>OX243897.1:36998150-41798150 GCA_945859665.1 Anorthoa munda | reverse complement strand
TTGTTTTTATTCCCTCTTATATTTAAACATAAGCTTAGGTTCAAATTAAATTCTAATCGCACTTCAGATACGAATCCAAACCCAGCATGAGCCGTGGGGTTAGCTGAAGATGACTTTGTTACGTAAGCCAAAGTTATACTTTGTAAGTTTGCCTATTTTTGTTAGTTTAGGAATTAAATCCATTAAAATTGCATCCCTCCGTCAAATAAATTCATCATTCTTGTTAGTTTTTAGAAACAATTAGACTCTAATAGATTTGGCATCGTTTGTTAGTAGTATGCTTAGCGGACTTTTGTCAATGTGTAAAGAAAATGAATGATATTTTTGTATGAATTGAAATCGATTGTAAGTGTTCGCCTTATTTGTAAGTGAACTGTCTTCATCTCTAAGTTTAATTTCAATCAATCTACTTTCATTTTTGTAGTTCTGAATGCGTCAGTAAGTATTCTTCTTCGTGGAATATATTTTTAAGTTTATAACATATATGGTGTAATCTCGGTTAATAATATTTTAAAATTAACGTTAAACAACGTCCCACCTAGCGTACCATTATTGGATAAGACTTAAAATATTATTACAACAAAAATATAATAAATATTTAATGGTTACTTTTTCAGCTTGAAAATATATTTGTCTCTGATGTCGTAAGTGAATGTTAGAACTTATTGCAAAACTTTTAATAATATCTACAAAAGAAAGTCATACAGGCCTTGACTTTCCACGTCTAATATTTAAGGAAATTGCTTCTTCCCGTTAGGTAGAGGATCTATTCCATAATATTAAGGCATGTTCGATTGTTGTACCTATATGTATGAAATAGACACTGCTAATTGGGTAGATATTATAACAATGAATCTCATGACATCAACATTGTTTTGCGAAGCATAATTGTGATGTTCCATGTAAGTTTACTTTGTTTAAATTTATTAAAGTGTAACTAAAAGACTTTGTGATTTTATTTCTATTCCATTCTGAACTATTCTAAACGTCCGCATCCTGCTGATGGATGAAACCTGTCTATCTATTGATAGTATAAAGTACATAAATATCGTGATGATTTCGTTTATACTTAGAAAGAATGATCTCAGCATTAAATTAGTATGGAAATCTTGCCGCACCCGTATGCAAATAAGTGGTGATGGCGACGTCACCTCTGAGTGATATTTGAATTGTTCAACGTATTCCCACGACTATACCTACAACACACAACCACACCACATGATATAATAATAGCATACAGATGCCTCGTAAACCGTGCCGACGTAACTAGCGTTTTTCGTCTGATTATACTGATTATTTTTTGTAAATCGATCGCGTTCGGTTCCGTTCCATGGATATAGATGGTGGTCTATCTATCGCGATCTATAATCAGTATAATCAGACGAAAAACGCTAGTTACGTCGGCACGGTTTCTTTGCATGGGACGAGGCATCTGTAGGCTATTATTATATTATCTGTGACCACACATAACTGTATTCGCAATCAGACTAGCTTGGGGTCTGCTTTGTATTTATTCCAGGGTCGTCAGCCATTTCATCAAATACTACTCTAGAAACTAAAGCACCTATTATGTACAATCTTCGAAACTCGCTAAATCACTCTATAATGTCTTTGGTCGGCTCTAAATGTTACTTAGCACGTGCTTTAGCTAGATAATGTTCCCAAATCTAGCCTGCAGTGCACGTCTTGTACTTTGACAGCTGTGCGACAGTTTCACATATAAAACAACCTAGGTATCTACGAGTACGTGCCAAGTAACGTTTACCTTAGGTATAATCTTCAATGATTTAGGCAAGTTCAATATAATTGTAGTTAAAATTGCAATTATAAAGTTAAATTTTTTTTCAGATGTTAGTTATTCTAGATTTCCAACGACTTTTTGAATGCTTTCTAAAAGAAAAAGTAATTTTCTGCCTATCCTGTTGGCAACTACGTTAAGGTTGGCTTCCGGTTAAGGCGGATGGCAGTCTACGAGTTCGATGGAGATGGGGCGAATGTATATCTGATCAGTGATCATATATTAAAAAATCCACAGTATATCTTTAAGGTGATCCCTCACCTGGAGCATTCGCCTGTAATGATACAGTTTCGAGCATTACATTGGTAAGGGAAGATAACCGAGCATTACAGTGCGCAACTTGATGATACAATGTGTAATATTTTGATACAACTTGTAACATCAACGACCGCTTCGTCTGACATTGTGAAATCAACTAAGTGCTCAAAATTGAATCTAATGTTACTTTACAGGCGAATTCTCGTCAAGTCAGAGAGGCAGAAGATACTGTAATGTAATGTTCAAAATCGAATCTGAAATGTTACATTACAGGCGAATGAATGCTCCAGGTGAGGGAGCACCTTTAAAATAACAATTTCTGTTCAGTTGTAATTTGCCAAAATGACCAAATTAAGGTAAATGTAACCTAAGCTTAAAAGCTTATTGCCACATCTTCAATTCACATTTATGAAAGGAAATTATAAATTCAAAATACTTTTGGTCGGTTTGATTAAACTTTTCACATTACATTTTAAATTTAATCTTGATGAGGGATCTCTTTGACGAAACTAGCCGCAGTTCAGATTTTATCGAAAATTCTCTTTTAACGGCTAACATTTTCCCACAAAATGTCAGCGTTTTAATCTGAGCTAGTAATTACGCTATTTTTGTCTCCAAATTAGTTGCCCCGGGAAATGAAAATCTAATCGGATCTTAAATATCGCCTGGACTTCTCCCCTTTGAGATTTTGTGCACCTGCATGTATTCAAAGTTTGTTTTGTCTGTTGCCTGATGTTGGCAAACGTTATAGGATTTGCAGACGCATTAGTGTGAGACGTCTCGACAACGCCAACGGAGCCAGGGGGAACATGGCGCCTATGGGTCTCATTGTATCTGGCTTAACAGAGCGTGAAGGAATTAGGTGCAAAGCAATATAAATAAAAAAATTGGGCATTCGTTCAATTTAAACGGTTGTATTGGTTTATTTTCATTGACTGGAAGACGCTGAGCTTATAAGGTAAATAAAAATAATTAGGTAATTGTACTCAAGACCTTCTCGCTCCGGAGGCCAAGAGTCCAAGATTCACTTCGATTCGCAAAGAGGCTACAGGAACATTTCGATTTTTTTTTGTTTTAGGCACAGGTTTTACCGTACTGGGTTTATTATCAGAGCTGAAAAGATCTCAACATTGGATAATGGCTAGTTTTGGCACCAAAGTTGAAGGTTAGATTTTTAGACCGACACTCCACCACTCTTTCTGATCTCAGATTTGCAAAGTCAATGAACTAAGCCATGCAACAAAAAACACATTGTGAGCTTGCAAAGGCATTTTTTTACAAAAAACGAGAACCGGTTCAGGTTTCTAGAGATTCAGGGAGATTAAAAGCTAGGTACCTCCACTACCTGGTCCTAGCAAAAGTATTAACATGAAGTAAAACTATAAAAAAAAGGTACCCCTAACAGGACTAT
This sequence comes from Anorthoa munda, assembly GCA_945859665.1. NCBI lineage: Eukaryota > Metazoa > Arthropoda > Insecta > Lepidoptera > Noctuidae > Anorthoa > Anorthoa munda. The sequence continues at coordinate 41,794,683 of OX243897.1, read as the reverse complement.
ATAGGCAAGTACTTGATAACTGGTTGTAATCAATATAAAATTAACGTTGTATACGCTTAATATGGATGTTAGATATTACTTACTTGCTTCCGCCAGCGGCTTCGCCCGCGTGTATCGAGTTTTATCATCCCAAAGGAACATTATACCTGGATGTTCTTATCCAGTAGTAGCCTATGTGCTATTCCAGATTATAATCTATATCTGTGCCAAATTTCATCTAGATCCGTTCAGCCGTTCTGGCGTGTTTGAGTAACCAACATACATCCACAAACACGTCCATCCAAAACTTTCACATTTATAATAAAAGTAAGATGTTTAAATGTTTGAAAGAGATAGGATAACTGGAAAGGCGAGTAACAACAGCTTGGAATCGGACGATGACGGACTCAAGTAGAATGCCAAATAGATGATCAAATGGCTGAATACTTTGCTGAGAGTTGCCAGTGTCTCAGAGGCAGAATGTTAAAGATACGTAGTAACATAGACGCAATATCAGAGTGAATGTTTGCTGGATTATTAATAGAACTTAGCAGCGCAATTTCATCAATAAATTATGTATAATAAATGCTCCACTGCAACATTATAATTATTTAGGGAGACTGTTATTAACGGTTATTCTTGATTAGTGTTTTAAAAGAAAACAATTTACTTAAATGAAATCTTAAATTCGCACATCCTAATCCACTGGGGTCTAGCAGTCTAGAAGCTTCAAATGGTGCATAAGATTTCCTTTAAAAACGTAAGTGAGCAGCTCAGCAAGGAAGTATTTTAGTCGATTCACTGCCTGATGGGGTTAATTCAATAGATAGAGAGTTGTATGGAAATCCATATTTTTGTCGATGGGGAATCCCACCGCGCACTTCGCTTGTTCTAATTGTTTAGGTAACTCACGAACTGCATCCAAAAACCGGTTAGTTCCGCTATGCTCTAGTCCCGCTATGCTAGACTCGAAAAATACCTACTAAAGCGGAACTTTTTGGTAGGTATTTTTCGAGTCGAGCATAGCGGGACTAACCGCCAATAACTGAATGGGGCACGGAAATATCCATATAACATTATTAAAATTGTACGAACATGGACGCACTCCGTCATGTAAAAAGTTATACGTATACAAAACACATAAAATGCTGAGATAGCGTTGATATGATCATAAAAAGTAAATTTGTCCGTACCCTTGTAATTCCGGGGCCTAGAAAACTTCCCCCGTGGAAGTATTTCACGGCCTTCACAAGGGCTGGGGCGGGCTTGCACTCAATATTCCTCCCTATAGGTAGGTACTATATATACATAGATATACTTTGTATAGTTTGCTGTGTAGTGTGTACTAAGGCAAGCACGAAAACGGATAAGAATATATCATTTTGCTAAAGGTTTGTGAGTCAGAATTATAAAATATTTTTGAGCTTTCGAAATAATTACAAGGCTATATAGATTACGAATTCTTATTATTAGATCATGATAAATTGATTAGGTACTACCGCAGCATTGATAGATAATTGCCTATCATTAATTGGCTCCGTGAATATTACAATAATTATGCAATTTAATTAAATATTATGAGTTCAGGGCACTTGACTTGCATAATTCAATAATGTCGCTTGTGGTCGTAGATAAGGAAATGAATATACATATTAGGTAATGTTTAGTTTTTCACACCATATTTGGGTTATAAATTGTTGTGAAAGTTTATTTATTAGAAGTTGACTAATTGAACATGAATATTAGTTATGTTAGTACTTATTATAATATCTAGGTACTTATAGGGGTAAGTATGACCACAAACAAATAATTAGCTATGCATAAATATTATCATTGTATAGTCCCCTATTTAGGTAGTTTGTGACTCGCTTTAATTCTGTGGTTATAAAAACATTTTTATTAGGATATTCTGTAAGGTTGGCAACCACAAATAATGTACTTTATTTATAGTGAGTCAAATGGCGATGGCGTAGTACGGCCGCCGTCCATAATAACTTGGTTGACGCCGTTGACGGCGGCAATCTATCATCGGCGCGCGGCGGCGGCGGCGGCGCCCGCGCCAGTACACAACGCGTTTACCTAACCATTTAACGAGAACCCAGTTATAATTTCAAAGTAAAGTAACTGTAAAAGGGTGGCGGTTTTATTTATAATGGGCCAGACATTCCATATCACGTTGGCATTTCAAGTATTCTGACACTTCTTTGTTATGACACAAATATGCGTGTAGGACACTTTTGACACGATACATCTTCATTATCTAAGTTAATAATGACTTCTATTGTTTAATTAATATGGATTATGTAGTCATGATGGAGTCATTATCCAAGTTTGCCCCACTAACAATATCCAGAAATACGTAAAAGGGAGGCGAGCAGTGCAGCAGACCTGGATGATGAAAGTCTGTGGTGGATGAGGACCAACGTCATGCAACAGTATATTTTCATCAATTACATTAATACAGGGAAAATACCTCAAAATAAACAAATAGGGGCTTTCGAGTTTTGACCTAAACAAGTAGAAGAGTCAAGGGATTCCCTCATATACATAATGGTTGTATCGTCGTCCAGGGTCGTGGAACTAAGTGGCAGTTGGAAAATCGTTCTCACTTTTCGTATTTTGTATCCAGAATATTGTATTGTTGTTTGTCAGGCTTATAATTTTATATCACGGGGTTATATGGTTATATGGTTATATGCAAACACCGTAAGCACAGATCATATAATACTGCCGTAAGTTTATAATAAATCGCTGAGATTATAAACGCTTTCTTCTCGATAAGGCACGGGTACATTGTAAACTATCCAGATTATTTATATTAGAAATGATCTGATCACAATATATCGAGAGTAATTTATAAATCCCACTAGATTTAATACAAACTTACGGTGTTTGCAAAAATCTGGTGACATATAACATTGTTTTTACCGGTAAGTAAGTAAATTAGTTTGTTTCTGCTTATTACATCATATAAAAGTAGAGCTCTAAGAGCAAGCGGTAAGTAATGTGTTCGTTTATGGCTTTAGACGTGAAGCTCGGCGTTACGATGTGGACCAAATAATATTATGACATGGGTGTGCTTATTCCAAGTTTTTAAACGTACTCACTCGTGATAACGTAAACGATCTCTTATGTCAAAATCTATACAAAAAAACCGACCAAGTTTTTGATATGAATTTCAATTTAATACCTCTACGCGTTCCTGAGAAAAAGGTTCTTGACAGACAGACGGACGGACAACAAAGTGATCCTATAAGGGTTCCGTTTTTTCCTTTCGAGGTACGGAACCCTAAAAACAGGTTTCTTCTTACTGTCACCAGACGGCGCTTATCCAGTTTCAATACAAGTTGACGTTTACGTTAACGCGATTGAGCGTAAGTAAAAACTCGCACTAAGGCCTCGATCACTTTTCGCCATTTTATTGCCTCAGCCATCTCTCAGGAGCACAGATCCCAGCAGATAAACAACAGGAGCATTGTTTCTATGATCTGTGCATAGGACCTTTTTTCCCGTATTGGGTTATTGTCTGGCCAGAGATTCGCACATTAGTGGTAACTGGCAAAAGCGCTGTCAATGTGAAATTGTTACCGGCACGGCACTACCAGTATCTATCTACCGGTAAAAACTTGCTAAACCTAAGTACAACATTGTGTGTTGTACTTAGAATGTAGCTACCAACTCGTATTTATGAAGTTGCCAATAGATTGCAATTCCAATGTTTGTTATTTGAAGCAGCAGTAGGTAATAGGTAGATAAAATAGATCAAAGCAAGTAAAATGAGCCTCAATAGGCCTCATTAATGTCAACATATCATCAAATTAGAACTTTCCCCGCCCACAGCCAACACTCAACAAGGCGGTTCGTTACAATATTGATAAACAGTCGACACTGTCTCTGTTCAAGATTTAGCTACAGCTATCAAATCAGTATGATTACCTGCGTTTATTATAGTAAATCTCCAGACGGCGGTAAGTATCTAGGTATATAAAGTCATATCAATAGGTACAATTTTTACGACAATTTTAGCCAGTTTGCTAAAAATATTTAACATCTACATTTGTCGTTTTCTACATGCATAAAAATAAACATCCAAGGATTCATTGCACAAGTTTTATTTCGAATTTGTATGCATAATGGCGGACTCAATTAGATACCTACGAAAAGAAAATGTCGTTCCCACGAAATTTGCAAATAGCAGTGCAATTCACATGGTAAGTGACTCACAGTCATGGAAATGTTGCAAAATAAAATATGCTTAATTATAACCTTTACCGGTATTTAAAAGCAATTAAAGTTGATCTAAACCTTGACTTAAAAATACAACACCAGTTTAGCAAATTATAAGCAACAAATTGATTGAAATGAATAATATAGGTACCTAATATTTTAATTACTGTCTCCGAGACCACTGGATCCGTCAACAAGATCAAGGAGTGGCCAGACACGCTAAGAGCAAAAATAAATGACAATCTTTAGGTCGTAAAATTCAATTTAAGGGGAGTGCAGATCGCAAAAAGTCGTCCAAAATTTCAAGTTTGGGATGGGCTCCGATGACTCATCAGGACAAACGTTGAAGACGCTATTTTTAACTCACTGACGCAAGCCAAGTGCGGTAAAAGTTTATCGCTAATTTTGATTAAAAGAATTAAGAGTAAAGGTCGCCGACGCAGGGGAGAATTAGTGACATAAATATTCCCTATAAAGCATTAGCATGGTACCTAAATAGATAGACGAAACAATTATCTACAAATGATGATAATTTTCCTTGGCATTTGAATAAAGATCTTCATAATTGCAAATACCACCGGTTTGAAAGTTCACGGCACTGACATTTCTTCCTAACACCGAATGGGCTACGTTTAGCAACGGTAGCCATCCGCCCACAAACTCCTATAAAACGACCATTTCTCTGAGGCACCGTTACGCGAGTATTTCCAAGGACACCATGAGCTTGAGCGTATGACGCTATTAACTCTGCAGGAAGTCTCATTAGGTTTTATTGAAGAGTGACGAGATTGAAATTGTCCTCTATTCGCAGGATACCGAAGTATGACGTACCTATTGACTGAAGTACTTGACACAGATAAAATAAGAACGCAAAACAAACACGACATTAAACGTAAACTTGTCATAATTACGTGTTCGATATTGTTCGAGTTTTATAAATTCGCACATGTTTTGAGATAAGTAGGTAAGATACATAATGGACCCTGAATAAAATTACAACCATTAGGTACCAATTAACAAAAACTTAAAATGTATATTTATATGTATGTATGTATTTATGTATCTATTTTAGTATTTTTAACCCCCGACGGAAAAAGAGGGGTGTTATAAGTTTGACGTGTGTTGCTGTGTATCTGTGTGTTTGTCTGTGGCATCATAGCGCCTAAACGGATGAACCGATTTTGATTTAGATTTTTTTGTTTGAAAGGTGACTTTGTCGAGAGTGTTCTTAGCTATGTTTGGTGAAAATCGGTTTAGCCATTCAAAAGTTATGGGCTGTTTTCTGTTTGAAACGGAGTATTTTCGCAAAATATCGTGTCATAATTACGTGTTCGATAGATATATTACGTAGTTTAAAAGTATGAATTAAAAAAATTGCCAAGTGTTTAAGAATTTCGAATTTTTACTTGTATATTTATTGCTTACTATGTTTGTAACTTATCTATTATTTAATTTAAAATTGCACCCAGTGCAATCCCATGACGTGTCCAGGGTAACTCCATCCATTCTGGGTTGCCTGGAAGAGATCGCAGAACGCGATAAGGCCGCCTGTTGTATATTTGTTTTTATTTTAAGGTGTTCGTATGTATTATTGTTTTCATCTTGGTGTACAATAATAGTATAGAAATATGAAATATAAAGTAGTAATAAGTATGTATAATTATTAATTCAATATCGCATATCTATCATTTTATCCTAAACTTTCCTGTTAATTAGGTGGCCACGAAATCCCTGCTGTCAGTTGTCGGGTGAAACCCGGCCCAATTGTAAGTATTGTAACATGGTAGAAAAATCTCGCAGAATGTCGTAATGGGTGTAATATCACATAAATCAGACGCAAGGGTTCAGTAATTCGACAGCGCACCGTCATGTATAATTTACTTCCGTAACTTGGACATGATAATAACGGCACTTTCTATGGGATTTCTAACACAGGGTTTGTTAAAAGGAATAGGCACCTATTAGTTGGTGCTTTTACAAATATCGACCACATAAATACAACTAAGTGGTAATAAAAATTACGCATAAATATGAGACAAACTGATACCTATTTTGAACATAACTATAAGTATTACCATGCGGTTTAATTGCGGGGTTTTCCAGAAATTTCTCAATGAATGGCGTAGAAAAACAATCCTATTCATGAATTGCTACGTTACTAACATGTTTGAGCGGAGACATTGAAAACAATAAAGACGACGTCGGATGCAGAAGCTAAAAAGAAACCGTTGCATAAATAGTGGGTGTTCCTTTTCACCCGAGGCGCATTCAGGCCCCTTTGTGAGACTTTTCAGCTGAGCCACGCTCAAAGGTAGGTTGAAGGCGCTTTAATTATTCCCCACATGTAAGGGTACGGAACAAGGCAAGGGATCACAGAAGCTTTCCCTTGAGATCCCTCCAGGAAACGTTTGTTTACTAAACGGGTGCAATCGTCGGGATCAGCGGCTTATGTTTTAAATGTTTTCTTTAGCGTGAAACATCAAAAGTGTTGTTCTCATTTAAAATTCTAATTGTTTTTTAACATTTTTGCCATATCTTATGATAAAGTACGGCTTATGAGTAAAGTAGTAAGTTTGCTCAAAAAAATAATACTTTTCATATTTCAAACAAAAACGCTAATAACATCTAAAATATCAGTTTTTCATGTAGGGCAAAGTTCCAGCATGTTTCAACTGTATAAAAAAATATCAAAAAGATTTGGGCTCGTCCGGGATTTGAACCCGGGACCTCTCGCACCCTAAGCGAAAATCATACCCCTAGACCAACGAGCCGCTGAGAGAAATGCTGAAATTGCCGTACTTTATCAACAGAGCTCCTGAATCGTTAATTATTTATGACTGTAATTATTTTTGATGTTTGGTATTTAAAGATAAGATATTCGGTAAGAATACTCTTACGGACGCGATAATAAAGGCGAGTTATACGCGCGATACGTGGTGAACGCCGTGAAGTATGTGGGACCTACCGTGTCGTTAAACAGCGCCATCTATTGGGCAGTAGTACAACAAACTTTTCTTATGTAATCACACTGCCGTTTTGTTGTAGGTTTTCCTATTGTTTTTTAAAATGACTGGATCATTATTAGGGATTCCATAAGATAAGGAAATACAGGCATGATATGCACAATAATTAGGCACTTGCATTTCGTTTTTTCCTGGTAAAATCATGGGTTAATTTAAAAAGAAATTTCTGATGCAAGTAGTTATTAAACAAACATGCCAACCTATTTTATTAGTGAAGACAAATAAATTAGAAAGGTCTTCAGTAAATCATAGAAAAGTACCAAAACAATTTTTACGGTTTAAGACATTTATTTTATTTCTCAAAAAGAATACAATGGCACAATTGGCATGATTTCGCATTGATAGTGATTTGAGTAGCTTTTAATGAGCTCGTAAAGATATGACAGGTGCTCAAACCGGCAATAATCCTCGGTTATAGGGCAGCCTTCGTATTAAGGACATTTCACAATAGAGACCGTGATATAGATCGCCTTATCTCGCAATCAGTCGTCATCCCGCCGTGTCAGTGGGCCGCGCGCCCGCGCGTGCCGGGAATAAGGACTTGTTCACACAAGCCACTGGCCCCCGTCCATAGGGGATCGATTACGGCTAACTATTGTTCTATATACCTAGTACGGACTTTGCTAGTCGACTATTAAGTATTATCGTAGGTAGGTATGCGTAATTGTTAATGTTCGTAGGTACATGGAGATAATGGAACGGAGCACGACTTAGTTTACAGAGTACCTACGTCTTTGTACTTTAAAACGTTTTTTGTACCAGTTTTTATTGATAGTACTTTGCTTTAGTAAGATTAAACATCCGTATTGGTAAATGACATGACACTTTACTATAGATTATAAATAGAAGACCCTGTGTTGCTAAATTTGAATGTAGGTAAATGAATAATGTGTAGTGACAACACAGCTAGAGTTATTTCTAACTGAAGGATTTTGTGATTACTCAACAAATAATCTATTTAAAATAATCGTGGTAAACATTCCGTAGGCATGTCAATTTTATAAAGTTTACTTTAGTCTATCTATCGAATTTGGCATAAAATATGGACAACATTCTCCAAAATACTAACAAAAGTTGGGCTCGTCCGGGATTTGAACCCGGGACCTCTCGCACCCAAAGCGAGAATCATACCCCTAGACCAACGAGCCACATGGAAAGTCGTCGAATTTAGTGATTGCACATGGCCTTGTACAAGCGGCGTACGAGTACGTCATTCGCGATAACGGAGCCTCTGGTGGAAGGCCCGAAAGGCGATAACTCGAAAGATGCTCTCAAACACAAGTGCGTACAGACCGTAACTAATATTTCAGTTTACGAGTATATAAAACGATTCGGATTGTTTCCAAATGGCAAGTGGTAGCCGCGTTATCTGCCAGCCTTGACATTCAAACTTGGTTGTAGAGAGGAAAGTGGTCTTTCCTGTTGTGTACTTAGGTATGTAGTTACCTAATATACACATAGATACAATATTGTTTCATGTCTTCAGTTTTAGATTGGGTAGATGTAGAGTAGACACAGAGTTACACACATAAATTAAAATTTAGGCATCAGGCTCAGATTACTTGGTCTGATGCTTCAGGTATAAACATATAGGTTGCTAAATATTAAGTTCTTGTAAACAAAACACAACAAATAAAAAAAAAAAAACATAAGTACAGTTTATGTAATCAGCTGTTTCTACAGAAAAATATCGCACAGGAAAACAGCAGGAGGCAGCCGGCCTTAACACTAACTTTAATTTACTTAAGACGAGTGAAACATGAGGCAGACTGGGGCCTAGGTCAAGCTCCAGTCTTACACATTTTTCGTTCCAGTTCCAGGCCACCTGGGGTACTTTAGTCTACCAGTCAAATGTGGTGGTAATAGGTACAGCATTGGGGCTTCGACTTCTTAATAAGAATTGCAGGAAAAACAAGACACCTATGACAATAGGAACAGTACCTAGTTTTGTTATTTTTATCATCTACTAAATATTATGTAGTAGGTATAAAGAAAAGAGATTCTTAAAACAAAATAATCTTGAATAGCTTGCATACCCACCTAAACATACTCGAAAGTTCAACACGCCAGTAAAATTATATTTTTATTTGTTTGTAGGTCCTGCTCGTATAACTTTAGTAGGTCAGGGCGAGGACAGCTCGATCTTATCTTTGAGTTCTGACATCAGAAATCGTGTTATATTAGCGACGCAATTGAATTAATAATATAAATACTGCAAACAGTTCCATTGATACCTGAATGCCACCTTGAGATCGGCATAACTATTCATTTAATACCTGTAGGTACATTAGCCGGTACCTAGGCAATTAATAAGAGAACCGTCTTAGAACCGTGTCTTATTTAATGAAATGGAATGGTACACGGTTGTAAAACGGGGAGCTAATGAGGAACAGAGCCTCTACCTGTAAACTGTAAAGTCGTAAATAGTATGGTCATTAACCTGCGTCTACTAGCTCGCTGGTCATTGTCGACATAGCCAGTATTATATTATCTGTGACGTAGCTATAATTTTCGACGACTCCACAGTCGAGTCCACAGATTCCACAGTCGTGAACTAAATTAGTTTTGTAATGCCCGAAATTCTCAAACTTAGTAGGGTAAGTATCTATGAATTTAAAAGTAGAATCGAATACAATTTAGGTACCCTAAATTATTATATTTTCTTTTTTGGATAAATTCATCACCGCACCATTTCCAACCACTAGGAGTTGCACCAGAATCAGCGACAGTCAGAAAACTGCCAAAGAAATCCCCGAAGAAATTTTCTTGGAAGGGGATTCATTAGAAAAGAACAGCGGATGAGTATCTAAGATAAACCATAATCTCCATTTCTTTGCATATCAAGCAGGAGGTAATAGAAAAGAGGAAAACTATAGGCGTAAAGGACGTTCAACTGGGCACTTGGGATTCGGTACGCCCAGTTGCTAACACCACGGATTAACATTTAATGGGTTCGGTTCAGTTTATATATGAAAAGGGTCTTAATAACAATATATAACTTAGTTTAAAACTATGGCTATAAATAGAGATGCCAGTAGCGCCTTTAGGCAAGCAAGGCAATTTGGGGTCAGACAGAATTACGACCTGAATGAAGCCATAACGAGCTATTATTAAATTACTGAGGGCCAGTTTCTGAGGTCGACGTCACATCTCAAATCAGCTGACAATTTGTCACAAATTAACCAGCCGTCAGTTGTCAGTGAGTTTCTCAACACTTCATCATCGAGAAATTACGTAATCGCTTGTTACATTAAATAATCGACATTAATTTATTTCGGTTGGCTACCCTAGCTGGTATTCATTCACTTCATTCGCTACTATAACGTAATCAGTAACTTTAAATAGTATTTTACCTTGATAGGCTGGGTAGGTGTAGCCGCCAAGTTAAGCAAACCTTACCAAGGTCGATTTTTGGATGGGTAACCACTTTTTTTTTGGTTTACTTGTTTTTGAATAGGTGACTCCACACAGGTTAAGCAACACTTACCAAGGTTATTCTTTGGATGGGTGACCGCTTTTTTTTTGGTTTACTTGTTTTTGCATAGGTGACTCCACACAGGTTAAGCAACACTTATCAAGGTCAGCTTCTGGATAGGTTTGTGTTTAATTTGAAGCGGCTGGAGTGGTGACCGCGCCAGGGTAAGCAACACTTACCTAGGTCAGTCTTGGGATGGGTGACCACTTTTTTTTGGTTCGCTTGTTTTTGGATGGGTGACCCTGCCAGGGTAAGCAACACTTACCAAGGTCACTGTTTGGATGGGTGACCACTTTTTTTGGGTTCGTGGATGGGTGACCTTGTTACATGTTGTTTAACCTAGCGGGGTGACTTTAGGATGGGTGATCAAAATTTTTGTGGTGATGGTCACCCATCCAGACTGACCTTGGTTAGTGTTGCTTACCCTGGCGGAGTCACCTATCCATAAACAAGCGATCCAAAAAAAAGTGGTCACCCATCCAAAGACTGATCTTGGTTAGTGTTGCTTACCCTGGCGGAGTCACCTATCCATAAACAAGCGATCCAAAAAAAAGTGGTCACCCATCGCAAGACTGACCTTGTTAAGTGTTGCTTACCCTGGCGCGGTCACCACCCCAGCCACTTCAAGTTAAACACAAACAGTAAACAAAAAAGTACAGGGTATAGTCAACACTGACCTGGGGATCGAACCTTCCTCACGCGCACTAGCGTGAGGAAGGTTCGATTCCCAGGTCAGTAACAGTTTGTTTTATTTTTATTTATTTAAATAAATACAAAATAACAATTTTTTATAATTGTGTCAAGTTTTTATAATGTAATTAATTTAAAAGTTTGTAATATGCTAATTTTTTTTTAGATCTTGGTAATCAACTATAATTGATTTATTAAACATATTTTTTATAACTCAACCCATACCATAGTTTTCGCCGACCCCTATTATCTTTTTATCGTAATATAAGCCTTTAAAGTCATAATATTAATTTTAATCCGCGAATAATCGACCAATTTCCAACAATTATAAATTAGGCTCGTTGACAAGAGATTAACATTGAAAAAGGTGCTCAGAAACCCAAAACTGCTGTAACATGTGGTTAATTCGAGATTTTACTCAAATGTGACAAATTGTCAACAACTTGTCACACTTGGATGTTGAGAAACTGAAAGTAGAATTAACAGGCGATTAATCCTCGATTACGTTAACAGCCCGATAATTCTGAGCTGGGAAACCGGCAGTGATATTCCCAGTCAAGGATCACAAGATCTCGACGTGATTTAAGCGTTGTGGTATGTTCTGTGACTACTGTCATACCTCATAGTCCTCATACCTATATACCATAACTACTTACCTCAGTGCTGAGATCACGCAAGTCACGAGTTTTGACAATACCGTCAGCTAACAACATGTTTCTCTATTATTTTATTTTGGGGACAATTGCTACATTGAATATGTCGCCGCGATATGGTCGCCGAATTCGAAGCAGGTCTAGCCGTTAGGTGATAGCATAGGTCTGTAGGGTTAGGAAAACCAGGCATAATCATAATTAGCCTATTATGTTCCTACCCACTGCTGTGTCTGGAACACAATCACTCTGTGAGAACTGCGAGAGAGAGTGGTTAGTAATCTACCACGCGGGTCCAATGGTGAAATATGCAAGGTAATATTCCTCGTGGTAATGGTAGTTAGGAGAATTTCATTTTAGTACAAATATTAACAAAATCGTTTGCGTCGATACAAGAGCAGAAAATAAACATAAATGTTGATATCCAACATAATAATTTCGTGATACAATTGTACCTAATGGTGATTACCATAGAATCTAGGTTACCTATCCAAAGAGTAGAGCATCGCGTTTCAGAATAGAGCTGATTTAAGTTATATTTTCACGTTCTTATATATGTTAGAAGTAAAATATATTACGCCACACAACGACCAAATCAAGACATGCACTATGTATCATCATTATGGTTTGACATATTCAATAAAAGAAGAAACTAGCTGGCCGGCTTGCCTAATTACCTATTGTCCAATTTAGTTAGCGTCTGCTTCTTCATACAATGTTAAGGATGCGAACGATATGTAGCTATCTATCTAATTCACAATTTGGAACAGTCGTGAATAGCCGTTCGTAATAATTTTAGCCAACCAACCAATACCAACAGCCTAGTGACCTCCAGACGCAATTCTAGCATGACTTACATCATCTTAGTAGTTTTAGTTTCTTTTTTATTAGTACGCTAATTTTTAATTACGCTTGAATCCTATTTTAATTATTAAATGTATGTGATGATTGGCCAAATAATAGGGCTGCTTGTTAGGGCAGCGACATCTAGATTTAACACCTCAAACCATACCGAAATGTAGACAACTACGAGGTTACGTAGAATCACTACTCGATAAGAGATGGCGCTCTAAAATTTTTGTTACAACCCACCTTAATAAATTCGTAACAATAAACTTTTGATCTGTCCTACAATAGAGGATTACTGTTTGAAATAATTTTATCAACATAGAACAAATTGAGTAACGCTAAAATGTACCACATGAACATGTTAAAACACTAAAATAATCATTTCAATGAATATACCTACCTAGTTAACACTTCATACAACAGTCACATATAGTATGTAAACTATTAAGTTATCAATTATCATGATTATTAATTTTTAGATTTAGCCTCAGTTATAGGATACACATGTAAAACTAAAACGAATTATATTTCCAAAACAAACTGTTGTTAGTCTAGCTACTTGATAATAGATGGCGCTGATATAAACTTACCCATAACACCTAGTTGCTGCGGCGATAGCGGCGCAGCATCTCCAGCTCCTGAACCGATGGAACCCGATGCCAGCGACAGCCGCTCACTAAAGCCCAGAGGACTGCTGCGACCACCGCTACTTGCAACTGATCCCATTCCTAAAGAAAGAATTATGCATACTAATATTTAGATTAATGTATAGATGAACACATTACCCTCCTTTGCTTCGCGCAGTCGGGTAGAAAAGGCTCATGGCAAAGTTGTAACAACCACACTGGTCAATCTTTAAGGCCACGCTTGGTGAGATTGGTCAACTGTTGCGTGAGCATGCATTACATATTGAGACCACTCTGTGCCTGGAAGGCAAGTTAAGCAGGCTGACAAACAGTCTTATCAATTTGCTCCATTTGAATTATACTGGAATTGAGCTGCATCTGGTATCTCGTGACTGGAAGCCAATCTCAACATTAGTGGGCAGAGGCTAGGGAGTTTGACTGTATTTTTCATAAATAATTTAAAAACGTATTTTTTTTAACTTTTCTTTCTAAACCATTTAGAGTTACTGGTGCTGGTATTTTATGTGTGAACATACTGAGAGTATTGCATTCATGTTTTAATAAAGTTACATTCAAGAACTGCTTGTGAGATCAATAAAATTTCATTTGTTCTTTCTCAAGAATGCATTGAAGTTGTAAAAGACTTTTGTTCAGCAGTGGGACTTCATAATAAATAATTAAAGAAACAGTTTATTATCACCTCCATTAGGACTCCTCATTCGAGAAATTCTCTTGTTAATAGCCCTTTGAATCCTAGGGTTCATGATGGGTTTGGCTCGCCGCCTTGCTAAGTACCTTGACAGCACTCCAACAACTACTGCACTTGTACCGACCACACCTAAACTCCATAGTACCACCTGGAAATGTATTATTAGCAATAAGATCATTTTATCAACACAAAAAATACTTTGAGATATGTTTTGTTATATTACTCATCCACATTAAACCCCAAATAAACACAATAATCTGACCAAGATATTTAAGCAATCACGAATGACCTTTAAACCATTACAATTTGTTTGAATTTGTTTTACATCTTCTGTGGTGTTTAAAAGAGAAAGAATCAAAGAGAATTCTTGTTCCTTCTTAATTCGATTCTTGTTTTATCTGTATAATTAAAATCTCGAACAATAATAGAACATTAAATTGAGAACAACATAGTGATACAACTGATTATGATATAATATTATACCAAAATACTGACCTTCTGAGAAGTTGTTAACTGTACTTCACTAAACGATATTGCTCGATGCCAATGTTTTAATTTATCAATTAACGGGCTAGCCTGTATTAAAAGCTGCATTATTCAATATTTACTTAAATATTCACTGTGCTAAATGTCTCTATTATCCTATTATTTACAACGCTGATATAATCAGTTCTTTTAGGTTATCTGTCAAAACAGCAATGTCTTTAAAAATTGTAATTCTTCTCGTTAAAAATATTTGTATTATAGAAAACTTATTTCGTTACTTTAATAAAATCCTCGAATTTTATAAATAATCACAATGCACTATCGTCTCATATATTAAAGACAATTTTAAATATTCGCGCTTTCTTCGGTCACAACCAATGACGTTCAAATGACAAATAATGTCAAAGTCAAAAAAAAGACAATTGGTTTATAGTTTTTGACTATTTTTGACCATAGAGCTAGGAAAAACATGGAGGCCATATATGAGTGAAATACGATAAGGAATGTGAAACATCGTTTTGTTTCATTCTTTCTAATGTAGTAATCGTATTTGACAAAAGAGACAACAATATTTCAGTGGTTGCTCATTATGGCAACATTTTGTTATGACGACTGACGTAGAGACAGTTGTAGGCACGTGCCATATTCGCAAATGAATGTGAAATTATGAATGTGTGTGTGTTCCTTGATTGACACAACCATAGCATTGGCAGCCATTTTATGTGCCATTTTAAGGTTTAGGTAGGCACGTTTTTTTTGTAGGTAAGTCCAGTCCATTAATGTGTATATGTTTTTGACAGAGACTTTGTCTTCTCGCCAAACTTCTGGGCTGCCCTGAATCCCTGAAGTTGGCTTTACGATGCGCAGCGCAAGTCACGGATCGGTGCTGTTTATGTATGAGATCTACACGTTCGAATTTGGTCCGGCCGGACCACGGATTTGTGACCGGAGTTAGTCCGGCCCGGACCATAACCGAGCGTGTGTAGAGTGGTCCGCCGGACATTATTATTATTCATTGATTCCGTCTCGGTCCACACAAGCGTGTGTAAGCGAGAAAGGATTTATGGGCGGAGTTAGTCCGGCCGGACTAAATTCGAACGTGTGTAGAGTCTGGCCAACGAAAGCGTGATCTGGGGTATTTTCAAAGTTGGGGTATGGCAACATTATTAATCTGTGTATTGTCTGTGATTGCGATTTTTAGTATGACTTGGTAATCTTGATCCATGTTGGCCGATTGTTATATATTTACGATATGATGACCTTTTCTTATGTTTATGTTTCAATGTTCCTCATTTGGCCGAATAACTGCAGAAGACTGGAAAAATTGACGGACCATGTAATAAATGTGGCAAATAAATATAAACAAAATAACAGAAGAAGTATTGGAAAAATTTATATTATAAGTGTAGATGATGATTCAGATACAGATGAATACTAAGAAGTTGAATTTTTGGACTATGATTTTTAGTATGATGATTAAGTAATTAATAAATATTTAATTTAGTGGGTTAATATTATGTACATACTAATAAATAAATCTACAAACTCTTTTTTAACTCACATCCATGACAGTCACGGCTCCGTCACACTTCACCAAACGGAGCCAATAAATCAAAAAATAAATTATAATAAATACAAGTATCAAAACTTTTAACTAGAGGTATAGTTGGTGATACCACACTAAGATTTTTTGAATTTGCCGCGTTTTTCAGATCACACTTTTGTTGGCCAGACTCTAAGCACTATTACTACTGCCCAGTCATTGTAGCCAACTTCAGGTCGGCCAAGATGTTTGTTGAGAACTATATACTTCTAGAGACAGAATGTATGTTTCAAAGACTAAAAATAAACTGTCAGGTTTATCGTTCATGTTTTTGTTCATGAAAAACTCTTTGCAAACTCTTCCAAATCCACTGCCTTGGCTATTTATTCACTTATGCAATCTATTCTTTCAAATATTAATAATAATTATATGACCACTGGCCTTTTTTTTGATATAAGTAATAGAAAACAACGTATCATCATCAATAAAATAAATGAAAATAATGAAATAATATCCTACTCATCGGAATATAGTCATAATAAATATGGCGTTCCACAAGGAAGCGTTCTGGGCCCAATATTGTTCCTCATTTACATAAATGACATAATAAAAATAACAAATCACAAATGCATATTATTTGCCGACGACATATCTCTACAGTGACATCAAACAAAAAACATAACAGCATTTTAGATCATGAGCTTGACATTAATAATACAATTGACAAATTACTGCACTGGCTTGACATTAACCGTTTAAAGATAAATTTAGATAAATCCGTTTACATCCAATTTAATCGATCTAATAATTATAAAAATGACATTAAACTTAATATTAAAAAAATAAAAGAAGTAACTCATGTTAGATTTCTTGGTGTTATAATAGATAAAGATATCAATTGGAAAGAACACATAGACAATGTTAGCACTAAAATCAATAAATTTGTATATGCACTTAAACAGGTTAAAAATGTTACTAACATAAAAACTGCTGTGATATCATACCACGCATATGTCGAATCGGTACTACGTTATGGGCTTGTAATGTGGGGTAACAGCACCGACTTCTGTAGAGCATTCATCGCACAAAAAAAGTGCATGAGATCAATTTGTGGAATTAAACCTGATGACTCATGTCGGCCAATATTTAGGAAACTTGGTTTGTTACCATTGCCGTCACTTTACATTTATGAAGTATGTATGTTTGTAATGAAAAATAAACAATTATTTAAGACTGCAAATGATGTGAATCCTCGGAGCAGACGAGACCCCTATAGATTAGTGTTGAATGATTTACCTAGGCTAGCTAAGTACAATAATAACTGCCTAGCAATGTGTGTGCGCATTTATAATAAAATACCGGGGCATTTTAAAACATTAAATACAGAATTGTTTAAAACTAAATTTTATAAATGGTTGCTTGAACATAGTTTTTATTGTTTAAGAGAATTTATAGATAAAAAATTTGATGTTTTAAATAATTAATTGTTGATGCCTCCTTACCTGTTTGCCTGACTTTTAAATTTTGCATGCTTTGTTCTATCCTAGCTAAACATGTTTGTGCCATATAAAATTGTATTTAACACCATTGTATACCATGTTTTACGCAAATAAATATTTTATTTTTATTATTTGAAAAAAAAAAGACGTAGACAAGATAAAAATCATGCTGTTAAGTCGGAGGTTAAATATTCGCGAGCTGGCTGATTAAAACCAGATATTTTTGAATAGGCTCGCGCTTGACCACTATCTCTCCTGATGGTAAGCGATAATGTGGTCGACGGTGAAGCACGCTTGCCTAGAAATAACCTATTCACTGTTGACTTAAATACCCCTAGATTGTAGCTATCGGGAAACACAGACTCCGGCAGGGAATTCCAATCCTTAGCTGTACGCAAAATAAAAGTATTCTCAAAACGTTTAGTGCGTATTGTTGGAATGTCCACCATGTACCGATGGCGTATCGCCGTACGTCTGGTCTTCCGATGATGAAACGGGCTGGGCAGAATTAAATTACGCAATTCCATCGCACACTCCCCGAAATGTAACCGATAAAAAACCGACAAGCTGGCAACTCGGCGACGATGTTCAAGGCTCTGGAGCTTTGACTTAACCAGTGCCTCATCGCCGATGAGCCTCTTGGCCCGCTTTTCGATCGACTCTAGTGCATCAAGCTGGTATTTGGCAGATCCGTCCCAGAGATGAGAACAGTACTCCATGCATGATCGAACTTGCGCTTGATACAAGCTGAGCAGCTGTTCTAGCGTGAAGTACCTTCTCATCTTCGCAAGGATCCCCAACTTTTTGGCAGCCAGCTGAGCCTTTGCCTCAATGTATGGGCCAAAATTGAGAGTCGATGTCAACGTAACGCCAAGAAGCTCAAGATGGTCAGTTATTATTATGGT
The DNA here is from genome assembly GCA_945859665.1 of Anorthoa munda. Classification (NCBI taxonomy): domain Eukaryota; kingdom Metazoa; phylum Arthropoda; class Insecta; order Lepidoptera; family Noctuidae; genus Anorthoa; species Anorthoa munda. Next base: position 41,776,022 of record OX243897.1, on the reverse strand, counting down.
ATCTCTCAGCAACAGTGCTGTCGTCTGCATACCAAAGGTGCCGGGTTTTAGCAGATCGTTAATGTGCAGCAAGAATAAAGTTGCTGAGAGAACCGACCCCTGAGGGACCCCGGCATTAATATCCATATTTATTTCATTCTGTTTTTAGCTGTAACTGAAATACATCATCTGTGAAAATTTCAACTGTCTAGCTATCACGGTTCGTGAGATACAGCCTGGTGACAGACAGACGGACCGCGGAGTCTTAGCAATAGGATCCCGTTTTTACCCTTTGGGTACGGAACCCTAAAAACCAGCAGCTAATAACATTAATGAAATATTATATTATATATTTTATTATAACCATAATAAATAGAAGATCATAATAGAAAAATGTTAGTAGAAATAGCTTTCTTTACTTTCCGAAAGGGCCCCAAATTCTTGTGTGCCCAAGGGCCCCGGCATAGTTTAAGACGGCCTTGGGGACCCCGGCATTAATATCCAATTGGTCCGACCAGCAGCCATCGATAACCACTTGAATGGACCGATCTCTCAGGAAGTCTGCTGTCCAATCACACAGACCACCGGGCAGACCCAATGAAGGAAGCTTACCAATAAGGCTTTCGTGCCAGACCCTATCAAAAGCCTTCGAGATGTCGAGAACAATTGCTGGTATTCCGTCAGGGCCGCTAGCCTTGTTCACGTCGAGGCTGCTCAGCACCCTACGGACGTCCTTTTGATCTCTCACATCCATCAGGAGAAGGAAGGGGCCGCGCGTCATCAGGATTCAGACGTGAAGATTCCGCAAAAAGCAAGGCAAATAAATTTGCCTTCTCCTCTCCGGAGTGGGCCAGCGACCCGTCGGATTTTTTCGTGGTGGTATTGAGGGACGGTAGAACTTCGATTCGACTGACTTAGCCAGGGACTAAAACGCTTTACTACCTGCTGGGTAAGAAGCAAGTTTGATCACTATTCGGCCAATGTGGTCGAACAGAGTCCTTCGCAACACCATCTTACAGGATTTAGCAGGCCTTTTGAAGGCCTTCTTCTTCCGACCCACGTGCGATCGAGCGAGCGTCGACCCAACTTCAGGGCGGCCAAGAAGTTTGGCGAGGACTATACGCCTCATGTTTTACAAGGTTTTCTTCTTGTTTAGGTTTTTTTATTTCGCTTTTTAAGCAATCGGGTTTTTTAAAGAAGCGAACGATGACATCCCGGGGTGGGGAGCGAGACCACCCCTTCGACTCATGCTATTTAATAGTAATCTTTGACTCATGCTCCAGCTACACATATGTTAATGGTAACTTCAAAGCCAAACTCTAGCGTTGAAATAAACAAGTTCATTGCAAGCAATATTAATTATCTGTGTGAAGTAACTATCTGTGACTTCTGGCAAAGCAACCTCTAAAGCTGTCAAACAAATTCTGTCATCAAATTCAATTCAATCAAATAATTCATTATAATTCTCAATGTTTTCAATGTTCAGTCCGAATATTTTGCCGATATATTTTTTAATTAAAGTAATGTGATGAAAGTGTATTAATTATATCTCCTAATTACAAAAAAAATGGATGTGATACATCAATCTTTGAGTCAGCAAACTTTGGAAAGCACTATTGAAGATCTTCCAGATGAAGTCTTGGAATTTATTTTGGGGCTTCTGCCGCCGTATAAAGATTTACAGAATTGTATGATAGTTTGTAAACGATGGTATAATTGCTCTCATAGTAAGTGCAATTTTTCGCATAGCTCGTGGATGTATTACGAATGAATGACTTAGGATTCAATTAATTAAGATTTAATTATACATTATTTTGTCTTTCAGATGTCTTACACAAAACATCAATAAAATTGATTAAAGCTGTGGGAGAGTTCAATATATTATGGAAAAATATAGCTCCAACTGATATGGTGCCCACTATCACTAAAAGATTTTCACATGCCGCATGTGTTCTTGAGAACAACATGTACATATTTGGCGGGTGTACCACTAATGCTACTTCGTTCAATGATCTCTGGAGGTTTGATTTATCCATTAGACAGTGGATAAGACCCCTAGCCACTGGAACATATCCCGTCCCAAAAGCATATACATCAATGGTTCATTATAAAGACTGTTTAATAGTTTTTGGTGGCTGGACATACCCTTCACATTCTCAATATTATCAAAATGTAACCATGTTCAATGAAATTCACTTTTACTGTGTGAATACAAATAAATGGATATTAATAAATGCAACAAATAGCCCCCCACCTATGGCAGGACATTCAGCTTGCATGAGAGGAGATGAAATGATTGTTTTTGGGGGTCTGGTAATGCCAGCTACTCAAAATTATCAAATACAAGGTTCTAATGATGTGTGGGTGCTAGATGTACCTGCACTTACCTGGAGAAAACAAGCAACCACCAAGCCAAGACCAGCGCCAAGATATGCACAATCCCTGATCTTTCTGGACTCTGAAAGATTGATGCTTCTCGGGGGAGTTCAAACATTACATAACCGCTTTGTGTATAGTGACTGCTGGATATTAACAATGAAAGGTCCTACATGGACATGGACAGAATTGTTAGTCAAAAATAAAGAGTGGGCTGCTGCTAATATATGGTGCAATCCTGCATGTAGGGTTGGAGATAAGGTTGTGAGTTTAAGTAGAAGTAGACATGGCTGGAATAGTGCTAAGCCTTTAGTCACATCAGCAGTGAGGTTATCAGCACTAAGTAGACCTGAGGGTGCACCTGTGTCAGTTAGAGTGGAGCAAAGTTTACAAAGGCCTCTGGACAGAGATCAAAATATTAACGGTAGGAGAGGAGTATTACCTAGGCGGCCAATAAATCCTCCAAGACAAGAACTAGTAAATCCCAATGGTGAGCCAGTAGCTGGACCAAGTAATGAGCTGGAGAGTTCTCAAAATCCAGCAGTGGGTGCTGAAAATAATCCTGATTATAATGGACTTCTTGCTGGAACCAGTTCAGATGAAAAACAAATTAATGGACTAGATGCTGGCAAAAAAGACTTGGCAATGAGGAGGAATAAAAATAAGGTAAGTTACAATTAAAAAACACAACAACCTACCTATAGACAATTAAATTGGTGAAAGAAAAAAAAAGAAATTTTTTCATATATTTTCTTTGTTTCTATAATATTTAATCCTCAAGTGTTGTGTATTTATTATTACAGAATAAGGGAATGAAAATAGTAAGACAGTTGCAAGAAGCTAACAAGTACAGGATGGCGGCATTTGCTTGTGATACATCGCAAAATAATACATCTCCCGAAAATGATCTCATTAATCAAAGACAGATAGCTCACTTAGAAAATAGAAGAGAACCATTGCCTTCTCCACCAAACCCTCAGCCGAGGCAACCTGCAGTAAAGAAAGTCAAACGAAATACTTTGACCATGCATGTTTTGGATATTTCTACTGTTGTTAATGGAAATTCACAAAATTATGTGGGATGGCTTTGCCCCCGTTTGGGAGAAATGTCTGGGGCACCAGAGGAATTAGTCATGTACACATTAGTCAAAGGGAATGGTGAGCTAATAATGTTTGGTGGTGTTCACAATGATATCAGTATTTTAAGTTACGCTGAACAACAAAATAAGTACTCAAACTCATTGCATTTTATAACACCACCCAGAGATATCATATAAACTTCTGATGTACAATTTAAACTATTGCATTCTTTCCTTTATTTTGTGTTTATTTTCTTTGGTAATATTCTAGTTATTTATGCCTGCTGACTCTATGACAAATAATTACTTCTTATTAAGTTTGAAAAATTGTTCAGTTATGATTGATATAAATAGTTTTGTTGTTATCATGTTATAATTGCTGCATAGTTAAAATATTGGCTTGATGAAATTGTCAAAATCTCACTTCCACACCACTAATCCAGTTCAATGTGTAACTAATAAATCTGCAATCTTAATGTTAAAAATAATTAATAAAAATGTGTTCTGTGATTTCTGTTGTAAATATGGCTTATTGTAAAATGTAACTAAGCTTATAATTAAAAGTTGATTTATTACTAAAATTATTTAATTGAAGTAGTTTTTATTACAAATATGTTGTTAGGATCAGTCAGTGTCCTTAACAAGTCCCCCAAATACAGCAGCTGGGATTTCTTTTTTCTGCACAGGAGCAACTTCTCCTTCGTCTTCACTATTTTCTGAATCCTCATCAATGTCAATTTCATCAGGATTAACCACTTTATCAGCACTTTCTTTGAGACCTTGTGTTTCACCCCGCACAAATGAAATATTTCCTTTACTTTGAACTGCCATTTCGGCTGCTTTAGCTTCCAACATTCTCATACCATCTTTCATACCAGGTGCAAGATCAGAAATAGTACCAGCTGCCTGTGCTGCTGAACTCAACATTTGGGCAGACATCATATTTACTTGTGTGTTATATGTAGCCTGAACACTGCGTTTAATTCTAAGCATTTCTCTCATTGTATCTTCATTGCCATGTCTCACTTCAAACTCCTTCCATGTGTTCCAAAACTCGGCTGTAATCCTAGGATCACACATTTGACTACAATGCGCATATATTGCCCGAGCCCTGTCAATTTCGCCAAGACGCGTTTCCATTTCAGAAAAGCGTACACACATCTCCCTCGCTTTTTCATCAGGAAGAGTTTCAATGGCTTTTTCATATATTTGACGTGTTTTTGGCACGCCATATATTTCAGCAGCCTTTTTAATGTAAATATTGAACATTTCAAACATTTCTTCTGTGAGAACGGCAGTTGTTGCCCGTTCATAGACAGCCATAGCATGCCTTGCCAAACCATGCTCTTCTTCCAACTTTGCATAAAGTAAAAATATTGATTTTGCAAATTCAGGTGGGCAATGTTCAAGACATTGTTCAAATAAATCTCTAGCTCTTTCTAACTTCGAGCCTCCATATCTTTTTAAAAACTTGGTTAGGTAAGTATTCCAAATATCATACACATTCGGCCATTTAAATAATGCAATTCCTTTTTCATATGCTCTAAAAGCTTCTTCAAAGTAATTGTGTTCCTCTAAGAAAAGGCCATAGTTTATTATGATTTGTGGAGTAGCAATTTTCAAGTCAATAATATGATCATAAACAGCTTTGCAGGTCTTATAAGTTCCAAAACTCTCTTCCAAATCTGCATACATAGACCATACTTTCAATGACTTGTACAACCGCATCTGTACTGTTTCAGTATCATCATGATATGCAACTTTTCGACTGGGTAACACTGTGGCTCTTTGCATTAACTTCAGGGCTTCTTCATAATTTTCATGTCGTATTTCCATTTCTGCCCATTCACACCACACTGAAGCTAAATCATCAACTTTAGCATAGTTTACTTGTGTTGCTTTTTCAAAAATAAGTCTTGCATCTTCAATTTGTTCATTTTTTTCATAAAATTTTGCAAATCCTACCCACAAAGTATATAACTTGCCTACTGCAAGTTTAGGATCCACTGTTTGAACAGCCTCAGTGTAGGTATCAATAATCTCATGAGGTTTATCTTCATAAAGTTTAACTCTTTTATGCCATTCAGCAACATTGTGAGGGTTTTGCCTCAGAAGTACAGAGTTAAGCAACAATAATCTTCTCTCCATGAGATATTCAAACCTTGCAAGTCTCAGCTCTAAATCAATATCATCATCTTCAGTAGGGCTAGGCTTTTTGGCAACTTCTTCCATTTTTTTGCTTAAGCTTAGCTCCTCAAATTGGGCATAAGCATCAAATACTTGAGTGAAATCCCTTACTGTGGTTACAGTTTGTATAGATTCTTCATAGATATCTCTAGCTCTTTCAAATAAACCACTCCTTACATAGTAATCAGCAAGAGAATTCCATAAATGTCCTAGCTGATCTGTGTAGCGCCTTAGTCCACCTCTTATAATAGCATCCACATTTAGAGTATGAATTTGTTCAGGGTTCTTAGATATTAATTCACAAAGTTCATTCCAAAGCTGATGGTTTGATTTGCCATGTTTTGATTGAAAATTTTCATTATTTACTATCTGAGCCAACTTGACTGCAGCTTCATCTAATTTATTTATTGAAATCAAATAATCAATATATTCTTCTGTATCTTCTGGACATAGTTTAAGGTATCTTCTAAATACTCTAACTGCTGTCTCAGCAATATTGTGTTTCTTTAGAAAGTTTAAGTAAAGAGGCCATATTCTGTGGTGTTGTGTTATTGGCAAAGCCCTCAAAGCGCTGTCAAAGGCTTTTCTTGTTCCTGTAATCTTACATTGGTCAGTTAGAAAAGTGCAGTAATCCATCCATATTCTTGGCATTTTATGCATAAACACCAAAGATCTTTCAAAACAATTGTTAACATCTTCAAAACAAGGGTCAGTGATGCACTTGCCTCGAATTTGACTTCTTCTTAATTTAAGATAGTTATACCACAGTTTAAATGATCCAGGCAACTCTTTTAGAGCTCGCTCATAGATCATATTTATCTCATGTTTGGGTGCAGCTTTTTTATGTTCAATGTATCTTAGCCAATGTTTAACTGAGAAAGGATTTCTCAATATCTCCTCCTCATACGGTAGATCTTCTTCACTCTGAAATTAAATAATAGTTCTGATTAATTTAGGTTCATGCATTAAATTATATTGTGAACTGCAACAAGAATATCTGAAATAAAATATTAGAGGTTCCAATACTTGGTATTGGAATAGAATTTTATGTGCTAAAGCTAAATAGCTTAGTAATAGGGCTTAGCCTGTACGTTAGAGCGGGTGGAGATACATCACATGCATACATCCATGCATGGAGCACTAGTTTGAAGACACCCATTTAGAGAGTACACTGAGTAATGTTTTTCTTAAACAGTGTTGGGATAAATATTAGCGTAAAGACATTCCATTCCATGATAGCGTACCTTTCTATAAGTAAAAGAATTTGAGAAATCAGATCAAATAAACAGTAAAATTCTTTCAGAGATTTCCCATAACCAACATGTAAACAAACAAACCTGTTAATAATATTAGTTTAGATCAGATTATAAGGATGTTCAACTCCTGAAGCAATCTATGCCAGCAACAATAAAAAAATAATTTCCTATAATGAAGGAAAATTAAAAGTTGGATAGTTTGTATACTCACAAAAAATATGTCGATCTCTTTACCGTCGAGTAAAGGCATTTTTTGTTTTATAAGGTTATTTTATTGTGTTACAGGTTCTAGATTATTTTGGTTTTGATATCTCTGATGATTGAAATACAATCATTAAAAACAATAAAAAACTTGGTTTTTTGGTTATCCAATGACACTAGCACCTCTCTGACTATATAGTATATTAGTATAGACTATAGTTATCTGTGCTAGAACCTCAACGCATAATGTCAAATTTAAGGACTTATTACACTACACGGTATTCAGGGCCCTAAACTCTAATTTTGGGTAGTGTAAAGGGCTTATTACACTACACGGTATACAGGGCCCTGAATACCGGGTCACTAAATCATTCCGAAGCAATAAGGTCGATATTATGAGAACCCTAACTCCCTAACAGTTATTACACTACGCTAAATTAGGGTATAGGGCCCTGAATACCGTGTAGTGTAATAAGCCCTTAATAAATGTTAGGAAGTTAGGGTTCTCATAATATCGACCTTATTGCTTCAGAATGATTTAGTGACCCGGTATTCAGGGCCCTGAATACCGTGTAGTGTAATAAGCCCTTTAATTGACAATGCAAATGTTGGATGCGTCAATGTAACGGAACGCTGCGATCCGTGTCACATCAAAATCGTTATAAGCGCTTTAAAAAATCAATTATTTTCGCGTTCACCTTCACCGTTCATCAGAACGGCTTTTGACGAGCTAATTGTATCCCTTCTAGATAGTTGCATATATAATAGTAATCTTTGGACAGTTGGAACAACTGCCCGACCAAGGTACCCTTCGAGGCTCGTAAGTCGGTCCACATTAAACGAATTTGTGCTCGGCTCGTCTAGCGTAGCTTTAGAGTACGTACTTTCATTGGTTAAGGTGGAAACATACTATTGAAACCCCACGGGACACCACGCCATCCGACGTGTCGACACCCGACGCGTACCGTGCAAATTTGCAACCACAGACTACTTAGAGATACTACGTATCAGACTGCCAACTGTAGAACAAAAATTCTCATCGTTGAGTTTTAATGTCATATGACGTTTCTTTATTTTTTTCGTCCGAGTATTGTACTAAGGCAAAGGAATAAAACGGATACAGCATGAAACGTCGAGCCCTATACTATTTTTTTTATTTTATTTGCTATTTCTGCCCCAATGTGGGGGCAAACTTATTAATTTATTGAAATTAATTTTGCGGATGAGTAATTAAAACAAATAATTATTTATTAAATGATTTATTTTTTAATTTCTTTTTATATTTTACAAAAACTTTTTTTGCAATCTCCGAACATAGAACATACACTCCACACCCTTTAAAATTCTATTATAAATATTGCACAATTCTCATTATTGTAATCCTCACAACTACGGAAATGATATGATGAAGGATAATTATCTTGTTCAGTACAGTCAATACAATCAAATGATTATTTGGAAACAAAAACATCATTTACATTTGATGCTACATTATTTTTATGGGCATTGTGTTGTTGCAAGTACGCATTTGATTCAGTTATTACTTACTGTATCATAACACCTCACTGCACCTTGGGTAGTTTAGGCTTTTTTATGCTGCCATGTATTCCCGGTGGTTTAACCAGTCGTGGATACTACTTTCATTACTTGTTAGGCTATTTTTTCCAAGAATTACATTTTAAAGTAAATTTATTTAAAATTTTGCATACTATACTACCCATCCAGCAGTGTAGGCTCGCGAGTGGACATTCAATCGTTCTCGGCGAGCCTGCTCCACAATCATTTTAATATTTTGACTTGTACTTGAATGACCCAGCTTGACCAATTCTTTTAATTCTTCAGTAAACAAAGACTGCATTACTTGGTCTGCCAGGTCATCCTCACAATTAAACATTTGCGTGTAAAACTTTATGATTCTGGTTATGAATAATGACTTGAAGGTGCAATTGAAGCTGTGGCAGCTTGGGTTATTACGGTAATAATATGCCCTTACTTGACCAAATAGGTTTCTATAGGATCAGAATTAAAATATCTAGGTAACATTATTTTTATATTACTGCTTTTAAATATCTGCCACAGCCTCATGTAACTTTTTAGTGTTATAATAAAATTAACTAAAGATGGCACAAATTTTTCCTTTCCATTGGAATCAACATATTTTCTCCAATTTATTAACTACCTCTTTCTAAAACTGCCACCAGTTTGTGGAGGTGATTTTTCTACCACTGCTGTTCTCAGGATTTTCCCCTTGATTCTTTTTGAAATGGTTGGTCAAAAATAAAACTACCTCTGCTGTATTTTGTAATGTGCTACTGACAGGTCTTCCATCTGTATAATGAGCTGAAAAAAAAAAAGGTGTTATGTTTAACATTATAAACCAATCCACCGCCCTGCGTACAGACTTAGTCTCTAGAGTTATATGAAAACAATGTATGTACTACGGAATGATTTCTCTTAATATGATCTACTGACTAGATGTATGAATGTGAGTGAAGCAATAGAAGTATGTAAGAATAGTAGCAGGTGGCGATTGTAGTTTCTGCCTACCCACATGGGAAAAAGGCGTGAATTCATGTATGTATGTAGTTTTATTATAACTGAAGCAATACTAAATAAAACGGGGGACACCTATACTAAATAAAACTATGCAAAACATTTATTTTCATATAATGTTATATACTTACAAAATTTTGCTGTATCTACCTTTACACTATTTTTACCTGAAAAATAAAAATGATTTATAAAATCTGTCATAATATAATCTGGTGGTCACTATAGCAGAATATAAATAGCTAGCTAAATAAAATATTTAAAACCTACCTTAATCAGGAATGACATGCTGGTTATTCAATTTATATAGTAGTCTGGTTTCTGTGTGATGGCACTCCGTTGCATACACATCTATTATATCTTGCCATTTAGATATTTTTGTTCAAAAAGTTGTTTCTTTATAAGGTGTGACGGGTCATATACAATACTGAGATTGACTCCGCTTACTGTGACTGTGCCATCTGAAATTATTAACATATAGAACCAAATTATAATTAAGTGCCACCAAGTTTTACAGTATTCATGTAAATATGGTTAAAAACATTGGTTGTTGTACATCTTTGCGAGGCAAGTTCCTTAAACGACGTGCCCACCGCTGAGCCAGTTGATTAAAGCCAGCAATTTTACCCTTATTGATGAACATTCACACATAACGACTAAGAAGATGAACATTCACCAATGTTTCTGAATAAATGGACCGCTAGTATGGAAAAGTTAACTAAATAAAACTAACCTGATTCTTGATTTACAAGTAATTGCTCACGTATTGTGTCTGCTTTCAGGCTTCTTAGAGCAGATCGAAAAGCAGCTCCTTGGACACAAATTAATGCAATAGCTTCAGCCCACATCCTACCTAATATGGCAGAAAAAACTAAACTTATAAATATTTCTGTCCTGTAATGTCATTGCAAAATTCAAATGATACAAAAACAAATGGCGGCCTACCGGTGCCTGCGACAGCCAATCACAGCCAAGCAGAAACGTCAGGCATCATTAAAACAAAATGGCGCTACGTCGAGCGTTTCGTTCTATGAAGATTATCAGCCGTGTTTGCAACACCCCACGTGATGCTACACATAATCTTTGATGCTATATACAACACGCTTCGTTAGTATAGGGTTGCCATCTATACGGGTTTCCCCGGATTTGTCCTAGTTTAGAAGGCGTCTGGGTGGGGTTTTATTTGTAGTCCAGGTCTTCAAATCACTGGGCACGCCACAATTGCGGCGATAAGGCCCCTCTTTGAGGAGTGGCTTGAGAGGCGCCACGGCGTCCTCACCTTCCGCCTGACGCAGGTCCTCACCGGACATGGCTGTTTCGGGAGATTCCTGTTCCGGATAAGGCGGGAGGAAACGCCCGGGTGTCACTATTGTGTGGATCGCCCGGAGGACACGGTGGAGCATACGGTGGAGGTCTGCCCCGCTTGGGCGGAGCACCGCCGTGTCCTCGTGGAGGCGTTCAGCGGTGGCGACCTCTCGCGGCCGGCCCTTGTTCAGGCCATGGTACGGAGCGAGAGGGCATGGGAAGCTGTCACCTCCTTCTGCGAAGCAGTAATGCTCGCGAAGGAGGAGGCGGAACGCGTGAGGGAGACGCAACGGAGACTCCCTCGCGCCCCTAGTCACCGCAGGAGACGCCCTGGGCGTCGGGAGTCGCAAACCGATTCCCGGCCACCGTAGGCGCGGGCTTGCGGACGGCAAGTAATGGGTAGCTCGCCGTCCGATAAGGACCAGGCCCGAGTCGACGGCGCGTAGTGTTCCACGCGCGCCTCAAAGAGATGTCAGCAAAATTGACGGGGCCCGAGAGGGCCGATGTCTGTCTGGGTCGCGGATAAATTTGAAAGAGTGTTACCGCGGCCCTGGCACAAACAACTGAAGGAACACGGGTGGGTTTTAGTCAGTAAAAGTCTGACACGCTCTCCCGCTTCACCCAGAACGGGAGAAGTCATTGGATGATTTCCCAGCCAAAAAAAAAAATAAAAAAAGGTCTTCAAATCACCAACAGCAATTTTTCACCAATTGTTGACCGATTTTGAAAATTATTTTTTGCTTGGAAAGTTATGTACCCGAATATGTCCCATTACATTTGGTGGAGATTTGATGAAGAAATTCGGAGATATTCTCACGGATCTCTTTGAAATATTGCAGCAAATCACCCGGGATTGCATGTCTATTTATTGTACACTAGCTTCTGCCAGCGGCTTCGCCCACGTCAAAAGTGTTTTATCACCCAAGGGAACATTATACCGGGATAAAAAGTAGCCTATGTGCTATTCCTGACTATAATCTATCTGTCTGCCAAATTTCATCTAGATCCGTTTAGCCATTCTGGCGTGATTGAGTAACAAACATACATCCAAGAAGTAAGATTACTATAGAAATTGACCACTAACTGTGCCGTACCGTAATGTGCCACACAAAAAAGTGAAAAATTAAAACTTTTTACAATAAACGCATTACCCTCCTTCGGCAGTCGGGTAAAAAATACAACCGACTTCCAATTAAAAATTTGACTCAAATAAGTTAATTATTATAGCATAAACATAAAAAATACCCTCATCGAGTTTGTACCCTAAAAATGACCGTGCTGATGGGTAAATTACCCTAAATTGGCACCACTGATCATATCATAGCTTTGTGTCTAGTATTATTTCTAATACTATTCTTCTTCTTCGTCGTATCGATGATTCCTCAATTATATACATTTTGATCAAAATTCAGCCACGGCAACAGCGTTTTTATTTGCCTCACAAAGGTCCTTCAGGGTGCAGGCGTTGTTGCACAGAGAGCACGATAGGAGGTGAGTCATTGTTTGGGACGTAGCTCCGCAATCGCACTGCGGGTTATTGGAGTACCCCCACCTAACTAAGTTGTGTTAAGGGGTGTATGAGAAGAGCCGCCCCGAGCGGCGCACAGTGTATTATTTTGGGAATCTAGCGGGACAAAATTATTTTTTTGCATATTTATGCGTTATTGGGTGGTACAATATAAACGATAAATAAAAAAATAATAATTGATAGTTATAGACCTTATAATTTAACAATATAATATATTTTCACATACACCAAACATACATCAAAATTAATATAAAAGTAATCACAATAAAAAAGCTGTACAAAGTTTAGTACAGTTAAGATTAGTAGTAGAGAAGATCAGTAGTTGAAACAGATAGAGATTATTCAGAATCCTCGTCAGATTCTTCCATACTTTCATCTCAGTCTTAGTCTTTCATCAGATTCATTAGAATCTTTATCTGTTTCGTCTATTGATATATCACGTTAAATAGTTGGAATTTTTGTTTCTATTAACTCATTTACCTCAGGATTAATTTTTACCACGCTTTGTTTTTGGAGCCGCACGCAAACTAGCAATATACGGATCCGATGAAATTAACAATCTATTCAGTAAATCTCGATTTGTATTAATTCTCGAAGATTTTTCGTAAAAAGTTTCCTGAATGTTCTATTGTGTTTGTTTCGTGCGTCTTGAGCTTCTTCAGACATTTGACTTACTGGTAAAACACATGTAGAAATTATATCCTTCCCGTGAAATGAAATTTTATGTACGGCTTTGGGCAAAAATACAATTTTCTTGTAGCCTTTATGAAATACCCGCTATTTATGGTCTCTAATGTGATATGGAAGCGTTTGATGAGCTCAATATTGACACCAGGTTATTTCTGCTGACTTTTTAGCATTTCGGAAAAATTTACGAGCTGTATTTCCATCATTAGTGTTTCCGGTTTGTTGCTTCCGGCCCGGTTACTTGTTCCAGGTAGTGAAACATCAACAATAGTTTCACTGACAATACCCTCAAATGATATGTTCGCCTCTAACCATAAAGAATTCGTTTTCAGGAAGCGTTCTAGATGTCTGCCTGATTTCGAGCATTTTTGGTAAATTTTTGACTAACTCTACTTATTGTTGCTTTTAAACTCTTCAAAATATCATCCGTAACGGACTGGACACCAAGTTCTTGTAAAATATAATGTAACAAAGCTTCCTGTCTTGTTTATCAGGCATTTGAAAACCAAACATCAAAAAACGAACGATGAGAAATATGTGAAGTCATTCTGAAAATAAGAAAATGTTGTATGAGTGTCGCAAACTTTCGCAAATAAATGAACATTTTTCTTGTAGTTTATAAATATACCTTTCAGAAAAATATACCCAATGCATAGGGAAATGCAGGGAAATTAACTAAAACCCTAGATGAAACTAAAGAAGTACTGTTTATGAGTAAATAAAAACTCTGTTAATTTAATATTTATCATTAAACTAGTATAAATAATAACAAAAAAAATATGAAAATTTACCTTGAAAGTCCCACAAAAACGATAACAACACAAAATCACCACTAGCACACAGACACAGGGTGTTCATCGAGCAAACTCAGACGAATGAAACGATAGCAGCGAGCGGTCTCGGTCGGTATGGCTCAGATAGCCGGCCGTCCCAACTTTTTTTTACCTGTTATTGTTTCGCGTGAATTGCCAAAAAGTGTACTAGATTGTAGTATAACATGTAAGCTTTGAATTTATTCCGTTAAAATGATTTTTTAACACATGATCCTAAATTGACTTCTGTCCGTCTAGATTCTCAAAATAATACACTGTGCGGCGTCCAGATCATAATAAAACGCCCGGCGCACCCTGGTAACAGCTGGCACTCGGTAACGCAGAGTCCAGCTGGCCAATCTTCTCACCACGATCTTTCCTCACGGTCCCCAGGTCCACCAACACAGGTTCTTATTAGAGTCACTACAATCGGAACACCTAAATTTTAATACTATGATCACGGTATTGGCCTGAAATCATATCATATAATACTGAGTACCATTTCACTAATTCTATTAATTGTTCATCCGACATTTTAAATGAAAACATACAAAAAATATCTTTATGCCAGGAATGCTCTCGACTGACTGACGCGTGTTGTCGGGTGTTAACTAGAAACACACTGTGTGCGAAGTCGGGTGGCGTGTGTGCCCCTTCTCCCGGCAATACGCTGATCCAGACCGACTGCGTGTGATTGCGTGTCGTCACATGGCATGTTGACTATGACATGTGTTTCTGACCATATTAAATGTATGGGATGGATTAGTACTTCTACGCGTCAGAAGGCGTCGTTTGGCGTGGCGTCGGGTCGGGTGTTAATAATATGTTTCCACCTTAAAGACAATTTCTATTGGCTGAAAAATGGTTACCGTTCACTGAAAAACAAAAAACCCTAGAAAGAAATCATTGTTTATTATTACGATGCCATAAACACAGAGAACTTTTTTATTATGAAAGCCAATCTACCAGATAAACCAGATATTTTTTCTCTGTGATGAAAGCCATCACAGAGAAAAATAATATATGAAAGCCATAAACAACAATGGCGGCCGTAACAGCGCCGGTGGAAATGTGTGTTTTTAATCGCTTTTAGTTGTGTGAGACCAATGTTTTTCCTCTATAATGTCAAAACAAGGAAAAAGAAAAATTACTGTCGAATTACCGAAGTCAAAAGATCTAGCTAATAGGCCTAGTGTTTTTGAGCGCCTTGGTACTAAGAAATCAAGCGCTAAAAAAACAACTGAACATTGTAGACAGTGGGTACAAAACGGGAGTTGCGCTTACGGTAAAAGTTGCAAATTTGCATCAACCCATACATTAATAAGTCCATCAAAACAACGCGCAGCAAACAAAGATAGCGAACATAAACGTGTTGTGAAAGATGACCCTAAAAGTAGACTGCATTCGGCCGTGGTCGTGCGCTCCGGACGTAGTCCAGATGGTGAAATCGACAACTGGGATCAAAATGACCTAGAGTACGCAGACACAGACGTCCTTGAAAAAAGGCGACAACAACTGCAACGTGAATTAGAGTTGCAATTGAAAATGGACTCGAGCAAAGATATGCGCAAGGACAAAAAGAAAACTATGTCGAGCACATCTTCATCACGAAGTTCTAGTTCTTCGAGCGTCTCTTCTTCTTCATCAGATAATAGCTCATCATCTTCATCATCTGGCAGGTATGGATAATAAATTCAGAATCTGTTATCATTTACATGTTTACAGATAATTTATGTATTATATCTGATAATCATATCTCTTCACAAAATTTACAGTACTTTTATACTTTAAATATCCTTAGTACATTTCAGCCCATCTAATAATATATCTTTTTATTTAGAGAGGCAAGACGAAAAGGTAAGAAAGGGAAGCTTAAAAGAAATTCTAGTTCATCTTCAGATGGGGATGCACCATCTAAAAAAAAATTTGTTAAAACTGATACTTTGAAGAGGGATAAAAGTGAACCTAAGAAAACAGTTCCAAAAAAAGACGACAGGCTTTTAAAAAAACAAGATACTACTAAAAAGAAACCTGTTACTAAAACTACTATTGGAAAAAAATCATTATCACCAGGTAAGAAATCTGGTGGAACACCCCCTATTACAACAAAAAGTCTTGCAAAAAGTGCAGTTAAACATGGAAAATCGCCACCTAGGAGAGATAGGAACAGAAGTGCTTCTCCTCATAGCCTAAGGGATAGAGACAAAGATAGAGATCGTACAAAAGAAAGAGAGAGAGAGAAAGAAAGAGAAAAGGAACGTGAAAAAGAAAGGGATAGGACCAGAGTCCGAAGTAGATCACCAAGAAAAGCTAGATCAAGATCCCCCCGTCAGCATGCATCTCATACAAAAGATATAAGGAAGAAAGAAAGCTCGGAGCGCAGCAGACCTGTTTCACCTAAGAAACAAACTCGTCGAGATGGAAGTACTGAGAGGCATAGAAAGAGATCTGCAAGCAGAGACAGGGACAGAGGTCGCGATCACAAAGATAGATCATTGGAGAGACGAAAAGACAAACATGATGACAAAGATAGGCATGATAGGAAGGAAAGAGGTGGACGTGACAGGAATAAAGACAATAAAAGAGATGACAGTAAGAGAAGAGGTCGAGATAGGGGATTAGGGGGTAGAGGAGGAGCTGATAAAGGATTAGAAAAGCCCAATAAGCCCATGGAAAGACTTCTTCCCAGACCAGAGGAGCGTTTAGCTGCTCTTGCTGCTATTTCAAATAGAGCACTGGATATAGATAAGAATTCATCTACATCCAAAGACCGACAGGATTCACATTCTGAAAGAGGTGGTCGTAAGCAGGACAGGCTTGAAAGGGACCGTTCTACAAAAAGAGACAGATTGGATAGCATGGACAGAGATCAAGGTGACTATGAAATGGACCGTCAGTATGACAATGATCGTAACTTGGATCATTATGATAGAGTGGATGATCGTTATGATGATGGTCCTAGAGAAAATGAGAGGTCTCCGGGTTACAATATGCAGGGAAGGGATAGACACTATGAAACTGGTTATGATATGTCAGGACCCCCAAGGGGATATCCTGAAGATGATGATAGGTTATATGGTGAACATATGGGCGAACGACGGGGTGTTGATATGGGTAAGGCGATTTGATTCATCATTCATTCAAACAGGAGCTTTCTATCCTAAGTGTTCTTGTGTGTTTAAGGCTATGATGACCGACGACCCCATCGCGATCGTTCCTGGGAAGGGAGGTCTGGTTCCATGGATCGTGAGCGTGGCTATATGCATCCGCATAAGGAATGGGAAAATGATGACTATCGCCCGGGAGACTGGGGCCGAGAGCGACATTGGCCTATGCATGACCCACAGGTTATCTAATCTATCTAATTAATATCAGTTAAACATTACATTTTATTTATTTACTTGAATTTTAAATAGAATTGTTCC
Source organism: Anorthoa munda (assembly GCA_945859665.1). Lineage (NCBI taxonomy): Eukaryota > Metazoa > Arthropoda > Insecta > Lepidoptera > Noctuidae > Anorthoa > Anorthoa munda. Next base: position 41,758,637 of record OX243897.1, on the reverse strand, counting down.
TTGTTCCTAATCCTTCTCCTCTTTTATTGCTATAGGTGAGTTTATACTACTATAAGACTTGGTATCGGAATGAACCAATTGATTATCGTAAAGACAATAAAAACCCTTGCCTTATTCTATCCCACATATTCCTTGGCTGTCCTTATTCTCACTTTGGTATGTTGATGTGTTTATTTGATTAAATATTTTATCTTTAAAACTGTATTTTTATATAATTAACTATGTGATTTCAGATGAACGAGTGGGGTGATAAAGAACCTGATGTAGATGCTTGGCACCATAGAGGCCATCCCCCAGGGCCTCACCGTGGAAGGATGCATGGTGAGAATTGCTTATTTATTAAATGTTTCTCTAAGTTTTTTTATAATAGTGCAGAGATGAGAAACTTTAATAGTGTTTTTAATTTATAATTTTAACTTTGATTTAAATCTGTTATTTAAGATGATTATGGACGCGGTATGAGAATGGATCTAGCTCGAGGTGACGGTAATAAGCGCCGTGCACCCAGAAATGAACCAGAACAAACTACTAAGGAAACTCCACCTGCTACGCAAACAGCACCTACAGCAGCAACACCACGTCAAGAGACCGAAATTGAGGATAAACCAATACCTGATGACCTCAGTGAAATAAGTGATGACCCTGATGATATACTCAACAGGGAAGATGTAAGTAAATCAATACTTAAAACATATTGACTTTTCTTCTAAGTTTGTAGTTTCATTCTTACTTTTTTGTTAGATGGCTGATCAGATTATGGATGAAGACAGTCAAACTGCTTTACCAAATGATGAAAGTGCATCCAAGCCGGAAGGTTCTGAGAAGGAGTCAACACAGGTATGAATTGAAAAATACTGCTTTTATATGAGGGCCATTTGATAAGTCTGTGACTTTTTTAAGTTCTTGTGCAGTAACTTTTATGGCAACACTACTCCTGTCAACTACCGTCTTTAAATATGAGCAAGCTACGTCATTGGGTTTGTGTTTGCCAGCCATTTAAAGTAGGCAACCGCGGGCATTTTCACGAAAATAGGAAAACGTGAATTTCGTGTTTAAGCATTATTTTTTCCAGATAAAACTGCTTTGGCTTGATAAACATTATGGTGACTCTGCACCATTAATTTCACTGGTTAAGATGTGGTTTACTTAGTTCTGTTGAGGTCGTACCCGCACAAAAGACGTCGAACGTTCAGGTCGTGCAAAAGAGGTCGTCACGCCAGAAATCGTCGATAAAATCAATGGAATGATATTGGACTTTAGGAGGATGAAAAGGCTGTAGGCATTTCAACTGAGCTCGTACATCACATTTTACGTGAATATTTGGACATGAAAACGCTATCCGCGCGATGGGTGCCGCGATTGCTCACACGACTATAAGCGCAACCGTGTGACAACTTTCGAAGCAGTGTGTGGGTATGTTTACCCGCAATATGAACGCCGTTTTCTGTTTTTGCGCCGTTTCGTAACCGTGGACTAAACATGTATTCATCACAAAACACCAGAGATCAAATAATAATAAAGACAGTGAGTTTCTACGAGTGAACGTGCACCAAAGAAGGCAAAATTGGGTCTATCGGTCAATAAGGTCATGGCCACAGTTTTATGGGATGCACGCGGTGTGATTCATATCCGACTACCTTGAAAAGTGTTAAACAATCACCAGCTAATATTATTTAAAGGTTTTGGACAGATTCGATATTGAATTGAAGCAAAAACTACCGCATTCGGTGATGAAAAAAGTGCTGTTCAAGACAAAGCACGGGTGCTTACGTGTGTAGTAAAAATCCATAAATTAGGCTACGAACTACTACCTCGTGAAGCATTTTCTCCAGATTTGGCTCCCTGTGACTATTTCCTGTTTCCAAACCTGAAGAAATAGCTGGGTGGTGGTAAAGAAGATTTGGCTCTAATGAAAAGGTCATTACTGAAAAAAAACCGGCAAAGTGCGAGTCGGACTCCCGCACGAAGGGTTCCGTACCATCATCGTTAAAAAAACGACAAATAATCACGTTTGTTGTATGGGAGCCCCACTTAAATATTTAGTTTATTCTGTTTTTACCCGACTGCCGAAGGAGGGTAATGTGTTTATCAGTCTATGTATGTATGTATGTAAGTATGTATGTAAGTATGTATGTATGTATGTAAGTATGTATGTATGTATGTTTGTACCTATGTGGCGTTCTAGAGACCAAACGCGTGGGCCGATTTTGATGGTTCTTACGTCAATCGATTCGTCTTAACCCCGCGAGAGTCACTGGCTACATTAAAATTGGAAAATAGGAAAATGGCGGTTCTTGGGCGCCATATTGTGGGGGCCCAAATTTTTGAAGGCCTTTATGAAACTACTCTCGAAAGTCAGTAATATTTGGAAGGATTTTTATTTTAAATTTTGGGCTAAATGTATTGAGCTAAAAGGAGACTGTGTTGGGAAATAAAACGCTTTTTGCCGATAGCATTTTTTTTTCTTAAGTCACGTACTTATCAAACTGCCCTCGTATTTTATCTGATGTATAATATATTGTATTATGAATGTAGTAGGTATCTATATTGTGTGTTTTAATCTGTGCTAAATAAATGTATTTTGTTTCTTTATTAACCCATAACAATGACATATTCAAAAATGTGCAATGATTTTTTTATTAGGATACAAGTGGTGCAGGTGAAGAAAAGGAATCACAAGAGGCTAAGGATGATGAAGATGTTACTAATTTGGACTTTGAGGAAATATCTGATGGCGAACTGGAAGAGGAGCGTACAAGAGGTAGTATATTGACACTTAATATTTATAGTACTATCACTAATTTGCTAACACAAAAGTTCATCCAAAAATTTGATAGGGTTGGCAGTGATCGAAACTTAAGTATTCTCTGGTGATTCTTATCTTTGTTTTTGATTACTTATTGACGATTTGACATTCTATTGTATAGATTTCTCATATAAATTACGATTACAAATTAAAATTGTCAATCTGATGAGATTTATAGGTGAAATCATTGTAATTTTATAAGAACGTAACAATTTTATGGTGAATCTAATAAGTGGCTCATATATAGACTTGTTTATTTTTCATGAATATGATTCTTTTGGTAAATTTGTAACCTTGTCACATGACATTCCATTTTCGGCGACTTCTAGACTCGCAAAAAAGGGATCATAGTAGTTTGTTGGATAACCGAGTGACGGATTAACGAGAGAGTCCTTAATTAACATTACCATAGAATAAAAATATTATTTTAACTTTAAACATTGTTATTTCTCAGCCGGTTTAGGAGATGCTCTCGGAGTTGACTGGGCCAGCCTGGTGGCAGATGTCCGCCGACGTGAACAGAGCAGCGTGTCCTCCGGCGGCGCCCGCGACCGTTGGAGACCCGAGCGAGTCCTCGCGCGTCTTGGGCTTTCTCTACATATGGCCGGGAAGGAAATTGTACAAGATGTATTACAGAAAAATGCTGAAAGCTTGCAGTCAGATAAGAAAAAACAAGTGACTTTATTGGATAATTCTGATCAGATAGATAAGGTTGAACAAAATGGTACACATGAAAATTATGCTAAGATTGAATCTGTGCCTGATGTTTCAAAGTTGCATCCAGTTGCTGCCATTCAGGTTTGTTTATAAGCAATTAAATTTCAATTGCAAATGTTTCTTAGTACTTAAAAACTAATTTTATTTTCTCTTTTAGGTGGCTGTAGAAAAAAGAAAGCGACAACGTGCTGTGTTGTTTGGATCTGGTTGTGAAATAACTCGTGGCTTGAGTGCACGACGAGATCTAGCTTTAAGGCGATATCTGTGTCATTTACCTACAGCAGAAAGAACTGGCCAGTCCCGTGTAACTCCCCAAGCCTCCCTGTTTCATGCAGCTAGATCTCTGTTACTGCATGCGCCGGTCAATGGCTGACATTGACTGTGAACCTGGCTAGCCCAGAGAAAACTTCAAGTGCAATATTCAGACACAATACTATTTGTTATAAGTGGTCATTAAAAATCTTTTAGTAATAAAACTGGTGGATTGATGTACAGCTCTTTATAACAGCTGGTAGTGAAAATTGTGAATTTTAAGTGGTTCAGTGGTATACTTATTTGAAACAGCCAACAAAGTGAAACAATCATGTTTTATGAACTACTCCAATTAGGACCTGACTTTGAATAGTATAGGATAAGTGCATAGTGTTTCAAGGCATTTACATATTGTGTTCTTGTATTAACTTCAAATATACTTCTTTTAATTAAAATATTTTATTATTAACAATAATTGGTGAATAAATACAATATTGGTCATTATTCATTATTACAATACAATTAAATATGAAATGCAAGCTTATTTTTGTTCAAATCTGCAGTGCCTAAACTTCTTGGTTTTGTGCACACAAAAATGATACATCTGAACCTGATGCATAATATTCCGGCTTTGTACAATTCCTAAAAACAAATAGAATATTGTTAAATCAGAAAAGGTTTAGGTTTTGAAAGTAATATCTTCTTAGTTGGATTTCAGACAACAGTTTTGTGTAGTGTCCCACGTGCATCCACGTCGTGGGTTGTTTTTAGTTCCACGCGGATTTGCACACGGACGCGGGCTTTACATTAAAGGTAAGTACTATGGATGCGGGGCCAAACGCAGGCCACTCCCGCGTGCGTGAGCAAATCCGCGTGATACTAAAAACACACATACGCACTACTTGTCCCACCGCCGGTTTCGAACCGATTAGCTATCGACTGTTTTCTTGCTGAAGAAATGAACAAAGATACAGATCCCGTGTCATTAAAAGACATTAAGAGTTGATCGTTGGCTGTTCACACTGCCGTCGAGTATTCTCTCAACACACGTTTGACGCAGCGACAAGAGCTATCAAAGTTAAAACTCGCTCGGCGATCCTCGCTTGGCAGTCAGAACTCACGCCGAGAGATCAACCAACGCGTGTAGGATTGACCTGAGCGAGCCGTGCGATTAATCGCTCGTCGCACATAACCGAGGGGTAAAACTATCGGAACCACACACCAGCTTCTCGCCAACTCGTATCTAGGTTCTAGCTCTACTCGCTGATCGTCGGCGGTGGGACAAGTGCCATACGGGATTAATACATACATAGTCATGATGATTTGACAGCTTTTATTTTGAAAAGACTAAAAACTGTCCAACCCTCGCGTTTGCATCATCTAGGTTCCAGCAGATAAAAGTTGAATAAGCATTCAAAATAGTAAGATGAATGCAGGTCATCCATAAATCATGTTTTTTTTCAAATATTGTGCATTGAAGGTACTTACTTTTTGAATAGAACAGCACCAGAAAGTCCTTTAATTGTTAACTGATAACCATTAACATGCAGCATTGAACCTTCCTGTAGACCTAGCACAGGTGAAGCATGACTCATTTCTAAATATTCATATATTCTTTGGCTCCTTGTTTCACCCTTGTGTGTCTCGCTTATTATATCAATATAATGCGGGTTGATGTTGAATGGCACAATACCAATAGCTTCAAAACTTGGAGGATATGTTATTGGCATATCATTAGTAGTATGAATGCTTTTTGTTGCAACATTAGTGCCAGCACTGCTACCAATGTATACTAAGCTACCTTCATCAACTTTCTTCTTAATCAAATGTACTAGGTTTTTTTCATACAGCGTTTTTAAAAGGAGAAATGTATTTCCTCCACCAACAAAAATTGCTTTGGAGGAATTAATTCGTTCAATAACATTAGGATAGCTGTGTAAGCCTGTTACTGTAATTCCCCAAGGTTCAATAGCTTCTTTCATTTTTGCTGTATAGTTATCATAATCCTTCTGAGCATATGGGACGAAGACTAACTCCGATATATTATTTCTGAAATAATAGAATACATTTTTACAAAACAAAATAGTTAATACGAACATCATATTGTGATATGTACTCACTTTTTGAGAAGATTGCTTATTTCCTCTTTAGCAAACTCCAGCAAGGAAAAGCCATGACAGTTTGATGAAGAAAGTAGCAATGCCTGACGTAGGGAAGGCATTTTGTAAGTAGTAGTGATGCTTCTTTGCTTGACCGTCTTCCAATGAATACTGAGACTGTTACTATCGAGCCGATACTGTTATAAAAGAGGAGGTAAAACAACTTTGAATAGGGCATTATCTTGGTATATTTCTTTTTCTTATCAATCGCAGAATTTTTATAGGTTCTTATCAGATAATAGAATTGTAAACATCAATAACAGAAGGAACATTAATTGTTTCAGTAGTTAATAGCTTTTAAAAATTCAATTAAACTATAACTAACCCTTTTGTTTGAAAGTAAATTAAACTTTGTTGTTATATTTATTGACAGCAATAGTAGACGGACGGGAAAATACAAAGAAAGACAAAAACATTTGCAAATGGAATGGACCTTTAAATTATGACACACAATGTCAGCCCCACAGACTGCTTAAAAAAATATAGATACTACGGCAACACTGTCCATAAATTGTTTCTTTTTGGCAGACAGCTCATCAGCTGTTGAGCTGATGAGCTGAGCATCACTGAGCACCTGCTTGTGATTGACTTTTTGGCTTGACGTATTTTTTGGATATAAAAGTAAAAATTATTTGGTAACTAAATAGACAATCTCATAGATGGCTCTGATTTCTGAATATTGCGCTAGTAAAAATGTGTTGCCGGATCAGCAGAATCCTCTGCTACAATGTTACGGCTACATTATAGTTCTCGCCAAACTTCTTGGCCGCCCTAAAGTTGGCTTTCCGATGCGCAAGGCACGGATCGGTGCTATTTTTGAATGAGATTTACTACTGCGCAGCCGTTGTAGACAACTTCAGGTCGGCCTAGAAGTTTGGCGAGATCTTGTACCCAGTTTAAAATAGTAATCTTTGAAATTATCTACTTTTATGGGACATTGTACTTGTCAGTGCTACAAAATGGATGGATCGCTATGTGTAGTGCTAGAGATTTATTAGATCTGTGAATCTCTAAAGCACAGTTGGCAGAGCAAGTATGAGATACTTGCACGAAATTATTTTTATTAACTACTACTCGGTCAAATTAACTGTGCACTTGGATCTGTCAATGTCTGAGTCACTGACGTTTGAGTTCGACGCTCGTTTACAAGATGAGAACGCGGGCACCGCCGCCGGCGCCGCGCCGCTCGGGTGTTGGGAGTGGGGTTGCTTCCTCGCTTGACGTACGATTCTACGATTTGCACAGTTATTCTGACCGTGTAGTAAAGTGGGATGACCCAAATTTGGTATCCCCCGAATTTCAATGTTTTATCGATTCAATTCATCGGGGAATTCATCGGTGTATCGAACCAACAAAAATTTGTTTGGTGGTTGCTGTGGTGAACTTTTATTACTGTCACGTCTTTAGTTACACTCGCAAGGTTTAGAGTTTAGACGAATCGATTGACGAGAGACAAACGCGTGGGCCGATTTTGATGATTTAGAATCATCAAAATCGGCCCAGGCGTTTGTCTCTAGAACACCACATATGAACGAACATACATAGCCTGATAAACATTATTACCCATCTTCGGCAGTCGGGTAAAAAGGAGTGGGTATTTTTTTTGCGCGTGTTTTCAGCGATACTGCGATATCGTCGTCATTGTAAATCTTATTTTGTTTTAGTTTACTGGAACTCTTCAATTTTTACAGCAATTATCCACTGGTTGCTGGAAAAGAGTGTGAACACTGTAAACTAAGTTTTTGCACAGTCATATTTTCTCACCAAACTTCTTGACCGCTGAGGTTGGCTACAATGGCTGCGCAATAGCTAGTAAACACCATACAAAAAAAACATAAATAAAAAAAACCCGTTTTTTTTTAAATTTAATATAGCCTCGCGCTTGACCACCATCTCACCTGATGGTAAGCGATGATGTGGTCGACGATGGAGCACGCTTGCCAAGAATCAAATCAAATCATATTTATTCGTAAATGTAGGTTTCAATACAATAGGATGTTATAATAAGGTGGTCAGTTTGCTACATTTTACTCGAGAGCATACAAATAATTACAAAGTTAGTGGTGTCGAAACAACAGAGACATTTAAAATTAAATAATTCAATTACTTACAAAACACACAATTCCATACTTACTAACACACAATTACCAATGTCAAAATAATAATAGTAATCTAAATATAATATTGTAATAAGCTAAATGTCAGTGGTGCCTCCCTTAAACTCAGTTGTGGATTAATAACATTTGAGAATTAAAAATTGTTTCAGTTTCTTTTTAAACATATTATTATTAAGATTCTTTATCTGTCGCGCAATTTTATTGAAATTATCTGAAGCCATTCGGTAATAGTAGTTTATGCAATGGTCATATAATAGGGGTTATTAAAACACGAGCGTATGATAATGAGGCGAAGCCGAATTTGATAATAATATTACGCGAGTGTTTTAATACCTAATTATATGCTGTTGCATACACTACTTTATCTTCACTCATACAGTTGAAATAAAACAAAAGTGGAAAGGGAAAAATATTTGGTATGGCGGACAATTTAGATTCTCATTGCGCAAGTGCGCAGCGCGCGCATCCACAGACAATGAAACTTCTTTACTACAGCCCATACGCGCCAGAAAATTAAAAAGTAAAAGTGTGCTATAAAAATTAAAAAGTTATTTTATGATGCAGTTGTTTGAAAATCGAAGGAAAATGTTGAACTGTAATGGTTTTTTTTTAATTTTACCTAACCACGAATATAAAGTACGTGTTATACAATATTTTTTGAATTCGTATTTGGAACATTACGTTGTGAGTGTAGATAATAGTAGTTTATGCAATGGTCATATAATAGGGGTTATTAAAACACGAGCGTAGGTTTATCAAATGAGGCGAAGCCGAATTTGATAATAATATTACGCGAGTGTTTTAATACCTAATTATATGCTATTGCATACACTACTTTATCTTCACTCATACAGTTGAAATAAAACAAAAGTGGAAAAGGAAAAAATATGTGGTATGGTATGGCGGGCAATTTTAGATTCTCATTGCGCAGCGCGCGCATCCACAGACAACTGACAATGACATGAGCCCATACGCGCCAGAAAATTAAAAAGTAAAAGTGTGCTATAAAAATTAAAAAGTTATTTTATGATGCAGTTGTTTGAAAATCGAACGAAAATGTTGAACTATAGTGGGTTTTTTTTAAATTTTACCTATCCACGAATATAAAGTACGTGTTTATACAATATTTTTCGAATTCGTATTTGGAACATTACGTTGTGAGTGTAGATATAGTACATTACTGCAGCGGCCAGCAAAATAGGCATTGATGGACGAACGTGTAAATGTGGGCCGAGGCGAAGCCGAGGCACACATACGTAAGTCCATCAATGCCTAGTTGTGGCCAAGGCTTGTATAGTACTTTTCTCAAATAATGCGCGGAAATTAAAACTAAGTAGTACCTAGAACTAATTTTTTTTAAATCAATGACGAACAACAATAATTGTTCCCGCGTTAAAGTGTTCCTTTGTTTTTTTTTTTAAATAAACAGCGTTCTATTTGCAAGCCAGTTCGAAATTTAAATAAAACCTTTGATAAGTTACCTTCTTGGTTGCTATGTTTCGGAGTAAAACATCGTTCCATTTTTAAACTACACGACAGATATGAGTTTACTATGGAATTTATTTGGCCGCTAGACACGACAGATATGGATTTTCATACAACTTTTGCCGGCCGCTGAGCGCATGTATTTGACCAGTACAGCAATTTCGATTTATCTTGAAGAAGGTTGTCAAAATAATGATCACATTTCCAAGCATGTTTGAGAAAAACACTTTTACGTAGGAGGGCTGTTTTACTACGATCAACACAAATAATGTTCGAATACCTTTTTCTTAACCGTGGATCAGCTGGGGCTTTTATTTTGAAAATCTGTGGGTTTGTCTTAACAAACACTGCCACCTCAAAGATGTATAATGACGGCAATGTTAGAAGCTTCAAGGATTCAAAATAAGGCTTACAACTGTCCCTTGATTGTAGATTACATATAGCACGTATTGAATTCCACTCCTTAGCTGTACGCAAAATAAAAGTATTCTCAAAACGTTTAGTGCGTATTGGTGGAATGTCCACCATGTACCGATGGCGCATCGTCGCCGTACGTCTAGTCTTCCGATGATGAAACAGGCTGGGCAGAATTAAATCACGCAATTCCATCGCACACTCCCCGAAATGTAATCGATAAAAAACACCGATAAGCTGGCAACTCGGCGACGAAGTTCAAGGCTTTGACTTAGCCAGAGCCAGTGCCTCATCGCCGATGAGCCTCTTGGCCCGCTTTTCGATTGCTTAAGAAGCGAACTTAAAAGACGTAAACAAGCAGAAAATCATGCTGCCAAGAAGTTTGGCGAGAACTAACTCGTGACTTTTTGCATTTACCTTAGGTCTTCCATGGTTTGCAGGACAATTTTATCAAAACCAAAAATAAAATAAAATATCTAATAAATTAATAGTCGTAATTATATTTCATTGCTGTATTCATTGTTCCATTTTTGGGTAGCTTTTTATAACATCACTTAAACTATCATGTTTAGGTTCTAAAATAAAATATAGACATAATATGAAGTACTTAAATAACGTATATAAATAATAAATCTATCACATTTTTAGCACTTATTAAGCATCGAGGATGAAGAATCGTTCTTCTTGGGGTTTATCACAGCCTGGGCCAAGGTAACGGCGCCTCAGCTCAAGGTCTGGTGGCGCGGAGATGTCGCCTTGGAGAATAATGTAGGCTTGTTCTATGGTGCTCTCTATTTCAGATTTTATTTCCTGTAACAGAAATTTGTAGAGTTTAAACAAGTGAATAAACAAAGCAATGTCAGCGATATAGGACGATGCGACAACCGTAAGCGAGTGAACGAGGCAATATACAATGCTACCTCTCCTTCAACATTGACACAAAAATAGCTACTGCGCAGGGTCTTGCAGCCAACTTCAGAGACACAAAGATCCGCTGTGACTACTTTGCGGCGTACCGTACCTATGTAGGCGTGCAGCAGCCTAATTGCGTAAGTGAATTCGGCAAGGCAAAGTGTTTGACCGCCATCAATCGACCAATCACATAGACGGAAATCCACATGGCGTCTTTCATCTCGCATGTGATTGGTCGATTGATGGCGGTCAAACCCCCTCGCTTAGCGCCGCTACCGTGCAGGTGTCACAAGAGGCCATGTTACCTCATACAGGTCTGGCGATCGGCGCGCGCGCTCTGCCAGCGCGGCGTGCAGGTGGTACAGCAGCAGCCCGCGCAGGTGCGCGTCGCCCACGCCCAGCGCCGCCACCGTGCGCAGAGTGCCGCGGCACAGGCTCTCTTTCAGCGCCAACCGGGACTCCGACAGCTCTGAAATGATCAACAAATACAATAAATATGAGTCCTGGTCTGGGGCCGTACTTCATCTTGGTCATATCGACGATTCAAAGTTAAATGTATTTCGACCAAAATTCAGACAAGTCGACAGCGTTTGCGTTCGCCTCGAAAATGTCGTTCAGGGTGCAGGTATTGTAGCACAGGAGGGCACGAAAAGAGGTGGGCATTGTTTGGGACGTAGCTCCGCAATCGCAGTCAGGAGTCAGGAGTTGGTCATTGGAATATCTGACGCCCATCTGACTAAGTTGTGCTTGCAGCGGCCCATGCTAAGTGCCGTCATGATTCAGATGTGAGTAAGGGATGGTCCTGTTCGCCCTATAAATCTCCGTCTCTCCGTCGCACTGGAGCCATGATAGCTTTGGGACGTCATAGTAAGGCATTTTTCACACTCCCTTGCGGGCGAGCACGGCCTACTGTGACAGGCTTAAGTCACACATTATTATCACAGTTTGGGAGCAAAAACTGTGATAAAATGCGTGACTCAAGCCTATCACAGAGGCCGTGCTCGCCCGGCAGGTGTCTATGGACCGGAATCCTAAGTAAAAAAGAACGCGTTGTCGTCTTCATCAAACCTTGCACCGTGTTGATCTCAGCACGAGCATTGGTATGGCGTGGATTGAAATTATGGCAGAGACTGTTGCGATGGAGGACTACTGTGGACACGTCTGCTTAATATATAGGGCTTTAGTAGTCATGGAAGTCAAGTCCTGTATTTTCCGAAAGGTTAACTTTCGAAAACTTAAGGTTAACTTTACCTACATTTTACCAGCTGCCATGTGCTGTTATTGAAGTTCTAATAATTCTGATCGTTTATAGCCACAGTCGGCTTGAACTTGGTGGGGATTGAACCCAGGATCACGACCGTCAGCCGCATTTGCGATAAAATTGACTCTAGAAGAATCATTAACCACAATAATTATTTATTAGATAGTAAATAGTGTTAGCGCGGCTGACTGACTATGGTATCGTCACTCCGCTATGGAGTTCTGAAAAATATTTATTAGGACGATATTTCTTTTGAGTTCGGGATGTTTTATACGTGATTTGTATTTATAATTTGACTCACAATTTAGTTTTGGAATCTAACAAAACAAAATTCAAAATTCTTGCGGTCCCTAAAGGGCAACGTGGAGGTAACCAACAATATAATCCTATCCTCTATCCTCTACATCAGAGTTGGAATTTCAATTGTCGCCTTGAGTACCTTAAAAAAATGTTCAAGGGAATTCCTGCGACAAAGATGCATGTTTCAAGTCTTTGTAATAGATAAGTTGGTCGGTTCTGCCTCTTCTTTTGGTGTCGCGGTCTCGCGGACCGTGGTACTTTTTTAATCATAGGTACTGTTTGGGCCCAGTAAGTTACAGCGTTGGAGCTTGTTGATAAGTCCACGTTCATGCATTGATTTTTGTACCGGACACTAACTGGACAGTAGAAAAATATTGAATAGCTAAGCTTTCTGAATTCCGTTCCAAACATAAAATTCTGTATTTGCATGCTTGGAATAGATGTTACAAGGGATTTGAACAGATAGCAAGAGTTACGTAAGTATGTATACAGAAGCTACAGACCTGCAGTTGTTGACGAAAATTATGAACGGACTCAAAGCCAAAACCTACTCAAAGTTACTTGTCAATCGTTTTATAAAATAACTTAACCAATAAAATGTTTTTATTATTTGTTAATTAAAAGTATTTTACCGGTTAGCTAAAACTAACTAACAAATTGTTTCTCAATAATTCAAAACTTGGCGAAGAAATAGAAATAGTTGGCAGAAGAGAAATTGCAGACCTTCATAGATATCGGTGTACCGGCACATCGCCAACTCCGGCGCACTAAGCGAATGCTGAGTAGCAGTTTTAAGGGCACTCCCTATCTGTCATGCCTCATCTAACGCCACATAAATAAAATAATCTGTTCAAATGCACAGCACAAACCGTCTCCAAAGCCACTCTCGCGCCGTTCAGATGCAGTTCATTGTCAGTGCCAGAACATTTTATTAATATTTCCCACATATTTGGCAGTGATTAGCGGATATAATACATTAGGCGTTAGAACTATGAATGATTGGTATGTACTAACGGTACAGGTAGACAGATCCACCTGGTCACGACGTGAGGACGAGCGTTCTTGGCCGCGGCGCCCATTTCAATCGGCGGTCAATCGTACAACTGCCCCTCGCGATAAAATCGTCCCCGATTATATTCACTTGTTGCGTAGTACTCGACGAATGCCGCACACCACACGTTACTCTGAACTCACAATGCAATACTAACTACATTCGACACCAACCTTTAAAGAATTACGTATTTGCTTTTGCGGAATGACGCAGTTACAACTGCGCGAATAAAATAAGGAACGTTATTAGTACAATAATTCTTCTGGTTGCTCTTAAAATAGCTGCCATTCCTTAAATATTACTGTACTAAATACGTACGGAAGCATTGACACGCTTCCGCTTACGGGAGAAGGTTCAAATGATTTGAATGCCGTACAAAGAGAAAATTTTAATGAGAACTGTCTTTGATCTGGGTGTGTGTGTGTGTGTTATCAGTCCTTCGAGAAGGTGCGATTCTTATGGGAAGTCATTTGCTAGTTAACTTTTTGTGAGCATGCATAACAGCGCAGGAGTGCCAGTGCTGTCTGCTCTAAATGTGCATCGTCCGTGACGTATTTACTCGAACGCGATGTTACGACTGCGTACATACCTATCTACCTGCCTGCCTGCGTCAGGCAGGAGTTGCGTTTGCGTTTTCATTGCCGTACCTATTACATTAGAGTTCGTTATTCAATTAGCAGCAACTAATTAAAATAACACGAATATCTCTTTTTCTACTTTTTAGGATTCCATAACCATTCCATAAAAAAACGGGACCCTATTACTAAGACTCCACGATCCGTCTGCCTGTCTGTCCGTCCGTCTGACCGGGCTGTATCTCATGAACCGTGATAGCTAGGCAGTTGAAATTTTCACAGATGATGTATTTCTTTTGCCGCTATAACAACATAAACAGAATAAAATAAATATTTAAGTAGGGCTCCCATACAACAAACGTGATTTCTTTGCCGTTTTTTGCGATAATGGTACGGAACCATTCGTGCGCGTGTCCAACTCGCCCTTGGCCGGTTTATGCTTTTCGTGAGGGTAGTTTGCAAAATGACGCGAAGTTTTGTTGAGAACTCTATTCGCACTAAACTAGCACGAGCTTAGCCCACGACTAGTTTGCACGGAAGTCGGTATTTCCGTGAAACTTTAAAAGCCAGTTTCACTCCTTCAATTTTGTTTAGGTGTTTATTTATTTATTTAAAACTTCATGCACAAAGGTACAATGGCGGACTTAATGCCTTAGGCATTCTCTATCAGTCAACCAAGGGTGGTGAAGAGACAACATGGCAGGTGCATTGTTTAAAACATCGAAAGCAAAAATAAAATAAAAATAAAAGTTGCTAAAAATACACATACCTAAAAATATAAAAGACTAAAAAAATAAAAATATAACTAAATATATAATAGAGGAAGTACCTACCTACTAAAAATAAATTAAAAAAAAGGAAGCGGCGGGCAGAAGCTAGCTAGCTTGCATTCCGCTCTCTCTCACAGAATGGAATCCTGCGTCCCAGCAGTGGGAATATTATAAGCTGGCTATGCTGAAGTCATCTGAAATATATTTTAAATAGGTGTCTACGGACACAATGTTCTTTATATGTAAAGAAAATCTTCTTTATATCTATCTATCTATACTATCTATATACTTAATAATATATAGAGGAAAGATTTGTTTGTTTGTACCGAATAGGCTCCGAAACTACTGGACCGATTTGAAAAATTCTTTCATCAATAGAAAGCTACATTATTTCTGAGTGACATAGGCTATTTTTTTATCCCGAAAACGGGTCCTGTGGGGTAGTCCACGGGAGCGAAGCCGCGGGCATCAGCTAGTATATATATAAATGAGAAAGTATGTATGTATGTTCCTAATAGACTCCGAAACAGCTGGACCGACTTTAATTAAATTTGGCATAGAGATAGCTTGAGACCCTGGGAAGGACATAGGTTAGTTTGTATTCCTTTGGGATGATAAAACACTTTTTACGCGGGCGAAGCCGCGGGCATAAGCTAGCTATAATACATACCAATATTAATAGGTATAATTTAGAAAGTTATATGGTGTCCTTCAACCTCATGCCATCAACAACATGAATTTCATGAGAATGTATGTTGGGCGTAAGTAGTAGCAGCATCTCTGCATAAAGGGAATACAAGGCGTTATGTTATGTTATGAAAATTGAACCAGCCGTTTGAATTGACAATAAAAATTTGGTAGATATAGATAATTAAAAGTACTGCAAAAGTTTGTCGCCCCGAAAATGTAAAACACTCAATGAATATTGTTAAATTGACAAATTGAAAGGGATTGCGATAGATGGTATGAATTTGTGTTGTACGCAATAACTAGCTGTTACCTTAGCTAAAATTAAAAAAATCAATAAACCCGACTGCTTAGAAAGCAAACTAAAAAGGCGTAAACAAGAAGAAAATCATGCTGTGCAGTTGGAGGATACATATTCGCGAGCTAGCGGACCAAAACTAGATGTATCCTCCGACTGCACAGCATGATTTTCTTCTTGTTTACGTCTTTTTAGTTTGCTTTCTAAGCAGTCGGGTTTTTTTTATTAACTTTTTTTATTTACAACTTTTTAGTTATTTTTTTTTAGTATTAGGTACATTTAAACATATAAGTGTTTTATATTTTTGAAATCGCCTCTTAAAATCCTTTATTTTGATACCCCACACGATGGGTCTGGAAGAAAAAAAAATTTTTTCCCCCACAAAATGGCGCCCAAAATCCGCCATTTTTGTTTTTTCCAATTTTAATGTAGCCAGTGACACTCGCAGGATTAAGACGAATCGATTGACGTAAGAATTATCAAAATCGGCCAACGCGTTTGGTCTCTAGAACGCCACATAGGAACAAACATACATACATACATACATACATACATACTTACTTACATACATACATATATAGACTGATAAACACATTACCCTCCTTCGGCAGTCGGGTAATTAAGAAGGCATTTCCATAGACCAAGTACAAAATAATAAAATCAACGTAGGTTAACTTCGTTTTTAACCGACTTCCCAAAAAGGAGGAGGTTCTCAATTCGGATGTTTAGATATTTTTTTTGTTTTTTTATGTCTTATCGGGCATAACTCCGTCATATATAAACGGATTTGCAAAATTCTTTTTTTGTTCGAAAGAAGTTTATTCCGAAATGGTCCCATTTAAATTTGGTAATGATATGATGAAGAACTTTGGAGATATACAACAGAACTCTTCAATAAATGACGACAAATCTCTCGGGATTGCTGCAATCGCATGTCTGTTTGTTGTTTACACCATTTCATAGCATACAATCAAGCCAGTATGCTCTAAACAGTTACGCAGATGTGTACAGTTCACCCTGGTATACTCTCATTCCACTGGTTATGTTCAAGTTACATGTTGTTACATTCTGGCATCACTGTGGGCATTATAGGTACCTTAATAAAGAACTTGTCCATTATGTACCAATAAAAAGTAAAAAATAAAAACCTTTTTTACGAAAAAATAAAACCGATTCCAAAACAAAACACTACAAAGTGAAATATTACTTCGGAAGGCGGTGTCAAAAAACGAAGTAAAGAAAACAGGAACACCCGATTGCCGAAATTGAAGTTATTTTTCACTTTGTAGTGTTTTTTTTGGAAGTTGGTTTAATATATATGTAAAAAAAAAATATTATGTAGAGAAAATCTACACTAATATTATAAAGAGGAAAGAATTAAAAACTACTGAACCGAATTCAAAAATTCTTTCACGATTAGACTGCTACATTATACCTGAGAAATGCTATATTTATTTCTAGAAAAAAATAGACATCCTTAAGATAATTGCAATATTTATAGGCAAAATTTTGCCTATAAAATTCATTATTTGGCGTGCGCTAAGAAAACTATTGAGGATAATAAAAATTATGTGCTACATGATTAAAGTAGGTACTCATTGGTACTGAAAAAAAGCCCGCTATGGAATATATTTGAAGTATTCCCATTTGAGCACCTATTTTTAGAGCACCTATGCTAAGAGCACCAAAGGTATTCCCATTTGAGCACCAATCAATATAATAGCTTGGTGCTCAAAGGCGACCAAAAAATAAATTATGACTTTATTCCCAATTGAGCACCTAAGGTGCGGTAGCTTCTAGTGATGGGTAGCTTCTAGTGTATAATACCTATATCATATCGATAAAAATCAGCAGTTTTATTGCAGAATGTTATCATTTGATAATTACCTACATAATTATCATCATAACCATAAAAGTTTACTTAATCATTTATTGTTAACTGACTTTTGCCAGTGGCTTCGCCCACTTGGGTGTCGGTAAGACACAAAATCTTAACAAATTAAACACCTAAACCTTCCCCATGATTCACAATGTCTTTTGATGAAAACCGAATGAATATCCGTTCAGTAGTTTTTGAGTTTATCGCGAACAGACGCGGCGAGGGACTTATAATATGTAGTGATAGCACAATAAGTTTTCTCAACTTTAATTTTATCTATTCCCGAACCAATTGTAGGCTGGATGAAACACTAACAATAGAAATCGGTATTTTCATATTATTATGAAGAGTAGTTAAGTTGAGAGGGCCGTATATAGGCGGTGCGCGCGCCACCTTTACCGTTCGTCGGAATATCTCGAATAGCCCGAAATATGACGAATGAAACCAAACTGTTTCGGCACTTTTTTACGTCTCTCGTATTCTTTGCAAATCTATATCTATAATATAAAAATTAATCGCTAAATGTGTTGCTAAGCGCAAATCTCGAGAACAGCTGAACCGATGAATGTTTGGTGTTTTTATGACAAAACAAAGTTTGCCGGGTCAGCTAATATATAATAAAATCGTAGAGACTTTTTACTTTTTTCAAAAATAGTTTTGAAACCGTACATTAAATATTTTTGAAAAAAGTAAAAGCAGAGTAAGATATACGGGGTATATGAAGGTCACTGAATCAATTTTTTTTATAATGTTTATCTGTTTGTCTGCTGCAATGCAATGCATTCAATTGGAGCCAAAACTACTGGACAGATCCTGTTAAAATTTTACATAAATAATCCTAAGAGGTCAGAACAACACTTATAAAAAATTGTCAGGCTATTTTTAATGGACGATGAGCAATGTTGCATTAGGTGTGTATTTTTTTACACTTTCTCGCAGTATTTTTAAAGGAAGACTGAAAAACTTGACACAATTATCAAAAATAGTTTTTTTGTATGTTAATAAAATACAAGAAACCGGCTAAGTGCGAGTCGGACTCGCGCACGAAGGGTTCCGAAGTTGACAACTGACGGTTGGATAATTTGTGACAAATTGTCAGCTAATTTGAAATGTAACAGGCGGCTGAGAAACTGGGCCTAAGCGTAGCGTTAATCTATTTTCGTGTTAAATGGTGATAATTTAAATTTTAGAAAAATATTTATTTATTTTTTACCATATTACAACAACCAAAAGTTTCTATAACTGATATAGAGATCATATTTGTTTCTAAAACATACAAAATCTTTACTTGTATTATATATGTAAGTATTATTATGAAATATTATTTAACTAAAAAAATAAGCGTAAAGACTACTCTTGTTACAAGGAATGTAATTTGTTATATTGGTAAGTAGGTGTGGACCAAAATAAAAACCTATGGCTGATTGTTATATTAATAATAATTAGTTTATTTTCTAAAATAATAATTAATGTAATAAAGTACTGTCAATTTTTATCGATATGTTTTATTTTACATTCTATCACTAGAAGCTACCGTAGGTGCTCAATTGGGAATAAAGTCATAATTAATTTTTTGGTCGCCTTTGAGCACCAAGCTATTATATTAATTGGTGCTCAAATGGGAATACCTTTGGTGCTCTTAGCATAGGTGCTCTAAAAATAGGTGCTCAAATGGGAATACTTCATATATTTAACTGAGATCTAACTATCATAGTTAAGTCACAATAGCACCTTTTGTGTTCTATAATTTAATTAGATCACCGGTGGAAAATAAGATAATTACATTCGTAATGTAGTATTAATTCTTATTCAAATAAATAGTTGCATCATTAAGGGTATTCAAGTAGCAGTAAAAGGCCTGAGAAAAAGGAAAAGGAATTGGTAGTTAGGTAGGTATAGCCCTCGCCAAACTTCTTGGCCGCCCTGAAGTTGGTTTACCGGATGCGCGAGGCACAAAACGGTGCTGTTTTTGTATGAGATTTTCTACTGCGCAGCCATTGTAGCCAACTTCAGGGTGGCCAATAAGTTTGGCGAGAACTATAAAGTAGGGTAGGTAGGGTAGGTGGGTAGGGTAGGTAGGGTAGGTAGGTAGGTAGGGTAGATAGGTAGGGTAGGCAGGTAGGGTAGGTAGGTAGGTAGGGTAGATAGGTAGGGTAGGCAGGTAGGGTAGGTAGGGTAGGTAGGTAGGTAGGGTAGATAGGGTAGGTAGGTAGGTAGGGTAGATAGGTAGGGTAGGCAGGTAGGGTAGGTAGGGTAGGTAGGTAGGTAGGGTAGATAGGGTAGGTAGGTAGGTAGGGTAGATAGGTAGGGTAGGCAGGTAGGGTAGGTAGGGTAGGTAGGTAGGTAGGGTAGATAGGGTAGGTAGGTAGGTAGGGTAGATAGGTAGGGTAGGCAGGTAGGGTAGGCAGGGTAGGTAGATAGGGTATGTAGGTTGGTAGGTAGGGTAGGTAGGTAGGTAGGTAGGGTAGGCAGGTAGGTAGGGTAGATAGGTAGGGTAGGCAGGTAGGGTAGGTAGGGTAGGTAGGTAGGTAGGGTAGATAGGTAGGGTAAGCAGGTAGGGTAGGCAGGGTAGGTAGATAGGGTATGTAGGTTGGTAGGTAGGGTAGGTAGCCAGTTGACGGGAGCGAAGCCGCGGGGGACAGCTAGTAATAAATAATTTAATGATGATCTCAAAGAATGTGATTATGACATAACATTTGTCGGAGCACTTTCTAATCAACGTAGGTATATAATTAGCGCCATTTCCTATTTATTTCAATACTATCGCCCGCCCGCAGCTCCGCCCGCGTGGTATTAGTACTTCTCCCAATATCTTTATAAATTATAGCCTATGTGTTATTCTGATGTAGCCACATTACACTAATATTATAAAGAGGCATTCATTAATTATTTGTAAGTTTGCTTGTAATGGATAAACTAAAAAACTACTTAACCGATTTCCGTGTCCGTTCAGTAGCTTTTGCGTAAAAGAATAACAAACATCCGTCCATCCATCCTCACAAACTTTCACGTACTCTTAGTAGGATTAGAAGGCATTTTAAGTAAGACAAAATATTATATAGATGTAACTTTACTGTCATCTTTTCATTTTTTTTAGGTTTTCTTTTCATATATTTTGAATAATAGCTGCCGCCCGTAGACGTAACCTACGTCTCCCAATATCTTAGGCAAGTAAGATACCCAATATATAAGAAGCGACTTTCTTTTGAATCTTTTGTAAATCTCATTTTTCTGTCTTTTAACGTGTTGCCAAGAGCTAACCAACTTCAGAAAACAATAGGCAATTCAAAGAACGGTAATTAATGCATCGTAATAAACAACTGTTAGACCGGAATGTTTATTTTTATGCGTTATACTTTGACGATCTGAATCGATTTACAATATTGGCGTTCTTCCAAAGAACAGAATAATATAGATTTCAAAGTGGGCCCTTCGTTTTTTCATTTCGTGTATCGGATGAGCAACTAGGTAGCTTGGTACCTACTTGGTTGGAGTCGTAGTAACCAGGCTCCTCCAGACAGAACTGGCGCTACAATGCGACACAGATGAAGCAATTTTTTTACACAACAAGTAATTGTTTTGAAATTTCGACGGTTACACGAACATTTTTCATAGAAATTGTCCGAGTTACCGATTGTAAGTAAACTACTACTCTATACTAGCCTATAAGCATATTTTTTACATAAGTTATAGATTTTTAGTAAGTCCTGCATGACTTCGGAAGAACGCTATAAAAGTAATTTCAAAAATATATTTATGACAGATACAATTGTTAAAATGAACCTTGACATAGTAGATACCGCAGCATGTCCTAGAAACATTATACGGACGCAGTTGGTTTCAATCATAACATTTGTAGCTATTTATTACTAGGTTAAAGGTTTACAAGCTGTCTATTACAAAGATATTCGAAACTAGCCGTGATCGAGACTGCGTTTGAAGGTTTTTTGTAACAGTAAACAGCCCGTATTCAAACCTATCCGGTAAACCTTTTAGATCAAGATCATGAAGAGTATTAAGATTAGAACATATGGACATACGCCCATTGTTTTAAGCTGAAGTATATATGAAAAGGCAGCATCGCAGTAAGACCATCTCCAGCACTCATTTACGTAGCTAATTCTATACAGGGTATCGCACACGCAGGCTTTGCAATAATGCAACAGATGCGATGCGGGGGTACTCCCCAGAGGAGAGTCCGGTGACGGACAGCCGCGGCGGGTTCACGGACGAGTGCTAACGCGTGCTCGTGTTTCCGCCATAAGCGACTCAGAAAGACACCGTGGAGTTTTAGTGGGTTGGAGTCTCACATAACTGCGTTATCTCCCCTTGGTAGCACAATATGCATGAGCATGCCACCGAGCATAAAAACGGGTCTGGTTTTGTACATGTGAGTTTAAATACTTGTAAACGCATCCACGATACACGAGAAATTCTTAAATACTTACTAGTCTGATATTTTAATTTGCGCAAGTCAACTACTGCGATTAACTGTAAATTCAACTAATCATACGAGTAACGCACCTTTGACAATTTGTCGCATTGGACATGGCTAAATAAAGTATGGACGACTGCCCTAGCAATGAATTAACATTTTAACTATTAATACGTAATTCTGAATAGCTGATTATGAGTATTTCGTATGAAAAAAGTTACAGACACTTTTTATATCGTCACAATCCTGAAAATAAAATCGTAGAATAGCCTACATATATACAACATATTTGGTTCTAATCGAATCGAACTTTTTAGTGTCAGCACTATTTAAGCGCCGTTGCTTTGCAGATTTTGCCAATAATTTCGAGAAATCAGATAATCTCTAAGGTTTTGAGATGTATTGCGAAAGGGACAAAAAAATACTGAATACTGTTCGTTTCGATTTACGCAAATGTCTTTAAAAGTAGGTTTATTGACTACAATTTTTCGTAGAACGGAATCTTATGTTCTTCTTGTCAAATAAAAACATGAAAAATCTTTTAATTATTTGATTAATTCACGAAAGTTCTAGAATAATAATAAAACTGTTATAATTCATTAATGAATATTTGAGATGTATTGCGATAGGTACAATATTAAATAATAATGAATACTGTTCGTTTCGACTTACGCAAATGTATTTAAAAGTAGGTTTATTGACTAAAATTTTTAATAGAACGGAATCTTATGTTCTTCTTGTCAAACAAAAACATGAAAAATCTTTTAATTATTTGATTAATTCACGAAAGTTCTAGA
Source organism: Anorthoa munda (assembly GCA_945859665.1). Lineage (NCBI taxonomy): Eukaryota > Metazoa > Arthropoda > Insecta > Lepidoptera > Noctuidae > Anorthoa > Anorthoa munda. Next base: position 41,735,722 of record OX243897.1, on the reverse strand, counting down.
AGAATAAAAAAACTGTAATAATTCATTAATGAATATTTGAATGTTACGAGCTAGTGAGAAATTTCTAGACGTGCTAAGGGCAGTTGTTTAGCCATGTCCTTTAGCGATAACTTTTATTTTATAATTCAGAAAAATAAAACTAACCGAACGCTCATTTTGTTATATGGTTTTCTCGCCTTGAAAATGAAATATACTACTGATAGAAACCGTTATACAGCTATTACATTAAAACGATTCTGACAAGTGATGAAAACAAACGATTCGACGATTCCGTTTGTTTGTGTTGACCTAAAAATAACTTGCGAACGAGATTTTTTTCCTTCTTATTGTAAAATGCACAATTTTTAAAAAAAATATGATTTCCGTTTGGTTTTATATGCGCTTGTTGAACTCCCTGGGAGCATTTTTGTTTTCAAATTATCCGATAATTCTCAAGAAAATTTGAGAAAAGAAAATTTGGTTTAGTTGTTTTATTTCAGGAGAAAGTACGTAGATATCTTCTGTGTGCACTTTTTGAACTAATATCTACCTACCTCTTAGTCTTTGTGCTAAGTTAATCAATCTTTATAGCCTCAATCTATATTTTTTTAAGCACCTGCCATCACTCTTGGTTGAATGGTAGAGACTTAGAGACTCAAACTTAAATTAATATCATAATTATTTCAATAAAACCATTCACTTGTGATTGATTATTGTTTGACAAGAATTCAATCCAAAAGATGAAGATAGTTCTGACATTCGAAAGCCAGAAGATTCGAAAGTCCTCTACTATCATTTTTAATGAATAAATACATTAATTAAAACATCACGATCAATTTATGAATTAGAAATAATATTAAATATAATGCGGATTACTTACATATTATACAAAGACACTTGTCAAGCTTGCTGTCTGGATACACGATAAGAGATTACCCAAGTTTTACACGGGATAGTTAATTGCAGCGGTCTTGCAGAACGACATATTTTAAGCACTGGTTTTAATTTGGCAACATTTATTTTCTGTGATGACTTTTAAGATCCTATTTTAATTTAGGAAACCGGTTATTGTGGCCAGAGGCTCTAGACAAACTGACAGTCGATCGCAAAAACGACTGTCGTAAAGTCAAGACGTAAGAGATTGACATTTCGGCAGTGCTTTTAAATCCCAACCTATTTGTTAACTTGCAATGTATGTATGTATGTTCGGGTCAAATCTTGCAACTGAATTTTAAAGCAGTTATCCTCAACCGATTAAGATGTTACATACACATTTGCTGTGGATAACAATCCACAGTTTGCTAAAAAGCTTGTCAAAAAGATACACAATTGGAAAAAAAAATGGAGCATCGTTCATAACTCAATTTGCCGCTGATATAATGTCGCTTTGTGCAGAGCCTCGGGTAAAGTCCTAGTGGCATCTTAATTTATTGAAGCCAAGTCTAAATTATTTTCATGGTTATTTTCCGAGTTATTTTCATAATTTATCACCGTGCATGAGCGTTATAGATCGTAAAATGTTATTTATATGAAAGCTGCATGCAATTGATTTTTGTGACAGAGGGGTAGCGATAAGAGCCGTGTGGTGTATAGGAACCATTTACACTATGGTTGTTGCGGCTTGCATTATTTGCAAAAGTTCAAGAAAAAATAATCACGGAAAAGCTTGGAGAATATAACCCATGGACGATAATGCTTCAAGATTCCAGCGTTATTATGTTAACTATTTCCTAAGTTCGTTATTAACTTAGCGTTTTGGTACATCTAGCAAGTTGTTAGTTTAATGGATAATAATAAAGTACATCGAAAGCAAATTGAGTTCATATTCAAATACCAGTAAGTTTCAGTCCTTCTGTAAATCCGATTTTCAATGCTAATCTCAATCGCAATTCGATGAAAATGTGATTTGAGTAAGGAATAAAATTAGCTAATCTTGCTAGGATAGCCGCTTCCAGGCGGAATTGGTCATCCAGGTCCAGGGATCCAACTAAGCTTCCTAAGATGCTCTGAATTGTACATATTTCGTCAGGAGGAATTCTAGAAGCACAATTGTCACAACACCACTCCACTCTTGGGTCCAAAGGCGACACAGGAAGCAGAATACCCACACATTCTTTGTTGAAACATTTCAGAGCTGACAGTTTTGTTCCCATCTCTGTAGTATCTCTACACCGTACACACTTGCACCAAAAATGTTTCGTTTTGTAAAGTTGGCATCTTCGTGCTGGAGTGCACAACAGAAGTCCTGTGTAGCACGTAAGGATCTCTTCTCCATCTTCAATGTCTCTCGTAGCGTACACAGCCATAGTGTAGTCGCTGTTGAACACATTTCTAGTATTTGGCACACAACTGTGATTCAAGAATGCTGATAATGGGAACAGCCCTCGTAAAGGTACTTTTCTGTCGTGTGGGTTGTTGGCAATCCTGAAGGAGTTAATTTTAATTGAAGAGTGAACAAATTTCATGAATGAGATCTGATCTTCTGGTATTTCATATTTCGTACACAGTATTTCAAGCTCTTCGAATTTTGAATCAACAGGGCAGTTTTGTAAGATAGATAATAGCAACTTATGTTCTTCCGATAAAAGTAAGAAACGCAAATAGATCTGCATTCGCGCTAGAACTACTGAATGTCCGTCGCAGTCAAGCTTTAGCTTCCAGTTGTTTGTAATGAAGTTGCATTCTAGGTCGTGACCTTGACCCGTTTTGCAGTCCTCGGAGCAGATCATGAGAGAACATCGTTCACAAGCAAAGCAAGAATCACTGACTTGGTAACAGACGGAACAGTGCGGGTCACCGGCGCGGTCAGCGCGGGGTGCTACCACCAGCGGCTTGTTCTTGAAGATAAGGGTTCCTTTTTTGATTGCTTGAGCTGCAAATAATCCTCTTCCGCCGAGGTCGGATCGCTTGATGGTCCATATAGGTTGTGCGGGTTCGTCCAGGTATTCTGTCAACAGTGGTATTTCGTCGGTGGTTTCGTGCGCCATGTCGGGGCTGGTGCTGGAGTGGTAGTGCGCTGGAAGGCATGGTGCGGAGCAGCGCGCCGCGGCTGACTGACGCCGCCACTACACCGACTTCGATGTACATGACCCGCTATGAAAATAGCCACTGGAAATAATAAATCTCATCTGCTCCATGGAGCCAGCTCACGTGTCGAATCTGACGTAATGTACGTTGGTTTAGCGATTTATGTTTAGTTTACTATTGCACGTTGCGACCTAAAAGCCGAGTCAGAATGTTTAACTATCAATAAAACTGTTGGAATCGGTAGCCGGAGAACAATCACGGTTTGTGTATCTAAAAGCTTTCAGGATTCAGTTTAGTAAAAAGGTTGTTTGTTGAGTGTTGTTAATTACGTACAAAATAAAGGTGCTTGCCATTATTTTTTTGCTGCATTTGTTATTTTCCTTTATAGGTACTTACTCTTTTGTTTACCGACATATCAACGTAGTAACAAACCATTTCCTCAGTTGACAGATTGCGTGATAGCGAGAGCTGTTGACTAATTAATGGCTGCGTCAGTTTCTGTCTTTTCATTCGCAATGTCATCGAAAAAAACTGTTTTATTAAAAGAATTCTGTAGTCGTGTTTTTTGCAAACCTTTCAGTTAAGTGGGTCGATATGCTGTCTATACTTAGGTACGTATAATTACACTGTTTTACGTCAACAGTAAGATATTCAAGACCAGGATGTTTACAGATTGGCAGGCAGCGACCGGTTAATACTGACATGAGGTATTTATTAATCAGAGCGGTAGAGTTTACAATTGATCGGAAATCTTAGTGCAACGCACAATGGGTGTTGGTTTTCGAAGATGGTATAACTACGTTGGAAGTCAGTATGAATTCTTGTTATGAATCCATTACAACATTAGATAACAATATTGTAATTTCATGCAGTGTTAGAATGTATGGTTTAAAAATCTATGAAAGATGAATCGACAAATTACAGACAGGTTTATATATTATGGCCTAATATAATTAGCTAATGAAACTCCACAAATCTAATGTCACACCTGGATAAAAAAAACGTCGTTAACACCAGTCTACCAATGTGTTCCAATATTTCAAAACGATACGAAAAAAAAGTAAATCAGCGTCGCTAAAATGATCAAAACAAACGTATCGCGCGGTAAGGGCGTCCGTGACACTTTCACTTGGCATTCAGCAATGAATTAATATCTTATAAAAGCGTGGGTCGATTTACGTGATTTAAACGGATAAAATGGTTCTACCTACCTTCGCCTACCTTTCATTGGATATCAAAATTATCAATATATCTTAATAAACAAAAATACATGTTTGCCTATTTAAAAAACAAGCGCGAGCCTATTTAAACAAAAAAAAAATACGTATGGTACAAGTCAGATCAACGACTTTAATTTTTTTGTTATCTAGCGGAGACTATAATGCTGAAGAACCAAAAAAAAATAATCATAAATTCAAGTAACTACACTACTAGCTAATTGTAAATAACCCTATATACTTTCAACCACAATACAATTATAAGTTTGGCCTAAGACCTATTTCCAAATTGTGCATATTAGCTAAAGTTTTCGAGAGGGTGGTCTACAACCAAGTTTACGCAGCGCTGAGTCAATCCTTTAGCCCTTCTCAGCACAGATTTCTTAAGGGCCGTTCAACAGTATCTAATCTGGCTTTGCTCAATGACTTTCTAACGGACAGTATGGACAATGGGGCACAGGTCGATGTCGTTTACACCGATTACAGTAAGGCGTTTGATAGAATCGACCATAATATTTATCTTACTTTTTAACAACGGTATTAGAGGGGATGTTCTTTGTTGGTTCATTTCATACCTTGAAAACAGATCTCAAGCTGTTGTTATCAGTAACTACATGTCGAGCTGGGTTTCAGTTCCCAGTGGTGTTCCCCTAGGTTCCTTGATGGCTCCGTTACTTTTTATCATATATGGAAGCGACATCGACACGTGTTTCCACAACTCAAGTTTACTCTGTTTTAAATCAAATCAAATCAAATGTATTTTTATTTCACATAGGCCTATATGGGCACTTATAAAACGTCGACAAAAGGTGCACGGTTCGGGTTGGTCGTTTCCTATGGAGAAGAACCGGGAAGAAAAACCACGGTAACTCTTTTAAAAAAGAAATAGTTTGTTTTTACAATATTTCCATATTACAGCATTAGTGTTTAGATATGGGGTGACAACGTAGGCCCGACAATAAGTAGAAAGAAAAGAAAAAAACAAAATTGTATGAAAGAGATAAAGAGTTAACAAATGTTAACAAGCTTCTAGAAATCTAGAAGGCCTACAATGTTCACACATTCACAAAACAATCGGTAAAAGAATCTACGCAAAAATAAAAAAAATAATATAACAAGACTAAATTTAATATGTGGCACAAATGTTGTTATCAGTGCTGTAACTATTCTTAGCAAAGGGCTATAAAGATTATTGAAATCATTGTAAAAAGTCTAATTAAAGGAAGGAAAAAAAAAGAAAAATGAGATTGAGAATAGTTAGAGACATCCACATATTTGTGCCGTTTAAGAGTTACCAGGGAAGTCGCATGCGCAGAAGGAGCTAAAGCCAAATTTTTTATCTTCAACGTAGTTCTTGATTTTATAGTATGCTTTTTTAATAAGGACACGTTTGATGTAGTTTTTGAACTTTCCATTGGTCAATTCTATAACTGACTTTGGCAACTTGTTATAAAAGCGTATACTGTTTATAAGAAAAGACTTACTAGTTTTCGTTAATCTGAATTTGGGTATTACAATTTCATGCTTACTGCGTGTATTTAAATTATGGAAGTCGCTTCTAGTTTTGAAAAGCCCTCGATTTTTGCGGACATACAATTTTGCTGATGATATGAAGATATTTTCTTTAATATCATCAGTTTACGATATGAATGCTCTCCAATCTGACCTGGTGCGACTGGATGATTATTGCTTGATTAATAAACTCGATTTGAATCCTGTTAAATGCTCAGTTATCTCCTTTACCAGAAAACGGGTCCCTCTCCCTACAACTTATAATCTTAAAGGGCAGCCATTGCAGAGATGCGATGGTGTACGCGACCTAGGTGTATATCATGATTCCAAACTTTTATTCAACGTGCACATTGAGCAAATTGTAGCCAAAGCTTCGAGGTCACTGGGTTTTGTTATGAGCATGTTATGAGAGTCGCAGGGTGTTTCAAGAGGGCCAAGACCCTTAAGATTCTATACAGTTCTTTTGTGAGAAGTTACCTCGCATATGCATCACAAATTTGGAACCCTTGTTATGGCTACACATTGATTGAAAATATACAAAAAAGGTTTATTCGCTTTCTATGTTTTCGGCTACGTATACCGTACCATTCTGATAATTACTTAAATCTTTGCAAGAAATTTAATTTGCAACCACTTATAAATCGTCGTCGACTAGCAGATTGTACCTTTCTTTTGAAAATTATTTCCAACTAGATTGATAGTCCTGATCACCTGCATAAACTGCGCTTCAATGTCCCCAGGAGATCGGTTAGATTTAATCCGCCTATCTCCATTCCTTTTTAGGGTTCCGAAGTCAACATGGAACCCTTATAGTTTCGCTCTGTCCGTCTGTCCGTCCGCAGCTTAGCTCAGAGAATCTAAGTACTAGAAAGCTATAATTTTTTATGGGTACCTCCCATAGACGTAAAGTGGGGATGTATTTTTTTTTCTCATCTATCCCATGGTATGGGGTATCGTTGGATAGGCCATTCAAAAATATTATGGGTTTGTTAAAATTATTTTTAGATTCAGAGATTAGTTTGCGTAAAATTAAGCTTTAAGTTGCAAATTTATGTTAGAGTCAAGTTTCCCCACCCCCTGCCAGCGAAATGGTTGCTCTTGGCTATGTGAAAAAATTCACAACAATAGTAAATATAACGAAATTAAAAGGAAAATTATCACGTAAACCAGGCTTTACAAGTTCACGAGTAATAGTCGACCAACTTATAAAATGTACTTGGAACAGTAAAAATTTTGTACAAATGCAATTGAAAAATTACTTAAATAACGTTGTTAGCTGTGTAAAACAGATAGCAAATATTTGCTTATGAACCATGTAAAATATACAAAAATAAAATCATAACATCCTTAATAATAATGATTTCTAAATTAATAATGTTTAAGCTCGAATAACGCAATGGTGTGGCCGGAGTCGTTGGCAGTACCAGAACGTAGTCCATACGGCGCATGCGCGCGTTGGAGTCTATTTTGTGTTAGTGCAGAAGTATTTTCGACGTTTTGTAATTAAAACGTAAAAGTAAAGTCAAATTAGATTCGATTTCCAAGCAAATTACTTATTTTCTTTTGTCGATATCCTTCTATAAAGTCAATATTCGCCCCGACTTCATCACTAATTGAGTAGAGTAAAACTTTCCAGAATGAGATAGTGAATACCGCAGATTAGAGGATTCACCTCTAATCTGCGGTATTAGAGGAGATTATAGGTGAATACATACGATTTTTTTCTAATTCCGAAAGAGATAAAAATAAGGAACGTGCACGCAAGGATCCAGGAACGAACTATACCATTCCCCGTGGCTCTAACGCGCGCTCGTATCGCCTCCTTTCGCAATTCGCACCCGCGGTGGTACTCAAATAGATAATATTTTTCTAACTTCAGTTGCGAAGTTGGATTTTATAACTCCTTCTTCAGTTACCAGTTAGTCCTTATTTAGTTTAAGTCAAGAGTGAATAGATTACATCTAGGCAAGCGTGCTTCACCGTAGACCACATCATCGCTTACTATCAGGCGAGATAGTGGTCAAACGCCAGAATATAAATTAAAAAATCCTATGTGGGCCCATTTTTAGACTTTGTGAGCCACAGAAACCGTTCTAATGTTCATGTAACAACAACAAAACCGTCTTTTTAGTCCGCATTATTATGCAACTTCGGAACCCTATTACTGCGCGTGGCCCGACACGCACTTGGCCGGTTTTGTTCTTAGTTTATAACTACAGGCAAAATTCATACATGGTGCGAGTGAGTAAGGACTTTAATATTCTTTGTAAAGAGTTCTCATTTGACCCATTTACCACTAAAACCTATTCGGCACGCACTCGGCTGAATGCTGACTTTTTTAAAAGTGTTTAGTTCTTATTGTTCTTTATTTAATCATATAAATCGTGCTTGTTAGTGATCCTAAGTTTTCTACTACTTTTTCTGTTTCTATCCGTGAGAACCTGCAATTGGCTCTATGTCTCATATACAATTGTTATCCATCTGTTATAGCTATTGGTTCTCCTAGTATTAAATAAATAAATAAGTTTGATTCGTAATTGATTTATTGAAAGCTTTCAGAAATTTGCTGAAGGATATTTTAACGGCAATTAATATATATAGTAGCTAATTTAGTTACTAAGTTTAGTTAAAACTATTTAAAGCAGTTCGCGTTGTTTATATAGTAAGGCTTCATAATATGTAAAATTGTGCCTGCTTGGCAACACTATTGTAGAGCTAAGTACTATGTGTAAATTGACGCTATAGTTGGCTGCTACACAGAAAAATGATTAATGTAGCCTACGTATAGGTAGTTAATTATTTTAAGTCTACAATTTCAAGCATGTGAGACTTGTGTCTGTAAATGTACTATTGTTAATTGTAATTGAAGATATTTACTATGAAAAACTTCTCTACCAAGACTTCTTAAAATAAGTCAAGTAGGTACTAATCGTTTCCTACTATTCTACGAAATATCATAAATGTGTAAGAAGCAATCACGTCTCAATAGCTGAACAGATTTGGATGAATTTTGACGACGGGTAGACCATGTCTTAAATTAGGACATTGGACAAGTTTTTATTTTTGCTGAATCTTGGCCAGTTATCATTTTAACTCTGAAAATGCTGCAGAAGTTAACCAAGCGGAAAAGGTTCCACGGTTAATCTCAACTCTATCATCACGCACAGATCGACTTAGAGAGACTTTTAAATCAGTGTAAAGTCCGCCTTTGTACAATTAATTTACTTAAATAAGAAGGTAGTTAATTAATCATCTGAGTAAAGGAAAGTGTTAATTTCAAAAGGGTCCAGTGCCACTTGCACTCAGGTGTTCTACCTGCCTACCATGTAAATACTAGTCTAATTTATAATTCTATGTTTTAATTTGTGTTTTGTATTGATCGTGTATGGATTTTTTATCTGAAATAAATGTATTAATAATAATAAATCTAGAAATATATCAATAAAATCAAGAGGAATAAAAAAAATGCCAAGACGTGTTAGATTGTATCCGTAACGACTGACAAAGATTTTCAAATGACAGTCGGGACCAAGTACTTGCCGAGGCACGGTGGAAACTCGGTATATTTAGGTGGTCACCCATCCACGGACCGACCTCGGCAAGCGTTGCTTAAACTTGAAGAACGTCTCGTGCGGCTGTTATTATTTAGCCACGAGCTATATAAATCTAGAAGTAGTCTAGCTATTAAAGATGGCGCGGGACGTAGTTAGCACGTAATAGGTTGAATCCTCGTTATCCTACGATTCTATCCTTATGCAACTGACCATGGGAACTTAGCTTACTGCGCAGCTGTGACACTATACCAAGAATGGTTAAGTAGACATACTGACATTTATTATTATGGTATACGTAAGTATGGTTTGAAAAACTGATTTGCTAATTGTTTTTGAAGACATTTATTATTTATTTTTATTTTAGACTAGCGGATTTCTCACGGTTTCACCCGCGTGGTTCCCGTTCCCGTGAGAATACAGGGATAAAAGTAGCATATGTCGCCCGGGGATCGTGTGTTTTTCATCGCTTACCAATGGTGAAAGTTTAAAAATCGATTTTTTTTAGTTTATTCGTTACGCATAAAAATACAAATCTTTCCCCTTTATAATATTATTAGTATAGATAAAGATGGGTTGGCACTTGCTCTAGGTCAAAGTTTACACAGACAAAGTCGACGTCGTTGGAGTGAGATTACCCAGAAGAAGTTTGATCACTCTAACTTTGAAAAGATTCGTTTTGAATGCGTTCGGAAACACAGACGCAGGTAGTGAGTTTCTTAAACTGTCCATTTATTTCCGAAAACTATACTTCATAAAACATAGCTTGATCTCTGCGACATATTTATGTCAAACTGACGTATACGTTATTGGTTATTGTTACGTTATTGTTAGCCTGTCAAGCGCTATTGTTACTGTATTGATACTGACAGCTGTTGCAGAGATCAAGCCATCTTTTATGAAGTATAGTGTAGCTTCTTGGATTGTCAAAATTTAATTTTTTTACCCATTTACCGTGTATTCTATTTCTTTCATCTTCCTCTTCTGTCGTGACCTTGGGTTCTAGACAAGTGGTATTCGGTGTCAGCAATGGCGATGGTCGAAATGCCGAAATCTACTTATGCATTTTCGATAATTGCTATCACCATACTTTCGATAATAGAATGTCACTTGGCTAGGGCCTGTTCCATTTACTTGGGGTCGGCCCTCATTTACCGTCTATCATGATCTAAGATTTTAAGATAATATCCATCTCGCTTTAGTAACGTCAATATTAGGCTTACTTTGGCTTCCCGCTTTAGGGTGAGGCCAAAAGAGCGTAATTTTTTGAGCTGTGAGTCGCGTAAAATGAGTCGCGGAATTTACACTGCATTCGGTTTCATACTAAAGTCCTTTTTGTACCACACGGCGACGCAAAATGAGTTGTCTGCCGATTCACGCGCATTATTTCAACCGAATTTTGCTCGGTGTGAGGGAGGGGAGCGAGGCAAGCGTCAGTAGTCCAGTACAAACGTTGGATAGCAACTGAAGTTACGTCCGTCTGTCTGACAGCCTAACCAGATTTCAGTTGAACGTAAATTGCGGTACTCAAAATAAGCGACACACGTCTCACAAAATAACGCTCGTTTGGCCTTGCCCTTACAGGCAGTTGGCAAGTACGCCGTGGCCATTAATAGCATACAATATCTGACGTGCTATAGGAAGTGACGCATTCTAAACGAGATTGCAATGTTACCTGTACTTGAGCTGAATATAATTATTGCAAAACTAAGTACCGCAAGTCTTTATCGACACAGTTGAGGGAACAATCGAGAGCCTCTCTCTGACGTCACTCACTCCCCGGTCCCCATCAATGGATTAGTTGTATATTATCAATAATATATTCTATGTACAGAAAATTTTTCAGTTCAGTTATGTTTTCATAGAAGTAAACACTTCAATGTCAAAACACGGTGTGTTTCAAAACATAGACGAGATAACGATAAACTATCTTTGTATCTGATTATTTGGATTGATCTGAACCTAAAAACGAATGATTTACTCTTTTACTATTACGTTATTGAAAAAACATTGAAAGTTCTAAAAACAATGTTAGTTAAAAATTATTTTAATATTGAAACTTACCGTGCCAACGATATCCTTCCACTTCACCGAAGGCCCAAATCAAACGACACTGAAGGTCGATCACGATTTGATTTGTCTTCGGCACATATTTTGTTATTCGATTAACTAAGAAACTTTCTAAATCTCGTACACTCTCAAAGTTCAATGAGCCCATGAGACTCCCGAGGGCCCCCTGTATGGCACGGACGTTTCCGTCAGGAACTCGCATGTCACACTGCAAACATCGCCAAGTACTTGAAGACCTCAATGGGTCGATAGGAAGTAAATATCCTGGACACTCAGTTGAGAAGCATTTCAGAGCACCGAGGAGGGTACCTCGTTCAGTGGGATCGGCACAACGGACACATTTACAGAGAAAATGTTTTGTTTTATACAGATGTGTCCGACGAGCCGGCGTTCCCCACAAAATTCCAGAGTAACATGTAAATATCTCTGTCCCCGCTCGTATAGGCTTCACAGCTTTTACTGTCATTTGTAGGTCACTGTTGAAGTAGTGCCTCGTATTTGGAACGCAGTTGTGATTCATCAACCCAGACACAGGATACAATCCACGCATGCTCATTTCCTTTTTACCGTACTGAGTGGCAATTTCATATGCATTAGTGTCTAGAGCACAACAGGCCAACATCATGAGCTGTTCTTCCTCTTCTGGTATCTCGATATATTGTTTCAAGTTCCGAATTTCAGTTCCATGTTGAGGTAAAGCGTGTGCTTCCAGGGAAGCCAAGAATTTCCTTTGATTATTATTTAACATCAGAACCCTTATTGGTGTTAGTGCGCGAGACAAAACATTGCCATCGACCTCCTCGATGGGCGTGTTGATGTCCCAGCGGGAAATAATACCACAGTCATTGAAGTGTATGTTTGTATTCTGACACTGTTCTGAGCACAACAACAATGAACACTTAGCACACTTATAAAAAGTATCACTGTCTAGCTTGCCGCACACCGTACATCCTTGTTCTACGGTGACGCCGGATCGAGGGCCATAGATGAGAGGCCGGTCAACGAACAGAACTTCTCCAGGCATTATGTCTTCTGCGACGATTAGGCCACGGCCACCCAAGGGCGATTCTTTGATTGTCCATTTACACGTATATTGTATGCCGTCGATAAAGTCGCTCAGTCCGAGGTGTTCCTTCACCGTTTGCGACAATTGCTCCAACGACAACATCCTGCCTCGACCCGTCCGATGACGGCACTGCACTGCGCGCTCAACGCGAATATACAAATCAGCGAGTTTGATAACAGCTAGGAAATGATCGGTTATAAGTATAACATCGCCAAAAACGTACGCGATCTTCTCCGCAATTAACTGAGATCGATAGAAGTGTGCGCGCGGAGTACGTACACGCGGAGTACGTACACGGACCTGACGTAGTCCTCACGGGCGTTGCCAATAACGTGTAGAATATCAGATAATTTACGTACAAGTTGTTTTCGCTCGACGTTCTCGTATCACACGATTCAGCGGTTACCTGAGCCCGTTCTACTGACGCGGACGTGTGGAAGACGGAGACGTGACAGCTGGGAAAAAATCATGCCTATGTTATAAATATAGGTCTCGTTGATTACTATTTTTAAATCAGCGTAAAATGAAATATATTAGAAGCCCAGTGCTCAGGTTAAATATAAACAAAAACATCTGTGTTGGTTTCTCATTAGTTACCGAGAGATTTATCTAATTTAATGTGTCTGGTTAAAAAGGAACGTTTAATTAGATTTAAATTAATACTTTTACGTATTCGCGGTCATTTGTTATCATAAATAAACTTCGAACTGAATAGCTCTCTCCCTTAGATCTACAGTTATTAGTGCCTATAAATCTTGAATTAAGAATTTGAAAATCTTGAACAAACATTAAAAGATATTTGCGTATGTGGAAATTCAGTTGTATAGGTACTGTCCTAAACAAGAACTATATAATAGGTACTTTCATTATTTGACGGATATAAATATTTGTGTCAAAATTAAAATAAATGCATTTTCTTAAATATTTTTAGGGTTCCATACCCGAAGGGTCCAAACGGAACCCTATTACTGTCACTCACATTCACATGTCTGTCCGTCGTCTGTCACACGGGTTTTACAGCCAAACGGTTGGAGCTACAGTCTTCAAACTTTTACAGTTTAAGCATCTTGTTGACCCAAAGCCATACAAATTGTCAACATTTTTTTAAAAATGTTTTCAAGGTGGTTTCACAAACAGCGAAAGAGGGGGCATATAAAAAACACCTACCCCATCGAACGGTACCGTGTTGTTGAGTAGATAAATGCTGTATTTTTTGTTTTAAAAATATTGGAGCAAACGAATAAGAAGCCACCAAAGTCACCTATTTTTCAAAGGTTTTGTTTCGAAGAATTTTTTAACTTCCTATTGCCCTACGAACTTCAAATTTGGTGAAAATGTTTATTATTACGTATATTTTACTAACAAATACCAATATATTGATAAATTAGATTTTTCTTTAAATTTCCCTCATTTTTCCTATTACAACCAACTTAATTTTGCGGGTTGGTACTTTAAACTAGACTTTTTTCAACTATACTTATATCAACATAATTAAAGATTTATTTTAATATGATATCTACGTTTGGCCATCTCTACCGGGCACCCTGGGTGAGATGGCCAGTGTTATTCTGCAACACCTCTGTATTCCTTCTTCCTCTTTAGTTATTTTTTTGATGCTCATGTTTTTTTTTAAATAAAAAACAGATACAAAATTTAGCCAAATTCTACGTCAAGACATCCTGAATCACGACCACGAGGAAGATAACTTTTCATCGAAAATCATCATGAACAACGAGGCCTATTTCCATCTCTGTGGATATGTGAATAAGCAAAATTATCACATCCTGTGCACCGAAAATCCGCGTATAACCACGAAGAACCATTTCTTCTTCTTAGTTGGGCACTCTTGGTAGAGTGGCCGTGGTCATGGGTGGGTCCTGATGCATGCACGATGGCTCTTGCCATGCTCATGCCATGATTGGACGCAATGTGGTAACAGTCGGTCATCGTAGCTTTGGTGATGTTTTTAATAAGATCTGCCCATCTGGTCGGAGAGCGACCCGGGATCTCTTGCCCTCCATTCTGCCTTGGATTATAACACGCTCCATTGAGTCTTCCTTGTGAGTTATATGCCTAAAGAATTTTAGTATTCGTATTTGAACAGTCGACGATAATCTCTCTTTGATGTGAAGTTCTTTTAGGATCGATACATTGGTGCGGTAAGCAGTCTACGGAATCCGCAGCAGACGTCTCAAAAAAAAGGTAATTCAAAAGATTCGCAGTCCGAGGATACATATTCGCGAGCTGGCTGACTAATACGAGATGCATCCTCCGACTGCACAACATGATTTTCTTCTTGTTTACGTCTTTTTGGTTCGCTGTTTTAGAAGAAGTTTTAGTTCGCAGGCGGGTTTTTTGATTTTTAGAAATAACTTTTTAGTTAACATATTTTTTCGAATTAGGTACATTTAAATATGTTATAAATTTTTGAAATCTCCTCTAAAAACCCTTCATTTTGATACCCCAGTCGATGGGTGTGGAAGAAAAAAATATTGGAACCCCCACAATATGGCGCCCAAAATCCGCCATGTTCATTTTTTTTTTAAAGGCACTTAGCTAAGAACACTTGGGCGGTCAAGACCTATCTAACGATGTCTTAATTATAGAAATCCGCCAAGTAGTTTGAAAAATATGAGGTAATAAAGAATATTACATACATACAAACATACAAGATACGCGCGAAAAACATAACCCTTTCCTTGCAGCCGGATAAAAAAGAAGAACCATTACACCCGCTCAAAGTTACTGCATGGTGTGTTGTTTACGCTAGAGGCGTGATTGGCCCACCAAACGTCTACTGTGGTCGGCGAGCGCTACAGAGCCTTGCTCAACGACTTTCTCCTTCCGTAATTGAATGAATTGGAACTGAAGAAACCGTACCAGACTTCTTTTTGTGAGGTTTTTTGAAGTTACGAGTCTAGCCAAGCCCTCAAAAATAATATTCGTCAAGAATGCAAGGACCTATCGCCAGAAATTCTGGTAAGAAGGATAAAAAAATGCCATAAATCGGGCCCTAATAGTTATTAATTCTGGCGATGGCCACTTGGGCTTTATCAATGTTTCGATTTAATGGACAATAAAACATCAAATAAACATAATCCAAAAACTAAACCGAAGTTTCTCTATCATTAAAAAAAATTACAGGCAAAGAACATCGGGAATTCGGGACATAACATTTGAGCCAACCTGTATAGTTACGCACATGAACTTTTAGAAACTGTAAAAACAGCCCTTATTTTTACAAAATAACATCGCAATATTGTAAAACATGCACCCATAAATAAATATTATTACTGTAGGTAGAAAACATTATGTAGGATTATCTACTAATAGGAATATAGATTCACCTACTTTTTGTTGTTTTTTTCTCAATAATTTTAATTAGCACTTGCACTCACGCACTACGCGCGTGCAAAGCGAACTGATCTGTTACAGACGTTACAGCGGACATTTAGCGAGTAATTTCTGAAATATTTCGATTGGCCATCCCACCCGGCCAACTCCCCTGGACTTAACCTTTAATAATATATACACTCGAATAATTTGATAGGTATGTCAATTTCGAAGACAATATTTTTGCGGGCTAATAAAACACACACAATAACGATTTCCAATACAAGCGATACTTAGAACATATTTGAGCTAATTTATATTCTGGAACCTTAGGAGCGAAAATGGAAAAAATATCGATGTTAAATAGAGAAATGGAAAAAGTATCCGAATAGAAACATAAGCAGGTAAGTTATTTCCATGATTCGTGAAGTACTTCAGCTTGTTCAGCGTAGCAGGACGTTCGGCACGTTCACGCCCTCGATGGCGCACACAAAGTGGCCACAGGAACGTAACTAGATCCACTCCCTTTGTGTCGCGAATCCCTCCGCGGTGGTTCGACAACCTGACCAGTCTCTGTAACCACTTGAACTACGTGGACGTTTATGTGTATAAAAAAATAGTCAATGCCCAATACACCGATAACCTCCCGAACATCTGCCACGGTGCCTGACGCGCAGTGATCACAGCAAGTGGTTGTTCCTCAGATATGCAAACCTTGTTTGAAGACCTTGAAGATGAGTGTCCGTGGTATTATTTCGATGGTTCTTACAAACTGCTACTGGGAGCTTGCCTTTTTATATTCGGTCAGTTTCTAATTGCCGTCCAAATAATAAATGTGAACGTAAAACAAGCCGTGAATCCATGGATTTCGAAGAGTGTCCGCGAATTTGTGTTATAATATGCTAATGTGGGTCATAATTCAATAGGTGTGTTCGGGGTGCTGCTCAACGGTTGGCTTTTTGCCACATTCATCCACAGTCACCTGCTCGTATTCAGGAGTCATATTCTGGTACTTAATCTGTGTATAGCGTCACTTGGCCGAAATCTCGTCGGGTTTCCATTTGCGGGATCATCGGCTGTAGCAAAAAGGTAACTATTATATTTTTTGTAATTTAGACACTTACTAACATTTCTGAAGACAAATTTTCAACACCACTGTCAACATTATTATTGTTTTAGATGGCTCTTTGGTCCTTCGTGCTGCCAACTATTTGCATTTCTGAATCAATTCTTTGGTGTCTTTCAAATTACTGCTTTATTTGTGGCAGTTTTGGAGCGATATTTATTAGCAAAGTACTACAGACGTGGTATGTATGTGAATTGAATATGATGTAATGTTTTCTCACAGCTGTTTTTGTTGCGATTTATGTTTGTTCATATTTCAGAAAGAACACTTTACACTAGTTTCTATTGGTCACTTGTCGGCCTCAGTTGGTTCAATTCAGTTTTATTCGCTACTCCTCCACTCTTTGGGTATGGAAAATACTCTTGTGACTCCACCGGGACATCTTGTACGTTCCTATGGCCATCGACATCTTCTGGAGCCAAACACATAGGATTTAGCATTCCTTATATCCTTGTATGTGGGGTGATACCAGTAATTGCATTGTAAGTGAATATTGTTAAAATAACATAGATATATACATATCACCGAATAATGATTTAACTAGGCGTTTAATATTGTTGACAGATTTTACTACATGGGAAAGGCGGTTAGATTGGAAAGAATATTTTACAAAGGAGAAGTACAAAAGGAGCAAACTCGGCTGACACAGGTGAAGATTTAATATTTCTTCTTCTTCATGATTGTACTGTATTTGTAGATATAATAAAAGGCAAAACGTTTATTGCGTATTAAGTGTATAATGTTGGTACTTATGACTTAGCAGCTTTTTACAAGCATTGCAATTCCCATTCTCCTGCCTTTATCATCCTTAATTAGTATGCATTAAAGATTATTATTATTTTCTTTTGTATTAGTACAATTTAATTGAGAAATTTAATTTAATACAATTATTCAGCAATATTACTATTCAAATTACAAATATAATTATAATTTTATATGAAATTAATAAGATAGAATAAATCTTATTGTTTGTATAGGACAGATCACCACTTTTGTACATGAGAGAAAATCGTTATTTTAAGCTAGACTCTAAATATTCTGTTACTAAGTAGAAACATTTTTGGATTAGGTATAGTTTTAGCCTTTTTTGGAATATTGTTACTGATTTTTCAGTTGTAAACATGTTGGGCAACTTAATATATGTTTTGATTGCCATATAATATCACTTAACATTTTAATTGTTGAATATGGAGCGCATAACCTCTCGTTATGGCGAGTGTTATCGTTGTGCGTATCTTCTACTTTAGTGAGTGTGTTACTTCTTCTTTAAGTTCACTAACTTGTCGATATTTATAAAAACAAATACGCAAATGTCAAGTTTGTATATTGACGGCAGAATTAGCTACTTTAATTAAGATCTATCAATTTGATAGTCAAGTACTTGGATGAAACAGAAACTAAAATTAACTTATGATCTACTTTTCATCATTAGCCATATAGTTGCCAAGAATATTCCAAAGTATTTGCATTCTGGGCCAAGTGGAATTTACTTTATATACTATGGAAAATCATACCATATAAACAAATAAGTGGTCCAAATTGACATATTATTATATTCCAGACTATTCACGCCGTGTGTGTGGCTACGTTAGCATTATGGATTCCTGCTACCATTTTGGTTGGTTGGCAGTGGCTGCCATTGCTCATTTATGGATACAGACCACATGTGCCACCTGCGTTGGCGGTAATTGCACCCATTGCATCAGAGGTAAGGATACCATCTTATATTAGACAAATAATTTTTGATGAAACTTCTTCTTCAAGTTGAACTAGTGGTAGTAGTTAGCTAAAGATTGGATTTGAGATCATCTGTTTTGCAGGCAGCGACGAGTGTCCCAGTACTATGTTTCATTGCCGGCGATGAGAGGCTTCGTGCTGCACTCCTCGGACGCATGCGCAAACATTACGCCTTGCTTCAACCAGAACGTGCAAAGTGGTACAACAGAGCTTAGCAAGATGAAGGGGAGCATTACCGTACTTCGTGCCCTCAGGGTACCAGCGAAATTTAAAGTGACGCCCTCCCAAGAAAAGATTAGCGGCAGTTCATGATGCTATAAAAGAATTGTGTACACATTTGAAATGTATATCCCTACGCTTATAATAAAAGTTTAAGTTCCACAGAGATGATATACTTGTTTTTAAAACTCCAACATCAAAATGCATTGTCGCTTGTCCAGTAGGTACATTTACACACAATTCCTCCATATACTTCTGGTAAAACAATAGGTGCGGCAGAGCATGAAGTAACTGGTGTTGTAGTTGAAGAACCAAGATGCAACTTGAGATTCAGGTTTCGCACACATCAGGATCTTAACGAGTCTTACCACACGTCTTCTAGACTCGTATTGTGCATAACATTGACATCTTTTAACGTATTTGTAAATCTAGGAACATCTAGAATATAAAAGAAGTTCGTTAGTGTTAAAAATGACATTGGAAAGATATAGTGAGAATGTTAACGCAAATATTTGTGTTTGGAATGAAGTATTTGATGATGACGAGAGAATCGTTTTACAACAAGGCTTTTTTGTGACAGGTAACTTTACTGATTGTAAGTTAACAAAGTGTTCGTCAATTATGAAAAATCCTAATTTAAATTTACATGCACATAATGTTTCAGGCCTGTTGTCAGTCATATTCAGTTTTTGGTTAAGCGTAACCCTTCTTTTTACGAACCTCCGGTTTGATGACAGTTATCGTAACCTGGCTAATTTTACAATGGTGGCGTGTATCAGACGTATTGTACCGACGTTTTTGTACTTGCCGCATGTCAAATACATTGAAACGTGAGTTGGAAGGGACATTTTATTTGCATTGAAATACCCTTTGTTTATTCATGTAGTCCTGTGATACATTTAGACCCTTTGAAGCTTGTGCAGGAAAATGCAAATTAGTTCGCAACTGATTAATTTGCTTTTACATCATTAGTATTAACAACTGTATGTCTTGGTTAATTTATGCAATATAGTATATCAAAGTTTTTATGTTCTTATGTACACAGTTATACTGTAGTTCTTTGTTAATCTTAATGGCTCTATTTCAGTTTGTTCGGCTTTGAAACATTCTCTTGTGAACTTTTTGCTTTCTTGGAGACGTTTTTGGCAGTGTTCGAGGTCGAATGCATAACTCACGTCTGTATTGAAAGATATGTAGTTGCAAAATACGTTACTAACGGTAAGTGAATCTTTATTTAATGTTCTTGTGTGTTTATTATCATACTAAATTATATTTGCTTCATATTTTTCAAGGTTGGCAGTTACAAAAGAACCACTACCACTTGTATATTGGTCTGTGTGTGTTCTTTTCGTGTCTCTATTCTATTCCACCTCTTTTTGGAGTTGGAAAGTATGGGTTTGACTTCCAATGCACATCATGCACCTTTGATATGGTGTTACCAGATACTTGGCAGAGAAACTTAATCGTTCTCATTTTTGTTCTTCGAAGTGTTAAACCTGCAATCGTCATGTGAGTATTGAAAGTTTAAAAAAAATAGATGCATATACAGGCTGTAACGGAAATATGATCGCACCTTACCGTTACATCCTGTATGGATTTTGTTGAAATCTATTAAAATCACAGACATAAATCTAACTAGATAACGCAAGTCCCTCTATTTGTATGAAAACCAAGCGTGCCACTTTTTCACAAACAATTTAAAAACAAATTTACTTACCAATGAAAGAAAACATTTCCAATGCCTCAGCCAACTTTTTCTATACATTTTTTTCAGCTAAATATGGCATAAAAAAGCATTTTTCTAGATTTCGGTGGATTTCCGGTGTCGATAATGCTAAATGAAAAGACGTTACGACCATTGATCGTAACTTTACTCCGTTTTTTGGAACGCGAAGTACATACAATCACGTCATCTAGTTATAGGTATTTATATCTGTGATTAAAATTCAAATATTGGTCAACCAAACCGTCAGTCGTTATTAATTAATTTAACCAATTTGCGTCTGTACCAAGTTGACTTGCGTAAACTAACTAAACTAAACCAGAGAGTCGTAATGCAAATTAGTCATGTTAATTAAATAACAGTTCACACTGGCTGAACACAGCTTCGATTTACAATTAGCGCGGTAAACATACCTAGTTAACTCTGACAGGAGCTATTAACAACGATACAATTTTAATTGTTCTCATTCGAAGTTGACCCAATTTCTGTTACCAAAGGAAAATTACTAAACACGATTCGAGATTTTTAGAAACGAATTAATGATTGGAAGAAAATGGAATTCTAATGTTTTTTGTTATATTTTCAATGAATATAAAATATTTCAGGGCAATGATGCTTATTTGGGCTCGAATACTGGAGAGAAAGCTGCCTTGCTCAATGAGGAACCAGATTTTTACTCGGGTGAGTTTATAGAAAATCTTTACCATCGAATGCAAATGGGTTACTACTATTGATTGGTAACATAGTGGAGCTTTTGCGAAAATCGCTAGTAATTTTTGCTATAGTCGTTAGTCATTCATATCATGTATGCCAAAACTATATAATTATTTATATGCATATTTAGGATTGAAAGTATATCAATTAGTTTTCATTCCATCACGTTCTGACATACTGGAATATTATATACAAGTGTATGAAAATAATTTGTTCCAGAGTGTATTGGAATATTACAACGAGTGTAAGAAAATAACTTGTTGTTGCGTAATTCCAGAGTGTTACTGTCGTAGCGCTGGTGAACCTATTGTGCTGGTCACCCATCGCACTGATCAGAGCAAGCGTGGTGACGTCACACTGGATGTATGTGGACGCAAAGCCTCTGCCCTCAGGAGCTTACATCATGTGGGCCATGTGGATCCATTGGGTGAGTAGAATGGATGTTACGATTAGTTGAAGGCCTGAACGTTTTATATCAGCCATTTTTTGTAGGAGATACTAATGATCCTCCCGGTGTAAAAGCACGCAACAATTTTATTTCATACACCAGTCGTCAATCAACCCCATGCATGTCACGCAGGCTTTAATAAAATGATAAAATTATATTTGGGTAGATCTAATAACTAGATGGCAACGCTACTTCCTAGATGACTGATATCTGTGATATCTGGGCAGAAATACCGACAAAACTTAAAAATTGTCTTTTAAATGATCTATATAATCATGGCAGAAACACTAAGCCGAGGTTCTCTAGAAGTGATCAGTGTCGTCTTAAATAATAGGTAATTCTAACAATGGAGGGCTATGGCTGGCTGGCAAGGTTTATTAAACAAATAGCCAATGTAGTTTACTGCCCTTGATTCAACAGACGACACTGGTATAGATAACTTCTGGTAATACAATCTGATAGAAGTAGCTAGGTATCTACATTATAACCTCTATAATTTTAATTCGTGTTATACTTCTCGCCAAACTTCTGGGCCACCCTGAAGTTGACTTTCCGATGCGGATCGGTCCTGTTTTTACCCGACTGCCGAAGGAGGGTAATGTATTTATCAGTCTATGTATGTATGTTTGTTCCTATGTGGCGTTCTAGAGACCAAACGCGTTGGCCGATTTTGATGATTCTTACGTCAATCGATTCGTCTTAATCCTGCGAAAATACAAAAATGGCGGATTTTGGGCGCCATTTTGTGGGGAAAAAAATTTTTTTTTTCTTCCAGACCCATCGTGTGGGGTATCAAAATAAAGGATTTTAAGAGGCTATTTCAAAAATATATAACGCTTATATATTTAAATGTACCTAATTCTAAAAAAAAATAACTAAAAGGTAAATAAAAAGAGTTAATAAAAAAAATAAAAAAACCCGACTGCTTAAAAAGCAAACTAAAAAGACGTAAACAAGAAGAATATCATGCTGTGCAGTCGGAGGATACATCTGGTTTTGGTCCGCCAGCTCGCGAATATGTATACTCCGACTGCACAGCATGATTTTCTTCTTGTTTACGTCTTTTTAGTTTGCTTTTTAAGCAGTCGGGTTTTTTGTTTTTTTTTTGTATGAGATTTACTACTGCGCAGCCATTGTAGCCAACTTCAGGGCGGTCAAGAAGTATGGCGAGAACTATACCTCCGGATAAGTAGTTAATGATGCGTCAAATAGTGCGTTATGTAAGAATTTAATGAAGAGCGACGTTTTTGCGCAACGGTGCAGGGGCCACGACTTATTAGACGCCAATTCAGCTGTCACTCAGGGCGCGACAATGATGGCGTCTGCCAAACAAATCGCTAACATTCTATTAAATTGTTAGCAATGTTGTTTTGAAGAGAATGCTCAGTTTGATTTACAGGCGTTTCTTGCTTTCGTTATAAAGTGAGAGGTCGTACTAGTTGAAAAGTTACGAAAAAGAGAAATAAGCACTTAACGCCACGTCAATATTTTTTTTTTAATAAAAATACACCGAAAATAATAGAAAAAGGTAAATCACATTATTAAAAATACAGGAAAAACCGCAGTTAACAATAACATATTAGTTATTTTGAATGTTTAGTAAGATAAAAAAAAAACTTAGGTGTGAAATTTTGGCAAGGTTTGAAGGTATTGAGCTGAATACACGTGCCTATATCCTCAATGCAGTTGCAACCGTTTAAATTCTAAGCATACAGGTGATAACGAATCCTTAACATCGTAAAATTTTAAATTTAGACAGTAACACATAAATAGACTAGGTTAATTCTAACACAAGAATTAATATAACTAAAAATATGATACTTCTGCCGCTCGCGGGAGATCCGCACTGGACGAAAACAAATCACGAAGACTGCTGGCTCACATAGGCGCTAGTGCCCTGGCCATATCTTGGAGCCGGGGTCGGATTCTATGATAACTGTTATCTACAGACAAATAAATCAAATCCTCGTTACAAAAGGGGTCTGTGATAACCGAAAAAGTGAAACTCCAAATAGTAATTAGGAAGATACCACAATATATACCAGTTTTCATAATAACACTTTAGTTGCCACAAGACTGTTTAAACGAGAGGTTGCGCTTTGCCCAGAAAAACTGGTGTCATGACTAGAGCCTGTCTGGCCATCCAGCTCGCCGTTTCAAATAATCTCGAAGCTTTTAACCACTGCTATAAAGATATCAATAATTTGGTTAAAGATTTTCTGTGCAAAGAATTTTTATGATGAAATTCTGTCATAAAAAAAATATGTCTTCTCTTTTCTTGACAAACGAAATAAAAAAATCGATAAAAAGGAAAACATAGCGGCATAGTATATATCTTTCTTTTCCAGTTTATGGAATAT
Source organism: Anorthoa munda (assembly GCA_945859665.1). Lineage (NCBI taxonomy): Eukaryota > Metazoa > Arthropoda > Insecta > Lepidoptera > Noctuidae > Anorthoa > Anorthoa munda. The sequence goes on along the minus strand of OX243897.1, from coordinate 41,711,640 downwards.
CTTTAAAATTGGTCCAATATAGGAGGAGGCAATAGGCGAGAGCCAAACCACGAATTATGATTTTTTACTTAGGAAATTCAGTCGGAGGACTCTGCCCACATTTCCTCTTGTAGCAAATTCCTACTTAATGTGGCAGCGTAATTATTACAAGGTTTTCGGGGTATACAGTACTTTGTAGTACATAATCAAGAGCTTTTTTAAAGAGATGTAGAGCATAAATCTCATTATATGATAATTGCTATTTATCTAGTTGTCAAATGGAGTACCTATCTAAGGATCGTATTTAGGATCGCGAAATTTATATTAAAACATAGTTAAATATCAAATAGTGGTGATGTTTCACCCGTGTTTTCATAGCAGACAGCTTTCTGGCTACGACAATATAATGTTCTTGTTTTAAAGAAGATTTTATTACAACCTTGCATTTTTGTTTATATAATATGCAAAATATAATTCTTTTTTACCCGACTGCCGAAGGAGGGTAATGTGTTTATCTTATCAGTCAAATCAAATCATTTTTATTTGCATAAACATGAGTATCATACATACGTAACAAATTGTCAGCATGAAGAGATGTTAGGATACAAAATGATAGATGTCATGTTTACCTTGGAAAATGGCATGCAAATATTAATAAAGAATACAAATCAAAATACTTAATAGAATGTCATATTTAGTAATACCAAAAATTAAAATAAATTTCGTGCAAATGTGAATAAAATAACACAAGTCAAAATTATGCTTCTAGAATGTCAGAGTAAAATAATAAAAAAATTAAGATATTAAAATAATAAATCAATTCAAAATATTCATTCTAGAATGTCAACGCAAAATTATTATAAAATGTCAGGATATTAAAATATTTATAATGCAAAATGCAAATTGTCGTGAAAAATCGTGCAGATTTCAATTAATAAAACTAATCAAGGATGTGATATTAGAATGTCAGAGCAAAGTATAAAAAAAAATGAAAATGTAAAGATATTAAAACAATAATAAGTTAAAACAAAATAATTATTCCAGAATGTCGGCATACAATTTCATGAGAATACAATACAATACCATCTAAACAATAATACAAACATTCAAACATTTAAAATGAGTCTGTCAAAAAGTCATTTATATTATAATAACACTTGTCTGTTAATAAATTTCGAATCTTATTTTTAAATTGATTTGTTGTCATAGTTTTATATGACTGTGGTATTTTGTTATATATTTTCGGGGCCATACAAAAAAAGCTTTTCTATGTATGTAAGTATATATGTATGTATGTAGGTATGTATGTTTGTTCCTATGTGGCGTTCTAGAGACCAAACGCGTAGGCCGATTTTGATGATTCTTACGTCAATCAATTCGTGTTAACCCTGCGAGTGTCACTGGCTACAATAAAATTGGAAAGTAGAAAAATGGCGGCTTTTGGGCGCCATATTGTGGGGGCCCAAATTTTTTTTGTTCCAAGCCCATCGTGTGGGGTATCAAAATAAACGGTTTTAAGAGGTGATTACAAAAATATAAAACACTTATATGTTTAAATGTAAATAATTTAAAAAAAATAAACAAAGGTGCAAATAAAAAGTATTTAAAAATAACAAAAAACCCGACTGCTTATAAAGCGAAATAAAAAAAAGGAAACAAGAAGAAAATCATGCTGTGCAGTCGGAGGATACATCTAGTTTTGGTCACGAAAATGTGTTCTTACTTTGTTCCAGATTGCGCCTGCGCTGACAGCAATAGCACTGTTCCTAGTCGACGATCGCGTGCGCGGCATGATGTTCAACTTGTGCGCTGTGGCAGGACATGAAGCCGAAAATGATGATAAGAATGACTAAAAACAATACTTTTCCATTATTATTAATATTAGTTTTTTGTTGTGTCACAATAACTTTGGTTCACTTAGTGCTGTTGTATGTTTTCAATTACGAATATATAATTCCTTGTAGATTTTGTCCCAATAAATTGTTTTTGTATGGCAAGGCTTCTTTATTTAAGTACCTGCTTCGTAACCGTAATTGCAATTTTCACCTTTTTCCCAAAATGACCTTCCATATCTTCAGAAAAGTTGCTCAAGCAGTGGTTGCTTATGGCAGTTTCACGGCTACGTCTGTTTGATCTTCATCTTCCACATCATTAGATTGGCATAATTTAGTGCAGGTCTGTATATTGGTGACTACACAGAAGCTTTATATCTAGCTGTTGCCCGCGACTTCGTCTGCGTAGCGTTAGTACTTTGAATAGCCTATTTTTTATATCGCGCCATAATATTATAGGAGTGTGCGCCGCCATTTTTTTATTTTTTGATTTTGAGAAATTATTAGTTCACCATACAAACTTTTACCCCCCTGTCCATAATTTGGTATGGAGATACTTTGAGACCCTGGGCAGGACATAGGATAGTTTTTTATCCCGGAAATCATCCTTTAGGGGGTCTAAAGGATTTACGGGATAAAAACTATCCTATGTCCTGCCCAGTGTTTCAAAATATTTCCGAACCAAATTGCACCTAAATCAGTTCAGTGATTTAAGCGCGAAAAGGTAGACAGAGAGACAGACAGAGTTACTTTCATATTTATAATATCAACGACTGCATTCGCGTGATTCCGTATTTTATACCTGATGACTTTCTTATGTGCAGTTAATGAAGGCAAGATATACACATTTCTACGGTTTATAGGTTTGGGACGATTCGTTATTTGATTTAAAGAATAAAAAATTTTAGGTTACCGTCACAAAGTAGAATCCTCCACTCCCTAATAACCCCTTTTTGCCCCATTGAGGATTGAGTTTTTAACAACCCAAATATGTTACTTATTCACTCCTTCGGGTGGGGTAGTTTTAATAAATGTATTATGTTAATTTTGAATATTTACTTTATCTCCAAGGAATGAGATTTTTCATACAAACAAATACTTAAAGGTTGACAGTTCTGGAGTGGTGACTGCGTACGTTTGTCGGAAACGTAAAGTAGGAAGTCTAACCTGGTCAAGGCTGCGGTATTCCGGTGGATGCAAAACGCACAGGACCTAACAGTGTGGCAATGCTTGGGGAAGGCCTATGACGTGAGGACGTTTCTTGGCTGAAATAATGGTGATGGTGAAAGGTTGATTTACCGAAAATTCTTTCTTCGTGCTCCCCTAGATCCCCACATCAAAAACCTTGAAACCTTGACCAATAAGGTTCTTAGCAAACTTAACACCTAACACCTTCTTAACACCCGCCTAACCGTATTTTTAGGGATAATTTCGAAAAAATTATAATAACAAACTTTTATTGTCAAACAAAATTTATCACCGGTTGAATCGTATTTTGGAGGAACTTTCGAAAATCTAATAATATCAACCTTTATTGTTTACTGAGGTTGGTATTTATGTAAAGTTTCTTCAAAAACTCCTTAACACCCCCTAAATCGTATTATGGGGGTTGTTTCAAAAAACTAACAATAACAACCTTTATTATTTATTAAGGTTAGTATTTGTGCAATGATTAAAGTTTAGTAACCCATGAAATAAGATTCTTCCATACAAACTTCAACACCCCCTAAATTGACTGAAACTAATAATGTCAATGTTTATCATTTACTTAGATTACTATTTGTGCCAAGTTTCAAGAATATTAGACGAAGGAATTAGATTTTTCATACAATCTTTGCCGCCCTTTTTCACCCCATAGGGGTAAAATTTCGGTAAATCCTTTCTCATCGGATGCCTACGCCATAAAAAGAATACACGTTTCAAGTTTCAGGTGTCTACAATCAGCGGTTTAGGCTGTGCGTTGATCCTTCAGTCAGTCATTCAGGACAAAGAATTTTATATGTATAGATTAACTGTTTTAATCGAGTAGAAGTACAAACCCATGGTATAATAATATACTCCGTATACTTTACAAACCTACCATGGCATACTTACCGCATAGGAATTAATGAAGGTCCGACTGTGAAGGTCTTATTGCAAGTGACTATTGTAGCAATTGCATGCCATTGTACTTACGATTTCCTTGATATTCTATTAATAACTGTTATTTATAGCTTTTTGCAATACATTTATAAATAACTTTACTAGTAGGACGTTTAGGATTTCAATATAAAAAACAAACACAGTTTAAATATATTATAATTTTAGATATTTATGTATAGTATACATAATAGTAACATTAAATAATGTATGAAACCGTATTAAATACGATTACAAGATTGCCAACAATATAATACAAAGAGAAAAAGATTTGTACGAAGAATATCAGCGCAGTCCAGTTACATAGTATGATACATTGTATGGTTACCTAATTCAGTCGACAATTACATTACATGTATATTTTAGTGAAGGAAGAAACCGAATTCAACCTAGTCCTAACCAAAAAATTATACTACTGAACACAACGTGGAAAAATATTCCTACTAAAGAAAATAACACACATAGGCTATCTATCAAGAAATGTAATAGCCACCGTATTATGTTGATGATTAATGATTTCTACATTTTCAAAAAGCACAATATGCCTTTACTAGGTACTTTTGATGACAACACATTCTACCCACGATTGGTCCACAGTAAGGCCATATATTACGGAGTAAAATACACGCACACAATACAGCACGACAGACACTTCTCAAGAAATTTATTAATTTCGAATCGTCCATTGATAGAGCCAAATAACAGCCAAGTTTAATTTTACACATCGCTCTTCTTTCTCCTTCTCATGAAAATTAGTTATGTACTTTTTACAGTAACCCTATTAATATAATAAGTATAATATACATAGATATATTAATTATATACCTTACTACTTAAAACTACATAAATCGATCGGTTGCAGTTCATAGGAAACGTAGACATTATAGCGGCACTTTACATATTCTAAGTTTTAAATAAATTCAAATGGATATAAAGATGAAAGTATAGATTTATATTGCACCTTTTTCTTATCGCTAGCTACTGACACATCTCGCAGGCACACACGACACGTCCTCTGGAATGGGTTCGATAGTCTTCTCCGAATCGCTCGTCGCATTCATCCATCTTATCGATATTTACAAAGTCACAATCTTCGTCTTCATTACCATAATAATTATTTTCCTCTATTATTGTAGTTTTGTATACCCTGTTGCTGTAGGTGTCGGAGGAGGCGCTGCGCGTGGAGGGGCTGCTCAGCACGATGAGCGGGCACGCGCGCGCCCCCCCCCGGCGCCCCTCCCGCGCCGCGCCCTGCTATATCTGCTCCAGCGCCGTGCTCTGCTCCCACCGCTTCTGCTGCCGCCTCTCGATCACGGGGATGAAGAATAGAATCAACCCGCTCAGCGATATCGTACCGCCAGCCACATAAAATCCTGGCGCATACGAATGAAGCGTGTCATACAACCACCCTGCAGGACAAAATTATTGGTTATATATCTATTAAAGGCGTTGGAACTTGCTAGCTAAGCAGTTCACCACAAATAGTTTACCTGCAAATGGCGGTCCTATTAGGGAAGCAATTCCTTGGAATAGTAGGAGAAGACCAAATGCGTTTGTGAGCTTTTCGATACCTAGTAGATCCACAAGAACGACTGAAGTCAGCCCTACATAGGCGCCAATGCAAAAACCAAATGTGGTTGCATATAAAGCGAGTCCCCAAAACTCCCAGCAGGCCATGGCCATTGCCGTACCTGAAAGATTCAATCAATATTATTTGGAACAAATAAATGCATGGATATAAAAGCATAATATATCGGTTTTGTATACATACCAATGCCGGCGATTGTAAGGCACACATTATAAGCCAGCAAGCGGTTTACCCACGGCTTATCACTTATGTAACCAAGAATAATCCTTCCCACCAAGTTTGATCCCCCAATTATGGAAATAAGGTATGGTGGATTCTCAATCCCTAGTGATTCGCTCATTGGTACAGTGTAAACATACGGTATATAAAATCCAATACTAGTTAAAAAGTTCGATATAGCGAACAAAATGAAAATAGGGTCCACGAGGAGTGACATATCGAGCATCTCCCCGAGCGCTGCTTTGAATTCTGTTGAGCAAGGCAACCAGCCACATTTAACTTCTGGTTCTTCTTTCGTGCTGACGTTGGTGAATACTCTCTCAGGTGATGTTGACCTGAATCTGGCTAAACTGGTCATACTGCCTTGATACAAAACGTCCGGCCTCTGCATGATCCCGCTGCCGTGCCTTGAGGGAGGTGGCTTTTGTTCATGAGGTTTGTTTAGGGCAGGCTGGGAAAGAGTCAGTCTTGCAATATCATTGTCATCAAATTTCCCATTTGCTCTCAGGACGTGTTCAGTACTTTGAGATCTTTTTAGTGGAGACTTGTTTTGTTTCGGCAGCATGGGTTCTGTTGTTGGTGTTTGTGGGATTTCGGGAACGGGTTTAAATATAAGGCCTAATGGCACACAGTTCAGTATTAAGGCACCGATGATAGCCATAGCACCGCGCCAACCGTAGTTTTCAATTAAAACTGATGTGATTGGTGCAAATAAAAATGTTCCAAGTCCTGATCCACATACTGCGATACCTGAAAAGAGTAACATCATAATTTAAATGGCCATTACTGAAAGTATGAAAAAATATTCGAGAAAGTATAGTGTACAAAAAATATTTACCAGTGGCAAGGCTTCTGTAGCGTTCGAACCATACTGTGACGCTGACGATGGCTGGGAGGTAGATGAGACCAAAGCCGAAGCCCGTGCCGACGCCGATGGTGAAGATGAGCGTGAGCACGTTGTTGGCGAAGGCTGAGAGCACCACGCACACCGACGCGAGCAAGGCACCCGCCACCGTCACCGCGCGACATCCCCAGCGGTTCACTAACGAGCTCGATATAGGACCTGAAACATTGAAAGGTTATTGACATTAAAACGACTGTACTGAAAACATGAAATTACTTTATTTTCGTGGTAAAACAATATTAAGCTTTGTCCAGGGATTAGGGAATCAAACCAAATTGCTTTGGTATGAATAATTCAGAAACTCAATTTCCTGTCAATAATCGTATTAACCTAGATTTTTGCTTTTGAATAGACACAGTGTTTGGTATCATGCCGTTTTTGTTATCTCGCACATGCTGCAAAGGACCAGAGTTCGAAACATATCAGCTGGATGAATAATTACAGAATGATTCATTTGTTTTAATAATTGTAATATTCCTCTGAATTCATGTTTCTGGAGTTTTGAAACCTTTGTATAGAGGAGTCAGTTTGTTAAATGAAACATTGTAGATACGTAATCTCTGCAGAGATACAAAATTTGGAAATGCGCACTAAATCATTTGGGTCGGGCGCGGTTGGGTTCCACACATAAGCACTCCGTTGATGGCATCATTATTTCGGCCGAGTTGAATGTTCAAAGCCAGAATAGCGTATATTAAATTGATTACTTACCCGAACTAAGTGTGACCCCTACGAGGATAGACACGATCCACGCGGTCTTGCCTTTGCCCTCATCGAAATAGTTCAGGAACTCTGCATAGAACACGCCGAACGAATAGGTCATGCCATCGGCTGAAACGAAAAAAACATGTACGTCGTTATTGATTCATGAAGAAAAGTTGTCCACAGGGAAAAGTTACAATAACCAATCGAAAGTTAAAAATAGTTCTCGTGCTCAAATACTTCTATGGAGCGTCGATAGTAGATACGTAATGATTATAGAGATCGAAGTGTTGCGCAATTAATGCGATGTATTCGTTTGTAAATCGTATACTAAACGTGCACTATGTATTCCGGCGATAACTTTGTTATCACACCTCTAACTAAAACAGTATAATATTAGTTACATGAATGCTCAAAGCTCACAAATATAAACTTCATAGTCTATAACTACCCACTCTGTCAACCACTATCCATCGTTCGAGAGTGTACAATAACGTCACACTTTATGACGAAGTGGGTTAACATGATAGGCATATGCAAGGTACAATATCGATGGAGCATGGAAGTAGGAGAATACGACCACTAGTAAACAAAAGGCACGCGCTGACAATGGGACGGGAGTCGACGTCAAAGAGGCTTCCTTTCGTATTCAATGACACGAGAGAAAAAATCTTCGCAACGATAAGAGAAATTAAAGAAGCGCGCGTGGGCTGCCTTCAGAAAAAGCTAGGTTGTTGCTGAGATGAAAAATGTATAAGGTAAATTGTTCTCTCTGTGCGAGCACTGGCTTACATTATGAATACATAAAGCACTCTCAGAAACACGAAGAAATAAACTAGATCTAAGCAAATATGACTTACTGAAACCAGGAGTCCGCTACACCTAATTACAGTTTGAAAAGCATGAAACGAAGTTGTCTATAATTTCAATAAATAAAATGCGTTGCATTTATGGCATTGAAATAAACGCGTTTGAAGCAGCAACTTATGATGTTGTAACTAAAGTTTTCAGATAGAATCATGATGACATGAACGGTAAAAAATAACTCAAAGTTCAATGAGGCAAAAATTGAGATGGCTGCCTCCTCTTGTGTGCGGAAAAGCGATCGCGAAGTACCTCCAGAGAATCTAATGATATTTATACGCCGTTGGCTTAACTTCCTAAAGAACTTACGCAAATGACACTTTTTCTTTCTCTAGTGGTCTTTTAAGAGTTTTGTCATTGATAATAAAATAGATCTTTTTACGATCTTAAGTACTTAGGTTAATTTGTGGATAAATTTCCTGAATTGCATATAGCTTACGAGGTGGATTTCGATGAGTTATTCTCACCACTCTAGACAATCAGATTTGACTTAAGACAATCCAGCTGATCTGAAGAGTTGTTGCGAATTACGTCATAAAGATTCCAAATGAATCTCCATCACAGATCTTGTGCCTCAAATAATACTTAATTTTAAGTACATAATAAAAGGCTGTCGCTCGAAAGTTTAAAACCTCATGTTATGTTACCACGAGTGAGAGAATTTTATCCAAACTGCTACGCAAAATACGAAATCGCGAGTTGTCGTTGGAATTTAGCTGTTTATAAATAGAAGCAGATCGCGCAAAGCATTTTATTTGTATGCTAAAATTAAAGCGTAAGTATCAGCTGTTCTTGTTTTGCTTTAAATGCAAGAGAAGTTTGAGGTAGATGAGTTTTCATGTTACTCATTATCCTCCTCAACGTCGGCAGTTTCAATTTCAACCCAAATTATTCAAGTAGATGCCTCATGCCGGATTAAACGAATGAGGAAGAACCATTTCATGTTTGTTATGATTTAATGTGTTATCTAATCTAAGTATTCTATTTGTACACCAAAATATGCATTCTGGTTATGATCCGGATTATTCGTAGTCATGCGAGGTCTGATAGTAGGTAGAGTTAATCAAAACAACAGAAGCTTCACGTGATGTTAAAAATATGAATCAATATAATTTGACATTCAGGAAAAAAAAACAAACGAAGATAACGGGTACCTAATCTTGTCAAATATTTTGTAAGATTGAAAAGATTACGATCTTTTTACTATATCATTTTATATTTAACGCTTTTCTGTTGTTAGGACAACTTTGTTCAAATATTTACGAAGTTTGGTGCTGGGGTAGCAAAGTTGCACGAGATCGTTATTAAATATTAATTCATCTTGGAAACGGAATTCGAATGTAACAAGCTGTGTAGATACTTATTTCAAAGGAGCTGGATAAGATGCTTGTTTACACAGAACGTGTGCTTGAAGCAGCCAAACTTCTCCCCAAAATAATGTGTGTTTAGAGCAGCTATGTAATAAAGGCGAAGTATTAGCAAAGTTTGGAGAATTTTGCCAATAATCACATTAAGAATCGGTAAGAGTAAGTTAACTTTGTTGTAACTTTGATTAACTTGCGTAAGCTAACCCGGGCTCATTCTTTCATAAGCCTCACGGATTACAGTTCATCTCCAAGCTTTCATATCGAATCATGAAACAGACCGTCAGCGGCAAACTCCTTCAGGGACTTGAAAGTAGGTGTTCGTGTAATAAATCTTTCAAAAAACTTGAGTTATGGATAATTTTGGTGACTCCATACAAAATACATTTTGATGGAAAAGACATGACATTATCCTTTTCAGGCAAAGTGATCCGAACTGAAATAACACATCAATAATGGAATAGAAAAACAATATAGTAGAGGTTGATGCCGAGTGATATATTGACACTTTGATAATGGTATTTTTTCTTCATGTGTGAAAAGGTTTTTTTGGGAAATATACAATCCCTTTTCACTGTCCTTGTTTAATGAATAAATTATGATAACTCACCCGACCCAGATGGATATTTTATTATTTAGTCCCAAAGTTTTCTGCGGATGCTTAGTTAACCGTATAAAACGCGTGACAGTATATTTTTTGTGACATTCTATACTTATTGTCGGAATATTTATTTACCAACGAAAGTTGCGGCAAAAAGCAATGGAACGTCTGACAGTCTGACCTTGCTTCATGGTATAGAACGATGTCACGGATTCACCATTAATGATTTTCAATTACGGCATTTACATTCCGAAAGGTTTCAGGTCATGGCGGTCTTTGGCACACTGAGTCCGCATTTATCCATTTATTTTTCCTCTCGCGGATAAAATATACAATTCAAATATCATCTCGCCTGTAATCCACCACGGGTTACTCAGAGTAGTACCCACAATTGTGCACCCACAATTGTGCACCCATATATTGCCAATAATGTTTAACTGCCATGCAATATGAGTCGGGGCTTAAACTATTCAAAATAGTTGTTTACTTGTATCTAATATTAGATTAATAAGTCTCCACTTGAGTAAATAGCGATATTATAATGAACTGGCAGACCTGCCGATTTAATTACAGACGCCGAGGTCGTCGGCCCTCGGCTTGTAAATAATGTCAATTGGCACAGATTGCTCCAATACAAATAAGTTTATTAAATTCCTGCGCAATGCCTACGCACGCAAGATACGGCCGTGTCATTTCATTAGGCTTCCTTCCACGCGATGCGATGCGACAAATGTGAAATGAAAAGTTTATTGTTGTTTACCTAAAAGTATGTAAACGGATACGTAAATTAGTATGAGAAAAATGATGGAAAGCAATAAATGTATTGCTAGAAGGGAAAGTACCTAAAATTGCTGAAAAGAGGTCAATCTGATATCACATCACATTAATATTAAAAGGCAAAAGTTTGTGAGTGAATGTGTGTGTGTATTTGTATGTTTGTTACTTCTGCACACTCGAACGGCTGGACGGATCTGAATCAAATTTGGCACAGATATAGATTATAGTAGAATTTACGACATTCACGCGGGCGAAGCCGCTGGCAGTAGCTGGTGATTTATAAATAATAATTAGTGTTTCTGTTCATATGGTGTAAGCTGCGTATACTAGTAATAGGCATACATACCAGCACCCATATTAAAACATTGTTTGCTACAAACTATTACCTCATTATCCTACTACTATACTACTATAAACTTGAAAGTTTGTGAGGATGGATGGATGTTTGTAAAAACAAAACCTTTCTCTTTCATGCAAAAACTACAGAACGGATTTTGATGAAACCTTACAGAAAAATAGCTTATATATCAGAATAACACTTAGGCTATAATGTATAAAGATATTGCGAGAAGTACTAATACAACGCGGGCGGAGCCGCGGGCGGCAGCTATAGTCACACTAATGTGAGTGTGTTTGTTCGTTTGTTACTCCTTCACGCAAAAACTACTGAACGGATCTGGATGCAATTTGGCAAAGAGATAGATTATAGTCTGGCATAGCACATATGATACTTTTTATCCCGGAAATATGTTCCCTTGGGATAATTTTCGACATTCACGCGGGCGAAGCCGCTGGTAGAAGCTTGTAATAAATAAATATGATGATAGTATGAAAAGCATACATGCTGCGTCAACCTCTAAATGAAGATCACCGGGCAAAAGCATCGTTATGAACTTATGACGTTCTGTTGAAACTTCCAGACTGAATTGCCTGCAGTGAATGCTCCATATTTAAAAGTCAAAATTGCGCGTTATATATTCCACATTTAATAAATATTATGCAGTGCAACCAACTACGATACAAATTGTCCACTTCATTTTGTTTGCATTGCCGGATAATTTTCGTAGTGTTGCAGAAGAAACATATTATATTACTACAGACATTTCATAAAACATAGGAGCGCCATTTTATATGCTACCCCGACCTTGACTCGCGATATATCGGCAGTCCCGAATTAGCACGGAACGACATTTTACGGGAGCGTTAAGGTTCCTTGAACCGCAAATTTTCACGGAAATTGCGTCATAGGTCACGGAAATTGGGTATAACCCAACGACACTCCCATCTTTCTTTAATATCTCATTCTTTAAGACACACGGATTTCTTTTGGGAACCGATTTGTTTTTCTTTATTTAAAAGTTTCTACTCCTAATCAAAGTAAAATAAAATAGAAAATGAAAATTATTCGAATCCAAGTGAAGTAGGTTGATGCTTAACTTCGATTACAATTTCTTGAAAGATAATAAATCTTAATACAAGTAAAAACTTTATGAATACCAGCAAATATCTATTACTAACAAAATCACATCTTTTGAGTAGATACACAGACACACGACACACGTAGATTTTAATGAATCACGACGTATTGGTAGAGTAGCTATCTAAAGAGATTATCTGTTTTATTACAAGTAGCAATACAATATTTTGTTATCTTTGCTCAGAAGTCACGGCAACAATAATCATGTACCTAATCTATTTATGACTAACTCGTTAAACTAGGAGTATTATTATAATCTCTATGAGACCCCATCAGATTGATATCATTTAGATAATCACTTAATTGATGTAGGTATCTAAAACCACTTTTATCGCTAATAGAAATCGATAAATATCGATTAGGTATTGTAATTTAACCCCGTACTTAATTACTTATATCAATTAGCGATAATTTCCTAGAAAATCACGCCGCTTGTGTTTTATGTAAAGTTCCCATGTCTCTCTTTGCCTTTTTTTTTGTTGAAGGGGGGAAAACATCAAAAGGCGCCTGGACTTTTGGGGAAACGATCAGAGCTTTATACCTCACTAAAAACACGCCGGTGATCACCATCAGCACTTGGAATACCCCGTCACCTCTTAAGACCAACCCGGAAACTCTGTGCAACGCCTGTTAGGGCTGAGGAGACTGAGTATTGTCTCCCCTAAGCCTCGCTGTGCACTACATTATACCATCATTTGGAGCTCATCTCGTCATTCATTCGTCAGATATATCTGTGCTGACTCATCCAGACATCTACTAAAAAGTTCCCTTGTTAATTTAGGTTTTAAGAGAAAAAACAGGTACAGAGTAAGACGCAGCGTTGCAAGGCTGCCCACAAGGTGGTGTATTAGACACACTGGTGGTGGATTACTACAGTGGATCAATGACCAGGTGAGGGCCGCCGGAGTCCGCTAGACGCAAGAAGCACAGAGCTGGTCCATGTGGCAACGGTTCGGGAAGGTCTATGTCCAGCAGTGAACGCCTCTCGGATGATGATGATGATGGGTAAGTCAGTAATAAGGGATCATGCGATATGAATGCGAAATTCGTGTATGACTAAATGTATGAATGTAAACGAGGCAACAGACCTATAAGGATCGTAGCTGATGGCGTTCTGCAGTTTCTGCTTACCCCCATGGTATTGAGCCGTGAGTCTATGTATGTTATCTTTGACTTATACTCTTCCATTCATGTAGACAATAACAGGTAGGTTCTTCAAAATAAATTAAGTAGGTATAGAAAATCAATGGGTAGGTACTTATCTGCATTCAAAGTTCAAGAACAAACTGCAATCAATTTAATGATTGCATTCTTTTCAATAACTATCTTTTTAATTAATATAACGACTGCATTGTGTTCAGATATAATGGGTATGTGTTATGTGCACAGTTGTGATTAGATGATCAATTTATAACCATTTAATTTATCTCTCTATTGTGTATTCATAACTAAATTTATTGAAACTATGTCATAAAAATGATATATGTACCTATTAGGCCTAATTCAATTATAATAGATCTTAATTAGTTGTGGTATCATCTAATTTTATCTATTAAGTAATTTATAACGTAAGTAGGTACCTATACCACTCGTGTTAGATTAAGATAATAAATTAGGTCCAAAAATCAGAACAATTATAATCTTTGAATATATATGAATGATAAGAAGGTAATATATAATGTATATTGAAATAAAAAAGTACGATCTTAGGTATTGCTGAGATAGGAACCTAATTATAAATGTAGATATTTTCCTGATATCTTATATATATAAGATATCAGGAAAATATAGACCTTGAAATCTCTTCCGTATCGCGAACGTTATCGTAATATACTCGTACCAATGCCAATGCTGCAATCTTTGACCCCGCAACCCCGCTGAAAGAATTCCGGACGAATCGCTCCTATGCACGCTACTCTTATAACTCTATAGATATTCAACCCTTGCTGTATTATCTAAATAAATAAAAGGATTACGTGGAATGGGACGACTTTATTCGCTATGTAATTATGATATTATCGGATGAAAAAAATTATGTTGATGTCAGTTCAGCTCAAGACCGTGCACGGTGGAGAAAAAGGATAAGGTGGACCGATTTCAAGTAAATGGGATAGGTCATAGGTCGCGACAGAAGAAGAAGCAGAAGATGGTCTTATCTTTTGGAAACATTAACGCACATGTTACCTAGTTCTTATGACTTACACATTTATGAGTAACGAGCAATAAAATTTAATCGTTCATTTTAATGTAGTCTGTACTGCAATAAAAATGTGAAATGTTTCTCTTGGGGGAAATAAAGTAGACCGTATGGTAGGTCCGTATTGTAATTGTGCGTGCTTATAATAAGATAAAAAGGTCATCAAATCTTGCCACTGGATCTTAAGGCTAGCTAATGTTAAAGCCTTAAGCGTGGTCACCGTCGGATTGCATAAAAATAATGAAATGCGCGATGTCACAACGCTTGAAATTTATTACAAAAAAAGATAGAAGTATTTATCGATTTACAATCAAGTTCTGCATTACGATATGATTCGTTATTTATACTATATTCATCATCATCTGCCTAGCCTTTTCCCAACTATATTGGGGCGGCTTCCAGTCTTACCGGATTCAGCTGAGTACCAGTGTTTTACATGGAGCGACTGCCTATCTGACCTCCACAACCCAGTAACTGGGTAACACGGTACCCCTTGGCAAGATTGGTGTCAGATCTCAAGCTTCTGACTACCCGTAACAACTGTCAAAGATCATCTTTAAATGACAGTCGGGACCAACGGCTTAACGTGCTTTCTGAGGAACGAAGGAAACTTGTTATGTTGAAATGGTCACCCATCCACGGACCGACCTCGTCAAGCGTTGCTTAACCATGATGATCGATCCGTGCGGCTGTTATTATTTAGCCACGAGCTCCTCAAATCCACAAAAAAAGTTATCTATGCTATATTAATAATATTATTAATATTATAAAGAGGTAAAGTTTGTAGGGGGTAATCTCTGGATCTACTGAACCGATTTAGATGAAATTTGGTATGGAGATGTGCCCTTCTTCTGCACGAAAATAAGATTTCTGTCTTTAAGTTTCTTTAGGAAATATGTACTTTTTGTATTGGATTTTGGACGATTTCTATCAATTTGACAGCTAAACTGCAAATTATAGGCTAGTTTTTAAAATGAGGGTGACGATGGAATTTACAGATTTTTTGTCTAGTGAAAATGGAAATAAGGTCTTCAGATAAATCACTCACATAATTTTGTTTTTAAAGATCTAATTAATCGGTAAGTTCATTTAACGAGTTCAGTAACGAGTATTTTTATGAAAAGTGTTTTCAGAAATACAATCAATAAGTAGATAGATATAGTACGTAGATAGTAAGTAGATAGATAGGGATAGTGGTAGTAGATTATTAAGTAGATTTGGCAAAAATATTTACTAGAACAGCACATTTTGAGTATCTATTGAATGTCTTCCTCTTAACAAACTTAGGTACAGATATAATGACGATCATAAAGTAAGGAGCGGCAATGTCACGAACGACTATGTTATTGTTTTGATAAATATTATAGCGTGAGGTCGTCGGCCAATGTTGCTGTGATAACAATAATAGACCAACAAAGATACACAAAGAGGTCACTTTGTCCGCAACTCCGCACACGAGGCGCGCTAAAACAGACACACTTGTGAATTATTGTCATGAATAATACTGCAAATATCCTTTTGTAATTTTGTCATATTCTGTTTTTGAAGTCGGTTATTTACACAGATAATTATGTTCTCGATTAATGGACTATTCAGTTGGATATTGTTTTGCAGCAATCACATTGTGTCATTTTACTTTTGTGTACTCCAACCATTATTTAAACTTTTTCAGTGCTTTGGATGAACTGAACAAGAGGAGATGAATCCATCATAGTACTTTTATAAGAGGCATACCCCGCCGAACATTGTTTTGTTGTATCTCAAAGGGATTCATTTCATTTCATTTTCAAAGATCTTTATTTTAAATAAGGTTTGACAAAAATGCACTTAAAAGCACTTCACTGCACTTCTCAAAGGGTTTCAATGACAGCTCCCAGGCAGGATGACTTTTGAACATGTCGGCAAAAGTCAAACCGCCATATTTGAACCAATTTACACAAAACCTACAAATTACAGGAAATTATAGGTACAAATTACAAATTATTATAAATACACTTAACCTGCCTCGTGAATCATTCAGTCTATTGGTGAACACCGCATGCAAATCAGTTCAGTAGTTTTTGAGTTTAACGCGAACAGACAGACAGACGCGGCGGGGGAATTTTATGTTATGTAGAGATATGTAGTGATGTAGATACTTGTCTACGTAGTTTGGAGAATGATCATAAATCTCTACAAATTCACAGACATCGGGGTTATTTTTTTAATATCAGAATATAATTATTGTAGTTTCACAAATATTTAACAAAAAAACCGTCAATATGTCTACAATAATTCCTCGGATAAAGACTTCTAGCGTTGAGAAAATATTCAATTCAACCTTGTCTATGCAACTAGGAGTATAAGCCCGAGTAAGGGTTCGTTCACACAGAACATCCGCATTTACAGGAACGTTTTAACGAATCTATAATACTGTTTTGTGTGTGAACTCGCTCATATAACTACCTACGCCATTTTCGAATAAAAACGTAAACAATACTTAATTCGCACCTGTAAAAGGTCTACTTTATATTTTGTCAGATCGGTAATCTTTACTGCATCCGGAATACTGTCATGTGTGTGAACTCGCTCATACAAATACATATGTCAGCGCCGAATAAAAACGTATACGATAAAACGGACCTAAACGGTTTTTTTGTGTGAACGAGCACTAAGTCCTAATGGTCTCACATCAAAGAATCACTTCTCTTCCATCACATCCAATTCATTTAATGGCTGTTAATTTTCTGCGTGGTTTATTTTCTGCCAACAATAGTTTATCTAGATAAATGAAAAAAGGACACACAGACTGTCTTTGAAAAGTTTTCTGGGGATACATACCTATAAGCATAACGTAAAAATATTTCTTCGAAATGTCAAGTTTATTTTTTGCGATACCCTGACGTGGGATGTTATAGATCATTGAATTTTCCTTACAATATTATATCTTAATTTTGTAAACGCCCAAATGGAAGCTCAAAAATGTACCTACCAATTTTTCAATAGTCAGAATTTTTTTACATAAGGAATAAAAATGGCGGTTTAACAGCTTTTATACTGTAAATAACAGGGGGGTGACCATAAGCTCTTAGAGTAAGGTTATTTTTAGTGTGTGTAAGAGACAGATGTATAAAAGTCATATTTTCATGCGGTTCAGACCCTGGGGTCTTACCCTGACGTGTCAAATCTATCATGATTCCACTGTGAAAAAGAGATTATATTATTTAGCGCGGACGCTCTCTCACAGGACGCAGCCTTATTATTTTATTCTTCAGTTCAAAATCAATCAAATGAAAAATAACAATTCCGTGCCTAATTAGCTAACAGATAACTTTCAAAACGAGAAACATGAAGGAATCTTCTCTTAGGGTGTTCTGGTGAACGAAAGTAGTCTTTTCACCCGACTGCCGAAGGAGGGTAATGTGTTTATCAGTCTATGTATGTCTGTATGTATGTATAAAAAAAAAAAAAAAAATACCTTTATTTCCCAAAAATAACAAACAACCTTGCACAATTTTTAAAAGCATCGTAGACAGGCACGTAATATGGTTGCAACCTTGCACAGTTCTTCCACAGGTTTATAGTTTGGCACTTAATAAGTTTACAAGCTTGCACAGTTCTAAACAGTTATGTAGGTAGGCACTAAAAGGTTGAAAAAACGGAACTGATTCATCCTGTTCCCCGTACTAGTTTAAACTGTACTACGGAGGAACAGTTTGTTTGTTGTATGTATGTAAGTATGTAAGTATGTATGTATGTATGTATGTATGTTTGTTCCTATGTGGCGTTCTAGAGACCAAACGCGTTGGCCGATTTTGATGATTCTTACGTCAATCGATTCGTCTTAATCAGGCGAGTGTCACTGGCTACGTTAAAATTGGAAAAAACAAAAATGGCGGAATTCTTTATTCCCCCACAAAATGGCGCCCAAAGCGCCATTTTGTGGGGGAATAAAGAATTTTTTTCTTCGAAACCCATCATGTGGGATATCAAAATAAAGGATTTTAAGAGACGATTTCAAAAATATATAACACTTATATGTTTAAATGTACCCAATTCTAAAAAAAAATAACTAAAAAGTTGTAAATAAAAAAAGTTAATTAAAAAGATCAAAAAACCCGACTGCTTAAAAAGCAAACTAATAAAAAAATTTATTAAAAAAAACAAAATACCCGACTGCTTAAAAAGCGAACTAAAAAGGCGTAAACAAGAAGAAAATCATGCTGTGCAGTCGGAGGATACATATTCGCGAGCTGGCTGACCAAAACCAGATGTATCCTCCGACTGCACAGCATGATTTTCTTCTTGTTTACGCCTTTTTAGTTCGCTTTTTAAGCAGTCGGGTATTTTGTTTTTTTTAATAAATTTTTTTATTTATAACTTTTTAGTTAACATTTTTTTCGAATTAGGTACATTTAAATATATAAGTGATATATATTTTTGAAATCACCTCTTGAAACCCTTTATTTTGATACCCCACACGATGGGTTTGGAAGAAAAAATAAAATTGGCCCCCCACAATATGGCGCCCACAAGCCGCCATTTTCCTATTTTCCAATTTTAATGTAGCCTATGACACTCGCAAGGTTAAGACGAATCGATTGACGTATGAATCATCAAAATCGGCCAACGCGTTAGGTCTCTGGAACGCCATATAGGAACAAACATACATACATACATACATACATACATACATACATACATACATACTTACATACATACATACATACATACATACATAGACTGATAAACACATTACCCTCCTTCGGCAGTCGGGTAAAAAGACGTAAACAAGAAGAAAATCATGCTGTGCAGTCGGAGGATACATATGGTTTTGGTCCGCCAGCTCGCGAATATGTATCCTCCGACTGCACAGCATGATTTTCTTCTTGTTTACGTCTTTTTAGTTTGCTTTTTAAGCAGTCGGGTTTTTTGATCTTTTTCATAATTGCAGCCGTGAACGGATCAAATGGGGTTCAAGTTTGAAAACGAAAGAAATCTTGGGCAACTACCGATTCATGAAAGTCGAGTTTTAACAGAGTGTTCTGCTTTTTATTAGAGCATTGTCTCTGTATGCCAGTCTCTTTCAAAAGTCTATGAGTCAATGAACACCTTGGTACCGCACCTACATATATACCTACATATATACCCAATAACACATTGCCTGGATAATGAATGGTTAATAAAGTACTCTAGTCAATGAGCCATTGTATTGCTGATTATCCGCTGTTCCAAGCCTAATAGCGTGTTATGTATCGAGTAATCGACGTGTTTATGTAACTGTGTAAGCGGGTGAAGCACGTGCTATAGGGATTTGCCGCTCGAGTTGAACGGATCATAGGTTTCACAGTGCAGAGTACGGAACCACTGCCGACAGGGATTAGAGGCGCTAGTAAGTACTAAAAATCATAATCATTTCAGTCGAAAGAAGTCCACTGTTTCTGCTGCTAAAGTACATATACCTCCTCAAAGTCAAAATCAAAAACCAAAATATATTTTTAATTCCACTAAACTATTTTAAGGTACTTTTCAATTGTCAAACAAAAGATGAGAAGACATTCGCAATCGTCAGTAGGTCTCTATGGAGAAGAATGTGCATAGTGCTACTGACGCAGAAACTCCACGGACACCCTTTTTCATCAGTTTTAATTAAGTATTTGGTCACATCATTCTTGTTAGAAAATTACATATATATTGTTGACGTTCAAAATTGCCGCTTAAGGCCTAGTTGAAATAAATATATTTGACTTTGACGAATTTCGGATTTTGATGCAGTTATGCTGAAAGCTGAATTTATAAGCAATATTCCTATACATTATTATAATTCCTATAAATGCATATTATGTCTGGTCAAGAACCGCGTAAAGCAGCGGCTGCTAATTATGTATAAAAGCAGAATAAAACAGAGGTTTTTTTGTAGAATCATCGATACGACTCCAAATCATCGATTTCCGAATGGACGGTAGAATCAATTATTGTTACTTTTAAAATATTTTTTTTGACGTTCAAAAGTGCCGCTCAATGGCTTAATTGAATAAAGAAATTTTGATTATTTTTTTTGACTAGAAGAAGAAGCGCAATCGAAAAAGTTACCTACATTTTACCTATCTGTTTTAAAATAAATTAAACTTTTGTTTTAAGTACCAGTTAATTGCGCATCCAGAATAAGGTAAAAGGTAAAAAACTAAATATTATTTTCGATACTCCAATGCATTGCATTAATAGCGTTCACAATAAGGTAAAATGTTATTTAATTAACCAAATACGCATTTAGGTAGTTCATTCAATACATTAATGACCCATTTACCTAACTGGGAACATACACAAAAGATGTTGATTACTCGTAGGTACAATAATTTAGTAATATATAAGTTCTTTATACGACGACAATTAAGCAATTTCAAAATAAGCTGTCGCATCATTATGAATGCAACAACTCTAAATACGTAGATAATTGAGGTAAACGGTATGCAGAACCAAAATTATAAAGATATATTCCTAATTTCAAGAGAAATACAAGTTTCATGGTAAAACCCGAGATTAGAGCACCGCCTAAAATTACTTAACCTTATAAGAATTTAGACACATATATGTTTTATTTTTCCTTAGCTTAACTTAGTTTTTATAGAGATAGAATAAAGATTATTCGAGTATACTTACAATTAGAGTTATATTTATGTATGTGATTAAGATGAAGTAAAGATATAAATAAATAAATCATAAAGACCATCCTTTGTACACTTATTTTATTTTTTAAATTTTTGTCCTGTGTTTTTATGTGGTGTACAATACCTAGATAAAATATAAAGTAAAAACACCTCATCTTTAGATGTCCTGACAGCCATTATTGTTGATTATCTTAATTTATTCTAAAATTAAATCTTTATTTTTGTAAACAACACCATTTCATACCCACTTCAATTATTGTCACCCTAACCAGTAGTATATTAAGTACTCTTAATAATGGGACAGTTTCACAATAGGTGTACGTTTGTCATCTCACACAATAGGTCTCACAGACTCCCAAACGATTGTTGTTTGGACATCTGGGGTCTCATATCGATCCAAAAAACATGAACACCCTAGTTATTCTATTTTTAGCTACCTCATATCGCGATTTAAGAATGTGGTCTTCAGCGAATTTATCATACATTAGTTCAATGAATGGGTGAACGGAAAGGTACTTAAAACAAATTAGAAACGATTTTTCATTATTTATTGTGTAGGTAAGTGTGAGAATCTTGATTGATGGCTCGATTTGTTTGTAATTATAAATTCTCGTTGATTTGTAAATGTATCTTTTTGTGTGGTTCGGCATTATCGGTACTGCGAAAGGACAAAGTAAGCTTTTACGTGCACGTCCTTTTACATCGTTCTCACCGATGTTAAATGACGTGCACGTAAAGACGTCTTGAGTGTAACCAACAATTCAAAAATACAATAAGTAATTAAATACAGGCCGAGGCAGCTAAGTTATGACCAATCCCAACTCATGGCGGCCGTTCACGAATATGACGCATGGATTGGCACCACTCAGCTCAACCATCATGAAGGGAACCGAATGACCCAACACATCAATCACCATCAGAGATATATTAGAGGGAGTAAGACATTCTCTCAAGTGCCAGGACACTGAGGGCACACACAAGTCGATGTCCTCCAAGTGTCGCAGCCTTCACCAGGCCAACCTACTGATAAAAGATTGTCGTGGGTAATGTGTGCTAAGCACAAGTTTTCCCTGGCATAGCCATATTGAGAATTGGCAGGGTCTGACAATTGCTAAGAGTGAACAGTGACACTCATTGTCACGCTTGTTGTGAATGGAATGTTTTGACATTCCGCGCCGACTTTTCACGAGCCGCCAAAGCGTTTCTGTGCTCTGTGGTATGTCTCGACCATCAGTACTTAACTACTGATTTTGATGAAATGTTACCATCTAAAACAAGCCCAGACTTGATTGGGAATGGCTTTAAGTCTGATATATCTGATTGTTATGTTAAGGATTCGATTGAATTAATTTCATTAGTCTGATAACATTTAACTGTGAAATCAAAATGGCGATTTGTCAGCTTTTTAATAAAAAATATGTCGGACGGCCATTTTTATTCCTCACTTAAAAGTTATTAGAATTAAATTAAAAATTAATTATGTTGTTTACAATAACGGTGATAAACACTCTTCTAGACTCAGAGGATGAGGTTTAACGATGCCTGTCTATAAATGAATGATTATAAGATTTTTGCAGAATAAGGTTGAAGATGTGTTTGATCACCTCGTGTTGATACCTAAGATAAATGCTAGCTGACCCGTCGTTCGAAACATATTAACATCGATGTTAACGTTCGATAAGAACAAGAGTCTTAGCAGTTGTAGGTACCTTATAAACATAACATACAACCTATTATTTATTATTAAACAAAATACATTTATAATTAAATACCAACTGCATAAGTGTGAGACGATTTCATTAATTGCTGTCGTAACAAAGCATCCCCTAAACGTGCGATTAATTGGTCATATAACTTGAGGACTTAATTAAAATAAATGTAGGTAAAATAAACCTAAGGTTTGATTGCTAACGGCGTAGAAAATCAGATTCGGATACCCAACGGTGCTTCATGAAATAATCAGAGTTTGTTTCAACTACAAATTGCCTCGAAATGAGAAACGTTTAGATTTACTCTCAGAATAATTCAAATGACATTTGAAATGTTGTTTAGAAGAATCATTGTTTTGCTTACGCAATTTCTCTTGAGCCTTGTGTTAACCGGATTAAGTGGTAGCCATTTTGTGAGAAAATATTTTCTTTATTTTTCTTCCTATTTGTTTTCAATTCGTCAGAGATTATCACGCGTGGATTTGGCACGTGACATAATATTCGTATCTATTTAAACCGTGGATAAAAATAAGCCGATGATATAATAGCTTTGCGTCGTTGCAATGATCCACTACGTAATATTATTTGTTTATTATCTGTGCAATAGCGATTAGTGGGCGTACACATACGATACGACGATACTATCGGGGTGGCAATCAGCCAACTTCGTGAATATACTCTTTGTTATCACATCCTATTTAATATTCGGACTATTACTGATAACATATTTTAGAATGGCATGTTTACATAGCTATTGAGAATGTTTTCAATGACTATGCCGTTGCTACAATAAATATTGTTGGGTAGCGGACAAGTTCTACGTGTGTAGTAAAACAAATGAGTCATTGGTGCAAAACATTTAGGAATACGTAATAAGGTTGTTAATGAATGATGTAAACCAAAATTAGGTTAATTTGCAGTAACCTACCTATTTCGATAGCCACTAATCGAGAGTCGAGACTCACACTCATGTCAATCATAATAGCTAACTAGTCTAAACGGTTACCAGGAATTGCGTGTTCAAAGGTTGTTGAAACATTGTCTGGCTTTGTCCAGAAATGATCGTAAATGTTCAGATCTACTTAGATAAAACATGGTTCATTTCGGTCTCCTGATAACTCAAATTATCTGTCATCCGACGGAAGTGACGTCACCGTGTGAGCACAGTAATCCTATTCCCCTTGTCACGCGAAACTCATTCACGACAACGGCATTCATCACGGCCCGGGTATCCTGATTCCTGAAGAATATCTGCGGCATGTCTATAGTATGTATAACATGTTGCACAAACAATTAAACGCTCTGAGCCATAGACAAATAGAGCTTTGCCAAGTAGCGTCAGTTTATTGCTGAAACTCAAACACGTCACAATTAATACCCCTTGATAACAACATTGTGCAAATATAGCCTTTGTACTCACATGCAAAATGTGCTCAATTGTTTGCTACTCCAATTTAGAGAACATAAAGGCCAAAATCACGAGATAGTAAAGATGTTATGCGTCTATGCGCAACCGAAATGCATTGTGTCATATTCTAAATCTGACGCAATATAAAATATCTCTCAGGATTATTTTTACATCTGCCCCCAAAGCGTTCTCGGCGAAGAAGAAAACTCACAAAATATTCTGAATACATGCAGCTATCTGATGCTATGGACACTTTTAAATGTGAGATTCAAGAAAGTAACAAAGGATGAATTAAGACAAAATTAACGCCTCTAACAGTGGTGATTAAAACAGTAAACATTCTAAACCTTGCAATTGTGACGGTGATATCTCACGCCCTTGTGAGAGCCTAGAACAGTGGAAGGGCACTAGAGTTAATGAATGAGTCATATTCATCGCCACGGCCTGATTATTTATTTGCAAAGGGATGAACTGTGAAGTAGGTGTCGGGACTATACATATGAGCGAAGACACGTCGCGCACATATAAATCCTGGGTCGGGAATACAGGACGTGACTAACGGAGCTGTTATGACTCTTGTGACGTCTCGTGGGCGTTACGTTAGCTTTAATGTTTGTTTCGGAAAATATGATGTCTGTTCTGAACATTTTAATTTGGCCACGAGTGGTTTCATGTTTTATATGTCGCCCCAAAATTACGTAAATACTTACTTTGAGTGAGCACTAAAAACTCCACATTTTGTAATGTTTAGTTTTTATTGTTGTAGATAACAGCTGTCTCCATGTAATCACGCTCATCAAGTTATATCGCACTCATAAATGTTTGCTGTAGAATCACAGAAGCTGTTATCATAAAGTTTTGTAAACACTAGATATTGTTAAGTTGTGCGAAAATAAACAATCTATTTATGAAAGTTTGCTTTAGTAAAACACGCCTAGTTCGCGCGTCATTATATCCTACTTGTGTTTTTTAAAGAAACACATTCTGAGAGACTGTGAGTACATTAAATATTTAATCAGGCTTTCTGAAAACAGTTCCACTGTCGATTTTGAAGTAATGAATATGCGCTGTTCCTAACTCCTAAATAGTTGATTCAGAATCGATTAAATGTTGATATAAGGCCATAACCTACATACGTTTTGGCTCGTAATTTGTCAATATACACAACTCAGCTGTCAGCTTGCCAAAGGGATATTTCGATTGGAACTTTAAACATTCCATCAATTTTGATGATATCAGACAAATCCTAGATCTGCTTGTTTTTTTAAAGTTTTGCAACCAAACCAATGGAACTAGACTCAAGACTTAAAGAGAGTCCAAGTGCCAAGTATAACCAGAGTTTTGTGATCGGCATTAACCGATAATTCAAGTGGACACTTAAGTCGACCTGAAAAATTTACCCTAACCTGTGTCATCTTTAAGCCATTAAATTAATGAGAATAATAAAATTAATGATGCTAAAGAAGAACGTAAGAATCGCAGCAAGTGGTATTGTGTAGTTTCTGCCTACCCCCATAGGAAAAAGGCGCATGTTTATGTATAATGTATGTATGTAATGAATCTAATACAGATACTCGTAGTAACTCCATCTTAATAGATATTGCAAATTTACGTGAATTTATTCACTCGTAAAGTTAAACGCAGGAAATTAAGTGCCGAGTATATACTCCCAACGTACCAAGCTTCTCGAACTACATAGTTATTTATATATTATTACTAAAGTGATTGGGCCGTAAACATCAATTATGTAAGAGAATATTTTAGTAAGGCTTAGAAATCACGGCCTTCGGGCAGATTAATTCGTTTTACAGTTAATGGTTTTATAATAGCGTTAATAACACAAAATGAAACCTCGCCTTTCAGTCTTAAATGATAGATAATAAAGTTCCAAACGCAATGCCCCGTCATTGTTGCTAGTGAAAACATAATGCGGTAAACTCTACTGTGCCTCGCCTTTACTAACGTAAATCAGTAGACAAAACAACGGTATTTTTAGAGACGAAAGCCGAAACACCCTAAAAATATTTCAATACACTCATTTAGTCCATGGTAAAAGTTTAAAAATACATAAAGAAAATAGAACTATAAAAAAAGGACGTGCGGCGATGCGCCATCGGTATATAGTAGACATCTCACCCACAGGATAAGAGCCTGTTGGTGGGATGAAGAATATAATATAATATAATAATTTATTTATTTTCAGACACAGTAGTCCATAATATTATTACATTCATGCATTACATTTAAAAAAAAAAACAATTCGAAATTTAAATAGTTGTCACACTTTTTGAAATCACTCTATATCCCTCAGTACAAAAAGCAAAATACTTTATTTATACTTTGGTTATCTTCAAAATTATGAAAAGTAAAAATCATTATTTTTTTAATATTTCCAGAATATTAGCGATTCTTTCGGACATCTATATTTTTGGAAATCTGTACCACTTAATTTAAGCAACTATCCTCTAGTTGCTTAAATTATTTTATCTACACTCACAACGTAATGTTCCAAATACGAATTCGAAAAATATTGTATAAACACGTACTTTATGTTCGTGGATAGATAAAATTTAAAAAAAAAACCATTATAGTTCAACATTTTCCTTCGATTTTCAAACAACTGCATCATAAAATAACTTTTTAATTTTTATAGCACACTTTTACTTTTTAATTTTCTGGCGCGTATGGGCTCATGTCATTGTCAGTTGTCTGTGGATGCGCGCGCTTCGCAATGAGAATCTAAATTGCCCGCCATACCACATATTTTTTCCCTTTGCACTTTTGTTTTATTTCAACTGTATGAGTGAAGATAAAGTAGTGTATGCAACGGCATATAATTAGGTATTAAAACACTCGCGTAATATTATTATCAAATTCGGCTTCGCCTCATTTGATAAACCTACGCTCGTGTTTTAATAACCCCTATTATATGACCATTGCATAAACTACTATTACGTTACGTGCGTTTAGGATAGATGTCCCGCCGAGAAATAGGACATCTATCCCGCAAACACTTTGATCACATTTTGCCTTCCCATGCAATCGCACAGAGACATGAGACACGGTCAACTTAGTGGTAGTTGGAGGATCTATCGATATATTAATAAAATAGCATGCGATTCATCCGCGAATCTAGAGTAATTACAAACGGGGCAACTATCCTGATTTTACCCTACGCACTTAACGTTTTGGGTATACTTTCATTGTGCTAAGGAGAGTAATTCCCTGGCGGAGTCTGTATTTCCTGATTCCTACAACCTTTTAAGTTTATTCGTTACATACAAAAATACAAATCTTTCCTCTTTATAATATTAGTATAGAAGATGATGTAAGATGCACAAGATGTAATGGTTGATCATGATCTGCTCTGTCCTATGTGTATCAAAGAACAAAAGTTCTTTGATGAACACAGGACAGAGCTTTCTCTATATAATCGGTTTCAATCATATTTAATGTTAGTGGGTTCGTCGGTCTGTTTAGTACCTCACAAACTTTTACATGGAGTTTAAAATTGAAACACGGAACAGTCCATAGCGCACTTTCATCATCGGAAAATTGACAATCTTTTCGGGCGTCCGGTGCCTGAATTTAGCTGTGATACAGTACGCGATCGTCATTAATGCTTACGGAGTTTTAGACATAAACTATCCTCTGTGAGCAATGACGTTCTACGAAGGCGAATTTTTTTTAAAGGTCATTTCTCCATGTGTTTCACCAGATAGGGTGGATAATGTACTTATTATAATAGAAGGCAAGGAAATACTCACTGACAATGTGGATCATGAACGAGGCGAAGACGACCATCCATCCCCATCCTCCATCGGGGGGCGGCGGCGGGCTGTCCGTGCTGTCTCTTGACGACTCCTGCGCAGCTGCACCGTTGCCATTCTTCTCATTCTTCTGTACCACGCCGTGCGACATCTTTTGTTCTTCTGTACCACGCTGATCTCACTCTCTTTGGCACGGTACTAAGCTTATTTGCTGATACTAAGGCTTTATGTATTTGATATGGATTCTTAAATCTCCCTAAATATATCTTGATAAAATCTGCTTTTATATTAAAAATATGTTGTATTGTACGTTATTTTAATATATTGTCGCTAAGATATGTTATTGATTTATTATGTGCTTTATTATTACTTGATTGAGATACAGGTACTACTCCGTATATTTCCTAACTAAAATATTGGTATTTAAAAGAGCAGGGAAGCGATTGAGGAAGAGATGACAGAAATAATCATAAGTATTAAATCCTACGTGTGGTCATAGACCATGGTTTTTACAATTATCTACGGTTTAAGACTTCTGTGTCAAATATCGATGTGTGCCAGGATACACAAAACATCTTCTTTTATTTTCCAATTTCTTATCTGAAACAAAATAGAAAGTAAAATTATCTTCCAGAAAACTCGCAACTCAGTTTAAAAGTTCATAAAACAGTATAAAATCGCAGTGGAGTATTGACGCAAAGATCCTTGAATAAAAATTTCATCAGAAAGCTTTTACAAGAAGGTGTGGATTACCTTTTAAGCATTGCTCGTATACCCTTGTACAATAAGGACCATAAAATAAAGTAACATTTTTGCAACAACTTGACCGTAAAGTTAAATAACTTGTTTGCCAGATTTGGGTAATGTCTTATCCTAATAAGCGTAACGGGTATTTTATGATGACAAGTATTTGGTATTCTGGCGGCATCCATTATAAGTGACGTCATTGCAAAGTTCGCGATCGTAAGGCTCTGTCTGGCGCCGTCGAGGTTTACTTTGAAAGAGAACTGCTTATCACTGTTCGTCTCAATCACAGAGCAACGAGACGTCTCGGCGGCCTAGCTAGAGAAGGCATTGTCAAAACTTTCCATACAAACCAATCATGACTGTCAGTATCGCCGTTTACTCATAGATATTGACGGCCCGTGAATATTCCGCCTACAGAAACTTATCTCTTAGCACATGTTTCGGAAAAGCGGTTTCAAATAGTAGTATGTAATTGTGTTACCCAGTTGCAGGTTTGTGGACATCAGATAAGCTGTCCCACCACGTAAAATATATCCGGTTAGACTTTGAACCGACCCCGTTATAAAGTTCCAGTGGCCATTTGTGGTCTTCTTCATCAGTTCCACTTCACCAAATGAAGTATCATTTATCTGAGTGCAAATGATTGCATTGTTGATGAAAATACCAAAATTTATTTACTATAATATTTAAGGATTTCCCTCGATTTCTCCAGGATCCTATCATCAGATCCTGACCTTATGACCTGGACGAAAACGAAGAATTTTCAAAATCGGTGCTAAAAAAGAATTTCTTGTAAAATCTTTGACTAATCGTGGAACATACGTAAAAAAAGATTCGGTTGAATTGAGAACCTCCTCCTTTTTTAGCAATGGTGTCTTCAGCCGCTGCCGGTGCGGTGTTTTGAGTTCTGTGGTCTCAAGATAGTACTAATGTATTCAAGTAAATATCTCAGTTCTTGGAACAGATATGCTATAAATATAATGTTTTTCATACGTCCTACGCGAGTAGTTTATGGAACGATAGGGGTATTGAGTTAATGAAAATCATGGTAGGAAAATCTGTGTCTAGTTATAATCGTGTATGGTTACCGCATTGTCTGTTCAATAGATCAATAGCACGTTTATAAGCAAATGGAATTGGTGATAATTATTTAATTACATCTCTTTCTTTTATCTTTGTAGATGCTGATTCTGTTTGGATGTTTACAGCGTTTCCGATTTCCGGCTAGCAATTAATTATATATTTCTGTTTTCATCTGGTAAATAGACTTTAAAGCAATTGTGGCGAGATTTTCCTAAAATGAGCCAGCGTTAGGACGTGGTAAACAACCCTGCGGCTTCGTTATCAGTTAAATGTGCGTGTTAAACTCTGTCAATACTTTGGGGAAAAATTATGATGAAATAAGTCAAAAGCAAATCGTTTGCGAGCAATTAGGTGAGCTAACATCACGACGAATACTTGCTGAGATACGCGAGCTACGATATTTTCTTACACAAACATTTCTTTGTAATACTCGTATTATATCTAATCAACTTGATTTATGAAAGATAATAGTTTATTACATTGATATTACATAAGATACAGCTCTAAAAATATAACGAAATTAACATGAAGCGATAAAGTAATATTACATTGTTAAGATAACGCCCAAAAATATTTGATTTCAGTAATTAAATTCGCTTGTTGATTTAATATCTTAATCTCCTTTTATTTGCAAAACGATTTGCGTAAAATTAACAGAGCCCATTTCTATCATGTTACATAATTCGAGCGGTATTCCAATTTCTTTCAGTTGAATAATAAATGAAGTTCTAGGTTATAAAGAAGACACGAATAAAGGGCCACGAGCATGAAACGGCGTGTTCCAACAAAGTCGAAAGAACTGATGAAGTTAATAAAAAGAATATTATTGGGAATGAAAAACGAGGTAGCAGCCTAACGACGTGTGGTAAGCAGGGATATGGAGAAAGTTCGTCAATTTCTCAATACTTTACAAATATTCATACCTTGGCGGAGAAAATGCAATTATTGGAATAAGGCAGACGCGAGTGGACACGCCGGGAGGGGACGCCCTAGAAAGACATACACGGATCTTATTGGCGATGCTCTTCAGAAAGGCCATTGTGTGTGAACTCCATAACTGGCGTGTGTGTATTAGAATATTAATAGTTTGTATGAACTTAAACGAAAGGGATACGTAAGGATCGTAGCATGTGGCATGCTGTAGTTTATCTGCTTACCTTGGGAAACAGGCGTGAATTTACGTACGTATTGGAACAGGTAGGTATTTATATTCATTCGATAGATGATATCGCACCTTGTCGATGAAGTGATTTGTTGATAAGATACCTTCGATATGGATTCGGGTTGATTTACCGTTCTGTCATATATTTCACTGTAAGCATGTTACATTTGATTAATAGGATATGTTCAGGGTCAACAGAGATTATATGTCCACAACGTCAGCTCATGTCTAAATCATATGATTTTTTTTTGTGTTGTGGGCGTGCTTTTCAATAAGTGCCTACCTAATATATAGTACGGTATAATCTTATCAACCCACATTTAAATATGCCAATTCAATGAAGAGTTTTAGTCATGATGTCTGTGGTAATTGAAAGAATCAAGATTTTAACATTCTGTCGTATGAAAACAAAAGACAGCTGGACATAGGTCTCCAAGCGAGGCCCGTCAACCAGCCCTGTGCTTTAGCATCCAACGGACTACTGCCTACCTCATCGGGTCTAGCTCCACCAACGCAGTAATCTTGTCTTAATTAGGTATGAGAAGATAATATTCAAAATCAAATACATCACCATTATTCAATAATCTAGTCTGTACAATGTCCATTCAACATTAGCCTTGATAATGAATTTGATTTGGTTCTGCGTGGCACAATGTCCTTCCTCAATTTCTAGAAAAAATGTTCCTGCCCACATTGTGATAATAACTCTATGGAACCTTCGACGTCATTGTCGAGATAGTCTATTTTTGTAGATAACTGATATTGCCGAATATCAATAAATATCTAAAAGATATGGTTTTTATGAGCTTATAACGATTCTGCTTAATCATTATAGGTAGTAAGTACTTCAAGTGTATTGACACGTTTCGGTGGTACCTAACATAGGTCGAATTCCGGTAAATGTTAGATTCAATCATAGCGGTAACCGTGCCCCTGTGCAGTATATGAAACACATGCTGTAGGGCCCCACGTGCTCATACATATACCTGTAGATACTTTAGAGGACCTAATGTACGCCACTGACTCTGCGACTGGGAGAAAGCCTACAGGGGGGTTACTATAAGCTCTTAGAGTAATATTATTTTGAGTGTGCGTAAGGGACAGAGTATACAAGTCATATATATCTGTTCCATACACACACTGGAAATAACCTTGCTCTAAGATGTTATGGTAAACCTGTTATGGACCTGGGTCCAAATATCTAAAGAGTCCATCGAATCTAAAAGAAAAAGAAGACACGTGCTCCTGTGATGAGTTGCCAGTTACAAGCACATGTTTTAAAATAAATACTTACATCTATCAATGTGTAACTTATGATAGATAGAGATACGAATGTCTAGATAGTAAGCCCTTTATTCATAAAAACGTCGGCTGTAAACGATTGATAAGGTACTTATCGATAAATCTGTCAGTGACACTTTGATAACCTGAGACTCTCAAGTTATTCACGAGGTTAGTTAATAAGCAAGTTTATCCAGGTTTGGCACAAACATGAGTATATTTCTGATTCTCCCTGAATAGCTTGCAGGTAGCCCTATCTTGAAGAACGAGCCTCATGCGCACATAATAGGTTCATACAGAAAGGACATATAAATAATACCACTTATCTTATCAGAGGTCAAAGGCCTCTTTTCGTAACGAGAAGGGACAATCATTGTTCACAATGCTTTCTCTCTGCGCGTTGGCGATTTCAGACTCTGAATTCATGCTTTTCTTACGAGACGTTTTCCTTCATCGTTAGTATACCTGCCTATTATTGTCGCAAATTGTATGGTGATTAGAAAAGTTATTGGGTATTTATTATCCTTTAGGTACTTAAATAATAACCCAATTAATAAAATAAGAATTAATAGAGTAACAATTTAATAAGAATATTATAATGTTGGCGCAGTTGTTGAGCGATTGACTGCTGCTCTGCGTGTCGCGGGTTCGATTCCCGCACGGAACAAATATTTGTGTGACCTACATAATAGGTGTTCCAGCTCTGGGTGTTGTGTATGTGAGTTTACATATGTTTGTAAACGCACCCACGATACAGGAAGAAATTCCTAGTGTGGGGCAACGTTTTTATAAAAAAAGGAAAAATAATGAAGTCTTTTCGCAACTATATTGGGGTAGGCTCCCAGCAGTTGAGTACCAGTATTTTACTTTGAGATTCTGCCCATCCGACATCCAAAATCCAGTACCTGGGTAACACGACCACCAAGAACATAGCAAAACTGAGGGTCTACTAAATAACTCCGTCAATGAAGTTACGGGCCCGTCCGAAAGTACTCCTGAATTTCGGGGTGAACCCTAATGCGTCATGATTTAGTTCGGGTAAAAACTCTTCGGGAGTAGGTACAACAATTGTATTGTCATTCATTAGTAGTTCGGGCTCCGAACGAATCATCAGTCCGTAAATGATACGGAGTAGGAAATGCCCGTAACGAAGACCGAAACTACGGACTTCGTGGTTGTGGAGTGAGGAGGCTTCTGACTACCCATAAGGACTAGCGCCTAGTAAAGATCTACTTATGGTAGTCTGGCTCAAAGGCTTAACGTACTTTTTGAAGCGCGGAGGAGTGTTATAGGATGGTCATCCAGACACCCATCCACGTGCCGACCTCGGCAAGTGTTGCTTAACCTTGAAGATGGACCCGAGCAGGAGTTATTACTTAGTCACGAGCGCTCGAGCAGTTATAATCAATAGTAGATGTATAAATAAATGCTATGAATGATATGTAGTTTAACAACCTGATATTGTAATTAATGCAACATTTTCTCAGAGGGAATAAATAACATCAATTAAATTAATTGCGCATCAGATGTCAACTGGTTCTGCACAGTTATGCGTAATACATGGTGTTATAGAATTATCCATTATACCTCACAGGCTTCTACCAACACGAGTTAGAACTGCTTCTACTAAGAAATCTGTTACGACTATTAATGATAAATGTGTGTTACTTGAAATCCGCTGCATATTATGTAGAACCTTATATGTTTTGATGGTTTTCTCGGGCCACATATTTAATGTAGATAATAATATATCACGTATCAAATGATGTGTATAAAAAATGCCTTTATTGTTTGACAGTAAAGC
Organism: Anorthoa munda; assembly: GCA_945859665.1. Taxonomy (NCBI): domain Eukaryota; kingdom Metazoa; phylum Arthropoda; class Insecta; order Lepidoptera; family Noctuidae; genus Anorthoa; species Anorthoa munda. The sequence continues at coordinate 41,677,386 of OX243897.1, read as the reverse complement.
ATAACCATTACACAGTAATTTACTTACCACTCAAAAGTCAAGGTTTTTAAACGAGACATCTATGTAAATAAAAGAAAATTTCGAGCAAAGTGACGGGGAAGGGAAAACCTAGCATGAGCGTGTTCCATAAATCATGAATAAATTATTTATATTTATTCTAATATGCTTCAAGAAATCAAGTATACTCAGAGCTGACAAATTTATTATTAACTGAAAGTTCTAATACTATATAAGTAAGAGTAAAACCAAGTGAAGATGACGCACAAGACGATACTCGTGTCAGTGGCGCGGCGGTCCCCTTATCAGTGTTGATAAAAGGTCGGTAACGTTCCCTGCTACACCCCAAACCGAACATTGTTACATCACTATTATTATTTATCGACAGTTATGTATTATAAACTCAAATACGGTGATATAAACATCAATATTGTAAGTGCTTGTGAAATAGGGGATTGTCTCGAGCAGAATTTTCCAGAAAAACAGAGTCCGCTTCGGAGTTAGGCCTGTCACATCTATCATAAGACGAGTAAGGTATTATAGGCCCTAATATATCGTCATAATGAAAATGTGTTCGCAGGTGTACACTGTACACTAGCAGTATTAATTGGATACCCACAGGTGACAACTTGTTAGATTTTTGTTTTAACTTTTTACACGTTGTTTCAGATTGCTTTTGTGCTATTTGTTGCATATTTTTTTTTAAATCGTTGTTTGCTATAATTATGTTATGTCAGGTTTAATGCCATGCTAATAAAGTTATGCGTTGCACAGCAGTTAGACCCTCAAGTTATTTAACCTAATGTGAAACTACAAAGTGTGATTGGAAGACAACTAAATATAGATGTTTGAGTTGCAGTATCAACGGCTTATCGCCCAGTTCCAAGTTCCAAGAGTCAACAGGGACAAAAAGGTGACTTAGTTGTGTCCCGCGTAGTTCATCCTTAACGTTACGTTACATCATACAATTTAAGTGGCTTACCCTTTGATTGTTGTTCTATAACATCTGTGTGACCCTAGTCACGACTTATTCATTTTTTTTCATCGTTACTTTAAGTTGAGGTATCGTGATACGAATTGCGTAGGCCTTTACGAAGTAATGTATCTCATTCGTGTGCCGAATTGTATCTTCATAAACATAGCAAATTGGGTTATGTTTTGTCAAAACTTTATCTTTATCGGAATTTTTTCTAATCAACGAATTTGAGGTCAATAAGGTCCAGTTTTTTTATCCGTGGTTAACTCAACTTTTTTTTTTTTTTTTTTTTACTATGTATAGGCCTGTGTTTGACCACAATCTCACCGTGGTCAGTGATGATGTGGCCGATGGTGGTAAGCACACAAAGCCTAGAAGGGAACTGGCTCTCAAGTGCTGCTGTCGGAACACACCGGAAGGTGCTTGGCGACAGATTTTCAACTTGAGGGTGGTTGCCAGCCAGGCGGGTACTACAAAGTACCCTACCACCGTGCTATGGTTTCCTCACGATGTTTTCCTTCACCGAAAGCTCAAGCTCATTGTAGGATTCGAACCCGCGACCTTCGTCTCGGTATCCGACGTCACTACCACTGAGCTATCATCGCCTCAAATACTCAACTAAGACTATTCTGGCGTATCGTGTATGACTTGTAGCTTTTTAGCTGATCGCAAATTAGTTAAGAAAAGGTAGGTTGATGATAAAGCTTCTATAAACAAATGTCACTGAAGCTTAAGTAGAGTAGAGATTACCCTAGATATTTATTATTTTCGAACAGTTTTGATCCCAGCAAATCCGTTTATTCTTTTGATCGATAAAGTCGAAATGTCAGTGAGCTACGTTGTTACTTGTTATTGTACGTTATGCAGATTACAAAGCCTTATCTTGTTATGTGAGATTTAGTAGTCAAGAGAAAAGAATTATTACTACATATATATAACAATGGACACTTGTTATTGTTGTCAACATGTTTCTCTTCAATGTACGTACTGGCATTCCAGCCTCGAGAAAATGTTAGAGTTTAAAAAGATGAAATAAGAAAAGGTCGTTGCAAGATAGTATCAGCTGCAAGAAAGATTTAATATCGAAATAATATTTTTCCAAATAGATACCTTTACAAATATTTTTTGTAGCTTTGAACCGTTCAGATATTTTTTGAATAACAGTGAGTATGTTACCGAACTCAATAGTTGTCATATCCTATGGTATCCCTCATATAAATCTTAATCAACAGAGAGCGAATATCAGAGATTGGAGTTTCTCGCCAATTGTTGTTGTATGGATACAACAACAATTGGCCCCCAAATAACCAATTGGCAACGCATATATAACACAAATAGAGCACCGATGTTTGTGTCAAGCGTAGTACTACGAAACATGTAATAATACTAATGACCTGGTTGTATGGCATTAGTAAGTGACGAGCCAATTAGGTTGTCTAAACAAACAAACTTAGAACAAAGAAACTGATAGTAATTAAGTAAATGAGATTTGGAGCACAATGCTTGTTTATGAATCTCTGCGCATTGTTACTTCAATTAAATAGGTAGCTACGCTTGTTAATTTGACACACTGCTTAATGCGTACAATATTACACAAATGATAAGCAAAATATTCACGTAATATAATATTTCTCAGCTCACAACAAAATAACTATTCTATGACATAGTGCAACGTGTACTAACTATATGCATTGTTAATCATTTAAAACAACCGGCTAAGCGTCTTCCATACGGTCTTCCGGCTAAAAGTCTTTGTTTTTAAAAAACTGCATGTCAGATGCGCGATTGCCCGCCAAAAATAACACTTGACCGGACTCGACGCACGTGCTCCCATGTTTTTGATGCGAGTAGTTCAATGAAATTAAACAAGTGTTGCTATTGAACACTTATTTCACGGTCAAGCATGTTGAATAAACATTTAAAACATTATCGAAACAACATAAAACAGCGTTCAATATTTTCACTATCATAACAAAAACAAAATAAATAAAGAACACTCACTTACTGTCGAGAGTAAAGTCTGTTAATTAATGCCGTATAAAAATGCAGTTCTAGTTGTTTTTAAAATTAAAACACTTTTTATGTGAACTACGGAACGTAGGAAAACGAGAAAAACTGAAAACTCGCTCGCGGCTGACGTGACGTTTCGACTGACCGGGCGTCCAATCGCGCGCGCTCCCGCCCTCTGACTGACTGACTGACAACGAAAATACTAGATAATCGAGGCAACATGCGCCTCATATAATTTGATAAATATTTCTTTGATATTCATGTAAGAGAATAAATTTTGAACTGTCATAAAATGTCACCTAGGGAATACACGGAGGGAATCATAATGTTTTTTATACAGAAGGTTGGTAGGTACGAACCTTCTTGTTGAAATAGTTATCGAGACCCATACATAATTGATTTAGTTTTTATCGCGAGAAATGTCGGTAACAAATGCCAATTGCACAGTGTTATTAATAATAATCACTTTCTTTATACTTGCCACAGCAAAGTATTCAAATTAATTTGAATTTACAGAGTTTCCTTTCTCACTATGCGATAAAAATAAATAAAAACTACATAAAATGTTTTCATAATTTTTCAGTCGGGTCTACAGGGTCGGGAAAAGTGGTATTGGGCTTGCCAACCGAAAGGAGACGTTTCATTTTTGTATGGGGCTCCGGCCATAAGATGTACCTTTTAGTAAAGCTGGACAACTAACCCCTGAATAGAATACAGTAACATTATAACCATAATAACAAATATTTTATATGCGAGAATAAAATTAGTCGAAAATGTTGTTTTGAGAATAATCACCATCATCATCAGCCTATTAATGTTCCCACCGCTGGGACACTGGCCTACTCTGTGAGAGATTATGGGCCGTAATCCACCACGCAAGCCCAGTGCGGGAGAGTAATAATATTTGTTATTAGTACATGAACACTTACCTTTCATATTTAACGTCAGGATTAAATTCACGATAGAAAAGGAGTTAGTTAGTTCACGATAGTTATTTTCCTCAATTCGTGGTATTTTTTCCTCTTTAAAAAAAATGTACATCTCAAAATTTCCAAAGTTTTTTGAACGTTTTGTTTGAAGTTGTAATAAATCCTTGTGTTAGCGAAGCATAATTAAGATAGCTTTCTGTTAAGATTGTATTAAGATTCGTACGATCATTTTACTGTTGCAAGGTTTTCCAGTAAAAGTATCAACTCTCCGAATTACAGCGATGGTTGCATTGCAACTTTTATTGCACCTGTCAATAACGAACCAATCCTATCTTCAGGTATTGGGGTCAGAATGTTAAGATAAAATTATAAAACGACACATGTATCAACATCAAAGGTATGTCTCGTGAGTTACTAGGTCAGATAAAATTATCTAAGTGATTCTTGCAGGTCTAGAAGAATCTACGGGCTGATGGCAGTTTATAATAAATGCTTCTATAACAGTTATGGTCTTTATTTTTTCATGGTTGTTGATGGAAAATTTTACTGTTATATAAGTGTGTAACAATGGTTTGTGATTTGCAAAAGGCTGCGTGTTCCGATCGTTTTACGTTGACGGTGTAATTACGTTACATTATTGAAAGGGTTATTGATAAGGACAGAAATATTTGATAGTGGAATTGTTTTCAGCAAGACAGGTAGGGCGTTTCAAGTATGACGTAAACAAAATTTAAGTAAATATTGACCCCCTCCTGCCTCTTGTCAGCATAAGTAAGCAAATCTCTTGCCCCTTCCTCCTATGCTTACGTAACATTGGTAAATATTTCAAGTTTCTTTGTAGTTATTCATGAGCAGCAGTTTATAAGCAATAGCAAATATTTCAGGAAATCCCTGAACATTATTTTCAAGATATTTGTTCAAATCAGTACCTACTTATCTAAATTGTACAGAAAAATAAGATAAAATATAATTATGTAATGCGCACGCGATAAACGCCCTACTTCGGTTCTTTCTAAATTAACCATACACACCACGAGAGAGACGTGAGAATGATTAAACAATATACTGGTGAATCACTGATCATCCTTTTGTGTTTAAATCAGAATCTGTTAAATTGTGCAGAAAAAAAAAATACACTTATGGACTATCGTTTTGAACCAACTCTTCCTATTTAAACATTACACGCTGAGTTACTAACAGCCTTGATGGAAAGGAGGCCTGTCCAGTGTCCCAGATGAAAGAACATAGTATCTTATCAGCAATAGTAATTAAGCACAAATATATATAATTTAGGTATACTATAAATAATAATTATACCTATTACAAAATTAGCTTATATTGCGTTTCAACGATAAAGCCGTAGAAATACTAATGAGCCAAGCACTTTCCTGTTCTAAAGATTACTTGGCCTATCTTTTATTTTGTAGGTCAATTATAAAACAGGAAAATAACATCGCCCAAATAAATTAGTTAAGAAAACTTCAAAAAAAGAATTTTATGAAGAATTTTATGTGGGCTATTATATTAAAATAATTCAATTCTCTACATATTGTATTTTTATTGAAAATGTATTGACACGACAGACGTTGTGCCGTCTAAACTCAGATATTCTATTCTGCCAGCGGCTTCGCCCGCGTTAAAGTCGAAAATTATCCCGAGGGAACATATTAAAGAATCCTGACTAAAATCTATATCTGTGCCAAATTTCATCCAGATCCGTTCAGCAGTTCTGGCGTGAAGAAGTAACAAACACAAAAACTTTCACCTGGCATATTATTAGTGTGATATAATATATTAGTAAGATCCTATATGGAAATGTCCTTTCAGTTTACCAGATTTTCAAATTTTCTAGGCATCTCTTCCGTTTACAGTAAGACTACACTGAACTTACAAGTTGTAGGTCGTGGGTTCGAACCCAGGCAGGCGCTTTACTTTGTGTAAATTATTTCATCACCACTGCTCTCAAAACGGTGAAGTAAAACATCGTGAGGAAACCGGCATGTCCTAGAACCATAAATTCAAAGACATGTTACATCCACCAACCAACACTGGGCCCGCGTGGTGGATAGCGGCCCATTCCCTCTCACAGAGAGGAGGCCTGTGTCCAGCAGTGGGAACATTAATAGGCTGATGATGATGAACATTGGTCTAGCCGTTCGCAAGTGATACGCTTAGCACAGAACAGCATTTTATTTTATTTATTTATTATGTATATTGAAAATACTTATGAAGGGCACATCATAACTTCTCTTATGAAGGTTATGGATAATCTCATTTAATACGTTATATCCTCGAGATAAGCTGTTGCTTTACTGGCATCATCATAAACGAAGTTAATTTTATCCACACTGACGTTCATACTAAATTTATATATATATTCTTCTTCAAATAATAGTGTGACATTTCCAAGTTATTTGGGTAGTATAATAATACTTCTATGTATAAACATTGTTAACAAAGTTTTATTTTCTATTTATATTGGATTTAAGGTAGTATGATCTGTATCATCTAAACGTTTTCTTGAGAGAAAACTCAATAGTTAAGCTAGCCTTTATTAATTTAAGTGTACTTGTATAACATTACAAGGTAGTTAGACACCTTAGGCCAGAGTTTTTCAACCTTTTTCATGACACGACCGGGGGGCCCTAGTATAAAAAAAATTCGACGACCGACTTCAACAATGACGAGGTTCTCAATTCGACTGTATGTTTTCTTTATTTTTTGTATATTTGTTCCACAATTACTCTGCCGATTGTGGACCGATTTTGAAAATTCTTGAAAGTTTGTCAAAGGATATACTCCCGAGGTGGTCTCATTGACACTAAGTCAGAATCTGATGAGATCCCAAGGAAATCAAGGGAACTTCTCAAATATTATAGGCATACATATAGCAATTTTGGTATTATATATTTTTCATCAACAATGCAATCATTTGCACTCAGAATGCATCATTTTGTGAAGTGGAACTGATGAAGAAGACCATAGATGGCCACTGGAACTCCTTAATGATAAGGGTGTCACGAGTATAAGATATCTCGAATGATGAAGCATATTCCTACTCATAAATAAATGGTACTGATAAAAATGGTACCATTGAACTGATCAGATGATGAAGCCGGAAGGTAGGCACTGGAACTCCGAAATAAAACAATAAATCCTAGTCGTGTTTCGGCTTATTGAAATTTTCATGAGATGTTCTTTGAAAGAAGAATTGGGTATTACTTCTCAGTGCAAGAGATATCGGAGACCACTGGGCAAAGGTGGATCTAAAATCTGCATTTAAATGAGGCAAATGCAGCTATAAATGAGGCAAATTTGGCAACCAAGCTCAAATTCTGGCTATATCTGCCGATGGGATGTTGCACTTAGAATTCAAATCTGCCAATTTGGATTCCTTTTGGTTAAAAAGAAAAACATAATAACCATTAAAACGGGGTTTGAAGTGTTTGATTCTACTTGCCACCTGGTACCTGTGCAAGTTGACATTTTCATCAATGGCCCAAATAAAAAGTTAGCAAATAAATCGCTTAAATTTGGAAGACGATTTAATTCTTAATCTAGCAAAAACGGATCCGTTTTGGGAGAAATTTATTAATGAGAAACAAACGCAACCTTCACAGGACAAGTACTCATAGGTTATTTTCTGATAATTTGTATTAACATACAAATGTTTATATCTTTTAGTTAACATTTTCTTAATAAATCTTATTATTAATATATTTTTAAACATTTTTTTTAATTCTTTGGTAGTTTTCGCGACCTTTCGCGGGCCCCCAGTAGAGGCTTCGCAACCCCCTAGTGAGTCGCTACCCACAGGTTGTAAAACACTGCCTTAGGCTATATAACTTTGTATAAAACTCTATCATTGTGTATTATTTATGTTTAGTTATAATAATGTTATATAAAGGCATAATAATAAAACAAGGCTTTTAATTTTGTCCTAAGTATATAATTTTTTACTTGCGACATTGACACGGAATACCAATAATCATTCGCATTTTATATGGAAAACTTGAAAATTTAATAGCTACAAGTAATATCAGTGGCATAAGTTATGACTTATTAAATGCACCTGTGTGCAGTCGTAGCTGCGATTGAGCATGACCCCATTCTTGTGCAGTTTGTCGTAGGGATCGGCGGCATATCGGGCGGAGGTCGACTGGTCGCCTAACATACCTAGCGACGAGGCTACTCGACTTTAATTGCTTTGAAAATTAATTGAATCGTAAGAAATCGGTCTTATGATTTGTTGCCTACCTCGTCGCGTCTGTTTAACTTAAATACTTTGATGGTAAGCAAAAATACTGCAGATGTTTCGTCAGTTTTTATAAGAGCAATGTTTTCCTCACTTTTTCTTTTCGTGAACTATCAATATTGACTCTACATAAAATTTTATTTTGGTTCTAGGAATCAATGATAAGCAGTGTCTCTTATCATTCCCAGACATGTCAGTTTCAACAGAAGCGAAGAGAAGTTATTAAAATACGCAGTTGTCAGTATGTCAACCATTTATCTAGCACTTGTGAATATTTTGATACTTATCTATATTTTTGGTACACGTTTTTGTTTAACACTGCTTGGATTCGTTTTGATGATATGTATAGATACTAGAAACGCGTGACAATGTAAACAAAACAAAAATAATATACAATCTGAAATACAGAGTAGCAAAAAGTGTATTAATAGTTATTCACATGAAAAAAACGTGTCGAGTACATTCACATTGAGCGAAACAAAGAATAACACATAATGCTACATCAATAGAAGAATCATTTAGTGTTCCTTCATTATGCATGCATTATATATATATTCATTATTGTTTACAAAGACATACGAGTATATGGGGAAAGGTCAGTGCCATGCAACAGTATCTACCTACCTACGTGCATTTTACTTTTGGCTTTGAAGAAAGAAAGATGTTCCTTTGTCTTAAAACTCTTTATACAGCAGCGCATTCTCGTTATTTCTCTTTTACGTGTGCATTTGGTAACATTCCAGATTTTGGTGCAGTTCCACGTTCGAAAGTTATTGAAGTGGTTCCAATTTTCACTATGACGTAGATAGGTACTTATTTTGTTTTGAGTTCGTTTTTACCACCTGTATTTTTTGTATCTATAATTTATTGTCTCGTTAAGGAACACTAATTTTGGGAGCTTAAGGACACTCTTTTCACCCAACTCTGGACCATTTTTAGGGTTCCGTTCCTCAAAAGGAGCGTATAGTTACTTTAGCTCCTAGCTTCAAGACCGAGTGTATACTTTATTCAAATTATGTTCAGATAGCAACAAACAACCCGTTTGAAATTTTAATTTCTAACAAGAAATTAAAATTCCAAACCGATAAACAGTTAATAAAGAACAGATGATTCGAAAAGAACAATAAACATCTCATTCTTAGAACAAAGTGGTTTCAAAATTGATCTGAAAAACAAGTTAATAATATAGTTGGAATGAGTTATTATCTCATTGGAGAGCTGAAGTACGGCTAATGAAATAGAGAGGCGTAAAAATGGGCGAATAAACACATCGTTCATCGAAACAATATTCGCACAATTGATTTGCCTCCGATGAACAACGCGACTCATCCGATAGGGTTGCGACATAAGTGAATTTTGAACGTTACACAAGTAACCACTTTTTTTTAAACCATGTGTAAGTAACACTTTCACTCAGTTATGTGAGGTGTGGAGATTATGATACATACCGAAATTTTTGTGTGTTGTTTTATGTTAGGTTAAAACCTAAGCAGTTTACTTGTGCAAGTTACATTTGGCTAGGTTTTTAATACGTTTCAGTTTCGTTAAAAGCTTAGCATAAGAAGCTTACGACGGAAACTTGTAACGTAACCGAATATCCATCTTTTTATTCACGCTTAGGTAAGAGTAGGTATACTCTACTCGTATGTTACCCCAATAAGATACGACGAAAAAAGGTATTTGTACAAACTTATTCGTGTTTACCTCTCTGTCGTGGTAGCTCTTTCTAAGCTCTAATTCTGCTAAAAAGCTTGGTTAAGCTCACTGAATTGCGTTACATACCCAGAAATGAACACCCACCATGTTTTTTTTTCACTTCGGTACGACAGATACCCGAACCTTCGTAATAAGATTTTTTTGCTGTTTTTATTTTGCAACGTTTCAGTCATGTTTCCTCTGTTGTTTTTCAGCTGTATTTTCTTTTAAAAGCTATGTATTTAAGCCCACGACTGTATTTAGCACTTAAAGCCAAGTACCTTATCCGCTTTGGGATTTGTGTGTGCGTCAGTTAAAGGCTTTCAAAACGTTTGAGATGGAGGACTCATTAACACTATGGCGAACTGGGGAATCAAAGTAGGCAGCTAGGAAAGGGTTGATGTGTGCTAATGGTGACAGCACGCTTTGACGCCAGACTAAAAGAGTGAAGCCACTTCTCCATGGAAATAATTCCTGCTCGAGAACTACCTACGTCTTTTACTTTGTGTTTCAAATTTAGCGGTCGCTGATTAAACTGACACCTCTTCTCATTTGGTACACAGAAATAGAGTAAAATATTAAGAAGCAGATATGTAAATTATATGTAAATGAGCTTACAAAACAAAGAGCGACTTTCACTAAAAAAAATCTTTATCATCATGATCATCCAAATCTACTGCAAATAATGTAAGAAGTCGAAGTATCTGCACTGCCGCGACAAATACTCGGTATTTATATCCACTTATATAGGTATAGCAGAAACCTTCGCACCAAATTATTTATTCAGCATCAGACACAAACCTCCTTATTCTGAAAAGGATAGGCCTTAAAATCACACGATAAAACTGTCGTTTGTTATTTAGTAACGTTCCAACCCTTGCGTAGAGACGCAACGCGGCAAGTAACGCGATTACAACCGGGTGATTGGGTCCCACAATACAGCTGCGTTACTACGCCGAGTTTACAACTCAATAGAATAGGGAACTTGTTGTACTAACACGCTGGATCAATTCACATTAGTGTTGTTTGTGATAACAACATGTTGGTGTTGAAATGTAATTTGAAATTAATTGTTTTGTGTGTAAATAGCCATGATAGCAATGCGGACGTGTGTCATGTGGAGGTCGGAAAACAACATTGGGTGGAGAGTTATGAAGTCGTAAATATGTCAATAACACTTGACTAGACTGTACAGCCTACTATTTTATTTATGTGTTTTTCCTTACGTGCAAATAAACAAAAAGAGGACGGAGTTCTCAGTCAAGTTGAGTTCGAATCTGTCCAAGTAGAGGTCGGTCAACACTGAATCGCAAGTTACGTATTAGATAAGAATTCGAGGAACCCAACGATATTCGCTCGGTTTCAGTTTGAATGGTAACATCTCATACATTCTGCTGAAGACTTAAAGCCCTCTTATTCTGAAACTACTTACGATGATAAGATTTCATTGGAGATATAATATTTTCTTTAAGAACTAAGTATATCGAAGAAAGATCACAAGTTAAACCTCAAGTTTATGAAACCCTAATTGCACAAAGCTGGAAATATAGCTGGATATAAGGAAATAAAATGTCGTTTCTAGACATAAGAAAATAGCCCTCGAAGGGCAATTTCCTCGTGAACTATTGTATTTTTGTAACGAGAATACAACTTTATGGTCTCTACTGTGTAATAAAGTTTAACTATGAAAGTACCTGTAAAGTATTGAATGCTAGCTTCTGCCAGCGGATTCGCCCGTGTGAAAAGTGTTTTATCATCCCAAGGGAACATTATACCGGGATAAAAATTAGTCTATATTTGTGACAAATTTCATACAGATCCGTTCAGCCGTTCTGGCGTGATCGAGTAACAAACATGCATCCATACATCCATCCATCATTTATAATATTAGATAGTAATATACAGAGTCAATGTTAGTAAAACTCCTACTACCTAATAGCGATAAAACAAAAAAAAACTCTTAGGTTCAGGTACCTGCACTAGCAGCAGCCATTGACCAGAATGAGCAGTAGTAAACGGATGAACTGATTTTGATTTAGTGTTTTTGTTTGAAAGGTGACTTTATTGAGAGTGTTCTTAGCTATGTTTGATAATCGGTTCAGTCCTTAAAAAGCTATAGGCGTTTTACAGTTTCAATCGGGGTGTTAGATATCGTGTCATAATTACATGTTCGATAGATTGTCGATCGAAGCGTGTCTACTATCAGATAAATTATGTAGTTAAAAAAACATGAAAGAATTTAAATTTTACGTGATCGCCATTGTACATAGACATCTATTAGTTCTGCCAAATTTCTCATGCTAATTTGTCTATATGAATTGAGCCACGAGTTTTTCATATCAGCGCAAAAGCCTCTACTAAACGTACTGTGAGGAATCGGGTTACTCACAGCGCGCAGTGTGTTGTCAATTTCAGATCGTTAAGGCGTATATAATCCCCAATGTTAACGCAATACTGGCCGTGCGCCCGCTCGGAGCCGGAATATCAATATTGAACCTTCTTTTGGACAGTTTTGTTTGCTAAATATTCTTTCATTTACATATGCTATTTCAGTTATGAAGAAATTCTAGCCATACATTTTTATGTGTAAAAATATTTTTAAACATCCAAGTCGTTTTGGAGGAGTATCCAAAAGTAGCGAAAAAATATCGTGCTTTTAACTTGTTTTTTAAAGCAAAACTTTTAGTTACACGAAAAAACCATGTTTACAAGTAATGTACATGAATTAATAATAAAAAATCAATATTTTTTTCAAACCTTTTAATTTGGCTGTTGCTAAGGAGTATGGTATAGAAAGTAACCGTTTTAGCACTAAAGCGGTGGAAGGCCCTTAAGTTTGGGTATTTCCTCATAACTTTCCCTATACCATAAGTCAGCGGGGAACCTACCATATGCGTTAACTTGTACGAGTAAAGTGTACCTTCGAAAGATTCTATACAAACAACAACAATGAAATAAAGAAAGAAAGAAAAAGTGAATAATTGTCACAAAACGACATACATAAATAAAGCTGCCCGTTGGTAAACACATCACTTGGGCTTGGGCGATATGGTATTTTTTCGTAATGTTCGTAATAGTCCGAGTAAGGTTCTTAGCGAAAGATAAATTGGGAAAGTTAATAATTCAGAAAAATAATTCAGTCAAACCTGGAAGACTTGTAATTCTTTTACGGAATTTTGTAACTATTTGGACAATACCTGTGGGGTCAGTTTTAAATTATATATAAGTGAGGAGGTAGGTAGGTAGTGAGTAGGCTGGCAGGACAGTTTTTCCATATTTCAGGCTTTTAAAGGTTTATCCACACATATCAGGGGCGTGCCAGGGACGTGACAGGACCGGGTCCCGCCAGGAGCTCAAAAAAAACGGGACGTGCCCGGGCCCGTGCACGGACGTGTGTGAACGATGTCATATAAAATGTTCCCAACGATATTTTTTTGAGCCCCTGACAGGGCACGGTCTGTCCACGTTTCGTGCACGTCCCGGCCCTGATATGTGTGGATAGACCTTAAGTGAGTCCGAATTCTCAAATTCTTCAGGTGATGTCCTTTTTACCCGACTGCCGAAGGAGGGTAATGTGTTTATCAGTCTATGTATGTATGTATGTATATATGTATGTATGTATGTATGTATATATGTATGTAAGTATGTATGTATGTATGTATGTATGTTTGTTCCTATGTGGCGTTCTAGAGACCAAACGCGTTGGCCGATTTTGATGATTCTTACGTCAATCGATTCGTCTTAATCCTGCGAGTGTCACTGGCTACATTAAAATTGGAAAATACAAAAATGGCGGATTTTGGGCGCCATTTTGTGGGGAAAAAAAATATATTTTTTCCAAACCCATCGTGTGGGGTATCAAAATAAAGGATTTTAAGAGGCGATTTCAAAAATATATAACACTTATATGTTTAAATGTAGCTAATTCTAAAAATAATAACTAAAAAGTTGTAAATAAAAAAAGTTAATTAAAAACATCAAAAAACCCGACTGCTTAAAAAGCAAACTAAAAAGACGTAAACAAGAAAAAAATCATGCTGTGCAGTCGGAGGATACATCTGGTTTTGGTCCGCCAGCTCGCGAATATGTATCCTCCGACTGCACAGCATGATTTTTTTCTTGTTTACGTCTTTTTAGTTTGCTTTTTAAGCAGTCGGGTTTTTTGATGTTTTTAATTAACTTTTTTTAATCCAAAGTTAAACAGCCTATTGTATTTGACGGGTATGTATGGCATGCGCGCACGTGCGCCTATGACCGTGGCCGAAGTGCCACGTGCTCACCTGCCCCAAGGTACTTGAATTATTCAAAGGTTTCACCTCGATACCTACATGAACAATCCGGTATTACCTACATAGCGAAGGCTTAGGTCTCGGGTGAGTCTTGGGTCTGTAGTTATTTATACGGCGTTGATATTTAATGACGATCAAACATAAATATGGATGCAACATAAACATAAACATCCGTGATTAGACCTGTCGTACTGTATGGATCAGAATGTTGGGCTGTGAAAAACATGGATGAAAAAAGGTTGCATGTAGCTGAGATGAGAATGTTGAGATGGTTGTGCTGTTGAAGAGAATGGTGAAAGTGAGAAATGAGTATATTAGAGCAAGATTGAAAGTGGCGCCAATGACAGAAACGTTGAAAGGAAACCGTTTGTCCTGGTATGGTCATGTGATGAGGAGAGATGAAACCCAAGTTACTAAAAGAGTTATGAATATGAATGTGGATGGATGGAGAGGGACGGGTGACAGGACGGTATGGGAGAAGAAACCGTATTGCGCAGATCCCAAGTTACATGTAATAAATAAGGGCAGGAAGATAAAGAAACATAATAATGGGTCTTACTTATAAAAATCTCGATTCATGATTAGCAGAATCATACTTTTAATTCTTTATAAACATTTTGAATTTAGAATAGGTTAGAGATTTCACAAGCTTTTTTTATTTTATACTTGCAATGTATGTATGTAAGCGTGTTCAGGTCAAATCATGCAACTGAATTTTAAAGCAGTTATCCTCCACTGATTAAGATGAAATTTTGCATACACGTTTAGTTTGGATGACAATGCTGTGTTAGCTAAGTGACGTCATTCTAAATACAATATGGCGGACATCCCAAGATGGCGGACTAGTTATTTTGTGTGCACAGTCATGATATGGGTACCAAATGAAAGGGTTTGCTTAAAAGAATATGAAAAAAGGAAGTTTAAAATAATTGTAGTGATTTTTTTTTTAAAATAAGGATATGCTCTCTTAATTTAAAGTAGCTACACTACCAGAGGCATCAAATTGAATCCGCGTCAGCTGTAGTTGCTTAAAATTAACAGCCAAGAATTTAATTTGGTACTGTATAGGCACACTTGTTCAATTTCAATTAATTGTTTCTTCATGTAAAACACCTACGAGAAATATAAGCTAGCTATGCTAGCTGTTGTTTTGGTACTATTTTAAATTAATGATTACTCTAACAGAGGTGGCAAAGGAGAGCAATAGTGGCCCAGTGGTACCTTCAAGTTGTAGGACGTGGGTTAGAACCCAGGCAGGCACTTTAGTTTGTGTAAATTATTGCATCACGACTGCTCTCAAAACGGTGAAGGAAATCATCGTGAGGAAAACGGCATTTACTAGAACCAAAAATTCGAAGACATGTATGTGACATCCACTAACCCACACTGGGCCCGAGTGGTGGATAGCGGCCCAGTCCCTCTCACAGAGAGGAGGCCTGTGTCCAGCAGTGGGCACATTAAAAGGCTTATGATGATGATGATTACTCTAACTAATGAGCTTTGTGGTATATAAGCGTGTGTACCTTCGCTATATAACTCAGTTACTACCACATAATAAACAAAAGAAAAGTTAATTAATAAAAATGAAGACTGAAAAACAAAAGTTCAATGCTAACAATAGAAGAGCATTCATCTGAATGTCAATGAACATCTCTCATTGTGCACACAGCAGTCTATGTGTGCGTGAGTTTATATGTGTGTGTGCGAATATTTAAAATATGTAGGTCAGCTTCGAAAGATCGAGTTTCTAATCTTATTTGCGATATCCTCCCCTAGAAATATTATAAATGGAAAGTCTGTGTGTTTGGATGTTTGTTAGTAAATCACGAATTAATTGCTAAACAAAATTGAATTCAGTTTAGAACACTAGTTTCCATGTTACATTTTACGCCGTTCCTGTAGAATAATTTTCGATTTTCACGCGGGCGAACCCGCTGGCAATATTAAATTAAATTCTTGGACACTGAAAACTTATTTCATATCCGTATTTTACAGTGCGGATGCGGTAGGTAGGTAGATAGGTACAGATTTCAGTAGCAACATCTAGACAGACTGACATTTATTAATGTCAGTCGTTTGTCTGGTTTCAGATTTTATTCCTCTCATCTTGTCCACGAACTAGGATGAGACACGATTGTAAGGGATTTATTTTATTTCATTGTCCTGTAACCTTAAAAGTCTTTCGTCGGTTTTACTGGTGAAAGATTTGCTCATTGTCTACTAGATCTTTTGTATTTTATTTTCCACATGACTAAATAACAATAGAAAATCGTAATTTTTTTCTTTAATATACGCTATAGTAAATTATTGTCCTGGAAAAAAAAATCAAACCTTAAAAGTTATATTTATGACTCAAACAGGTGTTCTTTTATTCTAAAAAAATATTCCCATACTTTTATGAATTTTCTTATTAATAATTAAGTCAATATCAATTTAAGATTGATGTTACAGACAGTAATCATCGTACATACCTAATCACTTTAAAACAACCGCATTCACACAATCGATATACACCTTTGTTTTGATTTCGTCGCCCACTTTCGTTTGCTGAAATTTAGTGACTTACACATAGGGGAATTAAGTTTTATATCACATCACTTGTAGTTGAATGTTTAGAATATCGTTTAGAATCATCATTTTGTTGCATTTCAGTGGTGATTTTTGATGTTTATGTGAGTAGGCCGTGTAGGTTATGTTTAGTGCGTGGGACGGCCGCGCGCGGCGCTTGTGGCGGCCGGCGATGGGCGACTGAAGCCGTGAAGCGCGCCAGGGGCGGGCGGCCGGGCCTGCTGTATCCGTGCCTATACTCCATAGGTTTAGGTAGTTAAAAAAGGGTAAACAAAAAAAACCACGTGACTCATAGATGCAAAACCTTTTATTAAAATGTTAAAATCTTATTATTTATAGTCACATATTAATAGGCTCATTCCCTCTCACAGAGAGGAGGCCAGTGTCCCAGCAGTGGGAACATTAATAGGCTGATGATGATTATTAGGCTCTATTCTGAATCTGACTCTGATGAACTCTCTGTCACATTAATAATAAAACGTTCAGTTGTGTCATCTATAATTTTGTCTAATTTATACATTTTCTGTTCTTCTTTTATCACATGACCCTCACAATTTTTCCAATTCTCTGCAGTTACATTAGCCAAAGCCTCTGGCAAAAGAATTTTTAGGTCAGCCATTTTAAAAGTTTTATTTTTCTCGGCTACAAACCCCTTAACTTGAGCCCATATTAACTCAATTGGATTGAGCTCACAGTGATATGGCGGCAGGCGCAATACTGTAACACCATATTCCTTGGCTAATTCATCCACAACATAGGATTGGTATTTGTGTTTTTCATATTTAACTTTTATTAAAAGTTGTGCTTTTAATTCAGCTTCTTCAAAAGCAATATTTTTTTCTCTTAACCACTTCTGAATATCAGCCTTTCTTGATGCGGTTGTTGGCACTTTTTCTTTTTTTCTACTGTGATAGGGTGCATTATCCATCACCAAAATGGAGTCTTTTTCCAGTTTCTTGAAAATTGTGGTGATCCATTTCTCAAAATTATGTGCATCCATTTCTGAGTGGTAATCACCGTCACCCTTAGCTGCTTGAAATATAAGTTCACCTCCTTCAACAAAACCACTTGATGAACCTGAAACATAGTTTTAAATAACATTGAACAACTGATTAATAATTATATTTTCTTATAATATGAGCATCTCACATGGTCCTCGCCAAACTTCTTGGCCTCCCTGAAGTTGGTTTACCGGATGCGCGAGGCACGAAATGGAACTGTTTTGGTATGAGATTTACTACAGCGCAGCCATTGTAGCCAACTTCAGGGTGGCCAACAAGTTTGGCCAGAACTATACTTTGACTGAAAATGTTAATTTATTATACTTTGACTGCCTCATTGGTCTAGTGGTCGCAAGCGCTACAGCTAAGCATGAAGTTCACAGTTCAATTCCCAGGTTGGGCAGTGTTATTGGGTTTTTCTATCTAGAATTTTCAGTAGCAGCATGGACTCGTGGAGTTGTGCCCGGTTATTGGCAATAGGCTCGCCCACTATTACATGGGACTTAAACATAACTGGCGAAATGTGATTGTACTACTATAGATACACTTCTGCCCAACCCTTCGGGGAAACAAGGAGTGATTTATTATGTTTATAACAAGCTTATAAAATAATCATCATGGCATTTCTATTAAAGGCTATGACGTAATATTCTTACCAATGTGGCCTAAAATAAGGCGTTTTCCTTTCCCGCTGGGATTCTTTAACCCTGTAGACAAACCCTGCCTGTGAGCCTCTTTACAGCATGTTATTGTAGTATCTTGCCATGTTGACGATTTGGTATGTCCTGCAAAAAACAATATTAATGAGTTTACAAGATATTTACAAAGTTGTGACAGTGTACAATAATTATTTTAATAACATATTAATGTTGTTATCATACCTTCATTGACCCATGTTTCATCCAAATAATATATTTTCTTCCCGTCTCTTCTATATTTTGCAATCTCATTTAAATACTTAACACGCCATACTGCAATATCTGGTTTGTCAATAAGCATACTCTTGCGACTGCGTTTGGAGTATTTAAAGCCTAATTTTTTCATCAACTTACACATTACATCTTTTTTTATATTAGGTAGACTGTCATCATTATTGACACTTTCCATAACTTTTTCTATAGTTGGCATTTCATTTGAAAAAAAAAACATATGGACTTTTCTCCTCACTGCGGCTAAATCCATATCATCGAAACTGTCGATTTGGCTTGGTTTCCTTGCCGGTGGAGGAGGAGACTCCACTCTATGCAATGTTTTGTATTGGTTAATAACCCTGTACACAGTTGGTACAGACATACCCATTATTTCACCAGTTTTTTGCACTATGTCTGTTTTTGACGGAAAACACTCTTTGGGCCATGTTTCTTCTACATATTTAAACACATTTATCAATGTCTGTTTCTCAGATGATGAAAGAGGTCCGGTTTTCAAGCGTTTCTTCTTCGGTGATGGAAATGTGTGTACGAAGTTCGTCTGGCTAGTACCAGCCTCGGGTTCACTCATTTTTCCACGATAATAATTAAAAAACCAATAAAGATAAATAACAAAAACTAACAATAACTAAATAACAAAAACAAAACAAAGAAACGAGCTAATATTATCACAATTCAACAAAATCGATACGAAACACGCTATTCGCAAATGTCGAGAACGCTGTCAACAAAGGCGTCTGGTTAACCGACTAAACGTAATACCTGCCACTTCAGTTGACAAACTACGTCACAGTTGTACTCTTCAATTTAGCAACGTTATCTAATTCGTTGTATTTTATAAAAGGTTTGGGGAACCTGTCTTTTTAGGCTCTTTTCTAAAGACAGATTACTAAATATTATATTTTTAATATAAATCTAACTAAAAATTGTGCTCAAGCAGTTACATCTACGAAGAGCAGTTTAAGAATAAATGATAAAATTGAACATACTAAAATAAAAGAGGAAACTATCGTGTGATCTAAAATCAATTTAATTTTTTTAGAATGTATTTTTAAACAAGAAAGTGTCAACTATAAAAAACTCTTTTTACGATTTGTTTACCCTTTTTTAACTACCTAAACCTTTAGAGTATACCTCCAAATAAAACTTTCTGTCTCCTTCCTAAATAATTCGCCCCTCCAGTGTGGCCGAGACGGCGATACGATTTGCATCGAGGATCAAGATGTTTACTCAGTTGACTTAATCGCATTGGTACATGAATTTCAGGTTTCTTACAAGAAATAGGAAGTGCTTACAAAATTAATCTTGGTTAGTATTTGACTATGTTGAAATTGAGTTGAAGGCACGTGATTGATTATCTTATGGAAATGATTAATCACGGTGATATAGCGGTATAGTTTCATTAAAAGTTCTTAATGAAGTTTTAGTGTCGTTCAAAAATGTATTTCCACTGAGCCTAGCTTGACATGAGCAGTGGTCACTCTGAAAAACGCCAGCTATACGTGAATTCACAATGGTCCATATTTTGCCACCAAAAATTCTACTTAAATATCGTTCGGTTATTTACAAATGAAGGTTGACTGATATTTACATATATTTTTCTGAAAGCACTATCGTTCGCGTAAAACGATACTAAAGCAGGAAAGCTTTTACGTGAGTACGTTTTTAGGTTCACCGCGCGAATGCTTCTCGCTTGCAAACTGCCTTATATACCAAAGTCTATGTAAATATATGTATTACAAATGCTGGGGTTGCCTTTGTACTCAGACACAAATTAATATGGTAACAACTGCTTTTCATGGTATATATGTCAAAAGTTAAGTCGATTGATGGGGGTTTGGGGATTCTTTTGTGTCATTTTCTGTTTATACAATATTTCAGGATAATTGAGTAAAGTATGTGTAATACGTAAATTACATATACTTACCCACTTAAGTACATAAATTGTTTACATATACTACTCGGTGGCGACGGCTGGCAGAGAGCCAGCTTCCCAATAGGTACCTAGTAGAAAGTGCTTCAATTTTATTAACTTTAAACCGACCACATTTATGCCAGAAGTGGTTTTAGGCTTTATGATGTTATTGATTATACAGGCCAAACTATATTAATTAAAACAACGCCACAGGCGTGATGGATATCGACATCTATTTAGTGACGAGAAAACAAGAAATATAACTTTAAAAAATTATACGCAGCGTGACACCCAATGGTACCGTTAATCCCGTAATCATCTGATTTTATTTGCATGACAAAAAAAGTGGTTTTGTGAGGATGGGCAGGGATTTCTCTAATAAGATAGATGAAACATTTAAGCGGTACAACACAAGAAAGCACATATAATTATAAAAACTAATCATTTAACTATACAAGAAAAATTGGAAACAATACAAATAACAAAATAATTGTCATAATTTTATGTAAATATCCGTACGTTTTACGTATTACTTGTAATAGTATCGTTTATCATTCAGTGTTCGAAATAACTTTATCTGCTATTATCGATCTAATTATTACAGTGGTGATCATGAAGAATGTTTCAAAATATTAGAATAGAGCGAATAAGCTCAGCACTAATTCAAATCAGACACAATGTAAAATAAGGAAGTATGCTTATGTTTTTTGAAACTGAAACTAACTAGGAATGTGTGAGAGGGCCGATCCCACTCAGAGAAGAAGGCGTCGTGCAGGCAACCACCTTGACGCCAAAAACGCCGAAACCCCGCCTGCATCATTGGCTGATTGGGGATTCTGTCCGCCCATCAAGTGACTCCAGGAAAGACGGTGGACAGTGATCACGTGCTGCCGTCCACAGCGAGGATCAGGGGAGACGCTTCTCAGTCTCCCCAGGGATGTGCCCATTGTGCAACAGCTGTTGCACAGAGGAGGTTTCGGAGTGGTCTTTTAAGAGGTAATGGTTCCAAGTGCTGACGGTGGTGATGGGTGGCTTAATCGAGGTAAAAATACCACACTACCTGGTATTTTCCCCAAAAGGCCAGGCGCCTTGTGAAGGTTTCCCGCGGTTAACAAAAAATAATGTATGTACGAAATGTGTAGTTTCCCATTACATAAGTTTGGAGCAAGTACAAATCTAATCATATACTAATAAAAATCCTATACGAGTACTTATAATCTTTACATGCTTCATAAAAACCTAATCATGTGCTTTCTTTAGTGTTCCGTGTAATTATGCATTACGCATAATTGAATCAACATCGTCGATAAATATGCTGGAAAAGCATTTTAGGATGAAAATCTTCATAATGTTAACATTTCTTTTATCGAATTTAATAGTTAGTGAATCGAAACACAGACTGAAGAACGATGAATTTGGACCAAAAATTGTTGGAGGAAATTCAGTGGCGTTAGAAAAATACCCCTTTGCAATACAGTTCTTTAATCTGGGTGCGTTGTGTGGTGGTGTTATTTTGAATAGCTGGTCTGTATTGACGTCGGCCCACTGTTTAGAAAATAACCAAGATATCGATGAAATGGCGGTACAAATCGGTAAGTGAAACTAAAAATAGAGCTAACTAATGATATTTTTAATAAGTATAGTTATTGTTTCAAGGTAAATTGCCTAAACATAGAAGTTAAACGGTTATGGGACCTTGCTGCAAAGGGTAGCCGTCATTTTCCTTTCTATTTCCTTAGCAACCGAAGCAACTTTTCCTAATTTGAAATATGAAAAAAAACGGTTGATTCTGAAGTCACTACTGCCAACGTTTGTAGTTCTTCATTGCAGACCTTACCTACTTACATTAGAAATGGGAGATCCATAAGAACAGTAGATCTTGAATTAGTGGAAACAATTTAATCTTGGGTTAGCCTGGCGGAGCATGTGAGTTTCAATAGAATGCAAGGCCAGCTTATACTGGGTTTGTTACTAGCAAAGAACGGCCTACGGTACCAACCTAGTTCCAGTGCGGTACTAATTGATATTCAACATAACCCAAAGGGCATAATACCCATGATTTATTACCCCTGGCGGAACCGTTAAGGGATGGAAGGTACCCAAACAACTTAAACTTAAATAGCCTGTTTACTGTAACTTGGATGCCACTATAACGGTGCTCGTCGATAAGGCCTTGTTTATGGCTTGAAGCTAGCAAGGCCAAGAGCAGTTCAGACATCATAAATATGTTACGAGGAAAATAATCTTATGATATGTGTGCCGAACATGTCTTTTGCGAACTACGGTTACAGTTAGAGACCCTGAAAACGCACTGGCTATTAATATACAAGTTTCTGTCGGAAATTGTCTCAAGGGAACGTAGGTAGTGTCGGTATACCTATGCATGCAAGTATCCTTTGTCCGTCATACGGTCTACCCGTGATCATTGATTCATCCAAATCTGTTTAGCCGTTGGGAAGTGACTGATTGACAAATATCTAAACAGTCAAACAAGGGAGAAAGCTGTGCTACAAAATATTCTTTAAAGACAGTCATCGCCAAAATAGCAGCTCTTCAAGGGATTTCAAGCCTCTTGGAGTCTAGATCTATAAAAGTAGCGTTCTTGATAGTTTGGTAGTTACCTAAATATGTGTGCAAAATGCTGCACCGTTATATGTACAGAAACGTCGCCGGCTAAAAGCGTACCACACTGGATTGTGTCTGCAATTTTGCTGTTTTTAAGCTGACGTGTGACTTTGTGTTCTTTTACTCACGAAATCACGAGATATTTACCAAGCATTTAGCACAAAATAGAATGATAAGAAAATAGCAATGTAATCGTTTGGTGATGTCAGTTATTTGTTATTTAAACTGAGATAATATACCTAATTATGTTTTTGTTAAACACTTAATTCCACAGGTTCAAAATACATTTACGACTTCAGTGCTAAGAAACATAAACTTGCAACATTCGTAGTACATGAGAACTACAACAAGAGGATTCCATTCGAGAACGATATAGCGATCTTATTTGTTAAGAATCCCATGAAGTTCAGTCAAGTGGCTAAGAGGGCGATTCTCATCGATCACAAGGAATGGATGAGCGGTAATGAGAAGCGCTTTATTGTCATGGGCTGGGGCTGGCAAAAGGTAACATAAGATTCATCATCATGAACTTCCTCAGCTCTCTTTTCTTGTGCCAATCCTCACGTTCCTGAGCAGCATCATCCAGGTTATACCCACGATAGTAACAATATCGTCTGTCCATCACGCCGCCGGACGACCGATACTTCTTCTTCCACTACTTACTACTCAACGATAGAGATATTTCCTGGGTAGAAAAATGATAATTCTATTTAGTCAGTCAGTAAGATTATCAAATAATATTGGACCCGTATTTTTGGCTTAATCAAATAAATAAAAATTTACAAAGATATAGTGCATCAAGCCTGAGGAAGCCTGGAGGCTTGTGACGTCGCTTTGTCAGTATACAATTTAACACAACGTTACGTCACACGATATTTCAACGCACTGTATCCTCGTAATTTTTTGTTTGCGTGGTAAAAGATAAAATACGTGAAAGTTTTTTTTTATAATCTATAGGCTCGCGTTTGACCACTATCTCGCCTGATGTAAAGCGGTGATGTGGTCTAGGGCGAAGCACGCTTACCTAGAAGAAACTTATTCAGTCTTGACTTAAAGACTCCGAGGTTGTAGTTATCTGGAAACACAGACTCCGGCAGGGAATTCCACTACTTAGCTAATGAGGTATCATATATTACCCATCCTCACAAACATTGGCGTTTATAATAGTAGGTAGGATATCGTTCGTGACCCGCATAACTATTTTTAGTCGGTCGTACATTGTTATTAAAAATTAGAAGCAGTTTATTTGTGGTAACTTTAAATACTGTCTGTTATCGGATTACCTATAAAACGCTTCAGCACTAATTAGACAGACACTAGTTAGATCTATACAACTAAATTTATAGAACACGACGAGGAACATTGTTTGCTAGTGGAAGCACTGACTTAAGTTTATGTACTTTAATTCCTAGGTCTTCCGCAGTCAAAGTTTTTCTGTGATAGTAACTATGGAAACTGAAAAACACTGTAAACTTCCTCTGTTAATAGACGCAACGCTTTGTTATTAATATGAAAAGTGTGAATAGAAACTTTATAATGTCTAGCCTAGTTTAAAACTTTAAACCTCTTTCAATAAGTACAGCCATCTACCGACACGATGGCCCTAGTAGACTATTTAGAAGTACAGTAGCAGTTTATTGTTTTTGAGGAAACGTTGCCCCACGCTACGAATTTCTGCCTGTATCGTGGATGCGTTTACAAACATTTAAACTCACTTACTCAAGACACTCAAGACACCAGGAGCAGTGATGGCCCAGTGGTATCGGCCGCGACTTACAAGTTGTAGGTCGTGGGTTCGACCCCAGGCAGGCGCTTTACTTTGGGTAAATTAATTCATCACCACTGCTCTCAAAATGGTGAAGGAAAACATCGTGAGGAAACCGGCATGTCCTAGAACCAAAAATTCGAAGACATGTGACATCCACCAACCCGCACTGGGCCCGCGTGGTGGATTACGGCCCATTCCCTCTCACAGCGAGGAGGCCTGTGTCCCAGCAGTGGGAACATTAATAGGCTGATGATGTGATGTGATGTGACTCAAGACACCCAGATCCGGAACAACTATCTGTGGGCCATACAAATATTTGTTGCACTATGCGGGCATTGAACCCGCGACACGCAGCGTAGCAGCCGATCGCTCAACCACTACGCCAACCGTGTTGTTAGGATCCTTACATATCCTTTATCTATTTAGTTAAATAATTATCGCTCTATCCTCCTTATGGTTCGACCGTCTGTTCTATATGAGACGTTTCCTAAACATATTTGCTACTTGATCAAAATATTATTACTCTGTTTTTAGGGTTCCGTACCCAAAGGGTAAAAACGGGACCCTATTACTAAGACTCCACGATAACGTCTGTCTGTCTGTCTTTTCGTCTGTCATCAGGCTGTATCTCATGAACCGTGATAGCTAGACAGTTGAAATTTTCACAGATTATGTATTTCTGTTGCCGCTATAACAACAAATAGAATAAAATAAATATTTAAGTGGGGCTCCCATACAACAAACGAGATTTTTATGCCGTTTTTTGCGTGGTATGGGTTACGGAACCTTTCGGAGTCCATCTCGCACTTGGCCAGTTTTTTTTACTACTGCACCGTACTTAACAGGAGTATGAAAAAGACGACGGTCTTTTGGGCTCTGTCTACTTGAACATTGTTTTTTTTCTTGCGTTACATACTATTGATACACTATACTGGTCCATATATTATGTACTTGAACAGTTAGCAGATAGATCTAAAGCTGCAAAATAAACTCATTATTTTTCTTCATCTCCCTGCCCTTATTGCATGTTACTTGGGGTCGGCGCAACACGTTTTCTTCTTCCATACCGTTCTGTCCCCTGTCACGCTACCACTGACTCCCTTTTCTTTCATATCACTCCTCAAACACTCCATGCATCTTTACTTTGGCCTTCCTCTTCCTCTCCGTCCATCCACATTTATATTCATAACACTTTTAGTAACACGCGTTTCATCCCTCCTCTTCACATGACCATACCAAGACAAACGGTTTCCTTTCTGTCACTGGTACCACTTTCAAACGCCCCCGAATATACTATTTTTCAATTTATCCATTCTCTGCACTCCGCACAATAAACTCTTTTCTTAGTCGGGTCCTTCACATATATGTAATTCATGTTTCAGTACGGCGGTTCTCTTTCGGAGATGAACCTGATGATGACTTCCCTGACGTACGTGCCTGTCAGGGTGTGCAGTCAAGCGCACAACCTAGAGCTGTCTGAGGACATGTTCTGTCTGTACGGAGGCGGAAAGCGGGATACTTGCAGGGGAGACTCTGGCGGTGGAGTGCTTTGGCACGGGTACGTGATTGTTATTACGCTTATTTTTATTATAATAATGCACTTTACTTTCTTGATTCCCAACGTTTTCTTCTAGTCGAATCCCTGGTAGTAGATAGATGGCTTAATTTCAGCGCAAGTCATTAGACTTTAATTGCAGCGTCAGTGGTGTTCAATAAGAGCTAGCCTATCTATACTATAATATAATATTATAAAGAGGAAAGATTTTTTTGTTTGTTTGTTTGTTTGTACCGAATAGGCTCCGAAACTACTGGACTGATTTGAGAAATTCTTTCACCAATAGAAAGCTACAATATTCCTGGGTGACATAGGCTGTTTTTTTATCCCGAAAACGGGTCCTGTGGGGTGGTCCACGGGAGCGAAGCCGCGGGCAACAGCTAGTCTATAATAATAAAAAAAAAACAAAGAGCTCTTGGTACACTTCGGAATGTGAATTGTGTTATGTTCAGGGGCATCAGATTGGGTATTAGACATGATATTATCAAACTTGATTCCTATAATACATAAAAACTCTTTGTATATGACCTAACTGGCTTCTAGCTTACTGCCTTAACCTACGGGAAAAGAGCTCCTGTTAAAGAACCTGTTAAAGAAAATCGTTACTGTTTAGCGTCTATAGCCTGCGGAGCCTGCGGTGTCTAGACAAGCGAGTTCCCCTTCCGTCATGTACGTGCCGCCATCTGCCGTCTGCACGTTCATTTATAACGTACACTAGCGGCCCGCCCCAGCTTTGCCCGGGTTATACATTCATAATATACTAGCACTTCGCCCGCGATTTCGTTCGCGTGTTCCGTATTTTATCCTCCAGATAACGTTTAGTTTCACCCCCTTAAAGGTTGAATTTCCAAAAATCCCTTCTTAGCGCGCATTTACGTCACTTGAGGAGTCCCCCTGCCAAATTTCATCTTTATTTATACGTCAAGCGGTTTTCGATATTTCGTGATAGGTAAATGAGTGACCTTTTGCTTTTATATATATATAAATAAAATATATATAAGATAGTCTATGTCCATCTGGAATTATGTACCTTTCAAATGCTGAAATAATTTATGAAATAGGTGCAGTGTTACCCTTAACATATTATACACTATCTCACAAAATTCGCAGTTTCTCTCTATAATATAATTATACTGTTTAGATAATATAATATGTTTTTTTGTCACCTGACCTAATATTTTCTTATAAACATGTGATTTGCAGGAGGTTGGTAGGTCTGACGTCACACGGCGACGGATGCGCAAAGAAAGGTAAACCAAGCGTGTACACAAATATATTCTATCTAAGAGGCTGGATTAAGAAACAAATTCAGAACTTCGTTGATAATTACTGCAGAAGAAATATACGATTTGGACGAGCCGGAAATATTGTTACAATTAATAACACAATATAGCATTTATATCTGGTTTTATTTTGTACCCAACTCCGGCGTAGCCAAAACGAAGGGTTATGGTTTTAGTAGCAGTCTATGTATGTATGTTTGTATTTACGTATGTTCCTCCGTAGCGCCTAAACTATTCATCTGATTTTGATGAATAAGGTGTCAATCGGTTCGTTTTTATGGCCTGGGTAACATAGGCTAAAAAAAATAAAACATCCGTAGTCGGGTTAGAGTTTTTAATTAAACTTTTTGCTTGTTAAGAAGTGGATTCGTCACTGTTCACTCCGGAATCGTCTGACGAATCTGTTCTCGGTAAGCAGTACTTTTCTAAATATCTTTTGGTGTTCAGTAAAATCCATCTGAGAACAAAGTAAATTATTCGTATTTCTGAACAACTACCGAGAATAAATTATATCTTCTATGTTTTTTTTTGGTGTTTTTCTTAGGTACATACAGGTAAATATAGGACTTCTCTGATAAATCGGAAAAACTGGTTGACGTTAGATCGGAAAATATTGGCGTAACTAATTATTTCAATTAAAATAGTGCCTACGTACCTACCTGGCTATGGTATTAATAGGTTAATCATCATCATGGTCTCCTGGTGACCCAGTGGCTAAGACTTCACCTCTCGTGCTTAAGGTCATGGGTTCAAATCCGAGTAAGTACCAATCTGATTTTTTCTAATTCACAATGTACTTTCTTAGTTTATCTTGGACATCACAGGCAACGGTGAAGGAAAACATCGTGAGGAAACCTGGACTTATATATTTAATGTAAGTCTGAAATCACCAACCCGCATTGAGCGCACGTGGTGACCAATGCTCGTGCCTTCTCTGTATGAGAAGAGGCACGAGCCCTGCAGTGGAACAGTTAAAGACTGGTTTTATTTATCATCATGACATCTAGTAATCGTCGTGTTCGGTATGCACCTGCATTTAAATGATTGATTGCTACAAGAACCGGCACGTCGACGGAATATTACATACCTTGTGCAATAACGATCACGCATGGCATTAAGATTTGTAATTGCTGTTATTTAAGTTCAGCTATTAAGAGTGCTGCTTTATTTTGGAGGCACTCCTTAGTTGATTACCACAAACTTATTGATAACCTACTTTCCACCTGAACTGTTAAGGCACACTAATGAAAGGGTTAGACTCTCGCAGACAGGTGCGAAACGACGATGCAACATACACTTCTTATATAAATTATTCTACGGATGTATTTCCCGATGCAAAGTCAACAACCAGTGCGTCCTACCTATTATGACCGACGGTACCGATACATGGACACTCACAATACGGCTGGTCCATCAGTTCAAAGTTGCTCAGCGAGCTATGGATAGGGCTATGCTCGGAGTCTCTCTAAGGGATCGAATCCGAAACGAGGTGATCCGGCAGAGAACCCAATGTGTCGGCATAGCTCACAGAATAAGCAAGCTGAAGTGGCAATGGGCCAACCATATAAGTTGTAGAACCGATAACCGTTGGTGTAAACGTGTTCTTGAGTGGAGACCGCGAACTAGTAAACGTAAGGTTCACGCCCTCAGGCTAGGTGGAGCGACAGTCTTCGCAGGATGGCTGGTAGCAGCTGGATGAGAGTTGCCGAAAATTAAACCAAATGTCGTGCAATTGGAGAGGCCTATGTCCAGCAGTGGACTGTGGGCTGATAATGATGATGATGATTACCCGATGCGACGGCCATTTTTAGTACAAACTGAGTTATTTAAAATTGTCGTCGCATTGTAGCGTTGTGTCTTTCGGTTTTAATCAAACCGTAGAGTTTTATGTAGGTACAAACTAGCTTCTGCCAGCGGCTTCGCCTGCGTGAAAAATGTTTTACCATCCCAAGGGAGCTTTATACCGAGATAAAAAGTAGACTATGTGCTATTGCAGACTATAGTCAATCTCAGTGCCAAATTCATCCAGATCCGATGAGCCGTTCTGGCGTGATTGAGTAACAAACATACATCCATCCATCCAAACTTTCACATTTAAAATTGTAGTAAGATAACTGGCATTCGTCGAAAAAAAAATAAAAAGAAAAACTACACAAACCTGTTAAAGTATGAGATATTAGTGAAGATGGCGACATTAGGTTCTTCAATGCTCGTACCTCCATAGGACAGGATCCCAACGAGCAGGTTCCTGTTATACATGGCCGGGCCTCCGCTGTCACTCAAACGACGCTCCTGGGACACTACAGCGGTTAGAGACCTACGTGTGATAGGTACTTAGCTACCGATGTGAATTTCAGGGACTTTGGCACGTGTATACCCACCTAATTGGTGGGTCTCTTTGTGGGCAATTGGGTAGGTTTTCGTGGCGCTTCGTGTAAACGAATATTCTGTTGGCTTATATTATTATCTTTCTATCGATCTGTGTAAAATAAAAATAAGTAACCTCGTTCTGAACTATTTTCCGTATTCTTGTCGATTTTGAATTCTCACGTAAGTTAGCAATTAGAGAGAGGATTAAATTTTTCGAAAAAAATTAAAACCTGCATAAAATACAAAAGATACACTCGTGTGCCTACGTGGGTCACTGAAAAATAGAAACAGCATTTTAATGTTCTCTACCTTTTCCGGCAGATTATGGAGGATCCGGAAATAAGTAATATACAACTATGAATTGCGATGCAAATGCCTCTCCTTCATCCTAGTCTAGTGTGATCTTGGCCTGCAGCCAAGTTCCGCTTACGAAGGAACTGCTCGGGTGCTTGGCAAATGTTTCAATCTTATTATTTTTTCCTTTCATCCATGATGTAGCAAGTTTTTCATTATTTAGTCTGTTTGCAGACACGAGCTAAATACGTCTTAATACTGTAGGTATACATAACACAACATAAACTGTATTCCACGAACGGTTTGGGTGAAGTTCAGATTTATTACAAGTACATGGTACAACATACATGTGAGGTGACCCTTCTCAAATTCGGACCCAGGCTAATATTGAAAAATACTTGATCGGAAACCCCAATCAAACTTTGCTGACCCGGGAATCGACTTCATGCTTAGCAATAGCGCTTCCAACCACTACATCAACGAGTTTTTCTAATACAAATATATCTATACGCTGTGCCACGTCATATATGACCGCACCAGACGCATGGATCTTTTTAAGGTGAGTAACACTAGAGCATTTTCACGAGCATTGCAATGTAATGTAACGCTCTTACGAATGGTACAATACAGACAAATGCTCAGTTTCTTAAAGCATTTTCATGTAATGAAATGTTTTTGCTAATGTTCGGCGCTGTTTTCGACTTAATGCTCACGGAGAATGAGCGTTTACCTGTAACATTTTCTTGGTACCTTGCGTGCCTTACTGACCTCACTCCCCACACCCGCGCTTGTGCCATTGCTCGATAAAATGTTACACAAAAACGCTCTTTTTTTAAAAAAATCAGGTTGTAACAAATACAAGTTATTACCTGTTATTAAGTAAATGCTCTAAGAATTCTCACCTTTTGGGATACTTATTACAGTTTTGGGAAACGGTAAAAGTTTACAAATCAATGCTTTCACTAAAACTTACCGGAGCGTATCTGCCACAAAAATTAGATGGGGTGGAATAGTGTCCATAGATTTCAGCACATTCCTCTTTGTCCATTACCGTCATTTCAGTCCATATTAGTTTGTTGACAAAGTTTTGTTCCACGTTCTTTAACAAAGAGATTCAAGCATCAGCCAAACAAATTTAAAAATTGTCAAAATGTAATGTAAAATCCTGTTCTCTAATCTGAGGCAAAATTATTCAAATTGCCTAATAGTCGCAAAAAAATGAGCCAACGTTAGTCAATTGTATGTTGGTACGAGTATATCGACGCATTTCCCTTTCTCCCGGGAAATTCTCTTCGGAATAGATTAGTAAACTTTATCATTTGTGACAGTTACCTCATCATATATTAACGCGAGACCTAGCCCGTTAGTTTGAGTGTTTGATTAATATTTGATTACATGTTAGTCTTCGTATTTATGTAGAAGTTAATTGGCCAACAACACATAAAAGTTTTACTGTATACCGCCATCTACCAGAACATAGATACATTTATTTGTAAGAGTTGCTTCTGTATCAGCGAGAGCCCTGAGTGAGGTTTAGTTAGTATATGTAGCTGCCGTCCGATAGCGTTTCCCGTACCTATAGATGTAGTTTACTGCACATAAGAAAGATGGCGTTGGCATCGATAAATAAATCAAAAGAGGAAAATATCACAGCACTAGTCCACTTTTCAGGGTAAGGAGATATACAATTCTCTCTCTCTCAGGCTCTAGATTGTAAATGAATAAAGTTAAAAGTTGGATGAGATATCCGAAGGACGTATTCTTTCAGTGTGCCTTATTGCCTAGACGCTGGCCTCAATTTTGATAATGTATGCTTACCTACTATAGTACAAAGAATATCTTTATATAGAAGTCTGTGTCTAGTCTAGGGGAATACTACAGGCTGAATTATTGATGCAGTCTTGTACTTACGTAAACGTTATAGCTCCTTGAAAGCCGTCCCAAAATTCTACATAGTAAGTTTTCAGAACAGTTGTGACACGGTATTTTATTGGTATATACTTACAGACAGACCCCTTCATAAATACTATTCTTTATCTACCTAAGTCTGAAGATATTCGGTCTCACCACTGCGGTACGATATCGATAGAGTTAAGGTAGGAGAGACTCATTCTTACCGAGCTACCAAACCCTGACACTTCGAGGGACACCCCAGGTCGTAACGCCACCTCGGATTCCACAATGATAGCCTTCTTCACGAATTGGTTAAATCTTACGTGCTCCTGTCAAATAAATACTATTAATAGTATAAATGTAGAAGTCTATGTGTTACCTATATTTGGATATTTGTTGCTCAGTCATTCATTTAGACGGATTTGGATGTGGACTAAGGCCGATTTAGGACATAAGGAACTTTTTCAACTTCATCGTAGGCAGAACTTCCAGGAGTGTGGAACATAGTTAAGTATCAACATAGGTATATCTGACGTAAAGAGCGTCTACTATATGTATAGTAGGGTAAGCGGACAATTTTTATTACTTGTACATTTTTAATTTTTGATTTAATAATGTTTGACGTTCATAAGTGCCGCTTATTGGCCTTAATATATTTGACATTGACTTTTGTAAATGAATAAAAGTATTCAATGCAATTTTTTTTTAGAACAAGCTTTTTTAGTATTCTTCTCAGAAAACTCTTTCATTTGATACCCATATAATGACATTGTACAAAAAATAACAAGTCCACCATCTTGGGCCGTTGCATTGTCATCCAAAACAAACATGTGTGTGCAAATTTTTTTCTTATTCGGTGGCGGATAAATGCTTTAAAATTCAGTTGCTAGATTTGACCCGAACACACTTACATACATACATAGCAAATTAAATAAAAGCTTGTAAAATAGGTCTAGGTGATGTGCAAGGCATGGCAACTTCCCTCTTAGTCTAATATTAACCTGCTATAAAGCTGAATAGTAACACCCCATAGTATGTCATTCGTTTTCATAATTAAGAGGGCGTTAGATATTGGCAGTTGGCACGACTCGCTGGCGTTTGGTTGAAATTGGCATGCGATAGACGGCGAGTATTTCATGTCTAACTGTAGGTGGCGCTCCCAGTCTGCTCGGTGATTCATTTAATATATGAGGGTACCGTTGACCTCTTGGCATCGACGATTTTTCAAGAGATTTTGATTTGCAAGGGGAGTGTATCATTGTGCATGGACTTTCGTACTTTTTCCACGCTTTACAAAAAATACATACTGTTAGGTAAAACATTTGAAAATGATTCGGAAACTGATATAAAGTTTTTTTTGTCCGCCTAAATTTTGCCTTACTGACAGGCTTTTATCCTTCTTCTTCTTTTTTAAAAACATATAAAATAGAAATACTCTTCCACTTATAGGTTATACACATTAAGCTAACCATGTAATAGTAATAGTTGGTAATATTCATTAATTAATTAAATGCATTTCATTCCATGCACTGGTGTGGAAATTGTTATTGCTGATCGTAAAGTTATACTCCGAGGGCAAACACCTCTGAAATGAGTTACCTGTGCGTCTCTACTACTCGTTTTGTAACAAGCATTCGAAATTCGAACTGATCATTGTATTCTTTCAGTTTTATGTTCCAGTTCAATCAAGCAAAAACATGGGTCCTTTGTTTTTGCCATTTATTAAATGAATTGTTATTTCGTATATTCTAATTCCCTTAAGTATTTACACGTCTTAATGCCTACATAACTGTAGTTTAAAAATTGTTCAACAATAGTCTATATTTTCGCTATGACCGTTCTCTCTAATAAACATAATAACAAGTCTTATTCAATTATAATAAATTCACATTAGATGCTGTGTTCAGGTAGATGATACTCTACCTTTCAATTTGATTTAATCCCTTAAGAGCCACTTACGATCCCCTCCGGAATAGTGAGAGAGGATGTATCCTAAGCGCAAAGACACGTAACGAGAAGATATATGATACGATATATAAGTATTATCAATATGAGTATGTGCTTAATTAATCGGGATTGTAGCTGTTGTGCTATTCTGTAACAAACTCATCATGCTAATCAAGGTGAAGCATGCTGTCAATCCTTAACATGAACATCACCTAAGTTGTCACGGTGAGTTTTTTTTACAGAATCGACCGGCTGGTATATAATGCGGTGAGTATCTATACCGTGAAAGGTGCATGATGTCGTTTTTGCTACGCACTATGGCCGAGGTGCTACGAAGTATATTTATACAATAAGGTTATAAGTATATTACATAGTAGTTTAAGAATCTGCACATAACTAGGTATTGACACATGAGTGTGTGTTTAAGTATCACACGAATGTTGCAAGACCTAGTAAAGTTCGGTGGCATCCAAAACTGAACCGATACATATAGCGGTACATAATTATTATTGAAGTCGTATAAATACTAAAATTTTCTAAATTTTTTGTTTTTTTATATTATCTTGATCCGTTACTATGCGGTTATTGAATACGTATTCACTACAGGGAATGCCTGTAAGGAATATTGGGCATTATCCACCGGATCTTGCGAAATTAGTCGGTTCGCGATGGTCGCACACTAAACAGTCATTGGACAGATCTATAGTGGCGAGCTCCGTAGCTTTAGTAATTTCGATTGTGTAACCATTACCACATTGTCAAACTAAAAGCTTGATCCAAAAACCAACTAGCTATTAAATCTTTTATTACTAAGCTTTTGGAATTGGTTGAGAAAATTAACAACATTCAAGCAAATTAAGACATAGTTTACTTAATTAAGCTGGTACAAGATTTAGCTACTAAGTTAAAGCCTTTTTATTACCCGACTGCCGAAGGAGGGTAATGTAATGTATCAGTCTATGTATGTAAGTATGTTTGTTCCTATGTGGCGTTCTAGAGACCAAACGTGTTGATGGTTTTGATGGTTCTTACGTCAATCGATTCGTCTTAACCCTGCGAGTGTCACTGGCTACATTAAAATTGGAAAATAGAAAAATGGCGGATTTTGGGCGAAATATTGTTGGGGCCCAAATTTTTTTTTTTTCCACTCCTGTCCTAAGGTATCAAAATAAAGGGCTTTAAGAGATGATTTCAAAAATATTTAACACTTATATGTTTAAATGTACCTAATTCTAAAAAAAGATAACTAATAAGTTATAAATAAAAAAGTTAATTAAAAAAATCAAAAAACCCGACTGCTTAATAAGCGAACTAAAAATATGTAAACAAGAAGAAAATCATGCTGTGCAGTCGGAGGATACATCTGGTTTTGGTCAGCCAGCTCGCGAATGCATGTATCCTCCGACTGCACAGCATGATTTTCTTCTTGTTTACATATTTTTAGTTCGCTTTTTAAGCAGTCGGGTTTTTTGATATTTTAATTAACTTTTTTTAATCGAAATTATCTGCTTATTTCCTGAAATAAATATCACTTAGTTATTGATTTGGTATAATATATGCCCGAACACTCAAGTTACTACTTATTGGGAAGGACGATGGATGTTCCTATGAGTAATATAGGTATAAATATCTACTCATTTTGGTAACTGTGACGTAGTTCCGTGTAAATACATTATCATCCACTCCCAACACTCAGACGTGCTGTAATTAAATTTAGTCGGGACAAGCGGATGACTGGATAGGTGGATGAACCCTACCTTCAGCACGAGCATCGCGATGTCGTTGTCTACGCGGCTCGTGTACCTGTAGTACTCGTGCAACTTGATGTCCACGACCGGTATTATTTGTCTGAAAAAGAATGTCGATTGTGTTGATAACAGTTTGACGCATTTTTTAAACCTATCACGCCTTGACATAAGGAGAGGGCCTATTGTCATTTACGACCCGAGATTTTAAAATAAAGTAATTATAGATGGCTTAAAAATAAGTCGTTATAAATTGCATGAATTGATACTTAAGATTTTCGTACCTATTGTATTTCATAAACTAAACGGGCTTGTTGACTCTTAAAAATAAAAGCCATTAATTAAAATCTTAAGTGTTTGTGCAGCGCTGGCGGCAAGCTAGTTATAAATAATGTCTTTTAAACTAAGAGTAATACTCGTTGCTCTTTCGGCTATTATGGTAAAGATCACTGCCTTGGAGCTTCATCCATTATAGACTTTGTATTTATAAATCTTGCTTACTCTATTAAAAGGCTTGAAGATTACACAAACGTGAGTGAACATGTGTCATTCCCATACATTGATTTATTTTCTACTAGCGTTATCAATTGTATTTTGTCAGCTTGGCTACAGGTGCTGGTATGTTACAATTATTAGTTCTTCTTTTCGAATAGTTTGGGCCGAACAGCTAAGCAGTCACGTGAATACAGTGACAGTTATGTGATGTTCCTTAGGTTCTTTTAAGTGCAGGTGTATTGATCACTTGGGTCATATCTTATGGAAAGCATTTAGGTGTTTATAGGGAGTCTGGTGTTGTACAGTAAATAGTCAGTTATACAAACCTTTTTATAAAGATACGAGTAGCTTAAAGCTACAATATACTTAGGTACCATTCACTTAGGCCCAGAATTTTTCTCCGTTTGTAACTAAACCAATGGTTAAATATACTAACCAATGGTTTAAATTTCGATAAAGCGCGTTTATTCATCAATATTTACTTTAACAGAAGGTTAAATAATTATCTCTCCAACATATTTGACCATTTCTAAGCATTTTACCGAAATTTTAAAACATTTGTTACCATATCCACAGATAATATAATATTAGCATACAGATGCCTCGTCCCATACAAAGAAACCGTGCCGACGTAACTAGCGTTTTTCATCTGATTATACCGATTTTTTTGTAAATCGATCGCGTTCTGTTCCGTTCCACGGCGATAGATAGATCACCATCTATATCCGTGGAAAGAAACCGAACGCGATCGATGTACAAAAAATAATCAATATAATCAGTACAGTACGTCGCGCGTCGGCACGGTTTCTTTGTATGGGATGAGACACCACTAACCATTGGTTGAGCCTCTTGATTAAAAAAAAACTGGGCCTTAATCGCTTACAAGTATATATATAATAGAATACCTGAAAAATACTCACCCCATACCGGTAATGCCGTCCGAACCAAGTTTGACGATAGGTCTCCTAATTTGATCAGTGAGCAAGCAACTGGCCGACGTGATGACAATCTTACTCCGTACCAGGGCCCCAGAACAGTACAGGTTATTATAAACGATCAGCACATGGAACGGAACGTCTTGTATAGTAGCTCGGTACTGGTGATAAACAGTTTTCGCGCCGTAGTATGTAGATAACTCGTTCTTCGGCAGATATCGATACGAAGTGGCGACGTGTAAAGAATTCAGTAGCCATGTCAGATATAATCTGTGGAATAAATGGAATGTATGACAAGGCAATTTCAGATTTCTTGAAGGCGAAATTACTTGCTATCGTGACTTATGTTGTGAACGTTGGTTTGTTTGTTCTAACTCTACCTATATGTGTTAAATGATGCAATCGCTTATTTTTTATTATTCATTAAAGATACTCATTAAATCTTCATCATATCAGCCAAAAGACAATCACTGCTGGAAATAAGCCTCCCCCAAGCGCTACATTGATCGATCCCGTGCGTCTCGCATCCAGGGGATCCTCGCAACCTTCACCAGGTCATCGGTCCACCTGGTGGGAGGCCTTCCAACACAACGTCTTCCGGTTCGCGGTCTCCACTCCAAAACCTTTCTGCCCCATCGGCCATCCGTTCTGCGAGTAACGTGCTCAATTAAATATTAATAGTATACAAAAGATAATATCTTAAGGCTTCTCTTCAGTTTTAAGGATTTTTTTTAAACATACTTTTTCAAGTAAATAATGTCTGTGAACGTAACTTATCGGGACCATAAATAAGCTACGTGTAGAAGAAATTGGCCGCGTTTGCATTCCTCCGCCCATTACACACTCGTCTCACGTACGAACTAGTAAACTGATTTAGGTCTGTCTTCTTTTATTGTTATTACATGTTCTAGAAAGTGAGTCTATGTTCTATCCTAATATGATAGCTTTTATGATGAAAGCTATCCATACAAATTATATTCGACTAAGTAGCTACTAAAACTAACTATTACTGCCATCATCATCATCATCCATACTAATCCCGCATCCACAGGTTTATTTTCTAACACACCACTCCAGTTATTACCCTCTTTCGTCAGCTTTTCCTCCATTCTTAATTTTTTTATCATCAAGAAAAATCATTCAAAAAAAAAGAATCAACTTCAGCTTTTATACATCTTATCTGACAAACATCTCTCGCTTTTTTCTCCCTAACTCTAGCAATCTGGTAGAGGTATTTTTGGCCTGCTGGACTATCAAGCGCATCGTATATTTTGTCGAGTGCTTTTGCTCTCGCTATAGCCATGGTTTTCTTAGCTTTTATATTCACAGCATCACACTCCCTCTTTTTTTCAGCTTTCAAACTAGCGTTTTGCTATTCTACACTTTGCCATTCCTTGATTTTTTTCTTCTTTTCCTTGAACACATTTTGTATTTCTATTGACCACCACCATGCATCCATCCGTCGTGCCCCTTCCTTTCGTCTCTCCCAATATATACTCCACTGTACTACTAATACACCCAGCAATCTCCTTCCAACTTTTACACTTCGATCTTCCATGTATCCCATTTCTATCATTTTGTTTAAAACTCGATCTCGAAAG
The DNA here is from genome assembly GCA_945859665.1 of Anorthoa munda. Classification (NCBI taxonomy): domain Eukaryota; kingdom Metazoa; phylum Arthropoda; class Insecta; order Lepidoptera; family Noctuidae; genus Anorthoa; species Anorthoa munda. The sequence goes on along the minus strand of OX243897.1, from coordinate 41,638,311 downwards.
TTCTACGCACAATCATTATTTTCTAGCATATGCCATTTTATTTTAGGAGGAGGACCCTCTTTGCTTTTTAAGCTCTGCATTATGTTTATTTTTACCTCTTGTACCATAACCAGGAGTCTATGCTGGACAACCAAGTCATCTCCTGGCAATATTTTGCAATTTTCGACGTGCTTGTAGCGGCACCGACGCCGCCACTTACAAAAACTAATGACATGACGTCACACAAATCCTGCATCGCGCAAGTAAAGTTTTCGGCGCGATTTGAACACATACAACAGTCCGACATCAACCGTTGGGCAGTTGCCCGGACCAGACACAACACCCGTCTGGTCGGAGGATCCTCCCTTTTCTATGGAGGTTTGTGGGACTTTACACCCTGTCCCACATAACCCCAAACTGGTGACCCTCGAACATGAACATCAGCGCAGCCTTCGTGCAGAGCTACTTCATCGTGACGTCATCATCACTTCCTCAAGCTTTCGAGCAGCGAGTCATACAGCCAGCCAGTACCCACGGCATCTACGGGGGTATCCTGACCACCAGCATGCAGCGGACGCGCATACCTGGTCATCACCCTCAGCTTCTTTCATCACCGCTCCGACTCACTGGAGCCAGCAGCACTGTCCCGACTCACTGGGACACATCATCACCGCTCCGAACTACTGGAGCCAGCAAAAACTATCCCGACTCACTGGGATATCATCACCCCGACTCACTGGGGCACAACCGCATACAGTTCCGACTCACCGCGAACTCTGCGACTTCCGGTTCCGACTCACGGGAACCAACCTTCCACTGGCCAGGCACGCATCACAAGATGTACGGACGACTCAAACTGCTATCGACCTCCGGTCTCCGGAGGGGAGTGATGTAGCGGCACCGACGCCGCCACTTACAAAAACTAATGACATGACGTCACACAAATCCTGCATCGCGCAAGTAAAGTTTTCGGCGCGATTTGAACACATACAACAGTCCGACATCAACCGTTGGGCAGTTGCCCGGACCAGACACAACACCCGTCTGGTCGGAGGATCCTCCCTTTTCTATGGAGGTTTGTGGGACTTTACACCCTGTTCCACCTACCCCCAAATGCTGTATGCCAACGGTAATAAAAGACAATTATATAAGTAATTACCAGCGTCAATACACAGCGAACTATGTAATCACTTACATATTAAGTCAAAACGCCGATTTATATACTCCATCCACTGCTCAAAGAAAAAATAGATAAGTACTTACTTACTAAGTATAGCACTTTCAACCGTTTTATTCTCATAAAGCACTCTTGCTTTAGTGATATTTTAAGTAATTTAAAATTCCAATCGTGGACTCAGCCATGCAAACACTGGCCCGTGAAGACGGAAATTCCGTAAGTACTCACAAAATCATCTCGCTTCAGTGTGAATAGTATGAAAGTTAATTCGAATCCGGCCGCGGGTCCTGCATAATGGAAAATATTTCAAGAGCGACGCTTGTTAGCGTCCGCGCCGAGACTCGAACTCAAGTTATAAAGCGGGCACAACAATAAACAAAGAGAGAATGGTAACAAACCGATAAAGCGTACTCGTATTTGTGAGTAAAATTCGCAATCATAGTCCGACGAGCCGAATAGCCGATACCGAGTTATTACCGCTTTCGTAAAACATCGAATGAGCTGCACATAAAATATACACGCTCGTTCTGAAATGTTTGTTCGTTCTTAAATGCATGGTACAATGGTAAGGTATATTTTTTCGGGAGTTATTTCGGAGTGCAATCACAACATGCTGTGTTTTTGTTTTTTATTGATACTGTACCTTACTTTAAAATTGGATGCGTATGATTTGGTATGAAATTTTTAATACAATACATCGTCTGCCGACAGTTTACAAACACACACATCTACTGGTAACTTCAAAACCTTGTTCAATAAACAAACATATTTTCAAGTTTTAGAATTCCATCCAATACGACCATAACAATACATTTTCGATGATTACATACGAAACTTATTGTTCGCAACATATTTTATAAAGAAGAACGAGTTTGTGAAAAAAAACAATAAAAGAGTTGGCGGACGGGCTGCTATGGGTGCTTATAATGGTCCATTTGCATGGTTGTCACGTGCTGAGGGAACACGAATGGCTTCAACAGGACATGTTGAGGGAACTGCCTCGGCTTCATCAATGCCACTCTTTTCCTCATTTACCTGTAATGTTAAGTCAAGAAGCGAGGTTGTGCGTTAAGGAAACTTTACGGATATCGCTCGGGTGTAAGTGACTTCGCTGTTTCTCAAACGGTTTTCCCAAGAAAATGTTACTTTGTGATGTCGATATACCTATATCGCAGGATTTTCTTAAGTTATTTACTTTGGTTAATGATTTATGCTTAAACGTAAATTGTATATATACTCTCACAAATATAAGGCGCTTGAGCGCGGTTTTTTTTTTGTTATTTTATATCAGCCCACTCTTTTTACTTCTGTAGGCGGTTTGCCGTTGTAGTCCAGTCCCTTATGAAGCAGTCCAGCTCGTCTCTCCATCTTCTTCGAGACTTTCACGGCGTCGTCTTCTGTTATTCTGTAACCATTTACGAGTATAAGTTAACTTTTTTGTCAAGAGGTATATTTTGATCTAAATTCAATTTGTGATAATAATGTTTAGCAGGGTTGTTATGGTACTGCAATAAAGATAATAAAAAGAATATTCTAGGTATAGGCACAAAGTACGTAAGCGGCGGCGCGTATACTTTTTATTTTGCCGTATAGGTGACTGCAGCAATAATCTACATTATTTTCCAAATTATTTTCGCACGATTGCGATTTGCATGCTTGTATAAACAAAAACAAACATAAAACAGGCATGCAAATCTAAATCGTTTTAAAAGCAATCCCGTAACAGGCTTTAGAGGTACACAATAGAAAGCAATATGTACGTATCTTTACGTAACATCTTAAGAGGCAGACGCCATGGAACTATACCATCAATCTGTTGTGTTAGCAGATTGCCAACTAAGCCTAGCAGCACCATAATAATATGTCTTCCGTGGAAGCCAGGCCAACAACAGAGGTAACAAACGATACACAGCCTATATCTACCAATACTTAACAATAATTTGTAATACCTTATAATGTAATGTTTTGATAATCTGATTAATTTAATTTAATGTTTTATCGAATTTATTTTATGTTTTAAAATGTCCGTGTTTGCATAATATATGTTATCCATAGGTACTATATATAAGCAATTGACCGAGCGAGCACGAGTGAAGCGTCTCCGTTTTAGCTTGGGGGCTAGGGCAAAATTTTTTGCGTATGTGCGGCTGTTCTCCTCTACAGGTCACATTTATCAAACGATAATCGTGAAATTTTGTGAGCAGGTATTTATAGGTATAGAATTTATTTTTCGAAAAAAAAAACTAAAAGACAGACTCGCGAGATAGACTCACAGAGCCACTAGTATACCTTAATATTATAATTGTGGAAGTGACTCTGTCTGTCTGTCTGTCTATTACTTTTTGAAATAAACGGCTGAACGGATTTTGATGAAACTTGGAATATGGGTAGACCAGAGACTGGATTAGGACGAAAGAAACTTTTGATCTCGGTATAGTGTACCCTTGGGATAGTAAAAAACTTTCACACTGGTGAAGTTGCAGGCAGAAGCGAGTCTACACTATAATATAATAAGAATAATAATCTACACTAATATTATAAAGAGGAAAGATTTGTTTGTAAGTTTGTTTGTAATGGCTAAACAATGGAAAGACATTTTTTTTTTTGCCCGGAAGCTGGTTCTGTGAGGTGGGCCACGAGAATACAGCCGCGAGGAAAAGCTAGTCTGAAATAAATACATGGCAAAAATATTTGATTTTATTGAAATATATTCGAGGTCTGAATATTTTTGTAGCAGTCGTAATTAAAATTGTTTCGCGTTGGCGTGTAGGTGCTCTGTTTATACAAGAGACGAGGATTAATTGAAAAAGTTCACGTGCAGTTACACTGTTGATGTTTTATTCACGAGTTCAGTTAGAATTTTCATTTGATTTTTAAACCAACGGCTGTAGGTACGCTTTTGTTGCTCAGCTTATCAACTCTAAATTACTTTTGGCTTTGCGTTTTTGCTTGTTTCGTGGTTTTTTAAATTTATGAGGAAAGGAATTGTGATTTTAAGTCGCAAGGAGAATTATTATTTTAAAATACACCTATTTTACATTGAGCAATGGTTGCATTATGTTTTGTGGTCCGGCCACTGAGTAAATTCCTGAAAGAGATGAATGGCCTAATCCTACATGAGCCATTAAAATATTGACTAGATTGCTTCTTATAGAAAACTGATTTTAGTAAAATTTATCTATATAATCTTAATTGGGAGAAATGCCAACACAGTTCACTGCTTCAGGTTAGCTTTTAGAAAAATCTATTCATAAAAAACCTTTTAACTTCGGATCAAACTAAACTCAACAATTTCCAACAAAGTATCATTATGTATTTTCCTTTTAATACTTCATCCCTTTACTTAACAGTTTTTAGGGTTCCGTACCCAAAGGGTAAAAACGGGACCCTATTATTAAGACGCCGCGGTCCGTCTGTTTCTGTCTGTCCGTCTGTCACTAGGCTATATCTCTTGAACCGTGATAGCTAGACAGTTTAAATTTTCTTCTTCCTAGCCTTTTCCCACTTTAGGTGGGGTCGGCTCTCCTTATTTCACGGCGCCAAGACGTTCTGTCGAGGGTTGTCGGGTCAGGTAATTTCTCCTTCTTGAGGAGCTTCGTCATACTGGTCCACCATGTCAAAGGAGGTCGTCCTCGGCCTCTTTTGTCTTCAGGTAGGCTCAGAGCCGTTCTCACGACGTGTTCTTCTGTCCTTCTGATGACATGTCCATACCATCTCAGTCTACTCTCCGTCAACTTGTCCTGTATTGGAGCCACCCTTAAAGTGCCTCGGAGGTACTCGTTGCGGACCCTATCCATTCTCGTCACTTCTCCAGACCACCTCAGCATTTTCATTTCTGCGGTGTGTAGTTTTTGGACGTGGCTGTTTTTCACGGCCCAGCATTCGGTACCGTACATCATTGCCGGCCTAACCGCCATCTTGTATACTTTGCCTTTTGTGCGTATTAGCATTCGGGTGTCGCATAAGACTCCCGTCATACTTCGCCATTTTTGCCAGGTAACATTTACTCTGTGCGCCACGTCTGCATCTACGTCTCCGTTTTCGGAAATTACTGAGCCGAGATATTTAAATTGGGTTACTGTCGGTACTGGTGTATTGTCAGGGTAAAAGACTCCCTTAGCTGTATTGTCTTGGCTACCACTGAAATGACAAACGAGATGTTCAGTCTTCGTTCTGCAAACCCTGAGACTAGCATATTCTAATGCGTTCACCCAACGGCAGAGAGTAACTTGCATATCTTCCGCATTCTTGGAAACCAGAACGATATCGTCAGCATAGAGGAGATTCCAGGGAAGTGGAGCCTGGAAATCTTTGGTTATAAGATCCATTACGAGGTTAAATAAAAGGGGGCTCAGTGCAGAGCCTTGATGGACTCCCCCTACGGTGAATTCTTGACTCAGACCAGCTGCACTCCTAACTTTCGTACGTACATTACGGTACATATCTTGTATACTACGTACATAACATTCGGGAAGCTGTTGTGCCCTAAGCGCTTGCCATACTAACGTCCGTGGCACTCGGTCAAAAGCCTTTTCAAGGTCTATGAAAATTAGGTGCAGGTCTTCCCGGTTCATACGGTGTTTTTCAACCAAGAGTCTGACCGCTTGTATAGCGTCTGTTGTAGACCTAGAGGGTGTGAAGCCAAATTGGTTTTGACTTATGGAAATAAGTAATTGGATGCAGTAATTCAATACCCTTTCCCAGGGTATAGGACGTAAGCTTAATGCCTCTGTAGTTTGCGCACTGTGTGACATCTCCTTTGTTTTTATAAAAAGGTACAAGAACGCTAAGTCTCCATCTTCTCCGTTCGGAGGATGATATTAAAAAGTTTTGTGAGCCATTCTATGCCTATATGTCCTAACATTTTCCATATTTCTGTAGGTAAATTATCTGGCCCAACTGCTTTACGATTTTTCATCCTTTTCACAGCATTGATCACCTCATCATATCCAATTCTATGCACTGGACCTTCCACAGGGTCAAAAAGTACCTGATATTGGCTTGGGAATTACGTGTTCATGAGTTCATTATAGAATTGGTACCACCTACAGTTTATCTCATTGTCTGTAGTTAGCAATTTCTGATCTTTGTCTTTAATGTATTTATTAAATTTTATATCTTGAGTCGATCTACGTCTAGTTTTAGCAATTTTGAATATTTCTGTATTTGTTTCTGCTCTTTCAATTATGTCATATAAACTCTGTCTCGCCTTTGCTCTTGCTTGTGCAACCTTGCTCTTTGAAAGCAATTTTGATTGTTTGTATTTGATGTGATCCTCTTCTAATTTTGAGGTTTGCCAGGTCTTGAATAGTATTTTCGTGTTTTTAAACTGTTCCTTCACATCATCATCCCACCAGGTCGGGTCTTTATTGTTGCTAATACCTCCCTAGAAATGCCAAGTTTGACTTGTGCTTTACTTTTACAGGTCTTTTCAAAATTTGACCACATTTCGTCTGCATTATCATAGTCTTTTGCAAGCTCCTGGTGTAGGTAGTCGTGCATATCTTCGAGGAATGAATCGCCCTTAGAGCTGGAAAGTACTTTCCATTTTATTCGAGGAGTTTTATTTGTCCGAGTCTTTATAGGTTTAGGTAATTTAAATACACCCACCAGTATTCTATGTTGGGAGGTAAGAGATTCCCCTGGAATGACTTTGCAATTTTTGAAATTGGTCCTTGATCTTCTATCGACTAAAATGAAGTCTATTTGAGAACATTTCCCTCCACTTTTGTATGTTATGAGGTGTTCATTTTTCTTCCTGAACATGGTGTTAATTATTGATAGTTCATGTCTAGAATAGAAAAGAATAGTATAGAATAGAATATACTTTATTGTACACCATAAAATTATACACATTTACAAGAAAAACTTATATAAAAAAGATTAGATGCAAATTCCAGTATATAGTCGCCCTCTTTGTTAGGATTCCCATAGCCAAAGTTTCCGTGGACATCGCTGTATGTCTTATTAACGACTCCCATATGCCCATTTAGGTCTCCCATGACAAATTTTGTTTCTTGTGATGGTATGCTGGCTATATATTCGTCAATTTCCTCCCAAAAGGAATGTTTTTCCTCATCCTTGCATCCTACTTGTGGTGCATATGTACAGATTACATTAATAATAGGTTGATTGTCTAATGCCGATTTTATTCCTATCAGCCTATCTAACTTTCTTTCGATACTAATAATTCTATATTTGAGTTGATAATGAAGGACAATGCCCACGCCGTTATGTTTACTGTTTTGTCCATGGTAGACCAGCTGGTACCCCATCCCTAGGTCTCTGGATTTGGATCCCTTCCATTTCGTTTCCTGTACGCAGCAAATGTTAATATTCCTTCGTTTCAAGGTTTCTGCTAGTTCTTGTGTACGGCCTGTCAGGGATCCCAGATTTCACGTCGCTATTCCAAAAGTGTGCACGGACTGCGAACATGCGTTTCTGTCAAAGTCGTCGCTTGGGGGGAAGCCCTAACATTTTTCGCTCTTTTCATGTCCGCGTCGCTTGAGGGGTACGCCCTAGTATGATTGCCCTTATCTTTCTTGTCTTTGCTCATAGTGAAATAGGAGGGTTGTTTTGGTTGAATTTTTACGGCCGGTTACCACCTGACCCTGGCCAAGACTGTAACCTGCTACGAGGCTTAGGCGCCGCCGTTGGCCCACTAAAGGCTCATCCGCCGCCATCCTTACTGAATGCTCCAGCCTGAACGCCCAGCACACGTGCAGGCTACACGCGGGGTTTGTTATCGGAGTATCCATCTCCGGCCTTGTGGTCCGCGGGAGGTATTTTATTTCCCTCCTACCCTATGGAGGTCTGACCCCCATCGAGCATCCCCCTATCCGCCACCTGGAGACGCGTCCTCTAGGGAATCAGGCTACCCCGAGGATGCCGCTATAAAAACAAATACAATAAAATAAATATTTAAGTGGGGCTCCCATACAACAAACGTGATTTTTCGCCGTTTTTTGCGATAACGGTACGGAACCCTTCGTGCGCGAGTCCGACTCGCACTTGTTTTAAAAGTTTGTTTTCAATCTTAAAAAGGCAAAGCGCAAACTTTTGAAATTAACCTTCCGCCACGCAGGCGATTTATTAAGCCTTCTACCTTTTGCTGCATAAATCCGACGATCAAACAACCTTCAAATTAAATTTAAAGAATTTATGAAAACTTTTGGCAATATAATTTAAAATTTCTTGTTTTAATCTTAAACCAGTAGCGAAATTGAATTTATTTGTAATTACTTCGTTAGAAAGTTTATTATTTAGAAACAATTAGGGAAGCACTTGATAACTTTTTACTGATTTACTTATGATTTAAGTGCGGGCTGTGCGCTCCTCAATTAAGCTAAGTAACATGGGTTTATTACTTGTTTATGGTCCTCCAGTGGGTGTATACTATACTGGCGAGTACAGCCCACTCGCATACAATAGTAGTTGATGGCTCCTGAGATAGTTTTACGACGGCCATAAACTGATAAACAAGTACATTAGTTATACATCGACCATTACGTATATGTTCTTCAGCAAAATGTTCAATACATCACCCTATTTCTCCGACAATGACCAATAACGTTAGGCTTTTATTTTGGCATTTTATTTGACATGCAAAAACAAACCATTACCCTCATTCGCGCGTCCTTATTTCAATAAGTCGCTCAAGAATTTGGCAATGTATTCGTATGAATAAATAATATCGTATTCACTGTCCCACTTTTATCTACTCAGTTTATAAAAACAATTATTTTAGACAGGAAAGTCTCGTATTTACATAGTTACCTTTGAATGCTGAAAGTTGGACGTAGTTTACTGTTGTTATTAAATAAGTGAGGGTCCTCCTCTTTGTTTTAGCTTAATTTTATTCCGGCGGGCGAATAATGTCTTTTGAAGTAAAAGGGAAAGTATAATCAGGGCGTAAGATCAAAGATTTCATTATTGATAAGTATCCTTGACCTTGTTTTACAAACAAATAGACAGGGTAAACAAAAAAGGTCGATCGTTACTTCTATGTTATTGTCAAATACTTTTGTTTACATAATGTAGAACGAAGGTCCGAGTATAAGGCCGTATCACGCGCGCGTAGTCCCGTAGCGCGTAGTCTCGTAGCGGCGTAGCTTGCGGCAGTCACGCTACGGCGAGAGCTTGGGTCGGTCGCTACGCGGCGCTACGAGTGTTCGCGGCCACGTAATGTTGTGTTCGGTCGTGCTCTTGGCTCTGTTCGCCTCCGTCCAAGGACGTGCGGTAAGCATCACTTTTAAGCTTCTATTCTTATAACCCGCCTTCCTTACTTGGCTGTATTTTACTTGCGTAGTTAGTTTAAAAGTTTGGTGCCGCAGTGATTTGTATTGAAGACGAAAAAGGTCTCCGAATTTTAAGTTGTCGCAGTTTTATAGTTCAAAAATGTTTTGTTACTTTAGAATATGGGTAATTTTTTTTTTTTTGATAAACTATGACGTTTTATTGAACTTTTAAATAAATAGTTTGTAGTCTATTTTCTTTCATGAATAAATTTTTTTGTATGTTCCTTTATTCTACCTTATTAGTATGATTCAAATCAATCATGTTGATGTACATTACGTACAGTAAAGCTTAATATAAGTTATTAAGTACGTAACATATTTACATCTATTTATATTCATACACATCTCTCAAACATAACTGAAATTGACAGCTCCAAAACTTTTAAATAAATTACGGTTACCAAAACTTATTAATCAATTTACCTAAACTCTACCAAACTTATTTATCTAATTGCGTCGTATCACACAATCACATTCTGGGCGAGAATGAACTCATTAAGTAAAATGAATACAACATATAATTATACATTCACCGCAGTTAACCCTCGAATGAATTCACCTCGGACTCGTATCACCCGGGGGTTAATTTCTACAGGACTGCTTCACATGTGCCATTGTGCGTCGTTATGTTTGTTGGGTGCAAACATAACCGTCTTAAGGGGAATGCGCTATGGGAACACGCGGGATTTGAAATTTTCTTACGTTTTTGGAATTTAATGCTCAGTATGTAGGTATTAGGTTATATGTTATTAAAAATGTTTTTCGCCACCGTAACAAATATTTATTTACCGACGAAATGCAATAATAAAAAATGTAATCAAAAGAAAGAAAATTCTTCATTTGGCACAACTCAAAGGCACATTTGGCACAACCAAGTTTTCAAAACAAAACAACTGCTACCAATATGTGTATGTAGTGTGTGTAGTATGTTCTAATTACCCGATTGAATAATTTTACCCGATTGATTTTAATGAAATTATGACATTTGAGGCTAATTCTAACTTAGGGAGTTGTATTGAAGATTTTTATTATTAGACTTCTGTACATGTTACTGCCTCGAAAATCCCTTGTGCTATCCCCCTTAAGACAGTTATGTTTGTGCCGTAAGTACCATCTTAAACTACTAACGGCTGGATCCACAAACTAGTTGGAGTTGGGCATTAGCCACATTGTTATCAGCGGCCCATTTGTGCCTAATGTTCTTGCGTCTTGCGCCTTCTGTCAAGGAGACACTGACGTAACGATTACCTAAATGGACGCCATTTTTTATACAAATTGAGCTATTTGATATAACTGTTCAGTTATGACGGTACCTTACATAAGATATAACTTATATAAAAAGTTATAGAGGGAGTGGAAAAGTTTCCTATTCCCTTCAGTTTCCAAGTAACTTTGTATATAATGTAAGTAAATATAATGCGTGACCCATTGATTGATTTTCAAACTATCTTCTTGTAACTAAATCTTACTTCAGAAACTTAATACGAGTAAAAAGTACAGACTCCTTTTCAAGTTACAAACAATAGTCGTCGAACTAGGAAGAAATATACTTAAAAGTTGAATTGCAAACGTTTTTAAGTTTAGAGTCAACCGAGGGAAATAAATAAACATTATTTCTTGAAGACAGACAGATACAATTTCTAATTATGCCGTAGCTTCACTGTAAATGTTTTACTATGTTAAAGATGAAGTAAACAACATATTCCCCCTTTTAGCTTTAGAATTTTTATTTGAAAGAAAAGAGGTACTCATGGTATTCATACATGATATTATACTCGTGCGAGCTATTTAAAAAAATATTTCCTTTTCATTTCGCTGCTAGTTTGAAATGAAAGAAAAACAAAGTGCACCCGCGTATCTATCGATAATATTTTTAAACTCTCTATGTTATTGTTTGTGGTTCAAGCGATCGAGCGACGGTAGTTTCATTTCCGACGGCAACGTTTGCCATTCAGCTATAAGAAGTTACAATTATCAGGATTATTATTATCCAGTTGTGTTACTTTTAAAAGTAACTTTGTTGAATCTACTACGTTTCATATTTTACATTATAGGGATGATTCCTGGGTAAAAAAAAAATAAGCGCGTCAAAATTCAGGCGTTAGGACTTGTGACGTCACTTCTAAGTAAAATGTGTAGCAAATCGTTACATCAGGCAAAATTTCAACGTACTATATCGTCGTCCTTTTTTGTTTACTTGAATAAAAAAAAATACGTACCTAAACATCCGACGGACTAAAAATATTTTTAGTCATCATGATATTCAATCAATGAAAGATTACTATTACTATTATAGTCATTTACACCATTCCATTAAATGTATCATTGATCTTTTAACCATCTGCAGGAGGAAGTCATCACATTTCCACCGTCGGCTGACGATTTATAAAAGTTTTTCTGGATATCCTAAAACATTACAAGTACCTGGTTGAAAGGGGACTTTCATATCACAGATGTAGTCGTTCTGCATTAAATTAGAAGCCGCCTGTATAAGGATGAAAGAGCTTATTCAGCGCTTTCCAAGCAGCTACATTTGAGCTGGGATTTAGGGTTTATTCAAAGAAGACGTACGTATATATGTGGGATATATTTCACACATTTCACGAACGATACGGGGTACTTACGAGATACCTAATAGAGTTACGTCTTCGCTTGGCAAGCAAAGACGGTTAGCAAAGACAAAGGTACTGAAATTTCATAAAAATAGTAACTACGATATGAAGCCAATCCAGACAAATATATTTATAAAATTTGAGCTCAAAATCCAGGGTTAACAATTACCTACCAAAAAAAATCGATATCAGAAGCTGTCCATTTCAAAGATTGATATAAAAAAGTACCCACGTGCACGACAACTGTACGCATTCACAAATACAATTCTTAGCTTTGTGATTTGTCAGCAATCGCTCCGCTGTCAAACGCAAACCTCGATTTATTTGTAAACTTGATAAAGACAAAAGCTAAAATGTCAAGGGCCATAACAAAGTACAAATAAATACCTACTTCTTATTGAACCCCCAATACAAACAAAATGTCTTTATATTTGTTACAGCGAATGGCTTTGAACTACGAATAATACAATACTATTTGTAAGTACTTTTGAATTTGGATCGAGGATCAAAAGTCTGTTTTAAATAAGTTATTTTGTTAGCTACCAGTATGTCTGTGTTGATTGGCAGGGGGTACGTTACCTGCCTACTTCGATGATTTTTTTAAACACGACTTACAACTTAATTTTCTTTACGCACAGGTCAAGGAGGTTTCAAAGACACATTATATAACTCCCATTTCATTTCATCACATAAATCTGACACCTTCAAAACTACCTTTAAAATGTGTTTACTCCAAGCTTTACTGAACCTTGGGTACGTTCTTAAAGATGGTACTTATCAATACAATAGAGCTTAAAGGCATTCCTTGGAGTATCATCAAGATATTATATAAAATCAATTGAAGCGAATTGAACAATTGATAGGCATAAACACGCCCAAGTAACACAGGAAGCATTTTAACAAACGAATAGTAAACTTATGTAGAACTTAAGGTCCGTATAAACTCTTATATAAGTTTACCGAGCATCTTGATGCTTTATACTGGCATTTTTAAACCATTATGATGCTTTACACTGTATAACGTTTGGATAATGGCATATGAAAATGCTTTTGTAAAGCCTTTAGTTTTAGTGCAGCAAACCACAACGCAGCAGTACAGCTTTCAGCTGCTTTTAGTGCATTTGGATTTACAATAGCATTTTTAAGTAGTAAATAAATGTTTAATGCTGTTTAACAGCATATACATGAATCATTATAATGCCACGTAAATCCACTATACAGCTTTCAGCTATTTTTAGTGCCTTAAGGTCTACAATAGCATTTTTAAGTAGTAAGATAATGTCTAATGCTGCTTAATAGCATAAACTTGTACCATTATAATGCACCGTAAATCCGTTATACAGCTTTGAGCTATTTTTGGTGCCCTTTGTTGTATAATAGCACTTTTTAGTGGTTAGTAAAACCCTAGACTTGCTGAACAGCATATACGTGAATCAATTTAAAGCTTGCATTTTTAAAGATTAACTGAGTTCTGTTGTATAGCTAACAGCTCTTTAATCAAATACAAGTGAGTTATTGTAATGCGTAAAGCTGTATATAGGTTCATTTTACTTTATTCGTAAAACCAGTTGAGGCCATTTTGAGGAAAAGCACATTATTCGCTATAAACATGTTTTTTTTGTTGACGGCAGCATAATTATTTTAATAAGCCACGCGCAGGCATATGGAGATCATGCGTTCAGAAAGCTATTTTGTCAACAGACTCTTGGCAAACGAATACAAGTTGTACAAAAATTCTGAAATTGTTTTTTTTGTTTTGCTCAAGGATCCCCAAAATTGCGTTCAAGTAATAGCACTATTTTAGTCTACATCAATTCTACTGGTATACTGGTGAACCCATATAGAACTACTTTATAGACAATAGCACTACAGTGGTTCATCAAAAGTCTTCTATCTGCCCTCTGGCTTAATAATTGTTCACGTGTGAGTATTTATACTGCTGGCGGCATTAATTAGCCTTTTTAAAGGCTCACCGGGCTGCTACAGACCGACACCATTTTGTAAATATTTTATAACCAAAAAGTATTATCATTCGGACCTATTTATATAAGCATTAGGCCTATATAGTAATAATATAACTTAATTTAATACTGTCCAACCAATACTATTATGTTAATTATGCAAAATTCGTTCTATACTAAAAATACACAAATTTTTTGGTTATTTTACGCATATATTTATATATTTTTTTAAAAAAAACCACATAATATCGAGGGCCCGTGAAAATTTTCAATGAAACTTATATAGACATTTACAGTAAACTACATTGCGCAGTAATATTTGAAGGCATGAAATAACAAAAGAGTCAAAAACTTAAACAGTATTATATATTTTGTTTTGATGCAAACAAATATGGAGTCACTCTCTCAGTTTTGACCCTCTTCATCCATATTATATTGCGAGACAAAGTAGTTAAAATACAACGATAATTGTATTATATCATTTGTACCGTGGTATTAGAGATGTTTTTGCAATAATGTAGGGTTTAATTAAGTTCTAACTGTGAACACTTAAATAGCTCCAATAATTCTTTTACTATATTCTAATGCTAGTCTAATGCTTTTGTAATGCAATTAACATCTTCTTTATCAATAATATTGCTAGTATTATGCTTCTGTAATGCGATTGGCAACTTCATTGACCATAATATAGCTTCTTTAATGCGGTAGGCAACTTCATTGACCACAATAATGCTAATATAATGCGCCTGTAATGCAATTAAACAACTCTTGTGAACCAATTTAGGATCTAAAGCCGTATAATTTGTGCCCAAATAAGCATTACAGTAGCCGTATAATCGTTTGTAATGCTACTAAAGAACTAACTCAAAATGCGAAAACGATACAGAAATGCTGTAAGTCGGCCGTTATACTGCTTTGATGTGTTACTTGGGCGGGAACAATCGATTGTTAGAATTACGAAGTCAGATGAGACTTGAGAATTCAGCATGTTAATTGAGTTATTGGGAACAGCTTGTTCGAAGACTGCTTTGCAAGTTCGCTGCGCATGCCCTAACTACACCGGAATACCAATTATATATTGAAATGTTCATCGTTAAATGATATACATAAATATTACGAGTTAAATTAAGCTGGAGCCTGAGTATAATAATAAAAAATTGCAAAGTTATTTGGAAAATTCGAAAATAAGAGAAAGAGTTAAACAAAGTATGAATCCTTTTAAAATAAAGTAGGGCTTTGTTTCAATTTATTTTTGCCATTAACAAGATTGAACAAGACCCATAGAAATTTCACGGACGACTGCAGACGAAATTACCTTTAAATCTACAGAGAATCGCGGAAACAAGCTGAGCGGTGCGGAGGCGGTCAGATTTCACGATTCATCACGAAACGAGTTGCTCTTCTAACTTCGACAACATAAATGTTAATTTGCCTAAATAGTAGGTGCCGCCCAATTTGTAGGTTTTGCGATTAGGACCGGATTATTTGCAACACAATGAAAATGCAATACCAAATTACTGGCAAACTCGTGTAATTTATTTATAACACATAATAGTACACTTTACACAGAACACATACAGCTACTTACATAGTACAGGCGGGGCTTAGAGCTGAATCAATACGGGGCTCCCATAACAACAATGGAGCAACGGGGCCGCGTCCTACTCTCAGGTAGAATATCTGGCCACTGCCCTGCGCTCTGCGCCGGCACAGTTCGCGGCGTTGCCAAGAGCGGCAACGTTGGTGACAGAGCAACAAGGACGATAGGACACGCCCGCACAAGGGCGACAAGGATAGCAATATACGGCGCATGCGAGGCTGCTAGCTCGCATGCCACAGATAACAAAAAACTACAACTAACTAAACATAATAAAAGACACATACTAAAAAAGCACAGATAATGCAGAATGAGTTGCCTACATTCCACCCCCTTGTTCCTGAACACTCACTTCGGTAGGCAACACATCTAAATCATAGTATCTACATTATTCTAAACTTAGCGTCTTTAATAAAGTCTCACTTATTGTCATTAATACACTTGTGTAACACGCACTGTTACAAAACGCACAAACACAACGCGACGACGTACTCAAAATGTAGCTTGCTCGCTGTTGATGTGTGCACGGTGACCGGGCACTCGCTGACGCGTGGTCGGTCACGTGTCAGCCGGCGCGGGATACACCGTCGGGGCGTCGGGCGGCGGCGGCGGCGTCGTGGTCGCCGTCGTAGCAACGAGCGGCATCGACGCGGCGGACGGCGTCGGTGTGGGGCGCAACTAAGGCGCGGGGTGCGCCGTCGGAGCGGCGGGTGGCGTCGGCATCGCAGGCGTCGTAGCAATGAGCGGCGTCTGCGTTGGGCGCAACATATGCGCGGCGGGCGCCATCTGCGTCGCGGGCGCCGTCGTAGTAACAAGCCGCATCGACGCGGCGGACGGCGTCTGCGTTGGGCGCAACATATACGCGGCGGGCGCCGTCCGCGTTGGGCGCAACATATACGCGGCGGGCGCCGTCTGCGTTGGGCGCAACATATACGCGGCGGGCGCCGTCTGCGTCGCGGGCGCCGTCGTAGTAACAAGCTGCATCGACGCGGCGGACGGCGTTGGCGTGGGGCGCAACATATGCGCAGCGGGCGCCGTCTGCGTCGCGGGCGCCGTCGTAGTAACAAGCCGCATCGACGCGGCGGACGGCGTCGGCGTGGGGCGCAACATATGCGCGGCGGGCTGCGTCTGCGTCGCGGGCGCCGTCGTAGCAATGAGCGGCGTCGACGCGGCGGACGGCGTCTGCGTTGGGCGCAACATATGCGCGGCGGGCGCCATCTGCGTCGCGGGCGCCGTCGTAGTAACAAGCCGCATCGACGCGGCGGACGGCGTCTGCGTTGGGCGCAACATATACGCGGCGGGCGCCGTCTGCGTTGGGCGCAACATATACGCGGCGGGCGCCGTCTGCGTTGGGCGCAACATATACGCGGCGGGCGCCGTCTGCGTCGCGGGCGCCGTCTGCGTCGCGGGCGCCGTCGTAGAATTTTGCGATTAGGACCGGATTATTTGCAACACAATGAAAATGCAATACCAAATTACTGGCAAACTCGTGTAATTTATTTATAACACATAATAGTACACTTTACACAGAACACATACAGCTACTTACATAGTACACGGCGGGGCTTAGGGCCGAATCAATACGAGGCTCACCTAGCAACAATGGAGCAACGGGGCCGCGTCCTACTCTCAGGTAGAATATCTGGCGACTGCCCTGCGCTCTGCGCCGGCACAGTTCGCGGCGTTGCCAAGAGCGGCAACGTTGGTGACAGAGCAACAAGGACGATAGGACACGCCCGCACAAGGGCGACAAGGATAGCAATATACGGCGCATGCGAGGCTGCTAGCTCGCATGCCACAGATAACAAAAAACTACAACTAACTAAACATAATAAAAGACACATACTAAAAAAGCACAGATAATGCAGAATGAGTTGCCTACAGTAGGTATGTAAGTACTCCAGCGGTGCGCACGGTTGGGTGGCAAAATTATCTACAACAACTTCAAACAAGAACGATCATAGTTTCAAAATCTGGTGTTTGTTAATACGCGTTCCATCTTTGCCTGTTATTCATCTTTGAATAACACGCAATCGACATCAGCAACAATAGAAAAAGCAATTTTTTATTTGCACTTATTGTTATGCGGATTTTCTTCTATACAATCGTTGATGTAGCGAATAGAAAAGTTCATTAGAGTGGCGCGCGCCACAATCCTCCACAAATATTGACACTTTTTGAACAGAATTTCCACAAGTTTATGCATGCATTTCGAATACTTGAATGTATTCGGAGCAGTACACTGACTTTACAAACTTTCTTCTTGCGAAGAAGTTTGACATGGTTGACTGTGTCTGCTGTCTTTTATTGATAAACAAAGTCTGACAGGATTATATTGGTAGAGAATTTAGAACAGCGAAAGAATAACAAAGTTTCATTATGAAACAAAAAAAAATAACGATCGTTTGAGTCACTGGTCATAAGATAAATAGTTGACGAGTGCAATGGACAGGCCAGTGACAAATTTCTAAGTTGGGATGGGACAAAAGTCGGTGGGACAAACAAAAAAAGTTATAGCAGTTTTTATAATGTTTTACTTATGTGTTTTGCGTTTAGACAATCAATTTGAATTATTTACTTTACTAATTATTTAACTTACCAACGTTCTGCTGTAATTGTGAATGGATGTGTTTGCGCAGGTGAACATCAGCAATACCTGGGTCCTGCCCGAGGAAGGCTTCCCGGTCTTCTACCGCTACTTCAGGGACCGCATCTCCTGGTACGAGGCTGATGCCGTCTGCCAGTTCCACCATGCCAACCTAGTCACAGGTCAGTAACAAACATTGTAAAGGGAAATACTAACAGGTCAATAACGTCACCGTCACGTCGTGGCCAATCAGTCACGTCAAAACATAATTATACTTTCTTAGAAGTCGTAGGATCGGCCCTACACGTCACGTAACTGATTTATCAGTCTGAACCTTAATTACTGCAAAGTATGGTCATAAAAGCCTCCAAGGTAATATTTAAATTTGGGTTATCGTAACTTCTCATAAAAACTTTTAAAATAATTTTGTGAATGTAACGAGTGGCCAGCACAGATTCAAATTATGAGCAGTTTAAATGGCTTCTACTACTTAGTTACTGTCTTAAATCAGGATCCGTGATTATTTTCCGCCATAAAGACCGTTAAAACTTCTGCAGTAGATACCGCATTGTACGTGGAACGTTACGTAAGTATATGGCGCTTTTAAAAACGAAGTTACATTTGGACAGATCCTGCCAATTAGCAGCCATGAAAAGAAAAATAAAGACCAATTTTCTTTTATTTCTCTGCAGGCGACGCAACCATCTCATTACAGCTACAGAAAAAGAAAAGCACCACGTCTAAAATACTTCTAAAAAATCCTAAGAAGCTTATCTGAAGGTAGCACAAAGCCTTTCGTAAAGATAAGTAAAATTAATACATTCTGAGATACGAAAAAAAAAAAAAAAAAAAAAAAAAAAAAAAAAAAAAAAAATATTATAAGAACGAGCTATTTCTCTACTCCGTCCAAATTGTTTCTTCCTCCTACAATCACGACTCATCAACATGACACGGCCGTAGTAGCGCAATCCCCAGGTGAGGTCGGAAAGGTATCTTTCAACACAGCCGCCTCAATATGCAGTTTGGAGGGAATACAACCCACTCAATCACAACCCCCAAATAAAAGCACGGCAAATCACGATTTAATGGGTTTGATTGACGAACACAAATTCCACTTGAAGAACGCGGATGATGACACTGCAA
Source organism: Anorthoa munda (assembly GCA_945859665.1). NCBI lineage: Eukaryota > Metazoa > Arthropoda > Insecta > Lepidoptera > Noctuidae > Anorthoa > Anorthoa munda. The sequence goes on along the minus strand of OX243897.1, from coordinate 41,618,958 downwards.
CGGAATTCATTAATCAGCAACAATCCCACCATGAGAGAATGAAAAAAATTGCTCCAATCAGAGTAACGGCCCAACATAATAGAATGATAATTTTCGGAGACCAGCAGGCCCGCGGTCTCAATAAAACTATGACTAATACCAGGATAGACAAATGGAATGACAACTACAAAATTACGTCTTTCATTAAGCCCAACGCAACAAGTGCTCAGATTCTGAAAAGCTGCAATGACGACTTCGTAAAGACATTGACCAGTGACGATATTATAGTCTTAGTAATAGGATCTAATGACAAAAACCCTTACTCTTTGATAACTGAGTTGTGTAACGTCCTTTATAAGCTACGAAACAATACTGTTCTTGTTACTAACGTACAATATAATCCTTACTTAAACGAAAATACAATTAACTACAACCTAGAATTAATAATCCAAAATTATAAAAATTGTAAATACGTAAAAATACACAATTTAGAATACATAAATACCAGCAACGACAGGTCTATGAAAAGTAAACACCAGTACTATCTATCACATTTATGTTTGAAGTTGAACACAAGAATTGACTACAAGAAATACCAGACTGAATTTCTTAATCGATTTAAAAATAAGCACATTATCCAGAACAGAACAAAAATATATACAACACCGCAAAAAACCACACAAACCAAAATTACTACCTTCTTTGAGAAAAAAAAACAAATTGGTAACGACACCAAAACAGAGTTTTTTCGCCAACAAAACTAATTACACTAAAATCACGATAATCCACCAAAATATTGCTGGAGTATTGAACAAACAGGAATTAATAGGTAGAGGAGGCCATTCTAAATTTACAAAGGGAACTGGGTCCCGTAGATATTATATGTTTTACTGAAACTTTCCTAAAAAGTGGTTGTGAACAAAACCTTCGACTTAATAACTATAAACTGGTATCCTTCTTCTCTCGAATTAACCAACGACGGGGAGGCTCGTGTATTTTATTAAAAAATAACCTACAATTTAAAGAAATAAAAAATTTACCTGTCCCCATACCCTTTCAATTCGAATGCTGTGCTATCGAAATAATTAAATATAACTTAATTATAGTGTGCATATATAGAACACCTACACGTGATGCCACAATATTTTTGAATAATTTGGAACTTCTTACTAATAATTTATGTAAAAGGGGTAACAAAAAGATTATCATCTGTGGCGACTGGAATATTGATACACTGAAAACAAATAAAACATCCAATGACTTAAATTCTATACTTAGTAATAATAGTTTAATTAACCACATAAAACTGCCTACGAGAAAAAACGCATGTTTGGACTTAATAGTAAGTAACATTCACGACGCTAATCCTGCAATTCACTATCTAGCGCTTTCAGACCACGAAACAGCCCAATCAATAACGGTTAGCTTAGAAACTGATTTTCAAGTTAAAGACTTTCATAGGTTTTGGTTTAAAAGTGTAAGAGAGCTCAGTGACGAAAATATAGTTAAGTTTAATAACTGCCTCTCAAGTCTGCCTTTTTCCGAAGTCTACGAAGCTCAAACAACAAATGACGCCTTCGATAAACTACACGATATAATTACCCTTTTCTACAATCTATGTTTTCCAATAGTTAAAGTAAAAATTACTTGTAAACAAGTGAAAAATAGAGGGTTAACTAAGAGTATTAAAAGATGCTGTATTAAAAAACGAACATTATATTTAAAATACCATCTCTACAAACATAACAAAAAACAAAACAAAAAAAAGTATGACGACTACACTCATATACTGAGAAAATGCATACACAAGGCTCAGCAGATTAATAGCTTAGAGTACATTAATAAGGCCAAAAATACGAGTAAAGCGGCTTGGAACATGATTAAAACAAACACAAATAATATGACAAGTAACTCTGAAGTTGACGCAGTTATTGCTAACAGTAAAACGTATGACAATCCAAATCAAATATGTGACTTATTTAATGATTATTATATATCCCAAACAAAGACAACCAATAAGACTCATAAAAATCTGCAATATGACATGAGACTAACCACTCCTCAAAATACTAAAAGCATTTTCCTTACACCAGTAGATGAATCAGACATTTATAAAATAATTCACAGTCTAAGAAACACTAACTCGACTGGATATGACGACTTGAGCACTAAAGTGTTAAAAATATGTGCAATGACTTTAGTGTCTCCCTTAACCTATATTATTAACCTGTCTCTTACAGAAGGAGTATTCCCAACACGTCTGAAAAGGTCAATTGTAAAACCTCTCTATAAGAAAGGTGCAAAAACTGACATGAGCAATTACCGCCCAATAACTTTAATCCCAGTCCTATCCAAAATATTTGAGAAAGTTATGTGCATTAAATTAGAGAATTTTTTAACAACATGTGATATTCTTAAAAAAGAACAATTCGGGTTTAGGAAGGGCAGTTCCACTACTTTAGCATGTTTCACACTAATAAAATACATAACTGAAAGTTTGAATCAAAAATCGAAGATTAGTTGCGTTTTTCTAGATATGACAAAAGCCTTTGATTTTGTCTGCCATAAAACACTACTCTCAAAGCTTGAGCATTATGGAATCCGGGGTAAGGCCAACGACTGGATCAAAAGTTATCTTTCTGAAAGAATACAATGCGTGGAAATAACAAAAACTTGTCAAAAGGAAAAAAAAACCTATAGGTCGGCATATAAACAAAATAATTATGGCACGCCACAGGGAGGTATTCTATCCCCACAACTCTTTCTAGTTTACATCAACGACATTCCAGAGGCGATAGACAAAGATTGCATACTATTCGCTGATGACACGACAATAATTATTAAGAGTGACGATAACAAAAACTTAGAGAATGAAATTGTACAAACTCTTGATAAGGCAATCGATTGGCTAGAGAAAAATAACTTACAAATAAATATGACTAAAACAAACATAATACAATTTCAAACATACAATGCAAACATAAATAAATTAGATATTCTTTATAAAGATTCTCACTTGACCACTGTCGATAATTGTGTATTCTTGGGTATAACGGTCGATAAAAATTGTAATTGGAAAATACACATAGATAAAATTCTTACAAAAATTGATCGTTTTATATATGTCTTGAAAAGAATTAGACAAACAGTAAACTTTAACACTGCAATGCTGGCTTATCATGGATATGTATCATCCGTACTTAGATACGGCATTATAATATGGGGTAACTCAGTAGCATTCGACAGAGTTTTTAAAGCTCAAAAAAAATGTGTCCGAGCAATTTGTGGTGCTCACTTTTTAGACAGCTGTAAGCCACTATTTCTAAAACTAAAAATTCTATCCTTGCCATGTTTATATATTTTTGAAACATGTACTTTTGTAAAGATGAACTACAATTTGTTTGAAATTAACACTGACAGGCCAAATAGCAGAACACGGCATAAAGATAGACTTCAGATGCCATCAATAAAATTAGAATTATTTAAGAAAAATGTATACTGCATGTCGATTATTATTTACAATCATCTACCTAATAGTTTTCAAGACCTACCGCTGACCATGTTTAAAAAAATACTTTTCAAACTATTATTAAATAAAAGATATTATAGCATTAAGGACTATTTGGAAGACAAGTCAATTGAGTCTGAAATTTGTAAGTTAGATTAAGTGACATCACTGATTGTCAATACATTTGCACGCCATGTTATGGCAGGATATGCTGAAATAAATTTAGTATAACACCTTATGTACCATATTCTAGCAAATAAATATTTTTGATTTGATTTGATTTGATTCGATTCACGAAAAAGGCTCTGTAATTGTCAGCTTTCAAGATATCTCTGAATTGCTTCTACATTGTTCGTTAAAGATGCCAGTTGTGGGAGTACAAAAAGAGGTATATATATTTCAATATCCCCACGGGCCGTTAGGTCTAATCGTCGGCAATCCAGCCAAGACCCCCATTACCGCTGATAGCGCCCTCGACCCTGCCACCCCGCCACCTAGAGATACAGCCCGTCACATATAAATGTACGTGCCGATAAGAAAATGTAAATATACGGCTTGTCGTTTTGTACACGACATTAACTTGTATAGGGAAGTTTTCAGGAAGGGAAGGGAATACATGGTCACATTTTTATACACATACTCGTATGGATATTTTATTAATCGAATAGCGCAAGATTTAATAAACTACTAAACGGAACAGATCCGCATGGGAAGAACATATTCTATAGGATGCCAGCAAAATTCCAAGAAAAGATATAGAATAATTTGTAACAAAATATCCTGTACGTACTTACGACTCAGATTCAATATCTACCTCAAAAATGCCTAATGAGGCATTCAATCTGGAACGTATTTCATTCAATGTCTGTTACGATATATTTGTACTACAAACGTATTTTTTGTTGCCAGTATCTTTATATGCCTAAGGACGAGTCATTAGGTTTCCATAAGCGAAATACGAAGGTCGGTAAACTGACAGAAATGACAGTTGAATTGCTCGGTCCCTTTCCGAGACTGATTCCTGCCTCGATTACGTTCGGACCCACGATTGATAACATTTCAATATCGCTCCCTAATTGAAAACGATAATTTAAAATGTATTTCCATTTCGAATCATCAATACGTAATAATTATTTTCAATGTTACTGTGTTGAAATGTAAACGATTTGTCTATATTTGCGTCGTAAGTATTTAAGTTTCGATTTTGCATTTTCAAGTCAAGATTTCGTATTTTGTCAGAATAGCTTAATTTTAAATAAATAAAAAGAAACACATGGCATGTAATAGCAGATTCATGCGCTTATTTTCCGTCGCAAGTCGTAGGAGTAAATGGAGGGAAGCGAGTGACTTAATGGCCCAGTAACATGTTACTACTTCTGCACTTTCTAAACGACACGCTGCTATTCACGTCTCGAGTGCTACTAGCGGCAGTCAAACGGAGCATGGAGTCGAGGATTCTACTCCGCCCCACATGAAAGAGGGGAAAGAAAACGTGACACAAGCATAAAAGGAGTACTTATAGAAAATTGAACTACATCAGTGTAATGTTATTTTGTTTAATAAGAGCTGACGAAATGTCCCCATTATCCAGGCCGCGTCTCATTTATACCCTCGAGAGCGGCAGTTGAGAACAAAACAATACCTACTTATTCGTCTTTGTCCACAATGAGTGTGACGCGCTGAGCCTGTAGGCCTGCGCGGATGTTGTCGAACAAATCCTTTGTAATACAACACGCTTTCGTCCGGAAAATGAAAACTTTAATTAGTTTCGAAATGCCGACTCTAAAGAATTCCTTCTTCTATGTTATTTGAAATTCAAGGAGTCTAATTAAAGCCCTATATAAAATTAGATTCTTGTAGACACTGTACACTTGACTGAGTGCTTTACAAATTCTCGGGAAATTAAGAACTGGATTCACTGAATATCAAATGTAATGAGTATAGAGATAAGCCTTGTAATTATTCTAATCCAAATAAATGAAGCCTTTTCTGGGAATGTGGCACAGAAACTAGGTTGGTACCTATTATTATCTTATTATCTTTGTAGACAAGTAAGACAGTATTATTTATATTTTTATAAAATGCAGCTATTATATTATTATTACGAGGAACTTCGTGAGCAGTAACGAACTCATAATAGACTGATAATTTCGAAAATGAATAAAAACTTTTAGCGGCCAGCACGAGAAACGTTGAAGTACAATCGTTCATTATGATCAATTCTTTTTACACAAGTTGGAAAGTGTCCTGCGGAACCTTCCTCTGCTTACATTATTCAAGCATCTAGTTAACAGTTGGGCCTTTCAGAATACTTGTGTAAATTGCCACTTCGTCATTGAATATTAACTTTTAGAATCAGCTTGTTCGGCGAGATTCACTCACATAACTTTTCATCTAAGGCCTTTTATACGAAGTTATTCATTTTGAAAGGATATTCATAACGCTGGTCTTATTACATTTATAGTTTGCTGAAAACTTTTTTGACAGTAAATATGTAGATGTTTATGAACCCGAATATTTAGATAAATTGGTATAAGAAACTTTTAGATTGGCTGTATAAAACCTTCTTGTTACTTTATTATGACATCATGAAAAATGAAACCGCTCAAAATTTTTTTTTGAAGATACCACGTTTAAAATATGCACGCAATATCAAGGTGGCCTTAAAAGTCAACGTGTTATTAAACTTGTATGTAGTTTCAAAGGCCGGTAGGTCACAGAGTTGGCACTTTATAGTTTAGTACCGACGTTAGTCACCGAGGGAGCCCGGCGGAACGGCCTCCATACATTATGTATTTCTACTAGTGCAATTCTTTACGAGCAAGTGTGGCCCGACGTAGCCATGAATATGGAAGCCTAAATGTTGAAAGTAAACAAGAAAAGCTTATATGACATACAGTGAGGGAACTGTACCTACCTATGTTGTACTGTACCTATGTAAATTTAATCTTAGGAAGAAGTGAACCGATTTTTTTAATTATTTAACTGACAGAAAGCTACATTATCACTAGAGTAATAAATAAAATCATAAATGGTTCATGGGATACGATAGCCTATGAGAGCAAAGCGGCGGTAAAAAACCAATTTTGTATACAATCCGTTTCTTCGAGTGTATTTGTATTTATTTCTTCCTCGTTGCAAGTCATTTCAGGGTTAACTTATGTCACCATTTCTGAATAGATTATACATTATATCCAGTTTGTGCAGTCCTTAAGCTGTGGCTAGACAGGACTTAGTGAAGCGGGTAACTGTTACCAATTTACACTCATACTACTTAATCTGTTGGAGTAGGAAACAGTTGAGCGGACTTGCAAACACAGCATCACTTTGGATCAAGATCGGTTGCAAGTACCATTTATTTACATGGTTAACTAAGTTTAAGTGCTATGTTACCATTACTGTGTAAAGTTTATGTCGTCACATGATTACATTTATTCAGACGATCCATTTTCAGAACTTTTTCTTTTTTAGTATCTGGTGTAGGTACATAATATCTTAACCACAGATATAAATCTAACTAGATGACGCGATTGTATGTACTTCGCGTGTCAAAAAACGGAGTAAAGTTACGATCAATAATCGTAATTTGAGCTTTTCATTTAGCATTATCGGCACCGGAAATCTACAGAAATCTAGAAAAAAATGCCTTTTTATACCATATTGAGCTGTAAAGACTGTATAGAAAAAGTTGGCCGAGGCATTAGAAATGTTTTCTTTCATTGGTAAATTTGTTTTTAAATTGTGTGTGAAAACGTGACATGCTTGGTTTTCATAGAGATGGAGGGACTTGTGTTATCTAGTTAGATTTATGTCTGTGATGTTAACCATAACGTCATGCTTGCGTCCACATCCACACAGGACTAATGTTGTGACAATCCGGATTTGACAGATATAAAAAACGTTATTTTTAAGTTAAACTTGTTGCTTACGGATGATACTCGTTGTTATAGTGTATGGGGGTAACATAGTAATTAATTAGGATTATGAATTTGATTTTTCGTAGACGTTCATACAAAGTTATCGCGAAATGAGAAAGGTCATCGGACTTAGATTGTCATGATTATAGACACAGGTGTAAGTGGTCGGGCTTGCGGACGGCAAGAAATGGGTAGTTCGCCGTCCGATAAGGACCTGGCCCGAGTCGACGGCGCGTACTGTTCCACGCGCGCCTAAAGAGTTGTCAGCAAAAACTGACGGGGTCCGCTAGGGCCGATGCCTGTCTGGGTTCCGGATAAATTTGAAAGAGAGTTACTGCAGCCCTGGCACAAGCAACTGAAGGAACACGGGCGGGTTTTAGTCAGTAAAAGTCTGACACGCCATTCCGCTTCACCCAGAGTAGGAGAAGTCATTGGATGATTTCTCACCCACAAAATTAATAAATAAAGGTGTAAGTGGTGATCAATTTTATATTTTTTTATTTTAGTACATGGAAGACTTACAGCTAATAAATACAGGCAAAAAAGGAAACCATAGTCAACAGAAAGCCAATTACAAATCCTCACGCATAGACTTATAATAATAATGAATGGTATGAGCATAAAAAACAGAAATTTCACCGCTTTAATTAAAGGAATAAGCAATATAAATACTTGATTTGCAATTATATGACTGATGAGGAAGAAAATAATAAATTAATAAAAACAGAAACAAACAATATAACCTAACGCTACTTGAAAAATTTGAGGCTTAAGCACCTAGAAAATTCTAGAATATTTCTTAGAATGTCTTTACTGTAGCGCTATCTAACCGAAAAACATGGTTAAAGGAGCTTAAAATGACCTGTTTATATATTCCTGATGCAGTGATGCTTATAAGGATTGACATCTTACTATAAGCTTACTTTATCTAAGTCTTCACAGTAAGATTTTTAGGTTTTCTTCTTTTGAGATCGGCTGGTGTAGGTAGGGTAGAGGTTACTCAATTAAAACCCTCCTTGATCCATCCACGTACTTCGAGTAGTCACAGCCGCAGCCCTAATTTCAAATCTCTTATCATAATGACGTTAAGACGGAACATGACAACAAGTAACCAAAGTTACCTTCCTACTTCAGATGAGTTAATACACGCGTCAAGTTAGATGACGGTGTCTTGATCAAGTTAAGATGTGATAAAACGATATGCAATACGAAGAGCAAGGTTTATTAAAACGCAATCATCTTAATTGCTATTTATTTCCAACCAACTTCAGCAAAGAGGAGGTTTTCAATACGACTGTTTTTTTCCAATATCAAAACTGTTTTACTAGGTGAACCGATTTTAATGGTTCTTTTTTTAGGGTTCAGTACCCAAAGGGTACTAAGACTCCGCGGTCCGTCTGTCTGTCTGTCACTGCTCCCATACAACAAACGTGATTTTTTTGCCGTTTTTTGCAATAATGGTACGGAACCATTCGTGCGCGAGTCCGACTCGCACTTGGTCGGTTTTTTTGTTATTATTTGAACGCTGGTGCTCAAGTTCTGACGAGTAGTTTATGATTTATCCTTAATCATGCGTATTTTCAAGGTAATAAATAAGGTACGAAAACTAAAAAAAAAATGCTAAAATATTAAACCAACTTCCAAAACAAAACACTACAAAGCGAAAAATAACTTTCTATTTGGGAGTCGGTGAAAACAAAAATATATACCAAAGACACCGACTTCCAAAAAGATAGTTATTTTTCGGTTTGTAGTATTTTGTTTTGGAAGTCGGTTTAATTTTTTATTAAAAAGTTTTTTAATCATCCCGAACTGTCCTACTTCTGGGCAAAGCCTTCCCCCTATTCCTACCATTTATTTTCATGTTGTATGCTTCTTCACGCCAATATTAAAGAAAACCATAGTCTGCCTAACCCTTTGGGGAGTACAGGGGTGATGCTGTGTGTGTGTGTGAGTCGAAAGGAAACAATCTTTCAAGAAGAATCGATTTTGGGCGGTTTTTTTAATTTCTCCGATTTAATAGAAATTGTTATAACATTGAGTGATTATAACATATATTAACCCAACAGCGCACACATATTTGTATTGTATAAACTCAATTTCTTTTAGTATTATATTACTGCACATGTGTGAGTACCTACTATGTACCAACTGTAAATCTACCATTTACTGTACCGTTCGTATCGTTCGTTGACTTGTTTATGCTCTGGCAGTTGAGTGTTTCATGCTCTCTTTTATGTCTCCCTGATGGTGGCACATGTGTTGTATCATTCGGTTGGCTTCATGATGGTTGAGCTGAGTGGTGCCAATCCATGCGCCTTGTTCGTTAACGGGCGCCATCAGTTGGTCATAACTTGGCTGCCTCGGCCTGTTTTTAATTAGGTTCTTATTGCATTTTTGAATTGTTTGTTTTACTATAGAAACTTTTACGTGCACGTCCTTTTACATCGTTCAACAAGAATGATTTTGATTTTATTGTTTGACAATTTAAAAAGTACCTTTAAATGGTTAGTTGAAATAAACTACTTTTATTTTGATTTTACATATACGCACATATATATTTGCTACCATTTAAATACATACAAGAAACTTCATTACGCAGTATAGTTATTTAAATGGCCGACTACCTCCTACGTACAGTCCCACATACATTCTATTATAAACGTGAAAGCCAGTGCCAGGAAGTTGGCGGTTTTTATTTTACCGGGGCTTTATTATACCTACTCGCCAGGCGGCCCAGGCGGGCGACATTTGACCCTGGGCCGTATATCACACGAATACATCGTCTCGCACAGATTTCAAGACTCCTGAAAACCTATTCGTTTACTTTTCCGCATTTCTTTCATAAAGTTTTCTTATTTTCCACGCTAGGGAAGTCAAAATGAACAAGTTTTATATATCAGGAGAAAATAGACAAACGATGGCTGAACGTTTTTACTTTTGATGGGCTGAAACTGCGAAAATGTTGCTCAATGTGAAGAAGTTTCTTCAGAGGGATATGGACTACATGAGTTTAGCTGTTTAAACCGATAGTGGTCAAAAAAGGCATTACACAATTATTTTCTATAGATTGACTGCCACATCTTCATCATCTTCCTGCCCTTATCCATGTTACTTGTGGTCGGCGCAACACGTTTTCTTCTTCCATACCGTCCTGTCCCCCGTCACGCTATCACTGACTTTCATATCTCTCCTCACACAGTCCATCCATCTTTTCTTTGGCCTTCCTGTCCCTCTCCATCCATTCACATTTATATTCATAACTCTTTTAGTAACATGCTTAATGCCACAATCAATAAAAAACATTCCTTAATAATTCTTCGCTTTTTTTTCTCACAAATTAAAAAGACAGGTAAAATTAATAATTCTCCAACATGTTACAACATGTTAAATATTCAAAATTAAAACAAGGCAATCAAATAAAAATTGCCAAAAACATATCCATACCATATACATGAAAATACAGAAATCTCAATCCGCAGGCCATATTACCCACAATCACGTACTAAAAGAGATAAGATAAAGCGGGGATTTGCTGACGCCTCCAACAAATTTCTATGCAAAATAATATCTTCTCAAGGGATTTCGGTAAATAGGTTTTAGTCGATGAGCTAGGCAAATAGTGCGGCGTTTTTCTATGATTTGACTTGTAGTAGGGTACCTTGTGACGTCATTTGCTGCGAACAGCAGTTTTTATAAGGGCTTGAGACTTTTATGGATAAGTAGTTTTTGCCAGTAACTTCGTTCGCGTAGAAGACAAAATAATTCCACAGGCAAATAGTGCCGGGATAAAAGTATCCTGTGTCTGGATCTAGGCCGTGGTCTTCGTCTAATCGACAATCCGTTTAGCCGTTGAGTGAGGTGTGACTAAAATAAACAAACAGACAAATACACAGATAACACACCTGGAGATAAATACACACATTCATAATAAAGAAAAATAAGATATTAGGAAGAAATATCCTATTGATATTATATATCAAATCTTATATATATCAAATCTGTACTGAAAAAGTAAGTAAGTTTTGATAAAAATAGTACCGTACCAATATTGCGCCTCTGCCTCTATCCAAGCCTCCAGCAGTGATACGATTGGCTGCACAATCATCGCATTAGATTCTAAATCTGTCGCGGTGCCTACAGGTATATCTTCCCCATTAAAAAAGTTTCGCAAGGGCTGCCTTTGAGCGGAGACGACTTTGACAACATCAGCCTTTGAGGGTCAGTGAATATTTGGGTCAAAATGCTAAAGAAGTCCTTTGTTTGTCTTTTTCATGTATTGTCACGATATATTATGAGGTTTACTCGTTGCTCGTATGAATCTTTCCAGCTTATAGTTATGAGGACACATTTTCCCCAAAAACTAAACAAAAAAATAAATCTAAAAATAAACTAGCACAACTGTTTCGTAAACATGTTTTTATTAACAACATAAATGCGAATATAAAACGGAATCGCATTTCGTAGTGACTGCTACCTACAGTCGTAAACTGAGGTGCGTTGGGTAGAGTTGTAAAATTGCAGAATATTAGTCCAGAAGACCCATGCTCAACTCATGCTATGCCTTTATCCTTTCTTTCTTGCTTATATTATAAACTAGCTTCTGCCAGCGGCTTCACCCGCTTGGAAAGTGTTTTCTTATCCCAAGGGAACATTATACTGGGATGAAAAGTATACCTATGTGCTATTCCAGACTATAATCTATCTCTGTGCCAAATTTCAGTCGTTCTGGCGTAATTGAGTAAACATTCATCCATCCATCCAAACTTTCGCGAAAAAGAAGATAGTAAGATTATATTAGTAAGATTTTATAAAACTTTTTGGCTTCTTGTTAACTGTACAAAAGTTGCAATTTCCATAAAAAACGCACGCTTGACTATGGAAAAATTATTCTCACCACAAAGCACTTAAGATTCTTCAGACAGTTTCCTGGTATCTCTTAAAGATGCCGAATTCCCTGAACCGAAAACCGTCTTTTAAAGATAACTCGACATCTAGGCGGTGTATCAAGATAAAACATGTACCATATTTTAAGTTAGGCCAGCAATAATACAATTGTGAAAACCACATCCAATTTCGTGCATTCGTTTTTGCGTCAACCGCGTTCAAACATCCTCCGTGTCAGACAAACAAAAATTCCATAATTATAATTTTTGGTATCTATTGCTGATATAAAGACACCCGTATAAAATGTTCTTAAATTTCTTCAAAACAGACATCGTCGAGTTACAATTTTATTATATTATGTATAGATATAGAAAATGTAATCAATTACACCTCAACGGCTAAATATATTAAGATATAATTTGGCGAGGTGATGATATACACACTTTTATCCCTGCAGTATATTCAATTCAATATATACTATAAGTACTACTGTATATATTCAATTCAAATCAATATACGCGGGCTACAGCTTAGCCTAGCAAAAACTAGTTTTTCTACCAATATTTATTTTTGGACTTGTTCAGCATCTAGAACAACCTAAATACGAAAACTGGTGTCGAAAGTTACTTTGTTAGTTACCCACTTTACAGTTTGGTTACACGTATTAGACAACACGTAGCAATGAAGACACAGAAAAGTTATTTGGCTTTATGCCAAAGGTCACAATAGAACCGCGTGTCATACTGCAATTAGCTTACAAAAGTCACTCACTTCGAGGCCATAATTCAATGGACACAATTTAATGGGAACTTGCATGCAAGCTCAAGGCTACCGCAGACTGGCGAGATGCCACAATGCGTTTTCATAGTATTCTAAGGATAATTTTGAACAAATTTTATGCAAACGTTGTATTTTCGCGTCACGCCTTTCTGCGGAAGTTTTTGCTACGCATGGTTATTAAGTTTTGCGAATTATTTCTATGTTTATAATACGAGTTCCTTAGCCCAGTGTTTATAATACTAGTTTCTTAGTCCAGTTTATCACTAGTAAAACAGAAATGTTTGGCATCTTAAAGTGAGAATACACTAGAGCATTTTCGCGAGCATTACAATGCAACGTTCTTACAAATGGTACAATACAGACAAAATGCCCAGTTTCCTAAAGCATTTCCATGTAATGTAACGTTCTTGCGAATGTTCGACGCTGTGTTCGACGTAATTGTCAAGGCGAGTGAGCATTTACCTGAAAATGCTCGTTGGTCAGTGTCGTTTGACGTGCGGTTTAAGTAAATTTAAAAACAGTGAATGCTCGATGTTCTGTTACAAGTAAATGCTCTTTATTGTGATTTTTAATTTTGTAGACTAAACTGACAACTGGTAACGATCTTACTTTTTTAAATGTTGCAAGGGCGGAGTATAGTGTTGTAGGTAAGGCTTCATCATAAGTGATTCATCGAATCGATGTGACATGACTCCTTAATATAATTTACTAATTGGTGTAAATAAATGTTTTATGTATATAAACGTACGTATATTAATACACATAGTATATGAACTTGTATTGTTTTAAATATGAAATCAACAATAAAATAAATGCGACCGATAAAATAAAGTCTGAAATAAATAAATATAAATTAAATAAGGGCCGCTAGTTTCTTACCAAATGTAATTCAAATTTTCGAACTATTTAGATTTTCGATCACCTTTCGATCACACAGGATAGTCAGGATACACTATTTTTATGTAACGATAATGTGGCAATCCCAAAAATCTCAGTTCAGTCTACGAAATAAAAAAACCGGCCAAGTGCGAGTCGGACTCGCGCACGAAGGGTTCCGTACCATTATCGCAAAAAAACGGAAAAAAAGTCACGTGTGTTGTATGGAAGCCCCACTTAAATATTTATTTTATTCTGTTTTTAGTATTTGTTATTATAGCGGCAATATAAATACATTATCTGTGAAAATTTCAACAGTCTAGCTATCACGGTTCATGAGATACAGCCTGGTGACAGACAGACCGACAGACAGACGGACTGCGGTGTCTTAGTAATAGGGTCCCGTTTTTACCCTTTGGGTACGGAACCCTAAAAATCAGAATTAGTCTATACTTAACTTTCAATGTCGTAATTTTTCTCGTGTCATTTTGCAGTGAACCTTCTTTTCTTCAGCTTTCTATTGTATTTTAACCCGGGCCACATCACGTCCGCAAGATCCCAGGCGTGTCCCAGGCCTACGATCATACCGGGGGTGGGGTAACGTCGGACCCCACCGGATATGTGACTCGAATATCAAGTACCCCAGATAAATAAGCTTGATCTCATCGAGCCTCTTGAGCTGTTGATTTGATATTTGTGGTCCAGCGTAGATTAGGATGCATCAAACTCATGTTGTTGCCGTATTTTATGAACAACTGATAAATGGTTATTTTCAGAGTTCTTGATTCTTGTCTCGAGGTACTCAGATTGTTCAAAGAAAATTCTTACTACTCCTTACCCCTCTGCATCCTAATTTAAATTGTTTTTCTTTAAATTTATGTTGCAAAGCAATAATTTGCCTATATTTAACGTTCCCACGGCTGGGACACACTCCTCTATGAGAGGCGAGTAAGCCGTACTCCACGGCTGGGACACACTCCTCTATGAGAGGCGAGTAAGCCGTACTCCACGGCTGGGACACACTCCTCTATGAGAGGCGAGTAAGTCGTACTCCACGGCTGGGACACACTCCTCTATGAGAGGCGAGTAAGCCGTACTCCACGGCTGGGACACACTGCTCTATGAGAGGCGAGTAAGCCGTACTCCACGGCTGGGACACACTCCTCTATGAGAGGCGAGTAAGCCGTACTCCACGGCTGGGACACACTCCTCTATGAGAGGCGAGTAAGTCGTACTCCACGGCTGGGACACACTCCTCTATGAGAGGCGAGTAAGCCGTACTCCACGGCTGGGACACACTCCTCTATGAGAGGCGAGTAAGCCGTACTCCACGGCTGGGACACACTCCTCTATGAGAGGCGAGTAAGTCGTACTCCACGGCTGGGACACACTCCTCTATGAGAGGCGAGTAAGCCGTACTCCACGGCTGGGACACACTCCTCTATGAGAGGCGAGTAAGCCGTACTCCACGGCTGGGACACACTCCTCTATGAGAGGCGAGTAAGCCGTACTCCACGGCTGGGACACACTCCTCTATGAGAGGCGAGTAAGTCGTACTCCACGCGGCCGTGATTTGGTGGATGACACATGACTTCGATTTTTTAGCTCTAGTAGGTACACACCGGTTTCCTCACAATGTTTTCTAAATGAAGGGAAAATCAACAAAAAATATAAACGTATCATTACTGTACATTCGATAATATTTTTTTAAGTACCCACATTCTAAAAGGCATACCTACTAGTTTTCATTCGACAAGTCCGTGTTCCACAAACCACGTCTTGAAATTCACAAAATTACATCAATTTATACCTAGCCTTGAAAGTTGAATCCGCCTCACTGTTGTAACTCCCAACTTGCAAACAGCCATTTATCTGAGAGGAAAAACTCAAAATTATATTTCATTCGGCCATTTCCGATTGTAATTGAAATTTTTGGTATGTATAAGCAGAGGTTAAAATGTTTAAACTAATACAAAATATTTGATTGATTCTATGAAGTTTAATATTACTTTTTGCTATATTAGAAGCCTGCTCATAGCATTGTTACAAATAATATTGTTAAAAATAATACAAATATATGTGGGTTCTATTGAAGTGGTTCTGAATGACTGAAATACTATAGCCATAGAATATAGCAATAGGTAACAAATTACTGAAGTGTACTGATATATCCAATTCCTGGATACCTTGATCATAATGCTGTATGAATTGTTTCCGTTCAATATATCAAATAACATTCACATTATTCGGTTCACACATTAGTGACGACCAAATGGTTTTGGTTACAAATATTCTCTCATTTTCATTACTATTATTTTGCAGCTATAAGGTATTTTCAGTGCAATCTAACAAAGTAATATATGTGAAAGTCTGGACGTTTGTTAATCAAGCACGCCTCAATGGCTTAAAGGATTTGGATGAAACTTTGGACACGTATTGTTCATGTCCAGCATTACAATACGAGAACTTTTTATTACGAAAAAGACCGGACGGGTGTCATTGTATACATGAAAGAAAGATGGGTGACTCTTGCGCCATCCCATCTTGCTAGCTCGACGTGCTGTGCTGGCGCTGTCGCTGTCGCTGCGGCTGCAGAGAAGTTCAAGCGGCGGCAATATAATAACCTCATCGGTAGTTATATTGCCGAGCCGTTTGGGAACCAAACTGACCCGTGGGGTGCTCACGCTTTTTTTAAAGATCTTGTCAAACGTCTAGTTGACACTTGACCCAAGTACTGGCTTTTACTTTGGTCAGAGGATAAGCATTGCCATACAACGTGGCAATGTTGCCAGTCTTTTAATTTATATTTAATTTAATTTAGATTAGTTTATTTTTAGGTTTAAGTTAGTTACTAGTTTTTGATTTAAGTGTATGTGTATGTAGTTATAGTATTTTATAAAGTGTATAATATATTTTATCTATGTAAATACAGTATTTATTTGAATAGTTTTTCTCGGCTAATTGCCGAAATTCACGCGGGCGAAGCTGCTGGCAGAAGCTACTAAGCAATAATACTTATCTGTTGTGTAGGACTCAAGTCAGATTAGACGAAATACTAAACTTATCTTTATAAGTTTCTTTAACTACGGTTAACAAGCATACCCAACATTACAACTCCTTGAACTTCTTCATGTAATTTCTCCAGAGAATCCGATTGGACCAATTTGTTGCGCAAAGAGTTTGCGAGAAAATAAAAGTGTATTAGTCTGAGTTCGTATACGTAATCATCATGAGTGTGATAAGTTTAGTTGTGTTGATCGGAAAAAATAGGAAAAAATGGAAAAACATAATACAATTTGAAATCTTTAGTAACTACATGCTCAATCAATCTTTGTGGTTAGCCATGCATGAGCAAATAATGGCCATACTATATAAAAAAAGAAATACGATGCCATTTATGTTTTCTTTTTTATTTAGTCTTTTTTTTAAATTCCCTAAATATTCTTTTACCATATGCGGCCAGTATCAGCTTGATAATATATTAAAACTCATTACTAGAATTAAGTAGGGTTGGCCATTAGTTGTCAAAATAATCCAGCGACGCCATTAAAATTATTTTTATTTTATTGTATAAATGGCTAGCTTTATGGTATTACAAAAATAAATGATCTGTATTTTTATAAACCTCTTTTATACATATTTTAATAGATACATTGATCATAAAAGTGTGTATAGGTATACCGGAATCTCACGGCATAAAAAATACTATATCTTTATATATCCTTTCTTCATACACATACTTATTATACTTCATGTTCATTAATACTAAAGACATAAATAAAAATTTAACAGTATGGTAGGATTTTTTTTAAATTTCCTGTTACAAAATTGAATCAAAATTATAATTACTGCAGTGTTAATTAATGATTATATACATAGCCAATCAGGGAACATGACCATTACCATTTCACTCGTTTTTTCAATATTACTGAAAAACTAAACTGGTACACACGCCCTGAATATTTGTCAAATCCTTTATTTCAATCATCGACAGGACACCAAGACAGAATGTCTGATCGAGGTCATAATCTATTAATCTCGCCAAAAAAGGCGGGCGATGTCCGCGGGAAAGTTGAAGTTAACAAATGATGTACCATCTTTTGTATAAACTTGTCAGCAGCCACACAGTCTCCAATAGCAGCCATTTATTATTTAAATCCGACTGGACTAAGAACTCAAATCCGTTTATGTAAATCGATGCTAATGCGCTTTGTAGTTGAGGGTTCGTGCTTATACCGTTGACAATTTCGCTCCCGTCGACGACTACACTATTGATATGAGCGCCTTACAGGAATAGTTTGTAGTAATAAACAGGACAGAAAACGGATTTAGTTTACGAAACTAAGTTTTGTATAAAGTTAAAATTGATATATCATTCCACAGTATCAATAAAGGCAAAACTTTAATATGCCTTCACCACATTATTAACTTAACATTAAATATGATGACACAAAGGAAATTTAATAGAACACACGCATGGACCCACCTAGTTATCTATTATGTAAACAGATAAGAAAAACTCCGAGAGCTAACTCTTACAATATTAAGCATGCATGGTTTTTACGATCTATAAAAAGTATTTTTTCTTTCTTTTTCCAAGAAAATTCACTTACGTCTAAATATTTAAAAAGGTTTTTACGCAGAACACATCACGGTTCCACGCAAGACGACTTGCGTTTGTGTGCAATTTCAGTGAATACTCTCATACGATACATATTACGGTGAAACTCTACTGAAATGACTGACGAAGCATGGTGATCACTTTGAAGCAACGTATTTCTGAATACTTCGTTTTTCACCGATCTTTCGCTTATTGGAATATGTGAAAGAGTATTTGCAGTGCCTGCAAAATCATTTCATTGATCAGTACCGATACGAAAATAGGCTCGGGCAATAGGCTTTTAAAAACTTTTCAATTTAGTCCCGCGGCTTGCGAGCGGGCGGGCGCTGGCGCTGTCACGGATTTTGTTATTTATTTATTATTTATTTATTTATTTATTTATTCATGAATTATTATAACACCTGCGAATTGCGAATTTCCATTCACGATATGGGTAGTTTTATGAAAAATCTATTATTCTGTTCAGTGCGGCTAGGCTCGCTCTACTTCCTTCTCAAAGGGAAGACATGATCTGAGATATCACGTTGAATGCGATGTGATTATATTGAGTGCGATGAGCGTGTCGGTGTACAGGTATACGGGCACTCGCTCGGACATAATCAGGTTTATTAGTAGAATAGGGCGAGGTGCGGCTTTATTATCGTTATGTACTGCCTGTCCACCCGCCTGCAAGGTGTGTCCGCTATCGATCCACTATTTAGTCAGGTTCTTTCATTAAAGTTAAGCGAGGCGTCAAGTTTCACGAAACGAGTATCTTATAGACCCTCATGGCTATTTGAAAGGTTATTTAATAGCGGAGAACAATACGGGGGTTAATAGCCAATTAAGTCCCTGGTAACTGTAAAATAGACTCTGAACTCCTTGTTTGATTAATTTAGATGAAGGTGAAGGTATATTGGATTAGATAATAGTTTGTAGCGCTTTGTTGTGCGAGTAAACTGTCCTTTTATGGTGATTTTGTTACACATTGTACGAGATATTACACAGTCGATAGTGACATTTTTATCTTTTCTTTAGCGCTTCATTTATCTTCTGGCTTATTTAATCCGCCTAGCGTTTTCCCATCTATGTTGGGGTCGGCTTCCAGTCTAACGAGATTCAGCTGAGTACCAGTGTTTTATATGGAGCGACTGCCTATCTGACCTCCACAACCCAGTAACTGAGTAACACGATACCCTTTGGCAAGACTGGTGTCAGATCTCAGGCTTCTGACTACCCGTAACGACTGTCAAAGATCTTTAAATGACAGCCGGAACCAACGGCTTCGCGTGCTTTCTGTGGCTCGGAGGAATCTCGGTATGATAAAATGGTCACCCATCCACTAACCGACCTCGTCAAGCGTTGCTTAACCATGAAGATCGACCCGTGCGGCTGTTATTATTTAGCCACGAGCTCCTCTCTTGGCTTATTACACTTCATTAATTGAAAGACATGAGAATGTCTGCCAGCAGTTTTAACGATACGCCGTTACTTTAAGGGGCTATTCGGAGCAAAATGAGATCTTAAGAATCGACCCGAAATCGAGCCGCTGATGTCGTTTTGAACACCGCTCGGCTATTTGTTGCAGATAAACTTCCCTGTAACCAGGAAGATAGCGTCTACCCTCATTACAGTTCCTGAAAAGGTACTTATATGTTTGCGAACCTGATACAGTCTCGGTCGCTGTATAGCATAAGATATTAGAACCCATATGAAGGAAGATTATAATATTTTTCAATAAATACAATTTATTCTACGTTTTAAAATTTAGTTTTTGCTTGTTTCGAAGATTCCAGCTGACTAAGGTTAGTCCTTTGGCTGTTAGTGGAGTCATTTTATATTTATCTTCAAATATTGTATGTATTCAACCGGCAAATTAGAGAAAGGATTTAGATTGCCCGAAATAATAATGTAATAAAATGTTTGAAACAAAAGCTGCTCGGTTTACAATGTAAGACGATAAAGAAAAACTTGCCTACTTTGGAAAAGTGGTTATGCAGTGGAAAAATAAGCTTTAAAAAGTTAGGTTGATTGTTATTGTATGGTATTTAAGAACTAAATATTTAACCAAATATTTCGTCCCTTCGAAACCACCAACCACTATGCGATTCCTATAAAATATTCAGAGATATCCCTTGAAAATATAACATTTAATGGTGTATTTGGAGCACTTAACCCTCGTTTAATTCCCGCTCCACATTTTATTCGTGTCATGTGCGGTATACGGGTGTCCCACCTCTGTCTGGCCGCCATTGTCTGCAACACCCGTGTCTATCTGACGGCAATGCTTTATTGCCACACAGAAACTGAGGGAATTTACTGAGGAAATTGTGTGACGTGCATGCATTGAACGGGAAATTTGAAACATCCATCGCTATTTCGGATTTCTATTGCGCATAGATTGAGTGTATGAAACGATTCTATTGCAATTTATAGATTGAAATACAAAATTATTGCAGATTAATAAGTCAAATTTAAAATGTGGAGAACGAATTTATTACATAAAATACACTGAAAATTTTCCACGAATTTTTATTCAATTTTACACTTTTCGTCCAAAAAATAAACAAACATGACAGGGTGAAATTTTCGTTACATTAAAAACCGTACCTGAATGAAGGGACCTATTTCAAAGGGGTTTAAGTGTCCCTGTTACGTTTGATACGCCGCCGTCGTACCGATGTTTAAAAGAAGAAAGAAAATATATTTGTAGCAAAAATATCCCCAAAAAGCTCACAAAACACATTTATTTGATGACGATAATGTATAGTTTACGAAGAACAATCCATCACACACTGAGCTATGATAGCCTTTAAACGGAGTTATACCAATAGGAATTCCATATAAATTGCGCGATCCATCATCGCTAACCCACCTTGGCTAGCAAGTGAAGCGCGCCAGCGACGAATAATGTGACTTTACAACATATAACATAATGTACGATGGGCAGAAGGAGTGTTTCATGATGGTTTATTTTATTCCGTATGAAATAATTGAAATTAAAAGTTGTTTTAACTTGTAAGTTGTTGAGGGCACGACTTGTAAAACTGTGTTGTTAATTTTATTAAAAAATAACATTACAAAGTGCTACAAAACGGAATGCAAACTAGTAATATAAAAAAACTAAATAATTTCACTAAAAACATATTTGTTAAACGTAGAATACGCAATAGGATTATGTAAGGATCTTAGAGCCTCGTAGGCTTTATAAACTCGTAGCCTCGTAGCCGTAGCACGTGGCAGTTTCTAGTTTTTGCGTGGCCGTAGGTACGCCCATGGGAAAAATACACGACTTAAACAATGTATGTAATATTCCTACATACATACTGTTGTATACCTTATGAAAAAAGAATCCAAATAATGTACATTCTTTTTGCTCCGGAATCGAAATAATTTGACGAAAAAATGTAAGCAATTTCGTATTTTTATGCGATCATTTCTCTTACGATCGGGTTCAGAAAAATACGCTTATTCGTTGGTCACAACACGTACTGTTAGATGTAGGGGGTAGGCAGTGTGTGCAATATGTGACACATTTCGACAGTTAACGCTATCGTTACCGTAACGTATGGATTCCAATATCGAGGTGCTGACGTAACGGGAAAGAGAATAGAAAAGTTCTACGATTCTAAACACGCTTGTCCACTTAGAAGCAAAATTATATTATACAATTAAGAGACTATTAGATACTTAGATTTTAAGTATCACTTTAATATTCATCAAAATTTATGAGGCACTTAAACCGAAAATTTCGGCCCTAAAATATAATGTCCTTCCGAGCAGTTTGAAAAGTCGCGGCGAAGATAGCAGTTATGGAGAACCCTTTTGTTGATCCGATTTGAGGTTTAGCCATCTTTGAATCATAATTCTGGAGCTATTTAATTAATAGAAGATATTTTAGGAGCTTTTTATTTGAGCCGCAACAAATTAATTAAGTAATTAGTAGGTCTCACCTCAAAGATACCCTGTAAGTTGTTCATAATAAAGATTATTATTATTATTATTAATTAGTTTGTTCCCCAACCCATGTTTTCATTGCCACGGTGTATTTAGATAACTTTCCATTTTATATTAGTCGGGGATTCTGCCAGACGGGCATAAAAGTCTATTCGATAGACCGTCTGTAAGCAGGCTTTACGAAAGTTATGTACTTAGCGAGCAGTGCACAACGACTAAACAAGGCTTATTGAAAATCAATAGATGCGTATCACAGTCGATGTGATCGCGCAAATGTAGCCAGAGGCAAAATTAATGTTCGTGGGTTATTACGATATTCTGCCAAAACATTGTTCCAAACACCATTATTAAAGCAATAATTCACTGAATAATAGGAATATTTCCGTGCAATTTCAGATGCCGAATAACCATAAACGTGCATTAGCTTTCAAGACAATTACAACAGCATTTTCTACTTTCAAATGAATATTTCGTTCCACTCTAGTTAATCTGATGGTAGTCAGTAGATATGTTAACGGCCCATGGAAGCGTTCACGGGCAGTTATAATAATTGAACGTTGAACGCATACGTATCAAAATTAACATTTCAATTAGGGAAACTATTCCATACCTATTCAAAAATATGCCGTAAAGGCGGGTAAGGCAATAAATGACGGTTCGACCAACCGCCGGACTAGGACGAGGGACAGGCTAGGCTGGGTGCGGGGGTGCGGGGGTGCCGGGTGACACGCCACGCCATGTCCGACACTTGACACCGGCCGGACGCCGGATGCCGGACGCAAACAACATGCGCCCCTTAATTGCTGTCATCCGTAAAAACATACAGATATTGGTTCACTTTGCCCGTATCCGGTTGCAAATAAAATTAATTGAAATCTTTTAGTTTTTTTGTTGGGCTTCCTTCAATATAGTTTGACGCGTACAATCGATGCGTTTATTTATTTTAGCTAACTAGACTTTGATTGTATGCGTTTTTCTATAAATAAATTGGTTTTTGATTACCTATTAAAAAAATACACAGTTTTACCGTCTGACGTTTATGCAAAACCAAAATGTTCATATCCACGTAAAGTCGCGTCGTTTATCCTCTCATTACTGTGATAATTGAAATATTATTCAGATCTTGACACGTGTGCGTCAGACTTTGATGAGATGTAAATTCTGTTAAAGCTGTGAACCGTATTCCATTATAAATATTATAATAAGCTGTTTAACGATATCGCCTCGGGCGTGATCTTGGCTTTAAGGGTGTAACGCGATAACGTAATCCTACCAATTTACATAACACCATCTAGCAGCAGGAGGCGGCTTAAGGTACAATAACATAAGATACAACATCTTTTACACCAATAGCGTCATTAGAAGATAATATTTTTTAGGGTTTCGTACCCAAAGGGTAAAAACGGGACCCTATTACTAAGACTCCGCGGTCCGTCTGTCTGTCTGTCTATCTGTCACCAGGCTGTATCTCGTGAACCGTGATTGCTAGACAGTTGAAATTTTCACAGATGCTGACTTTCTGTTGCCGCTATAACAACAAATAGAATAAAATAAATATTTAAGTGGGGCTCCCATACAACAAACATGATTTTTATTCCGTTTTTTGCGATAATGGTACGGAACCCTTCTTGCGCGAGTCCGACTCGCACTTGGCCGGTTTTGTATATATATGTAGTTTTTATTTGTAACTGGCTTCTGCCGCCAACGGCTTCGAACGCGTGAATTCCGAAAATTATCCCGAGGGAAATTATTCCCGGGATAAAAAGTATCCTACGTGCTATGCCTGTAATATAATATATAATCTCTGTGCCAAATTTCATCCAGATCCGTTCAGCCGTTCTGGCATGATTGAGTAACAAAAATCCAAACTTTCGCATTTATAATATTAGCTGCCGCCCGCGGCTCCGCCCTCTTTGTATTAGTACTTCTCAATAACTTTATAAATTATAGCCGACGTGTTAATCTAACGTATAAGCTATATTTATGTAAAGTTTCATCAAAATCCGTTCAGTAGTTTTTGCGTGAAAGAGTAACAAACATCCATCCATCCTCACAAAATTTGACGTTTACAATAGTAGGATACTGATCCAATTTCTACATCGTTGCGTTTTCCCGGCATCCCGGCAAAGTGCACAATACCTGTTAGAGAAGTCACGGGCAAAGGCAGATGAAAGATAATTTTATAAAAATAAGTGAGGGTGTTAATTGATTTGATCTATTAATTAATTTAGGTAAAATGTTTGCTTTTCCAAGTAGCAAGCTTGATTCTGATGAAAAATTATTTTTGTTTCCACGCAACCGTATTTTCGGTGGATATCATTACCGAACAGAATTTTCCACGAATATATGTTAATGGCACGAAAGTTCTCTTCTGTTTAAATAGGTGTTTTAAACAAATATTAATTAATAGGTACATATTTAAGTATGCAAAGGACAGTATGTGTACGTGGTGTGATAAAATGATGTGCTTGCCCTGTTTACATTCAATTTCAGGAGCGGTGCGTCGTGCACGCAAACCTATTACTTTGAGGACTAAGAACACATTATTAATATTCCTGGAGGCAAGGGTGTTTATAATTACATGTGCTTAGTTGGAGCTGTTCTTCTTAATTACATTTTAGAAGTTAAATGAGAGAATAAGACAACGCGACGCTTTGGTTGCTCGGTGACGCAGCGGGAGGTAAATGACAGCTATACGTTTTATATTATTTTCTATTGGATGCGTTTATACATAAAAGAGCCACGTGGTTAGAATTAAATTAGCTGCTGAGAGCAATGTGTAGACTGAAAGTGGAGAAATTAAATAAACTTGATTAAGTTCACAGGAATCACAGGTTGTCGTGAGTAAACCAAAGTTGGCTCAACTGAAGTAATTCTCCGACTCATAACTTATTTGTAGGAACGTTTTTATTTTCCCTGTAACATTTTAATTAACTTTGAAATGTTCGTAGATTTTATTTTATATATATCTCAATCAGCGTGGAGCTTGTTCATAAAAAAGTATAATTAATTTTGTGCTTCTCTGCAGTTTTATGGACCAATGAAAGTTTTCTGCGGTTTGTATTTGGTTTCAGTTACTTGATCGAAAGTTTAGATAGGTTCCTTATTCTATTCAGAAGGTAAGGTAAGGAACGTTAAAATATGATCGGGTAGTTCTGCGTCTTCATAATGGTTCTCTTGAGGAAACTATCAGTTTCACACACCCTCTGTACATTCCCGGTATACGTAACTTCGTACCTGTGTCAAGGTTTTTACGACGAGCTTTCAAATTAAAGACCCAAATTCTGGGTAGTCTTTTCAAAATTAAATGTTTGAAAATGTTCAGTTGACCGTAAAAATGAAATGGATTTTAGTCTTTTTCCAATTTTATGACCGTGGCTTTTTCTTGTAATTGAGTACAAGGCTTAGTAATAGGCTTTTGCGGTCCGGCCTCGATGGCGCTTTCCATTTACAGGAACACGATTGCGTGAATACTCTTGGTTTATTGAACCATAATACTTCAATATTCAAGTCAACGTTGTATGAGTTTGCAAAACACAGAATCGAACCTATTTTCAAATACAAATCTGCATATTTCTACTGAGTTCCTACAGTCAACAATCAGGTCAACTCAGAACAAGATCCATAAATTAGGCTGTGCATCTCGAGAGATGAATACATGGAGAATCTCGATTCTAAGACCAACAAGATCTCCAGAATATGGACTGTCTACCTCTTGACAAACAACGTCAGTCAACATCTCTAGAATACGGACTGTCCATCCATCCATCCATCCATCTTGACAATTCACCTCTCGACATACAAGACCAGTCAAGGTACGGTCAGTCTATGGCTCCATAGTCCAGTGCCCGCCTAACGTCGTACATTATGCACGCACTCATACAAAGTGGGCAGTGTAACTACCCGCGTTAAGTGCCTCCTAGGAATCCGAGCCGTTTGAATTACCACTTAATTAATGAAAGCCTGACTCGACGACCGCCTGTTTAACAGCTAATTTCACTCCGGATCGAACGCCTGGAGCTACACAACTTGCTCCTTGGATACCCAGATTCTTGGAATTGTTTAATTACATACCTATGGAGCAAGTGTCGGCTGCTACGAGTTGTTTTGGCTGGTCGGGAAATTGTTTCTGTTCATGTATTTAGGTACTGCGGTTTTATTTATAAAGAACGTGAGGAGCTGTTTAAAGAACGTGTGTGTTTTTTGTTAAAATAAGGAAAAAAGTCGGAGAGATTTTGATTACTTAGTTGTGTTGACTCTTCGATTCTTTCAGGAGCCTCAAATGGCAATTTAATTATAAAGAAATCAGAAAACTTGCTTGTGTTTTTATTGAGTGAAGAACTTCTGTATTCTAAGACTGTTACGTGGTACAAAAATCATTTAATTTGGTGCCATTTAGGACTCTTTGCCGACGAAACAGTTTTTTCATGAGCACACTTATTTGAATAAGTTCGTTAAGTAAAATACTGTAGATAATCCTGAATTCATAATAGCCATGCTACTTATGTATTCTCAGCGGTCCTGTATTTCGTGTTCTTTACAGGCTTTAATAGATTATCTATTCTTATCATGGAGTAAGAGGAAGTTTTAATATATTCAGTTAAGTAAGTCGTTTTAATTCTGGAGCAGAATACAATCTCATGACGCCATCTGAAATTATTTTGCTGTAATACGAAGAAAAGGTTTCTATTGATTAGATTTCTCTTTGTATTTGAAAAGCACAAGCAATATCTTTGAGTGCAAATAAACGTGATAACGGAAAAGCAAAACAAAATACATTCTCAAAAGCTTCCAAGATACATAGAATCGGAGCACACAGCTGTCTTGTTTCTGTCAACACCCATGGGAGCATACCCTTGTCTAAGAACAAAGCAATACGACCTACTATAGTATACTAACCAATATAAAAAGCATTCAAGGCGGTGCTTCTCTAAATACACAAAGAAGAAGTATCACCCGCTATAAAATATCCAATCAGCGTATAGTAGTGAATGGTGTACGTGACGATCAAAGAGCGCTGATCTCCGAGCTTAGCCCGATTCGATGCATCGATTCGTTCGATGTATCGATGTACGTGATTCGACGTGGTTCGACGACTGGTGGAATCGATTGACGTACTCATCTCACGGTAATCTAGCGCTTAGTCATGTTGGGTAGTTGAAGCAATTTGTGCACTGTCTAACGACGACGTGTCAAATGCTAATGAGAAATGTTATTTGGAGATTGACTCGATTTGGTGAGTCGAGGAGTACATTATTGTTTGCTTATCCCAGTGCTTCTAAAAACTCTATTTTTGTAGACACAGCCATTATTTACCTTTTATGGTCGGTTTATGGTTAAAGGGATTTTTATAGAAGAGGTTTGTTCTGTTATAAAATTTTCAAGCATCGAATTTCAAATGAGGAACAAAAAAAATTTAAGAATGTTCAATATCAATGACCAGACGCGGCCAGTACTTTTCAAACAAAATAGTCATACCGGTGTCACGTCCCAAAATCTCATATCCAAAAATAAGTGGTCGTTATTGGCAATAACGGTGGTGTTATCGCTCGCACAGTGAGGCGCGTGTAGCCAGCGGTATAAACACGCCGCCGCGCGCCGCCGCCTGCTCCGTGTACCTACAAATGGCGTCAAATGTAGTTATTGGGATCCCCAGGCTAAATTGCGGCGGGCTCGGTGCCTTACAATCTGATATAAATTTCCTGATTCCGTATTCCCTTAAATTCACATGTATTCAGGATTAGAAATAAATGGCATGCGGCTCAACTTAGCGGGCTTAATAGCTTTGAGACCGACCTTTTAGCGTATTTGAGATTTCATCGAGGATATTTTGTTAATTATTAAACAGTTCAAACAATGCCACGATGTAATTCAAAGCGGTTGCTTAGATAGCAACCGCTTTGAAGAATTGCTTTGTTAACCTTACGGCATTTAGTTTAACCGTTTCCAAGCAAAGGTCTTTATTCCACGCTGGGACTGTTCAAATATTTATATGATTAGTTATTCCGTCTGTTTGTGTAGATTTACCACCTGACCTGAATTCAGGTTACTAGTGAAATGGCAGGATTTATGTTTAACAGCGACTACAGTTAATTAAACATGAATAATTTTGCCTTGTTTCTTTCCACTTGATTTTTTTATTTATTTAATAAACTAAACAAGATTCGTCTGATACATTTTGTGACCAATAAAAAGCAGTCGTGGATCTATTTTCCTGTCCAATCAATTTCCTTGCCAAATAATTCAACCGTGAAATTAAAAGTTAGCAAAGATAAGCAACCAATAAAATATCGCAAGACGCGAGTGGTGGGACAGTTAAATGGCATCACAAATATTGACTCGGCGGTTCCCGGGAGTATGCCCGAGTTGTCGAGAGCCGGGAGCCGGGAGCCGGCACGCGGCGCGGGCTGGCGCGACGCCAACCGACCTCGCCATTTGTGTACCTACACTACTCTCAACCCCGAGACGTGTTATGGAAATTTTCTTAATTTCACAGCCCTATAGATACCGCTCCGGGATAGAACAATCGTTAATCTTCATTGCCAATTTATATGTAAAGACGTCACGCCCCTATGGTATCGTTTAATTTATGATTGTCACTGAACACAATCTTTTCAACCTATTTTCCCTACATACTATACTGATAAAATCATACTGAAAGAACTACATAGGCTTTCCTTACCTGGTCTAATTAGTAACTTTATTTTAAATTGAATAACAGAAAAGCTGAAGGGTTATAAAATACGAAGAGAATATTAATTAAAAGTTGCGTTTCTCATTCTCGTTGAGAAATTACTTCTAAGTAAAAAGTGGTTTCACGGGCGGATAATACCACAATGTGTTATTACAGACCGAGTTAATCCGCTTTTGTTATGAGTTCTGAAAGGATTTATCGGGCTTTGTGTCTTTTCTTTTATTCCTTGGCTCAATACCGCCACTGAGAGACAATCAATGCGATGAGTATAATAATCGAGGATGATGGTAATTTAGTTTTTCCTCAGGAAATTACATTGCTGTTATGTAAAACTCGTAGATAAGCTGAGGTTTGAGGTAGAAAGCTAGCATAAAAACATACGTCGTTAGATTTCCGTCATCAGTACTAATGAACAAGTTCTCAGCTCAGCTGAAAGCCCCACAACAGCACACACGAGGTTATTCCAGCTCAGGTAAATGTTATTAGTGAAAGCTTTCGTCTTAGCGGCGTGTATCCGCCTTAATGACGTCAATTTGAATACGACCGACTTGTCGGCTCCACTCCACTCAACGGTAATGTAAATTTCCCGCTTGTGTCAGCCCTGAAAGGCATAGTTTCCTAGTATTATTTGACAGTGA
Organism: Anorthoa munda; assembly: GCA_945859665.1. Taxonomy (NCBI): domain Eukaryota; kingdom Metazoa; phylum Arthropoda; class Insecta; order Lepidoptera; family Noctuidae; genus Anorthoa; species Anorthoa munda. The sequence goes on along the minus strand of OX243897.1, from coordinate 41,589,122 downwards.
AAATGGGCTGTCAATCAGCGAGCGATTGTATCGAACTGCTCCGAATGAGCAATTTGGCGATCGGGGAACTTGAGCGTTAATTTATGTATTGCTTTGTGTAACCTTGCGTTAAATGGGTGTGCGAGTTCGAACTGGGAATGAACATTATTTGAAAATCGGTTTTAAATGTCAGGACAATTATCGCGTATCGTCCGTATGGCTCGATATGAAAATAGGCCCAAAGGCCTTACGGGCCGGCGGGCGCGCCCCTTTGGGTTACATGCATAATTACATTAATTACTGATGTCAGGTCCGTAATTATTGGAACTTACATACACGTGATAAGATACGTATTTGTTATTTTTAACCTGTATAATACCTACCTATGGATATGTACCACTAAATTGTAAAACCTTAATGTTAATAAGACCGCCCATTGTACACTTGCTTTTATGTTTTTTGCCCTGTGTATATATTTTTGTAGTGTACAATAAAGAATATCACATCATCAGCCTATTAATGTTCCCACTGCTGGGACACAGGCCTCCTCTCTGTGAGAGGGAATGGGCCATAATCCACCACGCGGGCCCAGTGCGGGTTGGTAGATGTCACATGTCTTCGAATTTTTGGTTCTAGGACATACCGGTTTCCTCACGATGTTTTCCTTCACCGTTTTGAGAGCAGGGGCGATGAAATCATTTACACAAAGTAAAGCGCCTGCCTGGGCTCGAACCCATGACCTACAACTTGTAAGTCGCGGCCGATACCACTGGGCCACCACTGCTCTCGGGCCACCACTGCTCTAATAAGAAATAAAAAATAAAGAATATAATAAATAAATATGTTTCCTTTTAGCAACATCATCAAACGGCAGGTAGGTACAGGTAGGAAGTAAATTATTCTTCATTTACAAAGCTTCTGTAGTAATAAAAAGTCCATAAGGAAAATAGGACAAGTCCCATAAAGTTTTCATTACCAGATTTAAGAGTAATTTTAATGTATCATGAAAATTAAAAAACGAATTACTTTTCTACGACCCATGCTACTAAACTTAATAAAATATGGTATGGCTTTTTGAACTTATTTTAATTAATACTGAAGTAGATAATTTAGGTTAGTAAAGTGACAGAAATAAATAAATTTAACTCAACTTAATATATAGAATTTAAAAAAAACCTGCTTATCAACTGAGATCAAAGATCGTAATGATTCAGGGTACCAACACCCTGATATTTGTATTACATGATTAGGTATTTAACAGGTCAGCCGTTAATCAGCTCTGGCACTAACCACCGGTTAATTGTATGTATTGAGCGATCTGCATACAAAGGCTGATTTACATTATAGATATATATAGTTACTTAGATTATACAGCACTACAGCAAAGTTCACCAGGCTCTATTTATTTTCATGGTTTTTGCTTTCGTCTTTCTCAATTTTGATGATGAAACCGACCATACATATACTCAGCTATGTTCATATAACCATGGCACGCATTTTTTCTTTTACGTTTCCTTTTTTACTAGACCATAAACGTTGCCCTCCTCACTACTAAAGATCATTTGATAAGATTACCGGATATGAGGAAGCTCCCGGGACCCGTTTAGGAGAAACGTGACGTAAACAAAAAGAGTGGGCCACAAGAGCCTCTGGAGCGAAATAATCGAATCATACCTGCACTACGTGCCATGAGCAGTCCCGGACATGAATTACGTTTTTCCATTTGCGCACTACAAACATTCCTTTCTTGCTGTACTAGCGGAAATTGCGAAAGAATTTCTAACATTTTCGTTCAACCGAACCGCCGTAAATAACGCTACAGATATCGAGTTTTATAGCGCGGCTAAATGGGCATTAAAAAAGGAAATTTGTTGGAGGATATATAGTAGCTACCTAAAAGGTTCTTTATAAAATAGACTGTTTACTGTTTTTTATTTCTGTCTTGTAAAATAATCCTGTTACGTAAATAGATGTCGCGACCGCTGTGATGGCGCAGAACTAAAGCCAGCGCAGAACGTTTCTTAGAAAAGTCGAGACAGCTTCTGTATAACGGCAGCTCTCTAATAAACCGCAGCACGCCTCCTGGCTGCACTCGCCGGTCGACGACGAAAATTTATGATATCGTTTAAATGGAACATGAACGAACGCGGTAATTCATGCAGCCTTGCTTCGGAGTCGATTACCTGAAATATGTGAGGCTTAGCCAAGCTATTTCTGAAGTTTCTTCTAAGAAAATAGACGATATATAAAGGAAATATACTAAAAATACAACACGCAAAGGCGTAGTCTACGTATTCCAGTTACGTAATATTCACATTACCGCCGCGTGTTTTGACATAAGTTGTTTTTGTTCGCGAGTTCACAACAAACTTCATGTTCTCTTGTATTCGGTGGGTACAAAAGAAAGATTCTTTATTCACTTAGTTGAGTTTTCCTAATGTACATAATTAAGTGGATCTCTTAGGCAGCTTTGTTTCTTTGCTCGGCGGAGTTGAGGTTATGCTACACAGAGAGAATTAAGGTTTCAAGTTAGGTAATGCTTTCAATGGTATTCACTGGAGTTGTTCTACGTTTACGGACTTTACAGAGGTTTTCGGAATTAATGAATAAACATGAAATAATATAATTATGATCAGTTAGCTGAAATATTGTGATATAAATTTATAATGAGTTCTCTATAACTTAGTAATTAATCAGTATCTACCTATCCTACATATGTATTTAGCTTGAAATTTGGAGTCTGTTGGTATTAAATTCAATATTCTCTTTTGTGAAACAGTTCGGAACCATTCGTCAAAACAAACCGTTGCTTGTTTACTCCGGAACTCCTGCCAATATTTCATCATTTTGATATTAACGCGTCATTAAATATTCTAACAAAACACGGAGGACAGCCTCCATTTCATTATACAATATTTTCATAGGACATTTAATGTTTTTTAACAATTGTTATTTTTGTGAAACATTGACGCTCTTATTCACAAAAAACTGTGACCTGTTAAGAACCTGTTAATCAACTGATAAGCAACATTTTACTTAGCAGGTTTTAAACAGTTTTAGAGTATGATTTTTATGAATAAGGCTGATACTATTTTGTAAGCGTCAACAAGGTAGATAAGCGTAATATATCTTGGTCTTACGGCCGTTGATTGAGCTTGACAACTCAATTACCTACCTACCACATAGTAATGGGCCGTTTGCACTGTCCTTATACGTCTATTAATCTGTTTATAATATAACGTAACGATGTACCTTTGTCATATATCCTTATGTATTGTATTGTGGACATAACGGCGAAATACGGCTAATTCACAGACTGGACTATGCATGGATAACTCTCGTTTATTATCAAGCGAAGTCACAATAGTGACAATTTGACATTGGTATCCTTATAATATTGTGCAGTGAATACAATGACGTAGTTCCTATATAAGCCTACTTCAAAGAGCTGGACATTTATTTCCATGCGTCTGTTACACTCGTCTCTTTACAATATGACGTCACAATAGTGACAGTTTGACGTTGATGTCGTCAGTCTTCAGACAAAGTGTAATTCTGTCAGGGATGACAATCGAAATGCCAAAATGTAAGGTATTGATCATGTGACTTTTCGAAAGCACTTGGTAATCCCATATATTTTTGACGTTTGACCAAACGCTATTGCGATGCTCTCGTTTTTTTAGGGTTCCGTACCTTAACAGCAAAAACCGGAACCCTTATAGGATCAGTTTGGTGTCTGTCCGTCTGTCTGACCGCGGCTTATGTCGATGTATGGGAACTGCAGTTTTTCAACGGAAAAGTTAATTTTGTCCCTCAATTCTGTTTATCTTATCGTTATGCAATGTTCCATGTCCTCATAGCTTATGAACTTCAGTAATGTTATTTAATTATTTTGATGAATATAGGCTGTTTGTACGGAACCCTCAGTGCGCGAGTCCAACTGGCACTTGGCCAGTTTTTATTATTTTTTAAATTAGGCTCGCGCTTGACGACTCATGTCATCAGCCCCCCTAGCCAAGTTACAGACGTTTCGTATCGAATCTCTTTCTGCAATCGTTAACGCCTTCTATTTATATGGTCAGACCAAGTGACTTAACGTTCAGATGTGTCATTCCCATACATTGATTTGTTCTCTACTAGCTTTATCGATTGTAGATTGTCAACTTAGCAGCTGTACTGCTGGTGGTAAGCGAAGATGTGGTCGACGACATAGAATATAACTTGTATAGATAGAGCTTTTCATGCATTGTGCTGTGGACACAACGCCTCTCAACGGTGAAGAACGACTACCTCAAATAGCTGAACCTTTCTTCAGTCTATACACTCCTTTCCATCATTTCCTTACTCTGTACACTCATATTTTCACACACACACATCCCCTCATACACCTTGCACACATACACACACTCAACAACACATACGCTCACTTGTCCTATTCTGTGATATATATGTAGAAGTTATATTTATTTATAATTAATATATTACCCAATCCATGGTAGATCGACTCACTTCACAAGTTTTGTTTAAATATAGAAAGTGAATAACAGACCACTGTCTCTTAAGATACAGGTAACCCTAGTTTAAGAGGCAGGGTTCACTAGTTGTGTACAGATCTTGTTCATCCAGCACTTGTCTAAGTTTCTTCTACCAACCAGTTGTGATTTTTTATTTGTAATTGATAAAATTATAAATCTAATTATTATTTTTGCTTATAGACTATAAAAATTTATTATGTAAATCTGTAATTTTTTTATTATTATTCCATTTATTCCTTTATTTACATATTTTTACATTTTTAAATATTATTAACTCTAAAAAATAAAATAAAAAATACATTTAAGAATACAAAAATCGGCCCACCGGTATCGGGAACAGGATCCAAGCTACCGGTGGTCAGGGCTCCTGAGAGTGGAACCTCCTAACGATACGCAACCGTGTCCAGGAGTACTGCTTTCTGGATAATGTTATTCACGTTTCGTTTTATTATTATTTCGTTTATTTATCTTTTTTCTTATTATTTTACATTTTTAAATATTTTTACAAAACACACAAAAAATAAAAACATTAAAAAATAAAAAAAATAGAGGCCTACCGGTGTTATTACGAGGAGGGATCAAAAAGTAGTGAGAATGAGATAGAATATAATGACTATTGATAACTTAATAATTTATTTTTCTACATAGTTTCCGAGTCTCTCTACACACCGAGTCCAGCGCTTTTCCAAGGCTTCAATCCCTTTCAGAAAAAAAGTTTTGTCTTGGTCCTGCAAAAAGCTCTCCACGGCATCCATCACCACGTTATCGTCTTCTTACCTGTTTCCCCTTAAGTATTTTTTCAATTTGGGGAACAGATAAAAATCGCTAGCCGCCAGATCTGGTGAATAAGGGGGGCCCATTCAAAGTTTCCCACTCCTTTTCTCTTTGATGGCATTCCTCAACTTGGGAATTAAAGCTGCATAATATTGGTCTGTAATAGTGGTTCCACGCTCCAGGTAATCAATCAACAATATCCCTTCTGAGTCCCAAAATTTTGAGGCCATAACCTTGCCAGCCGATGCCACGACACGAAACTTCTTCAGGGTCGGTGATGATGGCCGTTTCCATTGCGAAGATTGCTGTTTTGTCTCGGGATCAAAATGATGGACCCATGTTTCGTCCATTGTTACGAAACGAGACCAAAAGTTTTCAGAATCTTCTTGAAATTTGTCCAACACTATCTTCGAAATGTCAAGTCGATTTTGTTTCTGACTGTCGGTTAACATTCTCGGCACCCATCTTGCGGAGACTTTTCTCATTTTCAAAGATTTTTTCAATATGGATTGAATACTTCCATATGAAATGCCCGTTTCTTGAATTAAGTATCGGATGGTAACTCTTCGATCGCTCAATACAATTTTCTCGACTTTCGCAACATTTTCTTGGGTGACTGACGTCGATGGACGGCCGCAACGATGTTCGTCTTCCGTGCTCGTTCTCCCTACTTTAAATTGAGAAGCCCACCTTGCGACAGTGGAATACGGCGGAGCAGACTCTCCTAATGTTGCCTCCAAATCGCAATGAATCTCTTGCGTCGTTAACTTTTTTAAACAGAGGTATTTAATAACGGCTTGCACTTAGTTTTTCTCCATTTTCGAGAACACGTTCCAACACGAAGCAAACAAATGACTACATTCAGAAAAAAACAAAAGAGAATCGAAGATTTTTTTCTTTATTAAAATTACAAATATGTATTTGAGCTATGCCTGCCAGTATGTTTTTTTTTTCTTACTACTTTTTGATCCCTCCTAGTCTTATTATTATTACACCTATTTGTGTCATTGGTTTATAATAAGTAGGTATGACATGACGTGACAATAGTGACACTTTGAGAACGATATCCGTATGTGTTCTACAACGGCGAAGCACTGCTACTTTAAAGATTGGACTACGAGTATAGGATAAAATAATAAATAATTTTATTTCCAAAAATACAATTTTCACATTATATAACTCAATTGACAAGTGAAAAACAATCATTATAAAAATTGCATACATTACATATTCTAGACCCAGATCTTCTTTCAGATTCTTGATTCTTGAACACTCATCTTTTTATAATGTGACGTCACAATAGTGAATTAGTGAAACTTTTACATTGATATCCTTATTGTGTTGTGTAGTGGATACTACGGCGCAGTATGATGCGGTGCGCGCCTACCTCAAAGAGCTGGACATCTCCAGCGCCGTATGGGTCGGACTGATCAGAAGTAACCCTGATGGAGACTTTACTTGGACGTGAGTAAAATATTATTAGTTAATCAAGTTTATTCTGTCATAAGACAAATGTAGTAAGGTAAGGTTCTACATGCTACTTTTCTAACGATGTCACAAAAAAAAACTTTTTGACCTTTCCCACACCAGTGTTCAAATCACCCTTTTAGTTTATAAAATCGTTCATAAAATAACATATACACAAGGCATGAAATTTCAATGCTGTTTAATAAATAAATATTTTTCAATTACTTAGGGTTGAAGAAATATCTATACTAATATTACAGTAAAGTAGTTAGAGTTTGTTTGTATGAACGCGCTAATCTCAGGAACTAGTGGTTGGAATTGAAAAATGATTTTTGTTTTGGATAGTCTATTTATCGAGGAAGGTTTACAACATCACGCTACAACCAATAGGAGCGGAGCGTAAATGAAAAATGTTGCAAAACGACAAAAAAAAAACCTTTTTGAGAGCTTCCGTTGCGTGCGCTGCGTAACCGGTTAAAGTTACGCAACATTCATGTATGTAGGATAGGTAGGATAGAGAGGGAGGTAGCCAGTTGACGTGAGCGAAGCCGCGTGGGACAGCTAGTATGTAATAAAAGCAGTCGGGTTATCACGTAAGCGTCCTTTTACTTGTCTTTATTCTTCATCAGTGATTACCGCGGCCTGGGCAGCGATGGCTACTGGAGCTCCGCCCCCGACGCCCGCGCAGCCCCACTCTGCGCAGCCGCCGACCCTGCTGCCGACTACCGCTGGGAGGCCCGCGCCTGTGGAGGACCCACAGTGGCATCCTTCATCTGTGAACTGCCTGGTTAGTATACCTACATAAACTTTAGCAGCCAAAAAAAAAAAAAAAAAATTTTAAATTCCATAACTAATTGTTTTTATAACAAAACCAGCACCCTAATTACGTATTTATTTTATCAGCACGGAGCACACGCCTTCACTTTCATTTTGGTAACTCAATAATATTCACTGCGTGTTTTAAAAAAAGAAAGAACGAAAAACTTTTATTGCTAAACAGTAAAAAAGAATAGTTTTTGACGGATACAAATTTAGATCCAAAGTAAAACCTAAGATTTACCAAGTCTTATTTATAAAAGTCCGAAATGCTCTTTGATAATAATCGCTGATATCGGGCTTTTACGAGCCATCTTATCAATCTTAGGATATGACACAATGACTTGTAAATATTCAAAAGTTGTCATGTCTATGGCACACTATAATGCGAAATGATGCGAACAGTTATGGACTGATTGATTAGATTCACTTATTCATTCATTAACAGTAAAATACTAATATGATTTTAAAACAATTTCGAATGTTTTTAACAAGAAATGTTGTAAAAACATGTTGGTATTTTTAAATTTATGTTTGAATACCACAGATATTAAATTTTTTCAACATTTACAAGTCTCTGAAGGAAATCCTACGATTTAGCTTGTGATTGGTGGAAAAAGCCCGAAATAAGCGATTATCATAGATTATTTCGGACTTTTGGGGATAATACCCCGGTGTTTTACCAGTAAGACTTGTTATATCTTAGGTTTTACCGGTAAATCCTAGGTTTTACCGTAGTTCGGGATTTACAGTAACATATACTTAATTGAGTCAATATATATATAAATTAACCCAAATAAGTTCAAACTAGAAAATCGATTATGAGTTGGCAGCTACCTGCATTGTATGATACAACCAATTTCTTTTAGAAACCAAATATGAAATTGATATCAGGAATTCTAACAAAATAAATAATACACCTGCTCATACACCTAAACGAAAAGCTAAGCTTACAAAACTATAGACTACATTCTATATGATCCCATATGTACATAAATATATACATGTATATGTAAGTTCGCAAGACAAATAAAGGCTCGAGGCTAAACATCTTAGTTCAGTAGTTGCTTCGCAAAGTAACTTTACGATAGCTTAGGATCTGGCGCGACGTAATACATAGTAGTTACTCGTACCTTGGTTACGGGATAGTAACACCATTTTAAATTTGTTATTTTGTCCGCAGTCCCGCAATGGGCTCTTGGGAACGAGGGATGCATGGTCCGCGCACTACCGGCACTGACGATCCTGTACTTGCCTGAAAGTGCTGCTGTTCAACTGACGGCTGACTGCGGACTTGCCGGCGTAAAACGAGTGCAGTGCACTGGCAATGTGGTAAGATATCCAACATTTTATCTCAAGCCATTTTACTTCTACCATAAAGCATGATTTCTTAGGGTTTTCTTAACTTTTCACAGAAACGTGAAGATTTACTCAGAGACTTATCATGTGCTGAAGAAGAAGAAATAACAAGCACTCCAAGTTTAACATCTTTGGGTAATACATGGCCGGTATCCACTGACGCAATATTTACTGATCAAGACACAACGACGACAGAAATCACCACAGAAGATAATGCTACAACTGAACACGAAGATGATATAAATCAGTCTCCTACCATAACATCCACTTCTACAGCTCGCGATCTTAATCTTGTAATGGAACATAAATTACCGATAACTATTCTAAAAGACAACAAATTCAACCGGCTTAATATCGATAAGACCCTTGATTTAGGTTTGGTTCATGATAATAATTTACAAAGTAATTATATTCCGAAAATTGCTAACATAGATAATTATATCACAAATGAACAGCTAGAGAGAATTGAAGATGAAAAACACATGCAACACAAAATGTTGCACGAAGAAATTGCACGACTTGGCAATCTTGAAAATATATTTACGCAACCCACAGATCACTTTGTTCCTCCACTGGTTATGGCAAAGGCTAAAATCAGTGATGATATGACCGTTTTATCCTTAAAAGAAAAACATGCGCAGCAATTAGCAGAACAACATTACTACAAACAAGGTGTCCAATATGGACAAAATGATCACATTTACCATAGTATAATCAAAGCAACAACAGAAGGTCCTAAACCAGTCTCACTGGAGAAAGAACTTGTGATGCACATAATGAAAAATAAAGACGGTTCGAAAAAAGACAAGGTGAAATCAACAATGCCGAAAAAGTACAATGAAAAGGTAGATGACCCTAAAATTAAAGCTCTTAAAACAGTTGAGATAAAACTAGGGGCAATAGAAAAAATCGATCAATCTTCTACACAAACAACACTTGCACTTAAAGAAAGTGAGACGACACCTATGACACATTTGGGGAAAATAGATGAGGAATCCGCTCTTGATCTAACCGTTTTCTTAAAAGATGAGCCAGAAATTCGTGAAGAGAAAATGTTTTACACTAATTACTCTGGTGATGTATCTAAATTGGAAGTAATAAACAATGGCACTCTAAATAATGAGACAGAAATAAAATTAGTGGACGTTGAGGCAACTGAAGAAATAAAACATGAAAATCCTATTAGGAAATTTGATGAAAGCACTAAAAATATAACTTTAAATCATGAAGTTATAAAAATTACTATAATTTCTGAAAGTCACACAACAGTAACTCCAACTGCATTTGAAGTTACAACTAAAGTACCAATTCTCCCGGACACTACTGTGGTTTCATTGCAGTCATCAACTCATAAAGATTTAGCTGATGACTATCATAACAAAGGTGAAATATTGTCTACTACACAATTGATTATTGATACAACACAAAATCATATAGATACAGAACCTGTTGATAATACTTCAAGCATTGCTGATGTCTCAACTGTTACAAATGATACCATAGCATTGGTTCATACTACAACTACTGAAAATACACCGACTACGATAAAAACAGTGCCCATAGCAACGACACCACAAGTGAATAACATTACTAGTTTCCATAATAATGACCTAAACGAAACTACGACGACTGCGGGACCGGCTGTAGTTGATTTGACTCACGAAATGAAAATTGAACCTTTCAGCGAAGAACCACATGATGAATTTGTTTCTAATTCGACAGATATAGATGATTTCCAGTCTCCATTACTTTCTGGAGCCAATGAACCAGTGCACAAACCCAACAGGTCTCGAAGACCACAACAACCGAACCGAAACAGGTTTAATCCATTACGCATATTAGGTTAGATTTACAAAATCACACTTCAATTACAATGATGATGAATTACTGGTGATGACTGACAAAAACCTTAACATCTAACTTAATTAGATATAGTGGGTCACGGTCACATTATAAATTGTGACGGCACGGTGCACGTAGTTCATTTATATTATTATGTTTTAACGTTTAGGGATACACACAAACATGAACATTAAGAATCTCTGTGAGAGGTCGGATTTCTGTTTTAACCCTATTTGCATCAATACTGATACCTTCGTAGTTTCATAACTATCTCACAACATATTTACTCATAGAACCATGTATGTTTATGTGTAGCGCTTCATTTCAAATGTACTTAAATATTTTTTAGATTAGACTCAATTATGTATATCTAGTCTAAAACATAGTCAATTCATGTTTTAATAGCATAGCTATTTATCTTAATGAAATTCTTTTTACAATATCTATCTAACAATTAGGTACCCATAGATTTTCAGATTTGCCAAATTTCGAAATATTCATAATGATGATACTCACTATGTATAAGCTGTTGATGAGTAAACCACCCTTCTCATTGGCTACATTCAAAAAAACGATGTACTTACATAGTAGGTTAGTTCGTAATGGAATTATACATAACGAAATTCACAAACCATATCATGTTAGAATAAGAGTTAGTTTAGTGAAATTTATTTTTTATGAAACTTAAGGTACTTAGTAAGATTATGCACAAGTGTACAATGACAAAGTCCGCACTACATGACATGGAATTGAATCATACAACAAATAACTTTTCTTGAACAACAGTCGTGTAGCTGTAACTCTTTGTATTATTTTTTTGTATATGTAGTCCCAAAATTATGTAATAAGATTTTTTAATAAAATTGATGAAATAATAGATGGGCGTTTTAATTTCAAGATTTTCTAAGACCTCAAATAAAATGAAAGCACAAGTGTTGTGTACACATCACTTGACACAGATTATTATGGCGTAACGACACCTAAATTCCCAAAGGTTATCAAGTTAGATGATTGCTCCAAAGAAAAACTAAGTTCATGAGTAAATCCGAGAGGCGAAAGGCTAGTCTATTAAAAGTTTTTACTTTCCCCGAAGGCATTAATATGAAAGTTCTAGCTCGATATAAGACTGGGGAAAATTCGCAAGTTTCGAGACACTCAACCGCAGTCAATATTTGCGGAGCGCTTTGCCGCCACCTCACTCAACTTGCTCGCTCTTCAAGGGCCAACTCCAACTCAATTTTCTCTTCGAGACCGCTTATCAATATTACTTATATCAACTTCGATAAAATTCTCAGGTTCGGCACAATTCAGTTTGATTATATTTTCGTTCGTCATCTTCCACAATATAAGTTTTTCACCCTACCACGGGTCTTCCCTTCCCAATCTTATTTTATCTGGCATTTCGAGATCTTATAGGTGACTTCCGAAAATGAAGAAACCCAAGAAGATACATGCTATTCGCAAGGTGAAATTGAAAACGTGATTAATTTTGAGGGATCCGAGCTCTATTCATGAGAAAAGTTGCAAAGGTATTTTATTTGGGCCGTAATACCTTTTTACGGAATAATAATGTTAAATTATAATACAAACTTTGTTATGAATTGGCTTTATGCTGTTCGCTTTTTGTCACCTATTGAGACGAAGCCCTACCTATATTAACATTATAAACGATTCTATTGTGGAACTAACTGAATCTCGTTTTACTTACCGAAGATTATTGATAGCGTATAGCAGGAAAAACGATTTAAAGATAATATTAATCAGTTGTTATTTATATCATCTTTACCGTTTGTAATAGCAGGACTATTTTCTAGATAAACAAATGTTAACATGCGGGTTTCAAGCTAGTGGTACCGCATACCGCATCGGTGGTATTTAGTACCTCTTCGTGTTCCTGCCCATTGCAAGAAGAAAGCCTTTACTAATAGACTTACTGAACACGCAAAATAAGATCAAAACAAAAAAGGTATTGCAGCTATTAAGTATATATAAAGTAAGTAGATAAGTAAATAAATTAGGGAGATAAGAAAAGTTAGGCTAGCTTTAAACCGATCTATTAAGAAAACAGAACAAAACCTAAGCAACAAACTCTCAGTAATTAGAATAGCAGGGTCCTTATTGTTAGTTATACTATTAATGACACTCAATTGCCACTAACGGTGAGTCTGACAGCTTGGCTCTACAAAGGGACGGGGAGAAACAACCATCAACTAACCATTAACTATGACAAAGGTCAAGCTTTACATAGATTGTGGCTGAAGTGAGCGTCCTTTGGCTGTCCTGGCTTACGCTCTGTGAAGGTACAATAGACATAAATCAATTTGTATGTAGAGCACCGGTATTTTATTTTGGTATAGTCACGTAACGCGTACAAAGAGAATAATCGTTGGAGAAAAAGACTTCTGAATTATTTGACAGTTACCTACAATACACATCTTTATTCGTGGTTTATTTCATAAATGTTTAAGTTTATCGGTGAGCTTTGATTTAAGGCTGAACATAGCTTAATACAATGAATTAAGACTCATAAAAAATCAAAATGCATTTCAGCACCTTGACGTCTGATTCTCTAAGTAAGAAGATAAAGTAGAAAAATTATAAAACTATACTTTCTATTATCGTGTTGTTCTGTATTCGTGTCTTATAAAGTTCTAACATTACAAGAAAAGGGATATTTTCCACATAATAACGAGTTAAGTATGAGAAAAATCCCAAAAGGTGCCATTATATATTATAGTCAGTGAATACAGATTGTGAGGAAATATGAATCAGGAAATGAATATAAGATGAACACAATCTCTTACGGGTGTTGTAGTGGGTAGACTTAGTGGGTGGGGTAACTTGGTAACTTATACTTTTTATTGGCCCCGCCCACTCGCAGGAGGTTTGACGTAGACTACTCTATTTAATTGTTTGGACTCATAATAGAGTAATGGGCTGGGAGCACACTCAAACTATAAGTAATTTATTAAAAGGTAAAGTGGAAATTCTTACCGAAGAAAAAGCTTACTGGAATAAGGAAACAACGTGGAAACTGAAATCGTAAAAGCGAGGGCTCATAAGATTTGTATCTCTTTAACTGTATTATTTAAATTCAAAATATTACCGTTACAATTTGTGCGTGTATCTCTAGGAGCACACGGGTACACCGTCCAAATTAGTTCGCTAGGCACGTTTACATCGTACCCATAAAAAGCATGGAATATAAGTACACCTACAAACATGCCAAAATATAAGCTCCTTTCGCAGTTTCACGGCGCGTCAGTCTACCCTCTTACCTAATGTTTTCTTATTCGTAAGCTCCAGACTAATTACTCCAAAGATGCCTACTTAGAACGACAGAGACCTTTTTCTTAATAAGTCTAAATTACATGGTCGCAAAACTAACAACAACAAAATGCAAGAAATGGTTTTGTATTTCAAAACCGTCACGAAGAGTGGACTTTTACTTTTATTCAGCCATTGATACATAAAAATCTACTTTCGAAAGTAATATAAAGGGAAACCTCGCGATGTTAGTAGAAATAACATTTGCAAGGAAAAGGATTCATTGTATTTTTAAGAGGAGATATTCGCCGAATTTTCGTCCGTTACATTTTTATCGGGACAGGTGATTTGCACGTTTTGTACCGCGTAAACAGAAAAAGGTTCACATTTGGCGAGACCCAAGTGCTGCAGGATGTCGCGGGTCTCTTGTCTACCAAAATATAGTAGTGCAGAGGTCACACGCTCCTCAGTCCCGTCTCATCCATTATTCAGAGTTATCGCTCGTCCGACCATCGGCGTCCAACTCGATTCTCTTAATGAAGATTAAGTGTTTATTGACGTTTCCTGCACCCCTGTGACTGCTGAAATCTTGTAGTTTATTATATCAGAGCGGCATATTTTATTAGAATATTTCTCGGAAAATTTTTGATTAAGAGTCTCATAAACTGAAACGACATTTTTACTTTAATGTTGATGGTTATGTAAATGAAATTGCTATGACGTAATGAAGTTGATGTCATTACGTAATTTTAGATTAATCATATTTTCGAATAGATGTTAGAGATTGACAAGTATAACGGCAATTTTGAATGTTGCTCTATGTGGGTAAACATCGTGAAGTTAATTGTTCCACTGCTGTGATACACAGAAGACGATTCAGCGGCGACGCGGCGGTGGCTGGCACACATTATGCAAATGGCTGCGATTACCTGGCAGCCGGCCTACCCCGGTGATCCGGGCCCGTGTTAAGCACAAATCACTTTACGTTAGCTCTCCGGAGGATTACCTACGCCAACATTGTTACTGAATTAATCTTAAAGTAAATACCGGAGCGTCCGAGGTACCAAAGTACCCGAAAACAGTTTGATTAAATCATTATTCCCATCAAAGTATTTAATTTTGTAATGTGACGTGGCCATCAGATTCAAACAAACGAATTCTTGCCCTATGGGATTTAATAACGATTTGCATCTTTGACAAATTTATTTCAGATGGAGACTTTTATCTTGTCATTTCCAAGAAAATTATCAACTTTCTCTTGATTAAAACGTTTTCTCGTTATTTGTTAGTTCAGAAGTCAAAATATATTAATAATGTAAAATCAACTTATTCATGATGGTAATTTTAAGTGGTCGTGTAGATAGTAGCACCCCTCACCCTCTCGAGTCAGCAACTTGGCGGAGAGCATCCACCTGTATCATGCAGGTAGGTAGACACGGGCACGCCTGCCAAGCGAAGTGACATTATCCCCCCAGGATCATCCGCTGAAGTCGTCTGTGCCCGTGTTGTGTATCGAACAATTATGGCTTGATAGGTACCTATAGGTAGACGAACTTGCATGACAGACATACCTAACTAAGTAACTTAAAAGGGCTTCGGCACTGTAGGCTGAACAGTAAACGCATATATTTTTTTATGATATTCAGTAACCCCAGCACAAGTCATACATTGTATATCCTTGCCCCATTTAGAAGACGAGGGGATCAGATCGAGGGGATCCGACCGGAACAAATCGCCATAACAATTAACACTTCTTTTACACCGACTTCCGAAAAAGAAGTTGGAAGTCAGTTGTATTCTTTCTTTTTCACTTTTATCTTGTGGTACCTAATATGCAAGTTCTACAGTAACGTACCTATAATGCTAGAATAGATTATCCGGATATCATTAAACTTGAACATAACCGGTGGAATGAGGGTGTACCAAGATGAACTGTACACATCTGCGTACCCTTTTAGAGCGTACTGGCGTGATGTTATGTTATAAATTGGTATAAATAATAAACAGATATGCTATTGCAGCAATTCGATTCATTTATTGAAGAGTTTTGTTGTATATCTTCGAAGTTCTTCATCAGATATTCACCAAAGGACAATGGCAGAAGCCCTAACATTGTTTTAGCTGACATTAAAAGATTAAATTCCTCCGTATTTAAATGAAAAATATCTGGTTTAAATGAAAAATATCAGGGTCATATTTTGTATTAGTTTGTGCAAGAATTTTTGTTCGAGCATGCAGAGAATATTTATAATTCAGTCATGAACTTTTGTAGGTTAAAGTATATTCTTTTATTTATTTTTTTAATTTAAATTAAGCGACTTTGACGTGTATCAAAAGATCGTCGTCAACAACCAAGCTATATTTGTAGACTTGGATACTAGTATTTTTGCCTTTTATTAATTGAAAGTAATTAATTTATTTCTACTTCACTACAGTATGCTTACCTACCTGCAAGGAACACCTACATTTAGACATAAACTGTATTGTTAATTCATTTACTTCGTTTAAATAAAATAACAAATACAATAATGTGGTACTTACAATAGTCACTACATGTCAGTCGACAGAATAGGTGTAAAATGGCAATACTAGGCTAATGAAAGGTAACGAAAAAATCAAAAAAACTTTCATTTATAATGATTTTTATCCGTGGTGAACCAGTTAATATTATACTTTGAAAAACTTAGACAATTAATGGAATTGCTTTCGTATATAACTCACTTACAGATGCTCAAATTTAAGTCAGTAAAGATTTGACCATTGTTATTTAAATGGGATGAGATGTCACTTCTTATGAAAAAATGACGGAGCAGTTAAACTTTCAGACGAAAACTCTAACTGAAAATATTACTGCACCGGTTCTGCAAGAAGTCAACGCGAGAATACGACTAATAGTAGAAGAAAACGAAAAACTAAAAGGAGAAGTCGAAAAACTTAATAAAAAAATACAAAATCTCGAAGCAAACAGCAAGAGAAACAACGTAATAATCCACGGGCTCCCAGAAATGGAAGAAGAAAACCACGACGATTTGAATACGCTCGTTTCATCTACACTAAGAGGCATAGACGTGATCCTTGAAAAAAAACCGGCCTAGTGCGTGTCGGGCCACGTGCAGTAATAGGGTTCCGAAGTTGCATAATAATGCGGACTAAAAAGAGGGTTTTGTTGTTGTTACATGAACATTAGAACGGTTTCAGCGGCTCACAAAGTCTAAAAACGGGCCCACATAGGATGATGTTTTTTTTAATCTATATTCACGCGTTTGACCACTATCTCGCCTGATGGTAAGCGATGATGTGGTCTACGGTGAAGCACGCTTGCCTAGATGTAATCTATTCACTCTTGACTTAAACTAAATAAGGACTAACTGGTAACTGAAGAAGGAGTTATAAAATCCAACTTCGCAACTGAAGTTAGAAAAATATTATCTATTTGAGTACCACCGCGGGTGCGAATTGCGAAAGGAGCCGATACTAGCGCGCGTTAGAGCCACGGGGAATGGTATAGTTCGTTCCTGGATCCTTGCGTGCACGCTCCTTGTTTATTTCTCTTTCGGAATTTGAAAAAAATCGTATGTATTCACCTCTAATCTCCTCTAATACCGCAGATTAGAGGTAAATCCTCTAATCTGCGGTATTCACTATTTCTTTGTGGATGTTTTACGCTATTCAATTAGTGATGAAGTCGGGTCGAATATTAACTATATAGAAGGATATCGGCAAAAGAAAATAAGCAATTAGGTTGGAAATCGAATCTAATTTGACTTTACTTTTACGTTTTAATTACAAAACGTCGAAAATACTTCTGCACTAACACAAAATAGACTCCGCGCGCATGCGCCGTATGGACTACGGACTGATACTGCTAACGACTCCGGCCACTCCAATGCGTTATTCGAGCTTAAACATTATTAATTTAGAAATCATTATTATTAAGGATGTTATGATTTTATTTTTGTATATTTTTACATGGTTCATAAGCATATATTTACTATCTGTATTACACAGCTAACAACGTTATTTAAGTAATTTTTCAATGGCATTTGTACAAAAATTTTACTGTTAAAAAGTTTACTGCCAAGTACATTTTATAAGTTGGTCGACTATTACTCGTAAACTTGTAAAGCCTGTTACGATTTCATTTTTGTATATTTTTACATGGTTCGTAAGCATTATATTTACTCTGTTTTAGACAGCTATCAACTTTATTTAAGTAATTTTTCAATGGCATTTATACAAAATTTTTACTGTTCCAAGTACATTTTATAAGTTGGTCGACTATTACTCGTAAACTTGTAAAGCCTTGTTATCCGTGATAATTTTCCTTTAAATTTCATTATATTTACTACTGCCGTGATTTTTTTCACATAGCCAAGAGCAATTATTTCGCTGGCAGGGGGGGGGGACACTTGACTCTAACATAAATTTGCAACTTAAAGCATAATTTTCCGCAAACGAATCTCTGAATCGAAAAATGGTTTTAACAAACCCATAATATTTTTGAATGGCCTATCCAACGATACCCTACACTATGGGATAAATGAGAAAAAAATATATATTCCCACTTTACGTCTATGGGAGGTAACCGAAAAAAAAATATTTTTCATGATTTTATGTTACCACTTTGTCGGAATTATTAATATGTATATGCATGCCAAATTATAGCTTTCTAGTACTTAGATTCTCTGAGCTAAGCTGCGGACGGACAGACGGACAGAGCGAAACTATAAGGGTTCCTTGTTGACTTCGGAACCCTAAAAAGGGGAAATCGATCGACTGCAGAGACTAGGTATTAAGGGATTTAAAACAGATCTTGCAGAAAAAAATACAAATACTGAAAAACAAAAAATAAGATGAAAACAAACTCCTACATCACACAGGACTTACCTAAAGCAGTCTTGCAAACTAAGATAGAAGAAAAGAACAAGTACAAAAATAATAACGAAAAAAGGAAAAGGTCAGAAACTAAACTCCACTCCCGGCACGCCACGCCGTAACCAGAGCGAGATCCAAAAGTTACAAAAAATACAAAAGAAGGATGCATTTAAAATCATGCGAGAAAAACCACATTCGCTACCAGAGAAGAACTTTCTCAGAAACTAACACACCAATACCAAAAACCGCAAAATCGAAACAACCTCATAAAACACAACAAATAAAACGTCTCCCAGCACGGCTGGTCCCCACGGGAGATCTAGACCACCACCCTCTAACAAAAAGATGCAAAATTTATAATATCGCAACGTTAAACACGAGAACCCTCCGAACTCATGAAAGCTTATTGGAACTGGAAAATGCCCTAGAGAATGTGAAGTACGACATCTTAGGTATAAGTGAAATGCGAAGACTGGAAGAAAAAATTGAGGAACACACAGGGTACATCTTATACCAAAAAGGAATAATTGCTTGGCAACATGGAGTTGGTTTGCTAATTAAAGAACACCTGAAACAAAATATTCAGGAAATAATAGGGATTTCTGATAAACTAGCAATTCTCAACGTTAGCCTACCTAACTACAAAAAACCATGGCCGATTATGCAAGTTTACTCACCCACCGAACAAGCAGAACAAAGTGTTATAGACTCTTTTTACGAGGACCTATCCGAATCAGTAATAAAACACATAGATAACCACATTATTCTAATGGGAGACTTCAACGCACAAGTAGGGGCTAGACAAAACATGAACGAATACAAAATCGGCAGATTTGGTTACGGTAAAAGAAGTAGTAATCGACAGAGACTGATCGAATTCCTCATGGAACACAACTTAACAGTATTCAACTCAATATATAGAAAAAATCCTAAAAATAAATGGACTTGGGTCTCCCCAGATAGAAAATACAGGAATGAGATAGACTACGTAATAACCAACCACTCGAAATCTTTTACAGATACAACTGTTATAACAAAGCTAAATTTCAACACAAACCATCGCATGGTATGCAGTTCCCTCATTAAGGCCCCATCAAAACAGTCAAGTAAACACATAAAAGAACACGGAAACAACCGAACACGAGACTCACATAAACTAGATAAATCCAACTACGATGAAACTGTAAAACAGATAAACGAGAAGACAGGTGCATTACAGAAGTACGAGATCTTAGAAAAACATCTAACAACTCACTCACTTCAATCACAAACCAGAAATCCCATAAATACCAACTTAGCGATCATACCTTGCAACTTATAAACAAAAGGAAGGAGTACATAACACAACAAGCAAAAAGAGAAAATTTCAAGATGATAACCGAATTGAGTAAGAAAATCAGAGAGAGCATCATAAAAGATCGCAAAACCAGAAGAATGGACACCCTAGAACACCACATACAGAGAACTGGAGGTGTCAAAAAGGCTCTAAAAGAGTTACGTGAAGCAGGAAAACAATGGATGCCAAAGTTAAAGCGAAACGATAAGCCAATCACGAAACGGAAGAACATCAACGATTTGGCTACTCATTTCTACACCCAACTCTATGCAAGACAGGAATCAAATGCAGACAAACAAACTACCAACACACACATCCATATAATTCCAGACAAACTAGAAAAAAAATGAAACAAAATGAAATGAATGAATGATGTTCCAGAAATTATACCATGTGAGATCGAAAAAGCGATCATGAGTCAGAAGATGGAAAAATCACCAGGTCCAGACAAGATCTCAAATGAATTGATGAAAGGAACAATGAAGGAGTTAACGCCCATCCTAACAAACATATTTAACAATATTATGCCAAGTGGTAACATCCCAAAGCAATAGACGAAATCGCATATCATCCTAATCCACAAAAAAAGTGACAAAGAGGACATCGAAAACTACAGACCAATAAGCCTTATGTCAAATGTCTATAAGGTATTTGCAAAGATTATACTGGACAGGATGAGCCCAACTTTAGACGAACAACAACCAGTGGAGCAAGCAGGATTCAGAAAAGGGTTTTCAAGCAAATATTGGAAAAATATAACGAGTACAACAAAAAGATCTATCTGTCAAAAGCTTTGGCATAGTCTATTTCATAGAAACCACAGCTACATATGGGATACTCTGGAACAACAAGGAATACCGGCAACTTACACCAACATAATCAAAAACATCTACGCTCACAGCTGGGCCTGAATTCAACTAGAAACGCTGGGTAAGGAGCTAAACATAGAAAGAGGAGTCAGGCAAGGGGATCCATTGATTATCACCAACACTTTTCTCCGCAGGGCTTGAGAAAATCTTTCGCAACCTAAACTGGGAAGGTTTTGGTCTAAATATACATGAATCCAAATTGAATCACCTCAGATTCGCTGATGACTTGGTTCTATATGAAGGAAAGTCTAAAAACCTGGCAAGAATGATACAAAGCCTTAATGATGAAAGTGTGAAAGTTGGACTGAAAATGAACGCCAATAAGACCAAAGTAATGACCAACTAAGTAATGACAGCTTATTTCCCCAAAAGACCAAACCGAAAAGGAAATAAACACAAGAATTGCGAATGGATGGAAGAGATACTGGTCACTCAGGGCGAAAACGAAGCTTATTGACATCCTCACACAAATAGACCAGCAAAAGTGGAGGTGTACCGGCCACATGATGACAAACGTGGGAAATGGAGCAAGGCAGTGACAGACTGGTACCCAAGAGATGGG
Source organism: Anorthoa munda (assembly GCA_945859665.1). Classification (NCBI taxonomy): domain Eukaryota; kingdom Metazoa; phylum Arthropoda; class Insecta; order Lepidoptera; family Noctuidae; genus Anorthoa; species Anorthoa munda. Next base: position 41,567,441 of record OX243897.1, on the reverse strand, counting down.
AAAAGAAGCCGTGGAAGACAGTGTCTGAGATGGGAGGAAGAAATTAAAAAGACCGCTGGTTCAAGGTGGAGACGAGTTGCTCAAGACAGACCCCAGTGGAAACTGTTAGAGGAGGCCTATGCCAAGAGGCATACTGAAATCAGAGACAGTATATAAATAACGAAGCTTTTGCTGTTTTTTTAGCTGTATTTCTCTGGTTTTTGAATAAAATATTTAAATGGGACCAGTTTGGAAATTTAAAATTAAAAAAACTCAATACTCTGTCAATTGTGAACCGATCCACAATTGACGGAGACTTCGGAGAATCAAAAAAACAAACAAAGTCGAACATGGAACCTCCTCCTTTTTGGAAAGTTGGTTAAAAAGCTTGCCCCTATCTGGTAACTCCACAATATAAAATAATAAGATAAAACTTCATAGCGCAAGTTTCATTATCGAGTTTCATAAGTAAGCCATTTTGTGTCGCATGTGCTCCAGAAAACGACTAGTAAATAAATATGCATCGACATGAACATGCTTCTGCCGTCATCCGCTTTCAGTTGAGGCTATATTGAAATCACAAAATCAATCAACATGGGGCTTTGCGAGTTCCGCTCGCTCAGCTCGACTCGCAGCGTGCATGCCGCGGCGAGCCCCACTCGAGAATTTATCGAGTTGTGGAATGCATCGAGTAAGTGGCCCAATAATTGGGTTGGCGTTCCGGAGCGAGCGACGGACGCGGCTTCGGTGGTGCATCGAGACGATATCGATGCCGCACTCATTCAAGCTCAGGCGAGTTTTACATGCACTATCAGAATTAGGCTTTTATATTAATTATTTTGGTTTTCTAGTTTGCTTGTATTAAGGTATTTATCTTGAAGAACAGTCTTTTCCCGCTACATTAAGAATCTAGTTGTGAGAAAGGTAACGGACTATAAATAGGATGGAAGTACATAGGTATCGTCCAAGCCTACTGAAAGTTTTGAAAATTATATTAAAAAAAAAATGGGTTATTCTCTTTTTTATCATCTTTCTAGCGGCAGCCAATTAATTAAATCTATTAACAACAATTTGTCTTCAAAAAAGTTTGTATAAACGGAAAGTTCACTCAATTTATTACAGTAGTTAGTAATTGTTTTCTGTTTCTTTCAAATATATTTTCTGGACTTTTCAAAATTGAAATACTAATAAAATACGAGCCCGGTCTGACGGAAGTTAAAAATAGAATGGAAGAAAGATTTAATTAAAGAGTTCCAGTTTTTCAGTAGCAATATCATTATAAAGGCATTTCGAGTCCGAGAAAGAGTACCTTCTTATTGGAAATGTTTTCATCAAATGTCTACTGTTGTAAATAAATGATTAAACTAAGTATTTTTTGTTTTTATCTATTATAGGCTCGCGCTTGACCACTATCTCTCCTGATGGTAAGCGATGATGTGGTCAACGATGGAGCTCGCTTGCCTAGTAGTAACCTATTCACAAATTAAATGTTTTGTTTTAGACGTCTTTGAAGTAAACTGACGCGTATTGAAATATTTAGTTTTTCACTTTTGTGTATAATCACTATCTAATACATTTAAACAAGCAATTCTTGTATAATTTTTTTTTTTTTTTTTTTTTTACTATGTATAGGCCTGTGTTTGACCACAATCTCACCGTGGTCAGTGATGATGTGGCCGATGGTGGTAAGCACACAAAGCCTAGAAGGGAACTGGCTCTCAAGTGCTGCTGTCGGAACACACCGGAAGGTGCTTGGCGACAGATTTTCAACTTGAGGGTGGTTGCCAGCCAGGCGGGTACTACAAAGTACCCTACCACCGTGCTATGGTTTCCTCACGATGTTTTCCTTCACCGAAAGCTCAAGCTCATTGTAGGATTCGAACCCGCGACCTTCGTCTCGGTATCCGACGTCACTACCACTGAGCTATCATCGAAAAATGTATATATATAACCTGAATCTTGGAAACGGCTCCAACAATTTTCATTAAATTTAGTATGAAAGGGATTTCGGGAGCGATAAATCGATCTAGTAGGTTTAATTTTTAGAAAACGCCATTTTTTCTATTTTCACCCGAGCCAAGGTCGGTCGCCCAGGTACTTTTTTTTAAAAGGTATTGTTCGACTTTTCAATTAATGTCTGTTTAATTAAGAATCTTTTTCTATTGTTATACTTAAAGTTGCCTGTAGGTGAATCATTTTCTTTGTCAAAACCTTGAAAAATAAAGTATTAAGACGACAACAAAGCTTTACCCAATGAAAGCCACCATTGAAAAGATATTACGGGAGAGAAAAAACACCTAATAATCTCTATTTATTAAAACCAGCCGCGCCGTGAATGACGGCTTTCACAAATCCATTTCCTTTGCTCCCGAGCTCTTTGTCATTTCGTCAACTTCGATTATTTGGACTACAATACCCTCTTATTTGTACCTTTGTGCCACAATCTTTGTGCCAAAGATGTGACGAACCTCTTAAATAACAAAACGCTGCCAAATGTATAAACAGTCGATGAATGATAAAAATACTGATTGAATATTCTTCGTACGTAAAGGACAAAGTGTTTAATGTTCGAAATGTTTCGTGAATTCCCTTTTGCAGTCATTTTCTGAGTTGAACATTTTCTTTTGAATGATTACGAAACCGTTTCCGTAAACGGACAGGAAACTGGAACATCGAATTGTTTTATTATAATGGTCATGTCTGTATTGTTTTTTACAAATGTAAAAAAAAAAAACATTTTTCCTCGAAACAAGAATCCAGAATACAGAATTTGAGGATAACTTTTCCTGTTATCCAATCGAATAAGACGAAAATTAGCCAATTAAAATTGAGCTCCGACTTCAAGGACCCTCGTGAAGTACTATCTGCGTCTGTCCGTCAGAAAACGCCTAGTCTTTGAACTCTTTTGTAATTATTTATCGCCGTGAGCTATCCAACTGTTGGCAGAACGCTTGTTAGACGAACCTTTCATTATTCTAAATGTTATTGAGTGTCTAAAATTCGACGAATTAATTTGATTAAAATAACTATTTGTCGGTCGGTTTGGTTAAGGGAAAATTGAAAAAGTTTTGTTTTTATATAAGTTATTTACACTACAAGCAAGTTAGTTGCACAATATTATATTTAATTCCACTTGATGGTTCATCTAAAATATTAACTTAAACAAAAAGAACTCATTACAAAACCAAAATTTTAAACCACTGTAAGGACGTAAAAGAAGATGGAGTCAAAATTATATGAAGATGAAATGAAGGTAGTTTTAAAATCCTTTACATAACCTGCTCATTAAAAGTTGTCTGGGGGTGAAGCAGCTTTATTTAAATATTCGGTTTATGTGTCCTGTCCCGAGCGAGTCGCACAAAAACTTCTCCTTCCACTCGGATCCAGAGCGATTACAACTTTTAAGATTGATGAATCCCCGTATTCTAATGTATTTCTTTCCTCGACCTTTTCAACGCGTAAAAAGGGTACTTTTTAAATTAAGATACTAACTTAATCTTGAGCACGCAACTCGCTCTTTATCTCTGTTTTATCTTAATTATTTATTATCAGTAAGAGCTGTCTCCTTTGTTTAAAAATGGCCGTGCCTACGGTTATCTGCCACCATATTTATTATTGTTGAATAAAATATGAAACATCAGCGGTCATGTAGTAGTAACGATAACATTAATTGCCGCCGAGATACGGCGGTGCGCATTAATTCAGGTAATGGCATGCAAATTTTATCACCTAACAGTTTGTACGAATGTGACCACAGTGCCACGAGCTCTCGTTAATGAAAACCAAAAATTTACTCGCTTCGACATCAATTATTTGGCGTGGCAACGCATAATTTTATAAATTAGTTAACTGACGTTAACAAATTACTTTAATCAGGTCATTGACTGATTAACCTCCGGTTTCTGGAAACTGAATTAACGTCGCTTCACTAATTAAACATAAGTCGAGTAATGCGATCGGCTGTTGAAAATTAATTTAACCAATCATAATCAATAGCAGCTAACGCGCGTTTGACAGTTTGTCAAATTACATTTTCTGAAAAATTTGTTACAAAAGCTGGGTCTAAGTCATGAAACATTACGCAATAGGCAACGGAAGATAATGTCAGACTTATAAAAATTTAATAGGGCTATTAGAGACATGTAGGTTTTTAGGCACTCTACACTTATGCATTATGCTAAATATTCAAATTAAACATAGCAATAAAACAGCTAAAATAATATGTGGATGAAAATCTGTTAAACTCTACCTTGGGCGCGGCGGTGACCGAGTGGAAAATTCACGCTCAAAGTATTACCCTCCCCTTTGTTGGAAACAAGCAAAAAATTGTGGGTATCTGTGGAAATTACTAGAAACCACTCCGCTTGTTATACTGCTAATTAAAATAGAACTAGATTAATTAAAATTTGTATCACTAGGAAATGTTGGTGTTTAAAAGGTGAAAATGCTTGGAAAACAGCTGGAAACGGGTAAATAAAAAAGCTGTGTAGCGTCTTTTTGAAAAATACTACTGCCATGTATTTCGCTTCGTGTAGTGAGAATACATTTTCTGAGCAATATCTTATGCTGGCGATGAATCGAATCCACTTTTCACTACCTATACGCTCTTATAATCGTGACAATCTACGAAGTCCGATGATGTTTCTCATTTTACCTGCCGCGATAACTTTGTACGTAAGATATTGAAAAATCTAATTCATAATCCTAATTAATTACTATGTTACCCATACACTATAATAACGAGTATCATTCGTAAGCATCAAGTTTAATTATTATTAAGTACTAGCATCTGCCAGCGGCTTCGCCCGCGAGATTGTCGAATATTATCCCAAGGGAACATATGCCCGGGATAAAAAGTATCCTTTGTGCTATTCCAGACTATAATCTATTTCTGTGCCAAATTTCATCCAGATCCGTTCAGTTGTTTTTGCGTGAAAGGGTTACAAACATACAAACACACTTACACACTCACAAACTTTCGCCTTTATAATATTATTAGTGTGATTTTTATAGCTGTCAAATTCGACTACTTAGATTGTCACGACTATAGTAGTAACTGCTTCGTTGGTGTGGTGGTCACAAGCGGTACTACTGAGTATGAGGTGCTGGTTGCTCGATGCCCGGCTCGGGCAAAGGGTTATTGGGTTTTTCCAACAAACTTATTTTTATAGCTATTTTATTTATTATTATTTTTCATCTGGAATTTCTCAGTAACGTGTGGATCCTGGATTTGTGGCCGGTTGATGGGAACGGCTTATTAAATTATTGGGACTTAGACATAATATCTGGCGAAATTTCGGTGTACTACGGTACACTTTTTGAATACACTCTATAAGTATCTCTTAATACAAAAAGCAAAATACTGTATTTTCAATACAGTTGTTAAACATGGCGTACTTTCAGAGGCTATAATTATGATTCGAAAATTAAATCTTATGCATAGGCATCTTTCTGTTACGCGGTCGTGACTTTTGTTTACGAGCTCGATCATTAGTTTTGCAGTTTAGTTTTAAATTTATAAGTCAATTTAAAAAGTTTAGTAGCAAAGAGTTTTCATACATAGAATAAAATGGGATAGATTTTATACGATGAAAAATTAATGATTCCGTGCGTTTTAGCATTGAACTCTCAAAAGTCTTTTAAATGGTTGTTTTAATATATTTAATTACCAGTTTTAATTTAATTATTTTCACATCAACATTTGTCTATAATCAAATAGGCTGTATAGACTGTTTTCCTTGGTAAAAATGTCCAGTTGCAAAAACGCGCCTTTAGTTATAAGTCAATTTATAGTACATTACTGCAGCGGCCAGCAAAATAGGCATTGATGGACGAACGTGTAAATGTGGGCCGAGGCGAAGCCGAGGCACACATACGTAAGTCCATCAATGCCTAGTTGTGGCCAAGGCTTGTATAGTACTTTTCTCAAATAATGCGCGGAAATTAAAACTAAATAGTACCTAGAACTCATTTTGTCAAAATCAATGAAGAACAACAATAATTGTTCCCGCGTTAAAGTGTTCCTTTGTTTTTTTTTCAATAAACAGCGTTCTATTTGCAAGCCAGTTCGAAATTTAAATAAAACCTTTGATAAGTTACCTCCTTGGTTGCCATGTTTCGGAGTAAAACATCGTTCCATTTTTAAACTACACGACAGATATGAGTTTACTATGGAATTTATTTGGCCGCTAGACACGACAGATATGGATATTCATACAACTTTTGCCGGCCGCTGCGCGCATGTATTTGACCAGTACAGCAATTTCGATTTATCTCGAAGAAGGTTGTCAAAATAATGATCACATTTCCAAGCATGTTTGAGAAAAAAAAGTTTAGTAGCAAGGAGTTTTCATACATAGAATAAAATGGAATAGATTTTATACGAGGAAAAATGAATGATTCCGTACGTTTTAGCATTTAATTCTCAAAAGTTTTTTAAATGGTTGTTTAATATATTTAATTACCAGTTTCAATTTAATTATTTTCACATCAACATTTGTCAAAAATCGAATAGGCTGTGTAGGCTGTTTTCGTTGTAAAACAAATATGTCCAGTTGCAAAAACGCGCGAAAATTTTATTTTTTTGTGAATTAACAAATCTAATTTTTTTATTTGTTTTTACTATTTCCCACAACTGTATTGAAAAATATCGTGTGATACACGGGCGTGTAGGTTATTGCAAACTCGTGTCATTAAAAACCCTCGCCTTCGGCTCGGGCTTGTTAATGACAGCTCGTTTGCAATAACCTACTTTCCACCCTTGTATCACAATGTACTATTGTAATACTGACCGGTACTTTGGTTTTATATCTAAAAATTCATGAAACGTAAAAAACAATATCTTTAATATTTCCAGAGTATTAGCGATTTTTGCGGACCTCTATATTTTGGGACATCTATCCCACTAATCCATGTAAATTACGTTTGGTTTAGATGTCCCGCCGAGAAATAGGACATCTATCTCGCAAACACTTTGCTCGCATTTTGCCTTCCTATGCAATCGCACAGAGACATGAAATACGGTCAACTTAGTTAAAGTTGTAATCTTTCGATAGATTAATAAAATATGCGATTCATCCGCAAAAGTAGAGTAATTACAAACGGGGCAACTATCCTGATTTTACCCTATAACTTCGTCCGTTCCTTTCAGGCAATACTAGCGTGATGTTATGATATACTTAGGTATTATTTATGTATGTTTTAGTAAGTATATAATATATTATAATTTATAACTTCCACGCTAACCTCAGCGTGACCTCTTCATAAACTTCTTTCAAGCATCGTTAGTTCGGCGTAAAACTACCCCGAAACAGTGACGTCAAACGTTTTTGCTCAATGTAACCTATTTATGGACGTAGCAATTAAGGAATAGGGTTCCCAAACTAAATAAAACAGCAGTATGAGCAGTATACTATTAATAATATTATTTTGTTCTGAAGTAAAACCCCTACGGAGCGTGGAATAAATTAAAGTGTCATAAGCACTTTGCAGCAAGCAACTGTCAGACTATCGCTAACTTTAATAGTTAAAATGGTTTTAAAAGTTGATAATGTGTTTATTCATCAATCAAGCTTCGATGAGTTTCTTTGTTGTTGTTAGGTACTTGTTGTTTAATGTTTAATAAAAGAAAAATGTACTCAATAACTCATTTGTAGTAGGTATAAAGTATATACAAGTACTCGCAAGTAAAGTAGTAAGTATATACGAACATGTAGTTATTGGAAGACTTTGATAATAACGCTGACCTACCTATCATAAGTTACAAAACAGGTCATACGGCAACTAACAAGTAAGAATAATATTTAATTCGACATAAAATAAAAGGGATACGTATTAGTGCATTAAACCAAATAAAAACAGATAGAAAGGGAACAGATAGCTAAAATGTTAATAGATAAGGAAATATTGAGCGCTATTCCTCTCTCCTAGACACTGACTGTATCTAGAATGTTGCTGTGCCCGACAATCCATAATTGTTTCTGTAACCTATATTTACCACCTGTATGTACATTATGGATGCAATAAATTTAATTTGAATTTAGAACCGACGTCCAGTCCGGTCACATGAGAACCCACAACGCTTCAGTTTCAGTCAAAACTTCAATAACGACTGGCAACGAAACACTTTAGTAGACACATCATAAAAAACCGGCCAAGTGCGAGTCGGACTCGCGCACGAATGGTTCCGTACCATTATCGCAAAAAACGGCAAAAAAATTACGTTTGTTGTATGGGAACCCCACTTAAATATTTAGTTTATTCTGTTTTTAATATTTGTTGTTATAGCGGCAACAGAAATACATCATCTGTGATAATTTCAAATATCTAGCTATCACGGTTCATGAGATACAGCCTGGTGACAGACAGACAGACAGACGGACCGCGAAGTCTTAGTAATAGGGTCCCGTTTTTACCCTTTGGGTACGGAACCCTAAAAAAAGAAAGAAAACATCCGAATATGAACTTGTTTTCCGCAACTGGCAGCTTTGATTTCCACCAACCCTCGAATGACCTAAATTGGATGATTCCAAGTTTGAAAAGCTGAAAGGAGGTAAGGCAAGTTGACATTTTCTTAAGCTGAGTAATGACGACAATTTATCTCGGCTTTAGTCTGAGCGCGTTTGCTTCACGGCTCACCTGTCGCTCTGAAAGCTGTGCTAGTGCGCCCTCCACTTTATACTTGATTGAATTAAGAGGATAATTAATTTTGATTACAACATTGAGTACCTTTATAATCTTGTCAACTTAGGTAATTTGTGCCTAAGTCACTCGCACGGCTCTCCTATGTATGTATGATTAGATTAGAATATATAGGTTTACAGTGGCATAATACTAAGTTAATGTAACTAATTGTTGCACACGCATGGATCTTATCTGAAACCTCTTGTGACATTGTCATTATTGAAATATATATTTTCGACAAGTGTACGTTCGACTAATGCTCTGTTGGGTAAGGGTACACATTCCTTCCCGCCATACCAACATAACTATGAATGAACCTTTTCAAATTCGATTTTACGTGAAGGTACGTAAGCGGTAGGCTGTATATGAATTAATTCACATACCTTTTAGCCTGACTGACGGCCCGAGCCCCGAAACGAGCGGGTTTACGTCGGCATTACAACTATGATTATTTTATTAACTTGTCCCTACCTTAATATAGGAATTGCTTTTATATCAGTGTTAAACGCTATGAAGTAATAACAAAAGAATGGGGAGAACGAGGAAAAACTTTTTAACCTCGACCGGTTTTGTGTTGTTAATGGTTTTTATCGCTAAGTGTGATGAATTAAATGCACAATTAGACAGTAATTAATTAAGGAATGAAGGGTGTTGTGTTTGTTTTAATGGCCCGCGTCTAACGCCAGCAGCTTCAGGAGCGTGTTTAGTCGTTGCGAGCAATTTAGCGGAGCACTTAGCCCGCGCCACTCCGTCACGCCACGTTAACGCCGCCCGATGCCCTCTCCAGCGTGAACATGAATATTATATAGCACTATCTACGACTATATCACGTATGCAGTGAGAAGTACTGAACTGCTCACTAAGTCTTCCAGTCCCAAAGGCATTCATGCATTACTGACGGAGGCTAAGACATCGATATGGCCTTGGAGCCCCGAATTTGAATATTTAGGCTGTAGGGTTTCAATCAAGTTGGGCACGTTTTTCCACAAACAGATGTGCTCTTAATCATGGTACAGATAACTATGTATGTAGAATGTATATACACTTTGGCCCAAGAGATCGGTTCTTTAAATAAGAATTAGAACGGAGAATAAATAAACTTAAAGGTTGTTAATAAAACAACGAGTAGCGATACGACCCAGTTCTAAGAAAAATAAACAATGAAAAGAGAGCGTTTAAGACTGTTCAGATAAGTGTAATGGAATGATTTATTCTTAAACTTTAACATAAATTATAGCGCAAAGCGTTGTTAAGTTTTGGCAAGATAAAAGTTTACGTAGTCTTTTAAATCATTGGGGCTTAAGTGAAAATCCTGACTCACTCACAGCTGAATCATCAAAGGACAGCTCAGGCTTTGGTCCGGTAGACAGTTGAAATTTTACAGAGGATCTATTATGATATGAACAAGGAAAAATACCGATTTTTCAACATTCCCATGGGAAAGGGGAGAATATGGGGGGACGAAGTCACTGTCAAAGTGTTAGTGCAAAATAAAATAAACCTGTACCTAACAGTAACCCGATCCCGGGTGAACGGTCGATAATATTTCTATAATTTGAACTCCATGCGAGTGGAGGAGGAGTGAATTACGCTTGTTATCGAATATTAAGTGCCTCCACCGCGATGTGTAACTGACTACCTATCGTACATAAACCGCGGTATCGGTAAACCGATAATATGTTTACCCCGAGCTGGATCAGCGCTGGGATTTAATTTTTGACGTGCCACGGCAAATTTTAGATTTTTGAAATTAAAGCCTCACCTGGTTGTAATGCAGGGTGCATTACAACCAGGTGAGGCTTTAATTACCCGAATTAAAATACTTTATGAACCTAAAACACCAAAAAGATGGCAGGATAACTTGGAATCTGGAAAAATCTTGTTCTACGATCACCGTCTTTGTTAGCATAGCATCAAGTGCAAAATTTATTATTTCGTTCTTGTTGCCAGTCGATTGGAAATATCCTTAAAAAGGAGATGAGCACGTGGACGCCACGATCCGAAGTTTTCGACCCCAAACGGCTCGAAAACATACTTTTTTGATATAATTATATTTGAGTGGCCTCTTCTTAACGAACTGCCGCTACACTAGATAATCAAATTGGAAATTCCACTTGACATGAGCTTCGCAGCGTCAACTAGGAAGTACTTGAAGCACGTAGCTTAATTGACTCTCCAATATCAAGACGTGTGCAGTTGAGCGTTATGTTTAGCGGATTGAGAATTCCGAAAATCCGAATCAATCATTGGAATATGATTCTCGAAAATTCGATTGCGAAATGGTAAGCTAGGTTTTGCGTTATTGATTGTGGTCATAAGAGGCGTGACGCGTTCCAATAAGCTACGCGTGGTAAGCGTGTTTACCCGGGCTGGGCAGGGCTGGTGTTTGCGTCCCTGACTCCCACAAATATTGACACAAGCACCGACTTATGCGTCAGAATCAACTGCGCGTTACCAATGTCATAAAGTTACTGAGTTTAGTGGGAGGTTATTGCTTGTTTACTTAAACATACAATTTCCTGTTTTAGTATAAGAAGATTATATTTTCACGCTGTTTATTTTGTATTTGCTTGTTGTTTTTTTTTCTTGCTATGCGACTCTGTTCTGGGCACGGGTTTTGGGCTCGACAGGACAACTTTAGACTGGTAATTCATTATGGCCCAGTTGCACGAAAAACTTAACTCAGAGTTAATTGCTATCACAAGTTTAAATTAACAATGTTGTATGACAAACTGTCAATCTAACCTCGTGTTAGTTGCTACTAACTCTGAATTAAGATTTGCGTGCAAGTGGGCCTAAGTATTCTAAATTTAACGGTATAACCAGAAAACGTAGGGTTGTAAAAGTTTGTTTGCTTTCAGAAAAAACACAAAATAGGCAGCGCTTTGCGTTGTCAACTTCAAACTTTTATGGGAGCCATTGCAGTTTAAAAAGCCTTTGACGCAAGACGTAAGTAGTAGGTTTCTACGCATGCCTAGCCGTAGCCGTAGCCATAAACGCCGTAGGTACCAGCAAAGCGGCGACTAGCTTATTCCAAATACGACAACTTTCATACTGCATTTATTTTTATTGCCTCGGATTTCCGCGTTTGAAGTCTGAATGGGTTGTGGTATGTCTATTTTAAAGCGTTTGCGGTCATAAAACTCATAGGGGAGAGTTTTGAACGGCCCACTTGCAGTTAAGGGGGAGGTAGAGGGGTACGATCCGTGGTGTATGTGTTTACAGTTGAAATTCAGCCATTTCTCCATGTAAACATGGTCCGTCCGTCCGCTCGCCGCCGTCTCGGGCCGCAGCTGTCTGTGCTCGTACACAACAGATAAACAAAATTGTTTTATAAAATTCTAAAAACAATTTTGTGTGCGCCAGCTCAAATTAAATTTGAATTTATACAGCTTATCGTTGGAGTTTTAACGTTTAAAGTTTTATAAGTGGTTTATTAGTCAAATTTTTATACGCATGGGTGATTTTATTTTAAGAGATCTTGTTTTTTAGGTTTTACATCGTTTGTCGCTTAAAAAGTGCAATAAAGTTTAATAAAATTTAATCCTTAATAATGTTACCACAACCGATTTATATCGATGAGCACAACGTAGTTTAACTGAATTAAAACGGCTTAATTAACTATCACCATGTTGGAAAGTTAATAAAGTAGGTAAATTGTTCGAAAAAAAACATGCAATGTAAAGCTACGTCTAAATTTTTTATGAGTATCGTTCACTATTTAAATTGTACATTCAGGCAAAGCGCGTCAAGACGGAAAAATTCCTCCTCTCCACACGCTCCGAATTCATCCCATTTTCTCAACTGTAAACCAAATACAACCATTTTCCTTCTTTATATTTTTTGTTAGTTGTGACCATTTTGCGAGAGAAATGGAGATAGTTTTACTATCATTGCCCTATTTTTATAGTACACCGTAAAGTGAGCTACTTACTCGCATAATTTATCACCACTGGCAACAATATCGGGTCATTTAAATGCCTGGTAAATGTGCTCATAAAGGAAGCTTCTCGAGTTTCCATTATCGCCCGCTAATGAGATTAAAATTCGATTACACGGCTTACGAAATTATATTCGCCAACAATGTTTTACCCTCGTCACAATGCTTAGGGGAGATCAAGGAAGTATTCAGCCAACCTTATCTTTGGAAAATATAGGGATAAGTAGGTACGTGGTGTGAGAACGGGAGCCCACGAGCCCGGAGAGCAATCTATAAAGTTCTTCTAAATCCGAAGAGGAATAAATTCGTCAAAGGAGCAATTTCGGCAAATAAATTAGCCGAGAGTGCGACCTGTGAAACGTTCTCTATGTGTTCATTTGCATACTACCAACTTGTGAATAATGTTGTGAAATACCACTTTATTAAGAATGCTTCATATTCTTGACCAACATTAGCAATCCAATCACATTTCCTTGAACTAGTAAACAAATTGGAAGGTATCCGGGGAGTAGGATGTCCTTTGTAGCAGTAAGTGGGTTAGAGTAGTACCTAACTAACGTCAATATACACATTAATATCTTGGTAAGCTAAAACTAGCTATGTTCCCGACATAGCTAGTTAATTGACTAATTAGGACACCAATACAATATCTATTTATCTGACAAGCCCATTATGTTCCACGGCTGGGCAAAGGCCTCTTTCTCCCTGTTTCATACATGTCTGTCCTGTGCTATTGCGAGCCAGTCCTTTCGGTAAGAGTCAAGTTCATCTCTCCACTTTCGTCTTATAGTATAAATATACAATATCAGGATGTATGTTCTTATACAGAGAAGGCACTAAAATTAAATGCCAGCCTGTATGTTCTTATACAGAGAAGGCACTAACATTAAATGCCAACCTGTATGTTCTTATACAGAGAAGGCACTAACATTAAATGCCAACCTGTATGTTCTTATACAGAGAAGGCACTAAGATTAAATGCCAACCTGTATGTTCTTATACAGAGAAGGCACTAACATTAAATGCCAACCTGTATGTTTTTATACAGAGAAGGCACTAACATTAAATGCCAGCCTGTATGTTCTTATACAGAGAAGGCACTAACATTAAATGCCAACCTGTATGTTCTTATACAGAGAAGGCACTAACATTAAATGCCAACCTGTATGTTCTTATACAGAGAAGGCACTAACATTAAATGCCAACCTGTATGTTCTTATACAGAGAAGGCACTAACATTAAATGCCAGCCTGTATGTTCTTATACAGAGATGGCACTAACATTAAATGCCAACCTGTATGTTCTTATACAGAGAAGGCACTAACATTAAATGCCAGCCTTTATGTTCTTATACAGAGAAGGCACTAAAATTAAATGCCAGCCTGTATGTTCTTATACAGAGAAGGCACTAACATTAAATGCCAGCCTGTATGTTCTTATACAGAGAAGGCACTAACATTAAATGCCAGCCTTTATGTTCTTATACAGAAAAGGCACTAACATTAATCACCATGCTTGCTCAAGGCGAGTTGGCGATTTCAAACACAAACAAAAGTTGCTAGAAAATTCAAGGCGAGAAAATAAAAATATTTCAGTGTAAAATAAAACACGTCAATCAAATACCTAAGTGTTTCTACAATTTATAATCTCATTTCGTTTTATAAAATATATGAAGAAGCGTCGTAAACGTCAGTTAAAGTAAGGCTTAACACAATTTACTTAATAGCCTTTGTAATGTGACATCCAGTTTATAATAATAAGAGCGAAAATACTAAAAGCTTTTCTGAAATGTTATTCTCGTTAAAAGTTTTATTATAATTTAAATGAATGAGTCCTTATAGGTATAGGTCCCTCAGTAGGAACACCTACTTTTTCTGTAAGTCTGATTAGATACTTGGTAACAATACAAATTTTTGGTGAACTAAATATTAATTGAGTACTTGATTAATTCTGTTAAGCAATTTACCAGTATTTTAACCATTTCTGTAATGTTTTGTCACCATGAAATTTAGTTCTAACTTGCAATAATAATTTCATACCTGCCCAATTTCAAGACTAGCGTATAATGAGTACCTATTACCTATATAAACCAATTGAAACTCATGGTTTTTCTTATGTATTACACATGTAGTACCTAATAATAATTACAACTACATCGACCGTCAAAGAAGGTAAATAAAATATAAAAGATACTTTTAATGCAGTAGGCTCTCGTTCTATAACAAGTTGTCTGAAAAACAAATATCTCCTTAGTCAAAATAAAATTAATGTGTATAATCATCACAAAATAAATTATAATGTAATCTCTCTGTCACAGTAAATCCATATTAATGTAATTAATGCCAAAGTAACTCTGTCTATCCGTCTGTTCATTTGTTGGTTTATTTGTTCCCTTTTGATGCCTTAACGACTGAACAGATTCGTATAAAACTGACTTAGACTTGATTAGGACATAATAGGTTACTTTATATCGTGGGAGTACATTCCCTTTGGATAAAGTGTTGCTCTAGGGATAACAAAACATTTCTCGCGGGCCGAGCGAACGAAGCTGCTAGCTGAAGCCAGTTCACAATAAGTCCATTAAAACCGATATAATTGATTACGTATTGTGATTTGATGCAAAATTTCGGGTGCGCTATTGGCCGAGCTAAAAGCATTGCCATGTACTCGTTATTTATTTGAAGCAGTTACTGAATAAAAGGAATTCTATTACAAAGGTAATCCTTTTGAATGGTATCCTCCTTTTGTCGTGGACCTACTTAAGTAGAGCTTTGCATCGTGAATTCGGGAAGCTTTTTCTTTTACTACACCGAATATTTTATTGGTCTTTGAAGAAATGAATGAGTTTTCAACATCAAATCGCATCATTTGACTTGCGTTTAATATGTGACACATAAGTGTACGTAGATTCTTTCCAGAAACCTAATTTGTAACTTTATTTTATAATGAAAGTACGCGCGACTATATTATTCATTTCTTCATATTTTTAAAAATCCGTCTACTTGACAACGTAAAACACGCAATGAATACTGTTGAATTGTCAAAATGAAAGTGTGCGCGCATGCTTTGAACTTTCAATAAAGTTGCGGAATTAGGGTGCAGGGTGTGCTTGTGTCCCACCCGGTGAGTTCCCGCATTGTCGAGGTGGGGGTGCTCAGTAGCCGTGTTTTGGTCACCCACGGTGAAGCAAAGAGGAACCCGAGGAGGGACCGCTCGTCAGGGCTTTTGCCGATTAAGCCGTAGCGGCCAACTAGGAGGATACGGTGCCGCTTGGTAACAGGCGACATCGCAACAGAGGCGGGTCGCGATGTCGCTCTCCCTATCCCCTGCGGCCGAAAAATTGTTGGTGGCGGGGCCAATAACCTTGACCCGTCACAAGGGGACCAAGGGTGCCATACACGGGGTCGTCTGGCACCCATGTGCTGTTTTGGTGCTGGGGTGGTCACGGTGCATATTGTGTTCTCGTGCGCCGGTGATGGGGGGTGCTCCCCAGAGGAAGGCCCGGTGACGGATAGTCGCGGCGGGTTCGCGGTGAGTGCTAGCGCGTGCCCGCCATAAGCGGCACAGGAGGACACCGAGGAGATTTAGGGGGTTGGAGTCATCAGTATGCTTTTTGGGGAACCCCCAAAATTTATTGTTTTTTTTTCATTTAGTGTGAAAATCTTAATGCGGTTCATAGAATACATCTACTTACCAAGTTTCAACAGCATAGTTCTTATACTTTCGGAAAAAGTGGCTGTGACATACGGACGGACAGACAGACAGACATGACGAATCCCCCTTATGGGTTCCATTTTTTGTTATTTGGCTACGGAACCCTAAAAAAAGCTGTGTCTGTGAGTATCATTGAAAAATATTAACAATCCTCTACATTTATCACGTCTTATAATCTTTTGGGCGTTATTTTGCAGCACTACTCCTTATTTCCTCACGGACTTTATTTGTGTCTCCGTCTGTATCAGTGTGAAAACACAAATTTTCACACTGAATCTTGGTCAAACTTTGTTTTTCTAGTAGGATGAGTCAAAGCTGTGTTTTGCATTGGTGGTTCAAAAGCAGCTGTGCTTCACCGGGTTCGAACTCAGTAACTAATTGGTCTATTAACACTAGGACTAGGAATTTATTATTATAAAGAATTTCTTTGTATTGTACATCTTTGATGCGTGGGAGGAAGGGCAAGATGCCATAGGTATCTTCTGCGACCTGACGAAGGCGTTTGATTGCGTTAATCATGAAACATTGCTTTTGAAACTTGAGCATTACGGGCTAGGCCAATCAGCATTAAGTTTAGTAAAATCCTATTTGAATGATAGACAGCAATTAGTTCAAATAAACGGTGTCAATTCGTCGGGATTGAACGTGAAAATGGGGGTACCCCAGGGCTCAATTTTAGGTCCTTTCTTATTTTTAGTCTACATTAACGATTTACCCCATCTATTGGAAAACCAATTAAACATGGTGTTATTTTCTGATGATACTTCTTTGATTTTTAAGATAAATAGACGTACGTGTAACGTTGCCGACGTAAATAATGCCTTGCGTCAAGTTCAAAATTGGTTTAATGCTAATAATTTAGTTTTAAATGCTAAAAAAACTAAGTGTGTAAAATTTGCCTTGCCAAATGTCAAAAGTTATGATTGTGACATTATATTAAACAATGAGAAGCTAGAATTCGTAGATAAAGGTTTTCTTGGGGATCACGCTAGACCCGAGGTTGCAATGGGGTACTCATTTGATATCCCTTGCGGGGGCGGCTAAGTTCGGCAGCTTATGCTGTTAGAAAAATACGTCAGTTTACTGATGTAGATACCGCAAGGCTTGTATATTTTAGTTACTTTCATAGTATCATGTCTTACGGTATCTTACTATGGGGAAGGGCTGCAGACATTGAGTCAATTTTCATTCTGCAAAAACGAGCCATCAGAGCGATATACAATCTTCGCCGGCGAGATTCTCTAAGGGAACTGTTTAAAGACATTAACATCATGACGGTAGCTTGTCAATATATTTACGAAAACATCATGTACGTTAGAAAGAATATACATCTTTTTAGTAAAAACAGCGATAGACATAATTATGTTACTAGAAATAGGGACCAATTAATTCAACCAGGTTTCAGGCTGGCTAAAGTAGCGTCATCTTTTATGGGGTACTGTATAAAATGCTACAATAAAATACCTCCCCACATTCTAGAACTGAATGAGTCGAAATTCAAAAATTGTATAAAACGCACACTATGCAGGCAGGCATATTATAGGTTGGGGGATTACATCGCTGATAAAAATGCTTGGCTCAACGCTAGTCCTGCTCCACAGCCACTAGGGCACAAAAACAAGTGATAAGCAGAAAAGTTCTGAAGTATTGTTGGACCTACTGAAGACTGTATGAATATATTTGTGTTGTATAAACTCAATTTATTTTAGTATTATATAACTGCACAGCACATATGTGAGTACTATGTACCAACTGTAAATCTACCATTTATTGTACCTATATGTCGTTTGTTGACTTGTGTGCCCTGGCAGTTAATAGTGTGTCATGCTCTCTCTAATGTCTCTCTGATGGTGGCACGTGTGTTGGATCATTCGGTTCCCTTCATGATGGTTGATCTGAGTGGTGCTGATCTATGTGTCATATTCGTGAACGGGCGCCGTCAGTTGGGATTGGTCATAACTTAGCTGCCTCGGCCAGTTTTTAATTGCCTATGTACTGATATTTTTTTATTTTTTTATTGTTTGTTTTGCTCTAGGCGCTTTTATTTGCACGTCTTTTTACATCGTTCTCACATATATTTATTATTTTCTAACAAGAAATGATGTAACCAAATACTTGTAAAACACTTTTTATTTTAAAAGAGTAAGTGTGGAGTTTCTTGTCCATTCTTCTCCACAACAAGCTACATTTCCGAATGGACGGTAGAATCAATTATTGTTACTTTTAATTTTTTTTTGACTTTCAAAAGTGCCGCCTAATGGCTTAATTGAATAAAGAAATTTTGATTTTGATTTTTTTTTATTTTGTATAAAAATACACGCACGGGCAGCCGTGGACTCACAAGGTCACGGCTGCCCATGTACATTTTTGCTTTTCTAAATATGGAAAAGTGTTTATCTCGTTGGTACTAAGAAACCATTCTTGCATTCAACCACGCACAAATTTTGAACAAACCGCATCGTCTGTCAGCTTCATTATACGCTGGTGACATTAATTGTGTCGCCAACTGGATTTACGAATATATTCATACTGGAACCGGGTCTAATTGTATATTTCTACTTGAATTTTTCGAAACAGTGTTATCAGGATTCTATGAAAATCCATTTAGTGGAAAATTGATCTACGCTATCTAATTACTATCTAAGCAATCCAGTGCAGACTCGACACTATAATATTGATATTCTCAATACCTTGAGGTATTACATCAGTAAGTAAATACGATGTTAGCAAATATGAGAAATCTATTAGTAGTATAGTCAACTAAGAAACAAAGGCCTCATCTAAACTAAATTGACAAAAAATATTGACGAGCAAAAGTTATATGTGGCAGGTTCGATCGCGCACGGGCCACGGATCAAAACATAATATATCTATGGCCTAGTTAATAGTTATCCGGGTCTGACTGATTGTGTATGTGAGTTTAAGTGTTTGTAACCGCACGCAGGATACAGGAACCAAGTCAGATAAATTCAAAACACTTGCTAAAAAGATTGGTCGACAACATAAAGCATGTCTCCGAGAACATTCATCAGATGCACGCGAAAAATGTTTAATATCAACATTTTACATCACAACAGTATGCTGCCAAGCTTTATTGTTTTGTTTTCATATCATAAACGAACAAAGTAAACAATGGGAAGCAAATAAATGGTGAACAAATACGAAGAAACTGTCTGTAGTAAATCGTTTGTATTGGTTAAGAAAACTGGGAACATTCCCAAAGCGGAACATACATATTGGAAGAACAATGATGATGGTATCTTATGAAAAATTCTTTTGGTTTTCGAAGTAATATGCATTTATTTCCGGATTCCGGCTATCAAACATCCCTTAGGTTTGTATTAATGAGCCAATCTTGACATGGCTGCCGAGAATAGAAACTTGAGATCAAAATTAAAACTTGTGATGTATTCTTATAGACCAGGGAGAAGCCTTTAAAAATAATAAAAAGAGAAAAAAAAAATAGTAGGATGAAACCCATTAGAAAAGGAGGAGAATATTATAAAAATGAAAGGAAAAATAATTTACGGGCGATCTGAGGTCGGGAAGGGGATGGGGGTGAGTTTTTAAGGGTAAAAAACGGTTTTTCTCGATTTCCGGCAAAACTTTCTAAGTCCTATCGAAAAAAGTCAAATGGCAAAGTTGTAGGTAATAAAAAGATCTAAAACTTTTGTATTTACACTTTTTTCACATAACCTCAAAATTTATGTGAAAAATTCAAAAAACCAAGTTTTTGGTTTTTTATTTTTCTTTTACAAAAATATTTCTTTTTTTACGAAATTTGGTGAATACTTACCTTTTTATGTCCCAAATACGCTGTAATTTATTTGATTAAAAATATTTATTTTTCACCTTATTTTGAATTAATATCGAAAAAACACCCTAATTTTCAATCGTAAATTCACCCGTCAAAATATCAGCTTTTTTAAAAAAGTTGGTATGTTTTCTGTTTGTTGAAATCTCTACTTTCCGATGGTGAAAAAAAAATATATGTTACTATAGTAAATCTTCTCAGAAAATGCAAAAAACCGAAAAAACTCGAATTCGTTTTTTTTTTTTAATTATTATAAATAATTTTGAGCTATTTATTAAAATTAACACTTTAATTACTCGAAAAACGTTGGATTACATGTTACATTGATTAAAAAAATTTTTTTTTTTTTTTTTTTTTTCTTTATTTGTTTTGGGGTTTTTATTTAAACAAATATGTCAACCCCATCGTGCCTTATACCATTGTAACATTATTATTTATAATTAACACATAAACTATACTAAACAATTAAACAATATCTGTGGTAAAGATAGAAGTCACCGATGAAGAACTGTTATTAAATGACATAACTTTTTGGCGCCTTCTGAAGTTGGTTGGGATAAAATTGATTGTATTAATCCCACGTTAAGCCTATTTAAGTCTAATTCTCTCAAAAGTGACTCCCTCTCACGCTTGTTGCGGACACAATCCATCAGCAAATGCTGCACGTCCTCAATTTGATTACATTCTCTGCCATTCGGTGAATCAGTTTTATTCATAAGAAATGCAAACTTCGCTGATGGATAGTGTCCAGAGCGAAGTCTTAAAATTAATTTTACATAATTCCTACTTAATTTATCGACATCGAACCAAGGCACACGCGAAGGCTCGCCTTGTATGCTCCTATACCATATACCTTTTTGCTGACTTATACTATCAAAGTGTTGTTTCCAGACTTTATAACAAATTACTTTATATTTAGATATGTATTCCCAATAATCAGGTAAGTAGTCAATTGTTGTTCCCTCTAATGTTGCTAATTTAGACAGTCGGTCAGCTTCCTCATTACCACGTAGTCCAATGTGAGCTGGAACCCATTGCAACTTAATTTCTATATTATTCTTAAATAATAAAATAATATTTTCAAGAATATCATATGCTATCGATGCACCTCTGAAACCAGAGGCGCATCGAGCAATATGTTGTAATGCGCTTTTACTATCCGAAAAAACAACAACTCTTTTAAAATTCTGATTTCGGCTATAAAATATCGCTTGATAAATTGCAATGAGTTCCAGTGTCATTATTGATACATTACAGTTTATTTTAAAACCAAGATTAGTTCCTAAACTTTGGTCAAATATTCCTGCACCTTGACCGGAAATACCCTTAGAACCATCTGTAAAAATTTTGTGCCAATTACAATACATTGAGTTTAATTCAGATAAAACATCGAGCACTAATAAATTTGGATCATAATTGGATTTGGGAGCCTTTACACTTTCTAGATCAACATTAATTACATTTTTAGTTATAATAGCAGTTGTCCAAGTTTCCAAACTATACATTTTGTGAATATCTGTTGAAAGAACATCTATGTGCTTTACATCATTATATATTTTAACTAATAAGGGTACTTTTTTGTTTTCCCAATATTTAATACTACAAAGGGCATTTAGATCCTCAATCAAGCTAACTGTCATATTGTGTGACCATGACATTATTTTTAAACAATATTTATAGGCTAAATACTCTCTTCTTACAAATAAAGGAGGTATACTCAAATCAGACTCCATTACATGGATTGGGGAACTTCTGATATATCCACCTACAACTCTCATGGCTTGGTTCTGTAATTTATCTAGCTTCGAAACATGAGATTTTGCACTACAATCATACATAAAACACCCATAGTCAATTCGACTTCGAATCAGTGAAATGTATAACCTACGTATATGCTTTGTGTGTATGCCCCATGAGCTACCCGTTAGAACTTTTAATATATTTAGAAATTTTAAACATTTACTAACTGTTTCATTTATATGTTTGCCCCAACGTAGACTTCTATCTAGCCACATACCTAGGTATTTAATGCATTCTGAGAAAACCAAGGTTTGCTCATTTACCTTTAGGGTAGGTAGTATTCTACGCCTGCCCCTACTGTACACACAAAAGGTAGATTTACTTGAAGATAATTCCAAACCAAGTTTTTCCAAAACCCCCACAATAGAATCCAACGCATTTTGTACATACACTTCACATACTTTAATATCTTTGTGTTTAACATAGAGAACAAAATCGTCTGCATATTGAGATACAACTACATCAAGCGGAAGCTGACACAGATCGTGAGTTATTAAGTTAAAAAGTAATGGGGACAAAGGATCTCCTTGAGCCAATCCTTTATTAGTCCACCTAGCTGTTAACTCATCACTATTATCAGATTTGATCTTTAAATACCTATTACTCAAAAAAGCCCATATAAAAGAACAAAATTTTGATCCAATTTCAAGTTTATCCAGAATACTAACTGCTACGTCAATCGAAACGTTATTATAGGCGTTTTGAATATCTAAGAAGCATGCTAATGTAGGGAAGTTTCTAGGAAATCCAATTTGGATATAGGTGACCAAACGAGTTAATGAATCAAGACATGAATAAGATCTTCTAAAACCAACAGTGCATGGTGATAATATTTTTTTTTTTTCAGCATACCATTCCAATCGTTTTACTATCATTAAATGAAAAATTTTACATAAACATGAAATTAAAGATATAGGTCTTAATTTAGGATCAGAATTAGAATTACTAGCTTTAGGGATTGGAATTATTTGGATATGACGCCACTGTTGCGGTACAATACTAAATTTAAAAATATTATTGTATATATCAAGCAGATAAAATTTAATAAACACGGGTAGATTAGTGATCATAGAATATGATATACAATCCTCGCCTGGAGCTGAATCCTTTTTTTTAAGACAGTTTTCAAGTTCTTGAATATTGAATTCACGTTCTAAGACATCATTGTTAGAAACAAACACAGGCGCTTGATTTGCAACATAATCGGGTGTTAATGCGTACAATAGTTCTTTTTGTTTCTCAATGGGGGGGTAAGTTCTAAGTTTCTTATAGCCCTTTATCCAACGCATTCGTCGCCACATTTCAGACACTGATGTTACTTCATCGATTGAGTCACAAAATCTATGCCAGCCTACGGACTTTGCTTTTTGGATCAATATTTTTGATTCTCTAGTTTTTTCTTCTAGTTTGGACAAATTATCAGGGGTCGGGTTGCGCCGAAAGTTAGATAAGCATAATCTACGCTGGGCTACTATTTTAGATAATTCCGGATTCCAGTATGTTCTTGGTTTAAATTTACTAGAGGGTTGACAACTACTTTTAATAAACGGAATATATTTATCTGCACTATTATTAATTTGAAGTAATAAATAATCATACATTTCTTGAACATTATCCCTTGGAGGGTTAAAATTGTGTGTAAGGTAATTCTGGTATTCCTTCCAATTAGCTTTAGAATAGTTTCTTTTTTTTTAATAAAAAAATCATCCGATATATTGATTGACATTTTAATAATCATGTGATCGCTACCCAAATTTTCGTTAAATACTTGCCAGTCAAATTTAATCGCAATGTCCGAAGAAGCGAATGAAATATCCGGTGAAGTTTCTTGCAAATTGCCGCTTACTAGTTTAACCCGTGTAGCCGCACAATTATTAAGAGAAACAAATGAGGTTTCAAGAGCCGCGTCTAATATTTGGGTACCTCTCATATCCGTTTTAACAGACCAGTTGGTGTGGTGGCCGTTGAAGTCACCAGCTATCAATGTATTTTTTGAGAACAAAGAAAATATCTGTTCCCAGTCTGAAAACTGCGTTTGGACAGAAGATGGGCAATAAATAGCTACAACATTTTCTATGTCTTTACAATTTATCAATTTAACGCAAACAATTTCTATTCCACTGTTTCGAACTCGAACCGAACATAGGTGAGACCGTATGGATTTATGTACTAAAATTGAGACGCCTCCATAGGAATCATATCTATCCGATCTATAGATGTTATAACCATTAATATGAATATCAGTTTCACTATCTAACCATGTTTCACTCAGAATTGCTATGTGGACATTTTCCTGATTTAGGAGCTCAGAAAAGGGAATAAGTTTAGGACGGAGACTTTGAGAGTTCCATTGAAATAAGTTAATATTTATATTTTTGCGTGTACTATTCATCATCTAAATTATCTATTAATTTTCCAAAAATCCCTCCACCTAAGAACCTACCTAGTAACACCTCCTTAATTTCTTCATAAATAATTTTAACTACCAATATAACTTTATCCTCAAAAGTACCTTCAGACTTGTAAATATTTTTAAACTTATTAATAAACTTTTTAAGTTCAAACTTATATCGTGATTGTTCGTTTCTTTCTCTATGTTCTTCATTCTGCGTTTTTCTTAGTTCTTTTCCAATCGGTTGTTTTAGAGCATTCTGACTTTTTTTAATATTCGTTTTTTTTCTCCCACCTCCATTTCTCCGAGCTGTATGTATTGTATTCTCTGTGCTATATTGTTGATCTTGTTGTGATATTTCCATTCCTTCCTCTTCTTCCTGAACTGACTTTTCGACAAATTCTTTTTGAATTTGTATTGATTCTGATTTGTTTCCAGAGGCAATACTAGCGTAGTTTTCAGCTCGGATTTCTAGGTTTGTAGGTTTTATAAGGTTTTCAGAGGTATCATTTGATTTGTATTTATTCCTTTGTCGTTTTTCAATTACTTTTTGAAGTGCCATTCGATATGTTAACTGCTCATTACTCATAACATACCTTATCTCTTTTTCTTTCAAAAAAAAAGGGCAAGTTTTGTCGATGACAATGTGATCACCCTTACAATTAAGGCATACAAAATTATTAAGATCACAATTCACATGATCACCCCCGCATTTTGGGCACAGTTTCTTTTTTGTAGGACAATATTTTATTACATGTCCAAATTTCCAGCATCCCGAGCATTGAGTCACAGGAAACACGTAAGATTCAACCTTAAACCGGCAGTCATACGCATAGATATGAAGCGGTAAATTTTTACTTTTAAAACCAACTCTAACTGACTCACTGTCAATCCATTTACCCTCCGAACCAATTCGTTTTAATCTTTTTATAGATGCTATTTCGGAACTAGATTTAAAGATGTCCATGAGCTCCTCATCGCTTATATCAAGATCAACCCCTTTTACCACACCATAAGATATTGACAACTCATTAATCAATTGGCATCTGCATTCCATTTCCTTCAATTTTGTACAATTTAATAGTTTAACGGCATCTTCCTTTTCTTGAAATTGAACAAGTACCTTGTTAAAACTTTTGTATTTAATTCTTATTACGTTTTTGATATTCTCAGATCTAAGTAATTTTGCTAATGCCATTTGCTTAGGCATATTTTCAACCGACGTAATGCATACTTCATGTTTATCATGGAAGTTCACAGTGTTTTCTACATCTACCCTCATATTTTCGGTTTCCGATGAAGCGCTTCGAATGAAACGTTTGGGTTTCCTTCTATTAACAGTAGTAAAGTCATCATCCTCGTAACTCTCATCTTCTCTTTCTTTTCTTTTCTCAGCTAATCTCTTCTCACTTTCACTTATTATACCATTTCGCCCATTACTTGGCTCCAGCGATTTGTCAACTTGCTGTTGGTTGATAGGTAAACTCTCCTCATCACCAGAGTCATCGTCTTCTTCTCCACTTCCCATCATATAAACTAAAAAATATTATTTCGCTTACGCAAGGTAGCACTAATCGCGTGACGTATAAGGACACCGATAATATGGTTCACAAGCGTACGCTTCGAATGCGCGCGAGCGACTGTGATTAAAAAAAATTGCAAATAAAAATATACTACTATAATTAACAAACAAATAAGTTAATAAAATTAATATTTAATAAGACATCTACAATATTTGGAGAAAGTTGTCGAATCTTCTTTAAATTATATGCGTAGATGCCTATTTATAACTATTTTAAGATAAATTATATACCTGAGTGACCTACGAAAAATTGTAGCCCATCAAAAGATATTTCATGGAGAAGTGGGCAAGGGGCTAGGCGGGTCTGGGTCTTACTACATACATACCTACTATTTCGTAGCAGCTGTTACAACCGTTAGCCTAACCAGTATTCGAAATACAGTACAGTATACAACATCGTTTATAAAAATACACGTGTACCCTGAGTTTCTTGAAAATAATTATGACAAGTTTACTTAAAAATTTCAAAATACATAAAAAATATATTAAAAATCTATAAAAAATATATATCGTAAATATATTTTTAATAACAAACTTTTGACCGATTTTCATATATATTTTATACATTTCAAATATATTTCAGATATATTCAAAATATATGAAATATATATGAAAATCGGCCAAAAGTTAGTTATTAAAAATATATTTACGATATATATTTTATATATTTTTTATAGATTTTTAATATATTTTTTATGTATTTTGAACTATATTTTTTTTTTTTTTCATGGGATTAACTAAATTTGTTTGTGCAAAATTAAGGAGATTATTATTTTTTTTATCTTGTACTAAAATATCATTTAATTTCAATCTTTAGGTTAGGTTACGTTAAGCATACTATTTTTTAAAGAAAATATTACGATTTTTATGTTTGAGTTGATTGATACACATAAAAATAGAGATAGTATTTACGTTCCTATGCAGATTCGTAAAGTTTTTTTTTTTAAGTAAACTTGTCACAATTATCTTCAAGAAACTCAGGGTGCACGTGTATTTTTATAAACGATGTTGTATACTGTACTGTATTTCGAATACTGGTTAGGCTAACGGTTGTAACAGCTGCTACGAAATAGTAGGTATGTATGTAGTAAGACCCAGACCCGCCTAGCCCCTTCCCCACTTCTCCATGAAATATCTTTTGATGGGCTACAATTTTTAGTAGGTCACTCAGGTATATAATTTATCTTAAAATAGTTATAAATAGGCATCTACGCATATAATTTAAAGAAGATTCGACAACTTTCTCCAAATATTGTTGATGTCTTATTAAATATTAATTTTATTAACTTATTTGTTTGTTAATTATAGTAGTATATTTTTATTTGCATTTTTTTTTATCAATGTAACATGTAATCCAACGTTTTTCGAGTAAATAAAGTGTTAATTTTAATAAATAGCTCAAAATTAATTATAATAATTTAAAAAAAAAAAAACGATTTCGAGTTTTTTCGGTTTTTTGCATTTTCTGAGAAGATTTACTATAGTAACATATTTTTTTTTTTCACCATCGGAAAGTAGAGATTTCAACGAACAGAAAACATACCAACTTTTTAAAAAAAGCTGATATTTTGACGGGTGAATTTTCGATTGAAAATTAGGGTGTTTTTTCGATATTAATTCAAAATAAGGTGAAAAAATAAATATTTTTAATCAAATAAATTACAGCGTATTTGGGACATAAAAAGGTAAGTTTTCACCAAATTTCGTAAAAAAAGAAATATTTTTGTAAAAGATAAAAATAAAAAACCAAAAACTTGGTTTTTTGAATTTTTCACATAAATTTTGAGGTTGTGTGAAAAAAGTGTAAATACAAAAGTTTTAGATCTTTTTATTACCTACAACTTTGCCATTTGACTTTTTTCGATAGGACTTTTAGTTTTGCCGGAAATCGAGAAAAAGCGTTTTTACCCTTAAAAACTCACCACCATCCCCTTCCCGACCTCAGATCGCCCGTAAATTATTTTTCCTTTCATTTTTATAATATTCCCCTCCTTTTCTAATGGGTTTCATCCTACTATTATTTTTTTTGGTTTTAAAAATTATCGACCCTGGTCTATTAGGGGACATTAATTGAACGCAGAAGAGAAATTTGACAGTCAAGAGTCGTTTATACGAGCGGCCTACGGTATAAAAGACTAGTTAGTTTTCTGGAGCGTGAAAGCAAGCTTCTATAACTTAAACAGAACATTCAACTAATGTAACATAATTTAACTTCTACGGTCCTACATTTTATGAACACTTAAACCCGAATAAAATCCACAATTTTAACTTCAGCGCTATAAAGGTCAAAGTGCCTAAAACCGTCACAAATCCGAGTGGTTCCTAAATACGACTGCCATTGTTCGGACTATTCTTTATGTCGGTCGGGCTGTGCCGTAAATAGAGGAGACAGGGCCACATCGCTAATGACACCGAATGTCCCTAACACCGTCACACGTCAGTACGTAGGTAGGGACCTATAATATGATCAACTGTTTACAGTGTTGTGCGAGTGTTGGCCTATTTGGGATCTGTTGGCTTTGAGGAAGGTTGGTTTGTATTGTTAGGTTAAATGCAGAGCTTTGTACCTTAAGAGGCAATTTATTTGGGATCTTAGACATTTCATTACTCCTTTTCATTCTGGGATAAGGTGATATTTTAATCAATGGACTTAATGTTCAGTTGACTTGGTGTTTAGCAGTTACAAATTTGTTGTAATTTCTCTTAAAACTAAATCATCATAATCATCCTTTTCAGCCTATTAATGTTTCCATTGCTGGGTGCTGGGACATAGGCGTCCTCTCTGTGAGAGGGGATGGGCCGTAATCCATCATACGGACCCAGTGCAGGTTGTTGGATGTCACATTTCTTCGAATTTTTGTTTCTAGGACATGCTGGTTCGCTCGCGATGTTTTTCTTTACCGTTTTTGAGAGCAGTGGTAATGAAATAATTTGTACAAGGTAAAAAGGTCCCAGCAGTGGGAACATTAATAAGCTGATGATGTGATGTGATGTGAAACCGTCTGCCTGGGTTCGAACCTACGACCTACAACTAAATACAGGCTCCAAATTCAAGCAGCAGCATCGCCCCTCCCATGTAGAATGGTGCAGCAAAGGTGTGTGGGGCTGCATCGTGCATTATATTTTTCTGCGCCAGATTCCGAAATTTACATAAATGTA
The DNA here is from genome assembly GCA_945859665.1 of Anorthoa munda. NCBI lineage: Eukaryota > Metazoa > Arthropoda > Insecta > Lepidoptera > Noctuidae > Anorthoa > Anorthoa munda. The sequence goes on along the minus strand of OX243897.1, from coordinate 41,538,379 downwards.
AAATATTCGTTCACTTGTCAAAATACAAACAAACATAAACTGACAAGCACGCACTAAAATTGATCACAGTTACGAGGACTAACTTATATCACAACATAGATATAGGCAGGTACCTACCATCTTCCTATAATGATAAGTAGATCCCCGCTAAGCGAGGTCGCAAAACTATCATAAACTAAATTTCCTTCAACATTCGACAGGATGTAACTGTAACTTCAGTTATCAACACTGCCAAATTTATCACTTTATTAAGTATACTATCAAAGTTTCTGACTAGTTTCCAACTTAATGCACAACACTTAAGTACTAAGTTCTGAACCTGCCACGTTTACACAATAAACTATGAATTTACTGCACCTGTAATGTGTATGTAGAACAAGGTTAATAATAATAGGATAATATAGGTAGGTATCTTAGTATAGGTTAATCTGCATAGCCATTTTCATAGCTATTGTAGGGATCGAGTTCTTGTATTTTACCAATATTCTACATAGAGCGACTGTCTATATGACCTGCACAGCCCCGTTAATGCGTAACACGATATCCCTTGTCATGACTGTCATTCTCATCTAATCATTTCTCATGTTAGTGAAGTAATTAATATATATAATCTTATGGGAAATAAAGACATCTCAAACCTCAAGACTGGTGTCAAATTTTCTGGAGTCTGACCATCGTTACGACTATCAAAGATCTACATGTGACCTAGAAAAAAAAACTGTATATAGAACAAGACAATGTTGTTGTAATGCAAATTGCCCCAAATTGTTGAATTCGGGTCAATGGAGTCAATCGAGACTAATAGTGCTTTCCCACCAATCGAATAGTGCAAAGCCGACTTTTATATCGTCGTGTAAACGACGCGATGTAATGAGAACTCGAATGAATAAATGAATTCGATTTTCAAAGCTGTTAGTTTCAGTTCGGGGAATCGTTAGGGGCCTCAATATTTATATTTTTTATAAACATAGAGTTAATTAAAATCCTTGCCTAGTTTTATTCACAAAAATATCCTGCATATCTACATAGTAAAACGTATCTATTACCACCACTGCTGCACTGGTGTCTATATATAGATACTAAGGTTCTGTCTATTGATTACCCTGGATTTAATCTTATTACCGACGAGATCATCAAATTATTGTGATAGAGCATCTCCATATATTATCTATATCTTACCATAATTTAAGCCATATGTCATCTGCTTTATATACATATATATATATATATATATATATATATATATAGGTACCATCTATTAAAGGTCTATCCACACATATCAGGGCCGTGCCCGGGACGTGCAAGGGACGTGGACAGACCGTGCCCCGTCAGGGGCTCAAAAAAATATCGGTGGGATCATTTTTTATGACATCGTTCACACACGTCAGTGCACGGGCTCAAGCACGTCCCGTGCACGGACGTGTGTGAACGGGTTCATATAAAATGTTCCCACCGATATTTTTTTGAGCCCCTGACAGGACCCGGCCCTGTCACGTCCCGGGCACGCCCCTGATATGTGTGGATAGAGCTTAAAGGTGCACGAAAATGTGTACAGTCGAAAGACAAAGACTAGAAAGCACACCGAACTCTGTAGCTCCCATTATTAACAGTGCACAGTTCAGGCCATTCTGCGAGTGTATCCGACCATGAATGTAACTTAGCAAGATTTAAGACCTACATATATCTCTGCTAACTTCAGAATTACTTCAACCGCCTTCATAAATGTTTAAGTATCTTTGACATTTCATACATCATTCTTAAGATTAAGAGGCTGCGTGTAACTTTAACATATTAGGCGACGTATTAATATTAAAGTTACGTTTGATTTATGTATTCTGCTTATGATGTGTTGCTTGTATGCAATTAAATGTAAGTAATGGTGTCTTAAGATCAGTTTATCTGCGATTCCCACACGAAATCACTTAGGTCATCGGATAACTTGCGACTTAAAATGCCAATGCATTCCACTACTTTCTTAGATAAATCTTTTACTGTCCAAGCTGCTCGTCTGTGGAATGCATTGCCCGACCCAATAAAACGCGCCCAGTCGTTGCCTGTATTTAAAAGACTTGTAAAAGAACACTACCTTTCACTGTGATTGTCGTTACAACATCTACTTTCATTGCCTATTGACTTTCGTTATATTGGAGTATGTATGCATTTATGTATTTATTATATTACATATGTATGTATTTGTGTATCTATTATAATATGATTTAAAATAAATATTCTTAATGTTATGTGTTACACCAATGTCAACCCCATTTCATGTCCAGGCTATCACTGTCCATTCCAGGTTGCCTGGAAGAGATCGCGGTATGCGATAAGGCCGCCCATTGTATGTATTTTAGTTTTAAGTTTCCTGTTCTATGTATTAACTTGGTGTACCTACAATAAAGCATATATAAATAAATAAATAAATAAGATATATTTCGAGGAACTGACAATATAAAGTGACAGCGGATACTCTACTCGCTGCAGCACATTGCTTGCAGAAATGATGGTCGATGGGACCGAAGGGTTCTGAAGCGGTAAGCGCGTACCGGAAAGCGCAGTGTTGGTAGGCCCCTCTTAAGACGGGTACGAAGACTGACGGTCGCGGGAAGCCGCGAATCAGGACCGGTCAATATGACCTGTGTCCAGCAGCAGCAGTATTTCGGCTGAAATTATAGTAACGCACAATAAACCAAGCAAGCTTATTGAATATTGATCGAGTAGTTAAAATGCTGTATTGTATATACCGAGCTGATCACAGTCGCATGGTAGCGTTCTCAAAAAATTGGCAGGGCTATCAAAATTAATGGCAAGTTTTCTGACCAAAGTAAAAACCAGAACTTCGGTCACACTCACGGCAAATGGCAACCTTGTTTCCACAAAAAAGTCATTACACAATTGGACCCCCCCCCCCGCAACCCTGGGACAATAGTGTTCCTACTGTGGCGTAATAAAGGGGAAACAAAAAACACTTAACTCCACGTTAATACGTATAAAACAATTGATTTAAAATAAAAATAAAACAGATAAACCGCAGTCAACGATAACGTATTAGTTATTTTAAATGTTTAATAAGAAGTTAGGGCAAACGAAGGTTTGGAAGTGTTACACTGAACAAACATGCCTTTTTTTTTTCTTCTCGTCTTTCACTTCTCCCGCTCTGGATCTCCAATGACATCTCCCGACTGAAGCGGGTGGGCGTGTCAGACTTTTACTGACTATAACCCTCCCGAGTTCCTTCAGTTGTTTGTGCCAAATGATAAGTATTAGTTTTTATTAAAAATAAAATAAGTTAGATAACCTATAGAATTATTTGACTCAAAATATAATATGGACATCGTTATTAGATATTAAGTATTAATTTTTATTAAAATGAATATAATTGTTAATTCGATAAGTAAAATAATATAAATGATTAATTGACTTAAAATATAACATGGACATATTGAATATTAATTGTATTAAATATAAACTATAAATAAACTAACTGTAATACAAAAATTTAAGCAAATAAATTATTAATCAATAATTATACATAATTTAACATGAACATAGAAAGGCACAAACATATTAGTAGATTTAACCAAATAAATGCAGATAGATAGGAAACTAATAACTGCAATTTTAATTATAAAGGAAAATATTAAGCGCTATTCCTCTCTCCTAGACACTTAACTGTATCTAGAATGTTGCTGTGCCCGACAGGGTCCATAATTGTTTCTGTAACTAATATTTTACCACCTGTATGTACATTATGGATGCAATAAATTTAATTTTAATTTGAAATGGAACACTACGTGCCGTCGACTCGGGCCTGGTCCTTAACGGACGGCGAGCTACCCATTACTTGCCGTCCGCAAGCCCCCGCCTACGGTGGCCGGGAATCGGCTTGCGACTCCCGACACCCAGGGCGTCTCCTGCGGTGGCTAGGGGCGCGAGGGAGTCTCCGATGCGTCTCCCTCACGCGTTCCGCCTCCTCCTATGCGAGCATTACTGCGCAGAAGGAGGTGACAGCTTCCCATGCCCTCTCGTTCCGTACCATAGCCTGAACCAGGGCCGGCCGCGAGAGTTCGCCACCGCTGATCGCCTCCACGAGGACACAAGCGGGGCAGACCTCCACCGTATGCTCCACCGTGTCCTCCGGGCAATCCACACAATGGTGACACCCGGGCGTTTCCTCCCGCCTTATCCGGAACAGGAACCTCCCGAAACAGCCATGTCCGGTGAGGACCTGCGTCAGGCGGAAGGTGAGGACACCGTAGCACCTCTCAAGCCACTCCTCAAAGAGGGGCCTTATCGCCGCAATTGTGGCGTGCCCAGCACTGGGTTGCGACAGTCGCTCCCTCCATGTCGCCATGAGATCCTGCCGGAGCTCTGTCCACCGAGCCACGGTTTGTCGCGGCAGCGGAGTTATGCCGCCACACCGGAGACCGTGCGGTATCCCCAGACCAGCCCGATGGCCATTACCCTTTGGGACGCGTTCAACGAGTGGGCTGGTCAATGCCTCAGGGAACCCTCCCACACCGGTGCGCCGTAAAGGGCCATGGACCGCACGACCCCCCACGTAGAGCCTCCGGCAGGAGGCGTTAGGACCCCCTAGATTGGGCAGGAGTCGCTTAAGAGCATCCCCAGCTCCAGTCTGGGCGCCAAACGTCGGAAATGCTCCACAAAATTCCACCGGCTGTCGAGGACGAGTCCCAGGTACTTCATCGTCAACCCGACGCCGATGTGAACCTCTCCTACCGTTATATTGGGTACCAGGCGGTGGCGCGTTCCGAGGACCATGAAAACACATGGCCCCGGACTTGTGCAGGGCCACCTCGAGTCCCAATTGCCGGATCCTCTCGACGACTATCGCAACTCAGCGTGTCACTAGTTCAGCTGCCGCCTGGTGCGACCTCCCCTGCGCCAGGACCAGCGTGTCGTCAGCGTAGCAAATTATGCTGACGCCGCTAGGGAGGTCGGCGCGCAGCATCCAGTCGTAACCGATGTCCCACAGATACGGCCCCAAGATCGATCCCTGTGGAACACCGCACGACATCTCTCGCCGGTTCCACTCTCCCTGGTGACCGGGAACAAACATGCCTAACCTCAACGCAGTGTCAACCAGTTAAATTCTGGCTTAAACATCCAGGTGCAAACGAGTCCTTAAAACATAAAGCTAAGTTTTAATCCGTGGAAATGTAAAAGATAAAACTAATACGTAATTGCTAGGTTAAAACTAACACAAAAATACATTTACTTAAAAAAGATACGACAGACGAAAAATACCGCCTGCAGTAGTACCTCTCCAATACTGGATTACGGGCAGAAGCAGCACTGCAGTTCTCGTGGCAAAACTCAGGCCGTTGAAATGAGAGTGTACCAGGGTGAACTGTACACATCTGCGTACTCACTAAAACTCCACGTTGTCTTCCTGTGCCACTTATATAGCGGGAAAAAGGGCACGCGTAAGCACTCATCCGCGAACCCGCCGCGGCTGTCCGTCACCGGACCTTCCTGTAGGGGGTACCACCCATCACCGCCGCACCAGAAAATATTGCGTGCCGTGACCACCCCAGGGATCAAACTAGCACAAGGGAGCCAGACGACCCTGTGTATGGCACCCTTGGTCCCCCTGTAACAGGTCAGGTCAGTGGCCCCGCCGCCTACCACTTTTCGGCCGCAGGGGATAGGGAGAGCGGCCAAGCTATTCCGACACTCCTCCTCCCCTTCGGCCCCACCGCGTCCGCCATCAGACGGTGGGGAAACCATCCAGTCTGCGGAAGGTAGGGAGAGCGGCGCACCGCAATTTCGGCACTCCTCTCCCGCCGTGGCTTCCAAACCTCAGCCGCGAAGCCTCCCAAACGACATCGCGGCCCGCCTCAGATGTGACGTCGCCCAAGCGGCACCGCAACCTGCTTGTTGGCCGCTACGTCGTCTGCTTAATCGGCAAAAGCCCTGGCGAGACTTACCAGTATTATACATGAAACGACTTCCTATCTGACCTCCACAACCAAATCCAAATGCACAAAGTTATGCTAGAATAGATTACCCGAATAGCATAAAACTTGAACATAACCGGTGAAATGAAAGTGTACCAGGGTGAACTGTACACATCTGCGTGCCCCGTTAGAGCTTACCGGAGTGATGTTATGTTATGAAATGGCGTAAACAATAAACAGATATGCGATTGCAGCAATCCCGAGACATTTGCCGTTGTTTGTTGAAGAGTCTGTTGTATATCTCCGAAATTCTTCATTAAAAATTCACATGAGAAGCACCAGCTATCAAATAAAAAAAGAATTATCAAAATCGGTTCACCCAGTAAAAAGTTTTGGGGTAACCTTCTATTTTTTGAAGCGGTTAAAAAGAGTATGAAATATCAGAGGAACCGACATTCAAACGAATAATTAATAGGAAAATACGCTAAATACCAGTTTTCATATTATAATCCTGTGTTGTCACCAGCCGTTTTTTTTAAACGTGTGATTGAACTTTGCCCAGAGAAAACTGGTGCTATGACTAGAGCCTGTCTGGCATCCTGCTCGCCATTTCAAACAATATTGACGCTTTTAACAGCTGCTATAAAAATATCAATAATTTGGTTGAAGATTTCTATGCCATGAATTTACTATGAATGACATTATTCCAGATAAATAATTGAATTCTTTTTTCTGAAACTGGTAGTTTGACAAAGGCGTGATGGTAATTACGTCTTGTAGCATTAATGGTACTCTACGTATTAAAAGTGTATATTAGTATCTATGTAGTAAAGAATTCAAAAAAACAAACGAACAATTTCACAAAACGTCTTTCTTAACAGAAGTCACTTAACTATTTCTACTAACAATAAATCATACGCGACTCATTGCTTCAGTCCATCTATTATTATCAATCAGTTCACCATATACCACAAGCGAGTGGTTACTATAGTGCGTCGAATAAATTGAATTCATATGTTCGTATAATGGTTCCCGCAGACCGAAGAGAGAGAGGCGACAACGCGACAAACATTTTATTAAAATTGTTCTACAATATATGGCAATACCCCACTGTGGAAGATCAGTCAGTCAGATGAAAACGGAAAAACATTGCAAGCAGTGAAATATTTTGTTTATCCTTTTTTGTTAAAGGTCTAAGTCACAGCAGAGGATAGGTGGTGACCGCTGTAACGCCGCCGTCTTATTGTCATAAACAAGAAACTAGAGTGTGTCTTGTGGTTTTAAAGTCTTCTAAAATCCAACATTACCTAAAGAAATTAAAAATAGATAGTTTATACATTTACTTCAGATATTATTAGTCAGTGCTCTTCACACTATTGCCAAAATCCCGGCGGTAATCTGATCTCCACAATGTCGGTGACGGTGTAGGTATATTCGAATAATTCAATTAGGATGGCTGATGCTGACAGACGAATTTAATTTATCAACATGTTAGGGATCTAGGAAGCCCTATCGTATTCCGAATTCCGATAAACGGATATTATCTGTCTAGACATATATTACTTTCCAGTATAGCTTCTCATGAAATAAAACGAACAAAATGTGATTTATTTGAGCAATAAATTAATTTATTAATGCTACCGGTACCTTAGCTAGCTTACTTTCAGAGTCAACGTATCTTATTTATTTCCTTTTTTTATAATTTTATAACATCAACACCTTAATGTTCAAATGATTACAGGGACCTACGGCGAAAAGGGCTTTCCAAGGCACGGAAAGTCTCACTATGTAATAGAGATAGTCTCGCCTCCACAGTCCGTTCTCGGCAACCTGGAAATAAGACCCGGTCGGCTGATATTACTTAGCCACGAGCTCCTCAACTAACTTTCAGAGTAAGAATCTATAATTATGTGTGATTGGGTCCGGGTCAATATTATTTTAATTTTCCGCATACATACTAATGTGCGGTAAAATACTTTGAAAATGTTTACTACGAATGCAGACCATTTAAGACGATGTTGTTATCTACATATTTAAGGATATTATCCGGATACTTTGGTGAGCTGCCGGCGCTGAGCGTAATGCAAGCAACCTTCATGTAAGAGCATTAGCTTAATGTCCTCAAGTCAACTTTCAGAGAAATGTACTGGCATTAGAGAACACATATGTACCTACAATAAATAAGTAAAACACGCTTTACGCGCTCCACGATTACATTTATTATTAAATATTTCGTACACCTACAGCGTATAATTTCAGCATGATTAATTGCGATAAAATATACGCAAGAATAAACTCTGTAATATTCATAGATTCCTAAACTACCATGTACAAAAGCATTTAAACAGAAAGTCCATTTGCATATTATGAAAATTACGCGGTTGCTAACTGACGCCACCGAGCTGATATTATGACAGCTCTAACTAATAAAATGATGTGACCACATTTGTTACTTAGCCTGACCTGCGAAGCTTTACGTGAGAAATTACTGATAGCTTCTGAAGGCATTTATTTCTGCCTCACTCTTCAATAAATCCTTCTAAAATCGGTCAAGTAAGATTTAAGAGCGCGTCCAGGGTTCCACGTTACGGCTTAAAATATAAATATCTCTCGCTATGCTATGGGAACTGCTTCCGGTGTGCTTACCGAACAGACGTACTTGATTTTGCTCCGTAGTAAATAACAGAAATATTGTGCACAAAGCTATCACTTGTTGCGTATTGAAGCGTCATTATACTGCTGCAACGAGAAGGAAGATATACACTACCAAAATCATCCAAAACATTGCGCCGTGAGTTCCATGATACAACTTTTACTCGAAATTTTCATTACCTTACTTGAATTCTAACGAAAATTTGCGTTTGTTTACAAACCACTTGACAGCTAATTGAACAAAAGTGAACGATATTAACTGCCATCCTTCGAAACCATTCACAAAGAACCGGTAGTACCTTAGATAAAGTAGGTACCTACTTTATCTAAGGGTAGTACCAACTTATTAGCACATATATTTGTCAACTACAGTGTTGCCAAATAGAAACAAGTGTCGCTTGATAAAAACTAGTGTTGCCTAATAAAAACTAGTGTTACCAAACAAAAGACAGTGTTGTAAATAAAAATAGATTAAATCGTTTCACACAAAATGGAAAGTCAAATGGAAATATTGTTCAAAAAGCTTCAAGTCGAGATGGAAAGGCAAACCGCTAGCATAACAAACGCAGTAACAAAAAATATCCTCGAAATAATTGATGAGAGATTGGAACCATTGAAGAAAGAAAACATTATTTTAAAGAAAGAAGTAGCAGAACTCCAAAATAAAATTAAAAACATGGAGACAGAAAAGAAGAAAAACAACGTGATCATTTTTGGATTAGAAGAAACCAACGAAACATTACCCATCGAAATAGTGAGATCTCTCTTTAAGGAAAAAATGATGATCTGTATAGACAAACACGAAATCATTAAAGCGCATAGACTAGGACAAAAAAAAAAGATAAAATTAGACCAGTTCTAGTCAGATTCACTACTAACTGGAGGAAAGTAGAGGTTTTGATGAACAAAAAGTTATTACCTAGAGGAATCAGCATAAGCGAAGATTTTAGCAAAGAAACTTTGGAGAAAAGAAAGGAGTTGATGCCTAAACTACTAGAAGAAAAGAAAAGAGGTAATATCGCTTACCTGAGAGAAGATAAACTTATTGTGAAACAAACAAGTGAACAAAACAAAAGGAAAAGAGAGACCTCTAACTCACCGATCCAAAAAGCAGCGGGTGAACCAAGACGCAATATTACCAAAAAACCAAACTATAGAAATGCGTTTGAGGAAATGTATAGAGCAAGATCACAGTCAATTTCTGAGACAAAAGAAAACTAGGAATTAACGCACTTCGGTATCAGGAAAACAGATAAAAACGAAAAACTAGCTCCAACACATAACAAGAAAAGATCCCCAAGCCGGCCGGTCACCGTGGGGACTTATGACCACCACCCTCCAGGAAATAAAACACCTATAACAATCGCAAACAACACTTTGGATACTAAAATGGGTCAAAAAATTTACATATGTACACTCAATACCCTTTCATTAAGAACAACAGAAAAAATGCAAGAACTACAAATAGCTTTGGAAAACATAAAATGGGACATATTGGGTCTAAGCGAAGTACGCAGAATAGGAAGCAGCATAGAGGAGTATGACGACTTCATCTTCTTTTACAAAGGCGAAACTAAAGGGCAGTTTGGGATAGGATTCCTAATTAAGAAACATCTAAAGAAATATATTGAAGAAATAACCGGCATATCTGAAAGAATTGCAGTCCTAAACATAAACTTACCGGGTTACAAGAACAAATGGACAATTATACAAATATACGCTCCGACAGAGATGGCAAAGAAGCAAGACAAAGACCTATTCTATAATGAACTAACAAAAACTTTACAAAACACACACAAAAACATAATAGTTATGGGCGACTTTAACGGGAAAATAGGAACACAGAAACCTTATGAAGACATAGTCATTGGCAAGTTTGGTATGGGCAAGAGAAATAACAATGGGCAAAGAATGATAAACTTAGCATTGGAAAACAACCTACGGTTTATGAATAGCTTCTTTAAAAAGAACCCAAAGCATAAATGGACTTGGTCTTCACCTGACTTCAAATATAAAAATGAAATCGATTACATAGCAACAAATTACCCGAAACTATTCCATGACGTAAATGTAATCAAGGGCTTAAACTTTAATACTAACCACAGAATGGTGAGAGCTACACTGCACGTTAAAGAACCTCCTAAAACAAGACCACAATTTAAAGGCACATCAAGAGATCTACAAATAAACATTAGCAAGTCACCTCAAGAAGCTAATCAAGCCACAAGTGAAATACAATATCTTTACGATTCATTTCTCATCAAAACCTTCTCAAAAGGAAAACAAAAACCACCAGAGAGGAAAAAAATAAGTGAAACAACAAAACGGCTCCTAGAACTAAGGCAAGAATTGTATAAACGGAAAAAGGATATAGGTGTAAGAGATGAAATAACAAAAATAAGCAAAGAAATAAGCCACAATCTTAAAAGGGAAAGAAGTATTAAAAGGGCACAATGCATAAACGACCACATAGTAAAAACAGGAGGAATCAGAAAAGCCTTAAAAGAACTAGGTAATAAAAAAGACTGGATCCCTTGCATGAAGAACAAGTATAAGAAAATTGAAACCTCTAGAATATCCATTATGTCAGCAGCTACCGAATACTATAAAAACTTATACTCTCACCAAGACAAACAAGAAGACATTATTATCGACAACTACAACGAATACATCCCACCCATTTTCAAATCTGAAATAGAATTTGTAATTCGTTCACAAAAAGAGGGTAAAGCACCAGGCCCTGATTACATAACCAACGAAGCTCTGAAAGTAATATCAACAGACAACTTACAAGAGATGTGGAACCTCTTCAATAAAATTTTAACCACCGAAAACATTCCTGCCCAATGGACCAAGTCTGTAATTGTCCTAATACATAAGAAAGGTGACAAGAACGAAATAGGAAACTACAGACCCATAAGTTTAATGTCGAACCTATACAAAGTGTTTTCAAAAAATATTCTTTATAGAGTAACACTGAAACTTGACGAACAGCAACCCGTAGAACAGGCAGGCTTCAGGGCAGGTTTCTCAACAACAGATCACATGCATACATTAAAACAACTAATACAAAAGGCACAAGAATACAACAAATCTATATATTTAGCGTTCGTAGATTACAGTAAAGCCTTTGATTGTCTAGCCCACAATAGTATTTGGAAAGCCTTAAAACACCAATGGATAGAGCAAAAGTATATTCGAATTATAAGAAATGTATACACAAATTCTACTGCCCAGATAAAACTTAAAACTTTAGGAGATGAATTTCGGATCCTCAGAGGAGTAAGGCAGGGTGACCCTTTATCCCCAAAGATCTTCTCGGCTGTGCTGGAAGAGGTATTTAGAGGCATGGACTTGCAAGAATATGTCATCAATACCAATGGAACAATGCTAAACCACCTACGATTTGCAGATGACCTAGTTTTAATATCAGATAACCATTCCACACTACAAAAGATGCTGCAAGAGCTCGCAGAAGGAAGTATTCAAGTGGGATTATCAATGAACAAAGAGAAGACCAAGGTAATGACAAACAGCATTGAAGAGACTATCAGTATCGAAGGAGAAAGTATAGATTATGTGAACTCATATATCTACCTGGGACAACTTATTTCGTTTGACAGGCAAATGGAACAGGAGATAGAGATACGCATAACTAGCGCATCGAACAGGTACTGGTCACTCAAAGAAATAATAAAAAATGAACAATATCCTATAACTTCGAAAAGGAAACTCTTTAATACAGTTATTCTTCCATGTCTTACCTACGGCTGTCAAACATGGACATTGACTCGTAAAATTCTTCAAAAAAATACTTCTTGTCAAAGAGGCATGGAACGGAGCATTTTGAACTTTAAAAGAAAAGATAAAAAGAGAGCTAAAGATCTGAGGAAGATTACCAAAGTAAACGATGCTACCTTCCACACAAAAAGACTGAAATGGAGATGGGCTGGTCATATGCTCCGTGATAAAAGCAACAAGTGGTCTAAGGCCTTAACGGAATGGCAAATCAGAGACGGATCAAAAAGAAGCAGAGGTAGACAACGCAAACGCTGGGACGATGACATAGTGGAGATAGCTGGAGCCCTGTGGGCCAGAGCTACACGAGACCGTGACAAGTGGAGGAGCCTGGGGGAGGCCTATGCGTCAAGGGACGCGCTGATGGACGAAGACGCCGAAGTGCAATAATTTGTTATGTTTATTGTAATTGTAGTTTAAGTTTATCAGTAAATAAAGGCTTTATTATTATTATTATTATCTCTCGCTATGACCCTAGTAGAATATATTGGCATATAGCTATATTGCGGTCACCTCTATAAACTGACTGTTTTTCAAGTTTATTAGTATTTGGTGATGCCATAGACGGGCTTTAAGAACTATTAAAATAATGAGTAAGTAATTTAGTAGTTTTATTAAATTACATATTGTAAATTGAGTAAAATTAAGATAAATTGGACGGGGACTGGGAGCTCAGAGAGCAAACATGTCAGACAAAGGAAATTAAATACAAAACAAAATAGAAACAGAATTGTTCGTTTATAAAGGGGAGCTGACATACCTACTATACCTACATTCCAAAAGTATGACATTACTGTTGCGATTTTTATAGAGGACATGTTTATTAATGCCTACAGCTGTTCTAATTACGACAGATGAATATTCACGAGTACTTTTGTGGCTGAATAACAGTCCACATTGCATTTGGCGATACCAATGAAGAGGCGAATAAATTAAAACCATTCCATCATGTCATTTTACGTTGACATTGACACAATGGCACTTTCCCTGACACAGCTTCATGGTTATAAATTAACCACTCTCAGTCGTGAAAAATGTGTTAATACCAATACAGATTTCGTGTTTAGAAGAGCTTTACCCTCTTACAAATAAACGCGGAATAAAGTTATACCAGGTATAACAAAGGAATAACCATACATTTTGTTAGGTTTATACTTGGTATAACTTTATGCCGCGTTTATTTGTAAGAGGGTTAGACTTTAACAAGTTGATCGTTGAAGATTCCAGAACCAGATAATGTAATGTATGAAAGTTCGGTTTACTTAAGAGTACTCTAAAATCTTTTTTGGTAGTTTTTATATATTTTTATTGTGTCAATGTGTGCTTAATGTGGGTCAAATAATTTTTTATTTCATCTTTCTTTCCACTTTATCATCATCATCATCATCATAAGCCTTTTAATGTTCCCACTGCTGGGATACAGGCCTCCTCTCGGTGACAGGGAATGGGCCGTAATCCACCACGCTGACCCAATGCGGGTTGGTGGATGTCACATGTCTTCGAATTTTTGTTTTTAGTTCATTGCTTCATATGTTTAAAAATCCGTCTACTCGACAACGTAAAACACGCAATGAATACTGTTGAATTGTCAAAATAAAAGTGTGTGCGCAGGCTTTGAACTTTCAATAAAGTTTGCGGAATTAGGGCTCAGGTGTGCCTGTGCGTATCACTAGAAAATATTAGCAATTCTTCTACATTTCGCACATCATGTCTTATAATCTTTTAGGTACTTATTTTTCAGCACTGCTCCTTATTTTCTGTTAGCACTACAAACCCATTTTTGCATTCAGCCACGCACAAAGCCAGGAATAGGATCGTTGGCGCGAACAAAGCGCATCGTCTGTTAGCTTCATTATACGCTGGTGACGTCACTCATCGGGTGCTCAACCACTACTGCAGAAACACGGAAATTAATTGTTCCACCGTCTGTATTTTTGTATTTTCACACTGAATCTGGGTCAAACTTTGTTTTTCTTGTTGGAAGAGTCAAAGCTGTGTTTTGCGTTGGTGGTTCAAGCAGCTGTGCTTCACCGGGTTCGAACTTGGTAGCTAATTGGTCTATTAACTCTAGGATAGGAATTTATTATTATAAAGAATTACTTTGAATTGTATAAAAACATGCATGTGAGCCCACGGCTGCCCGTGTAGATTTTTGCGCTTCTAAATATGGAAAAGTGTTTGTATTGTTGTTTGGTACTATGACAGCATTATTGCATTCAACCACGCACAAATCCTGAACAAACCGCATCGTCTGTCAGCTTTATTATACGCTATGGTGACATTCATTGTGTCGCCAACTGTATTTGCGAATATATTCATACTGGAACCGGGCCTAATTATATATTTCTAGTTGGAGGATTATTCGAAACAGTGTTGTGTATCAGGATACTTTGAAAATCCATTTAGTGGAAATTTTATCTTCGCAAAATCTGATTATTTTTTATTATATACTTTATTATACACCAAATATATAAATAAATAATTACTGGACAAAACATTTCTAAAGATAAGTGTAAAATGTGCGGTCTTATCGCAAAGGGCATATTTTCCAGACAACCTACTACCTAAGCTATCCAGTACAAACTCGTCACTGTATTATTGCTATTCTCAATACCTATATAAAAAAACCAATATAATTTACTTAATGAATTTAATTAAAGTAATTATTACATTTAGATCGGTAAAACTAAGACGCGCGACAATTACTCGATGTGAGAAACAAGAGTGATTCACTAATACACTAAATCAATATTCGTCAGTGCTATTGCACAATCTTCGGTCCCACGCCATCGAATTGCTGAGATGGCGAATCTCACGGTGCAGAGCGCAATGCGGTGTTAGTCATTGTCTTAAGAATTTGGGGTTTCGCAAGTGGTGACATAACAAGTACATACGTTGTAAGCAAATACGAGGAATCTATTAGTAGTATAGTCAGCTAAGAAACAAAAGCCTGATCTGTTTAGATGGATCGACGCTAAATAAGACGCTAAATTAATAAAAAATATTGACGAGCAAAAGAGTTATTATATGTGGCAGGTTCGATCCCGCACGGGCCACGGATCATAACATAATATATCTATGGCCTAGTTATCCGGGTCTGACTGATTGTGTATGTGAGTTTAACCGCACGCAGGATACAGGAGTAACCAAGTCAGATAAATTCAAAACACTTGCTAAAAAGATTGGTCGACAACTTAAAGCATTGCTGTCTCCGAGAACATTCATCAGATGCACGCAAAAAATGTTTAATATCAACATGTTACATCACAACAGCATGCTGCCAAGCTTTATTGTTTTCTTTTCATATCATAAACGAACAAAGTAAACAATGGGAAGCAAATAAATGGTGAACAAATACGAAGAAACTGTCTGTAGTAAATCGTTTGTATTGGTTAAGAAAACTGGGAACATTCCCAAAGCGGAACATACATATTGGAAGAACAATGATGATGGTATCTTAAGAAGAACTCTTTTGTTTTTCGAAGTAATATGCATTTATTTCCGCATGCCGGCTATCAAACATCCCTTAGGTTTGTATTAATGAGCCAATCTACATGGCTGCCGAGAATAGAAACTTGAGATCAAAATTAAAACTTGTGATGTATTTTTAGGGGACATTAATTGAACGCAGAAGAGGGATTTGACAGTCAAGAGTCGTTTATACGAGCGGCCTACGGTATAAAAGACCAGTTAGTTTTCTGGAGCGTGAAAGCAAGCTTCTATAACTTAAACAGAACATTCAACTAATGTAACATAATTTAACTTCTACGGTCCTACATTTTATGAACACTTAAACCCGAATAAAATCCACAATTTTAACTTCAGCGCCATAAAGGTCAAAGTGCCTAAAACCGTCACAAATCCGAGTGGTTCCTAAATACGACTGCCATTGTTCGGGCTATTCTATATGTCGGTCGGGCTGTGCCGTAAATAGAGGAGACAGGGCCACATCGCTAATGACACCGAATGTCCCTAACACCGTCACACGTCAGTACGTAGGTAGGGACCTATAATATGATCAACTGTTTACAGTGTTGTGCGCGTGTTGGCCTATTTGGGATCTGTTGGCTTTGAGGAAGGTTTGTTTGTATTGTTAGGTTAAATGCAGAGCTTTGCACCTCTAATTCCGCAATTTATTTGGCATCTTATACATTTCATTACTATTTCCTTTTCACTCTTGGATAAGGTAATGTTTCAATAAATAGACTTATTGTTGAGGTTGACTTGGCGTTTTTCAAATACGAATTAATTGTAATGCCTCTTAAAACGAAATCATCATCATCATCAGCCTATTAATGTTGCCACTGCTGGGACGCAAAGTAAAGCGTCCGCATGGGTTCGAACTCACAACCTACAACTAAATACAGGCTCCAAATTCAAGATGCAGCATCGCCCCACACTCGATACTTCACATAAGTATGTAAAGCGGTGCAGCAAAGGTGTGGGTGCATTAAATTTTCCTGCGCCAGATGCCGAAACTTAAATTAATTTAAATTATTCGTTGACTGGCCAAAATACAAACAAACATAAACTGACAAGCACGCACTAAAATTGATCACAGTTACGAGAACTTACTAATTTCACAACATAGTTATAGGCAGGTACCTACCTACCTACCATCTTCCTATAATGATAAGTAGATCCCCGCTAAGCGAGGTCGCAAAACTATCATAAACTAAATTTCCTTCAACATTCGACAGGATGTAACTGTAACTTCAGTTATCAACACTGCCAACTTTATCACTTTATTAAGTATACTATCAAAGTTTCTGACTAGTTTCCAACTTAATGCACAACACTTAAGTACTAAGTTCTGAACCTGCCACGTTTACACAATAAACTATGAACTTACTGCACCTGTAATGTGTATGTAGAACAAGGTTAATATCTGCATAGCCATTTTCACAGATATTATAGGGATCGACTTCTTGTATTTTACCAATATTCTACATAGAGCGACTGTCTATATGACCTGCACAGCCCCGTTAATGCGTAACACGATATCCCTTGCCATGACTGTCATTCTCATCTAATCATTTCTCATTTTAGTGAAGTAATTAATATATATAATCTTATTGGAAATAAAGACATCTCAAACCTCAAGACTGGTGTCAAATTTTCTGGATTCTGACCATCGTTACGACTATCAAAGATCTGCAAAAAAAAGTATGTAGAACAAGATAATATTGTTGTAATGCAAATTGCCCCAAATTGTTGAATTCGGGAATCAATCGAGACTAATGGTGCTTTCCCACCAATCGAATAGTGCAAAGCCGACTTTTATATCGGCGTGTAAACGACGCGATGTAATGAGAACTCGAATGAATAAATGAATTCGATTTTCAAAGCTGTTAGTTTCAGTTCGGGGATTCGTTAGGGGCTGAATATTTATCTTTTTTATAAACATAGAGAGAGTTAATTAAAATCCTTGCCTAGTTTTATTGACAAAATATATCCTGCATATCTACATAGTAATACGTATCAATTACCACCACTGGTGTCTATATAGACACCAACTAAGGTTCTATGTCTATTGATTACCCTGGCTTTAATCTTATTACCGACGAGATCATCAAATTATTGTGATAGAGCATCTCCATATATTATCTATATCTTACCATAATTTAAGCCATATTTTTTTTTTATATATATATACAGATGACGATGATAACGAGGACGACGACGTATGATGATGATGTCTGTCTGTATTGTGTGTGCGTGTGTATATATATATATATGTCGGAGGAAGGTATATCGCTTGTAAACTTATTACTTCAGGTTTGTTTAATTGGTAACATTTAGCTTCTGATCAATTCTCAGTTCGATTTTATTCGATTGACAACACTTTATTTTTCTTATGTCAAAATACTCGATTTGGATTGGATAATACAAGCAGTAATTTGCCGGAAGAGATTCTCTTAGCCAATAAAAAGCAGGAGTGTCATAGAGGCACTCTGAGTGGGTTCTTCCGCCATATTGGGTCGTGAAGTTAGAAAAGATACGCGCGGACGCGCGTTTTGGGAGTTAAAAAGGAGTTGAGAGAAAAAGAGTTGGGAAGTAGCCTAAAGTGGCGTGTGTGAACTTGAACAAGTGTGTTTTAGTTGGGAAAAAGCGAAACGATTGGTGGCCGAATCCGCTGCTTTGATAAAATTGGAACAAGCACTATCTCTAAAACGGCATAAGTTACCTGCTTTGTGCATTGCATACCCACGATATGCCCACAGACCGAGGGTATTATTGAAGATAGCCCTCCTATCTCCGTTATCAGAAGTGGGATCAATGCACGCACAAAGCGATAATGGACCAAATGAGACGAGTAATGGTTGGCGCGCTCTGGTGCGCGAAAATTAGCATGGAAGTACCTACCTACCTACCTAATGGAGATGTTTTGCAACTTGCCGGCTACTAGAGACAGGAATATCATGTTGCCCGAGTTCAACCGTATAGTGTGGCCTATCCTAGACAATATGCGAAGTCGAGTTGCAGATAATGATGAAGTTAATGATGACATCGATGCCCAATCCTGACTAGATACTTGGGAAACGCAACTGTGGTGGTGATGTTCAGGGAAGTATAAACTTAAGTATTCCGACAATAATATGTACCAATCTAATGCCTTATGAAGTTTAGCCACAATATTGTTTTTCTTGGTTTATAGTGGCTAAAATTTAAAATAAATTGTTATTTTCGTTATGATGCTAAATGAAACTCAGCCAGATTCATACTGCCAGCGGAATCCGCAAGAGATTAAGACCACTTGTGCAAATACAGTGCAAGAGAGCAAACATCCTAAGCTACAACTTGATTCAATAAAACTTTATGCTTGTGGAAATCTTGCTCATAGACATGAATTTTTCAGCCATTCACACAATATGCAACAAATAGCACGGACGTCTGAGCCCTTCAACATGGCTGTGAATACCACAAGACCTGTTGTGACCGGCTGCGTGTAGTGCTACAAGATAAGTGTGGAGCTCAGGTTCCATTTCAAGAGGCAACATACAACCTGCAGTCTACAGCGCTATGAAAGAGGAAATTTTGTGGTTTTATTCATGCCGCTGCGGTGATCAATCAATTTAATATTTTCTGATAGCACCTAGGAGTCTGGACATGTGCATGGTTGGCACTGCTGCCTGACCTTTCCGGGAGTACAGGCTTAAAGGTATGTTACTTTGATCTGCATTCAACTATCTGTGCATTGGCATACATTTGTGGCAGCCGAAGTATGTATTGGATTTGGAAGTACCTAAGTTTTATAATTAATTGTTGCATTAATTGCAATTTATAACTATTGCATTATATTGTTTAATGGAAATGTTTAATGTAAGTTACATGAAAAGAGTAGAAAAATCAAACAGCGCCATCTATGTAATGGTATTGATACTGTATGTTTCTTTCAATAATCATCGAAATTGGATTCGGGACCCCATTATGCCGTGATTTACTGCTTGGGGGAGCTTATTGAATACGAGCATGTTGTTTTTTCGTGATCAATTTAAAAACAAACAAATAATTTTTGCATAGACAGAATGAGAAGTCCGTGCATGTCACGCCATCTTTTAAATCTTTGACAGGCTCAAGCTTTGAAATATTTTGTTTCAAGTATTTAATTGTTTTTATTTACCAACAAAATAAACAATGAAACGATTTTCGCAATTTCATCTTTCTAATGTACTTGGAGCATTGGAATGTGAGAACAAAACGGAAAGAAATTAGATTTCATTACATTATTTTATGTTGCATGATGTTAGAACAATATACGGTTTTGTGACCACTAGTGCTGTCACAAGAGTACACACATTTATGAATAGGTTGTTAGTTTACTCACTACTGATAATCGAGAAGTAAGGATACTAGGCATTTTAGCCGTGCATTCTTTATTAATAGGTGTCACTTCAGATTGCCCGTAAATATTATTACCACTGAGTTTGTTGTTGATTTGATCTTCAAGGAAATTTGTGAATATGCTTTTCTTTGAAAATAACGTACATTCTAACTATTCGCGTTGGTATTTTTAATGCAAGTGTGAATCCAGTTATGGAAAGTAAAAAGAAAAATCGTAATAATAGTGTATCTTTTCACATCTTTAGCTGATTGGGATTGTTTTCACAACTAAATTAAAGTATCAGGTAAAAGGGAAAGAAATTTATTTTGTTAACGTTGAATTCAAATATCTTTGTGTAATACATTCGACTATTTTTAAATAATATTTTGGTTCATATCAAAACAGAAAAATCGAATCTGGATATTCTAGGGCGAAATATCGATACGCTGGATCGATTCAGTACTGGATATCGATTGAAAAATTGTTTATTTATTGCCTTTAAATCGATTCGTCAATTAATTGATAACAGATCGCCATCCCTTACTCATCTCTATTAGACAGTGACATGAAAGTGTCAACATTCGAAAAAGTTCGAAAAAGTCGAACAAGACAAAACAAAAAACAAATAACTTTTAACTGTGATATGATTTTTAACTTATAAGTTACTAGATAAAGACTAGATTATTAATAAATCGTTACAAGTCACTGTGAGGATTAAACTTTTAACTTTTGCTTCATTCCAAAGAGTTGCGATAACTTTCAGTTATGAGTTATGTGATCAAGATTATTTTCAAACCCGTGTTAAAGTTTAGTGAAATAGTTTGCTGGTTGACTCGTTTTGCGATCTTACAACCTGGAAATATCACGAGGATTAACGTTACTATACCTAGACAGTTGGCGTTTAGTTTTGTTGCTACCAACGGTTGAATAAAGGTAAAGTTAATGTCTGTAGTTGTTATAAATCACTATGTAGGGAACTAACCAACTGATAACATGTCATTCTAACGATACCTACAAATAAAAACGATTTAAATTGACTATGGCAAATGAAAAGTGCTAGAACTAGAAATTAAGATAGTGTCTAGAAGACGTATTCAGGTATTATGGGATGCCCGAGGGATTGGCCCTCTCGAAGAACTGTTGAAGTTGTGGCTGAAGATGAGATAGATGTTCAATTGGCAACATTTTAATTTACATAGAACAGTCTCTCAGTTTTGTGGGTTAGAGAGATGACGGAGTCAAGAGTTGATTCGGCATTTAAGTTGAAAGTGCATTGTGTGTAGCAAATGTATTTGCTAAGTTATTGTTGATTGTGGACCATGAATGGGACACTTGGGTTCTATTTGATTTACTTGGTACAGGAGCTTTTGTTTTTGGTGGAAACTAGGAATGGTTTCCTTGTTCTGTGTTGTTCAACGATGCTTGGCCTCGGTAATCTTGAACATTGTTCAAACGTTTTAATAATTGTAACATCTCTTTAAAGAAAGGTGTGAATTTGTGAATTGTGTGATTGTGTGGTGTCATGTAGGCTAGTACCTACCTTGAATAATAAATGTGGAATAATGAATTAAAGTATACTGTCAGTAATGGTTGTGGTGTTCTTACTTGTTGAATGTTCTGTGCTGGTCATTGTGAACATACCTAACATAATTTTGTTTTATTTGCTATCTGAGCAAGTTGGATAAGATAATGTTAATGCAGATGTAAACTCGGTGACATGCGGTGCATGATTTCATTTTCATATTTAGTTTGCAAAATTGGTAATGTTTGATGTTGCTAGTGAATCGCACTGAGGGTTTGGTATGAAATCATGAACATAAAATGAAGTTCTTGAATATGCTTTTGGCAGGGTTAGAAATCCTGAATATGAGGTTGCCTTTGTATTCAGTACTGAGAATGAAGATTGAAATAACAAATTTGATTTTGGTTTAAATGTGCTGTTTATGGTTATTGGAGTTCTGAATGGTGGCAGCTATGTGTTGAATTAAAAGCTTTGGTTCATGATGAGTTAGAGGAAAGCTGAAAGATCAAGTACCCATTGAAGTAACTGAATGTACTGTGTTGAAGACTGATTGAAATCAATCTAGCAATGGTGAGGTCGTGTGTATGGTCAAGGACTGACTGTACGGTGATGAGTAGTCGCTGCGGTGACTGCTGTAACCGAGGTGGGTTACGAGGTGAGTGGTCAGAGATGACTGCTGTAACCGAGGTGGGTTACGAGGTGAGTGAGTGGTCAGTAAGATGACTGCTGTAACCGAGGTGGGTTACGAGGTGAGTGGTCAAAGATGACTGCTGTAACCGAGGTGGGTTACGAGGTGAGTGGTCAGTAAGATGACTGCTGTAACCGTGGTGGGTTACGAGGCCTGGTCAGGATGACTATGGTTGCAGGGTGGTCACTGGGTTGACCATCAGGAGCTACAGCGATTGCTGTGGGACCAAGAAACATTGCTGGATTTGTCAGGGGGGAACCTGGTCCCTCTGGGGCTTTGGAGTCCTGTTATCTGTCTGGGGAAGCCTGGTCCCTCTGGGGCTTCGGTGACCTGTTGTTTAGTATATGTGGCATGGGTATCTGGCAGTATTGTTGCTTCGAGAGGACCGGTTGTCTGGGGAAGCCTGGTCCCTCTGGAGCTTTGGTGACCTGTTGTTTTGTGTATGTGGCATGGGTATCTGGCAGTCTTGTTGCCTCGAGAGGACCGGTTGTCTGGGGGAGCCTGGTCCCTCTGGGGCTTCGGTGACCTGTTGTCTGGGGGGAGCCTAGTCCCTCTGGGGCTTCGGTGACCTGTTGTATGTCTGGGGGAGCCTGGTCCCTCTGGGGCCTCGGTGACCTGTTGTTTGGTGTATGTGACATGGTATGTTGTGTTGGGCGTTTGGGTGGTTTCTGGCACACTTAGTGCTTCGAGACCGACTTGGCGTTTGTTGGGAACCTGGTACCTCTGGTGCTTCGGTAACCATTTAGAATGTGTTAATATGGTTGTCTAAATGGTGAGGTGGCTGGTTCGATAGTACGACGATGGTTGTGTACGGTGTATGGTGTGGAGACCTAGATTTACATGGAGAAAACAAATGAACAGTGTGAAAGCTATGAGAATTCAGTTTTCTTGAGTAAAGATGTACTTGAGTTTTGTTGTAGGCTGGTAATATAAGGTGTTGATTGAAGGTTTCATGTGGAAGATGTTACGACCACGTTATTTTTTTTATTTGGTCAGGAGCGGCCGAACTTAACCTATTACCTATTTTTTTATCTCTTGGTTTTTGTTTTTTTTTTTTTATTGAGTAACGATGTTGCTCGTCGCTTTACATCAAACGTGGGACCGTTTGAATGTCAAGATGGCCGTGTCGGAGGAAGGTATATCGCTTGTAAACTTATTACTTCAGGTTTGTTTAATTGGTAACATTTAGCTTCTGATCAATTCTCAGTTCGATTTTATTCGATTGACAACACTTTATTTTTCTTATGTCAAAATACTCGATTTGGATTGGATAATACAAGCAGTAATTTGCCGGAAGAGATTCTCTTAGCCAATAAAAAGCAGGAGTGTCATAGAGGCACTCTGAGTGGGTTCTTCCGCCATATTGGGTCGTGAAGTTAGAAAAGATACGCGCGGACGCGCGTTTTGGGAGTTAAAAAGGAGTTGAGAGAAAAAGAGTTGGGAAGTAGCCTAAAGTGGCGTGTGTGAACTTGAACAAGTGTGTTTTAGTTGGGAAAAAGCGAAACGATTGGTGGCCGAATCCGCTGCTTTGATAAAATTGGAACAAGCACTATCTCTAAAACGGCATAAGTTACCTGCTTTGTGCATTGCATACCCACGATATGCCCACAGACCGAGGGTATTATTGAAGATAGCCCTCCTATCTCCGTTATATATACCACCTATTAAAGGTGCACGAAAATGCGTACAGTCGAAAGACAAAGACTAGAAAGCACACCGAACTCTGTAGCTCCCATTATTAACAGTGCACAGTACAGGCCATTCCGCGAGTGTATCCGACCATGAATGTAACTTAGCAAGATTTAAGACCTACATATATCTCTCCTAACTTCAGAATTACTTCAACCGCCTTCATAAATGTTTAAGTATCTTTGACATTTCATACATCATTCTTAAGATTAAGAGGCTGCGTGTAACTTTAACTTATTAGGTGACGTATTAATATTAAAGTTACGTTTGATTTATGTATTCTGGTTATGATGTGTTGCTTGTATGTAATTAAATGTAAGTAATGGTGTCTTCAGATATATTTCGAGGAACTGACAATATAAAGTGCGTTTCTTGCAGAAATGATGGCCGATGAGACCGAAGGGTTCTGAAGCGGTGAGCGCGTACCGGAAAGCGCAGTGTCGGTAGGTCCCTCTTAAGACGGGTACGAAGACTGACGGTCGCGGGAATCCGCGAATCAGGACCGGTCAATATGACCTGTGTCCAGCAGCAGCAGCAGTATTTCGGCTGAAATTATAGTGACGCCCAATGGACCAAGCAAGCTTATTGAATACTGATCGAGTAGTTAAAATGCTGTATTGTATATACCGAGCTGATCACAGTCGTATGGTAGCGTTCACAAAAAATTGGCAGGGCTATCAAAATTAATGGCAAATATTCTGACCAAAGTAAAAGCCAGAACTTCGGTCACACTCACGGCAAATGGCAACCTTGTTTCCACAAACAAGTCATTACACAATTGCCCCCCCCCCCCCTCGCAACCCTGGGACAATAGTGTTCCTACTGTGGCGTTATAAAAGGAAAAAAAAACACTTAACTCCACGTTTATACGTATAATTTTGTTCTAAGGTAAAAATACACCGAAAATATATAAAAGAATACAATAAAGACAAAGCAATTGATTTAAAATAAAAAAACAAAAAACCGCAGTCAACGATAACGTATTAGTTATTTTAAATGATTAATAAGAAGTTAGGGAAAAGGTAGGCATGAATTTTTAGCTAGGTTTGAAAGGGAGACGCAACAGTCTCCGTTGCGTCTCCCTCACGCGTTCCGCCTCCTCCTATGCGAGCATTACTGCTTCGCAGAAGGAGGTGACAGCTTCCCATGCCCTCTCGCTCCGTACCATGGCCTGAACCAGGGCCGGCCGCGAGAGGTCGCCACCGCTGATCGCCTCCACGAGGACACAGCGGTGCTCCACCCAAGCGGGGCAGACCTCCACCGTATGCTCCGCCGTGTCCTCCGGGCGATCCACACAATGGTGACACCCGGGCGTTTCCTCCCGCCTTATCCGGAACAGGAACCTCCCGAAACAGCCATGTCCGGTGAGGACCTGCGTCAGGCGGAAGGTGAGGATTCCGTGGCACCTCTCAAGCCACTCCTCAAAGAGGGGCCTTATCGCCGCAATTGTGGCGTGCCCAGCACTGGGTTGCGACAGTCGCTCAAATCAAATCAAATCAAAATCAAAAATATTTATTGGTGTATATATATTTATTTCAGCATATCCTGCCATAACATGGCGTGCAAATGTATTGACAATCAGTGATGTCACTTAATCTAACTTACAAATTTCAGACTCAATTGACTTGTCTTCCAAATAGTCCTTAATGCTATAATATCTTTTATTTAATAATAGTTTGAAAAGTATTTTTTTAAACATGGTCAGCGGTAGGTCTTGAAAACTATTAGGTAAATGATTGTAAAGAATAATCGACATGCAGTATACATTTTTCTTAACTAATTCTAATTTTATTGATGGCATCTGAAGTCTATCTTTATGCCGTGTTCTGCTATTTGGCCTGTCAGTGTTAATTTCAAATAAATTGTAGTTCATCTTTACAAAAGTACATATTTCAAAGATATATATGTCGGGTTTAGTCAATAGTACGGACGTCAAAACAAATCGCAAGCACGCCATCTGGCGGCAAAGCAAGAACAACTACACTTTGTCGCGCTTTCTCCAACCACTTGCGTGGTGGGGATACTAGAACATAGCAGTTGAGCTAAAATGTACTGGCAGTTGAGTACTGACAGCCTTAGAGCTAACACGTCGTAGAATCAGTGTCGATCCGTAATATTAGTAAGCGAGAATGTAACTTGTGTCTATTTGAATATACTCAGTGTATCGAATAATTTGTGTGATTTCATTTTCACGATTGTACCCAACGACCTGCCCACACACGATGTCTTAACCTAAGGGAATACATCCTGACTTCCTGATGGTTTAAATCTATCGGCCAGCCTTGATGCGACATCAGAACTGGGATTCGGTCGTGCTAATGAGATCACACGTAAAAACAAAGCTAGTGAAAGTGGCGGTTACATTCTTGCAAAAAAAATCGCGGTGACAGTTGCGACTACCCTCAGTCTTGAATAATAAAATGCGAGTCTTGAACGGAGCAGCAAGGAGGCTAGCAACAACCAAGGAGCTGGACAGGTCAAGGAGGAGCGTGTGGACTTGTGGAGAATTCCATACACATGGATCTTTATGCGAATCTGGTGAGTCGTTTTCATTTTGTTATGACTATTGCCAAGTGTTCGTTATTCAAAATTCTGGTTTTGTGTACGGTATGGCGGCCAGTGGATTGTCGGGGTGGCCCGTGTTCGGTCCATACTCTCATGTTAGTTATCGCTGGTCAAGTTTTGGTGTTATTGAAGAGTTATTATTCTGCTAACACTGGCAATGACCCTTGACTAGCCTTGGCAGACTATGGTTACGACGCCGACGGCCTTAGAACGATATGGTGCCTGCCTTATACTTTAGTCTGGAAAATAACGTACCTACCTTACACTGCAGTCTGGAAAATATTATAATTCCAAATGAAATATTTTGATTAGTTTTGTAGTGTGATAGTTCTATGTAGTGAGAGTTAGCAAAGTTTGAGAAGAAGCATAGTATTCTTCTTTTGTGGTCGTAGGGCCAAACTATCCTAAAAGTGGTAAACTCTACCAGGCCTCGTTAATTGCGACTTAAAACCGCTATGGCATTCATTGGATTCTCTAAAGCCCATCGACTAGCGACAGCGACCTGGGCACTTGGGACACTAATGTGTGGTTCATGTTTTGGACAGGAACTCTGCACTCAAATTCGGTGTCCATAATAACCTATTTGGCCATGCCGGTTTAGGTAACTATTACTACTAGAAGCTCGTGGCTAAATAATAACAGCCGCACTGGTCGATCATCAAGGTTAAGCAACGCTTGACGAGGTCGGTCCGTGGATGGGTGACCATTTCAACATACCGGGTTTCCTCCGTGCCTCGGAGAGCACGTTAAGCCGTTGGTCCCGGCTGTCATTTGAAGATCTTTGACAGTCGTTACGGGTTGTCAGAAGCCTGAGATCTGACACCAGTCTTGACAAGGGGTACCGTGTTACCCAGTTACTGGGTTGTGGAGGTCAGATAGGCAGTCACTCCATGTAAAGCACTGGTACTCAGCTGAATCCGGTAGGACTGGAAGCCGACACCAGTGTAGTTGGGAAAAAGCTAGTTGGATTCATTAGTTTAGGTTACTACGAGTACACCGGTGCATCGATTAATTTCCATCAAAGCTGTGTATGGTTAAGATAACCGTGTGAACATATACTCTCGTAATGTTTTTCATGTTTCAGATACCATATTGTGTCGCAGCCTGAAGCCTCTGCTGCAGACTAGCGATTCAGATGCTGAGCGCGAAGGTTGACGTGTCAACGTCTGAGAGGTTAAGACCGATGGCAGGGTAGCAGTTCGCAGGTGGTAGTCGAACGCTATGACCACAGCTGTGATGTCGGGAGCGCGCGCAAGTTTGGAATGGAATACTCGGTGAGTCGCTTTCATGTTATTTCGATAGTGAGGTCGAAGGTTCTCTAGTGAAAAGATGCTAGTTCGAGTTTTAAGTTTTCATGTTTGACCATTGAATTGGTCGTGGTTATATCTAGCACTATCACTAGGTAATTGAGAAACACTTGGGAAACTTTAGTTGGTACTTTCCTAGTTTCAATAGTAGGTTTAGTGCGAACCTTAGGATGAGGTATCCCATATGAAGGAGTTGAGATATCCAAAATGACTGAATAACTAGTAATTTTCAGTGGCAAAGCGAGTCTGTAATGTCGTGGGGTAACGAAATTGTATCGAGTTAGTAACGGTACTGGTCATTTACCTGTACTCAGAAAGGATCTTGTTGCGTAACGATTTACAACCACCGTCTTCAGATCTGAATTCACTTGCTTACTTTCAAAGTAATATTATGATAGCAGTAGATCTGGCAATCAGTTTTCCTTGCGTAAAAACTGAGTTAGTGAGTGATAGTAAATAGTTGCTGTTGGTATTTGATTTTAAAGATTTGATCAGAGTTAATTCGTGAAGCTCCTTCACACGGCTTCATTGGACATTATCAGGCTTAATTGGTCCCCTCATATTAACAGTCGGTATGTTCCAAGATCTTTGGGTAAAAAGCGCGAATCTTGTGAGAAGGATCCCCGATCACCAAGTTCCTTGAGAATTAGACGTCATAGTTGATGACAGTGGTAGTGAAACCAAATCTGATTAACATGTCTGCTTATGAGACAAATTCTGGACCGCACCTCATGCGTAACATGTGGCGATGGGTTTTTGAAGAGGTTTCATGAGTTGAGTATACATTGCCTTTGAATTATAACAAACTGTAACAGCATTGTTACTATTACTTTGTTTAGTTGTTGAACTTGTTGATCATCTGACCTTTTTTTTCTAATGAATAGTGTTGTGTGGGAATCTCTAGTACGAAAACTAAATAGGCCCTGTATTAAGTCCGCGATAGGTGATTATGACAGGATGGTGAGCGTTATACACCGAAAGCTATAAATAGGTACGCTTGGGACCTTCAAGTGTGCACACTGTAGGTCAGGGAAGATGCCAGCGGGTTATGTACCAGTCGATGTTGATGTCAAAAGGATTTTGATGATAATGAGCAAGCTTAAGGTGTCGAGTAATTGAGTCTATCAGCCGTATTATGTTTGACCGTACCAGTGGATTCTGGCGAAGGTCGGAGTCTAGAGAGACCGTTGTGAGAGCAATAAAATTGCTGGTCGGCTATAGAGCCGTGGCGTTAGAGGTTTTACTCGGAGAGTTTCTGTAAGCTTGGCAGTTTTTGCTGCAGAATAAGTTTTAAAGTTTGTTTGGAATGACTGTGGTACATGGCCCAGGGTAACGGTTTAGTTAAAGAGTAGGGTTCTAAAATCTTTATTTTCACGAACCCAATAATCTAGTTTGGTCAGGAGTAGCCGAGCGTTGTGTGTCAACTGTTGGCCTGTGTGGCAACGGTAGGGCTTCATGGCAACGGTAGCCCTGTATGGCAACGGTAGACCTGTGTGGCCTGTATGGCTGGCGGTAAGCCTGTGTGACACTAATTCTGGTGGAAAAATTCATGTTCGTGTTAGGAGCCTTGCAGAAGGTTCTTATTGAGTCATGAGGTTAAAAGAAAGTAAACTCGCAGTCATGCGTTTGGTGGGGTCACCATGATAATTTTGATGACGTTCGAATCGTCAAGCCCTCATTACGAAAATTGAAATAATTTTGGTTTTCTAAATTTGATCACTTTGCGTAGATCGTGTTCAGTGTTAGTAAGACACACAAAGTTTAAGTACCAGTTGAGATTGTAGATGAAGTAGATAATGAATTGACGTAACATAGGACAGACTTAAATCTCTGTGTGAACGTGTTCTGAGTTCAGAGAGTTGAGTTGACTCGACATTGTGGAGATGTGCGAGTAGAGCAATTGTGGTTGCTAAGAGAGCTATAAAATAGCTAAGAGACCTATGAGATAGCTTAGGAGAGCTATGTGATGGCTAAAGATTGTGAATAAGATACCTGGTGTCTTGTTTCTTTTTAATGTGACATTAATGACTGTCAGTGGTACTTGGACTTTGTAATCACTATGATTGGGTGCTTTTAGGTACCAAATCGATGATTGAGTTACTATTTTCTTTAAATTTGAAATAAAATTACTCTTTCCTTGCAAAGGTGAAAGGAGACATTCAAATGATCTTGTTTGATTGATTCAAAATGTTTCCTCACTCACTTGGAGTATGCGTCAGGGTTGGACGAGTGAATACTGTTTGGAAATTTTGTGTTTCAGAAAAACATCCCTTGTATGATGGGAGACTGGCGGGTCGGAGTAGACTAAGAGGACGTGTGGCGCAACACGACATCAGGTGGCATGGAGCCAGGACAAGATGATGAAGCCTGCGGGTGATAGATTTGGGGATCTGTCACCTGAGAGAGGCCCGAGAAGGCGACGTGTGTGTTCCACGCTCGCCTCTCAAGAGGAACTACGGCCTAGAGAACACCATGTGGTTTTAGTCAGTAGGAGTCTGACAGACCCCTCAGTTTCCCCCAAGGGCTGAGGACATCCATTGAGGATTTCCACATGATTCGATACACTGTTAGAATCTGACAATGAGGAACAGACGAGGACGCCTGTCTCGCAGGATGGCCGTGTCGGGTTTAGTCAATAGTACGGACGTCAAAACAAATCGCAAGCACGCCATCTGGCGGCAAAGCAAGAACAACTACACTTTGTCGCGCTTTCTCCAACCACTTGCGTGGTGGGGATACTAGAACATAGCAGTTGAGCTAAAATGTACTGGCAGTTGAGTACTGACAGCCTTAGAGCTAACACGTCGTAGAATCAGTGTCGATCCGTAATATTAGTAAGCGAGAATGTAACTTGTGTCTATTTGAATATACTCAGTGTATCGAATAATTTGTGTGATTTCATTTTCACGATTGTACCCAACGACCTGCCCACACACGATGTCTTAACCTAAGGGAATACATCCTGACTTCCTGATGGTTTAAATCTATCGGCCAGCCTTGATGCGACATATAAAAATGGCAAGGATAGAATTTTTAGTTTTAGAAATAGTGGCTTACAGCTGTCTAAAAAGTGAGCACCACAAATTGCTTGGATACATTTTTTTTGAGCTTTACAAACTGTCAAATACGACTGAGTTACCCCATATTATAATGCCGTATCTAAGTACGGATGATACATATCCATGATAAGCCAGCATTGCAGTGTTAAAGTTTACTGTTTGTCTAATTCTTTTCAAGACATATATAAAACGATCAATTTTTGTAATAATTTTATCTATGTGTATTTTCCAATTACAATTTTTATCGACCGTTATACCCAAGAATACACAATTATCGACAGTGGTCAAGTGAGAATCTTTATAAAGAATATCTAATTTATTTATGTTTGCATTGTATGTTTGAAATTGTATTATGTTTGTTTTAGTCATATTTATTTGTAAGTTATTTTTCTCTAGCCAATCGATTGCCTTATCAAGAGTTTGTACGATTTCATTCTCTAAGTTTTTGTTATCGTCACTCTTAATAATTATTGTCGTGTCATCAGCGAATAGTATGCAATCTTTGTCTATCGCCTCTGGAATGTCGTTGATGTAAACTAGAAAGAGTTGTGGGAATAGAATACCTCCCTGTGGCGTGCCATAATTATTTTGTTTATACGGCATACCTGTAGGTATTTTTTTCCTTTTGACAAGTTTTTGTTATTTCCACGAATTGTATTCTTTCAGAAAGATAACTTTTGATCCAGTCGTTGGTCTTACCCCGGATTCCATAATGCTCAAGCTTTGAGAGTAGTGTTTTATGGCAGACAAAATCAAAGGCTTTTGTCATATCTAGAAAAACGCAACTAATCTTCGATTTTTGATTCAAACTTTCAGTTATGTATTTTATTAGTGTGAAACATGCTAAAGTAGTGGAACTGCCCTTCCTAAACCCGAATTGTTCTTTTTTAAGAATATCACAAGTTGTTAAAAAATTCTCTAATTTAATGCACATAACTTTCTCAAATATTTTGGATAGGACTGGGATTAAAGTTATTGGGCGATAATTGCTCATGTCAGTTTTTGCACCTTTCTTATAGAGAGGTTTTACAATTGACCTTTTCAGAAGTGTTGGGAATACTCCTTCTGTAAGAGACAGGTTAATAATATAGGTTAAGGGAGACACTAAAGTCATTGCACAGATTTTTAACACGTTCGTGCTCAAGTCATCATATCCAGTCGAGTTAGTGTTTCTTAGACTGTGAATTATTTTATAAATGTCTGATTCATCTACTGGTGTAAGGAAAATGCTTTTAGGCTTTTGAGGAGTGGTTAGTTTCATGTCATATTGCACATTTTTATGAGTCTTATTGGTCGTCTTTGTTTGGGATATATAATAATCATTAAATAAGTCACATATTTGATTTGGATTGTCATACGTTTTACTGTTAGCAATAACTGCGTCAACTTCAGAGTTACTTGTCATATTATTTGTGTTTGTTTTAATCATATTCCAAGCCGCTTTACTCGTATTTTTGGCCTTATTAATGTAGTCTAAGCTATTAATCTGCTGAGCCTTGTGTATGCATTTTCTCAGTATATGAGTGTAGTCGTCATACTTTTTTTTGTTTTGTTTTTTGATATGTTTGTAGATGCTCTCTCCATGTCGCCATGAGATCCTGCCGGAGCTCTGTCCGCCGAGCCACGATTTGTCGCGGCAGCGGAGTTATGCCCCGGCGTTTCGCCTCCTCGTGCCACTCCCAAATAAGCGCGAGGCAAGGAGGCTCGCCGCCTCACCGGAGACCGTGCGGTATCCCCGGACCAGCCTGATGGTCATTACCCTTTGGGACGCGTTCAACGAGTGGGCTGGTCACTGCCTCAGGGAACCTGCCCACACCGGTGCGCCGTAAAGGGCCATGGACCGCACGACCTCCGCGTAGAGCCTCCGGTAGGAGGCGTTTGGACCCCCTAGATTGGGCAGGAGTCGCTTAAGAGCAGCCCCAGCCCGCTCCAGTCTGGGCGCCAAACGTCGGAAATGCTCCATGAAATTCCACCTGCTGTCGAGGACGAGTCCCAGGTACTTCATCGTCAACCCGACGCCGATGTTAACCCCTCCTACCGTTATTTGGGTACCCGGCGGTGGTGCGTTCCGAGGACCGTGAAAATACATGGCCTCGGACTTGTGCAGGGCCACCTTGAGTCCCAATTGCCGGATCCTCTCGACGACTATCGATACCCCGCGTGTCACTAGTTCAGCTGCCGCCTGGTGCGACCTCCCCTGCGCCAGGACCAGCGTGTTGTCAGCGTAGCATATTACGCTGACGCCGCTAGGGAGGTCGGCGCGCAGCACCCAGTCGTAACCGATGTCCCAGAGATACGGCCCCAAGACCGATCCCTGTGGGACACCGCATGACATCTCTCGCCGGTTCCACTCTCCCTGGTGACCGGGAACAAACATGCCTAACCTCAACGCAGTGTCAACCAGTTAAATTCTGGCTTAAACATTCAGGTGCAAACGAATCCTTAAAAACATAAAGCCAAGTTTTAATCCGTGGCAATTTAAAAGATAAAACTAATACGTAATTGCTAGGTTAATTCTAACATAAAAATAAATTTAAATAAAAAAGATACGACAGACGAAAAAAACCTCCTGCAGTAGTACCTCTCCAATACTGGATTACGGGCTGAGGTAGCACTGCAGTTCTCGTGGCAAAACTCAGGCCGTTGAAAAAGATATACAGAACCCGTTGTAAAATGTAAGCAATCTCGAAGTCTGCAGGCTCACAAGGGGTCAAGCATCCTGCCCGAACGGTGAAGCTAGAGTCGGCTTCTATCACCTTATATCTACAGACAAGGAAACGGACAATCAAAATTATGAAACTTCACATGAGAAGCACCAGCTATCAAATAAAAAAAGAATTATCAAAATCGGTTCACCCAGTAAAAAGTTTTGGGGTAACCTTTTATTTTTGAAGTCGGTTAAAAAGAGTATGAAATATCAGAGGAATCGACATTCAAACGAATAATTAATAGGAAACGCTACATACGTTTACATATTATAATCCTGAGTTGTCACTAGCCGTTTTTAGGGTTCCGTACCCAAAGGGTAAAAACGGGACCCTATTACTGAGACTTCGCTGTCCGTCTGTCTGTCTGTCTGTCTGTCTGTCTGTCACCAGGCTGTATCTCATGAACCGTGATAGTTAGACAGTTGAAATTTTCACAGATGATGTATTCCTGTTGCCGCTATAACAACAAATACTAAAAACAGTATAAAATTAATATTTAAGGGGGGCTCCCATACAACAAACGTGATTTTTTTGCAGTGTTTTGCGATAATGGTACGGAACCCTTCGTGTGTGAGTCCGACTCGCACTTGGCCGGTTTTTTTTAAACGGGTGGTTGAATTTTGCCCAGAGAAACTGGTGTTATGACTAGAGCCTGTCTGGCATCCTGCTGTCCATTTCAAACAATATTGAAGCTTTTAACAGCTGCTATAAAAATATCAATAATTTGGTTGAAGATTTCTATGCCATGAATTTACTATGAATGTCATGCTTTCAGATAAATAATTGACTTCTTTTTTCTGAAACTGGTAATTTGACAAAGGCGTGATGGTAATTACGTCTTGTAGCATTAATGGTACTCTACGTATTAAAAGTGTATATTAGTATGTATGTAGTAAAGAATTCAAAACAACAATGAAATTGTTCACAAAACGTCGTAACAGAAGTCACTTAACTATTTCTACTAACAATAAATCATACGCGACTCATTGCTTCAGTCCAAAAGTAAAGCTAATTTTTCTTCGCAGTCATCTATCATTATCAATCAGTTCACCACATACCACAAGCGAGTGGTTACTATAGTGCGTCGAATAAATTGAATTAATATGTTCGTATAATGGTTCCCGCAGACCGAAGAGAGAGAGGCGACAATGCGACAAACATTTTACTAAAATTGTTCTACAATATATGGCAATACCCCACTGTGGAAGATCAGACAGTCAGATGAAAACGGAAAAACATTGCAAGCAGCGAAATATTTTGTTTATCCTTTTTTGTTAAAGGTCTAAGTCACAGCAGACGATGGGTGCGGTGACCGCTGTAACGCCGCCGTCTTATTTTCATTCACGAGAAACTAGAGTGTGTCCTGTGGTTTTAAAGTCTTCTAAAATGCAACATTACCTAAAGAAATTAAAGATAGATAGTTTATACATTTACTTCAAATATTTTTAGTCAGTGCTCTTCACACTATTGCCAAAATCCCGGCGGTAATCTGATCTCCACAATGTCGGTTACGGTGTAGGTATATTCGAATAATTCAATTAGGATGGCTGATGCTGACAGACGAATTTAATTTTTTAACATGTCAGGGATCTAGGAAGCCCTATCGTATTCCGAATTCCGATAAACGGATATTATCTGTCTAGACATATATTACTTTCCAGTATAGCTTCTCATGAAATAAAACGAACAAAATGTGATTTATTTGAGCAATAAATTAATTAATTAATGCTACCGGTACCTTAGCTAGCTTACTTTCAGAGTCAATGTATCTTATTTATTTCCCTTTTTTATAATTTTATAGACTCGCGTTTGACCACCATCCCACCTGATGGTAAGCGATGATATGGTCGACAGTGAGACACGCTTGCCTAGAAATAACCTATTCACTCTTGACTTAAAGACTTGGATTGCTGCTGCCGGGAAACACAGACTCCGGCAGGGAATTCCACTCCTTAGCTGTACGCATAATAAAAGTATTTCCAAAACGTTTTGCGCGTATGGGTATCTTTTGTTTGTTTTGCGTAGATAAATGCTCAAGCAGTTATATGGGACTCCAAAACACTAAAACGCCACGCGTAAGCACTATCCGCAAACCCGACGCGGCTATCCGTCACCGGACCCTCCTCTGAGGGGTACCCCCATCACCGGCGCGCCAGAAAACGTTGCATGCCGTGACCACCCAAGGGACCAAACCAGCACATGGGCGCCAGATGACCCCGTGTATGGCATCCTTGGTCCTCCAGTGATAGGTCAGGTCAGCAGCGGCTTATGGATGCAATAAATATAATTTACAACTAACCTAAAACCTTGGGGTCTTTAAGTCAAGAGTGAATAGGTTTCTTCTAGGTAAGCGTGCTTCACCGTAGACCGCATCATCGCTTAACATCAGGCGAGATAGAGGTCAAAGGCGAGCATATAGATTATAAAAAAAAAAAAAAAAATTGTATTTGCTTACCACTTTTCGGCCGCAGGGGATAGGGAAAGCGGCCAACGCTATACCGGCACTCCTCGTCCCCTGCGGCCCCACCGCTGCCGACATCAGATGGTGGCGTCCCCGTCCAGGCCGCGGAAGGTAGGGAGAGCGGCGCACCGCAATACTAACATTCCTCTCCCGCCGCGACCTTCTATACGCCTCCCTCACCCTCGATCCCTATCATACGACATAGCGGCCCGCCTCAGTTGCGATGGCACCCAAGCGACACCTACTTGTTGGCCGCTACGTCGTCAGCTAAATCGGCAAAAGCCCTAACGAACGGCTTCACCTTGGGTTCCTCTTCGGTTCACCGGGGATGATAAAGCCACGGCTACTGAGCCTCTCTACCTCGACAATGCGGCAACCCACTAGGGACGGCTTCCAGTCAAAGCGGATGCAGATGATTACCAGTATTATACAAAGAAAGACTTCCTATCTGACCCCCACAACCCAATAACTCAGTATCAAAACTAGAGAGACTTCTGACCACCCGTAACGACTGTCTAAGATGTTCAAATGACTATACGGACCTACGGCGAAAAGCGCTTTCCAAGGCACGGAAAGTCTCACCATGTAATAGAGATAGTCTCGCCTCCACAGTCCGTTCTCGGCAACCTGGAAATAAGACCCGGTCGGCTGATATTACTTAGCCACGAGCTCCTCAACTAACTTTCAGAGTAAGAATCTATAATTATGTGTGATTGGGTCCGGGTCAATATTATTTTAATTTTCCGCATACATACTAATGTGCGGTAAAATACTTTGAAAATGTTTACTTCGAATGTAGACCATTTAAGACGATGTTGTTATCTACATATTTAAGGATATTATCTGGATACTTTAGTGAGCTGCCGGCGCTGAGCGTAATGCAAGCAACCTTCATGTCACAGTATTAGCTTAATGTCCTCAAGTCAACTTTTAGAGAAATGTACTGGCATTAGAGAACACATATGTACCTACAATAAATAAGTAAAACACGCTTTACACGCTCCACGATTACATGTATTGTTAAATATATCGTACACCTACAGCGTATAATTTCAGCATGATTAATTGCGATAAAATATACGCAAGAATAAACACTGTAATATTCATAGATTCCTACACTACCATGTACAAAAGCATTTAAACAGAAAGTCCATTTGCATAATATGAAAATTGCGCTGTTGCTAACTGACGCCACCGAGCTGATATTATGACGGCTCAAACTAATAAAATGATGTGACCTCATTTGTTACTTAGCCTGACCTGCGAGGCTTTACGTGAGAAATTACTGAAAGCTTCTGAAGGCATTTATTTCTGCCTCACTCTTCAATAAATCTTTCTAAAATCGGTCAAGTAAGATTTAAGAGCGCGTTCAGGGTTCCACGTTACGGCTTAAAATATAAATATCTCTCGCTATGACCCTAGTAGAATATATTGGCATACAGCTATATTGCGGTCACCTCTATAAACTGACTGTTTTTCAAGTTGATTAGTATTTGGTGATGCCCTAGACGGGCTTTAAGAACTATTAAAATAATGAGTAAGTAATTTAGTAGTTTTATTAAATTACATATTGTAAATTGAGTAAAATTAAGATAAATTGGACGGGGACCGGGAGCTCAG
Organism: Anorthoa munda; assembly: GCA_945859665.1. Taxonomy (NCBI): domain Eukaryota; kingdom Metazoa; phylum Arthropoda; class Insecta; order Lepidoptera; family Noctuidae; genus Anorthoa; species Anorthoa munda. The sequence continues at coordinate 41,500,567 of OX243897.1, read as the reverse complement.
AGAACAAAAATATCAGACAAAGGAAATTAAATACAAAACAAAATAGAAACAGAATTGTTCGTTTATAAAGGGGAGCTGATATACCTACTATACCTACATGCCAAAAGTATGACATTACTGTTGCGATTTTTATAGAGGACATTTTTATTAATGCCTACAGCTGTTCTAATTACGACAGATGAATATTCACGAGTACTTTTGTGGCTGAATAACAGTCCACATTGAATTTGGCGACACCAATGAAGAGGCGAATAAATTAAAACCACTCCATCATGTCATCTTACGTTGACATTGACACAATGGCACTTTCCCTGACACAGCTTCATGGTTATAAATTAACCACTCTCAGTCGTGAAAAATGTGTAAATACAAATACAGATTTCGTGTTTAGAAGAGCTTTAGACGTTTAACAAGTAGATCGTTGAAGATTCCAGTACCAGATATTGAAAGTATGAAAGTTTGGTTTACTTTTATAAGAGTACTAATATATTCTCTGGCAGTTTTTGTATTTTATATTGTATCAATGTGATATAAGTTTTTAAGCTGACATGGTCACAATCATTAGAATTAATATTTGTTTCGGGATATTTACCATGTATATTTTGTTTTTTGTTGAGAGCTCGATATTTCGGCACCGTTACAAGCGCCATGATCACGAGAACTAATCAATGTTTGTCCAATAATTTTCTTTCATCTTTCTTTCCACTTTATCATCATCATCATCATAAGCCTTTTAATGTTCCCACTGCTGGGATACAGGCCTCATCTCTGTAAGAGGCAATGGGCCGTAATCCACCACGCTGGCCCAATGTGGGTTGGTGGATGTCACATGTTTTCGAATAATCCACCACTTTAATCAATATCATTATAATACAATAGTATTTTGTTAAAAAATAAAACTATGTAACACCTACTTTTCTGTTTAAAAGATTTTGTAATTTGGTCTGTAACTCTGCTTGATAAATTTGCATCGCCCGCATATTCGCTATCTAAAGACCCCACTTGTAGCAGTTCCATTGTAAGTCAACTGTCGCGTTCGTTTCAACAGTAATCCTTTTAGGGAGGGTGGTCGTTCCTCGCACCTGCTCTCGGGAGGTCAGTCACAATAGTTGCCCCACCTGGCGCTAACTCCTTGTGATATGAACGAGAATAATATCGCTGAAAGAGTTTTATGTGCCATTCAGGGCCAGTTTCTGAAGTCAACGTCACATCTCAAATCAGCTGACAATTTGTCACAAATTAACCAGCAGTCAGTTGTCAGTGAGTTTCTCAACACTTCATCATCGAGAAATTACGTAATCGCTTGTTACATTAAATAATCGACATTAATTTATTTCGGCTGGCTACCCTAGCTGGTATTCATTCACTACTATAACATAATCAGTAACTTTAAATAGTATTTTATCTTGAGAAGGCTGGGTTGGTGTAGCCGCCAAGTTAAGCAAACCTTACCAAGGTCGATTTTTGGATGGGTAACCACTTTTTTTTTTGGTTTGCTTGTTTTTGGATAGGTGACCCCACCCACACAGGTTAAGCAACACTTACCAAGGTTATTCTTTGGATGGGTGACCGCTTTTTTTTGGTTCGTTTGTTTTGGATGGCTGACCCCGCTAGGATAAGCAACACTTGCCAAGGTCAGTCTTGGGATGGGTGACCACTTTTTTTTGGTTCGCTTGTTTTTGGATGGGTGACCCTGCCAGAGTAAGCAACACTTACCAAGGTCAGTCTTGGGATGGGTGACCACTTTTTTTTGGTTCGCTTGTTTTTTGATGGGTGACCCGGCCAGGGTAAGCAACACTTACCAAGGTCACTGTTTGGATGGGTGACCACTTTTTTTGGGTTCGCTTGTTTTTGGATGGGTGATCTTGTTAGATGTTGTTTAACCTAACGGGGTGACTTTAGGATGGGTGATCAAAAATTTTGTGGCGATGGTCCAAAGACTGACCTTGGTTAGTGTTGCTTACCCTGGCGGAGTCACCTATACATAAACAAGCGATCCAAAAAAAAGTGGTCACCCATCCCAAGACTGACCTTGGTAAGTGTTGCTTACCCTGGCGCGGTCACCACCCCAGCCACTTCAAGTTAAACACAAACAGTAAACAAAAAAGTACAGGGTATAGTCAACACTGACCTGGGGATCGAACCTTCCTCACGCGCACTAGCGTGAGGAAGGTTCGATTCCCAGGTCAGTAACAGTTTGTTTTATTTTTATTTATTTAAATAAATACAAAATAACATTTTTTTATAATTGTGTCAAGTTTTTATAATGTAATTAATTTAAAAGTTTGTAATATGTTAAACATATTTTTTATAACTCAACCCATACCATAGTTTTCGCCGACCCCTATTATCTTTTTATCGTAATATAAGCCTTTAAAGTCATAATATTAATTTTAATCCGCGAATAATCGACCAATTTCCAACAATTATAAATTAGGCTCGTTGACAAGAGATTAACATTGAAAAAGGTGCTCAGAAACCCAAAACTGCTGTAACATGTGGTTAATTCGAGATTTTACTCAAATGTGACAAATTGTCAACCACTTGTCACACTTGGATGTTGAGAAACTGAAAGTAGAATTAACAGGCGATTAATCCTCGATTACGTTAACAGCCCGATAATTCTGAGCTGGGAAACTGGCAGTCAGGGCCGTATGCGAAGGTATTTTAAATTGATACTTAAGTTGGACTGGGTAAAGGGGAATATTACAACAGTCAGGAGAAAGTCTCTAAATGAGTTAATTTTATTTGTAACGGTCTATAAAACAATAAATTCGCGAATCGGTAAAATCGTTTTGTTAGTGTACTACTAACGAAACGATCCTCCCGCGGCTTACCGTACAATACTCGTAATTCGTAGACACAAACCGCGAGCTGCATTCGGACTTAGGGTTGCCATCTCTAAAATCTGCCAACCAGGACAAGAAGCGTGAATACCTCGGATTTTGGAGTTTTCAACCCGGACTGAATAGAGTATTTTTTTTTAAGTTACCTACTCAGTAGAATAAATATATAGTTTTAATGGTAATTTATAAATCAACATTTTATTTATTTTCATAACTTTTTTAAACTAAATGTAGTTTTATAATATTTTTTGTTTACAAAAAAATACAACCGGCTTCCAATTAAAAACATTACCACAGATAATATAATAATAGACAGTACTAAGTGAAAATAATTTCAATTTCGGAAGTTGGTGTTTATGGTTTCATTTCTTCGTTTTTTGACACTGATTTCCAAACTTGAAGTAATTTTTCTTTTAGTAGTGTTTTTAATTGGAAGTCGGTTGTATTTTTTTGTAAAAACGTTTTATTTATACTTTTTGTCGTGGCACCTAGTTAGTGGGCAATTTCTAAAGTAATCTTACTTCTTACTAATATTATAAATACGTAAGTTTGGATGTATGTTTGTTACATAATCACGGCAGAACGGCTAAATGAATCTAAATGAAATTTGCCACACTGATGGATTATAGTCAGGAATAGCACATAGGCACACTATCCCGGTATAATATTCCCTTGGGTTGATAAAACATTTTTTACGCAGGCGAAGCCGCTGGCAGAAACTAGTTTAGAATAAACAGACATGCAATCTCGGATGATTTGCCGTATTTTTTTAAGAGTTCCGTTGAATATCTTCGTCAGATCTTCACCAAATTTAAATGGGACCAATTCCAGAGCATACCCTTCCAACCAAAAAAATATTTTATAAATCGGTCCACAACTGATGGAGAAATCGGTGTAAAATTGCCGTTGGTGATTTGAAGACTTTTAAACCCGGACTACAAATGAAACCCCGCCGGGACGCTCCCCGGACGCCTTCTAAAATAGGACAAATCCGGGGAAACCCGGACGGATGGCAACCCTTGGAGTAAACAAGCAAAAAGTAGAATGCAATTTAAAATTTTCGCTCGAAGGTAAAAAATTTTGCTCTCTCGAATTTCTGCTAGGTGGTGTTCTCGTTCCGGAACGTAGCCGGCTCGTACCCGGCTCGTTTGTATAATTGTGTTTGTGTATGTGGCTGTTGTCACCGGGCCGCCCCCGCCGATGCCCGCCATCTATCTGACCGGCTCGGACACTGACGGGGACAAATTGACATGTCCTGTCCTTTCCACGGCCTTATTCCAAATTGTATAGACGTACGTTCACGTCGCGTTAAACATGTTACACTTTTGTTGCTTTCTATATTGTATGGCTTTTGATGTTTTGAAAGGTTACCTATGTCTGTTGTGATGTGAGGTATCAAAGGAACAAGGCGATTGAATTTTATTTCTCATATCCGTTTTTTTTTTTATGTAGGTACCAGTTTTATACAAATAGAACATGAAAAACAATTACAAAGGATGCTGATTGTTTTTATTTACTTTAATTAATCAGAAATATAATCAGAATATCATATATATATATAATATATTAATCAGAATAATTAATCAGTCCCAACGACTGCAAATAAAAACTCGGTAGAATAAATAGAATTCCCAGACATATACGATTTAATCAATGGATTGTTTGCTGAGGACTATGTACTCACAGATGCGGCTATTAGAACAGACTGGAGGAATTTAATTAGATAACACAGTGTGTTTAAGTAAATCAGAATTAATTAAAATATGTATGTTCTTACTTATCTGATTGGATTTTATTTAATTCTTCACGGTTCTGATTTCATAAATGAAACTTCTCGTAGGCGCTTGAGAATGTTGTCAACAATTGAATACAATATTATATCAATAATATGTTTTCCGTAAACGTTGTTTTAAATATTTGTTTTCCTGTAGGTATATTATGAAACTTTTCCTGCCTTTATTAAAACGACTACAGTGAAGATAATATAAGTACCTAGAATAACCTAATATAACTACCTTAGGGATCGTTTTTGACCATGTTTATCGGAAAATCACGAATTCGTGACACAAACATGTCGTGATTTGGAATAGTGTCGCGCCTGTAACAATACCGTCCACAAAGGAGATAAGGCCGGATGGCCTAGCCGGACAACGACCGGACGACCGCACGCGCCTTTATTTTGCATAATAAATCAATGTCAGTTACGTAATCTGACGACGCCCATCCAAAGCCCAAATAATCCCAATTTCTTAGATGTACATAATTTTTTGTTTTTGATGTGGCAAGACGTCGTTCAACCAAATTGCCTTCCATTTAAACGTCGGCGACATTGTGATGTTCCATGCAGATACAAATACCCCTAGCCCCTTCGCCTAAACAACATAAGACCACATAATGACACCTGTATTTCTCGAAGGGTTCGGTAGAGGCTGTGACCGCGGCGGGATGTCTGTGGTATATTCAATGTTTTTCATTTATATAATTATTTGTTTTATACTTACACACATAGGTACACACGTTGACTCACCTTCTGTGTTTATACCATTTTGTTATTATTTATTTTATTCTATGTTATTTTTAAATATTGTAAGTTCCGCTTCCGTGAACGTGTCCGTGGCATCAACGTGGTTATTTTCTTAAAGATATCGCTGCACATGCTGAGATAGAAGCCTTTTTGGTCTCGCACGGGTTTTTTTATTTTATTTTATAATAAGTATTGTTTTTTTTTGTGCTTTTGCTTATTTTGTGTCTCCTATGCTGGTCACAATTTTTTCAATTTTTTACTTTGTTAGTAAGAACAAATTTCTTAATAATTAATTACGATCTAGCCTAAAAGACTAATAAGCAATTTAACTCTAACTTAATATGTTACATTATAGATTGTGTTAATACTAAGAATAGTGTCCATTTGCACTTTTACAGATATCGCTGCACATGCTGAGATAGAAGCCTTTTTGGTCTCGCACGGGTTTTTTTATTTTATTTTATAATAAGTATTGTTTTTTTTTGTGCTTTTGCTTATTTTGTGTCTCCTATGCTGGTCACAATTTTTTAAATTTTTTACTTTGTTAGTAAGAACAAATTTCTTAATAATTAATTACGATCTAGCCTAAAAGACTAATAAGCAATTTAACTCTAACTTAATATGTTACATTATAGATTGTGTTAATACTAAGAATAGTGTCCATTTGCACTTTTACACAAGTGCGTAGCACTTTCTTAGAGTCTGATATAATTTATAAAAACACTATGTTCATGTGTTATATGTATAGCACAGCGTTGTCACTATTATTCATTCACTTTGTACACTACACTAATTCAAAAGGTTTAGTTCTTTTTAGCCTACGCATTAAGTTTGTATTGTCTAGCAGCTGGATTGCCTCAACATTCACGTGTCGATGAAGTCTGTGTTCGTGGGCTTCAGCAAATTGTTTGATGATGGTGGTGACGAATTCCGTTTTAAGGTCACGGTGAAGATCGTAATTTCTTATGTACCAGGGTGCATTTACAGCATCCCTAAGCACTTTATTTTGGAATTGTTAGATTAATTTTACGTTGCTTTATTTAGTACAGCCCCAAAGTTGAATACCATACTTCCAAATTGCCATCAGTATATGCTTGAATATGGTTATTTTATTATGTATTGATAGACAGGATTTCCTTCCGAGTAACCAATACATACTTTTATAACGTATGTCGAGTTCCTGTCTTTTCTTTTTGACATGAGCTTTCTAACGCAACTTGGCGTCGAGAGTTATGCCAAGATATTTGGCTGTATTAGCATAAGGCACTTGCATGCCATTTATGTAGATTGGGCGATAGTCCAAGTGTTTATTTGTGAAGTCAATGTGAATTGATTTTGACTCATTCAGTTTGATCTTCCATTTTTGTGTCCAGTCATAAACTTTGTTCACAGCTAGTTGAACTTTTTCTACTACTTCTCTGTGGCTTGATCCGGTTGCCATTATTGCAGTATCATCTGCAAAGGTCGCAATGGTGTTGTTTTCCAGTTCTGGGATGTCAAATGTGTATAACAAGTACAAAATTGGGCCTAGCACACTACCTTGAGGTACCCCAGCTTGTATCTCTTTTAGCTCGGAATATGCGTATTCTTGCCGTATTCTAAACATTCTATTAGTTATATACGACTCTAGGATATCTGCAAATTCTGGTAGCATGCGTCTGAGCTTGAATATTAGACCCTTATGCCAAACTTTGTCAAAAGCTTGCGCGATATCTAAAAACACGGTGGCGCAGACTTCCTTATTTTCAAATGTTTTTTTCAATTATATGGGTTATTCTATGTAACTGGTCTATTGTTGAGTGTTTTCCCCTAAAGCCAAATTGATGATTTGGAATAAGGTCTTTATCCAAAGCCAAAGCTTCCTTTGTTTCCTTTTCTCAGATAGTAAATCTACAATTGCCATAGGTTAGATAAATCCTTTATATTTACGTTTTAATTGCGGTGTGTTGTTCCACGCACATTGGTTATTAACAATATATTTGTTTACTTCTGAGTCAAGCTGATCTTGATTTTTTATCGGAGTTTTAAGGTTGATAATATTATCTAGATCAAGGGCAAAACCATTCCAATCTGTAAACTTATTAACCAGGGTTAAGTAGCTTAGTTAAGCTTTCTTTGAGTAGGATTTTTTGACTCAGCATTAGTATAATTGAAGAGTGGTCCGAGTTCATATGAAAACCTTCCTCCAAACTGAGGTAGTTGGCAGATATATTTTTGCATATGAAAAATCTATAAGATCCGGTATTTTATGGTGGTCAGTGGGCCAGTACGTTGGTTTACCCGTACTCATAACTTCAAAATGTCTTTCTTTAACTGCAGTCACAAATAAATATGTTTTCTTTCTTTCTTCTTAATATACGTGTAATGTCTAACATGTAGTAGTGGCAGGGCCCTCAACCGAAAAGCCTTCTGGCCTCACTTTTAGCTGAGCATCTAGCACTGGCAACCGTAAGGGACCAAGCACAATTAGAACACACTGTAACGGAATTATCCAAACACATAACAGAAGCTTACCACGCATGCTGTAAATCAAGAGCGCCACAAAGCAGGAACGAGAGGAACCCCTGGTGGAACGCTGAACTTGGTAAACTCAGAGATACGCTGCGTAAGCAATTTAACAGAGCAAAAAACACGAGACTCCCGGAAGACTGGGAGATATACAAAGAGACCCAATATGCATACAAAAAACAGACTAGAACCGCCAGGAGGATGGCGTGGCGGAAATTCTGTGAATCCATTGAAACAAATAATGAGGCCGCAAGGGTACGGAAGATCCTATCAACTGATCAGGACCGATCCCTCGGCGCGCTGAAAAAACCCGACAACTCATACACACAAACCGACTATGAAACCAGCAAGGTCCTCCTCGAAACTCACTTCCCAGACTGTCAAGTCCTGGAGGACAGGATGTGGGAGGCTGAACCCGAATGGACCCCGACGGAACAAGACTGGTCAAGAGCCCACAATATAATAACAGTAGACCGGATAAAATGGGCTATCAATACCTTTCAGCCATACAAGTCAGCGGGGCTGGACGGCATCTTCCCAGCCCTGCTACAGTGGGGGGTAGATTATCTAACGCCATGGCTGTTAGAGATCTATCGGGCCTGCATAGCACTAAGATACATACCTCTCGGATGGCGCGAGGTGAAAGTCATCTTCATACCCAAACCTGGAAAAACTGATTACACACAACCCAAGGCATATAGACCTATAAGCCTCACATCCTTTTTGCTGAAAACCCTCGAAAGACTCTGCGATAGGCACATCCGTGATGGGCCTCTGCGAGAAAAACCATTGCACAAACAGCAGCATGCGTACTCCACAGGCAAATCAACCGAATCCGCGTTGCACAACGTGGTTTCAAAAATTGAATGCGCAGTGGACCACAAATGCTCTTCATTGGCTGTCTTCATTGACATTGAGGGCGCTTTCGATAAGACCATGTTCAACAGCATAAACACGGCCCTCGACAGACATGGCATAGACCCGACCCTAGGGGGCTGGATCACCAATATGCTCAAACTGAGAGCGGTCCAAGTCACGGTTAACGACACTACAAGGGCTATCGTCGCGAAGGGCTGTCCACAGGGGGGCGTTCTTTCGCCACTTCTGTGGAACCTGGTAGCTGATAGCCTCATCAAAACACTCAACGATAAAGGTTATTTCACCGTTGGCTACGCGGATGACATAACAATAATAATAAACGGATCCCACGAAAACACTCTATGCAATCTCATGCGTCAAGCCCTGAAAATAGTAGAGGAATGGTGTAGCGAGCACCAACTCTCAGTGAACCCCGCAAAAACTGAACTTATTCTCTTCACTAAAAAGAGAAAACCGATGACACTGCAATTACCGCGTTTCTTCGGAACAACACTAAGCCTTTCAACTGGAACCAAGTACCTGGGCATTTATTTGGACAAACAGTTGAATTGGGCAAATCACATGAACCATATCATCACAAAAGCCAGCATATCCCTGTGGCAGTGCAAACGCCTGCTAGGCAGGAATTGGGGTATTAGCCCCATGGTCACCTACTGGCTATACACTACAGTCATCCGACCAATCATCACATATGGCTCGCTGGTCTGGTGGCCCAGGACAGACCTCAGCACAGCCCAAAGAGATCTCGAAAAACTACAGAGATTCGCCTGTGTTGCAATCACCAGTAGTATGAGAACCACACCCACTGCCGCCCTACAGGCAATGCTGGGACTCCCACCTCTGCACTTAATTGTGAGGGAGGAGGCAGCCCTAGCCACCTTTAGACTCTACCTATCAGGTTCCCTAAATAAAGACTCCAGAATTAAGCACACACGCATAAAGGAGGATGCGATTAAGCGTAAACCGATGCTAGCATCCCCATGTGACAAAGCCCCAAAATCACACCACTTCCACAGGCACTACAACATAACACTCACAGAGGAAAGATGTGACTACTCTGGCCCGAAAGAGATGAGAATATACACCGACGGATCGAAAACTGACTTAGGTACCGGAGTCGGAGTCTTCTCATACGATTTCAACATAAACATATCCAGACCGCTAGGAGGGTTCAACACCGTCTATCAGGCGGAGTGTGTGGGCATCATACAAGCGGTCCGTGCCCTAGAAGCCAGGAGGGTCACGGACACCCACATACGGATACTCTCCGACAGCGCATCAGTCCTCCAATCCTTACGAAAAAATTACATTACATCTAAACTAATACTAGAATGTCACAACGCACTGGAACAGATAACTGTATCTAGCCGTAACACGGTGACACTACAATGGATAAAGGGACACAGTGGATCGCTGGGCAACGACGCGGCTGACGAGCTTGCGAGGCGCGGATCCAGCTCGACGGTCTATGGACCCGAACCTGTTGTACCCATCCCCTTCAACCAAATACGCAGGTGGCTACAGGAATTCACCCAGACACAGGCGGAGAACTGGTGGGCCTCGGCACCAGGCTGTAGGCAATCCAAAGAAGCTCTGCCATTCTTGGACAGTAGGCTTACCAGGCGTCTTTTACGCCTGGACAGGAATGGCCTCCGCCTGGTGACGGGGGCCATCACGGGACACTGCTCACTCAATAAACACTTCCACACAATAGGCATAACGGACAGTCCTCTGTGCAGGGCATGCATGGAGGCTGAGGAAACCGTTGCGCACGTTCTCTTTGAATGCACAGGTGTCACACAGATAAGAGCACAAACCCTCGGGTCACCCAGATCTTACACGGATGTTCTGAGGAAACCAGGAGCTCTAATTGACTTCTGGAGGGAGGTGGGCTGGTTGGAATGACCACCCAACGGCCGCCATGGCCCACGTACAAAGGTCCATTTGAAGGACTAAGTGCGGAAACCAAACCCCCCTAACATAGATAGAACATAGTATAATTGAAGAGTGGTCCGAGTTCATATGAAAACCTTCCTCCAAACTGAGGTAGTTGGCAGATATATTTTTGCATATGAAAAATCTATAAGATCCGGTATTTTATGGTGGTCAGTGGGCCAGTACGTTGGTTTACCCGTACTCATAACTTCAAAATGTCTTTCTTTAACTGCAGTCACAAATAAATATGTTTTCTTTCTTTCTTCTTAATATACGTGTAATGTCTAACATGTAGTAGTGGCAGGGCCCTCAACCGAGCTCAACATCAGGCTGATATCGAGAAATTCCATACATAAAAACCTGATCACTTCTTTGCTCGGTCCGGGAGTCGAAACCAACACCTCGTGCGCGCTCAGCAGCAGCGCTTGTAACCAGTAAACCAACGAAAAACATTCCATTAAAAAAAATTACAAACAGTGGGATGAATATGCATAAGACTATGAAAGATAGCTACATCTGGCTAAGTATCACGTTTCTGAAAAGACACTGTCTGAGAAGAACGCTGTAAAAGAGCCTTAGTGGTAGGTATTCAGTATAGTAGCATTATGGAAACGACAAAATCTAGTACCTGTTCTACACTTTATTCAGGAATCGCTTGAAGTGGGCAACAATTATAAGACTAACTACTACCACAGATAATATAATACTAGCATACAGATGGTGACGCTTGGGGGAGACCTATGTCCACAAGAGAAATGATGATGATGATGATACAGATGCCTCATCCCATACAAACAAACTGTGCCGACGTAACTAGCGTTTTTGAACGGACTTTTTACTAAAAGTACATAGATCACGATCGGTTCCGTTCCACGGCTATAGATGGTTAGCAGCGACTTGCAAGTAAATGGGTTTATTCGGTTCGTGACAATTTTTATTTATTTAAATACAGTGACGATTTGATTTATAGTGTTTTTTGCAAGTTCTTACAGTTTCATTGTACCAAAATGATTTACTATACAAAATAAAAAAATCGAGTGTCATGCCTCAGAAAATTAAAACCGCGTTATCTATTGGAATCATGGAATCAATTTTAAATGATCCGTTCAAATGATCTTTAAAATGTGAATTAAGAGCCCAATATTCCATCATTTTGTGCTTAGTTTAATTTTTATGATCATTTCTATAAAATTTTAATGTTACACATAATTCAATAATAAATCGATAAGTACATATCGCGCCATCTTGTGGTATTTATATGAACCAAATTTTCTTAAATAGCGCTGGGACCACGTCGACTACATAATTATTCATACAACATCAAAGCCTCAGAAGCCCTGCATATTGCTGAGAACAGGAGCAAGTGGAGAATCATCATCAAAGTGAAAGTTTTGAAACCATGTTGTGGGCACAACCTCCATCATCGTGAAATCGACGTAATCCTCCTCCGTCGAACTCCTGACATATTCAGACATTCACTTAATACCTACTACATAGTAGGTACTTAATAATAATATCAGGATTGAAAAATGGTCCCTGTATTAGGTATACTTCTAACTATTTACTTAAACTTTATCGTTAAATAGGTATACCTACCAATAAACTCATTTTAAGTATATTATTAATATAAAATACCCTTTGGTTCGTATGTAATAAAAATGTTAATTTGTTATAAAGCTCCAATAAAATGGTTGGTATATGTAATGTATATGTAATTTACGGTATATGTAATTTATTTTTATGAGAAAATCGCAAATATCGAGATCAAACTAACTTTGTAGAAGGAATTTTGGGTTAACGCGTTTATATACCTATGCTTTGTTATTCTAAGTATATCCAAAATAGAAAATAATCTAAAGTTTGTTCAAGGTTACATACAAGGAAGGTATCTCACCGACACGTTATTAATTTATAAAAATGTAAGGTCTCCAAAGTTAGTGAAATGAGATGCAAGAAAAAGAAAAAGACGACATATTTATCTTATGCTTAATACTACAAGGTGTGACCTAATAATTTAAGAGCAACAACGCAACGAACGCCTTGACAACCAAACAGTAGCTATGACGTCATCATCCGATCTATTTTTATACACTCCATTAGTCTACTGATAAGAGTTATAAATTATATTAATAGGTACTTAATGCCCCGTAGGTACGTCACAAATTTGTAATATTTTATAGGTACGTTTTATTATAATTTGACAGGTTATTATCTTAAAGAATGCGTTTTATGCATAATTGCATTAATAATTAAAAATAATATAACTGTTGTTAATAATATATAATAATATACCAAGAAAATTCTCCCCCCTGTTAAAACAAAAATATTATGTTAATTTTTCATAACTGCGCTTCAGGAGTTGCATTTGCATTTTCCATTGCATCTCTTTTATGTGATGCTCACCTACAGTTTCATAAACCCTTTTTTTTCCCTCGCTATTGTTTCACACTCTTCATAAAAAGGTATTGTGTACATAATGAATGAACCTCAAAACAATTTGCAATTCAATGAGATATACAGTTGCCTGCTTCTCTCTAGAAACATTCTTGCTCTTGTTATAATGTATAAGTAAACAAGTACTCAAATATTTACATATTTGTCGCGTTCTATCTTTTCCGGAGTTTGTAAAAAACTATGTTGTTACAAAAAGATTGGGCTCGTCCGGGATTTGAACCCGGGACCTCTCGCACCCTAAGCGAAAATCATACCCCTAGACCAACGAGCCGCTTGTAAGTATGGTCGAAAATCGTTAGCACATTGGAATGTGAGGTGCGTAGACGCGTCAGAGAAAGGAGTTTGACCACTCTTGACCTGCGATATACGATGAAGATAAAAATTAGGCAGTTCCGTGTACCAAAATGTTTGTTGAAGAAGACACGCTGCTATAAGTTTTATATCTATTAAATGCTCTCATTAAAACGTTGCTTATGAAGTGTCTACTTAAATTCAGAGCGAATTATTATGTACGATATGCTACTATTAAGTTATACTTATTAAGTTTGTCTTTTACATTAATTGTAAGTACCTTAAATAAAATTACAGTTTATAATAGTAAATAATAAAAAAGAGTAGCGCCTACCGAAAATTTCAACAACTTATCAGCAGATGTCTGCTTACTTTCGCTAAGCATAGGCATGTTGGTATTTAGCATTAAAATATAATAAAAGTATCCAACAAAAATAAATAAATAAATTGGACACAGAATATTTCATTAATAAAAAAAACTACAAAAGTGTAAAAAAATTGGGCTCGTCCGGGATTTGAACCCGGGACCTCTCGCACCCAAAGCGAGAATCATACCCCTAGACCAACGAGCCACCTGTATGTATGGTATCAAATATCAATTTGCAATCGAAGTGTTACGATCGAAACAAAATATTATCGTTGTTTTATGTGACGTCATCTTCAGAACTAATAAAAACTCATCAAATTGTAACGGTTGTCGTAGTGAAGCGACTCAAAGTAGAACATAACATTATACAATACTTAGGTAGGTACCTATTATTTCTTATAATATGTTCTATATCTACTAAGTTGTGTGTAAAAAGGTGTCGTTTTAGCAAATAATTTATCGACATTCAAAACAATAATTGTTTTACCGTCAATGGGCACGTCAGCATTAAATTATGACACTCCCACTTACAGATGTCAGGTTATTGACCTTTCGACTTTGTAACATGGCAAACATGTTGACGAAATATGGATGAAACTAAATTACTTCGGAGTTCCATCTGCGCAACTTCTATAGTATTAGTGATACCCGTGGATGATGCCTTATAAATATGGAAAGTTCTTTTATTTAGGTAATGTTCACTTTCAACTTTTGTTGTCAAGTCACAAGTCAATTTGAAAGTCAAAAGACCAACATCTCATGGTACAAGTCAAATATGTACCTATCTTTGTACATGTAGCATATAAGATGCATTGTCTATCACTTTCAAGAGAAAGTACAGAGGCCTAAAGGGGGTATTACACTATTATATATCTATGATCATAGATCTATGGCTCATATTTATAGGATAATGTCCGTCAGTGGAAAAAAAATAATTTTTGTTTGATAGGATCATAGAAACAGGAGTAGGACGGAGCAATACAAGACAAATAACTATATTTTCACTGTCGCATTATGATATTTTTAATACGTCCCCTTACCACGTGACCGCTGGTCTTGCCATATTTAATCTTGCTATAATGAATTATCAAATTTATTTTCATAATTTCCAGATACAAAATCGTCCATAAAATTATGTGATTTTGCCTTTTCAGTTCTGCTACTACAAAATCAAAATCAATCAAAATCAAATGTTTTTTGTTTGACATGGGCACATATAAAACGTCGACAAAAGGTGCAGGTTCGGGTTGGTCGTTTCCTATGGAGAAGAACCGGCAAGAAACTCCACGGTTACTCTTTTAAAATGTTGGTTTGTTTTTACAATATTTCCATGTTACAGCATTAGTGCTTAGATATGGGGGGACAACGTAGGCCCGACAATAAGTAGTAAGAAATTAAAAAAAAAAAATTCTATAAACGAGATAAAGAGTTAACAAATGTTAACAAGCTTCTAGAAATCTAGAAGGCCTACAATGTTCACACATTCAAAAAACAAACGGTAAAAGAATCAATACAATGGTAAAAAAAATAAAATAAAAATATAACAAGACTAAATTTAACTACCAAGTACCAACTAGCATATCGCACTGGTAGAATAATGGTGTATCAACTCAAAATGAAGCTTTTTTCAGAATCGACAGAAAACTGATAACTTACTTCCTGTTATAGATTCCAAAAAAGTAAACACGGTATGAAGCTTATTAATAAAATTAATGAAATTCTGTATCTAAGAATTGTTTCAAAAATTACAGGTTATTAAGTTATTTCCGATTTTTGAGTTAATAATTGTCGGAGCATTTTTTGAAATTATGAATTATTTTTAGTTGCGTAGTTATTAGTGAAATATTTTGACTTATAACAATTTCATTTGACTTTTTTTCTTTGGTTTTAGGTAACTTTTTGAGTTCAGATAATTTTACACAATTTTAAATATTATTTTAGGTCATAAATAAAGCCAGATAATAAAGACAAAGAATGTTACCAAAATTTTACCTAAAGAAGTAATAAAAACTTAGCTAGGCAAACATAAACACTTATATTTACACTTTACTTGTAGAAGAGTTACTTAACGAAGAACTACTTCGTGGCTGCACCCTGAAGTAAACTGGGCACGTTTCAATCATCAAAATCGCTCAGATCACTGTGCAGGGGTGAAATGTAGTATTTTCTTTGGTTGGATGCAGTCGTCGATTCACACGTACTCACTGTATTGTTGACGTTGTTTTCTTGAAGGACAGAAGGTGAAGTCTCCGGTTATTCTTTCGCAGCTTCGTTGTCATCATTTGGGGAAAATTAATTTTTTGTAGTAACTGGATTCAACAAAGAAGGATTGAAAAGGATCGAGGTTCCTTCAACGGGTTCGTTGATTTCCGTGTTCTGCTGATCTTGATCGATGGACGTAATTTTGGTCGCCAACTCGCCATTATCTACAAGCAGTCGCCCACGCTTCATGCTGAAAATAAACAAATAATATTATTATGCCAATTAATTATTGTGACGGTTTTATTGACGGAATCTAGTAAAATGAAATTTTGGCGTAAGTTCACAATGTGTTTAGTGGCATTCTAAATTATTGTTGGCAACACTGCTGCACATACTGCCGAAGCAATAGTTGTAGGTACACACAACTGACCTGTCCTCCATTGCAACCAAATAAAACAAAAAATAAGATAAAAGAACTATGATAATGTAATACACAGATATGATTACTAACTATAAATCTACCATTTATTGTACCAATGTGTCGTGTTGATTTGTGTGTGCCTTGGCAGTTGAGATTGTGTCATGCTCTCTCAAATGTCTCTCTGATGGTGGCACATGTGTTGGATCATTCGGTTCCCTTCATGATGGTTGAGCTGAGTGATGCCAATTCATGTGTCATGTTCGTGAACGGGCGCCATCAGTTTGGATTGGTCATAACTTAACCGCTTCGGCCTGCTTTTAATTACGTACTTATTTTATTTTTGAATTGTTTGTTTTATTCTAGACGCTTTTACGTGCACGTTTTTTTACATCGTTCTCACATATGTATTTATCCAACAAGAATGATGTAACCAAATAATTGTAATTAAAACTGATGGAAAAGAGTGTCCGTGGAGTTTCTTGCACGTTCTTCTCCATAGAAATCTACTGACGCTTGCGAACGTGCAACTAAATTCATATTTTGTTTGACAATTCAAAAGTGTATGGTTTACTTGAATTAAAAATATTTTTTTATTCTAGTGGTCATATATTTAGGATAAGAGATCCTTATATATATGATAGTGATACTCTGACCTTTTAAAACTATCATGGTCCCACTGCGAGAGAGAGACGGAGCTATACAGAACGAAGAGCACTATCTCTTTTTGACAGCCGAATCAAGATGGCGTCGACACGTTATGGTACGGACCCAGAGCAATCACATGTTCTGTCTATGTATTAGATAAGAAGAAACCCACATTAAAGGTACATATTACCAAACCAACGTCCTTTCGACCAAAGATATATCATAGAACAGCTTATCTGAAATAACCTGCAGCAATTTCATCTCCAGCATTACCTAATATTATATTCATACTCGTAAAAAACAAACAACTTTTTATGACTTCCACAAGATTTACTACCTTTCCGTTTACACCGATGATAACTTAGTACATGAGTCTATGTACTTAGGAACTTATGTACTTCGAAGTCGTATCTTTGCAAAGTATTTTTCCCTAAAAGGAGTTTAGCAAGTTACGGGCTTAGACTGCTAAGAGCTTTACGCGTGATGGCCCGCTTTCACTCAAAATGTATTCAAGGAGAATTTAACCAGGCTTAACTTTGAATAACGGTAATTAGAGGCATAAGATCTGGAATACAAGAGAATCATTAGTTGGAATTAAGGGATTATTTCAAGGTCGCGTCTGAGGTGTGCGTCCGCGTCTAAGCTCTTCGTGAATGCTATATAATTAATTATATAATAACTAAGATAGATGGTTAAATGGCTGGCATGCGTAATCATGCAGTAACCAAGCACTGCCTAAATTTGTACTGTAAATAATGTCGAGTATTTTAAATATTGCCCCTATTCTGCATAACATAACCCCAAAAATAAACCCATGTAAAGCATTCAGATAGCCCCGGACTGAAGCTACAGATAAGGTGACCTCTCACCAGAGTTATATAGCATGGACAAACGTATACATTTATCTAGCGCTTGAGTGGAATACGAAATTTTGGCGCTGTTCCTTTCTATACGTCAGACGACAGGTCCATAAAACTAGAGAGGGGTCCTATCACTTTGTCACTCCATATTTATGTGATATTTACGGCAACACGCACAAAGAATCCGCGATTAGGGTTCGGTGTAGCTATAAACATTTGTGTATCTTGTCAATCTGTCTACACATTTGTCACTATGTCGAAAAGTAATGTGTGTAAATTGATTTCGTCACAAACGATACACGTGGAAGAAACAAATCCGTTATTGATGAAGAATGATGAATTCGGTAACATGGAGAGGATAAATATGAAGAAACATTGGTCCCTTGTCGCAGCTAAGAGAAAACTTTCGAGTGGTAAATGTTTTGCACTGTCTTCAAAGTCTCGTGTGCTTTAAGAATAGTACCGTTCGTCGAATGTATCAGGCATGCTTACTCGTAAAGTCAGAGATAGTGCTTGTAGGGGCCAGGTGGCCCGGTGCACACACACGGTCGGAAGAGCCCGCACAGATATGTATCGAAATTCAATTTATTCATGCTATCTGCCGCCAAGCAAATCCTGCCAGAGATCGAACTTGATTGCTCAAGCGCCTATGAACGTATTTTGAATATAGATGCATGCATTTATAAAGTGTATTGGAAATGTATTACATTATATTGGAAATACCTGCGATGTAAGGCGCTGGTTTCGGCTTTATTTGTTTCTGTGACACGGAAAATATCTGATCGGACGCTGAAAACTCACAGTTGATAAGCAAGATTGGAATCTTATCATTATCAATATGAAGCAAATTAAATAATCGCCATTGTGTAAAATTATCTTATCTACATCAAAATAAAAAACCGGCCAAGTGCGAGTCGGACTCGCACACGAAGGGTTCCGTACCATTATCGCAAAACACTGCATAAAAATCACGTTTGTTGTATGGGAGCCCCCCTTAATTTATTTTATTTTATTAATTATTATTTTTTGAAGTAAATATACAACTAAACATTCTGTGAATATTTCAAGCGTCTACCTATTGCCGTTATTAATATCGAGCAAAAAACGGCAAAAATATCACGTTTGTTGTATGGGAACCCCCCTTTAATATTTATTTTATACTGTTTTTAGTATTTTTTGTTATAGCGGCAACAGAAATACATAATCTGTGAAAATTTTAACGGTCTAGCTAGCACGGTTCATGAGATACAGCCTGGAGACAGACGGACAGACGGATCGCGAAGTCTTAGTAATAGGGTCCCGTTTTTACCCTTCGGGTACGGAACCCTAAAAACTGGCCAAATGCGAGTCGGACTCACGCACGAAGGCTTCCGTGCCACTATTGCAAAAATCCCGTTTGTTGTATGGGAGCCCCACTTAAATATTTATTTTATTCTGTTATTAGTATTTGTTGTTATAGCGGCAACATAAATACATCATCTGTGAAAATCGTGTTTTAAAATGTTCGTATTTTACCCCAACTCTATAGAAACTAGAAGATAATTATAAAATTCCTCAAATTTATTCAACCTTACAGTAAGTACTATATATAGTTAGTCATTAAAACATAGTTGGTAAATAACTCCACAACGTCTTAACCAAAACAGGGCTATCTCCTTTCTGAAGCCAGGCAACTATTCTTGAACTATTATGGAGCAGGCACCCGTGGCCCGAGGTATTCCGCTCACTCGCGAAGTATGTCAAATATATTTTGTGATACAAGATCCTCCAAACTTTGCCAGCCACTTATAGTTGAGAACTTGCATCTTAGATAGAAGCACTGCGAACTCTTGAAGGGAATATAATATGGCTAACTACATATTTCATATTCGGTGTTTACCAGTGAAGTTATACTAGTATAACTTAGGGTGCTGACCCTAATTGTGTAAGTTCAAAGTCTAGGATATGGATTGTTTCCCTTGCATGCATTATTCAAACATCCAGAAGGATTTTTGAACATAGTAGTAGTATTTTGGACATAGTCGAGTAGACACTGGACAGCATAAAAGACGCAATGACTACTGTTTTTTTTGTTTAGTTTAGTTGCGGCGGGCTGTTTCCGCAACTCCACGACTGAGCGCGTATTTTGCGTATGGGTAGGATTCAGTTACATCATTCGATCCACACCAGCTCCTCGAGAAAGGCCAGCAGCGCCTTGGTGTTGCCGACCAACTCCTGCAGGGCACCTGGGTCGCCGAAATATTTGGCCCTGTAGCCAGGGGTTACAGAGCAGCTTAGGAGAAGGTGTGCTGCTGTCTCGAATGACTATTGTTATAGTGTGTTACCAAAATGAAAGGGAAGGAGCGTGCTCCGCGCTGTTAACACAGATACGCAACTAGCCTACTTAGCTGTTACATAGTTTTCATATGCGCTTAGATGATCAAGTTGAGTCGTAAGAACATAAACACGTTTTTATAATTTGTGGTATGAAACGTGACTGATGCTTTCTCTTTGAATATTAATTGATATAAACTTGTAAATTAATCTACCTCAGATAAGTATCTTCCTCCCTAACCACTACAAGATAATCGATTACTCCATAGAATCAGTGTCGACTGAAACTATCTACATTATATTCGATCGTTCTTCGTAAAAACATTCCGAATTATACATACACATCACACATCAGCCTATTAATGTTCCCACTGCTGGGACACAGGCCTCCTTAATTATACATACGTACTTATTCATATCGGTAAATGGAACAGAATTTAAAATTCAAACACGATGAATCGAAAAGTCGCTTTTAGAGTTAACATTTCACATTCGAGTTGTTTTGGTTCATTCGCCACATTGCATATCCAATTTTAAACTAGTGACTAAACCGGTACGAAAATAGAACTACATATTGCAGCGTGAAAAACATTTTCATCAAAATATTTTTTATTTAGCTGTCCACGCTATATGTTTTAATAAACTGTAGGTACAGAACATCAGTATATATAAGGAGTATTTTTCTACTTAAGTTTAATTTAACCACTTAATTGTAGGTTAGTAAACATAATTATTATCTATATCAGAATGTTGGTGCCCTCTATGATTAAAGATCCTCCCTTTGAAGTACAAGAGCTGCCTACTATTATAACAACAACACGGAATGATTGCTGAACTTTGCTATTAATTGCTTGCCTTAACAATGAAGTTTTCGCCTTGTGTTCGAGAACACCAAATGTGTCAACTTTGATGGATAAAACAAGGAACATCGAAAATTCGTGGTACTCCGAACTTCCCTGGGGCTACCCTTGACGTCTGAATGGTTTCTTGTTATAATTTAACCCGAAGTTATTCTTAGCTTTGTTGTGATATGATATTATCTGTATTTATAGATACAAGAAAGCTATGAGCCCAAAAAATAATTTTCTAATCTGAATAACTTTACCGCTGCCCATCTTTCGTATGCAAATTAAAGAAGCCACTATAAAATTAGGATAATGAGACGATAATTAAGTAAGCATCAAACCTTCAGCCATATTTCAGCATAAAACCGCAAATAGCACTTAATCAAGCGTTTAAAACGGGATTGGTCATTATTCAAGCCATTTGTCGCGGAGTCACCGGCGTCTAATTGACCCAGCTTCTCACAACTCACTTTGATTCCCATACCACTCGCATTTCAGTCCACCTAATGACTCCAAACAAAATTCTCTTAATCTTAAACTTTTTTACTGAGTTGAAAAGTAAAACTAGCTTATTATTTTTATAGGCGCCATTTTATAGCGATATTAAGAGTGACTCCCACACCATTACCGGATCGTGCGGTTAAACCCAATAAACAGTAATGATCCAATTATTATTTCAAACAAATTATTTTGACAGTATTTTCGATCGGTTGGGTCAATTTAATCTGGATTATCTGGGCTGTTGGTGCCGTATTATTGTGTAAACGATAATTTTATAGCATAATTAGTAAAATGACTATAAGTACCTAAGGCCTTTTTCAAACAAATTACTGTAAGCTACTTCCATACCTTAAAACAACAATATTATTTTACACTCAAGTAAATAAAATGAGTAGCTATTGAAAATCCTTGGGCTGGCCTAGGGAGTGAATTATTCAAGTGAATTTTCTAAACTCAAAGCTCACATGACGTAATCCGTGGAAAGCCATTATATCTGTCGGGAAATCTCATTTCCGGTTGGAGAAAAACGGACTCGCTGGCGGGTGGTTCGGAAGTGGGTCGCGACTCGAGCTGCTGAGGACACTTCGGATTGGGCCTCGAACCAAGCGGGGCGGGACGTCTGCAGCTTGCATTTATAAACTGATTTTATTTGAATCTGTTTTTATCAAAAATCCTAATCTTCTAGTGAAATTGTGAGTTACCGATTTTATTTAGAAATAGATTTTGGTGTTTTGGTGGTAGAATTTAATGATAATATGTTCAAACACAATGTAAATTGTTTATGAATGAATAAATGAAATGAAATGAAATGTTGATTTGAAAGTCTGAAGATGGTGATTTTATAAACAGGTAAAATCCTGGAGTGTGACTGTGAGTTTCCTACATTATGTGCTAGGCATCTGAAAGATTTTTGTAAGGGATCTGTTTTTATCAAAATTTTCCTCAAAATATAGATAGAGATACCTATCAAACAAACATCCGAATCTATCCCAACAAAGACTCATTGCCTCACGATTTACAAATTTAAGAAATTTTATAGCTACGAGTATAATACACAGTTACTCGCTGTCTTCAGAGCCGTACCCTGCCACTCAGACGCGAGCTAGACGCTATATGTGAAATTTTAAACGTTCTGCCAAATCCATTTCAATTAGTTATTATTGTCTCGGAAATTTTGTTGAGAGATGTGAAAACCGAAACAGTGCACAACTTCGCTTCTAGGTAAGAAAAAATTACAAGAGAATCTTGGGATTGAAATTAAAAAAATAGTAATGGCAATCAGCCTTTAAATGTTCTTACAGCTAGGACACAGGCCTCCTAGGAGAGAGCTGGGGGAATGAGTCTTAATCCACCACGCGGGCCCAGTGCGGCTTGGTGGATATCATATGTTTTATATTTTTTTATTCTAAGAGGGAATTCCCCCTCTTGGCATAGAATTTTAAGGCATTATATTGTTTAGCATAACTTTTATTAGCATAATAATACTTTGGCATAATGCAAAGGTAAGTTTAACTATCATTTGGTCACGTGTCGATGGGAAGAGACCAGATGGTATGACCATAATGCCATGGAAGTTGGGTGGGTCTTTGGTGTGGGATGCAACTTGCGTCGACACCCTTGCACCATCCCATCTTCCTGGCACGGTGAGCTGCGCTGGGGCGGCTGCTGCAGGTGCTAAAAACCTCAAACGGCGCAAATACAACAACTTAATTGGTAATTATGTTTTTGAGCCGTTTCGGGTTGAAACACTAGGGCCATGGGGTCCGAGTGCACACCTATTATTTCGGGATATCGCCAAGCGGTTGGTCGACTCTTCACGTGGCCAGAGGGCTGGCGTTTTTTTTGGCCAAAGAATCAGCATTGCCATCCAACGTGGCAATGCTGCCAGCCTTCTGGGCACTTTTCCTGTTGACAGCGATGTGGACGAATTTTTTGACGCCCCGTAATTGTACTTGTATTAGTTTTTCTTCTTTTAGTTCTAATATTAGTTTGTAAATAATGTACATTAGATATAATTATTAATTAATTTCAAATAAATTGTTTATCATTTGGTAAATTTTTAAGACATAATATTTTTAGTACATGAAAAATATTAAATAGGTTTTAAGTACTTACATTATTTATTATAACTTGGGAATAACTCTATTGGATTAGAATAAGTTGCGGCAGGGGTGGCCCTTGGGCCACCCCCGCCGCAGATGGCGCTGTGTTCGCAAAATGTATGGGAAAATGTTTTCTTTATATCGTAATTTTTTTGATTTTTATTACTTTTTATCCTATTCCGGACGAAGGTAAATCCAAAAACACAAAAGTCATAAACATTGGTCCAGCCGTTCTTGAGTTATTATAAGTGGAGTATCTAACATGACTTTGTTTTATATATATAGATTATGTTAGACAAATGACAGCTCATAAATTGTCAACGTAATCTCTGATTTTTGAATGGATTTGGGCCTCAGCGATTTATTTGTTTTAACGAGGACTAATTAGCTAATGGCCTTATAGTCACCCCCTCATGGTTGACTACCATTATAATGTGTTAAAGGTCAGTCTTTTATCAACATATTGAATGGACAATTAACTGTCAAATTATAATCACTACATCACTATCACTAACATATTATAAAACAATGTCCCTCGCCACGTCTGTCTGTCTGTTCGCGATAAACTCAAAAACCACTGAACGGTATTGGTACCTAGCTTATAATTTTCCATGAAAATACGCATTATTAAGGATAACTTAAAACTACTCGTCAGATCTTGATCAAATTTAAATGGGAACACATGAGAAGCACCAGCTTTGAAATAAAAAAAAGATTCATCAACAAAATTAGTTTTTAATTGCTGGAGTAATCGCGTAACAAACATACAAAAACTTACAGTCGAATTGAAGTCGGTTGAAAAATATTATTTTTAACAGCTAATTTTATTTAGTCATGTGTGATAAAATATTGAGGAGGAGCTCGTGGCTAAATAATAACAGCCGCACTGGGCGATCATCAAGGTTAAGCAACGCTTGACGAGATCGGTCCGTGGATGGTTGACCATTTCAACATACCGAGTTGCCTCCGTGCCTCGGAAAGCACGTTAAGCCGTTGGTCCCGGCTGTCATTTGAAGATCTTTGACAGTCGTTATGGGTAGTCAGAAGCCTGAGATCTGACACCAGTCATGGCCGCTTATGCTGTTAGAAAGATAAGACAGTTGACGGATGTGGAGACCGCGCGTTTGGTCTATTTTAGTTACTTTCACAGCATTATGTCATACGGTATTTTATTGTGGGGCCGAGCGGCTGACATTGAATCCATATTTATATTGCAAAAGAGAGCTATCAGAGCCATATATAATTTAAGTCACAGAGAATCTCTTAGGGAGCTATTTAAAAATATTAATATTATGACAGTTTCTTGCCAATTCATTTATGAAAATATCATGTATGTAAGGAAAAATATACATCTCTTTAGTAAGGTCAGTGATAGACACAATTGTAATACGAGAAATAAAGATAAGTTAGATCAACCATCTTATAGACTAGCAAAAGTACACTCATCTTTCATGGGGTACTGTGTTAAATTTTATAACAAAATACCTTGTGATATATTAAAACTAAATGAAAGTAAATTTAAAACTTTAGTTAAAAGCACACTTTGTAAACAAGCATATTACAAATTAGATGATTATATTCAAGATAAGAATGCTTGGCAACATGTTGGTCCCGCTCCGTAGGGCAATCTTTGGTATGGACAAAATCAAATTTGCTAATTTGTATTCCTATTCATAGTTTTTGTATTCTTAGGTTATTTTTTTATATTTTTCCAGAATTTGACTCACACAAGGTTCCGTTGTTGTTGAATTAGGTATTTTACCTATGTTTGCAATATTTGTAAGTATGTGAGAACCATGTGAACCATGGTGAGATAGTGGTCAAGCGCAAGCCTATCAACAATAAAAAAAAAAAAAAAAAAAATGTTCCTATTTATAAAACTAATGAATTTACCTGTTAGTGCTTTTATTACTTTATACCTGTACGTTGTATAGTGGGTAGTGCTATTTTTGGGTGCATCGTCCTCACATATATGAATTTATTAATGTATGTACATAAGTAAACATTGTAAAACATATTTTTTTTTAAAAGAGTAAGTATGGAGTTTCTTGTGCGTTCTTCTCCATAACAAGCTACTTTCCGAATGCACGGTAGAGACAATTTTTATTACTTGTACATTTTTTATTTACATTTAATTTTTGACGTTCAAAAGTGCCGCTTATTGGCCTAATTGAAATAAATATATTTGACTTTGACTTTGACTTTGACCAGTCTTGCCAAGGGGTACCGTGTTACCCAGTTACTGGGTTGTGGAGGTCAGGTAGACCGTCGCTTCATGTAAAACACTGGCACTCAGCTGAATCCAGTAAGACTGGAAGCCGACCCCGATATAGTTGGAAAAAAGGCTAGGCAGATTTTTGTGATAAAAGATTCGACAATAATTAACAAGTATACATAGAACATAGTATATAATAAACTAAGACACTTAGTAACAGAATTGTCATATTTGTAATCGTTTTTACATCATATGGGTAAAATAAAACCGGGTTCCGTACCATTTTCGCAAAAAAACACGTTTGTTGTATGGGAGCCCCACATAAATATTTATTTTATTATATTTTTAGTATTTGTTGTTATATCGCCAACAGAAATACAACATCTTTGAAATTTTCAACTGTCTTGATATCACGGTTCATAAGATACACCCTGGTGACAGACAGACAGACGGACTCTTAGTAATAGTGTCCCGTTTTTACCCTTTGGGTACGGAACCCTAAAAAGTAAACAAACAAGATTGGCGCGTAACTTCGACGTTGGATATTAAAAAAAAAATCATTCCCTCTAAATAGTATTATACAAGCCGAAATCTGTGGAGCCTTTATTTTATTAATTTATGGATAAAATCCTAATTTTTTGGAGCATTACGTTATTTACATATCCCTTAATAATATTAAAAACAAATAGGTATATATATATTTAAAAACAATAAAAAAGAATTTGTATAACAAAACCTTGAAAATATTATTTAAACTCGGTACATTTTCTTTACACCAAATTTTCAATAAGTATCTCATAAATGCGTTGACCGATTTGCACAATTCAAAATGAAATATTGGTTTTACGCCTATATCTTTAGGATTAAAGACTAAATAAATTAAAATATCACTATAAACAAAAAATCATGTTTTCAAGTTAGGTTCAAGTTACGTAATTATACGACAATCTCAACTTTGTTCTTGAATTCCCTTACAAATTTATTTTTGTCAGTCTTTAATGATCAAATTAAGAAACCAGTACAAATCTAATACTAGTTAGAACAAGAGTACAACCTAATTAACACATTCTCATTGAAATCGAGTTCGGCATAGAAAATTTCTTAAAACTTAGGTACTTACAGATTGCTAGGTACTTGGTTACACTATTAGGCGAATCCCTGTCGTGGCCTATCTGTTACTTGTACATTTTAGTAACCCGTATTGTCCCACAGCTAGGCAAAGGATTACCTTTTCTCCTTGCACCTTTCTCTGCCTAGAGTTGCCAAGTACAAATCTTTGCCATGCCATCTCATCTCATGCCATCATCATCTCATGCCATGTCATCATCACAAAAACAGAAGAGTTGCTCGTCATAAAAACGTAATGGGAATCAAATAATGTATCCTACCAAAACCATAATTTGTTAACCCACTCATAAAATTTCTCACACCACACACACAAACACACAACACCACACACACAAACACACACACATACACACACAAACACACACACAAACACAAACTCACACTCTTGACTACACTTCACATTATAATATAAACATAACCTTCACATTAAATGTTTGAACATGTAATAAAAAAAAAGTAATTCTTGCTTAATATAGTAGTAGTTTTTTTTTGTAAGTAGTTGATGATATGTATAATTATTAATTTTTTCCTGTAGGGGGGAGTCTCTGGTGTCCTGAAATACAGGTTACGGCTTAGTCCAGGCACCAGTCTCCCGCAAATAACAATGTTTCATATCATTAACATTGTTTTTCCGTTTTTAAGTTTTTAGTTGATAAGTGTTATTTGTGGAAGAAAAATAAACATGATTTTGTTTTTTTTTTTTTTGATTTTGATCTCCGTGGGGGACCGACCTACGGTTAATAATATCGATGTTCAATATTTGTAAAAAAAATATTTCCCTGGGGAAATAACTTGGAGGTAACTAGCTGTCAAGCTATGGACTCTAGGCGACTGAATTATATCGAAGCAGCTTTAACTTTACTATACTCTGAATGTCGTCTAGAACTGACAGGTAAGTACGTTGCTATTGGTTGTAAATTACCCATTCATGCCGCTATTGTGAGGGTCGTGTTAATATAAGCTCTTTATGCAGATTAGCAAACAAAGGCACAGCCATACCATCCTTTTCTCGAAGACATTCAGGACATTTTCGAGCCCCCTATAATTTCGTTGTGGATAATGCTAGAAAACTTTTTTTTTTATCGACAGGTTTCGTGTTTGACCACTATCTCGCCTGATGGTAAGCGATGATGTGGTCGACGGTAAAGCACCTAAAAGTAACCTATTCACTCTTGACTTAAATACCCCAAGGTTGTAGCTATCAGGAAACAAAGAGTCCGGCAGGGAATTCCACTCCTTGGCTACAATGAAAGTATTCCTAAAACGCTTTTTTTTATTTTTTTTTATTGATTACGGCGCCTACCTCTCGGCACTCTGCAAACTAGGGAGGTTCCCTGGACATAGTCCGAGACCTTGGGGACTCATTTATAATCTAGGATCAAATTTACATAATTCTTATTCTCTACAGTCTTTATATCTATCACATGATGAGTTCTTGATTTATTTATATTCTACAAACTTATTCTAACTTATTATACAGCATGTTCGTGATGATACTTACTTGTCAATGTCTGGGTCACAGGTACATGATGGGCTTTCCGTACACTTGAATCTGTTCAAGTATTCGGAAAACATATCATGTCCTGTCATTACATCATGCGTGATTACACCTGTCGGCTTCTACTTCCTGACGGTTCTGTACGCGTCGATCGCGTCCGGAAATAATAGCTTAGTGATCGCGGCTGTTTCGCCCATTCTGTACCGCCGGTTCCATTCTTCAAGCGAATCCTTTCGGATTTGCCGCTTGACGAATGACACCGGGCACTAGTCGTAATCCGTCCTTCAATTTCAGCGCCGCATCCTTAGCCAACTGGTCGGCTCTCTCATTCCCTTCCAGTCCCGCATGGGCCTTGATCCAGAACAAAGATATATCTTTGCCCTGGGATCTGCCCTGCCTGCCGCGTTTGTTTGGTTTCGACTGCAAGGGGATGATAGGAACGGTGGTTTGCGACCGTTTCAAGTGAGGATCGAGAGTCGCTAAAGATGCCAAAGGCCTCTTTAGCGCTCTTATGTATCTCCCTGGTGGCTTTACATATGGCCAACAATTCGGCCTGGTAAACCGTGCAGTGGGACGACAGCTTCAACTTCAGGCTTTTGGTTTCGGCGCCATTGCTTCATAGAGACAATGCCGCACCCACCTTGCCTTAAATTTTTCTGCCGTCCGTATAGATCTGCACTGCTTGTGCGCAGTAGTCACTGAGTGATTCTTGGTCTGCCAGGCTCATATGCTCTGCCGGGTTCAGGGAAACGGTGCGGTAGGATTTGCACAGTTTCTGTGCGAATCCGCTTTGGACCGCATTTAGCCTCTTCTTAACGCACTTCTTTGTGGCTGCCCACTAGGGCATGTTATATCGGAAATTTTCAATACCGATATTGATTTCCTATACTAGATCTCAATTCCGATATTAATATCGGAATTGAGCACTTTCGTTAAATATCGCATTTATGTTTGTTAATTTCCCAAATTCGATATAAGGCTGGATTGAGTACAATAAAAAAACACGTTTATGCCGCGGCATAATAGGATTTTCTATTGTATCTCTCTCTAATCAATAGTGACTGTGTAATCGGGCGTTTATTTAAACTACACATTTGTGTGTGAGTCAACGGAGCCCCGCTGCGGGGCTCCTATTTCTTTATGCAGAGTCCTAACACGAAGGAGATGACGGACCTCCTTCGAACCTAACCTGTCCGTGTCGGGGTGCCCTAAGCTCCCGAGCTCGCTTCGCTCGATCTTGCCCACCCCTCCGCGCCTACGAGGGCTTAAATTACACTCTAGGGTAGGGCAGAAAAGACTGCGTGAAGTCGGTTTTGCAGCGATTCGTTTCTGTCATTAAATTTTGTAGCACAACATGTTATCTTTTAGTTTATTCGAAGTATTGAAAATCGGAATGTCGTTTTTCGGACCGATAACCTTTCGAGCATTTGATTCTTCGAACGTATGAAAATCGGAAAACTAACAACACGCATTTACGACTTCCGGTAAAATAAATTTCGTGATTTTTAATAATAGACATTATTTTTCTAAGGTATTATGAAAATCGGAACATCGAAATTCGGAATAAAATATTTCGGAGTATTTGGGTGTTCCCAAGTAACACATTATACATTTGAAATAAAGTTTAACACGGATAGGTACTCGTTCCGAAACAGCTCTCAAAAGTATGCAAAATTATCTTAGTATTCATCATCATCGTCATCGTCATTTCAGCCGAAAGATGTCCACTGCTGAACATAAGCCTACCCCAAATGTCGTCACATTGGCCGATGCCGTGCGTCTCATATTCTGCGGATTCCCGTAACCTAAGGATTAATCAATGAAAATATCATTGTTACGACTATGAATCTGTGTATTTACTTGTACTCTTAAAGTTAAGATTTTTTGCAATCTCGGAACTGTAAATTTGGAATTCATGAAGGTACATATTATTTATTCATGAAGTGAAGTTTAAGTAAATAAGCGCCCGATTAGTAAACAGACTATCTGACCACTGCAAATCACTGTAGTCAAAGGGCTTAACCGCGCTTTCTCGCTCGACGCTTCACAAGGAGCTAAAATAAGGTTTTTTTTCTGATTCCTAGATTCCGATATTGGATCACTCAGTATCGGAATTGAAATATCGGTCATTTCGTTCCGAGATTCCGATATTCATGCCCTAGTGCCCACGCATTCGCCGCGTACAAAATGACGGGTTCAACTACTGCCGTATGCATGGTGCGGATGACGTCGGGGTGGAGGCCCCAGCTGACCTTTGCAGCCCTCGACAACTGCTTTGTACGTATGGGTGGGATGTCCACCATGTACCGGTGGCGCATTGCCGTTCGTCTTGTTGTCCGGTGATGGAAAGGGCTAGGCGGAATCAAATTGTGCAGTTCCATCGCACACTCCCCGAAATGTAACCGATAAAAAACCGACAGAATGGCCACTTGGCGTCGATGTTCAAGGCTCTGGAGCTGGAGCCGATAAGCCTCTTGGCCCGTTTGTCAATCGACTGAAGTGCATCAAGTTGATATTTGGCAGATCCATCCCAGAGGTGAGAGCAGTACTCCATGCATAACCGAACTTGCGCTTTATACAATTTGAGCAGCTGTTCAGGCGTGAAGTACTGTCTCACCTTTGCAAGGATCCCCAACTTTTTTGCAGCCAACTGAGCCTTTGCCTCAATGAATGGATTAAAATTGAGGGTCGATGTTAACTTAACACCAAGAAGGTCGAGATGGTCCGTTATCGGCACGGTTACACCACGGAAATATGGAGCCGGGTGGAATAGGCTCTTTTTTGCGGAAAAAAAGACACGCCTGGGTCTTAGCAGTATTGAAACTGATTAGATTGGCAACGCCCCATTCGGAGACTGCCTCCAAAGAAAGGGTCAAGCGCTCAACCATGGCCTCACGGAGAGACCTTCTCTCAGGCCCAGTAGCCCGTGCGCCGGACACGTATCTCTCAGCAACCGTGCTGTCGTCTGCGTACCCAAAGGTTCCGGGTTTTAGCAGGTCATTAATGTGCAGCAAAAACAGGGTAGCGGAGAGCACCGACCTCTGAGGGACTCCGGCGTTAATACTTAACTGACCGGACGAGCAGCCATCAATAACCACTCGGATGGACCGATCCCTCAGGAAGTCAGCAATCCAGTCACACAGACCACTAGGCAGACCGAAGGAAGGAAGCTTACCAATAAGGCTCTCATGCCAGATCCTGTCGAAAGCCTTCAAGATGTCAAGGGAGACAGCAAGCGCTTCCCCGTGCCTCTCGATGGCCTCACTCCAGACGTGAATGGCATACGCTAGAAGATCCCCAGTTGACCGATTTCGGCGGAAGCCGTATTGGCGGTCACTGAGTATGTCGTTGTCTTCTAGGTATGCCAGGAGCTTATTGTTCAGCACACGTTCCATACTCTTACAGAGGATGGACGTTACCGAGATGGGTCTGTAGTTGGCCGTGAACGTTAGCTAGCTTCCAAGCCTTCGGCACCTTTCCAGTCACTATCGAAAGGCGATATAGGCGTGTCAGTATCGGAGACAATTCAGGCGCACAAGTTTTTAGTACAATTGCCGTATCCCGTCGGGGCCACTAGCTTTGTTCACGTCAAGGTTACACAACACCTTAAAGACCTCCCTTTGATGGATACGAATATCCGACATACTCGTCCCACATCCAACAGAAGACTGAATGTGGACCTAAACTGAATTTTCAGTTTGACACATTCACACATTCAATTTGAACTTATAGTTTATAAATTATTGCAAGTTAAAACCAGTAGGTACCTACAATGCCTCTATATTGTATCAAGAAGATGCAAGTAGATGGCAGAGATGATTCATCACTATATGTTTTAGGTGTAGACAATGTCAAACCCCAATAAATGTCAGGCGATCATCGAAACATTGCTAAAGTGGATGGTGATACATTGCCGCCTGTTTTATTTGACAGTAAGATTATTCCATTCAGCACTGATGTAAAGGATCTGGGCTTGCAGATCGATAATACTCTTACCTGGCGTACTCAAGTCGCTAGTGTGAGTCAGAAGGTCACTGGAACGCTGCGGGCTCTGTATCGTTTGAAAAATTTATTACCAATCAACACGAAGGCAATGCTTGTGCAGACCTTAATTTTTCCTATCATCGATTATGGTGATGTGTGCTACTACGACCTAAATGCAGATCTTCTCAACAAACTTGACCGTCTTCTAAATTACTGCATTCGATTTGTGTTCAATTTGCGTAAATATGATCATGTCTCTGCGCATCGATCACTTCTAAAGTGGTTACCCATACGCCAGCGCAGAGAGCAAAGGGCACTAACTACCTTGTTCTCATTTCTCGACTCTTCTAATTTCCCTAGTTATCTGGCCCCTTACTTTCAATATATTTGCGCCAACCACAGTAAAAATCTACGGTCATCACATAACCGCCTTCTTCAATGTCCCACTCACCGCACTGACTTCATTCACCGTTCTTTCTTCGTTCAGTCTATTTCTCTGTGGAATGCGCTCCCCCAGGAAATCAGGATGGCAACCAGCCGGTTGACCTTCAAAGTTAAAATTCGCGAGCATATCCGTAAGAAGTTGGCAGTAGTATCGTCACAGCGCTAATGTTTTTCAATTATTTATCTATTACTACTAATGTTTAAGTATTATATATTTAGTTTATTATTTTGAGTATATATGGTATAATTATATTGTATGT
Source organism: Anorthoa munda (assembly GCA_945859665.1). Taxonomy (NCBI): domain Eukaryota; kingdom Metazoa; phylum Arthropoda; class Insecta; order Lepidoptera; family Noctuidae; genus Anorthoa; species Anorthoa munda. The sequence goes on along the minus strand of OX243897.1, from coordinate 41,467,345 downwards.
ATAGTTTATATGTAAATTTAAATAATCCTGATACGCAATATTGCACCTACCACTGTTTATCTCTCCATCACCCAAAGGTCGACTGGTAGAAAATGCCTAAGGCATTAAGTCCGCCTCTGTACTTGTGTGTGCATGAAGTATTAAATAAATAAATGTGCTTTTAAATCGACGCTAGCGTGACGATCGCGATTGTCAAAAAATCTAAAATGTTTGAGATTGATATGCCACGTGGTACAGCAATAACAATTAATGTCAAAATTTCCTTGCACTTGGGGGTATTACACTATCATAATATATCATATCATCTTTGATAAAAAATATGATGATGATAATTCTTTCATGGTGATACCATGTATGATAAATGATCATAAATATGATAGTGTAATACCCCATTGATATTTTTTAAATATCAATGAATACCCCTGACTTTTTGACAATCGCTATCGCTGGCAGAATTTCACTATTTTGAACGGTACCTAAAAATCGCTTTTGAATGATTTGTCTGCTTAATAAAATCTCTATTAGGCACATTTTGAATAACTTACCTTCAAGGCCCAAGGTTGATAGCAAAAATGCAATCAGAAAATGCTAAGCGATTTTATGAGATATTTATGTAGAATAGTATTAAAATCATACAGAACAATACAAGTACATTTAATGGCATAAATGGATAAATATCAAAAAAGAGATACCTAAGTGGTCTCTAAATGTCTGAATAAATTACATTTGTAGGGGATTGCCTTTTATCAAAGACGCTTTCATTATTGCGATTATATTAAACTAGCACTTCGCCCGCGACTTCGTTCGCATGATCCGTGTTTTATCCTACAGATGACTTTTTAATAAAAAGTTTCATACAAACTTTTATCCCCTATTTCACTTAGTAGTTGAATTTTGAAAAATCCTTCCTTAGTGGATGCTTACGTCATAAGAGGAATACTTGTGTGGAATTTTAAATTTCTAGCCCTAAGGGTTTGGCCTGTGCGTTGATACATCAGTCAATCACTTTTGCCTTTTATATATATAGAAGATTTACTATACTATCTACAAATGCTTTTTCACCAAACTAAAGAATGTGCGTCGCTTTTGTCTCTACAAATGTTCAGGTCTAATGATAATTAAGAATTTCGTTTAATTAACTAAATGAATGTCGGCAAAATCTTAATGATTTTAATTAAGGAATAATAAACTGTGTTATAAAATTATGAGCTTGTTCCGTGTCGACATCTTGTCGCTTGAATTATTAGATGATATTTAAGATATTGTTTTAATAATTAAGTAATATAGGATAAGAAAGATTGATTTGACTTTGCCTGCGTATACGAGCGAATTCGCTTGCGTAAAACTAGAAAATTATCCCACACCTGTTGCCAAGTTGACAATCTACAATCGATAAAACTAGCAGAAAACGAATCAATGTATGGAAATGACACATCTGAACGTTAAGTCACGTGGTCAGACACAACGATTGTAGAAAGAGATTCGATACGAAACGTTTGTAACTTGGCTAGGGGGCAGAGGAATGTACTACCAACATGGATACAAATTATTATATCTATGACCTAATACTAGTCACGGTCAAACATACAGAGTTCATATTTTATAAAATAAGTAAGATAAGGGAATCAATTTTTCAGGTGACACAGTGATGATGCTTCAAAAGTTAAAGCATGAGTCTCTGAATGCTATTTTACTTCCATGCTACTCTCTTGCGCACCAAAGAGAGCGCACCAGTCATTACTCATTACTCGTCTCTCATTTGGTCCATTATCGCTTTGTGCGTGCACTGTTAGCACTTCTGATATCGGAAAAAGGAGAGCTATCAAAAACAAAGACAAAGACAAGAAGATATCTTCAATATACCCCCGTCTTGTCTTAATGTGGGTAAATGCATGCGAAAAGCTGGTAACTTATGCCGTTTTAGAGACAGTCCTTTGTCCAATTGACAAAGGCAGTGGATTCGGTCACCAATCGTTTCGATTTTCTTCAACAAAAACACACTTTTTCAAGTTCATACACGCCGCTTTAGGCTACTTCTCAACTCTTCTTCTCACAACTAACTTTAACTCCAAAACGTTTCTTTTTCTATCTTACCCAATTCTGGCGGGCGATTCCACTCGAGTGAGCCAGCATAGACCCTCCTCGCTTTATCATTGGAACAAGAACAGTACCGCTTATAACATCCAATCGAAATCAAGCATTTTGACATAAGAAAAATAAAGTGTTCTCAATCAAATAAAATCGAACTGAGATTTGAATCAGAAGCTAAATGTTGCCAATTAAACAAAACTGAATGATTAAGTTAAAAGGTGATTCGTCCGCAGCCATAGCGTTAAGTTCTATTCCTTACACATATATTAAACGCAATCATTAGCATTGCGAAGTGTCTACTAAAATTCACAGAGAATTATTATGAACGATATGCCCTAAGCTTAATATTAAGTTTGTGTTTGACATTTATATCTTAATTTTTAATTACAGTTTATAATAGTTAAATAGCGCCTACCAAAATTTAAATAACTTTTCAGCGCAGATCGGTCTGCTTACTCTCGCAAAACATCATGTTGATATTTTGCATTAAAATATAACAAAGAATCCAACGGATATAACAATTTATAACAAATAAATTGGACACAGAATATTTCATTATCAAAAACGGCTTACACAAAGTGTAAAAAAATTGGGCTCGTCCGGGATTTGAACCCGGGACCTCTCGCACCCAAAGCGAGAATCATACCCCTAGACCAACGAGCCACCTGTACGTATGGTATCAAATATCAATTTGCAATCGAAGTGTTACGACTGATACAAAATAAAGCTTAATTTTACGCAAACGGATCTCTGAATCGAAAGATGGTTTTAACAAACCCGTAATATTTTTAAATGGCCTATCCAACTATACCCCACACCATGGGATAAAAGAGAAAAAAAAAATATACCCACTACGTCTATAGGCGGAACTTCAAAAATATTTTTTTTAATGATTTTATTAATAAATGATTTTATTATACTCTTTGTCGGAATTAATAATATGTATATCCATGCCAAATTATAGCTTTCTAGTACTAAGAGTCTGTGAGCTAAGCTGCGGACGGACAGACCGAAACTATAAGGGTTCCTTGTTTACTTCGGAACCCTAAAAATCTCAACAAATTGTAACGGTTGTCGTAGTGAAGCGACTCAAAGTAGAACATAACATTATACACTACTTAGGTACCTATTATTTCTTATGTGTTTTATGTTTATAATATCTACTAAGTTTATGTGTGTAAAAAGGTATTTTAGAAAATTATTTATCGACATTCAAAACAATAATTGTTTTACCATCAATGGGCACGTCAGCATTCAATTATGACACTCCCACTAACAGACGTCAGGTTATTGACCCTTCGACTTTGTAGACTGTAACTTTACGTTTAGCTCAGAGAGCTCAACGTAAGCCACGTTAATAAAAAAATAAGAATTATTTAAAATAAATTAAAGCTATAAAAAAAAGATATCGAGTATAAAAACTTAGGGGCCGGCTTCGCACGACGTGGGTTGTTTTTGAGGTCGTCAGCTAGGCAGGCAGCTGGACGGACAGGAACTCTTCAAGTCGTGGTGTGCTCGTGAGAGACAGCTGAGCAGGCACCACGACGGTCAAGCAGGTAATACGGGTGGTAGCCAGATAAGTAGGTAATTGGGCAGGTAGGCAGTAGAGTAGGCAGCAGGACGGATAGACAGGCAAACGGGTAAGTAAGTAGGCAGCAAGGGGTTTGGAGGCCGGGCTATGGCGCAATACGCCAAACAGTGAGCCCTTTGATGCATTGAGATGTCCGTTGAGGGTAAAGTTCCAATAAATAATGCTCTCTTTAGGGAACCACACATAATATATATTTAAAATAAAGCGCTTCAGAAAAAAAACTCATACACCAACTGGTTATAATACAGACTTGTTTGCAGATAAGACCAAACACTTAGTAATTCTAGGTAAATAAATAAACGACTTACGGCGTTCACTGCCAGATCAAAACTAAAGAATTGACGCCCGTTTTTCTTCGTTATCTGTCGTATCTTCTGGAATAAAAATTCAAATCTCAATTAAGAAATCATGACAGGAACAAATAAAAACGGTTTACAGAGGGGGCAGTCTGCCGCTGCCCTTATTTTGAAGACTATAATTGTACAACGATCTTTATAGAAGAAAAGTGTCCAAGGTATGTTATGTCTATGGCTTAAAGAAATTAATTTAACAGACAGATGTCAGATCAGATAAAAATGTCAGAGTATAAAATATTCTAAGATTTTACAAATTAGCGGTAAAAATAAGTTGTCGATGTTAAAACAATCAGAGATAACTAGCTAGCGAGATAAAAGTATGCTTTTCAGGTGCACAACACAACAGTAACAGTATACTCATGTGACTCACTTTTATGTATTCTTTACATAAAATTGAGTCACATGAGTTGACACAATTTCAAAAGATGTGTGCAGGTGTGGTGTGTATAGTATTATAAAACGTAAGTAGACTAAAAGTTATGGATCTGTAGTGCAGAATACCACAAGACATGGCAAACATGTTGACGAAATATGAATGAAACTAAATTAACTCAAAGTTTCATCTGCGCTACTTCCATTATTAGTGATACCCGTGGATGATGCCTTTTAAGTAGGCCAAGTTCTTTTATTTAGGTAATTTCACGTTCAACTTTTGGGGAAAGTCAATTTAAAAGTCAAAAGGTCAAATATGTACCTATCTTTGTACATGTAGCATATAAGATGCATTGTCTATCATTTTCAAGAATAAGTACAGGGGCCTTAGGGGGGTATTACACTATCATATATGAAGGATCATAGATCTATGAGTCATATTTTTATGATAATGTAATATAGACATAAGAATCATATCGTCTTTGATAAAAAATATATATTTGTTGTTAGGTAGGATCATAGAAACAGGAGTAGGAAGGAGCAATACAAGACGAATAGCTCTTTGTTCACTGTCGCACTATGATATTTTTAACACGTTCCCTGACCACGTGACCGCTGGTCTTGCCATATTTAATCTTGCTGCAATGAATTATCAAATTTATTTTCATAATTCCTGATACAAAATCCGTCCACAAAATTATGTGAGTTTGCCTTTTCAGTTTTGCTACTGCCATATTCATAATTATAATTAATTAAAGTGACGGTTTTATTGACCGAATCAAGTACAATGAAATTTTGGCATAAGTTCACAATATGCTTAGTAGCATTCTAAATTATTTTTGGCAACACTGCTGCACACACTCCCGAAGCAAAAATAGTAGGTACACACAATTGACCTGTCCTCCATTGCAACCAAATATAACAAAAAATAGGATAAAAGAACTATGATAATGTAATACACAGATATGATTCTAGAGGTCATATATTTAAAATAAGAGATAGTATCCTATGTATGAACCTAGATATATGATAGTATAACACCCCTCTTACTCTGACCTTTCAAAACATTCATGGTTCCACTTTGACAGAGAGAAAAAGTGTCGAGAAAAAGAGTCGTTCAAAAGTGCCGCTTATTGGCCTAATTGAAATAAATATATTTGACTTTGACTTTGAGACGGAGCTATACAGGACGAACAGTACTATCTCTTTTTAACAGCCGAATCATGATGGCGTCGACACGTTATGGTACGGACCCAGAGCAATCACATGTTCTTTCTATGTATGAGATAAGAAGAAACCCACATTAAAGGTTCATATTACCAAACCAACGTCCTTTCGACCAAAGATATATCATAGAACAGCTTATCTGAAATAACCTGCAGCAATTTCATCTCCAGCATTACCTAATATTATATTCATACTCGTAAAAAACAAACAACTTTTTATGACTTCCACAAGATTTACTACCTTTCCGTTTACACCGATGATAACTTAGTACATGAGTCTATGTACTTAGGAACTTATGTACTTCGAAGTCGTATCTTTGCAAAGTATTTTTCCCTAAAAGGAGTTTAGCAAGTTACGGGCTTAGACTGCTAAGAGCTTTACGCGTGATGGCCCGCTTTCACTCAAAATGTATTCAAGGAGAATTTAACCAGGCTTAACTTTGAATAACGGTAATTAGAGGCATAAGATCTGGAATACAAGAGAATCATTAGTTGGAATTAAGGGATTATTTCAAGGTCGCGTCTGAGGTGTGCGTCCGCGTCTAAGCTCTTCGTGAATGCTATATAATTAATTATATAATAACTAAGATAGATGGTTAAATGGCTGGCATGCGTAATCATGCAGTAACCAAGCACTGCCTAAATTTGTACTGTAAATAATGTCGAGTATTTTAAATATTGCCCCTATTCTGCATAACATAACCCCAAAAATAAACCCATGTAAAGCATTCAGATAGCCCCGGACTGAAGCTACAGATAAGGTGACCTCTCACCAGAGTTATATAGCATGGACAAACGTATACATTTATCTAGCGCTTGAGTGGAATACGAAATTTTGGCGCTGTTCCTTTCTATACGTCAGACGACAGGTCCATAAAACTAGAGAGGGGTCCTATCACTTTATCACTCCATATTTATGTGATATTTACGGCAACACGCGCAAAGAATCCGCGATTAGGGTTCGGTGTAGCTATAAACATTTGTGTAACTTGTCAATCTGTCTACACATTTGTCACTATGTCGAAAAGTAATGTGTGTAAATTGATTTCGTCACAAACGATACACGTGGAAGAAACAAACCCGTTATTGATGAAGAATGATGAATTCGGTAATATGGAGAGGATAAATTTGAAGAAACTTTGGTCCCTTATCGCAGCCAAAATAAAACTCTCGAGTGGTAAATGTTTTGTACTGTCTTCAAAGTCGTGTGCTTTAAGAATAGTACCGTTCGTCGAATATGTATCGGGCATGCTCACTCGTAAAGTCTGAGATAGTGCTTGCAGGGGCCAGGTGGCCCGATGCACACACACGGTCGGAAGATCCCGCACAGATATGTATCGATGTTCAATATATTCATGCTATCTGCCGCCAAGCAAATCCTGCTAGTGATCGAACTTGATTGCCAAGCGCCTACGAACGTATTTTGAATATAGATGCATGTATTTATGAAGTGTATTGGAAAGGTACCTACATTATATTGGAAATATGGAGGTATTTGCGATGTAAGGCGCTGGTTTCGGGTTTATTTGTTTCTGTGACACGGACAATATCTGATCGGACGCTGATAACTCACAGTTGATAAGCAAGATTAGTATCTTATCATTAGATATCAATGAAGCAAATTTTTTAATTGTTTCTTTATTTAATGTTAATTTTTGTTATTTTATTTTAATTGTTAAATTTTTATTATTTAAATATGGTGTATATATTTAAAATTATGTATTCTGTGTATAACATCGTCTTGGAATACTGTAAGATGTTGTACTTATCGTGTAAAATAAATAAATAAAATAAAATAAATAAATAAATTAAATAATCGCCATTGTGTAAAATTATCTTATCTACATCAAAATAAAAATGAGTTCTTGCGGTTTCAAATAATATTCAAAACCTAACTCATCAACAATGCTATCTTATCAAATTACAAAAGTTTCGTATTTTACCCAAACTCTATAGAAACTAGAAGATAATTTTTAAATACCTCAAATTTATTCAACCTTATAGTAAGTACTATATAAAATTAGTCATTAAAGTCAACACACCAGCAACAAGACAAGTATGTCAAATATATTTTGTGATACAAGATCCTCCAAACTTTGCCAGCCACTTATAGTTGAGAACTTGCATCTTAGATAGAAGCACTGCGAACTCTTGGTTATATAATATGGCTAACTACATATTTCGGAGAAGTTCTTATTAACGAAACTTTTCGGTGTTTACCAGTGACGTTATACGAGTACCTACAGCACCCTAATTGTGTAAGTTCAAGGAGTAGGGTAAGGATTGTTTCTCTTGCATTCACTGCTTCGTATGTTCAAATATCCGTCTACTCGACAGCATAAAACACGCAATGACTATTGTTATAGTGTGTTACCAAAATGAAATGTTGAGGAAAAGAGAAAAGAGAGAGAAAGAGAGGAAAGATGAGTCATAAAGAAAATAAATAAATTTATAATTTGTGGTATGGAACGTGACTAATGCTTTCTCTCTGAATATTAATTGATATAAACATGTAAGTTAATCTACCTCAGATAAGTATCTTCCTCCCTAACCACTACAAGATAATCGATTACTCCATGGAATCAGTGTCGACCAAAACCATCTACATTATATTCGATCATTCTTCGTGAAAACATTCCGAATTATACTTACGTACTTACTTATTCATATCGGTAAATGGAACAGAATTTAAAATTCAAACAAGATGAATCGAAAAGTCGATTTTAGAGTTAACATTTCACATTCGAGTTGTTTTGGTTCATTCGCCACATTGCATATCCAATTTTAATTAAGTGGCTAAACCGGTACGAAAATAGAACTACATATTGCAGTGTGAAAAACATTTTCATCAAAATATTTTTTATTTAGCTGTCCACGCTATATGTTTTTTTAATAAACTGTAGGTACAGAGCACCTGTATATTAAGGAGTATTTTTCTACTTAAGTTTAATTTAACCACTTAATTGCAGGATAGTAAACATAATTATTATCTATATCAGAATGTTGGTGCCCTCTATGATTAAAGACCCTCAAAGCACCCTTTGAAATTCAAGAGCTGTCTACTATTATAACAACAACACGGAATTATTGCTGAACTTTGCCATTAATTCCATGCCTTAATAATGAAGTTTTCGCCTTGTGTTCGAGAACACCAAATGTTTCAACTTTGATGGATAAAACAAGGAACAACGAAAATTCGTGCTACTCCGAACTTCCCTGGGGCTAACCTTGACGTCTGAATGGTTTCTTGTTATAATTTAACCCGAAGTTATTCTTAGCTCTGTTGTTTTATGATATTATCTGTATTTATGGATAAAAGATAACTTTGAGCCCAAAAATTTATTTGCTAATCAGAATAACTTTACCGCTGTCCATCTTTTGCATGCAAATTAAAGAAGCCGCTATAAAATTAGGATAATGAGATGATAATTAAGTAAGCATCAAAACTTCAGCCATATTTCAGCATAAAAACCGCAGGTAGCCCTTATTCAAGCGGTTAAAACAGGAATGGTCATTATTCAAGCCATTTGTCGCGGAGTCACCGGCGACTAATGGATCCAGCTTGTCACAACTCACTTTATTTCCCACTCACCCTCCATAACAAAATTCTCTTAATCTTAAACTTTTTTACTGAGTTGAAAAGAAATACGAGTCGAAATTATTTTTATAGGCGCTATTTTATAGCGATATTAAGAGTGACTCCCACACCATTACCGAAGCGTGCGGTTAAACCCTAATAAACAGTAATGATCCAATTATTATTTCAAACAAATTATTTTGACAGTATTTTCGATCGGTTGGGTCAATTTAATCTCGATTATCTGGGCTGTTGGTGCCGTATTATTGTGTAAACGATAATTTTATAGCATAATTAGTAAAATGACTATAAGTACCTAAGGCCTTTTTCAAACAAATTACTGCAAGCTACTTCCATACCTTAAAACAACAATATTATTTTACACTCAAGTTAAGAAAATGAGTAGCTATTGAAGATCCCTAAGCTGGCTTAGGGAGTGAATTATTCAAGTGAATTTTCTGAACTCAAAGCTCACATGACGTAATCCGTGGCAAGCCATTATATCTGTCTGGAAATCTCATTTCCGGTTGGAGAAAAACGGACTCGCTGGCGGGTGGATCGGAAGTAGGTCGCGACTCGAGCCGAGGACACTTCGGATTGGGCCTCAAAATAAGCGGGGTGAGCATGTGGATGGGGGTACAAGCATTTGCGTCGAGACGTCTGCGGCTTGTATTTATAATCCGTTTAAAAAAAAAAACTTAATCTTCTAGTTAAATTTGCATTACCGATATTATTTAGAAGTACATTTTGGTGTTGATTTGAAAGTCTGGAGATGGTGATTTTATAAATAAAATTCTGGAGTATGATTGTGAGGGGTTCCCTCTATCTGGCAGAATCTTGATACTTCGAAATTTATTTGGCATAACACACTTGGCATAATCTTCTTTAAACGAATATTCTTAAGGCATATTTAATTTAATTATTGTTTGGCCGAATGTTTCTATGTCCGAATTTACAATGGCTTACTTTTAAGATGGCAGAATTTTATTTGGTATATTTTTATTTGGCATTTCTTTAAAATAACATTTCTAACCTTAAATTAAAATTGAAATACTGTCTTAAAAAGTCAACATGTTGTGTTACAAAAGTTAGTGACAGAAACGAATCGCTGCAAAACCGACTCCACGTAGTCTTGTCTCCCTTAACCCTAGAGTGTAATTTAAGCCCGCGTAGGCGCGGAGGGGCGAGGCGGTCTGCGAGCTGAGGTGCAGGTGGTTTAACAACGTTCGCCTGAGGCTGGCCGGTGAAGCCGGCCAGCAAGCCGAAGCTGCGGTGGTGAGCGTTAAAACCAACAGAGCCGTGTCAGAAACCATGCCTGCTGCATGCTCACTTGCATGCTTGCTGCATGCATGGTGTATGCTTGTTTGAATGGTGCATGCTTGTTGCATGCATGGTGTATGCTTGTTTGCATGCTGCATGCTTGCTGCATGCATGGAGTATGCTTGTTTGCATGTTTGCATGCTTCATAGAACGAATTAAAACACACAATAAAATTGTGTTCAAACAATCTTTTATTATGGTAAAAAATACAAAATTACTCTAACTATGAATTATCTGTAATGTGATAGATGACTATTTCAATTAATATGAATATGAAATATATGCCAAAAAACGATTCTGACTGTGAACTTTCTGCGATGTGATGGTTCTGTCTTTTAATGACTATCGATATGAAATTTGTGCCTAAAGATGATTCTGACTTACAAAATTATGAGTTTGAATGTATGATAAATGAGTGTATGCCAAACGATTTTCTGCGCAATGATGTTTATGCTATACATTGTTATGCATAATAATATTACGACATTAAAAGTTCTGCTATAAAAGGTAGACCCGATTGTGAGTTGCCTACATTATGTGTTAGGCATTTCAAAGATTTTTCTAAGGGATCTTTTTTATCAAAATTTTTCTCAAAATGTAGATAGAAATACCTATGAAAGAAACATCCGAATCTATCACAGCGAAGACGCATTGCCACAGGAATAAAAAAATAAAGAAAAAAAAATATAGTTACGAGTATAATACACAGTTACTCGCTGTCTTCAGAGCCGTACCCTGCCACTCACACGCGAGCTAGACGCTATATGTGAAATTTTAAACGTTCTGCCAAATCCATTTCAATTAGTTATTATTTTCTGAGAAATTTTGTTAAGAGATGCGAAAACCACAACGGTGCGCAATTTTGCTGATAAGTATGAAATAATGACAAGGGAATCTTGGGATTAAAATTTATGAAATAGTAATGGCAATCACCCTTTAAATGTTTCTAAAGCTAAGACACAGGCCTCCTCTTCGAGAGGAGGAAAGAATCTTAATCCACCACGCAGGCCAAGTGCGGATAGGTGGATGTCATATGTTTTAGATTTTTTTATTCTGAGTGGGAATGGGGGATTCCCTCTTAGAATAAAATTGGCATACTATTTTAAGATATAATATTGTTTGGCATAACTTTTATTAACGTAATACTACTTTGGCATTCTGTAAAGATTAGCATAACTGTCTTTTGGTCTTATTTGTTTTGGCATAATATGGAGTTGCATAAATTGTTAAGGCTTAATATTTTTTGAATCTGAAAAATAAAAAATAGGTTTATGTACTTACATTATTTATTATAATTTGGGAATGACTCTATTGGATTAGGTCGTTGCGACGGCTTGAGCCGCGAACATGTTTGTTTTTATACGAGTTATATCGTAAATATCATTATGCGTTTATAACATGCATATATCATTATGCGTTTTAACGTTTAAATATCATTATGCGTTTATAACATTACGCTTTGTAAAATTATGCCTAAAGTATTTATGGCAATAAACATTATGGCAAAACATTTATGCCTAAAAATATTATGCGTAATTATCATAATGCTGCATGTAAATTATGACTATATATTTTATGTTTATCATTAGTAAACCGCGAAATTAGACCTACACCTCTGCCTTATCCTTCTGGCTTACAGGCGTAATGTTATGTTATATTGTATTGTTGGTTATATTTGTATTATGTAAGACAAATGACAGCTCATATATTGTAAACGTAATCACTGATCTTTGAATGGATTCTGGCCTCTGCGATTTATTTTACTAACGAGGACTAATTAGCTAATGGCCTTAGTCACCCTCTCATGGTTGACTACCATTATAATATGCTAAAGGTCAGTCTCTTACCAACATATTGAATGAACAATAAACTGTCATAATATTATCACTATATCACTATCAATGTTACTATCAATATCACTATCATATCATTATCAATATCACTATCAATATAACTATCACTATCACTATCACTATCAGTATCACTATCAGTATCACTATCAATATCACTATCAATATCTCTTTCAATATCACGAGACTTTTTTTATTATATTTGTTGATAAAATCCTTATTTTTTTGGCATTTACCATTATTTAAATATCTTTTATTAATATTAAAAATGAATATTGAATATTTAAAAACATACAGTACAAATCTTTACCATGCCATCTCCGTGGGGAACCGACTGAATCGGGAAGTTATTAAATAATTATTTCAAAGAATTTGTCCAAGAGCAAGCGAAGCGAGCTCTGGAATTTTGGGCACCCCGACACGAATGGTTAGGTTCGAAGGGCATGACGGGAGCTGAAGTAAGCGAGCAAAGCGAGCGAACTTAGCTCCCGTCATCTCCTTCGTGTTATGTTACTTTCTAAAGTAACCTTGTTAGGTTAGACCCTGTTGGGTCTACCCTGCAGACAGAAATAGGAGCCCCGCGGAGCGAGGTTCCGTCAACAATTTTTTTTTCAAGTCGCTGTTTTAAACATTTGTATTCGCCCACGTTCTCTGTCTTACTTAGTATTTTGATATGCGTTTAAAAATAAATATTTCGAACAAAATTTATTTCGGCTAAGTGTTACTTCGGTTAAAAGCATTTCGACCAAGTGAAACGTCGGCGTAACGAAAAAAATCGAATTGATAATAGGTCAACTGAGACAGTGGCAGACGTGACTTCGATGAAGTAAAAAAAAACGAAACGATAATAGTTGAAAAGTTTTAGGTGAAATAAAATTTGGTGAAATGTTTTTCGAACTTATGATAGGTAACCGCTGTCAAGATAAGGCGAGTGAATTATATCGAAGCAGCTTTAACTTTACTATACTCTGAATGTCGTCTAGAACTGACAGGTAAATACGTTGCTATTGGTCGTAAATTACCCATTTATGCCGCTATTGTGAGGGTCGTGTTAATATAAGCACATGAGACACATTAGCAAACAAAGGCACAGCCGTACCATCCTTTTCTCGAAGACATTCATTACATTTTCGACCCCCCTATAACTTCTTTGGTGATAAAGCTAGAAAACTGAATTTTGAGTTTGACATAATCCTAAATTACATTCAATTTGAACTTGTAGTTTATAAATTATTGCAAGTTAAAACCAGTAGTTACCTTCAATGCCTCTATACTGTATCAAGAAGATATTGCAGATCTCATTAGCTGGATGGCAGAGACGATTCATCACTATATATTCTAGGCAGCGACCACACAGCCCCTAGACGCCTAATAACAGGCGAGCGATGTCTGTCAACACATATGACTAAAAGATCATATACAGGTAATAAAGTTCGCCACTCGACAATTTCGAATTAGTAGCGACCACTTCTGTGAGCCGTAAACACTACCGCGTCCGTCAACAAAAAAATTATTTCATAAATATTATAATGGCCTCTTGAACAATACGTTGGTATGGTAACAACATCCAGACTTCAAGTTTCCGGAAAAATGGCATAACATTTCATTGATAAGTTAATAGTTACATAAACATAATTAGATTTATTTTCTGATATTATTTGTCAGAATTCATATTATACTGGTCAAGTTTGTAGGTGAAAACGCCCACCGCGTGTTTGCGTCTCTTTCTTTTTAAAGTAATTTTTTCGCTATCTCTTCTCCTCTATAATTTCGTAAATAGAACTAGTGATGCACCATATCTTATGACCAAATCTGTTATCGATAGAACTAGAAACCTTACAAATAAATACATTAAATTAAAAAGTTTATTAATTGTGAAACGATGTTTTGATTACGTTTTTTACTAATATTTAATATTACTATATTTAAGAACCAACAAACGAAAAAAGTATGTTTCCTTAAGAATTTTGATATTTCTTTTTTTAGTTTTAACATTTTATTACTAAAATGTTAAAACGCCGTATAATTAATAATAAAGGCGGTAATTTTAATAAAATAAAAATACGTACAAATACTATTTATAAAATATCGATACCTTCCTGGTTTTATTTAAACCTGTCCCACCCTTAATGAGGCGCATGACCTTGGTAAGGGACCAATCAGAGCGCAGTACCCCCTTGCCTCATACCTCAGCTAGTTGACAGAATTGTTTTGATGTATTAGATCAAGCATAAGGCGCCTAGTGGCTATGTGGTCGATGGTTCTAGGTCTAGACAATGTGCTTTTATATCGGCGTTAGCGTGACGATCGCGATTGTCAAAAAATATTAAATGTGAGATTGACATTTCATTCAATGCCACGTGCGATAACAAATGTTGAAATGCCCTTGCACTTTGGGGGTATTACACTATCATATATCTAGGATCACAGATCTATGAGTCATATTTATTATGATAGTGTAATAATAAGGGTCATCATCATCATATCAGCCGAAAGACGTCCACTGCTGGACATAGGCCTCCCCCAAGCATCGCCACATTGACCGGTCCCGTGCGTCTCGCAACCAGCGGATTCCCGCAACCTTCACCAGGTCATCGGTCCACCTGGTGGGAGGCCTTCCAACGCAACGTCTTCCGGTTCGCGGTCGCCACTCCAGAACCTTTCTGCCCCATCGGCCATCCGTTCTGCGAGCAATGTGCCCTGCCCACTGCCACTTAAGTTTGGCAATTCTTCGGGCTATGTCGGTAACCTTGGTTCTCTTGCGGATCTCTACATTTCTGATTCGATCACGCAAGGAAATTCCGAGCATAGCCCTCTCCATTGCCCCATTGCCGGTAGAAACAGCTCGTAATATCAATGTTGCGTTTGGAGAGGGGACTGCTAATGAACGCACCGTGCGATTTTGGTTTAAACGCTTTCGTGATGGAAACTTTGATTTGAAGAACGAACCACTTGGAAGACCGCCCACACAGGTGAATAACAATGAATTGAAAGAGATGGTGGAAGCCGATAAGAGCCAATCTAGACAGGAATGGTTTAACGTTACCTTACCAACAATATTGACTCATTTGCGTCAAATTAATAAAATAAAAAAATATGAAAAATGCCTCATGATTTGACAGATCTGCAGAAAGAAACGCGTGTTGAAACTTGTGTTGCCTTGTTGAATCGATACAGAAATGAAGGAATACTGGATCGAATTGTGACATGTGATGAAAAGTGGTTTCTTTACGATAACCGTAAGCAAAAAATGCAATGGCTGACCCCAGGTCATACGCCGCAACAGTGTCCTAAAGCAAAGCTTACCAATAAAAGGTAATGGAAACTATTTGGTGGTCTCAGCATGGTGTGGTGTTATTAACCATAGCTTTCTCCGACCTGGTCAAGCAATAACGGCAGATGTCTACTGTGCCGAACTCCGAACAATGATAGCAGAACTAGCAGTGAAACAGCCCCGACTCATGAATCGATCTTCACCATTATTGCTCCATGATAACGCGAGACCTCATACAGCACGAGAAACCGTTTTACCTCTACAGGAACTGCAATTAGAAACCATTTGTCACCCTCCGTATTCGCCAGACCTTGCTCCAACGGACTACCATTTTTTTCGTGATTTGGAAAATTTTCTACGTGATAAAAAGTTTTCTTCTCAGGAGGCAGTACAAAATGCTTACACACAATTTATCGAATCTAGATCACCAGAGTTCTATCGCAAAGGGATTAATTACCTTCCTATTAGATGGCAGCAATGTATAGATAATAATCGTAATTATTTTGATTAAATAAATATGTTAAATTAAAAAAAAACTATTTTCAATTTTTCAGTACAAATCGGCAATTTCACACTTTAACCCCTAATATAAGCATAATATGATTTCATATTAATCATATCGTCTAGCTAGGACTATGTCCAGCAGTGGACGTCTTTCGGCTGATATGATGATGATGATTCTTCATGGTGATACTATGTATGATCATAGATATATGATAGTATAATACCCTCATTGATATTTTCAATATATTAATGAATACCCCTGACTTTTTGTCAATAGTTATTGCTGGCAGAATTTCACTATTTTCTAAAATCGAACGGTAGGTACCTAAAAACCGCTTTTGTTTGGTTTGTCTGCTTAATAAAATAAGGCATATTTTGAATAAACTTACCTTCAAGGCCAAAGTTTGATAGCAAAAATGCAATCAGAAAATACTAAGCGATTTTATTAGATACCTAAGTAGAGGTTACCTATCATAAGTTCGAAAAACATTTGACCGAATTTCATTTCACCTAAAACTTTTCAACTATTATCGTTTCGTTTTTTTTTACTTCATCGAAGTCACGTCTGCCACTGCCTCAGTTGACCTATTATCAATTCGATTTTTTTCGTTACTCCGACGTTTCACTTGGTCGAAAAACTTTTTACCGAAGTTACACTTATCCGAAATAACATTTGTTCGAAATATTTATTTAAAAGCATATCAAAATACTAAGTGAGAGATAAACTGTGGGCGAAAACAAATGTTTAAAACAGCGACATGACAAAAAAATTGTCGACGGAGGGCTCCTATTTCTCTCTGCAGGGTCTAAAGTAACCTAACACGAAGGAGATGACGGAAGCTGAGTTCGCTCGCTTTGCTCGCTCGCTTCAGCTCCCGTCGTCCTTCGAACCTAACCTATCCGTGTCGGATGCCCTAAATGCCCGTGCTCGCTTCGCTCGCTCTTGGACAAATTCTTTGAAATTATTAATTTATAAAAATGTCTTATGCATGACAGCTATTAATAAATCATTTGCATGAAAATTCGAAATAAATATATAAACACAGACAAGACTGCGTGAAGTCGATTTTGCAGCGATTCGTTTCTGTCACTAAATTTTGTAGCACAACATATTGACTTTTTATCACACTATTTCAATTTTAAATTGAAAATGCTACCAAGTTACCGGCTATATATTTGTGACTAAATAATATTCCCTAAAATGTTGCTTCGGTTTGGTGAAAATATGGCAAATGAAAAAGGTTCAAAAGTGGCTTCGGCCAAAAGCAAAAAGTTATTTTGTAAATCGGTGAAATGTAGTTCGGTAAAATAATACCAATGGCAATTGATACTTCGATGATCTGAAATTATGTCAAATAATGCATATGGTAAAAAAGACGTCGGCCAATAGTTTTCTGTAAAATGAAATTCGATCAAAAAAGATTCGGAAAAGTGATCGGTTCCCCTAAGTGGAACATTAAAATCACACAGTGAAAATACAAGTACATTTAATGGAATAAATGGATAAAAATTAAAAGAGATACCTAAGTAGTCTCTAAATGTCTGAATAAATTACATTTGTAGGAGATTGCGTTTTATCAAAGACTTTCTTTTATCTATCGCGATTACATTTAATTTTCTATGCTAGGTATCTACAAATGCTTTAAATTCACCAAACTAAAGAACGTGCGTCGCTTTTGTCTCTACAAATGTTCAGGTCTAATGATAATTACGAATTTCGTTTAATTAACTAAATTAATGTCGGCAAAATCTTAATGATTTTAATTAAGGAATAATAAACTGTGTAATAAAATTATGAGCTTGTTCCGTGTCGACATCTTGTCGCTTGAGTTATTAGGTGATATTTAGGATATTGTTTTAATAATTAAGTTGGCCAGCCCGTCGGTTTTTTATCGGTTACATTTCGGGGAGTGTGCGATGGAACTGCACAATTTGATTCCGCCTAGCCCTTTCCATCACCGAAAAACTAGACGTACGGCAATGCGCCACCGGTACATGGTGGACATCCCACCCATACGTACAAAGCGTTTTTCAAATACTTTCATTGTACGCACAGCTAAGGAGTGGAATTCCCTGCCGGAGTCTTTGTTCCTGATAGCTACAACCTTGGGGTCTTTAAGTCAAGAGTGAATAGGTTACTTCTAGGCAAGCGTGCTTCACCGTCGACCACATAATCGCTTACCATGAGGCGAGATAGTGGTCAAACGCGAGCCTATCGATAAATAAATTAAAAAATATAGGATATGAAAGATTGATTTGACTTTGCCAGCGACTTCGCTTGCGTAAAACTAGAAAATTATACCAGGGGATAGTACTACCTAGATAAAAAATATTGTATCTATGTCCTTATCCTAGTCACGGTCAAACATACAGTTCATATTTTATAATAAAGTAAAATAAGGGAATCAAGTTTTCAGGTACCCAATGGTGATGCTTCAAAATTTAAAACACAAGTCTCTAAAGTTCAATATTTTTATATTGACAACTAAAATACAATAACTACCAAACACTTCTACCAAATAAAACATCTGTTTATTTGCTTATAAAAACGAGTCCAATCGACTATAACAATTGGGTATATATTTTATGGTGTCAGATATGAGATCTAAGAGCAATTCCCCACTACAATAAAATCCTATATGTGGACGTAATGCTAAATGGCCAGCTTACATAATGGAGGTAAAGGAGGCCGAAAATATTATTTCGCCGAAAGACTGAAAATTTAAAGTGTATTACTTATTATTTTAGTTAAAAAATAACGCTGAGAGAGTCGTGCATGGAGATCGTTGGTTTTTGCAATTATTTTTTGTTTTTTATTTTTCATAACATACAGCGCCATTTTTTCGTTTTTGTGTTTTCTTTCCGCAATCTAATCAGATACCGAAAGGGTCTATCACTTATTCTGGTTTTCTACTGGTACTTAATTATCTACTACTAGCTGTTTCCCGCGGCTCCGCTCCCGTAGGCCACCCCACAGTACCCGTTTTCGGGATTAATAATGTCGAACATAGAACCTCCTCCTTTTTGGTAAGTCGGTTAAAAAATAGCCTATGTTACTCATGAATAACGTAGCTTTCTATTGGTGAAAGAATTTTTCAAGATAATTACGAGCATCAGTTACAGGATTTTAAATTCAACGCTTGTACTATGGTCACCCTAAAGACTCTATTATCCAAGCATGGCTGGGCATATCGTCAAATATTAATCTTCGAACGATTGTGGCGGATATTAGACAGGCAAATCAAGAATCGTATCGTGATGTGCCCAGGAAGATCTCGATTGGCCCAGTTCAACGAGTGGCCTACGACATACACATCAAACAGCTTAGAACAGGATTGAGTGTCATTGAGCAGGAGAGTGCGACATTGCATAAAGGAAGGGTCTTTCACAATGTGATAAGAACTTCGAGACTACTACTTGAGATAATAATATTGAATAAAAATGTCAAAATTGCTTACCTGCTACCAAGAAATGGAACTTCTGGCATGTGAACCCTTCTTAACTGTAAGATGTGGCGCATCAATCCGCCGGATCATGTCGGACAGGGACGGATGTTGCTGTCGTCTCACATTTTGTCTCCATTCTCTCGTAACGCGTTATTTACGGGGCTTACCTACTTTAAGGTCCTTTCTTTTTTTACTCGATTAACTGCCTGTAATGGGTTTGGAGAAAAAACAACGCTACGTCTGGCTAATGTTGTCTAATGTAAATTTGTGTAAATTTTACTGAGACGTAAACTCTTACGTCTTACCAGTTAGTTAGTTTTAATTTGCCTACTTACTTAGGTAGGCAAATTAAAACTAACTAACTGGTACTGGTGGTTGTATTACTTTTGTTAATTCTCTCAATGTATATTAAGCTTTGAATGCATAAATTATTGTTATTATTTCGTTTATTCAGTTAATGTACATACTTATTGCATTTTTAAATACTAGCATATTTTTTTTTATGTAAAACATAGTAGCCCACCGGTACCGGGAACAAGGTCCAAGCTACCGGTGGTTCAGGGCTCTTGAGTGGGGAACCTCCTAACGATACGCGCCGTGTCCAGAAGTACCGCTTTCTGGATCAAGCCCTTGATCCAGCTGCCTAACGAGAGCCTCCTCAGCCTCCTCTTCCTTATTATTATTACCTGGTAGCCAACTGAGGAAGTTTAGGTAGGCTCATCAATGTCCAGTCTCGTCTTCAGCCAACAGCAGGACACAGGCCACGTCTATTGCTCGCCGACCTAAACCTTGGCGACTCCCATCCTTCACCACCAGCATACCAGCACAACGTAGAGCATTATATATCTACAATAACTTTTGGCAGATAAAACATTACACCACCAATGACAACTAATTACGCCAGGGCACCCTCCGCCTACGTAAAAGCAGTATAAGTATAAAATAAGGTATTATTTCTCCGTCGGTTATCTGGCTGTAACCTCGGGTCGCCAGTAATTACCACTGTAGACACAGATAATTACCTCGAGATTCTGCTTTCCCCAATTTTGTCACAATTTTCCCGCTACGCTACCTACAATCTCGTTTCCTCGAATATCTGCGGTGTGCCATTAGATCTTATCGTATTGCGTTTGACGTCAACTCATTATTTCTGTTGAGCTGTGCTCACGATGTGAAATAAAAATAATGACATATTATTGACGTATACATTTTTCCGTCTAGTGTTTTTTTTTAACCGACTTACCAAAAAGGAGGAGGTTCTACGTTCGACTAAGAGTTTTCTATTTTATTTTATGTATGTTCACCGATATCTCCGTCATTCGGGGACCGATTTTGAAAATTATTTTTTTTTGTTTGAAAGAGTATGTTTCCAATTGGTCCCATTTTAATTTGGTGAAGATCTGATTAAGGATTTCGAAGATATACAATAGAACTCTTCAATAAATAACGGCAAACCTCTCGGGATTGTTGCGATCGCATGTCTGTTCATTTTTTATACCATTTCATAACATAACATCACGCCAGTACGCTACTAAGGGCTACGCAGATCTCTCATTTCACCGGTTATGTTCAAGTTTCATGATACGGGTACCCTATTCTGGCGTTATAGGTACCTTACTAAACAACTTGCCTATTAGGTAGGTACAACTAAAAAGTGAAAAATTAAAAAACTTTTTTTGCAAAACAATACTACCGACTTCCAAATAAAAAACTACAAAGTGAAAAATAACTTTATTTTTGGAAGTCGGTGTCTTTTAGGCACCAATTTTTTGCGTTATGGACACCGACTTCCAAAAATAAAATTATTTTTCACTTTGTAGTTTTTTATTTGGAAGTCGGTAGTATTTTGTGACAGCTCTGGTGACAGTATCAATTCACGTACCTACACACGGATGTCGGATGAATAATAAAAATCCCCAACGAACTCAACAGAAAAGCGAACTGATTCAGATTGCATCGTTGCCATACTACAACAAACGCGAGTCATTGTACAAAAAACTGTTCAAATGAAGCTACTCACAATACTCACGGGCACCCGCGAGTCGCGAGCTAAACTGAACCGTGTGAAGTACGCGATTCTACAAAGCCGTTGAAAGTTAAGTTTCTAGCTTTCCTTGACAAATGAACTGTGAGCAGTGTAGCAAGCGGCTGAGGCAGCGAGACGTGTTCAATTCATCACGGGCGGCGCAGTCGACTCAGCAATACTTCGCGCTCGCAATTTTTCCGATGACGAACACTTTCGCACATCACAGCGGAAAGTCGCTGACTCAGGGGGGTTATTATGTGTCGTCAACCTCTATTAAGCGTAGGTAAAAAGACTGCGTGAACTGAGAGTGACGGAGCGATGCCCTGTATTATGTAGAAGCATTTAGATCTCGCACGGTCGTATCGGACAGGGGATCCGCAAGAATCTTCGGAAAGAATCAGTACTTGTTGAAGATAACTAAAATTTAAGAAAAAGTTTCCATTCAGTACACTATTCAGCGTATTATAGGGATTGTAGGGATCTGTTCGAGATTTATTCAGGCTTTTCTGGAGCGGAAAAGTTACAGTTATCCTTTTATTTGTATATGTATATCTATTCAATGGCTATGAATCTTTAATCAGATTTGTCAAATTAGTAATATTTGTTAAGAGTAAAATTTCCATCTGCATTTCACAGTCAGTCTCCATCCATTGCGGTATAGTTCTTGTCTATCAATTCTGTACATTTTTCACTCAGTTGAATAGGCCTCGTCGTACAATCAACATTTCGCTTCGGTGAGTTAGGATTTACAGTGTCATAGAATGATTATACTGAGAAGAACTCCTATTCAAAGGATTCAAGCACTCTATAGGTAAGTTATTAAGCTGTTTATATTTTTTTTTTTTTTTTTTTTTATAATCTATAGGCTCGCGTTTGACCACTATCTCGCCTGATGTTAAGCGATGATGCGGTCTACGGTGAAGCACGCTTACCTAGAAGAAACCTATTCACTCTTGACTTAAAGACCCCAAGGTTGTAGCTATCAGGGAACAAAGACTCCGGAAGGGAGTTCCACTCCTTAGCTGTACGTACAATGAAAGTATAAAACGCTTTGTGCGTATGGGAGGGATGTCCACCATGTACCGATGGCGCATAGCCGTACGTCTTGTAGTCCGATGATGGAAAGGGCTAGGTGGAATCAAATTGTGCAGTTCCGTCGCACACTCCCCGAAATGTAACCGATAAAAAACCGGCAGGCTGGCAAATCGGCGTCGATGTTCGAGGCTCTGGAGCTTTGAGGCGACCAGTGCATCGTTGCCAATAAGCCTTTTGGCCCGTCTGTCAATCGACTCAAGTGCATCAAGCTGGTATTTGGCTGATCCATCCCAAAGGTGAGAGCAGTACTCCATGCAAGACCGAACTTGCGCTTTATACAAGTTGAGCAGCTGTGCAAGAATCCCCAACTTTTTTGCAGCTAACTGAGCTTTCGCCTCAATGAATGGACCGAAGTTGAGGGTCGATGTCAAAGTAACCCCGAGAAGTTCGAGATGGTCCGTCAACGGCACGGTTACACCACGGAAAGATGGAGCCGGGTGGAATCGGCTCTTTTTAGCGGAAAAAAGACACGCCTGGGTCTTAGCAGCATTGAAACTGACCAGATTGGCATCACCCCATTCGGAGACCGCCTTCAAGGACAGGTTCAAGCGTTCAACCATGGCCTCCCGGAGAGACCGAATCTGAGGCCCAGTAGCCCGTGCGCTAGACACGTATCTCTCAGCAACAGTGCTGTCGTCTGCGTACCCAAAGGTTCCGGGTTTTAGCAGATCATTAATGTACAGCAAGAATAATGTTGCCGAGAGCACTGACCCCTGAGGGACTCCGGCGTTGATATCTAACTGACCGGACGAGCAGCCATCGATAACCACTCGGATGGATCGATCCCTCAGGAAGTCCGCAATCCAATCACACAGACCACTGGGCAGACCGAAGGAAGGAAGTTTACCAATGAGGCTTTCGTGCCAGACCCTGTCGAAAGCCTTCGAGATGTCGAGGGAGACGGCTAGCGCTTCCCCGTGTCTCTCGATGGCCTCACTCCAGATGTGAATGGCATACGCTAGAAGATCCCCAGTGGACCGATTTCGGCGGAAGCCGTATTGTCGGTCACTGAGGATGTCGTTCGCTTCTAGGTATGCCAGGAGCTTACCGTTGAGCACACGTTCCATACTCTTACAGAGGATGGACGTTACAGATATGGGTCTGTAGTTGGCCGGGTCAACTCGACTGCCCTTCTTGGGCACGGGCTGTACGTTGGCGTGCTTCCAAGCCTTCGGCACTTTTCCAGTCTCTATGGAAAGGCGATACAGGCGTGTCAAGATCGGAGACAATTCAGGCGCACAGGTTTTAAGTACAATTGCTGGTATCCCATCAGGGCCACTCGCTTTGTTCACATCAAGGCTACGCAGCACCCTACGGACGTCCTTTTGATGGATGCGGATGTCCGACATTTTCGTCACACATCCATCAGGAAAAGGAGGAGGCTGCGCGCCATCAGAATTCAGATGCGAAGATTCCGCAAAAAGGGAAGCAAACAAGTTTGCCTTCTCCTCAGCGGAGTGGGCTAATGACCCGTCGGGTTTCAGCAGTGGTGGTAGTGAGGGGCGACAGAAATTTGATTCGACCGATTTAGCCAGGGACCAAAATGCTTTGCTACCCGCTGGGTATGAAGCAAGTTTGTTCCCGATTCTGCTAATGTGGTCAAACCGTGCTCTTCGCATCACCTTTTTGCAGGACTTGGCAGCCGTGTTAAAGGCTCTCTTCTTCTGACACACGTCATTTGCTTTGCGCGTTCGAGCGTCAACCCATGCCTGGTAGGCCTTATGTTTAACCGCGTTGGCGTGGTTACACTCGGCTCCAAACCATGGTCGGTCGACGTTAGACATTGCTACGTCAGAGAATGGAATATAGTACTCCATCCCCCGACGCAACACATCAGTCACAGCGTCAGCGCATGCCGATGGATCGTCCGAAGAGAAGCAAGTGGGCTGCCAAGGATAGCATGCGAAAAAAGATCGCATCCCATCCCAATCTGCTGACTTGTACCGCCATACCCACCGGGTGCCTCTTGGGCTGGGATCGGGCGGGGAGTAGACGGATACAGACTTCACCAGACAGTGGTCGGAACTACCTAAAGGTGAAGATATCGACACTGAGTATCTGTCTGGATCTGTTGTCAGCAGAAGGTCTAAGCAATTGGCTGTGTGCGAATCAACATCTGGCACCCTCGTTGCCCCTTGGACCAGCTGGGTGAGATTTAGCGCTAGCGCAAGCTTGCGCATCTCTCGACCAGCATGGTCAGTGCACTGGTATGGGAAGAGCCACTCCTGGTGGTGGGCATTAAAGTCCCCCAGTAGCACTAATTGGGCGGAAGGATACCGCTGCTGTGCCGCATCAGCCGCCTCACTGAGGTACTCTATGATAGCATGGATGACGTCATAAACTCATTAACCTATTTAGCACATTCGCACAAAGTGAAGAGCTTTACATGAAAAAGTGTCATTAAAATATTGCTGCAGCATAAACACAGAAGTCGGAAGTTCATGTCAGAATATATGTATAATTTATTCATGTGTTATTTGTAAACTAAAAGCGTATTAACTCCGTAGTTTTCATTTAATTTCAGACAATCAAAACCACACACGAAAGTTTCGGAAAGTGGTTCACGGTTCTGTATTTAAATTACACAAGTACCTGGGCGACCGAGCTCTGCTCGGTGAAAATAGAGAAAACGACGTTTTCTAAAAATTAAACCTAGCTGGATATATTTATCGCCCCCGAAACCCCCTTCATACAAAATTTCATAAAATCGTTGGAGCCGTTTCCGAGATCCAGATTATATAGAAAATTGCTCGTTTAAATATATTAAACTTAAACACTTATTCTTACTCACACACAACTAAACTTCCACGTTACTGACGAGTGTCAATAAAGCCAATAGAATCGCCAACTTCATGCAACGCCCAAAGGGTAAACTTGACACCGAAAGAAAGTTAGAAGCCCCGCAAAACCTTATCTGAAAGTTACCCTCCTTACCCTCCTTCTTAGAAGTTTGTAAGCGATGTGCAACGAACAAGGCAGATTTTTCCGATACATTTACTTTGATAGATATTGTTTTATAACTGCTATCGAATAAAAATTCGTGGGCGATGTTTCTCCCGAAAAGTTTTAATTTGTTTTCAGTTTTCTTTCTTGTAGGTGCTAATTCACTGGTGATATTAAAAATAAGTTCGATGAAATAGAAATTTCGTGTATAGCCTAAAAAGCGAAGAATGTCGATGACTGGTTTTCCACCTCACATAATTATAATATCCTATGATCGTATACAAATAGGGAACATAACAAAAAAAGAAAAAAAAATCCTCTTCCAATCCACTACACCAGATTCACTTAACCACAGACACAGGTAAAAATGAATTTTTTCAAGGATTTCAGCTAAAAAATAAAGTCACATACTCAATAATCCCACTTCCTATTAATTTCACTAATAGGTATTATAAGCAAAAGTCTGTGTGTTTAAATATTTGTTAATCCATCACGTCTTAATAGGTGAACGGATTAGGAAACGGTCGGACGGAGGAGGGACCAGGGGGTCTACTCCATAACCACGAAGTCCGTAGTTTCGGCCTTCGTTACGGGCGTTTTCTACTCCCTAACACCTACGGACGGATTATTCGTTCGGAGCCCGAACTACTAATAAATGACAACACAATTAGACAGTTGTACCTACTCCCGATGTGTTTTTACCCGTCCGAAACTTTAAACTTTACACATGTTTTTTCACTCCGAAGTATCGGAGTACTTTCGGACGGAGCCCGAGTAGACCTCCTGAACAGATACTTAAACCATGGCATGGTAATGATACAATATTTACTTTTTACCCTGGTACATGCTCATCCTATCCTATCCTATAATATTATAAATGCGAAAGTTTGTTATAAATGCGAAAGTTTGTGAGGATGTATGTTTGTTACTCTTTCACGCAAAAACTACTAAACGGATATGGATGAAACTTTACAGTAATATAAGTTATACATCAGAATAACACATAGGCTACAATTTATAATGATTTTTTGTAATTTGGTGATAATCTATATATATAAAAATGAATCCCTATTTCCCTTGATCACGGCATCACGCGTGAACGGCTGGACCGATTTCACTATTTTTTTTTTGTTGTGTTTGTTATTGTTGGGAGAAGGTTCTTATGAAAAAAAAATTAAGAAAAAAAAATAGTATATGTAGTTAGGGTAGGGTAGGTAGAGTAGGGTAGGGTAGAGTAGGTAGGTTAGGATAGGTAGGGCAGGTAAGGTAGGGTATGGTAGGTGGGGTAGGGTTGGTAGGGTAGGTAGGGTAGGGTAGGTAGGGTAGGGTAGGTAGGGTAGGGTAGGTAGGGTAGGGTAGGTAGGGTAGGGTAGGTAGGGTAGGGTAGGTAGGGTAGGGTAGGTAGGGTAGGGTAGGTAGGGTAGGGTAGGTAGGGTATGGTAGGTGGGGTAGGGTTGGTAGGGTAGGCAGGGTAGGGTAGGTAGGGTATGGTAGGTAGGGTAAGGTAGGTAGAGTAGATCAATGTTTGGTGTTTTTATGGCAAAACAAAGTTCGCCGGGTCAGCTAGTGGGATAATATATTGAACGTGGGTGAGTGCGTCGCCAAAAGCTACGTAAAAGTTAATATCATCATTATTAATTGTAGCCACTGTACTGAAACTAACCTAATATTTGCTACAACACTATTACAACGCTTCATAATTGGGGCCTCACTCCGAAACCTAATATTTCTGTTTAATTGGAGTTCAATTCAACTATTAATTTCATGGAACGATTAAATCGTCGGTTATTTATAGTGTTCCCACGCTAGAGGCTAGACGTTAGAGTAATTTAGGCAACGATATACGAATTCATTATTGATGGTAATTGAAATTAAACTGTGTACTCGTTTGCGGTACCGCAGATAATAATTATACCAGCCAGTTACTGTTCCACTGCAGACAAAGGCCTCTTCTCATTCACTACGTCAGCGATTTCCATGATAAACTTAGAAAATATATTGGCACTCGCACGGATTTGAATTCAGACCTTAGGCATGAGAAGCGCGGTCTTAGCCTCTGGGACACCATGAAATACTTAAATTAGTACAAATATTATACATTACACAGGTACTTAAGACGACGAGAGTCGTCTACCTTGAGGGAACAAAACGCGCATTCGTTTCACACCCGCGCGACCCAAAATTCAGCAGTTTTTCGTACTTTCCTTATTTATTCTATAACTTTAAAAAATGCCTCAGATCAAAATGTAGATAATTAAATTGTCTTCGAGAAGGGGTCAATTTCATTACAATACGCCCAGCGGTTTTGGTGCGATAGTCGTGTTTTTTTTTCGTTTTAGACATAACTTTACAAATTAATTACACTATGTTATACGAATAAAACTCAAAATTTTCGATCAATTTTTGAAAGATCAATTTTTTAAGAAAATGGTCTAATGTAACATATTTTTATTACAAAAATCTACGACTAGCAGTTTAGACATGATTCTCATTTTAAAATCAGCTACTCAGGGCTATTTATTTATTTATTTATTTGGGAAAACAAACGGTTACACATTACAGTAATAAAATAAAATTTTGAACAACAGAGCGTGACAAATGTACAACCCATGACATTTTCCACAGAATACAAAAGCATTTTACATAATAAATGCGCCGTGCGCTTATAATTCATATCCTAAAAAAATCAAATTTACATGATTAAATCTTTCAGGTAAAACTAAATAGGCATGCATAAGAAGAATGAAAAGTGAGAAATTATATAAAAATTAATTAAATTAAATTATTATTATTATGTCATTATTATACAAAATCAACAACAAAAGTCCACGAATTACAAATTTCATATAAAATCAGGCAGTTATATATCTGTAAAAAAGAAACAATAATAACTACATACATTAAATTACTATCAAGTCATTGTTAACATTAAAATTAAAACTAAAATCAGAATTAAAATTAAAATCAAAATCATAATCAAAATTAAAATCATAATCATAATCAAAATCAAAATTAAAAACAAAATCAAAATTAAAATCAAAATCAAAATTAAAATATTTTTTTTTTTATATATATCAAAAAGAACACAACAAACGGAAAAACCTAAAAATTACAAATGTCAATAGAATCTATGGTCTCACAAGCAAGACGTCGAAATTGTCCTGCGGCAACAGCAAAGATATCAATATTTACAAATAAGTTATTATATTGATCAGCAAGGCGACGTAAGGGTGCTCGCAAACCTGCGTTCGTACGGGCAGAACATAAAGCAAAGAGGGATCGCACGCGCACCCCACGACTAATGGTTGTTCTGGGTACTACATAATTAATTTTATTAACAATATCAATACAATCAAATTTATTATTGCATAAGTTATATAAAAACATTGTATCCAAAAAAATACGTCTGGCTTTAAGATTATGTAGCTTGTACCTGCTCAAAAGATCACTATAAGATGCATAAGTGCGAAAACAACGGTAATGCATGGATTTCTGCTGCTATCTGCGCCTTTAAGAGTTAGTCATTTAAGACGACGACTAACGCAAACGACCTTGAGAAAACAAAACGAGCACTATTTCACACCAGCGCGACCCAAAATTAAGTTATTAATAAATAAATTAATTAATTATAATAAGCTTCCAAGCCACGTACAAGGTCTAAGTGTTAATAAATTCAAATCATTCATTAAACGTAAGTTGTGCCAGAAAGCGTTTTATAACATTAAAGATTACGTTGAGGACAAAAAGACTTAGGATTGAGCTGCTCCAATAAATTTAGTTTTTTTTTTTATTTTGCACCGTGAATTTAGATTTTCAATTTTTCTTGCAATGACAAGAATATTTACTTTTTAAAGTATTATATTATTTTTTTTCAATTATTGTGAATGTGAAGACTATGTGGATCATTATTTTTTTATTTTTTTTATTTTAATTTATCTTAGTTAGTTTTTAATCATGGTCTGACAGTTTGAGTATTTCTGCGGCCTTCCCCTAATGTCCTTTCTTTGGTATTGTTCGTCAATTCGTTGAACTCCTTAATTTCTGTTGAGCTGCACGGTTATTGACAAATGCGTGCACTGACTGGACAGGTCCACTCAATCTGGCTGGTTCTTTCCTCAAAAGGCCATTTCAGACATCAGTCTACATGGTCCTCACAACATGATCTAACCAAGATTTTGTCTGGACTTTAAAAGAGACTGTAACCTCTGAGTTTGTTTCGGCCTTTCTTCTCAGAGTAGTCAGACAGCAAACGCTGCCGACTTCATCTAGTTTAAAAAAATATGATCGACATGTAAAAGTGTTTGTACAAACCAACTTACAGAAATAAAATCATTTATCATTTTCATTTAAGTAGCTTTTTTGTAGTTTCCTTATTATTCAATGACTTTAAAAAAAGCCTCAGATCAAAATCTTGATAATTAAATTGTCTTTGAGATGGGGCAAATTTTATTAAAATACGCCCAGCGGTTTTGGTGCGATTGTCGTGTTTTCTTAGTTCAAATTATTAAGAAAATGGTTTGATGTAACATATTTTTAACACAAATTACGACTAGCAGTTTAAACGAGATTCTCATTTTAAAATCAGCTACTCAGGGGTATCTGCGCCTTTAATCTTACCAAATATCACACTAATATTATAAAGGCGAAAGTTTGTGAGTGTGTGTTTGTATGTTTGTCACTTTTTCACGCTCTAACGGCTGGACGGATCTAGATGAAATTTGGCACAGAGATAGATTATCGTCAGGAAAAGCACACCTCGGGATAATTTTAGAAAACAGTTTTCACGCAGGTGAAACCATTGGCAGAAGCTAGTATCTGATAACAATAGTTTCTCATGTTTATTTATTTTTAGAACTTTGGTTACTACATAGATAACATACACTACATCTTCACTAAATAGGTATATAGAATAAAGTATTAAAGTGTGAGTAATTATTAAGTGATGTGTATTTTCTGCTTTTGGAAGCTCTGTTGCAATTTTGCTTGCGTGGAAAATATTGAAACTGCCACAATGTAATTGTACAGTGTAACCTACTACAAATGAATAATTGTTAATTCTCTCTTCGTAAATACTTTAGAGTTAACATTTGCATTAAAATTAATACACGGAATTTATCATTCTGTAAATAGATAGCAAAGCTTCAAGATATCCAATAGAACAACAAAACAAAACTAATGAAGATTACAGTTCTCGCTCTTCAACTGAAGTTTGATACAATTTCAAATATACCTATTACGAAAGTTTTAATGACCCTTTGAACTCAGTTCTAACTATAACATCTCCAAGTCGTCCTCTACAATTGGACAAAGACAACAATATTCAACAATCTCCTTTTTATCAGTAACAAAAAGTTTTACATTTTCTCGAGTATATCTTGATTGAACATTTCAGATCAGATTTACGGGATCTGTTTGAATGTTAGCTTGTTACAGTACCTACTGCAATTTGTTTCATATGTCTCATTAACCCGTTAACGATTGTTGTTCTCACATTTAATCGAATTTTCAAAGTTTCCTCTCAAATCAAATCAAATGTATTTATTTCAACTAGGCCATTATGCGGCACTTTTGAACGTTAAAAAAAATTTACATGTTATAAAAAAATTATTCTACCGTGCATTCGGAAAAGTAGGTTGATATGGAGAAGAATGCACAAGAAACTCCATACTTACTCTTTTAAAAAAATAAAGGCTCTTTACAATATTAACATAAATAGTACATACATTAATAAATTCTTATACGTGAGAACGATGCACCCAGCACTACTATACTAAATATAGGTATAAAGTATTACAAGCACTAACAGGTAAATTCCTTCACTTGATAAATAGGGACATGGTTCTCACATACTTACAAATATTGCAAACATAGCTAAATTACCTAATTCAACAACAACGGAACAGTGTGCGAGTCAATTTTTTAAACAAATAGAGAAGGAAATAAATAAAAATAAAGCGTTACTATAATAATTATGAATATACCGTACACAAATTAACCATTTTGATAGTTTCTACACTAAAGATTGCCCTACGGAGCAGGACCAGCATGTTTCCAAGCATTCTTATCTTGAATATAATCATCTAATTTGTAATATGCTTGTTTACAAAGTGTGCTTTTAATTATTGTTTTAAATTTTCTTTCATTAAGTTTTAATATCTCACAAGGACTAACCATGAACCAAGATAAAACTAAAATGATGACAAATGCCACACAAGAACCAGTTATCATGAACAACAGTAATATAGAATATGTAAACGAGTACACTTATCTAGGCCAAATTATATCACCAACCGACTTGATGTCAAAAGAACTAGAAATAAGGACAGCTAATGCGTGGAAAATATACTGGTCTTTTAGGGAAATAATGAAAAACAAAGAAATAAACATGTACATTAAAAGAAAACTTTATAATACTTGCATAATGCCAGTTCTTACATACGGGTGCCAGACTTGGGCTGTAACAAAAGCCCATACCAAAAAGTTAGAAGTCTGTCAAGCTGCCATGGAAAGAAGTATGCTCGGGAAAAGGAGACTGGATAAAATGAAAAACGAAACACTCAGAAGACGTACAAAAATAGAAAACGTTACACTTAAGGTAAAGAAATTAAAATGGAGATGGACAGGACACACAGTAAGGGGAAGGGAGAAATGGAGTAGAACATTGATGAATTGGTTCCCAAAATACAATAAACGAAAGAGGGGGCGACCGTTCAAAAGGTGGGAGGACGAACTAAAGGATATCGCAGGAAAAATATGGACAAGGACGGCGAGAGATAGAGAGGGGTGAAAGAGGTTGGAGGAGGCCTTTGCCGAAAATGGGCAAACAGATATATGTGTCGATGTCATATAAAAATCTTAATAATTTACTACTTTGGAATTATCTGAATAAAAAGGCTTAAATAAATAAATAAATAAATCTCACAAGGTATTTTGTTATAGAATTTAACACAGTACCCCATGAAAGATGTGTGCACTTTCGCTAATCTATAAGATGGCTGATCTAACTTGCTGATCTAACTCTCACAATATATATCTTCTGTCTTTTACATAGATCAAGGTACAGTCTCTCTAATTGGTTTAGTTTTTATTGTACCATGTGCAACTTCTCAGATATTATTAAGCATGAAGACTCTGCCAGTCGGAACATCAATTTCAATATCTAACTGATCTCATAAAAAGGTTGAAATCTATTGTTACTGTAAACCTGTTCAATTAACTATTATTGAACGCGTTAATAAACTTGAATTATTACTTTATTATTACATCAATGAATATTATTTCCATTGTAACTCCAAGAATAACACAGCTGAAGTTAGAATCCAAACAATTTAGTTTTAACATACCGAACACGTTCTGACGCCCACGTGACGCCCGAAAAAAGTGTAAGTGTATCCTAAATCGACAGAAATAAAGGTTTTATTATTTCAATC
This sequence comes from Anorthoa munda, assembly GCA_945859665.1. NCBI lineage: Eukaryota > Metazoa > Arthropoda > Insecta > Lepidoptera > Noctuidae > Anorthoa > Anorthoa munda. The sequence continues at coordinate 41,434,244 of OX243897.1, read as the reverse complement.
AGATGGTCATTTGCTATAATTGTGCCCGTAATAAAAACCAAACAATAACTTAAAAAGCGGAATGAATGAAATTCGATCGTGGTGCGATCCACATCAAACGGATTAAAAGGATCCACACACGGACAGTTTTATGGTTATTTAAACAGGATTTATTTGAGTAGGAGCGGAATTTAAACAGATTAGCGTTGAACCCGCGACCCACGCTGTTTTACTTATCTAACTATCCTTACTGTTTTTCAGTGAGGATTAACTAGTGTTGAAAGCTCGTTAATTTTCCAGCAAAAATTAGGGCTGCGACGACATACCAGCGTTGCGCTGTATGCATTTTCAAATTAAAATAAAATTAACTCATTAACCTACATTCTGTAGCTTTGGTTCTAGGAATTAGATTTTTCACAGCATTGTTATTTGGAGTGCATATTATGCACTAGTATTTCACAGGCGCTGTCTTTATTAGTAGCATGTCTCCTGCGTGCGTGACACACGAGTCCCGTATCGTTTACCTGCTTGTCAAGGGTGTCAATTGTGACACCCTTGACAAGCAGGTAAACGATACACCATCTTCATCATCATTAGATCCAGAAGGTTAGCATAATGTTGAACAATAGGCAAGCAGCACGCAATGCCCTGTTAGTGACGTCACGTGACGTGACGACACGCTCAAGACATGCATTTTGGCATCCATCTTCTTTGAAGGTGCGTGCGTGCGAAAAGATATACACATTAGGGCATGAATATCGGAATCTCGGCATCCCGTAATATCAGAATCTCGGAAAGAAATTTTCAATATTTTATTTCCGATACTGAGTGATCCAATATCGGAATCTCGGAATTATTAAAAAAACCTTTATTTAAGCTCTTTGTTAAACGGCGAGCGCGATTCAAGCCCGTGGACTACGGTGATCGCATAATCGGGTGCTTAGTTACTTAAACTTCAGTTCATGAAAAAATATATGGATATGCCTTGATGACTTCTGGACTTACAGTCCTGAGATTGCTAAATATGTTACCTATAAAACATTAAATAAAACGAATTAGTCTATCCGATCACTAATCTGTTGGTTAGATCAATTTCCACTGCATTATTACATTTTCGCAATTTTTTTTTTATTGAATCTAATGAAGATGGGATATTTTTACCCGACTGCCGAAGGAGGGTAATGTGTTTATTAGTCTATGTATGTATGTATGTATGTAAGTATGTATGTATGTTCCTATGTGGCGTTCTAGAGACCAAACGCGTTGGCCGATTTTGATGATTCTTACGTTAATTGATTCGTCTTAATCCTGTGAGTGTCACTGGCTACATTGGCTAAAATTGGAAAAAACAAAAATGGCGGCTTTTGGGCGTCATTTTGTGGGGGGTTTTTTTTTTTTTCCATACCCATCGTGTGGGGTATCAAAATAAAGGGTTTTAAGAGGCGATTTCAAAAATATACAACACTTATATGTTTAAATGTACCAAATTCAAAAATAAATTCAAAAAAGTTGTAAATAAAAAAAGTTTATTAAAAAAATCAAAAAACCCGACTGCTTAGAAAGCAAACTAAAAAGACGTAAACAAGAAGAAAATCATGCTGTACAGTCGAAGGATACATCTGGTTTTGGTCCGCCAGCTCGCGAATATGTATCCTCCGACTGCACAGCATGATGTTATTGGATAACATATCGAGTATGTACAATTAACAAAAAAAAATGCGAAATTTAACATATGTCCGCAATTCCGATATTAGTATCGGAATTCCGATATTGAGAACTAATATCGGAAATCAATACGGGAATTAAAAACCTTCCGATATAATATGTCCTAATACACATAGATGACATTATATTTAAACCCTTTGAATAATTTCAGAATGTCATTTTCAGTCATTTCAAGACAGACGAGCCGTTATACATTGGGTACCTGAGGACGGCATCGTAACCGAAGCAGGCCTAAGAAACGCTGGCAAGATGATCTGTGCTCCTGACTGCCTGGAGGAAGCAAAACACAAAAAACGTTGAGAAAGTTTTAGGAAGACCTTTTCCCAGCTGTGGGATAGCTTAGGGTAACTTAAAAATACGATTGGCCCAAAAAAGGACCGGAGCGAATAACATTAGCTTAAAGTTGGTCTGACGCAGACACTAGCTTGCTCACGCAAGATCTAAACTGGTTATACCTAGTTACAGACACAAATTACGCAGTAACGCTACGTTTGCTAGACCGCTACAACTATTTTATTGGACGGACAGGCCACCGAGGTCCGGGAAAGTGTATGGAAATTATTTCCTTTTTTTTTTCCATTTTGGAAGATCCTCATTGGATGTCCTCCGCCCTGGGGAGGGCGGAGGGATCTGTCAGACTCGTACTGACTAAAAACTACCCCGGTGTACCATCTCACACCTACGCCGGATTTCACGGGAACAACGATACTTCCGCAACCCCCGGCTAGTGCTCGATCTCGATGGTTGGGGGGGAGTGTGGTGTTAGACTCCCCCCGCGACGTCTAAGAGGGGCGCGCGTGTAACACTATGCGCCGCCACCTCGGGTCCTGATGTGTGGGGGACGACGGACGTCCCTAAGTCCGTCGCCCCTGGACCTATTTAGTGGGGCTGGAAGAGGGTCCGGCGCGTCTGCTGCGGATCGGGTCAGCGGATGAAATCTCCCTCTCCCTCTCCGCAGCCTCATTCTGCGAGACGACTGTTTCGCAGAAGGATACCAGCACGTTCCAGGACTCCTCACTGCTGACTATAGACTCGACTACGGCCGGCAGCGGCAGGTCACTGCCTACTTCAATGATGAGGGCACGGCGTGGCTCCTCCCAAGCAGCACACCCTGCCAGCGTATGCCGCGTCGTGTCCTGTGACACCGGGCGTCCGGCTCCCTGTTTATGCGATACTGGTACTTCCCGAAGCAACCATGCCCCGAGAGCACCTGCGTCACCTGAAACGACAGGCCGATGCTCGAGCACTGGCCGGACCCCCTCGATGGTAACGAGGCCGGCGGTAGGGCTTGAGAGAGACTGTCCCGCCATTCCGCCACCAGGACCTCGCGAAGGGCCGATGGACTTCTAAACTCTGACCACCACTTTTTCTGCAGGTTTTCTCATACTGCTCCTACCAGCCACCCCACGAAGGTCGTGACTCCACCTAACCTGAGGGCACTCCACTTTACGTTTACCCATTCGTGGTCCTCACTCATCTATCCCAACGGTTATCGGTTCTACGGCTAATTTGGCTGGCCCATAAATATACAAATGATCAATTAACGATATAAATGTTTATTTTTAAAGTAAAACCGTTTACATTAAACTTTCGCTAAAAGTAATATTTTGTTTATCTTGCTTGTTTACTGAGTAAATTACTAGAGCGCAGAGTTTTAAATTAAAATTTTCTTCCGTGAATGGTATAAAAGTGGAGTGCTGCAGTTTTCTGTAATCATTCCGGGAAGCCTAACAAGCCGCACACTATTAAAAAGGCCAGCGCTTTATTTGCAAATTCAGTATTTTCTCATTGAATTATTTAGGGAAAAAAAACGTGTTATCATAATACACCTTTTTGGAATTAAATGGCAGATACATTGTGGCACATGCACAAAAAGTTATTTTAGCGGTGTATAATATAAATTATTTGCGATATCTGTCGTGTGCAATCAGAGGTTGATTGAAAAGTTCATTCTACATGAGATTTAAGTTCCTCGCAGTTTTGAAATAATAGTAAAGGACATTATCATTTCTTTATATATTTTGAAGGATTCATGTGGCAATAATATAAGTTTTCCCACTTTGCCTAACTGCCTTTCAGGCTCTCAAAAATACCTACTGAAGCTGAACAAAGCGTACAGCTGCAACCTGACACACGTAATTCCTTGTAGTTTGTTCAACAAACGATGCAGTAACATCCTTTGCTAATCTGGAAATGAAAGACAAACTTCAAGCGGAGCGACTCTTTACAATCTTGGATAACTTCAAGTAATATCAACTTAGGGGAAACAACTTAAGTAACCATGTTTTTCACGAGCGACAAGCTAGGAAACACGACTATGTCTAAACTAAACTCCGTAAAAAATATTAATGTTTTGTCTAGCTTTTTAATCGACATCTTAAAAAGGAGGGGGTTCTCAATAAGGATTTAACAAAAAAAAAATCTTGTGTATCTCCGTCATATAAATGGATTTACAAACTTATTTTTTTGTTTGAAAGTGTATACTCTCGAGGTGGTCTCATTGTCAAAAAATCTGAATCTGATGATGGCGATTCCATGGAAATCGAGGGAAATCCTCAAATATTCTAGGCAGACATTTATCGATTTTGGTATTTTCGTGAACAAGGCAAGCAATTGCTCTTAGATAGTATCATTTGGTGAAGTAGAACTGATGAATCACGGGTATAAGATATCTCGAATAGTTTTAGGCGACTATGATGAAGCAAATACATATAAATAAATGGTACTGATGAAAACGAACATAGAACTGATCCGAAGCCGGAAGGTAGACAGACACTGGAACTCCGTAATAAAACAATGTATCCTAGTCGTGTTTGGGCTTATTGGAATCGAAATGAAATGTACTCTGTCTATAAATGATTGTCATGGTAATAAACAAATCAAAAAGTGGTTTACCAAAAAAATATACAGCAAAAAAAAAATACCGACTTCAAAAGCATAACGCTGCAAAATTATTTACCAGTAGTAACTGACTGAGACTGAGGCAGAAATATTTTCAAAAGGAATCTCTCTAAGTAGCGTTATCTATCAGAACCACGACTAGCCTGGTTTTCAGTTTTATATATTCACTAGCTTCTGCTCGCAGCTTTGACCGCGTGGAAAGTGTTTTATTATCCGAAGGAAACTCATGACCGGAATATAAAGTCCCATGTCCTAAACCAGGTCCACTCGTGTGCACAGTTTAATACGATTCCGTTAAATTAAACCGTTAAAAGTCAAACCAACAAACATACCGACATACATACATATGATTAACATTTCCTTTGCACAGTCTTTATCTATCTATCTATATCGTCACTAGATAGGCAAAAATACTAAGCTCAAAAAGTGCATTTTACAGGAGACCGATTTAAACTTTTTTTAAATACTAAATCTGGTATATCTTTTTTTCTAGTATTCCAATTTAAATAGGCTGAAGGCAAAAAATCATTGTTATATGTTATATCATTTATCATTGTTGTTATTTTTATCTGTTTTAAAGTTGACATATTGGCTATTATTACTGTATTTCCGAAGATAGTGTCGCTTTAGTATAAATGCTCTGACCATTTCGTAAAACAAAAATACTAATCTTCATAAAAATATTCAGGTTCAGTAAAGCATAAACACAATTCAACTATATCCATTGAACTTTAGAAACGCCAAAACAACTAACATGCGTTACTAACTAATAAGTCTTACTGCCGCACTCAGAGACGTTAACGGTTACTTAAGGCGATCCTTAGTAATGATTTTTAGTACAAAATCTATACTAAGGGACGGCTTAAGTAATCATTAAATGTTTCTGAGTGCGGCATTTAGTCATTATTACTTATACGTAATAATTAAGTGTAAAGATCTAAAATAATTTGACTAATTGTTTTGCTGCCGCACTCAGAGACATTTAACGGTTACTTAAGGCGCTCCTTAGTGTAGATTTTGTACTAAAAATCATTACTAAGGATCGCCTTAAGTAACCGTTAACGTCTCTGAGTGCGGCAGTTAGAGTCGTATATTTGCTAAAAATACCCCTACTGTGCCAACTGTAAACATCTCAAAAAATTAAAACAATGTCGGAATAGTTCACTATTATAACTCTGAACTGATTCTGATCTTTGATTTTATGGATTGGTCTCCGTCCCGAATAAAAGTTTTTATTTTTTGTGATTATTGTAGTAGTACTAGTGTAGTATAGTCTCTTCTTCTTAGCGTGCCGATGACAACCCTTCCTGCTATATCTCTTGCCTGGCCCGGTATCCGGCCACGGCAGCGCCGTCCGCTGACGTAGCTATTAGGTCCTCACTAGAATAGGCAACAGGGCATGCGGAGCAAGATAAAAAGTGCTCCATGGTCTGCGGAGAGACGCCACACAAACACTCAAGTTCGAAACCATCCGAGAACCTCCACCTGTGGAGTTAGTATTTACTGCTGCTGACCTGAGTGCGAAGTCTGTTTAAACCCTTCCATATATGCCACAGCAACGTGAAGACTTTCCGCAGGCTCGATGAACTGGTCGGAGTGGCAATTCTCCCGCCAGACTTTGCATCTCTCCGAGCTAACATTGCGATCCAACGGCAACGAGCTCACACAGCCAAGAATACCCTTTCGACTTTTGAGCCTCCGGGGGACCGAGCTGTAGTTGTACATTGAGTGGCGTGAGTCACCCTCTTGCTTCGTACTTTACATGCGGCTTTCCACAGTCTTACGAATTCCGGGGGTGCAAAGGCTATGTGTGGGTACACGATTTGTACCGGGATCGGTTTAAGGCAACCGGCCTTTCTCTCACTGAATGTCTCATTCAGTGCTGTATCCACTAAGTTGGAGTGGTCGGAGCGGCTCCACACTGGGCAGGCATATTCGCCAGCGGAAAAGCAGAGTGCGATTCCAGTTGTTCGCGGGACCTGGGGAGACGCTCCCCATCTGGTAGATGTAAGTTGACAAAGCAGGTTGTTCTTAGCGTGGACTTTCTGCCTAACATTCCCGCAACGTTTCTTAAAGTTGAGGGACCTATCCAAAGTGATGCCATGATATTTTGGGTGGGGACTATGGGTGATTGGCATCCCCTGCCGCGAGATGTTGAGTGTTCGGCCCGCTTGACTATTACGAAGGTGGAATTAACGTCGCTTTCTTAGTCTCGAACCCATCTTCGATGTGTTGCGGGAGGATCAGGATCTAACCGGAGCAAGACTCTCCAGGTCTAAATCCAGCTTATTCCAGCATAGATTTTCAGCGACACCTATGAGGCGAGCTAGCAGTAGTCTTTCTAACAGTTTGTACGTGTGGCAGAGTAGCGATATAGGGCGAAAGTTTTTAGGATCGTCATATGGCTTACCAGGTTTGGGAATAACAAAGACCTTAGATCTCCTCCAAAGACGACGTATGTTCGCTGACTCCAAACAATGGTTAAAGCGTTGCAATAACGAGTTGCGAGTAACGAGTTGCGATACTGGGCCGAGGTACTTAATCTGGTCGACTGAAATGTTATCCAATCCGAAGGCCTTGCCCGAGCTAAGCCTTTGGATGGCTGGTACGATGTCTGCTAGCTGGAATGGGTTACACACAGATTCACTACGGGGTGACAATTATGTAATTGATATCGGGGAATCTGCTCAGGCGTTGTGATGAGTTGCCGTTCAGGTGTTGATGGGCAACTTGATTAGCCGGTACTGCAATGGGCGTATGAGGTAGTGGGGGTTCACTTGTGTGTTTGCGGATATGGTGGTCCATGCCTTTTTGCTGTTATGTGTCATGTAAATATCAGTTACCCTATCCATCCATTTTTTCTGGAATTTTTCGCTTATAAGTGACAGCAGTTTTTCATAAGCATATATATATATATATCTATTTTACACAGCTAACACCGTAATTTAAGTAATTTTTCAATGGCAGTTGTACAAAGTTTTTACTGTGCCAAGTACATTCTATAAGTTGATCGACTTATTACTCGTAAATTTGTACAGCCTACTTATCTGTGATAGTTTTCCTTTTAATTTCGTTATATTTACTACCGCCATGAATTTTTTCACATAACCAAGAGCAACCATTTCGCTGGCAGGGCAGGGGACACTTGACTCTAACATAAATTTGCAATTCAAAGCTTAATTTTACGCAAACGGATCTTTGAATCGAAAAATGGTTTTAACAAACCCATAATGTTTTTGAATGACCTATGCAACGATACTCCACACCATGGTATAGACGAGAAAAAGAAACCGTCCCCACTTTACGCCTATAGGAGGAACGCCAAAAACATTTTATTTTCATTTTACTACTTTTTCGGAATTATTAATATGTATATCCATGCCAAAATATAGCTTTCTAGTACTTAGATTCTCTGAGCTAAGCTGCGGACGGACAGACGAACAGAGCGAAACTATAAGGATTAATCCTTGTTGACTTCGGAACCCTAAAAAACGTAAACGTAAGTTCGTACATAACAATTATTGGTAGGCAATTATTTTAATATGTTCTTTCATGAAGTTGAAACGATTTTTAATTAAACATGAAACTGTGGCAAACAAGATTAAAATAGTGAAGGAGCCATTAAAACAAACATTATATAGTAAGACTACCAGGATATCAACAGATTTAAAATTTTGCCTAGTTATTGTAGTTATACATTTTTAAAACCAACTAAACACTGGCAAAACACATTTTAATAAAGTAGGTACTTGAGTTTATCAAACCTTACCTGGCACACCTTTTAACAAAAGAAAAATACCCGTACAAAAATTAAAAATCATACATCAGTTTGAAAAAATTAAGTCAGAGGCAGAGTTAGCCCTGCTGGATCCTTTCGACGATTGGCGCCATTCTTACCTTGAACTATCGATGGATATTGAACGTTACTCATAGAGAAACCGCTTCTTATAAATAAGCATTTCAGAGTATTACTTTCTATGTATATTAAATTGACATTCAAACACACAGTACTTAAGGGTTTTATATTCCATAACTTAAATTTCATAAACCGTCGACATAGAGCTATAAATAATTGTTAAATCAATATATCTCGAATACATTTTTCAGTATTAATGCGTCCATTGTTCAGTTGGGCATTCTCTTTTGATTTTTCACAGAATTCACAAAAATGGGTAAGGTAAAAGAAAAAGGTTATTCATTAGTGTGCCAGTTAGGTTAAGTTTGTTTAATTAATTAGTCTGCCAGTGAAAACATTGGTAGCGTGTTTTAACTCGGAAAAGTTGGTTAAATTTTACATGCAAGCCTAATAAAATTACTACCTGAAAGACCTGTATCCCGTCAGGAATAACGTAAAAACGAGAAAAGGTGCCTTTCGCTTTCTACTAATTAATAAATATATACTTCGCTAGATTATATTTCAAAATATCTCTTGTAAATAGAAACTGGGTATTTATGTCCAAGCTTACCACAGTTTAAGGAAAAGATTGCAATGCCCCCAATAGTGCAAGAAGACATGGAGCAGCATCATTGCTGTAGTTTCTTTTAGATATTCAATTAACAATCAGCTTTGCTGTGATGATATGCCTTATTTTTCACAATTCTTTTCAAGTTCATTACTAACTAACTTAACTTTTCAGATAACCTGGGTCTGGTACGTGGCCACGTTCATATCAACGTCAGTGGCGTTCATTAGGTTCTCAGAAGTGCAGTTGGATGGGCACTCAGTGAACCCCAGCTTATGAATCATATTCTGGGTTATATCATATTTTATAGTACTCATAAACATGCTCAATGTATGAATGTATTATTACATTCTAAAATAAATAACAGTCCCGGTTTGTGCAGTAATTAATCAAAGAGATATAAGCGTTCAGTTTTGTGTGTTTAGTTATTTACTGGCAGCCAGAGGCAACGGATGGAGCCGCCCATTGTTGGAGACATGCGAGTTATAAGCCGAATTATTTGCAGCTTGGCGCGGGTGGAGATTGACGGTGTTTTATACAGGATCTACCTATTCATATTTCGACTTTTCGGAGAGTTTAATATTTTTATTTATTATATACTTTAATGTACACCACAAAATATGTACAGAACAAACATTCACAAAAACAAGTGTACAATGCGCGGTCTATTTTTATTACTTGTAAATTACATTTATAAGTTGGTTGCGTGAAAAATGGAGTGGAAGGCCTTAGGCATGCGGAGGGACGAAATAGGGTAGATGATTTTAATATGAGAATCACGTCGAAACGGTCAGTCGTATTTTTAGTAAAAAATATATGTTACATAAGAACATTTTCTTAATAAAATTTTCTTATATAAAATTTTGAGTTTTATTCGTATAACATAGTGTAATTAATTTGTAAATTTCTGTCTAACCCGACAATCGCACCAAAACCGCCGGGCGTATTTTAATGTAAAAGGATAGACAGTATGATAAATAGGGATATTTCATTGACTCATCGTTGAACACATTTAACCACCTTTCACTCTACATATTTTAGAGTAAGTTTATGATATTAAGACCTAGGCCTATAGTATCTAGTTCAATACATATGTTATATTACGCCCAATTTACCTGTTAACCAATCATAATAAGAAGTAATAAAGTTCTTTTAATTCCTGCAGTTTCTATATTCTAATTAAGTTGGAGAGCCGGACGTCGCGCGCCTGTAGTATACAAGAGAGACGCGATTTCTTTACGTAGCTACTGTTATTGCACCCATTTGCAAGTCTTTGTTATTCTCTGCACTAGCACGGAGTACTTCTGTTTCTCTTTACACAACATATCAATTTGCTCGTAAACTTTACTCTCTGTGAAATAAAAGTTGCGGCAAGGGTTTGTTGAATAATTAAACGGTACGTGAACCACGAAAATATTTGATGTTTATGAAGCATACGATATTAATATTCTCTTATTACCGACTGTTTACCCTTGAAAATATTTCATATTTGTGAAGCTTTCAATATTAAGATTCTCTTGGTAGGTAAACTGTATACCTAATGGAAGCTAATCAAAGATTTCAAAATACTCGAAAGTGTAGAAACTTCCTCGTTGTTCCACATTCTGCTCATGAATATTCGCAAGCTCCCCCGTGCTCGTCTTGTTTGCTTATTTTAATATACTTAATATGGAGAAAGGAAGAAAAGTATATATTTTCGTAACGAGGGTCGTATATGCAGATGTACACTATAATACTTTTCGTTGAACCCGTTCCATGCATTTGTGCTAGCCCAATTTTTAACCGACTTACCAAAAAAGGAGGCGGTTCTATGTTCGACATTATGTATGTTTTTTACTTTTTTTTTTAATGTATATCTCCGTCAATTGTGGACCGATTTTGAAAATTCTTGTTTGGAAGAGTATATTCCGAAATTGGTCTCATTTTAATTTGGTGAAGATCTGATGAAGAACTTCGGAGAAATACAACAGAACTCTGCAATAAATAACGGCAAATCTCTCGGGATTGCTGCAATCGCATGTCTATTTATTGTTTATACCATTTCATAACATAACATCACGCCAGTACGCTCGAAAGGGTTATGCTGATCTCTCATTTCACCGGTTATATTCAAGTTTCATGTTATTCGTGTAATCTGTTTTGTAGTTATAGGTACTTACTTATCTACTTCCCTATTAGGTAGTTACAACTAAAAAGTGATAAACAAAAAACTTTTTTACAAAAAAACCGACCGAACCGACTTCCAAATAAGAAAACTAGAAAGTGAAAAATAACTTTATTTTTGTAAGTCGGTGTCCATAATTTAAAAAAATTGGTACCTACCAAAGACACCGACTTCCAAAAATAAAGTTATTTTTCACTTTCTAGTTTTTTTATTTGGAAGTCGGTAGAATTTTTTTGTAAAAAAGATTTTTTTGTTCCGCCTGTGTAGGCAATTACAACATTCCGGATGAAGCCAACTCGGCTGCGCTTGTTCAAACTCGCGTTGTTCGAATACATGCATTTTAGCTTTATAGCTTTTATATGTGCCATGCCAGACACTGCAAAAAAAATGGAAGTTAGATTTGAAATTGATGAAGATTTTTTTAATAATATCGAATATTACTGCAATACTAAATACATAGACGTGCTTTTGCAAGCTTTTATATAATTTCACATATAATTATCCAAATGTGTCGATTTTTATAAAATAGGCTGTATAAATTAACTTTTTTAAACTAAATATACCTAATATATATGTGGACCAAGGGATTAAATACGGCATTATTTTAATTTGAAAATGCCCAATATGAGTAGGCAATATGATAAAAACTATTGAAATAATTAAATTGACCGGGCTTTCTGAATAATGTGCACCACTTATTGGGCCGAGTAATAAAAAGATGTTTATTTAAATTATTTTAATATTGACATTGGTTTTAATATAGAATAGATGTGCGATTACGATTTAAGCACCAAAGTAGACGGGGCTCCTAATTCTGTCTGCAGGGTCTAAAGTAACCTAACATGAAGAAGATGATCCATGTCGTGGTGCACTGGTACCCTAAGCTCTTGAGCTCGCTTCGCTCTCTCTGTGGACTAATTCATTGACCATAATTATCGAATTGTTCAACCGTTTAGCAACCGAATTACGTAGCAACATTCTTAATGACCGGACAATGTGATAAATATAGAAGTTTAAATCAGTATTTATTTACATTGCCCGATTTGACTTGAATAGATTCATATTGCCCGGGCATATTACATAGTGCCCTGATTAATCACTTGGTCCATGACATATGTAGAAGAAACTGAGTGAAATGTATCAACCACTCACCTGCAATTGGCGATCCGCTTTATTCTCCTTGGGGTACCCCGGCAGATGATGATAGCTCGCTGGTTGCGTTCTAGGACGTGCTGAATCTCGTGTTGGCCTTGTATTTATAGTTTATGTTGTTTTATCGCGTTTTTATAATTAATTCGGGAGCGCCAGCTAAAAGCAGCGTGTTGGTTCGCGACCGGTTGACTAGAGAGAGATTTTACATAGGTGGCAGCACTTGTCGCTGCTTAAGGTGCGTTCGGATATATTGTGGCTGATACATTAAATAAAGTGAAAGTAATTTATATTTCTGTAGTCTTGTGCTAATAATATTAAAAATATTATAATTAAAGAATAGTACGGAACATGCCGCCGACCTTAAAATGATCCATTTTAAAGAATGAAATTTGAAGCTAATCTAACTTAGGACTAAAGAGTAAAGAAAGGTTAACGAATCCCTATTCAATAGGTAGGGGACAGACCTTTACCACAGGTCTCTTAGTGAGCGTGTTACCAATGCGTACGGTTACCACGCGAGTAACACCGTCCGCGCCTGGATGGAGCTGATGCACGCGAGCCAGGCGCCACTGTAGCGGCGGCAGTGTGTTATCAATTAAGACTACCACTGAACCCTCTGCGAGGGATGATGTTGATTTATCGCGGAACCATTTACCCCTCTGCTGGAGTTGATGAAGGTATTCAACACTCCAGCGTTTCCAGAAATGTTGTACTGCCTGTTGAATGATTTGCCATCGAATAAGGCGATTGGGGTGGTCATTAGATACATCCATTTCTGGTAATGAAGTCAATGGTTCCCCGATTAAGAAGTGTCCCGGTGTAAGCGGTAGTGGATCAGTAGGATCATTACTTTGTAGGCAGAGTGGTCTGGAGTTAAGAACCTCTTCTATCTGACACAGGAGTATATTAAATTCATCATGGGATAAAGTGAGTTTCCCCACGACTCTGTAAAGATGGCTTTTCGTGCTTTTTACAGCGGCTTCAAATATACCCCCGAAATGGCTTGCATACGGCGGGTTAAAGTGCCAAGTTATAGATAATTCTGACTACCCTTTATTTATATGCATTTGGTTAGCTTCGTTTTGTAAAAAAGTTTGTAAATCTTTTAAATAATTATCGCAGCCTACAAAGTTACGACCGCAATCCGAATAGATATCGGTACAAAGTCCGCGGCGGGAAATGAAGCGGCGCAGAGCGTTGAGAAATGAATCCGTCGATAAGTCTGGCACTAACTCAAGATGCATAGCCTTTGTTGACATGCACACAAAGACGCAAACGTAAGCTTTGTAAACCTTCGCGTTACGAAATTTACTAGATTTGAGATAGAAATGCCCTGCGAAATCCACTCCTACGTATAGGAACGGTCTGAGGGCACGCACCCTTGCGGCAGGCAGTGAAGCCATGGGCGGCTGTGGAGCAGACGGCTTAGTGCGGAAGCAAGGCACGCAGCGGCGTGTGCGCATGCGGACTGCATCGCGAGCAGATATTATCCAGTACGTTTGTGAAATAAGAAACTGTAATGTCTGAGGACCGACATGTAGATGAAGTTTATGAAAATAGTCTATGAGTAAGCTCGTCAAGAAATGTTTTTTAGGTAGAATAATCTGATGCTTAGCATCGTAAGGAATTTGGGCCCGTTGTATCCTGCCGCCGACCCTGAGAAGCCCGGCGCTATCTATAAAGGGTTTTAGTTTTTGAAGCTTGTTCGAACAAACATCGTTGTCCTTCAGACGATTAATGTCGTCAGCGAATTGATTTTGTTGTACGAGCATGATAACTCGTTGCAACGCGAATTTTATTTCAGAGACTGTTATTTGAGAGGACAAGTATGATTTTGTCTTACGACATTTATGATAAAATCGGAATATTAATGAAACGACGCGTAGTAATCTCGGTAAAGACGAAAACCGCTCGAGAAATTGTAATTCAGGCGTTTCTTGCTTTGTTATAAGAATGTGCTTACGTCGTTCTTCATTTGTTTGTAAGTCAACGTTCGAAATAGGCCAATCAGATTGCGCCTGTTTAAGCCCATGGAACCAAAGCTCTTTGTCTAAGTTAGACGGCAGAACACCTCGAGATGCAGGGTCCGCGGGGTTGTCCTCAGAGCGCACGTGGCGCCAGTGTGCAGCGGGCACGCGACAAGTGGTTTCTGTGACACGGTTGGACACGTAAGTGCACCATTCGTATGAAGACGATCGTAGCCATGCAAGTGTGACCACAGAATCACTCCATGCATATACATTGTCGATTGACAGAATGCCATTATAAGTAGACTTTTTCAAATTCATATGTACTTTCTAAGATTATCTTGGACATCGCAGGCAACGGTGAAGGATAACATCGTGAGGAAACCTGGACTTATATACTTAATATAAGTCTGAAATAGCCAAGTCAGAGGCCTGTGGGGTTTCCCAGAGGCGGCTTAATTAACTCTGACACCAGAGGTGGCCACACCTCACACGAAAAGAAGATTATAAGTAGAAAGGATTTTATGTATCAATTTTGATAATAAAATAGCACCACGCAGCTCCAAGCGTGGGAGTGTTATGCGTTTCAAAGGCGCAACCTTTGTCTTCGCAAAAAGTAGGTAGACATGGACCGTGCCCTGTGCATCAATAACGCGTAGGTATACGCATGCAGCGTATACCTTCTCGGAGGCGTCAGAGAACCCATGAACTTGTATTTCATTATTGTTATGAGGAAGCACGTGACGTGGCAATGTTTTTTTTTTTTTTTTTGGGTTTGCTCTTGACTCTAGCCTAGGTCAGAGATGATGGAGACAAAGTCGACGATGGAGTGAGCTTACCCAGAAGAAGCCTGTTTACTCTAACTTTGAAGAGATTCGGGTTGTATGCGTTTGGAAACACAGACACAGGTAGTGAGTTCCACTCTTTTACTGTGCGCATTATGAAGGATGTTTGGAAGCGTTTGGTGCGAATTGGCGGAATGGCAACTAAGTGAGGATGGTAACTTGCAGTGCGTCTAGATGTCCGATGGTAGAAGGGGGCCGGTGGGATGAGGTCGTGGAGTTCCAGAGCACACTCGCCAAAGTATAGTCTGTAGAAGACCGACAAGCAGGCAACCTTACGGCGATGAGCCAAGCTGTGAAGCTTGGCATCCACCAGTTTGCCGTCGCCAATTAGTCTCTTAGCTCTGCGTTCCATCGAGTCAAGCGCGGCATACTGATATTTAGCTGAGCCATCCCAGAGGTGGCTGCAATACTCCATGCAGGATCGGACTTGCGCCTTGTAAAGAGTTAAAAGCTGTCCAGACGTAAAGTATCGCTTCACTCTGTTTAAGATGCCTAGTTTTTTTGCCGCAATTTGGGCTTTGTACTCAATGGAGGCCCCGAAGTTAAGACTGGATGTCAACTCCATGCCAAGGAGCTCGAGCCGATCTGTTACAGGAACAGATGCACCCCGAAAAGTAGGCGTTTGGGTGAAATGAGTCCTCTTTATGGTAAAAAGACATGCCTGTGTTTTGGTGGCGTTAAAAGCGACCAGATTGTCATCACCCCACTGGGAGACATGGCTTAAGGTCAAATCTATCCGCGCCACCATAGCCTCTCTCAAGGAACGAACTTCATCCCCGTTGGTTTTTGCGCTGGACAAGTATCTCTCTGAAACAGTACTGTCATCCGCGTACCCAACAATACCAGGCAGAAGTAGGTCATTGATGTGCAGCAGGAAAAGAGTTGCAGAGAGAACAGACCCCTGAGGAACTCCGGCATTAATAGCCTTAAGTTCAGAGGAGCAGCCGTCAATGACTACTCGGATCGACCGTTCACTGAGGAAATCTGATATCCAGCTACAAAAACCAGCTGGGATGCCATAAGCAGGAAGCTTGCTGAGTAGACCAGCGTGCCAGACCCTGTCAAAGGCCTTTGAGATATCGAGCGATACAGCAAGAGCTTCGCCGTGTTTCTCAATGGCTTCACCCCAGCAGTGCGTGACAAACACAAGAAGATCGCCAGTTGACCGTCCCCGGCGAAAGCCATATTGACGGTCACTGAGGAGATCATTGTCTTCAAGGTAGGTCAGCAACTTACTGTTCAGTACCCTTTCCATAACCTTGCACAGTATGGAGGTAATAGCTATCGGACGGTAGTGGGCAGGGTCTGCACAGTCGCCCTTTTTGGGTACTGGTTGTACATTTGCAAGCTGCCAGGATTTCGGCACCGTTCTTTTTTTAAGAGAGAGGCGGAACAAGTGAGTCAACACAGGAGACAGTTCAGGCGCATACTGCCTCAATACTCTCGCTGGAATGCCGTCAGGCCCGCTGGCTTTGTTCACGTCTAGGCTGCACAATACTCTCCGAACCTCTTTAGTGTGAACTGCGATCTCCGGCATTGAAGAGACACAGTGAGGTATATTAGGTGGTTGCTTTGAGCCAGCATCCAGACGTGAGCTGCTAGCAAAGAGAGATGCAAATAAATTTGCTTTCTCACTTGCAGAGTGAGCCAGCGACCCATCAGGTTTCAGCATTGGAGGTAAAGTGGGACGACAGAAATTAGTTTTAACCGCTTTGGACAGGGACCAAAACTGTTTACTTCCCGGAGGGTGCGATGCCAGCTTGGCCCCGATACGTCCAATATGGTCAAAACATGCCCGACGTAGAACCCGCTTGCAGAGCTTGGCAGCAGAATTAAAGGCTCTTTTCCTCGCGCGAACCCTACGCGCTCTAACTTTGCGGTCGCGGGCCTTGACCCAGGCTTGGTAGGCAGACTCTTTTCGGGCCTCAGCGTGGGCGCATTCTGCATTATACCAAGGCCGGGATTTGTGACCGAGCGGGATATCGGAGAATGGAATAAAATACTCCATTCCCTGCCGTATCACGTCCGCAACCACGTCAGCACAACACGAGGGGTCACCCGAGGAGAAGCACACATGCCGCCAAGGATAAGACACAAAAAAGTGCCGCATCTCATCCCAGTCTGCTGACTCGTACCGCCATACTCGCCTCGTGCCTCTAGGACTCTCATCTGGAGGAGAGCAGGTCGAAACGGATTTCACCAGACAGTGGTCAGACGTTCCCAGCGGGGCTGAGACCGATACCGAATGACTGTCCGGATCAGTCGTCATCAGAAGGTCCAAGCAATTGGGTGTATGGCCGTCTACATCCGGTACCCTCGTTGCCACATTCACCAGCTGGGTAAGATCTAGCGTCAAAGCAAACTTGCGCGCCTCCAACCCAGCATGGTCAGTTTTCTGGTACGGGAACAGCCACTCCTTATGATGGGCGTTAAAGTCCCCCAGAAAAATAAGCTTCGCTGTTGGGTATCGTTGCTGGGCTACATCAGTCGACTCTACGAGGCTATTAAAGAGCGCTGTTGACTCCTTGTCACCGCTATGTGATCGGTATACGCCGATGTAGATAGACTTTTCCACGCCTGTATCCACAAGTAGCCATATGGCAGAAAAACCCGATTTCTCAAAGCAACGGAGACGACGACAACAAATGTCATCGCGGACGTACACACAGACCCCAGCTTGTCTCTTGAACTTGTGCTCAAGAGAGTAACCCGGGTAGTTGAGGTACGCCACGTCCGACGGGGTTGTTATCTTCGTCTCCGTTAGGAAAAACAGATACAAATGTAATTAATTGTAGTGAGGGAAGCTCAGATATAAAAGTTGACCAGAGGTCACAAACACCTTCGGGTGGAGCTTCATCCCAACCAGACCCAGAGATCCATAAAAGCTGAATTAAATGTTTCGCAAATAATATAATAGGACTGAGAAAACCTAACGGATCATATATTTTTGAAATCTCTGAAAGCATGATACGTTTCGTGCATTTCTGAGGGCGAGTTTCCACCTGATAAGAAAAGGTATCTGACTTTGGGTTCCATTTGAGACCCAAAACCTTAACAGAAGTATCAGTATCGAGTGCTGAAAGAATTAGAGCGTCGTCTGGATTCGAAACGTCACTGCTAATAGATGATAAGAATTCAGGGCAGTTGCTTGTCCATTTGCGGAGTTCGAAAGTTCCCGCTTTGCAAATGGCCGTGAGCTGCCGCTGCATCTCAAGACCGACATCAAGAGTGTCAGCCCCAGTCACTACATTGTCGACAAACACCTCGTTGCGCAGCACTTGCGAAGCAAGTGGGAAAGAGGCAGCTTCATCAGTCGCTAACTGACGGAGTGTGCGAAGAGCTAAAAAGGGAGCTGAAGCAACGCAAAATTTGACCGTGCATAAACGATACTCCTGCACTCCTGTGGGGATCGTTGGGAGAGTATCTCCACAGAATGCGTTGGAAGTCACGGTCTTCGGGTCGGACTCCGATAAAACGATACATCATTTTGATGTCAGCAGTAAATACTATCTTGTGTAGTAGACTAACTTTAAAAGTACGTCGTTTATATCTTGGTGGAGTTTTTGACCAATTAATAAATTATCATTCAGTGAGCGACCACTAGTAGTTTTAAAGGAAGCGTCAAAAACGACTCGGACTTTAGTAGTTGCAGAAGATGTTTTTACCACGCAGTGGTGAGGTATATAGTATGGGATCTTATCACAATCCGTAGGTCCTGTGACAGGTTCCATATGCCCTAAGTTCTCGTATTCTTTGAGACACTTAGCGTACTCTGCTTGTAAAGCAGAGTCTCTTGAGAGCCTTTGCTCGAGCTTGTGAAAACGAGAAAGTGCGATTTGACTTGATTCGCCGAGATTTGGCGCGTGTTCTTTGAAAGGAAGAGAAACAATGTATTTTCCACTGTTATCTCTTTTGTGAGTGTTAACAAAAATAGACTCACAAAGGACTTCATCGTTAGTTAGTAAGGGGTTGTCATCAGGCATTGATTCAAGCTCCCAAAATCTTTGGAGTTGCACATCAAGCTTATATGTGCTAATATTCATGCAGACTTGCACTGGCAATGAATGAGAAATTTTACCGTTAAGTAAGTAGCCAAAAATACTATTTATAGCCACAGGTGTACCCTGTGGTCCTATTATGTTATCGTGCAATAGTATATTGTGACTATAGTCTGAACCTAAGAGAAGTTCAACGGGACGCGCAGAACGTAATTCCGGGTCCGCTAGGGAAAGATTTTGAATATGAGCTATTTGCTCGAAATCGCTTGTAATGTTAGGTAAATAACTTGTTATCTTCGGCAAGATAAGAGCTTCGATATATAGTTTAGTTTCTGGTTTGTTGTAAGGCGTGACTTCACACAAAACATATCCGCAAGGCGTTGGACGCACGACTCCGTGATGAGTGTGGCTTGCGAGCCCTGATCGACTAGAGCACGTACAAGGTGAGGTATGTACTGGCCAGAGTTCATAGAACGCACGTTAACCAATGCGGTGGTAAGAAGAACTGTACAATTTTCTTTGTGCCGCGACAATGTAGGCGTAGATGAACCTTCCGCTACTGATGAGTGCTCAGGGGAAGAGACGTTACATTCGCTGGTTAATGTTACTTTTGATTCAACATCTTCATGTATTGAAGAGTGATGACGTTGTGAACATACACGGCAGTTATGTTTCGATTTACAATCCTTGAGATCGTGGCCAGAAAATAAACAATTGTTACAAATTTTATTTTGTTGAATAAATGATTTCTTTTCTAATATGGTTAATTTATTAAAACTATCGCATTTATTCAAAGGATGAGTATTATCTTTGCAAAAAGAACACTTCATAGAATGGAAACGTTCGGTAGAAGTCGTCGCATGAACACTCATTGTGCGCGCGGGCCGTGCAGATGATGCGTCATACAGTCGTGTGAACGGAGCGGCGGTGTAGTGTGCGTCAGAGTGGGAGCGGGACATAGCCGAGCGCGCGGACACGGCCGCGGCGGTGGCGCTCGGGTAGCGCGAGGCGGCGGCAGAGGGCACGGACGGCGCGCGGTGGTCGCTTGAGCTGCGGCAGGACCCCGCCCCTGCTATAGCAGAGGACATTACCTGGGACGCTGATAACTCCTTCTCTAGGAATTCGAGCAAATCACTCACGTGAGGAATCTCACACGGTGACTTCAATGATAATTCGAAACGCTTTCGAATACTTGGAGTAATTTTTCGTAACAAAATATTCAAAAGAATGAAACTCCATTGATCGACCGAAACATCGAAAGATTTTAACGCTGTCAAGTTTTCATGATAAACATTCAATATGTTGCGTAAGCTTTGCTCGACATTTTTTTAATTGACTAATTCGACATCAAGTATTTTATCTAAATGTTTGGTTGCAATTATTCGATCGTTCTGATAACGGTGAATTAAAATTTGCAAAGCGTTACTATAGTTATCACCTGTAATGGGAAGTGACTTTAATAAATTAAATGGCTCGCCCCGTAAGGACAAAAGTAGATAACGGAAACGTTCAACGTCTGTTATTTGTTCATTGTTATGGATTAAAGACAAAAACAAATCGTAGAATGCATTCCATTCTGTTAAATTACCATCAAATGTTGGTAATGTAAGTGTCGGAAGCTTAATTTTCGAATGAGTGGGATGAGTGTGAGAACAACTGATAGGCTGTATGCTCGCCGCACTTTGTTTACGTTGTATAGTTTTTAAATTATCGGACGTAATTTGAACCTTATAGTACAGATTATCAAATTTATTACGAATTTCTAATTGTTCTTAGGGCCTGAACTCGCCACTTTTTACTAAAAGTTTTTCGATTTTACCTTGTATGAGGAAGAATTGTTTTTTAACATTATTCAGATCTTTTACACGGACACGGAATTCCGCTTCATCCGAAGAACAATCAGCCATACGTTGGATGCTATTGAGAAAGATATTACGTTCAAATTGTAATTGTTCCAACTCCATACCGACTCAGTTCGTAATGCAGGTGTGTATAAAAATAAAAGTTGTTAGGTGTGTAGTACACTAACAACGATGAAATCATGTGAAACAGTGAAATTTAACTGTGCTCCTCATGGGCGTCGCCAGCCGATGGCCTAGGGGGGGCAAGTTGATATGGAGAATGAGAAAAGTATGAATAGTAGGCAAAGTCGAGAGCACATAAGGCTTTTCACTTGTAGTACGAGCCTTACATCTACAGCGATTGTAATAATATCGGTATCGTCATCATCATCATCCACAGCCTGACTTCGCCCACTGCTGAGCATAGGCCTCTCTCTTCTTGTTCCAATCACCACGTTCCCGTGCCAACCTCATCCAGGTTCTACCCGCAATGGCAACAATGTCATCAGCCCATCTCGCCGCTGGACGACCAATACTTCTTCTTCCAGTCCTTGGACGCCATTCAGTCACCACCTTACTCCACCTATCATCACCGCGCCTTGCTTAATATCGGTATAGTTCTCGCCAAACTTCTTGGCCGTCCCGAAGTTGGCTGCAATGTCTGCGCAGTAGTAAATCATACAATAAAAAAATTAATTAAAAAAATCAAAATACCCGACTGCTTAAAAACCGAACTAAAAAGACGTAAACAAGAAGAAAATCATGCTGTGCAGTCGGAAGATACATATTCGCGAGCTGGCTGATCAAAACCAGATGTATCCTCCGACTGCACAGCATGATTTTCTTCTTGTTTACGTCTTTTTAGTTCGGTTTTTAAGCAGTCGGGTATTTTGATTTTTTAAATTAATTTTTTTATTTATAACTTTTTAGTTAACATTTTTTTCGAATTAGGTACATTTAAATATATAAGTGATATATATTTTTGAAATCACCTCTTGAAAGCCTTTATTTTGATACCCCACACGATGGGTTTGGAAGAAAAAATAAAATTGGCCCCCCACAATATGGCGCCCACAAGTCGCCATTTTCCTATTTTCCTATTCCCTATTCCTATTATAATGTAGCCTATGACACTCGCAAGGTTAAGACGAATCGATTGACGTATGAATCATCAAAATCGGCCAACGCGTTAGGTCTCTGGAACGCCACATAGGAACAAACATACATACATACATACTTACATACATACATAGACTGATAAACACATTACCCTCCTTCGGCAGTCGGGTAAAAACAGTACCGATCCATGCCTTGCGCATCGGAAAGCCAACTTCAGGGCTATACGTTGTGCACGGAAGAGCGATCAAAATGTTTAACGCTTTTCCGTGTCGGGAAAGAAGGTTTTTGCCTATTTTAGGATATCAACAACGGTTCGATCTGTTGGGTTTGGTTTATATATTCATTCGAGTTTCGACGTACGGGAATGATCAATCAAACAAGTCAAGTCAAGTCTTAGGACTGTGGTTACTTTACATTTGGCAACTTTTTTAGAATCTCTAGGGGGAGGCAGCTGCCCCCCCCCCCTGCCTCCCCTTGGCGACGCCCTTGGTTACAAAGCAACTTTGGCAATGGTGCGAACATAGAAACTTATATGTGTTCGCTTCATAAATAAATAAATAATAAACAAATTGTTTATTGGAACCAAATTTGTACAATCTAACACATATGAACATCACGCAAAAATAACAAATTCACATTAACGAGTAACAATTTGTATCAGTAGTATTTGTTATTAATTCTGGCACCCAAAGAAAGATTTAACTTGTGTTATGGGTACCAGGATCCTCACATTTGTGTTGTATATCAAAAATTACATCAGAGGGTCAGAAGTTAGAGAAATAAATTACATCAAAGGTTCAGAGGTTAGAGAAGTGATAAGACAAAATAAACCATAGCCTTTTCATTTGTGTAAGTGTGTTGAATGTGGAGTTGTGATTTTGCGGGTTGGTGTATAGGAGAGAATTCGTGTATAGGTTGTGTATTATAGGAAAGACAACTTTATGCGATTTTCTGTTTCGTCTTAGCTATGTACTATCATGGTCAAAACTGCAGTCATAACTTCACGAAACTATAGCATAGCCAATCAGTTCCACTTACGACCTTCTTCTATAGACACATAACACTCATACACAGAACTGTATATCGAACTCTTTCATAATGAACCAATGAGAACGCGATATGACCACAACGTCATACTATTTATTAAAATCACAAAACATGTGGGTGGTGGTGTTTGAAATCCATCCTCATCTGTAGATATTATAATATAAAAAAAACGTTTATTTAAACTCTATAACATTGTGGGTAGATTTCAAACACAATACCCACACGTTTTTTCGCTAACATCGATCGCACTTACTCCCGTATATTGCTATTTATCAAGAATCCTAGAGAGCACGGTAAATAATCATTTAACTTTAAATTAGTTTGATTAGAATGAGGTATTTAATTTCGTGATCAAACTTAAGTTTCCAACTGGCCTAGCGGTTAACACTGCTAGAAAAACCACTTAAAGCCTGGTTCGAAACCCGTATCTCATAAAAATAATATTATTTAATTTTCTTTATTTATTATTCTATACACATTTTATAAATTTTTACATATTATTTTTTATTTAAAAAATAATCAAATTATTATTATTAAAATTTAATAAACTTAATTTATGAATATCTGTTTCTTCATTTAAATTAAATGCCTTAATATTAATAAAGATTTAAATCTTAACTATCTTTTTGAGGTTATCTTATAAATAATAGAAAAACATTAAATACCATAGCATAATAATTTTGTTATTATTTTAATAATATTATGTTCGTCGCTGCATTAATTACTTTATATTATTACTTTGTATTCAGTTGTCCGGAAGATTTGCGTTTAGTCTTTAGTTAATTGGATCTTGAGCATTGCATTTGAATGAGGGTAGAACTTTTTATTTTCGTCGGTAAAATCACCGAAGATGAGGGTATATTGAAACAATATGAATTGCTTGAAGAAGTACTTAGATATCTTTACCGTGACTTAGTACGACGTTGTTGGTTGGTGAATTTCATTCAAAGCGTTCGAGGTATTATCAATCAATCAATTTATAAAAAAAACGTTGCCCCACACTAGGAATTTCTTCCTGGGTTGGTTCCTGGTATGGTAGGTATTATAATAGCGGTGTTTATTTGAATATCATAATGCAAGCAAATATATGTTTAGAAAATAGGGCAAACATTGGTGCCTTGTCTAAGAATAGGCTAAATACAATCACAAAGAACAATGGCGAAATTTTAGCTGACTTAAATTTGAGCGTCTGAAAGTGAGTTATATACAAAAGACATTCTATTAATTGTATATGATTTTTAAAGTATAATTAGGCCTGGTCCAAAATAGATTAAAAACAAACATATTAAATAAAAAGTTATTTGATTTTTTAGTTCATTTCTTTAGCGTAGTGTTGCCATTGCGGATGGCCGTTGGGGCCGAAAAGTTCTGGAATGGCGACCGCGAACCGGAGGACGATATGTTGGAAGGCCTCCCACTAGGTGGACCGATGACCTGGTTAAGGTTGCGGGAAGGCGCTGGATGCGAGACGCACGGGATCGGTCAATGTGGCGACGCCTGGGGGAGGCCTATGTCCAGCAGTGGACGTCTTTCGGCTGAAATGATGATGATGATGATGATGAGTGTTGCCATTATATATTTTATCTGCTAAGTGACAAGTAGTAACTATATTAAGTAATAATATCATTATTGTATTTATTGCAGTAAATGAGTTAACAATACAGTTTATGTCGAAGTGTAGATGTTCCTTGTAGGTAGGTATGAATATTGTAGTGTAGTAGAAATAAATGAATTACTCTCAATTAATGATTAGCAAAAAGACTAGTAACCAAGTCTAAAAAAAATATAGCTTGGTTGTTGACGACAACCTTTTGATACACGTCAAAGTCACTTAGTTTAAATAAATATACTCTTTCCAAAGAGTATACTACACAGTTCATGCTAAAATAACTAGATAAGGGAAATACTAATGCGATATTCCCCTTTTACTTCCTCGAAATTGAATAATATTACCTATTAAACACATTATTAAAAGTTACCCAGACATAACCTATAAAAGTTTATGACTGAATATCTATTATTCTCTACATTCCCGTACAAAAATTCTTGCACAAATTAATTCAGAACATCACCCTGAGTTAAATCAGATATTTTTCATTTAAAGACTTTTGAATTTAATCTCAGCTAAAACAATGTATGGGCACCTGCCATTGTTCTTTCTGATGCAACCGGATTGTGTGTAAGTTATTTAAAAAAATCATTTTAAATGTGGTGCGTGATATTTTTTTGTCAAGTAAGCAAATAAATCACTTTTTTGAAATGTTTAATAAGTGTTTTTTTTTCATTTTAGTGGAGAACTGTGATTCGTTACATAACGAAGTTTGAGGAAGAAGGAAGTCTCAAGATTCGTGCATGAAGTGGCAGACAACCGCTTATAAGTCAGTCTCAATGAAGTTTTATGGTGAATGAATATGAAAACAATGGTTTTATACCAACTAGGCGTTTTGCTAGTGAATTCGAGACGTCATTGCGCACTGTTCGTCGCGCACTGCATGCCGAAGGAAATAAGTGACATAATTTAGTATTTTAAATCAATGTTAGAAATCTTTTAACTTGGACCACCGCCTTATCTCGGGAATGTGTTGAATTGACGGACAACAAACCATTTGTTTTTCTTTTACACTCACTGGGATAATACT
Source organism: Anorthoa munda (assembly GCA_945859665.1). Taxonomy (NCBI): domain Eukaryota; kingdom Metazoa; phylum Arthropoda; class Insecta; order Lepidoptera; family Noctuidae; genus Anorthoa; species Anorthoa munda. The sequence continues at coordinate 41,408,404 of OX243897.1, read as the reverse complement.
TCTTAAAGGTTTGCATATTGTTGTAATGTTAGTGACAATTTGTCTTTATGTGTATAAAGATATTTAAACCGATCTAAGAACCAATTTATTTTGTAAAAAAGGTTTTAATTGTGTTACAATATTATTTATTACTATTAAATTTATTGTTTTAATTATTAACGGTACTCTATGTAAACATCATTGTATCATATTATTTCAATCAATGGTTGGTTGGTTTTGAAACAGGGGATGCCCTGGCAATAGTAAATATTACGGTTGTATTGTTGAGGTTAAGCTTCAATCCTCTTTTCCTAGAGAAAACGAAATAATTAAGCTATAGCCTCAATAATAATAGTTATCATATTATTATTCAAAAATTCAAACTTATCTATCTTTTTTATCTGCCTACTATTTAAATTAGTTGTAACAATATTTATTAAATCAATAAATTACTTTATTTTCAACATGTTTTCTTTTTTAATGGTTGGGTATAAACAATATTAACAAAGGATGCATAAATAGCTTTTGTTTTTATTTTATAGCTTTTCTAAGATGCATTCCTTTCTTGTAACTTACTAGTAACTATTTGTTACCATGAGTATAGGTTACCAAAATATAAAAAGAAACTTTGTGCAGCCCAGATTTGAACTCGCGTCTACTACGATCCCGATTTTTTTATTTTTTTTTTCCTTTATTTATCAATTCTACAAAACAGTACAGGATTATTCATATTAAATAGCAACCAAAAACCACTAAGGTTTAGACTTGTGCTATCATGAGTCTATCAATATGTTTATGTAGGTATGTGCTATATATAAATAAACGCTAAAAGCAAACCACATACTACTCGTACAGTTACAGCATTCCCTAAGCAAGAGAGATAACGGAAACTATACAATAATAAACGTTATTGTCGATAACAATTAATAATATCTCTTACTAGTTAAAGACCCAAATATTATTGTTTAGGCCTTTAACCAGTATTACAAACATCTCTGCATTTTCTAAATAGTACTCAAATAATATTGCTTAAGCTTAAATTTTATATTTTTATATGTTATACAATTATTTATTTCTGAGGGTAGACTGTTAATAAGTCTCGGTATAATATAACCACTAGTTCGCTCGCCATACGTGTTGTTGGCGCGCTGTGTACGAAGCCTATTCTCAGAAATTGCCCGCGTGCGTACAGGGTGTTCAATTATGTTTCTTAAAGATTCATTGAAAAATTGTTCTTTTAATAATAAAAAATTCACTTGTGTATGAACTGGTAAGACTTTACAGTGTTTAAAGAGGCCATTTATATCGTCGTGAAATTGATTTCTAATTTTGGGTGATACTATCGTTTTTAAAATTTGAATTTGAATTTTGTAAATCTTATCAAGATAGGTTTTGTAGGTACGACCATAACTACTAAGGCCATACTGAATGTAGGATTCAGCCAGTGCGTAATATAGCATAATCTTCACTTTGAAGGGCAAGCGGTTCTTTAATATTGTAATATTAGCAATAAATTGGTGAAGTTTATCGCAAACACGTTCTATGTGATGACTCCAGGTAAACTTATCGTCTATAACTACTCCAAGATAAGTTTGTTTATTGACAACATCTATTTGAGGACAGTTACATTTGGTCACATTGACCGCATGCAAGCAGTCATGGTCATGGGCTATTAGGTTCCGTAAGGGCAATTTTCGAACGTATGAAGATTTAATAACCAAAAGTTTGGTTTTGCTTGCATTAAGCACTAGGCCAGCATCGTGACACCACCAAGGTATTTATTTCAATTAAACTTTAGAAGTACTTTTGAATTGTCAAACAAAAAATTAATAAAAAGATGACTCTAGTTGCAAATTCGCAAGCGTCTGTAGGTCTCAATGGAGAAGAATTTGCAAGAAACTCCCCGGACACTCTTTTCCATCAGTTTTAATTACAAGTTTTTGGTTACATCATTCTTGTTGAAAAAATGCATATATGTGAGAACGATGTAAAAAGACGTGTACGTAAAAGCGTCTAGAGTAACAAATAATTAAAAAAAAGCACTTTAACAGGCCGAGACAGCTAAGTTATGACCAATCCCAACTGATGGCGCCCGTTCACGAACATGACGCATGGATCGGCACCACTCAGCTCAACCATCATGAAGGGAACCGAATGATCCAACACATGTGCCACCATCAGAGAGAAATTAGAGAGAGCATGACACACTCAACTGCCAGGGCACACAGAAGTCAACGAACGACATATAGGTACAGTGAATGGTAGATTTATCTACAGTCGGAACATAGTACTCACACATGTGCTGTGCAATTATATAATACTAAAAGAAATTGAGTTTATACAATACAAAAATTTGCATACAGTCTTCAGCATGTCCAACAATACTTCGATACTTTTCTGCCCATCACTAATTGTTCTTGCGCCCTAGTGGCTGCGGAGCAGGACCAGCATTGAGCCAAGCATTTTTATCAGCGATGTAATCCCCCAACTTATAATATGCTTGCCTACATAGTGTGCGTTTTATACAAGTCTTAAATTTCGTCTCATTTAGTTGTAGAATGTGGGGAGGAATTTTATTGTAACATTTTATACAGTACCCCATAAAAGATGATGCTACTTTAGCCAGCCTGAAACCTGGTTGAATTAGTTGATCCCTATTTCTAGTAACATAATTATGTCTGTCACCGTTTTTACTAAAAAGATGTAAATTCTTTCTAACATACATGATGTTTTCATAAATATATTGACAAGGTACCGTCATGATGTTAATGTTCTTAAACAGTTCCCTTAGAGAATCGCGCCGGCGAAGATTGTATATCGCTCTGATGGCTCGTTTTTGCAGAATAAAAATTGACTCAATGTCTGCAGCCCTTCCCCATAGTAAGATACCGTAAGACATTATACTATGAAAATAACTAAAATAGACTAATCTTGCGGTATCGACATCAGTAAACTGACGTATTTTTCTAACAGCATAAGCTGCCGAGCTTAGCCGCCCCGCAAGTGATATTAAATGAGGCCCCCATTGCAACCTCGAGTCTAGCGTGATCCCCAGAAAAACCGTTTTATCGACGAATTCTAGCTTCTCCTTGTTTAATAAAATGTCACAATCATTACTTTTGACATTCGGCAAGACAAATTTTATGCACTTAGTCTTTTTAGCATTTAAAACTAGATTATTAGCTGTGAACCAATTTTGAACCTGTCGCAAGACGGTATTCACATCGTCAACGTTACTCGTACGTCTATTTATCTTAAAAATCAACGAAGTGTCATCAGCAAATAACACCATGTTTAGATTGTTTTTCAATAGATGAGGTAAATCGTTAATGTAGACTAGAAACAAGAAAGGACCCAAAATTGAACCCTGGGGTACCCCCATTTTCACGGTTAACCCGGACGAATTTACACCGTTTATTTGAACTAATTGCTGTCTATCATTTAAATAAGATTTAACCAAACTCAACGCTGATTGGCCTAGCCCGTAATGCTCAAGTTTCAAAAGTAATGTTTCATGATCAACGCAATCAAATGCTTTCGACAGGTCGCAGAAAACCCCTATGGCATCTTGTGCCTCTTCCCACGCTTCAAAGATATGTTTTAATAAGGTGACACAAGCGTCAGTCGTACAACGTCCTTTGGTAAAACCATACTGTTTATCGTGTAGGATGTTGTTCGTATTAAAATGAATGAGCATCTGATTTAGCATTATCTTTTCAAATATCTTGCTGAAAACCGGCAGCACCGATACTGGTCTATAATTATTTGTGTCTTTACTGTTCCCGGATTTAAAAAGTGGTATAACCTTACTATGTTTCATTAGATCCGGAAAGACTCCTTGATCTACACACAAATTAAAAATTAAAGCTAAGTACGGCGCTATAGTCTGAATAATGGAGGTACAAACTTTGATGGACATTCCCCATAGATCTTCGGTCAATTTGATCTTGATTTGCTTAAAAGCTTTTATTACTGTTATTGGGTTTACATGTGAAAAGTTAAATTCTGTCGGGCAGGCTGAAACGTTTGCGTTTAATAAACCAGAAGCAAGTGAGGGCGAAGAATTTATGGTTTCAGTAGTTTTAAAGTTTGTTAGAGCATCCAGGTCGAGTTGTAAGCGTTCACATGCTACTTGAGGATTTTTGTTAGCAATAACAAGGCAAGTGTCATCCGCGAATTGATAGCATTTACTGTTTGTTATGCACTTACTCATAAGTAATATTTAGAGTTGCACTCTCTCCCAAGTCTGCCACGAGTTACGACCACTACTAAGACGAATTTTAGACTCAGTTTTGAACCGGCTCAACACGGACTTTTTTAGTTATGTATAAGTGAAACGAGTAAGTATATATTTTTATCTTTGTGTGGCTTTGACCACGCCCAATCGCCTCGTAGTTAGACTGTATGATTTCTATTGTATGCGTTGAAACATCACGCACACACTTATATGCACAGAACCGTACAGGTGACTATAAACATTGTGGTCTGACTGCAATTTTGACCCTCGACTGTACCTGTAACCAGTCATATACCCGTATCTTATATTCCTGAAAAGCAGTAGAATAAATGGAGCAATGTTTGTTGGTTTTATTATAAAGATGTCTTCCGATACCATGAAAATGTATCCGGGCCCGTGTCGTCCTACAGCTTTGAGTAGGTCAAATTCTATAGCGTTGGCGCCTACCTCGAAAGCTGGGATCATACCTAAGGGAGATGTGTTTACGCATAACCACATGAAGCACAAGAAGTTGCCTAACAGATAGAACCTTACAATCCCTAAATAGACTGACTGTAGGATATCTAAATTCATATATTAGCTTTTCGGAGAATTTTGAAGCAGATCATGAATAAAAATGTACACATGCAGAAATTGAGTGCCAACTTGCAGACTATGCCTATAAAATCGTTACAAAATTAGGTCAACCAAACATAGATCTTTTCGCCAGTCGGTTAAACAATAAATGTCCAAGATACGTCTCCTGGCACACAGATCCGGATGCGTACGCAGTTAATGCTTTTACAATTTCATGGTCAGGATTTTATTTTTATGCGTTGCCTCCGTTTACTATGATATTAAAATCATTACGAAACATTCAGTCTGATAACGCCATGGTTATAATATTCAAGGCTAGTTATAATTTAATTTTATCAACTGATTTCAGTCGCCTCCACATGCGCAACAGCATTACCCTGGTGACAGGGAACTTATCCGCGAGGCGATGATAAGAAGAGGTATCTCACTTTTATCTATGGATAAAAGTGGTATAATTATAATATAATTATTAACTTAACTCTCTCTCGGAGAACTATTATAAACAATATGAAGGGTGCTATAAAAAGGGTTATTTTATTGTAATGAGAATGAATTAATACGATTATACACACTATGCAATAACTTTGGGCGGTCGTAATGACTCTGTCTGGATTATGCGCAGATTTTCCGTGTCAGAGATGACAATTTTGCTTATTCACAGAGCTTGCTCATGATGATTTTCGATGAAAAGTTGTCTTCCTCGTAGTCAGGATTTAGAATGGCTTGACGTAGGTTACACCCGCTTGTAGGTTACCAGCTATATTTTGTATCTGTTTACTTCGATTGAAATATCGAAGTAGAATTGAATTTTTCGCCATTTGCAGAAATTAAAGCATCTACCGATAAGTTTCGCGCCATCCTGTACCGTCTAGATATGGGTACTCTAATTAGCTTATACTTTTTTTTCCCCTTTTCTATAACCTAACTATTACATGTCTTTACTAAGAATTTTTCACATAGCACTTTGCTTATTGTCTCTATTCAGGCTTTTCTTTCTTATTGTCTCTATTCACAATTCATTCTTGTGTTTGGTAGCACTTTTGTACGTTACACTATTCACATTCACTAACACTAAACACTAACTCGATCGGTTTTATTCTTTTTAGTCTTCTCATTATGTTTGTGAGGTCGAGAAGCTGGATTGCCTCGACATTCACATGCTGAAGATTTCTCTCTCCGTGAGCTTCTGCAAATTTCTGGATCACTTTTTCGATGGTCTCAACTTTTAGGTCCCGATTGAGGTCAACATTTCGTATGTACCAAGGTGCATTTACAATTGCCCTTAGCACTTTGTTCTAGAATCGTTGTATAATTAATATATTGCTCTGTTTGGTGCAGCCCCATAGCTGAATACCATAAGTCCAAACTGGCATCAGGACTTGTTTGTATAGCAATAATTTATTTTGCACAAACAGTATAGAGTTTCTTCCAAGCAGCCAATACATTATTTTATATCGGAGGTCGAGTGCTTCTTTTTTCTTCATGACGTGGGCTTTCCAGCGCGGCAGCGTAACTTTGCGTCAAGGGTCATACCCAGATATTTGGCTGTATTCTCGTATGGGACTTGTTTATTATTAATATAGACTGGAGAATACTGATGTTTTTTGTTCGTAAAATCTATGTGAACATATTTGGATTCAATAAGTTTAATCCTCCATTTTTTGGACCAGTCATAAACTTGATTAACAGTCATTTGAACTTTTTCTACTGCTTCTCCGTGGCTGTTTCCTACAGACATTATGACTGTATCATCAACAAAGATCCTAATCGTGTTTTGCTCTGATTTAGGAATATACAAGTGTATAGTAACAATAATGTGTGTGTAAGGTACAGGACCGGACCTAAACACTTCCTTGCGGTACGTCAGCTTTTATTTGTTTCAGTTATGAGTAGGCTTCTTCTTGTCTTATTCGTAGACTCTGTTTAGAACGTAGGACTCTAATATATCTGCAAATTGCTTCGGTAACAGGCTTTTGAGTTTGTATATAAGGCCTTCATGCCATAATTTGTCCAACGCTTGCACCACGTCTAGTAATACAGTAGAGCATACTTTCTTGTCTTTAAGAGCGTTTTCTATTACGTTTTGATCCTATGTACTTGATCAACGGTGTATACGGTAATGTGAATACGGTGCTCTGCTATTATGTTCTTGCTGTGTATTATAGGTTATTACTTATTTGGTCCCGAATTAATTATTTTACTCTAGCCACTCTGGCTTAAAATAGCCCTTGAAGGTATATCATTGATTCGACATATCGAGTTGACCCCCTGGTGCACTGCGTCCCCGCGGGGGAGCGGCGGGCGGGTGTTAGCCCCCCGAACCACCTACCGATTTTTTTCTAGGATAGATAGATAGATAAATAAACTCTTTATTCAGTGCACACAAAAGACACAGCACAACACACAAAATCATCATGTCATTGTTTCGCGGAAAATCTTAACATTCAGAAAATGACGCGAAATGCAAAAACGCCATCCATCGAATATGGAGTTCAACAGTCCGAGTATCTGAATTGCGTATGTTGCGATATTTTAGGTACTTCTTGAACACTAAACTTTAAATTCATATAACTTTTGATAGAGTGAACCGATTGCGATAAAACAAAATCTAAGTAATACATCAAGTCACGCACTATTTTAATGTAGACAAAAAGTTATCTACTTTGGTTTCGTAGATTTTACGTGATGCGTGCACAAATAAACAGACAAACACAAAAATTCCAAAAATTCTGGCAATGGGTTCTGTTGGTTCTCGTTTAACACCCTGGCTATTTTTTATGCTATGTATAAAAACGACTATTCTACAGATTTATTATATGTATTGATGTCTCTTCTATGCTATGATGGAGGTTAATTATATCAGGTAATTTTTTTTTTACAGATTCCTTAACCCGGTTTGGTTTCTGGAGATCAGAGAACATGACATTCGGTTATCTATAAAAAATTTGTTAGTCAGTCGGTTTGTAAACTGAGCCGAATGATAGTGTGAATGAAAGCCATAAGGTTTCAATTTGAGCTACTAAAAATGTCGCACTTACTGACTTTTGTACTTGACAATAGCATTCGCAAAGTCCTTGGAATTACCAATTTGTTCCGACAGTGTTAAAACAAAGAAATGTTACTTATTTCTTTTGTAGCACATATTGAAAGTGTTTTGTATAATAGAACATGCTGAAACATCCCCATAGCTTAAATGCCAATCACTCTACCACAGTGCCAATCTAGCTTAACTATTTTCTATATATTCGCAGCCCGGGTTCGCCCACTGCTGAGCATAGAGCCAGCCTCATTCAGGTTCTGCCCGTGATGGCAACAATGTCGTCTGCCCATCTTGCCGCCGGACGACCAACGTTTCTTCTGCCAGTCCTTAGACGCCAAAACCATTTTTAAACATATATGTGTCATAAATGGCCATACATGACTAGGCATAAAACTCTTGCTCTCTCTCAAATCCTGGTAGGCTACAAAATAAGTGAGGCTCAGGTAGGCGCTTGAATTGTATTCATACTACATTGCCCCCATTGCCAGTGGAGCAGATTTCATCCGTATTCCGTATTCCCATAGGAAGGGGTGTACTAGACGTACCTAAAGACATGAATACCTCGAGAACATACCAACCAATTACTGTACTTTTATACACAGTGTATATTTTTATCTACGTACTTAACGAAAATTAGTTCATGAAAAAATACTTTACTTGCCAAAAACCTTTTAATTAGCCTGCGTAAGTGAAGTCGTAGTTAGTTTTTGATTTCAAAAAGGGCCTGAAGCATCTAGACAAAGTGTTATTCTGTCAGAAATGGTGATTGTCGACATACCAAAACATATGTGATTGATGGCGAGACCTTTCGATAGCACTCAGCAATAACATACATTGATGATAGAATGCCAATTGTCTAAGACATAAGGTCATCTATATACTGCATCGTGTGCGTTTCGACGGCGCGGCCACGGCGTTATTTAAAAAAAAGCTATGCCAAGATTTTGTAAAATGTTGATTCCCAAAACCATAAATTTGTCTAAGATATAGTTAAAAGCTGAAAAGGTTTGAACGTGGCCGCGCCATTGAACCGCGGTGAACCACGTGGCCACGGATTTCTTTGAAACAAAGCGTTGCAGAAACCTGAAATTGAGGTAAATAACAGATTGAATTAGTAAGAAAAAAAAAAAAATCTTTGGTTTATATTTTAGGAGCTGTAAGAATAAAACCCCATGGCCGCGCCATTGAAACGGTGAAAAACACGTTATCGCCGATATCTCATTTAAAAAGCACTGCAGACGTCTGTTGTTTTTTTATAAAAGCCAGATTTGAATTTGTCAAATTTGTAAAAATACAACAAAAGTTCTTATGTTTATATTTCTGGAGCTGTAATACCCCATGAAACAACCCCCATGGCCGCGCCATTGAAACGGTGAAAAACACGTTATCGCCAATATCTCGCTGAAAAAGCATCGCAGAGGTCTGAAGTTTTTTGTAAAACCTAGATTTTAATTTTCCAAAATATGTAAAAATACACAAAAATATCCTAGGTTTATATTTCAGGAGCTGTATTACCGTATCGCGTAGAAATAAGTTGTGACTATCTATTGAAGAAAGTTAGTATTAGCGAGATATTTTTTTGTAAACAACACCTAAGCCGAAAAAAGGCAAATAATACAAACGACAATATTGTATGACAAACTGTCAATTCAACCTCGTCTTAGCAATCTAGAACTTAGAACTCTGAGTTAAGTTTTCGTACAAGTGGGCCTAAGAGGAGTAACATTTAAGATTCGATTCGTATTTTCGATCTCGATTTATATTATTTAGAGATAGAGAAGAGATTGAATATTTATATAGTTAAAACACCATGTTAATAACCATACTCAACACTATTGAGTGCAAAAGAACGACCTGGCCCGCTTGTCCACGCTGACTATGTAAACAACGTCGAGTAATTAACTAACACGGCCAATTATGACATATTTATTTACTTAACCTCGTGTTAGCAACTAACTCTGAGTAAAGTTTGTGGTGCAAGCGGCCGTTCACAAGAATAATGGTATTGTCGTCCCTATCGGCTTCGAAAAAAGTACGCCTATTTTTCGCAAAAGTAGTTTTGAGTTTCCGATATATTTTTACCGGATCCGGCAGATAATTAAATGGTACCGGATTCAATTAACGATAGGTTTCGGAAATTCTAAGGTCGAATGCGCACGTCTTTTTAACCGACTTACCAAAAAGGAGGAGGTTCTATGTTCGACATTATGTTTGTTTTTTTTTTTTTTTTGTTTATGTTCACGCATATCTCCGTCAATTTTAGACCGATTTTGAAAATTCTTTTTTTGTTTGAAAGAGTATGTTTCGAAATTGGTCCCATTTTAATTTGGTGAAGATCTGATGAAGAACTTCGAAGATATACAACAGAACTCTTCAATAAATTACGGCAAATCTCTCGGAATTGCTGCAATCGCATGTCTGTTTATTGTTTACGCCATTTCATAACATAACATCACGCCAGTACGCTCTAAAGGGGTACGCAGATCTCTCTATTTCACCGTCAATACTCTAGTTTTATGATATTCGGGTAATCTATTCTGGCGTTATAGGTACCTTACTAAACAACTTGTACAACTAAAAAGTGAAAAATAAAAAGCTTTTTACAAAAAAATACTACCGACTTCCAAATAAAAAGACTACAAAGTGAAAAATAACTTTATTTTTGGAAGTCGGTGTCTATAACGCAAAAAAATGGTACCTGCCAAAGACACCGACTTCCAAAAATAAAGTTATTTTTCACTTTGTAGTCTTTTTATTTGGAAGTCGGTAGTATTTTTTTGTAAAAAGCTTTTTTATATGGATAGAAATGTGTGCATTACTTAGTGGAGATAGGGGTCAAATTGAGTACAGTTTGAGCTTATCGCTTCGACTCTGTTTCAATGTGGTTTAACCTTGCAAGCAAGCCAATACACTTGGGTTGGCCGAAGCCGGTAGAGCAGTGATATACGACTATAGGGAAGCCAAAAGGAGGGTTATGATTTTAACCCATAAGTATGGTCATCGGTTCCCTCATAGTTTCTAAACTGCTTATCATAATGTTTTTTCATCAACACTGTATGTATTGTTGGAACGGTTAAAATGGTGAAATATTTACTGGTTTGAGTTGCCCTGAAAAGAGTTATCTTTTTATAAGTCACAAAAAAAATGGTACACTGTTTAGGCAAAGAGAAACAATATTAAAGCTAATTATGTGATCTAAGAGTATCGACACAAGTAGCGTCACACACCAAAGGCATACCCATATTCCATGAAAACAAAGACATGCCGTCCAGTATTTACCCATCGTCACGTGCCAGGCCATGGGATTCTAATATGGACGTGGCGGATGGCGATAAGAGCACGTCGGATGTTGTCGTTGAAGTTCGCGTGTCACGCTGTGAATCACATTTCGGCTGCATGACAGGGCGTGGTGACCGAGGCTGTTGCTAACTTTTTCACAGTGGCAGCGATAAGGATAAGAGCAGGGAGCGCCTAGACCTAGAGAAGCTGCGAGGGGGAAAGTAGTATCGTCAAATAAGGTGGCTATGTTCGACGATGGTGCTGCGTTATGCTTTGGCGACGAAGACTTTTGAAAAAGGTCTTTAACACAAAATATTAAGTAAATTGATTGTAAATATTTTTTGCAATAGGTATTCTCTGAAAAATTGGTAAAACCTGACTGTATAATAGCGATTTATAAAAAGTAAACGATTAAATATGTAGTAAATAAAATGAAGTGAAAAGACGCGAACCAGACGTAAATCTTAAAATGCAGTCGGAGGCTTGCGTTTTAAGTCAGTCACTTTACGGAAAACATAATTCGGTAGTCCTCTACTTGGCCATTGTACAACCTAAATGAGTTGATAGACACCTCATTAAAATTCATGCAGCCGTTAGGATGCTACAAGGAATAATGGAATCCCAAATACATTGTCAGTGCATCAAACATAACCTCGTCTTTGCGGTCTCGTAAGAAAGGCAATGAGAGCATCAACTTAAAACGAATCGATACTTCGACACTTATACTCATTCAAATATGATAAATGTGAGAGTAGATCTGTTTATTACATTTTTAAGTTTAAAACACTGAATCAAGATTGATGAATTTGGCTATAGAGATAGACTTGACCTTGGAGAAGGACATAGGCTACTCTTCAAAGTATACAATGCCGTCGTAGGAACTAGCTATTATGTAATTGTAAAATGCCCACATTTATGGTTCGCTTATCAGAGAGTGTCCCTGAAACTTACATGCCTGCGTCCTATTGATAAATATATTATCTATGTTCACAGGCAACCAGCCGTCCGACTATCAACGTGCAAAAATTAAAATTACAAAATAATAAAGAATTTGTTTAAAAATATGCAAAACACATATGAAGCCTGCTTATCACATGAAGTCTGCCCAACAAGAAATGAGTTTTGGGCAATTTTCATGTAGCTACCTATTTATAGAGTCGTGTTCACATAAAATTATCAGTTCGCTTCTGTATTCAACAAGCTCTCATCGAGAGTTGACGTCTCATCTAGTTTTGCTGAAAACACGTTGTTTGGAGACCAAGATGCGTGTGTTGGTGTTGTTAGCCTTGAAGGTGGCGATGGTACACTGCTTCAATTGGGGTAAGCATAAAGTTGAAAACTAGTTAAGTTTTAATAAATTTTATTCTGATTTGAGCTAATTGGCATACATTTTAACACTTACCAGAATTGTGCCCATTTTACAACCACAGCGAAAAAGTGCTCAACATTTTTGTTTGGAATTGTTATGTTACCTAGTTTAGAGAACTTTTTATTTTTCTAATTTGTTCCCCAAAAGTGATCCCCCATATTCAATATTTGTTGATTTATGTAAGTTACGCGTCCGTGTTTGGATCACAGAGGTTCATTTTATGTGCACCAAAGAACTGAACCAGGTTCAGTAGATTCAAATCAAATTGGCCGCGACAAATGAACAGATCTGTCTGTGATCGTATACGAGTAGTGGGGGCAGTTTTTTCACTCGGACTTATAAATAAATAAAATAAAATAAAAAAGCCTGTATTTCCTTATCCTTAATTTCCATTTCAAATGTTGGTATTTGTTTGTTAGTTATTATTGTTTTGCTTATTGTCTAAATGTTAATAAGAATTAGTTTTGCTATTGGATATGGACCCCTCCTCGGGTGAAGGCCTCTTCCAGTCTTTTTCACTCATCTCTGTTCTTGCCGATAGTTTGCCAGTCCTTTCCTATTAATTCAGTTATATCGTCAGTCCATCTTCTTTTCGATACCCTACCCTTCTTTTGCTAATTGGTCCTTTTCACCATGTAGTATTGATTGTCCACCTGCTGTCTGTGTATCTCGATACGTGACCCGCCCACTGCCATTTCAATTTTAGAGCTCGTGTGAGGGCATCTGTTGTCTTTGTTTTCGGACTGATTACTTTTTTTTTTTTTTAATCACTTTGCCCCACACTAGGAATTTCTTCATGTATCGTGGGTGCGTTTACAAACATATAAACTCACATACACAAACACCCAGAGCCGAAACAATTATCTGTAGGTCATACAAATGTTCCGTGCGGGAATCGAACCCGCGACACGCAGCGCAGCAGTCAATCGTTCAACCACTGCGCCAACCGTGCGGCCCATACTGTACTTTGCTCCTGACTTTTTGTATTTTTCTTATGTTTAGGATACTTCTCTCCATTGCTCTTTGTGCTGTTGTGATCCTTTGTTTTGCTTTTGTCGTGTATATCCAAGTTTGGCAGCCATACAGTAGACAATGCAGTATACAGGTGTCTAATACCGTTTTCTTAAGGTTTATCGAGTAGTCTCCTTTTAGAATTTCTTTGAGTGACCAAAATTTCATCCAGGCTATGTTTGTTCTTCTTTCAATTTCATCTTCATTGTGCGTTTTCAAAAATGATATTTGTTTTAGGTAGATGTAACTGTGGACATATTCTATAGATTCTATAGGGTTTCCTTTTTTATATAGTAGTATGATTTCTGACCACCAACCCGCACTGGGCCCGCGTGGTGGGTAACAGCCCATTCCCTCTCACAGAGAGGAGGCCTGTGTCCCAGCAGTGGGAACATTAATAGGCTGATGATGTGTGATGTGTGATGATTTCTGACGTGCACCATTGGGTTGGTACGATTTCAGCTTCTAATATGAGATTGAATAATTCTGTGAGAGCTCTAAGTAAAACTGGTGCACCTATTTTCAAAACTTCATTGGTTATTCCATCGGAACCAGGACTTTTATCTGATTTTAGTTGTTTCAGCTGGGCGTATATATATCTTTTTCTTCTATCAGTCTTATTGTTTCCGTGTTATAACAATAGTGTGATTCGTTGGCTTCCTCGATGGTTTTATCTTTGTTTTTGTATAGTTCTTGGTAGAAAGTAGTTACCTGCTGTATGATATCTTGTCTTGTTTTAGTTTCTTTATGTTGGCCTTCTAATTTTTGTATCCAAGTTTTTCTTAAGTTTAATTCTTTAAATGCTTTCTTTGTGCTTCTGAATTTGTTTAGATTTTCTGTTATTATCCTTTGTCTGTGCTTACTATAGTCTCTTTTGATCGCTTTGCTAGTTTCCTTATATAATTTGCTTAGTTCTTTCTTTGTATTATAGTTAGTTCACCACGTTTGTTAATTAAGGCTATTGTTTGTTCGCAAAATATTTTATGTCGTTTTTCTTTTTCGGATTGTTTTGGCTAGTTGTTTTTGAAATAACTGTTGATTATTGCTAGTCTATATTCAAATGCATATTCTAGCAGTTGTTCGCCTCTTTTGTTTCTTTGGCCTAGCCCATACTGTCCCATGACGAGTTTATCTCCTTCTTTGGGTTGCCCTATTTTTGCATTGAAGTCTCCTAATATTATGATTTTCTCATCGGCTAGTGTGTGAGCTTTTTTCAGATCATTGTAGAATTTTTGTATTTCTGTATCGTCTGATCTTTCTGTGGGTGCGTATACCTGCACTATAGAAATGTTTAGTCTGCAAATTTCATTTGTAATAACGCTACTCGCTCCGAAATGCCAGTAAAGTTAATTATATTATTTTTCTATGCCTTTTTTATTAGAAATCCGACTCCATGCAATCCCTTTGTTTCTCCTATATAGCAGAAAACATAGTCTGAATACTCTTCTATGTGGCAACCCATTTTTCTTGTTTCTGAGAATCCTAGTATGTCGCAGTTTATATCTTTCAGTGCATTATTGAGTTCTAAGTATCGGTGTATTGATGACAGAGACCGACATTATAAGTTCAAATTTTTATACAATTCTTAGTCTTTGTCCAGTTTAGTAGTTTTTTGTTTTTGTGGTTTTCCTGGAGGGTTGTGGTCGTACTCTTCCACGGGGACCAACCGGCTTGGAAGATGTGTGTTGTGTGTTGATGTAGCTTTTTCAGTTTGTTTGTTGGTTTCTGGGAGAGGCTGGCCGGCTCGTTACTATATATTTGTGGTGTTGGCTTGTGTGTTTTTTTTGTTATTATTATTTTTGTTTATTAGATAGTTCAGTATGCTCGGTTTAACTACGCCTTCGGAAAAGCTTGAAGACTTATGGAACTCTAAAAGTGAGGTTTTCTCATGTTTTTCCCCAAATTTTAGGTTTTTATTAAAGTATAGGTAGTTTTATTGTGAACCATTTGCGCGCGAGTCCGATGCCCACTTAGCCGTTATTTTTGAAGTATCAATGATCTAAAAAAAGGGGATCCAACTATAGTCCATTTGAAATAACATTAGGAATATTTACTACTCCTTTTTACAGTCCCTGCAACCGATTTTGAGTTCCATCCCGTAAATATAAGGTTGGCATAAAAAGCATAAACCTATCAAAACTAACTGTTTAATACACCTGCCACTTTACGTATCACCGACGCAACAGAAGTCAAAATCAGATGATTGGGCTGTAAAATAGGATTATTTAAATGTCTAATGTCAAATTGAGTATAATCCCCGATTTCTCAACACTCAATAATCGGGATGTTAACGTAATCAACGAATAATCGTCGGTTTTCTGCTGTGATTGGCTGTTGAAAATTCATTCAACCAATTACAGTGAATGACGCGTGCTTAACAATTTGCCACAATAATTCTGCGATAATTTAGCGGTGAGAAACCCTGCCTAAATCGCTTTCCAGCGGCAATGTTAGTACATTTCAGATTCCGTTGCATGAACAAAATTTATCGTCCAAGAAACGCCACAAAAAACATTATAATATTCCAAAAAACTTGACTTAAAAGTGCCACATTAGATCACTTCTTAAGCAGTCTGAATTCTAATGAAATTAGAAGCAGTTATTTCAATATATTATTTGTATATAATATATTATTTTTATAATGTAAGCAGTGCATCGAAAACACGAGTACTTGATATTATGTATATAGGTAACTAGCTTCTGCCCGGGGTTTCGCCCGCGTTAAAGTAATTTATCATCCCAAGGGAACATACCGCCAGGATAAAACTATTCTATGTCCTTCCCAGGGTCATTCACATATTTCATCTAAAAAGATCAGGTAGCAAACAAGCAGAGTTACTTTCGCATTTATAATATTAGTATATATATTTATATCTTTTCTCGGAGCCGGTTGTTCTATCCTCGAATATATCATAGTGCATTTCTTAATAGAGTATCAGTCCGGCAACACAGCAGCCACGGAGTTGTTAGCAAGGGGCAATTAATAAAAGGGGTATTATTCGCAATAGTAGCTCGGAGATTGTAAGCTGGCATTGTAACATTTATCGAGGCACACCTCGAAAAGCACGTTGGTCCTGCGCAGTGCGCGGTGCAGATCACTCTTCGGTCGTGTCGAATTATCGTCTCATCGGACTATGACAGTAAGGGACCCTGATAGCGCGATGCAGTTGAAATTGTGTCACTTATATCCTAAGGAAATTTAAAGTATATATGGATCAAATTGCATTGCATTCAGTCCATGGGACGTACTTGCAATTTCGCTTCGTAAAAATCGCTTATCGGTATGATATAAATCGAATCGCGTCGAGCCACTAGTAAGGTCTCTAAGGGAATATAGAGTGGAAGCGGTTTTCTGACTTCTAAGATACAGGAATCTGCCTAGTTTAGACGTCAGGGTACCATCACTTGTATTTTGTCTTATTTTGTATTTCTTATTTGTAAACTGTTTTTGATATGGCTTTATGAATGATTAAAGGATAATTATGTTATTCATCATCATCAGCCTTTTAATGTTCCCACTGCTGGGACACAAGTGAGAGAGGGACTGGGACATAATCCACCTCGTGGGCCCAGGGCGTGTTAGTGGAATTATATAGTATTTATATTAGGGCACACTGTAATGAGAGCAGTGGTGGCCCAGTGGTATCGGCCGCGACTTACAAGTTGTAGGTCGTGGGCTCGTACCCAGGCAGGCGCTTTACTTTGTGTAAATTATTTCATCACCACTGCTCTCAAAAACGGTGAAGGAAAACGTCTTGAGGAAACCGGCATGTCCTAGAACCAAAACCCGCACTGGTCCCGCGTGGTGGATTACGGCCCATCCCCTCTCACAGAGAGGAGGGCTGTGTCCCAGCAGTGGGAACATTAATAGGCTGATGATGTGATGTGTGATGTGAGTCACTAATGCGCTATAATATCGCTCGCGACTTTAGCTAGTATCCGATGATACCCGCGGTTTCTGGAAAGAAATTCACAAATAAAATAAAAATATCAACTGATACAATTGGCGTTTGAAAGTTTATTCTACCAGTCACACTTCACAATTTGTCACATTAATTTTGCGATAATTTTCTTTCCAAAATCTTGGTTCTAAAGTTGCTTTAGAGACAAATTTTGTATTTATGTTCTCGATTTTTGTACTACGGTCCCATTATTAGGACGGTTCTAGGGCCCGATATTGATTGCCGATATATTAGGATTAATATTTGTTTCGGGATATTTACCATGTATATTTTTGATTTTGATTGAGAAAATATACATGGTAAATATCCCGAAACAAATATTAATCCTAATGATTGTGACCATGTCAGCTTAAAAACTTATATTGCCGATATATGATCTCAATATCGGTATTCCGAGATCAATATCGGCATTGCGCACATTCGTTAGATATCATATTTTTTTTGCTAATTGCACTATTTCAGCATGAGTTTGGCTTAAGTAGAATAAAAAACACGTTTCTCAGCGACATGATAGGATTTTCTATTCTTTCTCTCGCTAATCACTAGTGATTGGATAATCGGGCGCTCATTTATTTACCTAAACTTTACATTGGTTCCCAAGAAATAATACTACAGTCATGCCTTTCTGAAAAAAACGACAATGATGGGCAAGACAAACATGCTTGTTGATCAATCTGAAAGTAGTCCCGATTAGTGAGTAAAAATGATTTATAAATTCAATATAAATATCACTAGCCGAATCCATGGAAGATATCTAACTGTTATTTTTGCTTATTCCTATTACGAGTAAGTTAATTGTTTTTTTAATAGACTAATAAATTCTGTCCGGACATTGCACTGATTATTTTTTGTACATCGTTCGCGTTCGGTTCCGTTCAACGGATATAGATGGTGATCTATATATCGCCGTGGAACGGAACCGAACGGATTCATCAACGCATGTTCATATTATTTATAGGTTTTTTCTTATTCTGAGATTCCGATATTAGGTACGAGATTCCGATATTCATGCACATCCTCTCCACTTTTCTGCACAAAGTTGTTTTGTCTTTGATTGTCTGTTCTGGCAATTGGGCTTGATTGGCGTCTCTTTCTATGTTAGATCAAGCACCTATAAATTAAGCCATGGCGTGGCTGCACAAGAAACAACAGTAGATATTTCTGGTGTTGCCGTGTTGGCAAATTTCCCCAAACAAAGGTAAAAATATATTGAATAAATGTATGATTATGAGTTACAAATAAACCCTCTTGTTAAACCTGTTTTAGTTAAAATATGTTTTGTCTTTTTTTCACGATGGCATTTTTATAGTTTTTTGACACAATGTCTAGTTTGTCGCGGGCTAAAGAAAAACGTTTCCATTAGGACGTTTTCGAGTCCTCGCAATGTGAACGTTAGTAACTTATCTGCCTTTTTTTGTCTAATAATATTGCCATTATTTTTATGCCTTTAATAATGTCGGGGCCCTGAGGTCCCGGTCCTTTGAAAGGCGTGCCGAAGCCACATCGCAGAGGCCTTGTTAGACATGTATCATGATATGTAACACCAACCGACGATTATCCCTGTTTGCACTACGTTAGTGCACCGAAGGACAATCCCCGGTTAGTGCAGGACTTAATTTGGAGCCAAATATGCTATGGTTTTGTGAAGTTTAGTGGATCGATTGCCTAAAACTATAGAATGACTATTGGCCCCTGCCTGACCACTGTTGAACTACACGGCTATAAAATGGCAGAGGGTGACTTGCACACTCAATTAATGGGCCCACATAAATGGTGGCTAGCCCTTGAGTGACGTAGCGTCAAGGGGGCAACATATACGGAGTTACTTGAGGAATTTAGAGGTATACCACGGCTATCAGGACTTATTGTCGTTACTGTTAAACGAGTGATAATTACGCGTGGACATTCATCGACTGGCATGATGCAGATGATGAAATAAATACGAATCTAGAAAAAAACAAAATAAAATTTGCTTTATTCATCATAAACATAAAACAACACGGCCTCCGCCGGCCCAAAGGGCTCTAAAATAATATACATACAGTAGTTGATGACGTCAATAATCACGTGTGTGTAGTAAAACGAAACATGGTTTGGTCAGGTTTGCTTGTTGAGGGATGTATCAACAGTAGATACATCGTCGTGGTAACTGGCTTGATTTTGGTCGGGCTTAATCTGAAACAATTTATAATAAATCTTTAAACAAAATTTGTTTAAAGATATATTATAAGATGGAATATCCTTCCACAGATAACTATTGATAATTTTATAGTTTTGATATTGATTTACCCACTAATATTTACGGCTCACTCGGAACACAAAATATTGGCAGTAATTGGTTGGTGTTGTCAGTTTACATCGAAATAAGTTGCCTTGAATTAGGAAAATGTACAAGGGGCGTAGGACGATCGATTAATTTATACAGGAAAACTTTGTAACTAGTGTGCCATTGTTTTTTAGTGGTTCAGTATCGGTAATGGAGCACATTTCCATTAATTGTTCAATAACATTTTATATCCGATTTGAAATCTTATAAAATATGGACACAATCTATTCGTATAAATGTAATTCAATGAACCAATGGCACGCGGTGGAGATGCGACAGGGGCGCGGGGTACCCGGGAGAGGAGTTAAGTGATAATCGTATTGAACCTTGGCTGACCATTTTTGCTTTCATTTTCGCTTAGCCGAAATCTTTGGAGCCTTGTTTTCTTTTATTTTTTCACAAAATTATTACAAATTTTAGCTTAATAGATAGGGTTTGCACATGTACTCAATTTACAGTCATAATAATTACATATTTTGCCATAATTAAAAAGTTTCTAAAACAAAAACTGGAAAAAATCCGGTTTGTTTACCGTTTCATTATAATGGTTAGCGATTATATCGTAAACGCGGGAACCGATTTAGGTGATTTAAACGGATGAAATGGTTCTAGGCCAAGACCATTCATTTCACATAAACATAATCAAAATATCTCAACAATCAAAAAGACACATTTTCAAGTTCCTCGCGTAATTATTCAACATGTGTCATATCGCTTATCAATTCTTTAAAAAACTATCCATTCTTTTTCTATCTATAATTTATTTATTTATAACCATTATTTTGCCTAATTAGTACTTAAGAGCCCCTACGAGTTTCACGAGCCAAAAACAGAAATCAGCTACTTTTTCAGCGAAAATTTCTCAATAACTACAGGATATATGATAAAAAATATAATGACAAGAATAAAAACGACAAAGGGCCGTTGTCTACAAGCTTTTGAGAAAAACTGAATGCCTCGCGCGAGCGCAACGGTTTATAAGGCATTATTTAGACAATATATTAAAATAAAATAAGTACTTAAAAATAAAATATAAAAATTGAATTCGATTGATAAACACCTCAAATTTCAAATTATTTACGAGTTATTTTTGTATTCAACATATTCTTATGCATAGACGACGCTTTCGCACATGATAAAAATGCCTTTTTTCCGCGTGGACAATTTTTTTTTTAAGTACAATTACAATAACAAACAAACTTTGAAAAACAAAATTGGTGGCTTACTAGTATACTATAATATAGTATACTACACCACACACCACACAATAGTATACTATACTACACCGAATGTTATGAAAAGATGAGGCAATAAATTTTTATAATTAAATCTTATCTTCATGTTTCAGACATAGTCATGGGCAGAGAGAAACGACTAGAGTTTTATTACAATGGAACACTTACGCACACAGAAGACATTCCGTCGGTTACACGTATTCAATCCACAACTTATGATCCAGTTCACTACAGAGTAATCTTTGCTGACTACAACCACCCGAACTTGTCAATATCCAGCTTTGACCTATCAACCAGGAAAATACAACATTTAGTTAAGGGAACATCATACAATAGCGATAGCGTGCCTGTCGCTTACGACCCGGTCACACAATTACTGTTTTGGAGGACCGAGTATAATAATATTTACTCGTTTCCACTAAATCCTGCATCTTCTAATAAAGCAGTTGACGGAAATCATATAGTTAGGACGATTTGGTCCTGCTTTGATATCGCCGTGGATAGTTGTGGAGGGTACGTTACTTTAAGTGATATAATCATACATACACCGGCTAAATTAGAGAAACATAAAAAAAACAGATATAATTTATGAAGACCATTACAGGGTAGTTTTTACTTGGTTTTATAATATAACCGAATATTTCTAATTTTAATAATTATAAAGTGGGAGAGTGAATTTTAGGAGTGTGTCTAATTTTATCTGGAGGGCGATCTGCGCAACCATTGCTCCTATAAAAAATCTTTATCACACATACATTGTATGTACATTATTCCCTTCGATCAACAATACAACTAGATATCGGGTCGGCGCAAAAAGTACGTCTTGGTAAATAACAGCTCACTTGAGACGTGAGCTCTTAACTTTGTTTGGTTCGATTGAAACACAGACAGTGTAAACTCGTTTCACAATGCCTCAATGTGTAAAAAAAAGTTGCAAAAATAATGCCCGAAAAAGAAATTTAACGGCCGAAGTGTCTTACTTTCAGTAAGTAAATGTAGAATATGTAATATTTTAAGCTTTGAACTAACAAAAAAATATCACATTTTAAACAACAAGAAAATTACCGATTTCAAAGCCCAGCTACAAGTGTTTGGCCAAGGTTGGCCAATACAAGGAGAAACGTAAGGCAAAAACGGGAAAAAGTACTTTATTTGTTGCTAGTTAAGGTTTATTTCATATTAAATGTTATTTAACCTATGCCTTATTATTTCTAAGTGACAGAAGTAATTTATTGCTAGTGATGACCCAGTGGTAGCCACCGCGATTTAAAAGTTGTTGGTCGTGGGTTCGAATCCAGGCAGGCGCTTTTCTTTGTGTAAATTATTTTATCATCTCTCAAAACGGTGAAAGAAAACATCGTGAGGAAACCATGTCTTAGAAACAAAAATTCGAAGACATGTGACAGCTCGTGGCTTAATAATAACAGCCGCACGGGTCGATCATCAAGGTTAAGCAACGCTTGCCGAGGTCATTTCGTGGATGGGTGACCATCTTTACATAGCGTGTTTCTTCCGTGCCTCGGCAAGCACGTTAAGCCGTTGGTCCCGGCTGTCATTTGAAGATCTTTCACAGTCGTTACTGGTAGTCAGAAGCCTGAGATCTGATACCAGTCTAGCCAAGAGGTCGTGTTACCCAGTTACAAGGTTGTAGAGGTCAGATAGGCAGTCGCTCCATGTAAAACACTGGTACTCTGCTGAATGCGTTAAGACTGGAGGCCGAGCCCAACATAGTTGGGAAAAAAGATGATGATGAGAAGTAATTTATTGCTTTGCTCGATTTTTGTAACGAACGGTCGTATGTATAAGATAATATTTTGAAGATTTGTAACTTTATAACTAGGTGCCAAGTTTGTAATTAGGTTCAAATTAAAAACTGTTTCTTCGTTAGTAAACAATGTAGCTGTAGTAAGTATTGTAAATGTAGGATAGTATGTATAAATTCACGCGAACAGAGTTTAGCATTGATTTTGTACGTGAGGCGTTATCTAGTATGTTGTTGCTGATCGAAGATTATTCCAAATGGACACAGGCTATAAAATTATGAAAATATATGTGAAAAACTAAAGGGAATGGTGATATTCGTCAACTAAGCGTGTCTTGGTAACCTTAAAAAATAAACAAAATGCATTTTTTACAAAATTCATACTAAAATGTTATATCACTTAAATGAGTTAAGTTGATTAAATATTTATTTATATTAATTGTATTAAAAAAGACCTTTTGTGAGTTATTTATTCCTCTATTTTGTTATTGTGTGTAGTTTTATGATTCAACAAAATTGTTTTGAACTTTGTGAATTTTCATGGTTATTTAAATATTGCAGATATATTTACTGGGTCACAGACCATGAAATGGAGAGGGCTCGCTTTGATGGTTCCGAGAGAGAAATTCTAATAGAGTCATATGTTTATTGGCGACTAAGTTTGGCCATTGATCAACAGACACAGAAAATGTACTGGATTGAGTTAAATTATACACAGCCTGGTCATCCCTTATCTATTAAAAGTGCCAATTTGAATGGAAAGAATGAAACAATATTATATGTTATCAAAAACGAAAAGAATGCAAATTCATTGTCCGTATCAAGAGATTTTATTTACTGGAGGAGCGAAAATCAAGACAAAATCTGGCAATTACACAAAAGCCCAGGCCGACGTGAGGAACCTAAACTATTTTCAATTTCTCACTCAGCCTTTTGTAGGTATGGTTGTCAACGTATAGCAGCCAACTATACAACAAAGGAACAAACTCAAGGAATTCTAAACTGTGAACCTCTAAAAAATCTGATACCGAACGATTCGGTATCAGAGTCCCATGGTACGGAAGTGAGTAAAGAATCTCGTTATGAATCTACACCGGGTTACACTGGTGAGAGATGGGAAGTTTCAATATGTCAGTACTATTGTGTGCAAGGATATTGTAGTGTCAGTGCTGACGGACAACCAGAATGCAGGTAAAACATGTTTGACTCATTAAGTACTAGCATCGTCGCGTCACGTCGCGTCTCGGTTTGAGCTGACCCTAATAACCTAACCTAACTAACGTCACAACTCATTGATAGTAGGTATACCTATTGTTTACAGATCTTAAGCATACACATTATCCCTATCACTGCTTATCAGAAACAGACTAGAAAGCTTCCAAATCTATATTTAGGGTACCTAGCACACCGACTCGCGTCTAACATAATTACATTAGTAATAAAATTAATTTTGATGTTTTAAGCCCGAGTTTCTCACCTCTAAATTATCGCAGAATTAATGTGACAAATTGACAAGCACGCGTTATTTTTAGGGTTCCGTACCCAAAGGGTAAAAACGGGACCCTATTACTAAGACTCCGCGGTCCGACTGTCTGTCACCAGGCTGTATCTCATGAACGGTGATAACAAGGCAGTTGAAATTTTCACAGATGATGTATTTATGTTGCCGTTATAACAACAAATACTAAAAACAGAATAAAATAATATTTAAGTGGGGCTTCCGTACAACAAACGTGATTTTTTTGCCGTTTTTGCGATAATGGTACGGAACCCTTCATGCGCAAGTCCGAATCACATTTGGCCTTTTTTTGTGATTGGCTGTTGAAAAATCATTCAACCAATTACAGCAGAACGCGTGCTTGACAATTTGTCACATTAATTCTGCGACAATTTAGAGCTGTGAAACTCGACCATAGTGTCTTGTGTACTTTTGTTTTATTTTATTTTAAATACCGCAAAATCAGCAAAAGGTTCAAATTCACGGACCAAAACGATTGCTGGTCATCAACATGATTTTGCTGGTTTTACAGTACTTGAGTTGCAAGGCTGGATAGCTAGAGATTGAGCAGTGTTTGGACTTCCTCTGTAGACGTCCACAGGCTGGAGTGGTTTCTGGTTTCGTACTTTATTAAGTGTTTGATGTGTTTCATGTAGGTATTTATTATTTCAGATGTAAAACTGGTTTCTCCGGCGAAAGGTGCGAAGTTAACGCATGCCATGGCTATTGTTTGAACAGCGGTGTCTGTTCAATGAATAAAGAAGATGGGCCGGTCTGTGAATGCACAGAAGGTTACGATGGTGAAAGATGCGAGGTTTCCATTTGTAAGGACTATTGTTTGCAAGGAAACTGTAGTGTCGGTACTGAGGGACAGCCTAAATGCAGGTAAATCGATCTATCTTTAAAAAATTGTTGCAAACATAATGAATTCCATTCCGTAGTCAGTGTTGTCAATTAAACTTCTATACAGGGTGTAACGGAAAGGTGTGACCGTATTTTATAATCTGCTTCTACGCATGAAAATGAATAACTTTCTCCAACGATGTCGTAGTCAATTCTTAACAAAAAATTGTATCTTATAGCGCGACCCCCATCCCTAGTAAAATTGACTCTCCACACTTTTAGAGCTCGTCGTGTGCCGGCCCGGTTACATGACTAGTTACGGTTGGCACAACACTATCCATGAGCATGACGCCCGCGTCGCCAGGTCAGTACGTCACGGGCAATCGTATTCGTAAGACACGCGCGCACGCTCCGCGATACTGACGTACGCGCCTCGTGTGGCCGGCCATTGTTGTATCTGTAATCCCTATGTAGTATAAGTTCATTGTTATGTTAAGATCACACTAGTTTCCTGTACTGTTCGTTATACCCAATTTACAGTTTACACGCAGAATAGTTGGAGTTTTCTTTTTGTAAAGTACCCTGACTATAATCTCTGTATACAAATTTTGGTCAGCTGACGAAAACTTTGTATGGAAAAGTCAATATTTTTAGGTAATTGCCTAGGACTTCCTTAAAGAAAGCTTAACATTTACATGGGCAAAAGCAGTTTTTAAAATTTGATCACACGCTTCCGTTACAACCTCTACAGGGCTTCTTAAAAGGGGAACAGTGGTCGCGCACCTCATTCGCCTTTTAATCAAACATAAAGTGTAATCTATATAAACATCATCATCTTCCTGCCCTTGTCCCATGTTGCTTGGGTTCGGCGCAACATGTTTTCTTCTTCCATACCGTCCTGTCCCCGGTCGCGCTATCACCCTTTTCTTTCATATCACTCACACAATATAAAAGAAGAAACTGATTGACTGACTGATGGATCAACGTGTAGCGAAATTCGCTAAGCCTAGAAACATAAAATTTTGCAGAAACGTTCCTCAAGTGACGTTAGTGAGCACTAAGAATGTTTTTTTGGAAATTCCACCCCTGAGGGGATAAAAAGGGGGTTGAAAGTTTGTATGAAAAATCTTATTCCGTCGGTCAAAATTCTTGAAACTTGGCACAAACAGTAATCTAAGTAAATGATAAGGATGTCCAGTATAAACTTTTCGAAACTCCCCAAATGATGATTTAGGGGGTGTTAAAGTTTGCCTGGAAAAATCTGATTTCTTGGGTCAATAAACTTGAAACTTGGCACAAATAATAATCTAAATTAATAATAAAAGTTGTTATTATTATATTTTGAAACAACCCCCAAAAGACGATTTAGAGGGTGTTAAAGTTTTTTGGAAGAATCAAATTTCTTGGGTTATTAAACCTGAAACTTGGCACAAATACCAACCTAAGTTAACAATAAAGATTGTCATTATAAGTTTTTCGAAACTAATCCTACGCTAAGAATCATACTCTACAGGTTTCGTTTTTGACGTAGGGTTCTAGGGGAGCACTAAACTGGCATTTTCGGCAATTCAACCATTAAGGAGGTGAAAAGAGGCAAAATTGTTTTTATGAAAAATCTGAATCCTTGGGGATAAAGTTAATAATCATAATTTACATAAAATGTTTTTAAATCTATCCCCCCATAGGGTTAAGGGGTGTTAAAGTTTTTTTGAGGGATTTTACTGCGCAATGTCACTTACATAAACGAAAAATAAAAAAAGAGAAAATAAAAGAGTGAATAACATATTTGGGTTGTTCAAAATTCGACCTTCAACGGGGCAAAAACGAGTTATTAAGTTTATAGGGGAGGATTTTACTTCGTGGCGGTAACCTAAAATGTATTATTATTCTTTAAGTCAAATAACAAATCGTCCCAAGCCAATAAACCCTGTGTATCTACGATAACTGATTTTTTATTGATTTTATAATAGCTTATTTTTGGTCGTCTTCACTAACTGCACATAAGAAAATTATTTATAGGATCAAATAAAACAAGCGAACGAAGTCGCGGGTGCACTGCTAGTCATACATATTTGTTGATTTTCTTGATTATAGAGTAACTCATCAATATCTTCGTTATTTCAGCTGTAATGCCGGTTTCGCCGGCAAACGCTGCGAATTTAACGTGTGCCATGAGTATTGTTCAAACAATGGTGTCTGTTCTCTGAATGAGGAGAATGAGCCGGTCTGTCAATGCACAGCAGGCTATGATGGAGAAAGATGCGATGTTCCCGCCGTTATAATGAAGTGTATCCAATGTGTTTCAATGTTGAGAGACATGCTAAGTCCAGGTAAAAATCTATTTAGTCTAAAGACTTTTCCAAACAATGTTCAGTTTCACCTTTACGTCCGTCTGACCTGATGAAACTCGAAATTGTGTCCGGCTGTTATGTCCTCATGTCGGTCACCCATGACGACCGCAAGAATCACTATAAGAATTTTGGTCGTTGAAACTAACAAGTCTCATTCGTGTACATACATACGGACAGTCTAACATGCCGTAGATTTGTATCAATAAATCGGCGCCATGTCGGTCATATCGGTAATCTGAATCATCAGATTGATATTGTCATATATTATGTTCATGCCACAATCGCTTTATTACATTATAATATAAGTTCCTCTTTATATTTTTTGCAGATGCTACGCCGGTAACTCTGGGCAAAGAAGAGTCGACGTGTACTTCAACTGTTGTCTGAAAAACAGAGGTTGTTCGGAAGCCGTTGAAGAGTTTATTTTCACTATTACATACTAATAATTATAGCAAATATAAGGGCGAGGTTCCATTATTAGTTAATTATAGATGATATAAATTTGCAATTTAGTTTCCAAGGTTAGACAGAAGTGGCAATATAATAGTTTACTAGTTTTCGGGTCACATTATTAACTACTAAACCTTCAGCTCAGCTACTACGAGTAGTGCAGTATCTACTCTCTCACAGATTGAAGTCTACTTCAAGACTAACAGCCTTACTTATGAAAACGGCAATATTTTAAAGGGTCAGCTCATTACAGAGTTTTTGTTCAGTTACAAAATGTATTTTGTCAACAAATAAAGTAAATTGAATTGCTTCTAGTGGTCGACACAAATAACTAAACTCTCAGCAAAAATAAATAAGTGGTCAACAAGTAATGTGATATAATATAGGACAACCTTACCATTGAAGCCATCGAAAACTAATGCGAGTATCTGCTAACTTAATAGTAATAGAGCATCAAATCGCGATTCGTATTTTATCAAATTTGTAAACTCATTGACGGTTCTAAAGCTGTCATTTAAAGAAGTGACGAATATGTCGGCAAAAGCATTCAAAAAAGTGTTGAGAAATGTGCATACTAAACAGGCATGTATCCATTCACGCGGCGAGTTTCAAATATTATCTAACCACAAAAGATAAGGTAATACAAATATACCTTGCACAGTTACATTTTGTAACATTTTTGGTGTACTTTACTATACATTTTTAAGTTATTGCTTTCAAAATGATAACATTATTTAACAGAGAGACGCATTTTTTTTGTATTTTTATGGTTTTTTTTCTAATCTCAGGCTCAATCTGTCAAAAATATGTAAGCGTTAGAACCCCTGGACCAATACAGATATTTGATGTTTAGAAAATAGCAAAATGCACTACCTTTTTGCTACTTTTTGATACCTAACTTCAAATTTTTAATACCTCGATTGACAGCAAAAAAACGCACAAAAGTTAAAGTGGACAAACATTTCTTTTTATAGTTCGGGACATGTCATTTATTTTTTTGTAAATATTTACTACCTTTTTAGTACCTCAGCAACAATTTTTTTTAAATTTTGTTGTCATACCAGAAAAATGTTTCGCGAGAAAGCAACTTTGCTAGCTATATTCTCTCTCTTAAATTGCTCTACGGTTTGACAATTGTTTACTTTGATTGTGATATCAATGAAATTGCTACTTGGATGCGAACGTTTTTCGAGAACGAGAATTAAAGCCTCTGGCTTTAGTCTTCCTACAAATCCCACACAAACCCAGGTATTGTAAAGTTACAATACATGAAAAGGTAGACGTACTTAAAACGCGACACTCTACTAGAGTTCTCTTGTGAACTTCATTTATTCTGTCTTTTTTGCGGACCAGTTTCTGTCTGTCTTCTGTAGGTTAAAACTTAACATGTTTTTTAGTTTTCATTTCTGTCAGCAATCACCATGACTCACATTCTTGGTAGTTTATTTTATAATATGGACTAGATATAAAATAAATATTTCTATATAATTTTGATTTAATGTTAGCTTTAGTTTCGCTTTATAATAAAAATAAATCCTGTATAATACACGTTTTTTATTTTCACATACCATGGTAATTTCATAAACTACATAGTATTGAACAATATTGTGTACGTCACTATATATATATATGTATATTGCCGGGTGCATCAAGGAGTGAACGAACGCGGTTGGGTATGAAAAGAATAGAAAAAAATATTCGACACAGGCACAACACAACAGCAAAAAACACAGTAAAAGAGAAGAATAATAACAAAAATACAATCACAAATTGCGCCGAGCATGCCCGAAAGGGTTCGGCATTTGCTGGGCGTTAGACACCCTGTAGGAGTAGCTTGTTTAGAAGCAATGAGTGTCGGTAAGTTTTCCTGAGTAGCACTCGTACTTGCAACCTCGATTTCATGAAGTTTTCAAAACTAATACAAGGGCAAATTATCGTCTCCGCTATTGTCCGAAGAATCGTATAGAACTTCTGCTTGAGTGCAACGCTGCGAATCAGGTGATTGTGAAGCAATACGTCTGAGTGCCATCCCCAGAATCTAGGTGTTAATATCTGCAATACATTTGTCAGGTGGGAATATAATGACAGAGCCTGATATAGAACATCCTTTATTTTTCTCCAACTGCTCAATCATTTTGTGAAAGAGTCAACTTCGTAATTGGCTGAAACAAAACACACACTTTATTATACACAATAATATTATCGGTATAGTAGTACATGTTAATACTGTAGTTTATAAACTACACTAATGTCGTCAGCTAATTACTTCTCTACCTTACTCATCAGGCAATACAGGCGTGACGTTATGTGACTACTTTCTAACAATACAATCATAGTATTATTGTTTTTAATTTCGTATTTTATGAAGATTCTTTAAATAATATAAAATCAAACTAAACTCCTCTTGCAAAACCGCTGACTGTGTTTCTGGATCTCACACACAAAACACTTAACTAACTGAAGCTGGTTCATAGATCTCGTAATAAGGACAGGAACACAGCTGATATAAATGAAAAATATTGTCGTCCGGAGATATATAACGTAGCATTTCATAATGAGTTTTTTTAAATAATTTATTAGATTTTTCAAGACGTGTTTTTTGGCATTGTCTGGCTGAATATTGTGCGTGAGGTATTATTTATTTCAAGTGAGTGATTGTGAGGCAGAAATTGGGAGATGCCAAAAATATGAAAAGGTAACTAACTTAAATTTTATATGGGCAGAAAGGTAGAAACTACAGAACGCCACCTGCTACGATCCTTACACACTCCCTTTGCTTCATTGACGTTCATGCTTTATAGACGTACACCGATATCATAACCGTACTCACGTCTGGCCTTTCTGAAGCACATCACCAATGAGATCCTTCTAGGGCATCCCCTCCCGGCGACTTCCTTGTAAATACCTTTTGTTAATCGCTATTTTTCTTTCATTCATCATCTAAACATGGCCAAACCATCTACTACTATATGTATACTCTTTTAAGTTTTTTACTACGTCTTCTTTTGAACCACAGCTTTCCTTTATGTTACATGGGTCCAAACATAAGTTTTAAAATGTATATAAAACTGTATACTTCGCCCAACCCTTCGGAGAACACAGGCGAGCTAACACAAAGTTGAATTTTCTCCCAGCCTCCCAGCATACCTTTGAGTCTTCTTCTTTTCGATTCGACGGTATATTTAATAATATTGTGTGGGCCCAGTAGGTGGCTTTCATGGTATAAGTGAATGTACAGTTAGGAGACTCAGTGGGCATATTCTGTGCAGTGGCAGCACACTCGCACCGGATGTTCGACAGATCAATGTAATCCCTCATTTTGCCAAACTATATTTGCAGCGGCCTACTTCGGGGATAGAGACAGATCACTATAGAATATGGTATTGAATTGTATGATGGTGTTGATTTCCAGATACACAGTCATGAGCTCTCTCCACCCGCGCGGTGGGCTGACAACCCACTGGTGTGCCATGGCTTTTGTGATGTCCGCTCTCATAGCGGCCACGATCATCGGCAACGCAGCGGTGTTGGTTGCACTACGTCGGTCGAGGACGGCGCCCGCATACCACCTACTGGCGAGTTTCGCCGCTGCTGATCTGTTGGTGGGGCTGTTTGTCATCCTGGCTGCTGCGAGGGAGCTGTTCGTGTTTCAACTGGGTAAGTAAGGCTGCCAAGTTATTTAAATTGGGTACTTTGTAGTGATTGTTATAACAAATAGAAGTTTTGACCTTCGATCTAGTAATTTTTTTGGCGTGAAACACTCCTCTTGTTTGATTAGTGCTGAACAGGTAAAGGGTAAAATCGTAACTTGATAATATATTAACCGTATAGTTCGGACGGGGTACATTTTGGGGCTTGACAAGCATACCTCCGCTGGCTCAGCCGCGGCTCATTTTGGACCCCAGATTTACGTCATACGACATCCTAATTAATAACTTAATTATTGATTAAGATACCTAACGAATCTTATGTGGGGGCTTTAATTAAAATAGTTGGATAAAAAGCTTACATGTTAGCGCAAATATTTATTTTAAATTAAGTGCGCAAGTTTATTAATTTACATTTGTTAAAAACAAGTGTAATAATACGATAATCGCCATTTTGATGACAGTGGTGGTCGAAGCTAAAAAACATAAAAATGCAGATTTTGGACACCCAAACTCCACGACAGGGGTAGTGGTTTGCTAATTGTTTAATTATTGGTCGAATTCATCCATATTTCAAAATAAATAATTAGTGGTAATGAAGTTTTTTGTTATTCAAAGTCGAAGTTTTGCGCCAATCGTGTTTTTTTACATTTTTATTTTACACAATTATCACCCTTCCACATGTAAAATTGATTACAAATATGACAATTATGTCTCTAAATATAATAAACAACAAGAAGAAGCCCAGATTTTAACGTAATTAACAAACACCAGTCCAATAATACGTAAAATTCATTACCACTACTTTATTTTTGTTAAATTTCCAATTCGTCAATTATATTGTTTTTTTTAAATGTAATAGTTGTGTGCCAAAACGATTTTAGCAATCGATTTTATTTATGCTATCGACTCGATTAATGAGCGATTATCTCAAATCGATTCTTAAAAAATAGAAAAAGCCAGTTTTAGGCATAAAATACAATAAATACTTAAAATAATTACTATTAATACTTTCTTAAAGTAATCGTATTTGATTTTTGGACATTTTTTGACTAAAAGCAACTACACAAATTCATCGAACCGTGGATAATTTCGCTCCGAATTTTCTATCCGATTCAAAATTTAAATTCGGAATGCGCTCGCTATTCAAAACTATTTTGTATAAAAGTAATAATGATTGAGTCTTTTAATGTTTGATAGTCTCAGAAGTATACAGAGTGCCTAGTATATTTTTATGTAAGTTTGTAACGCAAGTGTAGATAAATTTAGTTTCGGGGAACCAACGATTTTGTGATTATTCGTTATATTGCAATGAGTGTCGTACTGGCCCAGCGGCTAAAGGCCTCGCCTTGCCTGAGGTCATGGGTTCAAATCTGGACAAATACCAATGATTTCCTTTTTCAAATTCATTAATGTACTTTCTAAATATATTTTAGAAATCGTTGACAACGGTGAATGAAAACATCATGAAGAAACCTGGTCTTATAGTCTCAAATCGCCAACCCGCATTGAGCAAGCGTAGTGATCAATGTTCGTGCCTTCTCTGTATGAGAAGAGGCCTTTGCTTTGCAGTGGGACAGTTATAGGCTGGTATTATTATATATTGAATAATGGGTTGAGAGTATGGTATGGTTAGGTTTTGAATTCGGTCGAGTTTGTTATAATGTTATGAAAATTGGTTATTCTATACATACTTTTAAAAGTTTATTTTTATTCGTTTTAAAAACATAAGTTTGGTTTGTATTTACATCTGCATTCTCCGAAAACTATTAATGTCAATAACCTTGTGCGTATCTTCTTGCGCGGTTCCTTTCCAAGCAAGTTATGGCATGGTTGTCAACCTACTAAGCTGAAAATCATCTAGAAACATGAAATTTAGCAGAAAGGTTCCTCAAGTGGCGTAAGTGTGCAGTAAGAAAGGATTTTTGGAAATTGCATCCCTAAGGGGGTAAAAAGGGGTTTGAAAGTTTGTATGAAAAATCTAATTCCTTCGGCCATAATTCTTGAAACTTAGCACAAATATTATTCTAAGTAAACAATATAAGTTGCCATTATTAGAGTTTCGAAACCCCCAAATGACGATTTAGGGGATGTTGAAGTTTGTATGGAAGAATCTAATTTCTTGGGTCAATCAACATGAAACTTGGCACAAATACCACCCTAAATAAACAAAGGTTTTCATTATTAGTTTTTCGAAACTACCCCCAAAAGATGATTTAGGGGGTGTACCCCCACCCCATAAATCACATATTAAATATTTATTTGGTTAAAAATTTGAAAATTGACATAAATACCCATCCTAAGTGAACCATAAAGGTTTTCATCATTAGTTTTACTTATCTAGTCCCAAAATACGATTTTTGGGGAGTTAAAGTGCTTTGAAGAATTTTATTTCTCGGGTTAATAAATTTGAAATTTGGCACAAATACCAACCTAAGGAAACAATAAAGGTGGTCATTATACATTTTTCGAAACTAACTCAAGCTAAGAATCTTACTGGACAGGGTTTCGTTTTTGACGTGGGTTTCTAGGGGAGCACTAAGGCACGATTTTGCAGCAATTCAACCTTTAAGGAAGTGAAAAGGGTCAAAATTAGTTTGTATGTAAAATCAAATTCCTTGGGGATAAAGTTGATGATCAAAATTTACATAAAACATTTTGAAAACTCCCTCCCAGATTGGGTTTAGGGGTGTTAAAGTTTTTTTTGAGGCAACTCACTGCGCAATCTGACTAACATAAAATGATAAATAAAAAAGAGAAGAAAGGAGTGAATAGCATATTTAGGTTGTTCAAAACTCGACCCTCAACGGGGCAAAAAGGGTTGATAAGTTTTTAGGGGAGGATTTTACTTTGTGGCGATAACCTAAAATGTATTATTGTTTAAGTCAAATAACGAATCGTCCCAATCCCTAGATAAAGTACCTATAGATTAAGCCTTAAAATGAGCTTGATTGATAGAGCGAGATGGCTAATTGACAGCTCCATGTAAATAATAAGGACAAAAGATTATTTTTTGTCTTTGTCACCATGGCCGGTTTCTGTTGTTTGTCAAACTCTAATATAATGGCAGGTTTGACAAACAAACTCGGTTTTGTTTGATTTTCTGTGATTTCGTGGTATTATGTGTTAATTGAGATAAGGAGTTTATATAGGTTAGTATTTTATTTGGGTTATTTATAGATAATAAGTGTCAGTGCGATGGTGAGTTGTAGTATTCTTGTTCTTGTTGTAACACCAAAACTAACTATTGCTGTCTCATGTGCGGCCACGCCAGTGCTTAATCTATAGGTACTTTATCTAAGTCCCAATCCAATAAACCCACCAACCCCAAACCCAAATCCACGATACCCAGTTTTTAATTGTTTTAATAATATCTTATTTTTGGTTGCCTTTACTAACTGCATATAAGAAAATCATTTATAGGATAAACGAAATCACGCGGACGAAGTCGCGGGCGGAGTGCTAGTCATACATAAACATACTCGTATTTATACTGGTCATTCTGTATAAAACCGTCTGAAATGATCAATGTAAAACTCTCTTTTATATTAAAATGTGCCCGATAAAATATTTTGAATACCGACTGCATTCCAAATTTGAATTTTGAATTATTTTACGTTCGGCGAATTCGGCGCGAAATTATATAGCCACGAATCCTATTTATTTTTCAATTTACTGTTCTGATAACATTATGAAAGCATTTATGTATAGTTATTACTATATATTATTACTATAAGTTGTTATTTTATTCTGTGCCTATAAACTAATTTTAATTTTAAAACAATACATTTTTGAAAATCACTCATTTAGTTAAATGAATAATTTTAAATAATCGAAATACACTTAATCGATTAGGCTGAATGCAATTTTAATCGATTATGAGACGCGTGAATGGACAGCAAAAAAAAAACAACACCAAAGAAATGTCATGTTGCAAGGTTCCATCAAAATTTTAAGCAATTTTTTTCCAGATTTTGGCTTGTTTTTTTATGAATTTTTGTATGACAAATTACGAACATAAGCACGCAAATAAAATGAGTATATCTTTGTGTTGTCCTTTTGCATCTTTTCAGAAAGCGAAAAGGTTGTTTATGCAAAAATTTTGAGCAAATCTAAATTGTCTACCGTTTGGAAAGGTGTAGTAATTCGTATTTTGTACACATTTAGCAGTAGACTGACGCGGTTTAACCGACCGCAACATGTAAATAAAGATATTTTTTACAAATTTACTGTGTAAAATAGCTGCGTAAACTTATTTTTCTGAATAAATTCGAATGTTGAAAGTTCAAGTAAATTCCTGAATTTCCTGACGTAATTTGCAACAACCTGTCGACTCAGCTGGTGTGTCATGTGTCAAAATCTTGTCGAGCAGAGTGGTTAAACATGAATCAGTTTTCAGCCTGTGGCGTGGTTTCAAAGCAACTAGCGACGCTCTTTTAGTTAGTAAATCCTTTAAGCGATTTTTATCTAACGATTCGTTAGGCAATGTGAGTAAAGCAAACTATCAACTTCAAAAACAAAAGACAAACTAAAGAATACGAATCTATAAACAGTGGCGTAGCTAGGTAACCAAGGGCCCTGGGGCAAATAAAAAAATGGGGCCCCACTGCTATCTAAACTGGTTAGGTTTAATCAAGTAAAAATATTAAATATACAAACACTTTAAAAATACTTTATCATAAGCTCTTTTTCGTGCACTACAGGGCAGGTAATAAAAATATTAAACAGTAACAACATAAATTACAATTAATACTTGGTGTAAGTATTGGGCAATAAAACGAAATAGAATAGATTCAAAGGTTTATTATATAAAGATCGGACCAACTGACTAAATAACAATTATATTTACAATCTTTTCCTAGCTATACGAAAAAGTATCAATGACGTCGGTTAAATCCAGGCTTGATGCGGTTTTGTTTTCTTGTTCCAAAATTCATACACAGCACATGCTTCCGTATGGCCACTCGAACAACTGTGTTGTTTAATTCTTTCTGATAAATGCCTACAATCCCGAATGCCCGTACACCAAACATTATTCCTTTGTGAAGCAAATAACCAGCAGGTTTGACTATAGGCAGCATCTAGTATTTTGGAATAACACAACCAAAAACGATTAACTGGTACATATTTAGAACTTGAAATGTAGTACGATTTTGAAAAACACCTATTGTTCTGGTTGATGTCTGTTGGAAAAGGTCCTGAAGGCTGTAAAGGCCCCATATCAAGAATTTGATGTTTTTCGTTATCACTTAATATTTTGTTCGTGAAGTTTCCCAAGTCATAAGAACATTTATCGTACACATTTTCGAAAAATGTAGAGGTCTGTGGTTTCTCCAAAGCCTCCGCTCTTATGTGTGCCATGCAAACATCATCCACGTTATAACGTAGTTTTATTTTCTCTGTGTCCACGTTCACATGATCGGCGGCGGAGGTATCTCCAACTGCAATAATTGTCGAATCTTCTTCAGTAGGCTTCTCAACCAACACTGCAGTTAGCACATTATTTGAGTCACTATCAATAAAAATATTTTGTCCAGAAGTACTGGCAGAAGGCTGACTAAAAAACTTGTCAATTTTGGGCAATTTTTGTTTACTATCTTCTCTTTCTTGGCGTTGTACGCGTTTAAATGCTTTCTTCCTTTTGTCCATAATTTTAGTTTTCTAATTTAAATATGCAATATTTATATTGTGTGTCAAAGGATGGCTCACGCTCCTCGA
The DNA here is from genome assembly GCA_945859665.1 of Anorthoa munda. Classification (NCBI taxonomy): domain Eukaryota; kingdom Metazoa; phylum Arthropoda; class Insecta; order Lepidoptera; family Noctuidae; genus Anorthoa; species Anorthoa munda. The sequence goes on along the minus strand of OX243897.1, from coordinate 41,371,121 downwards.
CTTGACGACATCTGGCGAACAGGAAACCGGTTACGTCCGCACAGCTGATTGCGACCGGTGAGATAACGCAGTCGGCGAATTATCAACCTGAAATTATCGTCGGTTATGTCTAAGTATGTTTTATAGACAAAAAAGGAATAGCGTTGACCACAGAGGAAACCTCTGCTTTGGATTTTAAAATAATGTTTACTTGCTACTAAATTACGATTCAAAATTTAAACGAAAATTGAATATGAACGAAACAACTGAAAATTAATTATTCTATAGTGCAAATGTAATCTAAAGGGTCTTTCAACAAGGACGGGTCGATGTTAAAATTGAATAAAACAAGATGTGTGTGAGATATTAACGAAATTTATTTTTTATTTATAAGGCCCATTTATGCCATTATGGACGGAATATGACATCGTTCAAATGTCCGCCGCGGCTTCGTATGGTGGCACGAATCCGAGAGGTCCAATTTTTAATGACTCTGCTGCATAGATCCGGCTGAATCCGAGCGATGGCCTGCGTTATATTGGCTTTCAGGGCAACGGTCGAATGTGGTTTATTGGCATAGACCTGCGACTTCAGAAAACCCCACAAGAAAAAGTCTAGCGGAACTCTAACTCTACCCTCAAACCCAAGGGCGTCGCCAGCCGATGGCCCAGGGGGGACAAGTTGATATGGAGAATGAGAAAAGTATGAATTGTAGGTAAATTCGAGAGCACATGAAGCTTTCCACTTGTAGTACGAGCGTTAGGGCTCTTCCACACGGCGTTTTTATCAGGCGCAGTCGACGCGCGTTCCACTATCGCGCGTTGTCGGCGCTGCTAAACTTGAAATAGGCAGATTACTTGCGATTGCATCGCTGCAAACTCACGAGAAACGCGCTACAGACGCGCGTGAGCAATTCTCCTTGCAAAGTAAAACGCGCGTAGTACGTGCGCTAACGAGCGTGTATCGCGCTGGGAACGTGTGTGTGCTGTGTTACCGCCATGTAATTTCCTTTCGCTGGTAAATGGATGTATCCAATATTTACGATTTCGTGAGACATTTTACGTTTCTTTTTTAACAAAAGTACTAAGGCTAGTGTAAGAAGTGTTGCCTCGATTGATACCATCGTAATACTGTCGGCAAGAATCCAATTAAAACGCGCTGTACGTGTGTGTTTGCAGCTAAAGAAACGCGCTGTGACAGCGCGTCTGTATCGATATAACTCCGGGCTAGTAGCGCGTTGACAGCTCGCGAAAAAGTCGTCGTTTGCATACTACAATTTTATGAACGTGTGAATGGGTAAATCGGTTGCGATAACATCGCGTTTGCAGCGCGTTATAGTTGCGAGAGACGCGCGTCGACGGCGCCTGAAAAAAACGTGGTGTGTAAGAGCTCTTAAATCTACAGCGGTTGTAATAATATCGGTACAGAGTCTAACGTGTAAAGCTACGCAACTCTACCGTACACGTTTCAAATTCAAATTTTCAACGCTTTTTCCGTGTCGGGAAAGAAGGTTTTTGCCTCTTTTAGGATATCAACAATGGTTCGATCTGTTGGGTTTGGTTTATAAATATTCATTCGAGATTCGACGTACGGGAATGATCAATAAAATAAGTCAAGTTAAAGACTTAGGACTTTGGTTGCTTTACATTTGGCAACTTTTTTATAATCTCTAGGGGGGGGCAGCTGCCCCTCCATGCCCCCCCCTTGGCGACGCCCTTGGTGCTCCTAACAATTCCGAAATTTGAAAAATACCTACTAGAATGTTAAGTATGCAATTCTAGAAGTGAGTCTAGTACGTAATACGTAGACACTAAGATACGAATATTTAAATAAATGTATGTTAATGTGTAAAATAATTATAGCTGCCGCTCGCTTAGCTTTGCAGTGACGCGCGTGCCCAAGATAAGAGTTGCTTGAGAATCTTCGACTTGATTGCAAATGAGCACGAATTACCCTCACTATAAAAATGTAAAAATTAAAATCGTGATTTTGTTAAATTGGTAATTTTACCTATTAATTCACTCGTAAAATGAATAAGTACGGTTCGAAAAAACAGTACGCAATGGTATTGTCGAAAAACAAATACGCTAAGCCTAGGTAAAATGCAATTGAAGGTTCGAACACTGGAGGTAGGTCCAACCAGTGAGAACAAAGAACTGTCGAAAAACAGTATGTTTTTTAAGGAAATATAATATTAGTATGCCAGCACAAGACCCAACAATCCTTGAACATAAGGTTCGAAGGACCAAACTTTTATGTAGAAGAAACTGAGTGAAATGTATCAACCACTCACCTGCACTTGGCGATCCGCTTTCTTCTCCTTGGGGTACCTGGCAGATGATGATAGCTCGCTGGTTGCGTTCTAGGACGTGCTGAATCTCGTGTTGGCCTTGTATTTATAGTTTATGTCGTTTTATCGCGTTTTTATAATTAATTCGGGAGCGCCAGCTAAAAGCAGCGTGTTGGTTCGCGACCGGTTGACTAGAGAGAGATTTTACATAGGTGGCAGCACTTGTCGCTGCTTAAGGTGCGTTCGGATATATTGTGGCTGATACATTAAATAAAGTGAAAGTAAATTATATTTCTGTAGTCTTGTGCTAGCTAATAATATTGAAAATATTATAATTAAAGAATAGTACGGAACAACATATATACACCCTCTATTTCCTGTCTCAAAGAGCTATGTTCCAAGTTGTGTAGCCAGCACTGAAAATAAATTACGGCATACACGAATTCAATTCTATTTTCAAAGTTGTACAGTGAACTTAGCGTTTGCACATTTATTATGCAGTGTCAACACACATATACGTACCGTTAGCACAAAAACTAGAACAATGCGCTACCAACACGAAGTTCCCATATAAAGTTACCTGTTACTTGTGTAGATGCTGGCCGAGTTTGGCTGTCTGACTCTCCGCTCGCGTGTTTGTTTACCCCCTGTGGTGCTTGATGAGTTTAATTTTCCCTGCAATTTGATAACTTGCTTACTGTTAAAGTGAAGTAATTTTAAAATGAATGTATGTTTATTTAATTTTTGCATTTGGACTTATGGTAATTTGGACTTATGGTATAAAAACTGAGTAAAGATAATGCAAAAATAAATCACAGCTTAAAGACCACGTATACGCATTTCCATCATAAGTTCGCAGGTGTCGCGCTGAATGTTTATCTTCCTCTGCCACACTGATCTGCGACCACAGAAGGGAGCATAAATTATTACCTAACCAACCCATAAAATCATAATAAAAGAATTATTACGGACACCAAGTATCTTCGATTTTATATCAAGGGGGGCCGGCCAATATATTTATTTATTCAGGTTAGCTTACAATTGTTTACACATTACATTAAATATAAGTACACGATATACATTTATATTCCCACATAAACGATCTCAACTAAAGCACTCACGCAGATATATATTTCTACTGCGGTCAACAGTGAATTAATATTTAAACTTTACAAATAAATAAGCTTCTCACTGCCCGCTATAGAAGTCATTGTTCTATATAACACCACCAGTATTACCAGTATTTGAATCAAATCTTTTGTAAAATGGATGTTTTCTCCCTTGAAACAAGCGTTTTTTGTTCGCGTATTTTCTCTTCAAAACCCAGGGCAATACACACAATAGAGAAAACTCAGTAACGAGAATGCGCTAATTACAATTTCCAAAGTTTCTACCGACAAACGTAGGTATTGTAGTTCTCTTGGAATTATGGAGAAAAATGGAGGCCGCGTAAACTTTCTTTTTAAAAAATATAGCGGATGGAATGCGAGAAATTTGTTCAGAGTGGCCCGCTCTCCCCTTTATTCAACGTCAAACTTTTTGATAGGTTTATTTTTCATACTGTTCCGGTTCGGACGTTGGGAGCGTGGCTCATCCAGTTTCTGTACATGTTGAGTTCCGTAGTTCGCAAGCCGGATGCTGAGGCAGGACAGCTCCCTGAGGTCTGTGCTCGTAAATCCAGGTTTGAATGTTTGTTTATGCATACTGTGGACCTCAGGGATATGGCATGCGGTAGTTTGCAGATATATACAATACGCGATAAGTGCTTGTCCAGTGAAAGTGCGATTTCCGATATTATATTGGGATGCAAATTATTACCCTAGTGGTGTAATTTATGAATAGAATTTTTATACTTTATTTTCCATATTCACTGGTGAAACCTGTAACATCAGATCCATTATTTCAGTTGAATAAATAAAGTCAGACATCATCATACTCTTGAGCTTATCCCAATTTATTTGGGGCATACGCAACAATATGTCTTCTTATTCCATTCATCTCTATTAGTTGGTCATCTTATCTCCAAGGGCGTCGCCAAGGGGGGGCAGGGAGGGGCAGCTGCCCCCCCTAGAGATTCTAAAAAAGTTGCCCAATGTAAAGCAACCAAAGTCCTAAATCTTCGACTTAAGGTAAGGCGAACGTTTAGCAGCCTCAGGAGACTAAAAACCTGGCTAAGCAGCACTATGGGCGAAAATCGCCTCTATGATCTGGGCATGATGAGTGTGCACAGAAAACTTATTCATGGAAACTTACAAGATTTTCATAATAAAGTGGTCGAAAAGTTTTCAAAAAGCCCCCGCAGATTATGTTTTAATTAACCTAATCAAAAAAAGAATCTTCTGTGAGCACTATAATGTTAAATTCTGGTAAAAACAAAAAAAATACACTGTATATTCAAATTCAAACTCCCAAATTATTGTTTTCTATTTTTCTAATAAATGTAATAACTTATTTATTGTACAGTCAAGAACTAGTTAAGCTTTACACGTTGGACTCTGTACCGTTTATTATTACAATTGCTGGAGATGTAAGGCTCGTACTACAAGTAAAAAGCTTCATGTGTTCTCGACTGTACCACCTACAATTCATACTTTTCTGATTCTCCATATCAACTTGCCCCCCCCTGGGGCATCGGCTGGCGACGCCCTTGCTTATCTCTCACACAGTTCATCCATCCTGTCATTGGTCTTCTCACAAAAAAGTCAGAGATAACCAATATTTAAAAATAATAAATATCAAGATGGTTAAGTGTACTGAACTGAAACTATCCCATTGTGTGCTATAACTTGACTTGACATTTTGCTTTTTCTTTTACAATTATTTAGTTTTTAGGGTAAATAACTGTTGAATTCTAATTTAATCAATGACATATATATAGGTATAACTTTTTAATTTTATAATAATTTGTATATTTGTATTATTATTTAATTCTCTCTTTTTAATTTTATTTTACAATGTACTTACAAGAATGTTATAACCAATTTTAGTTTTTTTTTCAATTTCATGTTTGTTTTATATTCCTTTTAAAATACATGCGACTTACGTTGTAAATGATATGCATGCCTATAAGTGACTTAATTGCACAGGATCGTTTCTAGATGTTTCTTTGTAATGTTGATGTGTAATTGAGTCGTTGGTGTGCCTTGTTAATAAATTTATTAAATAAATAAACTCTATAACGGTGCTCTGTAATAGGGACCGCACTTCCAAACCTAATATTTCTGCTTAGTTGGATATTTATAGTGTACTACGTACGTATCACGTACGATAGAGGACACTTGAGGCTAGAAGTAATTTAGGCAACGATATACGAATTCATTAATGATGGTAATAGCAATTACAAACTCTTTTGTGTGCTCGGTTGCGTTATATAATAATAATAGCTGCCTGTTGGTGTCCGACTGCAGGGCGAAGGCCTATTCTCAATCGTTGATGTTAACGATGTCCAAGATAAACTTAGAAAGTACATAGGAATTGAAAAAGTCATTTAGTTGTCTGAAACAAAAGGCTTTCATGTTTATTTATTTTTTGGATCTTTAGTTACAACCGTTACAAGGTAGTTTCACTGCATTTACACTAAATAGGTAAAAATAGCAACGATTATTCATTTATAGGATGTTTTTTGCGTTGTAATTTTGCCTGTGTAGAAAATACTAAAACATACTCGCAAGTCATTTATTTTTTGGCAATGAATTACTTTCTAGGGTTGTCTACCCAAAGGGTAAAAACGGGACCCTATTACTTAGACTCCGCGGTCCGTCTGTCTGTCTGTCACCAGGCTGTATCTCATGAACCGTGATAGCTAGACAGTTGAAATTTTCACAGATGATGTATTTCTGTTGCCGCTATAAAAACAAATACTAAAAACAGAATAAAATAAATATTTAAGTGGGGTTCCCATACAACAAAAGTGATTTTTGCCGTTTTTTGCGATAATGGTACGGAACCCTTTTTGTGCGAGTCTGACTCGCACTTGGCCGGTTTTGTTCTCTCTCATTAAAAACAATCCTGATAATATTTCCATTAAAATTAATACACGGAATTTAGCATTTATATATAGTTACCAGTTACGTAGATAGTTATCAAGATATCCAATAAAACAACAAATCTGATGAAGATTACAGTTCTCGTTACCTCTTCAACAAAGATACAATTTCAAATATACCTGTTACGGCAGTTTTAATGACCCCTTGATTTCAGAGTTCTAACTAATTATATTTTCTCCAAGCCGTCTTCTACAATTGGACAAAGACGACAATCTATACTAATATTATAAAGAGGAAAGATTTTTTTGTTTGTTTGTTTGTACCGAATAGGCTCCGAAACTACTGGACCGATTTGAAAAATTCTTTCACGAATAGAAAGCTACATTATTCCTGAGTGACATAGGCTATTTTTTATCCCGAAAACGGGTCATGTGTGGTGGTCCACGGGAGCGAAGCCGCGGGCAACAGCTAGTACTCAATAAACTCGTTTTTATCAGTAACAAAACTTTTTCATTATCTCCAGTAGATACCTCTGTTTACCTAAATTTATGGGAGCTATTTTAATGCGTGTTACAGTACCTACCACGATTTGTTTCATACGCGTCATTAACCCCTAAACGATTGTTGTTGTTACATTTAATCGAATTTTCAAAGTTTCCTTCTCACAATATTTATATTCTGGTTTTTACATAGTGTGGTACTCTGCATTACAGATCCACATCTTTTAGTCTATTTATGTTTTATAATCACTACACCTTTTTATCTTTTGAATTTGTGTCAACTCATGTGACTCACTTTTATGTATTCTTTGATACTGTTAGCACCGGAAAAGCATACTTTTAGTTATCTCTGAATGTTTTAACATCTATAACTTATTGTATACTGTTAATTTGTAAAATCTTAGAATATTTTATACTCTGACATATATCTTTCAAATTTACCACCCAACCAACCCAACCCAACCAACCATCCATACTATCGACACTTTTCTTCTACAAAGCTCGTACAATGTAATCCATGTACAATATAATCTTCAAAATAAGGGCAGCGGCAGACTGCCCCCTCTGTAAACCGTTTTTTATTCGTTCTGGTGATCTGGTCATGATTTCTTAATTGAGATTTGAATTTGAATTCCAGAAGATATGAGGAAAAACGGGTGTCAGTTCTTTAGTCTGGTTCTGGCAGTGAACGCCGAAAGACGATGATATTTACCTAGAAATACGTGTTTGGTCTTATCTGCAAACACGTCTGTATTACATTATACCAGTTTAGTTATGGTTGCGAAATTTGAAGGACACGTTTCTTAGCCTTGAATTACAAAGTATATCCTTATTCACAAAGTGCTCATAAAATTGTAATGAATTCAGTTTGTAAACCAGTGTTATAAATCCCTGAAGATTAATAATAAATACCGATTATACTCTCAAGTGAAGTTTTACTGTTATATTATCAATATGTGCCAGTCTGGCACGTGTGGTATGAACTGCGTCAGAAAGGTCTTCAGCGGCGCGGCTGTATGCACGCTGTGGCCGCGCGCGCCCTCCAGCAGTACGCGCAGGGTGGGCACGCTGAACACGATCGCCCACATCTCGCAGTAGCGCTAGCGCTCCTACAGCCGTCCCATCGCACTGTATCACGCCGCCCTGGTCTGTGGTTGCCCCTTCGCCAACTTGGAAGAGGAGGGCGGCAACGGCCGTAGCTGATCCGTTTGTTCCGTAGCTGATCGAGTCGTTTTGCGCGGGCGGCACGTTGTACTAAGCCGGCCCTTATTTTTATCTTTTTTTTTTCGTTACAATAGTTAAAGGTAGTTGCTCTCGAATTGTTTTAGTTTTGATTGTACCTTCGGCAACTTCTCGGATATTAGTATGCATGAAGACTCTTCCAGTCGGAACATCAATTTCAATCAAAATAAAAAAAAAACAAAATTTCAACTGAACTGAACTGATTTCAATATCTAACTGATCTCACAAAAAGGTTGAAATCTATTGTTACTGTAAACCTGTTCAATTTACTTTTATTGAACACATTATAAAACTTGAATTATTACTTTAAAATCAATGAATATTATTTCCATTGTAACTCCAAGAATCACACAGCTGAAGTTATAATCCGAACATTTTAGCTTTAACATACCGAACATGTTCTGACGCCCACGTCACGCCCGAAAGTAGTGTAAGTGTATCCTAAACCAACAAAAATCAAGGTTTAATTATTTCAATCAGATGACCATTTGATATAATTGAGCCCGTAATAAAAACCAAACAATAACTTAAAAAGCGGAATGAATGAAATTCGATCGTGGTGCGATCCACATCAAATGGATTAAAAGGATCCACACACGGATAGTTTTTCGGTTATTTAAATGGGATTTATTTGAGTAGGAACGGAATTAAAACAGATTAACGTTGAATTAGTCTTGTTACAAGTATTGCAATTTGAAGTGAATATCACGCACTAGTATTTCACAGGCGCTGTCAATATTAACAGCATGTTTTCTGTCTCCTTCGTGATACACAAGTCCCGTATCGTTAACCTGCTTGTCAAGGGTGTCACAATGATTCAGAAGGTTAGCATAATGTTGAACAATAAGCAAGCAGCACGCAATGCCATGTTAGTGACGTCACATGGCGTGACGAAACACTCGAGACCCGAGACATGCATTTTATATGAATGTGTTTTAGACGCAGTCGAGCATGGAGGCTTTGTATCAACAGTTATTTCAAGGTGCGTGCGTGCGGAAGGATGACATTATATTTAAACTCTTTGAACAATTTTAGAATGTCATTTTCAGTCATTTTAAGACAGACGGGCCAGGATCGTTACACAATGGGTGCCTGAGGACAGCGTCGTAACCGAAGCAGGCCTAAGAAACGCTGGCAACATGATCTGTGTTCGTGATTGCCTGGAGGCATCAAAACACAATGAACTTTAGGAAAGTTTTAGGGAGATATTTTCCCAGCCGTGGGATAGCTTAGGGAACCTAACTTTAAAAAAATAATGGACCAAAAAAAGGATCTGGTGCGAATAAAATTAGCTTAAAGTTAGCCATGACACCATAGAAATATAAAATACTTGTTTATTATATCTATGCTTGACACAGACTATAAACAAGATATAATAAACAAGTATCTAGCTATTAGCTCATGCAAGATCTAAAAATTGGGCACCTAGTTACAGACACAAATTACGCAGTAACGCTACGTTTGCTAGGCCGCTACGATTATTTTATTGGACGGACAGGCCACCGAGGTGCGGGAAAATGTATGGAAATGATACTTACATTTACGTTACAAGAAGGGATGGGTAAACGAAAAAAAATATGTTTTTAAATGTTGATTTAATATTTACAGAGAGTATCGATATATTTTTGTCAGTCAGTACTTATTTAAAAGCATTATCTGAATACATTAAAATAAAATCAAGAAAATTGATATACGTTTTAATCAGTCTGCCTAGCCTTCCAGTCTAACCAGATACAGCTAAATACAAATCATTTACATGAAGCTATTGCTTATCTGACCATGACAACCCAATGACTGGGTAACACTCTTGGCAAGACTGGTATCAAATCCGTAACGACTGTCAAGATGTACATGACAACCGGGACCAATAACTTTACTTGCTTTAAAAAGATCGATGACAAATACCGATACCTATTATTTTTGTGAAAAATATCGATAATTTGATGTATATCGGTGCATTTCAACCAAGCCTAGTTTACAAGTGTAGGCCGGGCATGAAAACTATCGGAGCGTGTTACTGCGTTAGTGGAGCGGTCATTGCCTCACCAGCCCCTCGGCAAACAACCTGACTTCAATCTTTAAATAACTCAGTTAAATGTCACATCTTGTAAACTGTTTTAAACAAACAGTATTTTCCCCTGAAATTGGTAAATAAATTATTCTATTCCGAAAATCGGTAACATTACATACTTTTTTTTTCTCTCTTCTTTTTTTTACCTACTGCTTTATTTTAATTATAGGTTATAATTTTGGTAATGTTGTATTTCTGGCAATTTGTATCACAGGTATCTCTTGAATTTTATATGATTATAAATTATCTCAAATCCATAGCAAATGTTAGTAGATAGATAGATAAGTCATTTTTATTTATTCGATGTAACAATAAAGAAAAACATAACACACAAAAGCTCAGTTGTATGTAGATAGGTACCTATACCAACCGACCAAATCGACCAATCACATGCGAGATGAATGACGCGATGTTTTTGTGTGATTGGCCGATTTGGTCGATTGTATAGAGTAAAACTTAGATAAAGTACCCATAGATTAAGCCTTAAAATGACCTTGATTGATAGAGCGAGATGGCTAATTGGCAGCTCCATGTAAATAATAAGGACAAAATATTATTTTTTGTCTTTGTCACCGTGGCCGGTTTCTGTCGTTTGTCAAACTCTAATACAATGGCAGGTTTGACAAACAAACTGGGTTTTGTTTGATTTTCTGTGATTTCGTGGTATTGTGTTAATTGAGACAAGGAATTTGGGTTATTTATAGATAATAAGTGTCAGTGCGATGGTGAGTTGTAGTGTTCTTGTCCTTGTTGTAACACCAGAACTAACTATTGTTGTCTCATGTGCGGCCACGCCAGTGCTTAATCTTTAGGTACTTTATCTAAGGAGTTTAACTTCTTTGCGCACTTACGCAATACGGCTGCAGGGCTTCTGGAGTAGCGGAAAACTTCGCTAAAAACAATTCACAAGCGCCTAAATTTCTACGAAACAGCCATCGCCCATAAAAAAATATTTAAAATTAAATTCTCCTAAATTCACATTACACTTGATAGTGCAGTTAAACCTAGTTTTATAAAAGCATAATATCCGTGTGACCCGCCCTCATGGAGTATTAATTAATCAGTAGTACGGTAAAATGGATACATATCGCATGTTCCAACAAAATACACCTAATGTGGTTACCTACTGCTGATTGAGGTACTCATGCGAGCCTATAATATCGTGTAATTCGGGGGAAACGATATTGCATTGATATTGGGATTAGTTTGTGTTGCTATTGTGATTGACATTTATACAGTGACTATAAAGCTAAATACTAAGCCGTACCTTTTTAATCACCACATAAAGTATATAGTTTAATTATTTCGCTGTGGTAGCAATGTTAATTAAAAAGCTACTAATAATCTTAAAACGTTTTGACATGGCAATTCCAATTCTACTAAAATAATAAAGCCAGAAAAGTAGAATTTATAGTAGAGCTCGGATTGATAAAATAAAATCCATCGAAGATGTTTAGTGGGTTTATAATTTTTATGTACCAAGTCTCCTGTATACTCTAGTACCACAGCTCCAAGACCAAGTCATTCCAGTTTCCCATACAGTCTCGTTCTCTTTCCATCATCCTCATCCTGCCTATGTCCCATGTTACTTGGGGTCGGCGCAACACGTTTTCTTCTTCCAAATCCCTCTGTCTTTCCCCCGTCACGCTATCACTGACTCCCTTTTCTTTCATATCACTCCTCACACAGTCCATCCTGCTTTTCTTTGGCCATTCGCTCCCTCTACATCCATATATTCATAACTCTTTTAGTAACTTGCGTTTCATCCCTCATCATCACATGACCATATCAGGATAAACGGGTTCGTGACCACATCACGGTTTCAAAACTGTCTCATTGATTATGCTTTTCCAATTGCTTCTACGTTCAGCAACATGCACGGCTTCATAGGCTTTGATCTTCATAGTGCAGAATGCTGTAGGCAACTAAAACTTGATTACTTATCTATAAAGAAAAGTCAGGATGCTCAGAACAATACATTGGCAATTTAGATCTCTATGTCAATCGTGATAATTATGCAAATGTACAGTTAATTGGACGTATGGGAACCATAATTAGTTTGCACGTTGATATGATTTAATTGAGAAAATTACAGTTATTTAATTTAATCATTAAAATGTATTTATTGATCTCTGACAGCAGCGTTAAATGAAAACGAAGCCTTGAAAGTACAGCTACAAAAGCAATAAAATGTATCCAGATACAATTTAATACAAGAGTCCATATCTAGAAACCGTTCAAAGGCGAACAACAGCAAAATGATTAACTAAATGAGCGCTACAAAATCGTTAGAGGTTTCTTCTAGAATTCTGTTACAATGATTGCGAAGCGCAGCAGAACAATAATGTTCCTAATCGCACTAAGTTCGTTCATTACCCTGTCTCCGCACAGTTCTCTGCCACTTGATATATAGCGTCAACTATTGTTCCATATCAAACCTTATTAGTGTACGTCGGTTTCGTATAAGCCTATAATTATTTATCTTGCATTCTTGTTATAGGTTCACCTTTTACTTTACGGATATCAATTCCAATAAAGTCTTTATTTTTGTCCTCATTTCTATCATAAATATCATCATCAGCATATAGCAGTCAACTGCTAGCCTCTCCAATCACGCGTCATTTGTCTCGATTTTCGGCGGTGGCTCCACCTAACCTAAGAGCGTTTTTTCGTCGTTTGTCGATCGTTTCACTATACGTTTACTCATTCGTGGTCTCCACTCATGTGCTCCAACGGTTATCGGTGCTACGGCTAATATGACTGGCCCATAAATATACAAATGATCAATTAACGATATAAATGTCTTTTTGACATAAAAAGTAAAACCGTTTAACTTGAAACTATCGTTAAAAGTTATATTATGTTTATCTTGCTTGTTTACTCTGTTTATGATAATATATATATAAATTAAAAATTTTGCCGTGCATGGTATAAAAGTGGAGTGCTGGAGTTTTCTGTAATCATTTCGGGAAACCTAACAAGCCTATTAAAAAGGCCAGCGTTTTATTTGAAATTTCAGTATTGAAAACTGAATTACTTAGGAAAAACATAATACAATTTTTTGGAATTAAATGGCAGATACATGGCGGCACATGCACGAAAACTTATTTTAGCGGTGTATAATATAAATTATTTGCGATATCTGTCGTATGCAATGAGTGGGGTGACCATAAGCTCTTAGAGTAAGGTTATTTTGAGTCTGTGGAAGAGACAGAAGTATATCATGTGTATACATCTGTCACTTACTCCATCTCAATATAACCTTACTCTAAGAGCTTATGGTCACCCCCCTGAGGTTGATTGAAAAGTTCATTCTACATGAGATTAAAGTGCCTTGCAGTTCTGAAAGGACATAAAAGAAAATTTTATTTTCTTTTTTATATTTTGAAGGTTTTTATGGGAATATTATAAGTTTTGTCACTTTTCTTAACTGCTTTTCAAGCTCTCAAAAATACCTACTGAAGCTGAACAAAACATACAGCTGCCACCCGACACACGTTGCCTTTAACTTTTTCTTTCCATAATTCTTTGTAGTTTGTTCAACAAACGATGCAGTAACATTATTTACTAATCTGGAAATGAAAGACAAACTTCAGAAGAACTTCAAAAGTGGAGCGACTCTTTACAATCTTGGACAACTTTAAGTTATGTCCACTTAGGGGAAACAACTTAAGTAACCGTGTTTTTCACGAGCGACGAGCCCTAGCCCGAGCTCGTCCACGACTATGTCTAAACTCAACTCCGTAAAAAATATTAAAGTTTCGTCTAGCTTTTTAACCGACTTCCCAAAAAGGAGGAGGTGCTCAATTCGGATCTAACAATATTTTTTTTCTTTCGTAACTCCGTCATATCCGGATTTGCAAACTTGTTTTGTTTGAAAGTGTATACTCTCGAGGTGGTCCCATTGCCAATAAATCAGAATCTGATGATGGGATCCCATGGAAATTGAGGGAAATCTCCAAATATTCTAGGCAGATATATCGATTTTGGTATTTCGTGAACAAGGCAAGCAATTGACCTCAGAAAGTATAATTTGGTGAAGTAGAACTGATGAATCACGGGTATAAGATATCTCGAATAGTTTTAGGCGACTACGATGAAGCAAATATATATAAAGAAATGGTACTGATAAAAACGAACATCGAACTGATCTTATGATGAAGCAGGAAGGTAGACACTGGAACTCCGTAATAAAACAATGTATCCTAGTCGTGTTCGAGCTTATATGAATCGAAATGAGATGTACTCTATCTATAAATAATTGTCATGGTAATAAAAAAAAACAAAAACGTAAAACAAAATAAGATACAGCAAAAAAAAATAACGACTTTAAAAGCAAAACCCTGCAAATTTATTTACTAGTAGTAACTGACTGAGACTGAGGAAAAATCATTTCAAAAAGAATCTCTCTAAGTAGCCTTCAGAACCATGACTAGACAGCCTGGTTTTCAGTTTTATATATTCATTAGCTTCTGCTCGCGGGTTTGACCGCTTGGAAAGTGTTTTATTATCCAAAGGAAACTTATGACCGGAATATAAGTCCCATGTCCTAATGTCCTAAACCAGGTCCACTCGTGAGCACAGTTTAATACGATTCCGTTAAATTAAACCAATAAAAGTCAAACCAACAAACAGACATATGATTAACATTTCCTTTGCAGTCTTTATATCGTAAAAAATATACTTCATTACCACGCTGAAATGATTGGACCATCGAATAAGTTTGAGCTAATAAAAGTTGTGATCGGTCCGACGACGGACAGAGCCATTTCCATATTAATTGCCCCATTATGTGCAAACTTTCTACCTAAAGACGTTATCGGGAATTGCGCATGCGGATGGTGATAGTTAAGTGCTTTTAAATTTCGTTACGGTAAGCCTTAACTATTTACCATTATATGGTACCTATACTTTACCGTGCCGATCGATGGGGAGAAAAGTTCTGGAGTGGCGACCGCGAACAGGAAGACGTTGCGTTAGTAGGCCTCCTACTAGGTGGACCGATGACCTGGTGAAGGTCCGGGAACCACTGGATGCAAGACGCACGGGACCGGTCATTGTGGCGACGCCTGGGAGAGGCCTATGTCCAGCCAGTGGATGTGTTTCGGCTGATATGATGATGATAATGATGATTATACTTTACTGTCATCATCATCATCTGCCTGGTCTTTTTCTCTGGTCGGTTTCTGGTCCTACCACACGCAGTTCCATAACAATCATTATTTGACCAAGAAAGACTGGACTCACATCCCAGTCATTGAGGAACACGATTCCTCTAAGAAAGACTGGCTGACAGTCAAAGATATACGAATTCCAGCTGTCCATGCGTTGCTAATAATTAGCCATGAGCTAAATAGTGATGAAGTGGCTCGCTTAAATGAAATAGAATAGAAAACGTTTATTCGACACAGACACAACACCAAAGCATCAATCACAAAGTAACAGAGAAGGATGGTAAAAAACACTAACAAGATTTAAGAATTGCGCCCATACCGAATGGGTTACCAACTCAGCATTTGCTGGGCGTCAGACGTCCAGCGCTGATTTTCAGTTAGCACCCCGCTAGTGAAACACGGACTCGCTTAAATAAATAATGTTTTCTCAAACATGCTTGGAAATGTGATCATTATTTTGACAACCTTCTCCGAGATAAATCGAAATTGCTGTACTGGTCAAATACATGCGCGCAGCGGCCGGCAAAAGTTGTATGAAAATCCATATCTGTCGTGTCTAGCGGCCAAATAAATTCCAAAATATCTGTCGTGTAGTTTAAAAATGGAACGATGTTTTACTACTTTACATGGCAACCAAGGAGGTAACTTATCAAAGGTTTTATTTAAATTTCGAACTGGCTTGCAAATAGAACGCTGTTTATTGAAAAAAATCAAAGGAACACTAACACTACTACTTGGTTTTAATTCCCGCGCATTATTTGAGAAAAGTACTATACAAGCCTTGGCCACAACTAGGCATTGATGGACTTACGTATGTGTGCCTCGGCTTCGCCTCGGCCCACATTTACACGTTCGTCCATCAATGCCTATTTTGCTGGCCGCTGCAGTAATGTACTATTTCTCAAACATGCTTGGAAATGTGATCATTATTTTGACAACCTTCTTCGAGATAAATCGAAATTGCTGTACTGGTCAAATACATGCGCGCAGCGGCCGGCAAAAGTTGTATGAAAATCCATATCTGTCGTGTCTAGCGGCCAAATAAATTCCATAGTAAACTCATTTCTGTCTTGTAGTTTAAAAATGGAACGATGTTTTACTCCGAAACATGGCAACCAAGGAGGTAACTTATCAAAGGTTTTATTTAAATTTCGAACTGGCTTGCAAATAGAACGCTGTTTATTGAAAAAAAAACAAAGGAACACTTTAACGCGGGAACAATTATTGTTGTTCGTCATTGATTTTGACAAAATGAGTTCTAGGTACTACTTAGTTTTTTTTGGGGAGGGCACTGTATGTACGCTTTTGCGGTTGCACAACGACAGGCTTTGCTTGCTTGGTAGCGTAGATACAGGCCTACTTTGCTTCCTCCCTCAGAGGCGGCAAGGTGGCGTGGTCTTAAGGGAGAGCGCTACGGTCGTGTAGATCCTCAAGGCAAGTGTGGTGATTTCCCTTCTCGAGGTTGCCACCCTGTTATTGGTCTAATTCCTTAAGAATTAGACGTAATCAAAATCACCGGGCGAATTATCGCAGGGGTGGCGAGGTCATGCTCCTGGGTGTCCACCATCGAACAAGAGCAGATGGTGGATAGTAATGACCTCCCGCGTGTTTTTGCCGTGCGCGGGGACCCGTACGGAGGGATGAAGGAATCCTGGTGGTTGAGTGGAGCAGGTTGCACACAACACACCACTTCGGTCCGGATTTCCTCTCACACGGGAGGTCGTGGGGTAGCTACCCACGATCAATCGGCTGAGGCATCCCATAAGCGGGCTGTCATGAGAGGGTCGGTTTAGTGAGGGGGGGCAGCCGGCGTAGCGTGGGGTCTCGGGATTGGTTGTCCCGTAATCTTCCGTCGCGTGCGGGCTCGTCTACTTCTCGCTAGGCTGGCCCTATACCGAAGGAGTAGCTCTGGCGTTGCTCGAAGAGAGAGTGACGTCCCCAACTGAGGGCTCCGTGGTGGGTGGAGAGCTCTAACGGTGAATTTACAAACAAAATTCATGGATATTATAAATTCTAAACAAAACAAACACAAAAAAAAAACAAAACGAACCAATCGTTGAATTGGTGGAGAAGGAATGTGTGAGCCAAGCTGGCTCACGTACCAGCGATGAGGAGTTACTGGGTTCTATTCCCAGTACATCTGCGACACAGGAGCAGGCCAAACTACTATCTGACATCCAGAGAGAACATGGCTCGCAAGATTTAGCCAGCGACGTGGTGTTGGCGAATGCACCTACGAAGAAGACACAGAAGGTGTCAAAAGGAAACCGTACCAAATTTGTGCGCCCGCCTACCCCAGTTGGCGACGAGATGGCTAGTCTTCCTGCTCGCAGATGTCATATGCCTCCGAAACGTCAACGAGATCGACTCGATCCCGTACACGCAAACGTGCGCAACCGTTCACGTCTAGGAGGAAGCTTGCCAAGCCACCAAAATTCGACGAGCCACTTACTGACGGTCAGGGTGGAGACTCCGAGCCAGCGAGCCCACCCGCTAAGCAGGCAAAAACGCGGGTAACGGTCAATCAGAATCTGCCCAGTTCGGAGATGTTGGCAAAGACGATGCAGGCGCAGCCAACTGAAGAACTTAGCACCTGCATCAAGGATAGTGCTAAGACTATAGAGGAGGTTGCAAATAAATCCCACAACCTCAAAGGGAGTTTTGCCCACAGCTTCAAAGCGGTGGCAGTCACAATGCAAGCTGCGGCAGCTGAGTTGGCCTCACGATCAGCAGTTGAAGCCAATGTTGAGAGACTGGAGTCTGAAAATGCTTACTTAAAGGCTTAGCTTACCAGTCTATCCACGCAGGTCGAAAAGCTGTCAGCTCAGGTCAGCCTCCTAACCCGAGCTAACCCAACTGTGAGCCCGAGTGTGGCAGCCTCATCGATGGAACTTAGTCAGGTCTCTCCAGTGACCGAGCTTCATCGGTCTGACGAATTGGAGGCCCAGTTTCGGCGTTCGATAGCCCTAGAAATTGGGTGTATGGTAGACGCAAAACTGGCCGCTATGGAGAAGAGGTTGCCTCCCGAGAAACCATTGCGTCCGCCCCTAGCTGCAGACGCGAAAATCGTCGTTTCAGCAACAGTTGCGAAGGGGCAGCCAACTACTGATCCAAACCCCGCATGTAAAAAGGGAAAGAGAAAGAGAAAAGGTAAGGCAAAAGCTATGGGTCCTACTGAAGTACCCATAGTGTCCACGACGATTGCGCAAGCTTCGCAGGTTCTGCGGCATTTAGTAATGTCTGGGACGGAAGCCTGGTCTACTGTGGTAGGGAGGAAAGCCAAGAAAGATCAGACTCTCCAGCCTCGCACAAAGTCCGGGGCCCCACCTACCAGGCACGCGTCGGCAATTTCTGCGAAGCAGCAAGTTAAACTCTCTAGGGTTCCCTCCACTGCAGCAATTACTGTATCGCTAAGAGAGGGATCATCTGCCAAACTCGGCGAAGTTATGTCCGCAGCGAGGCAGCGCATTCGTTTAGCCGATGTTGGCATTAAAACCGTCGGCCAGAAGAGGGCTGCAGATGGCGGTATGGTGATTACCGTCGCTGGTACCGACTCTTCGGCCAAAGCGCGCGCAGTCTTGCCAGCCGTATGCGCGAGGCCCTCGCCGAGTTTGATTTGAAGATTTCACGTCCTACCAAGAAAGCTGAGGCGAGGATCATGGATCTAGATGATGCTGTCACGCCCGAGGAAGTGGCAACTGCTATTGCCGAGATAGGAGGCTGTTCACCCGAAGACATTAAAGTGGGCGAAATTCGTCGTCCGCGGGCTTCTCTGGGGCATGTCTGGGTTTTTTATGCTTTTTTATAGCCACCAGAGGTGGCCCTCTGGTGGCTATAAAAAAGCTGGAGTCCGACAAGCGCTTGCGCTTGGGTTGGACGTTAGTAAGGGTTCAAGTTTTGGGAGCGCGTCGTATGATGTGTTTCCATTGCTTAGAGCCCGGCCACGTCCGCTCCCAGTGCACAAGTGCAGTTGACCGGAGCACCCAGTGTTACGCTTGTGGGGGAGCTCACAAAGCAAGAGATTGCACATCGCCGACTATGCGATGTCCGCTGTGTGCGGATCAGGGACTCCCAGCAGATCACCGGCTGGGGGGCAAAAGTTGTAACCCACGTAAGAAGCGGGTCCCACTTGCGCCCGCTACATCGCAAGGATCGGCGCTAGCACCACTGGGTGCTTCGGAGAACATGAACACTTCGCCTTCCCAGCCCTAAAAGTCCTACAGTGCAACCTAAACCACTGCCGCAACGCGCAGGATCTTTTTCTGCAGACTATTGCGGAGTGGTCGGTTACCTTGGCGGTGGTAGCAGAGCCATATGGTCTTCGGGATCATCCTCGCTGGTTCCGGGATACTGTGGACTCCGTTGCGGTTTACTGGGCTGTTGGAAGTAGTGGGTCTCACTGCTCCCTATTAGATAGGGGGCATGGATTTGTTGCTGTGGAATGGGGATCTCTGGCCGTAGTGGGATGCTACGTGTCTCCCAACATTTCCCTCGCTGAATACGAGGGATATCTGGACGGGGTTGCGAATTGTATTCGGTACAAATGCTCACCCCGTCCGGTGCTCGTCCTGGGTGATTTCAATGCTCACTCTAGAGCTTGGGGGAACACCCGGGACACACCGAGGGGACGCGTGGTACAAGACTGGGCGGCGTCACTTGACCTTCGACTCTTGAATCGGGGGTCCATGTCCACATGCGTGCGGTGGCAGGGGGAGTCAATTGTGGATCTTTCATGGGCGACTCCTTCTGTTGCGCGCATGGTGTCGGATTGGAGGGTAGCAGAGGAGATGGTCACATTCTCCGACCATCGCCACATCGTTTTTGATGTGGAACTGCGCCCCTCTAATAGCCCGATCTTTCCAGATCCCAGCCCTCCGGCACGACGTTGGGCCCTCAAGCGGCTCAATCGAGACATGCTCATTGCAGCTGCCAACGTCGTGGCGTGGCCAGAAGATGTTCATTCCCAGGAGATCTCGCCCGATCCAGAAGAAGAGGCGGCTTGGTTCCGGGACAGGATGACTTCGATTTGTGACGCTTCCATGCCCCGGGTCAGGTGCAACCAGCGTCCGGGTGCGGTATATTGGTGGTCGGAAGACATTGCGCAGTTACGCCTTTGCTGTCTCAGGTCCCGAGGACAGTATCAACGCACCCGACGCCGAAGACAACCTCGAGCTACGGACGATGTAATAGCCAGAGCCTATAGAGCGTACCGAGAAGCGACTATGGAGCTCCAACACGCTATCGCGGATGCCAGGTCAAGGTCTTGGAAGGAGCTTCTAGAGGGGCTGGACAGGGATCCATGGGGTAGACCCTATAAGCTGGTCATGACCAAATTACGTCCTTGGGTCCCTCCCATCACAGAAACAATGGAAACAGGTTTACTGGAGAGAATCGTTAACACGCTCTTTCCAGTAGTTAGAGACAGCCCCTCGTCGCACTTGTTACCTTTGGACTGGTCTGATGAATTAGGAGTGACTGAGAGCGAGCTGGACCGTGTCGTAAGATGTATGGGGGCTCGTAATACCGCGCCGGGCCCGGATGGTATCCCTGGCCGAGCGTGGGTATTGGCTCTGGCTTCTTTGGGGGACCGCCTAAGACGGTTGTTTAACAGCTGCCTCCGTACGGGCGTGTTCCCCTCTGACTGGAAGGAGGCTGGATTGGTCTTGTTGAGGAAAGCAGGCAGGGACTCGGAGTCTCCCTCTGCATACCGTCCCAGATGCCTGCTCGACGAGGTTTCTAAGCTATTCGAAAGAATAATTGCCGAAAGACTCGTTGGGCACCTGTCGCGAGTTGGTCCCGACCTTGATGATTGCCTGTATGGCTTTCGGCAGCAGCGTTCCACAGTTGATGCCATCCTACGCGTCCGCTCGCTGTCGGAACAGGTAGTATCTCGGGGTGGGGTGGCGTTGGCGGTAAGTCTAGATATTGTCAACGCCTTTAACTTCCTGTCCTGGGCTGCGATAAGGGCGGCACTAGTACATCACGAAGTGCCCCCTTACCTGCAGCGCATCGTCGGGGCTTACCTACGCGACCGGCACATTCGATATGTGGGTCGGAATGGTAGCGTACATCGGAGGGAGATCACGTGTGGGGCTCCGCAGGGGTCAGTTTTTTTAGGACCTCCCTTGTGGGATCTCGCATATGATGTGGTCCTGCGTGTTGAACTCCCCGTCGGCGTTAGTATCGTTTGCTACGCAGACGATACCCTGGTTTTGGCTGGCGGGGACACCTTTGGCGAGACTATCCAGCTTGCCGAGCTCGGGGTGGCAAAAATCTTGGCGTCGATCCGCGAGCTGGGTTTAGAGATAGCGCCTCATAAAACTGAGGCGCTGTGGTTCCATAGACTGCCGAGAAGCAGAGAACCGCCCAGCTCGTCAGTGACTGTTGGAGATGCGCAAGTCCAGGTGGGTCGATACCTAAAGTATCTTGGCCTTACCCTGGACGGTCGGTGGGGCTTCGAAGAGCATTTTGAGCGCCTGGTCCCTCGGGTTGGAAAGGCAGTGGGTGCTTTGCATAGACTGCTGCCCAATCTCGGGGGACCTCGGGAAGAAGTTCGCCGCCTCTACGCGGGTGTCGTGCGATAGATGGTCCTTTATGGGGCACCTGTTTGGTCAAACAGACTGTCAGGTGTCCGACGCTGCAGGACTAAAATCAATAGCCTGCAGCGGAAAATAGTGATTCGAATCGCACGAGGATATCGAACGGTATCTTTTGAGGCGGCAACACTCCTGGCACGCTTTCCACCGCTGGACATTCTGGCGGACATGGACGCGAGGGTATATGACCGGATTCACGCCATCCGTCAAAATGGCAATAGCGTGCCAAGAATCGCTACGGTTAGGCTGAGGCGGCAGGAACGGCGACACGCGCTCGAGCGGTGGCGCGAGCGGCTACAGCAGCCGCAATTCTCGCGCAAGCGCGCTGTTGAAGCCATCCTGCCGCACTTCGAAGCCTGGCTGGAAAGAGGGGAGCGCATCTCCTACAGGCTCACCCAGGTACTGACCGGGCACGGTTGCTTCGGTGAGTACCTGAACAGGATTGGGCGAGAGACCACGGCAAATTGTCATCACTGCGGAGGCGCCCTTGACTCTGCACAGCACACGCTCGAAGAGTGCCCTGCGTGGGTCTCTGAGCGGCAGGTCATGGTCGCCAGGATCGGGCGAGACCTGTCTCTGCCAGCGGTTGTGAGGGCCATGCTGGCGGAGACAGAAAACTGGAGAGTAATTGCCTCCTTCTGTGAGACCGTGATGGTTCAGAAGGAGGCTGCCGAGCGGGATCGTGAGAGGTCCGATCCAGCCCGGAGAAGAAGGCGTCTTGGAGGCAACCACCTGGACGCCGCCTAAAACGCCGAAACCCCGCCTGCATCATTGGCAGGTGGGACTCCAGGGTCACGGGTGGTCAGATTGGGGATTCTGTCCACCCACCAAGTGACTCTAGGAAAGACGGTGGCACACCACGACGATGACGGTGGATCACGTGCTGCCGTGGACAGCGAGGCTCAGGGGAGACGCTCCTCAGTCTCCCCAGGGATGTGCCCTAACAGGCATTGCACAGAGGGGGTTCCGGAGTGGACTTTTAAGAGGTAACGGGGCCCCTTCCAAGTGCTGATGGTGATCACCGGGGTGGTTTTAGTGAGGTAAAAATCCCACACTTCCTGGTCTTTTCCCCAAAAGTCCAGGCGCCTTTTGAAGGTTTACACCCGTAAAAAAAAAAACGAAAAAAAAAAAAGGTACTTCTTAGTTTTAATTTCCGCGCATTATTTGAGAAAAGTACTATACAAGCCTTGGCCACAACTAGGCATAAAAAATATAAATTATGTATATCAAATATTTGAAATTAATTAATAATTATATCTAATGTACATTGATGGACTTACGTATGTGTGCCTCGGCTTAGCCTCGACCAACATTTGCACGACGACTTTTGCTGGCCGCTGCAGTAATGTACTATTCAATGAGTATTAGGTAGATAGAGATTGTGTAAACAATGCTCCCCGATTCACACGCAAACCGCAACAAGTGCAGATTAATCTCATAAACCGATCGATTTGCATGGCTGTTTAGAGCATACCTGCGTTCTTTTTTTTACGTTCGTTCTTTTGATCGTTTACTCATATCAAAATAGTATCAACACTTCTAACTATCTCAGTGTAAAAGTTTTAAAATTTTCAGTTTAGATACAATATTTATTACTTTTCAAATTAAAAACGATCCGTTTGCAGACCTCTTCCTTTTATTTTCATTGATTTTTGTAAATAAAAAAGTAAACTGAAGTACACAGAGATTTCAAAGGGGAACCAATCCATTGCCTTCTCAAATATTAAAACAAGTTTTAATACGAAAACGCGCCTACTACAAAATTTAGCTTTAAATTTATGGTAATTAGAATTCTGTTCGTACACGACAATGATTTTATTAGGTAGGCAATTATTATAATACATTTTTTTATGAAGTTGAAACGATTTGTAATTAAACATGACACTGTGTGAAACAAGATTAAAATAGTGAAGGAGCCATTAAAATACAAATTATAAAAAATGTTCGCGTGTAATTAACGCAGTCTGAAATAAGGCAAGTCTTTTCATTACCAGCTTCACTTTACATATTAAAAGTTTAGAGACGTCATACTTATGCATCAAGGTTTCCAATAAACAAACAATAATTGAATTAGATTAATGATAAATAATATAAACATAACAGTACCTATAATCCAGGCTATATTACACAGTATTTAGAATTTTAAAACCAACTAAACACTCGCAAAACACAATTTAATGAAGTAGGTACTTATTTATTTAATACATATTCTTAAATGACTTCAAATACGAGTTGTGCCTTACCTGGCATACCTTTTAACAAAAGAAAAATCACTGTACAAAAATTTTAAGTCATACATCAGTTTGAAAAATTAAAGTCAGAGGCAGAGTTAGCCCTCTAATCAGCGCAGTGTACACTAACGGGCGAAGGCGATATACTTCCTAACAATGACAAATGGCGGATACTTTTTGTTTCTCTTCCATTACTACATCAACAAAGAAACTACATTACACTATGATATACGGACTACATATATGAAACTATATGGGGCGTAAAAATACTGTGCAAAGTTTATTTTGTTTACAATATCCGTGTTCCATCAGCGGTGGCTGATTCAATGAAAGTTTATGGTCAGTATGTTTGAATACTGAAAAAAAATGAAATGAAATGTTTCCTTATTATTTTCTTGGGAAATGAGGAGCCATGTTTTCCTTAAACCTAAAGTTTTGATAACCTACATAGTAACCTAAACTTTAAATAACTGTAAATAGAAAAGTAAATGCTTTGGATATTATTCTTACCTTGAACTATCGATGAATATTGAACGTTACTCATAGAGAAACCGCTTCTTATAAATAAGCATTTTAAAATATTACTTTCCATTTATATTTATATTAAATTGACATTCAAACACACAGTACTTAATGGTTTTATATTCCATTACTTCAATTTCATAAACCGTCGACTTAGAGCTATAAATAATTTCTAAATCAATATATCTCGAACACATTTTTCAATATTTATTTATTTGTTTGTTTATTTATTTATTGGCCTATCTACAATTGTTACATTGTTTATTCTGATAATACAAGCAATATGATACAAGCAAAGTATACAATATGATGCGAAAGACACAGCATGCAAAAAACTGCGTCCATTGCAATTAGTGCAATTAATGCGTCCATTGTTCAGTTGGGCATTCTCTTTTGATTTTTCACAGAATTCTAAAAGCGAATTTTCAATATACACCTTCACAAAAAGGGGTAAGGTAAAAGAAAAAGGTAATTTATTAGTCTGCCAGTGAAAATATTGGTAGCGTGTTTTAACTCGGAAAAGTTGGTTAAATTTTTCATGCAAGCCCAATAAAATTACTACCTGAAATACCTGTATCCCGTCAGGAATAACGTAAAAAGGAGAAAGGGGCCTTCGCTTTCTACTAATTAATAAATATATACTTAGCTAGATTATATTTTAAAATATCTCTTGTGAATAGAAACTGGCTATTTATATCTGTTCATGATCTATGGTCAAATATAGAATGTCTATGGACAGACTCTGTGATCATTACTTGTATAGATATAGATATCAGATGGTGTCGGTTGAATCAAATAAAATGTCTAAAGTCTCTTCCGCTTTTTAATATTAAATATAGAACGCCCAAGGCCCATCCTATACAAATAAACAATGTCCAGGCTTACCACAGTTTATGGAAAAGATTGCAATGCTCCCAATAATGCAAGAACACATGGAGCAGCATCATTGTTGTAGTTTCTTTTAGATATTCAATTAACAATCAGCGTTGCTGTGATGATATGCCTTATTTTTGAAAATTCATCTTCTTCTTTTCAAGCTAACTAAACAACTTAACTATTCAGATAACCTGGGTCTGGTAGGTGGCCACGTTCATATCAACGTCAGCGGCGTTAATTAGGTCCTAAGAAGTGCATTTGAAAGGGCATTCGGTGAACTCCAGCTTATGAATCATATTCTGGGTTATATCATATTTTATGGTACTCATAAACATGCTCAATGTCTGAATGTATTATTACATTCTAAAATAAATAACAGTCCCAGTTTGTGCAGTAATTAATTAAAGAGATATAAACGTTCAGTTTTGTGTGTTTAGTTATTTACTGGCAGCCAGTGGCAACGGATGGAGTCGCCCATTGTTGGAGACATACGAGTTATAAGCCGAATTATTTACAGCTTGCCGCGGGTGGAGATTGAAGGT
Source organism: Anorthoa munda (assembly GCA_945859665.1). Classification (NCBI taxonomy): domain Eukaryota; kingdom Metazoa; phylum Arthropoda; class Insecta; order Lepidoptera; family Noctuidae; genus Anorthoa; species Anorthoa munda. Next base: position 41,345,112 of record OX243897.1, on the reverse strand, counting down.
GATTTGGATCTACCTATTTATATTTCGTCTTTTCGGAGAGTTTAATATTTGGACTGGAAGACCTTAGGTGTGCAGAGGGATGAAATAGTGTAGCTGATTTTAAGATGAGAATCACGTCGAAACGGCCAGTCGTATTTTTTGTAAAAACTATATGTTATATGACCATTTTCTTAATAATTTTATCTAAGAAAATTTTGAGTTTTATTCGTACAACATAGTGTAATTAATTTGTAAAGTTCTGTCTAACACGACAATCGCACCAAAACGCCGGACGTATTTTAATGAAATAATCATCATCTGAAAGACAATTTAACTATCTATATTTTGATCTGAGGCTTTTTTATAAAGACATACAATAATAAGGAAAGTACAAAAAGCTTCTGAATTTTGGGTTGCACCGGTGTGAAACGAGTGCGCGTTTTGTTCGCTCAAGGTCGTTGGTGACTGTCGTCGTCTTAGCAACGCTTGCCGAGGTCTGTCTGTGGTATGTCCGTGCCTCGGGGAGCACATATTGCCAAGGAGTATCGTGTTACCCAGTTATTGAGTTGTGGTGTGATAGGCAACCGCTTCATGTCAAATACTGGGTCCAGCTGCAACCAGTTGCAACATATATGGCTGGTAAAAGGATAGACAGATTAATAAATAGGGATATTTCATTGACTCATCGTTGAACATATACAACCACCTTTCACTCTACATATTTTAGAATAAGTTTATGATATTATGACCTAGATCTATAGTATCTAGTTCAATACATATGTTATATATATATATATATATATAACGCCCAGTTTACCTGTTAAACAATAAATTTAATTATTCGATTCTATTTAAAATAAAGTTGTAAGAAAACATAATAAGAAGTAATAAAGTGGTTAAACTCCTGCAGTTTCTATATTCTAATTAAGTTAGAGAGCCGGACGCCGCGCGCCTGTAGTACACAAGAGAGACGCGATTTCTTTACGTAGCTACTGTTATTGCACCTATTTGCAAGTCTTTGTTATTCCCTGCACTAGCATGGAGTACTTCAGTTTGTCTTTACACAACACTCTCTCGTAAACTTTACAATTACAAATTTCGTGAAATAAAAGTTGCGGCAAGGTTTTGTTGAATAATTAAACGGTACGTGAACCACGAACATATTTCATGTTTATGAAGCATTCGATATTAATATTCTCTTATTACCGACTGTTTACCTTTCAAAATATTTCATATTTGTGAAGCTTTTAATATTAAGATTCTCTTTGATATACTGTATAGCCAATGGCAGCTAATCAAAGATTTCAAAATACTCGAAAGTGTAGAAACTTGCTGGTTGTTCCACATTCTGCTCATGAATATTCGCAAGCTCCCCGTGCTCGTCTTGTTTGCTTATTTTAATATTCTTAATATGGAGAAAGGAAGAAAAGTATATATTTTCGTAACGATGGTCGTATATTCAGATGTACACTATAATATTTTTTGTGGAACCCCTTCCGTGCATTTGTGCTGGCCCAATTTTTTGTTCCGCCTGTGTGAGCAATTGCAAAATTCCGGATGAAGCCGACTCGGCTGGGCTTGTTCAAACTCGCGTTGTACGAATACATGCCTTTTTAGCTTTTATATGTGCCCTGCCACAGTCACTGCAGTGCCAGTCACTGCAAATAAAATGATTTGAAATTGATGAAGATTTTTTTAATGATATCGAATATTACTGCAATCTAAATACATAGACGTGCTTTTGCAAGCTTTTATTTAATTTCACATATAATTATACAAATGTGTCAATGAATGAATGTGAGTAAAACAAAAGAAGTATGTAAGGATCGTAACAGGTGGCGTTCTGTAATTTCTGCCTACCCCCATGGGAAAAAGGCGTGAGTTTATGTATGTATGTATGTGTCAATTTTTATAAAATAGGCTGTATAAATTTACTATTTGAAACTAAATATACCTAATATACAGGGTGTCCCAGAAATCGACGTCAAGCCGTAAATGGGTGATAGACCAAGTTATAACAGTTCTCAGAAAAATACGAAAAAAAATCTATCTCATGTTTTAAAAAAATTATGTTCACTTTAAAAATTTACTAAAAAAATCAATCCCTGTAATGGTTCTTTAACTCCAATTGCTACAAATCCCATAATTTATCAATTTTTTTTATTATTATGTAATCTTGAATAATGCTTGTGTAGATTTTTGCCTAAAATTTAAAGCCAACTCCTCCTACTTAGAAGAAAATTAAACTTTTTCAAAACCAAATTATTCAAATTTACTGTTTCGCCCAACTTTAACTGACTGTGCTGAAAAAAAAATGTACTACGCTAGTTTGGCAAGTAACATGAAAAATTGGCGCATTTAATAAGGATTCAAAAATGGTGTAACACTTGCTAGATTACGTTTTCAATAATTGGTCAAATTTTTTTTTGTAAATAGTATTGGTTTTTACCCAAAATGTCCATACTTCCTTAAAATGACTTTAGCTTACCTAAAGCTTTGCTAAACTCCGTTTCTAGTTCGATAGAGACGGAGAGAGTCATTTTACGAAGTGTGAGCGAGATAAGAAATCGAAATTTTACGTAATTTAAGAGCAAAGTTATGATAGTGACTCAACCTTTTTACTTTAAGTCAGGACCAGTTTTCTCATCTTAGAAAAAAAAAACAAATTATCAGATTTAATTTTTTTTTATTACAATAAATGTTCAAACTGCCTTCCTTCGACGGCAATGCAAGCACGACATCTTCTTAAAAAAGATCTGGTTATTTTCCGGGCAAATCTTCCCCTATTTATAAAGACAACGGCTTCCGTTATTCTTTCCCGCAGCTCGGCTAAATTCTCTATTGTTTTTGAGTACACTTTCTCTTTTACCGCTCCCCAGTAAAAAAAATCTAGGGGATTTAAATCAGGCGAACGGGGTGGCCACAAGATTGTCCCACCGCGCCCTATCCACCTGAGCGGGTATTCTTCATCAAGATGTTCTCTTACTAAACGGGCTTAATGCGCTGGGCAGCCATCTTGCTGGAACCACATTTCCCTGTAAACGTTCAGTGGCACGTCTTCTAATAAATCTGGTAAAGTATTTTGAAGAAAATCCAAATAAACTGCGCCATTCAAAATCTCTGGCAGCTCAAAAGGTCCAATTATTTTGCCATTTAGTATCCCGGTCCACATGTTTACTTTAAATCGATACTGTGACTTATCTTGCCTCATCAAATTTGGATTTTCTACATGCCACTCGTGCAAATTGTGCAAATTCATGTAGCCATCTTTTTTAAATGTTGACTCATCGGTCCATAAAATCTTCTCTAAGAATCGAGGGTCTTCTCTGTGCCTTTCTAGCATCCTTTGGCAAAACGCAACTCTGGGAGCGTAATCCCGTGGCAGTAATGATTGTACTCGCTGTACATGATACGGGTGGAACTCGTTCTTTTTTAAGATTCGGTGGGCGGTACTCTTAGATACACCTGTGCTTGTTTCGATTCCACGTACAGAAGCACTTGGGTCTTCTTGGACTGCTTGTAGTACGACGTCTTCGTACGGATTACGATGTCTTCCTTCACCATGTACTTGGTTAGGGAATCGTCCCTCTGATAGTGAACGGTGCACATTAATAAAAACTCGATGATCTGGGTGACGATTGTTCGGGTACCTCTCACGATAAAGTCTAGCGGCTGCATTGGCATTGCATCTGCCATAAACGAAAAAACGCCACGAACGCGGCCATAAACGAGGTGCATGTTCGCATATTCCAATGCAGTGTACACAGCCATGGTAGTACTACACAATCACAGGATCAGCAACAGTCCAGAGTAAAGCACAGGTCGTCAGAAAGAGGAATTAAACAGTCCAAATCACAAGCAATTAAGTCCAGAAAACAACGCAAAAAGTGGTAAGTACGGAATCAACATGAACGAATACGGAGATGCGCAGCAAACAAAGCAGCGTAACGAACTGATTTGTAATTGTGTGTGCGTCTGCGCTTACAAAACAGAACAATAACTACTGCTGTCTCATTCGCACTCATCGGTAAATTGTATCTCCGTTTCATGATAAAGGTTGTGTCACTGATAAAGGTGGCGTCACTCTCTGTCTCGCTCACACTTCGTAAAATGACTCTCTCCGTCTCTATCGAACTAGAAACGGAGTTTAGCAAAGCTTTAGGTAAGCTAAAGTCATTTTAAGGAAGTATGGACATTTTGTGTAAAAACTGAGACTATTTACAAAAAAAAACTTGACCAATTATTGAAAACGTAATCTAGCAAGTGTTACACCATTTTTGAATCCTTATTAAATGCGCCAATTTTTCATGTTACTTGCCAAACTAGCGTAGTACATTTTTTTTTCAGTACAGTCAGTTAAAGTTGGGCGAAATAGTAAATTTGAATAATTTGGTTTTGAAAAAGTTTAATTTTCTTCCAAGTAGGAGGAGTTGGCTTTGAATTTTAGGCAAAAATCTACACAAGCATTATTCAAGATTACATAATAATAAAAAAATTAGATAAATTATGGGATTTGTAGCAATTGGAGTTAAAGAACCATTACAGGGATTGATTTTTTTAGTAATTTTTTAAAGTGACCATAAATTTTTAAAAACATGAGATAGATTTTTTTTCGTATTTTTCTGAGAACTGTTATAACTTGGTCTATCACCCATTTACGGCTTGACGTCGATTTCTGGGACACCCTGTATATGTTATGGACCAAGTGATTATTACGGAATTATTTTAATTTGAAAATGCCCAATATGAGTAGCCAATATGATAAAAACAATTTTTCAATACAGTTGTTAAACATGGCGTACTTTCAGAGGCTATAATTATGATTCGAAAATTAAATCTTATGCATAGGCATCTTTCTGTTACGCGGTCGTGACTTTTGTTTACGAGCTCGATCATTAGTTTTGCAGTTTAGTTTTAAATTTATAAGTCAATTTAAAAAGTTTAGTAGCAAACAGTTTTCATACATAGAATAAAATCTTATACGAGGAAAAATGAATGATTCCGTACGTTTTAGCATTGAACTCTCAAAAGTCTTTTAAATGGTTGTTTAATATATTTAATTACCAGTTTAATTTAATTATTTTCACATCAACATTTGTCTAAAATCAAATAGGCTGTATAGACCGTTTTCGTTGTAAAAAATGTCCAGTTGAAAAAACGCGCCTTTAGTTATAAGTCAATTTAAAAAAGTTTAGTAGCAAGGAGTTTTCATACATAGAATAAAATGGAATAGATTTTATACGAGGAAAATTTAATGATTCCGTACGTTTTAGCATTTAATCCTCAAAAGTCTTTTAAATGGTTGTTTAATATATTTAATTACCAGTTTCAATTTAATTATTTTCACATCAACATTTGTCAAAAATCGAATAGGCTGTGTAGGCTGTTTTCGTTGTAAAAAAAGTATGTCCAGTTGCAAAAATGCGCGAAAATTTTATTTTTTTGTGAATTAACAAATCCAATTATTTTTACTATTTTCCACAACTGTATTGAAAAATATCGTGTGATACACGGGCGTGTAGGTTATTGCAAACGAGCTGTCGATTAACAAGCCCGAGCCGAAGGCGAGGGTTTTTAATGACACGAGTTTCTCTACTTTCCACCCTTGTATCACAATGTACTATTACAATGCATGTCCTCGAAAAGACCGTTTTCCAAGCAGCCAAACTGTGCGGAAAGTGTAACATTTTTTAACTAGTGCTTTTTAGTTTTCTGTATTTTTTTAATTTTTAACTCCAACGTCAGCCCGACGCATACAGTTTTTATTATTTGAGAAAACTTTTACAAATTAGTTAAGTACAGATTATCATTAATATAAAAGGTAAAATAAAACTACTACTGTAAAGGCGATTAGATTTTGATCAATAAATTAATTTTAAATATTCAATAAATATGTTTGGCAGAACGTATATTTTGCTCGTGCCTTTTTGCGTTACGACGTGACAGCTATTTGCACATGCGCAGTAGATATGGCCGAGGAACTTTTAGTTAATCTGTGGTATGCTGAGCGCCTTGAACAAGCCCGCCATTTTTATTAATTTCTTGCTTGGTTCAGATATATTTTTTTATTTCCTCGCACAGTGCATAGTAAAATGTTGTATGATACACGTACGTAAGATGATTTCCGACCTTCCGCACTTGTAGCATAAATAACTATTACTTAACTTTAAAACTTTTGCGTTTCATAATGGAACATGCGCACTTTCGCGTTAAATGTCCGTGATATATTGTTTCCCATGATAAAAACTACTGAAATAATTAAATTGACCGGGCTTTCTGAATAATGTGCATCACTTATTGGGCCGAATAATAAAAAGATGTGTTTTTTTTTAATTAGTTTAATATTGACATCCTAATTCTGTCTGCAGGGTCTAAAGTAACCTAACATGAAGGAGATGATCCATGTCGTGGTGCACTGGTACCCTAAGCTCCTGAGCTCGCTTCGCTCTCTCCTGGACTAATTCATTGACCATAATTATCGAATTGTTCAACCGTTTAGCAACCGAATTACGTAGCAACATTCTTAATGACCGGACAATGTGATAAATATAGAAGTTTAAATCAGTATTTATTTACATTGCCCGATTTGACTTGAATAGATTCATATTGCCCGGGCATATTACATAGTGACCTGATTAATCACTTGGTCCATGACATATATACACCCTATATTTCCTGTCTCAAAGAGCTATGTTCCAAGTTGTGTAGCCAGCACTGAAAATAAATACACATACACGAATTCAATTCTATTTTCAAAGTTGTACAGTGAACTTAGCGTTTGCACATTTATTATGCAGTGTCAACACACATATACGTACCGTTAGCACAAAAACTAGAACAATGCGCTACCAACACGAAGTTCCCATATAAAGTTACCTGTTACTTGTGTAGATGCTGGACGAGTTTTGCTGTCTGACTCTACCCGCTCGCGTGTTACCCCTGTGGTGCTTGATGAGTTTAATTTTGGCTGCAATTTGATAACTTGCTTACTGTTAAAGAGAAGTAATTTTAAAATGAATGTACGTGTATTTCATTTTTGCATTTGAACTTATCGTATAAAAACTGAGTAAAGATAATGCAAAAATAAATCACAGCTTAAAGACCACGTCTACCCATTTCCATCATGAGTTCGCAGGTGTCGCGCAGGTGTCATGCTGAACGTTTATCTACCTCTCCCACACTGATCTGCGACCACAGAAGGGAGCGTAAATTATTACCTGATCAACCCATAAAATCATAATAAAATAATTATTACGGACACCAGGTATCTTCGATTTAATATCAAGGGGCGGCAATATATTCCCACATAAACGATCTCAACTAAAGCAATCACGCAGACATATATTTCTACTGCGGTCAACAGTGAAGTAATATTTAAACTACACAAATAAATAAGCTTCTCACTGCCCGCTATAGAAGTCATTTTTCTATTTAACAGTACCAGTGTTTCAATCAAATCTATTGTAAAATGGATATTTTCTCCCTAGAAACAAGCGTTTTTTGTTCGCGTATTTTCTCTTCAAAACCCAGGGCAATACACACAATAGAGAAAACTCAGTAACGAGAATGCGCTAATTACAATTTCAAAAGTTTCTACCGACAAACGTAGTTATTGTAGTTCTCTCGGAGTTATGGAGAAAAATGGCCGCCGCGTTAACTTTCCCCTTAAAAAATATAGCGGACGGAATGCGAGAAATTTGTTCAGAGTGGCCCGCTCTCCCCTTTATTCAACTTCAAACTTTTTGATAGGTTTTTTTTCATACTGTTCCGGTTCGGACGTTGGGAGCGTGGCTCATCCAGTTTCTGTACATATTGAGTTCCGCAGTTCGCAAGCCGGATGCTGAGGCAGTACAGCTCCCTGAGGTGTCTGTGCTCGTAAATCCAGGTTTGAATGTTTGTTTATGCATACTGTGGACCTCAGGGATATGGCATGCGGTAGTTTGCAGAAATATAAAATACGCGATAACCGCATGCTCCAGTGAAATGGCGATTTCCGATATTTTATTGGTAAGCAAATTATTACCCTAGTGGTGTAAATTATGTATAGAATTTCTATATTTTTCTTTTCCATATGCACTGGTGAAACCTGAAACATCAGTTCAAGGTTTTCAGTCGAAAAACAAAGTCAGATATCATCATAGTCTTGAATTTATCCCAATTTATTTGGGGTAGACGCAACAATATGTCTTCTTATTCCATCCATCCATCTATTAGTGGTCATCTTATCGTCTAGCCATATCATCCCTCACACAATTCATCCATCCTGTCGTTGGTCTTCTCACAAAAAAGTCAGAGATAACCAATAATTAAAAATAATAAATATCATGATGGTTAAGTATACAAACTATCCAATTGGGTGGGCCAACTTCGAGAAAGAGGTCAACCGTCGAATCCGACTCGGCTGGGCAGCGTTCGGGAAGTTGCGCGGTATCTTCTAGTCCAACTTACCACAGTGTCTCAAGACGAAAGTCATGACCAGTGTGTGTTGCCAGTGATGACATATGGCTCTGAGACGTGGTCGCTTACAATGGGAGGCCCATTCAGCCCAATCAGAAAGCTTACAGTCACACAAAGGGCAATGGAGAGGGCTATTCTCGGAGTTTCCTTGCGTGATTGAATCAGAAATGTAGAGATCCGCAAGAGAACCAGGGTTACCGACATAGCCCGAAGAATTGCCAAACTCAAGTGGCAGTGGGCAGGGCACATTGCTCGCAGAACGGATAGCCGATGGGGCAGAAAGGTTCTGGAGTGGCGACCGCGAACCGGAAGACTTTGCTTTGGAAGGCCTCCCACTAGGTGGACCGATGACCTGGTGAGGGTTGCGGGGATCCGCTGGTTGCGAGACGCACGGGACCGGTCAATGTGGTGACGCTTGGAGGAGGCCTATGTCCAGCAGTGGACGTCTTTCGGCTGATATGATGATGAGGATGATGAAGTGTACTGAACTGAAACTAACCCAATGTGTGCTATAACTCTATTACGCTTGCCTCTATTGCTCTGTTATAGGGACCGCACTTCGAAACCTAATATTTATGTTTAATTGGAGTTCAATTTGGCTATTAAATTCAAGAAGCGATTAAATCGTCGAATACCCTCACTAGAGGCTAGAAGTAATTTAGGCGACGATAAACGAATTCATTAATGATAGTAATAGCAATAGCTGTGTTGTGTGCTCGGTTGCGTTATATAATAATAATAATAGCTGCCTGTTGGTGTTCGACTGCAGGGTGAAGCCCTATTCTCAGTCGTTGATGTTAGCGATGTCCAAGATAAACTTAGAAAGTACATAGGAATTGAAAATGTCGTTTAAATCTTAGATCTTTTAGTTGTCTGAAACAAAAGGATTTCATGTTTATTTATTTTTTTGGATCTTTAGTTACAACCGTTTCAAGGTAGTTTCACCGCATTTACACTTTACACTAAATAGGTAAAACTAGCAAAGATTATTAATTTATATGATGTTTTTTGCGTTACAATTTTGCCTGTGTGGAAAATATTAAAACATACTCGCAAGTCATATAAATATTTGGTCAATGAATTACTTTTTCTCTCTCATTAAATACAATCCTCATTATATTTCCATTAAAATTAATACACGGAATTTAGCATAAGGTACATAGTTACTAGTTACATACAAAGTTGTCAAAATATCCAATAAAACAACAAATCTGTTGAAGATTACAGTTCTCGTTATCTCTTCAACAAAGATACAATTTCAAATATACCTGTTACGGAAGTTTTAATGACCCTTTGATATCTGAGTTCTAATTAACTTTAAGTTCTCCAAGCCGTCTTCTACAATTGGACATTACTCAACGATTTCTTCTGCAATTTGACAATACTCAACAAACTCTTTTTTATCAGTACCAAATTTTACCTTTTCCCTAGAGGTACCTACGAGTACGTTGATTCATTTCAATGTTAGCTTGTTACAGTACCTACCACGATTTGTTTCATACGCCTCATTAACCCCTAAACGATTGTTGTTCTTACATTTAATCGAATTTTCAAAGTTTCCTTCTCACAATATATATCTTCTGGCTTTTACATAGATTAAGGTATAGTTCCTCTCGAATTGTTTTAGTTTTCATTGTACCTTGGGCAACTTCTTCGATAAGTTTTAGTATGCATGAAGACTATTCCGGTCAGAACATCAAATTCAATATCTAATTGATCTCACAAAAAGGCATTGTTACTCTAAATCTCTTCAATTTACTATTATTGAACGCGTTATTAAACTTGAATTATTACTTTAACATCAATGAATATTTCCATTGTAACTCCAAGAATCACAAAGTCTACGAAGTTAGAATACAACATTTTAGCTTTAACATACCGAACACGTTCTGACGCTCACGTCGCGTCGTCGTCCGAAATAAGCGTAAGTTGATCCTAAAAACCAACAGAAATAAAGATTTTATTATTTCAATCAGATGGCCATTTGCTATAATTGTGCCCGTAATAAAAACCAAACAATAACTTTAAAAGCGGAATGAATGAAATTCGATCGTGGTGAGATCCACATCAAACGAATTAAAAGGAGCCACACACGGACAGTTGTACGGTTATTTAAACAGGATTTATTTGAGTAGGAGCGGAATTTAAACAGATTAGCGTTGAACCCGCGACCCACGCTGTTTTACTTTACTTATCTAACTATCCTTACTGTTTTTCAGTGAGATTAACTAGTGTTGAAAGCTCGTTAATATGCCAGCAAAAATTAGGGCTCCGACGACATGCCAACGTTGCGCTGTATGCATTTTTCACAGCATTGTTATTTGGAGTGCTTAACGCGCACTAGTATTTCACAGGCGCTGTCAATATTAATTAGCATGTTTTCTGTCTCCTTCGTGACACAAAAGTCCTGTATCGTTTACCCGCTTGTCAAGGATGTCACTATGATCCAGAAGGTTAGCATAATGTTGAACAATAAGCAAGCAGCACGCAATGCCCTGTTAGTGACGTCACATGACGTGACGACACGCTCGAGACATGCATTTTATATGAATGTGTTTTAGACGCAGTCGAGCATGGAGGCATCGTATCAACAGTTATTTCAACGTGCGTGCTTGCGGAAGGATATACACATGGATGACATTATATTTAAACCCTTTGAACAATTTTAGAATGTCGTTTCCAGTCATTTCAAGAAAGACGGGCCAGGGTCGTTATACAGTGGGTGCCTGAGGTCGGCATCGCATCGCAAGTTTTAGGCAGAACTTTGCCCAGCTGTAGGATAGCTAAGGGTTACTTAAAATACGATTGGACTCAAAAAAGGATCTGGTGCGATAAAATTAGCTTAAAGTTGGCCGGCCTGTGACACGGACACTAGCTTGCATACGCAAGATCTAAATTAGGTACCTAGTTACAGACACAAATTACGAAGTAACGATATGTTTGCTACGACTATTTCATTGGACGGACAGGCCATCATCGTGTTCCTCAGGGTTCGCACTGGGGCCGATTTTGTTTATTTACTTCATAAATGATATCCCCCAGTGTTTTCTACATTCAGATTTTTTTATGTTCGCTGACGATTTAAAGATTTTCAGGATAATTAGGAATGAGGAAGATCCTTAACACCTAAAAGGTGATCTCAATAGTCTCGTTCAATGGTGTAATAATAACAGAATGGATCTAAATGCAAAAATATGCTACCACGTGAAATTTTCCAGAAAAGATAACCCATTGCGCATTAGTTACTATATTTCTGGTGACAATATTAAGGAAGTAGAAATCATAAAGGACCTTGGTGTTCTTTTTGATAAGAAGTTAACTTTTACGCCACACCTAGACAATATCTTTAAACGAGCTTCGAAAATGTTAGGGTTTGTCCTAAGGAATTGTAAGTCCTTTCGTCATAATAGGACAAAAATAATGCTTTATAATAGTCTTATTCGTAGCATTCTGGAATATAACAATGTGGTTTGGCGTCCTCACTACGCCTCACATTCGCTGCGTCTCGAACGTGTCCAGAAGCGGTTCGCTTGGCATCTTGCATTTTCTAACGGACTCGCTAAAAAAATACGTTCTTATAACAAAAGATTACAGCATTTTAACATGAGGTCACTGGAAAGCCGTAGGCAACTGATTGACGCGATATTAGCTTATAAAATCATTAAGAACAAAATAGACAGTCCTAGTCTGCTTACGTTTTTCAACTTTCGGGCTCCTGCTAGGATCCCGCGTAGTGCCACTACACCTCTTTGTCCGCCGTCGAGGAGAACCGTTTTGGGAACTAATTCGCCCATTGCAAGAATTTGTAAGGAAGTAAATATATACTATAGTGATGGGCTGACTAGGCTATAGTGATGTTGTTGATCTTCACTTTGATTCTTTGGCCAGACTGAAATCCATCCTCATGAGTTCATGAGTTTATCGAGTAGCCCTTAAACTTGTTAAAATTGTTATTTTAATTTTTACCACCTTTGTCACAAGTTCAATTTTGATAAAATTTTATCAAATTTTAATAATATTTTTTCAATTCTATTTGTAATGTTAATGTAGCAATTTTGTATATTTCATTAACTTAATCAATTTTATCAATTGTATTAACTGAATAATTTTTACCAATTTTTATTAATTTTATTAATTGTAGAATTTTTACCAATCTTTACCAATTTTTATTAATTTTATTAATTGTATATTTTTACCAATCTTTACCAATTTTATTAATTGTATAATTTTTACCAATTATTATTTTTTGTATCCAATTTTTAATATATTTTACCAATGTGTGCCAATTTTATGAATGCTATCGATGTTATGTACTCACTCACTTGTATTAATAATTAGCGCTTATTACTATGTAAGTTAGCTTTTAGATTCTTCAAAATTGTGAATGTGGTGTTTGCCTCTAAGTAATTGTTGCACTGTAATATTAGCATAAGCATGTATTTTGTTGTTATAATTAAGTGTAAACAATTGTTGGTGAACCTAGTCAAATAAATAAATAAAAATCTAGGTTCGGGAAAATGTATGGAAATGATACCTACATTTACGATACAAGTAGTATTTAATAGTATTTAATATTTACAGAGAGTATCGATATATTTTTGTCAGTCAGTACTTATTTAAAAGCATTTTTAGAATACATTTAAATAAAATCGAGAAAAATTATGTACGTTTTTTTATCTGCCTAACCTTCCAGTTTAACCAGATGAAGCCAAATAGCTTATCTGACCTTGACAACCCAATGACTGGGTGACACCCTTGGAAAGACTGGTGTCCGATTTTCCAGCTGCCGACTATCCTTAACAACTGTCAAAGATGTACATGACAACCAGGACCAATAACTTTACTTGCTTTGAAAAAGATCAATGACAAATACTGATTCTTATTAATTTACTGAAAAATCATCGATAATTTGATGTATATCGGTGCATTTCGACCAAGCCTAGTTTACAAGTGTAGGCCGGGCATGAAAACTATCGGACCGTGTGAACGGGCGCGGTTCATTGGTGCCCGGCTGCTCGTCAGCAAACCGGCGGTGTTACTGCGTTACTGGAGCGGCCATTGCGTCACCAGCCCCTCGGGAAACAACTTGACTTCAATCTTTAAATAACTCTGTTTAAATGTCACAGCTTTTACACTGTTTACAAAAAGCATTTTCCCCTGGAATTGGTAAATAAATTATTCTATTCTGAAAATCGAAAACATTACGAACTAATTTATTTTATTTATAGGTTAGAATTTTGGTTAGGTTGTATTACCGGCTATTTATATCATAGGTATCTACAAGAATTTTATAGCAAATGTTAGTAGATAGAGAGATAAGTAATTTTTATTTATTCGATGCAACAATAAAGACCATACCATACAAAAGCTCAGTTGTATGTAGGCAGGTACCTATATTTATAATTATGATGTCAAAAATTTATTACAACAAAGAACGAGAGTCCCTGGAGAAGCGGAAAGCATCGCTAAAAAAGTTAATTAAAAAAATCAAAATACCCGACTGCTTAAAAAGCGAACTAAAAAGACGTAAACAAGAAGAAAATCATGCTGTGCAGTCGGAGGATACATATTCGCGAGCTGGCTGACCAAAACAAGATGTATCCTCCGACTGCACAGCATGATTTTCTTCTTGTTTACGTCTTTTTAGTTCGCTTTTTAAGCAGTCGGGTATTTTGATTTTTTTAACTAACTTTTTTATTTATAACTTTTTAGTTAACATTTTTTTCGAATTAGGTACATTTAAATATATAAGTGTTTTATATTTTTGAAATCACCTCTTGAAACCCTTTATTTTGATACCCCACACGATGGGTTTGGAAGAAAAAATAAAATTGCCCCCCACAATATGGCGCCCAAAAGCCGCCATTTTTCTATTTTCCAATTTTAATGTAGCCTATGACACTCGCAAGGTTAAGACGAATCGATTGACGTATGAATCATCAAAATTGGTAAACGCGTTTGGTCTCTGGAACGCCACATAGGAACAAACATACATACATACATACATACATACATAGACTGATAAACACATTACCCTCCTTCGGCAGTCGGGTAACAATTCAAAAGCGAATGATATTGCATTTCTACGAAACAGCCATCGCCCATCAAAAATAAGTATAATTCTCCTAAATTCACATTACCCTTGATAGTGCAGTTACACCTAGTTTTATAAAAGAATAATATCCGTGCGACCTGCCCTCATGGAGTATTAATTAATCAGTAGTACGGTAAAATCGATACATATCGCACGTTCCAACAAAATACACCTAATGGGATTACCTACTGCTGATTGAGGTACTCATGCGAGCCTAATATCGTGTAATTCGGGGTAAACAATATTGAATTGATATTGGGATTAGTATGTGTTGCTATTGTGATAAACCATTATACAGTGATTAAAAGGTACGGCTTAATAAAATGAAGTAACTTTTTTAATCACCACATTAAGTATATAGTTAATTGTACAGTTTAAATATTTAGCTGTGGTAGCAGAGTATAGTGGAGATTGGGTGCATAAAAATTAGCTAATAAGAATCTTAAAACGTTTTGAAATGGCAATTCAAATTCTACTAAAATTATAAGGCCAGAAAAGTACAATTAAAAACAAAATAATAAAAAAAATGTGTAAACTTTGATGTAACCATTTTTAATTAGTGCCAATAAATGATTATGATTATGATTATGATTAATTATTAGTAGAGTTCGGATTGATAAAATGAAATCAATCGAAGATGTTTGGTGGGTTTATAATTTGTATCTACCAAGTCTACTGAATACTCTGCTACCACAGCTCCAAGACCAAGTCACCCAGTCTCCCACATAGTCTCCTCCTCTTTGCGCCGATTCCCCAAAACAGCGATGGGGGTCGCGACCACATCACCATCATGATCATCATCTTCCTGCCCTTATCCCAAGTTACTTGGGGTCGGCGCAACACGTTGTCTTCTTTCATACCGTCCTGTCCTCCGTCACTGAATCCCTTAAAGGCGAAAAACAGCGTTACAAAATCGTTAGAAGTTTCCACTAAAATTCTGTTACAATAATTGCGAAGCGCAGTAGAACAATAATGTTCCTAATCGCACTAAGTTCGTTCATTACCCTGTCTCCGCACAGTTCTCTGCCGCTTGATATATATCGTCAACTATTGTTCCATATCAAACCTTATTAGCGTACGTCGGTTTCATATAAGCCTATAATTATTTGTCTTGCATTCTTGTGATAGGTTCACCTTTTTTGTTACCTAGCTCGTCCACAACTATGTCTAAACTCGACTCCGTAAAAAATATTAAAGTTTCGTCTAGCTTTTTAACCGACTTCTCAAAAAGGAGGAGGTGCTCAATTCGGATCAAACAATATTTTTTTTCTTGCGTAACTGTTAAATAAACAGATTTGCAAACTTCTTTTTTTATTATTGTTTTCATATTAAAAACGATTCATTTGCAGACCACTTCCACTTCATTTTCATCGTTTTCTGTAAATAAACATAAACAACTGTAGCATAGTGGTTTCAAATGGAACCAATCCATTACGGTGTCTTCTCAAATATTAATACGAGAACGCGCCTACTACAAAATTTAACTTTCAATTTATGGTGAATCGGATTCTGTTCGTAAATAACAATGATTGGTAGGCAATTACTTTAATATGTTCTTTTATGAAGTGAAACGATTTGTAATTAAAATTAAACATGAAACTGTGTGAAACAAGATTAAAATAGTATAAGAACCATTAAAATAAACATTATAATAAAAGTTCGCTTGTCATTATCGCAATCTGAAATAAGGCATACTCGTATATACTTTAAAAGTCATTTTCATTACGAGTTTCACTTCACTTGATAAAAGTTTAGGGACGTCAAAGTCAAAGTCAAAGTCAAATATATTTATTTCAATTAGGCCAATAAGCGGCACTTTTGAACGTCAAAAATTAAATGTAAATAAAAAATGTACAAGTAATAAAAATTTACTCTACCGTGCATTCGGAAAGTAGCTTGTTATGGAGAAGAACGCACAAGAAACTCCATACTTACTCTTTTTAAAAAAAATATGTTTTACAATGTTTACTTATATACATACATTAATAAATTCATATATGTGAGGACGATGCACCCAAAAATAGCACTACCCACTATACAACGTACAGGTATAAAGTAATAAAAGCACTAACAGGTAAATTCATTAGTTTTATAAATAGGAACATGGTTCTCACATACTTACAAATATTGCAAACATAGGTAAAATACCTAATTCAACAACAACGGAACCTTGTGTGAGTCAAATTCTGGAAAAATATAAAAAATAACCTAAGAATACAAAAACTATGAATAGGAATACAAATTAGCTGATTTTGTCCACACCAAAGATTGCCCTACGGAGCGGGACCAACATGTTGCCAAGCATTCTTATCTTGAATATAATCATCTAATTTGTAATATGCTTGTTTACAAAGTGTGCTTTTAACTAAAGTTTTAAATTTACTTTCATTTAGTTTTAATATATCACAAGGTATTTTGTTATAAAATTTAACACAGTACCCCATGAAAGATGAGTGTACTTTTGCTAGTCTATAAGATGGTTGATCTAACTTATCTTTATTTCTCGTATTACAATTGTGTCTATCACTGACCTTACTAAAGAGATGTATATTTTTCCTTACATACATGATATTTTCATAAATGAATTGGCAAGAAACTGTCATAATATTAATATTTTTAAATAGCTCCCTAAGAGATTCTCTGTGACTTAAATTATATATGGCTCTGATAGCTCGCTTTTGCAAAATAAATATGGATTCAATGTCAGCCGCTCGGCCCCACAATAAAATACCGTATGACATAATGCTGTGAAAGTAACTAAAATAGACTCTCCACATCCGTCAACTGTCTTATCTTTCTAACAGCATAAGCGGCCGAGCTCAGCCGACCCGCAAGAGATGTTATGTGAGAACTCCATTGCAATTTGTCGTCTAAAGTTATTCCCAGGAAAACTGTTTGATTTACAAAGTCCAGCTTTTCGCCATTCAATATGATGTCGCATTCGCTAGTTCTAACATTCGGCAATGTGAATCTAATACATTTGATTTTTTTTTCATTTAGTACCAAATTGTTTGCCGTGAACCAATTATGGACCTGATGAATCGAGTTATTCACATCATCAAGATTTTGTGACCGCCGATCTATTTTAAATATCAAAGATGTGTCATCAGCAAACAACACCATTTTCGGTTGATTTTGTAGTAATTGGGGTAAATCGTTAATATAAACTAAAAAGAGGAATGGACCCAATATCGAGCCTTGAGGAACACCCATTGTCATTTCAGACCCTAGTGAGTTTACGCCGTTTATCTGAACTTTAACTTGTCTGTCTTTTAAATATGATCTAAGTAACCCAAGGGCTGTATGTCTAATTCCATAGTGCTCGAGCTTCAACAATAGTGTCTCATGGTTAACGCAATCGAACGCCTTCGAGAGGTCGCAAAAGATTCCAATGGCGTCTTGTGCTTCCTCCCAGGCGTTAAAGATGTTCTTTATTAGGGTGACACCGGCGTCAGTTGTGCAACGCCCTTTGGTGAAACCGTACTGTTGATCATAAAAGATAGAATGTTTGTTAAAATGACGCAACAATTGGTTGAGCATTAACTTTTCGAAGACCTTACTGAGAACCGGGAGTATTGACACTGGCCTATAATTATTGGCTTCTTTGCTATCCCCGGATTTAAACAATGGAACTACTTTACTGTGTTTCATGAGGTCCGGAAAAACTCCTTGATCGACACTAGCATTAAATATTAAAGCTAAATAGGGTGCAACAGTTTCAATGATTGGTTTACACACTTTTACAGATAGTCCCCAAAGATCTTCTGTTGATTTAATTTTAAGATCTTTAAAAGCTTTTAAAATAGCCTGGGGATTTGTATGTTGAAACTTGAACTCCGATGGGCACGCATTTACGTTCTTTCTTAGTAAGGCAGCAGAGAGTGTGGGTGAGGAGTTAAAGGCTGCTGTAGTTTTAAGAGGAATATTAACAAAAAAGTTTTCAAATTCCTGAGCTACCTCTATATCTGAGGATATGGGGCCATGTGCAGTCGCTAAATTAAATTCAGTATTACGCTGTTTTTTCCTACCTGTTTCATTATTTATTATTTTCCAGGTAGTTTTTATTTTATCGTCTGCCGATTTTATTTTATTGCTTATATACAGCGCTTTAGCTATTTTGCATGCAATTTTAAAGGTTTTTGAATATTTCGCAACATACTTATCAAAACTTGTATTATTCATATGTTGCTTTAGGCCATAAAGTTCATATAGCTTTTCCCTGCTTTCCCTACGTCATACTTATGCATCAAGGTTTCCAATTTCCCAAACAATAATTAAATAAGATTAAAGATATAATATAATACAGGCTATATAACACAGCATTTAAAATGTTGCCTAGTTGTTGTAGTTGTACATTTAAAAAAAACTAAACACTTGCAAAACACATTTTAATGAAGTAGGTACTTATTTAATGCTTATTGTTAAATCACTTCAAATATGAGTTTGGAAAGGTATGGTTTCGTATATTTCAAATCAAACCTTACCTGGCATACCTTTTAACAAAAGCAAAATCCCCGTACAAAAATTAAAAGTCATCCATCAGTTTGAAAAATGTAAGTCTAGCACAGTTAGCCGTCTAATCAGCGCAGTCTACACTAACGGGCGTAGGTGATAAACTTCCTAACAATGATAAATGGCGGATACTTTCCTTTCCATTACTACATCAACAAAGAAACTACCTTATACCATGATATACGGACTACATATATGAAACTATATGGCACGTAAAAATACTGGGCAAAGTTTATTTTGTTTCCAATATCCGGGTTCCATCAGCGGTGGCTGATTCAATGAAAGTTTATGGTCAATATGTTTGTATACTGAAATGTTTTCTTATTATTTTCTTGGGAAATGAAGAGCCATGTTTTTTTAAACCTAAACTTTTGATAACTGTAAATAGAAAAGTAAATGCTTTGGAAATTACTCTTAAGTAAAACCTTGAACTATCGATGGATATTGAACGTTACTCATAGAGTAACCGCTTCTTATAAATAAGAATTTTAGAGTAATACTTTCCACTTATATTACATTGACATTCAAACACACAGTACTTAATGGTTTTATATTCCATAAATTAAATTTTATAGACCGTTGACCCAGAGCTATAAATAATTTCTAAATCAATATATCTCGAATACATTTTTCAATATTAATGCGTCCATTGTTCAGTTGGGCATTCAATTTGATTTTTCACAGAATTCTAAAAGCGAATTTTTAATATACACCCTAATAAAAAGCACAAAAAGGGGTAAGGTAAAAGAAAAAGGTTATTCATTAGTCTGCCAGTGAAAACATTGGTAGCGTGTTTTAACTCGGCAAAGTTGGTTAAATTTTTCATGCAAGCCTAGCATCACTACTTAAAATACCTGTACCCCGTCAGGAATAACGTAAAAAGGGGAAAAGGGGCCTTCGCTTTCTTTCTCTTTCTGTTTTCTATTAAATATATACTTCACTAGATTACATTTTAAAATATCACTCGTAAATAGAAACTGGGTAATTATGTTCAAGCTTACCACAGTTTATGAAAGAGATTGCTATGCTCCCAATAATGCAAGAATACATGGAGCAGCATCATTGTTGTTCTTTCTTTTAGATCTTCAATTAACCATCAGCTTTTCTGTAATGATAATGACTTATTTTTCACAACTCTTCTTCTTCTTTTCAACATAATTAACTTTTCAGATAACCTGGGTCTGGCACGTGGCCACGTTCATATCAACGTCAGTGGCGTTCATTAGGATCTCAGAATTGCTTATGAATCATATTCTGGGTTACCTGCCTATCATATTTTATACGTACTCATAAACATCTCAATGTATGAATGTATTATTACATTATAAAATAAATAACAGTCCCAGTTTGTGCAGTAATTAATCAAAGAGATATAAACGTTCAGTTTTGTGTGTTTAGTTATTTACTGGCAGCCAGAGGCAACGGATGGAGCCGCCCATTGTTGGAGACATGCGAGTTATAAGCCGAATTATTTACAGCTTGGCGCGGGTGGAGATTGACGGTGTTTTATACAGAATCTACCTATTCATATTCCGGCTTTTCGGAGACTTTAATATTTTTATTACTTGAAAATTGCATTTATGAATTGGTTGCGTGCAAAATGGAGTGGAAGGCCTTAGGATTGCGGAGGGAAGAAATAGGGTAGCTGATTTTAAAATGAGAATCACGTCTAAACTGCCAGTCGTATGTATTTTGGAAAAATATATGTTACATAAGACCAATTTCTTAATAATTTTATCTAAGAAAATTTTGAGTTTTATTCGTATAACATAGTGTAATTAATTTATAAAGTTATATCTAACACAGACAAAGAAACGACAATCGCACCAAAACCGCCGGACGTATTTTAATGAAATTATTACCGTTTGAAAGACAATTTAATTATCTACATTTCGATTTAAGGATTCTTCTAAAAAGTCATAGAATAATAAAGAAATTACAAAAAATTCCTGAAATTTGGGTTGTGCGGGTGTGGAACGAGTGCGCGTTTTGTTCGCTCAAGGTCGTTGGCGATCGTCATTGTCTTAGCAACGTTTGCCGAGGTCTGTCTGTGCTATGTCCGTGCCTCGGAACATCGGCACATCTTGCCAAGGAGTATCGTGTTACCCAGTTATTGGATTGTGGATTTCAGATAGGCAATCACTTCATGTAAAATTCTGAGTCCTAGCTGCATCCGGTTGCAACATGGCTGGTAAAAGGCTACGCAGATTGATAAATAGGGATATTTCTTTGATTCATCGTTGAACAGATTCAACCAACTTTCATTCTACATATTTTAGAGTAAGTTTATGATATTACTAGCTTCTGCAAGCGGCTTCGCCCGCGTAAAAGTATTTTCTTATCCCAAGGGAATTTTACTTACTTACATTAAACTGGGATGAAATTGTGCCTATTATATATATAATTATGCTTATGTGTTATTCCAGACTATAATATATGTCTGTGCAAAATTTCATCCAGATCCGTTCAGCCGTTCTAGCGTGATTGAGTGAGAAACATATATCCACACATCAAATTCAAATTCTTTATTGCTAGCTATATAATATATATGTATATAACTATATAAATATACCTAAGTGTACAGAATGTTGAAGTTGTTAACATAAATGGTAAACAAACAAAAAAGTCTCTCTTTATAACATTGGTATAGATTACGCCCAGTTTACCTGTTACCGATATATTTAATTATTCGATTCTATTTAAAATAAAGTTGTAAGAAAACCCGCAAGGTCTTGTTAACCAATCATAATAAGTTTTTTTAACTCCTGCAGTTTCTAAATTCTAATTAAGTTGGAGAGCCGGACGTCGCACGCCTGTAGTATACAAGAGAGACGCGATTTCTGTACGTAGCTACTGTTATTGCACCCATTTGCAAGTCTTTGTTATTCTCTGCACTAGCACGGAGTACTTCTGTTTCTCTTTACACAACATATCAATTTGCTCGTTAACTTTACACTCTGTGAAATAAAAGTTGCGGCAAGAGTTTGTTGAATAATTAAACGGTACGTGAACCACGAACATATTTCATGTTTATGAAGCATTCGATATTAATATAACTACTGTTCAGCCATGAAAATATTTCATATTTGTGAAGCTTTCAATATTAATATTATCTTACGTAGATATATTGTATTCCTAATGGAAGCTAATCAAAAATTTCAAAATACCTGGTAGTGTAGAAACTTCCTCGTTGTTCCACATTCTGCTCATGAATATTCGCAAGCTCCCCGTTCTCGTCTTGTTTGCTTATTTTAATATACTTAATATGGAGAAAGGAAGAAAAGTATATATTTTCGTAACGAGGGTCGTATAGGATGATGTAGACTATAATATTTATCGTGGAATCCGTTCCGTGCATTTGTGCTGGCCCAATTTTTTGTTCCGCCTGTGTGGGCAATTACAAAATTCCGGATGAAGCCGACTCGGCTGGGCTTGTTCAAACTCGCGTTGTTCGAATACATGCATTTTTAGCTTTATAGCTTTTATATGTGCCCTGCCAGTCACTGCAAAAAAAAAATGGAAGTTAGATTTGAAATTGATGAAGATTTTTTTTAATGATATCGAATATTACTGCAATACTAAATACATAAACGTGCTTTTGCAAGCTTGTATTTAATTTTTCAAGTAGTAATCCCAATGTGTCGATTTTTATAGAAAAGGTTGTATAAATTACCTTTTTTCAATTAAAAACCATACTTTATTTACCCTCTATTTCCTGTCTCAAAGAACTATGTTCCAAGTTGTGTAGCCAGCACTAAAAAAAAATCAAAATCAAAATCAAATGTTTTTTATTTCACATAGGCCTACATGGGCACTTATAAAACGTCGACAAAAGGTGCACGGTTCGGGTTAGTCGTTTCCTGTGGAGAAGAACCGGCAAGAAACTCCACGGTTACTCTTTTAAAAAAAATGGTTTGTTTTTACAATATTTCCACGTTACAGTATTAGTGCTTAGATATGGGGGGACAACGTAGGCCCGACAATAAGTCGTAAGAAACTAAAAAAAAAAAAACTGTATAAACGAGAGAGTTAACAAATGTTAACAAACGTCTAGAAATCTAGAAGGCCTACAATGTTCACACATTCACAAAACAATCAGTAAAAGAATCTATACAAAGGAAGAAATAAATAAAAATATATAACAAGACTAAATTTAACATGTGGCACAAATGTTGTTATCAGTGCTGTAACTATTCATAGCAAAGGGCTATAAAGATCATTGAAATCATTGTAAAAAGTCTAATTAAAAGAAAGAAAAAAAGTAAAAATGAGATTGAGAATAGTTAGAGACATCCACATATTTGTGCCGTTTATGAGTTACCAGGGAAGCCGCATGCGCAGAAGGAGCTAAAATTTTTATCTTCAACGTAGTCCTTGATTTTGTAATATGCTTTTTTAATAAGGACACGTTTGATGTAGTTTTTGAACTTTCCATCGGTCAATTCTATAACTGGCTTTGGCAACTTATTATAAAAGCGTATACTGTTTATAAGAAAAGACTTGCTAGTTTTCGTTAAAAAAATTACGGCATACACGAATTCAATTCTATTTTCAAAGTTGTACAGTGAACTTAGCGTTTCCACATTTATTATGCAGTGTCAACATACATATACGTACCGTTAGCACAAAAACTAGAACAACTTGCTAACAACACGAAGTTCCCATATAAAGTTACCTGTTACTTGTGTAGTTGCTGGCCGAGTTTGGCTGTCTGACTCTATGCGCTCGCGTGTTTACCCTGCTGTGGTGCTTGATGAGTTTAATTTTGCCTGCAATTTGTTAACGTGCTTGCTGTTAAAGAGAACTACTTTTATAATGAACTAGCTTCTGCCAGCGGCTTCACTCGCGTGAATGTCGATAATTATCCCGAGGGAACATATTTCAGGGATAAAAAGTATTCTATGTGCTATTCCAGACTATAGTCTATCGCTATGCCAAATTGCATCCAGATCCGTCCAGCAGTTTGAGCGTGAAGAAGTAACAAACATACACACTCACAGACTTTCGCCTTTATAATATTAGTGTGATGTGATGTATGTGTATTTCAATTTTGCATTTGGAAATGTTATTTATTGTATACTGATTAAAGATAATAAAAAATAAATCACAGCTTATAGGACCACGTCTACCCATTTTCATCATAAGTTCGCAGGTGTCGCGCAGGTGTCACGCTGAATGTTTTTCTTCCTCTCCCACACTGATCTGCGGCCGCAGAAGGGTCTGGAGCATAAATTATTACCTAAGCAACCCATAAAATCGTAGTAAAAGAATTATTACGGACACGTAGACAAGTATCTTCGATTTTATTTTATATCAAGGGGCGGCAATATATTCGCACATAAACGATCTCAACTAAAGCACTCACGCAGATATATATTTCTACTGCGGTTAACAGTCAAGTAGTATTTAAACTTTACAAATAAATTAGCTTCTCACTGCCCACTATAAAACTCATTATACTAATTAACTTTACAGCGCCCAGTGGAAAAAAATCTATTGTAAAATGGATGTTTTCTCCTTTGGGACAAGCATTTTTGTTCGCGTATTTCCTCTTCAAAACCCAGGACAATACACACTATAGATAAAACTCAGTAACGAGAGTGGGCTGATTACAATTTCAAAAGTTTCTGCCGACAAACGTAGGTATTGTAGTTCTCTCGGAATTATGGAGAAAAATTACCGCCGCATTAACGTTCCCTTCAAAAAATATAGCGGACGGAATGCGAGAAATTTGTTCAGAGTGGCCCGCTCTCCCCTTTATTCATCGTCAAACTTTTTGATAGGTTTATTTTTCATACTGTTCCGGTTCGGACGTTGGGAGCGTGGCTCAT
Source organism: Anorthoa munda (assembly GCA_945859665.1). Classification (NCBI taxonomy): domain Eukaryota; kingdom Metazoa; phylum Arthropoda; class Insecta; order Lepidoptera; family Noctuidae; genus Anorthoa; species Anorthoa munda. Next base: position 41,320,239 of record OX243897.1, on the reverse strand, counting down.
CCAGTTTCTGTACATGTTGAGTTCCGCAGTTCGCAAGCCGGATGCTGAGGCAGGACAGCTCCCTGAGGTGTCTGTGCTCGTAAAGCCAGGTTTGAATGTTTGTTTATGCATACTGCGGACCTCAGGGATATGGCATGCGGTAGTTTGCAGAAATATAAAATACGCGATCGGCAAAGCTTCAAAGCCTCAGAGGCCGTGCATGTTGCTGAGAATAGGAGCAGGTGGAGAAACATCATCAAAGAGAAAGTTTTGAAACCATGATGTAGTCACGACCTCCAGCATTGGGGAATCGAGCGAGGAGGAGGAAAATACGCGATAACTGCTGGTCCAGTGGAATGGCGATTTCCGATATTATATTGGGATGCAAATTATTACCCTACTGGTCAAATCCATTATTTATTAATAGATTTTTTTTATTTAGAATAATAGTAGGTGCAGGTCCTAAATCGATCGAAAAATATGTGAATCTGAAACAATGGTCAGTCATTCAGGAATAAAAATGTTGTAACAGCGATCGAGAATTCAACAAAGTATTTTTATTATTTATTTTTGATTTAAAGATAAGCTCGCGTTTGACCACTATCTGGCCTGATAGTAAGCGAGGATGTGGTCGACGGTGATGCACGCTTGCCTAGAAGTAACCTATTCACTCTTGACTTAAAGACCCCAAGGTTGTAGCTATCGCGAAACAGAGACTCCGGCAGGGAATTCCACTCCTTAGCTGTGCGTACAATGAAAGTATTCGCAAAACGCTTTGTACGTATGGGTGGGATGTCCACCATGTACCGGTGGCGCGTTGCCGTACGTCTTGTTGTCTGATGATGGAAAGGGCTAGCGGAATCAAATTGTGTAGTTCCATCGCACACTCCCCGAAACGTAACCTCCTGTAAAGTGGTTTGTTTTTTAATATTTTATTTAACACAATCTATCAGTTTTAGACCTTAATAGCGGAGTTAAATCTACGTCCATGGATGCTAGTTGCTATGGTTACTTAAATAAGCTTAAGGTTGTTCTTATAAACTAAAACGTATTTATAATAAACATTATTTATTTCGTAAAAGTCCTTTTTAAGACCGGTGTACAATTACCTGTAGGCAATTATTTATTTATCAAAAATGCCAGAGATTAAAGAATGTCGTTCCATTTACAAATATTTACAACGCTTTTATCCTTAGATAACAGGTCGTTTGTCATGAAAATATACATTACGAAGTGCTATTATATTTTTTCTTTTAATCTTTTTTTTATGTCAACACCGAAACGGATGTAATGTATATTTATAATAATTTTTTTGTCAGTAATTTATGTATTTTCTGTCGGCTTCCGAAGTGATCTGAAATGTTTGAATTTCTTATTTATTTTGTTATTCAATTTGTTTTTACATCCTTACAAAAATCTTCGAGAAAATCTGAAATGGAAAAGAGAAAATCTGATATTTTATTGAAATCGCGGGGTGTCTTGAATGTTGTCGCTTCAGGGATGGAAAATTATATTCACTATGTGTGAATACTGGTATCTATGATGCAATAACGTTTGCGTAGCACTCGGAATGGCATCCTGAAAATGATTGTTGGCAGAGTGGACTGCCCCATCCAAAGACACTGGGTGGAAATAGGTATAGGTTTACTTTAAATAGATTTAAGTACCTACTAATAATACTAACGTAGCATTTAAGCACAATCTGTTACTAATTACTAACAACTTATGGACTGTTATAGGTCTGAAATAAAGATATTTTTTTTTTTTTTTTTTTTTTTAATAAAAAGCGATGCGTGTGCGTGTGTGAATGTGGGGCCAAAGCGATAAATTGCGTCGCGCCGTGATTTACGGCGCGCCCAGGACGCCCGGATTACGGCCCGCCCGTTTGTTGATTACCTCTGCTATCATTTTATTAAATACTGAATTAGGTGCTCCCATTGCTAATTATTAGACCCTTGATCTTGTAAACAGCAAAGATTCAAGAGTAACTTCTTTTTTTACACTTTTCAGCGAGTTTTTAAAAGACACTGTTGCGTATAGAAGGCGAAATTTTCGCTTTAGAAAACTTTTACCTATCTAAACGCATCATGTTAGAGAAAGTGTCTGTCTAATTACTTTGCTGTAAAATAAAATTATTCTGATAGATAAAAGACAAACCTAAACCGAGACCAAAAACAACCTCGAATTTCTAAACAAAATTGAGCTCGTATAGATTTTTTTTTTTTTTTTATCTATTTTTGTTTAGGGACTTTTATCAAAGACATGTCAGCCCCATCGTGCCCTTTTACATAAATTTCTTACATTACATTATGTACTTTTACATTACTTAATTAAATATTATTAGTTTATATAACATTACATAATAGTTAATTAATCAATATTATTCGTGTAAGACCATAATTAAATGGCACAACTTTTTAGTCATCTCCGAAGCTGGTACAGATAAGATGGATTGGATTATGCCTACATCCAACTTATTTATTTTTAAATCCTTTAGGAATAACTCGCGTTCTACTCCGTTCCGAGCACACTCCATCAGCAAATGTTGCACGTCCTCGATTTGATTGCAAACTGTGCAATTAGGAGAATCGGCCTTTTTCATAAGAAATGCAAATTTTGCCGATGGATAGTGCCCAGAACGGAGTCTTAATATCAATTTAACGTATTTTCTATCTAATTTAGTATCTTCGAACCACGGAACACGAGATGGCTGACCTTGAGTGCTTTTGTACCAAATGCCTTTGTCCAGAGACATTTTGAAAAAATGTTGTTTCCAGGAATTAAAGCATGCTGATTTATATTTAGTAGTATATTCCCAATAATCAGGTATATAATAAATTATACATCCGTCCTCTACCGCCGATTTGGAAATTCGGTCAGCCTCCTCGTTACCGCTTAGTCCAATATGTGCTGGAACCCATTGCAATCTACATTCTATATTATTGTTTTGAAGTGTGATTATAAGTTTTAAAATATCATACGCTATCGATGTACCTCTGCTGTAGCCAGAGGCGCATCGAGCGATATGTTGAAGTGCGCTTTTGCTATCTGAAAAAATTACTACTTTATTTAAATTTTGATTCAAGACATACTTAACTGCTTTGTAAATTGCTATGAGCTCCAGCGACATAATTGATACATCACACATAATTTTATATCCAAAACTATTCCCTAAACTCTGGTCAAATAACCCTGCTCCTTGTCCCTGAGCACTCTTAGATGCATCAGTGTAAATTCTTTGCCATCCGAAATATTTTATGTTCAGTTCTGCTACAGTATCACTCAGTAACACATTTGGGTTATAATTACGTTTAGCAGAGCTTAAACTTTTGAGTTCAATTTCAATGATATTTTTTTGAATATAGGAGGTCCAGATTTCTAAACTAAACATTTTAAGATAATCTGATGCTGTAATTTCTAAGTGTCTAACGTCATTGTATACCTTCACAAGTAATGGTATTTTTTTGTTTTTCCAATAAGAAGTACGACAAAAATCGCTCAACTCGGATATAAGATCAATTGTGACATTATTTGACCACGATCGACCTTTTAGACAGTATTTGTATGCTAAATATTCCCTTCTTAAATATAAAGGTGAGATACATAAATCTGATTCCATAACATGAATAGGGGTGCTTTTAATGTAACCTCCTATTATTCGTAGGGCCTGATTTTGCAGCTTGTCTAGTTTCGATAAATGTGTTTTAGCACTACAGTCATAGAGAAACGAACCATAATCCAGTCGACTTCTAATTAAGGAGATGTACAGTTTACGTAAATGTTTAGTGTGTATACCCCAAGAGCTCCCCGTTAATAGTTTTAATATATTCAAAAACTTTGAACTTTTAGCGATTGTTTCATTTACGTGTTTACTCCAACGTAAAGTTTGGTCTAACCACATACCTAAATATTTAGTACATGGTGAAAATGTTATCGACTGTTGATTTATTTTAAAAGAAGGTAGTATTCTACGTCTGCCCCTACTAAATACACAATATGTAGACTTATTGGAAGATAATTCGAGACCAAGTTCGGCTAAGGACATAACAATATGATCTAACGCATTTTGAATATACATTTCACATTTCATAATGTCTTTATCTTTAACATATATAACGAAATCATCTGCATATTGCGACACTACTACTGTGTTAAGATGTTGTTGACATACTTTATAAGTAATTAAATTAAATATAAGTGGGGATAAAGGGTCTAATCAAATCAAATCAAATCAAATGTTTTTTATTTCACATAGGCCTACATGGGCACTTATAAAACGTCGACAAAAGGTGCACGGTTCGGGTTAGTCGTTTCCTGTGGAGAAGAACCGGCAAGAAACTCCACGGTTACTCTTTTAAAAAAAATGGTTTGTTTTTACAATATTTCCACGTTACAGTATTAGTGCTTAGATATGGGGGGACAACGTAGGCCCGACAATAAGACGTAAGAAACTAAAAAAAAAAAAAAAAATGTATAAACGAGAGAGTTAACAAATGTTAACAAGCGTCTAGAAATCTAGAAGGCCTACAATGTTCACACATTCACAAAACAATCAGTAAAAGAATCTATACAAAGGAAAAAATAAATAAAAATATATAACAAGACTAAATTTAACATGTGGCACAAATTTTGTTATCAGTGCTGTAACTATTCATAGCAAAAGGCTATAAAGATCATTGAAATCATTGTAAAAAGTCTAATTAAAAGAAAGAAAAAAAGTAAAAATGAGATTGAGAATAGTTAGAGACATCCACATATTTGTGCCGTTTATGAGTTACCAGGGAAGCCGCATGCGCAGAAGGAGCTAAAATTTTTATCTTCAACGTAGTCCTTGATTTTGTAATATGCTTTTTTAATAAGGACACGTTTGATGTAGTTTTTGAACTTTCCATCGGTTAATTCTATAACTGGCTTTGGCAACTTATTATAAAAGCGTATACTGTTTATAAGAAAAGACTTGCTAGTTTTCGTTAATCTGAATTTGGGTATTACAATTTCATGCTTACTGCGTGTATTTAAATTATGGAAATCGCTTCTAGTTTTGAAAAGCCCTCGATTTTTGCGGACATACAAAATACATTCCAATATATAAAGAGAAGGTAGAGTCAGTATATCGATCTCTTTAAATTTTTCTCTGAGGGACTCTCGTGGACTCATTTTATAGATTGCGCGGACTGCCCTCTTTTGTAAGATGAAAATTGAGTCAACGTCTGCAGCTGATCCCCACAGCAGAATGCCATAAGACATAATACTGTGGAAATAAGCATAGTATACTAACCTTGCTGTGGCTACATCGGTTAACTGCCTTATTTTCCTTACTGCATATGCAGCCGAACTTAACCGACCCGAAAGAGTTCTAATGTGCGCGCCCCACTGCAATTTTGAATCGATAGTAATCCCTAAGAATACAGTTTCCTTTATAACTTCAAGATTTTTACCGTCAAGATTTAAATTTAGGTCACGTTGTGGTACATTTGGTAAGGAAAACTTCAGACATTTTGTTTTTTTCGCATTTAGTAAAAGATTGTTAGCTGCGAACCATTTAGAGAGAACAATCAGACTTTCGTTGACATGTAAGACATCCGTATCTTTCCTATCTATTTTAAAAATTAGCGAAGTATCATCAGCAAATAGAATTATATCCGATAATTTGGCCATCATAAAAGGGAGATCATTAATGTAAACAAGAAAAAGGAAAGGGCCGAGAATTGAACCTTGGGGCACGCCCATCTTGACTAGAGACCCGGAGGACGTCGCCCCATTAACATTTACTTTTTGCTGTCTGTTTGATAAATAGGAAAGCACAAGATCAGCAGATTTTCCTCGAATTCCGTAGTGGTGTAATTTACAGATCAGTGTGTTGTGGTCGACGCAGTCGAACGCTTTCGAGAGATCACAGAAAATGCCAATGGCATCCTGGGACTTCTCCCAAGATTCCAAGATGTGGCTGATGAGTTTTACTCCCGCGTCCGTTGTCGACCTACCTTTCGTGAAACCAAACTGTTGACTATGCAGGATCTTATTTGAATTGAAGTGAGACAACATCTGTTCCAGCAAGATTTTTTCATAGATTTTACTCAATGCTGGAAGCACGGATATAGGCCTATAATTTGAGGGATCACTCTTACAGCCTGATTTGAAAATTGGTACTACTTTACTGTGTTTCATTAAGTCAGGAAAAGTGCCGCTGTCCAAACATTGATTGAATATGCCTGTTAGGACAGGAGCAATTGAGTCAATAATATCTCCAAGAACCCTAACGGATATCCCCCACAAGTCTTCAGTATTTTTTACGTTGAGACTTTTGAACGCGTTTTTAATTGTATCAATACATATTGATTTAAATTTAAAGGTTGGTATGTCTTTAGTAAAGTTTTCTTTAAGAAGAGCTTCAGCTAATTTAGATGAGGAGGGAAGAGACTTCGTAACCTCTAACGGAATGTTGGTAAAGAAATTTTCTAATGTCTCAGCGACTTCTTGCTTACCAGAAATGGTTTGATTAGATATTTTCAAAGACAACTCATTCTGATCGCTTTGTTGTGTCTTTCCAGTTTCTCTATTAATTATTTGCCACACAGTTTTTATTTTATTATTAGAAACACCAATTTTGTTAATTATTATTTGAGATTTTGCTTGAGCGCAGACTCTTTTGAATATTTTGGAATAGTTTTCAAATCAAATCAAATCAAAATCATTTATTTGTAAAACATAGGTAATGATTACATGCAAGATCTTAAAAATTAGGTAGTGCGCTATGTTTTGCCATTTGACATACAAATTATAAAAAAGAAATACGATTATATCATGAGGTACTGTACTAAATTATAATATAAATTTACTACTATAACACGACGCCTTACGCCATCTACCGGATTGTGTGCACAACACTACGCCACCCAAGTAGATCGCAACACAAACAAGATCAATCATAGATAAGACGATAACAGTAACAGTACCAATAGACTGCTAGCGACATCTAGCATTGGACATGTGAAGCGCCCGTGACGTCAACGAAGGTTACAACCACATACAAGCATGAGATGATGAAGACACACACTTATCTGTCAAACCGCCTATATAAACCCGCACCACGGAGGAACCAGCACTCGCTACTTAGGAGGCACAGTGGTCGATAGCCCCGCAGTCACCACTGTTGTCATAAGCTTGACCTGAGCGGAGGCCCCGTCGCCCTCAGGAATAGCCATAGCTAGGAGGTTAAGGGATAGGATAGCCCCGCAGTCCATCCCTGGAACCACCAATAGGTTTAACCTTAGTCTAACTTTGTTTGCTAAAGTCTGTAAAGTGTTTTAAGTAAAGTAATAAACTCCTACTTGTCATCCAACGTTGGTTTTATTCCACCGCCACCATTACATTGGCGCCCAACGAAAATCTTCTTCTACCCGCAACAATTTTTTCGAAGTACCCACATTTTTACGGTGTACCCACATATTGGCGGATAAACAGGAGCCTACCCTCAAGAGATCTTATATTATTTTGACATGTCTGAGAAAAAACAAGAAATGGTGGTGATGACTCAGGAGCAATTCACTGCACTTATAACAAAAGTGACAGAAGCGAACGAAAGTGGAAATAGACATTTTAAAAGTTTTGCTGCGTGCACGAAGCGTTACGACGGTGAACGAAATTTTAATAAAGTAGAAGAATTTGTGACCAGTATCTCAGTTTACAAAAAAATTGAGAAAATCAGTGACGAAGACGCCTTGGAAGGTTTGACTTTATTATTGTCTGGTGCTGCTGCTACGTGGTGGAACGGTGTAAAAAGTGACATCAAAAAGTGGTCACAAGCTCTTGACGCCATTAAGTCTGCTTTTGCGCCAAAAATGCAGCCACACGAAATTTATTTGGAACTGTATTCGAAGAAACAAACAATTGAAAAAATTGACGCGTTTGTGTGTGAGAAACGTGCCTTACTCGCTCAGTTACCTGCAAAACGGCATAAGGAAGAGGAACACTTGGACTTTGTTTACGGACTTCTCAACATATCCTACAAAAAGGAGATTGCTCGCACGGAAGTGAAGACGTTTGCTGAACTTCTGGAGCGCGGTCGTCATATTGAGAGTCTGGTCTGTGAAGCTACTGGTGAGGTAACGACTTCAACCCTATCAGAACGGAAGCCGCTCAAGAGATGTTCTTTTTGTGGCAAGAAGGGTCATCTTTTTGACGTATGCCGCAAAAGGTTGGCAGAACAAAAGGAAACGGCAGTAACCCAAACAGAAAAGAAGCCAGTCATCACGTGCTATGGATGTGGAGCACCTGGTGTTTACAGAAGCAACTGCAGTACCTGCAAAACCAAAGAAACGCCACCAAAGCCCGTTGCATTCTATTCAATACAAAATACCTTACAAATACAAGCCAAAATACCGACAATAAAGGTAACTATTAAAGGGGAAGAAGGCTATGCATACGTAGATACTGCTGCCCGCCGTAGTATTGCCAGTATGCAACTCTATAAGATGTTGTTACGTAAAGGAACACAGTTTGATCAGCGAGTAACTGACATCAAATTAGCAGATGGAACGGTGAAAACGTCAAACTTGTTGACAACCACAACTGACATACGTATTGGAGAACGCACACTACCAATAACATTGTCAGTCATACCAGAAGCTGTTGACAACCGTACGCTGTTAGGTATCGAATTCCTAGAACAGGCAGGAATTATACTTAATGCACCGCAACGCAGTTGGAATTTTATTGACGAACCTCAAATAATATACAGCTTCATTCAACTCAACAATGACGCCATACCAATGCAGGCAATGAAACGGTTGACATTTGAAGACAAAAAGGAGTCAGTGGAACTGAAAGCAGTGTCGGAGTTCATCCGTTGGGCTAACGAGTTGGACATGTTGTCACCGTTACCCATAACACCGTCAGGATCCGACGTACAAGACAGTCCACCGGTAAACAAACGACCAAAATGGACATTACACAAATTGGACACGCCACCAGGTCCTATACATCCACGAGAACCCGCTGACAACCAATCTTGTGTAGATCCACGTATTATTTATTTACCAATAAACCCAACTTCTATGTATTCTGTTGATCTTTATTTAAATCCCGATGAAGGAACCTTACTTACAAACACTGAGCAAAAGATGTTCAATGAATTGTTAATTGAGCACAGCGACATCTTTGAGAAAAACACGGAACCAACTCCATTTACACAACATAGAATCGACACAGGCAATCATCCTCCTATTAGTGTTAAGCCCTATAGATTGTCACCAACAAGGCAAAAGCAATTAAGACAAAAGCTGGATGATATGATAAATGATGACGTTATCGAGGAATGCGATTCCCCATGGTCAGCACCTGTAATTCTAGTTCCAAAAGGAGAAAACGATGTTCGAGTTTGCGTAGATTATCGACGACTCAACGAGATAACTAAACCTGACAGATATCCGTTGCCTCGTATTGACGACTTATTACATCAGGCAAAAGCGATGCCATACATGTCAACAATTGATTTACAGTCAAGTTACTGGCAGATTATGGTACATCCAGATGATTACGATAAAACAAGCTTTGTTTCACCATTTGGAACGTTCCGTTTCAAGCGAATGCCATTCGGCCTTCGAAACGCGCCTGCTACGTTCCAAAGATTAATGGACAAATTCATACAAGGATTGCACGCGAAGTGTGTATTGAGTTATTTAGACGATCTAATTATAAGATCAATTACTTACTGTCAACATATAAAAGACTTAAGAGAAATATTTAATAAACTGAGAGAATACAAGCTACGAGCCAACAGAAAGAAATGTAAATTTATGTGTTCAGAAATTAAATATCTGGGCCACCTTATAGTTTCAGACGGTATCAAAACAGACCCAGAGAAAATCTCTGCTATTGCAAACCGTCAGGCGCCTAAAAATCTAAAACAATTAATATCATTTTTACAAACCGCCTCATGGTATCGGAGATTTATTCATAATTATGCAGACATTGCTAGACCGCTTACTAACCTAACGAAAAAGAAAATAAGCTGGAAGTGGGAACGAGAGCAACAAGAAGCATTTATGAAATTAAAAAATGCCTTAACTACTTCACCAGTGTTAAAACAGGCAAGTGACGATTTACCCTTTGCTATCAAGACTGATGCCAGCCAATATGCCATTGGCGCAGCTTTAGTGCAGGGGGAGGGAGATAATGAGCACCCTGTTGAATACGCAAGTAGACTCTTAACACAAGCTGAACGCAATTACAGTGTCACAGAAAAGGAAGCACTAGCCATAGTATGGGCTATCGCAAAATTTCGTGGCTATATAGAAGGAACAAAGTTCATAACTATTACAGATCATCAACCGTTGAAATGGTTAATGAATCTTAAAACACCTACTGGCCGCTTAGCACGATGGGCACTACAGCTGCAACCCTACGAGTTTAAAATCCGTTATACTCCAGGACGTACTAATGTAGTAGCTGATACATTGTTTCGACCACCGTGTGAGCAGCATGAAGGAAAATGCACCATATGCAGCACAGAGTTAGATCTACCTAGATATAGTGAAAAACAGTTAAGAGATGAACAAATGAAAGATGACACCCTTCAGACTATCATAAAAACATTAGAAGAAGGAAAAGAAATACCAAGTTATGTAGAATACATTAAAAAAGGGTACCTAGTCCATAAAGGTGTCCTGTATCTTTACATGCCAGAACAAGAAAACGACAATGCAAAGTTAGTAGTTCCACGTCATGAAATACAAAATGTACTGAACGCTTACCATGACTCACCTACTGCCGGTCATATGGGAGTAGAAAGAACAGTGCAACGTATAACAAATAAGTTTTATTGGACGGGACTACGAAAAGATGTTATAAAATACGTAAAAACATGTATTGAATGCCAAAAATATAAGCCCTCTAATAAGAAGCCAGCAGGCTTATACCAGTCCACCCCAAACTCTCAACGATTTGAGGTATTGTCCATGGATCTTTTTGGACCTTTGCCAAAGGGACCATCAGGAGAAAAGTGGATTCTGATCATAGAAGATACTACTTCGAGATGGGTAGAATTATTCCCACTAAATGAAGCAACTAGTGAAAATTGTGCCATCATTTTACTCAATGAAATATTTCTTCGGTATGGGTTGCCAAGGAAAATTATCAGCGATAATGGAGTACAATTTATATCAGCGATAATGCAAAAACTAGCATATTGCTTGGAAATTCAACAAATATTCACACCCGTATATCACCCTGAACCAAATGTGGTAGAAAGGAAAAATAGAGACATGAAGTCACAAATTGCAATTATGGTGAAAGACAAACATAAGAACTGGCCATCGACTTTACCAACGATAAGATTCGCAATGAATACAGCTAAGTGCCAAACAACAGGCTTCTCACCATCTTACCTTACATTTGGGAGAGAATTGCGTACGCCATATGAGTTGACACATGATCTAAGCTCGGTTGTAGAATCAGAAAACTTTGTCGCAGAAATCACCCCAAAGTTAAAACAACTAGCCCAAGACTTGGAGCTAGCAAAAGAAAATATAGAGTGTAACAAAGAAACGACACGCCAAAGAGCAAATAGCAAGAGAAGACCAGACCCAGACTATAAAGTTGGAGACTTAGTATTGATAGAATCTCACCCCGTTAGCAACATCAATAAACAGTTTACTTCAAAATTTGCTCCTCGACGAGATGGACCGTATGTTATATTAAAGAAACATGGAACTTCCACTTATGAAATCGCTCACTCAGAAACTCCAGACAAGCCTATTGGAAAGTATCATACGTCAGCGATAACGAAATTTGAAAAGAGAGACGACGTGATATCCAAACCAACTTATCCGATACGCCGAAGAGGAAGGCCTCGGAAACAAACTGGTGCTGGTACTCAGTCGGGACGACCATAGAGTACCAGAGGGGGAGAATATAACACGACGCCTTACGCCATCTACCGGATTGTGTGCACAACACTACGCCACCCAAGTAGATCGCAACACAAACAAGATCAATCATAGATAAGACGATAACAGTAACAGTACCAATAGACTGCTAGCGACATCTAGCATTGGACATGTGAAGCGCCCGTGACGTCAACGAAGGTTACAACCACATACAAGCATGAGATGATGAAGACACACACTTATCTGTCAAACCGCCTATATAAACCCGCACCACGGAGGAACCAGCACTCGCTACTTAGGAGGCACAGTGGTCGATAGCCCCGCAGTCACCACTGTTGTCATAAGCTTGACCTGAGCGGAGGCCCCGTCGCCCTCAGGAATAGCCATAGCTAGGAGGTTAAGGGATAGGATAGCCCCGCAGTCCATCCCTGGAACCACCAATAGGTTTAACCTTAGTCTAACTTTGTTTGCTAAAGTCTGTAAAGTGTTTTAAGTAAAGTAATAAACTCCTACTTGTCATCCAACGTTGGTTTTATTCCACCGCCACCATTACACTACAATATTATTATTATTTACGTATTTGAGTACCTTATGTATTAACACATGCATGCAACTTAAATTTTATTATTCATAATCAATTATATTTCATGTCAAAATTTAAAGTCTATTCAATAAAAAAAATAAAAATAAGATTAATGGAAAAATTACAAGTTTATGTCAGCATTATACATTTAAAGAGATTCGTCATTAAGAAACTCGTCTAGAGAATAATAACACCTTTGAAGCAGTAACCCGTTAAGCGTCTTTTTAAACTTCTGCAATGGCATACATTTTATTTCATCGGGTATTTTATTATATATTTGTGGAGCAACACCGAAGAAGCTCTTTTTCATTAGAGAAGTTTTACATTTCACAAGGCATAATTCGTTAATATATTGAGCACGCATCGGAGTTTTTTTTACTGAGCATAATTTTTTGAATAAATGTGGATTTATTTTTACAAATAAAGCAGTTTCCAGGATGTATAATGCCGGTAGAGGTAATATATTAAATTTTTTTAAATATGGTATGCAGCTATCTGTTGTTTTTAAACCACACATTGACCGTATACATCTTTTCTGCATCCTGAAAACAAGTTCCCTATTTGTTGACTGTCCCCAAAAAATAACACCATACCGCAGAATTGAGGCGACCAGTCCATGATAGGCTGTTATCAGTGTTTCAGTATTTACTTTCTTTGAAAGTTGATATAGCAAATATGCTGATTTACTTAATCGCTTGCAAATTTCCTCCAAATGAGGTTTCCAAGTCAGTTTATCATCTACAGTTATACCTAAGAACTTCGCAGCACTAACTTCTTCTATGTCATAATTATTATAAGCAACATTAACCAGTGGTTTCTCAAGCCGTTGGTGAAAGTGCATTACTTTGGTTTTATTTAAATTAATTATAAGATTATTATCATTAAGCCAATTTATTATTTTATTTAAAGAATTATTAATGTCATTTTGATAATTGTTTAGATTATTACATTCTACAATAGCCGTGCTATCGTCTGCAAAGAGTACCATTCTTTGCCCTGTGGATTTTGGGAGGTCGTTTATATATATCAGGAATAGCGGTGGTCCCAGAACGCTACCTTGAGGCACGCCATATTTTATGTACCTTGGTTCAGAGGTATATGTGGTTTCTAATTTGGTTATAGGACACATTCTAGAGATTTCCGTACATTGTAATCTATCACTTAGGTATGATTCTAAAAGTTTAAGGATGTTCCCTCTAACGCCATAACCATGTAATTTTTGCAGTAATATTTTATGATCCACAAAGTCAAACGCCTTCGTCATGTCTGTATATATCGCACAAACATGTTTCTTTTTATCGACACATGTCAAGACACTTGATAGTAAGTCAAACAGTGCCATATTAATATTGACATTTTTTCTGAAACCCTTTTGTTCATTGCAAAATAATTTAAATTTTTCGAAATAAGCATAAATGGAATTATAAATTACTTTCTCAAAGATTTTTGAAAATACCGGAATTTTTGCAATTGGTCTATAATTTCCAACATCTGTTCTGTCATTTCTTTTAAAAAGGGGCTTAATGATTACTTTTTTTAAACTATTTGGGAATATACCATCAGCAATACAGAGATTGATTACATGTGACAGTGGTGGCGCTATAACTTCCTTGACATATTTTATCACTTTGGTTGATATCCCATCGTGTCCGACGGTATTTGTATTCTTAAGGCTATTAATTATTTTAACTATGTCATCATCTGCAACAGGCAACATAAATAATGAATGCGATGTTAGATTTTCCCTAAAAATATTTTTTGTCGACGTACAATTCGTTTGTATATTGTTTTCAACAGTCTCAATAAAATATTTATTAAATTCATTTGCTATATCCATGGGATGTGTCAAAATTAAGTTATCTTTTGTTATAGATAATATTGGTTCTTGGGGCACACAAAATTTTGATTTGTTTATTACTTGCCAGGCTGCTTTTGATTTATTTTGTGATACGTTTATAAAATGGTTATTTTGGGCTTTCTGGGTTAATTTTATTATTTTCCTGTAAAGTGTGGAATATTTTTTTAAAACAAGTTTATTTTTTGAGTTAGGATTAAGTCTATATGCCCAGAGTAGCTGTCTCTGTTTTTTACTACATAATTTAATTCCACGAGATAACCATTTAGTCTTTTTATTAGTATATATGGTGACATTCTTTTCGGGAAAGCATAAACGATACAATAATAAAAACTCATCTTTAAAATTTTCGTAAGACTCGTTAGCATCTTTGGCGTTATACACTTGCAAAAAAGATAAACACCTCAAGTGATTTTTGAATTTGGATAAATTATATGTTGAAATGTCTTGTTTTTTAGTTTTCCAGAATTTCAGCGTACAGATTTTGTTGATAGGTAGTTTGAGTAACTGAGAAGTATGATCCGAAAGAACTAGATCCATTATTTCCGCTTTGCATTCTTTTCGGTAAGAGTGTGCAAAATTGTCGATGCAAGAATTACTACTTAATCTGGTCGGTTCATAGAGAGCAAGTTTCAGATTATATTGTAAAAGAAAATTTTCAAATTCTAATGTACTTTTGTTTCTTTTTAGTACATCGATATTAAAGTCGCCTGTTAAAATGACATTTTTATTTTTAAGTGAACGAATTTTTCGCAATATGTCTTCTAGTCTTTCATAAAATACGTTATAGTTAAATTTAGGTATTCTATAAACGCAGACAATTATAATATTATGAGTTATCAGCTCTATACCACAGCACTCGAAAATACCGGTCACTGATTGTTTTGCTACTTCCGTTAACTCTCTACAATGTAATCCTATTCGAACAAATATACAGGTTCCTCCTCGTTTAGTATTTCTCGAAAAAAAGGCAGCTAGGCAGTAATTAGGTAGATGTAGCAAGCTCTCGTAACCTGTCTCAACAAAATGTTCAGTGATGCATATTACATCTATATTGATTCCTTTATTAAAAAGTTCTTCTAACTTAATTGTCAGTAAATCCGATTTGTTTATAAGTCCTGCAATATTTTGATGAAGAATGTTAAGGTAATTACTATAGAAAAAACTGAGTTTTTGTTTGCGATTCTGCTTGAATATCAGTCACTAATTCCGCTTGGTTTTTCTGGGAACAATCAACTTCCGAGTTAGTGGCATTCATGGTGTTTAGGTTTAGGATAAGGTCTTGCAAATCCGATATCACAATATTTAAGCCTTTGTTATTTAAACTCCCACACCGATGGCTGTAAGTGTCATAGGTATATGGAAGGTTGAGATTGGAGTCCAGTATGTACGCATATTCATATGTCTCCACATCCATGTAAATTAAGTTATTGAAAGTATCTATACGGCTGTTAAACATAACATTACCGTTATCCATATATTTAAAAGTTGGTAGACATATTATAACATTAGTGTGACTTAATGTTTGCAATCTTTCACGAGTAAATTTAACTAGTTCTATATAATTATGCGTTTTCCTGAAATCCTCCTCGCCAATATAAATAATGCAGTAATCAGAGTGTGTAAAATTTCGTACTTTTGTATCAATATTGTTTAAGATATGCTTTAATCCACATTTAGGCATACGATAGTGACACATATTATATTTACAGACATAAGTTCTTTCGTTTATTGTATTTAGCCTATTAGACGTTTCACCACTTACTATACAAATATTACGTTTTTCAAGCGGCGGCGTATTTTTGTTTTCGGTAATACCGTTTGGTGATATTGTAGGGTTTTGAGTGCCACTTGTACTGGTTTCAATTTGGGGAGTGCAATGATCTCTTGTAATTTCTGAAGTCTGTGTCTGTTTCGTCTTCGTGCGAGTAGTTACATTCTTCTTCGGAGTTTGGACTTTCTGCTTAACTGGGCTATTAGTAACTTTTTTTAAAATTTCATTTTTCTTCAATAAATCTGTATTTATTTTCTTCAAGTTACTATTTTCCAAAGACAATATTTCTATTTCTCGATGTGCACTTTTTAGTTGAGATTTAAGATTTGCTATCTCATTTTTACACATGTTTATTTGCGTTTCATCCTCGTCGTCTGACATTTCTGGCATACTGTTGGTAGTACAATCCAATGTTTGGGAGATAACGTCACTACTATCATTGTTTGGTTCCGATCTAGTGCGAGTACGCCGGAACGTGATATTATCTACTACATTCTCTAAGAAATTCATACTGGTAGATGATTTTAAATTTTGTTAAAACTGTTTTAATGATTTTACAAACAATCCAAAAAGACAAATCGTTTGTGGGATTTGAACTCGGGTCACGGATTGTACGGGATGGTCATTAGACCCCAACGCCACCGTGACAGTTATGTTGTTGAGTGAAATTGTTAATCACAAAACTCCTCTGTGTTAAAGTTCATTAAAAAGCGGGTTGCAGTTAAGTTATTTGAATTTTTTTCACACTATGTATCACTTTTTGTTAGTTTCTAACATAAGTATGAAAAACTTGATCGGAAGTCAAAGATTTTTCGTAATATAAATTATATAAGATATCTCGGCTTTTTCTTATGCCCACAGTGGCCCATTCACTAAATTTCGATTTGGAATTGTTGACTTTAACTGTTTTTAAAGGACACGTTTTATTGAATTCTTGGCAAACTGTAGAAAACAACGTGCCGTAATTTATATTGGGGTCTTTTGAATTAAAACTGGCATTACAAAGGTTGCTAAAAACATTATTATTAAAAGAATTTAATTTATTTTTAGTGAGACGTCTTAACCGAATTGATTTAGCTAGGTTAATTTTTTTATCTGACTCAAAAGATACTAGTTGACCAGTATGGTCTGACCTAACGCCACTAATTAAAAACGAATCTTTAACTTTACAATTAGTGAATACATTATCTATGCACGTAGCTGAAGTTGCAGTTATTCTTGTCGGTTCATTAAATAAATATTTTAAGTTAAATGATTTAAACAATGAAATGAGCTTACATTTTTCAGGTGAATTGACTAACAGATCTATATTTAAGTCACCACAAACAAAAACTAATTTATTATCTCTGAAAAGTTTACTTAATAATTCTTCCATTGTAATTAAAAACAATGACAAGTTTGAGGCTGGTGGTCTGTAAACACACAAGATAGTATGCCCCTCGACCTCTGCACATGCTACCTCACATAAGCGATCAACAGAGTAAGCAGTGATATCCTTTCTTTCCTTATATTTAAGATGACTATTACAAAGTATCAGGGTACCACCACCCACTGTGGATCTGTTGTACGCGCTGGCAACTGAAAAATTATTTACATTAAACAACATCATATCTGATTTTAACCAGGTTTCACAAAAACATAAGATATCCATGTGGTATTTATCTACTAACAATTCCACGTCTAAAATTTTGCCGGAGAAGCGATTTATATTTTGATGATATAGTAAAATAATACTATTCGTCTTCTCTTTTGTCGGCTCTAATAGTTTAAAGAATCTACAGTAGTATTATCAGAAAAACTAGATAATACTGTTAAATCACTAAACCTAGTCTCAGTTAAATCATCAATAACTGCGTGTATATTAAAAGCTAACAATGTAGCTAATAAATGTCGACTATTTTTGGGAAGAAACATATGGTTCCCAATCAAAACAAAATCACTAACAAAATTGTTGGTGTCAAAAAACCTGTCTCCTTGAGCTAAACCTTTATTACTCCATCGATCTGTTATTAAATCACTGAGTTCTGTTTTAATTTTTAGATGTCTCTCATTCAAAAAGGACCATATATAATTACAAAATTTTGATCCAATTTGAAGTTCATCCAAAACTTTTACTGCTGCATCTACAGATATATTATTATATGCATTTTGAATATCCAGAAAACATGCTACCGTAGGTATATTTTCAGAAAAACCATTTTGTATGTAAGCAACTAGGGTACTTAATGAATCTAAACAGGACAAAGATTTCCTAAATCCAATGTTGAGTGGTGATAATATTTTTACTCTCTCAGTGTACCATTCTAGACGTCTTACTAGCATTAAATGAAATATTTTGCATACACATGAAATCAAAGATATAGGCCTTAATTTAGGATCAGTTTCTGTATTATTAGCTTTAGGAATAGGTATAATCTGAATATTGCGCCACTGAATAGGTACAATACCTGAATTAAAGATTTTATTATATATATATAGTAAATCAGTTCTTGCTACACTGGGAAGATTATAAATCATGGAATATGAAATACCGTCCTCACCAGGTGCAGAATCTTTTTTTTTTAAACAATTTTGTAATTCCTGGATACTAAAATCACACTCTAAAGTTTCATTTTTGGATACAAATATAGGTGTTTTGTTTGTTACATAGTCAGGAGTCAATGACCTTAGTAACTCATTTTGTTTATCGATAGGAGGATAGCTGGTAGACTGTTTATAACCCTTTATCCACCGCATACGTCGCCACATGTCATAAAGCTCGTATAGATCCGACTTAACAATAACATCTTTTGAATACTTTTCCAATACTTACATAACGTTCCCTCAATTTGATCCTGAGGCAGTGAGGCCTGTCAGAACATAAGCTCGGCGTTAGTATAATAAAAGTGACAATACTTCAAAAAGTTATCCCTACATCATCCCGCAGGCAGGGGCGGACGGAAAAAATCGAATGTCAAAATTTGATTGATGTCATCCCGTCCGACCGTTACTAAACTTCTACCGCCCGTGATGACCTAACAAAAGCTGCTGTGTCACCCACTGAGGACATTGTTTCCAACCAAGTAATTAAATGTTGACCAAAATGATCTTACTTCTAAGCTAGGACCGTTACAGAAGAGATAAATCATCCCTTGAACGATATAGAGGTTTCGAAATCATTTGTGCGTTAATAAAAACAAACAACGATCAACTACCCATTTGTCAACCGAATGTGTTCATGAATGAGCATTTACGGTCGGAAATTATGTCGTAGGTATTTCCATTTGATATTAAAATAATCATTATCGCTGTTACAAACCTCTGTATTTGTAGAACTGAAAAAAATACCGAGAGATATAAAATCCCATAAAATCAATGTAACTAATTAGTGTTCTAACATCAAACGTCCTTAGACACAAAAGAGACCGATTTAACCAACATTATCTGCGGCAGAATCTCTACAGATTGATTGGTATCCGAGAAGCGTCGATCAGGGCAATTCTACGTTCTTCAGAAGGTTTCGATTGAAAGGCTCACGCCAAAGCCTTGCGTCCTTCGATCTCTTTGTGATCATGCTCTTTGATCTGTGCCTGTAGGTGCCGCTTATTCCAAATTCCTTTCACCTTTGACCATTATTTTTCTTTGTGACGAATACCTAAGCCTAACGGGTATATATTGTAGGTACACTATTGTAGTTTCACATACCTATATTTCACATTATATTTCATATTATATTGTACATTGCGTCTGAATATAGAGTTATTTGTTGTTTTGAAAAGTCCGCTAAACTACACTGATCTACCAACATTTAATCTTAAACCACGCTAGAAACCCTACCATTCCACTATCTTCCAAAGAGATTCGTGGTTGCAAACTCTTAGCATAAATCTTATATTAAGAACTATAAAGTTCATCTCATCTTGGTAACGACGGGTTGGTGTCAATTCATGTAGCCGCATCTTCACTACGTCAGCCAATGTTTGCGGTAAAACCTCAACACACGAGCGAAGCGAAACAAACAACTGAAAATGTTAAACGCTGTACACTGTGCGCTCACTGTGAAATATCTTATCAAATTAAGAGATGGAACGTGCAGGCAGCGCCGAAGTGGAATAGTAATCAACTAGCAATGGAGACAGCGGTACAAGTCGGGCCGACGCTAACTTCTCCAGTGCTAAGGGGCTTGCGGCTGCTCGGGTGAGCTGACACTTTGATACCAATAGCGTTTAGCGAACTCCTGAAGGAATTGTGAACAAGTTGGGACTCGTTCCCGACGTCTCGTGAGGTAACCTACGTCACTAGCAGACACCACCTCAAGTGATTTACCGCGAACGTAATGTAATCAGAAGGGAGTCGTGCGGAATATGAAATAAATGTAACAGGTCACAGAGCTTTTCGAAACTGTGTTACTCCGGAAATATCTTCTTAAACTTTGTCGCGCCGGATTTCGTTTTCGCCTCCGCGTGTAGAAATATGTAGGTTACTTATACTTGTTATTTCCAAGGATCGAATCAACAAGATGAATTCGTAGCTTAAATGCTACATCACAAATCAAGTCGTAAAGTAAAGCATCAAATAATTAGATTGAATTAATTATAAAACAGCAGTAAAAAGCGTTTGGAAAGGGTCATCATCCTAATTGAATTCATTTCACTGCGTGCCTATCAAGTTTCAAGGAAAAAGATTAAAAGAAATAAGCCGTTTTAACTCAGACACATTTATTATTAAAGGATGGAAATGTAAAAGAGGCATGACTTAAAAAGTCACGTCGTGCGCTCGACGTGCAGCCTCCTGCGCGAACGCTCAGTGGCTCTTGGACTCAACAAATATCCATTTTGCTCGGCGACTGACTCTTGTTCTCATAAGTTTTGTGCTTACTGCCTCTTAATGGCCGCTATTTGCTAGAATATATCTTTTAAAATGTCGCACTACTTTCCGGGTTAACGTAATTCACAGAGCTGTAAATCTATTTTTATTAAATGTAGCGTTTACTTAAAATTTAATTATATTTAGCAGTTTATTGTACCTGTCCCATATATTTGACAAAAATTCGTTATATTTTAAAATAAAAGATGTATATCTTACGTATATCTTACAGTACTCTTATGTATATCTTACGGTACTTATAAGTAGATATAACCATTCCGCGTCATATTAAAAATGAACCAAAAGCCTAAATGTAGAGGTGGAGATGCCTAGAGTATTTTATTCAGGAGCTAAGAGGGCCCAGAGTACAGTGATGAATATTGAAGCCGCCGAGATGGCTAAATAAAACATTGTGGTATGGAGGCTGAATATTATAACAGCGGTGTGCCCTCCGGCCGACCCGAGCCTCAGAACAATACACGGATTGTGAATAAAATTAAAAATATTACAAAGCATCTAATTTTTTTTCATTAAACGGGTCGGCGGTGGTCTGTTGTTGAGGAAAATCTTTTGTGGGGCAATGAATCATCCATACCTATTGTATGGAACCTACGTTGTTCGAAACCTAAACAAATACTGGCGATATTTGAACTACTAGAGCAAACAGTTTCCATCTTATGAGTACGTATGTGAACTCCCACTAATAACTTTCAGCGAACAGTAAGTAACTGTAACGATACAGTGTAATTCCACCGTGTGCTGCCTGGAAATCTACATAGCACTAGTTTGATAGTCAGATTGTAGTATTACCTGCGAAATTAGATTCATAAACGTCAAGTTTTGTTACTGCAGCGCAATATGAAACGAAATGGAAGGGAGACGCAGTGGGCGTGAGCTGGATGGAAATTGCAATATCCGAGCGAGCTGAATTAGACCCAACACTCTTCCTAACTAGAAACGACACCGTCCCAGCTGGAGACACAATACAATTTTTCATCTTTCACAAGCATGGTGACTTTTGTATTATAACTTTATAAAATGAATTTAAACCGTAAAATGTTTTGAGGTAGCGGAGAGAATTTAATTTCATCCGTGAAATTGTTTGCTCAAAGAAATTATCCAATCGTTTTTTGTTGTCTGTTAAGAAAATTTGTCAGAATATATGTTTGGTACGTTAGGTATACGTTCGGTAGTTTCTAGATTTCGTTTCATTTGGCCTTTACAAACCACACAAACAATCGGAGCTGATTGTACTTTGTTCTACGTGCCTCCAGGGACGCGCGTGCCCTATACTTGGACTTGTCTCTAAACGGGCAGATAATTTGTGGTTATTGAAGACTACATGAGATATAAGGGAAAGTTAAAAAATAGCCCAGAAAAAAAACTCTGTCGAACCAGATTGCATCAAAATTTCATCGAAAATCAATTTTAAACTTACTCTTACGAATTTTCTCATCTAAAATTTGATATTTTTGTTATCTTCTGTTAGCACAAATCCCCTTCTAAACTGAACACATCTAGTAGAATTCTTTATGACATACATTATGTAGGCCTGGTGGGAGATTGGATCGCACGAGCCAGCCTAACTAAACTTCATTAGTCAGGTTTGGATAACAGTGCGACGTCAGATTATGTCGTTAAGCATTTGAGTTCAACATTTACCGACGCCGAGACGCTCAGCCGCGGGACGAGCTTGTGTAAGAGCAAACTATGTATTTTACTTAGAAAATATTTTTACGTAAATATTTAGAAAGTAAAGGAAGAAAGTATGAAAGAGAGTTTATTTGAGCCTGGTATGAAGCATACCATAAAAAACGAAAAATCCGGCTCAAGTTCATAAACTATCGATTATAACTAACGATGCTCTAACAAAAAGATAAACTGGGACAAAATTAACTTTGCCATTGGAAAACTCTTGTCACCATACATCGATATCGGTCGCGGTCCGTTTACCACTGAAACTTTAAAAACTATTTTTTTTTGTAGATTGCTAATTTATGGGTTTCAGATTTATTCCTTTACTTGTGACAGACTTTGCTTCTTGCCAAATGTCATGTTATTCTGTAAGGTTTCCTATTTTTCCTCTTGAGGATCGCAACCCTAAAAAACAACAAGAAAACCTTAAATATAAATAGGCAAAATATATATCATACCGTTTGACTTGTGTTGTGACTATTGTTATATAAGAAATCTTGCTCAGCTATGAAGCTAAGACTTTCAATTTAGATATGTAAAACAAAACCAGTATACATGCCGAAGGTTGCCGTAGTATACAAAAACATATTCTGTAGATATATTGAAGTTGGCAGACAGGTAGCACTTGGAGCAGTCCCAAAGGAGCAGATACCTCGATTCCCACTTAAACGGAGCCGCGCATATTGTCTTATTCATACGGTCTGATAGACACGAACTATGGAAGCGCTCTAAACTACGCTTTGTTGGAGGCACCTGAATATCTTCATATTATATTCAATGGATATTGATCTCGACTTGATAAAGATACGACATCAAAATGAGTCTTGGAAAACTGAAGTTATTTTATTTATCGGTAAAAAAAGGCTGAAGTATTTTATTTAATATAATTTAATTATTTAATTAATTGTCAAACACGTTGATCGGCATTAATTTCCGGTGCACCTTACAACACACGTAGTTATTGTGCTCCATCATACAGTTGGGGTCATCGTCTAAGACCTTTTTATAAGGACACCCGCCGGCAGTTATACACAAACCACCAGATCCACATTTAGATATGATCGAAGCTGAAATGAAAACAAACCATGATTATTAACTCAACTCCTTTTTGAAATTAATGTTAAAAAATCTTTTACGCCATAGCAACAGTTTGCTACGTCGCCGCTTCGTAGCACAAAATTTGTTCCTTAATTTTTCTTTCGGGACCATTATTGTTGTAATTCGGGTTTGGCAATAACTGAATCCAATTTCCAAACCTTTCCGCTTTGTACTCGCCTTTCTTGACCAAAAATCTAACAATGACGAATCAGATGAAATTCAACGACAGACTGATTTTCAAAGAATTTTCCTTTTTATGCAATATAGGAGTTTCAGATTCAAATAGAGGAGCACGATACCGGTTGGATTTTTTCAAACATTTCCGACGACTTCGACAGAATGCTAATTAGAATCAAATTCGTTTAGCTGGCTCGTCGGTCCGCTAACCAATCGGATCGGACCAATGTCGCCAACATTATCTCAAGCGGACTCGATTCATTTACGTATTAATGCGATTTAACGGGGATATGTTTTAGTCCCAGGACTAAAATAACTGTGAGTGGCTTGATTACGTTAGTAAGCATTATCTATTCTGTGAGTATTTGTTGTTATTAAATTTGATCTTTAAATCATTTTATTGCAAAGCTGTTGCTTCCTACATAAACGGATGCAAGTGCAACAACAAAACTTTACAGGAAAGCGGTTTAAAGGTTCCAAATTGACACACAACAGTAGACGAAAGAGTATATATATGTCTGTGCATGCGAAAAAGACAGAAGAAATATAAAGTTATTCGGGAACACCATACTCACAATGGGTTTGGTTTCTTGTTCACTACTTTGATTTGCCGTCGTTCGAAGGACTTTCAGGGCAACTCCAATCTCATGTGAGGCAGGTGTTCCCGAGGTTCTACAAACCTTGCGGATTTCCGTGCAAACCTGACAGTCTGTACTTTTGTGGTTTATGGTATCCTGAAGAACCTTTGCGAGCTGTAAAAAAAACGTTTTATTCTTAGAAATTAAAAGTAAACATGCATGGTTGCTAGTTTGCTTAAATACAATCCTTTACTTTTATAATTGAGTCCGTATTTTTGGTTAAAACTGCACCAAAGGTTTTATCGAAAACTTGGTTTTAAAATAAGCATCAACGCGTTGTTTATATTTTACTACACATCCAGAAAAAATACTAATATTATAACTGCGACAGTTTGGATGGATGGATTTATGTTTGTTAATCAATCACGCTAGAACGGCGGAACGGGTCTGGATGAAATTTGGCACAGAAATAGATAATCAGGAATGGAGACGGTTTTATCCCGGGAATATGTTCCCCCTTGATAATTTTCAACTTTCACGCAGGCGAAGCCGCTGGCATAAGCTAGTATTTTATATAAAAAGAAAACCTCGCACGACTGGCTAACACGTCGGCAACCAACGATATCCTTCTCTGTATGAGAAGAGGTCTATAACACGCCGAGGGACATTCATAGCTTAATATCATTACGTTCTTACAAAAGAACAATCAAAAACAAAGAATTAACGTGTACACGCTAACGAGAATATAAAAGAATTACTATTCCCTTTGGTGTCCGCAATGCCTTAATGTGATTCCGCTCTGTGGATAAGCAAATTAGCTTTTTATAATTAGCAAAGTTAATACTTTAGCCTTTGTGTACGCCACCAGAAAACACGCTCAACAGATCCTCCTACTCGCGTCGTGTTCCTCATTACTGAAGGTCGTGATTCCCCCGACAGGCGATCAACTTTTCTCTGACGATCGCCCCTCGGTCTCTTGCCTTCGAGCTTGCCAGTGATCATCAACTGCTCGAGAAATGGAGCACGCTTATGATGTTGGTCTTATTAAAAACACAACAAACTGATCTGGATATAGTAGTAAATCTTTAATTTTCCGAACCCATCTATCGTCATGTTTTCAAGTCGACTTGGCTAAGGGTGCATTCACATAGAAGGAGGCCAGCGCGAAAGTGCGCTATCCGTCGCTGACCATTTCACATCCGAGTCAGCACTTTTTAGCTGTTGTCGGTGCAATAAAAAAAAACATCTAAATAAATTATGACAACTGCCTTAGCCTGTTCTCAGTGCTGGTCACTGCTAGCTAGCGATGGTCCAGTACACCTCTCTACTTTCTTCGTGACTGCACCCTTACGTAAGCGTAGGAAACCATCTCCAATGAATGATTTGAATGTGGAAAGATTGTATACCCGTGATAGTTATTTCATCTATCTACTATAATAAAAAAACTGGCCAAGTTCACAGCACAGAAGGTTCCGTATAAACAGCGACATGCACCAAAATACCCGCAGTGGGCCCGCGTTGTGGATGACGGCCCATTCCCTCTCTCACAGAGGAGGCCTGTGTCCCAGCAACCATTAAAAGGCTGATGATGATTACTAACGTTCATAAACAATGAAAGCACCGAACATTGCTCTAACGAAGGGACAAAATTAACTTTGCCGTTCGTAAACTGTTGTCCCCATACATCAACATATTTTACTTTTCCAAGTACATTTTATAAGTTGGTCGACTATTACTCTTAAAATTGTAAAGCCTACTTAGCTGTGATATTTTTCCTTTTAATTTCGTTATTTTTACTACTGCCGTGATATTTTTTACATATCCAAAAGCATAGCTCAAAAAATTTGCAATTTAAAGCTTAATTTTATGTAATCTGATCCCTGAATCGAAAGATGGATTTCACAATTTCACAGACCTGAAGTATTTTTGAATGACCTATCCAACAATACCCCACACGATGCGATAGACGAGAAAAAAAAAAACATCCCCACTTTATGTGTACACAAATGTTTTTTTTGCATTTTTTTTTACCACTTTGTTGGCGTGATTAATATTATCCATGCCAAATTATAGCTTTCTAGTACCAAGGGTTTCTGAGCTAAGCTGCAGACGGACGGACGGACGGACAGATGCACATGGCGAAACTATAAGGGTTCCTTGTTGACTACGACGGAACCCTAAAAACAATGCAAGCAAGAATCATGCAAGCATGTGTCAAAATTCCATAATAATACGGAACGAAACAGTCCATTTTCCCGAGATCTGTCCGGCAGATGCATATACCAGAGATAAATATCCTATGACACTCAACGGTATTGTAGCTTTATATAAATAAATAAAAAATTCGTAATCAGATTAGTACTGCCGAAGATTACATTTTTACAAACAAAAAATCAACCTGGTTAAGTTTAAGTCGTATACCGGTGGTTGCCTAACAATATTTATAATACCGAAACACGTCTTGCCAGTTTTCCATAACAGACGTAGAGTACCTACCTTGTAGGCTAGTACCGAGCGTCGGCTGCGAGGCGTTTTTACTGCAAACTGTGTCAACCACGCAAATGGGTCGCTTTTGTACCTCCTGTGCTTTTGTGCTTTGTAGCTCCTAGCCTAGCACTTTAGTACTTTGACGGTAAGTGCCTGTTTGTATCGAGGAAAGATTGATTTTATGACGAACTAATCATTAAAGATTCAAGTTAAATATTGCGCTGGCGCACTGATGCTTTGCTCGCATTCATTTCTTCATAATCATAACAGTAACACAAGCAATGAATACTGTTGAGTTGTCGAAATTAAAGGTAACGCTCGAGCTACTTGCTGTCAAACCAGTTACGCCATGAGGGTGCTGAACTCCTTCGATAAAGACTGGTTCCAAATAGGTAGAGCTATTAAAGTTAGAAAATATAGGAGTATAGGTGGCAGTAAATAATAATAAATATCCCGCGTGGTGGATTACGGCCCATTCCCTCTCACATAGAGGAGGCCTGTGTCCCAGCAGTGGGAACATTAATAGGCTGATGATGTGATGTGTGATGTGATAACATTAACATACATACATACATAAATGATAAATGATAAATGATAAATGATAAATGATTTATTTTCTGTAAGTTGGTTTGTACAAACACTTTCACATGTCGATCATATTTTTTAAAACTAGATGAGGTCGGCGTTTCCTGTCTGACTACTCTGAGAAGAAAGGCCGAAACAAACTCAGAGGTCACAGTCTCTTTTAAAGTCCAGACAAAAACTTGGTTAGATCATGTGAAGACCATGTAGACTGATGTCTGAAATGGTCTTTTGAGAAAAGAACCAGCCAGATTGAGTGGACCTGTCCAGTCAGTGCACGCATTTGTCAATAACCGTGCAGCTCAACTTAGAATTTAAGGAGCTCAACGAATTGACGAACAATACCAAAGAAAGGACATTCGGGTAGGCCGCATAAATACTCAAACTGCCAGACCATGATTAAAAACTAACTAAGATAAATTAAAATTAAAAAAAAAAGAATAATCCACATAGTCTTCACATTCACAATAATTAAAATAAAATAATATAATACTTTAAAAAGTAAATATTCTTGTCATTGCAAGAAAAATTAAAAAAATTAAAATATAATTAAAAACTAAATCCACGAAGCAAAATAAAAAAAAATAAAAAACGAAATTAATTGGAGCAGCTCAATCCCAAGCCTTTTTGTCCTCAACGTAATCTTTAATGTTATAAAACGCTTTCTGGCACAACTTACGTTTAATGAATGATTTGAATTTATTAACACTTAAACCTTGTACGTCGCTTGGAAGCTTATTATAAAAGCGTACACATTGACATCTAAACGAGCCACCTATTTTCTTGAGCCTTGTTGTAGGTACTACAAATTTGTGTTTGTTCCTAGTATTTATGTTATGGATATCACTGTATTTTTTAAACAATTTTATATTTTTATGGGCATATAAAAGATTTTCATAAATATACTGAGAAGGCACAGTCATTACATTAATCTCCTTAAATTTCTCTCTGAGAGAGTGTCTCGGGCTTAATTTATAAATTGATCGAACAGCTCTTTTCTGCAAAACAAAGATAGTCTGGATGTCGGCGGCATTTCCCCACAACAGAATACCATACGACATTACACTATGAAAATAGCTAAAGTATACTAAACGGGCTGTCTCTATGTCAGTTAAATTACGAATCTTTCTAACAGCATATGCTGCGGAGCTTAGCTTCTTTGACAATCTATCTATATGTGGGCCCCACTGAAGCTTAGCATCCAAAGTTAGGCCTAAGAATACTGTGCTATTTTCAGGATTCAATTCTTCGCCCTTCAACATCACATCAGTTTTCACCTGCCTAACGTGAGGTAGGGTAAACTTAATGCATTTGGTTTTTTTTCCATTTAAAAGTAAATTGTTAACATTGAACCAGTGAACTACTTTTGAGATCGCGCTATTTACATCGTCAGTAACCAGCTGCTGACGTTTAAGTTTAAACAAAAGTGAAGTATCATCCGCAAACAACACTATATCATGGTTATCCTTTATGAGGTAAGGCAAGTCATTAATATAAATAAGAAACAAGAAAGGGCCAAGAATTGAACCCTGCGGGACTCCCATTGTTACTATAGATCCGGGAGATTTTTTTCCATTAACGTCAACGCTCTGAATCCTATTACTCAAGTATGAAGTAAAAAGAGCCAGAGCGCTGTTCCGGATCCCGTAGTGGCGGAGTTTCCTGATTAGCGTTTCATGAAGAACACAATCAAATGCCTTGGACAAATCACAAAATATTCCCAAGGCATCGCACTTATCTTCCCATGCATTATAAATATGTCCTAAAAGCTCAACACCGGCATCAGTAGTTGAACGACCCCTTGTAAAACCGAACTGTTTGCTATGTAATAATTTATGTTTATTAAAAAATCTTTGCAATTGCTCTAAAATTAATTTCTCAAATATTTTACTAAACGTAGGTAGTACTGAAATAGGTCTATAATTTGTAGGGTCTGAAGTACTACCTGATTTAAACAAAGGTATTATTTTACTATTTTTCATTAGGTCAGGAAACTCCCCACTGTCGATACAATTATTAAAGATAATAGCTAAACTAGGTGCGACAATGTCAATAATGGACTTAGCAACTTCTACAGAATGTCCCCACAGATCTGCAGTCTTTTTAACATTTAAAGTGTGAAAGGTTTTAATTATGTCTCTACAAGTAATATGTTCAAAAAGAAATTCCGAATCACAAACATTAACATTTTCTTTTAGTATAGACTCAGCAACAGAAGGTGATGAGTTTAGGGATTTAGTAGTTGAAATGGGAATATCTGAAAAGAAATTTTCAAAAACCACTGCGACTTGTGAGTCTGATTTTATGATGTTGTCATTAATAGATAGGCTGTAGTCAATATTCCGGTTACCAGATCTTCCCGTTTCACTATTAATAATATTCCAAGTCGTTTTAATAACATTACTACTACTTTTAATCTTCGAACTCAAATAACGCGACTTGGCCAAACAACAAACTTTTTTAAATAATTTTGAATAATTTCTAACATATAAATTAAATTCAGCAGTGTTTACATAAGTCCTTTCACTGTACAGCTCATAAAGCCGTGTTCTGCTTTTATGAATACCAATGGTAGCCCAATCACCGAATGAAGCATTACTATTAACCGAGATAGTTTTGGGTATAAAAGTGGAATTAAATTGTCTACAGTATATATTAAAAAAATCATCATATAGATGATTAGGTTTAGAATGAATTGCCAATATTGGTAATTCATTAATAAGTTTAACTTTAAAAGCTGCCAAGCGACTTGCAGTTTTGGGGTTAACAGTGATATCCTTTTTAGCCACTTTGTTATTTTGGTTTGGTATAGTAATCCTCTGCCCGCAATGATCAGAATCTAGTAAATTTATTATTTCTTTGTGGACTGGTATAACATTAGTATAAATATTATCTAAGCATGTGGCACTAGTAGGGGTTATTCTTGTGGGCTCCAAAAATAGGTTTACAAGATTGTAGGACTGAAACAGACTTTTTATCTTACTACAAGAACCTGAGTTTTCTAATAAATTAACATTAAAATCACCACAAGTGATAATGGATTTATTCGAGTTACAAATCTTGTGTAACACTTCATCCATTACCTTTTCAAAGCAGTCATACAATCCTGAAGGGGGTCTGTATACACGTAATACAATAAACTGCTCCAATTCTATACAAGCTATTTCAATTGTCCGCTCAACAGATAGGCTCACAATATCCTTACGGTCTTTAAATTTAAGCTGGTTACTTACTAAAATCAAGGAGCCACCATGTATAGCATTAACTCTGCTGAATGAACTACCAACCTGGTGATTATTAAAATTGAACAATAACTGGTGGCTTTTAAGCCAATGTTCAGTTATACAAAGAATATCAATACTGTTAAAGTTCATAAATAATTCTACTTCTAAATCTTTGTTCATAAATCCTTGAATATTTTGATGCACCAGGTTAATACTATTTACTGATTTTAAACTTTTATTTAATTTAATTTTGCAATTTTCATCCTGTACAATTTTGCAAGAGGTTGTCCCTATTGTCCTAATTTCTAATTTAAATTAATATCAATTTCTGATACCAAATTATTGGCTGAATTAAATAACATATCTTGGCATTGCTCAATAGAAGCAAGTTGTTTAGCCAAATTCTTGGCTGTAATAGAAAAATAATATGATAGCGACACAGCTATCTGTCTTTTACAATACTTTGAAAGAAAGTACCTATCCATGAAAAAACTATCTTTTTTCAAATAAAAGTGATTACCAACATAATTGTTGGTGTCAATTAAATGGAATAAATTACTACTATATGTTAAATTATGTAATGTCCTATTCAATTCAAATCTAAGATTATTTTCTTCCTGTGGCAAACTTTGGCTGTATGGGAATGTGAACATCACAATTTTTTTTAAACTAAGGTTGCACAATGATCTATAATGTTGGAGTAATTCACCTTTGTTCACATTACCCCTATTACCAATAAAAATTAATAATGTAGTATCCTGGTTAAAGTTACATTTTATAACTTTATTCATTATATCAAATAAAGAACAACCAGGCATACAGTAGTTCATTATTGAGTGTCCTGGATATTTATTTGATAACAAGTAATAAACAGTAACATAAACTCACTTTTTCCCATGGGGATAGGCAGAAACTACAGAACGCCACCTGCTACAATCCTTACATACTGCTTTTGCTTCACTCACGTTCATACATCTAGTCATATTATATATTAGTTATGAGTACTGCGCACCTGGCCGCCCTGAAGAATTTCACCAATAAGGTCTATGTATGTCTTTCTAGGGCGTCCCCTGCCGGCGTTTCCATCCACTTCTGCCATGAAAATGCCTTTTATTAGTCGCCTTTCATTCATCCTCTCAACATGACCAAACCATCTTAGCATAATCTTTTCAATTGTAGTCACTACGTCTTCTTTTAAAACACAACGTAGTCTTATTGCATCATTTCTCAATCTATCATTTAAAGTTCCACACATACTTCATTACATATAACATTTAATGATAAAGAAAAAGCATCACTTGCAAACATGGTTTTGTTCGAAAGTATTTTATATGATACTTAGATTTTTTATGTTACTCCGTGCAAATTACTAAGCGTACCCTTGGGCCATCTTCTGCTAAAAATGGCGCACTCGGCCGAACTGCTTCGGTTAAAATATAGCCAAAGTTTCGTCCGAAACCGAACACCGTTATACAGAACATGAATCCGGGCTGAAATAAATGAAAAATGGACTAGGGGCGGGTGAGTACAATCTATAACTATGCCAAAAGTCCCGTTACTTTTGAAAAATCGAACGGAGTCCACGTTTATTTAGCGTCAGAGGGAAACTTCGGCTTCGGTTCAGATTTCTGATAAAACCTTCAGTCGTAAAACTCGTAAACTCTGTAGGTGTAATTCTACGTTACTTTATGTTGAAACTTTATAAAAGAAAATAATTCCTAAGAAGCCTTGTGAAGTTTTTCACGTCGTATAAAAGTAATATTGTAACGATCAAATAAGAATGGGGACCACAGTAGCTTTATCATTGGAAAGATGGCCACAAAATTGACACTATTAGTATTACACATCTTCTTTCTTTACATAGAAAACAAAGTCGCCCTCGCTGTTTGTACGCTTAGATCTTTTAAACTACGCAACGGATTTTAATGCAGTTTTCAGCATTAGATGGAATGATTCAAGAGGAAGGTTTATATTTATTTATTTATTAAAACTTTATGCACATGTTGTACAAAGGCGGATTTAATGCCTTAGGCATTTTCTATCAGTCGACCTAAGGGTGGTGCAGAGATAAACCAAGGCAGGTGCAACTAAATGATATGAGGACTATATGTAGTATACATGCATATTATAGCAGAGAAAAGCCGAGAAATTCATAGATTTGTAATGTGATGTTGTAACCGTCGGTGCTCCATGGACCAATTGAAATTTGTCCAATTGGTCTATGGGGAAAATTACATGTTTTCATCGTCCAATTACCAACTGGGCTATGGAGAATTGAGAAATGATCCGCTGTCCAGTTTAATAGTATAGTAAAGCTTTGTCCATAAGTATTAAAAAAAATATATCATATGCAATTTTTGATTAGTAAAACATATGCAGATGGGACAAACTGTATGTAACATTCTGTGACAATAACGAGAAACGGAAAAAAAATAATGAACCAAAAAAAAAAAACAATGAATTGTCACAAACATATTTTGTGCGCGCATTGCAAACGCTGGCTAAACTCTCACACCGATGACGGGATCATACGAAAGAAGTAGCCGGGGCGGGTCGCTAGTAAAATATACAATATGGGTACTATACTTTAACATCCTTTATCATCAGTATCTTTCTTTACCGTCCTACCATTATCTCAAAGGATTACGGTAATAACCGCAGTACGTCTCTTTTGTTTTTATTTAATAACCAACTAATTAAATAAAACGCACTCACAAGGTTTTCGAAGAGCAGCTGGTTCTTCTAAATTATAACCAAGATCACGTCCAAAATTTTCTAACACTAACAGGCTCAAAATAAAAGGGACTAAATAAAACTGCGTCATTGCACACGTCAACATGAAACTAAGATTTATTGAATACTTCTCGATGCAGCCGAAATCAGCGTCTCGTGTTCTCGCGAACACAACACACTTGTGACGCATTTCTGTGATAAGAAATTACAATAAAACCAATTAACATCACGATCATTGACTAAATGCAATTCATCGAAACAAATAATGTAAAAGAATCGTTCTTGATAACCTGAAGTTAATGAAATGTAACTTGAATATGATTTGATTGTTTTGATTAGGGAAAGCAAATTGAACACCATAGAGCTATTAAGGCGTATATATTCCCCAATGTTATGGTGGTATTGGCCGTGCGCCCGTTCGTTGCCAGAATGTTAATATTGGACCTCCTTGTGGACAGTTTTGTTTGCATTTTTCTTTATTTACGTTTCCTATGTAGGTTAAGAAGAAATTCAAAACATAATTTTTCTGTGTAAAAATATTTTTAAACATCCAAGTCGTTTTGGAGCAGTATGCAAAAACCGGCCAAGTGCGAGTCGGACGCGCGAACGAAGGGTTCCGTACTTGGAAAATTGCGGTTTACGATTTATGAAGTATTAAAAAAAAACTACTTACTAGATCTCGTTCAAACCCATTTTCGGTGGAAGTTTACTTGGTAATGTACATCATATATTTTTTTTAGTTTTACCATTCTCTTATTTTAGAAGTTACATGAGGGGGAGGACACATTTCACCACTTTGGAAGTGTCTCTCGCGCAACCTATTCAGTTTAGAAAAAAGAATTATTAGTAACCTAAATATCATTTTTGAAGACCTATCCATAGGTACCCCACACGTATAGGTTGGATGGAAAAAAATTGAGTTTCAGTTCTAAGTATGGGGAACCCCCAAAATTTATTGTTCTTTTTCTATTTTTGTGTGAAAATCTTAATGCGTTTCACAGAATACATCTACATACCAAGTTTCAACAGCATATTAAAAAATACGCCTCCAATATTTTTTTAATCTCTACCTGGCGGACGAAACAATATTTTTTAGTCATCATCACTATTGCCCCAGTTGTTTCGAACTGAAACTGTGCTCTTACTCAAGAGCTAATCACGCGACTTGAATCGATCGAAGCATAATTTAAACTTTTTTGAACATTTTATTTATGGAGTTCCTTGTCCGTACTCATCACTATAATTTAAAAAATATCAATTTGTTTTTATTGTGAAATGAATTATTTAACTTAGACGCTATTAAATCACTGTTTAACACATACAACGAAATTTCAGCAAAATCACTAAACAGATAATCCGTACAAGCTTTCAGAGGACGAGACCTCAATAATTAACAAATTAGGAAGGCTTACCTTAGGTGTACCTACTTTGAAAGTTGACGCTGTATAAATCTACGTTTTAATATTTCGAGTTTTATTAGCAACATTTAATTGAACTTGAGTCAACCACGCGCCTAGGGCGGTTCTAATTATTTCCCTTCATGATTTATTATCATTTTCCCTATGTTTAAATCCCGTGAGACTACCCCCGGCTGATTCATTTCTTGCCAGAAATCTACTTAGTTAAATAAGTCCGATCAGTGTGGCGACGCTTGGGGCAGGCCTATGTCCCAGTGGATGTCTTTCGGCTGCAATGGTGATGAAATAAGGTCTCTATCAGGAATATAGATATTGTGTCATGAATAAAAATAAAACACATGCTTGTTTATGTAGCTGTACGAGTTGTACGACTACTTTCTTCTAAAAATCTGCCCGCAAAAATCGTGCATTTAGCCGGGATAAAAAGAAGCCGATAGTGTATTTTCGTAATCGGATTAGTATTTTCAGAGGTAACAAATTCCACAAAAATAAACCATTTTATCATCTATACTTATCTATACTAATATTATAAAGAGGATAGATTTTTTTGTTTGTTTGTACCGAATAGGCTCCGAAACTACCGATTTAAACAATTCTTTCACCAATAGAAAGTTACGTTATTCCTGAGTGACATAGGCTATTTTTTTATCCCGAAAACGGGTCCTGTGGGGTGGCCCACGGGAGCGAAGCCGCGGGGAACAGCTAGTATATTATATTTAAGTACCTGCGCGACCGAGCTCTGCTCGGGTGAAAATTGAGAAAATGATATTTTCTAAAAATTAAACCTAGCTAGATCGATTTATCACCCCCGAAACCCCTTGCATACAAAATTTCATGAAAATCGTTGGAGCCGTTTCTGAGATTCAAATTACATATTTTATTTTATTTTGTTAACCACACCAAGAGTACAATTGCTTAAAACCATCCAAAAAAGAATGCATTTAAAGTCAAAATTACATAGCAATGATACAGATTATAGGTATGCATGACATTTACAAATTTTAGACTACAACTGAACTAGGTAAACATTTATTATAATATATCAGAGTAATGAGCATTGTATATATACATATATAAAAGAATTGCTCGTTTAAAGGTATTAGATACTTACACACAACCTACAAGTTAAACCTACTCCACTTTTCAGCCTGAAAAACGAGGTATATTACTCTTAGTATATTTTACGTACCTAATTAATTAGGAGATTAGCAACCTAATACTCTCTTTCTAAATTAACAAAACCAAGTTGCTCACTCCAAATGTACTCTCTTATAAACTGTAGATTTAGGATAACATTTTAAATTATTAATAGTAGTCTACAAACTCTATTAAAAGTTAGACCAACAACGTATGGTTCATGTATGGCTCTGTCTGGATTTAGGCGGCCATATGCAAATAAACCCCCACAGAAATGGGGGTTCGTGTTGTATGTAGTCTGTTAGTTACTGACTACTGACAAACGTATCAAGTACATGAATTAAATAAAAAATATCTTCTATTTAGACTTGCTATTCCCGCGGCTTCGCGCCCACAGTTTATCTCACAGAAAAAATATAGCGTAAACCCATACACTATATTTTACTTATACAAGGACAAGTATACTGTAACGTATTTCCATACTCTCGCAGACAGGAGGCCTGTATCCCAGTTAGGTTTCATCGTCACCATCAGCCTATTAATGTTCCCACTGCTGGGACACAGGCCTCCTCTCTGTGAGAGGGAATGGGCCGTAATCCACCACGCTGGGCCAGTGCGGGTTGGTGGATGTCACATATCTTCGAACTTTTGGTTCTAAGACATGCCGGTTTCCTCACGATGTTTTCCTTCACCGTTTTGAGAGCAGTGGTGATGAAATAATTTACACAAAGTAAAGCGCATGCCTAGGTTCTACCCCATGATCCACAACTTGAAAGTCGCGGCCGATGCCACTGGGCCACCAATACTCTCACTGCACTGCAGTTAGGGTTATTATTTCGAAAATGGAAAAGTCCTGTCAAAAAGCCGGACTTTAAAAAAAAGGTCTGTATATATCAGTCTAAAATTCAGACCCGACTTTGAAATTATGAATCCAGAAAATATTCTTAAAGGATAGCCTTCGCATGAAAAACACAAAATTGTGCCATCCACGCGAAAAATCCAGACCAATTAGAAGGCCGGACAAAGTACGGACAGGAGCCCAAATGTCCGGACATTTCAGGATAAATCCTGACGGATGGTGATCCTAGTAGAGGAAATATTATACTGATTATGTTTATGGAATATGGATATTCAGCAATAGGGTTGCATTCTAGTGATCGAATTTTAATTTTAAAATGGGATATTATAAATTGCATATCAAATAAATAATCGCCTATCAATACATTTTCATCATTTATATTCTTTTTTACATCAAATAACTTACTTCACTACAAATAAACTAAATGTTTAACAAAACTCAAACTGCAGATAATTCGAAATTATACATCAATATGACATTACTATTTTCCTCATAATGCAATACAGTTAAATTTAGTTTTGTACAAAAATACTACATACATAGCATAAATACTGACTGCACAGCAAATTTTCCATATTTCATAGCAAAATAACTATCCCAGTCGCATATTAACCAGTAAGTACAACAAAACCTGTTCATCATATTTGTCTTAATTTTCAAGAAGCCATGCTCGGCAAATTTGATGATTATTATAACAAAAAAATCCTGTCACATTGCATTATTTCTAAAAGCAGAACAAATTAACTGAAAAAGGTTCGCGGCTTCGCGCGCTTTTTCGTCACTAGACTGGATATTTGTCAAAAGGTTCGTAAATTTTGACTTTGTTCGGGAATTTAGGGCACCCCGACACAGATAGGTTAGGTTCGAAGGGGATGACGGGAGGTGAAGTGAGCAAGCAAAGCGAGCGAACTTAGCTCCCGTCATCTCCTTCGTGTTAGGTTACTTTAGACCCTGCAGACAGAAATAGGTGCCCCGCGGAGCGGGGCTCCGTCGACATTTTTATTTCAGGTCCTTGTTTTAAACATTTGTATCGCCCACTGTTTCTCTCCGACTCAAGTACGTGGCGCCACCTGCAGAAGCTAAAAATGTGCCTATTGGGCAAAAAAGGAAGCGTGGACGCCCCGCGAAAGCAAGACCCGCTTTAATAATTCAATAAATTACAATTTTGTATCTCATTTTATATTTTTTTTTGCTGATCTCATTATGTTGTAATTAATAAATAATAAGAAGACTGTGACTAATAAAATGCTGTTTTATTTAGAAAAACTGCTGTAAATAATATAAAAATAGAAGCTATATTTAAAAGAAAAAGAGTTAACATGTATAATGTGCATTAAGATTATTAGCTGTGTATTGATGAAAAAGCTTTTGCTTTAGGAAAAATCGCTGTACGCTGCGAAAATAAATTGTAGTGTGTTTAGTGATATTTTGAGTTGAATATTTTGCTGTGCAATCAGTAATTTTGATGGGAATTCGGAATCTTATTGCATAGAAAAAGGATATTTTTTTATTTGCGTTTAAATACTACCCTTTTAAAATCAATACTTTCAGGGACTATACCTACATTTTAAATATGAACTTATATTTTTTTTGTAATTTTGAATCAATTTGCTAAACTTATCAGTTTAGATACCTAAATAATCACATTGATTATAAGCTACTGGTACATGCATACTTATATGTGTATTTATTCAACTTATACATAAATAAATGATCAAAATGTGTTAAAGTAGTCTCAGAGGGTGTATTTGTTAAGGTCTACACTCGCGCCACACAGATATATTGGCACTTGAGATCCTCTTCTTTCAAGTGCTTACTGAAATGGATCTTCTTTCAACTTACTGCCTTTGAGGACATGGACTTTTTTATTACTCTTAATATCCCAAGGTACCTGAATTGGAGCTTGTACCTAAGTAATAACAGCCGCACAGGTTGATCTTCAAGGTTAAGCAATGATGCTTACCGAGGTTGTTCCGCGGATGGATCAACATTCACTAGAGTCTGGCTGTTAAAAGTATGCAGAACTCATAATAGGTATTCCCAAAAAGTAATTTTTTTGGTGTACAATAAAGTATATTATTTTCTATTCCAGGTACTATTTCCACAGCATGAAGCTTCCACGTGACTAAATAACTTACGAAGACTAATAAAAATAATCGAATTCGAAATTGAGTTGTACCTAGATAATTATGAAAGTGAAAAATACCATAATTATACTGAATAATAAAACTAGAACCTACAAAAACTTCGTTAGTCAACTACAAAAGTTTAGCTTCCTACAAGCTATAAAACTTATCTGCGTAATTAAATAAGGTACTCAGTATCTTCACTATACTTTTAAGTAATTTTAAACAAAATGGATAATAAAACAATAATACAAATAAGTATTACAAGCTACAAACTAAAGTACCTAGGTGTATCCCTAAAAAATAGTTGAATACGTACTGTGGTGTTCATTGAAAACGTTAAATTTGGCTCTAATTATTCTAATATCTGAAAACTGTTCCCATTGTTTAAAAGTCTTACATTATTATAATCATCATCATCAGCCTTATAATGTGCCCACTGCTGGGACATAGGCATCCTCTCTGTGAGGGAGGATGCTTGTTATTATAATAATATTTCATATTAGTAAGATAATGAAAATAAAACCTTTTTCACCAGCTTTTACCATGACAACTTTCACAGCAAAATACCAAGAAATACCTATTAATATTCTTATCACGAATTTCAGCAAAGAACTTCACAGCAACGTCTGCGTCTGAGTACATTCATATTATAAACGTACATTTGTGTTCTTAACCATTTTTCCAGAGTCAGCGCCTTCAGTTGGGTGACGAAACAAGTTGAATGCACCGAAGCGTTTTCCTGGATTTGCGAGCGCTGAGCGAACGTCGAGAAAACGTGGAATGCTAACGTTGAAAAACTAACGTTTACCGTAGGACCAGACGTGTTTATGCCCGTTTTATTTCAGCCATTTTTTAAATTGGATTTTAATTTGCTTGCTCGTTAGTTAATGGACGAAAATCGAGCGGGTCGTACATGAATACCAGTTCATTACGACTGTTTGAATGCCTCCATACTGTTAATAACTGTTAGTATGCCTACATAATGTCCACAAATTTGACTAGGGTGCAGTAGAATTTACAATTATAACCCTTATGGTCGCTTATACGTTTGCCAAACGTGGTATTTAGATTACAGCAATATTTCCCAACGAGTATTACGAGTGTTTAGTAGTGGATATTTGCGCGTTAATTAGTAATGTTATGATAATGTACTTGGCAAAATACTTCTGGTGCAACAACAGCGCGTAGGTACAGCTGTTTTGACATGGTACACGTGGATATTTATGCAAATGTATATTGTGAATTGTAATCCAAAGTTTCCAAATAATACGTCAGACCGGATCTGTATTATATTCATAGTTATATATATACCAACCGCTAATAACGCTCCGTAATATTTAATTAATCATAGTCTGTCTCTCGTCAAGTTTAATAACTCAGTTTAGTGTCTCACAGTGGCATTATTTACATTCATCAAAAAGGTAGACGCCAAAAATAATGTTCAATATGCTTGAGTGTAGTAATGAGATTCAGTCCATTCTCTGAAAAATTCAATTGAATAAGACTGAATTCTAAAGCTATGAAACATTTAGTAGCCTTTACAAAAGTCTGGCAAAAGTTTAATTTGATCGGAGCTCAAAGTCCGGCTATTCAAAGATATTAAAACAAGTCAAAGGAGACTGGCCGCTTCATAAATAATAAAAATGTTATTGAAGACAAAATTATTTTGCTGAGACGGGATACTTAATCATTCCTTGGAACTTGAACAAAAACTGAAGTCTTGAGGGATTTTGTATTTTTTGTGTGGTCGGCATTTTAATTCCACTTTTTTTCACAGCTTCGGGGAGGGAATACTTTTATTATGCGTACAGCAAAGGTGTGGAATTCCCTGCCGGAGTCAGTATATCCTGATAGCTACAGCCTGGGAGTCTTCAAGTCAAGAGTGAATAGTTTTATTCTAGGCAAGTATGTTTCATCCTCGACCAAATCATCGCTTACCATCAGAATCTGATAGTGGTCAAACGCGAGCCTATCAGTAAAAGGTGTGTTTTTTTACAAGCTTTCATTTAACGTGCTATTTATGTACCTATGTATGTAAGTGTGTTCGGGTCAAATCTTTCAATTGAATTTTAAAGCAGTTATCCTCCACCGGTTAAGATGAAATTTTGCATACACTTTTAGTTTGGATGACAATGTGGTTAGCTAAGTGACGTCATTCTAAATCCAATATGGCGGATGGCCCAAAATGACGGACTAATTATTTTTTGTGCACTGCCATGATATGGGTATCAAATGAAAGGCTTTGATTAGAAGAATACGAAAAAGGCTTGTTTTAAAAAAATATTTTCAATTGAATATTTTTTTTCAAATCTTCGAGAAAGGATGGCAGTATCCTGCCTCTTTCTAGAAGAATTTTATAGCATCTGCAATTGCCCGTTTATCTTGCCAAAACGCGTTAGCACTTAAAAATGTTTGTTCCGTTTCAAACAGTCATGCATGGTAGACGAATGTATGCCATTTAAACTGTTAATAGATGAAAATCCTATCAGAGTATTGCTTGAAACTGTAATCCTCGCCTAAACTCGAAAAATATATTAATAATATAAAATTTCATTTGGGCCCGTTGTGATTTTAAAATTCAAGTCGCGTTCCCTCCATGAAAATAAAATCAACCGTGAACTTTACATTCAGGAGAGCCCCAAATTTACATTTTACGTAGATAGGACTCTTTATTTTAACTTGGTGAAAAATAATGCAAATCACCTTTTTAGGAAATCCCGGTGG
This sequence comes from Anorthoa munda, assembly GCA_945859665.1. Lineage (NCBI taxonomy): Eukaryota > Metazoa > Arthropoda > Insecta > Lepidoptera > Noctuidae > Anorthoa > Anorthoa munda. Next base: position 41,278,474 of record OX243897.1, on the reverse strand, counting down.
CTCAACACACCAGGGATTCTCAAGGATACTATCTACTACTTGCTTCAGATATTTATAAATATATGTTTGGCTTCGTAAGTACTTCGGTAAGTTACATTTTATGGTGCCCCCGAAATGATAAGTCGGCTACATGCATACATAGGTATTTTCGGAATGTACAGCGTATTTTCTCTTCTCAATCTTTCATTAATAAATTAAATAAATTAAAACGTAGGCAGTCGATAATATGATTTAGTTTCTTGAGTTGTAATTCTATACCCTAACCCCTACCACAAAGAATCAAGAATACGATTCATAAAATCACGTCAAATTGTGTAGCGCGCGATTTACGAGAGATAAATAATCCAAATACCTGACTACACTAGTCGGGCATGCGAAGTCAGTCTCTAAGGGTATGGGACCACCAGCGCGCGTGAAAAATTCAGTTCGGTCGGCAGACATGGTTTATTTAAGGAGGTGCGCAGTGCGCGCCGTTGAAATATTTAGTAACGACCACTGAGACGGAGTGTTACCTTTCTTTGCTCGACAGCGACTATTTGACACCGTTTTTACCTAGCCTGTGATATCCCTTCGCAAACGCACAGCCCTAACGAGGCAACTTTTGTACGGGCTCCTTTGTAGGTTGCGTTCGAATGGGACATAAGTGTTACATTCTGGAAAAGGGAAAAATATACCTATGTAAGCTTAGAAGGTAAGTTTATGTAACAAAATACTTTCTACGGCGAGTTTTTGTTAAATATATTTCATAAAAGTTTCAACGATTTGAGTACGTGCTTTAACAACACATTATTACATAATATAATACAACCCGAATACAGGATAGATGCAATACAATACATTACCATAAACTCATGGACCCACAAAAATTATGTTTGAGGTTACCAAGTACCTAATATACATTTATAAATGTGTATTTTAGTTAAGTCTTGCTTGGTAGTCTACGAAGGTCACATCAGCACTAAATCGGCGATTTCTGATCTCCGTAGAAAATAAATTAAACTTTAATCTTTACAAACTTTATGTAGGTAGGTAAGTATATTATGTACTGTATCCGCATCACCTATTTCACTGGGAGTCAATAAATAACCCGGAGCGTGTTTTACGTATTCGCTTATAAAGGGTATAAAACGAATGATAGCCAAATGGAGCACTTTGTGGTTTTCATCTGACTTTTACGACGTGTGTGTAAAATGCCAATGGTAACAAATATTCGCAAAATATTTTATACATCTACGAACCTGAACAAGATATACGACACAATTTTATGAAAGTCGGTAGTATACAGGAGAGTCGATAGATCAAAATGTGTTTTATATTCTTAAACAATGTAGGTGTGTTGGTCTATCTACATTGTTTAAGAATATAACTCACTAGGGATGTTTCCCGGTAGAAAAATATAATTATATTTAGTCCGTCAGTGAGATTATCAAATAATATTGGACCCGTATTTTTGCTTTACCAAATCAATTAAAATGTACGTAGTTAAAGGGCATCAAAGTTCAGGAGTGGGGGCTTGTGACGTCACTAAGGCAGTTTAAAGTGTACTAGCGGCGTGACGTTTTACGATATTTCAATGCAATATATCGTCGTCAATAAGTTTACGTGTCAAAAGAAAAAATACATGTCCAACATTTTTTTGTAATCTACCTGACGGACAAAAAACAAATTTTCAGTAAACTACCCTATTCAGGAACTTAATTACATTAGGCCCAGTCTTTCAGTCGAAGGCCTTTTTCATGACTATAGGCGTCTTATAAGGGTGCTACAAAGAACCATCAGCATTGTACCCGTAGGAATCCTCCTCCCGACAACAGCTGCTATAGTCACAGATAATAATTATAATACTAGCATACCTAAGAACAATAAATAAATACGAAAGCTACGAAATCAACATGACCATGGTGAAAAGATGGTGACCTAGGTACCTACATCATTTTCGGGAGGTTCCTGTTCCGGATAAGGCGGGAGGAAACGCCAGGGTGTCACCATTGTGTGGATCGCCTGGAGGACACGGTGGAGCATACGGTGGAGGTCTGCCCCGCTTGGGCGGAGCACCGCCGTGTCCTCGTGGAGGCGATCAGCGGTGGCGACCTCTCGCGGCCGGCCCTGGTTCAGGCCATGGTACGGAGCGAGAGGGCATGGGCAGCTGTCACCTCCTTCTGCGAAGCAGTAATGCTCGCGAAGGAGGAGGCGGAACGCGTGAGGGAGACGCAACGGAGACTCCCTCGCGCCCCTAGTCACCGCAGGAGACGCCCTGGGCGTCGGGAGTCGCAAGCCGATTCCCGGCCACCGTAGGCGCGGGCTTGCGGACGGCAAGTAATGGGTAGCTCGCCGTCCGATAAGGACCAGGCCCGAGTCGACGGCGCGTAGTGTTCCACGCGCGCCTCAAAGAGATGTTAGCTAAATTGACGGGGCCCGAGAGGGCCGATGTCTGTCTGGGTCGCGGATAAATTTGAAAAAGTGTTACCGCGGCCCTGGCACAAACAACTGAAGGAACACGGGTGGGTTTTAGTCAGTAAAAGTCTGACACGCCCTCCCGCTTCACCCAGAGCGGGAGAAGTCATTGGATGACTTCCCACCCAAAAAAAAAAAAAAAAAATGGTACCTACATCATAGGGTATCATAATTAAAGGGCTAAAGAAATAGATTCCGCTAGTGTAGGTAACTAAATTACTATATCAAACTATGTTACATTACTAACTCGATATACAGCTACGAAAACTTACTAAAAATAGTTATCTTTTCCTGCCCTAGAAACACAGAAAAGCGAACCAAATCTGGCAAAACCTACATAATAATTTCCGATGTTTACACATCCTTTCATCTCATAATTGTTCTCGCGGCTTTCCGACGATAAATTCGCCCACCCTGAGCCCTTTAGCCGATTGAGTGGGCACTTACCTGAGCAAATAAAAATAACAATGAATATTGTCGCCTCATTGGCGTAACAAAGAGCCTCTTTACTCAGCCTCAGCGTTTGAGGACCTGCGTTTGAATCCTATTTGAAGAGGTAAGTATTTTCTCTTGAAACCACATTAGCGATCTTACGAAATTTTTGTCGGTAAAATACTTACGTCATACACTTACACTAACTGGCCGTAAACGTCTTCTCAAACTGGTCTCAACATGGTCTGGATCTACCAATGAGTGTTGCTAATATACCTACGTAGGAGCCACAATAACTATCCACGCTAAAGCAGCCGAATTTTGGACCATTTGTCCTGGTATGGTCATGAGATGAGGAGGGATGAAACGCATGTTACTAAAAGATTTATGAATATAACTGTAAGTGGTCCATAATTGATAAATAAATAAATGTAGATGGATGGAGAGGGAGAGGAAGGCCAAAGATAATATGGATGAACTGTGTGACGAGTCATTTATTTTATTTATTTATTGGCCTATCTACAAATGTTTTTTTTTTTTTTTTTTTTATTTTTTTTTTTATTAATGGTTCACAAATCGGGCAATACAATTACAATTACAATTGATACAATAAACTTACAGAATATCCTAAACTGCATGCCTTAAAATAGTGAACACAGCATGCATTATTAATAAATTTACAATTTTACTTTCAACTTACAAACAATATACAATATAAAATTAAGTAAACCTAATCATCATGAACCTATTTGACTACTTATTTATTAATATTTGAGTTGCTATGCAAGCTCTTCTTTATTCTAATTTTGGCTGACGCCAAGTTAACAGAAAAGATGTCAAATCGCTGCCGCACGCCATTGTAACTGGAAAACATTCTGTAAAAAGGAGCATGTTGTTTTAAGTTGGTTCTACAATGAGGCATCACAAATGTACGCCGATTGCATAAACGACTATTCTGGCGTGGAACAGCGAGTTGAACTCTCTCCAGCAAGCTTTCACAATCTACGTGTGCATTTACTAATTTATATAGGTACATAATATCCGCAGCTTTTCTTCTAGAACATAAAGTCGACATTTTGAAGTGCTCCAATCGCGACTCATAGGATTTGAGGTTCTTACATTGGTTATTTACATAGGCTAGTTGGTACAGAAAACGTTTTTGAACTCGCTCTAATTTACTGGAGTAAACATCATAAGTAGGATTCCATACTGGACTTCCATACTCCAACACACTACGAACGATGCAGTTAAAAACTGGAATTGTGACACTAGCATCCCTAAATGCTTTGAGTTGTCTCGATATGAAACCAGCCAGACGCGAAGCTTTCAGAACTATGTTATATATATGGTATCTAAACTTAAATTGGCAATCCATAATTACACCTAAATCGCGAATCCGCGACACTGCTTCCAGAGGTACATTATTAATTGAGTAAGTTGCGTTAGTGGGATGTCTTTTTCTAGTAAATTTGATATGCTTACATTTACTTACATTCAAAATGTTACACTAACAATAACCTTATAATACAAGCAATAATATAAACTAAGTGTACAATATGATAAGGAAAGAAAAGGGAGTCAGTGATAGCGTGACGGGGGACAGGACGGTGTGGAAGGAGTCAACGTGTTGCGCCGACCACAAGTAACATGGGATAAGGGCAGGAAGTTGATGAATTTTAATTCTTAGATATTAGATTCAAGCAAGATCCAGTTTTTGTTCCTAATGTATTTGTAACATGTATTATAAATATCTGAAGCTAGGCGTAAAAATGGGTACCCTGAAAAAGAACATGACGCTTCTATTTCCCGAAGGTTCAGGCAGAAACGAAACCCCAGGAAGTGCACACCCACATTTTATCTTTTATATTGTTTAAGTCCAATATTATATAGGGAAAACCTAATTGCCTACAACCGGACACGAATTCTGACTCCGGGCGGATAATACTGAGAAGTTCTAGATAGAAAAACCCAATAACACTTTTTCCTACCGAGAATCTACCCAGCTCAGCTGTAGCGTTTGCGACCACAAGATCATCGAGGATGTTGGTGTCCCATTCTCTGAGAAAAGCATACCGGTGGCTGTTTCAATAACCACCCCTTATAATCAGCCAATATATAAATCGGCTAACTTCTGCCAGCGGCTTCGCCCGCGTGAAAAGTGTTTTCTTATCCCAAAGAAACGTTATAACGGGATGAAAAGCCCAGCCTATGTGCTATGCCAGCCTATAATCTATCTCTGTGCCAAATTTCATCCAGATCCGTTCAACCGTTTTAAAGTGATTGTGTAACAAATATACATCCATCCATCCAAACTTTCACATTTATAATATTAATAATATAATGAATATTAAATTGGTTCCGCTAAAAGGCTGCGAGATAGGCGGTGGGTACTTCGGGAGCGAGCCCGTGTGCTCGACTCAATCATGCGAGTTATTGTGCGCCGAGCTGTGCGCTGTGCGGGTCGTCCTCGCAGCCCACTGGCGGCTGAGGTAAGAAGCTGCTGTTGATCACAATTTATTGCTTTTAGGCTTTAAATTATAAACTAGCTTCTGTGAGCGGCTTCGCCCGCATGAAAGTCGAAAATTATAAGGTGTTTCTCTACTATATTATGCATGTTTTATATGTATAATAATATATTAGAGGAAGGTTTATATGTAGGTATAAACCTTCCTCTAAACCTTGCTCTTGAATCACTCTATCTATTAAAAAAACCGCATCAAAATCCGTTGCGTAGTTTTAAAGTTCGGGACAGACAGACAGCGGGAAGCGTCTTTGTTTATAATATGAGGTTTTTCTAGTTTTCTTTCATAGTTGAGGTTTTTTGCGGGTGAGATTAAAGCTACGGACACTACAGTGGCGTGTCGTGTCATGGCGCGGGTTACATAAATCAAAAGACTCAAGCTGTTCAAGTCTACGTCATATCACAACGAGTTTTTCAGTCAATCAACTGCGTCAGAAGGCGACACCACGGCGTGTAATTATGGTGTTTTACACATACTGCGAGCGAGTCACGTGGCAACGCCTCGAACTTTAAGTAACCATGAGACCGGTCAAATCCAAGACCAAAATTGGTTCGGAAAATACACGTAGGTATCTCAAACGTTAAAAACGTAAAGTCACTTCTGATTAAAAAACTTCGTCACTAATAAAATGTTGCTTTGCATTTTGTAACACAACTCGACCTTTTAGCTTAGCACTGACTTATACAAAACTCCCTGGAAAGAGTAATAAGGGTCTCCTTAATCCGGTATCCCGCCAGAGGCTGTCAATATATTCAAATTTAGAAGGAGTCGTGGTTATGTTAATTAATGGCGGGAGAGATCGCAATCCTTCGCCAAACACTGAGCGTACAAATTATCCACATAAGGGGTAATCTGAGAGGCCAAACGAACCACAGAGCTGACGAGCTTGGGGACTGAGACCGTCTATGTCAAACCAGCATCCCTCTTTAGTGTTCTCGCCCATCAGATAAGCTCCTGTCCATTTGAACCGTAATCATTTTTATGAAAAGATTTTTTTCCAACGCCAAACGAAATTGGAATAGGTACGTTTTTACCTACCTACGTAAGTACAGTCGGCTTTAATTTAATCTCTTCTTTATATACTGTAACTCTATATACATATATCTACTGATTTAATACTGTGTGGGAATATCGTAGCCACTCAAAACGAAAGCATCAAATTTTTTCATCAATATCATAAAAGTGGAGGACGCAATTTTATTAACAATTTGTGCACTGCAGCGTCGGTCGGTACATGCAATGAAAAATGCACCCAGTGTCGTGCTGGTCGTACCATACGCTTCGACTGATTAAATAACAGTGTGTCGGTCCATAACGTCATGACGGGATGGGATAACCGGCTGCCGGCTGCCCGGCGACTGGCAGGATGGAATTACAATTTCAGCCATGTTACAGGAAATTCATCCAAAACGTTACGGTCACTAGCCAGAGCGCTTCAGGCCACGTTTCAAAGATACTTCGAATTTCTAGGGAAATTGGATAGTTAGTAATTTTCCGAGAAGAGTTAACAATGTCCATACTATCTAGGAATAATTAGGAGTTTGTAACTCTGTTTCAATGTTATGTAAGTAAAACAATGGAACATCAATATCTATCAGAAACTCAAACTTAATAAGAGCGAGTCATACATATAATGCGATCAGCCGGGGCCTCGACATCGATCTTTTCAGTACTAGCATATCAAAATTAAAAAGGACTCTTTGTAATCTCTTCTTTGATAACCTAAACTAATTTATTTAAATTCACGCTGTTTGATTCATGTTTTTAACCGACTTCAAAAAGGAGGAGGTTATCAATTCGGTTGTAAATTCGTTTTCTTTGTTGTGTTGTTACTGTGTTTACTTAAAACACTGTCTACCTTCCCACATTTTTTTGTTTATAAGCTCTCTTCTATCTGTGAATTTTTTTAACTGGCCTTATTTTTGTTACTCTCATGTGGGTTAAATTGTTTAGCTTACAGCTAAACAATGTTTTCCTAAAACTGTAAAACAAATAAATAAAATAAATAATATTAATGTTGAACACACATTAGTAATAGATTGGTAGGTGTCTACCTAGATACCAAATCTATTTTATACCAATTCCATTATTTTACTGTACCTAACGAATGAGTTGGAATGTTACTATGAAGAAGGATTTTTCTTCTATCAACTACTTATTTATAGATAGCAATAGGTACCTACCAACACCCTCGTAATATCATAACATATTATTTTCAAAAGTGAGCCTTATTACATCGCTTTTAGGGCCATAAACCGAGCTATAACACACACGTGCGTAATAACATTACACACTAGTGCGCAATTTATCCCTACAAAGTTAAATTAGTACCTTTCTCCAAGTTATATTCGAGTAAACAGAGCATTTTCAATTTAACCGGGTAATACAGTTTTTTTAGAATTTAAAAGTAACAACAAAGAGGTTTTATGCCGCTGAAAATGTGTACATCCTTAATTAAGTGAATCAAACATTTATTATTATCAAATTATTCATTATTCACAATAATTTGTTCATAATCATATAAAATATTTATTTTGCATTTTAACACTTAAAATTATAATTTTGAAGTAGGCTGTATGTTCACTCACATTGCATTTGGCGCTTATAAAAAAAAAGCTTGCGCGCCATTTCCCAAAACTTTCATATTTAGTTTTTATTGTTTTTGTCGCTGTGGTAAATTATTTTAGAAATGTTAAGTTTTCATGCAGAAGATGAACATTATTGATAGAGAAACACGAAATACGCCAGAAATAATAAATGAGCTGCCTACGATAGTTTCCTACAATGGAAGAACAATGTGAAAATGTGTTTTTGGCGTATTTCTCTGAACTCGCCAATACATAAAAGCCCAGCTCCCTGTGGTGTATATATTCCTGGTGGTATTCAAACATGGTATTGATATCAAAACGTACCTAATGTAACCTGATGGCATTTATGAAGAGACGGCCCGGATGGATATATTGGTCGGAAATCTAATGTTTTGTCACCAGCCGACGTTGAATAGTTTTTGAAAGAGGCTCCGGATAGTCAGTGCTTAGCAACAAAGGTACGTCGAATATTATTAATCTAAACGTATCTAAATAATTGCATAACCTGAGCATAACTTCTTAAAAACTAATTAATTGATTTCGTTGCAGGTTGCCTTAATATTCTGTGTTATTGGTGCGTGTAGACGACAAGAGCTTCATAATATTACAACAAAGGATGTAGAAATCCGAAATGCCTTTGTCGCCGACATTTACCTAAGAAGAAAACGAAAGTATCTACTAACGATGTGACAAGCGCCAATGTAACACAAACTGTGAAATTGCCATCCAAATCAATCCAATATCGCTTTGAAAATTGTACGTTCACCAATTGGTTTATTAAATTAACGATATAAGCATGTTCGTTTTTTCCTCGCAAATGTATTGAAAAACGTCGTATGAAACTCGTGTGCTATATTACACGCTCGGCTGAATTACGCCCTCGCCTACGGCTCGGGCTGCAACCCACAGCCTCGTGTGTAGTGAGCAACTTAGCTCACTTGTACCATAATATACTATTACAGCACAAATAAACGGGTCAAGTTTGTTGGCTTTATGTCCAACTAAAAGTATCACATAGCAGCTTACGAGGTAGACTCGCAACCAACAACCAACTTCTACCTTTAAAAGAATAAACAAAATCACATTAAATACTAAACTTTGCCGCCGAAAGTTTTTGAATGTGTATAGTTCAATTATGGCTGTCAAACGAATTGGCATTTTTAAAACTCTGCCTGAGGAAATAGGTTGCCTACGACATGAATACGATGGAAACGTATAAAATCGACTTTACCAACATTTATATTGCTCTCGGTCATTAGTATCTATCCACTTCTCTACTCTGCTGTGCATTTGCAAATAGTAGATTATGCACCAAGGCGATAAAGCAGGGGACTCTGAAGCAAGGGAGTTATTTAGATACATGAGTGAAGCGAGGGGTTCAAGCTGCCCAAGACGAAGACAGACTTTATCCTAAAGGAGCATACTCTACTTTTCACACCTTCGGCGAGACAATAAAAAGCTGCTGCATGTATTGATTTGAATAGTGTTTTTGATGCTTATTTCGAGTTTCTGCTAGATATTGTAAATAAACTAAAAGGACGGATTCCAACAGTCTTGACGCCTATTTATTTGTTCTCCATTGAACAAAATCGTCATAGGCTTTTTCGTATCTACCTGTGTTTTGATTCTTCCGGTAGTAGATTTATTAATAATCTCTAAAGCGCCTATTTTGATAAAATCTGGAGGAGAATTACTACTATCGTTCGACATTTTTCGTCAACACGAATATTCATCAATATTCATATTCTTTGAAATCGCGCCGTATTTCTTGTTTTTGCTTATGGTGGCCAGTTCGATTTTCGAACAAACCTCTTTAGAATGCTATATGGGAATTTTTACTCTGAGTTTTCCACGAGTTTCCACACGAATTTGAAGTTCCAAATTCAAATTACTTTGCTCCCTTGGGAGTTTCATTCAACTTTACCTCCCTTGGAAGGTAATGCTTTAACTTACGTTAAGATTGCTTGATGTAATTGGACATTGTCGAGCAGGTGGTGTGAAATAGTAAATAGATTGTTTATCTAGAGACAAAATTTTAAAGGGAAGAGTGTTTTTTTTAGTCCAGAGAGAAGCGAAGGATTCTAAAGTAGTATCCTGAGCGCAGCGATCGAGGGGTTCAAAGTACGTCACTCGATCCTAAAATAGTGTTGCTCCCGAGGTGGATACTCTACTTTTTATCACCCTCTATGAGAAAATAAGTAAGTGCAACTTATGCACAAGAACGTTACGATTATTTATTTACATACAATAAGGACCCGTAAGACATAACAAAGAAATAATTAGAGGCTAAACATTATTATTTGAACTATTATGGAAGTGCATCGTAACAATTTTATTCGTATCATCCGTTACAGTTTTAGATTTATTGTTTAATTTGGCTCGCGCGCGGTTTTCCAGCCTATATATTATAGAAAAATAACCAATCTATATGGTCACCTGTACCTAATGAAACATAGCTGTAAAATACTACACATGGTGTAGGATTCTCGATGATAGGCTGAGAATTATACAGTAGATATACCTACCATAACAGCCAAGTGCTGTCTTATTTAATAGGAAGGTTACCTATATGTAGATACCTAAGCCTCAGGATCATAAAAATAGACCTAAGCATCTACCTTCCTAGGTAATAGCCAGCTTTATGGTATTGTAGGTAGGTCACTACTTTTATGTGCGTTTAGATGTTCGTAGTGTTTGTCCTACTTTAATTCCTGACTACTTGTTTTAACATTCATCTCTATTTTTTAACCACAACCCACATCTACACGGTGCCTCAATGAAAGGTTATTTAAATAAAACCTATCCTGAATTCCTAACACAAAAATTTAGGTACCTAAATTCCTGAACTTAAGTTTACATATCAAGCAGTAAGTTAACCACGAACTTCAGGTTACGAAATATGAAGTGCCCGCGCTATACATAGTTCAGTGTTGCCTTCCGCAGCCCACATCAATGTCATAACGTCTGGCTGAGCATGCAATTTGCGCCAGTTGTGACCCGCCAAGCGGCTAATACGCAGGTATAAGTACTAATTGCATGAAATTGGAGTGTTATTGTGCTAATTATCTGGTAACTACGGGAACTGTGAGAAGATTAGTTTAACCTATTATGAAAATTACCTAACAAGGAAAAGTAGTTTGGGTTAGCATAAAACTATTAGATATCGTCACAGATCATATAATACTACAGTAATCGTTTAAAATATCCCGTCTGCTTCTGAAAATTATCAGCAAGCTAGGATACCTATCTGCTCATGCTCTTACTGTTGGTAAACGGGGGCTTTTATAATATTCCCACAGCTGGGCACAGGCCTCCTCTCTGAGAAAGTGATTGGTCCATATCTAATAGATACACGACACGGACCCAGTGCGGTTTGGTGAATCTGATAAACCTGCAAACCTTTAGCTCAAGGACATGCCGGTTTCCTCAAGTAGTTTTCCTTAACCGTTTTGGGGGAGCAATCTGATTATCTGCCTAGCCTTTTCCCAACTATCGGTACCTACCATATTCCATAGACCCAACATATTTATGGTGATGAAATAATTTTCACAAAGCAGGGACTGTTGTTTGCCCAAGTTCCAACGTAAAGTCCTAAACTCGTAAAGTCGCAGGATCAAGGCCCTTACCTACCTTATCACTGGGCCACCACTGATGACTAACTTACTAAGTACGAGTATTTTAATCATTATTTAGCTACCATAGCCTCTCCACGTCTAGAACCTGGAACCAGGTTACCATCAGGCGACATAGTGGTCAAACGCGAACTACAAGCCAAAGCAACGGACGTGGCTAATCTAGCTTTACACAAAGAAGGAACCCATAACAAAGTAATAGATATCGTTGACTCCAGATCCGATTTGCTCATTTCATTACTCCCTAGAAAAATATTATCTGTTGAACGACGTTGCATCGAGTGCCGTAATTGGCAATTAGTTGCTAACTTGCTGGGACTTAACGACTCTTGTGCAAAACGGCTGATGTTGGAGTCCCAAGTCCATTATATTGATATCTTCATTATCTGACTTTCTACTAAATTTATAGATTTTCAATACTTGGACGAAAATCTTAAACGAAAATGAAATTGTCATTATTGTCTAGCGCTTGTTAGTTGCTATGGTTGGTTGTTTGAATTTTCGTACCTACCCACATTTTAATAGGTTTGTTTTTCTTTAAAGTTTCTGATAGCGAAGAGGCGTAACAAAAACGCAACATAACAATACCTATAATTTTAAGTACCTACTAACTCATCGTTTATATCAATGAGTTATTTAACTACGAAATAAACTTTCTCAAGTTAGGGTCTCGACTAAAGTTCTCGACAAATCCCACAAACAAGCAGAAAGTTTGCAACTCAACAGATGCGGATGAGGCGTGATTAATCACACGTACAACATCGGCGAACAATACATTTGAACATTTAAATTATTATTATTATAAGAAAAAGAAATGAGAGATCGTTTTAGAATTTTTCGCTAATTGCTGCATGTTGGTTGCTTTTCACATGTAACGCGTTGAGAGTGCATTGAACATAACGTCAAGCATGTATTCCACGATGGGATCGGCAGAGGAGCTATGTAGTAGCAAACCCAGGACATTATGCTCAGCATTAGGTATACCTAGCTTTCGCGTCCCCTAGACCAGCAGCCCGTAACGAATTCGGCAAGGCAACGGGCAAAGAGTATGAAAAATCGACCAATCACATGGCGAGATGAAAGACGCAATGTGGATTTCCGTCTATGTGATTGGTCGATTATTCATACTCTTTGACTTGCCGAATTCATTACGCAATAAGGCTGCAGGGGCACCAAATGGCAGACCGCGGTCCGTAACCGGACCTCTGATCTATTTTGTGCGGACCTATCAAAGATAGATTCCATCATCATCATTTCAGTCGACAGACGTTCACTACTGAACATACTAAACATAGGTCTCCCCTAAGTGTTATAAGATGAACTTTCCGATGAACATCTCCAAGATTTAATGATAATAGCCGGCACCAACTGACTAAATCAAAACTTCGGAAATTTTTCACGTCAATATTTCAAAAAAATACTTGGTACGACTAGGTACTTACTTTTATTGATTACATTTCTTTATTATTTAATAAAATATTTATAAGGCCGGATGGGGGGGGCGGTAGTCGGCCTTACGGACCGTATTATCTCTAAGAAACAGACCCCAAATGAAGATAATTGGTGACCCCTGTCCTAGACCAACGAAGTAGTCCTGTTTTAGCACATAGAGGCCAAATAATAAAGTAAGTATTGAGTGTGTGGCTGTATTTAGATATATACATATGTATCGAGATAGAAGTCGAGAAAATAAAGAATATTATTATTATTATTTTCAATTAAAGAGAACTTTGAGCATAGCCCTTTCCAAAGCGTTGAGAGCTTACTTACGTGTAGCACCATCTATTATTAAAATACGGCAATAACCAATTGTTGTAAATCAAGTAAAATCTGGCTTTTTGTTTGAAATAAAACGATTCTGTTTGATCAAAACGAGTCTATCTAAAGAACAATAATTTGTATTCAATTGTAATTTTGTGTGACATCTTATAATAATTTAATATGACATTCCACAAAATAATAAGACCTGTAATAAATTAAGTCGACATTTTAATTTAAATGATGCAATGTTTGAAATTAAATTTATTGTAACACTACTGTAATATAATATATAGGTATATTGTGAGTTTAAACTTTTATTAATTTGAAAACCATAAGTTATAATACAGTGTACCTATTGAAAATATTATTTTTAAAACCTTAGGTACTAACCTGAATGCAAATAAATTATTTGATTTGATGGTTTATAAAGCCAAATGTTACATAATAAAAATATTTATGATTATGCATTACTCATTAAAGATTGGTTGGTTAATGAATGAAACATTGTGTATTGGTTTAAATAATAAGTCTTTATTATTTCTTAGCTAATTCCTCTAAAGCTGATGCTATCCTGAAACAAAATTAAACAGATAAAATAATTATTTGTCTATGTATAATAACTTTTTATAAATACCTATTCATATTGTTACCTGGATAATACTTCAATTTTCTGTATCTTATACTCTTTTTCGAATTCTAATTTCTCTCTTTCTATTTTAATTATTTCTTCATCAAAGGATGCTGAAATATACCGAAATATAAGTACATGGCACATAATTTAGTAAAAAGAAATGATTTATGTCTATCACAATAAAAAGTTTTAATCATACAGATTTCCAAATGTGTAGTTACCAAATCTTTTCTGAGGTGGAACATAATTTTCACTGTCCATATTCTGTGATGTATCTCCACTCCCTTCTGAACTCAATCTTCCACTAGTGTCGCACACTGACTGCTGCTGTTTCAGTGCCCTTTTCTTTGTATTTGATTTGAGATCACGCCAAGTCTGAAGACCAACATTTATTGCTCATATTTTATAAGCTGTAATTTTATTTGTTAATAGTATGGCCAGATAATTAATTGAATATATATTCACTATTATACTTGTTTACCTGCTTCCATTTATCAACAGATTTAACAGCTCCTCCCATGGAATTAAGTGTGGTTGTAAGATCATGCCACTGTGCCTCCAAGTCTTCTCTTTCAAGCCCTGAATTGAAAAGACCCTTAGCGACATCGGAATGGTCTTGCATGAAATCCATCAATGCTGTCACTTGAGCTGCAGTTGCATGTCTTTTAGATGAATCCATCACTCCTATACCTTAGGAAAAAACATTATCGATTCAAGAACTATGAATTAAGGGAACTTACTTTACATAGTAATAAATTTGCTTATCATACCATGTTAAGGAGTACGAAATATAGAAATTCTTTCGATATTTTATTCAAGTTCTATTAAATAAAGTAAGAATTTTGTTTCGTGTTTATAAACCTTTATTTACATTACAGCTGTAGCTGTCAATGTCAATCAAATCACAGATATTTTTTTTTTTTTAATCTTATTTTTTTTTTATTTTTTTTTTATTTAGATATAGGCTCGCGCTTGACCACCATCTCACCTGATTTCCTCACGGAACAGGCTAAGGTCTGAGACCATGCTGCCTAGTCATTAGTACATATTTTTCTTGAGTAGGGAAAGGTTCAAACAAATCACAGATAACTATATACTACTCAGAAGGTGGAAACACAACACCCGACCCGACGCCATGCCACCCGACGCCTGCTGACGCGTTGTAATACTAATCCATCCCATACATTTAGTATGGTCTTGGTCAGAGACACATAGTCAACACGCCATGTGACGACACGCAATCACACGCGACAACACCCAGTCGGTTTGGATCAGTGTGTTGCCGGGAGAGGGGGAAAACACGCCACCCGACGCCACAGAATAAATAATAGTACACCGACGCTTCGCACACAGTGTGTCTCTAGTTAACACCCGACAACACGCGTCAGTCAGTCGAGAGCATGATCAGTGATGCCAACTTAGGGTAATTTACTCTAATTTAGAGTTAAGTTTCATCAGCACGGTAATTTTTAGGGTACAAACTCGGTGAGGGTAATTTTACGTTTATGCTTTAATAGAAATGATTAACTTATTTCAGTCAAATTTGTAATGATGGACAAGTTTAAATATTTCCTTTGAACCCGCAATTTTCGGTTTTTATTAGTCAAGTATTTGGTATGGTACAAATCCCTAAATAACCAAATTTTAATGGTTTCAAATATTGAAATTTGTTTGTTCTGGTGTTACAACAAGAACAAGAACACTACAACCCACCATCGCACTGACACTTATTATCTATAAATAACCCAAATTCCTTGTCTCAACACATAATACCACGAAATCATAGAAAATCAAACAAAACCGAGTTTGTTTGTCAAACCTGCCATTGTATTAGAGTTTGACAAACAACAGAAACCGGCCACGGTAACAAAGACAAAAAATAATCTTTTGTCCTTATTATTTACATGGAGCTGCCAATTAGCCATCTCGCTCTATCAATCAAGCTCATTTTAAGGCTTAATCTATAGGTACTTTATCTAAGGTGTTGTAGCATCATGTGGGGTGTTGCATATGTGCACGGTACGCGTCGGGTGTCGTGGGGTCGGGTCGGGTGTTAATAATGTGTTTCCACCTTAATTCGCCTTACTGTCACCAGTGTCACTCGCAATACATGAAGTTATACCTTCATGCTCGCAATCTCGCATCGCTATCGCTGACATTGACAATATTATGATTTTTATCATCTGTCAAAATACAAAACTTAACCTATGAATTAACTGGTATTTACTCAAGATTTTAGATCGAATGACCTTAAATTATGGCACTATGGACTTGGGTGAGTACTGTAGACAAAGCATTAGTATAACTGCCATTGACTTATTCTCTATCTGTTGATGGATGTATTTAAAAAAAACCTTTTTTGTAGTGGTCTCATGTACAGTGGATGTTACTTTCAGGGAGCTAACTCACATGGACAGTTAGGAGTGGGTACTACAAGTGAACAAGTTGAAAAGCCTAGCAATGTCGATGTACATTTGTATGATAACAAAATAAAACAAATTGCTTGCGGAGGTGGCCATACGCTTCTGATAGATGATGCAGGCAAGCTTTATTCTTGTGGATGGAATTCAAAACTCCAACTAGCAAGGGACACGGAAGTACATAATATAGAAAGAACATGGCCTTTGAGTGGTGTTACTTTTACAAATATAGTATGTGGTTGGGACTTCAGCTGTGGAGTAACAGACGACCAAACAATAATTATTTGGGGTTCTAATGCTTATGGTCAATTGGGAATGCCAACAACACCGAAAGAATACTTCTCAGAAGTTATGAAACCGATTAGACTCCCAGTGCATGCTATTCTGGTATCTATGGGTCTTCGACACACAGCAATAGTCAATTCAAAAGGTGAAGTGTGGACCACAGGATGTGGTAGACATGGTCAACTAGGATTGGGGAATGAAATTTTGTCTTCTGACAGATTTCAGAAGGTGCAGGGTGTTGGTAAAATATCACATTTAGCTTGTGGACAAAACCACACTGTAGCATGGTGCTCTGAGGAGAGAGCCTTGTATGTTTGGGGTGATAACAGACATGGCCAGTTGTTGCTTTGTTCTGAAAAATATAAAAAGGTATTTAAACCCAATAAAATAGATATAGGTGTTAAACAAGAAGTAAAAAAGCTGTTGAGTGGTTGGACAAATGTTATATTGTGGTTAGAGGATGGCACTCTCTTATCCTGGGGCAGAAATAATTGGGGACAATTGGGAACTGATAAAACAGTGGTACCAGGAACATTTACACATATCAAGCTGCCAGGTTAGTAAAACCTTTTCTTATAATTCATTTGCATTGAGAAAATGGTAAGTCATTGTTGTCAGCCGGCCCCTCGACCAATCGGGTCAAAAGCTTTCTAATTTGTTGAGAGCCATGAGAGAGTGAGATGTGAGGAGCCGGCTGACAATGATGACTCACTATTTTCTTAATGCTTATGAACTATAATCACCACCTTCAGGTGTCTCAAAAACTTTAAAAAAATTCCTTTTCTTGGATAAATGTTTTCAGGAAAAAAAAAAAAACAAGCAAAGAGTTGTTATATCAGGCAAAAACTAATGCTTTGCATTGACTGTATTTATATTATAATCATATCAATATTTGTATTTTTCAGATGGCAGACAAGTACAAGATGTAGCATTAGGTTCCGAGCACACAATTTGTTTAGCCAAAGACAACACTCTCTGGGCTTGGGGATGGAATGAGCATTTCAACACAGGCATTGATTTAGGAAACCAAATTCTACAGCCTACTTTAGTGCCTTTGGAAATAGATAAGGATCAAAAGATTACACAAATCTATGCTGGTGGTGCCCAAAACTTTGTTGTTACTGCAAAGTAAATAATGATAAAAACTGATTATCAAGAGCAATTAAATGTTGCTATCTGTGATAGCCAAGTAATCACACAACCTAATAATGCAATCACAATATTATATTATATGACTCATGCATGTAATGCATATTATATTGTACATTTAAGAGATGTACTTAGTTTGTTTTAATTAAAATAATAAAATTGTACTTTAATATTCTTATTGAATTTGATCTCAGGGTTTATATGCTGAACAAAAAGTTTTATTCATTTGATTATCTTAGATTATGAAATGAATAATTAATTTATCAACATTTGTGTAAACATTATTACTTTGTTGTTTTTATTACTCATACATTTATTTAATTTATCGACATTTTATTCGTCAAAAAAAAAATATAATGGGAATATCTCAATAATTTGATCAGGTTTTTACTCAATAGCTACGAATTTGTATGTTTTTTTTTAAACGCTTATAAAATATTTTTTTGAGTTTTATTATTGCACAATCATTTAATAAATGTAGGTGCTTGGTGCTATGACATTTTATGTAGTGAAATGTGGCGTTTTTGTTATTTTGTTCTAAGTTGCAATATACTAATATTAAAAGTATTATTACCTGTTAATGTAACATAAATAAAACAATAATATGACATACACGTGTGATTTTATTGAAATATTGCACATGTATTGCATCATAATAAATAACAACTATAATAATGACTAAAAGCATATTAAAATTGTGTACAGTGAAATATGAAAATATAGTGTGGACAATACAACAATTAAAGAAAATATCGCATGAGTTTTGTAGAGCTAATAATGACAAGGCGACAATAAATTATTTTCATGCTTTACTGTACACATGCACTATTGAATAGGGAATAGTGACTATTCCAATACAGAGGTATAAAATACTGCAGTTACAGCACTTACTGTATGTAGGCAAAGTTGTTTTATTAAATATCTTTTAATAATAACGTGGTATTTTACTCTACAGTTTACAATTTATTATAGTGTTTGCAAAAACTTATAAATGCCAAAAAATTATTACTTACCTAGGTAATTTTTTTTTTCACACTTTTTACATACAAATTTTCAAAAAAAAAGAACCCAACAATTTAAGAGACATATTGAAAATTTTGTAAAGAAAAATCTACTCCAATTTGGTATAATACGAAAACGTAATATAAAATGTTTAAATGGTCAATGCAACAGCACTTAATTATTAGCTATCTAATATCTATCACAAAATGGAGGTTACATAGGAACAAATAAAGCACCATACAATTTCTCAGAAACAAATTTTCAACATATATGTAGAACTACAACAAGAAATCTTATACTGAATAAAAAGATCATGCATAGGCAAGTGAGTCTTCTTCAGTATAATACAGAAAATATTTAGTGATTAGAACTTGTTGTTGAAAATATGATTTTGACTGTTGATCTACTTAAAATGTCATGATCTCATGTCTCTATGTAGGTTTTATTTTATTAGGATTTTAGGATAGTCTTATGTTAAGGTACGCAACAAAATAAAATAATGAAACTGATGTAGGTAAGTAGTTACCTGGATAACATTGCATTCATGCAGAATAATAATACAAAACAATAGTAGCTGTTGCAAATGACCATTTTCATAATATAAACAGAACTGTTATTATTGCTTCTTATAAAAATCGATTAAACATACTAAGACACATGGTTATATGAATGTCCAGCATGCATTTGTGCAATATTGAGCAATATTAACAGGATTTTAATATCATATTCACAAAGCAATGTTGAACAGCCCAGCATGTTCATTAGTTTAGATTGCTACCTTTTTCTTTCGCCTTTTTGTGTCTTACGTTTTTCTTTTTTCTCCTCCTTTAGCTGCTTTTGTTTTTCCCTGAAATCACAAGATTTTAATTACATTAACAGTAATATTTTAGAGCAGTGGTGGCCAAGTGGTAACCGGCCCCGACTTATCGTGTCGTAGGTTCAAACCCAAGCAGATGCTTTACTTTGTTTTAATTATTTTATCACCACTGCTCTTACAACTGTTGGGTTGCAGGCATTTGCTGGATGCGAGTGTATCAAACATATTGAATAATAATTCAGCTATTAAATAAGAATAACTCACTTGTGCAATGAGTGACTGATTCTCAATGAATTTTGTCTATGAGGGAACACAATAGAGTTAATCAGGCAGAGGTACAGGACATGTTTGCATGATTTTACCTGTCTTCTTTATCTTTTTCCTTTTTTTTCTGGGCATCAAGTCGGGCTTGTTCACGGCGCTCTCGTGCTGCAGCATGGACATCTGCTGCATTAGTGTTCTTAACTAAGTCTGGACCAACAGCCTCCTCTTCTTGTACAACGTCTTCCTGTAACACATTATATTTCCTTATGAACAAGATCACTTTTGTTGTTTTGGCCCAAGTTAACATATTTCCTTCGTTTTTCCCATCTATGGAAGCACCCTCATCTTTTGGAAAAAAAGGACCAAATTAATGTCCGTAAGGATTGAGGAGCCATTTTATATATCTTAATGAAATTAATATACTTATTTAGTAGTAAGTTAAAAAAAATTGTAGGTTCGTTCCTCGATTTAATAGTATAATACTTATGAACATAAAGGTGGCTCCTTAATCTAAATGTTTGGATTGAGGAGCGACGTCAGAACTAGGAACATCATGGATTAATATTTATCATAATTCGGTATGATTTTGTAGCATTTGAGAGTATTTAGTAGACAAAATCGGTTGCATTAAAATTAAAAAAGTTATCATACGTTATATGTGGCTCCTCAGACCATACATACGACTCGTCATTTTTCAAAGAAGCAGTAGTTCAGTTAATGCGCAATTTCTTCGTCATTTAGTATTAAGTATATTAGATTTGTAGGACAAAAATCAGTAATTAAAAATCAGTAATTAAAAATCAGTGCATTGGGATATATGGCACATTTTAACTGGCTCCTCAATTGAGACAAAAGACTTCGGTAAATAGATTTTCTTCTTATCTACTGATAATTGTGACGAAATTTGGAAAAATACCATCTTATTTTGTATAAATTTATACTAAATGTATGTATAATCCTGCCATAAAAAAGTAAATATCTACGAAGTTATTACCAATCCTTTAATTTCCTATCAAATTCTTTTGTAGGGTGTCCATGAACAAACTAAATTTTTTTTTTCTCCAAAAACACAAATAGAAATCTATTTATGTTTTTAAATTTTATTTCAACTTATTATTGAAATCCTTGACGGTCCAACAGATTGAATATTATTTATTTTCCTGTCTATTCCATTTACAAATTAGGGTCTCCATTCTCACTAGACATAAAATATTAAAAATAAATTACGGTCACCAATTCTATTAGTAATAAGAAAAAAAAAGATGAATAAAAGATTCTAAAGATTTCGCGTCAATGCCTTTTTAGGGCTCCGTAGCTAACAAGGAACTCTTAAGGTCTATCCACACATATCAGGGCCGTGCCCGGGACGTGCACGGGCCCGTGCACGGACGTGTGTGAACGAGTTCATGTTTTTTTTCTTTATTTCTTTTTTTTTTAAACCTATAGGAGCGTCCTCACTGGGAGCATTCGTTCGTGAGCATTTGTAAACAAGCAATCGTAGACGAGCAACAAATGCTTCCCAGCAGTGGCGGCCTTAGGGGGTGGCGAACAGGGCAATCGCCCGGGCCTCGCTCTTGCAGGGGCCTCGCGCTACAACCCAAAACGCTTACAATTTTATCCTTAGCAAACAGTTATTCATAACAATAAAATAAATTTAGTCGTTTAAGTATTGCATAGAGTTAAAAATAATAAAAAAATTACTTTATTTTATCAGAGGGCATCACTGTCCGTTCTTAGTTCAGCGGATTTTCAATTTTAGAACGTTGGTTGTTTTATTTTGTTCCATCTATGCTACTGTCATTGTAAAACTATGCCTTCTTGTTGTAACTAGAAAGTGTTTTAATGTGAGAAAAGCACGCGTTATCTGCTGTGATTGGTTGAATGAGTTTTCAACAGCCAATTACAGCAGATAATGCGAGATTGACAATTTGTCACATTAATTCTGCGATAATTTAGAGCTGAGAAACTCGGGGTAGTAATAATAATTGCCAAGTTTTCCATTTCACGTATTTCATCCCATACATTGTAAAAAGGACAAGGGCCTCGCAAATATCTGCCGCCCGCCCGGAGCCTCGCAGCGGTTAAGGCCGCCCCTGCTTCCCAGCGAGCCCAGCATTCGCGTTCAAGCAAAACTATGAACGTTCGAGACGAACCTTTCTTTGCGAGCTTGGAGCATTCGAATACGATCTCGTTAAATGTCATTCATTTCAAAATGTCGGATAGAGCGCTTGTGGCTGCAGCATTTTTGTTTTTTTATTGACCTCGAAGGCCAAGATCAAGAAACTGTTCCTTGCTTTACAAGTTGCCAGTAATATTCCTCAAGGGCGTCGCCAGCCGATGGCCTAGGGGGGGGCAAGTTGATATGGAGAATGAGAAAAGTATGAATTGTAGGTGAAGTCGAGAGCACATGAAGCTTTTCACTTGTAGTACGAGCCTTACATCTACAGCGATTGTAATAATATCGGTATAATTCTCGCCAAACTTCTTGGCCGTCCCGAAGTTGGCTGCAATGTCTGCGCAGTAGTAAATCATACAAAAACATTACCGATCCATGCCTTGCGCATCGGAAAGCCAACTTCAGGGCGGCCCAGAAGTTTGGCGAGCACTATTCAGAGTCCAACATGTAAAGCTACGCAACTCTACCGTACACGTTGTGCACGGAAGTGTGATCAAAATTTTCAACGCTTTTTCGTGTCGGGAAAGAAGGTTTTTGCCTATTTTAGGATATCAACAACGGTTCGATCTGTTGGGTTTGGTTTATATATATACATTCGCGACGTACGGGAATGATCAATCAAGCATGACTTGCTTGATTGTCAAAGTGTCAACAGTCAAAGACTTAGGACTGTGCTTGCTTTACATTTGGCAACTTTTTTAGAATCTCTAGGGGGGGGCAGCTGCCCCCCCCTGCCCCCCCTTGGCGACGCCCTTGATATTCCTACATACATACTCATTCATTTCATCATCTGAGTACTCGCTTTCAGGCGTTTTATTTGCGTGAACATTCGACTGCGAGCCGTTTCCGCGAAAATCATTGCGACGTCCACACCGGCCGAAGTTCGCGCTTGCGTGTAAGCTCGGCTCAACGTCCACACCACTCGAATATTCGACGTCGAATGCTCATTACAAGTGAATGCTCTCAGTGAGGAAACTCCTTATGAAGAATATCTGTACATACCTACCTATATTTCAATATTGTCGATTTATTAAAAATTAAATTTCAAAAACTTGTCATCCTGGTTACATTCATATAACATGGTCACCCTTAATAGCGAATTCTTAAGGAATATCGAAAAGTAATTTGTTTTTCAGATACCGAATATATACAATGCTGATCTCTACTTAAGTATTTAGGAGACATTCATACTAAATGTTAGTGTCTCTGGTTCTTGATTCCGTTGTAATCTCAGGTAGGTACAGTAACATCAGGATTGAGGAACCAAATATAATGCGTTTATTTACTAAATGATGAAGAAATTTCGCATTTATTAAATTACTGCTTCTTTGAAAAATTACGAGTCCTATGTATGGTCTGATGAGCCACATATAATGTATGGTAACTTTTTTAATTTTAATGCAACCAATCTCAGATTTTGTCTACTAAATACTCTCAAATGCTACAAAATCATACCAAATTATGATAAATATAGATCCATGATGTTCCTAGTTCTGATGTGGCTCCTCAATCCAAACATTTAGATTGAGGAGCCACCTTTATGTCCATCTAACTTTTGAAGTATTATACTACAAAATCGAGGATAGAACCTACAATTTTTTTAAACTTACTACTAAATAAGTATACTTATTTCATTAAGATATGAAAAGTGGCTCCTCAATCCTTACGGACATCCAAATTATCTGACATTTTCCACACTAGGAATTTCTGGCTTCACGCATTAGCCTCGTCAAACATAAGCAATAGACTTTTTGTTTGACAACACTGTTTTTCAACGCCATATTTTAGAATAGTAAAATTTGTTCTAAGTGTATGTATATGTTTCACGTCTTAGTTATTCTGTCAAGTGTCAATTAGCAGATAAAATAGAAATTACCATTGTTTTAATCAGATTCAGCGTGATGGATACTCAAAGGGTTAATTAAGTATTTTATACACTGTACACATTTTTATCTGAGTAAATAATTAATTAAAGTTTCTACAAATAAAATCTAACAAGTTGAAACAGTAAAATAGCATGGCATGACATTTCATCATAACCTCTCACATGAAACATAAAATAACCACTTAATATATCATAATACCTCATTATCTGGGAGCTGACTATACTGGGCCAGTATTGCTTCACGTATCTTTTTTTCTTCATCGGTGTATTCTCGTCGAGTAGTTGTAGCAGGAGCTTGAGATTCTAACAATTTGGCTAGCCGAACATCTACATCCGTAACGGGCTTTGGGGTTTCTTCCTGGACTCGACATGACTCCCACTTTGCTATTATCTCATCTATGTGACTGGAAATGTCCTTCTCCTATTAAAAAGCACGAGTAATTAGAGAAAAAAACAAACTAAACCCTGCCTAGAACCAGTTGATACTTACCACTATCTCAGATAGTATGCCTTCTAAAGCATCTTTTTTCTCATCCACACTATCTTCGCTTTCTAAAATACCTGATATGTACGATCCGAAAACTCCTTCGTCAGTTTTAAGCGATCTCAACTTTTCAGTTAGCCACGGCTCAAAGTCACTCGTAGCCATCGCCATATTGCTAGTTTGAAGTTTCATGAAATTTCAAAAATTGACATTTTGTTTTTGGAGGTTTTGAAATTTTTGAACAGGTAACATTCACGAAACATTTAAAAAAACGGAGTCAGCAAATAGTATGTCTACGTTTAGGAGCTTAGATAAAGTACCTATAGATTAAGCCTATTAATTAATGAGCTTGATTGATAGAGCGAGATGGCAGCTCCATGTAAATAATAACGACAAAAGATTATTTTTTGTCTTTGTCACCGTGGCCGGTTTCTGTTGTTTGTCAAACTCTAATACAATGGCAGGTTTGACAAACAAACTCGGTTTTGTTTGATTTTCTGTGATTTGGTGGTATTATATTATGTTAATTGAGACAAGGAATTTGGTTATTTATAGATAATAAGTGTCAGTGTGATGGTGGGTTGTAGTGTTCTTGTTCTTGTTGTAACACCAGAACTAACTATTGTTGTCTCATGTGCGGCCACGCCAGTGCTTAATCTATAGGTACTTTATCTAATTTTAGGAGTCAAAACGAGAGCATCCATTGTGCCACACTCACAGAATGAATAATAACAAGATTGTATTTCAGGGCTTATTACACTACACTATACGATATCCAGGGCCCTAAAGGGCTAACCCTAATTTAGGGTGGTGTAATAACAGTTAGAAAAGTTAGGGTTCCCAAAATATCGACCTTATTGACTCGGAATCATGAAGTGACTCGGTATTCAGGACCCTGAATACCGTGTAGTGTAAAGCCATTAAACCCTAATTTAGAGTGGTGTAATATCTTTTAGGCATTTAGGCATAGCTGGGCATTAACTCCTTAATCCGTTAATCGATAATTAACGAAGTTAACATTTTGATTAATGAATTAACTTTTAAAAATATTAACGGTCACATTAACTTCCGTTAATATGCAGAAGTCCGTTAATCGTTAATCCAATGCCTAATAGTTCTATCGCACGGCACTGTCAAGTGCAGGGCGGCGCGTGGCAGCGAGTGAGAAAGAAATCTGCGAAGAGATTTGTTTCGTTTGATCATTTCATTACTTAGCGTCGGTGCTTAGAGTGACGAGTGTTTTGTTTGTTTGTTGTTATTATAAATTACTGTCAGTGATCATTTGCGTGTTGATAATTGATAAATACAAGTATTTTGTTTTGTTCCTAACCTGTTAACTTCCAGAACCTAAACTAACAGGTTTTATAAGTTCACTAACGCAACGATATAAAGATGCAATTTATATTAACGGATTAACGATTAACGTTAACTTGCGTTAATTCTTCCGAAATGTAACGCTTTAACGTTTAACGAAGCTAACTTTTTTTGTAGCGGATTAACGATTAACGAAGTTAACTATTTGATTAACGGTGCCCGGCTATGAATTTAGTGTTTCCAAAATATCAACTTTATTGACTCGGAATGGTGGAGTGACCCGGCTGGGATTCAGGGCCCTGAATACCGTGTAGTGTAGTAAGCCCTTTGTTTTAAAATGATTTGACAGCAGCCATTGCGCCGCTAGCGACATCTGCGCTCAGCTTTGCGTTCACATCCCCATTACAGATGTATACTAATTGTCTTACGTATTTTTACTATAAATAAAACAACACTAACATTAAATAAGTACTGCTTTATTCATGTCACATATGGTGATCGTCAAGATCCACAAAACACGAGTTCATAGACTTGAACTTTACATGGTAGCAAAGCTGCAAAATGTTACAAGAATACCAAATTTATGAACCCATACAAAATTACAAGTGCAAAAATAGACGCGCTCACGAAAGACAACTATGATACATGGGTGATACAAGTAGAAGCCGTCCTAGTGAGGCAAAAACCGCCGACGACGTAGATCCTCGTAGGTCCTTCTTACAGATTAGCTAAATCTGAACTGGTCCTTATTATCGCTCCATCTGAGCTTAAACAAATTAAAAACTGCGGCACTGCCAAAGATGTTTGGGACAAATTTAAAAATACTTATGCCAGTAAGGGACCTGCACGAAAGGCGTCTCTACTCAAACAAATGATCCTAACGAAACTAGAAGGACACGACGTACGCAGTCACTTGAACAAGTTTATGGATACAGTGGACAAACTGGCCGACATTAACGTTATCATCAACGACGACTTGTTAACTATCATGATGCTATACAGTCTCTCTCCTGATTATGAAAACTTCAGAGTTGCTACTGAATCGCGCGACAGTCATCCGAAGCCAGAAGAGATTAAAACCAAAATATTAGAAGAATTTGAAGCACGTCACAATCAAAACGTGACCAATACCAACGAACCTGATACCTGACCTCATATGAAGAAGAAGCATTATACGCGTTCTGCCGAATTCGCAAACGAAGAGGTAACATTTTCAAACACAAGAATCACAAAGTATGTACAAACTGCTGGAAGAAAAACAACGAGAGGTCTATGAAACAAAACACTGACTCTCATCGTAACAATTATGCTACACAGTGTCTTCTTACACGCAACAAGAAGCCTGTGAACAATATTTGGATCCTGGACAGCGGCTGCACATCACATATGACTTTTCGACGAGACCTATTTAAAAATATCGAGAAAACATCCAGAAAACTTAACTTTGCAACTGAAGATTGCACTGCAGAGATTGAAGGCAAAGGTACAGTCTCTTTCATTTCGAAAAATGGAGACGGTGAAGCTCTCACTCACCTAAAGGACACGCTGAACGTACCTAATCTGTGCACTAACCTACTGTCAGTTATCAAGATGACAGATGCCGGCTGTTCTGTTCTCTTCACAAAGAACAAAGCGACGGTCAGTAACCCAAAAGCTGGAATAACTCTCACTGCTGACAAAGAAGAAAATGGTCTCTACCACGTCAAACCAAACAAGCATGAGTGCAACAACCTGGCCAATGAAAAAGATGACGTAGCTCCTACATCTTCAAAGAAAACGGACTCGGCAAACATGAACATCTCTAACTGTCACAGAAAACTTGGGCACATGAACGCCAACGATTTAAAACATGCACTCCAAAACCAAACTCTACTCGGTTTGAACTTCAATGCATCAGAAACATTACCGAAATGAGAAATCTGCATTCTAGCTAAAATGCACCGAGTACCAGCTCCCCGTGAGAAAACAACACAATGTACATCTTCTTAGAATATACGCTTTTAGTAGCGGGAGGAACGCAGTTGTGGAAGCAAAGTAAACAGTTTAAAAGGTACAACGAAATTTATGAATTATTTCAACTTATTACATCGGACAGATTTTCTTGACAACTCCGTTATTTTCAAAGTCACTATGGTCAGGTATGGACAATTACTTTTTCTATGGAGCAAAGGCTCCAAGGAGTCCGTATTTAACACTTCCCTTAATTGCCTGTTTGACATATACCTAGTTTAATACATGTCCTTTGATGGGTGGGCTTTGGCACAGCCTTGGTCAAAAAATCAGCCAGTTGCTTACTCGAGCTTACTTTCATGACCACTATGTCTCCCTCTGCCACGATTTCTCTTATGAAGAAATGTCTTATCCTTATGTGTTTTGTTCTCTTGTGGAACTCAGGGTTGTGTGCCAGGCGTATAGCAGCTTCGTTGTCAACATGCAGTACTGGTACTTCTCTTAATTCAGTCAGATCATTAAAGATCCTACTGAGCCATATTAATTCTCTGGTAGCTTCACTGGCTGCGACGATTTCCGCTTCGGTCGTTGATATGGCGACTAAGGCTTGTCTTTGACTCAGCCATGATACAATGCCTCCAGAATAGCAGCATGCCACTCCTGTGGTTGAACGTCCACTCAGTTGACAACCACCGTGGTCAGCGTCACTATAGCCTTCCAATAGGCCACATTCATGGTTGGCCTTGTACCTTATTCCAAAGGAACAAGTGCCTTTAATGTAGCGCATAATCCTTTTTACTAGAAGACAGTCTTCTTTAGTTGGCGACTCTAGTTTCCGGGATGCAACTCCGACAGCATATTCAATATCTGGGCGTGTTCCGGTCATCAGATATGCGAGGGACCCAACAGCTTCACGATACGGGAAGTGTGCCTCTACTGCATCAACTTTCCCTGATTGAGCATTATCTATAGGCGTCCCAATTGAATTGCAGTTTCCCATTCCAAATCGATCCAGGACCTTCTTGGCATAGGCTTCTTGTTTGATGAAGATAGACCCGTCTGTTTCTCTGACTATTTCGAAGCGATCGACACAACCTGCGTCTTACTACCTAGTAAGACGCAGGTTTTGTCGTAATTTGCAGTCTTATCTTCAAATATTTAGAAAGCTGTTGGCAAGGTCCTCATCAGTAGCAGCTATCAAACCGTCATCAACATAAAGGGTGACGAGTAGCTTTTTGCCATTAACTTGTTTGGTATACAGACAGCAGTCGGATACAGTTTGTTTAAAGTCCATATCAAGCAGAATTAGTTCGAAGCAAGAATTCCAACACCTTGGGGCTTGTTTTAGACCGTACAGGCTTCGGTTAAGCTTTAAAACATTTGACGAACCATCAGTGTAGCCATCCGGTTGATGTACATAAATCTCTTCTTGAAGTTTGCCGTTTAAGAATGCAGTACACACAACAAACTGGACAAGATGTGGATTCTCTTGCGTACGAGCAACCGGACTAAAAATCTGTTCATAGTCGATGCCTTTTCGTTGTTTAAAGCCTTTTACGCCAAGTCGGGCTTTATATTTATCGATAGAGTCGTCAGGGTTCCTTTTAATGCGTAGGACCCATTTGCAAGGCAGTGCCTTCCTGCCTTCGGGCAACGGGCATGGCATCCAGATATTTAGGTCTCTTAGTGAATTAATCTCACTCTCCATTGCTTTGCGCCATTCTTCGCTATCCTCTCTCACAATGGCTTCTTTGTAGGTTACTGGGAATCTCTCAGTGATTACCGAGCACACAAAGTCCTCGTATCTTTTGGGTCTCGCGATTGTGGATATCTCTCTAAGATTGTAGCGAGGTCCATGTTCAGCTGGGGTACCATCAGCAGATGAAGGCTCAGTAATCTCTAGCTCTTCTTCGTCGCGAGGCTCAGTGACCTCCAGCTCTCCTCCGTCGCTAGCGTCAAGGAAGACTTCGTCTAGGAGCAGAACTTGGTCATCCTCTCTATCTCCCTCTTGAGTAAGTTCCTGGTTTTCGGCATCAGGCACAGGGTCAGGGTTGCTTCTGTCATCGCTCTCGGCTCCCTCTAACCGTTTGGGTACGCTGATATTGATTTTAAAATCAACATCGGTCTGGAATGAGATATCTCTCGACTTCAGTGTCTCTCTTCCGTTCCAGATCTGGTAGCCGTCGTCGCCTTCGTAGCCTATTAGCCTGCCTTTGATGGCTTTCTTGCTCATTTTCTTGCGCTTTTTGGACATGGGCATTGCATTCACTTTCGATTATCTTTAAGTGATTTATTTTGGGTTTCTTACCGTGCCATAATTCGAAAGGAACTTTCGATTCTACTCTAGTAGGCCCTGTTCTATTGAACAAGTAAGCAGCTGTGTTTATCAGCTCTGCCCAAAGTTTTTGAGGCATTTCTCCTCTAACATAAAGCATGGATCTCGCAGCTTCGACAAACGTTCGGTTTTCACGCTCACTACAGCCGTTCTGCTCCGGCGTTTAAGGCATTGTCAGCCTATGCTGAATACCGTGTCTTTGCAGTATTTTCCGGACTTCCTTGTTATCAAACTCACCACCGTTGTCACTCAGTAAGGTTTTGACAATGTGCCCAGCGTTCTTAGCTTCTTGGAGCATCTGTGTAAGTTTGTCTTTTACTTCTGACTTATGCTTTATGAAGTCCACAAAGCGGTAGATAGAGTAATCGTCCTTAAACAATACAAAATACTTGTATTTCGAGATACTTTCAGTTTCAAGGAGCCACAAACGTCGGTGTGTTAACGTTAACGCGATTGAGCGTGAGTACAAACTCGCACTAAGGCTTCAGATTTGGTACGAGCCACACATCGTTAAGTGTTATCTTCTCCCTTAAATTATTAACATTTGTTTCTACCACCACAGTGCCTTTTCCTACGGCAGAAATTGTGCTTCCGTCAGCTGTTATTACTGTGTGCTCTAGACAAATTCTTAAAAATGGCTGAAGAAGTCGCTCCTAACTGCGATGTGGGTTGTTGCCCCGTTATCGACAAACCAGTTCTCTCGGTCTTGAGCTTGTCCTGTGGTGCATGCGTATACCATTAGCGAGATATGTTGCACCTGCTTGGCGTATGAGCCTGTGCCTGATGTGCCTTGAGTAGATTTAGGTGGCCTCCCATCTCTAATCCACTTCTTGCAATTGCGCACTCTGTGTCCTTTCCTAGAACAGTAGTTGCAGATCAGTTGCTCCTTGTCCTTGTCATGCTTGGTAGGACGCTCATTGGGTGTAGCCATTGGCGCTTCCTGTTTGGGAATCTCTTCGCTGCCCAGATCTCTTTCGAATGCACAGAGGTGAGTCGTCATACTGTCTATGGTCTTCTCCGTCTGCTTAAGCATGAGCCAGCTTGACTTGAGGTACCTTTCGTCCAACGTATCTAACACCTTGCATATGAGAAACATCTCGGGCAGTTTAGCAGTAGCGTCAATCTTCGAGACCTTCGAGGCCTTCAACTCATTCCAGAGGTTCTTTAGTTTTTTATTTATTTATCGATAGGCTCGCGTTTGACCACGATCTCGCCTGATGGTAAGCGATGATGTGGTGGACGGTGAAGCACGCTTGCCTAGAAGTAACCTATTCACTCTTTTGGCCATGTGGGTGGGTATGTCATCCACTTTGTCGTGCTTCAGTCCAAAGAACATTTTCTTGACAACACCGTTATTTTCAAAGTCACTATGGTAACAGACAATTACTTTTTCTATGGGGCAAAGAGTCCAAGGAGTCCGTATTTAACACATCTGAACTCATAGAAATCGTTCACACCGACGTCTGTGGACCTATCCGAACGCCCACATTAAGCGGTAACAAATACTTCGTCACCTTTATTGATTACTACAGTCGCTACAGTCGTGTGCACGTACATGCTGAAAAACAAGAGCGAAGTCTTAGAGAAATTCAAAGAGTTCAAACAGATGGCAGAAACTCACACAGGGAAGAAAATAAAAGCCATAATCGGATAATGGCACCGAATATGTTAACAAAGAATTCGACACTTACACCTCGCACCAAAACGGAGTAGCTGAAAGGAAAAACCGCACTCTGATCGAGAAAGCAAGAGAGCTCTGACTCATCGATGCGAAAGCACCTTTAAAATGCTGGGGCGAAGCTGTCATGACTGCAAACTACCTATCTAACAGGAGTCTGAATAGTGCTATCCAGAACAAAACACCCTAAGAAGCATGGGTTGGCAGAAAGCCGTGCATTAATCACCTTTATATCTTTGGATCCAAAACGTTTGTTCTTATCAAAGGCACTAGTGGTCATAAATTCGCACCAAAAGCAATTCCCGACATGTTTATTGGATACTCTGAAACCTCAAAAGCGTTCAAAATTCTACTACCTTCCAAAAATAAAGTGGTCACATCAAAAGATATCCGCGTGATGAAATCTATGTTTTATGACGAAACAAACAAACTTAGTGTCACCGATCTCTTCCATGATGAACCTCCAAAACCTTTGAAAACGTCAAAACCAGAACGTAAGCAAGTAACAATACACTTAGACGATATTGAAGATGGAGACGGCTCACCACTTGACAGCATTAGCGAAACTGACAATGAAAATCTTGACACTACGTTGCAACAAAATTTGGTCAAAAGCACTGAAGATGTTGAACGGATCAACTGGAACATTGTAAACAACGAAAGCGACGTCCCTATCCAGTTCCAACCTTGTCGATGATGACGAACCTGTCAATATTGATGCTGAGGAAACCATATCAAGAACTTTGAGAGACAGGTCAACAATCTCAGCTCCTAAGCTATATGATGATGAGTGATGAGTTTATGAAGATGATGAGTTTATCATGGCAGCTGCTGAAGAGATTGAAAACCTGCACAAGCCCATAGAACCTGACACTTACAAAGAAGCGATGGAATCTCCTGATAAACACAAGTGGCAGGAAGCCATGAAAAACAAGATGACGTCATTAAAGGACAATCACACCTGGGACCTAGTCGATCTACCTACAGGACGCAAAGCCCTACCAAGCAAATGGTTGTACAAAATAAAAATGAACCCTGATGGTACCGTCAAAAGATACAAGGCCAGAATGGTATCAGAATGGGACTGAAGAATTTATCTATAAATTCTTAAAACTTCCGAGGATGTGAAGTATGTTGTTAGTAAGTAAGAAGAGTTAGTTTACGTACATCTTATTAACCAAGCTCGCAGAAGTCGGCTGCACACCACACCTATTACATTTCTTCGCCAGCTATATGCGAGATAGACAGCAGTACGTAGATTATAATGGGTGTGAATCCGAACCATATTACACCTGGTCCGGTGTGAGCCAAGGCAGCAATTTGGGGCCTCTCGAATTCATTATAATGATAAACGATTTGCCGGAAGTCGTCAAACATGGCTCTTGTTTATTATTTGCAGATGACCTTAAGTTGCTGCTCGAGGTTAATAGTAAATCCGATTGCGAACTATTGCAGGAGGATATAGATAGAGTAGTGGAATGGAGTCATGACAACAAGCTTTTCTTCAATGTGTCGAAGTGCTCGGTGATGAGTTTTACGCGCGCGCGTGCCCCTCTAGTACACGAGTACGTAGTGGGTGCCTCGCCTATGCAACGAGTATCTGAGGTGCGGGATTTGGGGGTTGTTGTCACTCCTGAACTGTCGTTTCGCGATCATATTTCGAGGATTTGTAAAAGGGCGTTTAGAAACTTGGGATTTGTTCTGAGGCAGACAAGGCACTTCACTAACATCGCAACAGTCCGGGTCCTGTATGACGCACTAGTCAGGAGTCATCTGGAACATAGTGCTGTCATATGGGCTCCGCATGAGGCCAAGTACACAGGAATGCTGGAACGCGTACAGAACAAGTTCACGCGCCACTTGTTCAAGAAACTATACGGGGTATATCCGTTTTACCCCTTGATGTACCCCACTCTGTTTGTGCTCGGTATGGTCGGGTACAACCAACTGGGGGTGCGACGGGAATTTACGCTTGTTTCGTATCTGGTTAGGTTACTTCGCGGCATTGAGCATAACCCAGGAGTGCTGCAGCACTTGACTCTATGTGTACCGGACCGCTATGTGTGGAGGCGGCGACGCCCGGCGCTGCTGGCCGTGCCGGTTGCCAGAACCAACCTTCTCGCCAAAACACCACTGACCCGCGCAATTCGGGTTATTAATGATCTTCACGTCAAGATCGATGTATTTACATGCCATTTGAGTGAATTCGCAAAAATACTATTGTTTATTTTATGTTATAGTAAAGATTAGAAGTTATATGTTTATGTATTTTAAATATTGTGTTTTTATATTTAGGAAATTTAGTTTATAAGTTATTATTATTTACATTCTTCGTAGTTTTATATTGGATATAAGTTAATTGTAAGACCACGCTATCGCATTAGGTATATACCTGTAATGATAGTTGTAAGGGAGATTTTAATAAATAAATAAAATAAATAAATAGTTTACAACTCTATGGTTTGGTTACCATGGATATATTTCTCTGTTATAAAATTTATATGTCAATTACAGATGTGGTCTTACGTATTTTTACTTTATATAAAACAACACTAACATTAAATAAATACTGCTTTATTCTTGTCACATAAGGTGATCGTCAAGGTCCACAAAACACGAGTTCATAGACTTGAACTTTACAAAAATAAATGGGAAGTCCACATTTATGGCTCACAAAATCTGAATTACGTTTCAATTGTGCTTATCTGGTCTATTAGCTTATGGGATAAACATCAGTACGGTGCTCCGTATTTTCAAATAAAGCTTACTTTCCTAATTTCTTCTCCTCGTTATAAGTAATATTAATACTGAATAGTCAAATCTTCAGAAAATGGCTGATGAGGACGGCGGATTGGATTACTAGGAAGCCATCATCGAAAACATTGATATTTCTGAACGAATTTTTTATCGAAATATCGTTGTCATCCTCAATATAGTGATGTGTTTTTTATCGACATACTAGATTATTCATAAATTCATAATTATACTATTCAAACCTCGAATCTTCTCTTTATAATGAGGTAAGGTTATGTTATGAGGTGTTTGTCTTGCATTGCAAAAGTAACAGGCTGATATATTTATTATAATATTACATGCTTACGAGTCGATAACCTCAGTTTTGTTCAAGTCCGAAATACTAATACTCAAAACTCGAATTAATCAATTTATGCGCTATGTTGCAAGTTCTATTCACACACGGGAACAAATAATTCAATTATTACAATCTACAGAAACTGTTAACTTAGCATGCAAACGTGAGGAAATCTCCCTCCTTAATTAGCGTACCTAATCTCTAAAAAGGAAATAACACAATATAGATATGTTATTAATTGTTACGGTTCAGATTAGTTTTAACACAATTGGCCATGACCTAGATAAATAATAAAAGTTTAAAACTCATAATCTCTCGGTAGAGATTAACTATTAATCTAACTAATCTAATAAAGAATATAGATTCTTTGCTTATAATAATATTATGGTACGAAGCCGCATATTGCTGACGAGAAAACAATATCGATAGTTTCGACTCAATGTCTCAAATAGTGTCACATCACTTATGACATTTGTGGTTTGCGGCTAGTGAGTAGCTTCAAGAGTGATTCGTGAAATATTTGTATTCTAACAAAATACGAAAATGTCTGCTAGATACGATAGAGCTATTACGGTATTTTCACCTGATGGTCATTTATTACAAGTGGAATATGCACAGGAGGCCGTTCGCAAAGGATCGACAGCGGTATGTAGTAGTTATTGGTTTGGTTAGAAACAAGTAAACCGCCGATGATTTAGCGTATTTAGAATAAAAAAAACCAATATATTTTTTCATTCCAGGTCGGTGTAAGAGGCGCTGACGTAGTTGTGTTAGGAGTTGAAAAGAAATCAGTTGCAAAGTTGCAAGAAGAAAGAACTGTTAGAAAGATCTGCCTTCTGGACGACCATGTCGTAATGGCTTTTGCCGGATTGACGGCAGATGCTAGAATTCTCATCAACAGGGCTCAAATCGAGTGCCAGTCGCATAAACTGACTGTTGAAGACCCTGTTACTTTGGAATACATCACTAGATACATAGCAGGACTCAAACAAAAGTACACCCAAAGTAATGGACGACGACCTTTTGGTATTTCTTGTCTGATTGGAGGTTTCGATTATGATGGATTCCCTCATTTGTTCCAAACTGAGCCATCAGGCATTTACTATGAGTGGAAGGCTAATGCAACTGGCAGATCTGCCAAAACTGTCAGAGAATTTTTGGAAAAGAACTATACTGCTGATGAAGTTGCAACAGAAAATGGCGCTGTTAAGGTAATTATTTGAATGTATATTATTATAATGTAATTCTGGCAAACTTAACTTTATCAAACTCATGACTTAGCATTTTCAACCATGCATAGTTTGTTCATAGTGCATGTAATATGTTATATTAAACAGGTTTGCTCTCACAGACAGGAGGCCTGTGCCCCAGCAGTGGGAGCATTAAAAGGCTGATAATGATGAGTCAGATTTGCAGGTTCATAGTTGTGTTCTATGGAGATATAGTATCAATTATAGGAGTTGAAGGCAAACAAAATTTACCAAGCAACATTTGGGTGATATTGAGCTATATTACTACCCTAGAACTACTAGAATAATAAAGTTTATATATAAAAATAAATAAACAGGACCGGTTGTGGTGGATATGCTTGAGGGAAGCCTATGTATAGTTCTCACCAAACTTATGGGCCGCCCTGAAGTTGATTTACCAAATGCGCAAGGCTCGAAACGGTGCTGTTTTTGTATGAGATTTACTACTGCGCGCGCAGCCATTGTAGCCAACTTCAGGGCGGCCAAGAAGTTTGGCAAGAACTATATAGCAGTAGACGTCTTTCAGCTGAAAAGATGATTATGATTCAGGAGACCAATACTGCAAGCTTCTAATGACATATTGTCACTAATGATCTGGCCATATGCATTTATGAAGCAAGTCACATGCTCATTATGGTGTGGACTCAATAATAAGGAGAAGTTATACATGTTTTAATGTAATAATATTTTTTGTAGCTTGCTATTCGTGCTCTCCTGGAGGTGGTTCAGTCTGGACAGAAGAACCTAGAGATCGCAGTGATGAGACGTGGCCAACCTATGCAGATGCTTGATGCTGATACTATCAGCTCTTACGTGTCTATCATTGAGAAGGAGAAAGAGGAGGAGGCAGAGAAGAAAAAACAGAAGAAGTAATTACTTAGTATTGTGTTAATCTTTTCTATAACTAATACATGTTTTTAAGGAAATTAATGACTATTTTATTTTACTACATTAAAATTAAGAATTCAGTAAATCTATAGTTTTAGATATTTGAGAATAAAGTTCTTTCAAATCAGATCCACACTCTTGAATAGGTCCTCTGTTTATCATAATATCATTAAACATTTGGTCCCATTCCCCATGGTAATGATCTGAATTTTCATTGTTCTTCTGAAATAAGATTATGAAGTTATTTATTTGAAGGACTTAGTGGAGGCGTTTGCTCAGCAGTGGGACAGTAATGGCTTGATGTAAGTTTGTAAAGATCAATTCCAGATGATATTCATAAATAAATCCCAATTCTTGACTGCATTAAACCCAGTTGCAGATCAAGATCTAAGCCAAGTTACAGCACTCGCCAAACTTCTTGGCCGCCCTGAAGTTGGCTGCCGATGCGCAAAGCACGGTGCAGTGCTGTTTTTGTATGGGATTTTCTACTGCGCAGCCATTGTAGCCAACTTCAGGGCGACCAAAAAGTTTGGCAAGTACTGTAGTATAGCTTAGTTCACATAGCTGAGGTATTTTTAATATAACTTAGTTGAGCTCTTGGTCTGCAACTGGCTTTTACAATTAACTCTTACCTCAGCCATAGAGACATCATCAATATGGTCATTACTTATTGAGGGTAGAACACAATTCAAAGAATTGTGGTCAATTTCTTGACCATCCCCCATCTTCCTTGCTATTTCTTGATCTGTATCATTGTCGATATTAAACTCAGCCAATAACTCAACACCTGAGTTTTCTTCCTGTGGTTCTGCGTCAAGGTCAGGCATGCTCAAAAACTGAACTGGGAAGTTATCATTACTTTGTTGACATGGTTCTTCATTAAAATTCATCAAGGTATCTTGAGATGTATCTCTGTAACAGAGAGTGAAGTATCTTTCTTAATATATAAATATAAAACCTATAAATGTCTTACTCAAGCATGCTATAGTGTAGACTGAATTGATTTGAATGTAGATAGACTAACCTACATAAATGAACATGATATGGACACTTCACCTAGATATAGTCCTCGCCAAACTTCATGGCCGCCCTGAAGTTGGTTTACCGGATGCGCGAGGCTCGAAACGGTGCTGTTTTTACCCGACTGCCGAAGGAGGGTAATGTGTTTATCAGTCTATGTATGTTTGTTCCTATGTGGCGTTCTAGAGACCAAACGCGTTGGCCGATTTTGATGGTTCTAACGTCAATCGATTCGTCTTAACCCTGCGAGTGTCACAGGCTACATTAAAATTGGAAAATAGAAAAATGGCGGATTTTGGGCGCCATATTGTGGGGGCCCAA
Source organism: Anorthoa munda (assembly GCA_945859665.1). Lineage (NCBI taxonomy): Eukaryota > Metazoa > Arthropoda > Insecta > Lepidoptera > Noctuidae > Anorthoa > Anorthoa munda. The sequence goes on along the minus strand of OX243897.1, from coordinate 41,240,125 downwards.
ATTTTTTTTCTTCCAAACCTATCGTGTGGGGTATCAAAATAAAGGGCTTTAAGAACTGATTTCAAAAATATAAAATACTTATATGTTAAAATGTACCTAATTCTACAAAAGATATCTAAAAAGTTATAAATAAAAATAGTTAACTAAAAAATTCAAAAAACCCGACTGCTTAAAAAGCGAACTAAAAAGATGTAAACAAGAAGAAAATCATGCTGTGCAGTCGGAGGATACATGTTCGCGAGCTGGCTGAGAGCTTCGGCTCTCCGATTATGCAGCAGTTTGTGCGGAGGTTGATTGTTACTAACACTAGGTAATAAGTTTTTCTATGCTACTAACACTAGGTAATAAGTTTGTATATGTTACTAACACTAGGCAATAAGTTTTTATATGTTACTAACACCCTATGGATCTTTGCGTCCGAAATAAAAGTTTATATTCTATTCTATTCTAAAACCAGATGTATCCTCTAACTTTTTTTTGTATGAGATTTACTACTGCGTAGCCATTGTAGCCAACTTCAGGGCGGCCAAGAAGTTTGGCGAGGACTATACATGAATAAGGTTTCCTAGAATGAAAGTGAAATTGCAGGCTACAGCTAGCTAGAAACACGAATCAAAATAATATTATTTTCTTTCAACTACGTAGTAATGTTATCAATAATCACTACAAAACCGATCACAAAGGAGGTATTTTTTGCTTAGAACCAAAACAGTGCAGAAATGTTATATGAAATCTCATTGTTACACAGTTTTTTATTTTTAATCTATATATACAAAAACCGGCCAAGTGCGAGTCGGACTCGCGCACGAAGTGTTCCGTACCATTATCCCAAAAAACGGCAAAAAAATCACGTTTGCTGTATTGGACCCCACTTAAATATTTATTTTATTCTGTTTTTAGTACCTATTTGTTGTAATAGCGGCAACAGAAATACATCATCTGTGAAAATTTCAACTGTTATAGCTATCACGGTTCATGAAATACAGCCTGGTGACAGACAGACAGACGGACCGCGGAGTCTTAGTAATAGGGTCCCGTTTTTACCCTTTGGGTACGGAACCCTAAAAATGAGTCCCTATTTCCCTTGGTCACGGCATCACGCGAGAACGGCTGGACCGATTTCGCTTATTCTTTTTTTGTTGTGTTTGTTATTGTTGGGAGAAGGTTATTATCAAAGATTAGTTATTATGTCAAAAAAAATATGGAGAAAAAAATGGTAAGTACCTTACCTACATAGGTACGTTAGGTATGTAGGTAAGGTAGGGTAGGGTAGGTAGGATTTGGTAGGTAGGGTAGGGTAGGGTAAGATAGGTAGGGTAGATGAATGTTTCGTGTTTTTATGGCTTAATAAAGTTTCCGGGTCAGCTAGTTAGGTATAAATTTACCACAGAGGTTTAATGTCTCCCATTAAGTTTAATATAAAATGTATTTCATTTTTTTATCTTTTTTTTTATGTATGGATCGTAGCAGGTGGCGTTATGTAGTTTCTGCCTGTCCCCATGGGAAAAAGGTGTGAGTTTATGTATGTATGTATGCATTATATCAAAAAGATACTGCCTGAAAATAAAAATCTGCTGATAAAACCGAATTGATGAATAAAAAACAAATGGCGTGCATTTTGTACCATTGTAAAACTTTGATAGATACTTCATATTTAGCAAGAAAAGTAAAAAAAAAAACTGGTCAAGAGCGAGTCGGACTTGCGCACAAAAGGTTCCGTACCATTATCGCAAAAAACGGTAAAAAATCACGAGCCCCACTTAAATATTTATTTTATTTTGTTTTTAGTATTTGTTCTTATAGCGGCAACAGAAATAAATCATCTGTGAAAATTTCAAATGTCTTACTAACACGGTTCATGAGATACAGCCTGGTGACAGACAGACGGACCGCGGAGTCTTAAGGGTCCCGATTTTACCCTTTGGATACGGAACCCTAAAAAAACAGGACCAAGTGCGAGTCGAACTCGCGCACGAAGGGTTCCGTACCATTATCGCAAAAATCGGCACAAATATCACGTTTATTGTATGGGAGCCCCACTTAAATATTTATTTTATTCTGTTTTTCGTATTTATTGTTATAGCGGCAACAGAAATACATCATCTGTGAAAATTTCAACAGTGTAGCTATCACGGTTCATGAGATACAGCCTGGTGACAGACAGACAGACGGACCGCGGAGTCTCAGTAATAGGGTCCCGTTTTTACCCTTTGGGTACGGAACCCTAAAAATGGAAATAGCGATAGCGATAATATAAGAATTCAACTCCAGAAAGTATAAATACAGCTGCAAATTAAATTGAATAACCTTTTGCCGCAAAAGTCGCGGGATAAATATTTTTCATTATCTTGAGTTTTTATTTTGAGTAGGTATACCTATTTTATCACGGTAGGTAGATTGGTAATTGAAAGAAAAGTAGATTACGCACCTCGCTAAAGTAAGTAATTAATGCACTCATGTAAATAAATATAATGCCCTCGCATGCGCTCGGGCACCAACGTAACACTCTTGCATTAAATAACTCACTTTGCGCTCGATGCAACAATCTACTATTATCAAGCAATATTTACAATGGCATGATTTACCTGTATGTAGTAGCATCTTCGGGTATTGGGCATTCATTCTGAGGAACTTTGGCAATAGCTGTGGAAAGGAAAGGATCACAAGGATGTATGGAATGGACACAAACATGGGCGTACCCAGCTTCTGGCCTAGGGGGGAGCAAGTCAGATTTTTTTGGTCGGATCGTCCGCGATTGTTTTGTCATACAAACTATAAAAAAAAATCGACTGTCCATATCTATCTTTATTATTGCTCAGCAGAATGTATGTGCGTGTCACAACCACAACACAATATCAATCAGACAGATTTCTATACTTTGATAGACACGGAATGAATATTTTTTAATCACCTACGTTTGATTTAGCTAGTCGCTTGCAACCTCAGCTCGCAATACCCTACTGAAGATTTCCGAATCGTCCGAAGAAATCCGAATTCGATGGCTCGCCATCGTCGTGCGCGGTTTTTTGGCAATTGCACCGTGCATTTTGCCAGTGTCTACTGCGCGGTTTATTTAAAAGTTAGAGGATAAGGCCCCGTTTACACTTTGTTAAGTAATTGGGCGAGTTCATACATGTGCTACGAGATTTCCAGGGGGGGGGCAGCTGCCCCTCCCTGCCCCCCCCCCCCCCCCCTGGGTACGCCTATGGACACAAATAGGTAGCTACTGAATAAGGACAAAAAACCTGTTTCAGGAAGGATTTTTTCTGGATCATTAGGCATCAGCCAATCAAATTCAATATTTTCTTCATCATCACAGTAGTCGTCTTGTGAGTCTGGAACATAAGTATACAAATTTAATCAAGGCACTTTGTAAAAAAACAAGCACGTATAATTAATTTGATTTATATCAATATGTGGAATATAGAGTCAGGAGTAGGAGTAATTGCATACCTTCACATTCAAACTTAAGATTACAAAAGTGTTTTGGTGAATTTTGTACAAATATGTCTTGAGCAGCTTTCTTCAGGGCCATGCGTAGAGCTTGGCGTGCTTTTTGTAGGGGTGTCAAGAACAACAGTTGTTCAACATTGCTGTAAAGATTCTACAAACAAATGATAAGTGGTCAAGAACTTATTTCTACACTCTTTGTATTTACTGAAAATTACTTTGGCTGATTTACCTTAGGTTTAAAATTTCTTTTCATAGCTAGAGCTTTCCGCGTAATTTTGTTAAGTAACTCAGGTTTTCCGTATTGAAAGTAGTCATGGACATATTCGTGCATGTATGGATTACTAGAATTACACAGAGGATCTTGCAAATGAGAAGTAACTTTTCTGAATCCGTATAGGTTAAGCTGCCTTACAAAGCTCGATATGTTTGTAGTTTTAAAAATTGAGTGATCGCATTGCAAATAATTATGGAGGACGCGATAATTTAACAAAATTGTTCTTCCAGTGCCGCCCCATAGAATAGCATCGGTTCGTAAATTTAATAAATACCACAATTTTTGCGGAAAACGCATTTGAAATATTGCATTTTTATCTTCTTGCATATTCATTAAGCTTAGCTTTATCATGTATATTGCTTCAGTCATACACGAAAAAACCAAAACCCAAAAATGAAGAAAACAAAACAAATTGAAAATTGGCGCCAAATCAAATTGCTATGTCACTATTTGAATGTCTGTCAAAATATAGAATGTAAGCACCATTGACAAAATACAAGACTGAATACCGTTCAAATTAGTCAAATTGTGCGTCTATAAGGGCTGAAACTCACTAAATCTTTTCGCCAGTGTAGCGTTTGCGGGTTAACTATCTAAAAGAGATAAATAATACGCAGCACTATCAACATAAAATTTAATAAAAGGGTCGCAGGTACAAAAGCCGTTTCTTATTTAATCTCTTTCTTTCTAAGTGGAGGTAGGCGCTAAGTACTATCCTGGCCAGGCAGCAGAAGCGGTCACGATGACGTGGAAGGCCAATGACTAGGTGCCAGCAGGAGGACGTCCCGCAGAGTTCACGATGATGTTGGTTGTCGGCAGGTTCTTCCGATGAAGGTCCCAGGTGGATGAACCAGGGAAAACTTAAATACCCCTTCTATTGCTCGCAAGCGCATACCTAACCCAATCAAGGTTATTGGAAGCTCAAATCAATTTGGTTTGCCAACCACCGTTTACATGAGCTTTTTGGATGGTGCTTTGGCCAACCAAGAGCACCTTGGTCGGACAGTTTATTCGACTGTGTAGAAGGCTAGGGTTAAGAAAGCTAGTACCGGGTGCTGATTTACCGATTCGTCTACAAAGTAAATAAAAAACTGTGGGTTAAAACACATTCTACCCAGTTGGGTTAAAACTAGGTTAAATGGGTTAACTCGGTTTTATGAGAATAGCATTTTTTTTACAGTGGGTAGGTAGTTGTATTCGTTGCTATAATCGCATACATTTATTTGTAAAACTCATTGAGATAGAAAATACATGGAGGCGCCCCGATGTTCTATACATACATTAGCTTATACAAATACTAGCTTCTGCCAGCGGCTTCGTCCACGTGAATGTCGAATTGTCCCGAGGGAACATATTCCCGGGATAAAAAGTATCCTATATGCTATTCCTGATTATAATCTATCTCTGAGCCAAATTTCATCCAGATCCGTTCAGTAGTTTTTGCGTGAAAGAGTAACAAACATACATACATCCATCCTCACAAACTTTCGCATTTATAATATTAATATATATATATATATATATATATATATATATTAAGTAGGATGAGTGAAATACGATACAGAATGTGAAACATCATTTTGTTACATTCTTTCTAATGTAGTAATCGTATTTGACAAAAGAGACAACAATATTTCAGTTGTTGCTCATTATCGCAACATTTTGTTATGACGTAGCGACAGTTGTAGGTACGTGCCATATTCGCCATATGAGGTGACGAATTTTGTGGTTGTGTTCGTGGTAGTCCTGCTGTCAAATGGTTGTTTACTTTTTGTATTATTAATGTGTGTGTGTTCCGGATTCGTGATTGACACAACCATAGCATCGGCAGCCATTTTAAGTGCCATTTTAAGGTTTAGGTAGGCACGTTTTTTTTGTAGGTATTTCCAGTCCGTATTATTTAATATGTCTATGGTAAAACTACATTATTCAACAGAAATGCGATCGCAATCTAAAAACTTTAAGGGGCGGGACACACAGAAAAGACGTAAGACGAGGTAGCGTCGCAGACGTCTGTGCTCTGCCTCTTCGTCGGGTCGCGGTTAAAGTATATGATAGAGACGGCTTGGACGGGACGCGAAGATAAGTGAGTGTCGTCTCACTTATCTTCGCGTCCCGTCCAAGCCTGCATGTCTCACATTTAGCTTTGCATTTAAGCGTCTGTATTTGAGACGAAGACATGTCTTCTTCAGAAGACGAGGATGTTCTGGCTTTGGTTAAACTTGCTAAAATTCAAAGGATTCAAAATAATCCCCCGCGCCCCCCTTTCTGCCGCGTCTTCAGATTCAGATTCAGATAACTTTATTTGCTCAAACATGTGTGTAGGTACATACAAAAAGAAACAAAAATGCATGCAGGGCTTAGATAAAGTACCTATAGATTAAGCCTTAAAATGAGCTTGATTGATAGAGCGAGATGGCTAATTGGCAGCTCCATGTAAATAATAAGGACAAAAGATAATTTTTTGTCTTTGTCACCATGGCCGGTTTCTGTTGTTTGTCAAACTCTAATATAATGGCAGGTTTGACAAACAAACTCGGTTTTGTTTGATTTTCTGTGATTTCGTGGTATTATGTGTTAATTGAGACAAGGAATTTGGGTTATTTATAGATAATAAGTGTCAGTGCGATGGTGGGTTGTAGTGTTCTTGTTCTTGTTATAACACCAGAACTAACTATTGCTGTCTCATGTGCGGCCACGCCAGTGCTTAATCTATAGGTACTTTATCTAAGATGCAGGGTGATATAAAAATATGGGGTTATGCTAACATGTTTACCATATTGTAGGAAATGGTATGCAAATATTAATACAAACTTGCAATTAAATAATAACAACATTCAGGTAACATTGATAATGCTGACATAAATAAATAAATTAAATTTTACTGATTGGTTACATAATTAGTTCATATGGAAAAAGATAGGGGTTACATACAAAATCGTCAAATATCCAATAACTAAAAAAAAATACGTCATAAACATTATTACATTACATACATTTCAGATTAAATTAATTTGTAAAAAGCATGTCAATTTAAAATTATTCCATAAAAAAATTATTCACATCATGATATGCTCTAATAGCTAAAAAAGATTTATTTGATTATGTTCAGCATAATATTCTATTAAAAATCTCGAAGCGTATGGTTTAAGAGGAAATGTTCAAAAGCTCTTACAATCATATTTACAAGACAGGAAGCAAACAACAGAAATCACGTCGATTAATGCGAGTAATAAACGGGGAGGGGTTTTTTCATCTGGAGAGCGTAACGTCAACTATGGCGTACCGCAAAAAAGCGCCTCTATATCGCCGAAGATTACCAAGAAATATAATCAGAGTTACCTACTTTGACAGGTACTTAACATAATATATAAATAGTATTCTTTAGCGTTGTATCTTTTGGCAATAAATGAACACCGGGGTTGGTACATCCTGGTACAGCACACAGAGGCATATTGCGTGAAAATTAAAATTTACTAAATGATTGGTTATTTATTGGATGGATTTGACAGCTGGCTATTGTAATAGCCATAGCGACGATGCGCTACCAATCGTGAAAAAAAAGGCAGTTCAAATCCCCATTAAAAAAACTTGTATCGAAAGGGCACTTAAATGTAGGCAGACAGATTATTACGTTAGTATGCTGCATGGCTTGCAATAAGTTTCTTAAATGGAAAATGAAATGAATGAATGATGAATGTCGTAGCAGTTGTTGGTCGTCTTAAAATCTTCTTCACCAAGGAATATCCTACAAAAATCATCTATAGTGAATTGTTGTAATTTTGTATCAAGATCCATAAGCAGCTGTTTCGTGCATCCATATGGTGAAAGATAAAGGTGGAAACACACTATTAACACTCGACCCGACCCCACGCCACCCGACGTGTCGACACCCGACGCGTACCGTGCACATATGCAACACCCCACGTGATGCTACAACACGCTTCGCTAGTATTGCCAGGTCTCGTTTTTGTTTTATCCCAAGTCTGCTCACAATTTACCCTAGATTTTAAGTTTAATGAAACAAAATCTGTTTTTTTTTTAATATGCTTTCCCTCGCCGTACCATCTATATTTGAGACATTTCATGCAAGATCATACATAAGACGAAACATTACAATCTATTATATAATTACAGATCAGTTTTATTATAAGAACATTTGAAACCATTAAAAAAAATCTGGTTATTTAGGGATTTGTACCATACCAAATACTTGACTAATAAAAACCGAAAATTGCGGGTTCAAAGGAAATATTTAAACTTAAGTCCATCATTACAAACAATTAAAGCATAAACATAAAAATTACCCTCACCTACTTAGTACCCTAAAAATTACCACGCTGATGAAACTTAACTCTAAATTAGGGTAAATTACCCTAGGTTGGCACCACTGATCATGACTGACGCGTGTTGTAGGGTGTTACTAGAGACACACTGTGTGCGAAGCGTCGGGTGGCGTGTTTTCCCCCTCTCCCGGCAACACGCTGATCCAAACCGACTGGGTGTTGTCGCGTGTGATTGCGTGTCGTCACATGGCGTGTTGACTATGTGTCTCTGACCATACTAAATGTATGGGATGGATTAGTACTTCAACGCGTCAGCAGGCGTCGGGTGGCGTGGCGTCGGGTCGGGTGTTAATAATGTGTTTCCACCTTAATGGCACAGGTTGAAAAATCTATTAAGGTTTTCTCAGCTATAGACAATATATTGTTTTTTTTTTATTGCTACATATAATGCACATTTTATGTTTGGTTAAATTGCTATGTGTATTAACACATGGCAATGTAACCAAACACAGCAGCAGGTTACTCAAGATTTGATGTACTTGCTGTTTTGCGTTGTTGATTGTGATTTTCGTTTGAGTGATTTTGCTTTCCTTCAAATAATAATTCAGGGTTTTTGTCGATGTTAAACATCTTTGAAGAACACTTCTTTTATACTTATTTTGGTGTGCGAATAGTATTGTTTAGCAGTTCCAACTTTTTTTCCCGACTGCCGATGGAGGGTAACATTACCCTCCTTCGGCAGTCAGGTAAAAAGTCTTTCTATGTCATTTATGTCTCTTTATGTTCTTTTATCAGTCTATGTATGTTTGTTCCTATGTGGCGTTCCAGAGACCAAACGCGTTGGCCGATTTTGATGATTTGTACGTCAATCGATTCGTCTTAACCATCCGATTATCACTGGCTACATTAAAATTGGAAAATAGAAAAATGGCGGATTTTGGTCGCCTTATCGTGGGAACCCAAATTTTTTTTCATCCTACCCCATCGTGTGAGGTATCAAAATAAAGGGTTTTAAGAGGTGATTTCAAAAATATACTTATATGTTTAAATGTACCTAACTCGAAATAAAATGTTAACTAAAAAGTTAAAAAAAAAAATATAATTCAAAGAATTCAAAAAACCCGACTGCTTAAAAAGCGAATTAAAAAGACGTAAACAAGAATAACATGATGTTCTTCTTTACATATTGAATTTATGTAATTCCTGTCTTAATGTAGTATTTTCAAGGTGTAAGTTTGCTATTTCGTTATTTGCACTCAACAATTGATTTTCCAAGAGACAATTTGTCTCCTAAGATTCAGTTGCAGATAGTGCTGTATTATTATCTTGTTGTACTTTGGCAGTGGTTTCTAATTTGCAGAAAGTTATAGTTCTCTCCAAACTTCTTGGCCGCCCTTAATTTGGCTACAATGGCTGCGCAGTAATAATCTCACGCAAAAACAGCACCGTTTAGTGCCTTGAGTATCGAAAAGCCAACTTCAGGGCGGCCAAGAAGTTTTGCGAAAACTATACGTGTAGCTGGCTTCAGAACGTTTAGTACTTAATATTGCCACGATTTCAACACAGACAAAACAATCCTTTATAATACCATATCTCTCTCTAAGTAGTCTGTGAATACCATTACCAATCTGATATTACCAACCTTTAGAAACTGTACTGTCATTGTCAATGTCAGGCACTCAGGATTTGATTTGACATTGGTGGTACATTTCAACATCTGGAATCAAACAAAGCGGTAAACAGTAAACAAGAAGGTGAAAGTTTTGTCTGTTTATTTGTACCGCAAGGATATACGAAATATTAAATTAAGTGAAGAAGTAAATTTTATAAAAACTTAAGTACAAGTTAACATTTTCAATAAAATCTGTTAAAAAATGGACAAGTCGAGGTAAGATCTGAATCTGAATAATCTACCTACATTTGTTTCTATGGTTTACTGAAGTATCTTCTGAACGAAATGACTCACTCGGCATTGTGCAATTTCGTAACGGTCACAATGCGCTGCAGTGCTACAGATCTTTTTGTAGGGCAAATATTAATCTCTTTATAATTTTCAAACACATTCACTAGATGTATGAAATAAATTTTTTAAGTCTATGTAATAGTTGCAAATCTCATATTCTTAATTAGCTCTAACTATGGGGTCAGCTAAGGGGGTCAGTAAAAAATAGATGTATTGATTTTACACTATGGTAGGTATTTAAAAGTTTTATTCTCTAGTTTATTCAATATTCATTAAAATTCATTCATCATTTAATCAGATAATGCACTCTATTTTTATAGATTTTCAATGTTGCTACTGGAACCAGGAGAAATTTATTTTGAAGACTATTCTTGTACCCTAAATGATACCCAATTAAAGAAAGATACCAAGCAAGGACGTTAGAAACTATGTTCCAAGTCCCTGGTGTTTGAGCCCAGGGATTGGGTGTATCCTCTCATCAAGATGCAGTTTAAGGATTGTGCTGATATATCAGTAGTTGACTGTGTTGATGATAACAATGTTATTAAAGTGAGAATGAAGATGTATGCTGAAATGCTGGAGGAGAACATACTGGCTCCTTACAAATTTATTTATGAAGATAGAGACTTCTATGTGTTCTTTGACTTCGCCTCAGCTGATGAATGCTTGTGTCAAATGCAGCAGCTGCAAAGAGCTTCCACTCTCCATGCTCCTGAACACAACAGCATGATAGCTACTATCCTCCACTCAAGATACATGAGGATGGAGTTTGACCCAGTGATGATGGATGACTTCACAGAACAGATAGTGTGTGAGCTGCAGGCTGAAAAAATATCCCCACTAGTGAGGCATCAGGGCAAGCTGGCATTAACACCAACTACCATATACTTCCAGCCATTCAGTAATGTTGAAGGTGTAGGTATTTTTATTCAATGAATTATTATTTTTGTTGTATTAAACACTGTCAAGGATTAATAAAAATGAGTGAATCAATGAGTAATGGGATAATCAATTGAATAACCACATTATTGTTCTTTTGATTATATTATTAATTCAACCAACTTCCAGTAATTACAGTTAACATAGCTAAAGTCTATTTATTGTTTAAAGCATTAAAAATGTGTAAATGAGGAAAAACTTTGCTTAAAATAACTAATTATTGTACCACTAATTATCATAAACAGGATATCAAATGTTATATCTATAGTGCAGTGTTTTACATGTAAAACAAAGTATTATTTATACCATGCTTATGTTAAAGAGGTAAAAGGGAACCTTGGTGAAATGGTGACACATGTCTCCAGCACTGTTTACTTAAATATCACTATCAACGATGAGTGTTTGCTTAACAATAGCCAAGTGCGTACATTTCAAGATTTTATTTTCCATTGTTGTATAAAACTACAGTTAGAAAGTTGATATAAATATAAATGATATGAATTTTTTCAGAGCCCCATTCTTAAGTTAAAACTGGGACATTTGCGGAGGATGTACAAAAGAAGATTTTTACTAAGGCAAGTTGTATGTATCTGTGTTTTATGTACTTATTTATTTGCAATAGATTGTGTTTTTGTAGCGCTGAATCACGTTGTGCATGGTAGACATTGTAGACATGTTTATAAAGCAACCTTTTAAATTTTGTATGAATATAGATTTCTCAGTTCTGATGCATCATTTTAAATAGATTGCTGATTTAAATTATAGAGATATGTAAAAGGATATGAATATTGTTGGTAACAATGTATGTTTCAGGGGCTAGAAATCTACAGTGCAGAGGAGAGTTCAGTGCCTCACATATATGTGACCTTCCAGTCAGAGAGAGATAGAGACAGAATATACAAGATCTTGGAAGAGTCCCCAAATGTCCAGCTGGAGAAAGTACACACAGAGGAGATGACACTGCAGTGGCAAAACGGGATTGTATCTAATTATGACTATTTGATGTATTTAAATTGGTATGTACCAAAGATAAGCTAACTATTCAATAATCACGACTAAAGTTCACTATACATGACCAATTTTTAATTACAGTCTTGCAGATAGGAGCAAGAATGATCTCACCCAGTATCCAGTATTTCCTTGGGTGGTGGCAGACTACACTTCAGAAACCTTAGACTTAACAAACCCTGACACATACAGAGATCTATCAAAGCCAATGGGAGCTCTAAATCCTGATAGATTGGAGAAACTCAAAGAAAGATACCATGAAATGAGTGAACCCAAATTTTTATATGGATCTCATTATTCTGCACCTGGACTTGTTTTATTTTATTTGGTAGGTACATTTAGTAATAACTACTTTATCTGCTGTTTAGATAGACAGAGAAATTAGAGGGTCAACATTCCTTTTGGACTTTTGTTTTGTCTCTGGCTTAATACTATGCTTTGTTCTGATAGTAGCCACCAACTCTAGATTGCATGCAAGTTCTTCCATACTGTTCTTCATAAATAAGGGCCGATTTTACCACAGAAACTAATTGCGATTAGTTCAACTAAATTCAGTTTATGCAAAAACAGCGTTCTGATTGGTAGTTTCTCAGCGGTCTCAACCAATCAGAACGCTGTATTTACATAAACTGAGTTTAGTTGAACTAATCGCGATTAGTTTCTTTGGTAAAATCGGCCCTAAATGTTTCGTCTATAGAACAATTCCATTTTGGTCACTAGAGCTTAAACTGCCGTACAATAGATTTCATGGTCAACTAACTTATTACAAGTAGCGTGGTAATCTCAAGTCAATATTTACGTTATGTAAACAGTTATCTAACGATTGTTATTGTAAATTACATTACTTGTTGCCACCATTATGATAACTACATTGGGAAATAACTCGATTTCAATCTCCATTTTCAGGTTCGGAAATATCCTAAATATATGCTCTGTTTGCAAAACGGTAGATTCGATCATCCAGATAGAATGTTTAACTCAGTTAAAGATGTTTATAACAATTGTCTGCGGAATATGTCGGATTTTAAGGTAATTGGCAATTTCCATATTTACTTATTCCTTTTATTATGAGGTACCCAATTGCCCGGGTCAACAGTATGCAGTGGATGGACTTAACTCAAATTTAATTTTGGTACCTTTTACTGTTCAACCATTATTTGGTTCTATTCCGCTTTTATCATTTACAGGAATTAGTACCCGAATTTTACGACACAGAGGGCAAGGGTGATTTTTTGCTCAACCAATACGAAATCAACTTCGGTGAGCGTCATGATGGTAGTAAAGTGAACAATGTGGCCCTCCCAGCATGGGCCACTTCGCCCGAAGACTTCGTAGTAAAACTCAGGGAAGCCCTGGAGTCCGAATATGTATGCAGACACTTGCATTTATGGATCGACCTCATATTCGGCTACCGGCAAAGAGGCGAAGAGGCCGTAAAGGCTAACAATGGTTTGTTTTAATAGATCATTTGCACGTAATAAAAAACGACCTTGTAGGTTTCTACTGTCATGCTTTAAAAGTTACGCTAGTGAAGGTTGGATCATAGATTATCCACATAAATAAAACATTCGTTTCTGACTTTTGTTTGAAATACTGTCGAGGCTGATTTACAATTCGATTTCATGTGCATGTCATCAGCTATCGCCTGATGATGCGTCATGCCTAGGTTTAAATTTTTTTAGGATTACGTTCATCTTGAATGTACGATGATAAAATTACGTCGATAAAAAGTGGCATGATTACGTTAATCAAGCCTCGCCTTATCTACGTATCGATTGGTATTGTTTTAGCTTCCAAACAACACGCCTATACGGATACAAACGATATGAATCAGCCAGCGTTTTAGCTTGATTGGTGTTGAATAAAATAGATTTTAAAATAGTTGTAGAGATTGATGTTTAGATAGCAAAACAAAAATAGATGCGTCACGCGTCAATGCGAATTAAATTACATTATTTGTCTTCTTCGTTTACTGGCACAGTGTGCTAGTAGTATTATATTAAGAATTCAGTAAAAAAACAAAATAAAAGTTGTTAACATTTTGATTTCAGTGTACCACCACGTGTGCTACGAGGGCGCGGTGAATCTCGACCGTATTTACGACATGAACGACAGGCACGCACTAGAGGTGCAAATAATGGAATTTGGACAAGTGCCAAAACAGCTATTCACAAAACCACACGTTAGAAAAACAACGCCGCGCATTGCTAAGCCGCTATCTCAATCAGACAGCTATGTTTCCTACAAAATGGAATGTATTGATGTATTACAACTGCATAAAGAGGCTGTGACTTGTGCTATTCGACAAGGAGACAGGGTCATATCTGTGGGGAAGGATGGCACTCTCAAAGTATACGACACTGTTCTAAAGAAACAAATAAGGAGCGTTATTCTCAGTTCAACTCCTTTAAGTTCGTGTGTGATGGTCGATGATAATACAGTAGCTGTTGGTTCCTGGGACAATGAAATGTAATTTCTTCATAATAAACCTCATTTTATGACTTGTATGAAATGCTTTCTGTACCTACTAACTAAACTGTAATACTAACTTGCAGATACTTATATGACGTAGAGTACGGCAGAGTAGTGGAAAGTTTTCGCGCGCATGACGATTCCGTCAGCTGTTTGATGTGGCTCGAAAAAGGTTTGTTTTTCGTAGCCTTTTGACGTTGTTTTTATATGGCTGACAATGAAATCAACTACTAATATGCTAATAATTTCTTTATATACACAGTTCTTTCAACATAATCAGTTTTTTTTTAAATTATTTTAGAGCGTTTGTTGATCTCGGGCGGATGTGATGGCGTGGTCCGCGTGTGGGGTAATGTCGGCAGGACCGGACAGGCCCTCCGCGGACTAAAGGCAGAATTCGACCATGATGAAAAAGTAACCAGCCTGACGTATAGGTAAGTCATAGTAATGACTAGCATGGCAAACATGTCACTGACTACTTTACACATCATAATATATTATGTGTTCCTTATGATAATGAGGCAGTTAAAACTTTGTCGCCTGTAATCTGATTAGTTGGTTATTCCTTCGGGCTGCCTAATGAGGTTTCTGGTCGCTGACGTGTATGGAAAACAATACGATATAATTAAAAGTTAGTATCGTGTCACATGTCACAGAGGTCACGGTACTCATAATCGCTTTTCCAAAAGGAAAACGACTTTTATGCCCGTATTCACTAACGCTATGCGACACCTAAATGTAAAGTAGCAAACATTTTTTTTACTGTTGCGCGGTGCAAAAGAGTTCGATTTTATGAAGATACTAGCTTCTGCCAGCGGGTTCGCCCGCGTGAACGTCGAAAATTATCTCGAGGGAACATATTTCCGGGTTAAAAATTATCCTATGTGCTTTTCCTGATTATAATCTATCTCTGTGCCAAATATCATCCAGATCCTGTGCGCCGTTCTGGCGTGATTGAGTAACAAACATAACACACATCCATCCAAACTTTCGCATTTATAATATTAGTAAGATTACATTTAGGTGGCACTTAGTGAAAGTCGTCATTATCTAAAGGGAAAGAAGGAAGAAAAGGGGAAGGGGAAAGGGGAGGGATTATTCAGGGCGAAAAGTTAACCGCTATGTACTTTGCCACTTCGAGAGAATCACATCACACATCATCAGCCTATTAATGTTCCACTGTTGGGACACAGGCCTCCTATCTGTGAGAGGGAATGGGCCGTAATCCACCACGCGGGCCCAGTGCGGGTTGGTGGATGTCACATGTCTTCGAATTTTTGGTTCTAGTACATGCCGGTTTCCTCACGATGTTTTCCTTCACCGTTTTGAGAGCAGTGGTGATGAAATAATTTACACAAAGTAAAGCGCCTGCCTGGGCTCGAACCCACGACCTACAACTTGTAAGTCGCGGCCGATACCACTGGGCTACCACTGCTCTTACGAATACACACTTTTGCAGATTTGTAGCGAAATGGATGATGATTTAAAACAAAAACGAGCGCGCTAAATTTTATAAACAGACCTTTGGGAATATGGATATCAAGAAAAACTACTGAATGTATCTGTTCAAAATGAAATTGTTCGCATTTTTTGTACTACTAATCTATCCCTGTATGGTGCCTGTTTTGCAATTTTCCTTCTTCTTATGGTATTTATTTCCGCCCAAAGATTGGTTAAAATTAGTGTAATATGGAACTTTCGACTCTCATAACTTTCAAATATATGTTTTTTCCATAAAGAGCAAGATAAGGATGAGACAAATTGATACAATTTTTATTTTGAACGTACATCGTCAAACAGCGGAGTCTTCGCCATACTTCGCTTGTATGTAAGAATTACCGACTAGGGCACCCTTAAGCTGAAGGGCAGTTAATTTTCATTAAATAGGATGCCACTTGCACAAAAACCCTGCCATTTCCTCGTTTAGTCTGTTTCGAGAACATTGTATTTGTATCTATAGAAATCAATTTTACTAACCTATACGGCTTGCTCTAGAGCAGTGGTGGCCCAGTGGTAGCGGTCGCGACTTACAAGTTGTAGATCGTGAGTTCGAACCCAGGCAGGCAATTTACTTTGTGTAAATTATTTCATCACCACTGCTCTCAAAACGGTGAAGGAAAACATCGTGAGGAAACCGGCATGTCTTAGAACCAAAAATTTGAAGTCATGTGACATCCACCAACCCGCACTGGGCCAGCGTGGTGGATTACGTCCCATTCCCTTTCACAGAGAGGAGGCCTGTGTCCCAGCAGAAGGAGCATTAAAAAGGCTGATGGTGATCTATACCGTTTATGATGAACTCTGCCAAACAATAAATATTCTTGTCTAGGTCAATAATACATATCTTTCGCAGACTACCTACCTACATATCGAAATTTATTATTATGCATAATCCCCAATGATGTTACGTAGTCACAAGATGATTTTAGAAAGTCGTCACACTAGATTTTGCGTCGATACAATATAAATATTTAAATGTACAACAGCGATGGGTTTGGGGGTTGCCCGAAACCAGAACAGATGAAAAAAAGAAATTTCAAGATAGATAGATCTCACTTTCTAAAGGTAAACGTTAGCTCCGTAGCGGTATGAAGATAGAATGGCAAGCGATATTAGAAGTGCAGTTTTCAGCAAACATTTAAAAGATTTTTCAAGGCCAGTGCGTCTCATTTAATCTAATGTGTGAATGCGTTTTCTGTGTGTTGCACTGTTATCACTACGCGTGTTTTCAATACAAAGACAGATACTTTCAAACAACGTAAGAACACGCACTCCCGCGCTACGCTGCGTAATGCCGTGCAGTGTACGAATCGCCTAAGTGACAAAGCCCTAAACTTCTCTTATCCTACACTTTTTCTTAGGCGGCGTCGACACGAGATCGACATAATAGCAGGCACGGGCGACGGCGAGGTGTTCATCTGGGACTACTCCTCCAGGCAGCTGGTGAACAAGATCAGCGTGCACTCCTCGTCGGTCAGCGGCGTGTGCTTCGTGCTCTCCGGAGACAGGGTCGTCACTACTTGCGATGATGGAGACATGCGGGTCACCGACCTTAGCGTGCTAGACTCGGTAAGTTTTGTAAGATCAGCGTGCACTCCTCATCCGTTAGCGGCGTGTGCTTCGTTCTCTCCGGAGACAGGGTCGTCACTACTTGCGATGATGGAGACATGCGGGTCACCGACCTTAGCGTGCTAGACTCGGTAAGTTTTGTAAGATCAGCGTGCACTCCTCATCCGTTAGCGGCGTGTGCTTCGTTCTCTCCGGAGACAGGGTCGTCACTACAGCTTGAGATTAAAGAGACATGAGGGTCACCGACATTAGCGTGTTAGACTCGGTATAACTTGCGATGATGGAGACATGAGGGTCACCGACCTTAGCGTGCTAGACTCTTTAAGTTTTGTTTCTTTACATAATTCACAGAATAAAAACCGCACTTACTGCTACGACATAAATATGATTTGGTCGGAAACTTTGGTCTGAACTAACTGCACATAATTAAATCGACAATGAGCTCTGCTGGTAACAGACAACTTGAAAATTTGTGTGCTATGGATTGTGAAAATGCTAATATTCCTTCCCTTCAATTATTTTAGTGAATTACAAAAAAAAAATGTAGTCACACTTTTAATTTTCTTTGATACACGGAATTCTGGGTAGAAGTTGAGCATACTTTAAATGGGTTTTTCCCCTAACAAACAGATAGCAAAAAACTGGTCGGTCTATGATAAGGGCTTTCCTTCTTCGCCTTTAGGCATAATATTGCTAATGGATGTTTGCCGCATATTTCTGTATTTTCATCTTTCTTATCTTGTCTTAAGAAAACAATGAGTGTGCATTCTTAGTTCTTAATAAAATTCTGCTTGGTGACAATTCTCATTATCTTTATGCCTTTTAGCCTCCGGAAGTTTCTGTTACGTGTTGGGTTTCAAGATCATTGAATATGTAAATAAGTGTTTTGTTCCAGTTATATACTGCTTGCAAATTATAATATGCCAGTGTACATACATACTTCACCTATTGAGTTTACAAATATTAATATTGTCTTATATGTCCCTTGGGATAATAGCACCACGTCACTTTGTGAAATAGGTAATACTGTACTATAATGTATTCTGTAGTAATACTAATAATTCACTTAACGCAAGATTGTGAGGGGTCCTCTCTTAAGAATAACAACCCTATTTTTCTCACGATTGCTGAGATATATAAATAAGGGCAAGAATGGTCAACGAACTGCCTCGTTTGTCTAGTGTTAGCAAGTGAGGGCCTAGGTTCGATACCTGGGTCGGGCAAAATGTTATTTGGATTTTTATTTTTATCTTTTTTTCTTTGTCATCCCGGAGTGCCCCCCTGCCTAAACTTTCGGAGAAAACAGTCGTGATGTTATGTTAAGCTCGGTAGAACACTACCAGGATCAATACTTATGATGTTAGTGGCCATAATATGTACCGGAGTCACTTAGGCTTTGAAACAATTAAAGAAAATGCCATAATCGTTATCGTTAGCAGATTTATTTATTTATTAACAATTGCTTGATGTAATTACTTTTTTGCACCAAGCGTACAGCTAGCCAACAATATAACACATCAGAACTAAAAAAATATACAAATATTTAACATAGTTTTATCAGTGTACGCAAATATGTCGACGTCAGGTTCCTGAGCAATTAGGGCGTTCAGCAAAACGAGCGTCTGGGCTGTAGCGGCATGTCGAGCTGTCAGGGTACTCGAGGGCGGAACAGCGAACAGGTATCGCGGGGCACCTGCATTCGGTTCGTAACGAACAGTGAACGAGTTAGCGTGGACGAATCGTCAAGCTTATAGTTCAGCAGTAAGTAGTAATCCATCAACAGCGCAAACAGTCACGCCCAATATTCCCGCGACAGACAAAGACGGATACACATAGAAATAGTACCCATATTATTGTTCGTGCAGATCCCATACCAGCGAATTATACTATAGTTTACCACACACGAAGGAATAGTACAGTATCATAATAGCATTCCTGTCCCCAAACCTACTTGCCTGCCACATGATGTATGTATCATCATCATCATTACAGCCAAAAGATGTCCACTGCTGGACATAGACCTTCCCCAAGCGTGGCCACACTGATCGGTCCTGTGCGTTTCTCATCCACCGGATTCCTTGCCTTGATCAGCAGCCTAATTGCGTAAGTGAATTCGGCAAGACGAAGGTTTTGATCCCATCAATCGACCAATCACGTGCGAGATGAAAGACGCGTTTTGGATTTCTGTCTATGTGAATGGTCGATTGTTTTTTCTTTCTTTTTTTTTTTTTATTATAGATAGGCTCGCGCTTGACCACTATCTCACCTGATGGTAAGCGATGATGGGGACAAATCCTTCGCCTTGCCGAATTCACTTACGCAAGCTGCAGGTCGTCGCTCTCCCCGTGTATCGTCACTAAGCAACGTTTTCTTGTCACTCTCAGGTGTACCAGAAACACTTGCCGGAGGCGGTGTCGTCGCTCTGCTGGGACGGCTCCACCGTGCTGTGGCTCGGCTGCGGCGACGGCTCGCTGCTGCAGTGGAACATGCTCACCGTCACGCAGACCAGTATACATACGCCTCATAATGGTATGTATAATCAGCCTATTCCCACTGCTGGGACACCGGCCTCTTCTTTGTGAGAGTACCAGTGCGGGTAGGTTGGTAAAGTGTATGTATTATTACCATCCTAATCCTACAATTTTCTTCTTAGTGTTTTGTCCAACTATGTGGGGTCCGGCTTCAATCTAAAGCATGTGTCTAAAAGAGTGATGAATATAAATGGATAGGTTGTGTTAGGAATTGCGTGACAGAAAAGGGCTCATGATAGCGTGATGGTTGACATAGAATTGTAGGAAAAACTGTGTTGCACTGACCCCAAGTAAACTTGGACAGAGACAGAATGTGATTGAGATCACTTGGCAGTAGTTCCAGTCTAACGGCGGGTTGGACTTAGTACCGGCGCTCACCGACGGCATGGGACGGAAAAGAATTTTGTCGTGGACATATTATTTTCGACCTTATTTCAATGACTTTAGCGCTAGCTCCTTTATTTCTCAGGAATGCCGCGGCATGCAGCGGCAGAATTATTTTGTATGCCGTGCGGTGCCGCGGCAAGTTCGAAAATCATTGGTCCACGAAAAATCTTGCGCCGGCCCATATGCATGCACATTGTTTCTGTGTGCGTCAGCGATACCGAGCGCTCCCTAGCTTACGAATACAGAAACAATGTGCATCACACACACAACTAAGACCAACTCGCCGTAGTAAGATAGAAGAACTGTACCAGTATTTCGATAAAGATGGAGCGACGGTCTATCTGAACTCCACAACCAAGCTACTGGGTAACACGATATCCTTTCGAGACTGGTATCGTAATCCTAAAACCCATTATAAACCTACACTCGGAAGTCCCGGAGTTAGGTTAGCGACCTGCGGTCTTAAAGTTCGATAAATTTACAGTAAGAAGAAATTGAAAATGCGGTGACTTCTGGCGGGACCAATTGTGTAGTCGTAATGAATGTCAAGAAGTTCTAGTATTAAAGTTTACACTTTGAAGGAGTTTAGAAATTGGGAACTAAGATTACACAGTAGCAGTAGTAATCGGTTTCATGCAAATGTACCCGTCTGATGAATGGTACATTAGAATGCCTTGTGTTTTTTAAGAATTTAAGATAATAGCATCTCTCAAGACGAATGACAGACAGGCGGCTTAAGAGCTCTCATGACCATCAGCGTCTCAGGCGCTAGGTTATACACTGCCTAGTGTTAGGGTCTGTTTCATCAACTACGATTAACTCCCCGTTAAGGCGTATATATTCCCCAATTTTAACGTAGCCATACGCGGCCATACGCCCGCTCGAAGCCAGAATATCAATATTGAACCTCCTTTTGGACAGTTTTGTTTGCAAAATATTATTTGATTTACATAAGACATCTTTTAAAACAAAATTGTCTGAATGGTTACAAAAAAGGTGTTTCTACAGCATTAAGGAATTTTTGGAATATAAAAATATTTGTTCAGAGTATTAATTAATGTATTGTATGACATTTGTATGTAATATAATGTAATAATAATGTACTAATGATATAATACGAATGATATAATAATATTTATGCTTAATAATTACTTTTAAACAAATAATTTGCACGCTTGCTTGCAGGCAGAATACAATGACTTTAAGGCTGTAAAATAAACATTAAAAAATACATAAAATTAAGTATAAATATTTTTAAACATCTAAGACGGATTATCCCAAAGTAGCGAAAACATATCGTGTTGATAATATTTTTTTAAAAGCAAAATTATTAGTTACACGAAAAAATCATTTTTCACAAATAATGTAACTACATGACCAATATTTTTTTTTCAAACTTTTTAACCTAGCCGTTACTAAGGAGTATGCTTTAGAAAGTAACCGTTTTACGGCATTAAGGCAGTGGAAGGCCCTTAACTTACATGACAGATATGATTTATAAAAATTCAGATATAAATTATAAGTGACTATTCGGACATCGTGAAACAGACCCTTAATTACGCATGTTAAAAATGAATGCATTATTTTTTAAGGAAAGCTATATATTTTTAAAACACACATTCTGCGCCATGACACAGACCAATTTTCTAAATGTAAGGGAAGAATACAGGAAGTCAAATAGTAATATTCGCTAAAGTTTTTGTCTCAAGTTCTCAGCGACTGATCCATCATCATCATCATCATCATCATCATCATATCAGCCGAAAGACGTCCACTGCTGGACATAGGCCTCCCCCAAGCGTCGCCACATTGACCGGTCCCGTGCGTCTCGCAACCAGCGGATCCCCGCAACCTTCACCAGGTCATCGGTTCACCTAGTGGGAGGCCTTCCAACGCAACGTCTTCCGGTTCGCGGTCGCCACTCCAGAACCTTTCTGCCCCATCGGCCATCCGTTCTGCGAGCAATGTGCCCTGCCCACTGCCACTTGAGTTTGGCAATTCTTCGGGCTATGTCGGTAGCCCTGGTTCTCTTGCGGATCTCTACATTTCTGATTCGATCACGCAAGGAAACTCCGAGCATAGCCCTCTCCATTGCCCTTTGAGTGACTGTAAGCTTTCTGATGAGGCCCATTGTAAGCGACCACGTCTCAGAGCCATATGTCATCACTGGCAACACACACTGGTCATAGACTTTCGTCTTGAGACACTGTGGTAAGTTGGACGAGAAGATACCGCGCAACTTCCCGAACGCTGCCCAGCCGAGTCGGATTCGACGGTTGACCTCTTTCTCGAAGTTGGCCCTACCCAATTGGATCGTTTGTCCAAGGTAGACAACTTCGAGTGTAGAGTCTCCGACCTTGATAGGAGTGGGTGTAACATGGGCATTCAACATCACCTTGGTTTTGTCCATGTTCATCCTAAGACCCACTCTTTCGGAAGCTCTACTGAGATCATCGAGCATTGTACTGAGGTCCTCCATGGTCTCAGCCATAACCACTATATCGTCGGCAAACCGAAGGTGAGTGATGTACTCGCCATTGACGTTGATGTCTAGCCCTCTCCAGTCCAGAACCTTGAAGACATCCTCCAGTGCAGCAGTAAACAGTTTCGGAGATATGACGTCTCCTTGTCTCACACCTCGCTGCAGAAGGACTGGTTCCGAAGTCTAATCCTGAAGTCGAACTGACATGGTGGCGTTTTTGTATAAACACTTCAACACTTCGATGTACCGGTAGTCAATTTGGCATCGTTGGAGAGACTGCAATACAGCCCAAGTCTCGATCGAATCGAAGGTTTTCTCGTAGTCCACAAACGCTAAGCAGAGAGGCAGGTTGTACTCTTCGGTCTTCTGTATAACCTGGCGCAGCGTATATATGTGGTCTACGGTGCTGAAGCCCTTACGGAATCCGGCTTGTTCGGGAGGCTGGAAATCGTCAAACCTGCGCGCAAGACGATTCGTGATGACTCTTGAAAACAACTTGTAGACATGGCTAAGAAGTGTGATGGGCCTATAGTTCTTCAGCCGGGCATTGTCGCCCTTCTTGAAGAAGAGTACCACCACACCCCTGAATCCGACGGAATATGACGGAATCAAACAGCTTCTGAAGGGTCTTAAGAACCGGTTTTCCACCCGCCTTCAGGAGTTCAGCCGTGATTCCGTCGTCATCCGGTGCCTTGTTGTTCTTAAGCTGTTTTAGAGCCATCCTAATCTCATACAGGCTGACGTCCGGAATGTCTTCGGTATAGTGTCGGGTCAATCTAGCTCTAGGGTCATTCGCTAGATTCGCGACGGGTTTACTGGTTGACGTGTACAGCTGCCCATAGAATCTCTCGATCTCCCTCACGTTTGGCGGAAACGATCCTGCCATCATCGGTCTTCAGTTTCGTGAGCTGGCTCTGCCCAATAGACAGATCTCTTGCAAAGACCTTGGAGCCCTTATTCCGCTCAATCGCCTCTTCAATACGCTCAGTATTAAAGCGGCGGAGGTCGCTTTTCAAGGATTTTGATCCGTCTATTTAGCTGCCGGTATTTCAACGCATCGTCTGAAGACTGCAGGATCATCTCACGCCTCTCCTTCATTAGCTTGAGAGTAGGATCAGAGAGCTTTTTGTTCCTATTTGTACGGCGGGTCTTGAAAAACTTAGACCCGACCGTATGGACAGCTTCCACGAACCCGTCATTGTATTCGTCCACTGAGCTCCCTAGGCACTCGAAACGATTCTGGAGTTCGAGCTGAAAGCTCTCGGGGTTTTGGACCTGGATCTGTGCTGGACGGAGCGTGGACTTCATCAGTCGAGACCTTTCAAGCTTGTCATGAATGTCCAATGTGCCTCTTACCATGCGGTGATCGCTCCCGGTTTTCACCGAATTGATCACAGAGACATCATTGAACATTTGCTTCTTGGTTGACATGATGAAGTCGATCTCGTTTTTAGTTGCACCATCGGGGCTATGCCAGGTCCACTTCCTGTGCTCACGCTTTTTGAAGAAGGAGTTCATCATGTAGAGGCCCTCCTTCTCCATAAAACTGGCCAGTAGGTGACCCCGGTGGTTCCGACGACCAACTCCAAATTGCCCCACTTGCAGCTCATCCTCGCCTCGTTTGCCCAGTTTCGCGTTGAAGTCCCCCATGACAACGGTGAAGTGAGTTTTGAAACCATGCATGGCTGTAGAGATATCCTCATACATGGCCTCTACCTCGTCGTCGGAGTGTGCCGAGGTTGGGGCGTAGACCTGTATGACCTTCAGCGAATATCTTGCGGATATTCTGAGTAGGTAGGTACGCCACCCTGGTCGACACACTCTCGATCTTCACCACGTTGTTCACAAGGGACTTGTGGACGATAAACCCGACACCACCTTGGGACTGCCGGTCACCCTCTCGGAAATAGAGCAGGTTACCGGATTTGAGGATTATCGAGTCCTCTCCCTCTCTTCGGACTTCAGATAACCCTATAATACTCCATCGTAACCTGCTCAATTCCGCCTCGAGTTCGGTTATCTTCTCGTCGGTCCGGAGTGTTCGCGTGTTATAAGTTGCCAGGTCCAGTCGTCGGTGTTTATTGGGGTAGCCGGGTCCACTCCGGGGATTCTTCGCACCCCTTGCCACGCCATCGCCTCGACCGCTACCGTAGCCGAGGGTAGACGGGCTGCCGGGCACTCGGGGCCGTTTTTTATGTGTGCTATTCATTTGGTTTGGGGGGGTTTTGCCAGTTAGTTGTTAAAGTGCACAGAGAACGCTGCTGCCCATTCTCTGGTGTGTCCCTTAGTCGCCTCTTACGACACCCACGGGAAGATATGGGATGGTGAAATTCTTTACGTCCGTCACCACACGGTACGGATTGATCCATCAATCGCCTATTTATTGTAAGGCTTTTATTTCCATATGTAACATACACTTTGAAATGTCCAATTGGCTTTCTTAGCACTGGTGGAAAGTCAGACTTAAGAAATGTCTAAAAAAGCAGTCTGTACATTTGCATTGCACTTGTTGTTTATTCTCAATGTAGTTTTACTAGTAAACTGTTACAATGATATTGTTCATAAAAGTGTTCTCGAATGTAACATTTTACCCGGTACCTATTGGACATTAAACATAATTAGAGTACAGCTACTTAGGTACAAAGGCGAGCTCAATTCAAAGTTGAGTTATGTCCCAGCAAGCCTTTAATTGATAGAGAGAGATCGCTATAGTTAGCGGGTAGGATCTAGTGTGCAAATGAAACTTATCGGGCAACTATAAAAATAGCCATTGCAATTGAGATCTTATTGACTACACTCCGTCCAGCCTGTTATTTTACTTCTGACAGTACAAAAATTAATGATTTAGTGATGAACCAATGCGGTTCGATTCGATTTCTTATAACAATCGACTTTACTAATGATGAAATTTTAATCTATTTAACACATGATTTTATTCAAGTGAAGATGCCATTTTATATGGAAATTAATCCAACGATACATCATAATAAAATCGCATGTATTTTATTTGCTGTTTTTGTATATTTATATATCCAATATTACTTTTTTCAAAATTTACCCTTCATTGGAAGTGTGAACCTTAAGGTTACACTAGTCGATCATTCTTCCATACAAACGTAGTCTGGCGATAACTCCACTGTTTGAAGATGTACGTTCAAAATAAAAATTATATCAATTTGTCTCGTCACTATCAAGCCTTGTATGGAAATAAAAAAGCCAAAAAAAAAATATTTGAAAGTTATGAGCGTCGAAAGTTCCATATTTCAACACTAATTTTAACGCATCTTTGGGCGGAAATAAATACCATAAGAAGAAGGAAAAATGCAATGCATGCCAAATAGGGATAAATTAGTAGTTCAACAATGCAAATAATTTCATTTTGAAAATATACATTATGTCGTTTTTTCATGATATCTAGACTCCCAAAGGTCTGTTTATAAAATTTCGCGCGCTCGTTTTCATTCTAAATCATCATCCATTTCGCTAACCTAACCCCGCGCACAAATTATTTCGTGCCGGCGACTAGGGCAACCTTAATTAACAAATATTCAATTTACAATGCGATATTTACTGCCACGTAAATTCGATTTAACTGTGAATTTTAAATAATCGGAATAACGGAGTGGAAAAGCACGTCGCTTTACTACTGTAAGCGTCGATGAAGTATTACATTTTATTGTCTATGGTTGCCTGTTACTAATTATGAAATTTCATAGGCGTGCATCTGTCAAAAGTAAAATAATAGGCTGGACGCATTATAACTTGTTTGTGACCGCGTAAGCGAATGACTTCGCAGAGAAATAGCGCAGGGGTTGCGTATTGGATACTAGGCTATCGCAGTCACTACGCTAGATAAGCGAGTTGTTTACCACGAGCTCTTGCAACGGTACCTATAGTGGCGCATTCGATAACGAAAACTCTACTGATCGTGTCCACAAATCACAAATTCTTGTCCTGATCTGGGGTATTACCGCTGGTCTTTTTCGGACGGTCGCGGTCTTTTTAATGCTATTTTACAGGAGTAATCATATTAGGTAAAAACCTTTACTCCCTGATCGGTTTACAACCTTCTAATTGGCTTTGGCGTGATTCATAATAAATATGTTGAATTTTTCGGGACTTTTAACAATAATTATATTAATGTAGCCTGTACTGTCTCACTTCGAGCAGACTTCTTTCCCTTTATCCACTCAACTCGACCCTGAGCCAATATGGACCAATCCCGCCTATAGGAGTCAAGTTCGTCCCGTCATGGTCGTCATGGAATGATTCTCGGGATGCAAACACGGAATTAGTTATTGGATTCTGGGCTCTTCGACATTTGGGTCTATGAAAAGTGTCAACATACTGATTACCTTTACCCTGCAAAAAATAATGGCTGCTGACCTGTTCTTTTATTAATCAGCACTGTGTAAACGTTTATGAATCGTGTTACTAGGTCAGCTTTTGTATAATTCTAGAAAAATCATAATGTTATGCAAAGAAATCTTGTTATTTAATTCTAGCTCTAAAAATCAATAATATCGTCAGTCATACTCGTAGGTATAGAATATGAGTATTCAACTATACACGTGCCGCTGAAAAACCATTAAAATTGAAGCGTGTATTGTACTGCTAAAAATAACACAGTACAGAAAAGATAGTGAAGTATCTGTATTGAAATAATATGTTTACACAAATACTTTAACTGAATGAATAATTCATTAGCTTATAAGTGATAACGTGAAGACGGAGATCCTCACTTGGATTTTTGTTTAAATTTTCAAATCAAGTATTCAAGAGTGGTACGAGTATTGACCACGGCAAGATTTGGATTCAGGTTAAAGTTCCATAATTCCAAGTTTTCCAAAGGCTGTGCCTTTTCCAATCTCCGTACTTGGTGAAATGGTGGGATAATAAGAGTACTCCAAGTTGGCAGGTTCAAAATTGGTCCTATCGGGTGCACGAATGTACCTGTATCGACCGAAGATTCGGTTTCGGCTTCGGCAGTCTTGGACCAAAAGGACCACTTTTAATACCACCGTCGGCCAAATCCTCGGTTTCGGCCAAAGCCGAAGGTTTCTAGTAAGTGCCGAAATTGATAGAACTGTTACGAATGCTTAATTGGCTTCGACTTAGAACTGTGAGATTTTAGTCGGCAGGAGTTCGACATAAACCTACGTTCTCCCTAGACGGAAAAAAAAGGTTCAGTAGGGTTCTTTAACAAGGCGCCTGCAGCATCAGAGATACTTACATGACAAGGCTGGAGAGTTTTGCGTTTGGGGCGAGGTGCCTGGCACAAGCAAACAGTTGCCCGCTAAGTAACTGTGACAATGATTCACTTTTGTCAAAATCATCACCGGCGCATTTGATTACGATCTACTAAATCAAAATCCTTAATTCATTCACTGAAAGACGACGTACAGCCTAAACGGCTGAATTGGGTATGTTGCACAGTTCCTTCGAAAAGAACGAGAAAAGACTTCTTTTGTAGGATTTTTTTAAATTTATCCCTTAAACCTATGGAAGTTCGTAATTATTTCCAATGATAAATAACATTCATAAAGCTTGTAAATACAGAAAAGCGAAAAAAAAACTAAACTCAGTAGAGAGGACGCTAAGTGCACGGCTTAAAATTGAAATGGTCAGCTAAGCCCATGCGTGTGTAACCTTTATTATCCAATGTCGTTCGTGTATACACACAGTGGATTAAACTATTTGGGTTGTGCGAATCCGTGTTATCCGTCAAATGGAATATGTAGCACTATAAGCCCACTCCGATTTAGAACGCGTTTTTTTAATTTTTTGTGTGTAACATATTTGGTCATACTTCCTTTCCTTGTCAAGCCAATCTGTCTGGAAAGAGTTCGGTACACTTTGCCTATGTAAAATGTTAATCACGTTTGTATAACCTGAAGGGTTAGGCAGGAGGTGTATGTAAAGGTGATTATAGAATAGAGCATTTACTTGTAACAGAACATCGAGCATTCGCTGTTAAAATTTACTAGAACCACACTTTGAACATGACGCTGGATGTGTTGTTACAAACTGATTTTTAAAACCAACGAGAGTTTTGGTGTAACATTTTTATCGAGCAAAGGCACGAGCGCGGGTGACGTGAAGTGATGTGAATGAACGCAAGGTACAAAGAAATGTTACAGGTAAATGCTCACTCGCCGTGAGTATTACGTCGAACACAGCGCCGAACATTCACAAGAACGTTACATTATATGTAAATGCTTTAGGAAACTGAGCATTTGTCTGTATTGTACCATTCGTAAGATTTACATTACATTGTAATGCTCGCGAAAATGCTCTAGTGTATACTCACCTTTCACCAGACACCATCATTTCGCCAGTAACCTTTGTTGAAGTCCCATGTAATAGGTAGCGAGCCTGAGCGGACACAAATCTAGATTCTAGGTTGATACTGAGAAATTCCAGGTAGACAAACCATAACATTGTACCCGACAGGGCTTAGAAGCCAGGACCCAGCTAGTTCCAACAAAATAAGCTTACCATTAATCCAGTAATTCCAAAAGAGAATAAAATATAAAAATAGTATCCAGTAATTCCAAAAGAGAATAAAAAAAGAGCATACAAGCTGGTAAGTCGCTAGTCTGGCACAAGTTGGTCTTACAGCCAAATTGTAAACTTCAGTGAAGGCTATTGGTCTAACGGTCAACTTGAATGTGGTAGAGTCTAGGTAGATTAAAGCTATTCTATTCTATGCAACATCGCATTTTTATGTGACTAAAAGAAACTATCATGAAACGCAACCTATGTATTAGAAAAATAGAAGCTCGCCAGGAAAATAGGTAGGAAGGTATAAATTATGTTCTAAGAAGTTTTCAAAGGAAACAAGACTACCTATTTGGCATATGCACCCGTAGAACTGTAGCAGTAGTTACGAGCTTACCAGCAGTTATAGATTTGTACATCCCCAGTGAAATCTGACAGGCCGCTAGCATTTGCTTTCATTAAAGAATGTGTTTTGTTTCAGACTCTATCAACAACGTCTATTTGGACGAGATCTCAAAAACACTGATCACTGCCAGTGAAGACAAAATTATCAAGATCTGGGAAATAACGCAGAGTTCCTGACGGATATGTTTCGTGCTCGCTTTCAGTATTAAGAATCATGACAGAAAAAACTATAAAACAATGTGATATTCGAACAATACGTAAAAATAAAGATGTATTTGTGTTATATTATAAAAGACAGAAATTAGACTATGTTCAGTAAAGATTTATTGTTTTAATAGTGGTTTTAATTCATCAGAAATCATCACGATCCCTTATGATGATTACCTCCTACAAGCAGGGCCCGATATAGCTATTTTGCTGCTCCGGGTATACACAATATTTGCCGCTCTTTACAATAACACCATATAAGGAGTTAATGTCATATAATAGGGTATATCTGGAAACTAGTCTTTTCACTTGAAAAGCTCACAATTTATTGCCCTAACTTCCGTTACTAAGCAATTACGAGCGCGCGTCGCGCCTGCCACCCGGCCGCCCCGGAATGAAAGGGCGGTGTCTGCATCGAACGGTACTTCTTTACCCCCTGTCGTACGTAAGCACAACGAGCTGTTACATACCTATAGGTACCCGAACACCCCTAGCTCTTTCAACTATTAACATCGAGTCAAAAGTCAAGGACGATAGCTTTCCACTCATATGCATATAAATGCAAAATAGACTATGAGCTTTCGTTTTTTGGCACGAACTTGTATTTTTGAAACCGATTTATTCTTGCAGCTATTTAATACGCTAGTAATAAATATTCTCACAGTAGCTAATTTCGATCTGAAAACGTTTATCCGTAACAATAAAAAACAAGTATCTAACAATTAAGAAACAAGTAATGTTAATTACTTAATTACGCAAGGATTTACCTTTTGAGTGTGAAGTCTGAAAGTGCCCATGAAGTGTTCTCGGGCATCTCTCTCTCTGGCGTTGTCCAAATGAATTTAAAAGTTACCTATGGCGTAGTGTATAGATAAGCAAGTCAATAAAGTGGTAACAGGGCTGACTGCATATGTAATGAAATGTATCGTAGGTATACCTAATGAGTAGGTTTTGTATATCAGAACGCTGCGTACCGATAACAGTGAAGGAAAAATAAAAGTAGGTGACCTCGAAAACGTTTACTACCTTCTGAACGGTTCATCGGGAGGAGTAGAGCGTCTCCTACGAATATTGTGAAAATACATATGTTAATTAATATAGCAAGGCTTTATTTAGTGATGGCCCAGCTGTGACGGAAGTACGGGATTATGATAATTAGTGGAACGAATTTTGTCATTCGCATGTCGAAGGTTTTTAATGAATGATGAGTTGTATTATGTAAACCATGCCTGTGTTCCCCGAAAAGGTATATAGAAATTGTAAGTAAAGTGCTCCCAGATTACGGAAGTTTTGTTCGAATCATGTATAGGGAGGATAGGTGCTTCTCAAAAATTCATCAAGAAAAACCTAAGAAAACTTGAGAAATGAGAATCGAACCAATGATGCAACTTTCAACAGTCGATCCGTAGTGTAGAGCTAGAACAAGAAGGACATTTGTGTCTATTGTGGGGCATGTCGGGCCCGAACCGAGGTGCAATAAATACAAGCAAATACATAATAGTCCTTTGTGAAAATACATAAATTATAAAGACGCAAATGCCCGCACAAAAATATGCAAGATGCTTGCATACCATTGTGACATAACATTTGATTTGTGAATATCTAAAAAAGGCTAAAATTGCAAACTGCTGGGCAAAGACCTCCGCCACATTCTTCCAGCCAACTTTGTCACTTGCCTTCTCTGGCCAATCAAATGAAATTTTGAATATTTAATGAACTTTAAAAAAGTACGGCATTTTGTTCGTCGAAAAACGCATACCTAGTTTAAGACTTTTATAGCAAAAAGGCCTCCCTCTAGGTGGAGCGACGACCTGGGCAAGGCTGCGGGCGTCTGGTGGATGCGAAACGCACAGGAGCGATCAGTGTGGCGACGTTTGGGGCAGGCCTATGTACAGCACTGGACGTCTTTCGGCTGAAATGATGATGATGATAGCAAAAAGTGAAAAATGTCCCAAAATTTCGAAGATTCTCGCATGCGCAGTGAGCACAGGTTTTTCGAAGTTGTAAATTTGGAATAAAATTACCCTAACCGGCCCATACATCATCTACGTGCTTTCCTAGGCACGGAAGAAACTCGCTACATTAAAGATGTCACCCATCCACGGGGAGGTCGGTCACCTCGGCAAGCGTTGCTTAACCTGGAAGGTCGACCCGTATGGCTGTTATTATTTAGCCACAAGCCGTCAAATGTGTTCGAACTTTTGCCGGATATGCGGGTTTCATCACGATGTTTTTCTTCACCGTTATGAGAGCAGTGGTGATGAAATAATTTACATAAAGTAAAGCGCCTGCCTGAATTCGAACCCACGACAAGTCGCGGCCGTTGCCACTTGCCACCACTGCTCTAACCGACCCATACAACATGTAAAAAATCCTGAACTAGGTACATCAGCTTTGCGATTTTAATGTTGTTTTCTACTGGGCTAAATGGCATGAAAGAACTTTCAAACTTTTGTACAAGTAACAGCCTTACAGGCATGTGTCGTCATCCGTACCCCTCTAGCACTAAAATAAGTTACAAAAGTTTTAAAACTGTAACCCGACTACGGCTTTTTTAGCTTATTTTACCCGGGCCATAATAACGAATCGATTGACTCATCAAAGTCGGATGAATACGAAGTTTATCACATATTACATATTCGCCCGCCGCCCGCCGCCTTACATATAGGAACAAAAAGCTCTCTGATCCTACACTTAAGCTCATGAAGGAGAGGCGTGAAATGATCCTGCAGTCTTCAGACGATGCGTTGAAATACCGGCAGCTAAATAGACGGATCTCAAAGTCCTTGAAAAGCGACCTCTGCCGCTTCAATACAGAAAGTATTAAATATGCCGAATAAGGGCTCCAAGGTCTTTGCAAGAGATCTGTCTATTGGGCAGAGCCAGCTCACGAAACTGAAGACCGATGATGGCAGGATCGTTTCCGCCAAACCAGAGCTTCTGAGGGAGATCGAGAGATTCTATGGGCAGCTGTACACGTCAACCAGTAAACCCGTCGCGAATCTAGCGAATGACCCTAGAGCTAGATTGACCCGACACTATACCGAAGACATTCCGGACGTCAGCCTGTATGAGATTAGGATGGCTCTGAAACAGCTTAAGAACAACAAGGCACCGGGTGACGACGGAATTACGACCGAACTCCTGAAGGCGAGTGGAAAACCAGTACTTAAGGTTCACAGCTAATAATTTAGTTTTATATGCTAAAAAGACTTATGTGCGTAAAATTTGCCTTGCCGAATGTCAAAAGTACTGTTTGGACTTTATATTAAACAGTGAGAAGCTAGAATTCGTCGCTAAAACGGTTTTCCTGGGGATCACGCTAAACTCAAGGTTACAATGGGGTCCTCATTTAATATCACTTGCAGGGCGGCTAAGTTCGTCAGCTTATTCTGTTAGAAAAATTCGTCAGTTTACTGATGTAGATACCGCAAGGCTTGTCTATTTTAGTTACTTTCATACTATAATGTCTTACGGTATCTTACTATGGGGAAGGGTTGCAGACATTGAGTAAATTTTTATTCTGCAAAAACGAGCCATCAGAGCGATATACAATCTTCGCCTTCTCGATTCTCTAAGGGAACTGTTTAGGGACATTAACATCATGACGGCACCTTGTCAATATATTTATGAAAACATCAAGTACGTTAGAAAGAATTTACATCTTTTTAGTAAAAACGACGACAGACATAATTGTGTTACTAGAAATAGGGTCCAATTAATTCAACCAGGTTTCAGGCTGGCTAAAGCAGCAATATCTTTTATGGGGTACTGTATAAAATGTGAACTGAATGAGAAGAAATTTAAAACTTGTATAAAATGCACCCTATGCAGGCAAGCATATTACAAGTTGGGGATTACATCGCTGATAAAAATGCTTGGCTGAATGCTGGTCCTGCTCCTCAGCCACTAGGGCGCAAAAACAAGTGATGGGCAGAGAAAAGTTTTGAAGTAGGTATTGTTGGTCCTGCTGTATGAATATATTTGTATTGAATAAACTCAATTTCTTTTAGTATGATATAACTGCACAGATTTGATTTTGATTTTGTCACAGCCCCGTTAAACATTCTCGCACGAGCTAGCTGCCTCGCTGATCTCTGGAGGAAAAGCATCCTAACAAGCCAAAATATACGGTATACTTATACTTCTGCCGGCTCCATCAGGAAATACTGTCGTGATGTTTTGTTGTTGCGGCTCCAAATTGGTTGTTGTATTGTTAATGATTCCTTCCTTCTGCGTTTACCAATCTACTTTTGTCTGTTTTTACCCAACTGCCGAAGGAGGGTAATGTGTTTATCGGTCTATGTATGTATGTAAGTATGTATGTATGTATGTATGTTTGTTTGTTCCTAAACAAGAAGAAAATCATGCTGTGCAGTCGGAGGATACATCTGGTTTTGGTCAGCCAGCTCGCGATCCTCCGACTGCAAGCATGATTTTCTTCTTGTTTACGTCTTTTTAGTTCGCTTTTTAAGCAGTCGGGTATTTTGATTTTTTTTAATTACTTTTTTATTATAACAAGTAAATGCTAGCTGTCGACCCAACGAAATTAGAGTCCTTGACTCCTTGTCCACTATTCTCGTATGTACGAGTACCTACCATGACGGGATACGATACTCATTTAGTTAAATGACGTCAGCCTCATCATGCTAACATACTATAATTAACAAACTTACTTATAACGTTATTAAAAATAAAATTCTAGACATCTAGCTAGCTAGATAAACATTTAAACATAAACATTCCTTCATTTTGCTTTTATTTTTAGTACCAAAATCCCATCGAGAATTTCTTAAAATTTACAGCAAGATGAGAATAATAATCTTACTCATTAAATGTAAATGTGTCTGTATATTTGTTAATCAATCACGCCTCTTGTCGAGGCGGCATTGGTTTTCGGATTCGCATAAAATTTGACCCACGGGTAAGCTATGATCCGCACTTCCGCAGTCTATTTGCGTAAGTGAATTCAGCCGTGCAAAGGGAATGACTCCATGAAAGGGTATGACAAATTCCCTTTAAATAATTAGGTATTGCCAAAAATTATTACTCTTTCGAAGAGTAATATAAGTTTTTCTGTGAAGAGTATCTGCACCAATGAAAGCGTTCAATATTTTTTGGCAATACCTAATTATTTAAAGGGAATTTGTCATACTCTTTCATGGAGTCATACCCTTTGCTCTGCCGAATTCACTTAAGAATTAGGCTGCAGGATTAGTTAGGCCATAGGATACTTTTAGTCCGGGAAGTACATTCCCTCGGGATTTTTTTTCAGACTTGAAACACGGACCGCTAAGCAAATTCTCTACGACTATATTGCTAATTTCCTTATTTTCTTGAACTGAAGTGTTTATATTCGAAGCGGATAGTTATAATAACATTATATTCAACAACAGTGATACGCGTTTAGCTATCAAAGTTTACTGATTACTACGGGTACAGTATGTTGTTTATTTACAAATATAAACAACGTTATAGCTGACCCTACCCGTTCAAAAGATTTTAAATAAAGCAACTCTTTGAATTTACCAATTAATATAATTAAAAATTTCATAACATGATAATTAAGACGATTAAAATACAACAAGTAATTCATCTACACAGTAACAGACTCTACCATAGTTTTTTTAATAAGTTCACCAAAATTTTCCGTAGTCTCGGCATTATTGCTTTCAGGTGCTGTCCCCGCGGATTGGGACTGCGAGTCCGACGCGTCCTGGGTCGTCTGGTCCGAATGGTCCAAGTTCAGCAGCGTGTTGTGACTGAACCAATTCTCATCATTTTCTACAGTTTGCATCTTATTACTAGGTTGATATGGCAATGTCATCAAAGTAGTATAATGAGTATCACTTTTGTTGTCATTATTTACACAATCGGAACTGTTTTTGTACATTCCATAGTGATTATGTTGTGTACTATGATATTGTAGCGCATTGTGGTCGTGTACTGTAGTTGATTTATGCAAATAATCTGGTACATAAACATGACCATAATGACTAAACATAGTCATCTGGGAGCTGTGAGCAAACTCCTCGAAACTGGTGGCGGAGAAGCTCTGCAGGCCTTTGAAATGGTGTTCCGTTTGCTGCTCGTAAGCGTAGTTTAGATCGCAAGGAAACCGTTGTATGTTACTTGACATAGCATCAAAACCTATGGCGTTCGCTGATGGGTAAGGAGGTCCCTTGCCTTGAAGTATGCTGGATGTGTAAGGGTCACTGTGGCTGAGATGGTTGTTTACATTCTCAAAGTGCATGATACCACTATCATGTAAATGATTGTGATTGGATGCATCGTTTCTATAGCCGTATGACATGTCGCTATTCTGTGATGTGGAGTTATTCATATCACAATGAACATTATTAAAACTTCCTGTATTGACGCAAGATTCAACTTCCACTCTTGGAGTAAGGTTAACATCACGTAACATTCCATCTTCATGACTAAGACAACGCTCTCTTTCGTATGACGAATTTGATGAACATGATGTGGAATTATTGTGCGCCTCCAGCCATTGTCTCTTAGCAGCTTCCTGGTGCTCTTCATTCTTTTTTTCAAGACCTATTCTCATAAGAGTTTGAATAAAATGCGTCCTTACTCGTACAGGATTGAATTCTATCCGGCCCGTCGTGTTGGCGCACCCGTCTCTAGTGCATCCACAGGGGAAATTCAATCGATCAACTTGGCATTTTATCCCAGCTAAGCTGCAGGAACAAGTTTCTGGGTTACAAGTGCCCTTACAAGCGCAACCACAGAACTCTCGCGACGATCTTATGTCTCTACATTCATCCTTTTCATAGCTCTCTATCTTTCTCACTCCGGCTCCACGTAAAAGAGCTCTTCTTTGTCTGGTCGGGACAGGTTGTAAGAAGAAGTAGCTATCTAAATCTAGCTCAGATTCAGAAATGTCACTTGCTTCTTCTTCAGTGTCACTGTCTTCACTGGAGGAAAGTGACACGCCTTGTAATGAATGTCTCTCACTCTTCAGCTGCTGCAATATTTGTCTATGTAATCTTCTCTGCTCTAAGGCATGCTCGGCTAAGGTAAAGTGTTGTAAATGTGTATGTTCCCATTCCATTCCTAACGTTGAACCTCCTTGTGATGGAACACATGAAAATCCTTGGGCTCTAGGAAAGTAAAATACGGTTACATTATCGAATTTTATACTTTCTTTCCGCTTTTTAGTTTGTGGCTCATCTTGGTTATCAGCACTACGTTTTCTCTTAAGACTGCTTCTGAGAGGCTTAACTTGTGCTATGGAATTATGGCCTTTATCTACATTGTTCTCAATATTACTATTGCTGGCGTTATCATTATCGTGGTCTAAATCATCTGATGATTTGTCACTTTTTAGGCTACTTGTGCATGGAAGAGCAAGGTTGAAGCTTGGTATTTTTACATCGTCGATAACTTCTGATCCAAGACCTGAGTCACTTCCTTCGGTACAATCTTGAGCGTCTTCTTCCCTGTCATTAAGAGCACTATCCGGCGGCAGACTACCGAGAGCTGAGTCTTCACTGTCAGCTGAAGCACTGTCCGTTTTGATATCGTCTATGTCACTTAAAGTATCATTGTCATCTATTTTTACCGCATAGTCTATTTTACTGTCACTGCTCTCATAAAACTGAGAGTTGCTACTACTGATTACATTACTTTGCTCATCATTAGAGCTAAGATCTTCACTGTGAGCATCACTATCACTACTTTTTTCATCTTTCATCACAAGGAAAGCATCTTCCTCCCTATGTTCTCCAACTGGGTCTTTATCACATTCATTTACGTCCTTGTCGAGCTGCTCTTGTGGCTGTACGCCTAAGCCTGATATTGCGTTCTCCATGACTTTTAAAATATCTGAAAAGAACAGAAAAAACAGCTTTTAGTATTATAAAAATGTAGAACAGTATGAGGCAAAGATGCAAAAATCTTTAGTATGAAGCTAGGGTATGGAGTAGATCTATTAACAATGAGTAGGTATTACGACTAAATTCGTCGTTCGTATCTTCGCTCATGACTGTAAATACGTTAGCAATAATCGTTGCGATAGAGGAGTGCAAGCCACCTGCACCCGTCTGAACCCAGCAGTATTATAAATCAAACAAAATGATAATTCAAAACCGGTACCTATTTCAAAAGGCTATGGCCTCGACTAACTCCACCGGTACGCCTGAGCTCGCCAACGAATCCCCTGTTCCATGATGACCAAAACACCACACAATCACCGGTTTCTCATTCTGATCAACGAAATATCAGTAAGCATAATAATTTATTTCAGCAATTCGGTCATCCACTATTTCTGTTACACAAGAGTCACTCTAATGCACCACTGAATAAGGTTCTCTTTATAACACGTTTTGTTGCGCGCCGTTGTGTTTTAACCCTATTTATTTATTTTCCGCCTTATTTTGACAGCAACGTTCTTCGCGTTTCAGTCTTTTATATAGGGCGTTTTGTTCTTATTTCAAGCCAGTAATAAATCTATTTACTTTTGATGATATTCAAACTTCACAATAGTTTATACACAGAATTTTAACGTAAAATCACTGCACAAGCACAGAGTCACGAGAGAGGCCACTTTTACTACCGATCTCACAGTTCCCACTTCGCGTAATCGCGTTGGACGACTCGAGCGACGCAGGCAAGTTTTAACCCGGAACAATGGAATAGTCCGTTGGCAAATGCGAGCGTTGTATACGGAGGAGACTTCTGAATTTGGTATCGTATGGGCTGCGTTGTTCGACGTGACGTTGCCCCTCCCCGCACGCCGCGCCCCGGCCTTGCGACCCTCCTCGCCGCGTCCACCCGCCGAGCTCGCGCAAGCGCGCTCCGTTTCTTGTGAATGCAATGATACCAACGTGGTGATTTTAAATTCCCACTTTGTTATTATTACTTTTGTGTGTCGAATCTTTTGGTGTCGTTTTAAATTCGTGGTTGTACGGAATAGTTTTATCAGGGTATTTATAATCATTGCGTTAGTTAGTTATATAACATAATTATACTGTTTAGCACAATGACAGACTACTTTTTGAAATGATATTATGATTATAGCATTGGCCATTTCATAAAGTGGCGGGACATTGTGAAACGACGTGAAATATTTAATTATTTGTTTATTAGCGTTTATTAAAATTCCTAATTTAATTAAAAAGCAAAACACAAAATAATTTTTTTAACCAATTATGTAGGAACTTATTTTATTTAGGTAGATATAGATAGATAACTATTCTTCGTCATTTATTGAAATAGCCGTGAGTCTACTTGTTCACTACTCGATCTCTATTGTCTGCTGAATAAATACTGTTTTCATTTATTTATTTACTAGCTTCGGTCAGCAGCTTCGCTCGCGTTGAAAGTGTTTTATTATCCCAAGGGAACATATTATTGGGATGAAAAGTAGCCTATGTGCTATTCCCGACCATAGTCTATCTCTGGCGTTCTCTTTCTGGCGTGTATGAGTAACAAACATACATCCATCCAAACTTTCGCATTTGTAATAATAAGATTTAATACATGATGCAAACAAATGTACAGAGGCTGCATTTTATAATATCTTTAGGACTTGGGTGGTTCAGAGATAAATACTTAGTGATAGGTGCGATATTGAAAGTTAAACAAATCGCGTTTATTTAAATATACATTTATATGGTATAATTAGAATATAATTATACCATATAAACTCAAAAAACTAAAGTAAATAATATGTAAATATACATACATATATAAACTCACGCCTTTTTCCCATGGGGGTAGGCAGAAACTACAGAACGCCACCTGCTACGATCCTTACATACTTCTTTTGCTTCACTCACATTCATACATCTAGTCATACACACACGCCGGTTATGAGTACTGCGCACCTGGCCTTTCTGAAGAACATCACCTATGTAAATATACTTAAACATTAATTGTAATAGATAAATAATAGAACACATTAGCGCTGTGATACTACTGCCAACTTCTTATTAATGTGCTCGCGAACTTTAACTTTAAAAGTTAATCGGTTGGTTGCCATCCCGATTTCATTTCTTTCTATTCATTTTATTTTATCAAGTTATTGCAAGATACGCCTGTTGCCGATTTACTTCATAATATTTCATCTTTTCACGAAATGATCTGTCAAATCATGCAATAATAAAATATTTTTGACTAAATACAACGTAACAAGTATTATATAACATGTTATACCAAACAACTTAACAGCTCGACAATAACCAAAAGGATTTGAAAACACGGACAATTTAAGTTCATAGTCAATCTTTCATCTTCAAATAATATAAAACCAAGCCGCTGTCTACCTGTCTTTTTCTTCACTTACTTGTTCTAAACTACGCATCATATTATTTTAGCTAGTAGAAAGAGCGATAAACGAAGAAAAAAATTGTGTGTTTGTCTGTTATCTCTATTTTGAAGTTTGTATTTACTAGCCTAAACTGGTCCACTCCCTATATTTTTTAAATTTGTTGTGTCTGTGTAAGGGAAGTGAATCTCTACTGCAGATAACAATTTAAAATCTAAAAACAAGATTACTTTCCTGCAGTGGAAGAGAGATTTAAAAAAAAAAAAGTCGCCTGAACCGTGGGAGTGTAAGAGTTGGCAACCCAGGTTCACAACCTTTTGCTCTCAGGCCAGCCCGACAGGTCTCGACACAAGCGTACGTCTGCGTCATGTCATCATGGCTATGTATATGTAACCCAGCTAGCTGATGATAACATACCTACTCTTGCAGCTTCAGATACATAGGACTACTCTGCATGACAACAAATCTTTTACTTGTAACAAAGACCACGCGTTCCAATGTATCCATAAATATACATTGCTGGATTTTTCAGTACTGAATGCTGTAGTTAATCGTCCGGGGTACTATTTATAAAATCTGCTGTAGTATACACATTGGCACATTGGCAGTCTGTTTACCCGAGCAGGTGTACGTAGGTGGCTGATGGCATGACGTGTGCCGCGTCACTGCAGAGTACAGCTTGCTCGCTTCACTACGAGCATTCTTCAAATAAATTTGCACTCGACGGCAGTCGACATAATACAGGGCGAGGTGGCAGACTATACGTACCAACCCGCACGTATACGATAATCAATAGATATTTTCAGGAGGCTTTCGTGGAGAGCGCAAGAGACGCCGCTATAGCGTGCTCTCCCTCTTCCCTGTAATTTACATAGCATACGGTGAAAAGCACGATGTGGATTAAAAGTTGGTTTTTCTAACATCAACAACAGTAAACTAATGATAACGATGTTGTATCACCGTTATCAAGGACAGACGATAGTTGCGATAACGTTTATTAAGCAAAGTAAAACTGATAAAAATAATCTTGAATACCTAGTTTTATTTTCTCCAATTTTTTATCTTTTCAAAGTTTTTCTTTACTTAATTTTGACTTTCAGTGTTTTTGACTGATACTTTGAGATTATTTAGTTTAATCATGATAATATTATGGGCTCTACAATAAATTATCTACTCTATTTTGAAATGTTTTTGATCCCAAGGCGAAATAATTTATGCTAGATAACTTAATTCATATTTAGGCGCAAATTACGAATTGACATTATAGTGGAAGAACAAGGCAATGTTTCAAGGTAAATATGCAAAAATGTTTCGAGTGTCTATTTTGGTCAAAGTAATACGTTTATCCCTCTGGGTTTTTTGTAGGGACCCCAAACTCAGGTAACAAATTTGACTAAAGGATACTCTTGTACTGCAAACAGGCTAATTCACGAAGGCAGACCAGCTCGTACACAATCGAACTAGTTTTTGTTCATATTGTGTGTAACCAGTTTTTTATCTCAATTCTAACGGTTGGCTACACCGTCGCCGGTCCCACATACTACTTAGTACGTAGTACGTAGGTAGCCGTATCGTGCCGTACCTCGGCACTGGCAGACTGCCTATAGGGTACCTATTAATCGTTCACATGGTAACGTCAAAACAAACTCTTGACTATATTCTAGTCATTACGCGAATGTATGTATACCCATCAAAGACACGCGTTAGCATGAATAAATTATTTGTTGTCTGCGACTGTATATAGCTAGGTACCTAGGTGCTTAGTGCTACGGTGGGAGGGTGGAGAGTGGGGGCGAGGGTGGCAGACTGGGGTAGATTAAATTTCATAGCACACCGCTAGCTGCTCGAGCTCGCTTGTATTCATCAGCGTTAGGGCTGCAATTGCTTCCCGTTGTGAGTCCCACTATATTCTAGCAAATGTTTGGTACGCGTCTGCCTTGTGTCCATTAGCTTGTTTTTTTGAATACCGTATGAAACTATCTTCAAATCTTCCTTACAAATTCATTCCAAATTGACTTCACCCACCATTTAATGAGCAGCCATTAAATAATAGTTGTGATTTGAATTTAGGTATGTTAGTCAGTTCGGTTCAGGGGAGATAAAACGCATGTTACTAAAGAGATATGAATATAAATGTGGATGGATGGAGAGGGAGGGGACAGCCAACGAAAAGATGGATGACTGAGTGATATGAAAGAAAAGGGAGTCAGTGATAGCGTGGTGGGGGATAGGAAGGTATGGAAGAAGAAAACGTGTTGTACCGACCCCAAGTAACATGGGAAAAGAGCAGGAAGATGATGATGATGAGTCAGTTCGCTTTTCATTTATTGTCCCTGACTTTATTATCTAAGAAATAATTATTGATTATTATTATTAGCCTGTATTGTCCCACTGAGTCCCACTCTCCGCTTTCACTTCTCTTGGTTATCTGCTATCCAGCTTATCCCTGATTTGTCTGTCTGGTTCTGTCGCGGTGTCGTTTGCAGGCGTTTGGGAATGGGATTCACTGTGTGTTTTTTTTACTATTGCTTCTTCCAATGCCAGATGTGCATTAAATGAGATGTTTCTTAATTTACGTAAGCAAATCGAATAATGTACGTAAATCGAATTTACAATTTCAATCTTATCACAATCTTATCAGATTGTATTTCTGACGCAAAATATATATTTCTCGTGTAAAAAAAACTTGAGGGGATTTTTACACTTGGAGTACATAAATGGAAAGGATCATTTTACGTCCTGGGTGCCTGTTGGTGTCGTAGAAATGGACTGGGCAAAATTGTTGCAGCAACAATTTGTTTTCTAATTATGTATTCCGATACTGCCAAGCGTGTCAATTTGATTATCATTGCGAAATCTATCTCTCTTGGATCACTACTGTAGTCATCATGCTCGTATGCTGTTGCCTGAATAAGTAAAAAAATATTTTACTAAAGCTAGCAAAATACAGCGCGCAACAATACGATTGAGAAATTCACGTGATTTTTTACACATTGTTAGCTTTCATTATTATGTAATAATAATAAATTTATCCTGAGGCAACATTGGCCCATACATACTATTGTAAAAGTAGGTATATAAATTATGGCTAAATATTGCTAGAAGTTTGGGGAGACACAAGGCCGGTGTGGCCTTGTGTTAAAGCGACAGCTTTTGACTGGTATTTGCAGATCTCAAGGCTATTAGCGAACTTAACTTATAAAAACTTTCGAATAGGTATACAACGCCTCTAGATTGAATTTAGTTCAGGAACACTATATGCTGGTCCTGCTCAGTAATTTAAATTGTTTTGACGTTCAAAAGTGCCGCTTAATGGCCTAATTGAAATGAAGAATTTGACTTTGACATTATACAGAGTCTATTGTACTATTGAAAATTATTGTGGGATAAAAGTATGTACTCATGAATATGATCAACTTCTATCTAAAAACCAATTAAAAATATAAAAACCCGGCCAAGTACATGTCGGATTTCGCACATTTAGGGTTCCGTACCAAATAAAAAACTTGATTTATCA
The DNA here is from genome assembly GCA_945859665.1 of Anorthoa munda. NCBI lineage: Eukaryota > Metazoa > Arthropoda > Insecta > Lepidoptera > Noctuidae > Anorthoa > Anorthoa munda. The sequence continues at coordinate 41,196,340 of OX243897.1, read as the reverse complement.
ACATATTGGTATTTTTTAGTAAAGTATACGTATTAATAAACAGTAACACCAAATTTCAAGTTCGTAGGTCAAAGGGAAGTTAAAAAATTCTTCGGCACAAAATTGTGTGACAGACGACGGACAGGCAGGCAGACAGACAGACAGACGGACATACACGTGAGTTTCTTCTTCCTTCCCTTGTCCCATTATTTGGGGTCGGGTCTCTTCACTTTCCTGCGCCAAGTTACTCTGTCTCGGGTTGTCTGTTCGGGCAATTAAGCCCAATTGAGTGAGCATAGAGCCGAGATACTTGATTTTTTCTACTGTGGGAATAGGCGTCGACCGAATGTAGATAGTCTCCGATGTCGCGTCTCCGCTGAAGGGACATTTTAAGTACTCGGTTTTGCTCCTGCTAACCCTTAGTCCGTACCGTTCCAGGGATTGTCCACGTATATAAAAGGTCCTGCATATGTCGCGAATTGTCTGCAGCCCAAACAATGTCGTCAGCATAAAGCATAGTCCACGGCAGTGGGGACGGTATAGCCCCGTTGAGATAATCCATCACCAGGTTCAACAAAAGCGGACTCAGAGCAGAACCCTGAAGGACGCCCACTTTGACTTCGAATGCTTTACTAAGCCCCGCTAGGCTTCGAACTCTTGTGCTAGCCCTGTTGTACATATCCCTGACTAGGTCAATATAATACTCTGGTATATTCTGAGCACGAAGAGCCTGCCACAGCATCTTACGCGGTACTCGATCGAAAACTTTTTCTAGATCGATGAATGTTAGGTGAAGGTCTTTTTTTGTTGGTCTTATATTTTTCCATCAGTATTCTTATTGTCTGAATTGCGTCAGTGGTCGATCTGAAAGCAGTAAAATCAAACTGATTTAAAGATATTAAAGTGATTTCGGTGAGACGTTTATTTAAGATTCGTTCCCATACTTTAAGAGTGTGCGAGGTGCGGTGTCGTGAGTAGAGGCTGCCCACAAGGTGGGGTGCTGTCACCACTACTGTGTAATTTAGTTGTGGATGAGCTCATTGCAGAGCTCAACGCTAGCAGCCTATACTCGATGGGATATGTAGATGATATAGCAATTATAATCTCTGGGAAATTTGAGGGCATCTTATGCGACCTCATGAGGAGAGCCTTCAATATAATCGCAGGTTGGTGCACTAAGCATGAACTATCGGTTAACCCCTCGAAAACGGAACTAATAATGTTTACTAACAAAAGAGTCCTTGGACCCCATAGACTCCTAAACTCTTCAACACAGAACTAACTCTTAAAGACGAGGTCAAGTACTTGGGGGTGATTCTTGATAGCAAACTGCTCTGGAACAAGCACCTTGACTACAAACTTAACAAAAGCACAATCGCACTTTACCAATGTAAAAAAATGTTAGGTAAAAAATGGGGGCTCTCTCCGAAGATCACGCTGTGGCTATACACAGCGGTGATCAGGCCAATGTTGGCTTATGGCGCTCTGTTTTGGTGGACAAGGACGGAACTGTCTACCACCATTGCCAGACTCCAAAGGTTCCAGAGACTGGCCTGTTCAGCTATCACTGGCTGCATGAGGACCACCCCGACAGCAGCCATGGAGATAGCCCTACAATTAACTCCTCTTGACCTATACATACAGCAGGAGGCAGCGCTAGCTGCCATCAGGCTGTTGCATCTGGGCATATTGGGAAAAAATCTAACCAGCCCACACGCTGAAATCCTGGACTGGGCGATTCGGTACCAACCCCTCATCGCCGCCCCGTGTGATAAAACACCAAATCAACCTATGTTTAATAAAAACTATAGCATACAAACTGTAGAGGAATACAGGGATCAGTCTGGAGCCAATGAAGTACGTATTTATACAGATGGCTCAAAAACAGACAACGGTTTAGGTGCTGGCGTACATTTCCTTGACCTCAACATTAACTTTCACTTACCGCTAGACACATATAGTTAGTTAGCATCTTTCAATGTGAATGTGTCGCCCTAACACAAGCCGCTACTGCTGTAAAGCGCTTAGGTATCCATAACTATGGAATCAGATTCCTATCCGATAGTCTAGCAGTGCTCAAAGCCCTAGAAAACAAACAAACCAACAGCAAACTAATCTTTGAATGCCACCTTGCCCTGGAGAGTATATCGACATCCAATCGAATCGCCCTACAGTGGATCAAGGGACATAGTGGGTCTTTAGGCAATGATGCCGCGGATGAACTTGCAAGGAAAGGTTCTGAGATGATAGTGCTAGGCCCGTACCCACTTCTCCCCCTGCCTTTCTCACAAATTCGTGCATGGATCCGCCAAAGATCAACCGAACTGCATAACAAATGGTCAAGGGTTACAGACTGTAGACAGTCAAGAATGGCCTTACCGGATGTAAACCCGCGATTAACCAAAAAACTTCTTAGCCTAAGTAGAAATAACCTCAGAATAATCATAGGGACAATTACGGGTCATAGCCCTCTTAACAAACATCTTTTTAACATAGGCGCCACAGACAGGGGCTGTTTTGACGCCGAGGAATCAGCTGCCCACGTCATCCTGGACTGCGAGGCCGTGATTTCCCAACGTGAAGAAATCCTCGGGACGGTAAGGTCGCTCCGCGAAGCCTGTGAAGCCCCCAGGAAGCTTCTGCGCTTTTGGACGGAGCTAGGCTGGCTACTTTAGCTGGAAACCCCACGCACAACGGACCAAATTGGAGTCTAAGTGCGGAAAAGGGAGTCCCTCTTCTATTCTATTCTATTCTATGAGTGTGCGAGGTCAGTTTTATTCCTCTGTAGTTTTTACACTGAGCCCCATCGCCCTTGTTTTTATAAAATGGTACCAGATAGCTTTGACGCCATTACTCTGGAATGCATTTGGTGGCCAGGATGATATTGAATAATTTAGGTAACCAGGCTACTGCTATCGGGCCAAGACGTTTCTATATATCCACTGGGATCCCGTCAGGGCCCGTAGCTTTTCGGCTTTTCATTTTGGCCACCGCATGTATGACTTCCGCTATACTTCAGGTATTGGTCCATTTGTAGGCTCGTAGCTTACTGGGTCTTCATTTGGAAATGCCTCATTCAGGATTTCTTCATAGTATTCAAACCATCTGTCTCTAATGTCATTATTAGCTGTTAATAAGTACATAAAGAGTAAAAATCAAAAATCTTTAATGTCCATGGTGGCCTTGTGTCTAAATTTAGCAATATTTAATATATCTTCTGCAGTTTTAGCGGTTTCTAAATCATTATAAAAGATTTGGTTACTGATTGCTCGCTCCTGTGCTACGCATCTCTTTGCATCTTTTTTCGCTTCTCTATACTTGGCCTTATCTTTGTCCTGATGTGAGCTTTGCTATCTTTTAAATAAAACTTTTTTATTTGCCAAAGTATCTTTAACCCTTTCGTTCCACCATTTAGGGTCTTTCCATTTTCCAAAAGTTCCTATGGAGACTCCCACGATCTCTGATGCATTCGCTCTACTCTCAGCTTCGAAGTCATACCACATATTTTCAGCTAGTTCATACTTCACTCCAATATTGCTTTGGACATATTCTTTAACTATAGCCAGTAGCGTTTCGCCTTTGGGGCTGTCCAGATCTTTCCACTTAGTCCTAGGTGTTCTATCAACTACGGATTTTATTGGCTTTGGCAAAACCTAAACGGCAACAAGTATGCGATGTTGTGAAGTCAGTGACTCGCCTGGTATTACTTTGCAGTCCTTGAACTTGAGCTTGACAGCAATGTCCGAGATGAAGTAGTCGCTAAAAAAAAAAAAAAATCCGTTCATTTTTACACAGTACAATAGTTAACCAATAATACATTACTTAGAGGGCCTTGTGTGCTAGGTGTTAACAAATTCCCTGGACCACACACTAGGATTCCCTGTGTTGCGCGGTTCAGCTATTTGTGAGGCTCGGCCCTCACTCTTATAGGTGATTAGGTGCTCTTGTTTCTTTTGATAGTTTGTGTTTATCAAGGTTAGCGAGTGTCTCATTGCGAAGTCCAGGATTTCTTTGCCCCGTATGTTCATCTCACCATATCTAAAGCCTCCATGCGCGGTCTGCCCCTTTATGATTTCGGCCCCCACGTGCCCATTTAGACCCCCTCTGATTATCCTGTACTCATTTGAAGGTATATCTTGGATCAGGTCGTCCATATCATCCCTAAATTGAACTTTTTCAACATCTTAGCAACCGATTTGTGGGGCATAGGCTGATATGAAGTTGGTTATTTGCTGGTCATCTAAAGCCAGTTTGACAGCAATTAGACGGTCGCTTTTCCTAGTGATGCTTATTATGCGCGTCTTAAAGTGATTGTCTAAGACTGTTGCCACTCCTTTTCTTTAAGTATCTGTGCCGTATTAGATGACCTGTTAGTCGTTTCCTATGTCCTTTGATTTTGATCCCTTCCATTTTGTTTCCTGTAGGTAGCAGATGTGCACCTTTCTTTTAGGATTTTCCATGTTGCAAGTCTTATTTTGGTAATATTCTACACATAAAGGTGAGTGACAGCAATAAATAAAAACAGCAGCACATTTATGTTCTATTTTTTGTTTTGAGAACAAAAGTTTAATATTCTTGAGTACTTTCAGCTCCTGCCCCCGTACCCTGACGTGTCAAAACTATCGTAGTTCGACTGTAAAAAAGGGACAGATGTAAACAAGTCAAATACATACCCTTACGCACACTTAAAATAACCTTGCTCTAAGAGTTTATGGTCACCCCCCTGAGAGATTGTCATTAACTTAAGTGTCCTTTAAGAGTTTTTGAGAATGTTGGATATAATGCTATAGTATCCTGTCATAACATCCAAACGGTACGTTGAAGTCATTACGAAGAGCGATCAGTAGAATGAACGTAGGTGTAATATACTTACGTTGTAATGAATGTAGGCCGTCCAGCTAAATTATATAGGGACCTCTATTCCCAATTTTGCTGCCAAGAAAAGTGGGTTCCGATTTTAAGGGTACGAGTACCGGAAAAGTAACGTTTTGGTCCCATGTAGGGTTCAAGGCAATGATACTTAGGCCGGACGGTATAGATGGACGTGACTTGATACTGCATTTGTAATTGGAAATGGTTTTCCCTTTAAATAAAGTTTCACAATGTACCACTATACCGTCTCTTAAAAAAAGTTGCATGAGACAACAAGATAATTTGCACAAGTTCTCTAATTCTCTTCAAGAAAGAGTAAGACGTTTCTAAAACATCTGCGTGTTGAATAAAAAGAAGAAATCAGTTGAATATGCGTTTTTGTGGTTAGTAGAGTTGATCGGTTATCACGACGTGCCTTGCACGGACTTGTATAAAGATGAACTCTAAAACAGAAGACGCAGTACCTACAATGTTTACATGGGTCGGTAAACACTGAGTCATATGTATAATTAACTACGTGGTAACTATTGGCAAGATAAATGCAACACCGAAGAGGTATCTAACGGGATTGTGCACCTAATATACGAGTATCGTCTAGTATATTTTGGCCGGCCATGGCAGCGTTATGTGCAAGGGATTTAAGCAACGACGGTGAGTCAGAGAGAGTAAGTTGCCTTTTTCACCACGTGTCTAGATTTACTGGTTTTTAATTGAAGTACCTTAGACTCCATTCGGGAAATACAGTAGTATTTCAGATCGATAGATTTTGTGCGTTATGGGTTGCAATAAAATAAAAATTTGCACCAAAGAGCTGCACCCTAATTGCGTTCAGCACAAAATCACAGCCGAAGGGAGTTCCTAATTAATTTCTTCATTTGTTTAAAAATCCGTCTACTTGACCTCGTAAGTCACGCAATGAATACTGTTGAATTATCAAAATGAAAGAGTTTGCGATCGATTCCATGATAATTCCTTTATATGTTACGCAATTGGGCTGCTGCTGCCTGGTACCTATTACATATAGTTAGCTCTGTAACCATTCGAAAATAGGTGTGTTTCAATAGATTCGTTTTTTTACCCGACTGCCGAAGAAGGGAAATGTGATTACCAGTCTATGTATGTATGTATGTTTGTTTCTATGTGGCGTTTAGATCAAATGCGTGGGCCGATTTTGATGATTTTTGCGTCATTCGATCCATCTTAACCTTGTGAGTGTCACTAAAGTCATGAATGACTTTGGTTAGGCAGTCCGCGAATATGTATAGACTGCACAGCACGATTTTCTTCCTATTTAGAATAGAATAAGAATAGAAAACATTTACATACATACATAAACTCACGCCTTTTTTACCATGGGGGTAGGCAGAAACTACAGAACGCCACCTGCTACGATCCTTACATACTTCTTTTGCTTCACTCATATTCATACATCTAGTAAACATAGAAAACATTTATTCGACACAGACACAACACAACTACAACAATCACAAAGTAACAGCTAAGAATAGTAAAAAAAGTACAAACAAGGTTAGTTCGTTTTTTAGCAGCCGGGTATTTTGCATTTTTTGAATTAAGTTTTTAATGCTGTCTGTAGGTTCCCAAAATATACTACCCTGATGATAGTGTTATGGAACTTCTTTTTAAGCTCAGTGTGATTTGTCACGCGAGCTAGGCACAAATCCACTGACATCAATTTAACTAGATAACGCAAGTCCTTCCATCTGTATGAAAACCAAGCGTGCCACTTTTTCACACACAATTTATAAAAAGAATTAGTTACCAATGAAAGAAAACATTTCCAATGCCTCGGCCAACTTTTTCTATACATTCTTTACAGCTCAATATGGCATAAAAAAAAGTTAGTTAAAAATATCAAAAAACCCGACTGCTTGATAAGCGAACTAAAAAAACCCGCATTTTTTTATTTTCCAGTTTTAATGTAGTAGTGACACTCGCGGGGTTAAGACGAATCGATTGACGTAAGAACCATCAAAATCGGCCCACGCGTTTGGTCTCTAGAACGCCACATAGGAACAAACATACATACATAGACTGATAAACACATTACCCTCCTTCGGCAGTCGGGTAAAAAAGGTTTTTTTCTAGATTTCGTTGGATTTTCGGTGCCGATATTACTAAATGAAAAGCTCAGATTACGATTATTGATCGTAACTTTAATCCGTTTTTTGGCTCGCGAAGTAATACAATCGCGTCATCTAGTTAGATTTATATCTGTGCTTATGGCCGACTGGTTCAGTCTAGTAACAGTCTGTGTCTCCATCGGTCAAGGTAAAGATATTGGGTACAACATTGAACATATTCTGCTATTTGGAATTGGTATCTTTTTCGCATATTTTTAACCGACTCCAAAAAAAAGGAATTTACTAGGTGAACCGGTTTTGATGATTCTTTTCTTATTTGAAAGCTGTTGCTTCTCATGTGGTCCATTTCCATTTATTTGATTAATATCTGATGAAGTACTTTGGAGATTTATACAACAGAACTCTTCAATAAATGTTGGCAAATCTCTCGGGATTGCTGCTCTCGCATGTCTGTTTATTGCTTACAACCGTTTACAACATTTCGTAACATAACATCACGTCGGTACGCTCTAATGAGGTACGCAGATGTGTACAGTTCACCCTGGTACACTCTAATTTCACCGGTTGTATTGAAGTTTCATGTTATTCGGGTAATCTATTCTGGCATAACTGTAGGTAGATGAAAAACAAAATTTTATTTTTCACATTTTAGTTGCGGTATATAATATTATGGACCACAAATAAAAAGTGAAAAATAAAAGTTAAATTTACAAAATAATAAAACCGACTTCCAAATAAAAACACTACAAAGTAAAAAAAAATAACTTCAATTTCGGCAGTCGGTGTCAAAAAACGAAGAAACGAAATCAAGAACACTGACTTCCGAAATTGAAGTTATTTTTCACTTGTTTTTATTTGGAAGTCGGTTGTATGTTTTTGTAAAAAAGTTTGTATTCTGTGATTTTTTATTTCGTAGACTAAACTGACAGCTGCCATTGACCTCATTTTTTTTTAAATGTTGCAAGCGCGGAGCATAGTTTTGTAGATAAGGCTCAATCATAAGTGATTCATCGAATCGATGTGACAAGACTCCTCAACTTAATTTTACTAATTGGTGTAAATAAATGGTTTTATAAATATAAACGTAATGTATTTAAATATAACAGTATTCATTCACATAGTACAAGAACTTTTATTGTGTTAAATATGAAATCAACAAAAAAATAAATGCAATCGATAAAATGAAGTCTGACATAAATGAGTAGAAACTAAATAAGGGCCGCTAGTTTCTAAACAATTTTTTTATTTTTTGCCTTGAAATAGTTTCATTTTCGATCTACTTTGATTTTCGATTAACTTTCGATCACTCGGGATAGTTAGGGTACGACACTACCTTAATGTAACGATAAAGTGACAACCCCCCAAATGTCAATTTAGGCTACGAAATTAAAAATCACATTCTAGTAGTTTTTGTATAATGTATAGGCCTGTGTTTGACCACAATCTCACCGTGGTCAGTGATGATGTGGCCGATGGTGGTAAGCACACAAAGCCTAGAAGGGAACTGGCTCTCAAGTGCTGGAGGGTGGTTGCCAGCCAGGCGGGTACTACAAAGTACCCTACCACCGTGCTATGGTTTCCTCACGATGTTTTCCTTCACCGAAAGCTCAAGCTCATTGTAGGATTCGAACCCGCGACCTTCGTCTCGGTATCCGACGTCACTACCACTGAGCTATCATCGCCTTAAAGATATATTTTACTTTTGTGATAGTGTCATCAGTTGATTTCGTATCTGTGGGTGGATAGACAAATTGACTGATTGTGTAGGTGTTGAACATTAGATTGATTACGCGGAACTTGGTCCTTTTTATAATAATGCTTTTTAGGGTTCCGTACCCAAAGGGTAAAAACGGGACCCTATTACTGAGACTTCGCTGTCCGTCTGTCTGTCTGTCACCAGGCTGTATCTCATGAACCGTGATAGTTGAAATTTTCACAGATGATGTATTTCTGTTGCCGCTATAACAACAAATACTAAAAACAGAATAAAATAAATATTTAAGTAGGGCTCCCATACAACAAACGTGCTTTTTTGCCGTTTTTTGCGATAATGGTACGGAACCCTTCGTGCGCGAGTCCGACTCGCACTTGGCCGGTTTTTATTATAATGTACTTACTCTATAGATGGAAGAACCGACTGTTATGTAGGTTTCTTCCTTATAATGCCGAATAATTCGTGTTTCGCTACATATCGCTTGCATAAAACCTTATAAAACTCTCTTGTATGTACTAGTCCTGCACATATTCCATTTTCCAATGTTTTGTAAAAGGTTGAGTTTAGATAAAAACTTTCATACCCTTTTTACCCGACTACCGAAGGAAGTTAATGTGTTTATCAGTCTATGTATGTTTGTTCCTATGTGGCATTCTAGAGACCAAACGCGTTGGCCGATTTTGATAATTATTTCGTCAATCGATTCGTCTTAACCCTGCGAGTGTCATTGGCTACATAAAAACTGGAAAATAAAAAAAATGCGGGCTTTGGTGGCCATATTGTGGGGAACTAAAAATATGTGATTTTAAAAATATGTAACACTTATATGTTAAAATGTACGTAATTCGAAAAAAAAATAACTACAAAGATATAAATAAACAAAGTTAATTAAAAAAATCAAAAACCGACTGCTTAAAAAGCGAACTAAAAGGACGTAAACAAGAAGAAAATCATGGTGTGCAGTCGGAGGATACATCAGGTTTAGGTCAGCCAGCTCGCGAACATGTATCCTCCGACTGCACAGAATTATTTTCTTCTTGTTTACGTCTTTTTAGTTCGCTTTTTAAGCAGTCGGCCTTGGGGTCTTTAAGTCAAGAGTGAATAGGTTACTTCCAGGCAAGTGTGCTTCACCGTCGACCACTTCATCGCTTACCATCAGGTGAGATAGTGGTCAAACGCGAGCCTATCGATAAAAAAACAAAAAAGGTCGGGTTTTTGATTTTTTTACTAACTTTTTTTAGTTCAGGGCTTTTTCATTTTTCAACTGTTACTTTTTATGTTGTTGACTATGTTGTGAAGTCCAAGCAGTTTTCTCATAACGTCACAACAGTAAATGATTAACCACTGCTATAAGAAACTGATTACTCGGTTGCTCATAAACGAGTATGGCCAGTTGTTATTAGGGTCCAAAATCGTCTGGAATAAAAGCTTAACAGGGCGAGTTTTATCTTTCCTTATATTCGCAACGCTATGGGACGCTGGTACCTACCTCAAGGTACCTACAGTACTTTCGTCCGTCCTTTCCGTCTGGCGGAGTCTGGCTGGCGTGCCCTTTTCTCCCACGTCGGTCGGTAGAGCTACAACCGTGCTTTTGAAGTACAGCCACGCCCTACACTGTGTTTACTACGTGTATAACAATACAAGGCTGATATATTCATATTGTAATTGTGAATGTCTTGGGAACTGAATTAAACAGTTTCTTTAGAAGGGCTCAAACGGCTGTGAACTTTGTAGGTTAGGCAATTTGTTAGATAGAAGGAGCACCGTACAATAAATTTGAGTTTTTCCTTGTTTTGCTATATTTAGAGCACATAAATGCCGCAGTGTCAAGAATATAGATAGTATTATTAAGTCTCAATAGACTACAATATTCACAGTCTAAAGTGTTGATTAAAAGCAGGCAGTGCCAATATATTTCCTCCTTTTAATCAACATTTTAGACCGACAAGTGACTTGGAATTTCCTTTTTAGGTACAAGACAATAATGAGCACGACATAAAGGTCAGAGCTCAGAACAGCAGATTAACTGATAAAACTTATTTTGAAGTACTCCGCAAAAGTGTTTCTGCGCAGAACTCAGAGCTGCAAAGTCAAAAAGTTTGCTGTGCGAAAACTACTTTAGGATAACTAGATAGCTAAGCTGTCTATTAAACATGGTTATTATTACGTGGGATACGAACATATCTGGCGAAATGTGGGTGTGGGTGTGTGTGTGTGCGTGTGTGTGGTGCTCTGCCTAACCCTTCGGGACAATCAGGCGTGATGTTATGTTATCACTATCACTACATATTATAAAATAAAGTGGCCCGCCGCGTTTGTACGCAATAAACTCAAAAACTAACGAAAGGATTTTCATGCGGTTTTCACCAATAGAAGGAGTGAGAAACGAGGAAGGTTTTTGTGTATAATTTGACACGGGTGAAGCAGGGGCGGGTCGCTAGTATATTTATTATAAATACAATCATTAAGGTCAACTCTGGGAACTCTGTACACAAGGAATCTCCGTCTGTACGTCATACATATCATAGCGCTCGTTTTTTAGTATGTACAGCTCGTAGCTACTAACATTTACTAGCGCTTAGCTTACATCCCGATCAGTAAAATTTATAGTATTCTAGTTCGAATTTAGCATCATAGATGTAGCTACAAGTCGTTCTAAAGAAGAAAATTGACGTCCATTTTTGGTCGTGTTGTGAACTCGAACAACGAGTGTGACATGTTGCGCAGAAAAATAAAAAACCGGCCAAGTGCGAGTCGGACTCGCACACGAAGGGTTCCGTACCATTATCGCAAAACACTGCAAAAAAATCACGTTTGTTGTATGGGAGCCCCCCTTAATTTATTTTATTTTAATATAATAATTATTATTTTTTGAAGAGAATATACAACTAAATATTCTGTGAATATTTCAAGCGTCTACCTGTCGCCGTTATTAATATCGAGCAAAAAACGGCAAAAATATCACGTTTATTGTATGGGAGCCCCCCTTAAATATTAATTTTATACTGTTTTTAGTATTTGTTGTTATAGCGGCAACAGGAATACACCATCTGTGAAAATTTCAACTGTCTAACTATCACGGTTCATGAGATACAGCCTGGTGACAGACAGACAGACAGACAGACAGACGGACAGCGAAGTCTCAGTAATAGGGTCCCGTTTTTACCCTTTGGGTACGGAACCCTAAAAAGTACTGAATTTAACTAATTGAAGCGTGGAATGCTATTTTGTAAATAGTGTAATAGACCTTCAATATATTTCTTTTAGTAAATTGATCAATAACGCTAAAATTTTTGTAATAATAATTGCTTTAGTTGGAAATACCGTATAAGACGCACGAGGCAAGCCCGACACACGCCGGTCTTGCCTCGAGCACAGATCGTCAACCTTTTTACCTGACTATGGCGAAGCAAAAGGGAGGGTGTTTTTACCGGTTTGTGTGAATGTATATTATTTTTTTATATTTTCTATAGGTTCGCGCTTGATCACTATCTCACCTGATGGTAAGCGATGATGTGGTCGACGGTGAAACACGCTTGCCTAGAAATAACCTATTCATTCTTGACTTAAAGACCCCTAGATTATAACTGTCGGGAAACACAGACTCCGGCAGGTAATTCCACTCCTTAGCTGTACGCATAATAAAAGTGTTCCGAAAACGGTTTGTGCGTATGGGTGGGATGTCCACCATGTGTCGATGGCGCATCGTCGTACTCGTACGTCTGGTAGTCCGATGATGATACGGGCTAGGTGGAATTAGATCCTGCAATTCCATTGCTCACTCGAAATGTAACCGATAAAAAACCGATAAGCTGGCAACTTGGCGACGATGTTCATGGCTCTGGAGATTTAACTTGACCAGTGTCACATTTTTTTTCTTTATTTATCAATTATGCAAAAGAGTACAGGATTAATCGTGTTAAATAGCAACCAAAAACCACTAAGGTTTAAACTTGTGCTATCATGAGTCTATCAATGTGTTTATGTATGTGCTATTTATAAATAAAACGCTAAAAGCAAACTACATACTATCGTTACAGTATTCCCTAAGCAAGAGAGATAACGGAAACTATACAATAATAAACGTTATTGTTGATAACAATTAATAACATCTCTTACTACTACATTTTTATTTAGGTCTTTAACCAGTTGTTATTACAAACATCTCTGCATTATAAATAGTACTTAAATAATTTTGTATAAGCTTAAATTTTATATTTTTATCTTTTATACAATTATTTATTTCTGAGGGTAGACTGTTAATAAGTCTCGGTATAATATAACCAGTAGTTCGCTCGCCATACGTGTTGTTGGCTCGTTGTGTACTTACGAAGTCTTTTCTCAGAAATTGCCCACGTGCGTACAGAATGTTCAATTATGTTTCTTAAAGATGCATTGAAAAATTGTTCTTTTAAAATTGCCGATGAGCCTCTTGGCCGATCTCTTTCGATCAACTCTAGAGCATCAAGCTGGTATTTGGGAGATCCGTCCCAGAGATGAGAACAGTACTCCATGCTTGATCGAACTTGCGCTTGATACAAATTGAGGAACTGTTCCGGCTTGAACTTTTTGGCAGCCAGCTGAGCCTTTGCCTCAATGTATGGTCCAACATTGAGAGTCCATGTCAACGTGACGCCAAGAAGCTCAAGATGGTCCGTTATTGGCACGGTCACATCTCAGAAAGTTGGAGCCGGTTGAAATTGGCTCTATTAGCGGAAAAAGACACGCCTGGGTTTTAGCAGAATTAAACCTGACCAGATTGGCTTCACCCCATTCGGAGATTGCCTGCAAGGACAGGTTAAAACGCTCCACCATGGCCTCACGGAGAGACCGGATCTGCGGTCAGGTAGCCCGTGCGTTGGACAAGTATCTCTCAGCAACAGTGTTGTCATCTGCATACCCAAAGTTAAAAGCAGATCGTTAATGTGCAGCAAGAATAATCTTACTGAGAGCACCGACCCCCGAAGGACCCCGGCATTAATATCCAATTGGTCCGATGAGCAGCCATCGATAAACGCTCGAATGGACCGATCTCTCAAAAAGTCCGCAATCCAATCACATAGACCACCGGGCAGACCGAACGATGGAAGCTCATGCCGTATGATGTACGCCTCATGTTTCGTCGGCGCGATAACATTCAGCGCCAAACCATGGCCGGTCAACGCTGGACATTTTTACGTCAGAGAACGAAATGTAGTACTCCATTCCCTCACGCAACACATCCGTCACGGCATCCGCGCACGACGAAGGATCAGCCGAAGAAAAGCAAGTAGGCTGCCAAGGATAGCATGCGAAGAAAGATCGCATGCCATCCCAATACCTACCTGCATGCCTACCTGTATCGCCAAACACGCCGGGTGCCTCTTGGTCTGGGATCGGGCGGGGAGTAGATGGACACAGACTTTACCAGCAATGGTCGGAACTTCCCAAAGGCGAAGTTATCGACACAGGTTATCGGTCTGGATCTGTTGTCAGCAGAAGGTCCAAGCAATTAGCCGTGTGCAAATCAACATCGTTGCCACCTGGACTAGCTGGGTAAAGATTACTGCAAGCGAAAGCTTACGCATCTCCTGTCCAGCATGTTCAGTGCACTGGTATGGGAAGAGCCATTCCTGGTGGCGGGCATTAAAGTCACACTAATTGGGCGGAAGGGTACCGCTGCTGTGCCGCATCAGCCGCCTCACTGAGGTACTCTGTGAGCATGGTTGTCTCCTGATCTCCATTGCACGAACGGTGGACACAGGCGTAGATAATTTTGTCCAGATCTGTATCCACCAGAACCCATAGCGTTGAGAATCTGGGGTTCTCAAGGTTACGGAGACGCCGATAGCAAGTGTCGACACGGGCGTACATACACACACCCGCGCACTGTTTCAAATTGTGCTCCAGGGTACACCCTGGGTAAAATAAGTTGGTACGACGCGTCTGACGAACTCGCTATCTGCGTCTCCGTATGGAAAAACAGTGCTAGTTTCTCAGCTTCCAGGTGGTAGTGGAGTGCAGAGAGATTAGAGTGCAGACCTCTAATGTTAGTGAGGGAGGCATTTCTTTTTCCTTGGCCTTTTTTTTTTAAAGAGTGAAAGGAGGAGAGGAGAAAGAAGTGAAACGAGGTTCCACGCCGCTAACCTACAGACATGCACTGAAAGGATAACATCATTGGGGCACTAGTCCGGAGACTGCGGGGACGCCAGAGACCCCCCCGGAATGTCCATCGGGCCCTCCCCATCTGTTTGCAAACCAGCACGGTGGTGCATTCCGGGAATTTTCGACAGTTGGCGGGGCAGCCTTTCATGTGTGGCTGGCACACTTTTTGGGCCCCAACTACCTGCGGTCGGCCAGTGGCGCACCATGCTTTGGATGTCGCTACTTTCCGCGACTAGTCTCCTGATACGCCCATAACAGCTCGTCTCAGGATGGTCTGCCTGCAGTATAACAGCTACCTCGCTCCTCTAGATGGCAACACCGAGCATCGAAACCGGAACACGGCTAGGCCGCTTGGCGGTACGTCTTTGCCCAGTGGGTGGTCACAACCCTTCGGCCGAAGCGTACCACCAGTTAGTGTCACCTGATTTGCACCACCCGGGAACCACGTGTAGGGAATCAAAGGATACTTTCCTACGGACTTGCCTACACTTGATAGTGGATTTTGGTAACTGTTTTCCGACATAATATTTGTAACTTTCTATTATTCTGTACACAGAACAGAGCCTGTAGAAGACGTTTTTCTGTTCTGTGATTCTGTAGGACAGACCTCTATTATACCTTTTTTTGATTGTCTTATGGCCCTTTTCTGATAGTTTGACAGGTCTTCAAGCTAAAATAGAGCTTGACAATTACTCAACTTCTTAATTTAGAAATCGGGGGTTAATCGAGCCTTGGCTTAATATAGACCAAGAGGTGGCAATAAAATAAACCCTAACCATTTTTTATCTATACTAATATTATAAAGAGGGAAGAATTTTTTGTTTGTTTGTACCGAATAGGCTCCGAAACTACTGGACCGATTTAAAAAATTCTTGCACCAATTCCAAGCTACATTATTCCTAAGTGAAAAGGCTATTTATTAATCCCAAAAATGGATCCTGTGGGGTGGCCCACGGGAGCGAAGCCGCGCGGAACAGCTAGTACAATATAAATGTAAAAGTTTGGATTCTTGTTAATCAATCACCTGTACCTATTTGAATGAAAGGCCACGGTAGACAGAGTAAACTTTATCAATCTATGTAGTAGGTAATCTATGTGCTTGGGTACACGGTGATTCTCGCCATAAGCTCTCAAGGCCATAAGTTATGGTGACTTATGGCGGAGGCATGCGTTTCGTAGTGGTTACATGATATAGTTATGTTGGTAATTATGAAGTGTAATCAGGTGATATTGACTTTGAAATGAGATCTAGCATTGAGTTTTAGAGAAGATCATTCTGATTATGTTGTGATTAGTCGTTCGCTTGCAATCAGACAGAAGGGACTCGCCTAGATTTTGCTAGGGATGAGCGATTCTTTTCATAAAGATCGATTCTTGAATCTATTTGAATCGAAATCATAAAAATAGATCCACAAAAAATCGAGGTCAAAAAACAGGTTTATTAAAATCTATCTTTTTACCCGACTGCCGAAGGAGGCTAATGTGTTTATACAGTATATGTAATTATGTAAGTATGTATGTACCTATGTAAGTATGTATGTATGTTTGTTTCTATGTGGCGTTCTAAAGATCAAACGCGTTGACCAATTTTGATGATTCTTACGTCAACCGATTGCGAGTGTCACTGGCTACATTAAAATGGGAATATAGAAAAATGGCGGCTTTTGGGCGCCATATTGTGGGGTGGTACCCAATTTTGTTTTCTCTTCCAAACCCTTCGTGTGGGGTAACAAAATTAAGGGTATTTAGAGGTGATTTCAAAAATATCTAACACATATGTTTAAATTTCAAAATACAGAGAAACCTTGTCATCAAAGATAACCGATCTCCCTCGGTTACAGGAGGACATCTCAGTACAAAATTATTATAACAAAATCATAGATGCTATCACCAAGAGCTTAAACTCCGCCAGAATATGCGAAAAAGATCATAACCATCACAAAATACTTTCAGCACGAACAACTACTCTTTTACAAAGAAGAAAAGTATTACAAAAAACGAAGAACAAAACTCGACCGATGAAAATGGAACTGGCTGCACTGTACAAGTTAGTTAATAAATATATAAGAAATGACTATGCTAAACACAGACAGGATACTTTAGAAAAACATTTAAACCTCATCGGCAGCACGAAGAGGGCCTACAAAGAACTCAGAGCCAGTAAAACTTGGATAGAAGGATTGAGGAAGTCCGATAAAGACCTGAACAAAAGAAAGGATATAGTTACTGCAGCAACAGACTTTTATAGAAAGCTATACAGCGAAAAAACCCAGACACCTTTAAATCTAAGCGTCAATATGAACACAGCCGAGAATAAACCAGCTAATTCCACGAAATTGGGGCAAACTAGGAATATATATACAGGGAACCTACCTGAGTCATTTGAGATTCGCCGACGACATAGTAATACTATCCGAGTCAAGCTTACAATTGCAACTCATGGTTGTAGCACTACAGACAGCTAGCTCCAGAGTAGGACTGGAAATAAATATCAGTAAGACCAAAATTATGTCAAACAGCTTTAAAAAACAAATAAATATAAATGGGAACCCACTAGAATACACAGAAAATTACATATATTTGGGAAAAAACCATCAGTCGGAGGATACATCTGGTTTTGGTCCGCCACCTCGCGAATATGTATCCTCCGACTGCACAGCATGATTTTTTTCTTGTTTACGTCTTTTTAGTTTGCTTTTTAAGCAGTCGGGCTTTTTGATTTTTTTAATTAACTTTTCTTTTTTATTTATGTTTAAATGTACCTTATTCGAAAACGAATGTTATCCAAAAAGATATAAATAAAAAAGTTAATTCAAAAAATCAAAAGCCCGACCGCTCTGAAACGAACTAAAAAGACGCAGTCGGAGGATATATATTCGCGAGCTGGCTGACCAAAACCAGATGTATCCTCCGACTGCACAGCATGATTTTCTTCATGTTTACGTCTTTTTAGTTCGCTTCAGAGCGGTCGGGCTTTTTGATTTTCTGAATTAACTTTTTTTTTAAATTTGCTTTTCGCGATTGTATTTGCAATCAAATATAAATCCAAATACGGAAAACAAAAACATAATAATAATCGATCATTTAACATTTTAACGTTAAAGTTGTTTTTACAACTAAATTCAAGTATATAAAGACTTTTTTAAAGACATTATGGTATATTCTAGTAAATTGAACTTTTTTACATGTGTTTATATAGTACATTCAACAAATTTCAAATAATTTTGGGTTCATACCAAAAAAGAAAATAAAAATCTCGATTTTCTAGGGTGAAATATCGAATATAAAATCAATTATTTCGGTCTTAAAATCGATTAGTCAATTAATTGTTATCGGATCGCCATCCCTAGATTGTGGTAGGTTAAGGACTATTGGGTTATATCGCATTAAAGAGAGAGAGAGAGCCTCTAAATGTAGAAAATAAGATTCAGGTTTCAGGACGATTCAGAGGAAAATTCGGAGAAAACATTTCTGAATTGAGGGTCCTAAGTTCTACCTTTTCATCAACAGTAACTTTGTAGTTCACGTTTTTCTCTCCCAAATATTTGAGTATTGGACAAGAATAACAGGAGGGAAATAGAGGAGGCCTGTATTCTAAAACAGCCTAAGCTGGTGCCTGATAGTTAATAATTAATGTTAGTAAATAAATTATGTTATTATTATAAATGTTAAGAACTTTTAACCTCACGTTTTTCAGTAGAATAAAAACGTTTTGAGTCATATTGTATGAATACTTAAAAATTATTATTCTTAAATATTTTCAGTCGCTTCCTCTTTTGTTTCCGAGCTCCTCACATGCCCAGACACGTCAGCCCGTCAGTTCGTCAGCGCAGCAGCATTCTAAGCGACTGACTCACATGACTTCTATTAATATGCTTCAATAATTGTAGTAATTATGAGAGAAGTGGTTGTACTACTGAAATACGTCATTCAGCACTGTTTTATAAATATTTTATCTAGCAATATTGGTAATTTTTAGGGTTCCGTATCCAAAGAGTAAAAACGGGACCTATTACTAAGACTTCACGGTTCGTCTGTCTGTCACCAAGCTGTATTTCATGAACCGTGATAGCTAGACAGTTAAAAATTTCACCAATCCCAAAATATTATTTCACAGTTGGATTCTCAACCATCGGCGCTGTGTCGAGCGTTAAAAATCCAACAGAGCGCTGTTATTTAGGCAGACATTCGTTTAGGTGTCCGGGGCTGCGGGCAGCGTCCTCTAGATCGTTATATCAGTTCATTCACAAAGATTGTATGTAACATGAATGAACTATATTTATCGTTCGATGAATCAGTCCTCCTACTTAAAACTTGTCATGCTTACATGACGAGGTAATATAGCCACGCCCTTAGCTCAGTCCTCGTTACACACGCTAATAAATTGCTCTCTCACAAATTATTTTCTCTATTTGGTCATGGAAGGTTGACCTGAATAGCCAGCCTTTAGGTAATTGCCGAAATGAAGGATGTGGCGAGTTATCAGCTATCCTCGTTTAGAGTCAAATATACACTGATCAGTTAAGAAAAGACATCATTTTTGATTTCATAAAATTGTAGGCAGATATCATTGAATGACCACGCATGAATTAGGATTGGAACAACTTTAGTATACCTAAAGTAGGTACCTAAGCAGGGTGAATTTGAAATCATTGGTAAGCTTACGTACTCATGATAACTTTTAAAATTTAATTGTAAAAGTTATCATATATATAGTAACCGGATCTATTGTGAGGCAGGTTCCACAGGCTCGTACACGCACTAAGTGTCACATTTCAACACGTCTACAATGGCCAAAGGCCCTCGTAATACAGACGCGGTGCGCACAAGACTGTGCCTGTCTGTGTGGGGGAAAGTGGGGATGACTAAGCGGACGTACGAGTGAGATAGATACACTACAATACTACTGCTACAGATAATATAATACTAGCATACAGATACCTCATCCCATACAAAGAAACTAGCGTTTTTCATCTGATTAAACTGATATTTTTTCTAATAACATTGATCGCGTTCGGTTCCGTTCCACGGATATAGATGGTGTTAGCAGTGACTTGCAAGTAAAAGGGTTTATAGTGCGCGACACGTAAGTTGAACCAAAATGTATAAACGTTTTAATTAAATTAAACGATTTAAACCGAAATAAATCTTTTCTTTATGACCTAACCGTTGACAATTTGTATACTGTAAACGGTTAGGTCGTAGAATAGGGAATTTTTCGGTATAAATCGTTTAATTTCAATAGAACGATAATACATTTTGGGTCAACTTACGTGTCGCGCACTATACTCGGTTCGTGAATATCATTTATTTATTTATTTATCTATACCTTTTTTTAAATACAGCGATGATGAGTTTTATAGTATTTTTTGCACGTTTTTACAGTTTCATTGTACCAAAATGTTTAACAAAACAAATTAAAATAACCGAGTGAATGCCTCAGAAAGAAAAAAAACGCACCATCTATTGGAATATTTTTTTAATGATTCATGCAATATTCTACAATGTTGTGCTTAGGATAGTTAGTTAAACAAGAACATACACTTTTTATGTTCGTCTCTAGAAAATCTTAATATTTCACAAAACTCATTTGCAACTTATTTGCACCAAATTTTCTTTCTTCGCGTTAGGTGCCCGTGCTACTACTATTGAGATACACACTGAAATGAAGATAGTTTTTTTCATGTTTCAAAGATGATCCCATAGTATAAATATGATCCCATAGTATAAGTTGTATTTTTTTATGGCTAAAAATAAAGACAACGAAATAAAGAAGATAGAGAAAGCCAATGAAATAAAAATATCACCTTGTACGTATGTAATGTAGTATAGCTTAATATACAATTAATAATTTTCGAATCTTTATCCAAACATGAAAGATGTAAAAGTCCCTTAGGTACTTCAGCTTCAGGACATGACTCCAGACAGAATCCCAAAACAAAATTATGTTCAAATCACATGTATGATTGTCGAATTTCAATCACGACAGGGATTTAGGGGTGCGTCGCATCGCAACGCATTCAACCCTTTCGTACGCAAACATGGTGTATTATACCCACCTATAGTACCTACGTATGTATTTACTGCAGACTTCTGAAAACAGATTGCTATTTCACGTTACCTATATTGGTAGTGGTACTGTTTGGTATGTAGCGAGGGTGTTGTAAGCATTCAATCCATTTTGAACCATTCAGAGTTTCGATCCTGCCAGTTTGGGAATACGGGATTAATTAGTTCGTGAATGTTTCTTTCCTATATAGAATACCTATATGTGTGTATGTAGATGTTGATTAGGAGAAATCCATGGGATGTTAGAAAGCCTTTAGATTTATAAGCCGTGGTCATGGTAGAATGTCCCATCAAAAAAAATACGATCTGCCATATAAACTTTCATAAGGGCAAGTATTATTATTATTATTATTTTTTATAAGTGCTAGTACAGTATTTAAAAATCCTTCATTTGTGCTCACTGCTACAATATGAATATGGTGCATCGTGCTTCTAGATCCAGCGGTTTACGTGGTGCGTTGTTTGTCAGTGAATTTTATTTCTTTTTTTTTTCTTGTACCCATTTCTCTCCGATATTGCGGTCGGAGGCTTATTTTTCTGTGACAATTTTATAACAGTATTTACTTTATTATCAATATAATTGCAGTCGCAGGAAGGGACTACTGAGCTTACAGACTATATTTAAGACTAGCACTCCGCCCGCGACTTCGTTCGCATGATTTCGTATTTTATTCAACTAAGTAGGTACAGATGACTTTATTATGCGTGGTTAGTGAAGGCGACTAAAAATAAGCTATTGTTTAGATTAGAATTTACGAAACTTTAATGACGTGTCCGATAAGTTTTAGCTAAATAAAGGGTTCGAGGGTAAATAACAGTCACACCGGTCATTCGATCAAAACCTCAGTCATGAGGCTTAACAATAAGATCCATAGCGAGTACACCACTCCCCATCTAATACTATGAAGAAGACGATAAATATGTATTAAACTTAGGTCATTTTAAATACCCATGTATCACCCATTCTCATGAAAATCGGTGACTTTACAGAAGGTATTCAATGAACTCGTAAACACGGATAGGAAAACTGACGTAACCGACATAGCCCCAAGAATGACCAAACTTTGGTTGCATTTAGCAGACCAGATTGTTTGCTGAACAGATGGCCTAAGGGACTGAAAGGTTCTGGAGTGGCGAGATCATTACTGGAAGTTGCCACATTGCAAGGCCTCGCACAATTTCAACTGATGTCCTGGCGAGAGCCGTGAGTCGGCTGAATCCGAAGACCGGTCGCGATGTTTGAGTCGCATAATTTCGGGTGGAGCTAAAATTACTTTAGTATGAAAACAAATGCTGCGTAAATTACGCGACACTAAAACGTCACCCACAACTCATAAAATTACCTACGTTTGTTTGGCCTTACACTTTTTGTTGACTTTTTGTTTTTGTTTGTTTGGCCCGAGACAAACGGTCCAGTTCAGTAGTTCCAAATCGAGGTAGAGGTCGTCTTAGTACCGTAAGATTCTTCAAAAAACCGTTGACACCCCTAAATCATCTTCTGGAGGTAATATTGAAAAACTAATGATAGCAATTTATTTCTGACCAAGGAATAAGATTTGTACACAAATAAATGTCTCCCTTTTAACCTCTTTAAAGGTTGTCTTTCCAAAAATCCCTCCTTTGTGCTGTGGTGATGTGGGGGACATCATAAAAAGAAGCTATGTGCAGTAAAATACTTCAAAAACCTTGATCACCACCTTAATAGTATTTTGGGGATATTTCCGAAAAACTATCAACCTACATTATTTATTAAGTTTAGTATTTGTGCCTAATTTCAA
Organism: Anorthoa munda; assembly: GCA_945859665.1. Classification (NCBI taxonomy): domain Eukaryota; kingdom Metazoa; phylum Arthropoda; class Insecta; order Lepidoptera; family Noctuidae; genus Anorthoa; species Anorthoa munda. The sequence continues at coordinate 41,173,682 of OX243897.1, read as the reverse complement.
GTTTATTAACCCCAGATTTTCAAGGGATTTTTTTTTAAATCGTTTTTTAGGGGTAGTTTAAAAAAACTAATAATGCGATCCTTTATTATTTACTTAGGTTAATATTTGTGCCAAGTTTCAAGTTTATTAACCCTAGAAATAAAATTTTCCATACAAACTTTAACATCCCTTAAATCGTATTTTGGGGGTAGTTCCGAAAAACTAATGTTACCTTTATGTTTTTCCCAAGGAATTAGACTTTTCTTTCAAACACATATCTCTCGTTTGCTCCCCTACATCATAAAAAGAAGCCTTGTACAGTAAAATTCTTCAAATATCTTTAACACCCCCTAAAGCTCTATCCACACATATCAGGGGCTGTCGGTAGCACGGTCTGTCCACGTCCCGTGCACGTCCCGGGCACGGCCCTGATTTGTGTGGATAGACCTTTAATCGTATTTTAGGAGTAGTTTTGACAAACTTGTAAACGTGTGTGCCGATGTTTTACCTTCCAAACCTAAGAAATTACATATAAAGTTTCAACCACTATGTACGGGGGTACATACTACCTATTAGGGGTGGAATTTCCAAAAACCAATAAATACATTAATTCTTCTTATCAACCAAGAGCGTAAATCTCAAGTTTTAGGTGTTCAACTTACAAACTGTAGAAATTACATACAAACTTTCAACTCCCTTTTTACCCCCTTTGGGATAGAATTTCTAAAAACCAATAAATACATTAATTATTTTTATTAACCAAGAGCGTAAATCTAAAGTTTTACGTTTCCAACTTACAAACTGTAGAGATTACATACAAACTTTCAACCCCTTTTTTACCCCCTTGAGAGTGGAATTTCCAAAAACCAATAAAAACATGAATTCTTTTTATCAATCAAGAGTGTAAATCTAAATTTTTACGTTTCCAACTTACAAACTGTAAGTAAATATTTCATATAAACTTTCAACCCCTTTTTACCCCTTTAGGGGTGGCATTTCCAAAAACCAATAAACACATTAATTTTTTTTATCAACCAAGAGTGTAAATCTAAAATTTCACGTGTCCAACTTACAAACTATAGAAATTACATACAAACTTTCAACCCCCTTTTTACCCCCTTAGGGGGGGAATTTCCAAAAATCCTTTCTTAGTGCTCACGTAAGTCACTCGAGGGACCTTTCTGCCAAATTTCATGCTTCTAGGCCTAGTGGTTTTGGCTGTGCGTTGATCGATCAGTCAGTCAGTTTCTTCTTTTATATATATAGACTATTTTTATTAATCTACTTAACAATATTACAGACCATTTCATTTTTATCTGCTTAACACTATTAGCTGGTTCGGCCATTTATTTTTAATACTTTAGTTTTTTATTTATTTTCTTTTTATTATTTGTATATATATCTTTATATTTTTGTATCTTACACAGCTAAATATAAATATATAAGGTATTGTAATCAATAACACCTTATACCTGATATATCTTCCTTCAATACCTTATATATTTAACGTTTTGTACAATATAACTCACTATATTTACTGTGTTAATTTCTTCTAAGTTTCTTTTAATCTAAGTTTTATTTCTATCTATTACATTTCTTATTATTTTTAAACAAAAATCTAAGATTTGACTTTGTGTGTCTTATTTATCATAATTATGTTTATGTTATTTTTTGTCAGTGAATTAACCGGTGGAGTGCCGTAATTATCGAAACAATTAAAAAGCCATTGTGTCTCGCGTGGATCCACGTTTTAGGCACTCAAGGGGTTAATGGTTTTAAAAGTGAGGACAGCTCTTATCTCTCCTTGAAATTATTTTTGATTGCAAAGTATTGGGAACCAGTTTCACAGTGTTTGTCAATTGATTACTCCGCTATCAAACTGTTGGTTATCTCCAATATAACGAGATAAGCACCTACGCACTTTTGTCTAACTGACAAAAAAAATGTTCCTGAATGGATAATCTGAACTGAGTCTTAAATGTATAAAGGTAGCTAACCTGCATGTACCCCGTGGGATTCATTGGGTACGATATGTAAGTCCTCAGGGAAAGCTTTTATCAACGCTGCCACCATATTATGCATAATTGATATAAGTTTTGAACTCATTACACAAAAATGCTTTCTATTTTAGGGAGTAGGAGTAGCTTTGGGTAAAGTTATAATTATATTTTCATAATGGTTTGGTTCTTGAGGATCATTTTGGGTATCAACGCGTAGGAAGAAGTCTTTTAGTTAAAGTTGATTCTGTCGTCTTGAAGCCAACCTTGGAAATTATGTTTTCCTACGTAATACATATCTTTCGGTTCTGCCAAAATCGAATGAAAATTCGCTTTGAGAAACGTCTCTTGCTGCTTCTATTTAGATTTTTGTAAATAACTAATTATTCCATGAATGATAATATTGATTGCGTCTTCTTATCAATTCCTATTCCTTTGCCAATGTGTACAACACTGATTGCCAGTTATCACTAATGTACAAAGATAGGAAAACAACGGTCTACTATCATAAAATTATGCATTGTGTGAAACACTGCTAATGAATATTGCATTAAGATAGTTTGCTATACGTAGATAAAGTTACGTAGCCTACCTACGTATTGATTGATAACTTGAAATTGTATGTTTTGTGTTTGCTTGATAATAACTGTTTTTGTTGAAAATAAATAGTGATAAGGGATAAGAATAATTGCTTTGCTTACGCACGTGGCTTGTCATATCTTGCTTTATTAGGTTTCTTGCAAGCAATTTATAGGGTGGAAATAAAATCTGCCTGGTCTTTTCTGAACCAACCTGGAGTCGGCTTCAAGTCTATCCAGATGCAGAAAAACTATCATTATTTTACATGAGGCTACTGACTATCTGATTTCCACAACCCAGTAACTGGGTATCACTAACACGATACCCCTTGGCAAGAATCGTATTAGATTTTCTGACTTCAATTCATAGGTCGGTAATACTGTCCTCTTAATTTCAACTGCTTATAATGAGTCTCCTAATACAATACCTGATCTAGCGATATTGTAAGCATCGTGCCGGTGCCTGATACAAGGCTATTGTTAAAACTAAACTGAAGGACACTGCTGAAATAATTTTCAGTGGATATTTCGACGTTTCTTATCTTCGTCGCTATGATTAATATTGATTTTATGTATTTCAGAAATCAAAGTGTTTGCTTTATTAATAAAGATTAAGTTAAAAAAATATACCACAGTGTCTCATGACGAAAGTCTATGACCAGTGTTTGTTGCCAGTGATGACCTTTGGCTTTGAGACGTGGTTGCTCACAATGGGCTTCATCAGAAAGCTTACAGTCACCCAAAAGGCAACGGAGATGGCTATGCTCGGCGTTTCCTTGCGTGATCGAATCAGTAATATAGTCCGAAGAATTGCCAAACTTAAGGGACAGTGGGCAGGGCACATTGCTCGCAGAATGGATGGCCGATGAGGCAGAAAACTTCCGGAATGGCGACCGCGAACCGGAAGACGTTTAGTTGGAAAGCCTCCCACTAGGTGGACCGATGACCTGGTGAAGTTTGCGGGGATCTGCTGGATGCGCGATGCATGGGACCGGCCAATGTGGCGAAGCTTGGGAGAGGCCGATGTCCAGCAGTGGACGACTTTCGGCTGATGAAAAAAAATATAGATTGGCTGTTTTGAACTAAATGGTACTTAACGTAATATCACGCGTCAATATACATCCAATGAGCCCAAACAAAATGGTGCTATCTTGTCTGGTTGAGGAGTTGCTTTGGCCACCTTCCGGCTCCATCATGAGACAAGCTCCATAGTACCCATATTATTTCAATGTTTTAAAATACACATAAGATCGCCAAATTTCACCTTAATTGGATATCAGGAAATGCTTGATAAATGGATTACTAGTTACCGGACATACAAGCGAAACCCAGGGCTGATGCCAAGGCGATGTGGGTCTTGGATAAATTTTTATGAGACTTACTGCGGCCCTGGCACAAGCAACTGAAGGTTAGGAACACGGGTGGGTTTTACCCAGTAAAAGTCTGACACGCCCTCCCACCAACACTATTAAGATAATGGATAGATTAACCATAGGACAATTAAATCTCCATAACGATAGGGTGGCGACTTCTGAACTAGACAAACTAGACAAACTAATTATTGATTATAACTTAGATATAGTGATTGTTCAATAACAATATCAAAACGCGTGTTTACGTCACAAAGAAGTAGTCCGTTAATCTAACTTCACAGTAACGTCTTTGCGTAACCTTATAACACCCCATTGTGCCGTTGCGGAGGTCTCATCGACTCCTTTTAAAGTTTACGTTGTGAGCTGTTACTTTCAATATTCAGACCCTGTTGCTCCTCATATACATAATCTCCGTCACGTCTTGCAGTCGCTAGCGGGCTGCAAAGTTATCGTTGGCGCTGATGTTAATGCATCTTCGACTCTATGGTATGGCAAAGTTCGGTCTACGGATTATGAATGACGATGCGCTGTTGAAGATTTCATTGATATTTGTTACATGGCATGCAAGATGTAACATTAAATTTATCACTGTCATGTTTTGCCTCAACGGCGTACAAATATAACAAGTAAAATAAAAAGGTTAAAGGTTATACACCTAATTGGTCAAGTAAACATCAAATAATTACAAACTTATCCATTATACAAAAATCAATAATCCAAATTAGAACTTAAAATAAAATTGAAATGTATATAAAATTAGTCAATTAAATGTCAAAGTAATTAGGAATAAGATCAGGATATTTCACTCAAGTCAGATTAATTTATCATTCAAAAATTCGTCAGTGGTGTAATAGACTTTCTCTAACAAAAGGCGTTTTAAACTACTTCTTAATTTTTCTGTTGTATATTCCCTCCAATATTTTGGTAAGGTATTATAAATAATTGGCGCCATACAGAATATACTTTTCCGCAATAGTGCTGTCCTAGATCTAGGAACGCAAAGTTTGCTATTGTCGCGTCTATTTCGGATTACTTTATCTGACAATAGGGGAAATAGGTGTGGGTTCGATATTTTATATTTTTTGAAATATGGTTAATATGGTGTTTTATGAAATGAATCTGCCTATTCATAACACCCCTGACGCACCACCAACTTTTTGCAGCCAAATAGGCGAATCTTTTATTGACGTCACTCTTTCTAGTGCAGACGTACGCTTGGATAGGTGGCGTGTCCTACCGGACGCGTCTTGTAGTGATCATCGCTTGATCGTGTACGAATTTGTTCCGGTTTTTACCCAGGGTACGTCACATGTCATTGGTAGCTTTAGGTATAAATGTAAGGGTGCGAATTGGGAATTCTTTAACTCGCTTATTGCGTGTCACGCCAAAGACTTCACTCGTGATGGGCTTTCAGCTGATGTATGTGCTGAAATTATGTCAGACACCTTCATTTACTGTGCTTACATTGCCATTGGTCGTGGATCTATGACCAATATACGTACATGTGATTGGTGGTGTAACTACCTAAATGAACAGCGTAAAAGTTATCGCCGAGCGCGTAAACAAATTAACAAGCTTAAAAAACGTAAGGTCACCGGTGACCCTCTTTCCATTGCGTTGAATACTTTTAGAGTTGCCAGGTCCCGCTACAGAGCATCGGTGGAAAAATCGTATATTACTATTGCGTCTCTCTCTCTTGGCCGGTCCCTCATGTCTGAGGATCGTGGTCAGCATCAGGTTTACATCTGCAGCAGATGATCTGCCTCCACCGGTTTCTGTCGACGCAAATGAGTCAATATTGTTGGTAAGGTAACGTTAAACCATGCCGCTAATTCCTGGGTAGTTTGGCTCGGCCCGGCTTCCACCATCTCTTTCAATTCATTGTTATTCACCTATGTGGGCGGTCTTCCACGGTGTTCGTTCTTCAAATCAAAGTTTCCATCACGAAAGCGTTTAAACTAAAATCACATGGTGCGTTCATTCGCAGTCCCCTCTCCAAACGCAACATTGATATTGCGAGCTGTTTCTGCCGCGTCAGTTCCGCGTCGGAACTCGTATACAAAAATCACTCGAATTTTCGAAGTATCCATCTTTCTTGTCTAAGCTAAATAAAAAAAAACAACTGCAAGTCGATAATCGAATGTTGCACATTTTTTAAAAGAAGAACTTCATAGGTACCATGTGAAAAAAGTTTGTGTAAAAAATAAAATATGGACTTCGTCGAGCTTCATTGCCTCGGCGCTTTTCTGGTGGTCGCCACTGTTGATTCTGGCTTTCAGGAGTTGCAGTGGTTTGTGAATAGTGCGGTGGGATTGACACGCCCTCCCGCTTTACCCAGTAGTCATTTGATGATGATGAGATGATTTCCCATTACAAAAATAGATAATATAAAGCTTGTAATAATAAAAACTTCTGAATACGAGAAAAGAGTTGATTCTACAAAAAATTCAGATAAATATCTATACAACCAAAATAATTCGTCGCTTCGAATGTTCCATTTCGTAACAATTTGTACAAAGGTCAGGGTTCAGTCAGCGTCACATTATAAGGGTATGATCAAGTCACGCACACTAACAGAAAATAATTGCTTAGGTATACAAGTAATATACACACACATTAATAAGTACATCAATCAATCTGACTTCCAGTCTAACCGCAAGCAGCTGAATACAAGATCTCCAAAGGCTCTGTAAAAGATCTACACATGAAACGGGTCTGACGTCCTTCCGCAGCCATTCATGGACCGATTTTGGCAAGCGTTGCTTAACCTCGAGGTTCGGCCCGTGCGGCTTTTATTACATACTGGCTGTTTCTCCGTCTGTGTGGCTGTTCGTAGTCTGTCACACAGGTTTTACAGCCAAACGGTTGGAGCTACAGTCTTCAATTTTCATAGTATAAGCATCTTGTTGACCCAAAGCCATACAAATTGTCAAAAAATATATTTAAATATTTTTAAGGAGGGCTCCCATACACCAAAAGGGGGAGAGGGGATGGCGGAAAATAAATTGACCTACCCAATAGAGAGGGGTATCGTTGTTTAGAGCTCGTTAAGTAGATAAATACTATATCTTTTGTTTTAAAAAACATTTGCAAACAAAGTAATGAGAAGCAATCAAAGTTAGCAATTTTTTACAAAGTTTTGTTCCGATGAATTTTTTAACTTTCTATTGACCAATGAACTTGAAATTTGGTGATAATGTTTATTATTACGTATATTTTACTAACAATTACCAATATAATGATAATTTATTGGTATTTGTTTTTATTGCCCTCATTTTCCTATTACAACCAACTTGATTTTGCGGTTTGATACGGAACCCAAACTGTGCGAAGTCCGACACGCACTTGGCCGGATTTAAACAAGCGTTTTTACTGAAAAGTACTCAGTGTAATACCTATTACCTACTTATTGTCAATACTCATTCAATGAGCCCAAACACGATGGTGTTATATCCTGTCTGGTTGAGGAATTTCTATGTACAGCTTCCGGCTCCAACGTAAGACCAGTTCCATATTATTTCAATGTTTCCAAAGTTACATCAGTAGATACGCCATGTTTCCGCTTAATCGGAGGCCAGGAAGTGCTTAAAAAATAGATGACTATTTTTTGGACACACGAAAGCGAGGTAATATTATATAAAGCTTGTATATTACTAAATAGGTATTTATGAAAGTACCTGATTACGAAAGTGAATCGGGCGTAAGCTTTTTTGCACAAAAGGTACCTACAGACAAAGGGTAAATAAAGTATGTTTAGTGAAGCCACATAAACAATAAAAATTGTTAAATAAGAAGCCTTATAAATATTGATGGCGACTTTGGAGAAGTTAACTCTTGTTTTTCTTTTGTTTTTAAAGGGTAATTTTCCATAAGAATGGCCTTTTACGTAATTTTACTTGTGTCAAATGTTTTTTTAACTGACCACAGAAAAATAAGAGGAAGTTCTGAATTCACCTGAATGTTTTTTAGAGATTTGTTATCCTTTAGAACAATATTTCATGTGATAATATGTATACTTACTTATCCTTTTAGACTGGCATGGAAGCTCACCTCAATATAGCTAGGAATATGCTAGGCAAATTAATATCCTGAGTAAAAACCTATTTCTGAACTCAGTAATTGACCTATTTAGAAAATATCAATATAAAAGTATTCTGTGTTCTTGGCGCAAGTAAATTATTTTTCTTTTTCTTTCAAGATCACTTCTTATTCCCCTGGACATTTCTACACTCACATACACCTATGTATATATTTGTGAAAGCTCCTTTATACCCTCGTTAAGGTCTGAAACCCTTGATGGACGTGGATTTATTCCAGTATTATATAGCGTAGATTCCTACAATATTTTGAACTAGAGATCCGCCCCTTCTTCGCTCGGTTTGCACGATTTGACAAAACATCTAGCTTTTTTATTATATGGCAGTTAAATATTAGTGTAATATACAGAGTTAGTTAAGTGGGCGTGGATGGCCAAATCCGAAACTATGAGGAACAGCGAAAAACACTCAAAGCAGTCACGAGGCTGATTTTGGTAAAAACTAAAACCGCATCATTAGAATTTTGATAAATCAATATTCCTAGCCAGGACCGGCTGATTTTGAAAAAAAAACACACCCTGTATTATTACTCCATCCAATAATGTCGCTAATTGCGATTACTTTCTGGGAAGTAATGTTATACGGCAAACTTGAGGATATAGCCAAGTCAGAGACTTGTGGGGTTCCCAGAGGCGGCTTAATTAACTCTGACACCAGAGGTGGCCACATCTCACACGAAAAGAAGAAGAAGAACTTGAGGGAAAGACCTAATTTTCGCTATTCCTCATGGTTTCGGATTTGGCCATCCATGCTCACTTGAAAAACTTACCCCGTATTAACCTTTCGGAATAATTCTCTAAATGATGTTGAAAACCGCATCAAAATCCGTTGCGAATTGCGATCCTTGGTTTTGAAGGACAATGTGGCCCAACAGACAGACAAGTTATACTTAGATGGTAAAATGTTCATTCAATGTAAGAAGTATATACCCTAGTTTATAAACATCGATCAATAACCAATCAAGGAAAATTGGTCTTTATTTAATCAGGGTCATTGTACCTGACCAATAGATCAACGTGACAAAATTTACAAAATACATAGCCCTAATACATACATTGAAGCACAAGTAAGTACTCATTGAACTTGATCAAGTGTCTTATTTCCAGAATACTGAGTACATAATATACATTTTATTTATTTATTTGTGTAGGTATCTAAACTGTGTTGTACCTACACCTACCTACATATTTATACCAAGACCCTGCATCATGGTCAGAAATGATAAATGGCTGTAGGTATAGCCAGAATATTTTATCATTTTCCCCATAACTAATGGAAAGATTTGATGTAGACAGTTTGCAACGTATACGAAGGTACCTACAGTAAAGATATACCTAAACCGAGCGAACACCTAAACATATACGTATACATATATATGTACCTAGGTATGGAGCACTGGTTACTTGCTACGTAGGCACGTATGCACTCATACACAGAGGCCCAGTGTATCCTATCACCGTCCATCGCTCCATCTGTATACAAGAGGTCAATCAAAATACTAAGTAATCAATCTATGCACGTTGAAACGAGGCCAACAGCGGCCATTGTGCTACAGCCATTAGGTTTCCTAAAGCAAATGAGAACGCGCACTCATCAATACGGTGTTGCTATCCTAACAAGTTTTAAAGGTGATGTATTTGAATACCATTACATAAAATATTGCAACATTTAAAACTGAAAGGGTGTTATGTAAGATTTATTCCAAAACCATGTTGCAAATAATTTTATGCTGAATTGCTAATTCAAAGCGGTGTGGCGCCATCTGTTGGGGAGTCGATGAAGTTTTTGTTTGTGAGCGCGACTAGTTGCTCACAATCTTACGTAGGGTTTCATGGTTTGGCGCGAAGTCTTGCATTAGTTAGTACTGCTTTGTGCCACTGTATGGCATAGCTGAGACCTATTTTAGCCGCTAAATTTAATAAAAGAATATTTTATACTACATTTGAGGCGCTACTCTGTGCTCTAATACAAAGCAATACACATATAGATATAAAGTCACCCCTTTACGTACAATAGTAGTGCTTTCAAAAAAGGAAAAATAAAACATATAAATTTAAAACTAACTTTTGACTAAGTCGAATTAGGGTCGACTAGTGACGTCAAATACAATATTATTCGTTCTTAATTAGAAGTTTAAATGATCAGGGATTGGTTTCAGTAAGTTACAGTAGAATTTTGAGTTAGGATCAAACAACCTCTCCTAACGTGATGAATTTTGAATTGTGGTAAGATGATATAATGAAAATCAAAGAAAGGCGGTCTATTGTAGTTACAAGTATACTTTATTCACCATAGCTAAAAACTAGAGCAATACTTCAGGAAACCGTAAATGAGATTACAATTCATTATATGCACTACTCTTTAATTCCAGTCACGTATAAAGAAAAATATTGCTAACAACAATCACATTTCACTTGGCTTAAATTCTAGTTGGATTATATTGCAAGTGCGTAGGAAGGTAGGTGTGCTCAACATACCTCCTATCTTTGAACCCCAATAAAGCGTAAGCCTCCTCTATCTTAAGGTTGCCCTAGTCGACCATTCTTCCAAACAAACAAAAAAATAAATAAATAAAAACAAAATTACGAAATGACTTTTGTATGGATCATTATGTAACTGGCAGAATGATACAGACCTATTGCCTTGGCGATTACTCCACTGCAAAACTGTCACCTTACAGGGATAGATTAGTAGTTCAACAATGCAAATAATTTTATTTTGAACAGATATATTTAGTCGTTTTTACATGATATCCATATTCCCATAGGTCTGTTTAAAAATTTCGCGCGCTCGTTTTCGTCCTAAATCATCATCCATTTCGCTACAAATTTGTAAAAGTGTGTATTCATACGCGAACTAGCTTCTTACTGCTCATCACAGCATCTATCTCTTTCGCCCGTGTTGTCAGATGAGATAGCATGCATTTTAACCCCGCGCACAAAATAGTTCGTGCCGCCGACAAGGGCAACCTTAAGAGACTTTCCTGATGGTCTCGTTGAATCGTCTCAACTCGAATCGTCTATCGATGTGATTCGATGTATATCATACCGATAGACGAACAATTTAATTTGCAGTACGTTCACATGGATGCAATGCAATGCAATTCGATCGATTTTCAATTGTATATTACTTATCTAAGTTTTTCTTAGAAAACACGTGTCCGCAATTTCTGACCGATATCCCCTATCGATGCAATTTAAATTGCATCGCGTCTTTGGGAAAATCCCTTATGTGTTACAAAATCAATCGATCGATCGTCAATCGATGATATTGATGGACGTTGATCGACGTCGTCGATTTGTCTAAAAGCTTTGGTTTTGATTCGGTGCAGTAGAAACTGTCGATGGACGTCGAGTGATCGATGGCATCGATGACCGACGGCTCGGTCGATTGGTCAGGTAACACAATTATGCCCAGTTTTTTTAGGAATTCTTAGGGCGGTTACGCACTTCATCCGATCCGTGTCCGTGAAATTTCGGTTCCGAAATAGTCGTAGCTTCTTGTAGGGAAGCTTACTCATTACCTATATTGGAACATCCGTGGAAGGATATCTTTTTGTATCTAGCTAGGTATTGGGAGTTTATCTTCGGATCTTGAAAACCACGCATGCTTGATAAGGTTCTAGGTTTTTTTCTAAGCATTGCCTAATTTCGTAAGTTAGGTCGGAAGGGCAAAGGGCCTCTAACAAATTCCTTTTAAACTTATTCGGTATGCCAAAAAATATTGAAAGCTTTCATCGGGGAAGATACTCTTTTCGAAAGAGTCCAATAATTTTTGGCAATACCGAACAAATTTAAAGGGAATTTGTCATTCTCTTTCATGGAGTCATACTCTTTGGCCGACCGAACTTACTTACGCAATAAGGCTGCAGGTCTTATTGTTACTAATAGATCTACCTATTCATGATTAGTTTGTATCGATTTCTTGAGCGCTACTTAAAAACCTTCTCAAGGTTTTTCCAGTGATTTTGATAATAATTGCATTAAATTATATTTTATGTCTTAGAAAATTTAAGGAAGGATTACAGCATTAATAGCAAATATAGATAGGTAGGAATATTCCTACAATATCGATGAATTATAGTGAGCTTAATAATAATAGAGCAATAATTTCTTAATTATTGGTAAGCTAAAGCTACACTACATAAATACCTACATATACCTATGTATAATCTGCGGACCATAGACAAAAGTTTTAAATTGTATGACCACGTATAATGTAAAGTTTCACACGATTTAATTACTAAACACGCTACGCTACAAATGTTTTCTGTCTCAATTAATAAATAATTAATATGTATTATTAGTTAAAATAACTATTTCTAAAATGTCACGAGAAAGTTTTCATACCATCAAAATTCTTATTGCGTAAATAGACACAGAACATGACAATTTAAATAACTAGTTTGTAAATAATATAATATTTGCCTAAGTATATAATACAAATCTACTTCATATTTGGCACATGTTTCACATTGTTCTCTGGATTACTCACAGAGAAAGTCTAAAACTACAATTTTATATTTAATTAAAAATAGTTATATACCTATTAAATATAAATAAGTTATATTTAAGTACATATTAATATCAATTAAAATCGAATACATATTCAAATTTTGAATAACCAATCAAAAAAGGATCAAAAGATAGCTTGGATACAACTTTCAAGTTTATAAATTAGTAGATATAAAAACAATATAGAATTTACAACTTCCTAGAATCTAATAAGAAAATAAAGCCTTAGTTTATATTTACGTAAATATCTCTGAAGATAACTCGGTTTATTCTACCTATACCAATTTATATAAATACATACTAACTCTACTTACTTTTAAATAGTTTATGAATAAGGAAATGCTTCCCCACCTGGGCCGTATTGCGACTTAGTTGCAGCTATGTTATTATAACCAGCTTCCCATATAATGCTGCCAAATGATGTTATTTATTAGTATTGAAATTATTTCCCGTTAAGCTTTACGACATTCCTAGGTATGTCGTAAAGCTTAACGGGAAAGCTTAGTTTCAAACAAGATGGAAGTCATGGAATTATAAATGATGCTTTTAATTTCTTTAGCAACTTATTAACACGTTACTTAAATTCAAATTTTAAATGGCGACAACAAAGCTTATTTAAATATTAATATTAAATAGATACTGAAAAGATGTTAGGTAGTAATATGATTAACCCATGATGGAAACATGAAATTATTTTTAATTGTGACCTAATTACGGATGCTTAAAAATGATTGGGTGATAAAAATAAGTCTAATAGTTATGTCTGGCATCGTAACCAAGATATTAATGGACTAGCAACAATTCCTCAAAAAACATTTAAACGTAGGATGAAATCTTCCCTAATAAATTCTATTCGCACTCGCTGTGTTTTATATATAAAAACATCTTCACTTCCCGTTCGTAAATAAATTATTGCGAATGCGTAAAGTATCTCTGAAGGGGATCCCCATTTTATTTAGAGATTCCCAAAAGCTACTTAATTATTTTTTTTATTGCAAAAGATTTTAATCGTACGAACATTATAACTATGGAATAAACTACGAAGTATTTATCTTCTTATGTTAACCCTAAGTTTAATAGATAGAGTATCTCGCTCATTTTGGGCGATACCCTCATATATAGATAGGCCTTGGAATTACCACATATTAAATAAGTTCAAGTTAATACAACATAGTGACAAGTCTAGAATATTCTTCTATGGTAAACCTATCGCTTTCGACTTTAGGAGCCTTCGAAGCCTCACTTGATAACGACTAGTAAGTCGCTTCTTAAATATAACTTACGAATAATAATACTGCTTGCAGGTAAATGTCACCTTATTTACACACGTTACATACTAATTTGAGATCTATTTGTAAATCTTAAAACTAAATAATTTATGGAAAGTATTTTAATATCTAATCTTAAATAATTATTCTTAGATAGAAACGTAGCGCGCAGTCCACACGATACAGTGCTATTCGGACATATCTCAAGATATTCTGATGTCCCAAGTTGCAATCAGTCTATATCGTATGGACTGACTTTAATTCTAGGGACCCTAGTCGTTTAGGGTTCTAGTTTGACGGCTGTTTCTCAAGATGGCGGCTCGGGGGGAGGGGGTGGGCCGGGAATGGGACCAGCAAGCAGCTTCGCAGCTGCTGGGAACCCTGTCAGGTCAAAACCTGGAGGTGGAACGATACCTGCGGCTGTTGCTGTACTCTGAAGGTATGCTACCAATCTGAAAACAATTAAACAGGTTGAGGTAATTGACGTATTGATCACTGCTATCGACATCAAAGAGATTTTTTTATTAAGAGTCGTAATTTTTTCTTAGGATTCTATATTTTTACGTTTTTGGACCATGATCAAATAAAATATTTGAACTCGAGTTCAAAGCGCAGATGAAGGACAAAACTATCTTTAGTTTCCCAAGAAATATTTATAGCCATGTTTATGTGAAAACTAAATTAATTTTGGGACCCGCATGAATGAAACCTGTTGGCAAACACTTGGCAACTATCACGTGGTAAGTAGCTACCTTCTGAGCTCCTCCAATGCGCTAGCCTGCATGAGGATGTAGTTCTTGGCAAGCAGCAACGTCGCAATCTTCGACAGCTTGCGGACAGACGGCGAGTGAGCGTACGGTATCACTCCTCGTAACTCGTCCAATGCATCATTCTGGAATAACACCAGCATAACTTATGTAACAGTTCTGCGTAGGTACAAAGTGCAAATTCTCAATTTCCTAGAAATTCTGTTGCACAATTACTGTAGTCCTCGAAATAAACATCTATATTTGTGTAGTAATAACGCTTGAGATATGCCAGATTTGTTTCTTGCCATGCAATGTTAAGGGCATGTAGAACAAATCCTCTTGTTGATGTTTACTTTACTTAGATATCTTGAATAATTGATGTAAGTAAGTTCCACGGCTCCGTGGCTCGGTTCCGTGGAAGGAACTTTTTTGGGCATATATTAGTCGATTCAGCAAGAATGCTTTTTATTAGGTAGTGAAAGAATTTTGGTTATAGGATCAGAAGATGCAGATATTACTTACCTTCTACATCCAAACTTAACCTTTTTAACTCCTAATGGAAAAAGAGGGGTGTTATAAGTTTGACGTGTGTGCATGTGTTTGTGTATTTGTGTATCTGTCTGTGGTATTATAGCTCCTAAACGGACAAAAAGATTAGATTTTATGTTTGATGAAAATCGGTTCAAACGTTAAAAAGTTATGGGCGTTTTACTGTTTGAATCGGGGTGTTTTCGCAAGATATCGTGTCATAATTACGTGTTTCGATGGATTGACGATCGAAGCGTGTTCACTACTAGATAAACTAAGTAGCATGAAATAAAAATGTATCGGGGTTTATTTAAATTTGACTTGTTATAATATTACTTTAGATTGAAGCAGTGTCTTGTGAAAATAATAAATGATATCTTACAAGATCGTGCATGCGACGTCGTTCCCTCGCGTTGATGTTCAGTCGAACATTCTTGCCTTGACGCATCTTCTGTTTTGATTTCGACTCGTTGATAGGTCTGTAATTATAAATTATCAGATAATTTTAGACTGAATGAGTCCTAAATATAATTTAATTGCTTCATATTCCAGTCAAAATAATATTTAGACAGAGTTTGAGAGCTAACTGCGAATCTAAAATATTAAATTGATGATTTACGGAATTATACATTTTATACGCTAACAACGTGACAACTGGGCAGTTTGCAGTTATACAATATTATGCAACAACACTATTACAAGGTCATTGAAAACATTCACACGACGTAATCGCTAGAAGATTTCGTCACGTTTTAGCTATTTTCAGATAGCACAAAACAATAAATTTTAATAAACGAACAGTACTAAAAATAGAGCACTATTCTCATCAGTTTCTGATTGACGGTAACAGCTTTAGAATTATATCGGGTTTATTTATGACAGGATCTATTTCAAGAAAGTATACGATACTGACTCGTTTAGCTTTTAGAAGCAATCGAGTTATGAAGTATTACTGACAGGCAATCGAACTGGGAAGTACAATTGCGTACAGCGCAGCGTCCCCTTAGTTAGGATTCGATAAGGGTTGGTGGTGAGGCAGAGCGGAACAAGTGGCAAATACTCTTTGTGCGCGATGAATGGGCTTGTATATCGGACGCTAACGCTAACGAGGGGAGAGAGGGCGACACGGGAACCTCGGGAGCTTTGCCCACGGAATACTAATGCGAAATGCGTACTTGATACCCTGCGTTGCTTAGAATGTTTAGACGCGCCAATAATCGACATTTAACGTTGATCTCCTAATTGAAATATCACAAACCGACCAGCTCTAAGAGCAGCTGTGGTCGATGATGGGCAATTTTGGCACTGATATTTTATAAATTACGCGTAGTTATCAGATCTGGATAGCATTCAGACCCATTTTCTTTGACATATCACCATATATTAACATCGAACAGTTTTAGAACCTGGATAATCTAAATATACGCATTCTATTTCAGGTTTCTGTTACATAAAGTTTGCATTATATAAGTACGTTTACGCCTATTAATGCATTTGCAATATATACAGTGTCAAACAATCGATGCATGCCGATGAAATGTGAACCTTAATGGTATCTGTTCCTTTGTGCTAGAATTTATGAGGTAATCGCCCGTTTATTTTGGATTGTTTAAACTATGCTAAATTTAATAGCTCTGATTCTCAAATGCTCAAACAGAATTTAATGTGATTAGTAACACTCTGTTGGCTTTGGATCTTGAATGCTTTAGTGCAGATTCTTTAAACATGATCTAACGTTTCTACCATCCTTAATCATCTGAAGAAACATTTTCCCAACTAACACTAAGTTTTTTTAACAATGCCTAGGTGTGTTTTTCTTCAGTAAAAATTATGCACAAATTTTGTGAAGTCAGTTAGGTGACATGAGGAACATAAAAAATAATTTTGCCAAGCAAACCTACTTATCAAAAGCGCCGCGTCTAAATCTACCCTTTATTGTGTCTATAGTATACATAATCGCGGTCAACGGGAGCAAAATACTTGTCGCACTCGCTAGGGAGGATTGAACAATAGATCAGTATTGTGCACTACAGCCCACTATTGTGCACAGATGCTGCCCTAGTAGTGCTGGTGTTGTGCTGATTATTATTGTGAACATGTGTGCTTTTGTGACATGTAACCCGATATGAATTACTTGTAGATTATTATTGCATTTATGACATATGTTGTGCTCGTTATGGTTCACCAGTTGCTGAAGTCATCATATACTCTTCTGTATTAGAATATAATTATCATTGTGCTGTCATGAAACGCTACTCAAGATTTTAAGTTGATTTGAGTTACCTACTACCGTTTTAGCACTTGATTTAGGAATCGTACTCAAACCTCATATTTTTGTGTGACACGAATATGACTTCCCTAAGAGGTTTTAACAGGTTCCTAGTTTTTTCATACATCACGGAAGAGTCTTTCAGGTAATGTATAACTTAAATGTCCAGTAATTTTACTTAGAACATTATCAGTCAGAATATTCATGTTTAATGTCAAGATCATTTTCTGTCAAGATTTTCTTTACGTATGAGATCCCACTGCTAAATTCTGCAGGTACTTTTGTTTTTGATAAAACTTGATTTTTATGAATGATTCTTGATAGTAATAGTACATTATGGTACAAGTGTGTAATGTTGGTGACTACCACTGAGGCGCCATTGAGACCCGAGCCGTTAGGTGAGGGTCTTAAGAGAGCTGAGGACAGTAATCATCAATACACACGTGTATCATACGACGTTTTTCAACACACTTGTGAAGCAAATAATAGAAAAAAATCTTTTTCTAAAGTGAAAACGAGTTGTGAAATTTTTTTTCGCAATGGCGGGAAAAAATAATCAGTTTTCCTATGCGCGCGCATTTAACAATGGCGGTCTGCCATAGACTATAAGAATGAGGTTTTTTTTATTTTGGCTTTTCGCGGATAGTGTCGTTTTAGCAACGTACAAAATGGGGAATTTCAAGTTTTCTTTATTACAGAGAAAACAAAAGTTATATTTGAGTGAACGTTTTTTTTATTAAACACGTACAAGTTGAAATTATCTATTTAAATACGAAGTTGCATTAAATTAGCAAGCAATAGGTACATTAATTTATTTGTACTATTGAACACGATGTTTTTTGTATCGAAACTTTTTTAAGAACAAAGCAACTCAACCAATTAAATTTAAAAAATTCTCTATAACTCACTTGTGAATGCAATGAAAAAGTCACAGTTTGATTACAGGTGTCATTATGTGCCTAATTGCGGTGAAATTAGAGCCACTTTATGAGCAAGAGTGTTGAAAAATAGATTTATCCTACACTAGTAATTTCACCTGTATCGTGCGCAGGTCCGTATTCAGCATCAGCTAACTCTCCATTAGCCACTATTTATGGGTTACCAGGTTTAGCAGGCTAACTGGCAACACACAGATTGCGGTTAACTGAGAGCTGGCAACCTTGTTTTTTTCCTATTTTCTACACCACTTTTTTTCAAATGACGTTGGATTCACTTGAAAAACTATATTTGGGATGAACTATCAAACATAAATTTAAATTTATTTATTTACGGAAATTGCGGCTTATTCTAAAACCACGTATCATTCATGAAAATTAAGTTTATTCAAAAACAAAAATACCTGCAGATTTTTGCAGTAGTGCAGTATAGTATATCAGTTGTACCCATTTCACATAACAATTATTAAACTATAATAAAACGGTTTCATGAGATTATATTCAATTTAATAGCTAAATTCATACTATTGAAAGTTTTTTTGTTAGCTGTCTACTGTCAAGGCGCATGCGCGAAAAAACATCTGCTTTTGCTTACAAACACGGATTCGGGCCGATTAAAAAGCCGGATTGCAGCAGAAACCCTGGTATTAGTATGAATCCTATTCAAAGAAGCGATTGGCATGAACAAAGTGCATCGAACTGACATTATCATATTAGAATTTGGGCGAAAAAACTAACCTTTGTCCGTAGCTGGTTCCTGGTTCTGGCTGGTTCTCATCAGCCGGATAGCAGTGCTGTGGAGGTGGCGGAGGCTGGCCACCTTGCATGTAGAAGCCGCCCAGCCCCACGGCCCCCAGCGGCGTCCTGCGACCCGGCACCGATTGTGGTGGAGAGTGCGACTCGCCCAGAGGCACGCCATCCCAAGACCTCCGCCCCTCCATTGTTTAAAAAATAAAAATTAACACATAACACTAATTAAAACCACTGTTTGTAATATTTTTTGCGGGACGGTGTCAGGGACGTTTGAAGTTGGAGCCGCTTTGACAGACAATGTGTCGTGTAGTGGCGGAGAGTGGTCCACGATCGATCGCGCCACGCAGCTGGGGTGCGCACCCCTCTCATCTCCGAGCGAGCATTGTTCTGAGATGCGATTGTGATTTATTTGGGCAGCGCGTGTGCGACCGGCCGGCGACGTGAAATTCGATTACAAATGCATGTCAGCTGATAATTAGGTGAAACTATTATTAAAACTATGATGCACTAAAGTTCAGTGCCAAACTGCATACTTAAAATACATTTACATTTATTTTCAACAAAAATGCGGTTATTTTTAAAAATGAGCTGAGAATCTCTGATATATTTTTTGATTTACACAATTCTATTTATTATATATATTCATAGACTATTCGTCTACCGATGCAAGCAATCAATAAACAAAGAGATCATGAAGAGAAATGTGTTCGTAAAACAACAATAAACGATCGAAAAAGAAATGGATCAATCTAAATAAAACAAAGCTAGAACTAGGCAAGTTTTGGTATCCATAAATGTTTATTTACTCCGGAAAAGCGCACAACAGCCACGCATAAATTATATCCAGGTAGTGCACCAAATCGAACGGTAGCCTTAAACAGAACAGGGTTCATTGACTGCTGATCGTTAATCGCCGTCCGACTGTGTCCTAAACCCGCGTACACACAACACTAATATACTTTTCTTGCCCATAGCCTCAATAAATCAAACTTGTATAAATTGTTCACGTGTTGGCGCCCACTCTTAAAGAGTGTGCTAAAATACTACGCGATGACACTAATCGTTGTAAGCATAATTTCTATTTGTTCTTCAACCAGTAATAACTCAACACTTTTCTAAAATAATTTGGAAAATAGTTTATTTAAAAACGAGATGTGCTCGGTTTTTACCTTATATTTTGACCCGTAGTACTTTGTATGAGTCATGTTTTTAGGGTTCCGTAGCCAAATGGCAAAAAACGGAACCCTTATGGATTCGTCATGTCTGTCTGTCTGTCCGTCCGTATGTCACAGCCACTTTTTTCCGAAACTATAAGAACTATGCTGTTGAAACTTGGTAAGTAGAAGTATTCTGTGAACCGCATTAAGATTTTCACACAAAAATAGAAAAAAAACAATAAATTTTGTGGTTTCCCAATACTTAGAACAGATACTCAATTTTTTTTTCATCAAACCCGTACGTACGTATGGGGTATCTATGGATAGGCCTTAAAAATGATATTGAGGTTTCTAATATAATTTTTTTCTAAACTGAATAGTTTGCGCGAGAGACACTTCCAAAGTGGTAAAATGTGTCCCCCCCCCCTGTAACTTCTAAAATAAGAGAATGATAAAACTAAAAAAAATATATGATGTACATTACCATGTAAACTTCCACCGAAAATTGGTTTGAACGAGATCTAGTTAGTTGTTTTTTTTTCATACGTCATAAATCGTAAACCGCAATTTACCAAGTACGGAACCCTTCGTGCGCGAGTCCGATTCGCACTTGGCCGTCTTTTTTAGAGCAGTTGTGGCCCAGTGGTAACGGCCGCGACTTACTTAAGTTGTAGGTCTTGGGTTCGAATCCAGGCAGGCGCTTTACTTTGTATAAATTATTTCATCACCACTGCTCTCAAAACGGTGATGGAAAACATCGTGAGGAAACCAGCATGTACTTAGAACCAGAAATTCGAAGACATGTGACATCCACCAACATGCAGTGGGCCCGCGTGTGGATTACGGCTCATTCCTTCTCACAGAGAGGAGTCTAACTGCGGAAAAGGGGTCCATCTATCCTATCCTGATGGCTAGTGAGTTATTTTTTCCTCCAATTTTCACGAATTTAACATTCTTTGAACCTTATTAATACTTACTTTTACAAGCTGTTTATTAACTTGCAATGTATGTATGTATGTTCGGGTCATATCTTGCAACTGAATTTTAAAGCTGTTATCCTCAACCGATTAAGATGAAAGCATACACGTTTGGTTTGGATGACAATAATGCACGGTAAGCTATAAACACTGCATAAAAATATGGAAAAATATATTATGAATGCTGATTAACCTGTAATTGACGACTGTGGAATTCTAGGGCTCTTTATTACATATGCATAAGAAACACAGTATTGGTAAATCTGAATAAATAAATACCTAACATTAATCATAGAAGATTTAACACCACTTTATAACGCAAAGATTAACAAAAAAAAGATTTCGTTGAATTTCTTTGTAAAACAACTAAAATCATTGTTTTTTTTGCCGTCATCAATGTCCACTAGATAAATCTATTGTTTATTGTCGTTTCGGTATGTCCGCGCCTTAATTCTTCGCAAAGATAATTTATATAGCGTATCGGCAACTGGGTTAACTAAATACGGCCAAACGAGAGATAAAAACATTCGCATCCATCATTTCGTAGTGGATTTATAATCCATTTAGATTATTATATTACTTATATTATGTGAGCTAACGGTGTTTCCCTGTCGGTTTGTGTATACAGGAAGTATAAATTAAAAAGTTCGTGTAGATAATTTTATTTGAGTTATGACGCTTTACCTCTATTATATTAATAATAATATTCTGTAGAACTAGATACATAAGTGTTTGCTTTTATAACGAGTAGTTATTGTGCCAGAATGTCTCATTATTCATAGATATATTTCAGTCATAAAACTATTTCAAAGTATGTATAATAGCTACTCTCTCTTGAGTCATATAATGCTATCTGAGAAATGTTATTGTACCTACTTACCTACATTTGTATTTACAAGCAATTCCTCTTTATTTTATGAACACCTAATGGTTTATTTTGTGCATCAATCAATGCTCTCATTAATCCACTGTATGTGTGATTTGTGTTACTGAGAGTTATTTTAAATTGTAATTATAGGTCAGTTTAAGTAGCTCTTGACCTTGATAGTGTTTTGATTTATAAATTCTAGGTTTTTGAGAATGCTCTAAAATTTCGCGTGCCATTTAATTCTTTTTATAGTTCCCACGCACTAGTGTGGAGTGTGAAGTGTCCGACACGTGTATTTTTGGTGATTTGTCGTGTTTCTTTTAGCGTGTGATATTCATGAATATATCGTGGAAATGACTGCTACTGCTACTTGCAACGATGTTTACTTCCTATCTATCGTCTCAAGCATTTATTAGAAATGTGTTGATCCGCTGCATCATCCAAGTGATGATGATGATGGGGACTCCCTTTACCGCACTTAGACTCTCATTCGGTCCGTTGTGCGTGGGGGGGGGGGCAGGTTCTAGCTAACAAAGCCAGCCCAGGTCCGCGCAAAAGCACAGAAGCTTCCTGGGAGCTTCACAGTCTCATTCAAGTCTTATTCGTATCAGACAAAGGTTGTAAACCAATATTTGGAATTGGCAAATCAGAAAATATAAAATAAAACATGAAATAATTATTATAAACGTTTAATATTATTAAAGCTAATCAATTAAAATTATTTACAACTTATTCCAATCAGTTCCGACATTTGAGTCCCCTTAACAATGTACAATACATTTATATACACTCTTCATTTCTGTTCTCTTCAATATAATATATGGAATAGTCAACAATAAGGCTGGGAACGTACTAGGCAGTCAGAACCAAGAGATGGTCATCACTCAGAATAATTTGACGTAGCAAAGGCTCGCCTGGATCGTCTTCGTAGCCGTAGCGCTCGTAGCACCGTAGCAGGCTACGCGGCGTAGCACAACTGCCTAGTGCGCTCCCTGCCTTAGCAATAATTTAGCAAATCAAGGTAAGGCATTCACGTTACAATTTCCCGCCGCACGAAAATTTTGAATAATAAACTTTATAACAATATTATACAATTTCAAATTTACATATTTATATCATAATTTATGATATATCTATAAAGGTTGATAGTCTTCATTTTGCTAATTACATACATTAAAAGTGTGCGGCGGCTTTTCCATCACTTACAACAATATCACACCAGCCAAATCTTTGCTTCATTTTATTTACAACTTTATCATACTATCCATAGTTTATTACTACTTCCCATTTTACAGAATACACGTAGATACTTGTCTTGTACAATATATTTACATTGTTTATCAGACCGTCTCTTATATCACTCCTCCCAAACATTCAAAATGTCTTTTCACAGCCCTTATTCTATGACTAGAAGATGACTAATGATTTAGTACAAATAATAATTGTATAGCAATACTGTGTAACAATGCTAAACATTCAAAAGTTTTGGTAAAATCTGTAGTAACAATAGAAATGTATAGACTGTAGTTACACTATTACAACATTTATCAAAATTCAAAAGGTGATATTATATGTCCTCATTTCACCACTCCTTAGGCCTTAAGTCCAACTGCACAATAAATCCAAATAAAAATGTCATTTTAATTTCAAAACATTTTTAGGCTTTCCCGAAAATAGTTTTGGACGTGGTGAAATAGGAGTTATAAAAGTGTAAGATCTTAGCCTACACGTCAAGACTTAATTTAATAATACTGTGAAAAAGTAGAAAACATTAGGCCGATATCAAATTGATATACTACACGCATAGGAAGGTACACCGTACACATAGTACATATACTCGTATAGCGACAGGCGCACCTCGTACTGAACATGTGAATATTCTGAAAGGTACTCATGAGCTTAACACGTTAATATTAGGTACATAAAATGGCTGTAATTCATATTTCTATAGATTTTTCGTTTAAACATCAACATACAATAGACAAAGTACGGGTTTCCTGATCTTATAATTAAACATCATATGAGTATTCAATTACTGAGTTAATAAAAGTTCATAATTCTTAGTTACAAGTAAGTAATATTTTCACCAATCAGTAGATAAATATTAGCAGATCTTTGGCACATCCATACCTGAAGAGAAACACTTCATCGTACTATCCAATATTCTAGCATTTATTGTCAAAATTTCTACTTAAACATCAAAAATTCATAAAACTGATTCACTTGATGTTTTGACATAATGCTCATACATTTAAATAAAAGCTCACATGTGCACTTGTTATATGCACATAATAATATTGACTAGTGTATCTGGTCTTTGGTGATATAGTCCACGAGCTCCACACAATCAGCGGCACTTCTGTCACTGCTTATATGATGGTGGCGGACAGCGGGCCCGGGGGGGCGAAGCGGGCGGACACGGGCAGGCAGGCGAGCCACAGGCCGCCGGCGCCGAGACATCAGCGCGCGCGGTGCGCGGGCGCGGCCGCCGGTCAGGGGGCCGCCGCGGCCAGCGGGGGGCGCGTGGGGGCGGGCACGCGCGGGCACGCCACCATCGAGCCGCTGCGACTCGTCTGGCTATTGCCACCACCGCCTGGAATAAAAAAGAGTAAGGAATTTATTTAGTTTTCACATCACAGTATCATCAATAATATACTAATATATGTATAAGTCTGTTGATACACAATGACGAAGGCTTGGCTCTAATAGCGAATAATAAAGAGCGCTATTTGAAGTATCAAAACGTAATGAAGGAATAATACAAACGACCATTGATCAAACAGGAAATTATGTTTACCTATTAGGGAGCCGAGCATCTTCGTGACGGAGAACTTGCGCGTGCGCTGCGGAGTGCGCACTTCAGCGAGCAGGCGGTCCACGCAGCGGTAGAGGTCGCCGGAGTTGTCTGCCACGCTGGCCTCGCTGAAGGAGGCCCCGTGAGCGGCACTGATGGCCTGGCCCTCTTTGGTGGTAACCTGCAGACAAAGAAAATATTGGGTTGAGAAAACTTAAATGATATAGAAGTTACTAAACATCGAGAATAAACGTTACAATAGGTTTTCGTAGGTCATGGTGACAAAGGCGATCTGAGGGACCCTACCTTTTTCCCTAAATATTTGTACGAGTAGGCCTAGCCTTAGAGAGCTCGGGGCCCTAAATATCTAGGACAGATTGCGTCACCGTGAGTTATTTTTATCTAATCGACGTTAAGGCTCCTAACGACCAAATCGGAATATCGGATAATGTCGGGGATGTTGTTACTAAATAATTAATTCAAAGTAAACTTTATAAAGCTGTTTATATTGCGTAAATTGTGTAAACAAAATGAAACAAGGTCAGGTTTTGTACTTAGTTTGAGTACTTTTATTTAAATATCGGCTCGGCTTTCAAATAATTATCGAATTATTTTATATTTTAGTCTATCAGTAGGGAACTGTACGCTAAATAAAGTATATCCTAGTGAATTTCTATATGTATGTTACTGTAGAATTTATTTTCTCAAAGGAAAGCGTTACATAAACCCACCAGGAAAGTGTAAGGGTGTTGTGTAAGCATGTGGAAGCCTACCCCAGGCTTAGCTAAATAGTAGCTTAGTTTTAAATTTTCATTAATATGGATTCGTATGAGCTTTCAATGTTCCATTCTAGAGATAGTTAAAAACCAACATACATTTTCTTTGGTATAAGTTTATACTTAGCTTCCTTGCGAGTGTCTCGTTATATTCATGACAAAAGCAGTCTGTTACGTCAAGTGTACGTGTATTTGCCATAGAAAGCGAGCTCAAAAGATTCAATGGTGATAGACAAGCCTGTCGCGCGTCTTTGTTCTTCGGACGGGAACGTCGAAACTTCATAAACACGGGCTGTCGTGTAGAGTAGTTCCTCTTTGTGATAATGTCAAAGAGGAATATTTTCCACGTGTTGCTCGCAATGAAGCAAGTCGATGTTGTGGTAGGAAACATTGTCAAAAGTTAAACTGTATTCTATTTTAATCACGGCGGCGATCTAAAACTAGATATTCTAAACAAAGTTAAGGAAGCGTTTCAATCATCCAGTCTAATATTAATGTTCGTTGTTATGTAATCACATTGTTATCGTGACAGTGATCCCACATATCGGCTGACATCTTGTTGAAAGGTGAAGGACGATCCCGACAAATATCTAGAAATAACTGAAGCGTAGAAAGGAGTGAGTTCCTATTCACCGTTTGATTTGTAGATCGGTGTTATTCGAGCTTTTCTATTATTCCGTGTTTACGGAAAACAAACAGAGAGATTTACGACTGATAGTTTTAAATAAAAAACAGAAAATAAAGAAATGTTTTTCAGTACACATGCACTTGAGTTGAGTTCTCGATTTGTTAGCAATGCTTTATTGCTTCACGTGAGGGGCTTGAGACACCTACACTTTCAGAGGTTATTTAAGACTTTTCATATTAGCAAATATGTGCACTATCGCATACTTATTTAAAGCGAAATTATTTGACTGAGTCGCGTCGCAGACACGTCGCAGAACGTGACTGTAAACGAGACAAAACGACCGGACGAACGTTACATTAAAAAAGTGCGTAGTTTTCACCCAACATTTTCAATTATGCGTCCTAAGCTAAACACGTTTACAGTCTGAAATACGTGATAGTTGAGTAAATTTACATGTGTACGTAATCGTGTGCGAATTATGAGCATACAGAAACACAAGTTTGAAAGCTTGTGGAAACTTTATTGAATTGGGTTGTTATTTGTTAGCTACTAACCTGTCTCAAGTGGTCTAGGTCTGTTTTGTTGCCGAGGAGTGCCAGCGGCATGGGCGCCGTGGCGCCGCCTGTGCCATGCGCAGGGCTGCCCCCTGTAGGCGCGCGCTTCAGCGCACTCAACACCTCAGTAGCGTATTCGAAGCTGCTGCGATCCGTCACCGCATACACCAGCAGACAGGCGTCGGCCCATTGAATCTAGAACAAGCAACAACAACAACATTAAAAAGTGCCAAGAGCTGCTTAAATTAGCGTGACATGATAATAGCAAATGTTAGATGACGGAAGTATGTGAAAGTGTTGTCTGAAAGCTTTATCTATGTCACATACCTACTACGTTATATTCGTGAAGATTCGAAAGACTGTAATAAATCGATATAATTTAAAGTCGATCGTTACGGAAAGTTTTAATGGCTCACATCTGTGGCCGTAATTAACGTTTGATAGCTAATTAAATCTTCTATTTTTGTGTTTGTGACTTCGAGTTGTAATTTTTGGTCTATTTAAAAATACTTTTAAGTTTCAACGATTTATAATTCTAGTCTCATAACCATGAAAGTGCGTCACGCAAAAGGTTAAAAAAAGGTGATATGAAATCATTTTTGGAGCAAAGTTTAGACGAAATCTAACAGAACAAAGCTGTTTACTTTGGCAAAGCGGTTTTTAAGTCTTCATTAAACAAATTAATATAAGGTTAGTACAAAAGAGACTAGACGAAGAAGAATGTGTTTAATTAATGCGTCTTCAGACTTTCAGAGCCAACATTCCGGCTTAAAATTAGCCTTGCAGCGATTCACGGGCGCTCCCACGCGCAGTGCCACCGCGCCACGCCGGGACACAGCCCACGTCGCATTGGCTATGGACACTCATTGTTGTTGATATACCCGCAGAAAACTGTTTACATATATCGGACGAAACAGTGAAATCATGAAACAGGAAGTTGATTATTGACGTCAAGAATTTATCAACCTATACAAATCGTGGGAGTTTGGTTTAAATCAAACGTATTTACAGAAGACTAGAGTAAGCCAAGCTTAACGGTAGTCAACTCAGCTGGCATTTCAGCATTTTTCGTAATTTAATTAGTTTGCCACATTTTATGGTTTCTATTCACGAAGATGTTTGTGTGCTCAGGATGATAAATGTAAAAGAAAAAGTTTTTTAATTGAAATGGAGAGGTAAGGATGCCGACAAGGTCAAAGTTTATTGCTTTTCCAACTATTTCTTAAACAACAATATGTTAAACAATACTTGTAATTTTGCAGTTTGCTTAGTTTTTTCTTCAATTCTTTTCAGCAAATTATGCAAATAATATTATTTTACCGACTGTGATAGTTGTCAAGACAACAAGTCCTCCTACATACATGGTTGTCCGAACCGAATCTCGTCCATTCACGCTCCGCCCACAATCAAAACTACTTTTACGATTGGCAAGACACGTTGCTTATTTTCTTAAAGCTGGGTCTTTTCAACAACAGCTCAAAATAACATTTTTTAAGGATGTCTAGAACAATATTTGCGTAAACTTCAGAAGGAGTTCTAGTTTAGTTCGGTCGTCGTTCGAGTTCTAAAAATATTAAACTGACAATCACTACTTTCGCTGGTGGAACTGCTATTCATCATCATCATCCTACTAATGTTCCCACTGCTGGGACACATGTCTTCTCTCCGTGATAGAGAATTGCTATTAATAATGGGAAATATGTAAACACGATGAGTCATATGATGGGTGCAGGTCACCGGAACATTTCTGGAGCTGTTCCATGCCACCAGTGAGGTATTATTTGAGACATTAACCCAGTTGTCGGCACATAAAGCGTTCCCAGTCTACCGGTAATCGCGTTGTGTTTGCGGAAGGGTATCTACCGCTGTGTTTCCACGCTTTGATGTATTGTGGGAAGTTAACGCGACGGTGTCTAATATTCACGTTTTCATGGTTTTTAATTACCGTGAAGTGTTTCCTTTGCGGTTGTTTAATAATTATATTGAAAGTGTTTGAGGCTTTTGGTCTGCTTGTAAGAGAAGCTTGTAACTTCCGGATTACGTATAAAATGTAAATCTGGACTGATAGTAGTAAAATATTACAACCGAGTTAAAAGCATACAGGAATTCAGTTAAAATTGGTACAAAAATGTGGCCTTCTTACAAAACACTCGACATCCTTAATCTGGCTGATTTGTGTACTTGTTTATTGTTTAGAAACGAAAGGCCGGCCGGTTGTTTAGGTTATACCTACTTTAATTCAGTGAAGGTGAAGATTTGTGGGTACTACGCAAGGTCCCGGGGTATTAACCTATTCATATACTGACGGCTACTGGTCCTTCTCAGTGCATGTGTTATTTTAGGGTACCTTTGATATTGTGTATACTGTACTTTGGTCAAAGCGAAGGTTAAAGTTTACGATAGCCCGTGTTATGATCACCATCATAAAATTATGCTAGTTTTAGTGGCAGAGGGTCAATAACTACGTAGGTATGTAAACATTCTTGAGATCATACGCACAATTCGAAAATATTTTATGAGGTTTGTAAGTATTCTATATCAAAGTTAGCCCTGAAGATAAATAGAGACTTTGAAAGCAAATAAAACATGTGAGTAAGATATTTATTTACCTGTTCAGCTGGGAATTTATCTGAATTGGAACCGGATACATCTATAACTTCTAGTTCCACCGGAGTGCCGTTGATAGGCACCGTTTGTCTGTACAGGAGATCTGAAACGAAGTCATAAAATAAGTTTCTTGTAGGATACACTACGCAGTGTTATCTTGTGATGTATGGGGTACGCAACCAACCTGTGTTTGAATGATATTCGCCAATGTATCGCCGGGTTAAGTAGCGGACGATGAGAGCTGTAACAATGAAAAATAAATTGTTAAAATTATGCAAATAATTTTTCTTTAAATTATACATTTTCTACGAAACCAACTAAGATTTGTTCGACAATAAGAGTATTTGCAACTGTTTGTAGTTGGTACTTATATGGTCGCAGTTTCTTGGTACTACGTCTGTGACTGGTATCAAATGTGTTTAACACATTGATGTTTTAGTACAACATGCTAGTGTTACATCACCAAGGAGAATAGGTCAGTGGGCTGTTGCCCAGCTCGGCTTATGTAACGCAACTAGGTCGGAGACCTGAGCACTGAACATATTCGGTCAAGGTACTCTAATTGAAGATTTGTTTATTGTTTCTTCGTTGTCAATAGTTACTCGGTCTTCGCTTTGGGACGTTTTTGCAACAAAAGCTTTGTGGTTCAAATGGGGTCAAATAGATAAATTGATGTTTTTATCCGAAAGTGTCAGTTTTAATTTGAATCGTTTTCTTTACCATTTAGGAAAATCCTACTTGGAATATTAGGTTCCCCACAATTTATTTAAAATTGAAAATAAGAAAGTAAAGTATCAAGTTTCACGCAAGTAAGCGGAAAAATATCGAAATTATGATCTTGCAAAATACGAAATCCATCAAATGTTGACAGGCACTCTCAAATATCTGGGTCGCTAGAATTAAATCAGATGATAGGGGATTTTCCGAAACATTTTTTTGCTGAAAAAATTTTCCTGTCCCAAAAAAATTAGTTTTTACTGTCGCTCTTCTCTATAAAAATGTTACATAGTGTGTGTTTTGTTGGATTTTATATTTGCTTTGCTTACCGGACTTGCCAACTCGAGAGCTGCCAATGACAGCTATGCGTACGCGCTGCATACTGGCACGCTCGTCCTTCATACTTGGGGATTTGCGTCTTATCTGGAACAATACAAAAAAAAATATAACAAAAGTTTTAAAACAAACAACTTGAAGCAAGAACGGTACACGAGTCCAGGGCGTTGTAGTTCAACAACTTCCAAATAAAATACAACTAACAAGGTTAATATTGGTTCTCGTTCAAAGATCAACCATGTTATTACGTTTTCCTTCGAGATAACCTTTATCCTACAAAATTGGTGTTTATGATTATTTGAGTCGGTTCCAGCGCTAAATCACGGTGAGATAAGCGCACGCGGCGGCGGCGGATAGTTGGCGCGCTTCGGTTTCATTCATTCTGACGCCTTGCTCTCTCTCTGACGTCCACAGCTAATGACCGACGAAGCGCGTCAGAAGCCAACACTTGTTTAAGATTAGATTAGATTTCATGCAAGATTTACAAAGTATTCCTTTGAGTCATTCTTGCCGTCAATTACACAGATGGTCACTGACATCTGAAAAATGACAGGAAACATTGTTTTGAACGGCTCTGTTACACAACTCTGAATTCTAATAACTCCCAAAGATTTCGGTTGACCGGTAAACAAAAGAAAGGTCGGTAAATAAAAGGAAAAATTAATTTTGCGGATTTTACCGACCTTCGTTTATTTGTTGACATTGAGAAACAAAATACAACCTTTTGATTAAATAGAAGTGCGACTCAGACATACGTTTTTTATTTGTTTGAACCCAGGAAGGTTAAAAGGGAACTGCGTACAAAAACGCCATTAGTGCGACATGTAGATATGTTCTGAAATATTTATAGCTCGGTTACGCCGCTATGCGTCAGCAGCTGCCCACAACTCGTTGAACAACCCTAGAACACAACGCGATGTCCATTCAATCGTGCTTTGTTGACAACAATACGGATTTCAAAACAAAAACATACGCCTATTAGTTACATAAATTCATCGCAAACGTCTTTTAATACGCGTTCTTTGTTGATTATTATTTTTAGATCGAATTATAAACATTGAAGATTTTTAAAAATATTCTTATTTACAATTTGGCAAGAAACTGCATTTGAAAGAGTTTATTTCGAGTTGGATTCCCGTTAGCTTTTTTTTAAAAGTACCTATAGTGCATTACTACACACGCAGTGTACCTAAATGTAACACATTAGTTTCTGGAGTGTAGATTGTGTTAGATGAGCGAAGAGCAGGTGTTATCAACGTCAGAGGTATCTATGATAGGTATCGTAAACAACAAGCATGGTGTAGCATATAAAGTATACAATCAACAAGCAATTGACGGTTGATGTATTGTTTGTGACGCCTGCCGCCTGCCGCCTGCCGCCTCCCCGACCACGTTTAAAGCTTACGAATACTTACGATTGTTTACATTGTCATTTTCCTCGAGCTTATATAACTTTATTTTATTTCATAAAAACAAAACTGGTGTACTTGTGACACAATTTTAATGTAAAAATAATGTAATATTTGGTACAATAACAACAGTACTGTTTTGTATTCGTGACCTCTTTTTACGGCAATTTCGATATTTCTTGCATTTTATTAAGCCATACACTTTGATTACTTACAGTTGTATAGATTTCTATATTATAAAGAGCTTGAATGTGATTAACTGAGCTGATCTGATCTGAGAATTCCCAAGAATTGTGTTCTCATTCGTTGATTTCTTAAAAGATTCTTTTATATTCAAATATTGTTTTTATTAATGAAAATACATAAATTTTAGGTTATATCAAAAGAAATTGCAACACCACGTGAAAAAATGGAAACCCACGCGGTGGAAAACGTGGCATTTTACATTTTTGATACCCCACTCAGATTAATGTATCAGTGGCGACAAACGTCGCCATTTTTATTTACGTTTGGCGCCAAATAATATCGTTTAGTCGCGCCGCGGTGCCAAAAGAAATATTAAGTTTTAAATTAACTTTCCGTGTTATATAAATAATATCAGTAGATGCTTAATATATAAAAATAATTGGGATGTGTGACGTTGCAGGATAATATGGAAATTAATTTTAAATTTGCACTAGTTAAACTAAAAATAATTTCTTGCTAAAAGCGTTCGATGCGATGTAATAACCCACGAGAAGAAGATCCATTACCAATGTTTAAGGTGACCGTGAAAAACTTGAATTAAAAACAAAATGTGCAATATATACCAGTCATCAGTTCGATAAGGTAGAAAATAAGCCAATGTCCAGTTTATTGGTATTGCCACGTTCATTTTAAGGTGCGATAAAACGTGAGTGTTGCCAAATTATGAATTAGGCTGGTTGCTAGTCGCGTGAACTTGTTACCACGCTGATAAGGTGTTGCAATAATGGCGATGTATTTTTACGCAAAATGATATGAGTTTTTTCAAAAACGGCTTTCCGTGGGCGAGTGTTTGGTATCGTTGTTTAGTATCGAACAGTATGGAAAATTGGTATCAGTTCCGCCTCTTTATTTTCGCCCACTAGGCTGTGAAGGTCTCCAAAATTGGTTTACAATGTTATTTGTATTGTGCTTTTAATACGTGACATTTTTTCTTGGCCGAAAGGTTTTCTGAAGTTCATCTACTTGGCAACGATTGAGAAAGAGAAACACACAATAACATGGTAATCTGCTGTCTCAGAAATCTCTGTACAGATCAAATGTTGCATGTCTTTGAGGACAACAATAATATAATCCTCTTTCAATAGCGCAACTGTTGAAACCGCAATCCTCTTACAACCATTTCGTACAACTCCCACGGGTCTCAATGGAGAGCTATTTTTAAACGGGGAAAATCTTTTGTATTATTATGCAAAATTTCAGTATGAAAACGTAGAAAATCAATTTAGAAAGTGGTTACAGTGGGTGCCTGCCCACGTGCTGATCCTTACCCTGCAGGCTTACATGCAAACGTGTGGGTCGTAACGCTAACAGACTGAAATATCACGTTCCTAAGCCATTCCAAGGTCACATAGTTTAATTTCATAAACGTTTAATCTGTTATCTGTTATAGTGGTTTTGATCCACTACCGAAAAGCGAAGAAAAGCTAAATAATTTCCATTTATAGTATAATATTTGAAGGAGAAATGTAAAAAAGCTTTCGCATGCTCATAAATCATGAAGAACCTTGTGACTTGATCCAGGACTACCCCCATCTAACATAACACGTTTACAGGAGTCCTTGAGATGGAGTAGGGCCCTGTGGCCTTCGCCGCCAAATGGTGCGTGTACCGGTATCAATACAAGGTCGCGCCCGCGAGACCTGCCCAAAGGACATGACCTTGGGAGTAAATCGCCGTATCACGAGGATTACGGCTATTAATTTCCCTGTTAGAAGGTTGTCTGCCAAGGACCCTTTAGCTGTTGACAATGATGTCGAATATGATTAATAGCTTCGCTGCTTCGAAACAAGAGATTGAAGAGTAATTATGATTTGTTTACGCGAAGGCCGAGTCCTTGGCAGTAGAGACGCTTGTGTTGGGTAACCGCAGAAGGACGTAACTCCACACGTGCGTGATGGCGGCGCTCTCAAGTACGTTACGTATTATGTTACTCAGTGGCTTCAGTTTATTATTTCACGGCAGAAAAGTAACATAAATTATGTGTTCACATTCTAGTTCAGTTATGTGTTTATTACAAACAGACCTAATTTTTGTACATGTAAAGAGCTGTTGTTTCTGCCACAAAGCTGGGCATTTAGTTTTACGATTCGATTGGCCACTTCGATGTATATCAGGCAACAACAACAATCAACTCGATAATAAACCTAGTGAACGAGTTTCAGCTAAAATACCAGTTCATGACTCAAATTATATATTCATTGTTCTTGTTCTTGGCAAGTCCTGAGTAGGTACCTGAAGTATCTGGGTACTTTAGTGAATGTTAATGAGACGTTCAGAATTATGCGAGTCGAAAGTGCTCTATTTATACGCGCAGGTATATAGGTGAAAACTTTAGCCAAACTTTGTAATCTAGAGCAGATCCATTCGTAAGATCCCATTGAGTCATAACGAGCACTTTACTTTAGTCTGGTAAGTCTGCTCGGGTTATCTAGCCTACAATCAAATGAGATAATGTCAAAACCAAGTCCCACATTTCATGAAAATATTTTGCTCTTTGATATTTTCATGACCGAGTTCTTGAAATAGGAGAGGAATATTTCCAGTGAGATAATATCATTTCCGTAAGAAATGAGTACCACTCTACGTTCTGTAACTAATTTGTTACGTTATTACATTTACAATGTATGCTAGGAATATTGTGCAGGTCATCTATACTAATATTATAAAGAGGAAAGATTTTTTTGTTTGTTTGTTTGTTTGTTTGTACCGAATAGGCTCCGAAACTACTGGACCGATTTGAAAAATTCTTTCACCAATAGAAAGCTACATTATTCCTGAGTGACATAGGCTATTTTTTTATCCCGAAAACGGGTCCTGTGGGGTGGTTCACGGGAGCGAAGCCGCGGGCAACAGCTAGTATAAAATAAAATAATTAGCACAATTGCTATGTTTATGGTTGTTGTCATTGAAACATATTATCCTAATTATTTTATCTCCGCAAGTGCGAATAAATCGTAAAAATACGATTATAGTAATAAAATATAGTGCAGAATACTTTATGAATAATATTAAAAGGTAATAAACAAAACTTGCTACGCCGTAGCACAAGTCAGCTACGGCGTAGCACGGTTCAGTGAAAAATGTGTACCTCTAACCGTTTGGAAGAGCAACATTGTTTATTACAAGCAATTATTTGCTGCCTCGAGGTTCGACAGTTACCGATCGTATTCAGTGTTTATGTCTGCAATGGTCTGTTTGTCTCCTAATGAGGCCATTGACTTCTCCATGTCGTTGCTTCGAAGGTTCGATAGACGTGGAGAATTTCAGCCAAATAGGTTTGATTGCTCGTTAAAACAAGTACCCATGAATGTTTTAGGATTCAATTAAGTAAATCACGTGTTTTTAGGGGTTTTTGAAATTTTCATATAAACCGTGTTATATGTTTTTTAGTATATAAATATCATTAATATAATACAAAAAAGGTCACATCTACTGAATATTTGTAGTAAGATCTCGCCGGAGCTTCGTCACGTCATTTACGCCGAAAGGTAGGTCAAATTTCTGAATAAAATTCCATTCAAATAAATAAAAATAGCTGAGTAGTTGCGCTGCGAGAATACGAACCAATTGTTTTTGGTGTTGAAATAAACAGATCGATTGCTCACTTACACGTGTGCCCCTGCACCCCTCCCAACCTCCGAGCTATTGTTTTATAATTAGCAACATTGTGATTTCACTGTTTTGAAGTTAAATTGTACGAAACAACAAGTCATTTAAGGTCGATCATTGAACTGCAAAAACACGGGAAATATCAAAGCGACTTTGGTCTGCAGTCAAACAAACTGTAGTACAAGAAGACGAAAATAAAATTTGCTATTTTGCTTTGTCCTCGGAAATGTTTGGAGGACTTTTTGATCAATCATGAAATAACTCTTAAACAATATATCTGACTTACTGACTAAATTTCCTATGTCCCTAGATGGGGCGGAAGGCGTCCACAGAAGTTCTACATTGCGAACGGACTTTAGCTTCACGAAACAATAAGACCTAACTTATATCACGCAGCTTTTCCTGCTTTATCTCGTGTAATGAGGTAGCATGTTCGTGTTCAATGTAACACGTACGGCCCCAGGATCTCGGTGACCCTCCCGTGACCCGCTCTGCAGTGACCGGGTCATCTAGCTAGGTGCCTCGCTTACCTGAGCGGGGAGCTGCATGAGACCTAACGGTGCGACTAACTTATATTAAAGCTCAAGGAATTTTCATTTTGAAAAGGTGACTTTAACAAAGAGACCGCATTTTCAAACTATGTGCAAAGTAGATGCTTGATGCTTATCTTGCTGGCTTAAATAAAATAGTTCACTTGATAGGTTCCTAATATTATATTTAAAAAACCGGCCAAGTGCGAGTCGGACTCGCGCACTTATGGTTCCGTACCATTACCGCAAAAAACGGCACAAAAATCACGTTTGTTGTATGGGAGCCCCACTTAAATATTTATTTTATTCTGTTTTTAGTATTATTTGTTTTAGCGGCAACAGATATACATCATCTGTGAAAATTTCAACTCTCTAGCTATCTCGGTTCATGAGATACAGCCTGGTGACAGACAGACAGACGGACCGCGGAGTCTCAGTAATAGGATCCCGTTTTTACCCTTTGGATACGGAACCCTAAAAAGGGAAGATTGTTTGATAAAGAAGATTATCTGTGGAAGTACTAATCCGTTATAGAAAATTAACTGAAAGAAAGCTAAACTATTGCGGTGAGCTACTTTCATCCTGGAAAAAAATGCATCGTGTGAGTTATGCTACTGGAGCGAATCGAGAAAAAGCTTGTTAAATAATAAATGAATATTAACTATTTGTTATACTTGGACCCGAGAGAGTTGCTACTCTCTCGGGTCCAAGTATAACTGCTGAAAACGTGCCGCTTTTTTGCGTTAGGTGTATCCACTACCCGCTACCGAACCCTTTGCTGTTCCAAATAAAGGTTACACGTGCCTCGAATAGTTCCGATGTTACAATTTATTGCTGCAGCGACGCGTGTCGGCTCAACGCACAACTTGTTTCACTCATGTTTTAAGTATGGGTGCAGTGCGTTAGTCAACAAGTCTCCTCTAAAGTGACACTTCCAGCATAGCCATATTTGACTCTCGCCACACTGGGCTAGTATTGGAAATACTAAAATTCTTTATGTAAATATCCTTTATATTTCCCTATCGTTGTTTAAAATACAACATCCATCCTGCATACAAATTGAATAATCCAACAATATAATATCGAATATTACAATAACATTTATTCATATTCGAGGGAAACATAAACATTTTTGTATATTTGAAGCTGTTTGCTTGTTTGAACATAGATTTTGTAGCTTTATGATATACTAAATTCTGCTATTTCCAATATTTTAAACAAAATTCGTTTATTGTTAAATGATAGTTTTCTAGAACATTCTTATGACATGATTGACCTTTC
This sequence comes from Anorthoa munda, assembly GCA_945859665.1. Lineage (NCBI taxonomy): Eukaryota > Metazoa > Arthropoda > Insecta > Lepidoptera > Noctuidae > Anorthoa > Anorthoa munda. The sequence goes on along the minus strand of OX243897.1, from coordinate 41,136,153 downwards.
GCGTATGGACGATGTCAGTGCTCTTTAAAAGCGTAGAGTGGGTGGCTTTTTGAGAATGTTCAACTATTTATATTTATAAACTTAGTAAAACCCTGCAGAGTGCAATTGCGCCGTAATCCGTCTGCACCAACACTAAGAGATTTACGACTGAAGCGTTCCTCTGATAGGTACGTCGAAAGGAAAGTTTGTTCAATGTTGTTCAATACTCGCTGCCGTCCATACCTGGCGCGCACTTTACCATAACTTGGAATCAAACTAATCTACCCACTAATCTGAACTTTATCTTTAAATCAATTAGGTGACAGATTTATTTTATTTAATGTAACACATATATTATCATATATACAATTGAATATTCTAAAAAAAAACAAGTCTATTTACAAATACAAAGGGGAGAGGGAAAGGGCTCATTGAGCATCAAAAAATTCGTCCACATCGATGTCAATGGGAAACGTGCCCAGAACGCTCGCAGCATTGCCACATTGCCACAATGCTGATTATGTGGCCGAAGAAAAGGCCAGCATTCTGGTCACGTGAAGAGTCGGCGAGCTTTGTGCTAATGTCACTAAAAACTCGATGCGCAGTTGGACCCCATGGACCTGATGTTTCAAACCCAAACGGCTCAAACATATAACTTCCAATAAGGTTGTTATATTTGCGCCGTTTGAAGTTTTCTGCACCAGCAGCAGCCGCCCTAGCATATCCTGCAGTGCTAAGAAGATGGGATGGCGCAAGGGTGTCGACACATGTTGCGTCCCACACCAAAGGCCTACCCACCTTCCAAGGCATTATAATTTAATTAATATCAATTAGGTTGATATTATATGCTCTGATAACACTCAGGTATGGGCTGTTACCGACCGTCTGCTCGCCGATCCTTTGATGATTTATTTACTATGTTTATGTTTTGATTATTTACGATAATTGCTTCCCTGAAGTGCTTCCATTATTTTCAACACGTGTAACAAATCAATCAATGTTAAATTAAAACCTTTTACGCGTTCATCATTTACTAGAAACAACAAATCACTGATAATGATGTTTTAAAAGCAATATGTGATATACCGTGTTTGATTTGTACTGAAAGAGTAAAATATAGTGTAACCAATTTTCTTTTATGACCAGTTCAAGTGATTTAATTCGATAAGCTTTTAAAAGTATCTATCGGTAGTCCCTTGAAATTGTGCAGGTGGAACAGTATTTCCCGAGTGCTAATAGCATGTTTTATACATGTTGTGGAAAAATACTACAAATCCCACTTGTACTCAACGAGAACTGTATATATTATCATAAACAAACACGTCTGTTGCTACGTGCTTCTGATTACGTTGGGGAAGGCGTGATCAAATTATGCCGGATTTTATTGTAAAATTCCACGTTGCAGGGCATATATATTACTGAATTATTTAAAGACTTCCATTACTTTATTTCCAAGCCGCGTGGTTTCCGAAAACACATGTAGGTATGCGCCGCGTGCGGCGTGCGCTAGCTACTTATGTAGGCGAAGGACGATATTACAAAAATGATGAAGCGATACTCGAAACTCCTCATTAGCCCAATTTATATTTTGACAGTATATGCAACTCGCCAAAGATTGTGCAACTTTCATAACTGGGTTAAAAGTCGTATTGTTAAAACGATAACTGGGTCAAGTTTAGTCAAAACGGTAATGCGTTATCTCCGGTTCATTTGTTTTCATTTTTACTGTACCGCGCTTGAATAAATAAACTTTTTCGGTTAACATTGAACTTTTCTGTATGTTAACAATAACGGTTTCGCAAGTGATCGTTACAGCTGCTACCGTTTACATTGAACAAAATATTATTGGGTCAAGTACAGCAACAGTTTGGGCATTATCGTTGCAACATTGTGTTAACGATGTACGCGGAGGTTTTTCTAATCAGATCAATGTCTACATTAATCTGTTTTTCTAAAGAAAACTGTAAGCAGATTTGCATTTAGATTCAGCACGTGCCGAATACTCAAAGCTTCAGATCAGTTTTGATTCATAATTTTTCCACATTACATCAAGCTTTCCACGTGACGTGTTAATGGTAAACTCTAATTCACGTGAGAAATGAATGCTGACGTTAGTTAGAGATGCTAAATATTTGTGTTCGCATGTGCCTACGTAAAGATGAACCATAATTATATTTGGACTTTAAGAGTTGAGAGCATCATCAAATCGTTCGAAATACTTGGCAATGTTGAGTACGGAATCGATCAAATTCGACCGGATATGTGCAGTCTCCCTTCGTCTTTATTAAGCCGACTTTGACCTAAGGAAACGGGATGTCAGCTGTATAAACATAATTTACATGTGACATATAATAATTGCGAAAATTACTACGTAAAATTACCGTTTGAAGTGGACATGTGTATTTCGTCTGGCATTAAACACAATGGAAATTAACGGTTCCCGTTTCAAATTGGATGGCAACCGGTTGAGCCGGTATGATTAAATTGGCTTTCCAGCTCTTTTTCAAGGTTGTGTTATGACGATCCAATTACTGGCCTCGGAAAAAAACACAGGGCAATTCCATTGCCCTGTGAAAAAGGCTCCGGGTTTGTTAATGAACGAATGAATTTAATTACACGGTTTCACCGAGTAATCCTATCCTATATCCTTTCATATGTGTACCTAACTATGTGAATTTAGCTAGAATCGTGAATGTTTTTAAGTCATTATTATTTTCAGTTAGATCATTTCTGTATCCAGCCTAAAAATACAACCTCCGCTCGTGTGAATAGGTATTTTCTTTTCTAGTCACAATAAAAGCTTTGATGATACGAAAATAAAGTTAAGTAGGTAGTTGAGATATCTTTCACAATGGGTACTAGAATAGTTCAGTTTATCCATTCACGAATCTGTAGCAATCGAATTAATTGAATGAAGCCGACGTCCTTTTATAAAACGACTTACCAAAAAGGAGAAGGTTCTATGTTCGACATTATATTGAAAGGTATTCGTGGCAATATGCGCCTCTTGTCAAGGCAAACTGCCTATAGAACTTATGATACGTTTTCTTCGTGAAATAGTTGCACATGGAGTATGCTGTGCTGAGGACGTATACGTTTGTTACGTTTTGTTAATAGTGACGAATTTTAAATACTGAAAGGCAATGTCATCAGCCTTTTAATATTCCCACTGGTGGGACACAGGCATCCTCTCTGTGAGAGAGGGAATGGGCCTTAAGCGGGCCCGGTGCGGGTTGGTGTTGTTGGATGTCATATGTCTTCGAATTTTTGTTTCTAGGACATGCAGGTTTCATCACGATGTTTTCCTTCACCGTTTTGAGAGCAGTGGTGATGAAATAAATTACACAAAGTGAAGCGCCTGCCTGGGTCCGAACCCACGCCCTACGACACGTAAGTAGGGCCTGTTACCACCTGGCACCAAAGGCAATGTAATTAAAATAATTTTAAAAGGTTTTGAGCAATCTTACTAATATTATAAATGCGAAAGATTTCTGTTTGTACGCTTTAACGGGACTTAATGTATTTTGACAAAACTTGGGTAAAGACATATTAATAAGATTCTTTTTAGCTCATTACGTGTCCGTGGGATAATTTTGTTTTTACATACAGGTGAAGCCGCTTGAAAGAGCTAGTATATTTCAATATTGCATAAATAATTTATTCGCCGTATTTATTATTTCATCCAGTGCCTTGTTCAGAGAATTTGATTGAACTGCAGTAGAGTGCAATATCAATTCTACAGCTCTTTCATATTGCAGATAATTGATTACTTGCCGAGAAGCGCTGAAAGCTATCCGTTTCAGTTTTATGAAAAACGGTTCACAGGACTCTTCTATTTACTGGAATATCAGTCGATATCAATTAAATTGATTAATACGATGTTGGACGAGAACGTACAGCTCTAAGTAGAATGTTGCATTCAATTATTATTTAGTAATATTCCCAACTAGGAAACCAATCTATCTTTTAATCTGCCTATAGACAAAGGTTCTGGAGTGACGACCGCGAACCGGAAGACGTTGCGTTGGAAGGCTTCCCACCAGGTGGACCGATGACCTGGTGAAGGTTGCGGGAATCCGCTGGTTGCGAGACGCACGGGACCGGTCAATGTGGCGACGCTTGGGGGAGGCCTATGTCCAGCAGTGGACGTCTTTCGGCTGATATGATGATGATGATGATAGATGCCGCAAATAGACGCGGTAACTAAAATTATCAAACTAATAAACTTAATATCAGGCAGATAATATATTCAAGGACGCGATTCAAATTCCTTTACCAATTGTGCAATGTGTGAGATGAAATCTCTATCCATTTCCAGAAAGGCATCTTGTTTAATGGTTGCAGTTCACCGATTACTATAAATAAAGTAAAATACATATAGGGATCTAATTTGCAATATTAACAATACTATATACATAAACCCTTATTTTTAAAAATCTATACACTGTTTAGCTATTGCTTGACACATTTTTTTATATTCACTTGAATTCTTCTCTAAAGAGTTTTAATAAATAATCTGTTAATCAGTTGCTAAACAGCTCAGAGATTTTTATAACTTAGGTCCTTAAAGTTAAATAACATCTATAGTGCTTTACAATTAAAAATCAATGTCATACAGAAGGCTTATCAGCTCCATTTCACGCGCAAATATTTGCATACCACAATGTTAATGATTTGCCTAATCAATTTACACGCATGATGAAAATGATAAGCCCACTTGAAAGCTTGAGTGCTAATGAATTAGTTAATTTTCCCACATCTACACAATATGTGCAAAATGATTGAAAAGCAATCAGCTTTTTGGGGTAAAATTATCAGTTATTTGATGCAACTACTCTTAGAAGTACACTTTGATACAAGAAAACCATGCAATGATTGGTTTAGACAACATTGAATAAATATTGGATACCATTTTCCATTATTTAAATGGATGAACAAAACTAAAATATTCACAGATACACACAATCACTGCAATGAATGAAACACAATAATGTATTCTCACTGAAAATCAATGGATTCTAAGTAAATAAACGCCATGCCTCGCGACTACTAAGAAGTGTTTCATACTGTGAAGGAGGCTGTAACAGTTGAATGAAACCTCACCTGATCCAAAGTATTGGCGTCCCGGGACAAACAGCTACAGGTCGGCTGAATCGCCGTCAAACACCACACAGGGAACGAAATAGCAAGTAGTCTATGCACAACACTAAATGTTTATAAATTCACTGTCCTCCGAGTCCAAGGAATAGCAAAAGAAAATGTTTTAGGTTCAAGTAATGCTGTAGTCACGGCCGTTGAGAGCGACGTGGAACACGGCTGAGCATCGGCGAGCGACTGGGCGGCGCGCAGCCAGCCATCCTATATATACGTAGGTAGCTAGCAACGCCGCCCGCCCTCCGCGCTCTCCGACATGCAAAAATATCGGTGGAATTCAGAGCCTAATTTTCTCTGTCACTGCCTTATGCCGACACAATGAGAGCGTTGATCTCCTCGCCTGCATCTGTGACACTTGACCAAATTCTTTTAATCTGACGGCTTAACGGCTCCTTACTCATATCCCGTATGTGTTCAAAGCCATATACGGGTGCTTTGCTCTGTTAATGTGTTAATTAGAGTAGGATGAAGCTGTTTCTCATTATAACTAGATATTTGTCTGGTTTACTAAGGATACCAACATCCTGCTTTTTATGTCCACACGTACACGGCAATAAAATTAAAAAGGAGAAAACTAGTTTTTCCTGCACGCTATAAAATGTTGTTAAAGCTAGAAGCAATTTATCGCGATATAATTTATGAACATTCGCGATAGCAAACGATGGTTTTCGCAAGTAACCATGTTAACGCTAACAATAAATATAAAAACAATTTATGGCTGTATAAAAACGCCAACCTATAAAGTAGAAAACAAAAGAACTGAATTATTGTTACAGCTCAATTTACTACGGTGATAGTTGTCCCAATAAAAACGCTATTCATTATTAACTTTTAGACTCAACAATCGTAGCTCTTGCATTTTCTTTTTGTAGTTGAACATAATTTTTCTGCGCGTTTTCCATAATATTTTTGCGAAGAAAAATGGACTACTAGAATCTTACCTGTCTCAAGACGCAATTAACAAACATTTACAAATCGTTTCACAACGAATTATTTAAAAAAAAGTTTGATCAGTATCACAAGTCTTTCGCACATAAAATGGAACCAGTTCAAGGATGCTACACAACAACATTGGATTTCCCAAACCATTTTTATTGTTATTGGCACATATATCTTCTTGTCAAGTATCGATGACTCATATGAAACTTTCGCTGTATGTTTGATATAGGCTCAGTTTAAATATTACGTTTGATTGCGAATGTCGGCGAGTAAACATCAGACGTCTCGTGGAACGCGGCAACAAACAATCGAAGAGGATTCTACGCATCACAGACCGTTAGGCGATCGACGTATTACGATACAAGTGGATATTGCTGTCCTTACATAAGCCCGTGGACCACAAAACTTTTATATTACCAAAGAGGATTACGCCAAGATCTAGGGGATAAAACTTGTGCCAGTTTAGCTATTCGTTAGTTAGCCCACGCACCCTCTGTGACCCACAAGGAGTGCGATGACTGTATTATTGTACTTAGAATTCATATTGTTTAAAGTCTGCGTTCAATACGTCAAAAGTGAGATTCTCGTTCAAAATAACAGGACAATGTCTGTGTAAGGCAATACACTGAAATAATGGGAGCAAACAATAAGAAAGCTACTGAAACTGACAAGAACATGAGGTCACTTGTAGCTTATTGTTCTTCTGATATTATATTGTAGCGAAGGGTTTCAAAGCGGAGAACAGTTGTCCTCTAGAACTTGTCGTGGTCGACGGATAAAACTTTTGTTGTATTGGTATAAAGACCTTGGTTATATGTCGTTGTGTGATAACAATGATTGTATGTTTCCAGTCAAGTTAATGTCACTTTTCAAATATAAGTCTTTTAGTTTCATTTATTGATTTATTCTATAAAGTAAACTATCAAATAAATCTTCAATTATTGATTTAATTAAGAATATTTTGCTCTAATAATGTCAATCAGTAGTATTAGACGGTTCCACGGATGCACACACACCACAAGAGTACAGGCCAGTCTTAGCGTTCTATTTTCAGCAGATTGATTTTAAGTGAAGTTGTTGATATGAGAAATGTTTCATACAAATAACAATTTGGATTTTCCTGTTTGTTATTTGTTTTCATCAATAAGTTTCATTGAATGTCCTTGTATGTGTGTCTTCGTCTCATCTCTACATACCTACTCAGTCATTGCATTAGGTATTCAATTTTCCGTTTTTTTATAGCTAAATTAATGGCATTTGTAGTTGTGCATACAATCATCATCATCAAACTTTTTAATGTTCCCACTAATAGAACACAGGCCTCCCCCTTTGAGAGATGGATTGGGTATTAATCCACCCCGCGGGCCCAGTGCGGGTTGGTGTATGTCACATGTCTTCGAATTTTTGGTTCTAGGACATGCCGGTTTCCTCACGATGTTTTCCTTCACCGATTTTAGAGCAGTGGTGATGAAATAATTTTCAGAAAGTAAAGCACCTGCCTGGGTTCGAACCCACGACCTACGACATGTAAGATGGGCCATAACCGTTGTGCCACCACTACTCTCACTGTTGTACTATTAACCCAATATTTTCTTAGAACAAAAAGTTTAAGTTAGAGAACGACTTCAATAAAAACCAATTAAATTAATTTAGGCACTCCAAAATGCAAGCCACAAGTGAAAAAAAAACAAATACTCACGCGCATCCGGACTAATTAGAAGCGTTCCTAATAAGCCGATGATATGATAATTTCTAAGCTAAATATAATAATGGTCACAATGTCACCGGTTGCCCCAAGCCGTGACGTCTCTTGGCCAACGTGGTCGCATGAAACGATCGAAACTTCCGTTTGATACAACAAAGTTTAATAATGACAAGTTTATTCACGCATGTCTACAAAACATTCACGAAACACGCTTAACTATATTCTTCCTGCGAACATCTATGATGGGAAGGCCTTCAAACGCTTTCATGAATGAAATTACGTCCAGCAAATAGTTTTACAAACTATAATTTCTGATTGATGATGAAAAGATTAGTTTAAAAAAACTTAGCTACACTAATGTTGTTTCCTTTCGAAAAGCTCTACGCAAACGCTTTAAGATTTTAATCCAAGATTTAGAACTAATCTTGATTTATGACGCGAAAACATACTCATTTGAATACCCTTATCGTCGTTCATACAAAGGCCGGGACTATTGACATTTTAGAGCTTTTTGGACGTACTTTAAATATAGTTTAAAAAATATTGATCGATGTTCGAATCTTAGTGCGTTGTACTTGCCAGACGAAATCATTGTATCTTGAGCTTAGCGGATTAGCTAGTGCGTTAACTCCGCAGTGATGTGCTGAGAGATTAATGTTAGTAAACTTATTTTTTGTATAATAGCCATGACCATAGCTATCTGCCACGAACCATGAGTAATCAATAGCAGGTATAGTATGGCCACAATCCTTATTACCGAGTAGGTATTCCTTTGTCTTACGTTACCTAATGTATCAGCTTCAGTTTCAGTTCATAACATTACGTAAAGGTTCCAGCGCCAATCGTATCACGTAATAATGGGGAAATAATATGAACGTTACCAACAAATCACGTTTGTGGCAACCGCTAGAATGTATACCTACATTACCTACGGTTGTTGAGTTTTGAACTTCCTACGTATCTAGTCAATATTTGCGTGAATTTACTCGTAAAGGTTACATTTTGTAGGTACTGCAACACGTGTGTTCAAAATATGTTTTATACACTATAAACCGGTAGCAAATAACTGCACTGCGGTATGTGATTATTACTGTTTAGATTCTGCCAGCGGATTGGCCCGCGTAAAAAGTGTTTTCTTTTCTTATACCGGGATGCAAAGTAGCCTTTGTGCTATTCCAGACTATATTAATCTATCTTTGTGCCAAATCTCATCCAGATCCGTTCAGACGTTGTGGCGTGATTGAGTAACAAACATACATCCATCGATCCAAACTTTCGCATTTATAATATTATAAGTAAGATTACAGTTATTGAAATGTATCTGTCCAATATCTATAGAATAGGTAGCTAACTATCTCCGTAACGTTAGGACCTGCCATAAAATATCATTACATTTGGCGGAGATCTAATCTTATTTGAGCACGTATTTTATATGTTGATATAGGAATAAAAAGTAAATTCATCGTAAAATTCTTGACATCGTAGGCGTATAAATAAACTATGATTAATGGTCTTCAGGTGACCGTGGGAAGTGCTAATATGGTAAGTGTTCGTCGAAGATTCTTTGAAACAAGACAACGCTGTTCATGAAAACATTTCAAGATCAGTAGTTGTATGAGTCAAGTGCGGGCTGTGGAGAGCGATAACGCGCCGGTTCCGGGAACAGACGTGAGAAGCGCGTCGCGGCGCCGCATGCTCCCGTCGCCACTCCGTGTTTACACGCGTTTAAAAACAACCGTACGGAGATTAAGCGGAATTTATGTAATAAATATTCAAATATCATAGGAAAACTGAAGTGTTCTAAAACAATAATGTGTTTCTACGGAATTTGTATGTTTTTGTTCCAACTATGACACTTTTTCAGTCACTTTTCACATACGGAGAAAACCGCATGTTTTTGCAGTGACTATTCAATAGGAAGGCCACTGAAGAATTGTCAACATATTTTTTTTGTTTTCCGTCCTTAGCATTCTTCTTGAGATGTTGCGGTAGCATTTATCTCCATCTGTATTGTTCAGGTACTAGCCTTGAAAGCTTGTCACCTGCACAGGTTGGTAAGGCCTATTTTTCTTTGACTAGTGAATCGCGTGGGTTGAGTAGCAGATGGCTCGTAGCTGGATATTTTAGTCCTGTTACCTTTACTAGCATTAAACTCCATTCTATTTGGTGATTGGTTTGCTTCGGGACAGGGATTCGTCTGAATAATTGAGAACCATTTTTATCCATTCTAAATTTTCATTTTCACCTCCCACATCCTACCCTAAATGATTATTAAAAACATCGTTTATTATATCTAAATCATATTTTTTGGCTAATTCAATATGGTGTGATAAGTGTATAACATGTACATGTACAGTACAACATTTGTACTGTTGTTATGTAGGCGAACTCGGGTGAGGACAGAAGCGTTCACGAACGTTTTTACATAGTTATTATCCAACGCCAACTCAATGTTCTGAAATGCTTGATATATTGGTGCACCTTGTTTATTCATTAAAGTTTAAATGTCCATTTATTGGAATTTATCAGATATTGCAACCATAGCTATTAATTATTTTGTGTGATATTATATTTGCAAGAAGAAGCCGTATGAAATTGCACCCCATTTTGGGAGTTTCTGTTCGAGGTTTTCGACGAAGAACCTGTAAATAGTTTTCCAATGAAAATCCAATTAAGGTAGAAGCATCCATTTATTTAATTACTATGCAACGTTCCACGAACACGGGCTATTCAACGAAGCCGGTGCACGAACACGGGCTATTCTACGAAGCCGGTGCACGACACCAGTTTATTATTCATCAGTTTCCCAGATAATGCTTTTGAAGCTCCAACAATTCAATTTGAAATTCCAGCGAAATCGAATCTACGTTCGTTTTACCACTAGATTGAAAACTGAAAAGAGTATGTAAACAAACATAAATACACGCTTTTTTCTCATGGGGGCAGGCGCCAACTATACAACGCCTCCTGCTACGATTTTACATTATTTTTGCTTCGTTCTGTCATAGGTATAATATGCACGCCGGTTATGAGTAGGCACTACGCATTTTTGTTTTCTTTTCTTTTGGCGTGGGAAATCATCCAATGACTTCGCCCGCTCTGGGTGAAGCAGGAGGTGTCAAACTTTTACTGACTAAAACCTACCCATGTTCCTTCAGTTGCTTGTGCCAGGGCTGCGTTAACTCTCTTTCAAATTTATCCGGGACCTAGACAGGCATCGGCCCTAGCGGACCCCGTCAGTTTTTGCTGAAAACTCTTTGAGGCGCGCGTGGAACACTACGCGCTGTCGACTCGGGCCTGGTCCTTATCGGACGGCGAGCTACACATTACTCGCAGTCCGCAAGCCCGCGCCTACGGTGGCCGGGAATCGGCTTGCGACTCCCGACGCTCAGGGCGTCTCCTGCGGTGGCTTGAGGCGTGAGGGTGTCTCTGCTTTGCAAATGGAGGTGACGGCTTCCCATTCCCTCTCGCCCCGTAGCATGGCCTGAACCAGGACGCCAGAGGTCACCACCGCCGATCGCCTCCACGAGGACACGGCGTTGCTCCACCCAAACGGGGCAGACCTCCAACGTATGCTCTACTGTGTCCTCCGGGCGATCCACACAATGGTGACACCCGGGCCTTTGCTCCCGCCTTATCCTGAACAGGAACCTCCCGAAACAGCCGTGTCCGGTGAGGACCTCCGTCAGGCGGAAGGTGAGGACGCCGTGGCGCCTCTCAAAGAGGGGCCTTATCTCCGCAATTGTGGTATGCCCAGGGCACTACGCATCTGGCCTTATAAATTAAAATAGAAATTAAAAAAGAGAAATCGCAATATTATTCCTCGTAGGACATTACTTACTGCCTACGTGTCGTAGCGCGTAGCCGTAGAGCCTCCGTAGCTCGCAGTAGAGTTCGTAGAGGTTGGCTACGAAGTCAGTGTCCCCGACATTTTCATGGTTACTTTTAAATAATCGACACGTTTTCATTTCTTGGAGGACATTCACATGTTGAATGAAAATGTTAACAACCCAAATTATTTATTCACTAGTATTTTTAGGGTTCCGTACCCAAAGGGTAAAAACGGGACCCTATTACTGAGACTTCGCTGTCCGTCTGTCTGTCTGTCTGTCTGTCAACAGGCTGTATCTCATGAACCGTGATAGCTACACAGTTGAAATTTTCACAGATGATGTATTTCTGTTGCCGCTATAACAACAAATACTAAAAACAGAATAAAATAAATATTTAAGTAGGGTTCCCATACAACAAACGTGATTTTTTTGCCGTTTTTTGCGATAATGGTACGGAACCCTTCGTGCGCGAGTCCGACTCGCACTTGGCCGGTTTTTTATTGTATTGTAGCTACTGCTTCTAAATAGGTAGCTGTATCATTTTACTGATATAGACCACAAACTGATACCAATTCGTTCTGATTAGATTCGCTTACGGTAACAAAATTACCTACTTTCTATGAAGCAATAAAGTCGAAGAAGGTCAATATTGGAAGCAATTTAGTTCGGTAACATATAAATTTGCAGTAAGGACCGCTCTAGCCTCGATAGTGTAGTCGTAACATAGTTTACCTCACGCAATCACGGCTTAGTTTGACACGGTTCCGATCGCGAGCAAATTGCGTGAGGCGGAGTCCCTCTGGCAATTAACGTCATAGTATCCCGGATATCCAAATTCGCTTATTTATTGTCTCAGGAACGAGCTCGCGTCAAATCTCAAGTAATAAAGCTTGTTTATCAATGACCGTGTTTTTTGCACGGCATATTGAAAATATATTGGATTTGAATACGTGGAAGGTGATCCGCTATGGAATAAACCGGCACGTCAGGTACTGTCTTCGTGAGGTTTTGTGTCACAAAACTACGTTTAATTTGTCTATTTACATTGTCATGTGTGTCTGGGAACACTTGAAACGTGATCGTTTGGAGAAGCCGCACGTTAGGTATTTTCTTGAGGTTTTGTGTAGCAAAGCTATGTTTAATTTGTTACCGCTACAGGTATTTTCTTCGGTAGGTTTTGGGTCGCAAAACTACGTTTTATAAGTTTAGATTCTAATTAAGGAAGATTAAGGCCTTTTTTATGTGGCATATGTGTATGCTAATTTTATAAACGACACTGAAATCAATTAACACCATCATAAATCAGACGGCCCGAATTGATTGAATATAGGTTAAGAGTAAAAATTGGTAATCTCAACGGTTGACATATTAATCTTACTTACCAGAAGGATTAAATTATCCATCACTTGATTAAATTTTTGAACACCCAGCTGCCGAATTTACCGAAATCTATACCGATAGACTTATGTAATTTTCAGGACCTAAATATTCCTTGAACCTAGTTAGTTTTACATCTGCAAACTTAGAAACACGAATAAAATTGTACAAATTGTGGAACCGACTGGGAATATAAAAAGTTCAAACCTATTTCCTTCGGTAGGTAATATCACTTACCCTAGAAAGATATTGTAACATTATACTCGTACAAGCTCCCTTCAACTTAAGACAAACGTTATGATTACGTGAATCATATTTTATTTAGCTTACTGTTTTTATGAACTAGGTCGTACTAAATATAATACCTATTTTATTTACTCTTGAATAAAACGTACTAGCTGACACCCGCGGCTCGGCCCTTAGGGAAATTGTACTTCCCCCGATATTATTATCTTTATAAATTATAGCTTGTGTGTTATTCTAATGTATTACTGTAAAGTTTCATCAACATGTGTTTAGTAATTTTTGCGTTAAAGTTTAATAAAAATCCTCACAAACTTTAAAAATTTTAGTAGTGTAGGATAATTGAATAGGTTTCGTTCCAAGGGTTACATTGTAAGAAATAGCTGTCACAAATGTATATGGGGAATATAATGGGTGGGACTCGAAATGAAATAAGCAGCGTGGGCCGATATGACATGCCGAGCATAGACAATCATATATATTCTCCTTGTACGAAGACTTGACACAATTTCATTTCAGCATTGTTTTAGTGACGGAACGCCGCACGCCGGTCTAAATGAAAAATAAAAGCACAAAATAAAAATATAACACGTGGCTTTTATTCTAATTCCGTTGTCACGTTGTTTGTTACCCTTTTTAATAACGTTAAGAATAACTGTTGACCTTTGCACACTCCCCTCAAATGTCGATTGTACACCAGCAGCCTTACTGCGTAATGAATTCGGCAAGGCAAAGCGTTCCGGACCAATCACATAGACGGAAATCCACATCGCGTCTTTCATCTCGCATGTGATTGGTCGATTTGATTGCGGTCAAACCCTTCGCCTTGCCGAATTCACTTACGCAATTCGGCTGCAGGTATACGTAAGCTATTTATTCTTTCTATTGTTTCTGCTAATTAGACGCTCAATGGGTTCTGCGTAACAACTAAATAAAAAGACATAAAAAAACCTTTTTGCAAAAAAATACTACCGACTTCCAAATAAGAAAACTACAAAGTAAAAAATACCTTTACGTTTGGAAGTCGGTGTCTTTGGTAGGTATTTTTTTTTGCGTTATGGACACCGACTTCCAAAAGTAAAGTTATTTTTTACTTTGTAGTTTTCTTATTTGGAAGTCGGTAGTATTTTTTTACAAAAAGGTTTTTTTTTACTTTCACTTTTTAGTTGTACCTAGGTACCTATAATGCCAGAATAGATTACCCGAATAGCATGAAACTGAACATAACCGGTGAAATGAGAGTGTACCAAGGTAAACTGTACACATCTGTGTACCGCTTTAGAGCGTTCTGGCGTAATGTTATTTTATGAAATGGTATAAACAATAAAAAGACATGCGAATACAGCAATACCGAAAGATTTGCCGTTATTTGTTGAAGAGTTCTGTTGTATATCCCCGAAATTCTTCATCAGATCTTCACCAAATTAAAATGGGACCAATTTTGGAACATACTCTTTCAAACAAAAAAAGGATTTTCAAAATCGGTCCACAATTGACGGAGACATCGGTGAAAAAAATAAATAAAAAAAAACTTACATGAAGTCGAACATAGAACCTCCTCCTTTTTGGTAAGTCGGTTAAAAAGTAAGGCTTTCACGCTGGTAAATAAGGCTGAAAAACACCCTAATGAACTTCTATACTGACCAGCTTTTTCCAAGAAACGTTTTCATCTGGACGTAAATAAAATCCTCGTAGAAAGAAGTTACGGCTTCCATTATGCAAGGATTCTGAACTTAGCCTGCTCTTTATGTAACAGTGAAGTTCATGGGTCAACGTGTTAAATAACTGACTAATAGAAACTAGAGATGGGCTAACTAAAAAGTATATCGATAAATTTCGAATCGATATTTATAGTCAATTTCGATAATATCGGTTATAATCCTACTAATATTATAAACGATAAAGTTTGGATGGATTTTATATCTATTTATTATATCCTATCCTACAATCACAATAAATTTATAAAGGTAAAAGGTTGTGTGTGTTTTTATGTGTGTTACCCTTTCTCGGAAAAGCTACTGTACGGATCTGGATGAAATTTGGCACAGAGATAGATTATAGTCTTTTATCTTTTTATATTTTTCTTTTATCCTGGTACTAGGGTGGTGAAGCCGCTGGAACAAGCTAGTATCTTATATAATTTCATTTACTTATTGAACTATTCCCAAAATATAAAAAACAAAATTCTGAACATTTCAGAACCACTTTTTTAATGCGTTGAGAAATTTGGATAAGTACGTAAAATTGGACACTGAGCTCCGTCCAAAGATATTTTTATATTATATCGACTTATTTTGACCGAGCCTTTTGGAAACTGCCTTTTAGAGGCCGCCTACTACATAATGGGACAAGTTAGCTCTAAAACTACAAAGCAACGCCTACAGCGATAAGAGCCTTCCCAGGTGCATTCATATTTGAAAAGGTTAAGTACACATTAATTAGCAATTCTGATAAGATAGTAAAGGTTGTGACTTGCCAAACCAAAGTTATCAAAGGCCTTTGAAAGTTAATTCCTACTTGTTATACATTCTAATATTACGAGTATAAATGCGAAATAAACTAGGTCTGTGTGTCTCTGAATTGCCTTTTCACGTCGAAAATCCTATGTAGAACATACTGAGAACGATCAGCAACGCTCATTGGTTCATCACAAACAATGAAATGCACCAACTGTTACAAATGATCACAGTTAAACTTCGATCAACTGCGGCGAAATACAAGCAGCGACTGTCTTTTCAACCAAATGAACTAGCAGTCCAATTAATTTGCCAAAATTACTCCAAACGCTTCAAAAGGCATGACGTAAT
Source organism: Anorthoa munda (assembly GCA_945859665.1). Lineage (NCBI taxonomy): Eukaryota > Metazoa > Arthropoda > Insecta > Lepidoptera > Noctuidae > Anorthoa > Anorthoa munda. The sequence continues at coordinate 41,120,116 of OX243897.1, read as the reverse complement.
GAAGGTGCAAAGCTATGTTGTACTGAAGAGTAACTGTCCTCACTGTAGGAAGCACTCTACAAGACCGTGAACACATCTGATTGTAGTCTATGAACACTGATGGCAGATGAAAAAAAACAACAAAAATATATAACACAACATTTTCTTAAATTTTACCACAGTAAAATGTCCCCTTCGGATAATTTCCCCCTTTTACGAGGGCGAAGCCGCTGACAAAAACTAGTTTATTTAAAATTATTTTCAAAAATAAATTTTTAATAAGCTTCCCTCTCAATAAAAAGTGAGAATGTGTTTATTTATTTACTTGTGTTCCTGTTTTCACGCTTCAACACCTCGAGCAACTTTAGCCCGCGCATACCAAATTAACGCCGTTGAAACGGACACAAGTTCTGTTTTCTCCTAGCAACGCGAGAAAATCTAGAACAAGAGCTAACAATTATGAAAATATTAAATTCAACAAACCGAGTTGTATTTTTGTTGGAAAGTTCATGAAATTAAATGTAACAAAAGAGGAATATTGAATTCCTAATTGTGACATTTCATGGGCTGTAAATGTCATTGTGTAGGTTGATCAGTGGTTGTCTAAACAACACGAGATAATTGCACGCGGAAGATCGTTACTCTGCTTTATTGACTTGGCACGATTGACATTTGTGGTAAACTTCCGTTGACTGTACCAATCGATCGCGTATACATAAATACATGTGAACCAATCTGACATTCAAAATTTACATGGTTTGTATTGTATATTTTGCAGATAAAAGGCTTGTTTTCCAGAGCAGTATTCAGTTGTGTTGTGACTACAATGTTGAGGTTTTGAAACCAGATTTGAGTCGAGATTTGTGTCAAATCTGTCAGCTATAAATCGAGATTCTAGACTGGAGCAGCGATCTAGAAATTCCTATGTTCCCGTAACAATACACAAAAGCAACTGTTAACTGGTGATGCTCATTCTATTGATAGATTTTATCCATGTATGTCGTACCTGATTTTTTTCTTCAGAGCGTGTCGATGACAGATTCTTTTTACCCAACTGCCGAAGGAAGGTAATGTGTTTATCAGTCTATGTATGTATGTTTGTTCCTATGTGGCGTTCTAGAGACCAAACGCGTTGGCCGATTTTGATGATTCTTATTATACGTCAATCGGAAATAAAATTGGAAAAAACAAAAATGGCGGATTTTGGGCGCCATATTGTGGGAAAAAAAAATCTGCCAAACCCATAGGATACATCTGGTTTTGATCAGCCAGCTCGCGAATATGTATCCTCCAACTGCACAGCATGATTTTCTTCTTGTTTACGTCTTTTTAGTTTGCTTTTTAAGCAGTCGGGTTTTTTGTTTTTTTTAATTAACTTCTTTTATTAGTTAAATACCTTCCCTGGCCCAGAAATGCCCAGAATGCAGCCACGACAAAGCCCTCCGCTGACGCAGTCATAACGTCCTCACGTGTACAGACAACAGTTCATGCGGCACAAGACTAAGAGTGGGCCATGGTCTGTGGGGAGACGCTGCACAAACACCGAAAATCGAAACCATCCGAGAACCCGCGAAAGTTTGTGTGAATAGATGAATTAAAATAAAAACCGGCCAAGTGCGAGTCGGACTCGCGCACAAAGGGTTCCGTACCATTAACGTTAAAAATAAAACGACAAAAAAATCACGTAAATATCTATTTTATTCTGTTTTTAGTATTTGTTGTTATAGCGGCAACAGAAATACATCATCTGTGAAATTTCAACTGTCTAGCTATCACGGTTTATGAGATACAGCCTGGTGACAGACAGACAGACAGACGGACCGCGAAGTCTTAGTAATAGGGTCCCGTTTTTACCCTTTGGGTACGGAACCCTAAAAATTAATGTTTGTTACGCAAAGGATTTTATATATTTATAAATGGATTTGGATGAAAGGCACACAGATAGTTTATAACATGGATTCTCATAGAATACTTTTATACAAGCAGTAGGTTCTATTAGTAAATTTTTCGACTTTAACGTGGGCGACGCCGCTGAAAAATCTAGTTCTTGTATAATTATAATCGTGACAATCTAAGAAGTCCGATGACGTTTCATTTTACATGCTGCGATAACTTTGTATGAACGTCACGAAAAATCAAATTCATTACGTATTTTTATAGCTCAAATCCACCTTCTTTGATTGTCACGAGTTTAGATATAAACGTTGCATAAAATTATTCAGCTCAATCTGCATGACAAAATCTTCATGACAAGAACAACAATTTATTATTGTTTATTTTTGTTTTTTCATTTATATGACATACTCTAACACACGCCGACATGCAAGCGGAACTGAACGACCTGCGCACGGAGGCGGCGAGAACTGGGCTCAAAATTAATATCCGGAAGACCCAGAAGATGCGTATAGGTATGAGGAATTCTTCACCGATATTAATCGGCACAGAGGTTGTGGATCGCGTCGCGGCTGAATACGACAAATTATGTTTTTAAAATAAAAACATGGACTATATGGTTTGAACAATATAATAAGTACAAGTAAAATTTAAAATACCTCGAAACATTTTTATTTCATGCTACATAATTTATCTAGTCGTAGACGAGCTTCGATCGACAATTTATCGAACACGTAATTATGACACGATATCTTGCGAAAACACCCCGATTCAAACAGTAAAACGCCCACAACTTCCAACGGCTGAACCGATTTTCAATCAAACATAGCTAAAAACAGTCTCGATCAAGTCACCTTTCACACAAAAAAAACGAAGTCAAAATCGGTTCATCCGTTTAGGAGCTTTGAGATGCCACAGACAGATACACCAATACACACAGATACTCACATCAAACTTATAACAACCTTCTCTTTCCGTCGGGGGTTAAAAATGAATTGAAAATAAAAATGGTTGCGGGTTGAAAACTCTTTTTCTGACTGAGAGGGATGTCTTTCAACAGTTAAAGTTTAAGGACCAACTCACTGAATTACGGATAACGCTTCGTATAATTTTATCAGCCAATTAACATCGTCAACGATTGGGGTCAACGACATTTTGACATTGTTCATGAAATAACACAAGCTTTTGTCTATAAGAGCGCTGTCATTTGAAATATTGACTTTGAATTGAACTGGTTGGATGAATGAGATTAGTAGGATTTATAAATGGAAAATTATATTTAGCGCCATTGGTGAGAAAGCTTCACAAAAGCAAAATAAAAGAAGATAAGGTGTTAAGTTTTATCATACAAATAACATCAGGAAAAGTGTTTAGGCTATATAATATTAACCTTCGTAAAGAATTTTACAGAAATTACAAATGTAAAAAGCCCAAGAACAACTGTGCGGGATGGAAACGACGCTAGGATCTTTTGGTTTGCATCCAATGAAGCAGTCGGTGGTACATGGGACCTTAAGTTATTTTAATTCATTTAGCCTCGATTGTTTAGGATTCATCACTGAACCATGGAATGACCCTTGAAGCTCAGTTGTATCAACAACCTCGATCGTCTTGTGGCCATTGACTCGAGTTAGTTAAGTAAGAGGCTGAGGATACTCCTTAATTTCAATGAAATTGTTTGATAATACGTAATGAATTCAAAAACAATGATAGCCCGAAATAGGAGCCGATCATTCTGAAGTGCCTGGTTACCTAACGTTGGCAATGTCATTGTATGCAAAGTCACGGGCGTCAAGTGGGCGCTGGGTAGCGGCCTGAAACTCTAATACTTTATTTATAGAACCAATATAACCATGATTGACTTTGTTCTATCTTTGTTTTCACCCACAAATATTTGGTCAAAATAAATCGTTGCTCCACTTTTGTAAATGACGTAAGAGCGAGCTTGGACCTAAACGTTTATATTGCTTGCTTTCTATTTTCAGGCTATTTGCTGTATAAGTCTAGGCATTTTAATAGTTTCGCCATTATTTTCACTTCGTTTAACTACCCAAATTAAGCATAATAATTGTAATTACACAGTTAGTAAACTTAATTTAATTATAATAAATTTTACGCAACATCGTTAATCAAATAATTACGAGTAAAATACTACTTACAATAGAAGTCATGGAGTACAGTCAGAGAGGAAACGCAACTCTTCAAAGTGGTACCCTGAATCATTATTATTATCAAAATTTACAGTCCATTTTGTACATAATATCATTGCAAACATCGTCCATTAAGAGTACATACAATGTCTTTGTCCCACTTGCAGGATGAAGGAAGTTATTTTCATATTTCGCCCTTCGGTTCTCATCCTGGTTCCAATATTATTTATAGAACTTGATGAAAAATTCTGACAGTTCATTTTTGGTGTGTAATGAGACATTTTCGGTTTGCTAGACGAGATTTCTTTTTACGTATCTTTAGGTAAGTTTCTTTTTGTCTGTTAATTTACAAAGTGTTGGCTTTCTCGATGTGTTCGTTAATGACTTCGTGTCAGTTGTCACCGTTGTCAGCGACTAAGATGGTGTCGAGTTCTAATGTAACATTATTTTAAATGTAGCTGCTCTGTTTTTGGAGCAAAGATTTCTGTTTGTTGTTGAGAATTGGCGTTTTGGTTTCAGTCTGCGTCTTTTGTCGATGAATTGATGACGTTAATACTTTGGCTGTTATAATGACTTCTAAATGAATAGAGCTAATAATTGGAAACACTCCTTTTTTACAAAAAAAAATTATGTACATCTTCGGCAGTGCTTGTTCAGTGATCATAACTTATGTAATTTTATTGTGATATTAATGGTCAACGTCTATTTCGGGAATATGGGCTTGAAAGGAGACATTATAAACTATTATGCATATTCAGATGTGATACCCTACATAAGGTCCAATTTACATGCCACAGGCTATGTTAAATCTACAGTAACCAAATCCCAAAGGCAAACTAGTCCATGAAGTGGATTATTGGGAAATTATGTCAGCTGCCCATCGGTTGGGTTACCAGCCGGTCAACGTTACCCTTTGGACATAATATTAATCTCTAGTGTCACTTATGTCTGTAGAATTTTATGTTACTATTGTAAATACCTAGCCGTCGATATTATGAACAGTCTGTATCTTATCTCTGTTCGATGCTGATAACAAAGTTGAGGTGCTTTTACATCAGTGATGGCGCTTAATTTAATACCAGCTTTTAAATAGATTTATTGTTAATCAATCAATCTGTCAACGCCAATGTTAAAAAGTTTGATCGGTCATTACTTAATTGATATTTTGACTGTTGAGTTTAAAGCTTTGAAATCATAGGGCGCCCTGAAAAATAAAACGTGTGTGGTCGGATACCCCACTCAGGAACGAAATTTGAAATATAGGTCAAAATCTTCAAATTTCAGGTCTTACAAGCTTTTATTTAACTTGCAATGTATGTAATGTGTTCGGGTCAAATCTTGCAAGTGAATTTTAAAGCAGTTATCTTCTATCGATTAAGATGAAATTTTGCAAACACGTTTAGTTTGGATGACAATGCATGGTTAGTTATGTGACGTCGTTCTAAATCCAATATGGCGGACTAGTTATTTATTATGCACTGACATGATATAGGTATCAAATGAAATGATTTGCTCAGAAGAATTCTAAAAAAGCTATTAAAAAAAAATGAATAACTAGCTTCTACCGGCGGCTTCGCCCGCATGAACCCGAGGGATCATATTCTCGGGATTAAAAGTACCCTATGTGCTATTCCTGACTATAATCTATCGCTGTGCCAAATTTCATCCAGATCCATTCAGCCGTGAAGAAGAAGAATCGTGAAGAAGTAAGAAACATACAAACACATTCACAAAATTTCGCCTTTATCTATACTATATCTATACTAATCTATACTAATATTATAAAGAGGAAAGATTTTTTTGTTTGTTTGTTTGTTTGTACCGAATAGGCTCCGAAACTACTGGACCGATTTGAAAAGTTCTTTCACCAATAGAAAGCTACATTATTCCTGAGTGACATAGGCTATTTTTTTAATCCCGAAAACGGGTCCTGTGGGGTGGTCCACGGGAGCGAAGCCGCGGGCAACAGCTAGTATACTATATCTATACTAATATTATAAAGAGGAAAGATTTTTTTGTTTGTTTGTTTGTTTGTACCGAATAGGCTCCGAAACTACTGGACCAATTTAAAAAATTCTTTCACCAATAGAAAGCTACGTAATTCCTGAGTAGGCTATTTTTTTATCCCGAAAACGGGTCCTGTGGAGTGGCCCACGGGAGCGAAGCCACGGGGATCAGCTAGTTATATTATAAAAAAAAACGTTTTATTTTATTACTGATACATGATGTAGGTAAACAAGATACTATACAAACAACGCCGGACGGAACTGAGCTTCTTGAGAGAAATCCATGCCAAGCCATGCAACGAAAAAGTTCCATGCTCTCCGTATGGAGCTTTTTCCTTACTTGACGATGTCTACCAGGCATCTCCTACCGCAGCCCGAGTTAAAGAACTTCGTTCTAGTGATTAAATTGGCATACTTAAAAGATGGCACAAATAACATGGTAAGCTATTTAGGTTGTTTCTAACAATGTTATTAGAAATATGTGGCATGCGTAGAACATAAATTATCTGATTAATATTTAGTCATTTGCAAGAATACATTTACGATAGCCATTTATCATTACGACTTGTGGTGTGCCAAAAGTTTGTGTGTACAGATTATCGTCTTATTTTCGCTAATTATTTGATGAAACGTTAATTATAATTATGTTGATGAAGAAAGTGTCTTTATGAAATAAGAATAAAATAAAAAAAGGTTTATAACAAAATTATCCCTAAGAAATTTATACATAGATCAATCGTCAACTTTGGCTTGAGATCGTGATTCAAAATAACCAGGATGTAAAAAGAATCTCTTTGTAAAAGTGTAGTGTATAGTCACCTTTATAGCACAGTAACAACAAGCTTATTATACTTACGTCTATTTTTAATATTCCCTGAGCAGTAGTAAATCATATATACTAGGCAAATTATTATAAAACTATCGCAGATAACTTGTCGAGACATATACATAGTTCATAGTTTAAAAATTGTTTTCTAGTTTAGATCTCAACTTTCGACAAAGTTGGGGACACGTGTAAGGATATGAAGGTATTCACTGATGTACTCAGAGAAGGTTCGCGAACGTGCTCCTTCGTGCGTAAGCAGAATTTCAGCTTCACATAAAGTACAGAATGTAGGTCACAGCACTTTCGTCGAATGCTTTTTCTTCTACTTTTATTTGCCATCAGTGTGTTCATCCTAAACAAAAAATTCTTACCTTACGAATGTAATATCCTCATTCAACATCTTGAAAATCTGCCTAACCTTGTTCCATCTATTTTGGGTGAATTCTTGTCTTATCTTAATCTTATGCAGCTGAATACCAGTATTTTATAGTCAACCTGACCACCATAACTCAGTACGGGGTAACACAATAATATCCCCTGGGCAAGACGAGTGACAGATTTTCTGGCGTTTGACTACAATTCTTCGTCATCATATCAGCCGAAAGACGTTCACTGCTGGACATAGGCCTCCCCCAAGCGTCGCCACATTGATCGGTCCTGTGCGGCCGCATCCAGCGAACTCCTGCCACCCTCACCAGGTCATCCGTCCTCCTGGTGGGAGGCCATCCAACGCAGCGTTTTCCGGTTCACGGTCGCCACTCCAGAACCGATCCGTTCTGCGAGCAATTTTACCTGCCTACTGCCACTTAAGTTTGGCAATTCTTCGGGCTATGTCGGTAATCCTAGTTCTCTTGCGGATCACTATGATTCGTTCGATCTACATTTATGATTCGATCACGCAAAGAAACTCCGAGAAGACTCCTCCCATAGCCTTCTCCATTGTCCTTTGGGTGACTATAAGCTTTCTGATGAGGCCCATTGTGAGCGACCACGTCTCAGAGTCATAGGAGCTATAACTCTTTAGGACTGTCAAATATCTACAAATGGCAGTCGGAACCAACAGCTTTCCGAGGCCCGGAGGAGTCTCTGAACACGTCATAACGTACATAGTTAGAATATTTTGCCATTCCCTTTAATCCGCAGCACTTTGCTCAAGGGCGATCTATTTGCAGTTATTGTGACTACAGTCACTTTGATGCCCATTAGTCGTGATATACTGCCGTAGTTATATGCCCCGTACATGTGTTAGTCGTCAGAGTTTGGAATAAACTGTTACTGGGCTGGATGACTATGGATATAAAATACGAAAACTTTCCGCAGTTTTAAAAATACCACACTGGCAAAATTAGCGGAACAAAAAAAAAACATCGTTTAACTTTTTTTTTATCGTCACAGGCTGGTTTTTCTTTTGTTTTATAATAAAACCAATTATGCCTAATTGATAAAACAATTGAACATCACCTTTCATGCGATTGTTTTAACTTTATTCGAACTTACATCATTTTGAGAGAATTTCGCTTATTGCCACATTATGGATATGATTGTTTTTAAAATTTCGAAAAAAAAAATTTTTTTACTCTTACATCTTTTTCGAAGTTAAGGACGACATTGTGGCCAACTTAATCGAAATTGAGAGAGCACTTGAGATGAGGAGAAATGATCAAACCTACAGATGATGCGCATAAACGATGAATTATGCACCTGTAATAAATTTACAGTTGCCAATGATTCAGAGAGACTAATGTTTTGTGAGGAAATCAGGACAAGGCAGAAAACCCGTACTTCTAACAGGAATATTCGTTTTATTCAGCTTCGTGCTCGCAAAAACCTGCGTTTAAAGGCCGTTCAAGCCAGAAATGAGCTGGAGGAAGTTAAAGGTGCAACAGTAAGTGGGCATACGGTACGAAGGAGATTGAAGAAGCTGGTATTGGTTCATTCGTGCCCGCCAAAGGTCCATAACATGAGGCACACTCCTTAGAAACAGTATAACTTTAGCTAGAAAACATCGACTTTGGCCAACGGACTAATGGAGAAAAATATTGTTTAGTGACGCGTGTGGAAGTCATTTAAATGGAATTGACGGACTGCATTAAATGTTTTATCATGAACAAGAACAACATAATCTGTCAATTTTTAAACTACTGTGGCATACGGTAGAGGAACAATATTGGAGTCAGGTAGGATATGTTTTGGAGCTCGTACGGACTTGGTGGTAATCGATAGAAGAGATCTTATTGAAGAGTGCTGTAGAAGTGTTATTTAAGAATAAAATGTGAAATCAATTGCCCTTTTATCAGGGGTCACTTCGTTTTGATCCAGGATAATGCTCGGCCACATACCATCTTTTAAAATTTGACCTACGTTAAAAGTGTCAATATCATAGTTTTGGAATAGCCGCCAATAACACCAGTCATGCATCCTATAGAATACATTTGGGCCCTGATAAAATTAAGGGCAAAATTCAACATACCTACACCTGTCAATGTGGATGCAGAAGATGCGAAGTGCAGTTGTACAGGAATGATTGAGACTACCACACGTGACAATGGATACCATTATTCTCAACATCTCTAGGCCGGTGAAAACTTAAAAGAACGTGAAGAAAACACTCGATATGTGATATTAATTTTATTGTAAAAAAATATTTTTTATTTTTACTTTTCCCTTATAACTTTGCTGAGTAACCTTAAAAAGTCAACAACGCGCAATTTTTACACAAAATCATGTTACTCACACAAAATGTATTAAATGCGATCTCATTTTTATTACAAAAGGTGTATTTTTAAGTAAGGAATCCTGTCCTAATATAAGTTTAAAAAAATTAAAGGGATTATAAAAAAAATCGTCGTTTATATTTTGTTACGCTAATTTTGCCGGTATGTGTAGTCACCATTTTCCGAAAAGTTTAAGAAAGTCTTGAACTCGCTGAAAGACAACGCGCACAGTCTAAACTACAGCAACTAGAAGCGCGAAATTTTGCGAAAGAGTTCCTAATAAGATTTCTGAAAACAGAACCCCTAAAGGACATAAAACGGGATGAAAGTTTGTATGGTGGTCGCTCAATCAATATATTACCCAAGTGATGGAATGGAACGCTAAAGTTATTTGCGTTAGTAGTCCTATGAAATGGATCAGTCTTTAGCTCAATGACGTATATTCCAAGCGCCTGCGACATGCTTGTGTACTTCTACAAAATGTGTTTTATATGCAATTTGCACAGTCCATGTCACGCTTTTGGGTCAATTCCAAACTTGACTATTTTACTATTTCTTACGAAATAAATGATCGTAATAGAAACCTATTACGAGAAACTACAAGTATGTGCCATCAAGGAATGTCTTGCTTCGGTTTGGAACACTGCTAATGGTATTCCTGGTGCTTGTTAGAGTGCTAAAATTAAATCCACATAGTTTGACTAGGTGTTTGTTGTGGTTTAACACGAAACAATAACTGATAACAGCGTGAAAGGGTCTTATCCCTAAGCTGCATAATAATAATTTTGATATAGTGGCGACTGATAATGATCTTGTTTGCAAAAACATTATTTAGGACGTTATTGCTCGCCAAAAGCTCTTGTTTGTGATGATATACCACAATTTATGTATCTACATATTTTGTACTTTTTCTTTCAGCTTCTCGATATTGTTTCAGCATGTAAAATGAGACTTGACGTATGTGAAAATGTTCCTACATTTGGCATCACATTGTCAAATAAGCATTAAAACATGTATACGTCCGTAACTTAAGAAGTGTGCGGATATTTCTTGAACAAAAAGAGCTTAACATTTTTGAAAATATGTTTTAAAATAAAAAGTGTACCTAACAAGAAGAAACATGTAAAGTAGCTAATATTAGCTGTTTTATTGAATCACAAGTCAAGTTGTAAAAATAAAACGGATTATTCGTCGCCCACGATTTTGGACTGAATGTCTGAATCACTCCGACATATGTGTCGTTGTAAAAGATTACTTTTCCAGGTATCTGTATTTACATTTCTGTGACATTAACACTGCTTACAAATACCTACTTATGAGAGTTTGTCAGCTCGCTATTTTAATGAGATTAGCGGTTCCTTTGAATAATGTTTGAATCATTTGCTAGCGACATTAATTTGAAGATCTAAATACAATGCTTTGTCAGAGATATTGTCATTTCATTACTTCACATCAGAATATAAAATTAGGTATAGTTGTAATGTAGGTCTGAAATTGTTTAATGTTGCATTGTTTTATTATAGACCAAACTATTCATCTCACACTTAATCCAGTGGGTGTAAATTTAACAGATTCCAACGCAGATAAAGTAGATTGACACCATTGAAATCGTATCCAATCAGAAAATATTTCCCTAAGAATGTAGCTTTTTTCGGTAATGCGTAATAGGAAACAATAACTTTTATTTGAGGTTTACGACTTGACAAATAATAGTTGTCAGTCACATTCTGTATTAATTTATTTGCTCTTCATGAAAATAAAAATTTGTGCGCACTAAAAATCTTTATGTTAGGAAAAGAACATTATGGACTTGGATCGCCGCATTAATTCAAGTTTATAGCGAACAAATAAAGAAAATCGTTTATTTCAGCGAGGGATGCGTTGACATACGTTCGCGCGTCGAACGCACGACAGGTGACGCCGCGCGGCGCCGCCCGGCGACCGCGGGTCGTTCCTCCGCCGTGTTGCCGGATTTCTATAAGACACAGAATAAAAGAAAATGGAGTAATACTTGAGAAAAGGTAAGTGGTCTGGTAGTTAAACTGTATTTATGTTACCATGATAAAAATGTATACAGTGTATAAAATAATTAATTAACTAAGACTACAAACATATACACTTAAATAAAAACTACTAACTAACTAAGCCTAACAATATAATATTCTATAGTATAGAGTCGAAAAACTCCTGAGGAGCTCTTAGCTAAATAATAACAGCCGCACGGGGCGATCTTCAAGGTTAAGCAACCTGGCTGACCATCTTTACAAAGCGAGTTTCTTTCGTGGCTCGGCAAGCACGTTAAGCCGTTGGTCCCGGCTGTGAAGTTGAAGATCTTTAACAGTCGTTACGGGTAGTCAGTAGCTTGAGATCTGACACTAGTCTTGCCAAGGGGTATCGTGTTACCCAGTTACTGGGTTGTGAAGGTCAGATAGGCAGTCGCTCCATGTAAAACACTGGTACTCAGCTGAATCCGGTAAGACTGGAAGCCGACCCCAACATAGTTGGGCAAAGGCTAGGCTGATTGATTGAGAGTTGAAAAACTCCTCCACATCGTTGTCTTCTGGTATTGTGCCCAAAAGTCTGGCAGCATTGCCACGTTGTATGGCAATGCTTATCCTCTGACCAAGAGAAAAATAGCTCTTGGGTCATGCGAAGTGTCAACTAGGCGTTTAGACAGTTCTTTAAAGAATGCGTGAGCACCCCTAGATTTTCAATCCCAAACGGCAGGAAAATATAATTGTCGATGAGGTGATAGGTATTATATGTTACCATTGATTGACAAAACGCAGAGTTAATGTCATATGTAAAACTTTACAGCTAATAATAATGACTAACATAAGGCATACAGTTCTGAAATAAGTAGTATGGTCTCCAGTTTATCATGAAAGATTATCATCATTATGTTTATCCTTTCAGCTGAAAGACGGTCACTGCTGAACATAGGCTCCCTAAGTGTCGCCACTTTGACCGGTCCCGTGCGTCTCGCATCCAATGGATTCTCGTAACCTTAACCAAGTCATAGGTAAGCACAAGCACTTGACATAAGCTGTCGTATTTGTATTTGTTTCTATATTTTTTATGTACAATAAATAATGAAATGAATTAATATGAATACAAGAAATTATGGTAAGCAAGTATTAAACTAAATTTCCCACATAGCGGGCTCCTGTCCCCTTTCTGAGCCATCAAAAGCACAATCAGAAAAATAACGTAAAAATTAAAAGTTACTTTATGCTGCTAAATGTAAATCAAATAATATTGGAAAATGAAAATTGTGAGAAAATTATGCATGCTCGATGCATTGTTGCCTTGGTGACAGTTTCAACATCGTGAACCAATTATAAAATAAATTATTCGGACTTTAACTCGATTTTTTGAAGATATCGCCTAAATGGGTTTATAATAAAGTGCTACTTCGATAGGAAAACAAAGAACTTGTAAAATCACTGTTTGCCGGCTTGTTTGTGAAGTCCTATCAGCGGTGAGCACGCAATACCAGCGTTTTGTTGTTCTGTGAGAACGGTTCATCTGATGATGCTCTAAAAATATACGTAACGGTAATATAATCATTGCCAATATTAGAAGCTGGTTTGTACTTGAGGAGAACTAAGTGTGTGTTAAAAAAAAAGTGAGTGTAAAGTGTGAACCAACTATTATAATACGACGCCCCGCCCGTTGCCAAGGTGACGGTTGCAAAGGACGTAGGCCTCCCACAGCCGTCATGACAGCATTTGAGTGTCAATTTGATGTTTTTATTTGTGTTTTATATTATATATTTCTTATGAGTTCTAGTTTATATAATATCGTGTGTATAGTTTTATTAGGGTAAGTTTTAGTTTATTTTGTGTTAATGATCAATGTAGACTGTAGCGACGCCGGAAACTGTAGCAGTCAACCTGCCACATCCGTTGAGGTTCAGCTGGTGAGATGTCCCCATTGCTCACAGGCACGCTTCTTTAAAGGCGAACGGGGGCTAAGGATACACTATGGCAAGGTTCACAAACCACATAGTGTACCTTTGTGCCCTCCAGCCACTTCCCCACCTTTTGAACAGACCCTTTGGAAAACGTTATCAAAATTAAAAATTCTACTCCGGTATTGAAGCGAGTTCCTCGGGGTGCAAGACGGTCCGTTGCTTTAAGTCTGGCGCAATGCATCCGTCTTGTGACCCAAGAGAACTCAAATAGTGCCTGGGAGCAATTGCTCACCTTCCCCTACAGGATTCTGCACGTTAAAAAAGATTTGGCATTGAAAAAAACACTTACAAATCAAATTAAAGAAAATTGCATCAATTCGACCACAATTTTGGATCAAAATTTACAACCATTCAATAACCTTTCACAGAAAGACATATGTTTTCACGTGGAGTCCAAACTAGGTGAAGGTGACATTAGGGGTGCAGCGAGGCTACTATTCAGCAGTGATGTGGTGGCGCCCTACTCTCCAGAAACAATATCTGTCTTGGAGAGTAAACATCCAGCGCTTGCGGATGACCTTACCTTTCCCGACCCCCCTGAAACCCCTCATCCTGATTCAACTCCTTTTAATATTTCAGCCACCCAATTGATTGCTGCCGTGAGCTCATTCCGAAGCGGTTCCGCCGGTGGTCTCGACGGCCTGACTCCGCAACACTTAAAGGATCTTTTAAGTTTCGGCGCCGGGGCAGCTGGTGAGTCGCTTTTGAAGGAGCTTGCGGCACTAGTCAACTTAATGCTCTCCGGCGGCGTGAACGATGCCGTCGTCGATGTCTTGTACGGGGCCAACTTATGCGCCCTGCGCAAGAGGGACGGCGGCATTCGTCCTATTGCCGTCGGGTGCACCTACAGGCGTATGGCAGCCAAAATTTGTTGTAAGCTTTACGGCCAAAGGCTTACAAACAGATTCCAGCCCCTACAGCTTGGCTTTGGCTCTAGAGGGGCCTGTGAGGCTGCCGTACATGCCCTTTCTACATTCTTATATTCTGGCAAGGGTGAGGTCATCCTCAAGGTTGACGTTAAAAACGCCTTCAATTCCGTCAACAACGTGCACTTTGTTGGCTGAAGCAAAAAAAGAGCTTCCAGAAATTTTCGGCTTTTTGTGGCAATGCTATAGGCACCCATCAAAATTGTTGTACAAAGAAAATGTTTTGCAATCTTCAGTTGGTTGCCAACAAGGTGACCCTCTCGGACCAGTCATTTTCAGTCTGGCTATTCATCCCATTATTCAGAAACTAAATTCGAAGTTTAACTTATGGTATTTGGATGATGGAACACTAGGAGGTGACGTAGACACCGTATTAGGAGATTTCCAATTCCTGAAAGAGAAGTTTAAATCCATCGGCCTAGACCTCAACCACTCCAAATGTGAAATTTTTCTTAGTGACAATACCGACAGACTACCGACCCTACAGAAATTCTATGCAATAGCCCCAGATATCAAAATTTTAGATAAAAGTTCACTGCACCTCCTAGGTTCCCCAATTTTGGAAGACAGTTTTTCTTCATTCATTGATGGCAAAATTATACATTTTAATGAAATTTCGGATAGACTCTCCAAAATTAACCTTCATTCGGCTTTTACTCTTATTAGGTATTGCTGTTTTGGACCAAATTTTATGTATTTTCGCCGCTCTTCCCCTTTATGGAAGCAGCCACATCTCTTGGAAAAAATTGACGAAATTATTCGATGCACTTTGACATCCATCTTAAATGTGGCCTTGGATGATCGAGCCTGGATGCAAGCTACACTACCCATTCGCTTCGGCGGGCTCGGCATCCGCAAAATTTCTAGTATAAGCCTACCGGCGTTCTTGTCTTCGGTCCACAGCACTGAAACGTTAACCAAAAAAATTTTAATCCTTTCACTGGTTAACTGTGAAGTGCCGTGCTCGACCGACGCAGTGTGCGCCTGGAAAGTGGCTTGCCCGAATACGGCGTTGCCCGAGAACCCATCTTCCCAGAGACAGTGGGATGAGCCGCTCTGCAGTTTGGTACGGAATAAACTTATAAATACGTCCACCAATACTGCTGAGCGTGCCCGCCTGCTGGCTGTGGGAGAGTGGGAGTCGGGCCTCTGGCTACAGGCATTACCGTCACTCAACATAGGTACTATGTTGAGTGACAACACCTTCCGGATTGCTACTTGTCTGCGTTTGGGTGCTCCTAGTGGAGCTCCAAATCGTTGTCAATGTGGTGAAGCAGTCGACCGCCTCGGTCACCATGGCCTATCCTGCAGTAGGAGCGCTGGCCGGATAGCACGGCACGCCAGCATTAATGACATCATACGTCGGGCTCTTGTCACCGCCGGGGTGCCAGCTGTTTTAGAACCCAATGGCTTGGCACGCGACGATGGGAAGAGACCAGACGGGATGACCATAATGCCTTGGAAGGTGGGTAGGCCTTTGGTGTGGGATGCAACATGTGTCGACACCCTTGCGCCATCCCATCTTCTTAGCACGGCGGGCTGTGCTGGGGCGGCTGCTGCCGGTGCAGAAAACCTCAAACGGCGCAAATATAACAACCTTATTGGAAGTTATATGTTTGAGCCGTTTGGGGTTGAAACATTAGGTCCATGGGGTCCGAGTGCGCATCGAGTTTTTCGAGAAATTAGCACAAAGCTCGTCGACTCTTCACGTGACCAGAGGGCTGGCCTTTTCTTCGGCCAGAGAATTAGCATTGCCATACAACGTGGCAATGCCGCCAGCGTTCTGGGCACGTTTCCCATTGACATCGATGTGGACGAATTTTTTGATGCACAATGAGCTTTTTTGCCGTCTCCCTTTTGTATTTGTATATAGGTTTGTTTTTCTTAGAATATTCAATTGTATATATGTTAATAAATAAAAACAACCTGTTAGTCATAGGTCCACTAAATAAGCCTTCCAACGCACGATGAAAGATTCTATCAGAAACTTATCCATAAACACCAATGAATCTAGAGACTGAATAAAGTCCGTCACCTAACTGTTGTTTCAGAATTACAATCAATCCTAAAATTGAAATTTTCATTCTCTGCATTGTATCTCACCTACAACTATCCCAATTCAGTAAATGAAAGACGTCCACTGCTGGACATAGGCCTCCACAAGGCGTCGCCACCTTGACCGTTCCCGTGCTTCAAATGAAAAATGAAAAATATATTACTTTATATTTAAATTTAATTTATTCTCTCTTCACTGATGATTTCCTGAAAAATTAACATTATTAGTAAATAATAGATAAAAATATAAACTAACATTGTAAGAGAGTGGTGCCAGAAGTTGATTGTGAAAAAAAATAACAGTGTTACTATGAGGGTACAAATTAGCACTCCATTTATCTACACCTCCGTGTCTCGACAACTTAATCTGTTCGTCTTAATTTGTTGGGCGCCACCCGGAATGCCGCACTCGTCAAGTGCGAGCGTGCGGTCAAGCACCTCACCTGGATAATGGCTACCGATGATTCTGCCCTACTTCCTTTGTATTCCTGCAGACGGATCCCGAAGCCGTCTCGTATGGTACATATTTACTGAAGGGTTGGTCAATAACCTTCTTTTTTGGCACTGTTAATATGGTAAGTGCAAAAAGATTTGGGTAAAGTAACTTAAGGCCAGATTTGAGTATTTTGAATTAGGAACGACTCGATATCCTACTTTAAGGTCAAATTTTGACAGATTTTCAGGCTAAAACAGAATTTAAAAATACTCAACTTCAAATGGTTAATTCAGAAATCGGAGTTCAGTGATTTTCATAGTTTGCACACGTCGTTCGTTCTATCGAGAATCTTCTTCAAATAAGTTTCATTGAAGTTACTATTCTAGTATTTTAATCTAACTTTAATGTACTTCTAAGTCTGATTGTTTTGCAACCTTTGTTTCAAAGGTTAGATAACACCTACGCAGTCTGTACTTCAATTGATATACAGTGCTATTTCTTTATCTTAGTGGCAGCTTGTCTAATGTCGCACGAGTAAGCTAAATCATTTGCATGCTGAATTTCATGGTATTTTCCCACTCTTTGCCATTTAGATTGTTTATTGGGATTAACTATAAGATAAACTTCCCAACTAATTATGTGCAAACGGTGTGTAGGTTACTATTATGTACTATCTGCCCAAATCTTCTATCAATAAAACTAAACAACAGTCCAACCTTTTCCACACAATGTTGTAACGAATTCCCGGTAACAGTCCCCGAGCTCGTCACTGTCAACATTCAAACGGCCACAAACCACCATTAAAAAGTTTCCTTTGTACTGCTGACCTGTGACACGTGTTCATGTCATTTATAGCAACGTAAAGCGAACATAACAAAAAAGTAAATATAGTGGAGCTGGTCAATGGTTGGACCATTCTACTTTCGACAATTTGCAAGTAGTTTTTTTTCTTCTCTTTTTGTTTAAGAAATTGACTCGCACACTGTTCCGTTTAGTGAATAGCCTCTCTTCTCATCTGATCCTTAATTTATTTTTATTTATAGATACAGAAAGTGTTTTAATGTTAAAACTGGTAGAATATAGAATATCGTAGTTCGTGTAGTTACCAGTAAAATTATACTAAATAATACTGATGTAGTGTCATTAAAAAAAGAAATAAAACGTTTCATTTGATTTGATTTAAGGGTTTCAATTTTGCCCTGTCATTTCGTCTTTCTCTTACTTTCTCCGTTTCAATACTTTTTACTCTACTATTTTATAATGGCTTACTTAAAGTAAAAATTACGGTTCTTTAAAACAGAACCGGTTCTGCATTCCGGTAATTTTCCTATGCTTGCAATATTTGTAAGTATGGGAGAACCATGTTCCTATTTATCAAATGAATGAATTTACTTGTTAGTGCTTGTAATACTTTACACCGTAGTATAGTAGTGTTACTCTGGGTGCACCGTTTTCACGTATATGAATTAATGTATGTATGTAAATGTTATAAAATACAATTTTTTATTGAGTAAAAAGAGTTATGGAGTAATTATGAAGTTTCTTCTCCTTTCTTCTCCATAACAAGCTACTTTTCCGAATGGATGGTAAAATCAATTATTATTACTATAAGACCTAAATAAAATAAAGAATTTTGACTCGACTTAAAATCTACGAAGACAAAGAAGATCAACGTTGTTACCATATGAAAAATATTAGCTCAATACAATAGTTTAGTTTATCAGATAAATGACTTCTGCTTCTTCTTGAATGTCGCTTTGACGCACGGGATATAATCTCTGACGCGCGCTGGCTTCATTTAATTTTTGTGAAGGGGCTCTATACTATCATGTGTTTGGGATGGTCAAGGATACCCCATTTGGCCTGATTGTTTCTGCCATAAAAGATAAACGACTTAACGTATTATCCATTAAATATGTTAAATTTTTCATAAAATAAAAGTAAAAATTTGAAAATTATTGTTATTTTTACACAAGGGCAGATTTTTGTTCGTCGAAAAGAAGAATGGCCCATTTACGCTAGTACACACGTGTGGCGGAAAGTTTCATGCCCAATGGTCTTGTTCATTCACCTCTGTGAAAGACACACTAATAAAGGCATTTGGTAAATAAGCTTTCCCTTTTGTCGTAAGCAAAAGCTGTGGGAAGTAAATGGCGTTTTAGACGTATTGTAGACAATAGATTTTATTCGGGGAGTTCTAATTAGGGACATGAAAGAACGCGGTGCCTAATATTAGATATGGTTACGAATTTTTACAACGACTGTGTCGAAATTAATTACGCTGTGTGTAGAGGATCAAGGAACAAACATGAGATGAATAATATGATGAAGTAGAACAAAAGGTTTCCCTCTTCTTTATGCAGAATCCCTCCAGACAGGTCCTTAATTAGTTTGTCGTAAAATTAGTCATACTTTAAGAAAACCAACCTGTTCTATGTGCGTTTTCGCATTTTCATACGAATTAATCAACGTTGGCTTTCAGGACCGCATTTATATCTCCGCACCTGGAATGTTGGGAATGCAGTGTGATCCCTTTAATGATTATTTAAATACCGGCTTATTTATTCTAAATGATTCGCGTGAATAAATTCGTCTGTACTACAAACACACATACTAACAGGGACATAAAGTACTGCGCTGTGATGTAACCATCTAATTGGCACGATCTCCTTGGTGACTATGTATTTTATTTATCTAGTTATTCTTCGCTCAGGTACTGTGCGTATTTTTATCCCAAAGAACTCGGTAACTTATAGAGCTTATACTTTGTAAAGAGCAGGTAAAGTTGACCTTGAGCAAAAACTAGGCTCATTCGGGACGTCTTTTGTAGAACACACACCTGAATTATTTAATGAATGAAAGAGCTTTACACGCCTTCGTGTGGGACGGCATAAAATGATAATAAATATCATATTATTTTCGCAGAATTAATGAAATACGAGTTGTATTATTAATCATCATCCGACCATCCAATGTTGAGTCTGATGAAGTGATGAGGCTGAAGAATGATTACGACAGGGCTTGTAGGCGGTTTCTAAGCAACCGGTTTAGCAATAATAGTTCACCTATATATTAGAATATTCTCACTAATTCTATATATTGATTCTTATGTCTATGTTACCAACTTAGGATACATATGTTACGAATACGAAGGTATCATAGGTTACGAAGCCAAGTGGGCCGCTGTAAGTATAACTTAGTCAGATGGGGGTACTCCAATCAGCCACAATGTGACTGCGGAACCACCCCAAAAACGATGCCCCACTGCTGTCCTGCTCCTTATGTAAAAACACCTGCACCATGCAAGACCTTTGTGAGGCCAGCGCTGAAGCTATTGACGTGGCTGAATACAAGCCAAAAGAAAAAAAAATATGAAAGAGAATAAAAAAAAGAATGTGAAGGCATCATTAACACGGAGAAGAAGAGGATACATACGATCCACGTGTCTGAAATAAATTGTCTTTAAGTGAAATTCAATAAATTCTCGCTTTCGTCATCCCCATCAGGCAATACGTCATAACCTGCATTCGGAAGTAAAGAATGTTATATATTGGGGAATAAAGAAAGAATTTATGGTTTACCACGAGCCAAACAAACAAACTTATACGTCTATAATAAATGTATGCGATCATTATTTTACGAGTTGGATCATTGATAGTAGAGCATTGTTTTACGATGGTGTAACGGCCTGTCGTATCGTATCACGTGCGCGTTTCGAGACAGCCAATCAACACGTTCCCATAGGTCATAAACTTCCCGGGAATAGTTCAACGAATGATAAATGGTATGAATATTAGAGGTTAAGAGGTCATTCTGAAACCACGTGTTGGTCGCGCCGCGTGATTATGATAGAGAAGATCATAAATTATTGTTAATTTTCTATTGCTGATATATCAATTATATTTTTAATCAAACAATGTAGAAAGTCACTGTTACTTTTCTGTGACTCGTGTAAAAAGGTGAGGTAACCGTTTTCACGATTGAAGGATTATTGCATGAACTCGTGAGCATTTTTAATGAAAACGCTACTTCGACGCATAGCGTTATTTTGCAATATTTCCTAGGAATGAAGGCAGAATCTGCACGTGGAAATCGCGGCACGTGTAATATTTATTACAAAATATTTTTCCGACCTGTATTAAGTATATTTCCTTTGGCTTAATGTGACTAGTATAATATCTGGTAAGCAGCATAAGCAAAAACATTCCCCGTGTCGCTGATATAATTTTATTACATGAAAGGTAAAGGAAGGGTTTAAAGTAATAACTCTTAGCAAAGTATATTTTCTTATTAGAAATATTAAGCAACTAGTTGTCCGCTGTGGCTTCGCTCCCGTCAACTGGCTACCTACCTACTTACCTGCCATACCCTAACTACCTACCTACTTATCCTACCAACCTACCCTACCTCCCTACTTATCCTACCAACCTACCCTACCTCCCTACCTATCTATTTTTTTTTGTTTTTAATCCTTCCCTGTATTCTAGCGGACAAAACAAAAAAGAACTAATGAAATCGGTCCAGCCGTTTTTGACTTTTAGCGAGACTAACGAACAGCAATTGATTATTAAACATAAGAAGAAGAAGAAAGAAGAAGAAGATTTTGCCTTGTTGGAAGGGGTTCCGTACATACATGCACAGGTGGTACTAATTTAGTTTTTCTCAGTCAGAGGTTACCAGTTATGGTCACTGGTCCTTTATTGTAAAGGAATCCATTCTTGTTCTTCATATCGATGATTCCAGTTACATATTTGATACGATTACTATAAATTTGACGAGAAAAACAATAGAACATTGTGATACAAGGGTGGAAAGTAAAAAAAGAATTAGAATCAAAGAATTAGATTTGTTAATTCACAAAAAAATAAAATTTTCGCGCGTTTTTGCAAATGGACATATTTTTTTTTACAACGAAAACAGCCTACACAGCCTATTCGATTTTTGACAAATGTTGATGTGAAAATAATTAAATTGAAACTGGTAAATAAATATACTAAACAACCATTTAATAACATATATACATAACATGCTGGCAAGTTTTGACTGTAAGAATATTCATGCGATTCTTATTTCCGAATCATGGTTAAAACCTTGTCTTCCCTCTTCCTCCTACTCCCTACCTGGATTTCAACTTATCAGGAATGATCGCGCGGTCGGCGGTGGTGGTGGGGTGGCCATATATCTTCGTAATTATATTCCTTTTTCCAAATCAAAATCAAATCAAATTAAATTTATTGCATCCATAATGTACATACAGGTGGTAAATATAGTTACAGAAACAATTATGGACCCTGTCGGGCACAGCAACATTCTAGATACAGTCAGTGTCTAGGAGAGAGGAATAACGCTTAACATGTCCACACAGCCACCTCCACCGAACGCTGGTGAACATCTTTTCTTGGAAGTTGAATTACATCATACTAAGATTCTCCTAGGGGTCTACTACTGTCCTTCTCTTCGGATTAATTTCTTCTCTTCTTTCGAACGTATTTTAGAACTTCTAATCCCCTCTTACAGTCACAGTATCATAATGGGAGACTTCAATACATGTCTACTTAAAAAAGATTCCCGCTCTTCTTCTCTTCGCCATATTGTTGAATCTACCAATCTTTCTATCCTTGATCTTGGTGCCACTCACCAAGCCCCCTTTCCCCTTTCCTAACTCTGTCCCCTCGCTTCTTGATCTTATTATTGTCTCTTCCTTCGATCACGTCGCTAAACATGGTCAATGTTCTGCCGACGCATTTTCCTATCATGATCTAATTTACACTTCCTATAAAATTCGACCACCTAAGCATAAGTTCAAAACTCTTCTGCTTCGCAATTTTGATGGCATGGATGTTGATCGTCTGCAAGAGGATGCCAGTAACATTGACTGGACTCCGCTGGTCACATCCTCGTCCGTCGACGAACAAGTTGATATATTGACGTCTACCCTTATTCAACTTTACGACACACATGCACCTATTCGAGCTGTAAGAGTTAAGCATCTTCCAGCGCCATGGTTAACTAACGAAATTAAAGTTTTACTAGGCAAAAAGGCAGCTGCGAAGTTTAAGTATAAAATTCGGCCCAACGACGTCAACAGGGAGAAATACGTCTCAATAAGGAACCAATGCAGCAAGGTGTGTAGGAACGCACAACGCCAACATATCCATAATTCTGTTCAAAACGGTGATTCAGCCAAGGTATGGAAATTTCTGAAATCATTAGGTATCGGAAAAAAGTCTCATGACACGGTTCCTAAAGACTTGGACTTCAATTTACTTAACAGTCATTTTTCTACTTCGCCCATATTGGATAGGGCCACTAAAGCTACTACGCTTAGTTATCTTTCAAATCTTCCGATACCTGATTATTCTCCTTTTGTCTTAAGTCAATTCACTGCCTGTGATGTTAAAAATAGTATTTTATCGATTACATCCAACGCTGTTGGTAGTGACTGTGTCAGCCGTAAGATGATCATCCCCATCCTTGATAACATTATCCCTGTCATCCTTTATATCCTCAATTTCTCTATTTCCAGTGGTGTCTTCCCACAATCCTGGAAAGATGCCCAAATTATTCCTTTACCCAAAAAATCTCATCCAGCATCTTTTTCTGACTATCGACCCATTTCTATTCTTCCTTTCCTATCCAAAGTCCTTGAAAAACTTGTCCACCATCAACTCAGCACGTTCCTTACCAAACACAATCTGCTAAATCCTTTCCAATCTGGTTTTCGACGCGGACACAGCACTACCTCAGCACTTGTACACATTACGGACGATATCAGGTCAGGCATGGAAGTGGGAAAGTTAACGGTACTGCTTGATTTTAGCAATGCCTTCAATACCGTTGACTTCGACATTTTGCTTGGCGTCCTAAGCTCTTTTAACATATCTCCTCCGGTAATTGACTGGTTTCATAGTTACCTGTTTGGCCGCCGGCAGCGTATTTGCACTGATGAATCTTTTTCTTCTTGGTGTCACGTCTCTGCCGGTGTGCCGCAGGGTGGCGTTTTATCTCCTCTTCTCTTCGCACTCTTTATTAATGCTATCACTCATCGACTTTCTTCTTTCTACCACCTGTATGCTGATGATCTCCAGATTTATACCCAAGCCCCTCTTGGAGAGTTACCTGATGCCATTGAGACGATTAATATAGACCTGGCTCGAATAGGTGACTGGAGTGCTGAGTTTGGGCTGAAGATTAATCCAACGAAGACTCAGGTGACTGTCGTTGGTAGTTCTCGGACTGTTTCTAGGATTGATTGGTCGACGCTTCCCCAGGTTTCTTTCAACAACACCATTATTCCTATTGCTAACACTGTGAAGAACTTGGGGATTTACATCGACAGCACTCTTGCCTGGACCAAACAACTGCAGGAAGTCAGTCGTAAACTGTTTGCTTCTGCGGGCTCCCTGAGACGTCTTCGAAATTTTCTTCCCATTGCCACTAAAATTGCGATAACACAATCTCTTCTTCTCCCTATCCTGGACTATGCTGATGCCAGCTATCTTGATCTCACCCAAGACCAATTGGATAAGCTTGAGCGACTTCAAAATCTCTGTATTAGATTTATATTTGGCTTGCGCAAATATGATCACGTTTCTGAATTTCGTACTAAGCTCAAATGGCTTCCTATTCGCCTTCGCCCGAATGCCCACATACTCTCTTTGCTTTATAATGTGCTCTTTAAAACCTTTTACTCCTTTTTATCTTAAAGAACGTTTTCAGTTCCTCTGTGACACCCATTCTAAGTCCTTGAGATCATCGGAGAATTTAAAATTGAGTGTTCGTATGCATTCCACTTCCTTCTTTGACAAATCTTTTACAATTCAAGCAGTTCGATTGTGGAATGTATTACCTATAGAAATAAGACGCGCACAAACACTGCCAACGTTTAAGAAATTGGTAAAGGAGCATTACCTTTCATTATAATTTTTTAGTCTTTTCCTTTCCCTGTCATATATTCAATATTTATTAGTATATTAGATATGTAGTATAGTATGTATGTATTTTATGTTTTTATGTATAAGTAAGTTATATTATTTATGATCTATTGTACACTGACTGCCCTTAATTCTTCTCCTATTGTTCAGTCCATCCAAAGGTTGTCTGTAAGAGCAATGAGCAAGAGTGCGATAAGACCGCCCATTGTACACTTTGTTTATAAATTTTGTTCTGTATGTATTTTTTTATGGTGTGCAATAAAGAATATAATAATAATAATAATTTGGAAATCTCCAGGGCCAGACGGACTGCAAAACTTTTGGATTAAGTGGTTCCAAAGTTCGCACGCTCGTTTGGCATCTCAGTTCCAGTCTGCCTTAGAGTCAGGGTCGCTGCCCCAGTTCCTAACGACAGGAATAACCCACCTGCTCCATAAATCGGGTAGTACTGCGGAACCTAAAAATTATAGACCGATAACGTGTTTACCGACGGTCTATAAAGTTCTTACATCCATTCTGAGAGCGAAAATTAATCAACATATTGACAATAACTCCATCATGTCTGCTTCTCAGAATGGATGTAAGAATGGGTCCCGCGGTACTAAGGAGCTGCTCCTCATAGACATTGCTATTAGCCAACAGGTTCGCCGTTCCCGCAAGGATCTGGCGACATGTTGGATAGATTACAAGAAGGCCTATGACTCAGTGCCACATACATGGCTCATGAGGGTGCTGGAGTTGTATAAAATTGATGCAACACTGCGCACCTTCCTGACGTCATGTATGGGGCAGTGGAGGACGGTCCTTCACTATCCAGGATGTCGACAGATTCAGGAAAACAGCGAACCTATAAGGATTGAGCGCGGAATATTTCAGGGCGACAGTCTGAGTCCTCTGTGGTTTTGTTTAGCCCTGAACCCTCTCAGTACACTGCTGGAGGGTTCGGGCCTAGGCTATCGGTTGAGAAGAGGTGGTCAGGTTATATCACACCTCCTTTACATGGATGATCTGAAGCTCTTTGCCCCCAACAACTTTCAACTGATGAAGCTACTGAAGGTGACAGAAACCTTCAGTGACGCCATCAGGATGGAATTTGGTGTGGACAAATGTGCAGTCATGCATGTAAAGCGAGGGGAGATTATGGAATCCGTGGGAATACAACTCTCGGATTCCATACACCTTCGATCCCTTTCCTCAACCGAAACTTACAAGTATTTGGGTATGTCGGAAGCATTAGGCATCAATGCTAGTGACGTGAAACAGTCGTTGAAGGAACGCTTCTTTGGCCGCCTGAATAAAGTACTAAATAGTCTTTTATCAGGCGGAAACAAGGTGCGCGCCTTCAACAGCTGGGTCATGCCGGTCTTGATGTATTCTTTCGGCATACTCAAATGGACTCAGACAGAACTTGACGCCCTGGATAGGAGAGTCCGCACGCTGCTTACCGCAAATCGTATGCATCACCCACGGTCATCGGTCATGAGACTGTATATCCCGCGGAAGTGTGGGGGTCGAGGCTTTTTAAATGCTAAGACCCTGCACAACCGCGAGGTATGCAGTCTTAGGGAATACTTCCAGGCCGCTGACGTGGGTATGCATCGAGATGTGGTAGCGGTGGACAAGGGCCTTACCCCGCTCTCCTTGGCTAACGAGAACTGGCGCAAACCTATAGTATTAGATACTAATGACCACAGTGAGGTATGGCAGAGCAAGGAGCTTCACGGACGCTTCTACCGGGTCCTACATGGGTCCGATGTAGATCTTTTAGCGTCCGTGGCCTGGCTTCGATTTGGTGACCTTTTCGGGGAAACCGAAGGTTTTGTCTTTGCGATTATGGACGAAGTTATGATGACGAACAACTACCGGAAATATATTGTGAAGGATGGCACAGTTGACATCTGTCGGGCATGTCACCGGCCGGGTGAATCTATCCGTCACATTATCTCCGGTTGTTCTAGTCTGGCTAACGGAGACTATTTGCATAGACACAACCTTGTAGCCAGGATTATCCATCAGCAACTTGCTCTTAAATACAATCTTGTGGAATCGGAAGTGCCTTACTATAAGTATGTGCCCGACCCAGTTCTCGAAAATGGCAATGTCACGTTGTATTGGGATCGGTCTATCATCACTGACAGGACTATTGTTGCCAATAAACCTGACATAGTGGTGATAGACCGACCAGAGCGTCGCGCAATGATTGTTGATATAGCGGTCCCCCATGACGAGAACCTCGTGAAGGCTGAGAGAGATAAGAAAAGCAAGTATCTTGATCTGGCTCGCGAGGTTGTCGACTTGTGGGATGTGAATACAGCAGTCATTGTGCCGATAGTCGTGACGGCCAATGGTATAATAGCCAAGAGCCTCGACGAACATCTGAGGAGGCTCTCGTTGGGCAGCTGGATCAAGGGCTTGATCCAGAAAGCGGTACTCCTGGACACGGCGCGTATAGTCAGGAGGTTCCTCTCTCAGGAGCCCTGACCACCGGTAGCTTGGACCCTGTTCCCGATACCGGTGGGCTACTATTTTTGTATTTTTAAATGTTTTTATTATTATTTTTTATATAGAATAATATTTAAAAATGTAAAAATATGTATATAAAATAAATAAATGCAATAATAATTTAAAAGACTTTTGAGAGTTCAATGCTAAAACGTACGGAATCATTCATTTTTCCTCGTATAAAATCTATCCCATTTTATTCTATGGATGAAAACTCTTTGCTACTAAACTTTTTAAATTGACTTATAAATTTAAAACTAAACTGCAAAACTAATGATCGAGCTCGTAAACAAAAGTCACGACCACGTAACAGAAAGATGCCTGTGCATAAGATTTAATTTTCGAATCATAATTATAGCCTCTGAAAGTACGCCATGTTTAACAACTGTATTGAAAAATAAAAACAAACCAGTGCTGCCTCACAAAGGTCTTTCTTGGTGCAGCTGTTATTATTGCACAAAGAGCTGGACAAGAGACACTCCATAGTCGTGCAAGACAATACTAGACCCACACCTACACAAGCTAGAATATACCAGCAGGTAAGCCAAACAGTCGGCCTTAAATGTTACAATACCACACAACAATTTTGACTCATTATATCCTTGAACCCCATTTCATTCCCCGCAGAAGGTGCATAAAGCTTGTTTAATTATATCAACTCTTGTTATTCCTAGAGCGAAATAAGCCAATGTTGTAATTTTCGTGGACAAACAAGGACAAATGTGTAGTTTAGTTTCACATCTCATCTGTTCAAGTTGCGGAATGATCGTAAAAATACTTTGGACGTGAACGTAAACGTGAATAGTTTTGTTACGATTACGTACTCGTATCTTGTTTTATGTAGACGTGTCATCTGATGCATTGCGATGGTTTGATCCATGAATCCGTATTTGGTAATATAGACGAAAAATCGTTGAAAGCTGTAGGCACTATTTAAATAAAATAATTATTACGATGATAATCTGCTGTATGCAAAATGACTACAATAATATTGTCATGAATTAATTCCATTTTACTGTATATTGTTAGGCATGTTTTACGACAGATTAGAATTGATATTGAATCAAAGTACTCAGTTATGGTAAAGCTTAGCGGAGAAACCGGGCAAAAGTTCGTTGAATCGTTATTTTGTTATTTGCTATCAGAGGGATTGATAGATCAAGAGTACACACACATAAATAAACACAGTAAAAAAGGTGATTTTGTCGGTAAAATAATTCCTTCCAAACATCCAGGCTGAATCATCAGAATGCATTGTTGACTGATGAAATGCATGACTGTGCTCACTTCTTCTTTACTCTCAAATAGAGCATTTGCTAATTCCAGCTGGTAATATGCCACAAATATAAAGCGTTTAACGGTTTCATTTCATCATACAAATAAATGTATTAGCTGGAAGAATTTCTTAATCTTTTAAGATATAAATCCCCCGGTGATACAAATTGCTAACATTTGGCAAAACGTTGTTGGAAAATGCCTACTGTTATTAAAAGTCGGTGACACTTTTCTGGGTCAGAATTTTTCTCTTAAAAGAATTTTCGTCTTAATCTAATATTTGCGAAGCTTGTGAGAAACTTAAAGTAAGTTCATGATCACTTTGTTAAACTTTTTATACAGCATTATCTTGTCATTTTAGTCTATGGTTTGTTATCTATGCCTAAGTTAGTGAACTACACTGGGTAACGACCTGCTGATTGGAGTTGACGAACTCCTCACTAAGTAGTATAACTTGTCATCTAAACGTGAGTACGATTTAGAATACGGGATTGTTCGAAACTTGAATGTTATGACATCGCGTTACACGTGAGGTCGACACCCTCTGCTCCTCCCTGTGTCCTGATATTAACAATAAGGGCTTTGGTGAGTTTAGGAAAGTTGTCATTGAAAATTTAATCTTAAGATATCTGATTCATCACTAAGTTCACAGATCTGCGCAACAGATTCTATTAGGAATGCACAAGATACCTATGTTAACGTATTATCCTAAAGCTGAAACATTATTCAACCCAATCCATCAAAAACGCTTCGCTAAAACCAGTAAAACTATTGAAGTATTAGCAATAGCCTGGCATTGGCTGGCATATTTTGTTAAAAGATATGGCCGCTATAATATGCTTGTTTAATTACAAATAACAATGAATTACGAATGTGTGCGCTAACCTAGAAACTGGTAACAAAAATATATATTAATATCTTCACGCCACAAATCAAAACTCATTTATTTTATCGATCGTATAAAACAAAACTCCGTGCTCTATTTTTTTATGGCATAACCCTAAACTGAGTCGTATAATAGTGAAGCGTAACACAATACGCGAGGTAGTGGCTGCGCAGGCGCACCAAAACAATGAGTCATGCGCGGGCGCCGCATGGCGAAATCCAGGTCAGGCGCGGCCTCGGGGAAGGCCGAGCGACTTGACACGGGCGTGATAACGTGTACTACACACAGTACACTCGTACTATTTGTAAACAATAAGGGATTTACACGTCAGAGCTCATGTATTTAAGGAATTTGGAGTCGGGAGAGGGATTCGTACACGGGTCGGAATGTCTGAGGTCAAGATTTGAGGCTACATCGATCAGCTCGGATTTGATGTATTATTGTAATTTGTTGCATTCTGAGTGCAAGGTAGGAATTGTATCATACACTTTGGTTGGTTTGGTTTATGTTTTACCGAGGCTCAAGTGTGGAAAACTACGCTACGCGAAAAGCATGTGTCCGTTGTACCGGTTTTTTAAAAGATTGTAGTTATTGATGTAGTAACTAATGAGTCATTAACATTTTTCCGCTGGATCCCGAACTGGACGGCATTGTCAAGTGGTCTTGAGTGGACGGTTACCGGCAGCTGTCGCTCTTCGCGCTAATTATCTGTAAGCCAACACCAACAGATGGGTTTCACCACTCCTCGGCCTTTGCTTGCGAACAGCGTCCATAAAAAAGTTCCACAACATCTCATAGTGTCATTGACATCTAATTTCTTCGCAGATTTTTATTGAAATGGCACATACAAATAAAACCAAGCTTCCTTGAGCTTATTTGCATCGGCTGTAAACGAATGCAACAACTAAGAACCTTGGGTACACAACTGTTTAAAATTAGGTGTTTTCGAAAACTGATCCGCTGACTAACACTACAAAATATTTAAAGGAAATAAGACTACGCTAAGGAGCAACAAAGTGGCGAATCCTGTACATTTCAGGGTTAGCCAATTCTACTCATTAATAACTGTCATAAAGCGAGAAATGTAGCAATCTTCTGTCTGTGTAAATCAATCAATCAATAGTACTTTCAGTGCGAACAGCCTCGTTCGTCCATCAGTGCAGTAAACCTTGGCCTGCAAGGTTCATATGCACATGACTGAAAGATATATTGCAGTTATAATTCGGGCATGTTCCTCTTTATAATAAAGCATGCTGCAATGTCAGATGCGGCTGGCTGTCTGGCAGAGAGTAGTGAACATCCGTCCGCGAATGTCACATTCTCACCGAACGGTAAATATGTTCTAGCCAATTTGAAATCTGCGCCGCATTTTCACAAAGTGCAGTTTAAATTGGAAATTAATCGATTCCGACACTATTTGTAATCATGTCATGTTCCATTAATACTGGACTTGTGTTCGCTTTAATAGTTATAAAATTGCGTACGATTTGCTCAAAGAACGTTAACAATCAGTTGAACACATCCGAGAGTCATTTGAGTAATGACAATTCCTAGTAGGTGAAATTTGAAATACCTCAATTCTATACGTAAATACCTAAGTGTTAAACGTATAACAGATACTATTTGCATCCAAATGAGTCAATATATGAATAAAAATATTTCAGTTACCTAATAAAATAGTCTGCATTTGACCTATTACTCCGTGGACATCTTAACAATATTAAAATATTTAAACATTAAAGCATAAAACTATAAAAACACAAAAGAATTTCAATGAAATCTGTAAGAAGCTAAGAATAATTGAAGTAAGTACGCACGTAACTTATGATAATAGAGCAGATGAAAAACGAAAAAATGAAATTTTTAGTGCTTAAAACATAAAAGCTTCTTTTTGTTATGTTGTACTTTACGACGTATTTTGTTTGAAAAAAATACTTGTTAACATATTTGACAAATGACTGCGCATCTAAAATGTTATAAATGTAACATAATAAAGTTTTGTTTAGGCAATCAGCTTTTTAATATTTTTGATGAGATGATGGTCTTGCGCATGAAGCAGCTGGAACGCGGCGGTAGCTCGTTGGGAGCGGTGCGCAGCCGACGCGCCGGTTTCGGATTCTTTAGGGCTACCGGCATCCGGCGCGAGTGCAGCTGGCCCGGCGCCAACTATGCGCGCAGAACATACGCAGCTAACATATTGTGGAATCATTATCATTTTACAACCTGTATCCTACACATGTCGTCGCCATTTTTCCCAGAAGTTATAATTATTCATTCACCAATACCAAATTGTTTTCATTTTTCAACATTGACGTTCAAAGAAAATCTCTGACGGTCAAACCGGTAGTAATGTAGGTGTACATTACACATACAAGTGTACATCATACAGAAAACTTCCGTTTATTTGTTGAACGCAAAAACAATAAAACGTCGATCTTGTTATTCTTTCCATGAAACGAAACGACGCTAACCCGCAAACATTTTCTTTTAGTACATCATCATCTAATTATGACGAATATGAAAACGCCAAAATATTAGCATGTGTCACTCTGCGAAAATAATAAAGAATTGTTTACTACGGAGTATGAAAATTACAAACATAATAAAGTTAGTTATAGATTTTATGACTTGTGTGATGAAAGCTGTCTCCATAGTCGATAGCTTCACTATGAAGCATCGGCGCGCGCGGCGGTGGATTTCGGCGGGCGGCGCGGCGGCGGCGCGTGCGTTCGGCGCCGCGCTGAGATTTACAACACTTATCACTGCCCTCTTGATAGATATTCTTTACACCATTAAAAGAAACATTCAGAACATCAAAATTCTTTCAAAAGCTTACACATCTTTTTAGAACGCTATTTTTAAAATTAAACGCGAAATAAACTTTCTACAAATGATTCACATGAAGTAAAACATTGTTATATATCAATCTTATTGTCTGAAGCATTTTTTTATAACAACTTGTTATAAATAAGAACGCATCATTGCCGTCAACAATTAATCTTGCTAATTTGAAAGTCATGAACAATATTTTGGCGCCATGACTGAAATATTATTGTCTTGAAGTTTTACAGCATTTTTATGACTTTCTTTCATATTCTTGTTTTATTGGTGGTGACTGATATAGGAGATATAAAGGAAAGTGCGGAGAAAATCCCTTTGGATGTAGTTGCCGCCAGCGCTGTGCATCATAATTATTTACACCTACTCGTGTGATTACACTTTCTTTCTTTGTTTTCGTTGCATTGTTTTAGAAATTCAATGATATTTCATACGAAGTTCGAACAGTAAAAGGAAGTTCATAAAAAACGTTCATAGTCACAGTCTCATCTTGACGATAATCAATGTCGACAACTTATCAAAAGTGGAAAAGGGAGTTACATGTATTTTTGACAGATTAAAACTAATATTTGTGTACGAACGTTCCTTAAAAATATGGGAAATTCCCCTCCATATAAGTTAGAAGTTACAATATATTCATGTAGCCAGGTACCTGCAGTTACTATACGCATTTTCATTAGATTGAATCCAACAGCTAATAACTCTATTAATAGCAAAGCGATTGGATTCGGATAGATCCATATCCTGTGCAATAGGAAAGCGTGCAGCGAAATCCATAATAAAACCAATCGTTCCCTATTTATGTTGCAGATAATTTTCCCTTCATTGCAAAATCAAGCACGAGCGAATTGCATTGTATTCCCTTGACAGCTTTCCAACAATAACTCTACAAATGCCACCGAATATTTCGGGTCAATAATGTGTTTGAAGAATAGATAACACGAGAATAGTATATTGTCAATAATGAGTTTGGAAAATAGATCATATTTGCGCAGTCAAGGTACTGTTGAATGTAGGTATTCTACAGAGACACTTTTCAATCATTGGGAATATAAATCTGGGGTGGATTACCCTCAGAAAGATTCATGGGACCTACTTGAATATAAACAACATTTACTATGGGACCTACTATGAAATCGCATAAATAAATCAGCTGATCCTAACATTAAATAGAGCCATGCCATACAAATGTACTGAACGGCTGATCTTATTTTCATATTTCAGTGCTGTTCCCAAAGTAAAAGTAGTTTATAATTTTATGAGTAGTTGAGTACTTTCACCCCCTGAAATAATGCCAATGCATTTAAAGACAAACTGTATTACTATTGAGCTAGTAAAGCAGTGAGTCAGCACAGTGTTATAACGCAAAAAACATGGTGGAGCGAACGTTTCGAGAGCCCGTGCGACACCGCGTGGCATTGTTTGGCAACAGCCGGCCACGATGGGCCACGTTGGGCGGTCACGCTGGGCGGGCAGCGTTCATTCAGGGCGCGGGTGTCGAAACACATAGCATTTCGTAGCGTTGCACAACCAGACATGATGTTTCCTGGTCAATTTGGGTTATTGTTTTTCAACATTATTCTCGTATTACAAAATGCATTACACAAGAAATCCTCATGGGAATAGTAATGTATGCTTTATGATTCCAGAGTCCAGCGTGATGGTAAACCAAAATCAAGATTTATGTATTTGCGGAAGAATAGTCAAGAAAGTTATGTGTGTTAATGTTGTGTTGGACGAGGAAGTTTTCAAAAATTGTTATAATGTTTGATGTCTACGATTTATGTGGTTGTTAGATAAACTGAGTTTTGAGCATAACATTGTTTATCTGGAATTATGCAAACCGTAACACGGTAATACGATAAAAATGGAGATCTAGAAAAGTTAGATGTTAGATGTAATATATTTACGTAACTGTCTGGACTGGCGACCTTTAATGCGGTGTAACAGAACGAGGGCGTGTCGAGCTGTCCACTATCCTCCACTATCCTCCACTATCGACGGCTATTTCTAGTCTCTTGTGAGCCCTTCGATCATCGTGAATACCACACGGATTTACTGTGGCTGGATAAGTCTGTGATATATTTATAGATTGGATTTTTCAATATCTATCACTAGTTATATGCATAAGTAGTGATAGATATTATAATATTATTATATTAGTAGTGATAAAAAAAGAAAACAAGTTACACTCTTTATATGCATACAGAGTGTAACTTGTTTTATTTTTTTTTAAACTTTGCCTGACACTAGGCATTTCTTCCTGTATCGTAAGTGCGATACACAAACATACTCGTACTACAAGTACCCTAATAATGTACTTAGCCTACTGTAATTGTATTATCTAACGTGCTTGTTTTCAGGGTTCCGTACCCAAAGGGTAAAAACGGGACCCTATTACTAAGACTCCGCGGTCCGTCTGTCTGTCTGTCTGTCACCAGGCTGTATCTCATGAACCGTGATAGCTAGACAGTTGAAATTTTCACAGATGATGTATTTCTGTTGCCGCTATAACAACAAATACTAAAAATAGAATAAAATAAATATTTAAGGGGGGCTCCCATACAACAAACGTGATATTTTTGCCGTTTTTTGCGATAATGGTACGGAATCCTTCGTGCGCGAGTCCGACTCGCACTTGGCCGGTTTTTTTTATTTAACGTCTTCAGCATATATAAAAAACAGAGCCTGAAATCTTTTATTTGTACCTCCAATATATACACGAAATATACATTGTTAGGTAAATTGTTATGACCTTTTTGTAACACGAATTCTATCTGCGTGTTTAAAGTTTATTTTTATTTCAACAAAACTAAGGTAATCCAATATAGGGCAAACTGAGTAACAAAATATTTATGTGGATCAAAATTTTATAGAATTTAATATACCTCTTACATTTATGTGCTATTTAATGTTATCCAATAAAAGGTTCGTGCTTATCGTATTAAATTCTTTTTATTGCCGCCCTTTCACCCTGTATCTTTATATTTTACGTTCATCGTTAATCCGAATAGATATTTTATCACGAGAGGTACTTAGTCCTTATCTGCACGTCAATATGATAAGAAAAAATATCAATGACAACTAAACTTTTGACCTTAGGACCTTTTTCTAAAGAGATTTGGACTCAGATTGATGTTTTTATTATTTAAATAGGATTCTGTTATTAGTCTTCATTAAGAAGCCCTCGTCTACTCATCATAAACATACTTTACTTACGAAGTTTCTGATTTGCATAAAAATATTATGAAAATGGCAGAGAATGATTTTCTAATGAAAATCTAGTGAATCAGCGCTTTGTAGCTGCACATAATTATAAAACAACTATGTTGCAGACACATTCATTGTATAATGTAAAAGTCGAAAACGCTACTACTGTCCTCAATGTCTTGGGTTCGTTTCCTAGTCGCATAAAGTGTTATTGGGTTTTTCCATCTGGAATTACTCAGTAGCAATCCGGAGTCTGGTTGTTGACCTGGCTGATGGCCATAGGCTCGTCTCCTATCACATGGGACTTAAACGTCTTGGTAATATTTATAGCTACAGATATAAGATGTCGGATACAATTTATGTTGGGACGGTTTCATGGAAAAACACAAACAGGGGAAAAACCTACACATGGATTTGTACGCAATAAGTATCTATCCATAATTGTGTTTTATTGAGGAGAGGCTTACCTTTGTCGAAATATTGGTATGTTTACCAAACTCCAAACAGGGAAATCGCCCATGTTTATCTTACTAATATTATAAAAGCGAAAGTATGGATGTATGTTTGTTACTCAATCACGCCAGCACGGCTTAACGGATCTGAATAGCACATAGGCTACTTTTTATTCCAGCAAAACACTTTGCACGTGGACGAAGCCGCTGACAGAAGCAAGTTTTTAAGAGACTTCCCAAAAAAGGAGGAGGTTCTCAATTCGGATGTTCGGATGTTCCCATTTTTTTAAATAAAATTTCTAACAATTTAGGGTACGGAAAAACAAAGACAAAAAATTGGAAAACAGTTATTTACGCTGCTATTACAAGATTGTTGACTTTTGTACCGCTTCCAGCCGTAACAGCACTCAAATGCGACTGTTACGAGTGGACTGCAGTGTCGAAATAGCCCTGCTGACCCTTTTACTACGCTTCCGCGTAGGGCGCGGCAGATAACTGCACGTTATGAAAAACTAGCTTCTGCCAGCGGCTTCGTCCGCGTGCAAGTTTCGCAAGGGAGTTTAGTCCCGGGACAAAAATTATCCTATGTCCTAATCTTTGACGAGAAAAGAAAAGGACGTGAAATGGTAGCGAACAGACAGACAGACGGAGTTACCTTCGCATTTATAATATTACTAGCTCTTCGCCCGCGACTTCGTCCGCGTGATCCGTATTTTATTCTATTGGTGACTTTTTAGTTTCACCCCCTCAAAGGTTGAATTTCCAAAAATCCCTTCTTAGTGCTCCCCTACATCATAAAAAGAAGCCCTGTACGGTAAAATTATTCAAAAATCTTTATCACCCTCTAAATCGTCTTTTAGAAGCAGTTTTGAAAAACTAACATAACTAACGCCTTTTCCCCATGGGGGTAGGCAGAAACTACAGAACGCCACCTGCTACGATCCTTACATACTTCTTTTGCTTCACTCACGTTCATACATCTAGTCATACACACACGCCGGTTACCACCTTTACTATTTACTTAGATTAGTATTTATGCTAGGTTTTAAATATATAAGCCCAACAAATTTCCACCTTTTCAACTCCTTAGGGGTAGAATTTCCAATAACCAATAAATACATGAATTATTTTTATCAATGAAGATCGTAAATGTAAAATATCACGTGTCCAATTTACAAACTGTAGAAATTTGATAAACTTGTAACCCCCCTTTTACCCCCTTAATGGTGGAATTTCCAAAAATCATTTCTTAGTGCGCACTTACGCCACTTGAGTAACCTCCCTGCCAAATTTCATCTTTATATGTCTAGCGTATTTCGACATTTCGTGACAGGTGAGTGAGTGACCTTTCGCTTTTATTTATATAGATTTAGTACTAAAACAAAGCAACTCAAATTAAATGGCTGCCATTAATCCCAGTGTAGGAGGCTCGAATATAAAGCGTCCTTCTGAAATAATCCATGGCGTTTATCGGTCTCACAAATATCCTCCATGGCCATTGTTGTTTTAAGAGAGCACTAAATCTCAATAGCCGTTGTTTAAAATAAACTTTTGAAATTTTTATGTACTTCCTAATGCCCGTTCTAAGGTCTCTTAGCATGAAGGTGTGAAGATTATGAGAGGAGAATTTTATCGATTTACGTTTAGTTATTTTTAATTTTTATTGTTTACGCTTGATAATTTGGTGGTGGAATGACCTAGACGCTTTTCTAGGACTGAGGAATAATGAACTGACTAAATGGACAAGTAGGTATTAGAGGTGGGTCTTTTTACAGCAGTAGAACAGCCGAAGTCAAGCTTCATTTATATGGGCAAAACATTTTTTCTTTCTGATGTGTTTGCTCTTGACTCTAGTCTAGGTCAGAGGTGACACGGACAAAGTCGACGATGGAGTGAGCTTACCCAGAAGAAGCCTGTTCACTCTTACTTTGAAGAGATTCAGGTGATTCTCATAACTCTCTCATTTCATTAAAACAACAATTAAACACAACTTTCTCATATTTTTTTGCCACGTTTTAGATAATGCACCTTGTCGTCTCTTCGCCACCCTTGGTTGACTAGTAGAGGATGCCTAAGG
This sequence comes from Anorthoa munda, assembly GCA_945859665.1. Taxonomy (NCBI): domain Eukaryota; kingdom Metazoa; phylum Arthropoda; class Insecta; order Lepidoptera; family Noctuidae; genus Anorthoa; species Anorthoa munda. The sequence goes on along the minus strand of OX243897.1, from coordinate 41,081,981 downwards.
CATTAAGTCCGCCTTAGTACTTTTGCGCATGAAGTTTAAATAAATATACTCATCACCATCATTTCAGCCGAAAGATATGCTAGGCTGCGGACATCTCTTGGCGGAATGATCCCTCGAGCATTGTTACATAAAATATTTTCATTACAAAAATGTATATTAATTTGTAATTACAGTGTTGAAAAGTATTGTCATGATCACAAACAGGCATAAAGCATATTAATCATGGGCACTATTTTCAAGTTGTTGTGATTTAGTGATGTACTCTAGTGGCACGTTGTGGCCCACGGGGAAAGCCCATTAAGTACTGAGTCACGAGCTCAAATAAAATTCAAGGCTGGAACTTTACTGAAATTCGTGAATCAATACTAGTAAGTCTTTATAACTATTTTTAGAAAAAGTTTAAATAAAAATGGTTTCCGTTTACGCAATACTTGTCAACGCGTCAAAGTCAAACTTTGCGGATTGCTGAGGATTGCTAATACCCACCAAAGCCGAATAGTTTCCACAGTTTTTGAAATCACTTTATCGTTCGTACAAAAAGCAAAAACTTTATTCGTGGAACTGGCCGGTACTTTGGTTTTTAATCTACAAATTTATGAAAAGTAAAAAACATTATCTTTAATATTTCCAGAGTATTAGCGATTATTGCGGACATCTATCCCATATAGGGGATAGTTGCCTAATCCATATAAATTACGTTTAGGATAGATGCCCCGAGAAACGGAATATATATCCCGCAAAAGCATTGATCGCATTTTGCCTTCCCGTGCAATCTCACAGAGACATGAGACGATCAATTTAGTGGTAGTTGGAGAATTCGCGGATGAATCGGTTGCTGTTTTATAAATTTTTGGATAGAATAATAAAATAGCATCCGATTCATCCGCGAAACTAGAACTATAACAATCGGAGCCACTATTACCCTTTTTTTTGTTTGAATCAGGAATCATCCAAAGACTTCTCCCGCTCTGGGTGAAGCGGGAGGGCGTATCAGACTTTTACTGACTAAAACCCAACCCGTGTTGCATCAGTCGCTTGTGCCAGGGCTGCGTTAACTCTCTTTCAAATTTATCCGGGACCTAGACAGGCATCGGCCCTAGCGGACCCCGTCAGTTTTTGCTGACAACACTTAGAGGCGCGCGTGGAACACTAAGCGCCGTCGACTCGGGCCTGGTCCTTATCGGACAGCGAGCTACCCATTACTCGCCGTCTGAAGCCCGGGGCAACTGTACCCCTTGGGCAACTATCCTGGTTTTACCCTACCTTACAATATTTTAAGCACTATTTACTTCTACGATACTGGGATTTATTTTTAATTAAATCCGGGACTGTTGATCTTTATCACTGTTACTAAAGTAATAATTGTATACTATTAAAGTTTCTGTTAACTCTTCAGTTCAACGACACCTGGATAACTAAACCTGCGCGATAATGTTACTCGAGAGCTTCGTACAACAACCTTACAGCTATCATTGTTACTGTTGTTACAAGAATAGTTACTTCTAATAGTAACTATAATATTAGCTGCTATCTCCAGGTCATTATTTTTACTGAGGGCAGCGGCTACACAGAAATCAGAGTAATTTGCCTACAAATGTGAATCATGTTAGAAAAGTCAAACATTAGTCGTCCAATGTAAACACTTTAACACACATAATGTCTGAAATTACATAATTTGTAAATAGGACACACTTTTAAAACACAGCCGGCCTAATTCTTGTATTCGCAAGTTTGCGGTATTCTGAAAGACTTCAGTTGTTCCACATAACTGTTAACCGCCACGTTAGAGAAAATAATCTTAACGAAATGTAGGTCTTTATAAAATAAGAAAATATTATTATTTAAATAAAACAAATGTTCCACGAGATTCCATTCATAAAATGTTCACTCTGCGGGTGTTATGTAATCAAATTAAATAAAATGAGGTTACAGACTGACATAATGAATAGTAGATTAGACATTAGCAGAATGATCCGAAATGTGTTTACTTTATCATTAGGGGTTCTGCAAAATGTTGAAGCGGCAGAAACTTAAGAAAAAGTGCTAAAGAGATTTCAAAATTGAACTGCGTTGATTGTGATTGAATATTGTTTTTGAACGCTTGCAACTTGATACTGAAGCATAAACCTGAAGTCACCTTGATGGTTGGTCTTCATTATGTTTACTATTCCGACTCTCTTTCGATGCCGGACGTACCAAATTGTCAGTTTTTCAAATGAGAGTGAGAATAAACGCCCTATTTTTAACTCCTCTGAATAAATGTTTACTTTTGATTTTAAATAAACTGAACGAGATACTCATTCTGGAAAAATGGTTATCTATATACAGTCATTCTGCGAACGCTACAGATAAGTCATATCTCAGTAAACAAAAATATTTACAGGAAGCAAAATAATTTTATCGTGATGGCTCTTTCGCTCAATCTTCGCATTTCTACTAATAAATTAGCATTATGGATCAGTAAACCATTTCATTAGTTAAACTTATAAATAGTTTTAATGAGTAAGGCATGTCGATTGTCGGTACTGCGTTGGTTAGTCTTTGATCTGTTCATTGGCTTCATTCAAGTATTGTGTTGCACTACTCCACGACATGGATGGCCACAAGCTACGTGTTTATGATGCGATAAATTCACGAGCCGCGGTGGCACCCGGCCACGAAGTTACACAATGTTTAAACGAGCCGTTTACCAACGTTCCTGTTGGCCTAGCAACAACGGTTTAATTGGCGTTATAACTCTGTCTAAAAGAATGATCATCATAAATCACATTCATAATAACACCTTTTATGTGATTTATTTCAATCTATATCCGAAATATGTCAACATGCGACACAATTCTGCCACATTATACAGTTTTTACAATACGGCAGTAGGAAAGCATAATTATTTCAATCTGTTGACAAGGAAAAATTACTCATCAAGGTGTTAGTCAAAACATAAGTGTAATCTGCCACTCGACTAATAAAAACTGAAAAGGTAAACGAACTAAATGTGTGTCAATGCGAGACCAGCACTTCAAGGTGGATACTTACTCTCGTCAAACGCAATGACCAGGGAAATATTGTAAGTATTTAAAATATGCATAAGTCACGCAGGTATAATTCAAGACGAAGGAGTCAACAACTGCAGGATTCGTCAAACAAAGGTAAATCACTGGTTGTTTTGCAACAATATTTATGCTCGGTGCATTCGGATTACTTTAAGCTCAGCGAAATCTTCCTATTACGGAAGGTTTTGAAATCGATTTATGCACGACAAAGATCTATGCAAGAAGGGTACTGAATAGATCTTTGAATAGATTCTTTTTTTCCGTTTATCCGCAACATTGAACATGTTAAAATCTAGGTTTATCCGATTAAGTATTTCGAATTTGTTATGAATATTAAACACTGTGAAAATAAACACCTGTAAATCACCACGATCAATTGAAATCAACTTCATGGCTAATAAACATGTTTTTAATATTTATAGGCCACCACTCATTGAACGAGGTTTCTGGAACAGTTATGGCTGCAAACGATGGAGATATGAAGGGCTGTTCCTGTTATAAGTCGCATAAAAAATTGTTAAGGTTCAATGCTCAATTAGTCATTGGTGAGACAGCACAACGGGCCGTTTGATGTAGTGTTAACAAATTATTATGTCGCGTATAACGAAGCAATATTTCTTGTTTATAATCTTCATTTACCCCGGAGGACCGGCCTCGATCCGTCACCAGGGACCTTGTCCGCAGCTCTACGCTCATATTCATTCATAACTTCAGAAATTCTACCGTCTTTATTCACACAATTGTTTTGATATATCAACCGAATCTAATTAAATAACATTGAAATTAGACACAAGACATATCAATTCTCAATGCTCTTCCTTTCGACAACAGAATGTGAAGATGTATTGCGAAATTGCGAAAATTTTATTTCATCACAAGACTAGTTTTCACGAACATGGACGCCTTGAAATTAAAACAGGGCGTAAATTAATCCACGTCTTAGTATCGGATAAGCGAAGGATTTTAATCGTTTATTTATTTTCACAATACTTCCTGCTCTTGTCGGAAGTTAAGAAGAAACACTATCTATTAAACTTTCTAACGCTTGTGATAAATGTTTGATTAGATATGGGAGGACAAGATGTAAATATTAATAGTACACAGTCATAACATTGGCTTACGTAATCAATCAATTTATTATGCAATGGGAAGTGATGAAATTGAGCAAATAAATTGATGATACAACAAAGAATTCATGAAAAATATAGGTACGCGAGCACCAACCAATCAATTAATCTAGCACAAAAGTTTTACAAAAATACCGCTAAATTTATTGTAAGTGTATCTCTATGTGGCATCATAGCTCCTAAACGGATAAACCGATTCTGATTTGTTTTTTTTTCTGTTTGTGTAGTGACTTTACCGTGAGTGTGAGCTATGTTTGATGATAATCGGTTCATCTGATCAAAAGTTACGGGCGTTTTACTTTTTGAATCGGGTTGTTTTCGCAAGATATCGTGTCATAATTACGTGTTCAATTGATTGTCGATCGAAGCGTGTCTACTACTTGTTAAATTATGTAGCATGAAATAAAAATGTGTCGGGGGAATTTAAAATTTACTTGTGTAAACCTTGATAGTGGTACTAGGCAAACATATTCAACAGAATGGGAATGTCTATCGTCCTCACTTTGATTGCTTTCATGCGCCATTCTGGAACTCGTCACGTGTTATTTCTGCGACATCAATTCAATTCGGCTTAGGCAATGTTGGGCTACACAATGCTGACCGAATGTCTATAAGCTAAGCACGTGACATCAGTTGCAATCCCGAAACAGAGGAAACGTGAGAGAAGATAATTAGTTACAGATACAACTGATAAACCACGTGAGCATATAAAATCTTTTGTTTGGGTAACGACTGTCGTCGGCATGTCTGGCAATATGAAATGTGAAGTAAAGAGTTGTTTAGATTTGAGTTTGAGCTTTTTAAAGTTGTTTGAGCATACCTATGTGCCTCTACTTGCCTAATTTATATCTACATACTCTATGTAATGTATGTTGTAAGTGTGTTTCCACCGTGGCACAAAATATTGATATAGACAACACAAGAGATATTGTTCTAGAACGTTACAAGTAACTGTCATCCGCTGTTCAGTGCGAATCCCTTTCCCTGTGTCAATTCAAATACATGTATAGCTGAAAGAAGTAGGTATCTAGTTACATTGTCCGACCGCAGCGTGGTTTTCAGAATATTTCACAAAATATCTAAGTATAGTTATCTCGTCTTAGTGCGCAAATTACTAAGGCCACGATTAAATCCTTTTATATAGCACAGTGAGTACAACAGAAGGTCAGAACAAAGTAATAAGTATATGGGCATATCGATAAATAAGCTCAGAGCGCCAATTAATCAGACAAAAGCTCTTTGAGAAGATAAAAACATGAATCTGAACTGAGCGCTTGAAATTCATAGTCGAATTATAAATAATCTCAATCTCAAACAGTTAATGAGAACCATTACCAGAGCTAAATATTTAGCAATTTTCAGCAGTAAGAAGATGCTGATAGATGCCAAATATTTTAAGAGTTTCATTATCATGAAAAAGCTCTTTAATATACTCATTAATAATCGTATATTATGCAGGATATTTATGTCCAGCAGTGGACGGTCTTTGCTAAAATGATGATGATGATGCGGATATTTCAAGCTGATTAATGAGGGTTTTCCAATAGTAGTTATAGTGTGGTATGCATATATCCAACACCTGTATTTAGTCACCACCGGCCTTGTGGAACAACACGGTGCTCCTATTCAGCTGCCGGAACACATCAGTACCAGGAAAGTTATTGTTAGGCCGTCTCTTCACGGGCATGGAAACTTTTACAACCACTATCTGGCAGGCTATTTGATACTGCCATCAGGCGACAGCAGCATCCAGTTCACAAATAACGAGCACAAACAGTTTATTTCCAAGTTTAATGAAAAGTTTAGCCGTCAGGAGACGTATCTTTATGCGACCGATGCAAGTACGCCCTAATCCTGCTACGAAAAAAATACGCGAACATTTTGAGGATGGATTTGGATGTTTGTTACTCTTTCACGCAAAAACTTCTGAACGGATTTTGATGAAACTTTACACACACCACACACCTACAATATTATTGCTCGATATAAAAAATAGGCTATTCGAAGTACTAATGTTACGCAGACAAAGTTGCGGGCAACAGCTAGTAGGCTATAATTTACAGAGAAGGGGATTTATTGGGGAAAGTACTAAACCCACGCGGGCGGAACCGGGGCGGCAGCTAGTATTTGAATATTTGGAAGTTATAACTCCTCCTACACCAAGCATTTCGTTTGAAAATGAATGTCTATTGTATATTTTCGGTACCAATTCTATGATTTTAGTGAAACAAAGTACATACGCAAATACAGAACAATGCGGAACACGCATTATTTATTTGCAGAATTTCATGACTTCAAAGTTCGATTCTCGAATATCAGCTGTATTTTATAAACAAGATATTCTTATAAATCATTAACAATTTAAGAGAAAATGTTCTTTGTTTATGATGACTAACCATAAGGCAAGGCTTTGGCAATAACGTCAACATTTACAAATTACAATGAATAAAAAAATTTGGAACTGGATCGGATCCAGTTTGGTAGAGGTGACAGAGATTTTAGACGTTGCAGTTGTTAAGCGGCTTATCAGCCGGATTTTGCGGCAGCCGCCACAATGTTGGCACGTGATACATTACGAGTGTCTGCCATGTCTGGCATCCCTTTCAGTTTGTTTGCAGGCTTTAGAAGAGAAGCTTTAAATGCTGTTTTCACGTGACTGGCAATACGAACAATTGTTTGCCTCATCGTATCGTCGTTGGCTTATTGCGTAATAAACCCTTTTCAATATTTTCCCTCGTGGGACAGATTGTCTGCTCCATCAGTAATAAAATTATTCTCATTTGTTTTCATTAAGTTGAATATTGTTTGTTTTTATACGAGCTGTTTTCATCGACTCGCCGTTCAGGGATTCTTAATAGCCTTTTTAAAAATCGATGAGGTTTTAGAGTTTGTTATTGTTTTGTTTACTACATTATATTGCAGATAGTTTGCGCAGTATATTTATAATGTGCAAAACAATGATGGATAAGTATCGTGGCTAAATCCCGGCTTACACTGGAGCACTATCAGAGTTATCCTATGTCTGAGTGTCTAGCCCTTATCACAAATGTCCACGTGGAGTACTTTTAACAGCATTATCAGCCGATAAAATGTTTGCACTGAAGCATGGAGGAATTAAGCTTGGATGAAAGTCCATGTTTCCAATTTTGAAATAAAAAACTAAAAAGTAACGAAATAACGTCATTGACACCTACAGACAAACAATCAAAAATTTTCGTGGCAGGTGAAACAACAAAGCTGGGGACAGATATGATTTTAGTTAGTTTGATCTAAGATTCAATTATTTCATCACATCCGCTGGATGCTCGTCATTATTTCATCGATAATATACTTGCGACCTTCCACGAAGATCCTGCTAATGAGGAAGCTCATTTGACTACACATCAAGGACATTTTTATTTACTTAATGAAACAATGTTATCTGAAGCACATAATTGTGTTTTACGCAGCCTTCTTGTACCTACACATGCGACCTTTTCCCCATTCTTAATTTCCGCTCTGTTTAACTTTTGGGCTGTCTCAATCTGGTAGATTTCTCCTACATTTGTATCACGAGTTTTGATTACATTTCCATATGAAAATGGAAACACATTTTTGTAATACATACCCACCTTTTGACCTGAAAATTAACGTTCAGTTGTTGGGTACTCGATACGCATTCAAAAGCATTTGTTAAAAAAATATTTGGTCAAAAACATGTTTTGTTTACCGTATCGATGTTAATGACTTCTATTGAAGGGGATTTACAAATCAAACTGTGGCAATCACAACATGTTTTTAAACAGAAATATTGCAGTAAAGTTTAACCTAGCTACAAGCTCCACCGAAAACATTTTTCCGGCAGGCGGAACTCGGAAGAATCTTAGAATAAACAGAATTGCCCTTGTGTAACTGCAAAATTGATTATGTTACGCGAAAATCAACCTTGGCCCGAGTATTTAGTAATGTTAGAATGTCGCCATTAAAACTGGCGGAAAGCAGGTTGAAGTAGAGATCACCTTGTCTATGAAAATAGCGTAGACGTAGCATTGACAACACGAAGATTAATGTTCGGAGACTCGCAAACATAGACGCCTAGGCGACTAGTCTACGTACGTAGAGTAAGATACATTAGGCTAATAACTAGAGGATGTGCGTATTTAAATGTGTTTTATATTAGCAACAAATTACTACAGAGTGAAATGAGAATATATTTTTCTGCTTCACTACGTCTGCAATGGTATGCGTTTGTGTTAATGAATGAGAGTGTAATAAAAATAAATAGGTATATTCATTCGTTACGAAAACACGTGTACCCAAATCAGAGGTAGCAGGCAACACAAATATTATTGAAACTTACACGAGTTTCATAACAATTTATTCATATCTACACGAGTTTCACAACATTCTCAATGAATGTTTTCTTAAAAATGTGCTACGGTAACTGGGTAATTTTTGTCATTATCCTCAATTTCTATGGTGGCCTAATTTCTCTTATTCATGAAAGGTAAATAAACTGCTATAACTACCTCGTGTTTGCGTTATTTTAAATTTATTATGCTAGTATATCAATATAGTACACTAATGTTGAAGTTACAAACGCTACGACTATTTATTTGGTCCCAATTCGTTGAATAAGAATAAAAATGTAATAACTAGCAAAATTGGGTCAATTACTATTAAATATTAGTGTTGTAACTTTTATCGTTTGTTTATGAATACATTGTATGTAATACAATATCGAATACCTACACAATACACAGTTTAATGTATCCCTATTGTTCTGGCGCTTTCAAAGCTTATTGTGTGGCGGCATGTCGTTGAACTTTGAAAACCACAAAAATCTGTCATTAAACTGAACTAGAGAACTATGCTAAGTTCAAATATTTCAACCAAAAGGTGTTACCAAATTACATTTTGAATAATAAATTTGACCATAAACGCTGGACCATTTTCACTCAATTTAAATAGACTAGGACGAATTATATAAACGAAGTCTACCAGTAAAAGAAAAGCCCATTATTAAGAAACAATTTCGCAATTTCAAGAAACCGAAAATGATTACAGAACAGTTTTTCACACAAAAAATATGATGTAATAGAAATTATTATGTTCTTTCTTAAAAAAAAACTTGTGTGGCTTCTCTCAAAGTACCTAACTAAAAGTTACGTTGCGAAATAAAATGAAAATATCGCAAGTTTGCTCTGCAATCGAGAACAGTCTATTAACAGGGGTTATCCTTTATCGAAACCTTAGTACTGCCCGGTCAATTACTTCGCAGAACTGAGAAATTAAACGGGCTATTTGAGCGCACAATGCAGTTCAAGAAGGTAACTGCTAGTCTAATTTTATTATAAACTTTAATTTATATGTTGAGGAATGTATTAATTATGCAACTAGGTACTATTACTGAGAATTCGGTAAGTATGGCGATCTAGATGGCTATAATTAAAGAAATGTCAAAGAAGTTTTTATCATTTATATAGTTTATTTTTAAAAAGAATATTATTTATTTATTAGCTTTTTTAATTGCCTTGCATTGATTACCAACTACTTTTATGTCATGGATCTTCTTAAAAGCTTAGACGACGAGTATAAAATCAGCAGTACGTAGTTGGAGTTATCGATAACTGAAACAATATCAGACCTTGGCGAATGTCCGAACATTCTCCAAGGTCTGACATTATTTCATATTTCCTTGACAGTCAGGGCTGACTTAGTGAGTTGTTTACCAAGCCACGATTGAATCTCGTTGTCAGCAATCAACATCGCAATCTTCAAGATCGATCTGCTCTCTAGCTTTGCACCACGCTGCCATTAGTAAATATTTATTATTTACGTCTAATCGTATTACCCTCCAGTGGATCAAAGGACATAGTGGATGATGCCGCAGATGATCTTGCGAAAGAATGCTCCGATATGATAATGATAGGCCCGTACCCATTTCTCTCCCTGCCTTTCTTACAAATTCGTGCGTGGATTCGCCAAAGATCGACTGAACTTCATAACAACAGATGGTCATGAGCAACAGACTTTAGAGTCTAAAGTCTGTTGCCCGTACGTGACCATATGTTTGACTGTCTACAGTTTAGACAGTCAAAATTGGCTATACCGAATGTATACCCACAATTAACCAAAAAACTAAGAACCAATAACCCCCTTTACAACTATCTTTTTTAACTTAGGCGCCACAGACAGATCACTTTGCAGAGTGACAGGACAGACTGCCTTGACGCCAAGGAATCACCCGCCCACGTCATCCTGAAATGCGAGGCCGTGGCTTCTCAACGTGAAGAAATCCTCGGAACAATGAGATCTCTCCGCGAAGCCTTTGAAGCTCCCAGAAAGCTTCTGTGCTCTTGGGCTGAGCTAGGTTGGCTTTGTTAGCTAGAACCCCCCCCCCCCCACGCACAACGGACCGAATGAGAGTGTAAGTGCGGAAAAGGGAGTCCCCATCATCATCATTAATAGATACATATTAAATAATATAGTTACATAAGTTCTTTTTTAGGGTTCCGTACCCAAAGGGTAAATACGGGACCCTATTACTGAGACTTCGCGGTCCGTCTGTCTGTCTGTCTGTCTGTCACCAGGCTGTATCTCATGAACCGTGATTGAGTTGAAATTTTCACAGATGATGTATTTCTGTTGCAAAACAAAAAATACTAAAAACAGAATAAAATAAATATTTAAGTAGGGCTCCCATACAACAAACGTGATTTTTTTGCCGTTTCTTGCGATAATGGTACGGAACCCTTCGTGCGCGAGTCCGACTCGCACTTGGCCGTTTTTTTAATGCTCTTCTCAGTAATGAGTTAAGATGCGGTGTTACGCGAATGGCTGCAATAAGAAATGACTACCTATGTAAAAGAACGTCTGAAAGTGGCAATGAAGACCACTGACACATACTGCAGACATTGGGTTGTATGGAAATCGGCTGTCATGGTATAAGCATAATATGATGCGGAGGAATGAAGAACAAGTTGTGAGGGAAATTTTGGGCCTGAATGTGAATGGTTACAAGAGTAGAGTAGGACCAAAGAAAGGATGAATGGATTTTGTGAAAATGGTATCCCTTGAGGAACTATTTAGATGACAGCAAATAAAGATAGATCCCAAATATATTTGAGATAAGGGCACGAAGATGATGAGACATAATCTCTCAAAAGGTTTATTATTTTTCAATACAGTTGTTAAACATGGCGTACTTTCAGAGGCTATAATTATGATTCGAAAATTAAATCTTACGCATAGGCATCTTTCTGTTACGCGGTCGTGACTTTTGTTTACGAGCTCGATCATTAGTTTTGCAGTTTAGTTTTAAATTTATAAGTCAATTTAAAAAGTTTGGTAGCAAAGAGTTTTCATACATAGAATAAAATGGGATAGATTTTATACGAGGAAAAATGAATGATTCCGTACGTTTTAGCATTGAACTCTGAAAAGTCTTTTAAATGGTTGTTTAATATGGTTGTTTAATATGGTTGTTAATCGACTATGCTGATGTTTGTTACTCTGATCTATCCCAAGAACTTCTTAACAAAATGGATCGACTTCTTAACAACTGTATTCGCTTTATTTTCGGGCTTCGTAAATATGATCACATTTCTTCCTTCCGTTCTCAGCTTAAATGGCTGCCTATCCGTCAGAGGAGATCCCTTAGATCCCTCTGCATGCTCTTCAACATCATGAACGATCCTTGTACTCCTGATTATTTAAAACAATATTTTAAAGTGTTGGGCGGTTCTCATGATCTTAACCTTCGAGCTTCCAAAAACTTACTTCTCCATATTCCTTCTCACCGCACTGGGTTTCTATCTAAATCTTACACTGTCTCTACTATAAAACTCTGGAACGTCCTTCCCCTTGACATAAAAAAAGCTGAGAGTAAATTTTCATTTAAGCGTAAAATACGGAACTATTACCTGTCCTCTCTTACATAGCGATCTTTGTTGTCATAGTTATTATATTTAAATTTCTGTTTTATATAGAATATGATATTTATTATAATATTTATTAGTCTATTTTTTTAGAAATTATTTATGTATTTTATTAGTTAGATAGTTTATTAATATCCGAAATTTAATTATTGTTCATTTTTTATTTATTTTTTGTACTCCTACCACTATTGTGTCCTTTTTAACCCAAAGGTTGACTGGTAGAGAATGCCTTGCTGCATTAAGTCCGCCTATGTATGACCATTGTACATGAAGTTTAAATAAATAAATAAAAAATATATTTAATTACCAGTTTTAATTTAATTATTTTCACACCAACATTTGCCTAAAATCGAATAGGCTGTATAGACTGTTTTCGTTGTAAAAAATGTCCAGTTGCAAAAACGCGCCTTTAGTTATAAGTCAATTTAAAAAAGTTTAGTAGCAAGGAGTTTTCATACATAGAATAAAATGGAATAGATTTTATACGAGGAAAAATGAATGATTCCGTACATTTTAGCATTTAATTCTCAAAAGTCTTAAATGGTTGTTTAATGATTTAATTACCAGTATCAATTTAATTATTTTCACATCAACATTTGTCAAAAATCGAATAGGCTGTGTAGGCTGTTTTCGTTGTAAAAAAAATATGTCCAGTTGCAAAAACGCGCGAACAATTTATTTTTTTGTTAATAAAAAAATCTAATTCTTTTATTTGTTTTTACTATTTCCCACAACTGTATTGAAAAATATCGTGTGATACACGGGCGTGTAGGTTATTGCAAACTCGTGTCATTAAAAACCCTCGCCTCCGGCTCGGGCTTGTTAATGACAGCTCGTTTGCAATAACCTACTTTCCACCCTTGTATCACAATGTACTATTATTTGTTGTACTCTTCTTTTTGCCTGGAGAAATGCTCAGCAGTTATGTGTGCCTCCAAACCACTAAAACTCCACGTTGTCCTCCTGTGCCGGTATGGTACATATGTGGTGCATATGGTAGGCACACGGGTACGCCTTAGTACTCATCCGTGAACCCAGCGCGACTGTCCGTCACCGAACCCTTCTCTGGGGAGTCCCACATAACCGGCGCACCAGAACACATTGCACGCCGTGACCACCCATTCATTGTACCTGGACACTGTAGATATATTTGCTAAGCATATTCGGTGCGTCCCTTGGTCTAAGTTATTTTCGGTTATGAATGACCGTAGTACCAACTGAATGCTTTGCCAGAATGATGAATGTTCGCTCAAAAGTGCACTTCGAGGAAATTCGGTCAACATTCCGCATTGTTTACTTATGTCTACTAACAGTACTAACATCCGCTCAAATCTTACGTCCATTTATTTTCAAAATATTTGGCATAGTCATGTAGTGTTTGCTTTTGGAATCCTTGTTTATTTAAACTCTGGGAAATTAATAGGATTGCTCATAACATGCAAATTGTTCAGGGCTACGGTGGCATTCTGAATATATGTATGTAGAAAATCATAATTTCGACAAAAAAATAATATTTTCTATTTTAATTATGAGAGATACCTAACTGTTGCTGTCCAAGTGTAACTTCAACTATCTACTTATGTATGTGTTCACTTGTAGGAATTTTCCTTCCATTATCAACAACTTTAAACCTACTGCTAGTAATTAGGAATTACGAGTATCATTTAGAAATCCTTACACTAGTAAGTACGTAGATAAAAAATAGGAAATTTTATCACAAGATGCGTAGATACTACCCGATGGGAAATTCCATTGGCAAAAATGACTTCATACAAAATTGGGGGTGTTGAATTTTGATAAATCCTTTCTTGGAGTTCAAATTCGTTAAGTACAATTGGATTTTTTAAGCATTCGACAACCCCTCCGGTGGGTTCTCGTATTGTCGAGGCGGGGAGGCTCAGTAGCCATGGCTTGCTCACCCACGGTGAAGCGCAGACGAGGAGGGGCCGCTCGTCAGGGCTTTTGCCGACTAAGCCGACGACGTAGTGGCCAACAGGTAGGTTGCGGTGCCGCTTGGTAACTGAGGCAGGCCGCGATGTCGTATGGAGCGTCCCAGGTCCCATACGATAATCGTGGCTGAGGGTTGAAGGCCGCGGCGGGAGAGGATTGCCGGTATTTCGGTCCACCGCTCTCCCTACCTTCCGCGACCTGGACGGGGTCGCCACCGGCTGATAGTGGACGCGGTGGGAGGTCCCTATCCCCTGCGGCCGAAAAGTGGTAGGTGGCGGGGCCACTAACCTGACCCGTCACAGGAGGACCAAGGGTGCCATAAACGGGGTCGTCTGGCGCCTATGTGCTGGTTTTGTCCCTGTGGTGGTCACAGAGTGCAATGTGTGCTGGTGCACCGGTGATGGGGTGTACACCCCGCAGGAGGGTCGGGTGACGGACGGCTCTGGCGGGTTCGCGGTGAGTGCTAACGCGTGCTCGTGTTCCCGCCATAAGCGGCATAGGAGGACACCGTGGAGTTTTAGTGGGTTAGAGTCAGTAGGTGGCAGCACAGTATGCATTATTATAGAGTGTTTCCACACGATAAAAATGCATTCGTCTAAAGTAGAACTAGCAGCATAGCAGGGCGTTTACTAACATTACTTTGAAAACCAGTCGATAAGTAGATAGCTTCTTGTGTAATTTTCAAAGAGAACAATCATATAATGTTACTGTTTCTCGCTTCCATTATTACGTGAACATGAAATCATGTGATTTCGTCGGATTTCATTAGGAAAGCGACGGGCTACCGAGAAGGCTCCGTTTCGTTGGGTAACAGGGCAATAACGGATGATTGCATAACTAGTTGCCGACGAGAATTCTGCTAACACCGCAATTTTTGCAGAATATTAGATATTGTTTTTTATCATAACTGTAGTGCATAATAGCAATTTGACAATATTTTTGTATTGAGCAGATTATGCAGTTTTATTCTTATTTTGCTTAAATATGGTTTGTTATTCGTAAGTTAATACGATACGTGTGCAAGCCTTGCGTGAGTTGCACTAAACAGTATCAACCAAACAATATCAATAATTGCACGCGTGCAGCGCACGAGCAGCTCGCGAGCAGGTCGTTAGCGGCGCATTTGTGGCGCATTCGCCAGTTGTGAAGAAAGGTGAAACAGCTGCAGATTGTATTGGCTCTGGCCTTTGGGGAATCATCTTGGTGAGAAGATTGGCCAGCTGGACTCTGCGTTACCGAGTGCCAGCTGTTACGTGGCTGGTCGAAGCACAACATCTAAATTAAAAACTGTAAATGGAGTTATGAAGAACAAGAAGATCAGCTGCAGTTGCAAGCATTTTGAGTAACACTTTACGTGAACAACAGACTTTTTAATTTGATAAATACCTATATTTTTTTACAGAAAATAAAATTGTTGAGCGCATTTCCACAATTTTTCAGACAAGCTCCGTGTCAGATGCAGACCATTTGCAAGCACTTCAGCAAGCTAATGAACAGTCCCTTTGTATAGTACAGTATTTTACTTGTTTTATTATAATTGCAAAAGACTCGGCCAGAAAAGGTTAATTCATGTAAAAGAAAGGGCCTTTTTTCTACCGCCCTTTATTTTCCATGAGCACGTATCTCGACACGAGGCCACGTTGTTGTTATATGTTTTTGTCAGGTTCGTAATAGACTTGATATAAGGGTGTCCCTATCCACCGTTGGGAAAATTCTATTTCAATAATGTCTACATCTGACTGTATAATATTACCATTATAACACTCGCATTTGCCTGGAACATTACCGTAACCAATTTGCTAACGAGATAGAATATTATCAGCCTAATATGTATAGGTCAGACTGAAATAGCCATTAAAACATCGTCGCTCAACTATTTATCGTAACTAAACCGAGTAATGTATCATTGACCTCATCAGGGGCACTACTCGAGTCATCATTCTGATCATGAGCCAGGGGCGGCGCCAGGAAGTGTTTAACGTTTCCATTTTAAGGCCATGCGATCTGGTTCCCTCTTTAGATAATCTCTAATGCGTATTGTATCAGTTTCAAACTAATCACACACACTTTGACATCTCTAGGTCAGCCCAGACGGCTGGAAGCAAACACTTACCTTCATTATTTTAAACTTTTATTTCAGACTAGCAGATGATAAAAGTGCATTTATTTGTTAAGTAAACACGATAAATTTTATATTGCCTTTGAAATCGTGAGACGAAAC
Organism: Anorthoa munda; assembly: GCA_945859665.1. Lineage (NCBI taxonomy): Eukaryota > Metazoa > Arthropoda > Insecta > Lepidoptera > Noctuidae > Anorthoa > Anorthoa munda. The sequence continues at coordinate 41,065,714 of OX243897.1, read as the reverse complement.
TCGCTTCATAAACACACAAGGCTAGGAAAAATACTTCGTGGCAATTTATAGAGACGAAAAATCAAAGGTGACGGCAATTTGTATTAATTGCTTCTCTGCGCACGTTTTTCTGTGATTTTTTTGTAGGCCGATGTCCTGACGAGACCGATTGATCGCTAATCTGAAATTCGTGGGTTGTACTTGTATTTGCCCACAAAAAGCCCCTTGACCGTCCACCGACTCTACAGTCGGCACACAGTGGAAAGCCCTGAGTCGTACACTTCAGTGCAAGATTTACAAACGGAAAGTTCGTAGGGTCAACGTTCTCGTGTTGATCTGTGTATCTCACTGACACTGATCGAATTTTAATTAGTATCTTTAGTTTGTAGTCGCGTTCTCGAATAATGTGATCGATTAAGTTGAATATGATAGGCGCTGTAGACACGGGTAATTTTATACTCGAAGAGAGAATGGAATAACAATAAGTACTTGTAGAGATGCTCGAAATGTATTTTCATACCTCTAGAAATAATTTTCGAGAGATGGGAGTAGATTTTCACAGGCTCGGGTAACAACGACAAATTAATTGTTCAAAATCAGATTATCTCAATGTTATGCAATAAAGATCTTATGCTTTTTATAATGACTTATATGTTAAGAGGCCATGTTTGAGTTCATTCAAAAGTTTGTCTTTCATAATGGGTAGTTACTACTTTCTAAAAGGTTAGATTTTCTTCAAACATAAGCCATTGAAAGTTAAAACTTCAATATTATATAGTAATACAATTAAACCTTTTATATATGTAATAATAGGGCTACATAATGGTCGGTATTATGTTGCTTTATTATTGAATAATTGTTTGTGGTCACCCTTTTGTGGTGGTTACAATTCGAAAGGTCTCTTAAAGTCAAGCTAAAGGTCAAAACATTAAAATAGGTAACTTTATCAAAGCATATGGTAAAAAAATCCTGCCATAATTTTTCAATCCATTTGTTTACCAGAGTTTATTTGCTTTTCACATTTTATTTACCGCTTTAAGAGTGCAAAAATAACATTTTCCTGTTATTATCATCGATGATTTTGTTGATAAAGACTCTTTGATAGTTTGATGAAAACTTGTTTTGGCTACACATTTCAAAAACTTCTTTAATTCTGTATCTGGTTCGTCTTATGATCTAAGGTATCGATTGAGGAGAAATCATAACACATACTCTGGTTTATTTAAAATCAAATATGATTACAGAGATGTTATATTTTATTTAGATCTTTATAAGAAGTCTGCTTACTTTTTAATGCAGTTGAAAGCCGAGGTGTTGAAGTACTCGTATAACCGGACGTGGTCTGTCTGAGGAGTGTCAGTTGCTGATCACGAACACGTCAATGATAAATCAGGCGCCACCTAAGCAGTTTACGATGTCTTAAAACTCTCAGCTAATAATATTTTTCAGCAATTACTCGCGCAAAGTTTATTTTTTCTCTACATCAATGATAATTATATTTTATTGCCAGAATTAATTGCCTAGGGCGAGATAAACTAAATAATCAAAGTAATATCAAATGCATACAAACAAATAATAGTTAGGTGTGCAAATATTATTTCTCGGCAGTTTCCGAAGATCAATGCCAATACGTTTACGCAATCTAGTTATTTTAGGGTTAGTCTGAATTTTGATATGGAGCTGCAGTGTCTGCCAGGGGTGGCCATGCAACAGATGAGTACTTGAGCGTGATTGAGTAAGGACTTCGGTCACGAGTTATCGACAAGCTCAAAATAAATTGAAAAAGAACGTAAAATTAAGAGCAAGTTTAAAAAAAAAACATTAAACAATATAATTATATTTGCGTTGAACGAACCAACTTACACCCAAAACATAGAAAATATATGCCTACAATTGCCTTTACAGTAAAAACAATAAACAGTGAAGCGTAAATACATAACAAAACAATCACCTAAAACAATGGTAAAACAAGAGAACAACGCTTTGTATTCATCCTTTGATTGGACTTAAAATAATTATTACAATATACACATTATTACAGATGCTGGTCAAAGTCCCGCGTCAATGCCTTTCAACAGACGGATAATAAGACTTGTTTATTATATTGCGACACTGTTAAATTTCAAGGAACTGATAATATTTTGACGAGACCGTGACGCGGTGCGGACACTAACGTTGGAAAATTTTAAGAACAAACAAACAGCCGTTAGGAAAAGTTCTGGTTCAGTTATTATTAGACCGATACGAATATAATTACAGCTTTCTAATTATACTACGCGAGATTTTCCTTCATTAGTTACATTACGGCACATCTGCCATAAACTTCACGCTGATGTCATCCGACTTTGCTCGCGAATCTTACTAAAACACTATACTACACTATAAATCCAAAAGTTTGAATGGATGTATGTTTTGTTACTCAATCACGCCAGAACGGCTGAACGGATATGGATGAAGTTTGGCACAGAGATAGATTATAGTCTGGAATAGCACATAGGCTAAATTTTATCCCGGTATAATGTTCCCTTGGGGTGATAAAACAGTTTTCACGTGGGCGAAGACGCTGGCAGAAGCTAGTATTTTTTATGTTGTGTTTACTAAAAGTTTGGGATTTTCCCAATGTGACAATTTTGGGTTAGCAGGTGATTCATTCTATCATCCTGTTTTTGTTTGCCTTTTTATTAGCAGAATTCTTAGTCATCATAACACTTAAACAAACTGAATAAATAAAATGCAAAGAGTTAAAAAAAAAACTGAATACGTGCAACCATTTATAGCAGTCGTAGACAGAAATAAAAAAATATGTAATTCTGAATTATTGCAAGTTGGCAGTATTAACATCATTCATTATTTCATTAATATAAACATCACGTAAATGATATAACTATTGAAGTTGATTTACATAATAAGACGAAGTCTGCAAACATAAAATGATTTGCCCAGTATTTCCTAGTTCGACTGAGGTCGACTACGATGTAATATGCGACGGTACAAAGATACCACTTGCAAACAAAGTGGCAATAGTTCATAACACCGACCCTCTGGAGAACGCGTCTGGTTAGTACCTAGGTGTTATTGACTCCTAAAGACAATTTCCATTAATTATCTTGGTATTAATGAGAATATTGAGAATCGTATTTTCCATTTAGAAGCTATAACTTGAGATAACTTTTTTTTCTCCAATTCAGATGCCATTAACCCCTAGTATCGAAAAGTCTGATCAAGTTTAGAGAATTGAATAAAAAAGGTATTGTTAAATCAAATAATAGCATTTCTTAAATATTCTCTATGCCAAATAACAAATCAAAGAGATGTGATATATTAATGTTCAACCTGCCACAACCTACAATATCTATATATAATAAAACCGGCCAAGTGCGTGTCGGGCCACGCGCAGTAATAGGGTTCCGAAGTTGCATAATAATGCGGACTAAACAGAGGGTTTTGTTGTTGTTACATGAACATTAGAACGGTTTCAGCGGCTCACAAAGTCTAAAAACGGGTCCACATAGGATGATGTTTTTTTTTATCTATATTCTCGCGTTTGACCACTATCTCGCCTGAGATGGTAAGCGATGATGTGGTCTACGGTGAAGCACGCTTGCCTAGATGTAATCTATTCACTCTTGACTTAACTTGGCTTACTAAATAAGGACTAACTGGTAACTGAAGAAGGAGTTATAAAATCCAACTTCGCAACTGAAGTTAGAAAAATATTATCTATTTGATTACCACCACGGGTGCGAATTGCGAAAGGAGCCGACACGAGCGCGCGTTAAAACCACGGGGAATGGTATAGCTCGTTCCTGGATCCTTGCGTGCACGCTGCTTGTTTATTTCTCTTTCGGAATTAGAAAAAAAATCGTATGTATTCTCCTGTAATCTCCTCTAATACCGTAGATTAGAGGTGAATCCTCTAATCTGCGGTATTCACTATTTCATTCTGGAAAGTTTTACGCTACTCAATCAGTGATGAAGTCGGGTCGAATATTGACTTTATAGATAGATATCGACAAAAGAAAATAAGTAATTTGCTTGGAAATCGAATCTAATTTGACTTTACTTTTACGTTTTAATTACGGACGTCGTAAATACTTCTGCACTAACACAAAATAGACTCTACCGCGCGCATGCGCCCGTATGAACTACGGATTGGTACTGCCAACGACGCCAGCCACTCCAATGCGTTATTCGAGCTTAAACATTATTAATTTAGAAATCATTATTATTAAGGATGTTATGATTTTATTTTTGTATATTTTTACATGGTTCATAAGCATATATTTACTATCTGTTTTACACAGCTAACAACTTTATTTAAGTAATTTTTCAATGGCATTTGTACAAAAATTTTACTGTGCCAAGTACATTTTATAAGTTGGTCGACTATTACTCGTAAACTTGTAAAGCCTGTTATGATTTCATTTTTGTATATTTTTACATGGTTCGTTAGTGTACGATTACATCGCACATTTATAGCACGCTAGCATAAGCATTTTTACCTAATGTAATGTCTAATTATTACTAATCATGTTGAGTACTCTTTCGACCGTTCCATTGTAAACAAGTACAATAAATATTTTATCAAGAATTCAGCAAGAATAGTTTTCTTCCATCACAACTTAGCAAATGTATTAGCAACCAAGTGCTCGTACATAGTGGTCCTTCGAGCTATGTGTTGGTGATTTGTGTTCTCTCGTGTGGCTGCGAATCGGTTCCGTTGGCCTCCCACAAGCGGGAATCCCTAACGCGAATTGAGAAGGCGCATAAGGTTGCACGGAAGAATATCAGAGCACCTACACAGACCAAGTGACAGTGGGCTAGCAGTCCAAGATCGCATCAAGGCATACAGCATCAAGGCATACAGCATCAAGGCAAAAATCAAGTAAGCATCTTAGCATCAAGGCTTCATACAAGACAAGACAAAAACATCAAGAAAAAGCTATATAGCAACCCACAACAGATCGATCTTCAGCAAGTTTCAAGAAAGTTGACGGCGAAAGAACTCCACAATCAGCAGGGAAAATCAACCTAATTAATTGAATTTCCTATTTTTCAAGTATCAAGATGGAAGAACTATTTCACAAGCAGCAAGTTGCCATCAATGGCATGCGACAACTTTGGTCAAATTTCAAGAAAGATGGTCAAGATCGCAAAACTTCAGAATATATCAAGAAGAGAACTGACATTCTGAACAGCTATTGGAACGAGTTTCAGAATAATCATGAAAAATTGTGCATGTATGAAGATAAAACCCAAGAATATTTTATCGGAAACCACTATGAAGAAACTAAGGCGTTCTACATAGAAGTTAGAGATTCGATTCAGAGAGCAAGTCTGATCAAGCCAACCCTGTTTGGACGTCAGCAGCCAGGTGCCTCGACCGCAGAGGGCAGAACTACTCCGGTGAGTCCAATGCCAGCTCCGGAGTATACTACTCGAGGAACTGATAGCAAGTTAGGTGAAAGGTTGCGCAAACAAGCTAGCAACTTCAAAGAATTTTCTCGCTTCGTGACTATCATAGATCTGTCATCCATAGAAGAAAAATGGGAGTTTGAAGACATTTTGAAAACTCTAGAAACCCGTTGGAATGCTGTTGATAGTCTCCACTGGAAAATAGACAGCGAATTTGATGAGGTAGACGAAGATTACGAAACTTCATACACGCAGCATGAGCAGATGTACTTCAATATTAAGAAAGAAATCAATCGTAGATTATTCTCTGCATCCCATCGAGAAAAGTCTACGCCGCAGCTGGATATTCCTATATTCAACGGAAATTACCAGAATTGGGTATCATTCAAGGACTTGTTCAAGGAAGCAATTCACGGTAACCCATATTTATCTGCTGCACAGAAAATGCAATTCCTGAAGAGCAAGATTAAAGGTGAACCAGAACGCCTAATACAACATCTTCCGATCAGTGCGGATAATTACATCGCTAGCTGGGATATATTAAACCACCGTTATAACAACAAGAAACTTATCTTTACTACTCATATTAACACCTTGATGAATATCCCAGTTACGCAACAAGCGACATCGAATCACATCAAACGTATTCATGACGTAACAATCGAGTGCCTTAATGGTATCAAGAATTTAGGTGTCAACATTGACACCTGGGATCCAATGATAGTACACCTGCTCACTCAAAAAATGGATTCCGAAACATTGAACGAATATTTCACTTCACTCAAACAGCCAAGAGAACTGCCTGAAGGAATTTTTAGAATTTCTGGAGAACAAGTTCACTACCATGGAGTCAGCACGTCGTAAGCAAGATACGATACAAAAATCTACAAGTTCTCCTTCAAATTCAGGAAACTATAGATCAAATCAGGGAAAACAATACTACGTCAGCAACAAGGCTACGTCAAAGAGGACCCCTTCTGTCTCCTGCCCAATCTGCAAAGATCATCATGGCATATATTATTGCAATCAATTCAAAGAAATGGCACCAGGCCTAAAGAGAAAAACTATAAATCGACTCAATTTTTGTACAAATTGCCTGTACAATCACAACGAAAAAAAATGCACGTCCAGCAAACGTTGCCGGCAATGCAACGGACAACATAATACGGTGTTACATGACGCCTATGCAAATGAAAACACGACGTCATCGAACGTTTCCGGCCACGTGCCACCCGAGCAAGAATCAAGCCCCGGAGCTCATGTTGCACAGCAAAAACTTGCATCGACAGTTCTTTTAGCAACTGCAATTATCAAGGTGACAGGAGCTGATGGAATAAAAAGAACGATGCGAGCCCTTATTGACCAAGGATCCCAAGTTTCCTTGATCACCGAAAACGCAGCGCAAGAGCTAAAGTTACCACGACAGAACTGCAAGGGAGTTATTACTGGCGTTGGTATAAATGACAAGACCTGCAAAGGAATGTTGAGTATCAACTGTACATCATTGGATGACAACTACAAGTTCAGCACTAATGTTCTCATAATGAACAACATAACAAGAAACCTTCCGAATTCAACATTTTCTAAACCATCATGGGTATTTTTGGAAGAAATTGACTTAGCCGACCCTCAGTTCTACGTCAGCAACCCAGTTGACATATTATTGGGTGCGGATATATATGCTAAGATTATCATGAACAAGATTCACCGAGAAGATTCAGGTAGCTTTATTGCGCAGCAAACACGCATTGGGTGGATTTTGTTCGGCGGGGTCCAAAGTCTTCAATGCAACCTAGTCCTGAATAACATACAAGACATTCAACAATTTTGGGAAATCGAAGATATTCCTGAAGATGATCAAATATCATTTGAAGATGATGAATGCATTCAATTTTACAAGTCGACCACGACAAGGTTGGAAGACGGAAGATATCAAGTGAGACTACCACTAAAGTCAACTTTCAACAAGGATGTTGGGGAATCTAAACACAAGGCAGTCGCTCAGTTGTAGGTATCAGATAGAACGAAAGCTCGCAAAAAACAAATGTATTGCAAACCAATACAAAACATTTATTAATGAATATTTATCTCTCGGTCACATGAAACCGGCGCATAGCAACAAGAAACCAGAGTATTTTCTACCGCATCACTGCGTACTACGTAGCGAGTCAACAACTACGTCACTCCGTGTAGTATTCAATGCATCATCAAAAACTTCTACTGGGATGAGCTTAAATGATTGTATGCATACGGGACCCAATCTGCAAAAGGATCTTATGACACTTATACTGAAGTGGAGACAACATCGCATAGCCTTTATCGCGGACATTGAAAAAATGTTTCGCCAAATTTGGGCACATGAAGACGACCAAAACCTCCAAAAAATCGTTTGGCGAGATTCTTCTGATCAATACGTACAAGAGTATCAACTTACTACGGTCACCTATGGCACCAAGGCCGCGCCATTCTTGGCAATGATGACCCTAAGACAATTAGCGGATGATGAGAGATCAAATTACCCATATGCAGCTCAGGTCGTCGAAGAATGTTTTTACATGGACGATTTGTTACACGGTTCAGACTCTGTAGCATCAGCAAAACAATTACAGCAAGATTTGATGGCAATACTCAAGACAGGTGGTTTCAACTTACGAAAATGGAGGTCCAATTATCAAGAATTGCAAGACAGCACCAGCAAAGGCTGTGACCAGGAGCGTTACGACTTCAAACAAGCTGAATCGACAAAAACATTAGGCCTTCACTGGAATCCGCAACAAGACATTTTCACATTTCAATCCAGGATTGAAACCACTATCGAAACGCAACTTACGAAGCGGAAGTTACTGTCTGAAATATCCAAACTCTTTGATCCCCTCGGTTGGCTCACTCCAGTTTCTACCAAGATGAAAATACTGTTTCAAGACATCTGGAAAGAGAAGAATTTGAATTGGGATGACAAGATTCCCGAACAAATTAACCAAGAATGGACAAAAATTAAACATGACATAGAAAACATAAATCAATGTCAAATACCTCGATGGATAGGTACGGCATCGGCCGGAAACAATATCGAGTTACACGGATTTTGCGATGCTTCGCAGAAGGCATATGCATGTGTCGTGTATTGCAAAATTACAAGTCAATGTGAAACAAAAATAACTTTAATGGTTGCGAAATCAAGATTGGTTCCATGCAACAAGAATATCTCTTTGCCCAAATTGGAATTAAGTGGAGCTCATCTGCTATCTAAACTAATGGTCAAAGTGAAGGAAAGTTTGATCGGTCATGACATCAAAGTTTATGGGTGGACCGATTCAATGGCGGTTCTGGGATGGATACAAGGCGATCCCAATCGCTGGAAAGTTTTTGTTGCCAACAGGGTGCGACAAATAACAAAGGAGATGCCATCTCAATGTTGGCGATATGTGAAGTCGGCGGAGAATCCTGCAGACTGCGCGAGCCGTGGATCAACAAGTCTGAAACTAAAGGAAGACAATCTGTGGTGGAATGGACCCACCTGGCTACCTCACTGTACGCCGGAAGTCCAAGCAAGTCGCCAAACTTACTTCACAGATAAATAATCCCTTAACAAGCAAGTAAATATTGTGACACAAGAAAAGTCACAAGTAAACAGCGTTATCAAAAGACTTCTTAGCAGACTAAGCTCATTTACAATGATTCTGCACGTACTAGCACGTTTACGGCGTCTGGTTATCAGAAAACCAGAAAACACATCAAAACCCTACATTACCTTAGCGGAGCTACGCAAGGCCAAGGTCGTAATAATCAAAGAAGTTCAGTGTGTAGAGTTCCAGCAAGAAATACATGACCTGAAGAAGAAAAACAAAGTGTCCACGTCAAGCAAGATCGTGAATTTGAATCCGTTCCTAGATGAAGAGGGAATACTGCGTGTGGGTGGGAGGCTGCATCATGCTGCGATCAATCCTGAACTCAAACATCCTATAATTTTACCCCATCAACACCGTCTGACAGAACTAATAATAGAACACGCACACAAACTCACATTTCACGGCGGAGCTCGAGTTACATTAGCATGTATCAGGCAAAAATATTGGATAATCGGGGGAAATAATGCAACGAAAAAACAAATACGTCAATGTATTACCTGTAGAAAACAAAATCCTGCCAAACTACAACCCCTGATGGGAGACCTGCCTGCAGCAAGAATCAATCCATCTCGACCCTTTATGCACACTGGCGTTGATTTTACTGGCCATGTCTATATCAAAACCAACAAGGGCCGTGGTGTCAAGACCACCAAAGGATATGTGTCAGTATTTGTTTGCATGGTGACGAAGGCCGTGCATTTGGAACTAGTCTCCGACCTCACAACGTCATCATTTATCGCTGCCTTACGTAGGATGGCAGCTAGAAGAGGCACACCTTGTCACTTGTATAGTGACAACGGCCGCAACTTCGTAGGAGCCAGCAGGGTTCTACAAAACGAATATGAAGAATTGCAGAGAATCATTAATGATGAGTTAATGGCTGAGATAACGGATATGGAGATCATATGGCATTTTAACGCCCCTTCATGGCCATCAGCAGGAGGCCTATGGGAAGCTGCAGTGAAGAGTTTCAAGCAGCACCTCAAGAAAGTGATCGGTGAACAAAAATTGACTTACGAAGAGTTCACCACAATTCTAACACAAATTGAAGCCTGCCTAAACTCAAGGCCACTGTGTGCAATCTCAGAAGATCCTGAAGACCTAGATTTCTTGACACCTTCTCACTTTATAACTGGCGGACCCACGTTAACGTTAGTTGAAACCGAAAGAGATCTGCGAACACGTTGGCAGTTAACACAGAAAATACTACAAGATCTGTGGAAAAGATGGCGTACAGAATATTTAGCACAATTAACTGCAAGAAGCAAGTGGAGGCAACCTCAATCCAACATCAAGTTGGACGATATAGTTCTCATCCACGACGACAACCTCCCACCCGGCAAGTGGGCGATGGGAAGAGTCGTAGAACTACATCCAGGCAAGGACGGCCATGTGCGTGTCGTGACCTTAAAAACGAAAAGCGGCACTATTAAACGTCCCGTCATAAAAGTTTCCATACTTTTAGAACATAAAGAAGTTGCCTCACAGTGCGACACGGCACGAGACAAGAACCAAGACGTGGAACACTGTAACGTTATACGTACATTATTTTATATAATTACTCATATTTTACCACTTCACAAAAATAAATAAATATATTAAATCATCAGAGTAAGAATAAATTCATCAATACGACGCATATTGATCATATTCGCAAACTCGACGTTCTTTTGTCTACACTCGACTAATCACTTTACGGTCATCACTATAGATAACGGTCGCAGGCGCACCGCGCCGCACCCGCATTTCCCCACCGAGCGAGAGAGACATACGCCACCCGGCTGCTAAGGCGAACGCTCGTATATGACGGTCTCTGCTACGCTAGCTAAAGTTTTCATTTTTTGCGCGTAACCGTCACATTTAAAATATTGTTCGCCTCGCAATATATTGTGAAGTGGTTAAAGCTATTAAGTGTTTTTCCAACCCCAGATTGGGGTTCAAGGTCCGGGTTAGAGGAATACCCCGTGGCGCTTCCAACTGGATTCTCCAGCGACCAGCCTACGTTCTACTCCAGACTACTCGTCGAGTACCTGCTTCCACCTGCGGCTTGACTCAGGACAGTACTGGACCACTGAGGGATAATAGAATTCAGCACTTACTTGTAGAACGGCCCGAACACCACCTTGTTGCCCCTCCGGCTTGACTGGTTCTCTTAAATAAATATTTTTGTTAAATGGTTTCCGCCTTCTTCTTATTTCACGCCTTATCCCTAGGAACGTTGAAAGAAGGTAGGAACAATAACCGTTTCACTGGCGCCCTCTAACGTGGTAAAAATACATTGCTGATTCTATTTTTCTTCTTGGTTGTAGTTAGTGTATGTTGTGGTTGTTTTTTTTGTAAAACGTAGTTGTTTGCTTTTGGTTTTCAATGCTACTAAAGTGTACAGTAACTGTATTGTAGGTAAATATAAATTACTAGTAAATTTTGGTCTTTATACCATATTTTATTGTTAAAACATCATTTGTTATTACTTTGAAGCGTATCTAGTCATAAAGAAAATATTGCATCGGGGTGCCTATTCTGGCGCTTTTGTAAAATTTAATAATAATATTTTGTTTTTAAAAATTTCTATTGCTTCAAAGTTATAGTTTTTGCTACAGATAGTACACACTAGTAGCACATTTTTGCTTTTTCCTAATTTAGATTTTATTTCCATTTTTGCTAATTTCATTAAAGGAAAACCAGACGTTCTTTAATTGTATTGTAACAGCACGGAGAACGTTATTGTTTTTTTTTTTTTTTAACTAATTCATTTTCTTTGCGTTGCACCACTTATCCATCTGGTAAATTGTATAACAAATTTTCATCATGTTGCCAGTTAAGTTTCTGTCCTTGCAAAAATCTGAGCTAGATTATGAGGTTCGGATTAGGGGTGTTACTGCTGCGACTACTGTTGAAGAGCTACGAAAACAAATCGTAAAATTAGCTCCAGATTTTCCATCCGATCACATATTAGAGTCTCCACTTGATGTAAGACAGGATCTTAAGGGTTGTTTAGAGGTCCTCACTAAAATACAAGGTAATCTTGATACACCTGACCCTAGTGTACCTACTATGATGCGGATTCAGAATATGCTGAACCATTTGCACAACCGTATTGCGAGGATAACAATTGGTGACGAATGCAAAAAGGAATATGACGACACAGTCAAAGGTTACAAGTTGCTTTCTCAAAGATTTTCCGCTCTTCAAGCTAAAAGACCAGTAACTGGTGCATCTTCCAGCACGAGTACCAGTTCTAGTAATGAATCCGTACCTCCAGCTTCGGATGTACAGAACGCGATTTCAGTAACATGTGATCGGAGCTTATCTGATTTAAGTAAATTAAAATTTAACGGTACAACTTGTGTGCGTTCTTTTATACAGCGTGTTGATGAATTTATCGAAGCTCGAAATATAACGTCAAATAAAATAATAAGTTTCGCTACCGAAATTTTTCAAGGCGATGCTCTTCATTGGTTCCGTGCAGTGAAAGACAGAGTTTCTTCTTGGTCAGAACTCGTTGTCCTATTGAAGGAGGATTTTGATCAGTATGACTACGACTATCGCCTTATTTCCGAAATTCGCTCTCGTACTCAGGGAGAACGCGAAAACATTACCGTTTATCTCTCGATTATGAATGGGATGTTCTCGCGTTTATCCAGGTCTCTTTCCGAAGCGGATCAGCTAGAAATCCTTCTCCACAATATTAGGCCATGCTATGCCAGCACGTTAGCATCTGCGGCTCAAATCTCGACGATAGATACCTTGCGTTCTCTTTGTCGTAATTATGAGACCATTCAGGCTCGCCTGTCACAATTCCAAGAACCTCCTAAGGTTACTTCAGACACTCTAGCTCCTGAATTTGCTTACTCTAAAGATTTAAGTAGGGCAAGTAATAGAACTACTAATAATTATAATAATTACAACAATAATAACTATAATAAGGGAAACAGCTCGAGGAATCAAAATAACAACCAATATAATAATAACAATAAAAATCAAAACTATGTACATGCCGTGGAAGTAAATAAAAACCAGCCTTACTGTCCTAGATGTCGTAGTAACTCACATCACATCCGTCAGTGTCAAGCTAAACGTGATATTGTTTGTTTCAAGTGCGGTAGGAAAGATGTGAAAACACCTGAATGTCCTAACTGCAATAAGACTGAAAATTCAAAAAACTAAATGAGCAGAATTGTAGAAATGTTTCTTCTGACAAGCAAGATTGGAAGAATTGGCTTGATTTTGTTAGAACTTTTTCTTCTACTTACAAAGTATCTACAATTCTGCAAACTAAACCTATAAATGATCCTAGACCTTATGTCAAAATTAAAATTAACGATATAAACGCTTGTGCCTTGCTAGATTCTGGAGCTGCAGTTACAATTTTGGGCAATAATTCCCATTTAAATTTACGGCATTGCACTTTGCACCAGGATCACCACATTGAAATGATAGCGGCTGGCGGCCAATTATTGAAAGATATTGGTTATATAAATTTGCCAATTACATTTGAAGGCCAGTTTCACATTATAAAGGCTTATGTCGTTCCAGAAGTAGACACCTCGATTATTTTAGGTGTAGATTTTTGGCGCGCATTTCAGATTTGCCCTAAATATTTAGGCTGTATTCAATTGTCCAATATCTCTTTGGCAGAGATTAAAACGAACAATAATGAAACGTTCATACATTCTTATGACAACTTATTAGAATCACAAAAAGCAATAGCAGACAACATAATATCACAGTTCAAGTCAATATCAACTGAAGACAAGGGTTTAGGAAGAACAAATATGATTACTCACCGAATTGATACTGGCGACGCCCAACCGATAAAACAGAGATATTACAGAATGTCGCCCGAGAAACAGCGCGTTCTATCGGAGCAAGTAGACGAAATGCTGTCTCTTGATGTGGTTGAGCCTTGCGAAAGTGCCTGGTCCTCCCCTGTCCTTATAGTAAATAAAAAGAACGGTCAACCTAGGTTCTGCCTTGATAGTAGAAAGCTCAATGCAGTCACGAAGCGCGACGCTTACAGTTTGCCATATGTCGCTGAAATTCTTGACAGCCTTCGTGACTCTAAGTACCTCTCGAGCGTAGACCTCTCTAAGGCTTTTTGGCAAATTCCTATTGCAGAAGAGGATCGCGACAAGACCGCATTTTACGTACCCGGTAGAGGAACTCTGCGTTTTAAGACCACCGCTTTTGGACTGACTAACGCGCCTGCTACACAACAGCGTTTAGTAGATATGCTCTTCAATGACATGGAATTTAAAACCTTCGCGTACTTAGATGACATTATTATCATCAGTTCCACATTTGAAGAACACGTTTCTCGTCTCTTACGTGTTTTGGATAAATTAAGACAGGCAAATCTTACAGTAAATTTCGAAAAGTGCAAATTCTTTCGAAGTGAACTTAAATATCTGGGATACGTCGTTGATGCACGTGGTTTGCGAACAGACCCGGAAAAGGTAGAAGCTATCATTAACTTCCCTACCCCTACCAGTAGAAAAGAACTAAAACGCTTTCTCGGTACAGCTACCTGGTACCGACGTTTTGTTCCTAATTTCAGTACCGTCGCTGGACCATTAAATAAATTAACAGCTAATGGAAAAAAAGCACCACCTTTTCTGTGGTCTCCAGAAGCTGACGCGGCCTTCAATGCTTTAAAGGAATGTCTTGTTACCGCACCTGTACTTTCATGTCCAGTTTACGACATGCCCTTTGAAGTACACACCGACGCTAGCAATTATGGAGTTGGTGCCATGTTAACGCAGACTCTAAATGGAAGGGAACACCCCATCGCCTACATGAGCAGATCTTTAACCAGTGCCGAGAAAAACTACAGCATCACCGAAAGGGAGACTCTCGCTGTGTTGTCTGCTCTCGAGCACTGGCGTTGCTATCTCGAAAACGGACAGACGTTTAAGGTGTATACCGACCATTCCGCGTTAAAATGGTTCCTTTCGCTCGATAATCCGACCGGCCGATTGGCTCGTTGGGGTGTGCGTTTGTCATCATTCAACTTTGAAATCAAACACCGCCGCGGAGTTGACAATGTCATTCCAGACGCACTTTCTCGTGCTTTCCCTAATGCCGCCGTCTGTCTTGCCAACGCTGTTGTAAACACAGACGACACATGGTATAAAAATATATATAATGGTTGTCTTAATGATCCTAGCCATTTCCCAAATTTTCTAATTAAAAATAATTCTTTGTTTCGGATTTCTAAAAATAAATCGCCGCTTACAGCTGAATTCACATGGAAGGAGGTTGTCCCAAGTGAATTTCGAGAACAAGTAATTGCTGAGAATCACTCAGAGCCAACAGCTGGACATCTTGGCATTTTTAAAACTTATAGGCGTTTATCACTTAACTACTATTGGCCTGGAATGCACCAATCCGTCACCAAGTTTGTTGGTTCCTGTTCTGTTTGTTTAACCTACAAGGCACAAAATCACACTACATTGGGTGAAATGGGTCGCCCTAAACAATGTTCAAGGCCTTTCCAGATGATCTCAATTGATTTTGTTGGTCCCCTTCCGGTTACTCGCAAGCAGAACAGTTATATGCTCGTGATCACATGCTGTTTCTCGAAATTTTGCCATATCTTTCCTCTACGTCGCGCAACTTCGGATGCAGTGATTAAAATACTAGAGGATTTGATATTTCTAGTTCATGGTATTCCACAAACCATTTTTTTGGACAACGGTAGTCAGTTCATCAGTTCTGCGACTGATGCCTTATTCAAAAAATATAAAATCCCAAACGTGTACTTCACACCTAAATATACTCCGCAAATAAACACCGTTGAGCGATACAATAAGACGATCGTAACTAGTTTGGCGACATTTGTTGAAAACGACCATAGAACTTGGGACACTTTTATTCCCAAAGTACAGTTCGCAATCAACAACTCAGTCAATGAAGCCACCGGTTACACACCTTCTTTCCTTGTGTACGGTAGAGAACTCGTCCTGTGTGGATCGCATTACACGGATAGTGATCTAGGCGATGAAGTGTTTTTCTTACCGCGCGATTTGTATGCCGAAAACCTAGGTTGTCTTTCATCAGTATTTAATGATGTGCAGGCTTCATTGTGGCAAGCACATGTAAAGAATACTGCACATTACAATCTACGTAGGAAACCCGCAGAATTTAACGTTGGTGATATTGTTTTTAAACGTACCTTCATTCTAAGCGACAAAGATAAATACTTTAGTAAAAAACTTGCACCGAAATTTTTAAAATGTCGTGTCATCGAAAAGCGATCACCTCTCGTGTATGTTTTAGAAGATATGTCCGGTAAAAATATAGGCGTCTGGCATATCAAGGATTTAAAGTTAGTTAATAATAAAAACAAGTAAAATTAATTCAAATATGTACGTGGAATCATAAAATATTATCTTTACTTCTTCAAATTGTAATTAACATTTTAACATTTTAGTCACCTGTGCAATTATCACAGATGATCTTTTTTTTTTTGCATGAAAGGTCACGTTAACAACACTCTTATTATGTTGTTGCCGTTTATTTATTAACAAGATGACGGTTTGTTAGGTTGAGAGAAAGAGGAAATATGAATAAGTAGTGTTAATTGCAAATTGAGGTAAGCGGTCGGGTTTTCTTAAGGAATAAAACCCTTTCCGTGACGAGGGGGGTAATGTAACGTTATACGTACATTATTTTATATAATTACTCATATTTTACCACTTCACAAAAATAAATAAATATATTAAATCATCAGAGTAAGAATAAATTCATCAATACGACGCATATTGATCATATTCGCAAACTCGACGTTCTTTTGTCTACACTCGACTAATCACTTTACGGTCATCACTATAGATAACGGTCGCAGGCGCACCGCGCCGCACCCGCATTTCCCCACCGAGCGAGAGAGACATACGCCACCCGGCTGCTAAGGCGAACGCTCGTATATGACGGTCTCTGCTACGCTAGCTAAAGTTTTCATTTTTTGCGCGTAACCGTCACATTTAAAATATTGTTCGCCTCGCAATATATTGTGAAGTGGTTAAAGCTATTAAGTGTTTTTCCAACCCCAGATTGGGGTTCAAGGTCCGGGTTAGAGGAATACCCCGTGGCGCTTCCAACTGGATTCTCCAGCGACCAGCCTACGTTCTACTCCAGACTACTCGTCGAGTACCTGCTTCCACCTGCGGCTTGACTCAGGACAGTACTGGACCACTGAGGGATAATAGAATTCAGCACTTACTTGTAGAACGGCCCGAACACCACCTTGTTGCCCCTCCGGCTTGACTGGTTCTCTTAAATAAATATTTTTGTTAAATGGTTTCCGCCTTCTTCTTATTTCACGCCTTATCCCTAGGAACGTTGAAAGAAGGTAGGAACAATAACCGTTTCAACACCAGCAAGCCCAAGCATCCTCAACAAGAAGGTCAACGAAAAGCAAGTTCAACTTGACAACCATGGTCACTGCTCTCATGTTATTTTTCACATTCATTACAAGTGCAGAATGTAACATGAAGATAGCCCCATTCCAAACAAGTCAAAGCTTGTATTTTGACAAAGTAACCGACATGATGCTTATCAGAGACGATTGGAATATTGTGGTTTACTACAACATGGATACGTACTGGCAATCAACTGCAAGGTTCAATGAATACATCCAATCGCTCAAACAAACATGTGACATCATACAAGGTCAAGTTCACTGTGACGTTATCATACAGCAGCTACGTCATGCGTTCTCAGAACTAGAGCACTACAACCAAGTGTTGCAAAGTCAGCATTCCGGCACGCGACCCGGGACACTGCGTCAGCGCCGAGGCCTTATCAATGGCGTGGGATATATCGCTAACAGCCTATTCGGAGTGCTCGACGAAAATTTCGCTGAAAAATATCGCAAGGACATTTCTCTCATTCGAGAAAACGAAAAGCATATAGTTTCTCTCTGGAAAAATCAGACTTCACTCATGGAAGCAGAAAACAACCTTCTTAAGCGCACAGAGCATGATATGAACCAGCAACTTAAAATGATAAACCGTCACATGAATAAGTTACACGCAGCAGTGGACCAATTGAAAAACAACATTGAAGCTAACAGCATCATTAATGACTTCAACATGGGAGCTATAATAGCAAGTAATATGATGTATAATTTAAAGAGCATTCAGAATACGTTATTAGACACCGTTACTGACATATACAATGGGCGTTTCAACTTACATTTGATTACACCCGAACAACTCATGAACGAGTTAAGCACGATTTCAAGCAACTTGCCCAAGGACGTATCCCTGCCAATTGACAACATACACTCGGACCTTCGGAAGATATATGATCTGCTGGAAATAAAAACAAGACTTCTGGAAGACATTATCATCTTTGAGATCAAACTACCTCTCATCAGTCGAGATTCATACGAAATCCTCAAGATAATTCCGATCCCCAAGACAGTGGGCCAAGGTGACATGATCAGCATAAACTCAGTATCTGAGTTCATATCTATCAACATGAAGAAAGATACCTATATTAACCTGTCGGAAGAAGACTTGAGATCATGCCCAACCGTTTCGGGAGTTTATTACTGCCACATATTAAAACCGATTTACCAAATTAAAGGAGACAAAAATTTCTGTGAAACAGAAAATTCGGAATGCAAAACAACAACAACCTTCTGTAAAGATAAATTGCAAGAAACATACACATTGAACAGATATTTTTACTTTTGCTGTGATAGGTGTCACGTTCGAACAATATGCGGCGATCAAATAACCGCACATCAGCTGGCACAAGCCTGACTATTCAATATAGGCCAAGGATGCATCGTCAAAACAAACAACTTTACCCTGTATTCACACAAACTTCACATAACTGAATTAAGGACGAACGCAGATATTTATGCACCAGTGATTGCCCCTATCAACCACATTATCAACATCAGCATACCTAAACTAGTTTTGAACAACAAAACTGAAGATTTAGAACAAGAAATCAGCGAAGTAGACAAAAGGATACAGTCTATGAAAGCGGCAGATGTGATGTTACCTGATGATCTATCTTATCATGATATTCATCACTACGCTGTGATCTACATTTTAGTTGGAATATTGGGCATCGCTGCAATCGTCATTATAGCTCGCCGTACGCGATGTCGATGGCGAGTTCCATTGTCACCACCACCGTCCGTTGCTGAGGAATCAAGAACAGGGCCTGCTGTGCCGCGCCACGGGAGCAACAGCTATACAAGGGAAACAAGTGGACACCTCGACTGCGTGCGCGTCCATGTTCCTCGCAACCCTCGCGTCCATATAGGAACTTCCCCTTAATTAAGTTTATATAATTAATAGCTCTAAACTTTCATTATCATGTAGTTAACAAACTTTAAGCTATTTTTGTAAATCTATCTATTCTTGTTTATTGTGTATCCTTCCTATCTCGTCCGGGAATATGTACGATTACATCGCACATTTATAGCACGCTAGCATAAGCATTTTTACCTAATGTAATGTCTAATTATTACTAATCATGTTGAGTACTCTTTCGACCGTTCCATTGTAAACAAGTACAATAAATATTTTATCAAGAATTCAGCAAGAATAGTTTTCTTCCATCACAACTTAGCAAATGTATTAGCAACCAA
The DNA here is from genome assembly GCA_945859665.1 of Anorthoa munda. NCBI lineage: Eukaryota > Metazoa > Arthropoda > Insecta > Lepidoptera > Noctuidae > Anorthoa > Anorthoa munda. The sequence goes on along the minus strand of OX243897.1, from coordinate 41,046,079 downwards.
GTGCTCGTACAGTTAGTATTATATTTACGCTGTTTTACACAGCAATCAACTTCATTTAAGTAATTTTTCAATGGCATTTGTACAAAATTTTTACTGTTCCAAGTACATTTTATAAGTTGGTCGACTATTACTCGTAAACTTGTAAAGCCTTGTTATCCGTGATAATTTTCCTTTTAATTTCATTATATTTACTACTGCCGTAAATTTTTTCACATAGCCAAGAGCAACCATTTCGCTGGCAGGGGGGGGGGGACACTTGACTCTTACATAAATTTGCAACTTAAAGCTTAATATTACGCAAACGAATCTCTGTATTGAAAAATGGTTTTAACAAACCCATAATATTTTTGAATGGCCTATCCAACGATACCCCACACTATGGGATAGATGAGAAAAAAAAAATACATGCCCACTTTACGTCTATGGGAGGTACCCGAAAAAAAAAAATCATGATTTTATGTTACCACTTTGTTGGCATAATTAATATGTATATACATGCCAAATTATAGCTTTCTAGTACTTAGATTCTCTGAGCTAAGCTGCGGACGGACAGACGGACAGAGCGAAACTATAAGGGTTCCTTGTTGACTTCGGAACCCTAATAAAAGAAGAAACTGACTGACTGATCGATCAACGCTCAGCCTCTCTGCAAATTTGGCAGAAAAGTTCCTCAACTGACGTAAGTGAGCACTACGAAATATTTTTTTGAAATTTAACCCCTAAGGGGGTAAAAAGGAGAGTGAAAGTTTTTATGAAAAATCTAATTACTACGGCCAAAATTTTTGAAACTTGGCATAAATAGTAATCTTTATGATAAAGGCTGTCATTAATAATGAAACTTGGCACAAATATTAACCTGAAATAAATAATAAAGGTTGCCATTATTAGTTTTCAAAACTACCCCCAAAACTATATTTAATGGGATGTTAAAGTTTTTTTAAAGAATCTTATTTCTTGGTTTAAAAAATTGATAGTTGACATAAATACCAACCTAAGTAAACAATTAAGGTTCTCAGAATAAATTTAAATTTTTCGAAATTATCCCCGGAATATATTCGTGCCAAGTTTCAAGTTATTAATAAACTTGAAACTTGGCACGAATACTAACCGACATAAATAATAAAGGTTTTTATTATTAGATTTTCGAAACTACCCCCAAAAGACGATTCAGGCAATATTAAAGTATTTTTGAAGAATCTTATTTCTTGGGTTAATAAACTTAAAACTTGACACAAATACTAACCGAAGTAAATAATAACGGTGATCATTATTAGTTTTTCGAAACTAACCCAAAAGTAAAAAAAAAAAATCTAAATCATGTTTATTTTTCTTCCACAAATAACACTTATCAACTAAAAACTTAAAAACGGAAAAATAATGTTAATTATATGACACATTGTTATTTGCGGGAGACTGGTGCCTGGACTAAGCCGTAACCTGTATTTCAGGACACCAGAGACCCCCCTACAGGAAATAAATATAATTATACATATCATCAACTACTTACAAAAACTACTACTATATTAAGCAAGAATTACTTCTTTTTATGTTACAAGTGCAAACACTTAATGTGAAGGTTATGTATATATTATAATGTGAAGTGTAGTCAAGAGTGTGAGTTTGTGTTAAGGGGATTTGTGTTTTGTGAGACGATTTAAGGGGTGCTAAAGTTTTTTTGAAGAATCTTATTACTTACGAATTTTTGGCAATTCATCCTTTAAATAGGAGTTAAAAGTTCTTTACATGTTTTTTTTTTCATATAGAGAACTTTAAAGAACCTTAATTCTTTAGAGATAAAGTAAATAATCAGAATTGACAAAAGGTTTTTTAAAACTACCCAGAGTTTACCCTCCAGATAGGGGGTAACGGGGTGTTAAAGTTTTATAAAGGAATCTTACTGCGCAATCTGACTAACATAAACGAAAAATAATAAATAAAAGAGAAGAAAACAAATTGTGAAACAAAATATGAATCTAGTTGCACATTCGCAAGCGTCTCTATGGAGAGAACAATGTGCAAGAAACTCCACGGAAACTCTTTTCCATCAGTTTTAATCATAAATATTTGGTTACATCATTCTTGTTGGAAAAATAAATATGTGAGAACGATGTAAAAAGACGTGCACTTAAAAACGTCTAGCGTAAAAAAAAACAAATCAAAAATAAAATAAGTAGGTACGTAATTCAAAGCAGGCTGAAGCAGCTAAGTTATGACTAATCCCAATTGATGGCGCCCGTTCACGAATATGACGCATGGATTGGCACCACTCAGCTCAACCATCATGAACGGAACCGAATGATCCAACACATGTGCCACCAACAGAGAGACATTTGAGAGAGAACGACACACTCAAATGCCAGGGCACACACAAGTCAACGAACGACACATAGGTACAGTGAATGGTAGATTTACAGTCGGGACATAGTACTCACATCAGAAAATGCAAGCAGTTTTAAAATACTAAAAGAAATTGAGTTTACACCTTAGATAAAGTACCTAAAGATTAAGCCTTAAAATGAGCTTGATTGATAGAGCGAGATGGCTAATTGGCAGCTCCATGTAAATAATAAGGACAAAAGATTATTTTTTGTCTTTGTCACCATGGCCGGTTTCTGTTGTTTGTCAAACTCTAATACAACGGCATGTTTGACAAACAAACTCGGTTTTGTTTGATTTTCTGTGATTTCGTGGTATTATGTGTTAATTGAGACAAGGAATTTGGGTTATTTATAGATAATAAGTGTCAGTGTGATGGTGGGTTGTAGTGTTCTTGTTCTTGTTGTAACACCAGAACTAACTATTGTTGTCTCATGTGCGGCCACGCCAGTGCTTAATCTATAGGTACTTTATCTAAGGTTTACACAATACAAATATATTCATACATTCTTCAGCAGGTCCAACAATACTTCAAAACTTTTCTGCCCATCACTTGTTTTTGCGCCTTAGTAGCTGCGGAGCAGGACCAGCACTGAGCCAAGCACTTTTATCAGTGGTGTATCCCCCAACTTATAATATGTTTGCCTGCATAGTGTGCGTTTTATACAAGTTTTAAATTTCGTCTCATTCAGTTCTAAAATGTGGGGAGGTATTTTATTGTAATAGTTTAAACAGTACCCTATAAAAGATGATGCTACTTTAGCCAGCCTGAAACCTGGTTGAATTTATTGGTCCCTATTTCTAGTAAGATAATTATGTCTGTAGCCGTTTTTACTAAAAATATGTAAATTCTCTGACTTGGCTATTTCAGACTTACATTAACTATATAAGTCGAGCAGCCTTCTTGCGTATGTTATTACGGCAACGCAAAGGGTTTGACCGCTATCAATCGACCAATCACTAAGACGGAAATCCTCATCGCGACATTCATCTCGCATGTTTTTTCTTCAGCGTTGCCTGCGATGTCCAAGATAAACTTAGAAAGCACATATGAATTTGAAAAGTCACATTGGTACTTGCCCGGATTTGAACCCACGACCTCAAGCACGAGAGGCGAGGTCTTAGTCACTAGGTATTTTCGTAATTGGTCCGTACCAGAGATAAACTGTTATTAAAATTCAAACAAATAATTTTACCTCTTTATACTTAACTAGCTGTCCGACGCGGCTTCGCTCCCGTCAACTGGATACCTACCTACCCTACCCTACCTACCTTACATACTGAATGTTGCGTAACTTTAACCGTTTACGCAGCGCACGCAACGGAAGCTCCCAAAAAGGAATAATATTTCCCGTTTTTGCAACATTTTTCATTTATCTCTCTTTACATTCCTCGTTATAATGGACTATCCAACACAAAAATGTTTTTCATTTCCAACAAGTAACTACTGGTTATAGGCGAATAATGAGATTAGCGCGTTCGAACAAACAAACAACCTCTTCAGCTTTCCTTTAAATAATCCCTTTCTGTATCTCTGAATATTGCCATTCTATATTAGGTCATCGACTCCCTTCGTCCAACATTCCATTACGTGTATTTTTGTGTAATGATAAAACTTGGTGTTTGCTCATTTTTGTTACCGAACTGTTGATTGGCTCGTGAGGGAGCTCCACTAGAGACTACTTATGTAATTATTAAGATGGAACTGTCAATGAGAGAACTCCATGGAGGAAGCGCGGTCGTTTACCTTTCGATTAATAATAGATAATATTTATATCTGGTAATTACACGAATATTTTGTGTTTTATTTTCTCATAGTTTTATGGTAGATACTAACAAAATTAGCTTAGAAGTACTGTAATCAAAAAAATTCTGCCTACCCCCATGTGAAAAAAGCGTGAGTTTATGTATGTATATATGTACTGTAATATGAAGCCCGTAAAGTTGTTGCATTCACTACCATAATCCGGCTCCCGAGCCCTCTGACAAGTAGAATTCGTTTAAAACTAAAAGCCGAAATTAATTAATTTCAAATCTTCAGTTATTTTCTAAAGACAAATTATTATTTTACGCTGTTTTGAAACCCAGCGACCTTTACCTAAGATAACCTTATTTTCGACAGCTACCTTACCATGAACATAGACTAAGGTACCCTGAAAGTAGTAGATACCTCTAAGCCTTTCAATGTCACTTGACCCATTAAGACCAGTGCTACGATGCTACGGCGTAGCGGGCAGCCTTCTTAGAGAATTGTCATCGTAGCGCGTCGGCGGATCATTGTCGTAGCTGCGAAGCAAATAAATATGGGTTGGGTAAACAACCCTGTACACATGTGAAAAATTATTGGGTCATTTTCCCCGTCTAATGTGTTTGTATTTGATGTGTTTGTATTTGCTTACAGTACTTTCACCTCAAACCAAAACACCTCGTCCCAAATTGTTTTTTTAAATAAGTCTTGCTGATACAGGAGCCAACAAGATTTTATGGATAAAACTATAACAATGTACTCGTGCGAGCTTGTTCTGGCTTAACAAGATTATTCAGGATCGAGGGGTTAACAAGTAAAGAACATAAATTTTAATAGGTGTTCTTACTCTAATTATCCTTTGATTTATGAGTTTATTGACTTATATACTTATGTTACTTGCATAGCTAAAGAGATAATTTACTAAACTTGGCACCGTAGCAACGAAACTTGAAATCATGTATTTTAATAAGTACTTCAATAGTTCAAAGTCAGTGAAAGCATCTAATATTTTTACTACTGGCTCGGTCAATACCATTGACTTCAAAAAAGATTAGATTTATATTTGAATAGGTGCGAGTATTTATAATAGGATCACATATTTCTCAATGAAAAATTTGATAACATTGATAAGTGCCTTTTTTCTGAGAAATGTATGGTATCTCAATGAAAGCGCCTTACTCTTTGAAATGTGTGCCGTTGAATTTATTCTCAGGAACCGTTTCTTTCATACGATGTTCATCGTACATTAACCCGGAAGGCTGAAAAAAAGCCATTTGTGTGAAAATGCCTTTCACCGTTTTACCTTTGAATTCTTTACTTTGAGCATGACATTATTCTCATATATCAATCTCAATAATTTTATAAATGTTATCACAGTAATCACATCATTCAATTGATATACGTTTCAATTTACGTTAGGGTATGTCCTTTTTGAAAAGATTTCTATCGACTCACAGATTTTCTTTTACACACAGAAAGGTTATGAACCGTTACAAATATGAAAGGGAAACAATACTCTCAAACCGCAAAGAAATACTTAATAAAAAATACAACATGGGTTTGACATTTCAATAATGGTTTATTTTCTAAGGTATTGAACCTTAGGCCATCTCATTTACCGCCGCAAAAATTCCACGTATCACTGTAAGAGGCTGAAAATCTCGAGAAGGAAAAGTTAATTTTCCACAAGAGAGCGTCAGGTCGCGTCCAACAACAAACAGGATGCAGGCTCCCGGGTCAAAGGTCGCGCCGCCGCGGGCCGACGAACTCACCGCTGGATGAAGGGGCTTTTTTTTTTCATTACTTCTGACACCTCCGGATAATTTACCCTCAACTTTTCGAACATTATCATAATGTTCTTATTTATTACATTACTTTAATGCTATTACGCAAAATTTATGAGACATTATAATGGTAGGTGTGCACTTAGTGTCGATGGTGCATCGACCTTAGCTACACGTGTTAATCTGCAAATAATGAATACGTATCTACCATTGTGTATAGTTTGTCATATGAGATTTTTGTTTCAGAATTTATCTATTTGAGAGTTTGTTGTGTTTGAGCCATGCGATAATTTTACTTAGTGTCTCGTTGTATCGATCCGATTTTCTAACATGAAATAACCTTTTGTACTCGACTGCACATATGTGTGGTCGCACTTCAATCACTTGACGAAGGTTCGATACCCTGGACACAAAGCGAATATTACCCACTGTCATAACACAAAGAGTATGGTAAACCCAACAATGTGAGGATTCGATGATGTATTTCGATGCGATCCAGTACTGACAGGCGACAGCCATTGTCGGCCGCGTCAGTCTACATTGATAGATTTAGCGCCACATAAATAAACGGGCATTAACCGCCTAACTTCATTCATTTAATTAAAGGATGAGAATAAAAATGTTATAAAACCGGGTACATTAAACCTATAATAAATTAATGCAAAAAATCCTTAAAAGGTTAATGACACGAAGTTGTTTAAAAGTTTTCAATGAGTTGCTATAATCCTCCAAAGATAAATAAGGATAAAAAACCGGCCAAGTGCGAGTCAGACTCGCACACGAAGGGTTCCGTACCATTATCGCAAAACACTGCATAAAAATCACTTTTGTTGTATGGGAGACCCCTTAATTTGTTTCATTTTAATTTATTAATTATTATTTCTAGAAGTAAATATACAACTAAACATTCTGTGAATATTTCAAGCGTCTACCTGTTGCCGTTATTAATATCGAGCAAAAAACGGCAAAAATATCACGTTTGTAGTATGGGAGCCCCCCTTTAATATTAATTTTATACTGTTTTTAGCATTTGTTGTTATAGCGGCAACAGAAATACATCATCTGTGAAAATTTCAACTGTGTAGCTATCACGGTTCATGAGATACAGCCTGGTGACAGACAGACAGACGGACCGCGAAGTCTCAGTAATAGGGTCCCGTATTTACCCTTTGGGTACGGAACCCTAAAAACATACCTGCTCGCTCTCGTTTCTTTAGGTTCTACCTAGATTTTGGGTCTACCTGAGTTTGGGTCTAAAATAACTCATAACTTACCTAAATGTTGATCAAAGAGGATAATGACTGAAAAGTAGGTATATCAGGGTACATTAACATCAAGATCTTACATTACGTACATTAACATCTTCGTTCCTAATGTAGCGCCTCCATTTGAACTTTCAGGAATTCATAATTTATGTTCGACAGCCTCGATAGTCGCTATCTCTTGAACCTGAAGGTAATTATCTTAGTCTAGAACGTTTTAAATACAACGAAGTGCTTAAAATAAATGCCGGGTTTAACTGCTAGGTTTGTAATGATCACATAGCTTAGGAGTCAACGCCCTTGTTCTCCTCTTGACACAGTTCCCGAAGCCGTGGGGCATTGTATCTTCTAATACAGCTTAACGCAAAATTACTGCCTTCATATGTGGAATTCAAGATGCTCCTGAATTTTCATTATTGTCTTAATATCGTTGTTTACGTATGTTTTAGTATAATTGGGTTGTGTTAACTTTTGGCTTAGAGATTATGGGTTAAACAAACAATCTGATATGAAGATGGGTGAAATATTTCCTTTAATAATTAGGTGCCATACATGGTACATGGCTTGAGTTGTCTTGACTTTCTTGGAGATTGAACCGCAGATGATGATTAAAACAAAATATAACAAAAGAAGAAAACTTTTCAGATTACAAGAATCAAGCACTTAGGCAATAATTAAATTAATATTAATATAAAAGGCGTAAAGAGAATGCTAGGGCCTTCTATCGTTTGAGGAAGATGCATTTTTTGGCTAATTATACAATGTAGTTGCTTTATTTCAGCATGGCAATAGCGGTATTAGCCTCTTCTTAATATCTCTTCATTACTAAATATTTCTTACACCACGCACCGAAATTGGCATACATTACTACAGTAAAAGGGGCGACCGCTGCGGTCACTACACATTAATTCCTTCAGAAAGATAAATGTAAATGTACATAGATACTGCCTCGTTCTACATTCAAATATTTACTTAATACCTACTTAACTAAAAAAATAGAATAGGGAATAAATAATAATCAAAGCCATATTGTTCATTTGAATAAAAAACATCCTTCTTTGTAGTATGCTTATTTACAAAAACCAAATAATCATACAGTTCAGATACGCACGTGTAAGCAAGCTATATATTAAATCCTATTACGGGACATAATCAGACAACTCTTCTATAAATGACCTGCAAACGGATCTCTTGCGTAACATGGACACACCACGAGCCATAAATTTATTGTGTGACCTTATATCTGGTGAAATGGTCGTAGTTCAAATTACCGGTGTTCTAAAAAAGGATCGGTGGGATCATATTGTACCTATATATTATGAAAGCGTGACGTAGGTGACCAGCTAACGCCCGATTCTGTGGTTATCAATCAGTACTCAGTTTCAGTTCCCGAATATTCATCACACATACTAATATTATAAATGTAACTTTGCCTGAACCAATGTCGTATTTTGATATAGAGTACTTTCGTGAAATGCATAAGATAGTTAGTTATTTTTTATCCCGGGAATGTGTTCCATAGTCATAAATTCTGACATTATTAGGGGTGAAACTGCTGGCAGAAGCTTGTATTGTATAAGGTAGGTAAGATATATCATATGTTTTCAGACATTAAAATTTCATAATGGTTTTCAATATTAAACCCCTGCTGGAACTAGCCAGGTAAACATAAAGATACAAGAACATTGATCATTTAAATTTAAAAATTCCTGTAAAACCAGCAATCGGACAATCACTGATACTAAAGCATCTTAATTGTGCGCTCGTATTTTTCTATAAATTCAAACAAATTTGATTCGAATAATAATCTTCGTGAATCGTTTGACTAATACATTTCGTAAATCTTGCCTCGACGCGTTTATTCGACGTGAATTTTCATTTGAAATCATTGGGTCAATGCCCGCTCTGAAAGTTCACACTCAAGAAATTATTATAAGGCTTAAGTGTTTTCTTTTATATATTGAGTAAAATTCTCGAGAATATGTGTTAAGCCAAATTGATTTTACTATTTGGAATTTCATGAACTTCAAAATAGTAAACACCCTTATTCAAAACATATAATAAATCTTTAAAAAAGCCGTTTTTGTACATCGAAAATATTTCAAAAATTAATTGCCAGGGTGTTCAAGGATAACCAATAGAATCCATTTCCAGCATTTTTGGAATTATTGTCTGTTGTGCACGCATCACGTAAAATGTACGAAACCAACGTAAATAACTTTTAAACATAAAAATTTGGATAGATAACTTGAAGTATTTAGTTTAGTTATTTTAGTCTTTGTTTCATCGCAATTGGTTCACTCTATCAAAAGTTAGATGAATTTAAAGTGTGCAAGAAGTAAAATATCACAACACACGCAATTCGGATACTCGGACAGTTGAACTCGATATTCGATAGATGGCGTTGTGCATTTGACGTCATTTTCTGAATGGCGATGTTAGGATTCACCTCGGAAGAATGACAGTAAAAAGAAATTGGGTAGTGTAGGTAGCAAGGCAAGTAGGCAGGTAGGTAAGTAGGATAGGGTAGACAGTTGACGGGATCGAAATAGCGGCCACAGCTAGTTGAAACATAAAAGTTTACTTACTTCTCTCCTGAAGCAATTTAGCGGCTTAAAGAGTATCTATCAATGAAAGTGTTTATTTAAATCTGGGAAAATTCCAAGTTCATTACCGTAGTTTACCGACTAAGTAAATTTATTGCCAACGCCACCGCACTTCGGGGCTATTCCATTGTGTAGATAGCCAGAATAGACAGTTATTTTCAAAAGCTAGGGTCACCGTACTGTGAGTACTGAAAGTAAATGAACACAACCACTAAATAACTCGTCTGATTGTTTATCTCTAAACGGTCATTTATCATTTCTTTGTAAAGTTTATTTGAAGCATTTGCGAGATGACAGAATTATTAAATTTACTAAAAAGTATGGTGATAAAATGTAAGTGATAATTTGATCGATGAACCAATATTTTAGAAGAAAATCAAATAAAAGCCTTGAAAAATGTTTGAGTTCAGTGTACGGTTGTTCAACTGCTGGGGCAAATTTTATAAGCTGCAATCAAATGAGGCCTAATCATACAAAAAAAAAAACAAGCAAAATATATTTAACTGTATATATGTTACTGTGAATGCCCGAACTACGGTCAAACCTAGGATTTACCAAGTCTTACTGGTAAACAGCCGAAATGATCTACAATATCGTTAATTTCGAGCCAATCTACTAAAAGAGTGGTGGAAAGTGAGACAGAAAAGAAATGGATAACAGTTTTTCTTTCATACGAGTATTTCGGAGTATTTAAATCTTTACTCATGTGGTCCAATTTTGATATCTACCGGAGCCCTACGTCACGAGCTGTTCACGCATCGAGGTTGCAAACCTAATATGATGGTAACTATAAGGCGGCAGATATATACTCCATTAATATTCTTTAATATGGATTTCAGGCACTGAAGTTGTTCTAAGCATCATTAGATTTGAAACATTATATCACCGAATGCTTTAAAACGGTAACATTTCTTATCATTAAAGGATCTGACACATTAACAGCAAAAGCCCTTCCCCTCACTTGGAACTTACAGCATAAATAGCGGAATGTGGGTGTATTACATACGCTTAATAACGGTAGGCCCCTTCTGGGAATACCAGCGTGATATGATGTTGCAGTATGACCTTTAATTTAGTCTAGACTGAAATAGAAATGTGTTTACGATAATGTTCATTTTGTATACAGTCGTAAGTGTCTTAATCGCATGTCCGTCTGACGGTGTATACTAAGTTTATTCAACGTTCAGTTATTTAAGACTGAATGGCTGAATGTTTGAATTTGCAAGGTTAAGGTTATTGCAATCGATGCTGTAAGATCAAAGAGATGTTTGTGTTAAAAATCAGGAAACCGGTAGCTTTGCGTTTGGAAACAGGAACTGATTTATTCTCTCCTTTTGGAACACGTAACTTCTTCAATCTAATAAAAATACTTGCGTTTACGGTTCCGGTTCTCCTGTCAATAAAAAAATATCGGAATCTTGTTAGTTACTTATTATTCTTATAGTCTAGCCAACAAATGTTTTTTTGTTCAACTTATTTCAGCAGTAAATATTAACATGTGTCATTCGATTCGGCATAGCGTTCACAGATGAATAAAGTTCCGCTCGGAAAAATTGCAAAAGATAGAAACAATATACTGAGTAATAAAAAGCGGGTTTGGTTTTCAGCATATATTTCAAAAACTAAAAAAAGATTCAAAAAGTCCTAACAATCAGAACTCCCAGAGACCAATATTTATAATTTTCCCAGAGGGCGGCCGAAAAGAGATACTCTGGCGCAATCCACGGCCGCTTCGGACACTTTATTTAAAAAATGTCTAGCTACTGCCAGGGGCTTCGTCCGCGTGAAAAGTTTTCACCTATCCCAAGGGAAAATTACACTGGAATGAAAAGTATCCTACGTGTATTCCTGACTACCTCCTATTTTTCAGTAAATTGTTATTATTTTTTGCAATTTTTGCGAGCGGCACTTTATTTTTTTCAATAATCATCTGCATGCTATGCCGAATCGAATGAAATCTTGTTTATATGTTTCCGAGACTGCTGAACAAAAAAGCATTTGTCGACTAGACTATTATATCTAAACTCAAACTTTTACCCTACACCTAAATTTTAAAATAAACCTCCTTGTAAATTTTAAATTGTATTTATAAAATTCAACGGCCAGTTTTTCGGTGACAGTGACAGCCCGTCAGTTCAATACACCAAATAAGGAAATTAACATTGTTTTGTATTCTTAATTAAAATAAGCTATTAATATTGTCATAGTATTCACCGATGAATCGATAAAAATGAATCCAACCGTAAAACTGATTACTTACACTGACAAGGGATGCAACGGCGAAGCTCTTTAACATCCAGGCCACCGGACAGTACGACTTCGGATCCTCTCGATGTGGCACTCTCCAAGCCCGATGACGAACAGCTGTTCTACACGGCGAGCGTACACTTCCTCCGAAAACGTCTGGAGGAGAAGAGCAACCAACCGTCGAAGCCGCAAGGCACCTCGCAGAGTTGCTGCAACCTGACTAGACCAGTCACCCATCGTGATACTAATGTGCATAAGATTTCAAAAGTAGAATTAGATAACTGTCCTCCAAGAGGAAAAATACCGTCATTATCAATGAGTCAAGTTCTACCGTTTCCGAAATCCAATAAAGACGGTTTCTTTGCACGACTGAGGAACACTTTTCGAAAAACCAGACGCCCTGCCGACGTTACTGTACAGAACATAGAGGAGTCTGAAACTAAAAACATATCAAACTTTAAATTTCCCAGATGTTCACGTCTACGGCACCCTCACTCTTCATGTTTACTGAAGATATCAGAGGAAAACTTAAGATCACCTACTGTAAGACGTTCGAGAACTAGTAAAGGTGATCTAATAGAAGAAAATAAATGTGTGACTCACTCTAGGAGGTAGTTTGGTTTGTATTGTCTTCTATGTTATTATAAACCGTATTTTATTTTGAATTTATATTGGACTTTTAATTTATTTGCATATGTTCACTTCAGATTTTACTTTTTCCTGCAATCATCAGCAGTGACCTCTCAACTCTCTTGATTGAGCTAATGCTACTTTAATTTTATCTTATACACGTAATATGTGAGGCAGAACCTTAAGCAGACTAAAAATATCATACATCTAAACCGGCGCGCAGCCGCTTACTTACTTTGTGTCTATACTCAGACTTTTAATATCGTAGACTAAACTGACATTTGTGGGATTTTCACTTTATCATTACATGAAAATAGTGTCGTTAGGATTCGACACTATTTTTATATATCTGATCTGATCACTATTTTTATATATCTTTTATATATGTGATCGAAAGTTGATCGAAAATGGAACTATTTCACGGCAAAAACATTGGATTTGTTAAGAAACTGGCGGCTTTTTTTTATTATTATTTATCGATAGGCTCGCGTTTGAACACTATCTCGTCTGATGGTAAGCGATGATGTGGTCGACGGTGAAGCACGCTTGCCTAGAAGTAACCTATTCACTCTTGACTTAAAGACCCCAAAGTTGTAGCTATCAGGAAACAACGACTCCGGCAGGGAATTCCACTCCTTAGCTGTGCGTACAATGAAAGTATTCGCAAAACGCTTTGTACGTATGGGTGGGATGTCCACCATGTACCGGTAGCGCATTGCCGTACGTCTTGTTGTACGGTGATGGAAAGGGCTAGGCGGAATCAAATTGTGCAGTTCCATCGCACATTGCGATGCGCAACTGCACAATTTGATGGCGATGGCGTGATGAGTACCGTCTCACCTTTGTAAGGATCCCCAACTTTTTTGCAGCCAACTGAGCCTTTGCCTCAATGAATGGACCAAAATTGAGGGTTGATGTTAACGTAACATCAAGAAGGTCGAGATGGTCCGTTATCGGCACGGTTACACCACGGATGGAGCCGGTTGGAATAGGCTGTTTTTTGCGAAAAAAAAAACACGCCTGGGTCTTAGCAGCATTGAAACTGACTAGATTGGCATCGCCCCTTTAGGAGACTGCCTCCAAAGACAGGTTCAAGCGCTAAACCATGGCCTCCCGGAGAGACCGGATCTCAGGCCCAGTAACCCGTGCGCCGGACACATTCAGCTCAGCAACCGTGCTGTCTTCTGCGTACCCAAAGGTTCTGGGTTTAAGCAGGTCATTAATGTGCAGCAAAAACAGTGTAGCCGAGAGTACCGACCCCTGAGGGACTCCGGCGGTAATACCTAACTGACCGGACGAGCAGCCATCGATATTCACTTGGATGGACCGATCTCTCAGGAAGTCAGCAAACCAGTCACACAGACCACTAGGCAGACCGAAGGAAGGAAGCTTACCAATAAGACTCTCATGCTAGACCCTGTCAAAAGCCTTCGAGATGTCAAGGGAGACAGCAAGCGCTTCCCCGTGCCTCTCGATGGCCTCACTCCAGACGTGAATGGCATACACTAGAAGATACCCAGTTGACCGATTTCGGCGGAAGCCGTATTGGCGGTCACTGAGGAGGTCGATGTCTTCTAGGTATGCCAGGAGCTTATTGTTCAGCACACGCTCCATAATCTTACAGAGGACGGACGTTACCGAGATGGGTCTGTATTTGGCCGGGTCAGCCCGACTAAACTTTGCGGGCACGTGCTGAACGTTAGCTTGCTTCCAAGTCTTCGGCACCTTTCCAGCTCTTGTTTTCTTATTTAGTTTCTACTCACATTTATGTCAGACTTCATTTTTAACCCCCGACGGAAAAAGAGGGGTGTTATTAGTTTGATGCTGTGTATCTATGTATCTGTGTGTCTATCTGTGGCATCATAGCGCCTAAACGGATAAACCGATTTTGATTTAGTTTTTTTTTTATCTATTATAGGCTCGCGCTTGACCACTATCTCACCTGATGGTGAGATAGTATAATATATATAATAGTTTTTTTTGTTTGAAAGGTGACTTTGTCGAAAGTGTTCTTAGTTATTTTTAAATAAAATCGGCTTAGCCGTTCAAAAGTTATTCGCATTTTACTCTTAGAATCTGGATTTTTTCGCAAGATATCGTGTCATTATTACGTGTTTCGATAGATTGTCGATTGAAGCGTGTCTGCTACTAGGTATATTATATGTAGTTTAAAAAGCATGAAATAAAAATTAAAATCGGGGGTTTTTTTAATTTGTAATTTTATCTTGTATCGATCGCATTTATTTTATTGTTGATTTCATTTTTAACACAATAAAAGTGTATGTACTATGTGTATGAATAATATTTAAATATATTACGTTTATATTCACATAACATTTAGTAAAATTAAATTGAGGAGTCATGTATGTCACAACGATTCGATGAATTACTTATGATTGAGCCTTACCTACAACACTATGCTCTACGCTAGCATAAAAAAAAAAAAAACAAAAAACCCGACTGCTTAAAAAGCGCACTAAAAAGCCGTAAACAAGAAGAAAATCATGTATGGTATTTTGATTTTTTTAATTAACTTTTTTTTAGTTCGCTTCTTAAGCAGTCGGGTTTTTATATTTTTTGAATTAACTTTATTATTTATATGTTTTTATATAACATTTTTTTTTCGAATAAGGTACATTTAATTTTATATATTTATGAAATTACCTTTTAAAGCCTATTTTCTTACCCCACACAATGAGTTTGGAAAAAAAGGATTACCTTGCGAGTGTCACTGGCTATATTAAAAATGGAAAATAGAAAAATAGCGGCTTTTGGACGCCATATTGTGGGGCCCAAATTTTTTTTTGCCAAACCGATTATGTGGCAAATCGATTGACGTAAGAATCATCTAAATCGGCCAACGCATTTGGTCTCTAGAATGGCACATAGGAAGAAACAAACATTCTCACAACAACAATCAACACATTACCCTCCTTCGGAAGTCGGGTAAAAAATAAGGTCATTGGCAGCTGTCAGTTTGGTGTACGAAATTAAAAATCACACTATACATGTATTTCTTAGAACAATTTATAAAGTTCAAACAAACATGATACGATCTTTGTATGAAATCAAAGGCTCCAGACGCACGCACGAACTAAGTTCAATAAGTCTAACTTTAATTGGTTTGAAACCTCGAAGGGTGACTAAACAATGATGCGTGTGTCATATGCGATGACAGCTACAGATGTGGGCAGTTTCTCGAATGTTCTCGTGTGGCCGACATTTAGTACAAATGTAAGGAAGCCATACAGTGCGCCCTTCATCAGTTCTCACTAGAGATGGGCTAACTATGGACTTGATTACACTACTAGTCGGAGGCTATAAATGTTGCCCGATAGTCCGCTTCCCGACTAGTCAGTAACTTATCGGTCTATCTCTATTATAGTTTTTAGTTTTAAAACGTTTAAGATTTGTTGCCTAAATTCAAAATTATAGCTTGATAGTTCGCACTGTTCTCGTTAGACTGATTTTATAAATAATAATATGTATGAATCGTAAAGTAAGTGGCGGTAATTTTTTTTCATTTTCTGTAGCCGCCCAGTTTTATCATTTGCCAGATTTCCATATGCATTTTTTTCCGACTAATCGCCGAATATAAACATGTACAGATAGTTAGCTTTGCCGACTAGTCATCGATCGTTTGGTTCATCTCTAGTTCTCACTTCTCACACGACACTACTGGGGGCGCGTCTTGTGACATCACAGGGTACTCGGTCAATGCCCCTGATCCCTATTATATAGATACAGGCTAGACAGTGAACATGATTGATAGTACTACAACTACATTCATAAAAATGTTTCAATCTAAATAATTTGGTGTGTGATCATAAATTCATACAATACATCAGGCCTAAATAACGGGGAGGTACCTACTTTTGTTAATGGGTTTTCCCATCAAATATCCGCTCCGTTGTTTTGCTAAATTAAAACAATGTGAAAACCCTTTAAGGAACAAAAGACTTGCTCAAGTTTTGATTACACTCAGTTAAGGCTCCGTTTAACATCACTTCTAAAAGGTTTTATTTAGAAAACTTGCATTTTTATTATAGCGTTGGTTTTAGTAGAAACAGAGAGGGAAAGTTGATATAATCGGTTAAAAAACAAGTCACAATACTTTTAGACCAGTTAAAAGCCGAAACCTGAAAAATTTCTGAAATATTCGAGGTTTTGCGAGCACGACGCAGTTAGTGGACGGAGTAAGTACAGTGGACTGAGTGGGTTTTTGTGACCTAATGCGTTTAATCTGTCTACGGTAACTGACCTTTTTATATTTGATTTCATTTATGTAGATAGATACTTAACGCCTCCACTAGAAACCAAATTAAACAGATTCATAGACTTTTTCATCTTCTGGAAAATTTATTATGAGGCGTTAAAGCGTAGGATTCCAAAGATCTTGAAGTTGTCAATGGGATAAAAATACTTATAAAGTTCAAGTTCTCTATGCGAGACACGTACCGTATTACACAAATAGACTTTTATATATAGGATTCTAAATTCTGTGGCAGTGATTAAGCCTTAAATTGTACCAGGCGATGCCAATGACCTTGTCTATTATGTGAAACAGCATGGACTTTAAATAAATCATCTTCATCAGCCTTTTTAATGCTCCCACTGCTGGGACACAGGCTTCCTCCCTATGAGAGGGAGTAGGCCGTAATCCACCACCCAATGTGGTGCGGGCCAAATGTGGGTTGGTGGATGTCACATGTCTTTGAATTAAATTAAATAAATAGGTGTAAACAACAATCGTACGGGTTGGTCCGCGAGTTTAAGCTACGCTACGCCCGTCTGTGCTTTGGAAAGCTATTATTTTGGATATTATTTGTAGATTTTTGATAGTCGTTACGGGTAGTCAGAAGCCTGTAATCTGATATCGGATATCGGGGACCCGATCACTTTTCCGTTTTTTTTTTGTTCGAATTTCATTTTACTGAAAACTATTGACCGACGTCTTTTTTTTATATGCATTATTTGACATATTCTCAGATCATTGAAAGTATCATGTGGCATATGTTTTATTTTACCATACTACATTTCACCGATTTATAAAATAACTTTTTGCTTTTGGCCGAAGCCTCTTTTAAACTTTTTTCATTTGCCATATTTTCACCAAACCGAAACAACATTTTAGGGAATTTTATTTAGCCACAAATATATAGCCGGTTACTTGGTAGCATTTTCAATTTAAAATTGAAATAGTGTCATAAAAAGTCAATATGTTGTGCTACAAAATTTAGTGACAGAAACGAATCGCTGCAAAATCGACTTCACGCAGTCTTGTCTTTATTTACGTATTCATTTCGAATTTTCATGCAAATGATTTATTAATAACTGTCATGCATTAGGCATTTTTATTAATTAGTTATTTTAAAGAATTTGTCCAAGAGCGAGCGAAGCGGGCTCGGGAATTTAGCACTCGGGGTGCCCTAAATTCCCGAGCCCGCTGGACGCACGGTTACTTTAGACCCTGCATACAGAAACAAGAGCCCCGCGGAGTGGGGCTCCGTCGACAATTTTTTTTTAAGTCGCCGTTTTAAACATTTGTATTCGCCCACTGTTTCTCTCTCGCTTAGTATTTTGATATGCGTTTAAAAATTAATATTTCGAACAAATTTTATTTCGGCTAAGTGTAACTTCGTTAAAAGTTTTTCGACCAAATGAAACGTCGGAGTAACGAAAAAGATCGAATTGATAATAGGTCAACTGTGACAGTGGCTGACGTTACTTCGATGAAGTTAAAAAAAACGAAACGATAATAGTTGAAAAGTTTTAGGTGAAATGAAATTCGGTCAAATGTTTTTCGAACTTATGATAGGTAACCCGGATATCGTGTCACCCAGTTATAGGGCTCTGGAGGTCAGATAGGCAGTCGCTTCATGTCATCATCATCATTTCAGCCGAAAGATGTCCACTGCTGGACATTTTTATTAATTTATATATACTTTATTGTACACCAAGATAAAAATAATTCAAAAAACATCTTATAACAATAAAACACGAGTTAGTATCAGTAGTATCACAAGATTGTGATCACAGTGACAAGTAGTGCTCATTCACAAGTCGCTTACGAACAGGCAGTGATTGCGCACGCTTTATAGTCACAGGCAATGCATTCCATAGACGAGTGGCCTGGACAGTAAAAGATTTGTCTAGGAAGGTAGTGGCATGCATTGGCATTTTAAGTTTCATATTATCCGATGACCTTTCAGGTGTGAGTCGCAAAGAAACTGAAACCGTTTCTTGAGATAAAGAGGGGTAGAAGGAAGAAAGAGAATATTATACAGGAGAGAAAGAATATGAGCATTCCGGCGATGGCGAATTGGCAACCACTTGAGTTTCACACGAAATTCAGAAACATGGTCATATTTGCGCAAACCAAATACGAACCTTATAAAAAAAATTTGAAGCCGCCCAAGTATATATTTTTTTTTTTTTTAATCTTTGCTCCTCACTAGGAATTTCTTCCTGTATCGTGGATGCGTTTACAAACATATAAACTCACATACACAAACACCCAGAGCCGGAACAATTATCTGTAGGTCATACAAATATATGTTTCGTGCGGGAACCGAACCCGCGACACGCAGCGCAGCAGTCAATCGCTCAACCACTGCGCCAACCGTGCGCCCAAAGTTTATCAAGTTTATCAAGTTGCACTTCAGTGAGGTCAAGATAGCTGGCATCAGCATAATCAAGGATGGGTAGCAGAAGAGATTGTACAAGCGCAATCTTGGTTGCAATCGGCAGAAAATTACACAGTCTTCTCAAAGATCCAGAAGATGCGAATAGCTTGCGGCTAACTTCCTGTAGCTGGGCAGTCCAAGACAAGTTTTTGACAAGGAATATACCCAAGTTCTTAACTTTCTCGCTAAAAGGGATTACAGAGTGTTCAAAAGAAACTTGGGGTAGAGTCGTCCAGTCGATCCTTGAGACCGTTCTTGAACTGCTCACCACTAAAACTTGCGTCTTTATGGGGTTCACCATATCCGAACCTCTTGCTCCAGTCGCATATAAGGGCCAGATCACTATTAATGGTCGAGACCTTATATCATCAGTAACGAAGGAGTAGCGCTGTAGTGGTGCGGCGGAAGCCGGACTGGAAGGAGTTAAGGAGATTATTTTTGGAGAGGAAGGATCTTATTTGGTTGTGGATTAAGCGTTCAAGGACTTTGGATAGGAATGGCAAGACAGATATTGTGCGATACTCGGCAAAGGATGTGGGATTGGACATAGGCCTCCCTCAAACGTCGCCACACTGATCGGTACTGTGCGTTTCGCATCCACCGGACTCCCGCAGCCTTGACCAGGTTGTCGATCCACCTAGAGGGAGGCCATCCAACGCTGCGTCTTCCGGTACGCGGTCGTCACTCTAGAACTTTTCGGCCCCATCGGCCATCCGTTCTGCGAGCAATGTACCCTACCCACTGCCACTTAAGTTTGGCAATTCTCTGGGCTATGTCGATAACCTTGGTTCTCTTGCGGATGTCTTTATTTTTGACTCGATCACGCAAGGAAATGCCAAGCATAGCGCTCTCCATTGCTCTCCATTGTCGTTTCATGTAAAATACTGTTATCCATCCGTTTAGACTGATAGCCGATCCCTACAGACATAGTTGGAAAATGCTAGGCCGAATGAGGTGTAACGCTAAGGACACAACTGGAAAACATTCTTGTTATAATAAACAACATACGGGTTTGCTTATATAAGAATTAAATATTTGTTTAGCCGGCGTCATTGAGTTTCTCAACATTTAATTTAAACGATCACGTATATTGGTTTAACTGTGTCTATTTAGTTTCCGGGTATTTTTCATACGCAATAACACTGACTCATACAAAATACGTACATTTTTACGTGTACAGTTTAAGAAAGATAAGGTCAACCGTGTGCCAATATTGTTTTATATTCATTTTCCTTGCATTTGGAGTATTTTATACTATATTTTTGGATGTTGTTGCGAATCATGTGTTTTAGAACTTGCCAAGCTGTTAATTATTACAATTTCTTACCGCGTGTTATAAATAGTACCTGAGCGACCAAGCTCTGCTCGGGTGAAAATAGAGAAAATGACGTTTTCGAAAAATGAAAGCTAGCTAGATCGATTTATCGCCCCCGAAACCCCCTGCATACTAAATTTCATAAAAATCGTTGGAGCCGTTGCCGAGATTCAGGTTATATATATATATATAATAAATGTATTAGATACTCATTATTTATAAAACGCGGACTGTATATTCACTAGATAACTGTTCATTTCGTTATTACCTAATATTAACATTGCAACATCAAAGTACTATTATCAATTTTTTTTTTCATTTAATTTGAAGTGAACGTGACGTAAATAATAACTGCAATTGTTTTAAAACTTGTGTATTATTAAACATACATTGGATCCCAGAAGGCACTAAAATAAAATAGTACAAACATAAAGTTTAACCTTATATATATGGTGCATTAATTATATGCTTAATTTGTTCTATCACAGGTTTTTTGACGAATTGTGTCGATAAGCCTAATTTTAGCTGTCTTAATGAAATCTTAGATTTATTATTAAAATACAATACAAATATCATACTTCTACATAAATGTTTAGAATTGGATTCATACAAATAAAAGCTTTAGCAAGCTGTAATAAAGTACAAAATCTTTTAAAACATTAGCTTCCTTCTGGAGAAATCTGGTAAGAACAAGTGTTGTTCTAGTAGTGGTTCTTAAAGCCGTTCTTACATACATATATTGCGAGGCATGCGCCGCGCACGCCTCGCAACGCACGCCTTTTGCTTTGATTTGAGTTGTCGTAGCACATGCCTCACCACGAATATGAACGAACACACATTGCGAAGCATGCGATGAGCGCCGTGCGCTGCGCATGCCTCGCAATGTTTGTACGCGGCTTAACATTAGCAAGCAAAGCTAATTGCTTAAATTTAATAAATCGTATAAAAGTGAAGTCATAAGCAGCGTGTAAATAATTTTTGGCGGTTGGAAGAAACATGCTATTGGGATTAAGAAATAATCTGCTTCGTTTCAACCAACCAAGCAAAGAGCTAACCAATATTTCTTCCGAAAATGGATGTAGGTACTCATACTACTCATTCTTACTTTATAGATTTTCTCTCTTGTAAAATATATTTTTTTGATTTACGGACTACCATAACTTCACTGACGAAATGTTGTTACCCATTATCCTATTCTAAATCAACAATGATACAAAACCTATCTTAAATTATTACAATCATGTGTTTTAGAATTTGCCAAGCTGTTATTTATTACAATTTCTTACCGCGTGTTATAAATAGTACCTGAGCGACTGAGCGAAAATCTCAAAATGTTTACTACAAGCTAGACTATCCTAATTCTAAATAATATATAACAAATCTTTTCTACCTTAGGAATGAAAGAAGATGTCTTTTCTAAACTTTTCTGTAATGTTTTCTGTTTTCCAGCCAAACATAACAGTAACCAATAGGTACGTATACAATTCCATACGTGGCAATAGGATTTTTTTAAACAAACAGGTTTTACAAGTTGTATTCAAGAAACTTCATTAAAAAATCAATACTGATCTAGAAAAACATACGTACATTCTTTTAACTTCAAGCAACGCTTAAATTAGGATCTAGGTACTTGTTCTATATGTTTTAATCAAACGGAGTCGCAGTATCAACAACAACAGGCTGTTGTCGTTGTAGGCAAGATGTGTCATATTGTTCGTGGTGACCTGAAACTCAGATCGTCGACTGCGATTTTTTTATCACTACGATCTTAAAAGTACTCTCAGAAAAATGTTCACGACTTGTAGGTGCAGTCCCATTGAGAGCATTGAGAGCTAGTATTTTTGTATTTCAAGAAAAACTACACTGCAATAAGATCTATAAAGATAGATAGAAATGGCAATGGCAATAGTTTACTATTACCATTGCCATTACACACATATTACTGGCAGTAGAGTAAACTAGATAATAGCTCTCGATGGGATAGTGTTAAGGTTTTGCTTTTAAAAAGAGATATGTTGTACATTCAATACAACTTTAGACCGTTTTCCCTCAACTGCCTCGCGACTTCTGGGTCCAATTCTGACTCTCGGAAATTATACCCATAGGTAATGACTTCTTTCGCCACTTCATAGTTCTTCTTTAAAGAGTTAAGCCAGATGGTGTAGGAGTAGTCTGGCCATGTTCCCCCGTAGCGTTCTGGCAAGTGGTTGGGTGATATGTGCTTGTGAAGCGAGGCGTGGTCGTGGCCATGGAAGTAGATCCTGGACCGCATGTTGGAGTTCAGCAGAGGTTTGAAGATGTTGTAGATCTTGTCGAATAGCCACGAGTGGTTTATGATGTGTATGGCGTAGGTCGTCACCGGGAAACATGACTGGAATATATAAAGATGGAATTTAAAATTATTAGTTTCATACTGTTTGTTCTTGCTATCTCTTTAAGAAGTAATGGATAACCTTATTTCTTAAAGAGATAGCAAGATAAAACACTTTAGGAGCTGCTATGATGTTAGAGATCCAGAGAGTTTGCATCTTACGCATTAATGAAAATAAAATATTGGGTTAAACTTCAAGGTATATTAACTTAGGCCTTTACCTGTGATGCTGCTAACCTTTAAGTCGTTGTTTTTGAAGGTTAGTTCATCAAGAGTATTGCCATAAATAGAGTATAGAAATGTCTATCAAGTAAATAATATTCACAAACCACCATCAGTTTGACCATCTTGGACGCGACGGAGGGTGTGATCTGCCACGCGTGCTGAGTGCCAATGTTTTCCAGATCGAATACTGCAACACCTCCCAGTATTTGTGATCTCTGCTCCAGTAGGCTAAGCTCCAGTGCCATGATGGTTCCTTTGAATAGATCTTCTATTGGTATTGTTTTTGGGTTCCAACAACCTGTAAATGTCCGTAAAATATATAAGATTTTGGTAGATGTTGAATTGAAAAAATTAAATTTAAATTATACCTACTTGTATCAAAATGGGCATAAAAATTACAGTTTCTTTGGCCGAAGGAGAGGCCAACCTACTGAATTTTAATAAAAAAACCAGTCATGTAGGTATATTTTACAACGTGGCATTTTTTACCATTGTTAAAAAAAACAATGGTTGGTGATGGCTATTGCCAGTTTTATAAAAGAAAACCATCGGTTAGTGAAATATAATTAGAAAACCTACCCACGGTAATCTACATACTTAATAACCTAACAAAAAAAATTGCTACGGCCTTTTCTATAGAATTAATAACTATTAATTTTTTATAAGTTTAGATTAATGACAATGCCTTTGAAAGATCTGTTAACGATTTTACTTTACCACAGATTGCTAAGCAAAAAACATGTTCATACAAAAAAAGGAAGGTAGGCTGCACGATAGTGGTAATGAAGTCAGTTTAGATAGCTTCGCCTACTGTTTAAACTTCGTACTACGCTAGGTCAGCTCAAGGTCATAATGTCACCTATGACTTGCGGGCTACTGTACTTTATCAAGTAAGATCTACGTCCGAAAAATGGCAATCTTATCACTACACTTTCAAAGAAAAATATGTATATTGTTCTCCAATTTTCTGATAGGTACCTACAGCTGAACAGCGTTCTAGTTGTTCGTGAATACTAATTGAAGTTTAGCTCTTCTTGAACTAGAAAACTACGAGTCAATAGCTTTCAATGGGACCGCGCCGTTAGCGTGTATTTCCGTTGTCCCCGTAGGCCATGTCCCTGTTAAAGGGGACAAAGGGAATTTAATAAAGTAATTAAAATTACTTCCCGTTGTCCCCGTACGCTGTCCCCGTTAATTAATTATAATATTCTAATCATGCCCGTTGTCCCCGTTGAGTTAAAATTATATAAGTGAGAGTGCCCTTATATAGAGATTAAATTTATGGTGTCGGATGTGAAGATCGAGAGTGTGTCTACCAGGATGACGTACCCTATACTCAGAATATCCTCAAGATATTCGAGATTCGTTGAAGGTCATACAAGTCTACGCCTCGACCTCGGCACATCCCGACGACGAAGTAGAGACCATGTACGAGGATATCTGTAGAACCATGCATGGTCATAAAACTCACTTCACCGTGGTCATGGGAGACTTCAACGTGAAACTGGGCACAAGAGACGATGATAAGCTGCAAGTGGGGCAATTTGGATTTGGATATCGGAACCACCAGGGTCACCTACTGGCCAGTTTTATGGAGAAGGTGGACCTCTGTATGATGAACTCCTTTTTTTAGAGAGCGTGAGCACAGAACCTGGACCTGGCAGAGCCCCGACGGTGCTACTATAAATGAGATTGACTTCATCATGACGACGAAAAAGCATGTATTCAATGATGAGTCTGTGATCAACGCGGTGAAAACCGGAAGTGCATGGTAAGAGGCGCATTAAATTTAAATATCAAGCTTGAAAGGTGTCGACTGCAGCACAAATTTCAGCTTTCAGCTCGAGCTCCAGAATCGTTTCGAGTGCCTAGGGAGCTCCGTGGAGGATTGTAATGACGGGTTCGTGGAAACTGTTCATACGTTCGGGTAAGACTCGTCGAATAAATAAGAACAAAAAACTTTCTGATCCTACTCTCAAGCTCATGAAGAAGAGGCGTGAAATGATCCTGCAGTCTTCAGACGATGCGTGTAGGTACCAACAGCTCAACAGACAGATATCTAAATCATTGAAAAGCGACCGCCGCCGCTTTAATACCGAGCGTATTAAAGACGCGCTTCAGCGGAATAAGGGCTCCAAGGTGTTTGCAAGAGTTCTGGCTATTGGGCAGAGTCAGCTTACGAAACTGAAGGCCGACGATGGCTGGATAGTATCCGCCAAACCAGAGCTTTTGAGAGAGATCGAGAGGTTCTATGGGCAGTAGTACACGTCAACCAGTAAACAGGTTGCTAATCTAGCAAACGACCGAAGAGTGAGATTGACCCAACACTATACCGAAGACATCCCGGACGTCAGCCTGTACGAGATTAGGATGGTTCTGAAGCAGCTTAAGAAAAACAAGGCGCCGGGTGATGACTGAATTACGGCCGAACTCCTGAAGGCGAGTGGAAAACCGATTCTTAAGGCCCTTCAGAAGCTGTTTGATTCATACTCGTAGGGAGAACGCCGCAGGCATGGTGCGTAAATGTGGTGGTACTCTTTTTTAAGAAGGGTGATAATACAGCTCGCTTCTTAGCCAAGTCTACAAGCTCTTTTCAAGAGTCATCAGGTATCGTCTCGCGCGCAGATTTGATGCATATTTGATTTACAAAATATCTTTTATTTTAGTTTTCAGCTTGTGGCGCTGGTTACCCGAGTATAAAAATTGAATAATATAATTCAATAAGTGCATTCGGTCTTACCTATTCTATAAAAAAGAAGTCTACGACCATCTTGGTCTCTGTATGGTGGCACCGCCATGACGCTAGCATCTCCGATTTGTCTCAAATCCAGCGGGAAAACATTCTCGAACAGTTCTGGATTATCTTCTTTGAATTGGTAGTAGTTTACAATCTGGAATAAAAAGAGACCTTATTAAAGACCTTATTTAAGTTGACTTTTAATTTTGACGAAACGATGTTTCAGTTATATTTTATAATTTGCACGTAACTTTTTTGTCAAAAACAGTATTCTGGAAACCGAATGGAGCATCTATCTTGTTATAGTTTCATAATTATATCAGAATAATCATTATTAATATAATGTTATTCTAATAATAGCTTTTATGGCCTTGATGATAATACCTAGTAACGGTAATTTCTTTCAGTATTCTTTCCTTTTGTCGTTATTATTATAAATTAAGCTTGTGGTATCACTTATTGCGCCTAGGTGAACGCTTCTTAGATGAAGTTATATTAAGGGTACACTAGTCGATAATTCTTCCATACAAACGTAGTCTGGCTTTTACTCCACTGTTTGACGATGTACGTTCAAAATAAAAAATTATATCAATTTGTCTCATCATTATCTAGCCCTGTATGGAAGCAAAAAAGTAAAAATCTTTGCAAGACGCATAAAAATGGACAGTAAAAATACCTTCCATCTACGTCTTTATAATTAAGCTAAACCACTACAAATAATGCATACATTGTTTCAAACGTGGAAAAAAATATCTTAAAATATCGACACTGGCGTCATATTGTTGACGTAAGCAGGGATGATCTTAATATTAAACAGTTTCATATACACTACCGTTGCCGATGTAGAAATATTAAAATTAACTTACAAAATCAAAGTGTCCAAGTTCTAAGCCGCAACAATATAATAGTAGTAAGTAGTTTGTCATCACACGCTAAGAAGAAGATATATTCCCCAATTGCGCGTCAATAAGCAGACATAATAGAAAAAAAAACCGGCCAAGTGCGAGTCGGACTCGCACAAGAAGGGTTCCGTACCATTATCGCAAAACACTGCATAAAAATCACGTTTGTTGTATGGGAGCCCCCCTTAATTTATTTTATTTTAATTTATTAATTATTATTTTTTGAAGTAAATATACAACTAAACATTCTGTGAATATTTCAAGCGTCTACCTGTTGCCGTTATTAATATCGAGCAAAAAACGGCAAAAATATCACGTTTGTTGTATGGGAGCCCCCCTTTAATATTTATTTTATACTGTTTTTAGTATTTGTTGTTATAGCGGCAACAGAAATACATCATCTGTGAAAATTTCAACTGTCTAGCTATCACGGTTCATGAGATACAGCCTGGAGACAGACGGACAGACAGACAGACAGACAGACAGACAGACAGACAGACAGACAGACAGACAGACGGATCGCGAAGTCTTAGTAATAGGGTCCCGTTTTTACCCTTTGGGTACGGAACCCTAACAACAATAGCTTAAGCATACATGGTGTGCACGCGACGTTTGTGGCGTACAATATTATACAATGTAATTTTTATACAATGTTATGTTATTTATGAATGAAATGTCTAAATTTACTAACTATATAATGTCAAATGCTTAAAAAATAAAAAGAACAATACAAGTTTAATAAAAATGTAATGTCAAAATTTATAATTTCAAAAATACATATACTGAATAGAAACAATTGTCTAAGAGCCAGGCAAATAGTGTTTTCCTAAATTTATTAGTGGGCAGCACTGATGAATGATAAAGCTGCTATGAGAACTTTGGACATACATTTACGTCAAATTATTTCCTAGCATCGGTATTTTTAATTGCTTCAATGACAGAATGATATTTAAATATATATACATATATATATATTTATAATCTATAGGCTCGCGTTTGACCACTATCTCGCCTGATGTAAAGCGATGATGCGGTCTACGGTGAAGCACGCTTGCCTAGAAGAAACCTATTCACTCTTGACTTAAAGACCTCAAGGTTGTAGCTATCAGGGAACAAAGACTTCGGAAGAGAGTTCCACTCCTTAGCTGTGCGCACAATGAAAGTATTAGCAAAACGCTTTGTGCGTATGGGAGGGATGTCCACCATGTACCGATGGCACATGGCCGTACGTCTTGTAGTCCGATTATGGAAAGGGCTAGGTGGAATCAAATTGTGCAGTTCCGTCGCACACTCCCCGAAATGTAACCGATAAAAAACCGACAGGCTGGCAACTCGGAGTCGATGTTCGAGGCTCTGGAGCTTTGAGGCGACCAGTTCATCGTTGCCAATAAGCATTTTGGCCCGTCTGTCAATCTACTCAAGTGCATCAAGCTGGTATTTGACTGATCCATCCCAGAGGTGAGAGCAGTACTCCATGCATGACCGAACTTGCGCTTTATACAAGTTGAGCAGCTGTTATTATGGTCTGAGCTGAGCTAAATCATATTCTAGTTTGTGACGGATTTTATTTCGTTCGCACACATCACCCTGTATTGGTAATCAAGGTCCAATTCCTAAAACATACTTATTATGGATAGTGTCGTAACTTGAACGTTGAAGCTAGTCTAGATTTTAATTTAAAAAGCAAAAAAAGTCGTCTGGCATCGTAGTAAAATATAAATCAATTAATGCCTGTATTTTACTTTCATAGTGCCACTTAATTGTTTCAATCAAACAGTATTGAATTCATTATCTTTCTCACGAAATCGAATCAAAAATAATACTACAAGTTTCATACGCATTTTATATTTCGGTCTCCAATTTGTGTTTCTAGTGTTTTTTTTTGTTTGTTTTATTTGAGTTTATACATTTCAATAACGTACCTTGGCCAGTTATTTTTTCAGAAGCTGTTTTTTTTATTCAAAGCGATAGTTTCATAATATTTTTAGTAGGTCCTAAAAATAATAACATACAGCATGTCATTTATCATAAAAGTAAGTAGGCAGATTAGGTATACCAAATATCTTTATGTGGCAATTAGCTTCTGCTAATCTATCATTGGAATCAAATATAACAGCTCACAATGTTAGGACCCATTAATATTAAAGATTATTTAGCCGTGATGCTAGACCTCTCCCAGTTGTAAACGACCCTTTGTGCCTATTATCTTCTGTATGGTATGGAGGGAAGTGGAAATTTGTATTATTTTTCTACTCCTCCGTTACTCTTTTCTAAAAATTTCGTTGCGGGATCCAAGTCAGTTAAATTCATTCTGCAGGACTTCGTCGAACTTCATTGCCTCGGCGCTTTTCTGGTGGTCGCCACTGTTGATTCTGACTTCCAGGAGTTGCAGGGGGTTGGGAATAGTGCGTTACTATGTCACTAGTCACAATAAAAATAAATTGCTTCTGCTGAATAACACGTTTAAAATTTTAATTTTTCACAAGCCTAATTGAAAATAAATACCTAGTCCCATACTTTCTGTACTATTCTTCATTAAATCATTTCCTTAAACACCACATATATACTTTCATACACCGTATATAACCAACAACCATCTTAACATTCAAAGCTAGATAGCAAGCTGTGATGTCATATTATTAATATAACGTACAATATTATATTGATCATACTCGTAAACAAAACATGAATACTTTACTTACTTATTTAATAAGTAAGAGAAAGTGAAATTTAAGATGTAATGCAAGCTTGTTAAAGATGAGCTTAGAGATTGACCTCAGCAACCTCACATAAATCAGTTTTGTAATGGAAAGTTTTAACTGGCAACAGTAAACATTGTAAACTTGTTTCCATATATTTTATGAAAATAATTAGAAACGCAAATTATATATCGAATGTAGCTTTTTCCGCGGCTTCACACTCAGAGATAGTAGCTTTCTTTCAGTGAAATAATGTTTTTTACACTTACTTGCAGAGATTATCTCCGACTAACAAATATTTAATTATAATTAGACCTCTTTATTTTAACAGTAAACACTAAGCGGCACTTTTAAATGTCAAAAAATTAAATTTACAGTTAATTATAATTTTACAGTTACAGTTAATTATAAGCTTGTTATGGAGAAGAATGAGCAAGAAACTCCACACTAAGTCTTTTAAAAAAATTATGTTTTACAATATTTACATCAATACATTAATTCATATACGTGAAGACGATGCACCCAGAATAACACTACATACTATACTACGTATAGGTATAAAGTATCACAAGCATTAACAGATAAATTCGTTTATTTGGTAAAAGGAACAAGGCTCTCACATACTTAAAAATATTGCAAACATAAATAAAATACCTGATTCAACAACGGAGCAGTGTGTGGTATTTCTTAAAATAAAAATAAAAAACAAAAAGGAGCACAATAACTATGAAAAGGTATATAAGTTAACGAATTTGGTTTTGTCTACACTTAAGATTGCCTTATGGAGCATAGAGCAAGTGAGCAAGTATACAGGTTGTAATGGAAAGATGGGATCATATTTTAAAACCTGATTCTGCCCATGTAAGCCAAGAAAGTCAGGATATTTAAAAAAAAAATATTTTCCATACAAAGTTGTCACGTGCCCAAAATTTGTATGGGCGAAATTTTTTTGTTATTTTTATTTTTTACGACTTCCTTGGAAAATGTTGTTCATATACATGGGTAGAAGCAGTCTTTAAAATATGATCACACTTTTTCGTTACACCCTGTATGAATAAACGAAGAATGATTGATAATATTAATATGTGGACTATCTTACCAATCTATGGGCTCGTTTTGGAATAAATTTGCGTGCACGCAGGAATTTGATCAAGAAGTCGTCATCCATTCGATGAGGTGTGCATTCACCACGTTCTGAAACATAGGTAAAAAACAAAAAAACTATAAAACCAAATTTTTTAAAACACTTTTTCGGTGATAGTACTAAAATTAAAAAGAGAGAAATATAAACTTTATCACAAAAAAAAACAAACCGACTTCAAAAGCAAAACACGAAAAATTTCAAAATATGCAACCACTTATGAATATTTATGCACCTCGAATTACCTTATGCTAAGTCCATAATGTAGAAATGGAAGACTGTTACTGTCTTACTGCAGGGTAAAAGCCTCTCCTCATACAGGGAACAACATAGTTAGGGATACTGAATATACTTTGATTAAGACCATAACTTCATTGTAGGATAATTTCCGACATTTGAGCAGGCGAAGCCACTTGGTAGAAGCAATTTTTTACCGACTTAAAAAAAGGAGGTTATCATTGTACAATATTCACATAAGTTACCCTACGTGGGCTTCTAAACATGTGTGCCAAATTTAAGAAGTATATGTGTTTTTTTTGTGTGTTGGATGTATGAAACTAGTAATCAAATCTTGATGATTGTTTTTTAGGGTTCCGTACCCAAAGGGTAAAAACGGGACCCTATTACTAAGACTTCGCGATCCGTCTGTCTGTCTGTCTGTCTGTCTGTCTGTCTGTCTGTCTGTCTGTCTGTCTGTCCGTCTGTCTCCAGGCTGTATCTCATGAACCGTGATAGCTAGACAGTTGAAATTTTCACAGATGATGTATTTCTGTTGCCGCTATAACAACAAATACTAAAAATAGTATAAAATAAATATTAAAGGGGGGCTCCCATACAACAAACGTGATATTTTTGCCGTTTTTTGCTCGATATTAATAACGGCAACAGGTAGACGTTTGAAATATTCACAGAATGTTTAGTTGTATATTTACTTCAAAAAATAATAATTAATAAATTAAAATAAAATAAATTAAGGGCCCCCCTTAATTTATTTTATTTTAATTTCATCATCCTATACAACAAACGTGATTTTTATGCAGTGTTTTGCGATAATGGTACGGAACCCTTTGTGTGCGAGTCCGACTCGCACTTGGCCGGTTTTTTATTTATTGGATTAAGTTTCTCTCTTCAAAATCGGTTCAGTAGTTTTCAAGTTAAGGAACATAGAATCAAACTCCTTAGCGACAAACAGCACGAATGTGTAAATTGAGTTATTATGTGTTATTGAGTGTGAGTTGTTTTTGTTACTAAGATCTTGCTCACTTTTCAGTGATGGTTTACAAAAACTAAAAAGTCGGTGTAGCAAAACGATAAAAACAAGAGGTACCAAAGGCACCGACTTCCGAAACCAAAGTTATTTAGTGTTTTATTTATTTATTTATCAATTATGGACGACTTACAGCTAAAAGCAAACAGAATAACAAATAGTACTTGAGACTGACAGCCTGCTTTTGAAGTCGATGTATTTAACATTAGTAAATAACATCAATCGATGCAGTTCAGGGGGGTGACCATAAGCCCTTAGAGTAATGTTATTTTGAGATCGCGTAAGTGACAGATGTATACAAATCAGATACATCTGTCCCTTACACACACTCAAAATAACCTTACTCTAAGAGCTTATGGTCACCTCCCTGTTGTACCTTTAATATTATATTGTATGATCTTGATCAACAATATGTATGAGCATCCAGTCTTGAATGATAAAATGATATCGAGAATAACATTTTATCTCTATGTTGTCACATTTTATTATGGTGTTACCAGAATAAAATAAATAACAAGGATTCTCTGATTTTGCTGTATACAAGTCTGTAAATTGAATTTTTCCCTGTTTATTTAATTTATTGGGAGTTATGTATATGGATTCTTTCATGATGTTACATTAAGTTATGTAAGTACTGCCGAATATAAGAAAATATTGTATCACGTCGCCATATCAATAAGGCTTAAATAGGCATCGTTGATAGGCATTAAGTATAACGAAGCCTGATAAAAATGTCGTGTCGTCTTCGTTACCAGGGCATCACAGACTAGTGAGACGCGTAAACAGAAATTGTTATCGCCTCGCACTTGTCTGTGGTAGCCTTTAATGTGTGGTAACTCTTTATAGGGCAGCTCATGCAAAGTGGCACTTTGAGGTATTTCGAATATTTAAATAAAATCTTGATTAATAATAATTAGAAAATTTCAATAGAAATTGTTATAAGTGTAGTCTCTGTAGAACAATTTTTATCATGATAAAACATTTTTACACAAAAATACAACTGACTTCCAATTCTGTTCAACTGACTGCCGAAATTGAAGTTATTTTTCACATTGTAGTCTTTTGGTATTTTTATTGTAAAAATGATTTTATTTTTCAGCTTTTTGTTTTGGTAAATAATGGAAAAAATAAAATGGGAAAATTTTATAGTAAAGTTCTATAACGCCCTAACTGATGCCAGAATATATTAACCTAATAACATGAAACTTGAACATAACCGGTGGAATGAGAGTATACCTGGGAGAACAGTACACATCTGCGAATCCCTTTAGTGCGTACTGGCGTGATTTTATGTTATGAAATAGTGAAAACAATAAACAGGCATGCGATTTCAGCAATCCCGAAAGATTTGCCGTCATTTATAGAAGAGTTCTGTTGTATATCTCAGAAGTTCTTCAGCAAATTTAAATGGATGGCCTCATTTAAATTCGGGAACAGACTATCAAATAACAACAGAATTTATAAAATCGGTCCACAATTGACGGAAAAATCGTCAAAATGTACAGCCGAATATAGAACTGCCTCCTTTTTGGAAAATTAGTTGAAAATGGGTCTCCCCCCTTCTCTTCCCCTAATCCTACTCTACCTAGTCTAAGTAGTCTATCTCCCTAATGCCTACCAACTATATCATAGTTCAACGACCTGCCCGCTGTAACTATTCGCATGTATCTAAATAATTTGCCTTTATCATTTTAGTGGCGGCCTCGTACTTATGAGCCTTGCCTTTTTGTCCACATACGACGTTTATCCTTTGAATATTTTAGCGAAACAACCGCAAACCAGAAGGGTAGGGTGTAGTTATTTTGGCTCCGAGGAACGGGAGAAATAATGCCACTGTGTTCTGAAGCTAGTTTGCTGTGGGAAATAGTTAATATGGTTAGCATCTCACAATGGATCCCTATATAGGATCATACCTATACCTAACTAAATTGTAGGGCCTAATCTTAAGAACTATATAAAATTACCTAATGTGTCTTATGAACTATCTATCATGTTATTTGTGAATCCTGTTAGACCGGATTATAAAAGTAGAGCTATTAGGACGACTCCTTTCATTGGAAACAATACTTATACATAGATTGTCTGCATGCGATATGCATCATTCCAAGCTACATACAAAGCTCATTGGTTCTATAATTCATGTCAGGGTCGCACACATCTCGCCTACATCCCATTGTTTGGCTATCTAACTTGTTGTGCAATATTAAAACATTATAATAACGAATTGGCTAAAAGTCATCTGTCTCACCAATAAAAGATGACTGGCTTAACTTGATGACTAATATGGATTGCGGTTTTGTAGGTCATTGTAAACAATAATGATATTGCTTTTATGACCAATTATATAATAAAATTATTATGATTAAAATTGATTGAATAATGAATTATCTAATGAATTCGTGTTGAATGACTAATAATAATAGTTTCGCCTGACGAATAATTTTGCATAAACATATTAGAATTTCTAGCTATTGTGCAGTTATTATGAAGCGGTATAAAATAAAATCAAATAAATGATTTCCACTTCATATATTCCATTAGATGTCTAATAAAGCTGTTAGCATCTCTCAGGTTAGTTGCATTTTCATTCAATCCGCTGGTGTTAAATTGCTGACTCCACAGAGGCTCTATAATCATATTTCTTTACTTTTTCTTGTTTTTAACTTAGCTTTACTACTTACTTAACTTTGCCTTAATTTTACTTTAGATTTTATTTAACTAGTAACTTATTCTTTAAGAAATTATAATACTAACCTCAGATATTAAAAAAAAACTACCAGTATATATAATTGTTGGTTAGCCAGTATAACAAAAAATAAAAGTGACGGTCTATCATATACTTATAACAATTTGCAAAAAATTATTGTACGAGCATGCGTTACAGAAATGTCAATTCCAAACGTTTTGAACCTCTGACAACGGCAACGCCGCGTACATTTACGTACCGCCTCCACTAGGCTATTTTAAGGCACACAATTTCCGTACAGTAATTCAATACTGTGCGTATCACAACAGTGCAACAACCCACCGTCCTTGCACGTGCGTGAAGCTGATTCACCCACAGACCGCAACAAAGCACTCCGACCGACATGGGTGGTTACACCGCGTTTGATAGCGCATGATGTGTACCTATGTTAGGTTTGTAAGTACATGGTTTATCAGGAGTTCCACAAATAGACGGTGTGCTTTATATCTTTTGTTTTAGTATGTTTTATTTTAGTATGTTTTATTTAACATATGAACCACATCAAGCCTGTTTTCCGAAGGATTGGGCAGGCATCTTTGCCCTATAGTACCACCCACCACAACCAAATATGGAGATTTGATCCTACGGAAGACTTGATTCATAAAAATAATAAAGCTCTCATCTATCATCTCAAATTGTTTTAAAATGATAATTCCAAGTCTACTTAAGTAATAAAGCCAGAGAATTAGAACTAATTACTGTATAGATAAATGTGCATATTTTACAATTACTATATAATCAAAGGTTCGGAAATAATATTTAGTAGTCGCTGTGCTTTATATTTTTATTTTAGTTTGTTTTATGGAAATGGAAAGTATCGAAAGTAAATTAAGACACGAAAATTCCTACTAGTGGATTACCGGTTCATTACTGCAAAAATATTTTGCAGGGTCCTGTTTTGAATATGGTTTGTCAAGTTTGGTCTTTAGACTGTATTTCTTTGTCATTCATTCAGTAAGTATAACAGTCGTGTGACAGTCTGTATCAAAAGATTCTCATGTCCTTACAGATACTTTATTTAATGCCCTGGTGCCTAACGAAAGTAGGTTGACGCAGATGAGTAAGTAGTGTAGTAGGTAATATCTTTAAATAACAGCCGGCATCAATAGCTTTGCGTACTTTACAAGGCCAGGCGGAATCTGGGTGAGTAATTAATAGTTATTCATCTATGGACCTTCCTCAGCAAGCTTTGCTTAACATTGAAGATTGCCCAGTGTGGCTATTACTACCTAAATAATAAGTAAGTAGTATTTTTAAATAATCAGAGAAGCTTGTGGCTAACCACGAGCTCCTATTTATAAATAAATATCAAAAGTAGGTACAGAAGCGAAAATTAAATTGAACTAACCACGTTGAAAAATTCCGCGCCCTCTAAATGAATTACCGGTTCAATTATCGGAAAAATATTTTACAGGAACCTGCCCTGAATTACGGTATAACAAGTTCGACCTTTGGAGATCAATTTTTTTGAGAAAAGATCGTCCTATCCTAAGTCCAGATGCCAAGTAAAGGAAGGATGGTACGTCTTCTCTATTCCTGCGAAAAAATGAACAAAGACAACTGTTTCCTTACTTGACATTATCGTCAAAATTTCAGCCAAAAGACGTCCAAACACATGACATAGCCCACCCCACCCCCACCCCCCGAGTGCAGGTCTTGTGCGTTTCGTATCCAGCGGATTCGCGCAGCCTTAAATCAGTACTCACCATAAATCATTTCCCTGAGCTCATAAATGGCCTGGAGGCGGGTGTTGGGGTCTTCTCCAAGGTGCTGGTGAGCGTACTCGATCAGCTCTGGTGGAGGCTCACCCAAGTCCAAGTCCACGCTGTAGTCTGGAGTCGGCATCTCGGCCTGGAAAAATAAAAACAGTCAGTTTACTTTTGTGGACTTTGCCTATACCTATTACTGTTATTATAGTTTGCTTGTTCTATTATTTATCATTGACTATTATTTGTATTTGCACGAGCGTAAGATCAAGTTTCATGATTTAAAGATTAGCAAGATGGTACACCTCTTCACACCACCTCTTCTTTACGAGAGGATTTCTTCGATAAAATCGAGCGGAAACTGGTGAAATTGTTACTTGTGGGACAAGTGATGAGGAATGAGCGATTTCTAACAAAAATGTGTTCGTTCATAATGTAAGTATAACAGTTAGGCTATTTCAATCGAGAATACACAACTTCAAACTTGAAAGTACTTTTTAATATTTAATAAGTAGTTTTTAAGTATGCTGGGAGTTTTGGGGGCGATAAATCGATCTAGCTAGGTTTAATTTTTAGAAAACTTGGTTTTCTCTATTTTCACCGAGCAAAGCTCGATCGCCCAGGTAGTAATAATAAAATCAATCTTCATGTGCCTTGATTGCCTTTAATTAGATATTATTAAATAATTTTATACATTCAAATATTGCTATGAAATCAAGAAATACGGAATCAAATTTGAAAAATAATCTAGAAGTATCAAATCAAAATTGATCACTATACTGAATCATAAGATTAAATTGATCATTGGATAATAATTGATTTATATATATTAGAATTGATTATTAGATTAGATTTTGAAGTTGATTAATAAATTGGATATAAATTAGATATTAAAGATTTTTGAATTATAAGAAATATTTAAGTCGTGGAGTTGCGGAAACAGCCCGTCGAAACTAAACTAAATAAACTCATGCATGGACTCCTCTCGGGTAAAAGCCTCCTCCAAAGAGTGCCAAATGTCCTTCGCTGTCTTTCGCTTTCTCGAACCAGTTTCTGTCCACAATTGCCTTTATCTCATCCTGCCACCTGGAGCATGGTCTACCTGGCTCCTGGTTCCATGTGGTCCCTGCCATGTTGTTATTGTTATTGTCCATCTCTCGTCAGTGCACCTAGCTACATGGCCAGCCCATTTCCATTTTAGTCTCAGGGTGAAGATTAAAGCGTCAGTTACCTTAGTCCTGCTACGTATGTCAGTAACTTTGATTCTAAGATACAGAATCAAAGTTACTGGCATACGTAGCAGGACTAAGGTAGGTAGATAGGTGATTCCTAGACAATTTCTCTCCATTGCTCTCTGCGTGGTTTGAATTTTAAACTTTGTTTTTGTTGCGAATGTCCATGTTGGCAGTCGTAGGTTAGACATGGCAGTATCGCTGAGAGCATTACAGTCTTATTCAGTTTCATTGGGAGCTGAGTTTTTAATATCTCTTTGTGGGCCCAAAACTTCTTCCACGTTGAGGCTATTCGTCTGTCTATTTTTCCTTTTTTTATTTTTTTTTGTAAATGTATAATAATAATAATAATAATAATCTGTCGGGCATGTCACCGGCCGGGTGAATCTATCCGTCACATTATCTCCGGTTGTTCTAGTCTGGCTAACGGAGACTATTTGCATAGACACAACCTTGTAGCCAGGATTATCCATCAGCAACTTGCTCTTAAATACAATCTTGTGGAATCGGAAGTGCCGTACTATAAGTATGTGCCCGACCCAGTTCTCGAAAATGGCAATGTCACGTTGTATTGGGATCGGTCTATCATCACTGACAGGACTATTGTTGCCAATAAACCTGACATAGTGGTGATAGACCGACCAGAGCGTCGCGCAATGATTGTTGATATAGCGGTCCCCCATGACGAGAACCTCGTGAAGGCTGAGAGAGATAAGAAAAGCAAGTATCTTGATCTGGCTCGCGAGGTTGTCGACATGTGGGATGTGAATACAGCAGTCATTGTGCCGATAGTCGTGACGGCCAATGGTATAATAGCCAAGAGCCTCGACGAACATCTGAGGAGGCTCTCGTTGGGCAGCTGGATCAAGGGCTTGATCCAGAAGGCGGTACTCCTGGACACGGCGCGTATAGTCAGGAGGTTCCTCTCTCAGGAGCCCTGACCACCGGTAGCTTGGACCCTGTTCCCGATACCGGTGGGCTACTATTTTTGTA
This sequence comes from Anorthoa munda, assembly GCA_945859665.1. Lineage (NCBI taxonomy): Eukaryota > Metazoa > Arthropoda > Insecta > Lepidoptera > Noctuidae > Anorthoa > Anorthoa munda. The sequence goes on along the minus strand of OX243897.1, from coordinate 41,007,407 downwards.
TTTTTAAATGTTTTTTTATATTTTTTTATATAGAATAATATTTAAAAATGTTAAAATATGTATATAAAATAAATAAATGCAATAATAATAATAATAAAAGCCTTTATTACCAATCTTACAGTTCACATTTTAACATATTTCTACATAATACTACAGTACTGAATTTTTTAATTTTTTTTATCCTTTTTTTTTTTTTTTTTAATTTACTTTCTCTTAATCGACACCGGTTTCTCGATTGTCTTGCTTTCCAGCATAGGCCTCCCCAAGTGCTCTCCACGAGCATCGATCTCTTGCTTTTCTAGTCCAAGTCGTCCCTGCCACCTTTTTGATGTCATCTTCCCATCTACGATATTGTCTGCCTTTCCTTCTTGTTTTGTATGTAGGACACCATTCTGTCACATCTTTAGTCCATTTCTCTGTCTTAGATCTTATTAAATGACCTGCCCATTTCCACTTCAGTCGTTTAATTTGGTATGCTTTTACATCTATGACTTTGGTATGTTTCCTTATTGTTGTTAATCTTATTTTGTCTTGTAATTTTACGTTGAGTATACTTCTTTCCATTCTATGTTGGCAGGTTTCTAACGCTTTTATATCTTTATTTGTGCAGCTCCATGTTTGACACCCATATGTGATGCTCGGCAGAATACACGTATTAAAAACTTTCTTTTTAGATTTTATTTGTATTCCGGAGTTTTTCATAACTTCTTTTAAAGACCAGTATTTCTTCCATCCTATGTTAATTCTATTATTAATTTCTTTAGATGTCAGATCTGTTGGAGATATTATTTGGCCAAGATAAGTATATTCATTTACATATTGCAGCTCAGTAACGTTAGCATGTTTTATTGGGATTGAAGTGTGGTTTGTCATCAGCTTGGTTTTACTCGTATTTATTGATAAGCCCACCTTTTCGCTTTCGTATACCAGTTGTTCAATCATACTCTGTAACGTATCAGGGTCTTCGCATATTAGTATGAGATCATCGGCGAATCTAAGATGGTTTAGTCGTGTTCCATTGACATTTATTCCGTAACCACTCCACTCTAGCTGTCGAAATATATGCTCTAGGGTTGCAGAAAATAGTTTTGGTGATAAGGGGTCTCCCTGTCTAACTCCACGTCTAATAGGAAAACATTCTCCTACCCTTTCTGTGCGTATTTTTGCCGTCATATTTTCGTATATGTTTTTAATTATACGTAAATATTTACTATGGACTCCTTGTGAGGTGAGAGCCTCCCATATTTTTCCGTGTTTTAAGGAGTCGAAAGCTTTGTTGTAGTCTATAAACGCCAAGTAATAGTTAATGCCATATTCGTTGCATTTCTGAATCAGCTGTTTTATGGTATGAATATGGTCCATCGTTGAAAAGCCACTTCTAAAGCCTGCTTGTTCTTTTGGCTGGTTTTCGTCCAAAGTCTTTGTCAATCGTTCCAGAATTATCTTAGAGAATAATTTATACACATTCGACATTAGCGAAATGGGTCTGTAATTGGAAATATCATCTGTTTTCCCCTTCTTATGAAGTAAAATTATGGTTGATGTGGTCCATTGATGCGGTATATATTCAGTTGTTAAAATTTCATTAAATAAATCTGTAATTGTATTCAGAGTAATCTGTGCTGTTCCCAATATGATTTCGTTTGAAATGCCATCTTCGCCTGGTGCTTTCCCTCTCTTTTGTGATTTTATGGCTTTGGTAACTTCTACTTTTAGTATGTTTGGGATTGGTTCCTCAATAACTTCGTATTCGTTTGTTTGTGGTCTTGTTCGCTCATCATTGTAAAGTTCACGGTAGAAATCGGTCGCTGCTTCTAGTATTTCAGTTCTTTTGGTGTTATGTTTTTTTGTCCTGTGATGTGTTACGTTACCAATCCAACATGATTCGTCTTGAAGCTCCTTCCATGCTTTTTTTAGCCCTCCAGATTTTGCTATGTGCCATTCTATTGTTTCGGTTCTAATTTTCTTTCTGTGTTTTCTTATTTCTAAATTAATTTCTTTACTTAGTTTTGTTATAATTTGTTTGTTGTTCTGCCTGTTATTGAATAAATCAGCTCTTTTTTCAATTAATTCTCTTGCTTTTGGTCCCAATTTATCCTTTGGTGTTTTGTCTCTCTGTACAATTTTGTTGGTTTCTTTGAGTTCTTTTTCTAATCTATCGTATTTTTCCTGGATTGTTTTGAGTTCATTTATTTGGTTTAGTTGAGTTTCTAAGGATTCTAAGGAGTTATCTGACAATGGAAGTCTAATTGGTAGCTTTACATTATTTATATGTTTTCTTAAGTGTTTTGGCTCGAACATGTATATGTCTCCACGAAGCAGTCTATGGTCAGTATTATAGTTGAACTGGTTCACAACTTCAACATTTAAAAATAGTTTTGGTTTGTTTGTAGTTATGAAATCTATTTCATTTCTTACTAGTCCATTGGGAGATTCCCAAGTCCATTTCCTGTTAAGTTTTCTCTTATAAAAACTATTCATGATTTGCAGGTTATTTTCTAAAGCGTAGTTTACAAATCTTTGCCCATTATCATTTCTTTTGCCATTTGTAAAGGGTCCAAGTATTTTATCTTCGTTTAGCCTTCTTTCTCCAATTTGGCTATTAAAATCTCCCATTACGATAACAGTGTTATGTAAATTTTCCATTGTTTTGTTTAGACTTTCATAGAAGTTGTTTTTTATTTCCTTTTTGGCTATCTCAGTAGGAGCATATACCTGCACTATTGAAGTGGGATGCTTGTGACCAGGTAGTATAATATTTAAGACGGTTATTCTGTCTGAAACTCCTATAAATTCCAGTATATTATTTTTGAGATATTTTTTAACCAAGAAACCCACGCCATATAATCCTTGTATTTCATTTTTATAATATAAAATATATTCCTCGTGTTCTTCAATTTTTTCCGCCGATCTACGTACATCACATATGCCAAGAATATCCCAATTAGTGCGATATAGTGCTTGTTCTAGTTCTGTTAAATTTTCCTTCGACTTCATTGATCTTGTGTTGAGTGTTGCTATGTGTAGTTTCTTTTTTTGGGTTGTTGCTGATTGTGTATTATTTAATATGAGATCTTGGGGGGTGCGGTCAATAGCCCCGCGGTGACCAACCGTATTGGGGCTTTTATTGTTTGTTATTAATGTTTTGTATACATTTTTTGTTTCAATTTCGTTACCGGTGTCTGCTAAGTCCTTATGTTGAGTTTTTTCGGTCGAAGAGTAAGATCTAGCCCTCATGTATGCGAATGCATCTGTTTTATGCATTTTAGAAGGTGCGAGAATATTTTTCGATCCTGTGGAAGGTGGTGGTGTGTGCACGTTGTTTGGTGACATTGAGTTCTCTCTCTTTCGTTTTTCGACCCCTGGTGTTTCATTAATCACTATTTTATTGTTTCGAATATATGCGTCTTTCCCTTGTTCTTTTGCTAGTTTAAGTTTTTCCTGTAGGTTCTTGCGTATTTCCATAGTTTCCTTCGAAAAATCTTCAGTTAAGTACATCGGTTTTGGCATTTTAATCTTGTTCTTAAGTATTGCTTTCTTTTTAAGATATGACGTAAAATTAATGAGTATCGGCCTTACTTTTTTCACATCAATTTTTTTTCCCAGCCTATGGTAATTGTTAATTTCGTAGCTATCAATGTTAATATCTAGATTTTTCAAGGTTTCTTTTATTATGTTGAATAGATCCTGGTGGTTATTTTCTGCCTCCTTTACACCGTGTAGAATCAAGTTATTTTTTCTATTTTTATCTTCTAAATATTTTATTTTACCTTTCAATGTTTCTATCTCCGTTTTAAGGTATGTGTTTTCCTCTAGGATAGGTATAAGCTTTTCATCTATACTACTCAAGATGCTTTTAGTAACATTTTGTGTAATCGTGGCGGTTTGTTTATCGAGTTCAGTTTTCATCATCTGGAATAGCTTTGCCATATCTTCCGACATTTCTCCAGTACTCATGTTGCAATAACAAAACGTTTTATTTGCGTGTATCCGAACGTAATTCACCCGTTAAGTTGACACTGCTGTATTACGGCTTGTCACTGCCAGACAATGACCGTTATGTCAAATGTTAGTTAAAGAAATATTTGCAACCTCACTTGAACTGATGACTTGTTTGTGCTTTTTACAGCTTATTCGGCTTCTTTGTGTGGTTTTTCTTTACTAATTTGCTTTGCTTGAGATCTTCTTGTGTTAATTATGTGCGGTACACAGCTGGTGTTGAATTGTTTACGTTGTTTTTTATAATAAAACCGGGAGCACTTTACGATATACTGTTGTTGTTTTGACAACCGGAACCGGGTTTCATAAAGTTTATGTAATTATAAATTTCAATATACAGATACGTCAGTGACGCACATAACACGACAAGCTGGCTCGCTCACTGTCTGTCCACTCTGTCGTTTGTAAATGTATACTCAACTACAAATTCTTAATTCAGAAATCGGGTGTTAGTTTTTAAATCAGTTTTAGTATCAAATTTTGATAAAACAACTAAAATGTACTCAATCATAATATTTGTAAGTGTAATCCGAACCATTCACAGTATTTGTTACAAAATAGAATTAGCATAAACGTGTCAAGTCATTTATCAATGGCCAGATAAGCCTCTAAGCTAGTCGAGACCAACCTTGAGATTTCATTGAAATGATAATATTTTTATTTGACTAAATCATAACATTAATTTATTTATTTATTTCGTTTATCCTCGCATTGAAACGCCTTGCAGTAATTTCACCAATGGAGCACATATTGTCAGCGATGTCTAAGATAAATTTAGAAAGTACATATGAATTGAAAAAGTCACATTGGTAATTGCCCGGATTTGAACCTCCAACCTCAAGCACGAGAGGCGAGTCTTACCCACTTGGCCACCACGACAGGCCTGGAGAGATAAGAGATTAATAGTAATTATTTACTTTGGTAAATGTGTTTTTTGAGATTTTTTTCGTATAACTTGCATTCGAGACCATTGTGCTTAATATTATTATATTATTTTTATTTTGTATATTTTGACATTTTATTAATGTGTATGTAACGATATTTAACTATGTTATCAAATATGTAAGAGCTGTGCACACCTACTTTTACATGAATAGTTCACTGTAGTTAGTATAAAAAATGTAATTAATCTTATCAATGTTTTTTAACCCCCGACGGAAAAAGAGAGGTATTTTAAGTTTGACGTGTGTTGCTGTGTCTATCTGTGGCATCATAGCTCCTAAAAGGATACACCTATTTTAATTTATTTTTGTTTGAAAGTTGACTTTATCGAGAGTGTTCTTAGCTATGTTTGATGAAAATCCGTTCAGCCGTTCAAAAGTTATGGTCGTTTTACTCTTTAAATCGCGGTGTTTTCGCAAGATATCGTGTCATAATTACGTGTTCAATAGATAGCCGATCGAAACGTGTTAACTACTAGATAAATTATGTAGTTTAAAAATCATGAAATGAAAAAGGTTGAGGGCTTTTTTAATTTTACTTGTATTATTAACATGAAACATTCGTTGGTCTTCCGTAATAATAAATAAAGCCAAAACATATATTTTAGCGTTTGGAATGATTTCAAGCCAAATAAAATCATGAGTCAGTTAGAAGGATTGTGTGACAACGATGGAAGGCGAAATGCTGCGCCGAACCAAATAAATTAGGATATAGCTAGGAGGATAATAATGATGAATTCCTAGCAACGATATAAAATATACTTATATAGTAGCAGTCAAAATTTCCCCTTATGCAGAAACCATTGTAGGTAGTTCAGTACAATTTTATTTTTCTATTATTGTTAGATTGATTTTCGATTTCCAAGAATGAGTCAAAGTTGGAAGTTCATACAGTTCATGTCCATATGAAAACGTATTTAAGAACAGCCAACACTCTCGTCACATCAAAAAAATCTACTAAAACGTTATACTCATTCTTTGAAATTACATTACCAGGTAAGTCATAGCATTAAATAACAATTATGAAGTACATCTTTACTATAGGATATCTTATCTTATCTATATTGAAGCTAAAGTTAAGCTTAAAGAAGATGTTCCAGAAATGTATGGAGCATGGGCCAGCACTATGTACACTGTATGTAAAAATCGCTGTATAATATAGTAACCGTTTTTTATTGTGAATTTTCTTTAATTTCATTTTGTTTCAATTTACACTCAAATTAACTTTGTTAAGTAGAGTAACACAACATTCAATTAAACATGGTGGATCAGATCAGCAGTATGCGAAAAATGTCTTTTGACACTGACATTTGATTGAAGTGTCATCGTAATACCTGCGTTAAAAAAAAAACAAGACGAATTCAATTGCAACAGAGAAGCAATCAATCAATGTCCGTGGTAGTAAACTGGGTTGCAAAATTAAAACAATCACTAAAAGCTCCGAAACATATCCAATTCAAAGTCAAAGCAAAGATAGACTCAAAGTTGTCACTTCTTAAAACTGTCAAAGTCGTCAAACTTCATGTCAAAACAACTGTCATGGCTGCCCTAAAATAGGGTTATCTTAATAAAAAATCTTTCAAATGATCAATTTTGTACGCCTGTAACCTTATTCAAATTAATTTATTTGTATTTTTTTGGAATTCCCCTAATTTTTTCCTATTTATATATGTAGTGTACATAGTGATGGCCCAAAATCAAACATCTCCGTTATATATAGTAAAACAAATGATTTATTTATAATATGTAAGATATTAATATTTCTTAGAAATAAAACTGATTTAATAACTTCGCTATTCCTATACAAAAGGTGATTTCAAAATGTGTTTTCTCTTAGGATCGTAAATGATAAAATGAAATAAACATCATAACATCACGATTTCTGGAACTGCTTACAATGACGAATTAATTCGCTATCATTTGAAAGGAAATTGCTAAGAAAAAGCAGCGAGAGACGCAATAGTCGACTATTACGAAATATTAAGGAATCACAAAGCTTTACTTAGGCGTTGCGTCAAAATATGCAGTCGCCTTTCGCTTACCTAAGATACTGTTTACTTAGCTATGCAGATGCACTATTGTTTGTTCATCACAATAAATATGAGGCGAAATCAAACTAAAGCTAAACCCTACTGTCCTAGCTTCTAGCACAACAGCAAAATAATTAAATAAAATTGAAAAAGTAATTTTTTAAATGTTTAACAAAATCGTACCGTAGCTTATGTTCTGACAAATTAAACGCAATTATTGTTTTAAGATATTAATATAAATTGTTATAAGTAATTACACAATACATAACAAGTATAATTATTATTATTATTTGAGGAGTGCACAATAAAGTATATAATAAGTAAATAAATAATAAATACCCACAATTTCCTTAAGTAACTCTTCTTAAGGAAATAAGTTACTTTCTATTTCCAAAATAAATAAAGATTTTACGGATAAAGATCAAAGCAACGTAACGAAATGCACTTTTACTATACACACAGCTTCCTGATCGCGATTATAATTGTTTATATATTAAATAAACCAGCAAAAGGATTACTTACACAGATTAACTTTACGACCGACGTAAACCCTCCAATGATTGAGCGGTAGTTTTATAAGAGAGTTGTTAATAAAAAAAAATAAGCGCACGAGTCCACGACGACGGCGCTATCGGTACACTTAATCGGTTTAGGGTACACGAGGGTAGCATTTACAGAGAAAGTTTAGAGAAAAGTAGCTGTACTGGTCGAGTATAGCTGCACTAGCTAGCCAGGAACAGGCTCCAGTAGACAAACTAGTCACGATACACCTGTTTCTAAGCGGGAATTACTTTCATATGTCCGATAATAGCCACTTGCTATTCCGCCGCCGAGTAAAATTGCAGCACAATTGTTTTACATAAACTATTATAGAACACGTTTTCCGATGCATACAAAAGTTTTACAAAGTGTTTCTGTATGTAACGTCAATCAATACCGAAACATAACCATTCATATTTAAATTTGTAAAACAATACAGTGATTAAAATTTTATATTCATATTCGATATATTCACATGGAATAACAATACGGTACATAATATTTCATAACGTGCTTTTTATGTTTCATTAAATTAGTTGCTGACTTGCTGTGCTCAATTTTATCTTAATTGAGAAACAAATTCAAACAAAAAGAATACAATTAGACTAATCTGATTTCTATTCCTTTGTGTGTAGGAAATTGTTACATTACATAGAGCGTGTACTTTATATTAATAATTATGCAAAAAACAATTATTATTATTATTATTATTTTTAAAAATTTGTGAAAGAGACAATATAAGCCACATGTAATAAGTGCAGTCGCAATCCACGGAAACAGCAGCGGCAATTTTTTTTACGCAGAAGAATTCAACTTTTCGCGGTTAGTAGGTATAATCTATACTTTAATTTCTATACAACATATTAAATCAGTTGTAGATAATTTAACTTCTTCTACAAAAACTAGCAATTTGAATTTTGGGACAATAAGACTGCACTTTTAACCCTTGACTGTACAATTTAGTTAACTAATTGTAAAAACAAATATGAAAAGAAAAGAAAGAAAAAGAAAGAAAAATGTGTTTATTGGTATTAAAAACAAAAACACCTTAAAATTAAACAAAATAAATAATTAAAACTATTAATGCCGAAAGGGCCTCAGCTCAGCATAAAGCCAAATGGTAATACAGGGTATACCACCTGACGCATAACGCATGATATGGTGCATTAGTCAGATGTAACATTTTTTACTGACCATTTTTGTTATAAATTGCAAAACTACAACAATTTAATGACACTCACAACTCCACTCAAGTGCGCTTACACAACGAAGGACACATTGCCGACGTATGGTAAAACTTTATAAAGAACACGCACTACTTTTATGCAACATCTGGGTCATCGATTTCTGCCCTTCATTGAATGTATTATTGTTTCATACATTCGCGTGGTCTGTTACCATTTTTAAATATTAAACTTTTACGTAACAATATCACACAGCTGTTTACATTTAAAAACTTGTTTTTAAGTTCAATCTACTTTACTTTTGGTTTTCGTTTCCAAACTATTTTGCAAAAATATTTTGAAACCAGCTCTTTGCGCCACAGCTTATTAAGTTAACAATTTGTAGTAAGTATAGTGGCCAGTTTTGAAATTAAATAATTTCTGTGATCATAAATAATATGCCTACCTAGAGATACTGTTCAAGATTTGCCAAAGGCCTAAGTATATGGTAAACAAACTTTTTGAATACTAAGTAAAATGAATACATTTTCCTTACATGTAGTTACTTGTTATTATTTTATTAAGATTATCTAGGTCAATGTTGTGTACCACATTAGGCAGGTAAGTTTTATATTTTGTGAAATGCACGAGATTATAATACAACAGTGGGACCGCTCTGAGACAAACATCTTCTCTATGTTATTGATTCAAGTGTCAATTAGCAGACACAATAGAAATTGCCATTGTTCTAATCCGATTCGGCAATATGGACATTGATAGGAGCCTTCTCGATAATCAATTAGGTTAATTTATATTTTTTATTTATTTATTCAGGACATCCAAGATGTACACATAAAACACAACGAATTATCAATATGAAGTAATGACAAGTGCACTCCCTCAATTATAGTAAACATGCTTTTAGAGCATCAACTAAATAAATACTAAAATATAAACTCTTATTAAAAGGTAATAAAGAGAAAAACAAATCAAAACATGCCAAACTTATAAACACTCTCCTTATATATAGCTTTAGGGTTTACCAACAATATTGCAAACTAGACGAACTAGAGTTTTATTAATCAACATTATTTTCAAACGAATATGGCCTAGCCATAGACAAAGATAACAAGGACATGAACATAATGATAGGAACGCATAGCTATCATAAAGCACCGAAGGTTATTGTAGTTACGATAATGTTCTACGACAAGGGCAATCATATCAATTCCTTAACTCTATGCAGTCAATTCATAATCCGTATGTTTGACAGAAATATGCTTGTTTTGCTAAATCTCAATAATGTTTGTTAAGGTCACAATGCAATCCTCAATTTATTACCTAATCTAAATTCAGTCGAGAATTTGGATTATTTTAATTATAATAAATTATATTTTATAGTCTTAATAATATTAAACCACGTGAGTAAAATAAACGTATGCATTTAATAATATTATAAAAACCGTGAGCTCGTTCAGTTTATCAAAGTTAATATGCATTTGTAAAAAAACACCCGAAACATAAATTCAAAATCGCTCTTTCAATGGCATATATTATAGCTCCTAGATAGCTGTTTACTATTAGCGTTATATCATTATGCTTAGTTCAAGACCAAATCTCGAAATATAACAATATTGAAAAAAAAACACACGTGCTACTAATAATGTGTATGTGAAGGCTATTCACACATAATTGTTACGCAAAGATATAGGTAGGTACCACGCTAAATATATCTATGGTCACGCGTTGCTTGTGCATAGGTACATTTCTACCTATAGAGGTAGATATGTACTACCCTGACGTACAGAAACCGGTGATAACAAATTCAAGGTTATGTTTAGGCCTACGGTTAGTTTTGTGTTATCGAAAATATACTTGTATATGTTACAGTAAAAGCCCGAACTACGGTATAATCTAGGATTTACCAAGGCTTACTGGTAAAATTCCGAAATGATCTATGAGGATCGCTAAATTCGGAGTTTTACCAGCAATCACACGGTAAATCTTTCGGATTTACCTCAAATATTGAAATTTGTAATGTATATAACACACTTTGATCATCATCATCATATCAGCCGAAAGACGTCCACTGCTGGACATAGGCCTCCCCCAAGCGTCGCCACATTGACCGGTCCCGTGCGTCTCGCAACCAGCGGATTCCCGCAACCTTCACCAGGTCATCGGTCCACCTGGTGGGAGGCCTTCCAACGCAACGTCTTCCGGTTCGCGGTCGCCACTCCAGAACCTTTCTGCCCCATCGGCCATCCGTTCTGCGAGCAATGTGCCCTGCCCACTGCCACTTAAGTTTGGCAATTCTTCGGGCTATGTCGGTAACCTTGGTTCTCTTGCGGATCTCTACATTTCTGATTCGATCACGCAAGGAAATTCCGAGCATAGCCCTCTCCATTGCCCTTTGAGTGACTGTAAGTTTTCTGATGAGGTCCATTGTAAGCGACCACGTCTCAGAGCCATATGTCATCACTGGCAACACACACTGGTCATAGACTTTCGTCTTGAGACACTGTGGTAAGTTGGACGAGAAGATACCGCGCAACTTCCCGAACGCTGCCCAGCCGAGTCGGATTCGACGGTTGACCTCTGTCTCGAAGTTGGCCCTACCCAACTGGATCGTTTGTCCCAGGTAGACATAGTCGCCCACAACTTAGAGTGCAGAGTCTCCTACCTTGATAGGAGTGGGTGTAACATGGGCATTCAACATCACCTTGGTTTTGTCCATGTTCATTCTAAGACCCACTCTTTCGGAAGCTCTACTAAGGTCATCGAGCATTGTATTGAGGTCCTCCATGGTCTCAGCCATAACCACTATATCGTCAGCAAACCGAAGGTGAGTGATGTACTCGCCATTGACGTCGATGCCTAGCCCTCTCCAGTCCAGATCCTTGAAGACATCCTCCAGTGCAGCGGTAAACAGCTTCGGAGATATGACGTCTCCCTGTCTCACACCTCGCTGCAGAAGGACTGGTTCCGAGGTCTGATCCTGAAGTCGAACTGACATGGTGGCGTTTTTGTATAAACACTTCAACACTTCGATGTACCGGTAGTCAATTTGGCACCGTTGGAGAGACTGCAGTACAGCCCAAGTCTCGATCGAATCGAAGGCTTTCTCGTAGTCCACAAACGCTAAACAGAGAGGCAGGTTGTACTCTTCGGTCTTCTGTATAACCTGCCGCAGCGTATGTATGTGGTCTACGGTGCTGAAGCCTTTACGGAATCCGGCTTGTTCGGGAGGCTGGAAATCGTCAAACCTGCGCGCGAGACGATTCGTGATGACTCTTGAAAACAGCTTGTAGACAGGGCTAAGAAGTGTGATGGGCCTATAGTTCTTCAGTAAGGCATTGTCACCCTTCTTGAAGAAGAGTACCACCACACCCCTGCACCATGCCTGTGGCGTTTTCCCTTCGAGTATGACGGAATCAAACAGCTTCTGAAGGGCCTCAAGGATTGGTTTTCCACCCGCCTTCAGGAGTTCGGCCGTAATTCCGTCATCACCCGGTGCCTTGTTGTTCTTAAGCTGTTTCAGAGCCATCCTAATCTCATACAGGCTGACGTCCGTAATGTCTTCGGTATAGTGTCGGGTCAATCTAGCTCTAGGGTCTTTCGCTAGATTCGCGACGGGTTTACTGGTTGACGTGTACAGCTGCCCATAGAATCTCTCGATCTCCCTCAGAAGCTCAGGTTTGGCGGAAACGATCCTGCCATCATCGGTCTTCAGTTTCGTGAGCTGGCTCTGCCCTATAGACAGATCTCTTGCAAAGACCTTGGAGCCCTTATTCCGCTCAATTGCGTCTTTTATACGCTCAGTATTAAAGCGGCGGAGGTCGCTTTTCAAGGACTTTGAGATCCGTCTATTTAGCTGCCGGTATTTCACCGCATCGTCTGGAGACTGCAGGATCATCTCACGCCTCTCCTTCATTAGCTTGAGAGTAGGATCAGAGAGCTTTTTGTTCCTATCTGTACGGCGGGTCTTGAAAAACTTAGACCCGACCGTATGGACAGCTTCCACGAACCCATCGCTGTAATCGTCCACGGAGCTTCCTAGGCACTCGAAACGATTCTGGAGTTCGAGCTGAAAGTTCTCGTGGTTTTGGACCTGGATCTGTGCTGGGCGGAGCGTGGACTTCACCAGTCGAGACCTTTTAAGTTTAACATTAATGTTCAATATGCCTCTTACCATGCGGTGATCGCTCCCGGTTTTAACCGAATTGATCACAGAGACATCATTGAACACTTGCTTCTTGGTTGACATGATGAAGTCGATCTCGTTTTTAGTTGCACCATCGGGGCTTTGCCAGGTCCACTTCCTGTGCTCACGCTTTCTGAAGAAGGAGTTCATCATGTAGAGGCCCTCCTTCTCCATAAAACTGGCCAGTAGGTGACCCCGGTGGTTCCGGCGTCCAACTCCAAATTGCCCCACTTGCAGCTCATCCACGTCTCGTTTGCCCAGTTTTGCGTGAAGTCCCCCATGACAACGGTGAAGTGAGTTTTGAAACCATGCATGGCTCTAGAGATATCTTCATACATGGTCTCTACCTCGTCGTCCGGGTGTGCCGAGGTCGGGGCGTAGACCTGTATGACCTTCAGCGAATATCTTGTGGATATTCTGAGTATAAGGTACGCCACCCTGGTCGACACACTCTCGATCTTCACCACGTTGTTCACAAGGGACTTGTGGACGATAAACCCTACACCACCCTGGGACTGTCGGTCACCCTCTCGGAAATAGAGCAGGTTACCGGATTTGAGTATTATCGAGTCCTCCCCCTCTCTTCGGACTTCCGATAACCCTATAATACTCCATCGCAACCTACTCAATTCTTCCTCCAGTTCGGCTATCTTCTCGTCGGTCCGAAGTGTTCGCGTTTTATATGTTCCCAGGTCCAGTCGTCGGTGTTTATTGGGGTAGCCGGGTCCACTCCGGGGATTCTTAGCACCCCTTGCCACGCCATAGCCTCGACCGCTACCGTAGCCGAGGGTAAACGGGCTGCCGGGCACTCGGGGCCGTTTTTTCTGTGTGCTGATCATTAGGATTGGGGGGTTTTGCCATAATCGCCACGCTTGGCAGGCAGGTTGGCGATCGCAGTTTGTTGATAAAGTGCACAGAGAACGCTGCTGCCCATTCTCTGGTGTGTCCCTTAGTCGCCTCTTACGAAACCCACGGGAAGATATGGGATGGTGAAATTCTTTACGTCCGTCACCATACGGAACACACACACTTTGATACGAAATGATAAAAACAATTAAGTTCTAATTGATTAGCTTCACCAGAGTAAAATAGGTAGGTATTACGTTTACTAGACAGACAATTTTCTTTCGACGAAGTCGACTATTTGAATCACAATCTACTTTTCAATATTTGTTTCTCACATAAATTCAAAAACTGACTAAAATGTATAGAATTTGCACGAATTCGTCACATTTTACTTACTAGTTTTTATTAATTAACATTTCAACCGAAAGACATAAAAATCTCCAAGAATCGATCATCGAATTGTCCTGTGTTTCTCCCAATTAACAATCCCAAACAAGCTGAAATAATAGATTTGTTAACCTTTTCATATTTCAAAACATGCCATAGGTTGGGTTAGCTCCAGTGTTCCACTTGGTTCACTGAGCAGCGCCTAGACAGTTCGACTTCTTCCCCAGCAAAACTCTAAAATCAATATGACCAAAGCAAAGAAGAATATGGTGAAACAACGGCTGCACTTCTTCCCACTAAAAGTGCACCTCACTAACATCAGTGGGTTGCATTCTAATCTCGATCCGGTCCTCCACCACCTTGAGACCGAGAAGCCGCACCTGATTTTCCTAACGGAGACGCAGATAACAACCCCGTCGGACGTGGCGTACCTCAACTACCACTTCACTACTACAAGTTCAAGAAGCAAGCTGGGGTCTGTGTGTACGTCCGCGATGACATTTGTTGTCGTCGTCTCCGTTGCTTTGAGAAATCGGGATTTTCTGCTATATGGCTACTTGTGGACACTGGCGTGGAGAATTCTCTCTACACCGGCGTCTACCGATCGCACGCCGGTGACCAGGAGACGACAGCGCTCTTTAATTGCCTGGTGGAATCGGCTGGCATAGCCCAGCAACGGTACCCAACAGCGAAGCTTAATTTTCTGGGGGACTTTAACGCCCATCATAAAGAGTGGTTGTATCCGTACCGGAAAACTAAGCATGCCGGGTTAGAGGCGCGCAAGTTTTCTCTATCGCTAGATCTAACCCAGCTGGTGAATGTGGCAACGCGGGTACCGGATGTTGACGGCCATACACCCAATTGCTTAGACCTTCTGCTGACAACTGATCCGGACAGTCATTCAGTGTCGGTCTCAGCTCCGCTGGGAACTTCTGACCACTGTCTGGTGAAATCCGTGTCGACTTACTCTCCTCCAGATGAGAGTCTTGAGCTAGACTTGAACTACAAATTCTTAACAGAAAATATTTTGGGTCATGACAAGTTATGATAAAATATGTCATGTCTTACAATTTGTCTTAAATGCTAGCACGGGACAACCATGTGACATAGTTTAAAGACGCGACATGCCTTTCTTGTTACTGACTTCATAGTGCGACATAATCTGAATAGACGACCAAATAAAATAATACGTATAAAAGTGTGCCGTTCATACAGATAAACAACTTTTTAATTTTGTTGGGAATAAATTAATATTTGACCCATGACCATAGACTTATACACACTTTATTTTTCATTGTTTGTTTGATAACATAGTAAGTGTTTGTTAGAAAGATATAATTATTTTGAAAATTTTAATAATTACTTAAAAATATAATAGCTTGGACCCTGTTCCCTATACCGGTGGGTCCCTATTTTGTTATATTTTTAATGTTTTCCGATACCGGTGAGGCGTTTTTTCTGTTCTGTGGGTGAGCCCCTTTTTTATTTTAAATGTTTTTGGGAGTTTTATTTAATAAATAATTTAAAATGTAAAAAGTAAGAAGAATATGGAATAAAAGAAAATAATTATAAAAAAATAATAATCAAAATAAAAATAATAATTTAAAATAAGAATAACAATTTAAAAAAATTGCAATTATAAGAAAGTAATAATATAGAATTAATTAATAATCCTGTAACATTTCAATTAATTAATAAGCATTGATCATTACACACACAAAATAAATTTATTGCCATTTGGTGCAGTAATTAGAAGGAAAATATTTTATTTTTCACCTATAAAATTTTATCACCACCTCCGAACGAAAGTGATACATTTTTCTTAATTGTCTGTCAAAATGTGACATCTGTGACAAAATGGGTGCGCCCGTATTAGCAACTAAGACCCGATGAGTCCCAAATAAACGTCAGGAAATTTTCTCACGCCGCCGGTACTAGTATTTAAGTCAAAATGGCTTTATCGTCCAAACTGCGATGAAATGTGTGACTCAAGGCATGTCACAGTAGGCCTTGCTCGCCGGGAAGCAACAAGAAAGGCATGTCGCGCGTTTAGAATAAGTCACATGTTTGACCCGTGCTAGCATTTAAGACAAATTGTAAGAAATGACATAATTTATCATGTCTTTTCACAAATGTCTTGGGTACGCCCATGCTCGCTCCGCTGGAAAAAAAAACTTATCACGTTTCGCTATACTTCACAACAACAAAAAAGCAAGTTTTCTCAAAGCAAGTTCCAAACTGGATCTCTTTTGCATTCTAAATCACAAAAACTAACCTTGAAACTATAGTTTATTTTTATTTGACCGGCACAAATCACGTGGAAGTGTATTGCCGTAATTTGCGAATTGATTCATTTTTATTTTTACCCGACTACGGCGAAGCAAAAGGGAGGGTTATGCTTTTGACCGGTATGTGGGTATGTATGCATGTACATCTGTTCCCTCATAACTTTTAAACTACTTATCATAATTTGACAAATGAGGTGTCGTTGAAAGCGTCTTGTTTGTCCGCGTCACATAAAATTTAATATGGCGCCCTCAAGGGGTCCCGAAGACCAGAAAAATATTTTTTTCTCTCCATCCCATTATGTGTGGTATCTTTAAGCAGGGATTTTAAAATGACGGTAGGGTATCCTACATCATATTTTGGTCAAGCTTACCGATTGCCAGAATAACCCGTCAAAGTCATGAAAACTATTTTTTACCTCACTACGGCGTCGCAGTGTTTTTTGATCGGTATTTACGTATGTAAATCATAAATGCATCCATATGCGTGTATTCATTTATGTTGATTTGTTCCCTACATTACCGAGTCTCTCAAATTTTGAATCATAAATCTATGTGTATGTTTCGTTAGCTTACATACTTACCTTTATCTGTCATTTAGTTATGAAAGTAAATTTCCTAAATCAAGTACGTTATCGTTATACTTTATCTAGTGTCCACTCTTGTAACTTTTGCATTATCCTAGATACATGTAAAACAACAAACATTAAACAGAAAAAAAAAACCAGTCCGGGAAGGGTTCCAGTCTAACCTGCAACTGAATCACCACCACTGACCAGTCTTTTATATGAAGCTTCTCCCTATCTGACATCTAGAAACCAGAAACCGATATCCCTTGATAAGACTGAAATTGACAGATTTTCGGGCTACTGACTTCTGATCCGTAAGGACTATCAAAGGTCAAGGAATGACAATGCACATGTGACTGTTCCTAAATTACCAATTTTTTTTTTGCATTTAGAAATGCTCATGCATACTGCACTACCACGGGGAGATAGTGCAGTTATGTGGGACTCTAACCCACTAAAACTCCACGGTGTCCTCCTGTGCCGCTTATCGCGGGAACACGGGCACGCGTTAGCACTCACCGCGAACCCGCCGCGGCTGTATGTCACCGGACCCTCCTCAGGGGAGTACCCTCCATCACCGGCGCACCAGTACCAACACACTGTACGCCGTGACCACCCCAGGGACCAAATCAGCACATGGGTGCCAGACGACCCCGTGTATGGCACCCTTGGTGCCCCTGTGACGGGTCAATGTCAATGGCCCCGCCACCTACCATTTTGCGACCGCAGGGGATAGGGAGAGCAGCTAACGCTATACCGACACTCCTCCTCCCCTGCCGGCCCACTGCGTCCGTAATTAGACGGTGGCGACCCCATCTAGGCCGCGGAAGGTAGGGAGAGCGGCGCACCGCAATACCGGCACTTCTCTCCCGCCGCAGCCTCCAACCCTCAGCCGCGATATCGTATGGGACCGTACGCTCCATAAGACATCGCAGCCCGCCTCAGTTGCGATGTCGCCTGTTACCAAGCGGCACCGCAACCTACTACCGCTACGTCGTCGGCTTAATCGGCAAAAGCCCAGAGGAGTAGCCCCTCCTCGGGTTCCTCTTCGCTTCACCGCAGGTGACCAAGCCACGGTTACTGAGCCCGCCCGCCTCGACAATGCGGGAACCCACCGGGGGTCCTAAATTACCCTAGGCTGATAATATTTTAGTTTTCCCTTAAATGTAAAATACATTTAGGCATTTGTGACACTGAATGCTTTCTGCGTCCTGTGGTCCGGTCACTCGAACATTTGGTGCGGGAAATGTTCGAGTGACCGGACCGCAGGCGCAGGTCGCAGAACGCAGCCAGTGTGGCAAAGGCTTAAAAGTATTTAGTGTTAGGGTAGATTTTCCCCAGACCAACGGCTTAGTTAAATATAAGGTTAATCAATAAGTTTTTTTAGATGTTTTTTATTTCTTATAGCTTTCGCCATATGCATGTTCCATTCTCTATACATAAAACGCCATATGGATTTGAGTGTTCCCCTCCACGGAAATCTTTAGTAAAAGGCGAAAGATTTATGCGTTTTGAAGGGAAACCAGAGATACGCCATATGTTCTCCACCTGCCATATGTTCGAAATGCAATTAACAATATTATCGATTGAATGATTATTATTGCTCCTAAGGCTCCTACCTTTATTATGCAAATCTATTAATATGCATACTTATTAATAAACGCTGGATATTATATCAGTAGGTAGGAAAAGTGTACTTTCCCTTTCTGCTTCATAAAATTATATTATAGATCGTTAAGTTTCAGATTTAAATCTATGCAATATAATATTCTCTTTGCTTCCTTCAAATGTATTATCGTAATAAATAACAAAACCCTACTGTTATCGTAAATGTGAAAGTCTGTATGTTTGTTAATCAGTGCTTGATCTGAGTCTTGAGTCTGAACGGCTGAACGGGGTTTGGGATTTAAAAAACTCTTTCACCAATAGAAAGTTACATTATTCCTGGGTGACTTAGGCTATTTTCTATCCCGAAAATGGGTCCTATGGGATGGTCCACGGGAGCGAAGCCGCGGGGAACAGCTAGTCTATTACATAATTGTATCTCAGGAATACATATTATATATTTTCCGTCGCGTCTATTAGACCTCTTCGCTCGAGGTCTACGATTAAGGTTGCCTGTGAAATAACAAATACTCGTCCGGACACGTAATTGATTTTTTGATATTAAAGTATCGTAGATATCGTGATACAACTGGGTCACTGCTCTTGTACAGCAAATTTATGCAATTAATGCAATGCAGATTAACAAATTAATGTAGGCAGTATAATACGATTTTTGACGTTGTTAAAGTTGTTTTTTTAACCGACTTCAAAAAAAAGAGGAGGTTCTCAGTTCGTCGGCATCTTTTATGCTTTTTTTTTATACCTATGAAAACCAGACGATTTAAATTTTAAATAATTCACATTTAGGATATAAATAGGTGTTTCATGTTAAATTAAACATATTTGTAGGTATTTACTTCGTTATCTTAAATCATGATTCACCAGACAAAGACAAATTACTCGCTTACATTACTTTGAATCATGATCTAGACTAGAACGTCAAGGTTGCCGATTCTGGGAGTCTACTCCCTATCTCCGTCAACAAAGTTATGGGCCCGGTCCGAAAGTACTCCGAAATTCGGAGTGAAAAGTCAGTTACGTTAAATTTTTCGGACGGGTAAAATGACATCGGGATTAGGTACAGCTGCCAAATTGTATTTTCATTAATTCTTAGTTTAGGCCTCGAACGAATCATCCGTCCGTAAGTGATACGGAGTAGGAAATAGGCCGAAACTTACTTACGGACTTCGTGCTTAGGGACTAGACCCCCTGTACTTTTTGTATTGATAAACGATAACTATAGGTAACAATGTACTATGTTACGTATTAAGTAATACTAGTAATAGGTACTATTGTACGTGGAGGATGTAATGATTAATTTCTATCATATTTTTCAATATTCAATACCACCATTGTCTATGTATTCATTATGATAGAAAAGTAGCAAATATACAGCTGGTGACCACTGCGCTACCAACAATGATGCCGTCCCAAGTAACACAAAAGTGCTGTATAGTAGCTGAATCACTGTACACAATAGAATCCTAAGCTGAACAAGCCTTCTGAATAAGAGCATTAAAGGCGCTGTTTCAGCTGATATAACTCTGGTTTGGGCACAAATTAAACAGCTGTTAGCTGAATAACTGTAACTATTTGCATTATATCAGCATTATTTGAGCATTATTAAAGGTAACAGTCATCCCAAGAGCTGAATGTTGACTGATTATTAGAGTATTTGTTACCTTTTATATAGCACAATGGCCGATTAATAGAGTTATGGTTACCTATTTTTCAGCACAAGGTACACACCAGAATATTTATAATGCTTCTTTGGAATTGAAAATTCACAAGTGGCAAAATTGTGAATAGTTTTCACCGTACTCCTTATTATTTTGATATGTTGTTTCTGTTAAACATTTTGTGGTGAAATAGACAAATATTGTTTTCCGTAACAAAAACTTTGCTTTTTCCTCCTGTGCGTGAAATTCGAAGGGGAAAGAGAGTTTATTGTCAAATAGTATATGAATATAGGTGATAATTTTCACGCGCTCTCAAAATA
Organism: Anorthoa munda; assembly: GCA_945859665.1. NCBI lineage: Eukaryota > Metazoa > Arthropoda > Insecta > Lepidoptera > Noctuidae > Anorthoa > Anorthoa munda. Next base: position 40,986,839 of record OX243897.1, on the reverse strand, counting down.
TCACTGTTTACTTGAAAGTTATAGTATAAAATAAGTTGATAATAAATTAAAAAAAAAAATAAAAAATATATTTTGCATTTGTAATTTGATAATAAGCTGTTTGCGTATAAAATCATTAGATTTTCTATTGAAATCCAGTTGTTATTTTCGTTATTTAACAAAGAAAAAATGTTAAGATATTATTTTACATTTTTTAGGTTCTACCTAAAAAATGGCAGACAAGCAATGTGCACTGTATTAAACACAATTAAGCGGTATGTGCTGTTTAAGTATCCACTATTGGTACATAAATCAGCAACGAGCTGATACGAGTAGTTCTTGTGTGAACCAAATCAGCCACAGATTCCTGTAAAGCTTGATATTGGGTAACATGTACGCAAATATTGTTGGTAATCATCAGTGAACCACTAAAGTCTCAGCAGGAATTCTAGGGATCCATGGATTTATTTTACTAAATTATACGTCTGTTGTGTCAATCCTTTTATGTTATTTGGTTACCTACACCATCCCAAGAAACACTCCTCCGATTTTCGTAATATTTTTTTGCAAACTGGGGTGCTGAAAAGATAAGTCTACAAGATCTTATTTAACTGCATTAGTAGATTAATTGCCGACGCTAGTACACGTATTCAGCTCTAACCGGGATCATAGGTAACGTGTGAGCTAATTTATAGCAGTTTGCTGTAATTTAGCATCATATAAGTTCACCCATAGTGATCATGTGGGCTATATATGTGCTATTATAAGATTGCGTGTAACAAGCTGATTAACACTACTAAAGTTCAACTATGTGCAGCAAGACGCATTATATCATTGTTAATTGAAATCACAGACTAACTGATTGCATTATAGTAGCTCACATGTTCTTTCTTAAAATGCAAGCGGTCTAAGGGTACACTTGTGGCCTTCAATTCAGAATATTGCTGAGTTAAAGTCCATAAAAATGCTTAATTGCAGCTTACAGTACTAATAATGAACTGCATACCTATATTAACGCTTGCAGCATTACAGTGTTATCTCCGTGACGCATAAAAGCATTATTATACAGACGAAAGCGTAATTTTCAGCTATTGCAGTTCGAGTGTACTGTAATAAGTCTTCATAAATGCTAAAGTTACCGATGTTACCCTTTGTGACATCCTATAATGCAGTTTTGTGCTACTTGGGGTGGAAGTAAGGCATTTTCGAAGCAACAAAATTCTAATTAGCTTTAAAATTAGATGAAGATTTTTGCAAAGTATGTACCCAAGTATAAAGTTGTTATAAACTAAAATACTCATGAATAAATATTATAAAAAAACTGTATTCAGTATCCATTAACTAAACCCAGACATACCTACGAGTACGCCAGACAAAAATACTTGAAGCGTATCGACTTCATTTAAATTATATATATATGAAATAAAGTATATTTTTCTGTTGATAAGATCAGTATTCCTCATAAACCTACGCTTAGTGCTAATAAGGCTCAAATTAGATAATTAATATAATATAATTAGATAACTTTAATCTCGTTTTTGTTCACGTGACTTATATTACGTGGTTATAATATTTACAGTAGTATTTTATAGATATCAATTACGAGAGCGAGCAATGATACTGCAATTCCAAGTGACAACTGGAAACTGGAACTGGTTTATTTTCATGTACCCACCATCGCTAATGTGTGATGGTATTCTGAAACGTGCGAAAAGTTCTCTTAACTCAGAAATAGCGTAGTTCGCATTAGTTTCCATTTTTTTTTTGTATTTCTATCCATTTACTATATGCACCGCTACTAAATAATATTTACCTTGAAACAGCAAAATCAATATTTAGTCTTTGCCACGGTCGCGTAGGAGAAGCCCACGGATGCAACTGTGCACGTGGCGGCGGATCGTGCTGTTGTAGGCAGGCGCTGCATTCGCGACACAACGTTTCTATTTCATTGTCCAATTGTGGCCAATAAACGTAGCTTCGCGATATACTTTTCTTTTTGACAACCCCCAGGTGTCCCTCATGCAATTCATGTACAACTTGCTTTCTAAGTGTCTTAGGAATGACCACTCTTATATAATAGGGCTAAGGGAATAAGGCTGTCCTTTCGATTAAAATAAGGGTTTTCTTCAATTCGTGTAACTACTGATGGCCAACAATCAACTAGATAACTATAAATTGGCCAGTAGGTGATCTCGGTGGTTCTGACGTCCAACACCAAATTACCCCACTTGCAGCTCATCATTGTCTCGTTTGCCCAGTTTCGCGTTGAACACCCTCATGGCAACGGTGAAGTGAGTTTTGAAACCATACATGGCTCTAGAGATATCTTTATACATGGTCTCCATCTCGTGGTCGGGGTATGCGAAGGTCGGGGAGTAGACCTGTACGACATTCAGCGAATATCTCGAGTATATTCTGAGTATAAGGTACGCCACCCTGGTCGACACACTCTCGATCCTCACCACGTTATTCACAAGGGACTTGTGGACGATAAACCCGACACAACACCGCAACAACTTATCTAACTGACTAAAACCCACCCGTGTTCCTTCAGTTGCTTTTGCCAGGGCCACGGTAACTCTCTTTCAAATTTATCCGCGACCCAGACAGGCATCGGCCCTATCGGACCCCGTCACTGTGCTGACATCTCTTTGAGGCGCGCGTGGAACACTACGCGCCGTAAACTCGGGCGTGGTCCTTATCGGACGGCGAGCTACCCATTACTTTCCGTCCGCAAGCCCGCGCCTACGGTGGCCGGGAATCGGCTTGCGACTCCCGACGCCCGGGTCGTCTCCTGCGGTGGTTAGGGGCGTGAGGGCGCCTCCTTTGCGTCTCCCTCACGCGTTCCGCCTCCTCCTTTGCGAGCATAACTGCTTCGCAGAAGGAGGAGACAGCTTCCCATGACCTCTCGCTCCGTACCATGGCCTGCACCAGGGCGGGACGCGAGAGGTCGCCACCGCCGATCGCCTCCATGAGAACACGGCGGTGCTCCGCCCAAGCGGAGCAGATCTCCACCGTATGCTCCACCGTGTCCTCAGGGCGGTCCACACAATGGTGACACCCGGGCGTTTCCTCCCGCCTTATCCTGAACAGGAACCCCCCGAAACAGCCGTGTCCGGTGAGGACCTGCGTCAGGCGGAAGGTGAGGACGCCGTGACGCCTCTCAAGCCACTCCTCAAAGAGGGGCCTTACCGCCGCAATTGTGGCGTGCCCAGCGCTGGGTTGCGACAATCGCCCTCTCCATGTCGCCATGAGATCCTGCCGGAGCTCTGTCCGCTGAGCCGCAATTTGTCGCGGCAACGGAGTTTCGCCCCGGCATTTAGCCACCTCGCGCCACTCCCATATTTGCGCGAGGACTTTAGCCTCCAGATCCCATGGCGGCAATCCGGTAAGGAGGCTCGCCGCCTCACCGGAGACCGTGCGGTATCCCCGGACCAGCCGGATGGCCATGACCCTTTGGGACGTGTTCAACCGGCGGGCTGGTCGCCGCCTCAGGGAACACGCCCATACCGGTGCCCCGTAAAGGGCCATGGACCGCACGACCCCCGCGTAGAGCCTCCGGCAGGAGGCGTTTGGACCCCCTAGATTGGGCAGCAGCCGCTTGAGGGCAGCCCCCGCCCGCTCCAGTCTGGGAGCCAAACGTCGGAAATGCTCCACGAAATTCCACCGGCTGTCGAGGACAAGTCCCAGGTACTTCATCGTCGACCCGACGCCGATGTGAACCCCTCCTACCGTTATTTGGGATCCCGGCGGTGGTGCGTTCCGAGGACCGTGAAAACACATGGCCTCGGACTTGTGCAGGGCCACCTCGAGTCCCAATTGCCGGATCCTCTCGACGATTGTCGCAACCCCGCGTGATGCCTAGGAAAGACCTAAGCTGTGACACATCGTTTGGCCTTGGCGCATCATCGATTGCTTTAATTTTGTTCTCATCCGGATGCAAGCCATGTTTATCTATTACAAACCTAAGGGGACCGTCCTTTAATCACGTGAGGCTTGAAAGGGGCCCAACCCTTTCAAGCCTCAAGCTTCAAGGGGGTTAAGCAAAAATCACGAAATATCGCAAGGCGGGAGGGGAATACACGTGATATCTTACTACACAGATATCACGTGTATTTAAATTTTCGTCAAACGCGCGATTTCTAAACAGAAAAGCGGCATGTAATGTTATTGCGCATGTAATATTTTTTATGTCAGTCAAAAACAACCTGCAACCTTTTTGTCTAGACATTTTTTCATGGTCAATGTGCACTTATTTATATTCATTCTCAAACCGGCCCCACGCAAGCAACTCAGCGGAGCGAGCGAGTACCCAAGAAATTTGTGACAAGACATGATAAATTATGTCATGTCTTACAATTTGTCTTATATGCTAGCACGGGTCAAACATGTGACTATTTTAAAGGCGCGACATGCCTTTCGAGCAGGACCTACTGTGACATGGCTTGAGTCACATATTTCATCGCAGTTTGGGCGATAAAGTCATTTTGTCTTAAATAATAGCACCGGCGGCGCCGAAAATTTTACTGACGTTTATTTAGGACTCATTGGGTCTTAATTGCTAATACGGGCGCATCCATTTTGTCACAAATGTCACATTTTGACAGATGATAAAGAAAAATGAGGTGGTGATAAAAGTTTATAATCGAAAAAAAAAATATTTTACTGCACCAAATGGCAATAAATTTATTTTGTGTGTGTGGTGATCAATGCTTATTAATAAATTGAATTGTTACAGGATTATTAATTAACTCTATATTATTACTTTTTTATAATTGTATTTTTTAATTGTTATTCTTATTTTTAATTATTATTTTTATTTTGATTATTACTTTTTTATAATTATTTTCTTTTATTCCATATCCTTCTTACTTTCTACTTTTTTAAATATTTCTTAAATAAAACCCCCTAAAAACATTAAAAATATAACAAAATAGGGACCCACCGGTATAGGGAACAGGGTCTAAGCTATTATATTTTTTAAGTAATTATTAAAATTTTCACAATAATTATATCTTTTTAACAAACACTTACTATGATAACAAACAAACAAAGAAAAAGAAAGTATGCCTATGTCTATGGTCTTGGGTCAAATATTAATTTGTTCCCAACAAAATTAAAAAGTTGTTTATCTGTATGAACGGCACACTTTTATACGTATTATTTAATTTGGTCTTCTATTCAGATTATGTCGCACTATGAATTCAGCAACAAGAAAGGCATGTCGCGACTTTAAACTATGTCACATGGTTGCCCCGTACTAACATTTAAGACAAATTGTAAGACATGACATATTTTATCATAACTTGTCATGACCGAAAATATTTTTGTTAAGAATTCAAGTCGAAAACCATGCAACGTAAAAAAAAAACTTTTTCATAAATTCATGTTGGGATGCTGCTAGCATAGGGGTAGCAAACGGAGGGCTAAATTTTGGTTATTTTTTGCCTAGGACATACCGTTTTCGAGATACCATTTTGGCAATATAGTGCGTTTTATGCAAAATAAAATAAGATTCGGAGGCCCATAATTCGGAAACAGTGCGTCGTAGGGCTATGCTTCTCACAACCTAAATGGTTTTTATGACCAAGGTTAAACCGAAACTGCAATAAAATTGGAAAATTTCCGAAAAAGAAAAAAAACGTCAAGAAGTTATGCCACAAGTCAAGAAAATATCTCACGCCGCCGCGCCGTGCTAGTATTTAAGACAAAATGGCTTTATCGCTCTAACTGTGATAAAAAGTGTGACTTAGGCCATGTCACAGTAGGCCGTGCTCACCTGGTAGCAATGCTTTTAAATTATTAATATGCTCACATCGAGACGCCCCAGAACATGCTATATCTTCGATGAAAACTGCGACTCCTTTGAATCCTGTAACAGTTTCCTCCATAAACTTCTGACACTTTTCCCGAATACATGTTACTCCAAATAGTGTACAATCGTACACAAGTTCCTATGTTTTGATATAGCGGTACAAGCCTGAGATTCCTCATCTAACTATTGTTGACAAACAAGCGCGAGGTCAATTTTTTAAAACAGGTTTTCCTAAAGCAAACGGTAATGACCTAGCTTTGATTAATACTGGTTTTTTGTCCGCCAAATTTAAAGACATTTTTCTCGTATATGTTCCAAGTCCAGAAGGAAATACAGTCGGAAATTCTCGCTGTAACTTTAACGCTGTAATTTTAATAGAAATTCATCAATACTAATTTTATATATATTTAATTTAGTAAGCCACGACCTACCTAAAGGTGGTGCTCCACAATTTTTAACAATGTATAATTTGAGATTTTTGGTTGTGTATTCCTCCAGTGTTGTATTGTAATAACAGGTACTGACCAGGTGTTTGAATGCTTGAAGATATTCACTGAGAGATTCATCCATGTTCTGACGTCTTTGTCGAAAAACATGGCGTTCGGCGATTTCAGAACATTTTAGTTCAAAATGTCGGCCACAATTTTAACTAATTCTCGGGAAGTTATTCTTTCTGTATGATAAAGTGAACATATATCACACATTAAGCCGTAGGTTGCTGCTCCCGCCAAAGTCACCAGCGTTGCTATTTGTAACTCTGGTTTTATTTCGTTCAAGGTTATAAATTGTTCCATGCGTCTAATATACGTCAACCACTTTTTACTTGTTAGGTCAAACTCTTCTATTTTTCCGATGGGCATATTGAAATACCACACTTAAACGATGACGCAACCGAAACCACACGAATTTGATTGTTGTCGTCGTCGCTACTAGTATTTATAGATATTAATTTCGGGAGCGAGTAATGATACTGTAATTCCAAATCACAACTGGTTTATTTTCATTTACCCACATCAAAGTATAACATTACCCCACAAATATGTTGAAGTTAGTTACTTATTATTTTATCATTTTGGCTAGATACTAGCTTCTCCGTAGTTTGAATGTCATTACGTATGAATAAATAAACAATGACATGTGTTACCTCTATTAATATAATAAAAGCAAAAAAGTAATAAAGGTTCCTCACTATCTCACTCAGTCGATCTTTAATTGATTGGTTACTAGCTTCTGCCCTCGGTTTTACCCGCGTAAAAAGTGTTTTATCATCCCATGGGAATACAAACTGTGTCCTTCTCAGGGTCTGAAACTATCTCCATGCCAAATTTTACCTAAATCGGTTCGCAAACTCACAAACTTTACCTCTTTATTATAATATTAGTATATATCAGAAAATTCATCACTAGAACTTGGCAACACCCAAAGTGTATAATACTACACCTAATAATACTATGGGATTATGGCAATCCTTGGGAAAGACGTTCAAGAAAACCATTGAAATCATAAACATACACTTCCTAAAAAAGCGAATAAAATATTAGTATTCGTTTTACTCTGTACTGTTCCACTGGCCTCCCTCCAATTCTGCCGCATATTCGTCACGATTCTACTCATTTCCTATATAAAAATTAACCTGCCAAAGCTAGTCGCTTACAAGAATTCGCAGTAAGTACCAGTAACAGTGTCCTTTTGTTACTTTTAGCAACAGCTTAACTACTACGAAGAAAAGAGCTGGTATGCGACCGGTTTCATGCAAAGTGAACAAAACAATCAAGCAGCTTTATAACTTTAACATACCCGACTGAGCCCTAGAGAGGTTTATAAGAGGAAATAGGAGCAGAGAGCGCCGACTGAATTTCCTTTGTATAATGTCATAATTCGAGGTTTGGCTCTCGCCTATATCCTCCTCCAATATTGGACCAATTTAAAAGATATTCCATAAACTGAAAAATAAAGATATATACTATGCCCCTATGTTTTTCTTTTTTCATTTATATTTGTTAAATATAAGCCTCTGTTGTCAGCGCAATTTTGAGCATTTTTTGTCTTTATCTAATGATAATATATCATCAAAAAGGAAAACAGGGACGTGGAGGAAATAGACGAGAGCCAAACCTCGAATTATGACTTTTTACTAAGAAAATTCAGTCGGCACTCTCCGCCCATATTTCCTCTTAACGTTTGCTGTTAAATTTAATTCAGAGGAAACAGGGCTTTTAAACTAAGTTTATTTCTTACATGTTTAATAGAGCAAATGTTAGAAATCTACTCTACAAGTGGATAGAAGTCATATCGGTGCTCATTACCTAACAGGATGCAAAGATTAATAATATATGCATATGTTAACTAGTTTCTACTTAATTGGCTTCGTGCATTTCCCTCGAGAAGCTTTTACTTCTGACGCGTAATTATAAATAACTTCTTGCTCATAATATTTTCATGTATTTACTGCTATATTTAATTTAATGTCACTCAGCAAACAATATTGCACGACTGTTTTACACTCGCCTTTATCACCCTTATTTATAAAAATCACTAAGGAGATTTCATATAGCAGAGATGAGAATGTTGAGATGGATGTGCGGCGTGACGAGATTGGATAAAGTGAGAAATGAGTATATTAGAGGCAGTTTGAAAGTGGCGCCAGTGGCAGAAAAGTTGAAAGGAAACCGTTTGTCCTGGTATGGTCATGTGATGAGGAGGGATGAAACGCATATTACTAAAAGAGTTATGAATATAAATGTGGATGGATGGAGAGGGAGAGGAAGGCCAAAGAAAAGATGGATGGACTTTGTGAGGAGTGATATGAAAGAAAAGGGAGTCAGTAATAACATGACGGGGGATAGGACGGTATGGAAGAAGCAAACGTGTTGCGCCGACCCCAAGTAACATGGGATAAGGGCAGGAAGATGATGATTTATAAAAATCATTAATTTGTTAAGCAGGTGATTAAAATCTGTATAGGCAATTAAACATCGGATTACGAGGATAGATAGATGGATGTTTCACGCAAAAACTGCTAAATGGATTTTGATGAAACTTTACAGTAATATATCTTATACATCAGAATAACACATCGGCTATAATTTATAAAGATATTGGGGGAAGTACTAATTCTACGCAGGTTGAGCCGCGGGTGGAGAGGCGGGTGGAGCCGCTGGTGGCAACTAGTATTTTTATAAATAAGGCTCAAAATATACTTGAGTTTAAGTTGCAGACTTTAGAGTTTTTTAATCAAAGTAAAATTTTTTACGAGGTGATTGCACTTCTGAAGTGAGCCTAAATCGATAACAAGATAACTTAACCCAGCCTCTCAACCTTGACTGACGAAATAACGTTGACCAAGGTTAAGTTGGATGATGGGCTGGGGCTTCACGCTCAAGTTTGAGCAAGAAGCAATTTACTCCTGTTTATTGTAGCAAGAAACTATCTAAACTTTATATGTATTACGAAGAGACAATATTGTTTGTTTGTTTGAGGTAATCTCGGAAAACACGTATCCAGTTATGAAAATTATTGCAATGATAGAAAGCTAATACACATGTTAGCATCCACGAAAAAAGTGTCCAGTAGTGGGGTATTGAGTTAAGACTGTATTCGGTATCTAGGATTAAAAAAATATAAAAAAGCCGGCACATTTTTTTTGTCAGACATTAGAAGTAGAAACTGTACCTTGTGTTTGTATGAGGGTAACTTTACAAAACTGCGTATATCTCTGCAACTAAATGCCTTTTTCCGTGGACGCACACACGCCCACATATAATGCCTGAATCATTGATCTGTAGCGCTCGCTCGATCTATGCAGCAGAGTCATTAAAAATTGGACCTCTCGGATTCGTGCCACCATACGAAGCCGCGGCGGACATTTGAACGATGTCATATTCCATCCATAATGGCATAAATGGGCCTTTTAAATAAAAAATAAATTTCGTTAATATCTCACACACATCTTGTTTTATTCAATTTTAACATCGATCCGTCCTTGTTGAAAGAACCTTTACAATACAGACAAATTTTCAGTTTGCTAAAGCATTTACATATAATGTAAAGTTCTTGTGAATGTTCGATGCTGTGCTCGACGTAATGCTCACGGCGTGTGATCATTTACCTATAACATTTATTTGTACCTTGCGTTCATTAATGACCTCACTGCACGTCACCCACGCTAGTGCCTTTGCTCGGTTAAATGTTACACCAAAACGCTGGTGGGTTTTTAAAATCAGGTTGTAACAAAACATCGAGCGTCATGTTCGAAGTGTAGTTCAAGTAAATTTAAAAACTACGAATGCTCGATGCTCTGTTACAAATAAATGCTCTAGTCTATACTCAACTTTAGGTTTTACGTAGAGGGTAGTCAGGCAGTCACTTTATGTAAAATATAGACTGGAACTCGAATAGCTAGGTAGATTGATTTGGCTTCACGAAAAATTCATATAAATGCGGAAATATGAAAATAATTGCTATATAAAATAAAGTTTTTAACTTTTTTTAAATCTGTAACCTTGCTGGTTTGCTATTATTACGATATAATTGCTTTTAAATACAATTTGCAATTTATGTGCCAGTATGTTGCCGTTGACTGCAGTAAAACAGTCATTAGGCATCTCTTAATGATAATGAGACAAAAATCGTCAAAAAACTCAGCTAAGTACTCACATGAGGTAACATCTCGGACCTTTACAAATGACCACTAACTATGTGTTCACACAGTCCACCAGTTGCACTAACTGATATTATGAATCACTGATGTGTGGCCTCCTGTCAGCTAGGCCATGCGATAAGAGAGCACAGTACGAATTGATAATAGGTATGTATTATTTGACTCTTTATAATTATCATTGAATATAATACGCTTTATTCTTGGGTATTTATAGAAATACCTGCAGTCAAACAAATCATTAAAAATTAATATCTAGACGAGTTTAAACACGAATTACTTATAACTTCAAGTTATTAGAAATGAGATATCTTATTATTTTTCCAGAAAAAATAAATAAATATTAAAATACTTTTATCTACACTCACAACGTAATGTTCCAAATACGAATTCGAAAAATATTGTATAAACACGTACTTTATATTCGTGGATAGGTAAAATTTAAAAAAAAACCATTATAGTTCAACATTTTCCTTCGATTTTCAAACAACTGCATCATAAAATAACTTTTTAATTTTTAAAGCACACTTTTACTTTTTAAATTTCTGGCGCGTATGGGCTCATGTCATTGTCAGTTGTCTGTGGATGCGCGCGCTGCGCAATGAGAATCTAAATTGCCCGCCATACCACATATTGTTTCCCTTTCCACTTTTGTTTTATTTCAACTGTATGAGTGAAGATAAAGTAGTGTATGCAACGGCATATAATTAGGTATTAAAACACTCGCGTAATATTATTATCAAATTCGGCTTCGCCTCATTTGATAAACCTACGCTCGTGTTTTAATAACCCCTTTTATATGACCATTGCATAAACTACTATTATTATACAAACGAGACCGAGATAAACGAGATCGCAAACGAATGGAAATCCACTTATCTACATCTAATACAAACAAACAAAAAAATCTATCCTCTTTATAATATTATATTAGTATAGTATTAGTATAGATTATATTATATTATATTATATTATATTATATTATATTATATTATATTATATTATATTATATTATATTATATTATATTATATTATATTATATTATATTATATTATATTATATTATATTATATTATATTATATTATATTATATTATATTATATTATATTATATTATATTATATTATATTATATTTTGAAAATTCTTTCTCCAGTAGAAAGCTATATTATTCCTTTTTTTTGTCTGACAAAACAAACTGGATACCTAATATGAAAGACCGATCTAGCAAGACAAAGTCTAAAAGATCTGATATACTGTCAATTGCTACAAAATTCTATGAAGACCTTTATTCCAGTAAGAACCAAATAGTCAGTACTGACATAGATAACAGCGATGTTGTACCACCTATATTAGTAGAAGAAATAGAAAAGGCAATCGAAACGCAGAAGAAAGATAAAGCTCCCGGCCCCGACGAGATCACCAACGAACTGCTTTTAGACTGCAAAAACGACATTGCATCATTACTACAATACATTTTCAACGACATATTACACACCGAAAACATTCCAGCACAGTGGACCACATCAACGATAATCTTACTCCACAAAAAGGGTGACAGGGACGAAATTAATAACTATAGACCGATTAGCTTGATGTCCAATATTTACAAAATTTTTGCGAAAATAATTCTACGGCGGATAACTAAAACACTGGACGAAAACCAGCCCAAAGAACAGGCTGGCTTCAGAACAGGCTACTCAACACTGGACCATATTCTTACTGTGAGACAAATTTTCGAGAAGAATAAAGAATTCGATGTACCATTCTACTGCTGTTTCATTGACTACAACAAGGCATTCGACTCAATAGAGCACGAAAATATCTGGCATTGTCTGAAGAACCAAGGAGTCGAACACAAGTACATTAGGATCTTAAAAAACGTATACACTAATAGTACAGCTAGAATAAAACTAGAAAAAGAGGGTAACGAAATAAAAATAAATAGAGGTGTACGTCAAGGTGACCCACTATCACCTAAACTCTTCACAGCCGTATTAGAAGAAATCTTTAGAAAATTGGAATGGGACCAGTATGGTTTAAACGTAAACGGGGAGCACCTGTCACATTTAAGATTCGCAGACGACATCATATTATTCGCCGCAACAAAAGAACATCTACAAAACATGCTCATTGACCTGGAAAGAGAAAGTCAAAAGGTAGGTCTAACGATGAACACCTCCAAAACAAAAGCCATGACAAATACGACAGAAGACAACATTACTATAAACGGCGGACCAATAGAGTTTGTAAAAGAGTATACCTATCTAGGCCAACAAATCTCTACCACAAATGTAATGTCAAAGGAAATCGATACAAGAATCGGAAAAGCATGGAAATGTTACTGGGGGCTTAGGGAAGTAATGAAGAACACAGAAATTAAGATGACCGTAAAAACAAAGCTGTACAATACCTGCATACTTCCAGTCCTAACATATGGCTGCCAAACTTGGGCTCTCACCAAAGCACAAAATAAGAAACTATACACCTGTCAGACAGCAATGGAAAGAAGCATGCTGAATATAAGGAAGTCCGATAGAATAAATAATAAAACCATCAGAAAACGCACAAAAATTGAAGATGTAATAATGAGAATTAGAAAACTGAAGTGGAAATGGACTGGCCATATAATAAGGGGCATCGAAAAGTGGAACAAGAAAATTGTGTTTTGGTACCCAAGAAGTAGAAAAAGAAAAAGAGGTAGACAGTTTCGAAGGTGGGAAGACGAAATTAAAATCATAGCAGGAAAAACATGGACTAGGAAAGCGCTAAGCAGACCTGAGTGGAAAGAAATGGAGGAGGCCTTTGCCAAAGTTGGGCAAACAGACCGGGTTGTCGGTGTCACCGACTCGCCTCAGGCGTTAGGTTAAGTTCAGTATAATTATGTAAAAATTCTGTGTCTGAATAAAGGCTTATATTATTATTATTATTATTATTATATTATATTATATTATATTATATTATATTATATTATATTATATTATATTATATTATATTATATTATATTATATTATATTATATTATATTATATTATATTATATTATATTATATTATATTATATTATATTATATTATATTATATTATATTATATTATATTATATTATATTATATTATATTATATTATATTATATTATATTTTGAAAATTCTTTCTCCAGTAGAAAGCTATATTATTCCTGAGTGACATAGGCTATTTTTTTATCTCGAAAGCGGGTCTTGTGGGGTAAGCCACAGGAGCGAAGACGCAGAAAAAAGCTAGTTTTAAACACACAAGAGATAATGTACTCCAACAAGGTGAATTGTTATCATGTTATCATGCACGGTAGAGTAAATTTTTATTACTTGTACATTTTTAATTTAGATTTAATTTTTGACATTCAAAAGTGCCGCTTATTGGCCTAGTTGAAATAAATATATTTGACTTTGACTTTGACATTATTGACACCACTGTAAACCACACTTGTACTGATTACAAATAACATTTTTTTATTTGAATACTTTTCAAATTTCTTTTTAAACCCGAGGCCTTACAAACACTGAAACAAAATTGTATTTAATTTTACATATATTTTGCAACTTTTTTTGAAACCCGTGGCCTTTCAAAAACTGAAACTGTATTTATAGGCCAACAGAGTGTGTCAAATAGTAAAACAAGTAAATACCGGTTCATTACCATGATAAAAGAAATGCGAATGTGAGCGGCACTTATGTAATACGCAATAATACGCTGTGTTGTGTGCCGCGGCTGTTTATTTACCAAACAACGCCTACCGTGCAATTTCTGAGTCATCCTAGTCGCCCCCACTCAGCAACAAATACTTCCCTCAACACAACATAGTATAAAACCATACCTATATTCCTTGAGAGCAGTGCCCAATGGTTACGGCTCCGACTTAAGAATCGTAGGTCATGTTCTCGTTCTCAAAACGGTAAAGGAAAATCTCGAGAGGAAACCGGCTTGTCATAGAACTAAACAAATTCGAAGATATGTGATACCTACTAACCTGCACTTGGTCTGTGTGGTAAATTATGGTCCATTCCCTCTCACAGAGAGGAGGCTTGTGTATTGTCTGAAGAGTTAGGCGGAGACAGGCGAAAATCTATATTTGTAATGTAGTTTACATGATCCCGAGAAATACGAGGCGAGCCTATTTACCATCAATTGTTGCTACTGAGAACATCAACTTAAACTCAAGCTAAAATAAAATAAAACTCAATAGTAAAGTTTTCAGCCAGTTAGTAAAGGTTGAATATTTTTTTCGGGAGCAATGAATTGACACAACTTTTCATCCAGAGTCGCATCAAGTCAGTCAACTCTATCTGAACCTTTACCCAAAAATAGCTGTTTTAAACAAAGTTAAGTTTATTTTTGTGGCTAATGAAAATCTTACCACAATAGAAGGGTAAAGGAAATGGCCAAATTAATAATAAGTAAATCAATTTGTAAAGTCGTTGAACGACGGGGCAACAACCACGGGTTCAGGGGTCACAAATATTTGCAAATTTTCTACGCGGAAGCACTGTTTTATTTTCATTGATGTTTCAGGAAGCACGAATAATGGGTAGAGCGTGTGTAAGATTTACATATTTATTTTTGCATAATATATTCCCGTTAAATATACAAGTGGTCATGGCTAAGACCGTGGAGAGCCTCAGTACAATGCTCGATGACCTCAGTAGAGCTTTCGAAAGAGTGGGTCTTAAAATGAACATGGACAAGACCAAGGTCATGGTGAATGCCCATGTAACACCCACTCCTATCAAGATCGGAGACTGTACACTCGAAGTTGTAGATGAATATGTCACCTGGGACAAACGGTCCAGTTGGGTAGGTTTAACTTCGAGAAAGAGGTCAACTTTCGAATCCGACTCGGCTGGGCGGCGTTCGTGAAGATGCGTGGTATCTTCTCGTCCAATTTATCACAGTGTCTCAAGACAAAAGTCTATGACCAGTGTGTGTTGCCAGTGATCACCTATGGGACAGTGACGTGGTCGCTCACAATGGGCCTTATCAGAAAGCTTAAAGTCACCAAAAGGGCAATGGAGAGGGCTATGCTCGACGTTTTTTTGCGTGATCATGTCAGAAATAAGGATATCCGCAGGATAACCAAAGTTACCGACATAGCCCGAAGAATTGGCAAACTTAAGTGGCAGTGAGCAGGGCACATTGCTTGCAGAACGGATGGCCGATGGGACCGAAAAGTTCTGGAATGGCGACCGTGAACTGGAAGGCGATACGTTGGAAGGCCTCCCACTAGGTGGACCGATGACCTGGTTAAGGTTGCGGGAAGGCGCTGGATGCGACACGCACGGGATCGGTCAATGTGGCGACGCCTGGGGGAGGCCTATGTCCAGCAGTGGACGCCTTTCGGGCTTCGGCTGAAATAAGTCATAAGTCATTTATTTCGGAACAATATAACATTGTGTAGAAATTTCGTAAAATAAGCAAGTACCATTCAAACATTCCGATCAACAAAGAAAGTATAAATACTAATATAAAATGCAACAAATTCAAATCAATAATCATGTACATTCCATTTAAAACAATCAATAATACAATAATAAAAATAGGTCAAAGATAAAAAATAATAAAAATAAAATGTCAATGATAAAAAAAATCAATAAAAGTTCAATAAATACCCATTAATTAAACAATAATAAGAATAGAATGTCAAGTATAAACAAAAAAACAAACTGTTATAAAAAGGTCAATAATATGTCGTCTAATAGTATAAGAATAACAACAGCAAAAAAAAAAAAATGTCGAAGATAAAAATTTAAATTATTACAAGAGATCATTAATAATGTCATCCGATAATATAGTCTATGAATAATACAATAATTAAAATAGCATGTGTTATAAAAATATCAATATTATGTCAAATATACGGCAAAAAGTTCAAAAATAATAATATTTAATATACCATTTCAAATTCATTCAGAACAATAATAATTACGGTTGTTGTCTATCATCAAGGAACTCATCGACGCCGTAATAGCATTTCCTCAATAAATATGTCTTCAATTTGTTTTTAAATAAGTTTACGCTATTAATGGTTTTAAATTCTAGGGATAGCCTGTTGTATAGAAATACTGATTGGTATCTGGGACTGTGATGAACAACGTTTAATTTCGGCTGGATTGTGTTTGGCAAGTCTTTTCTACGCGTATTATCTCTAACTTGTCGTTGTACATTAGTTTCCGATTTGTGCAAGTTCTTGACAAAATTGGTTAACAGCACCAGTATATAAAGGCATGGCACTGTCAAAATATTAAGTCTAGTAAAATGATCCCTGCACGAGTCCGTTTGTTTCAAACGGAGCATAGTTCTTAAGGCTCTTTTTTTAATTACAAATGCCATGTGGATATTGTATTTATAACTGTTTCCCCAAAACTCAATACTATATCTAAGCTTAGACTCAACCAAGGCAAACAGACTTCGTTACAGACGATGTCTCAACCTTCCAGTTTAGTAATGCATCAATGTAAATACCTAGGAGTTTAACATGATCAACTACTTCGACTTTGCTGCCACAAGATAAAATCACAAGACTAGCATTGTTCCGGACGTTTGACTTGAATAGTACACATTTTGTTTTGTTTACATTGAGTTTAAGATTATTTGTACCAAACCAGTGTTCAAAAGCTTTTAATAAGTTATTAGTTTTTATTTCTAAAGTATTTATGTTACTTGCAGACACTATTGCACTAGTGTCATCCGCAAAAATAATAAGACTAGTGTCTGTAATACGCTTTTTTATGTACTCAATTAAATCATTCAGGAATAGTATGAAGAAAATTGGGCCCAAAACAGATCCCTGAGCGACACCCCGAAATCCTGTCATTAGATTGGAGTTCACTATTTTTACTTCTCCATCCACTACCGACTTTATTTCTATAAATTGACGTCTATTAAACAAATAAGATCTAAATAGCTTCAGAACGTTATCCCTAATGCCATAATGCTCCAACTTTGCCAGCAAAATATTGTGGTCCACCATGTCGAAGGCGGAACTAAGATCCAGGAAAATACCTGCCTCCTTATGTTTCCCATTAAGATTGCAAACAACCTCATCAATCAGTGCCTCAACAGCATCGGTAGTTCCCAAAGCTCTTTGATACCCAAATTGTCGCTCATTTAAGATTCTTTGCATTTGTAAGTGTTTCATAAGCCTATCCTTCATAATTTTTTCCAAAATTTTTGACAGTACAGGCAATAGGGAAATAGGCCTGTAGTTGCTAGGATCAGTTTTTGAACCCTTCTTTAAAATTGGAATTACCCGCGCAATTTTAAACTGATCAGGAAATAGGCCTTCCTCAATACAATTATTATAAAGTGATGCTAGTGGAGTTGCCAATATGTCAATGTTATCTTTAATAATGGTCAGGGGAATTTCATCATAGCCTGTAGATGATTTATTGACCATCTTTTTAACTAAGTTGAAAATTTCAAGGGGTGTGACTGACTCAAAACACATGTTAGAGTCAACTCTGTTGACACTTTCAGTCAGATATGTAATTGCCAACTTTTTATCACACGTATTTAGATGATGATGAAACATTCTTAAGGGTTTAAATACCACCTTTAAAGTTAACACTATTCAATCTGACTGATAATCGCAAAACAACAGTGTAACTTTCCCATTGTGTATCTTCAAAATGGCTGGAGTATAGATCACAATCAATCACAACAGTGCGACAACCCATTTTTATAGAAAGTCCATCAAAATATCCCCATAAAACAGATTCCATGATGGTCATCGCGTCGATTCGACGCGCCTGTCTGCGGACTGCGTTAGCCTTAAACAACATAAGCGGTTTTTCGACATTCTGCACACGTGAAAACACAATGGTAAAAGGGCATAATGGAATCCATGGTCACAGGCTCACAGCATTGACAATGAAGTGGATGGGAGACTATAGCCTCACGTGTGCGAACGAATAGCTATCCGCTGTTCTGCCGTCGCGGTCTCCAAGGTCAACCGCACCAAACGTGAAACAAAACGATACAACCGATGGTTTTCAAAACGTTTCGAAAGAAAGAGAACGTGCTTTTTAAATACTTCGTAACTGTGATCTAAGAATTTAAGGTCAAAGTACATTACCCTACACACGTGTGACCTTGATGCATGTCAACGAGACTATAGAAAAAAACGAATGAGAATCTGATCATAGTAACTTTACTATGATCAGATTCTCATTTGTTTTTTAAAATTATCAGCTGTCAAGGTCAATAAATACATCATCAATTCACCATAGGCGATCTCATACGGTCAGGTAGATTAACTTTGATGAAATAATAAGTTCCGTAGCTAATTATATCAAAGTGTGGTAGGGCTATTATAAATTCATAACATCATTAACCGTGGATTTAAATGACTCACGTGGCAATGAAATTATTATGAGGTTGAATTTGTTACATAAGTGTTACTTACTATTATGTGTTATTATGTATCTATCGATATGATATAATATCAACACATTAATCTTTAGCCAACGAGAACATTCAGTAATTGTTTTCATTTACTAATCCGCTGTAAAACAGTGCATCATTGGATCATTTAATTGACTATACTGTGTGCAATATTGGAATGCATTTGTTAACTTCGAAAGATTTACAAAGAAAAATAATAAAATTACATACCTTTTTAACACTGTCAGTATCTGTCATTCTGCCGCACAACTACCGATATGTATTTTAATTAAGACTACTTAAGAACTAACGTTATCTGTATCACAAGTCGATTATCCGAATTATCTACAATGTAAAGTATTCATGTGTGTGTCAATGTTTTAATTAATAATCGTAGGCATACCCTGTCCTTAATTATTAATTAACTAGTGTTGCCCGCTCCGAGGATATAATGCCACTCACATAGATAATTTAGCTTCCTTAATTCCATAGGTAGTTTTTGAGTTTATCCATTACAAACAAACTTACAAACAATCAAATCTTTACTGTTTATAATATTGTTATTATATTAAATGTTATTATTATTTTATTATTAGAGTAGATTAAGGTGATAATAAATAAGGGCTACCAATGTATATTTCATATCAAATAAAGAATTATTTATACACTGGAAAAAAAAAATAGTAAAATTAATGGAATATACTGATGCTAAAGATGGTTTATGATAGTATGGTAGATAATATATTTTAGATCCTCAATATATGTAAAAAACTTGCATTTCCGTTCACTATAAATAGTCATTGGCAAATGTAACAATAACGTACTAAAATGGCTATCTAAGGAATGAATTTCCAAAGCCATTATAATTACCTTAGTACTCACAAAGAGTGATATACTGCACTAGTTAATAACAATCCTTTTTAACCCCCGACGGAAAAAAGGGCTGTTAAAGTGTATCTGTCTGTGGCATCATAACTCCTAAACGGATGAACCGATATTGATTTCAATTGTTTTGTTTGAATGTCGACTTTCTGAGCAATGTTTATTCAATCAAACATCGGCCGTTCAAAAGTTATGGGCGTTTTACTGTTTGAATTGGGCTGTTTCCGCAAGATATCGTGTCTTAATTACGTGTTCAATAGATTGTCGATCGAAGCGTGTCTACCACTAGATAAATTATGTAGTATGAAATAAAAATATGTCGGGGTTTTTAATTTTTTACTTTTCTTTTTACTATATTTAGGTAAGAGATGACGCCTTTATACAAGCCGTCCAACAATTAAGAATATCAAGATTGTAAGCTTTCATGATCTTTCAGTTAGAAAAGCTCACACAAAATAAATGTGAAAAATGTCAACGCAGTGTGTGCCGAATTACACTAGCTTATGATCTCTTTGTATAGTATATGTTTTTTTTTATAATATTGATCTATTTAGTATCTTGCCAAACGAAAGCCCAAAACAAAGCATGAACAGTGACTCAAACAAATGAATAAAAAAGGAATGAAACATAAATAAAAGTTCTCTTAGGACTCTATCTCACACCAAAAAGAAAATGTAGAATTCGAAATTCAAAATTACTCACCCTTAAAATAAACAAAAGCACAAAAGGAAACGCGCACGCAGCGTTGCGTTGCGAGAAGAACTGCGCGGGCGCACCGGGTGACCGCGGACGCACGGACGCGGTACAGTCGAACACAACTCGGTACAGTCGCGCTCTACAGGCTCCTTTACTCGCACTAAACGTTCACGCAAGTCCTCTCGTATGCTTTATACCGCACACGTTTGGCACCGGCATGGCAGTAATATGCATACACGTGGGGCGACCACGCCAAAAATAATTACCACAATGTCTTACAATTACAATGTAATACAACCAAAACGAAAGTAATTTTCACGTTTATGAAACAAATCATTGATTTTTGGGCATTATTTTGCCGCCTATTGCCCCAGACAAGGCCGCTGCTGTTTTGACCTTTGTCTAAGCCACAATTGCAATCCTTAACCTTTTGGTCGATTCACTTCGGTTATGAATATTTATCGATTAAGTGTGTGTGAGTGTGTCTAATGTAACAGGCGAATACAATTCTAGGAAAACACTGTCGCGTGCGTCAGTCAGTTTTTTGTATTCCTTTCTAGATGATTCGATTCTAGTAATAAATTATATTATTATAATATTATTTTCAGGCTAGAATAGAGAAATTGTATACGACAGATGATATCAATAAGAACCGGAGTTTCAATGTACTTACAATTTTTATCAGAGAAACAGTTACGTTACTGAGGCTCAATAGCGATCATTTTTAGACGATTGAATAGTTAATAATTTCCAAAAATCTATAATTTTTCATCATAGGAAGAACTGAGCCCGTCACATGCACCCCGAGAGATCGGCAAAGATCGTTTCTCACTGGACGTTTGAGGGAGAACATCCCCAAAGAGATAAACCGCGCCCCAAGAGGTGTCGCGAGTTGATCATGGGGATTGTGTTTGCAGGGTAAACCTGGTTAGAGATAAAACAGGACTAATCCTTTACTTGTTAGATCTCTAGGTCCTAAAGATTTGAAAGTATAAAGGGGAGGCACGATTAGATAAAGAATATTCCTATTAATCTTCCATACATGAACGTTTAGATAGAAGTTATTTCAATTCACTAAATATGAAAGTTGAGAGGGTCAGCTGAAGTCAAATACCTACTAGTCTAGTGTAGTCTAAGTAATACTGTTTTTTGCACACAACACAGCTACCTACAATCACTTAAGTGAATAAATTTATATACCAACTTAGGTGAATACCGCCATTATGTTGCCTTGACAGCTGATTTACTAGTAATACATATTATGTATTATGAATGTCATAAGAAAATAAGCAATGGCAATGCATCACACAAACCTTGACTTAAATAATTTATTGTCAATCAAAACTACCTCACCTGTGTAAACTCAAAACACTAATATAGGTGGGTATTTACCTATATATTTTTCGCTAATCGTAGGCTAATTAGATGTTTATATTGATATTTATGTACAGTTGTCGGTTTTCCCTCAAATAAACAAATGTGCGCTTTACTTTATGTAAATTATTTCTTCACCACTGCTCTCAAAACGGTGAAGGAAAACATCGTGAGGAAACCGGCATGTCCTAGAATCAAAAATTCGAAGACATGTGACATCCACCAACGCGCACTGGGCCCGCGTTGTGGATTACGGCCCATCCCCTCTCACAGGGAGGAAGCCTGTGTCCAGCAGTGGGAACATTAAAAGGCTGATGATTATGATGATGAAATAAATGTAGTGAGAAATAGTTTTATTTTATAAATGTGCTGATATACTTGGGCATTCACTTGTAACAGTCATCGAGTATTCGCCGTTTTTAGGGTTCCGTACCCAAAGGGTAAAAACGGGACCCTATTACTAAGACTTCGCGATCCGTCTGTCTGTCTGTCTGTCTGTCTGTCTGTCTGTCCGTCTGTCTCCAGGCTGTATCTCATGAACCGTGATAGCTAGACAGTTGAAATTTTCACAGATGATGTATTTCTGTTGCCGCTATAACAACAAATACTAAAAACAGTATAAAATAAATATTAAAGGGGGGCTCCCATACAACAAACGTGATATTTTTGAAATTTTTTGCTCGATATTAATAACGGCAACAGGTAGACGCTTGAAATATTCACAGAATGTTTAGTTGTATATTTACTTCATGAAATAATAATTATTAAATTAAAATAAAATAAATTAAGGGGGGCTCCCATACAACAAACGTGATTTTTATGCAGTGTTTTGCGATAATGGTACGGAACCCTTCTTGTGCGAGTCCGACTCGCACTTGGCCGGTTTTTTAAATTTGTCGATATGAACAACGAATACAGCCCAATATCGCTTCGAACAATTTCACGATCATTCTAGCGAATGCTATAGTAAATGCTCGTCATAAAATGTATTCTTCACGAAGATGTCAGTCTTGACGCGTGTGCTGCATGTATACTTAATACTTATGGGCTATGATAAAATTCGAGTCGGACTCGCACACGAAGGGTTCCATACCATTATCGTAAAACACTGCAAAAAATCACGTTTGTTGTATGAGAGCCCCCCTTAATTTATTTTATTTTAATTTATTCATTATTATTTTTTGAAGAGAATATACAACTAAACATTCTGTGAATATTTCAAGCGTCTACCTGTTGCCGTTATTAATGTCGAGCAAAAAACGGCAAAAATATCACGTTTGTTGTATGGAAGCTCCCCTTAAATATTTATTTTATACTGTTTTTAGTATTTGATGTTATAGCGGCAACAGAAATACATCATCTGTGAAAATTACAACTGTCTAGCTATCACGGTTCATGAGATACAGCCTGGTGACAGACGGACAGACAGACGGATCGCGAAGTCTTAGTAATAGGGTCCCGTTTTTACCCTTTGGGTACGGAACCCTAAAAAACAAGAAATAAGCAAACACTATAGAAACTTTCTGTAAATGGCATCAATCCCGAAATCATTGAATATTGCTCGGATCGGCAAAAAGTTCGAAGCAAAGGAGAATGCTCATGGATGTATGGGATCCCGTACCATGATGCATCAAAATCAATCTTTGTTTTTTATAGACTACACTGATTATGTTAACTCCTACAAAAGTTATTTATGAAAACAAAACCCGGGTTTCGAAACTATATTATAAAATCGAATATAACCTAAAAACTAGGTCTATTTTATTCGACGCTACCAACGACGTAATTTATATAGAAATATTATACATGGACGTTATAGTTATTTATTACACAAAAGAAACGATTACTGGTTAGTCTTTTCATCAAAAATTGATTCTATTGCATTCTACATCTTTATGACCGGCTGTTAGCGGCCAATTACCCATAGATAAAATAATGATAATCTTTTAAATAAAGGTTCTATTCTATACTTGTTTTTTTTTAATTAATGTAAAATCGACTAATTATATATTTTTTTTACAGTGATCATGACACTTTCAAAAATCAAGGTTATGTTATTTATAATAATATCATGTAAAACGGAACGTCATTTATATGGAGTAAAACAATAGTCAATATCCATACTTTTAAACTCAAAATTAATTTCCCTATTCAAAAATCAAATCCCCGATGTGTAATGTCGTAAAAAAATATGAAACTAATAACTATAAATTTTTGGTCTTGATGCGTGAGACTTTTTGGTACCACTTTTGGTCATTCTCCTTTACTGTCGTTTCGCTAGAATGCTCGTTATGTCGATGTTCGCTTCCAGTTTATTTTTTAACTTTTACCATAATACTAATTACACGCGAATGCTCAAGTCTATCAGCAACTTAGGAAATAGCAGCCCGCCTCAGCTTGGATAATCTACACCAAAACATAAAAAACCGGCCAAGTGCGAGTCGGACTCGCACACGAAGGGTTCCGTACCATTATCGCAAAACACTGCAAAAAAAACCACGTTTGTTGTATGGGAGCCCCAATTATTTTTTTTTTTTTAATTTAATAATTATTATTTTTTGAAGAGAATATACAACTAAATATTCTGTGAATATTTCAAGCGTCTACCTACCTGTTGCCGTTATTAATATCGAGCAAAAAACGGCAAAAATATCACGTTTGTTGTATGGGAGCCCCCTTAAATATACAGACAGACAGACAGACAGACAGACAAACAGACAGACAGACAGACAGACAGACAGACGGACGGACGGACGGACGGACGGACGGACGGACGGACGGACGGACGGACGGACGGACGGACGGACGGACAGCGAAGTCTCAGTAATAGGGTCCCGTTTTTACCCTTTGGGTACGGAACCCAAAAAACATAAAAAACACATAAACATACATTTCATATGTCATGTATACCTATGTGTGTCTGTCCATCTGGAATAATATACCTATCTTCACAATACCCAAAAACATATTGAAATAGGTGTAGTGTTGCCGGAGAAAATGCCTGCAAAAATTATAAAACCCACAAAATTAGCCCTCCATCTTTCGAAATGCCTTTCGAAATAACAACTTTAAGCTATTAGCAATGTAAAAGCTTTAAAAATAATATTTTTTTAATCCATGCAATCTTCAATCGCCATTATCCATGCATGGTTCGAGTAATTGAAAATTTATTTCGTTCTGTCTAACGATAATAATTTGGTAAATACGCAAATGGATTTCTTTGGCGAAGTGTGTCATTAAGGCCATGTTTATTGGATTTCGCAACGGGAAACATAATAAAAGGTTCCAAATCAAAAGATTCCGAATAATACTGTAAACAATAACAACTGTAAGTAAGGAAAGTTACCAGTAGGTATGTACCAAGTTACTTTTAGGAGTGAAGAACAATGAAAGAAATTTCAATGATAAGTTCGCGTGAAAGAGGTGACCGCGAAGGTGAATTCATTAACATCATATACATGAAGACAATATGTGTGACCGAATATCTCACACTTAGCGTCTCACAGTCATATCCAGTATAATAAAAACTAACAAAAACAATAAAATTATAAGATTTCTGGAAACGCCTAAACTTTGAAAAATGCCCAGATCTTTTTTTTCCAGGGTTTATAGAGTTTTTTAGTGATTTTACTCCTTTTTAACCGACTGAAAGGAAAGGGTTATGTTTTTCGCGCGTATCTTGTATGTATGTATGTAATATTCTTTATTACCTCATATCTTTTTAACCGCTAGACCGGTTTATAAATATAATTAAGATATCGTTAGATAAGTCGAGACCGCCCAAGTGTTAGATAGATAGATATGTGATGTTAAAAAAACAAACATAACGGATTTTGGGCGCCATATTGTGCGGGTACCAATTTTTTTTTTCTTCCATACCCATCGAGTGGGGTATCAAAATGAAGGGTTTTAAGAGCTGATTACTAAAATACATACCACTTATATGTTTAAAAGTAGTACGAAAAAAAAAGATAATTGAAAGTGCAGTGCAGTCGGAGGATCAGGTGGTCAGCCAGTTCGCGAATTTGTATGCTCCGACTGCACAGCATGATTTCTTCTTGTTTACAGCTTTTTAGTTCGCTTCTTAAGCAGTCGGGTTTTTGTTTTTTAAATTAAGTTTTTTTCCTGGTTTTTACGAGTTCGAGAATACTTAATTGGATTTGTAAGCGCTAAATATGCTTTCAGTTATGAGTGGAATAGTTGTTCGTTTCCTATTTGCTAGATGCTAAGCTATTAAACTACGACCGAGTCCAACTATTAACGAAGTTATGAAACTATTTGTTTTAACCGATAACGATCCGTACGTCTAAAGGAATCGGGAAAATTAACATGCTTGTTTAACAAGGTGTTAAAAGCTGTATTTCCGTGTGCAGAGAAAATGCTCTTACGAGGCAAAAAGTTTTCTAAACATCCGTATGTCGCACAAATATCACAAGAGTCTTCTAAGTGCACTCTGCTAGGTTTTAACAGGACGATCAGCGCCTAGTGGTGAAGTGCAACTGCACGCAGCCATCCAGCAGCACGTGATCGTGGATTCGATTCTCGAGTCGAGCAGTGTTAACGGCATTTTCCATCTGATTTTTTTAAGGTAGGGGCCCGAAATTTAGATTTGCCGGTTGATAGCAATAGGGATTTTTCCTGGGTAGAAAAATGATAATTCAATTTAGTCTGTCAGTGAGATTATCAAATAATATTGGACACGTAGTTTTTGCTTTATAAAATTAATGAAAATTGACAAAGATAAAGCGCATCAAAGTTCAGTTCCTGAAAGATTTTTCCTGGGTAGAAAAATGATAATTCAATTTAGTCTGTCAGTGAGATTATCAAATAATATTGGACACGTAATTTTTGCATTATAAAATTAATGAAAATTGACAAAGATAAAGCGCATCAAAGAACTTTGTTGCGCTTTATCTTTGTTTGTCAGTATAAAGTGTAGGCCACCGGGACGTCACACGATATTTCAACGCACTGTAGGTATCGTCGTAATTCTTTGTTTACGTGGCATAAGAAAAAATACGTGTCCAATATTTTAAGGTTATATATCTGACGGACTAAATAGATATTTTTTGCCAACTACCCTTGCCATCAGCATATTACATGAAGCTTAACCATATTTGGCGAAATTTGGGTGTACCTACATACCTACACTTCAATCAATACAGGCGTGATGTTATGTGATCAGTTTCACGATTGGTTTGCAACATCAGGTGTCAGCTATGTACCAACCATGCACTTAAGTAAAATTGGAATAATGTTAATTGTAAAAGAAATGGCAGCATACCTACATAAGAATTGGATCCACGACCAGCGTTGGTATGGTTAAGTAACCGGCACAATTAAGTGTCAGTTAAGCAATCGGTCTAGTAAATGCAGTTCCATGATTTTTCAGAAATGTTGTACAAAAACCCGGTAATCTTACATCTTATCAAACAATTTTAAGTGCACTCTCGATTGCAGTTTCAATTAGGACCTTTCATGTAACACAAAAGATTTCACTGTTTCATAAAAATTTCACAAAAAAACAAAGTGAATTGTTTGACTGCGCTTACCATTTCATCTGCCGACTTTCAAAACAATTCATCACTTTATTAAGCGTCTTCCTTTTCTTAATTGCCTTTTCATTAACTAAAATGGCCAGTTATAATTTTAGTGCCTAATTATTTTCATTAACCTTTGTTTATTTCGACCCTGGATGAGCTTACCTGGATCTTGGACTACGGTAATGTGTCCATTTTTTGCCTGAAGTTTCTCTTGGACATTCGTTCTTTATTTCTGCAACAAATATGGTATAATACCAACCACCTCGTTTTATCATTTCTTCTTGTTCGTGTTGATACTACAATAAATTTATTGTTGATCTAACTTCGCCACTTCCACGGTGTCGTCAGTGCAAACAAGCAGGTCATTT
This sequence comes from Anorthoa munda, assembly GCA_945859665.1. Taxonomy (NCBI): domain Eukaryota; kingdom Metazoa; phylum Arthropoda; class Insecta; order Lepidoptera; family Noctuidae; genus Anorthoa; species Anorthoa munda. Next base: position 40,959,118 of record OX243897.1, on the reverse strand, counting down.
TGGATGCAGGTTTTGTTGCACAAAGTGCAGGAAAGTAGGCTTTCCATATCTGCACACTTCACTTTGAGATGGCATGTCTTTTAGATGAAAATTATTAAAAAGATGAAAAGTAGAGTAGGGACTATGGAAAGTCTTATGCAAAACCAAGAAAGTTTGTGCTTCAGCTTTATGTCCAGCAGTACCATTTTTACTGGCTGTACATTTTTTGGTAATTTGCTACTGAAGTTATATTCAGATAGCGAAAGAGACTTCTTAATAACGAATTTCAATAAATATTCACCTTGATCCCTGAGCCAATAATGAAAGAATTAGTTTTTCGTTCATACCAGAGTGCAATAACACATAATTAATTCAATATATATCACAACTTAAATTTATTGCTTTCCAATACAAAACAAACATACTCGTGATTCGGACAAGATTAAATCGATTTTAGTCTCTGTCAAGCCTGACGTACGTCTGCAGCCTAAACTTATTTTATAATATTGTTTGTTTGTAGGATATAGGCCCGATTTCTGATTTAAGTAAAGCAGGAATAATCAGTTGAGTATTGTCATGTCAGTGTCAAATAATTTAGGAAGCCTTTGAGTATTTTACGTTTCACAATTGAGAATCTACCTAGATCAGTTAAGTAAGAACCTACTTATGTATGGACCTGTCAAAGTTCCATTCACTTTCTCTTTCATCCTTACGTTCCATTTTACAAACGAAAAAGAGACATCACAAGATTGCATAAAATTTACTGATATAAATTTTATACAGCTATAAAAAGTACGTTAGTATTATATTACATCATTCAAGATTAAAAAACTCAAGTTATTAAAGATATTATAATCTTGAATAACTTGATTTTTCAAATTTAAGCAATTTAATAGATACCTATTTGAAATGTATACAACCTTATTATGAAACTATGAAATGAATCGTAGGTACTAGTCAATTACTTCAAGATTGTCATGGCAACCGTATTTATTTTGTCAATGATATCTTATCGTAAGAAAATAATATACAATATAATTTGTTATTTCCAAAGTCAAGAATTGAAGCTTATAATTACTAGAAGTGAATGTGTTTAGAGCGAGCAGTTGCTGGTTCTTGTGATATCTCATAGAACTACAGACTATTTTACGTAAATTTTTACCTCAATGTATTTTACTCAGAATTTCACAAGATCTCTCAAGAGGGCACTTGTGCATCTGCATTGGAATCTGATTGCAGTTGTGATTTACCAACAAATGTGGACTATTGTGATGCGACATATGTGAGAAGACCGAAAGCTTTGCTAGCCATCGAAGAACCTCCGAAGAAAAACAATATTAGCCAGGGTCGGTGCCATTGGATATGTGTCTGATATTATGAAAGAGGACTGTGTTTAAATAATGTGTTAACAAGCAATATAATATCTGCCTACTTATTTTGTAAAATAATAAATAAATGAGACTTGTCATGTTGTTTTATATCATCTTTTACTGTTCTGATACCAAAATCGTATCATACAAAAGCCAAATTCTGTACACAATTTCATCGCTGTCCTAAATCAAATAATCCGTTGTAAGCACTTCTTGTCTTGTGGATTCTACTAATACCTATTTTATATAGGTATGGAAGTCTGTATGTTTGGATATTTGTTAATCACACTTCAATGGTTGAGCGTATTTGGAAGTATATACTTTGGAAAACAATTATACAATGACCAGAATTAGAAAAACATATAACAAAAAATTAATATAATAATAAAATAAACGGAATAACAAAGCCTTTTATTCTGAAATCATAGATATAAAACTGAAGTCTATACAATACATGTTTATAGTTTATAAAATGTTTCAAATCTCAGTGTGCCTCTTCGCATAGGCCTACACTAACAGTTTCCAGTGGGGTCTGTCCTGACCTACTCGCCAACACTACAGCGCGCCATTGCTTACACTTTTTTCCTACGTCTTGGACCAGCAGTCTTTCCCATATCCCATTCCCATCTCTGACACTGTCTTCAACGGCTTCTTTTCCCATCTCTTGGTTACCAGTTTTTCACTTTTCTCCATGTCCTTTGGTTACCGCGCATCATATGACCGGTCCATCTCCAGTTTTCACATATTTTCTGTTGGATAACTCTCGGTTTTCGCGCAGGAAAAGCTACTGGCGACCACACACACAAAAACTGGCACTTTTTGAATATTCCTCTTGAAGTTATTAATCATCATCGTCATCATTTCTGCCGAAGGCCTTCCCCAGCGTCACCACATCAACCGGTCCTGTGCGTCTTTCATACATCGGATTTCCGTGACCTTAACCAGGTCATCGGTCTACAGGCCTTAAAGCGTTGCGTAATCCGCCACGCGGTCACCACTGCAGAACTTGCCCCATTGACCATCCGTTCTTCGAGCATTTGAGATCTATCAGGCGTGAAATATTTGCATCCAATCTAATGTTTTCGATAATTCAGGGCGAACACTCTTCTTCCACGCATCGGTCTTCGTGGAGGCATCTCCAAGGAAGACAAGGTCTTCTTTGTCACTCGTTTTATCAATTTATATATTATTTTGTATTTATTTCGCTTGATCACCATTTAAGCACAGGCTTGTCAACTATCAACTGCCAAATGTAACCAGTGTAGCCAGATTCGACGAGCTCAAAGTCGGCGAAAATTTCGTATGTCCATGTATAAAAAAACTCAAGACGACCATTATTCACTAAAACCACGAAACATTCTTCGAAACTTAAATGCGTTAGCCACAAGAATCATTTATTATTTCTTTATTTCCCTATGTTGTTGCGCACTGAAGTATAATGAAAAATAGTGATGAACTGTTAAAAGCATTTTGGTTTCCAGTTAATTTCGTAATTCCTCAGATAATGTTGTATTAGATAGTCTGATTCCGAAATCGCATAAAATCGCCCCATTTTTTTTTCTGAGGTAGCCTAATTGGCGCCGCTCGTAAAAATTGGTCGCCCGGCACCATTCCGACTAGCCTAAATGGCAAAAAGGCGCCCAATCTGGCTACACCGATGATGTAACGTTGACAACGGTTTGAGAATTTGAGAAAGATCAAATGTGTTTTTCTCAGTTGTGAAACCCAATTGAACGTCAATGAAGGTTTTTTGTATGACATAGGGTATACTTTGGCATGACTTGTCAACGTATACTCAAACCTTGCTCAGCATCGCAGAAAACTTAAAGTGACAGATGATCAAGAATGACAGATGCTTAAATCGAGATAAGCACATACTTAGCGTCAAATACTCAAATCAGAAATCGGCCAATAATCTCTGGAATTGCTGAGCCGATTACGAAGATTCTTGTACTGGCAGAGAGCTACTCTATCGCTACTTCAAATGCACTGTTTCTATGGGATAGGCCATAAAAAGCTTATCATCATAAATCTGTAGAAAAGTCGTTTTTGTACATCGAAAATATTCCCAAAAAAAAATTGCCTGTGTGTAAAGATCAACAGAACCCATTTCCAGCTTTTTTGGAATTTAAGACTGTTTAGTTGTGCACGCATCACGTAGAATGTACAAAACCAGTGTAACGTTTATACATGCAAATTGTGTCTAACATGAAGTTGTGTGTGTCATGTGTCATCGCAATCAGTTCTCTCTATCAAAAGATATATCAATTTAAAGCGTTCAAGTAGTAATAAATATCACAACTCACGCAATTCAGATACTCGGACAGTTGAACTCCATATTCGATAGATGGCGTTGTGCATATGACGTCATTTTCTGAATGGCGGTATTAAGATTCTCCCCGGAAGAATGACCCTAGAAAAAGAATTGGTAGGTAGGGTAGGTTGGTAGGGTGGGTAGGTTAGGCAGTTGAAGGGAGCGAAGCCGCGGGCACAGCTAGTTAAGAATAAGAAAACTGTAACTTCAACGGTTTAGTTGCTAGAACCTCGTGACAGGCAGACAGACGGATGAGCGAGAGCAAAAATGCTTTGTTTGCAGCCTTTTTGGGTAAATGGGTACGGAACACTATAAAGAAGGCTTGATAGCAATAGGAATAAAGCAGGTATTAAACCAATTATTTGGTGAGTATGATTACACAACAACATGAGGAATTTAAACATGAGGTTAGTAAATGTTAAAAAGGACATCGTAAGGTACTGGTATTGCTTTTTGGACACAAAAAAAACCAACGTCCCATTTCACTTTCATTTGATCCACATTTTTCCCGAAGTTAGTCTAGCGGCACAAGTACGATTCTTCTCATCTACCTTTTATCAATAGTTCCCTCACGGACCAATTATTTTTTTCTCCTCATTTAATGTCTGAAGGCTGACCAGCGATCAAACCTGGTCACTGGTTGCCAGCCGTATCCATACGTAGTATGTCGTTAACATGTCCACCACCATACGAATAATTGTTATTAAATCAAATGACTTTTCCTGCTAGAAGTTTAAATATCTACGACTTTACAAGTCGTGAACGACAGCTAAATATCAATCGGTATAATCTGACGTATTGCTCAGCATGTAGGTAAACAAAAAATCAGTAACGAGAAAATTTTCAAAAAATAAACTTGAACTCAGAGTCTAGGGCATTGCCGAGTAGTCTTTGCGCATCGTTCATCGCTCCGTAGCTCCATGTGTGCATTCTATGCTCATTCAGAAACCGGTTTGTCAAAGTCAACAACCTAGTCGGCGACGGAGATGATATATCGGATTATTATGCTTATATTTCTCCCCTTGAGATTTTAATTTTAAGCTAGTTGCCTGTATGCTTCGAAAAGTTAACTTATCAGGCAACTTGTTACACAGAGATGTACCAACCTGTATTAATACAGCCGGTTATATTTAGATCCTATATTATAAAAAATAAGTCTTTATTGCTAGTTACTTAAACTATTTAAATTAAACTATACTTATTTTACAATGAGATTATAATCTATTTACAATCAGTATTATTTATATATTTTTCTCGGCACCTGGTTATTTTCCTCGTCCCAGCTTGTCTTTCGATAAAAGCCTCCTCCAAGGCACTCCACTTGACCCTGTCCCTCGTTACCCGTATCCATTCTGGCCCTGCTACTTTCTTGACATCGTCTTCCCATCGCCCAAGCAGTCCTATAATATTGTGTCGCCTATTGCTATCAACGGGGCCCAAATCCAAACGCCGCGCTGCTTTTGAGAATTCCAGATGAAAATCCAACAAACAACTAACTGACCCGGGATTCGAACCCAAGTCCTCATGCACCAGCAGTAGGTACCCGCTATCTGTTGCGACCACTAGACTAACGAAGCACCTAGACAGACCATATATACGTTTCGTTTAGACATCTTTGATCATCTGGGGATGACTATAAGCTCTTAAGGTTATTTTGAGTGTGTGTAAGGGACAGATGTATATGACTTGTATACATTTGTCCCTTACGCACATTCAAAATAACCTTTCTCTAATAGCTTATGGTCACTTACCTGATCTGAAAAGGATGTGATAATGATAGTTTGTATGGATTTAGAAATGCTATGACAGCTTAAGTGTCTATTATTCAATCAACTGTGTGCGCTACTGTAATGTACTATTTACAATAGACCAATAAAATCAATTCCAGGTACCGTGCAATATCAGAGCTCAGGTTAAAAGTAAATATCAAGTCATAAGGCGACACAAACTGGATAGATTCCGTCCAAACTGGCAGGAAGACGCGCGGGCTAGCGTAAAAAAGAAAAAAATCGAGTAAGCAGGTTAGCCTTTGATCTGGAGAGATCAAAGGCCTTACTCGATTTTTTTTTCTAAACTGTGCTGTTCTTCTCCAAGAACAGCGCAGTTTAGCAAAAAAAAAGGTCTCTGCTAATTTTACTGTACTAAACAAAAATTTTGTTTTAGAGTTAAAAATTGCCTAAAAACACAATAGCTAACATTAAAACGGATAATAAGAATATTACAGATCCCCGTGATATAGCTAATATTTTTAACGACTATTTCATTGACAAAATTAAACCTGTTTTTAATGCCGGTATACAAGTCACCTCAAACATACCCAAATCAAATAATTCAATGTTTATGGCACCAAGCCACGAAGACGACATAAAACGGATAATCAAATCCTTAAAAAATACTAAGAGCGTTGGACATGACGGTATATCCACAGAAATAGTAAAATATGTGTCGGACAACATTAGCGGTCATTTAAGTTACATAATTAATCTATGCATAACGCAAGGAATATATCCGACCGAACTCAAGACTGCTGTAGTGAAACCACTGCACAAAAAAAACGAGAAAGATAAAGCGGAGTCATACAGGCCTATTGCACTTGTTCCTATATTTTCAAAAGTACTAGAAAAATATATATATGAACAAATTTATAAATATTTAGTCAAACAAGACATCTTGACAGAAGAACAAAAAGGCTTCAGAAAAAACAAAACCATTAATATGGCCATATATGACTTCTTGAATAAAGTAATCGCAAGTGTTGACCGAAATATACCTGTGTGTTCCATCTACTGTGATATGACTCAAGCCTTTGACTACGTAGACCACAATATTCTACTAAATAAATTATACGCACACGGAATAAGAGGCAATATCCTACAGCTTATCGAGTCATATCTAAAAAATCGTATACAGTATGTGGAAATTACACGGGTAGATCCAAAAACAAAAAATGAAATGGTCTATCGGTCGCGTGATAGAACTGTCACATATGGTGTGCCACAAGGGAGCGTGCTTGGGCCCCCTCTATTTATACTCTATATAAATGACCTGCCAAAAGTGACAAAACATCAGATGACACTTTTTGCCGACGACAGCACCGTTACCATTGACTGCAAAGACAAACTAAATTATCATAATGACATTAATAATACTATACACTCAATAATACAATGGCTAAATAACAATAACCTTAAGATAAACATAGACAAGACCAAATTAATGGCATTCAACCAACGCAAAAATTTGACTATGAATATTCATTACGAGAACAACAAAATAAATCAAATTAATACAACCAAATTCCTTGGCTTAACGATAGACCAACGACTAGATTGGAAGGCACACACGATAGATTTGGCGAAGAGACTCAGCAAGTCCGCTTATGCTTTATATAAACTTGCGTCAGTCATAGGAACGGACGCTATTGTTACAGCATACCATGGCATGGCTGGTTCAATATTAAGATACGGTGTTATTTTTTGGGGAAACTCAACCAATAGGGAGCTCATATTTAAAACTCAAAAAAAGTGCATGAGGGCAATGTTCGGGTTAAAATCTACAGACACTTGCAAACCTTTTTTTGTTGAATATAAAATACTGACATTACCGTGTATGTACATATTCGAAGTAGCAGTATTTGTGAAAACCAACCCAAATCTATTTCCCAAGCTTTCAGATAGAAATAACCGGAGTCGACGACATGTCAATATGTTATGCTCGAGACAGTCCAAAACGACATTAATGCGTAACAGTGTTTTTTGCATGGCACCGATTATTTATGATCACATACCAGAAACAATTAAAATCTTAAACATTAATCTTTTTAAAAGGCACTTAAAGAAGTTTCTTATAAGTAGATCCTATTATAATGTTTCTGAATTCCTGAAGGAAAAAATAATGTTGTAATCAATGTGGTTGTTCCGTTATTACTCGTATTGTTGTATATTTTGTTTTTGAATTATTGACATTTCTGAGTATTATTTTTCTTTTTTTTTACTATAATTTATTTTGACATTTTATTAGAGTATTTTTTTTTTACAACTTATTTTATGATATTTGACATGAGTCAAAGATGATGACATCTGCCTAGCCTTTTTCCCAATTATTATTGGGGTCGGCTTCCAGTCATACCGGATTCAGCTGAGATTTTATGATCTTTGACTAATTTTTTATTTTTATTGACTACTCTGTATTATTGTTTTTAAGTTGTTTTGTAATGGATTGATTATTGTTTGACATTTAACATTTAATTTGGATACTTAACTAATTGACATGTACTGTAGAATTTAATTATTGAAATTATGGAGATGCTTTAATTGTTGATTGATTATGATGTTAATTCGGAAATCTGTATGTGTGTATTCTGGCTCTTTCTCTATTATTATTACTAAATTTTTTGTATTGCAACTGTAATCAATTAAATTGGATATCTGCAAATCATATTTGTACGCCTCATGGCAAAACATAGAGAGTCTGTTTAATATTGTAACACCCCATACACTGCTGTGTCACCTATGTTTTACAAATAAAGAACTGATTCTGATTCTGATTCTGAGAGTCAAAAGCCCGTTGTTCCGCGGTACTAGTGAGTTGCCGCGGAACAACGGGCTTTTGACTCTAAAACAAAATTTTTAACATACTTGGCCTTGGCCTTGACGGGATAAAGAACTTTCTTTGATCCGTAGTTAACTCAACCAATGGTTAAATATGCTAATTTCGGTAGCAAATTTGGGTAAAACATAATTTTTCTTCACAAATGGTCAAATAACATGGCGAGTTAATTATTTGACCGTTTGCTAGACCAAAAATTAAAAAAAAACGCGTTTTACTGAAATTTAAAACCATTGGTTAGCATATTTAACCATTGGTTGAGTTAACTAGGTATAAAAAAACTAGGCTTAAATCCTGTATGAAAATAAACTGGGTCTAGACAAAGCTGGCCCAGAGAATTATTTTAATACCCTGAACAAAGGTAGGATAAATGGCAGTGTTTTGTTTTTGATAATGCCCACGCTCCTTTACTGGGTCTGAAGATAAATGTTAAGGTAAGTTCAGTGTACAATGTTGGCAGATAAATTGTATTACCTATACCTTGAACTTTCTTACTCCCGGATCCTGAAAACAAATTATCGATACGTCACAAAGTTCACTGCAATGCAATGAAATGCAAGTCAAATGAAGGGATTGGTAATCGAATTACTAACTTTAATGCACATTCGCACTTTTGCGTTATTCATTCTGGACACTGCGCGTCTTTAACCTATTATTGGTTTTATCATATTTTGTTTTAGTAAGGATGCTGTTGCTGGATCAGTATATTTTTGAATTTTTTGTTATTTGTAGCGTTGAAGCGTTCGCGTTTGACCACTATGTCACGACTTTCTTTTCCGAAGTCGGTGTCGAAACACGGAAAACAATAGGTACCAAAGACACCGACTTCGAAAAAGAAAGTTATTTTTCGTTTTGCAGTGTTTTTTTGGAAGTCGGTTTAATTTTTTGTTAAAAAGTTTTTTATTTATCTCTTTTTAGTTTTGATAGGTTCTTCCAATTGCAATAAACATCATATACAGCCAAAGTACATCACATGACGATTCCAATAAGCCTATACACGACTAGGATACATTGTTTTATTTCGGAGTACCAGTGCCTACCTGCCGGCTTCATCATCAGATCAGTTCGATGGTACCATTTTCATCAGCACTATTTGCTTCATCATAGTCGTTAAACTATTCTAGATATCTTATAACCCATGACATACTTAGCATTAAGGAATTCTATTGGCCATCTGTGGTCTTCTTCACCAGTTCCACTTCACCAAATGTTACTTTCTGAGTGCAGATGATTGCATTGTTGATAAAAATACCAAAATCGCTATATGTATGCCTATAATATTTGAGGAGTTCCCTCGATTTCTCCAAGATTCCATCATCAGATCCTGACTTGATGACTATGGGACCAACTGGGAAGTATACCCTTTCAAACAAAAGAAGAATTTTCCAAATCGGTCCAGGCGTCTTACAGTAATCGGGGAACATATATAAAAAAAAAAAAACCGACGAATTGAGAACCTCCTCCTTTTTTTGAAGTCGGTTAAAAAAACCCAAAACGCTTTGTGCGTACGGGTGGGATGTCCACTATAGTCTCGAGCCGTTTAAACCATTTCTACAGGTTATAAAACTTATTTATTTATTTATTTATTTATTTATGTACACACAAAAACACTTTACAGAGAAAATAAATAATACAGATTGAAGAGCACAAAGGTACAAGGCACTTAGTACCTTGTTGGCAGATAACCTTTACTTACATCTCTTGGTGGAATTTGTCGAGCTGTTTTAAAATACTTGCGATCGATATTTAACTCGTGCTTAAAGTTATAAGATTTCTCGGGTGAAAATTCTTCATTACATTTCCGAGTTCGTTTCCTGTATGCTCCGAAAAGTGTTTGATTTTCTTCAAGAAAACACGGGGTGAAATGTTGAAAATCTGTTGGTTTATCATGTACATATTGTACCTGTTTATGTAAGAATCTTAAATTATTACGCTCACGTTAATTACTATCTACAGGAATATGGTTTTACATAAATAAACATTAAAAGTTTATAGTTCGAAGAATGCCTATGTCCACCAGTGGACATCTTTTGGCTGAAATGATGAATGATGAGTTCGAAGAATTGATAAACTTCAGTGGGCAGGGGCACATTGGTCGCAAAACGGATGATCGATGGGGCCGAAACGTTCTGGAGTGTAACTGGGTATCGGCAGCGAAAGCGATGGAAGGCCTCCTACAAGGTGAACCGATGTCCTGGTAAAGCCAGCGGAAATCCGCTGGATGTGAGTAGTGACACATGTGGAGGCCTCTGTCCACCAGTGAACGTCTTTCAGCTGTAATGGTGATGGTGATAAAGAACTTTGTGAGAGGCAAGAAATTATGCAAGCTTCTTTTAAAATACCTACGAGCTCTTTATAGGATGATCCTATGATCTTCTAAGGTTATGTGGTGATCTGGTAATTATTTATGCCCACTTAGGTTATACCACGAACAGTTTTCCTATTCAAAGTTTTCCTAGCAATATAATTTAATTACAGGTACTTTGTTGTAAATTATAATAACAATGAGTTCAAATGAATGCGGCATTTGCTTTATTGTGTTATTTCTATAAATTTCTTCCTATTAGACACTAGCGTGTGCGAGCACTATTACAGCACTATAAACGTAATGTATTGAATAACCTCTAAGATATTCAATACATTACGTTACATAGATGATACCTTCATAAACTCACGCGTTTTCCCCCATGGGGCTAGCAACAACAACAGAACGCCTTCCAGAATATCCTAATATACTCATTGTGCTACGTTTACGTTCATACACGCACGCCAACAATTTTATAAAAGACATATAATAGTGCCCAAGTATTCAACCACTTCAGCTTAAATAGCACAAAATTTTGAAATCCTAGTTATTTTTTTTTTAATCGTATATCCTATGAAATTGATAAAGACTATGCATGGGCGCACAGTTCACGCCCAGTGGTTGAGCGATTGACTGCTACGCTGCGTGTCGCAGGTTCGATTCCCGCACGGGACAAATATTTGTATGACCTACAGATAGTTGTTCCGGCTCTGGGTGTTGTGTATGTGAGCTTATATGTTTGTAAACGCACCCACGATACAGGAAGAAATTCCGTGTCGGGCAAGGATATATATAAAAAAAAATTGTCGCATCGACCGAAGTAAGTCCTAGAAAACCTTTTACTGGACTAGGTCCTAAGCAAAAAAGAGACTTATAGAGTTTACTGTGATAACTATGTCCTCAGATGAATTATCACATGCATATGTTTCAAAGTTAAAAGCAGATGGAAATGAAAGTATTGCAGAAATATTAGAGCACTTGTTTAAGAATCCACAGGAAGTGCATAAGAAAAAGATTGCCTATTTAAAAAAAAAACAATTAAATGAATAATTAAATAATAATGCCTTTGTCAAAGCAAAAAAGGCCAAGTGCGTGTCGGACTTCGCACATTTAGTGTTCTGTACCAAACCGCAATATTAAGTAGGCTTTAATAGAAAAAAGGAGGGATTTCTTTTAGGGTTCCGTACCCAAAGGGTAAAACCGGGACCCTATAACTAAGACTCCGCGATCCATCTGTCTGTCTGTCTGTCCGTCTGTCACCAGACTGTATCTCATTAACCGTGAGAGCTAGACAGTTGAAATTTTCACAGATGATGTATTTCTGTTGCCGCTATAACAACAATAATAATATACAACAATAAAAACAGATTAAAATAAATATTTAAGGGGGCTCACATACAACTAACGTGATTTTTTTGCCGTTTTTTGCGATAATGGTACGGAACCCTTCGTGCGCGAGTCAGACTCGCACTTGGCCGATTTTTTTTTATTTTTCTTTGGTGGCTTCTCATTCCTTTCTCTTCTCAAGGTACCCTACCTACCCTACCCTACCTACCCTACCCTACCGTACCTACCCTACCTACCCTACTTTACCTTACCTACCCTACCCTATGTATGTAGGTAAGGTACCTTTTTTTTTTCATAAGAACCTTCTCCTAACAATAACAAACACAACAAAAAAAGAATAAGCAAAATCAAAAATCAAAATTCGCTAAGTAAAAAAAATACAATAACACTTAAACTTAGCGCATGTTTTTCATTTGTTTACTCAATCAAATATTTAACTAAACGTCACCGTCGGTACAAACATTTTTTGAAAAACACCTAACTATAAAAATGAGTCGCTTTAGAATGTGTTTTGTAGAGTTGAAAATACTAAATAATAAAGGTCATTGAAATACGTACCACAAAGTAAGTAAGCGGCGGCGCACCGCAAACAGAGAATCCACTACGAATAAAGCGACATTTTGCACGCAAACATTACCATTACGATTTTACAGGGATTCTTGAGCATATTGGAACAGCTCAGTCAGGGCTATCACGAGTGCTAGCGCAGGCGTTTGTCACGTCATTCAGTCTTTTGGAAGAAGTTCGAAATCTTACTTATATTATAAATGCGAAAGTTTGGATACATGTATGTTTGTTACTCAATCACGTCAGAAGGGCTGAACTTACGAACACTTCACCCGGGCGAAGCCGCTGGCAGAAGCTAGTAATTATATATTATTCAATGCCATGCACATGTATTTAAAGCAAATGCGAATTTTCTACACATTGAAATATGTATAATCATGCATAAACAAGGTTGCAATCGACGATTTATAATTCTAATCTATCAATCTTTTATTATTAAAAACACAATAGAGGTACATCGTTTACAATAATAATAAAATAGTATTTTATGCAATGGCCATATAATAGGGGTTATTAAAACACGAGCGTTTATCAAATGAGGCGAAGCCGAATTTGATAATAATATTACGCGAGTGTTTTAATAACTAATTATATGCCGTTGCATACACTACTTTATCTTCACTCATACAGTTGAAATAAAACAAAAGTGGAAAGGGAAAAATATTTGGTATGGCGGGCAATTTAGATTCTCATTGCGCAGCGCGCGCATCCACAGACAATGAAACTTCTTTACTACAGCCCATACGCGCCAGAAAATTAAAAAGTAAAAGTGTGCTATAAAAATTCAAAAGTTATTTTATGATGCAGTTGTTTGAAAATCGATGGAAAATGTTGAACTGTAATGGTATTTTTTAATTTTACCTATCCACGAATATAAAGTACGTGTTTATACAATATTTTTTGAATTCGTAATTGGAACATTACGTTGTGAGTGTAGATAAAATTAACTTTCATGTTTTAAAAATAGTAACGAATATTTTAATGAATTTATATTCTGAGGTATAAACAGCCTCACTGATAATTTACAGGGAAACCTACACGAAAATCCGAAGTCTTACGGAACACTCGGCACGCGGGTCCGACTCGTACTTGGCTGGTTATTATTTCTCCCATTTAGCTTACTGGATGTAAATCGTTTATTTATTTATCATTTAGTTAGTGCAGTAAATATTGGTATTTTCAATGTTTTGTAATCTAAAGTCAAACAAGATTCGATTGCCAAGCAAATTGCATACCATAGATGGCGGTATTCTCAGTGGTCGCAATTATAGACTTAATTGCGTTTGGCGTAAGGTTGACATTCGCGTCGTAGGTCGATATTTACCAAGGCCACATCAGAGCAGTATAACACATTGCATTTTAATAACATTATCGATATCGATAGATACCTGATTACTTAGTTCGAAAAATAAGACGTGTATTTTTTGTAATTTGGATGTAGGTATATATCATCATCATCATCATATTCCTGCCCATGTTAAGGGTTTTTTTCTAAATCAATTCAATTTGAAATTACATACTAATTTAATTGAGGCGGACGCATAGAAATATTGAATTACTTATTTTCTTTTGTCGACATCCATCTATAAAGTCATTATCCGACCCAACTACATCACTAATTAAGTAGCGAAAAACTTTCGAGAGTGAAATAGTGAATACATTCAAAAGTTTTTCAAATTCCCAAACAGAAAGAAACAAGGAGCGTGCTTGTGAGGATCCAGGAACGAATCATACCATTCCCCGTGGCTCTAACGCGCGGTTGTATTTGCTCGTTTCGCAATTGACGTCCTTCATACAAATTATTTGTTGCAGCTTATATACGTTGGTTGTTTGTTCCTATCATTAAATGTTTTAATTTTACTTATTGGTAGTTGAGTAGGTTTTTTTAAAATACTCATATAAAAATATATGAATTCGGTTTGTAAATAACTTTGCAATTATAGGTATTTAGTATTTCTTCTCAGGTATTTAGTGCTTTGTTAAATTTATACTTAGTCGGTGTTTTAGGGTCAAACGGGCCAAACGGACGTAATTTTATGAGTCGCGTAAAATGAGTCGCGGAAGTAAATTCCGCGAAACTCTTCAACTGAAATTCGGTTAGGCTGCCAGACGGAAGGACGTAATTTCAGTTAATATTTTTTGTTTTTCGGGGCACTGGCGCTTGCCTCACTCCTTTCCCCTTACCTCGAGCGCAAAACGGTTGAAATAATGTGTATGTAGCACAAACAGGACTTTAGTATGAAACCGAATGCAGCGTAAATTCCGCAACGCATTTTATGCGACTCAAACCGCGATCTTACAGTCACAGTGCTGGAGGTGAACATTGTAAAGCAGTATCTGTCGAAGTAATCAATGTGAAGATAATAGCCTTGTATAGATCATGTAAATGCCCTAACAGTGTCGCAGTAGGTGTCGCACGTAACTTTTTAACGCCTAACCGCTCTTGCATACCTAATATTTGGAGATTTTAACAAAGACTATCTCCGTATCAGCAATACTGCAGTATTCAAATTATTACGTGACGCTGGTTATCAATCTTTATTACAACGCTTGATTCTAAACAAGGTGGTACTGAAATACTTAGATAATATTTTTTCTAACTTCACTTGCGAAGTTGGATTTTATAACTCCTTCGTCAGTTACCACTATCCTATGTGGGCCCGTTTTTAAATATGAGCCGCTGAAACCGTTTCAATGTTCATGTAACAACAAAAAGCCCTGTTCTTAGTCCGCATTACTATGCAACCACGGAACCCTATTACTGCGCTTGGCCCGACACGCACTAAGCCGGTTTTTTTTTAATTCGGAATAAATATAGTAGCAACCCTAGTGAATCTGTCAAGATTAGGTATCAATTTCCGAAACGGTGGGAGTGGCCCTTCTGTATACTCTCTATTTTGTATACGATCCATGTTTTGCAATTATTATGATTAAGTATAATGTTCTTCTTACAAACAATAAAACAAATTACATGAAATTACTGATAAAAATCTTGACAATTTGTTTATATGGGAAAAATCAAAATTAATTATGTGTTAGCACGAACTCGTGTAGATTTTAATAGCTTATTCTTCAAATATATATATTTTAGGTATGTGTCTTCAAATGATTTTCCTAGAATGGCTTACAAAAATAAAGTTAGCGAATGGTGACGTTGATTATATCGAAGTGTGTGTTCAATACTTTGCACCGCTTCCTTGTATATAATAAAGACATAATAGCAACGAATATTTACACACTGAGCGTTTGTTCAACGTAGACAGACACATGCACAGCCAGACACACCGAAGAAACCACGTAGAAGCTACGAGAAAATTGCAACCTCGTAGGCGCTACAAATGAACCTCGTAGGCGCTTCAAACCCACCATGTAAGTGATACGAAGAACAGACACAGTTTAAGCAGCGCGAAGCAACCATGAAGGCGCTAAATGATCGCGTAGACTCTAGGAAGAAACTGTGTAGGCGCTAAGTGGATAAATAAAATGTTGTGCACGCAATGCATGGCATCTCTGCTTCGGTTGCATCTTTTTTACATCTAATCAATCTAACTACAAAAGAAGACCATTGACCTCTAATAATTTCTTAGATAGTCTTAGTAGTCGCAGTGATAGGTTATAACGGGATAACTATACATATGCAGAGGCTTACATTGTGTTAACCTAGACTAAATCGACGCCCTGGCTACGAAACATACCAGCACAATTACTACGTAGGTACAATAGAACACGTACACAGTACAGTACATACCCATTACCTTCTACTATCTACACTTATGTGAAAAACAATGCATGAAATAATAGGTAAAATATGAATAAAAATAGCTCTTCTAATGTTCATTATGTCACAACGATAAACACAAAAGTTCATTGACCATATAATTTAATGACAAGTTCAACTGCCGACAGCGCCCCTGACGGAAAATGTATAAACTAAGTAATCGCTACGTAACCGTAACTGCGGAGCGTAGCTGTGAGTAAAGGCTGTATCCACTTGACGGGACGGCTTAATAGTGTTGCTACTCGCTAATAGATGTCGCTTTATCAAGTTACATAACACCGCCCATGGGTACCAGTAGTGGCTACTGATGCTTACCGTGTTTCTTATTACCCAGTTACTGGGTCGGGGCGGTCAGATAGGCAACCTCCTTGTCAAATGATGATTCTCTGCCGAATGTCGGTTTTCCTTGTGGCCACGATAGTAAGTTTACTACGTAGAGGAAATAATTAAGGTTCATAGGGCATAACACAAACACTGCGACACTGCAGCTGTAGGTACCTATTTGGAGCGATCGCCTTACAATCTTAGGTATTTTATTCATTCGAATGTGTTTGGTCCTTTTCGGTGTTTTTACCATAATCAGTAGAACATGTATGGAATCGAGGCTACAATTTGACTCAGATTTGTATTAGTTATTTTTCTAACCTGTACGATTATAATACATTCTATGAAAACGCGTTGTCGCTATGTCGCGTCGTGCATGTCTACGAGAGCCTACACTCCGGGGTATGAATAAATGCAGTCCGTCGGACGCAGTTTTCAATGAAACCTGTAGTCCTTGTTATGAAAGTAAAACAATGTCACCATCCTGAAGCCTAACCAAAGGTTTAAAGTTAACGGGAAAAGCACACTCAAATACGATTACTCAGAATTGTAAGGAAAGGTCGTCGACTCGTCATATGGGAAGTCATATTAAGAAAGGTTTATGAATCAAGTTCATAAAAGTAATGTAGGTAAAATAATAAGAGATCAAGAGAATTTCCTGATAGCCCAGTAGAAATCGACTCTACAAAAAGGCAAAAATCACAAAGCATGATGTAGGCCTGCATTTTTAGAATGTTGTATGGGCCAGTTAGGGTAGTGTTAACCCACATTTACAGTTTCGAAAAACGTGCGAGAAATTTTGGGACCTTTTTCATGTTTTGCTCCAAAAGTAATAAACTATGCGATTTCGACATACAACACTCCGAATTTTTTAAATTTCATTGCAACAATTTGTGCCCAAATGCAGCTCTACAAACCTTATAGGGACCAAGCTATGTTCCTTCGAAGATTGCCATGCGTTCCGCATCTACCACAAAGTGCAAAACTAGCTGGGGGTAGAGAGGGATCTCACCGAGCGGGGTTGGGAAATGAGCTCCTGCGGTCTCATGAAAAGTTGCAAATTTGGATTAATACTATCCTAATTGGTCCATACAACATACTAAAAATTCAGAACTAAATCAATATAAGCGATTTTAATGTCGATTTCTACTGAGCTATTATGTATTTTGTGTAAACACTTCTTATCATATTTTTTTTAAAATTTTCTACATGAATGAAAGCTTTCTTCTACTTACAAGAGAGCACGGAAGGTCAATTGCGCAAGAAGGATAATTAGCAAAAAAGCCAAGGCCAGAGCTTCATAACAAAGCTGATTGTATCTATCTGTCTGGTCCACTGTTCTTATGTAAACATTGTAATTATTATATTGTTCAGTTTCGAACCACGTGTAAATACCTAAGTTTTATTTTTCTTAATTCTTAATTGTACACAAAAAACAACATTACATACATGTGATAATAAAGTACATGTACAAAGGCGAGCTTAACTCAATGTTGAGTTATCTTACAGCAAACCCCAGAGTGACAGAGAAAGTTGACAATTATAGAGGGCAGGCATCCAGTGTACAATATTAAAATATCATAAGACGAATTCAATTAAAACATAAATAGGTATACTTACTACGAACGTACATAAATACATATATTTATATACATACTAAAATTATGACACTGCGCAAGGAAATGATCTTTTCAACACACTTGCTCATAAAGTGGCTCTAATTTCACCGCAATTTGGCACATAATGACACCTGTAATCAAACTGTGACTTTTTCATTGCTATTATTCACAAGTGAGTTATAGAGTTTTTTCTTTTGTTGGTTGAGTTGCTTTGTTCTTAAAAAAGTTTCGATACAAAAAAGATCGTGCTCAATAGTACAAATAAATTAATGGGCCTATTGCTTGCTCATTTCATGCAACTAAGTATTTAAATAGATAATTTGTACGTGTTTAATAAATAAAACTTTCACTCAAATATAACTTTTGTTTTCTCTGTAATAAAGAAAACTTGGAATTCCCCATTTTGTACGTGGCTAAAACGCTATCCGCGAAAAGCCAAAAAAAAATAAACCTCATTTTTTTAGTCTATGGCCGATCGCCATTGTTACATGCGCGCGCATAGGAAAACTGATGACTTTTTCCCGGCATTGCGAAATTTTTGTCACTGTTGAAATTACAGTTATTTTAGTATTATTTTCTTCGCAAGTGTGTTGAAAAACGTCGTATGATACACGTGTGTATTGATGATTACCGTCCTCGGCTCTCTTAAGACCCTCACCAAACGGCTCGGGTCTCAATGGCGCCTCAGCGGTAATCACCAACATTACACACTTGTACCATAATGTACTATTAATCTTCCTCTTGAAGACCTCCAGAGAAGGACTGTCGCGTAGGGAGTGTGGGAGAGAGTTCCAGAGAAGCACTGCTGTAGCAGAGAAAGAGCCATCATAGCGGCTGGAAGTGTGGAGTGGTGAAGGAGAAGAGAAGTGGCAGAGCGACAGGGTTTACCTCTCGGCAAGAGGTATTCAAATCGTTTGTATTTGTTTTTTAAGTTTGACCTAATAATAAACCTGCGTAGACTTACACATCTACGTCTTACGTCTCTCTTAAAATAGTTCTAAGCAATCAAATCATAATAATTTTTATATTTTCCTTGTTTCTGTCCGCGGTTTAATTCACGTGAAAAGTATTTTATTATCCCAAGGTAACATTATACCGGGATGAAAGTAGCCTATGTCTACTTCGGGTTCTGCAGCCTTATTGCGTAAGTGAATACGGCAACGCAAAGGGTTTGACCGCTATTAATCGACCGACCACACAGACGGAATTCCACATCGCGTCATTCATCTGGCATGTGATTGGTCGAGATTGATGGCGGTCAAACCCTTCGCCTTGCCGAATTCACATGCGCAATTCGGCTGCTGGTCTGTTCATATGCTAAGTTACAGACAGATAGACTGACAGACAGATTTACTTTTTCGCATTTATAATATTAGTATGGAATTATGTTTTTTTGGATTCTAGACCAAATTTCAAATACATTGTTACAATAGGACAGATTATGTGCGTAGGCGAGCTTAACCCAACATTAAACTTCATTAATATTTGTAGAGGTTACAGGACGCCTTCTACGTGCTGATGGTGATCACCGGGGTGGTTTTAGTGAGGGTTCCGTACCCAAAGGGTAAAAACGGGACCCTATTACTTAAACGCCGCGGTCCGTCTGTCTGTCTGTCACCAGGCTGTATCTAATGAACCGTGCTAGCTAGACAGTTGAAATTTTCACAGATGATGTATTTCTGTTGCCGCTATAACAACAAATATTAAAGCCAGAATAAAATAAATATTTAAGTGTGGCTCCCATACAACAAACGTGATTTTTTGTCGTTTTTTGCGATAATGGTACGGAACCCTTAATGTGCGAAATCCGACACGCACTTGGCCGGTGATTTTTTGATTTTTAAACTCTACTTTAGCATTACACGTTTTTAACTCTAAATAACTAATTCATACACCTGTCGTGAATGACTAAAAAACCTTTTTTAGTAGGCTTGTTGCGGACACTCAATGTGGCTTTGTACTTAGCCTGCATAGTTCGTACTACTTGAACTTTACCGGACACTATTGACGAATACCTGGCAATCTGGCATCGATTCTAACTTGCCTTGATATCTGCCCCCGTACCATGACGTTTCAAAACTATAATGATTCGACTGTGAAAATGGGACAGATGTATACAAGCCATATACAACTGTCCCTTACACACACTGGCAATAACCTTGCTCTAAGAGGTTATTATGGTCACCTCCCAGGTCTTTAGGTTTACTAACTTCTAACTTTTTTTTTCATATAATTACTTTCGTAGACACCAAGAGATAACCAAAATATAAAAAATATATAGGAAAAGATTTTAAGATTCTTTCCCACATAAAAACCTCAAATTGTTTGATTATCTGAAGAAAATGGTAGCGTGTATTTTTTTAATTCGTTATAAATAGTAAGTTCATGCATATAGCATAGTCGCAAAATAAATAGTTGAAAAAGTACAGGATGTGTTCATGGGCAAGGAATGTAGGTCCGTACTTTCCTTCCTACTTAAATTATAAAAAAAAACTTATAAATTTTATATAATATTTTTTTACATTATAATTTTCAACGTTTTAGTTGTAACTAAAACTAATTCGTGGGCTAGATTTTTAATAACGTAGGCACCTATAGGATTGATAATATAGGCTGTTAATATATAATATATAATCTGTTAATACATTATCTGTTAATTCAAAAACTTTTGAGTATATCGGTATACATGGCGATCTACTTCGATGGCTAGAATCTTATTTAAAGGAACGCAGTTAAGCAGTTACGGTAAAGGGGTATTGCTCATCCTTTATGCCTGTTATATCCGGCGTGCCCCAGGGCTCGCACCTCGGGCCTCTATTATTTAATTTATATATAAATGACGTATTTAACATATTTCAACATTCTAAATTTATTCTTTATGCAGATGATAAGAAAATGTATAAAACTATAACTAAACCAGAAGATTGCATATAACTACAAAATGATATTACAACCTGTGTGATTACTGCAAAAAAATTGTCTGTTCCTTAACGTAAAAAAGTGCAATATTATAACATTTTCTAGAAAGATAAACTCGATAAAATATAACTATAAAATCAATAATGATCATATTAATAAAGTGACTGAGGTGCGCGACCTTGGAGTCCAACTTGACAGTAAACTGACCCATTCATCAAAAATCTGGACAGACATGCGATTGCAGCAATCCCGGGCGATAGGCCGTCATTTATTGAAGAGTTCCATTGAACCTCTCTAAAGTTCTTCATCAGAGCCTCACCAAGTTTAAAAGGGGCCAATCCGGGAACATACTATTACAAACAATAAACAATCATCAAAATCAACTGATTTAACTAACAATTGCTGAAGATATCGCTGAACTTTGAATCGAGAACCTCCTTTTCTTGAAGTTGATTAAAAATACGTAACCATTTCATTGCGCGAGTGCACTTTAAGAATACCAGTAGATGGCATTATGAGCACCTGTCCCCGTTCACCCTTCAACCCCGCAGACAGGTGCGGCGACAATACGACAAAGATGCGACGACCATTTTTACCCTTTAATCAAGAACTACATTGTGTTACAATATCTTCAAAGCACTACTTAGCGACAGACTAATGATTATTTACATCCATGTCTTTAGAGAGACGAAAACCCATCGACGAGTTGCAGGAAATCGTATAATTACTTAATTACCTATTAACCTTACGTGCATTCACCGCTTCTGGTTACTTCACTAATTGACACCTTCAACTTTAACTGGCATTGTGCCGCTAATTATACTTACACTTGGTAAGTATAACATCGGTAACTTCACAATAAAGAAAGAAAGGAAGAAAGTCAATCGGAGAAAAGGTCAAAGACAAACGCTCTTACAGAAGGAGATATAGGTATGCGTCTATTTCCCCTTTTGTTGAGAATATTGTCGTCCCTCTGCCTCCTTTTGCAGAAACGCCAAACGAAATCTTTCCTTATGTTGTTTTTCCACCTCATCATCGTCAGCCTATTAATGTTCCCGCTGCTGGGACACAGGCCTCATCTTTGTGAGAGGGAAAGGGTACTGCCCTTCGACCACGCGGGCCCAGTGCGGGTTGGTGGATGTCACACGTCTTCGAATTTTTGGTTCTAGGACATGCCGGTTTCCTCACGATGTTTTCCTTCACCGTTTTGAGAGCAGTGGTGATGAAATAATTTAAACAAAGTAAAGCGGCTGCCTGGGTTCGAGTCTACGATCTATAACTTGTAAGTCGCGGCCGTTACCACTGGGCCACCACTGCTCTCAACCTCTCTCTGTGTTTTTCCACCTGTTGGAATGGAATTTGTCCGCCGTCACGAACGCCTCCTTGAGTCCTTCAGACCTTGAGTCCTTGAAACAGGTCGGCAACCAGCCCCGTAACCTTTATTGAGTCACCCTACAATACAAAACAATATATTATGCCTTCATGTAATTGACTGACAACGTAGTAAATCTATCTACATTTATTTATTTTATTTATTTATTTATGTACACACAAAAACACTTTACAGAGAAAATAAATAATACAGATTGAAGAGCACAAAGGTACTGCTACATTGTTAGTGTGCTGCTTGTTTGTTGTTTCTCTATAAAACCATCTTCGCTTCAATCATAATCATAATCTAGTGATGGTGAAACATATGGCAAAACAGTTAACGATCGGCTCTTGAAAGCCGAGGATTGCCTTACATAGTTTCAGCAACACTTTCCTTCATGATGCAAATCATAACAAGCGAGCTAGGTTCAACTTAATGTAACAACAATACAGAGGCAGCGTGGAGCCAGTAGAGTAGCTCCGATAATATAGGAACGCGGAGAAAATAGAGGCGCGCGCCGCAATCTACTGTCAGTCCTCGCCGAGCTTTGTGCGACGACGCCCGCATGCACCACGCCGTACTCTCACTCCTAAATAAAAAAACATGACATAAAACCCATTCCTAATTCATATCTAGTCACGCGATATAACTGCCAGTTCTTTTTAACGTGTCAAGGACCGTCTGTGTTAACTTAAGGGTCAACGAATCGATCGCGAAGCTTTCAAAGTTGTGATAACCATGCCGGCTGAAGCAGAGACCAGGATCGTGCTCCGGGATGTTACGCCTGAGAGTGAGTACTTTTTCTTTTGTAAGTTAATTAGTCATGTGTTGCATGTAACCTACGGTGTTTTAAAACCATTCTGTGTACGCTTTCATTGAGGACAATGACAAATGATCTCAAGCGACACGAACTGGGTCAAACTCATGTATGTCAGTTATCCAATAAGGGTAAAGGCTTTTGTGTATAAGCCATTTCAACTGAACTTGACGAATTGATTGTTCTTCTTGTTTCACAAAGCATTTCGCCCGGTGTATCACAACACCAGCTGACAGTGATCGTCACGTGTCCGATCCCTTTCAAAACATTGTGAAGGAAAATTTCTCCAGCTGATTTTAGTCGTATTATTGAGTATATAATAGAAGCATAACAATCGGAAGGGCCAATGGCAGTGACTTCAATGTCGCGGCGGTGAATCACGCCGCTCAATTCAATTCATTGTTAGTTGTCGCATTAATATTGAGGAAGGCGTCGGAAACACTTTAATCTGATGTGATGTTTAGGAAGTGAGTTATTGATACTTAAACATTCAATAAAAACCTTTGTTAGATGTCAGAGGCCTTACTACCACCAAAAACTTTTTACAACTATGGTTGTTCTCCACAAAAGTTTCATTCACGAATCTCGATTCGATGCCCCAGCGGGTCCTTGAGTTACAAAACCAACAAAAAATTTAAAGCGTGTACCTCGAATGTAGCAACTTTACCAAAACAGAGTCATCATGCGATTGGAGCTTGCGCCACAAACCGGCAAGTTTTTAAGAAACTGATTAATCTTATATGTAACCATCTTACGAAAATATAAACATATGCAAGCAGGCCTATACATATTTCTCAATACGGACAATGCGGTGACGTAATTCCATCCTTGATTAGTCTGTGTAAGGAATAAATAAACAACCATAACAGTATGTTTGACTTCATAGGGAAAACTAATTTGGAACGAATTAAAGAAAATATCACACAATTTAAAATATATTTCGTCTTCGTACAAGGTTAAGATTCAAGTTCTAATGTAACTTATAAAAGTAATATTCCCTAGAACATTTCATCTTCAATTATTTAAATTAATAACTAAAATGAACTTCGTGAGACTTCGTCCCACTTAACAAAATTCCCCGAAACAACTTTCCTTGAACTTCACGATTTTTCGTCACACGCGGGATTGAAAACGGCGCACCTTATGGATACAATTCAAATACATACTATACTTTTATTATGCGTACAGCTAAGGAGTGGAACTCCCTGCCGGAGTCTGTGTTTCCCGATAGCTACAATCTAGGGGTCTTTAAGTCAAGAATGAGTAGGTTACTTCTAGACAAGCGCGATCCATCGTCGACCACATCATCGCTTACCATCAGGTGAGATGGTGGTCAAGCGCGAGCCTAAATCAAATAAATAAAAAAAAAATGTTTTACAACATTTCCAATGTTACAGAGTAGTCATCTGGGCTTTATAAAACGATCCTAAAATGGAAAGGAAAGCATTACTACAAATGTACAAGTCGGTTTCAAAGGCATTGCCAAAAGAAACGTTTTCACGGCCATCATTCTTGCATAAAACATCTTTTGAATAAAATTCTTACTTGCATGAAATTACTGTAATTTGGAACGGTCAAATCTGAGCTGCTTTTTGTAAAAATTAGCAAAGATTTGAATTTGCAATACATTTGGTTATTTAAACGATTAACCCTGTTAGAGCATTCATTACTAAACATCTAAGTTGATTATAGAGACGAGTGAATAAGACGGCTGAGAACACAGACATAAATCTAACAAGATAAAGCAAGTCCCTTCATTTGTATGAATACCAAGCGTGCCACTTTTTCACAAACAATTTAAAAACAAATTTACTTACCAATGAAAGAAAACATTTCCAATGTCTCGGCCAACGTTTTCTGTACAGTCTTTACAGCTCAATATGGCATAAAAAGGCATTTTTCTAGATTTCCGGTGCCGATAATGCTATAGTCATCGGCACGTAACTTGGCAAGGTTTTGGTGTAGTGGGGGTAAACTTGCGCATAGTGCGCGAACTGACCAACCACCGTATAGAGCGAACGGGACGTGGACGCGACTTGATTGGTCAGTCGATCCTTGTGTCAACTGACCAACCAATCGCGCGCTCGGCACGGTGCTAAACGTACCCCGCGTCCCGCTTGGTAACCAAAGAGACCTAAAAAATGACTTGCATCTAACGACTCTTGCCAAGTTACGTGCCGATGACTATACATGAAAAGCTTAAATTACGATTATTGATCGTAATTTTACTCCGTTTTTGACACGGAAGTACATATAATCGCTTCATCTAGTTAGATTCATATATGTGGGAGAGAAGCATGCTTATGCAGCGGAAACTTATATTGCACCGAAACTAAAGAATTAGCAATATAAGGAAAGCAAAATATTTTACTTTATTTATTGCCCTAGAAACAGCAATATTTTTTTTTTCATAAAAATAAATAACTTTATAGTACACAATATTACACATTTTCCGTATATTAACAAACAAATAATACAAAATATAAACAGCTGTACGGCTTTTCCTAATAACTTAGTCGAATACAAGTACACTTGTTAGAAGTGATAAAGCCAATCAAGTAAATTTTTCTTACTACATAAAGATTTTACATACATTAGAATATTAAAATGTCAGCATAATAAAATCTTTTAGCGTTACCGGCCATCTTATTCATACCTTTGCGGAATAAACTTAGCCATGCATTACCGACAAAAAAACTTAAGTTTCACGCGAGATGGTTTCAGGAACCTTGACTGGAAAAATGCGCTGAATTATATTTGATGCAATATACTTCTCTTGTTCGCTTCTGCAGGGCTACCATAAGCTCTTAGATCAAGGTTATTTCCACAGTGCGTAAGGGACAGATGTATACAGTCAGATAAATCCGTCCCTTACGCACTATGGAAATAACTTTGCTTTAAGACCTCATGGTAGGGCTCCTGTTCCCTTTTAATCATCATCATCATTATTTCAGCCGAAAGACGTCCACAGCTGGACATAGGCCTACCCCAATTGTCGCCACACTGATCGGTTTTGTGTGTTTCGCATCCACCGGATTCCCACAGCCTTGACCAGGTCATTAATCCATGGGAGATCTGCCAACGTTATGTCTTCCGGTACGCGGTTGCCACTCCAGAATTCCGACACAGATCCCTTGACTACAGATCCCTTGTAATGCAGAGATACGAAGAAATCCGTAATAAAGATTTGCAAATCCGCCAAGTTTGCAGAGTAGGGATACCTCCGGTAAGCTTAAGCTTAGCTCTTTGTGCTAAGAATAAACACTTCACGACTTGAAATTGGCGATAAACGGGTTAAGATTTCCTTTTTAACCCTAGGGTTATTCATTCCTAGAACAAAAACTTAAAAAGGTAACCATCCCAAGAATACGTGTATATCTCAGACACCCACTCCACATATTCCTTTAAGACTTAGGGATTCTAAACCTGAGTAAGCACCTAATCTACGTTCATATTTTAACAAAGTTAAGTCAACATGTAATTTTTAGGATTCCGTAGTCAACAAAGAACCCTATTATAGTTTCGCCATGTCCGTCTGTCCGCCCGACCGTCCGCACCTTAGCTCAGAGACTCTTAGTAGTCGAATGCAAATTATATTTGGCATGGATATACATATTAATCAAGCCGACAAAGTGGTAAAATAAAACCATGAAAAAAAGATGGTTTCTCCTGTACACGTAAAGTGTCCCTCCCCCCAAAAGAAGCCAGCTAAATGGTTGCTTTTGGATATATGAAAAATATCACGGCAGTAGTATATATAACGAAATTAAAAGGAAAACTATCACAGCTTATAAGTAGGCTTTACAAGTTTACGAGTAATAGTCGACCAACTAACAAAATGTACTTGGAAAAGTAAATATAATGTATATTGCTGTAAGGGGACAGTTTTCGAACGGTAATAATATTTATATTTTTTTTTTAAATAGGTTCGCGTTTGACCACTATCTCACCTGATGGTAAGCGTTGAAGTGGTCGACGGTGAAGCACGCTTGCCTAGAAGTAACCTATTCACTCTTGACTTGATCCTTCGTTAGAACAATGTTCGGTGCTTTCATTGTATAAGAACGTTAGTAATGTTACTTATTTATTTGGGTGATTGGATGATTCGCACGAATATAACTCGCCCGAAATGTGCAAATCGACCTTTTTTAATAATATTTTTTTCTGTGACGATTCGCACGAAGTTAATTTATTGGTGTGCGAATCGACAACTCGAATTTATATAGTAGGCAATTGGCACATATTTTATTATAGAGAACAAAAACTTTAAAGTACAGTCCTGCTCACCCGTCTCGGTAATAATATTAATAGATATTCTACTTGAATCTTAAGAAAAGCAATGCATTAAATAAGTAATTACCACTTAAAACGTGGAGATATGCAAGTTAGATAAGATAGGCAGGCGATAAAACAATAAGAGGGAGATAACAACATAAGCTACAATAAAAAAATTAAGAGAAAACTCTATACGCTATCACGCTCATCCCGGTATCGGTAAAGACTAACTTAAGTAGCAGGAGATTATAATCATGAGGAAGCTAGCCTGGAATCATAAGCGGTAAAAAGAGTACCTGGCGATTTTCGATTCTGAAGTCGTAGTACTTCGTTAGTCTCTACCGCTTATGATTCTAGAGCTGCAAATACTTCTTCATGATTCTGGCCTCCTGGTGGTTTGCCTCTTGGTAGTAGTAGTTATTATTTACTGGTAATGATTCCAACCCCGCAAATACAAAAATTTCTTCATGATTCTGGCCTCCTGGTAGTTTGGGTATAAATGCTTATAATGTTCAACATCTACCTTAAAAAGCAAAAGTTATATTTTATCATGTTATTAAATTCTCTAATGAATTTAATCGAATCTTTGATTTTGACGTCCTAAAATAATAAACGTCCCAAGACTAGTAAGTACCTACTGATCCGTAGGTGCCATTTAATGTTGTGGAATAATATTTAAATAATAAATTATTCCATTAATGGCACTTGTGAAAAAAAACGTGGGATACCTCAGGTGCCATTAAATCAGTTGCCGTTTAAGAGGGTGCCCAATGTGGAATATGTCCTCGAAGCATATAGTAGTTAATAAAGACATTTTTGATTACTTTTTTTTAAATTTAATTTCATATCGATAACAATATTTAACCCTTAATACTTCTGTACTGAAGTGTACTTTATCGCGAAAAAAAAACAAAAAATATTATAAAAAAATGTCGATTCGCACATTTCGGGCGAGTTAAATTCGTGCGAATCATCCATTTTGGTGAATGTAGTTGTTTATACGGAACTCTCTGTGCGCGAGTCAGACTCGCACTTGGCCGGTTTTTACAACGTACAACCGATCGTAATTGAGCACTATATAAACAAATGTATTCCATTGGCTGGTGTGTTCACCTGCACACAGGACTGTCGTAAAAACTAATGCATATTAAATTGAGGAAGTATGAGTTGCACTCTGCACATGCGTATTGTAACGGTGCTTACATGTGTGATTGGGTGATTTGACATGGAGACACAGGGCCATCATTTTCGTATTTAAATTCGGAACATTGGCAATTCAATTGGCCTCCTTGCTTGATTCATCTGGGTACGCAAAATTGTTAGGTTATATTGTTATTTTATATTTTCTGTTCGGTTCAAAGTTACACTTGGGTATCTACAAATAGAGTTCTTAACAACTATGTGCAGTTTCATAATAGGTAATAACTTAGAAGTGCCACAACCGCAAAATATCACTTTATAGTTTTAATAAAGTCAAAAGTCAAAGTCACATATATTTATTTCAACTAGGCCAATAAGCGGCACTTTTGAACGTCAAACAATAATAAATCTAAATTAAAAATGTACAAGTAATAAAAATGTATTCTACCGTGCATTCGGAAAAGTAGCTTGTTATGGAGAAGAACGCACAAGAAACTCCATACTTAATCTTTTAAAAAAAAATAGGTGTTTCACAATGTTTACACATACTTAATGTTTGTGCACATACATTAATAAATACATATATGTGAGGACGATGCACCCTAAAATACTCACTATATTACGTACAGGTATAAAGTAATAAAAGCACTAACAGGTAAAATCATTAATTTGGTAAATAGGAACATGGTTCTCACATACTTACAAAAATTGCAAACATAGGTAAAATACCTAATTCAACAACAACGGAACAGTGTGTGAGTCAAATTCTGAAAAAATATAAATAATAACATAAGAATACAATAACTATGAATAGGAATATAAATTAGCAAATTTGATTTTGTCCACACTAAAGATTGCCCTACGGAGCGGGACCAACATGTTGCCAAGCATTCTTATGTTGAATATAATCATCTAATTTGTAATATGCTTGTTTACAAAGTGTGCTTTTAACTAAAGTTTTAAATTTACTTTCATTTAGTTTTACTATATCACAAGGTATTTTGTTATAGAATTTAACACAGTACCCCATGAAAGATGAGTGTAAGTTTGCTAGTCTATAAGATAGTTGATCTAACTTATCTTTATTTCTCGTATTACAATTGTGTCTATCACTGACCTTACTAAAGAGATGTATATTTTTCCTTACATACATAATATTTAATACTTCGATCACTTCTATAATAGTGATCGAAGGTTTAATAAAATTTTATGTCTTTTTGACATTATTGATTTAGGTAATGAGAATTACATAAAGAACTTATAAAAAATGCATATTTGTGTAGATATCTGAAATGCATATAGACATTAAGTACCTTGTATAAATAGTTAGTCGTGATAGTTACATAATTATTGTTTGTATATCTTACGTTCACTAAATTAGATAATAATATAAAGATACTTCTTCTAATTGATGTATGTAGATCAAACTTTCACAGTTGTTTATAAACCCATGAGCGAAGAAAGCGTAACACACAAACTTATTTAAATCCTATATAATTATAACAAGCACCAAAATGTAATGTATTTTTTGTTTTATTTTTAATTGGCCTGTAGTGTCCCACTGCTGGGATAAGCCGCCCGTGTGTAGTTCCAGACACTGGCAAAATAATTAAAATAATATGTTTAAGCAATTAAAGGAAAAAAGAGAAAGTGATCACGGCATTAAAAATTCGTCCGCATCGCTACGCTGCACTTAAAAGAAAAAATCGGCCAAGTGCGAGTCGGACTCGCGCATGAAGGGTTCCGTACCATAATCGCAAAAAACGGAAAAAATCACGTTCGTAGTATGGGAGCCCCACTTAAATATTTATTTTATTCAGTTTTTAGTATTTGTTGTTAAAAAACAGAAATACATCATCTGGTTCATCACGGTTCATGAGAGACAGCCTGGTGACAGACAGACAGACGGACCGCGGTGTCTTAGTAATAGGGTCCCGTTTTCACCCTTTGGGTACGGAACCCTAAAAACCAGCCAAGTGCGTGTCAGAATTCGCACATTTAAGTTTCCGCACCAAAGAAAAATTCTGATTTTTATTACATTGGTACTTGTTAGAAAAATATACGTAATAATAATCACTAAATTTCAAGTTCTTAGGTCAATGGGAAGTTATAAAATTCTTCTAAACAAAACTCGTTTACCAGACAACGGACAGACAGACACGTGAGTGGCAGCAATAGGGCTCCGTTTGGGCCCTTCGGGTACGGAACCCTAAAAATTAGAACACCGTAAAAGGAACTCTATTTACCGCACACAATTTTAGCACATTCAATTAAAGCGACCAACAACAAATAATGCAAGGTCGTTGCTATGTCCTAAATATAACATCTTCATTTAAAAGCGATTTGTTTACAAAACTGGGTGCATTTAATTGCATAATAACTAACTGTAGTCCAAAAAAAATGCCTGTCATTGAGTATAATGATTTTGGCACAAAATTAGGACTTTTCATGTTTTTTATCCGAATACAAAAAGGAGGAGGTTCTCAATTTGGTTATTCTTGAACTTCTAGCTCATTGGTTTCCAACCTGTGGTCCGCAAGAACTAAAATAAGGTCGGGAAAGGTTTGAAATTCTTGCTGCGAATTGATTTATACTGTTTTTATTAGAAACATAACGGTTTCAATGAACATTTTAAATTATAGGTAAGATACAAGTTTTAAATTAATGAAATAAGTTTATTTTTTAATTATAACAGTAAAAAAAGTCTAGTCATCTGGTCCCTGCTAACAACAAGGAAACTAAAGTAGTCCCAGTTCAAAAGAGGTTGGAAAACACAGGTAAAAGGCATTCTTTTCCGCAAATTTAGCGCTTGGGGACCACCAGTAGTATGCTATGTGAAGTGTACCAGTGTATAATGATATGTTATATAATAAGCTAGCTAGATACTCGTAGATAGTTTGAGGATGACTGTGAAGGTGCCTGATAAAACTATGACCAGCCACAAATAAGTGACAAAATCATTATATTCAGTGACAAGGCACTACCCCTGAAACAGTTCACTGGTAGCGGTCATAAG
This sequence comes from Anorthoa munda, assembly GCA_945859665.1. Lineage (NCBI taxonomy): Eukaryota > Metazoa > Arthropoda > Insecta > Lepidoptera > Noctuidae > Anorthoa > Anorthoa munda. The sequence continues at coordinate 40,927,368 of OX243897.1, read as the reverse complement.
AAGGTCCATAATTACGTTTAGGCGCATTATGTCCAATTCGCAAAATGTCAAATGGGCTCAAAATATCCAAATCGCAAACTGTCCAATTCGCAAATTGTCCAATTCGCAATTTGTCCAAATCGCAAATTGTCCAATTAGCAAATGGTCCAGTAAGCAAATTGACCAATTCAAATTATAGTCGTTAATTAGGTATAGATATACTTGTTAGGTATTTTAATCCTCCTAAATCTTTTTCATACGCAGAGATTATTGAGCTTTAGAACCGCATCGTAGTAGAATAGTTCAAGGCATTAAAAAACATTGTTTACGAAGTTTAGTAGATAGATAATACATTTCTGTTTCCTTTAATTTCATTTTCTGATATTTTTACAAACAACAAACGTATGTATTAAATATGATACTATTTATTAATAAGTACATACTACTATTATTAATTCAATTGTATTCTGTTCTGTCCGCCCCTCACCACACGGCTAGTAACCTCATTTTCAGTAACTCATTTCCGAGTGGAGCGATGTTCAATGCTACTAAGACCCAGGCGTGTCTTTTCTCCTCTAAAAGGAGCCAATTCCACCCGGCTCCTTCTTTTCGTGGTGTGACCGTGCCGATAACGGACCATCTTGAGCTTCTTGGCGTTACGTTGACATCGACCCTCAATTTTGGTCCATTCATTGAGGCAAAAGATCAACTGACTGCCAAAAAGTTGGGGATTCTTGCGAAGGTGAGACGTTACTTCACGCCAGAACAGTTGCTCTACTTGTACCAAGCGCAAGTTCGGTCATGCATGGAGTACTGCTCTCATCTCTGGAACGGATCTGCCAAGTACCAGCTGGATGCACTAGAGTCGATCGTGAAACGGGCCAAAAGACTCATCGGCAATGAGATACTGGTCGAGTCTAGGCTCCAGAGCCTTGAACATCGGTGCCAAGTTGCCAGTCTGTCGGTTTTTTATCGGTTACATTTCGGGGAGTGTGCGATGGAATTGCATGAAATAATTCCTCCTAGCCCGTTCCCGTTCCCGTAGGCGACTAAGGGAAACACCAGAGAATGGGCAGCAGCGTTCTCTGTGCACTTTAAGAACAAACTGCGATCGCCAACCCGCTTGCCAAGCGTGGCGATTACGGCAAAACCCCCCAAACCATGAAAAGCACAATTAAAAAACGGCCCCGAGTGCCCGGCAGCCCGTCTACCCTCGACTACGGTAGCGGTCGAGGCGATGGCGTGGCAAGGGGTGCAAAGAATCCCCGGAGTGGACCCGGCTACCCCAATAAATACCGACGACTGGACCTGGCAACTTATAACACGCGAACACTCCGGACCAACGAGAAGATAACCGAACTCGAGGCGGAATTGAGCAGGTTACGATGGAGTATTATAGGGTTATCTGAAGTCCGAAGAGAGGGAGAGGACTCGATAATCCTCAAATCCGGTAACCTGCTCTATTTCCGAGAGGGTGACCGGCAGTCCCAGGGTGGTGTCGGGTTTATCGTTCACAAGTCCCTTGTGAACAATGTGGTGAAGATCGAGAGTGTGTCGACCAGGGTGGCGTACCTTATACTCAGAATATCCTCAAGATATTCGTTGAAGGTCATACAGGTCTACGCCCCAACCTCGGCACACCCCGACGACGAGGTAGAGACCATGTATGAGGATATTTCTAGAGCCATGCATGGTTTCAAAACTCACTTCACCGTTGTCATGGGGGACTTCAACGCAAAACTGGGCAAACGAGACGAGGATGAGCTGCAAGTGGGGAAATTTGGAGTTGGACGTCGGAACCACCGGGGTCATCTACTGGCCAGTTTTATGGAGAAGGAAAGCCTCTATATGATGAATTCCTTCTTCAGAAAGCGTGAGCACAGGAAGTGGACATGGCAAAGCCCCGATGGTGCAACTAAAAACGAGATCGACTTCATCATGTCAACTAAGAAGCATATGTTCAATGATGTCTCTGTGATCAATTCGGTGAAAACCGGGAGCGATCACCGCATGGTAAGAGGCACATTGAACATTAATATCAAGCTTGAAAGGTCTCGACTGATGAAGTCCACGCTCCGTCCAGCACAGATCCAGATCCAGAACCCCGAAACCTTTCAGCTCGAACTCCAGAACCGTTTCGAGTGCCTAGGGAGCTCCGTGGACGAATATAGCGATGAGTTCGTGGAAGCTGTCCATACGGTCGGGTCTAAGTTTTTCAAGACCCGCCGTACAGATAGAAACAAAAAGCTCTCTGATCCTACTCTCAAGCTAATGAAGGAGAGGCGTGAGATGATCCTGCAGTCCTTGAAAAGCGACCTCCGCCGCTTTAATACAGAAAGTATTAAAGATGCGATTGAGCGGAATAAGGGCTCCAAGGTTTTTGCAAGAGATCTGTCTATTGGGCAGAGCCAGCTCACGAAACTGAAGACCGATGATGGCAGGATCGTATCCGCCAAACCGGAGCTTCTGAGGGAGATCGAGAGATTCTATGGGCAGTTGTACACGTCAACATGCAAACCCGTTGCGAATCTAGCAAACGACCCAAGAGCTAGATTGACCCGACACTATACCGAAGATATCCCGGACGTTAGCCTGTACGAGATTAGGATGGCTCTGAAACAGCTTAAAAACAACAAGGCGCCGGGTGACGACGGAATCACGGCTGAACTCCTGAAGGCGGGTGGGAAACCGGTCCTTAAGGCCCTTCAGAAGCTGTTTGGTTCCGTCATACTCGAGGGAAAAACGCCACAGGCATGGTGCAGGGGTGTGGTGGTACTCTTCTTCAAAAAGGGCGACAATGCCCGGCTGAAGAACTATAGGCCCATCTCACTTCTCAGCCATGTCTACAAGTTGTTTTCAAGAGTCATCATGAATCGTCTCGCGCGCAGGTTTGACGATTTCCAGCCTCCCGAACAAGCCGGATTCCGAAAAGGCTTTAGCACCGTAGACCACATACATACGCTGCGGCAGGTTATACAGAAGACCGAAGAGTACAACCTGCCTCTCTGTTTAGCGTTTGTGGACTACGAGAAAGCCTTCGATTCGATCGAGACTTGGGCTGTACTGCAGTCTCTCCAACGGTGCCAGATCGACTACCGGTACATTGAGGTGTTGAAGTGTTTGTACAAAAACGCCACCATGTCAGTCCGTCTTCAGGATCAGACCTCGAAACCAATTCTTCTCCAGCGTGGCGTGAGACAGGGAGACGTCATTTCTCCGAAACTGTTCACTGCTGCGCTGGAGGATGTATTCAAGGTTCTGGACTGGAAGGGCCTAGGCATCAACGTTAATGGCGAGTACATCACTCACCTTCGGTTTGCCGACGACATAGTGGTCATGGCTGAGACCATGGAGAGCCTCAGTACAATGCTCGATGACCTCAGTAGAGCTTCCGAAAGAGTGGGTCTGAAAATGAATATGGACAAAACCAAGGTGATGTTGAATGCCCATGTTAAACCCACTCCTATTAAGGTTGGAGACTCTACACTCGAAGTTGTGGACGACTATGTCTACCTGGGACAAACGATCCAGTTGGGTAGGGCCAACTTCGAGAAAGAGGTCAACCGTCGAATCCGACTCGGCTGGGCAGCGTTCGGGAAGTTGCGCGGTGTCTTCTCGTCCAACTTACCACAGTGTCTCAAGACGAAAGTCTATGACCAGTGTGTGTTGCCAGTGATGACATATGGCTCTGTCATGTGTAGGTAAGCGTGCTACATCGTCGACCACATCATCACTTACCATCAGGTGAGATAGAGGTCAAGCGCGAGTCTATCAATAAAAAAAATAAAAAAAAAACAAAACGTAGTGATTTTTATGTCTTTTTTGAGTGATTTGAGTGACATTTGAGTTATTATGATATATGAGGCTTAATTATTTATACCGATATGTGTTGTTTTTCTAATATATGTGTTGATCAATAATTATATGCATTTTTACTTCGGACCGAATCTCACCCCAACTCACGTGGGGATCGTCTAATTACGCCTCTCGTTATCAAGGACGCCTGGACCAATTGCGAATTGGACTTATTGCAAACTGGATCAGTTGAGAATTAGACAGCTGGACATTTTGCGAATTGGACATAATGCGCCCAAACGCATAATTATGTATAGCTGCGTTTGCCGGGCTGCATATCAGCTTTTTAAAATAATCACATAGACAAAATTGTTAATAATTTACAGGCCTAAAATCCACTGACGTGGACGTCCATTATGAAAAAAATGGTTTTACCCTTGAACATTTCAAGCTGACTGGCTACCTGCTTATTATTTTTATTTAATAATAATTATATTTAGGTGGTTTTTTCTAACGGAAGATCCGGAGTACTTAGTTTCCTTAGGTAACTGAGGAAACTAAGTACCACCGACCGTGATGTTTTTCTCAATTAGTTTATTTTATTTCATAATTATCAGTGAATATTTTAGATCGAATATTTATTTGTTTAAACATTATGTACTTACAGTAGTGGTACATAGATGAACTTCTGGAAGGCTTAGTCAACCAGATTATGTTATCAAGTTCACAGGAAAACATGCTGCGCCGATCCCATTTAAATTATAAGAGCCCTAGCTTCTGCCAGCTAAAAAGCTGAAAAGTGTTTTATTATCCCAAGCGAACATCATACTGGGATAGAAGGTAGGTTATGTGCTATTCCAGACTATAATCTATCTCTGTGCCGAATTGTATCCCGATCCGTTCAGCCGTTCTGGCGTGATTGAGTAACAAACATCCATCCAAACTTTCACATTTAATCTTTTGTAAGATTTCTGATTCATCTTCCGATGATGATGATGACGACTCAGGCCCTTCATGCCACGAATGGTTTTTTTCACCTGCAAAAGACACAAAAACATTACAAGTCTAGATTTCCACAGAATCCAGTAATTCTCGTGTCAGCATTTCAGCAAACAGTGGACTCAGGCATAATTATTACGGTACATTATCACTATTCTTGTATAGATTTTCGCATTGCGTCAAACCGACATTTTGTCTAAATAAAAAAACCGGCCAAGTGCGTGTCGGGCCACTCGCAGTAATAGGGTTCCGAAGTTGCATAATAATGCGGACTAAAAAGAGGGTTTTGTTGTTGTTACATAAACATTAGAACGGTTTCAGCGGCTCACAAAGTCTAAAAACGGGCCCACATAGGATTTTTTAATCTATATTTTCGCGTTTGACTGATGGTAATCGATGATGTGGTCTACGGTGAAGCACGCTTGCCTAGATGTAATCTATTCACTCTTGACTTAAACTAAGTAAGGACTAACTGGTAACTGAAGAAGGAGTTATAAAATCCAACTTCACAACTGAAGTAATTAGAAAAATATTATATACTTGAGTACCACCGTGGGTGCGAATTGCGAAAGGAGCCGATACCAGCGCGCGTTAGAGCCACAGGGAATGGTATAGTTCGTTCCTGGCTCCTTGCGTGCACGCTCCTTGTTTATTTCTCTTTCGGATTTAGAAAAAAGTCGAATGTATTCACCTCTAATCTCCTCTAATACCGCAGATTAGAGGTGAATCCTCTAATCTGCGGTATTCACTATTTAATTCTGGAAAGTTTTACGCTACTCAATTAGTGATGAAGTCGGGTCGAATATTAACTTTATTGAAGGATATCGACAAAAGAAAATAAGTAATTTGCTTGGAAATCGAATCTAATTTGACTTTACTTTTACGTTTTAATTACAAAACGTCGAAATTGCTTCTGCATTAACACAAAATAGAGTCCACCGCGCGCATGCGCCGTATGGACTACGTTCTGGTACTGCCAACGACTCCGGCCACTCCAATGCGTTATTCGAGCTTAAACATTATTAATTTAGAAATCATTATTATTAAGGATAATAAGATTTTATTTTTGTATATTTTACATGGTTCATAAGCATACAGGGTGTCCCAGAAATCGACGTCAAGCCGTAAATGGGTGATAGACCAAGTTATAACAGTTCTCAGAAAAATACGAAATCTATCTCATGTTTTTAAAAATTTATGGTCACTTTAAAAATTTACTAAAAAAATCAATCCCTGTAATGGTTCTTTAACTCCAATTGCTACAAATCCCATAATTTATCAATTTTTTTTATTATTATGTAATCTTGAATAATGCTTGTGTAGATTTTTGCCTAAAATTCAAAGCCAACTCCTCCTACTTGGAAGAAAATTAAACTTTTTCAAAACCAAATTATTCAAATTTACTATTTCGCCCAACTTTAACTGACTGTACTGAAAAAAAAATGTACTACGCTAGTTTGGTAAGTAACATGAAAAATTGGCGCATTTAATAAGGATTCAAAAATGGTGTAACACTTGCTAGATTACGTTTTCAATAATTGGTCAAGTTTTTTTTTGTAAATAGTCTCAGTTTTTACACAAAATGTCCATACTTCCTTAAAATGACTTTAGCTTACCTAAAGCTTTGCTAAACTCCGTTTCTAGTTCGATAGAGACGGAGAGAGTCATTTTACGAAGTGTGAGCGAGACAGAGAGTGACGCCACCTTTATCAGTGACACAACCTTTATCATGAAACGGAGATACAATTTACCGATGAGTGCGAATGAGACAGCAGTAGTTATTGTTCTGTTTTGTAAGCGCAGACGCACACACAATTACAAATCAGTACGTTACGCTGCTTTGTTTACTGCGCATCTCCGTATTCGTTCATGTTGATTCCGTACTTACCACTTTTTGCGTTGTTTTCTGGACTTATTTGCTTGTGATTTGGACTGTTTAATTCCTCTTTCTGACGACCTGTGCTTTACTCTGGACTGTTGCTGATCCTGTGATTGTGTAGTACTACCATGGCTGTGTACACTGCATTGGAATATGCGAACATGCACCTCGTTTATGGGGAATGCAGATGCAATGCCAATGCAGCCGCTAGACTTTATCGTGAGAGGTACCCGAACAATCGTCACCCAGATCATCGAGTTTTTATTAATGTGCACCGTTCACTATCAGAGGGACGATTCCCTAACCAAGTACATGGTGAAGGAAGACATCGTAATCCGTACGAAGACGTCGTACTACAAGCAGTCCAAGAAGACCCAAGTGCTTCTGTACGTGGAATCGAAACAAGCACAGGTGTATCTAAGAGTACCGCCCACCGAATCTTAAAAAAGAACGAGTTCCACCCGTATCATGTACAGCGAGTACAATCATTACTGCCACGGGATTACGCTCCCAGAGTTGCGTTTTGCCAAAGGATGCTAGAAAGGCACAGAGAAGACCCTCGATTCTTAGAGAAGATTTTATGGACCGATGAGTCAACATTTAAAAAAGATGGCTACATGAATTTGCACAATTTGCACGAGTGGCATGTAGAAAATCCAAATTTGATGAGGCAAGATAAGTCACAGTATCGATTTAAAGTAAACATGTGGACCGGGATACTAAATGGCAAAATAATTGGACCTTTTGAGCTGCCAGAGATTTTGAATGGCGCAGTTTATTTGGATTTTCTTCAAAATACTTTACCAGATTTATTAGAAGACGTGCCACTGAACGTTTACAGGGAAATGTGGTTCCAGCAAGATGGCTGCCCAGCGCATTATGCCCGTTTACTAAGAGAACATCTTGATGAAGAATACCCGCTCAGGTGGATAGGGCGCGGTGGGACAATCTTGTGGCCACCCCGTTCGCCTGATTTAAATCCCCTAGATTTTTTTTACTGGGGAGCGGTAAAAGAGAAAGTGTACTCAAAAACAATAGAGAATTTAGCCGAGCTGCGGGAAAGAATAACGGAAGCCGTTGTCTTTGTAAATAGGGGAAGATTTGCCCGGAAAATAACCAGATCTTTTTTAAGAAGATGTCCTGCTTGCATTGCCGTCGAAGGAAGGCAGTTTGAACATTTATTGTAATAAAAAAAAATTAAATCTGATAATTTGTTTTTTTTTTCTAAGATGAGAAAACTGGTCCTGACTTAAAGTAAAAAGGTTGAGTCACTATCATAACTTTGCTCTTAAATTACGTAAAATTTCGATTTCTTATCTCGCTCACACTTCGTAAAATGACTCTCTCCGTCTCTATCGAACTAGAAACGGAGTTTAGCAAAGCTTTAGGTAAGCTAAAGTCATTTTAAGGAAGTATGGACATTTTGGGTAAAAACTGAGACTATTTACAAAAAAAAATTTGACCAATTATTGAAAACGTAATCTAGCAAGTGTTACACCATTTTTGAATCCTTATTAAATGCGCCAATTTTTCATGTTACTTGCCAAACTAGCGTAGTACATTTTTTTTTCAGTACAGTCAGTTAAAGTTGGGCGAAACAGTAAATTTGAATAATTTGGTTTTGAAAAAGTTTAATTTTCTTCTAAGTAGGAGGAGTTGGCTTTAAATTTTAGGCAAAAATCTACACAAGCATTATTCAAGATTACATAATAATAAAAAAAATTGATAAATTATGGGATTTGTAGCAATTGGAGTTAAAGAACCATTACAGAGATTGATTTTTTTAGTAAATTTTTAAAGTGAACATAAATTTTTAAAAACATGAGATAGATTTTTTTTCGTATTTTTCTGAGAACTGTTATAACTTGGTCTATCACCCATTTACGGCTTGACGTCGATTTCTGGGACACCCTGTATATTTACTATCTGTTTTACACAGCTAACAACGATATTTAAGTAATTTTTCAATGGCATTTGTACAAAAATTTTACAGTGCCAAGTACATTTTATAAGTTGGTCGACTATTATTCGTAAACTTGTAAAGCCTGTTATGATTAAATTTTTGTATATTTTTACATGATTCGTAAGCATTATATTTACTCTGTTTTACACAGCTATCAACTTTATTTTAGTAATTTTTCTATGGCATTAGTACAAAATTTTTACTGTTCCAAGTACATTTTATAAGTTGGTCGACTATTACTCGTAAACTTGTAAAGCCTTGTTATCCGTGATAATTTTCCTTTTAATTTCGTTATATTTACTACTGCCGTGAATTTTTTCACATAGCCTAGAGCAACCATTTCGCTGGCAGGGGGGGGGGACACTTGACTCTAACATAAATTTGCAACTTAAAGCTTAATTTTATGCAAACGAATCTCTGAATCGAAAAATGGTTTTAACAAACCCATAATATTTTTGAATGGCCTATCGAACGATACCCCACACTATGGGATAGATGAGAAAAAAAAATACATCCCCACTTTACGTCTATGGGAGGTAACCGAAAAAAAAAAATTTTTCATGATTTTATTGTACCACTTTGTCCGAATTATTAATATGTATATACATGCCAAATTATAGCTTTCTAGTACTTAGATTCTCCGAGCTAAGCTGCGGACGGACAGACGGACAGAGCGAAACTATAAGGGTTCCTTGTTGACTTCGGAACCCTAAAAAACGGTTTATAAAATATATTAATATAGTGTAATTACGGCCACGTTCTCAATATGCAATCATTGCAGATATTAGATAGATCTAGCGCAGGCACCACTGTGATCGACTATTGATTACCATCGCCGGGGGTGACATGGTTTTGTCAATAACGTTGAGCCTAAAGCGGATATCTTTTCTATCACAAGTCATAGAGAAATATGCCTCTAAGAACATTATTTCATCAAGTTATTATGGATTTTTTTTCAACTGTACCTCTTTATTATCTAAAAAAATCTAACTACGTACAATATGAAGAAAATACAAAATGAAAAGGAAGAAAATGCATAGAACCTTAAGAAACTTAGGCATCGAAGTAACAATCTAAATCCATGTCACCGGGAAACGTGCCCAGAAAATCACCATGTTGAATTGCAAAGCCATTACCAAAAAAAAAGTTTATTAAAAAAAGAAAAAAACCCGACTGCTTGAAAAGCGAACTAAAATGACGTAAACAAGAAGAAAATCATGCTGTGCAGTCGAAGGATACATCTGGTTTTGATCAGCCGGTTCACGAATATGTCGGGTTTTTTGATTTTTTGTTAGATTTTTTTTTTCGAATTGGGTACATTTAAACATATAAGTGTTGTATATTTTTGAAATCACCTCTCAAAACCCTTTATTTTGATAACCCACACGATGGGTATGGAAGAAAAAGAAATTTGGTGCCCCACAATATGGCGCCCAAAATCCGCCATTTTGTTATTTTCCATCGGCCAACGCGTTTGGTCTCTAGAACGCCACATAGGAACATACATACATACATACATATATACATACATACATACATACATAGACTGATAAACACATTACCCTCCTTCGGCAGTCGGGTAAAAAAACGAGCCAGATCCAGTCATCGAGTTAAATACAATAGTCAGTGCATTGGAAAATTGTGTCCAGTTTCTGTCCCCTAAATCACGGGCAACACTGACTATGAAAAGCTGCTATGATTGACTTGTCACTTGACACTGGTAACTGGATTTATTTCTCAACTTTTTATTATGCATTTAACTTACTACACTTCACTTGATTTATAGGCTCAGTTACAAGCATCTTTAGGATTTATTACAATGAATTAATTGTAAATCTTTATTGTTTTGTGTTAAGATGTTTATTTTAATTCTATAGGCTCAGACTCATTGAGATGCATGTGGCATGAAACTAAAAGCTAAATAATTTGTATATGTCAATAAATAATATGTTAGATAAATCAATAATTGCTTATAAATCACAACAATATGCAAGGATCTTTGGTATCCTTTATCACAACACTTCCTAAGAACGAGCGAATGTGTGCCTTCGATGCCTTGTATAAGTGCTCCCAACTTTGAATAGTTCCTTAAGAATAGGGATCAACGTTAGGCGATTTAACAGAAGAAATGAAGACCCTAACTTAAAGTATCACTTCTTGTGAACATTGGATTTGTCTTACTGAACCCTGTTACAATAATTTAATACTTTTAAGACTGCGATAGTCGCCAACTACATTGAGGGACCAAAATTCAGTAGAATTTTGTACTTTCCTTATTATTTTATGACTTTAAAAAAAACCTTGGATCAAATTTTAGATAATGAAATAAATTATCTTTGAGATGAGATGGTGGGGTGACAATGTTAATAAAATACGCCCGGCGGTTTTGATGCGATTGTCATGTTTTTGTCCGTGTTAGACATGACTTTACAAATTAATTACACGATGAAGATGATATGATGATATCTTAGATTAAATTATTAAGAAAATGGTCTAGCCGTTTAGATGTGATTCTTATTTTAAAATCAGCTGGTACGGGGTATCTGCGCCTTAAATTATGGTCAATGTTTACTATACGAGGGACTGAATGGGCGTAATGTGTGTATGATTTCCGATTTTTTACGGTCTTGCCCATTGCTACTTTGGGTAAACACAGGGTTTGTAGGAACGAATGATGTCATTGCGGTATTTTTTTTAAGTTTATTTCCAATATAAAATGTCACTGTAATAAATGATAACACATAAACAAGTCAATTATTATTGCGATGCTAAAAAATTAATAACCTTTATGAATGGCGACAAAGCTGTGTTAAATAAGATTATACGTGTTGTTTTTGTGGTTTGTCATCAAGTAAATAATAATTTTATCAACATATTTATTAACCCTTCTTAACGTCAGTCAGAGTTAGGTCAATTACAACTTTTGTAGACTGGTTTTACCAAACTTAACCTGTAGAGTATAATTTACCAACATTTATACTTGTGTGCAGATTGCAAGCTACGTAAACCAAGCTTTTAATACAGGAAAAAATACATAAGCTATGCGAGCTTAGCTAAAATAACATAGCTACTCTTGGTCTGCAACCGGGGTCAAGCTACGTCATCTACATCTACAGTAATAATCTACATCTACACTAATAATAAAGAGGAGATATTTTCGTTTAGTCTACATTTGACAGATTCTACTTTTGACAGATTCTACTTAGGACAGATTCTACTTATGACAGATTCTACTTATGACAGATTCTACTTAAGACAGATTCTACATAAGACAGATTCTACTTTTGACGGATTCTACATTTGACAGATTTTGAAAAAAGTGAGACAAGTAAGGAACATTGTGGCATCAAAAATAATAGTGTTATATAGTAATCACTATATTTATTGATAGGCGTATTTTGTTTTTATAGCTAGTTTTAAATGTTTATATTTATAGTAACTAATATTTTTCGTTCAAGTTCAAGGAGAAAATGAACTGTCTCCTCATTTTCTTTTCCGAAGTCGGTGTCTTTTGTACCTATTGTTTTCCGTTATTCGACACCGACTTCGTAAAAGAAAGTTATTTGTAGCATTGTAGTGTTTTGTTTTCGAAGTCAGTTTGATTTTTTGCTAAAAAGATTTTTATTTTCCTCTTTTTACTTTTGGTAGGTACTCTCCAATTAACATGAAAATCATTTATAACCAAAGTACATCTCATGACGATTCGAATAAGCTCAAACACGACTAGGATACATTGTTTTATTTCGGAGTTCCATTATCTAGTATCTAGGATCGCATCATCAGATCATGGTTTCCGCATTGGAATATCTCCTTTCCAACAAAAAAAGAATCAACAAAATCGGTTCGTAAACGACGAAGTTATCCGCGAACACACATAAATATATATAGATGTATAAATATAAATACGGTCGAATTGAGAAATCTCCTCCTTTTTGGTTAGTCGGTTAGTGAGGACACAGTTCATTTTCTCATACATTTTGTACGGAACGGCTTTAATAAAACTCGAACTTGAACGAAAAATATTATTTACTATATAATATAAACATTTAATACTAGGTATAAAAACAAAATACGCCTATCAATAAATCGTTTAGTCTACATTTGACAGATTCTACTTTTGACATCATAGTCTACTTTTGACAGATTCTACATATCACAGATTCTACTTAGGACAGAAGAAGAAGAAAGAAAGAAGAAGAAGAAGATTCTACTTAAGAAGTTCACTGCACCTCCTAGGATCCCCAATTTTGGAAGATAGTTTTTCTTCATTCATTGACGCCAAAATAACACATTTCAACGATATTCGATATAGATTACCCGAATATCATTAGAACGAAAAATATTAGTTACTATAAATATAAACATTTAATACTAGCTATAAAAACAAAATACGCCTATCAATAAATATAGTGATTACTATATAACACTATTATTTTTGATGCCACAATGTTCCTTACTTGTCTCACTTTTTTCAAAATCTGTCAAATGTAGAATCTGTCTTATGTAGAATCTGTCTTAAGTAGAATCTGTCATAAGTAGAATCTGTCATATGTAGAATCTGTCCTAAGTAGAATCTGTCTTAAGTAGAATCTGTCATAAGTAGAATCTGTCATATGTAGAATCTGTCAAAAGTAGACTATGATGTCAAAAGTAGAATCTGTCAAATGTAGACTAAACGGATATTTTATTGTTTGTTTGTAAGTTTGTTTGTAATGGATAAACTCAAAAACTACTTAACCGTATTTGAAAATTCTTTGACCATTTGAAAGCTTCATAATTTCTGAGTGACACTAGACTATTTTTTTTATCCCGAAAATAGGTCCAGCGGGGTGGGCCACGGGAGCGAAGCCGCGGGGATAAGCTAGTAATATATTTGCAATACTCATAATATCGTCCCTACAATAAACTAGATAACATAGTGTATCAGTCATCAGTTTACCTTCGGCTAGAAGCCGGCCGCCGGCCTCAACGTCGTTGAGACCTTGAACTATATTTGTATTTTATATGGAACTGGTCGATACGTAATACGAATACCAAAAATAGTAGCATCGGTCCGTCTGTGTCTCGCACAGCCTCTTCTAAATTTGTTGTAGTGTTACTACAGCAACTTTAAAGTAAGATGAAAAACGTATTGTGTAAGTAATCAAATCGTCTTATTAATCAATTATTTCCAAATAAAACTCAATTTAATATATATATTTTTTTATATATATTTATCGCAATAAATATTTGTTATAAATTACACGTATAAAAAAAGGAAATTTGTTCATGTTTCTTTACAAATGTAGTTAATATAATCGACTCGAAGTGTAACTAACCATTAGTGCCTTTTCACACGCCCCGGTTTCCGTGTAGCCGGTGCCGGGTAACCGCCGGTACGTTAGCTTTCACACGTACCGGTAACCGGCGGCTATACATTTGCCGCCGGTTACCCGGCACCGGCTACCCGACAACCGGAGCGTGTGACAAGGGACTTATTGGTTTTTAATCATAATTTAAAGATACAGAAACCTTTTTTAGATGATAAATCAAAAACATCTGTTATTTTTATTTGGTAAATAATCAAAAAGTTTGTTATTATTATTTCAACCTTTTTACAGTTCAGTATTGTAAAGTAAGTTGTTACTGGCTATTGGCTGTCAAAAATTTTGAAAAGCCTTTAGATACATTCTTTTTTAGTCTCAAAAATGGCATCTTTTAGAGTTTTTGGTGAAATTCGGCCTATGTTTAAGTATATAGTTATTTTATTTTATTGTAACCTTTTTGTTTCGTTCAACCAACAAACTGTTATCTACTAGCAAAAAAGGCCATTAGATAGTTTTTATCTTAAAAAAGGTTTTTTATAGATTTTTTTGATTTAATTCAGCCTTTATTTTTTTATTTGTTGAATTTTTTTTTTCGTTGTTGCCTCTTTTGAAAATTATAGTAATTTTCTAACCTTCGGTGGAATTTCCGTCAAGTTTTCAGTTTTTCTCAAATTAATCAAATATTGCCGCTTGTATCTAATTCGTAACGATTAACATAGCCACATTGCTATAGTTTTATATCAATGCTATATCCTTAACATAGACCTTAAACCCTTTCAACACGGCAAGGCCCATGAGACTAGTTCAAACCGGCTTGAAACTGGCGGGTGAACAAACTACTATTACGCACGTTTACCCTTAAACGTACTAGGTACACGCAATTATAATTATACATATTTAGCGCCATGGGCAATTTAAAATACAAACATTAATGCTTATTAATAGTTTACCCGTGTTGTTAATTGGTCAGATATAACTTCATTCATGGATAGATAAAAATATATGAAGTAGATATTATTGTATTAATATTTCCCTATTTACCTATTTAAGTACGGCCTTCTACTACTAAAATTAAAGTCTATTTATTGTATGTTTGTTAATAAATTACGCCCCAATGGCCGACAACGATTTAGGACATCGGATGTATATATTAATGTGATCCCGTGGGATAATTTCCGACGTAGTTGTGGGCGAAGCCGTTGCTGATTTTGAATAGTTTGTTATGAAAAAGAAAATGCCTCTATTCTATGCAAGTTTTAATTGAATTAAGCATAAGCTAAGTACATGCTAAATTACAGACAATTTTTAGTTATTGAACCTCTTTTAAGCGTCCATGATACCGCAAAAGAGAACTAATGAGGCGGTTACAATGAATTGAAAGTTAGGCACAAATTACTTCTAAATGGGTGGGCACAGCATCCCAACGAGCATCGACCCACATGATAAGAGATTATTTATTCGGGACATCATCATAATATGGTCGCTACCAATATCACTTGCCATTTCTAGCCGACAACATTTGACCTCATTTGCAACCAACTTCAAAAAGGAGGCGGTTCTCAATTCAACTAGGTAAGTATATCTTTGTTACGCGATTACTCCGCCAATTGTGAACCGATTTTGAAATCTTTTTTTTGTGTTTGAAAGGGTTCCTGCTCCCGAGGAGGTCCCATTGCCACCAAGACAGTATCTGATGATGGGATGCCATGGAAATCGTGGACTCTCCTTAAATATTATAGGCATACATATAGATATTTTCATCAACAATGCAATCATTTGCACTCAGAATGTATCATTTTGTTATATGGTTCTGATGAAGAAGACCACAGATGGCCAC
Organism: Anorthoa munda; assembly: GCA_945859665.1. Taxonomy (NCBI): domain Eukaryota; kingdom Metazoa; phylum Arthropoda; class Insecta; order Lepidoptera; family Noctuidae; genus Anorthoa; species Anorthoa munda. The sequence continues at coordinate 40,911,610 of OX243897.1, read as the reverse complement.
TGGAACTGGCCTAATTGATGGCCTTAATGATGAGTATTTCACGGGTATAAGATATCTCGAATAGTTAACTGACTATGATGAAGCCTAATTATACTTAAAAAAGTAGGATGGAAATGAAAATGGTATCATCGAAGTGATCTGATGAAATGCCGAAAGGTAAGCACTGGAACAGCGAAATAAAACAATGTATCCTAGTCATGTTTGGGCTTATTGGAATTGTCATGAGATTTAATTTAGCAAAAATGGTTTTCATGGTAATTTCAGGTAGGTACCAAAATTAAAAAGAGAAAATTAAAAACTTTTCATATTTTTCTACCTTTTCGAAAAACGAAAAATAATAGGTAACAAAGACTCCGACTTCGGACAAGAAACTTATTTTTCGCTTCTTGTAATTTTTTTTTTAAAAGTGGGTTTAATTTTTTTGTTAATAAGTTTTGTAATCGCCATTATGATTGGCCATTAGCCATGCTGTGTGACAAAATGATCAAATAGCCATCAAAATGATTAAATAGCCGACAAATTTGTTCCTGTAGGTATCCTACAGATATTTGAATGTTGTCTTATCAATCACGCCGTACCTAACAGATTTGGATGAAAAATGTATCATAGTTTTTTCATAGCCTTTATTAGAACATGCATTAGGCATAAATTAGTATGCTTAATTACCACCTTAGGGCTTCCATGATACCGCAAAGGACAACTACTAAGGCGGCGACAGTCAATCCATATTTAGTAACCAATATTACTGCCTAATTGGTGGTCACAGCATCATTTCAAATAAAAGCTCACATTCGGGACATTATCGTCGTACGGTCGAGATTGTTCTTAGCTATGTTTGATGAAAATCGGCTCAGTCGTTCTAAAGTTGTGGGCGTTTTACTGTTTGAATCAGGGTGTCTTCGCAAGATATCTTGTCATAATAGATTGTAGATCGTAGCGCGTCGACTACTAGAAAATTGTGTAGCATGAAATAAAAATGTGTCGAGGGTCTATTAAATTTTTAAATTATACTTATAATTGAATTACATGCTAAATTACAGTCAATTTTAGTAATTGTACCTCTTTAACCAACCACTCTACCGCAAAAGAGAACTAATGAGGCGGTCGCAATGAATCGACGGTTAGGCACAAATTACTGCTAAATGCGGTGGTCACAGCATCCCAACGAGCATCGACCCACATTTCAGATAAGAGATCATTTATTCGGGACATCATCGTAATACGTTCGCTATCAATATCACTTGCCATTTCTAACCGACCGCAGTCGACCCCATTTTGTAATCGCCATTATGATTGGTTGGTTGGAACACAAATTGGTGTTTGACCATTTTTGGTGTTCGGATGATGTTGTATGACAAAATGATCAGTATCACCGATAAATATTTCCTCTAGGTACCCTGTAGGTTTAGATTTGGACTCAATTTCGACTCAACTATTTATCAAATTTTGATGAAAATTGGAATACATCATGGCCTAGATTAACACGCGTAGAATTTATTCCGGTAGTAAGTTTTTATGGGATTCTTTTCGACTTCGGGTAAAATCGTGGGCAAACGTTAGTGTTCTTGCTTATAAAGCTTTTCAAGAATGTATGAACGGTTCATCATTGAATGAATTCATTAATATTATGATACATAGTAAAGGAACTAAAAAACAACTTGAGTTAATAAATCTTGTAGATCTAAAATCACGTGAAGACACAGGAATGTACAAAAACCTGCGCAAAAAAACAAACAAACCAATCAATAAACGTAGAGTTAATCCGTTACGTAAATAAAGTAGTAAAGCTTACAAATGGATAACTATAAATAACGCGAATAATAACGTCTAAACCCAAAGCCAGACGTAAAAAGCATGCACGAGAGTGAAACCGAAATAACTCGATCGATATGTTGCTGATGGTTGCAGAACTAAGGTGATACACCTTGAACTCTGCGGATAATAAAAGCATAAAAACTAGATTATATTGTTTAGTTAGTTTTTGGTATAGATAACAGGAAATTACATAACTAGATCGATTATGCAGTGTCGTAATCTAGACACTATACTTATAGACAGAACAGTCACAGTCTGCATGAAAAGAGTTACCGCGGCCCTGGCTCAAGCAACTGAAGAAATACGGGTGGGTTTTAGTCGGTAAAACTCTGACACGCCATCCTGCTTCACCCAGAGCGGGCGAAGTCAAAGTCAGATACATTTATTTCAACTAAAATAAATTTATCACACCTGTCAAATATATTTATTACAACTTTAAACAATAATAAATTAAAAATTAAAAGTAATAAAAATTTATTCTACCGTGCATTCGGAAAAGTAGCTTGTTATGGAGAAGAACGATTTCCCCTTCTTTTTTTTCTGCAGGACTAGGACATGCATTAGTAATTACTAATACGTTGTCTGCGTAGGTACGCTTTATGCATGTCCTAGTCCAATCTATCGAGAGTTCTAATAGCAAATGAGGCATAAATTTCACAAAATAATCTATGTTGAAAGTAAGTCCAAGGACCAAACTCATCTTGGAGCTGAAAGTCCCGTAACACTAATGTTCTTTTTTGACCAAAAAATAGAAAATGATAAGTATAGCATAACAAAAACAAACAATGATATATTTATTCTCAATTAAAAATAACCCACTTTGATAAGAAAATAGGTTTTGAGGAAGTTCGTGATTTTGCAACAATCTGTCGTAAACATAACAAAATTGTTTAATGAGTTTGTGATAAAAACAAATGAATTCTTTTATGATAAGATGCCTCTGAAAGTATTAAAGTCGGTACAAATTGCGATGGTTTCATAACCCAGAAGCCACGATTTGTTTACCTCCTCGCCCTGCCATGGTTTTACGCAATTTTTCAGAAGAATGGCAGGGGCCATTGGTATTGGTTATTGGTATTTAAGTGACATATTATTGTTATTTTTTGTTTTGTTGTTTGCATTCCACGGTTTAAACAACGCACCAGCCATGTTATCTCTCCACCACCCTTGGTTGACTGGTAGAGAATGCCTAAGGCATTAAGTCCACCATTGTACCTTTGTGCATGAAGTTTAAATAAATAAATAATAATAATAATAAATAAATATTTTCATTGCGATTAGTAATAGTATTTCGTAATAAAGTTAACATGATATATTTTACATTTGCCAACTTGTCAACTACTAGCTTCATCATGCGGCTTCTCTTCCGTATCCAATAGTATCCACTACATACATATAAGCAACCAATTTTACCTCTTTATAATAATAACTTTAGAAAAAAACTAGCTGCCGGCCGCAGCTTCACCCCTTGAGGTATTAATTCTTCGCCCAATATCTTTATAAATTATAGTGTTATTCTGATATATACGCTATATATCTGTAAAGTTTCATAAAGATCCGTTCAGTAGTTTTTACGTGAAAGAGTAACAAACATCCATCCATCCTTTCTCACAAACTTTCACGTTTATAATAGTAAGTAGTATATGACATTCCTACATTAAACCCATATAACGTCAAATATAGTTCTCGCCAAACTTCTTGGCCGCCCTGAAGTTGGCTACAGGCTGCGCAGTAGTAAATCTACAAAACAAAAACAGCACCGTTTCGCGCCTTGCGCATCGAAAAGCCAACTTCAGGGCGGCCTAGAAGTTTGGCGCGCACTATACCAATAGCCTCAAGCATAATTTGTATTTTCAAGTTCCCTCGGGAAATACCGTTCATAGTAGCAAAGATATTCAAATCCAACCCAGCTACCGAGGCTCGTTAAGGCAAGGCCACATGGCATATAGCCAATTTACCTACCATGCGTTTGATAGAACGATTGCACATACCTAGAGGATAATAAGACCTTTTCCACAACTCTTAATTAATGGTCCTGTATTGATGATAGTAATAAATTGTTTTACAAAGGAAATTGCATGGATATTATCATTATTATGCCATTAATTGATTTATTGTTGACTTGATTAATGATATATGGGCGACAATGGACCCATAAAAGGTACCGCCATATACGGACGTCCTATACGGCTATCCTTTTTAACCCCCGACGGAAAAAGAGGGGTGTTACAAGTTTGACGTGTGTTGCTGTGTATTTATGTGTCTGTCTGTGGCATCATAACGTCCAAACGGGTGAACTGATTTTGATTTTTTTTTGTTTGTTAGGTGATTTTGTCGTGAGTGTTCTTAGCTATGTTTTAATAAAATCGGTTCAAAAGTTATGGGTTTCTTACTCTTTGAATCGGGGTGTTTTCGCAAGATATCGTGTCATAAATACGTGTTCTATAGATTGCCGATCGAAGCGTATCTACTATGTACTAGATAAATTATGTAGCATGAAATAAAAAATTGTGGGGGTTTTTAAAATTTTGAAATTTTACTTGTTTATCTAATTTTGTTTATTGTAGAGTACCTATACTATCTGACAAAATCATGATTTATAGACGAAAAATAATTGATCGCGAAATAATAAAAATCGATACTGTTTATAAACTACTAGCTGTTGACCGCAACTTCATCTGCGTAGCATTAGTACTTCAAATAGCCAATTTTTTTATCACGGTTCGCCATACAAACTTCTACCCCCTTTCCTCTCCCTTGTGTATGGTTTCCGGGATAAAAACAATCCTGTCTTTGCCAGGGTGTCAAACTATCTTCATACCAAATTTTATCTAAATCGGTGCAGTGGTTTAAGCAGGTAACAGACAGAAAGACAGCCAGACAGTTACAGTTACTTTATTTATAATATTGGTATGGATATATCATATGCAACAGTTTCCGGTGTCAAGATGAAATTACGCAGAGAATTTTTTGCTTCATTATAGAGGTATTAAAAACTCAAATCGGCCAAATCTCAAATAGTTACACTCTAGCAGACGGCAGTATTTAATGTAGCTTAATATGGTCATACATAACAGCTGTCACAAATTGCTTCAGAACCTGATTTTAGGGAGGTTACTGCCTAAGGAGAGCATTTTGCTGCCCCTTAAATACCTACTTTTATGTGTGCAACCACATTCGTGCATCTTTTATTTCATAATCGCGATTTTTATTGTTTTTTTCTTGAAACTTTCAAGGGCAAAAGAAACTGAAAACATTTATGTTAATTAAACTATGTACAGGCACTTTTAAATTGTCAATGAGTCGATCAGTAAATAAAAAAAGTTAATTAAAAAAAAACAAAAAACCCGACTGCTTAAAAAGCAAACTAAAAAGACGTAAACAAGAAGAAAATTATGCTGTGCAGTCGGAGGATACATATTCGCGAGCTGGCGGACCAAAACCAGATTATTTATAACTTTTAAGTTATTTTTTTTTAGAATTAGGTACATTTAAACATATAAGTATTATTTTTGAAATCGCCTCTTAAAATCCTTTACTTTGATATCCCACACGATGGGTTTGGAAGAAAAAATCTTTTTTTCCCCCACAAAATGGCGCCCAAAACCCGCCATTTTTGTATTTTCCAATTTTAATGTAGCCAGTGACACTCGCAGGATTAAGACGAATCGATTGACGTAAGAATCATCAAAATCGGCCAACGCGTTTGGTCTCTAGAACGCCACATAGGAACAAACATACATACATACATACATACATACATAGACTGATAAACACATTACCCTCCTTCGGCAGTCGGGTAAAAAGATGAAGCTAGCTACTCCAAAACTTAAATCTCTATGGAGAAATACATTTTTGTGGTATTTCCGAAACCCACACATTATTTTCTTGTGTAAGAACACAAGTTAAAATTTTGTAAAACATAAAATACTAAATTAAAATGTTTCAACATCTATAACCGCAAATCCAGAATGTCAAAGATGCTCTCTAAACTAAGAACCAGTCTTAGTTTATGCTCAATTCTAAATATAGCCACATAATAAAAAGTTGGTAAACAAACACTCCAATTTGCATACTATGTAAGAACTTACTTGTAAAAAATTTAGAGCAAAACAATATATCTTAACTAATATTATAATGAAGTAAATTGTTTTTTGTCAGTAATATCTAGCTGGAAGTACCAGCCCCCCTAGCCACATTACAAACGTTTCGTATCGAATCTCTTTCTACAATCGTTAACGCCTTCTAATTGTATGGTCTGACCACGTGACTTAACGTTCAAATATGTCATTCCTATACATTGATTCGTTTTCTACTAGCGTTATCGATTGTAGATTGTCAACTTGGCTACGGGTGATCCGACTACGAAAACTCCAAGTCTGGGAGAAAACTGCACCACCAGTGAATGCCATAATATGGGCATCTCTTTATCTCGAAAGAATGTCCGAACGAAGCTGCGGGTAGTGCTAGTAGTAGTAAACAATAATCTAAGCATTTCAATAATTTTACTGTCTAAATAATTAATTAATCTTAATTCTCAGATTCGAACAAAAGAGAATAAAGATTAAATCCAAAAGAGAAAAAAAAAATATAATAATAATAATTCATTATTGTGCTTCAGGGCTAATTTGTAATTGTTCATGTTCTGTTACAGTTGGCAATAAATTTTTTCTTACTTTCTTTCTTTCAAAGATAAAAAATGGTTACAACATCAACGACTTCCGTGACCTTTTCCAAGATGGAGACTCCCTTTATCAACTTATCTCTCTTATTTCTTATTACTTAGATAAGATCGATCAGCTGTTCATCACAGATTAGGTCGAAGAGGTACCTAACAAAAGTCACGTTCCGCTAAAAAATCACGGCCAGCCGAAGAGATAAAAAGTATAAAGGAAATAAGAAACTGTGTAGCCTTGTGTTTGATGAATGAAGTACAAAAACTTAAACAGATGTATTACGTCTGTTAATTTTTGGTTACAGAACAATAATTTGATGCATAAATTAAATACTTTTGTGCACTTCCTTCCTGAAAGCAAATGTCCATCCGTCTATGGTGGTTTGACGCTGTCTACGGCTACTTCGAAGCCAGCAGTCAGCCAGTGGCCAGTGTCCCAGCAGTGGGAACATTAAAGAAGGCTGATGATGATGATGACGGCTACTTCGATGCTGTAGTGGGAAGATAGAAGACTTATCCTATGCCATAACTACTAATATACTATACTTCCTCAATGATTATCTTTTTAAGAGGTTGAAAAGTGTTTGTTGTGAGATAAAAATATAGGTTTATATAGGGTAATGCTTAGTTAGGTATGTTCAGTCATACTATTATTTATTCTGTGGTTCAGTGATGGTGTGTGAGTCACTTTCATTGAAATAATTTGCCTATTTAACAAATTAATAATTTTACCATGGCTTATTTTATTTAATTATTGAGGTTTAGCTGGCGTTTTTTTTATTACTTGCTAACATTTGTACGCCCTCTGGCATAACATAGCGGACTCTTAATTACCTGTATGTACCATTATTATTGGATCTATGTTAAACAAATGAATAAATGACTTATCTTATGAACTACCTCGAGATAGAACTTACCTCGTTATAGTTTAAACCTTAGATAAACTCTTGCATTCTAGAACATTACTAAATCTAGACTAAATAATCATCATCATCATCAGTCTTTTAATTCAATTCAATTAAATTCAATCATTTATTTCGGACCATGATCCATAATTTGTTAGTAAACACTTATGACTATGTTAGTAAATTTACATAATATAATAATATGAAAGGAAATGTCAAACTAATAAAAATAAATAAAGAAATAATCCAAATCAGTTCGTATACCTATTTCCCGTTGCACTGGAGCCGTCGCTGTGCAAGCGGGTCCAGTACCCCCCAGGAAAGAGCAGTCCGGTTTATCCGCAATAACCTTTTTAATGTTCCCACTGCTGGGACACAGGCGTCATCTCTGTGAAGAGGTAATGGGCCGCTAATCCACCACGCGGGCCCAGTGCGGGTTGGTGGACGTCACATGTCTTTTTTGTTTCTAGGATATGCCGGTTCCCTCACGATGTTTTCCTTTACAATTTTGAGAGCAATGATGATGAAAGAAAACGACCTACGACACGTAAGTCGGGGCCGCCGGCCGTGACCACTGGGCCACCAGCACCACTGCTCCCAAAATAATAACCATGATGAAATAGTGAATGTAACTATGACTTATAATAATTAAAGATGAATATAAACTTAGTTTAGTTGTACGTAGGCAGTCAACAAGTCCGGTGATCCCGGCAGCCTTATTGCGTAAGTGCGCAAAGAATTTAAACTCTATCCAACCGACCAAATTGACCAATCACATGCGAGATGAATGACGCGTCCGTTTTGTGTGATTGGCTGATTTGGTCGGTTGGATAGAGTTCAACTTCTTTGCGCACTTACGCAATACGGCTGCGGGTCTTTGCTGCGATCTTGAAAATATTCCACGCCAGTGGCCTTGACTGTGTACTAGTAAGATAACTGTATGTAGCTATCAAATGGCTTCGTTATTAAACAGTGGATCAGCATTACAAATTAAGAACATTTTGAGTAACGTGGCCAGGGCCGTCTTACAAGAAACCATCAGAGCGATTTTAGTTTCTGTGCATTGTTAAAATTCATAAATTAGCATTGCAAACCAAATAGGATCCGTAAATAGATAGGTGGGTTATATAAATGGGTTCATAAATTACGATTAGATATCATTTATTAAAATTATTAATTTTAGTGATGACCAGCCAGCTGATACGCACAAAAACATTTGAATACCTACCAGATTTTTGTGGAAAATCTAATAACAGGTACCTACTTACTTATTAATACGAAACAGCTTCGAAATAAAACGTAAAAAACACTTAAATAACACGTTTCATTTCTTAATACATATATAAATAATAACCTTCAGATCCTCAATCTGGGTTCATTAAATTACCATTTTACCAAACATTCAAAACAAAACTTTTTTAGAAATAAGTATACAATGCATGTTACATATTATCAACAATCGACCGAGACCTTCAACTACCAATAAGAAATCCGAAAGTAAAGGTTACTGTAATCGATTGCGAGAAACCACATTAAAATGGTTCTTGCATAACTCTCAGTTCTTTAGGATCTGAGGGGACCTTTATGTCTTCGTATTCCCAGTCCTCGTATGATGAATTGATGAATTCACATTACTTTTTACTGGCCACAAATTATTTTAAATTCTCTTCTCAAGGTCTTCATCTTGAACTTTCTGTACGTATAGAGCCAAATTAATATACCGATGTAGTAAGCCAATCAATGCAGACGTACCTAATAATAATATATACTAATACTAATAATTAATAATAATAAGCGGTACTCCTGGACACGTCGCGTATCGTTAGGAGGTTCCTCTCTCAGGAGCCCTGACCACCGGTAGCTTGGACCCTGTTCCCGATACCGGTGGGCTACTATTTTTGTATTTTTAAATGTTTTTTTATTTAATTTTTTATAGATAAATATTTAAAAATGTAAAGATATGTAAATAAAATAAATAAATGGAATAATAATAATATTATAAAGAGGAAAGATTTTTTGTTTCTTTGTTTATACCGAATAGGCTCCGAAACTACTGGACCGATTTTAAAAATTCTTTCACCAATAGAAAGCTACATTATTCCTGAGTGACATAGTCTATTTTATTATCCCGAAAACGGGTCATGCCGGGTGGTCCACGGGAGCGAAGCCGCGCGGAACAGCTAGTAATAAATAAAAACTTGGCGATATTTTACTTTAGCTACTTATAAGGACCTATGGAGTTTGGAACTATATTTCTATCACTGAGTAGGTTAGAGAAATAAATAGGACCCCGTTGTCAGAAAGAGATAAACATACTGTTCAAATGTATGTTCGTTTCGCGGCGAGACGCAGGACGGTCTGATTTCACTCAAGCTGGTCAGCTTGTGTTTGTTTTGCCGCGCAGACGTCGGTAAAACGTATCCTGGTTTAACCCATCACGATTTGACACTTTATAAACTTGAACAGGCGACAGCAGTAGGTTGATTGTCCTGCTAAATATACGAGTATCTACGTCAACAAAAAAAAACAAATATATTTGGAAAATATTTAAATTTAGAATCGGAGGCGAAGACCTCATGTCCTTCTACTACTGATCAATGGTCTGTATGACCTGACTGTTGTCTCCTAAGTTTTCCTTAACGCATGTGATAAGCATTTAAAGAAAATGCCTTCACAACCAAGTAATTTATTCGCAACGGAATGTATCTGGAGTTAATTATTCACGAAGCCATCTGTTGCAATACGTGGGACAATGATAGAATTCTAACTATGACTAATTAAACATCATCAGACCTCGGTCAAAGTGCATACGAGAATGACACATTTTAGTATATATGTCGCAGGGATATGATGAAAACAGGGAATTGATCAAATCTCTAAGCAAAATTGGTTCAGTGAAATGACAAAAATAACTTTTCTGTAGTAATTTAAAGGTTTATTTTGTACGTTGAATTAGTATTTGTGTGGCAGAGCCGACGGAGCCCCGCTGCGCGGGGCTCCTATTTCTGTATGCAGGGTCTAAAGTAACCTAACACGAAGGAGATGACGGGAGCTGAGTTCGCTCGCTTTGCTCGCTCACTTCAGCTCCCGTCATCCCCTTCGAACCTAACCTGTCCGTGTCGGGGTGCCCTAAGCTCCCGAGCTCGCTACGCTCGCTCTTAGAGAGATTTGATCAATTCCCTGTTTTCATCATATCCCTGCGATATATACATACAGCTCATTCTTGCTTCTTATCTCCACACAAATACAGATAACTGTCATCCTGCTTTGTCCGTTACATTACAAATTGTTTACATCGAAATTAGATAATTTTATTTTTTATACGTCGAATGTCCGTCTTCCAGAATAACCTTCCTATCGTATGAACCAGTTAACTATTGACTTGTGTAATAATAATCTTGAATAGCAATGAATCATTACTTATAATTTATTCATGAATGCATTATATACAAAGTTTTTTTTCTCATAATATCCGTGATCTTGTTTATAACGGGTGGAATAAAAACACCTAACAAAGCCGACAGCCATTCTGTTCTTCCCAATGATATTCTAGTAAACAGATACGTTATGAGCGTGTGCATTGTGAAGACTCGAATACGTCCTAATTAGGACGTATAGACTTTAGTCATGTCACGCATGGCGTTGAGAGATAGGCCTTCAGAATATCATTAGTTCTGCCCGTCATTGTGATTTTTTGCAATAAAATGATCTGGTGCAAAAAAGGTATCCACTAGTGAACTACAGTAGATTTCTAGGTATGGATCTCGAAACTTTCTATTAGTTACCTAGATGTTACCTACGGAGATACTGAAGGTTAAATTCTAACTTATTTTTGAGGTTTTCCAACGAAACCAGTTTTAAATGTAAAACTTAATTTAGTATCTACCGTTGAAGGCATCTATAAACACAATGATTTTGGGTGCGTTTGATTTATATTGCGTGCTACCTCATTTATTTACTTTAACATAACACGGCCAAACCAGCCAACCTAACCAGCGATTTTTCACACAAAATATAAAAGTTCCCAGCAATTATGTATTTTTCTACAAAGTTGTTTTGGTTAGGTGTAGGTACTTACATTATAGATGACGGCTTTGTACTGGGTATTTTTGCATCCTGTATACACCTAATACTTTTTCTGTAGACAAAAACCACTCATATTTATCGCTGCTTACTATTTACGTCATATGCATAATACATCAATTTGACGATGCTTGCAGTGCCACTGCACGGTAATGCATAGATATCATTACCGTAGCCACTGTCTACACAGAATGTTTATGAGTAACAGTACCTACTAACGTGTGTCTATTATAAAACAATTGACGTTACCCAAACTTCATCCCGTTGTCCTCTACTTGTCCTATTAATAAACTGCAAGTTGTGTGATAAATATTATTTTTAGACTAGACAATGACCCATTAATTTGATTGGAGCCGATGTCTGTTTACGTATTTCGAGCACGTGCAATCGTGCATTAACCAAGCGTTTTGGCGTCTGACCAAACATGCGCGGTGACGACGACGAGCCTGCGACTATCCCTTAAGTTGTGACGTCATCATTCCTTCATCTGTCATCCATGGGGGCATCGGAGAAAGCATGGATTGACGCCAAGTATACATGATCAGGGCTTGTTCTAGCCTGCAGCTCTATAAAGAATCGATCGGCATGCATTTTCCCTATTCGTGTGAAATCTGTAGCCCTTTGAAGTTCTCTGGAAGACATTAGGGAAAGGTAAGTCAAGTTACCTTTCCCTAATGTCTTCCAGAGAACTTTTGCAATTTTTTACCACCTCATAGCTCAATAGATCTAATCTCTTCATAATGAATTATATTCAACGATCGTAAAACACATCCACCAAACATGGCAACATACCGTTCTTAATAGAGTTGTTTAACACACGGTAACTTCTAGCAGATTTACACACACGCTGAGGTAACCCAAGAGGTTATTATTTAATATGCACAAAATTTCGATAAAGCAAAGCCAAGGCCACACTTTCACAGACTAGACTTGCTGACCCAGAATGAAGCTACACATTAAGAACGTTTTGTCAATATTATTCAGAAAAATACACATTTAAACTGATTCACTGCCGCACTCAGAGACATTTAACGGTTACTTAAGGCGCTCCTTAGTGTAGATTTTGTACTAAAAATCTATACTAAGGAGAGCTTTAAGTAACCGTTAACGTCTCTGAGTGCGGCAGATAATATCTTAAAGCCTTAGGCATTTCCTTCCAGTCCTTTGAGTGATAAAGGGACAAATATTGTTAGGTTTTATTTTGGACTTAATTATTTGGACTCGTGTCTCTGTCCACACAATGCAGCATTACATGCATTAAAACTTGCCCGTACCTATGTGATTTGCTCTAGATATTATCTCTTCTAGACATTAAGCTCCCATCAAAATCGGTTCGAAACATTTCCAACCAACAGCAGTGACAGAAAGACTGAAATTTGAATTAATAATATTTATGAACAGTGGCAGTCGGATGAATTGATTATCACATCCAGACAGATCGAGATCAGAAAGATTTCAATAATCACGTCAAATCAATTCATTATTAGATTAACACGAGTATAATAGCAACAATGTAACACATAGTAGGCTAATCAATGATATTAATAAAACGACGCATACAGTCCAAATAGTTTCGGAGATAGCTTCACTAGACTACCTCAATACGTGTGCTGATGACGTTCTTGAAGCTGTAATAGGAATAGAATTGGCCTACCGCTAAGCAAGAAGTTGCCAAGCGGTGTTACATAGTTGATTATCGCACGTGTATTTAAGCAAAGTTGTAGTATATTTGCACTTTCTTCTCCTACAAGAATACATCTGTCGACGCAAATCTATATATATATAAAAGGCAAAAGTGATTGACTGATGTATCAACGCACAGGCCAAACTCTTAGGGCTAGAAACTTAAAATTTCGCTCACGTATTCCTCTTATGACGTAACCATCCACTAAGGAAGGATTTTTCAAAATTCAACCCCTAAGGGGGTGAAATAGGTGATAAAAGTTTGTATGAAACTTTTTATTAAAAAGTCATCTATAAGGTAAAACACGGATCACGCGAACGAAGTCACGGGCGAAGTGCTAGTATTAGATATAGTCCTGTTTCTAAAGGCGATTCAAAAATTTAAAATTGCTCAATTTCAGTTGACCGTGTATATGCATACATGGTCAACTGAAATTGGGTAATTCTTGTCAATTGCTATACAATCTTTGCCGACTTACATTGCTAGGTGTTGCTGGGAAATTATGTTTATCCACAATAACCAATAATGGCCCGTCTAAGCACACCTTAAGGTATTGACCCTCATTTGTCATTCGATATAGATTTTGCATTAGTTTTATTATTTACACTTTTTCGGCTTGCTTCAAGGTGAAGAGGATCTGGGTCCATTAGTACATTTCTAAATGAGTCATGTGTATGAGACCAAATCAATAAAACCTAAATATTAATCGTTAGTGAAAAAAGCTTGCTTGATTATGGTTCGATGAGCTAAACAAACAGGATCACGGTCCGGTGATCCGCATGTAATGGGTCTCATTAATTAAGCCTATTAATTTTTGTTCCTTTAATCCGTTTTTAAATATCCAAACATATCTATAGAACGTAGAAAACACTTTAATTTTTCCACAGTGTCTATCATATTGGGAAAAATACCTAAATAGGCTTCGGAAACAACTAAGCCTTATTCTTGATCCGTCTATCCTATTACGTAAACATGGTTTTTAACACAGAACAGAAAAAACCGCCTTCTGTTTTTAATGTGTAAAAAACATGTTTTTTTCAGTATCATGGGGGATCCATTTGATTTTGCAACTCGAGATTGATGGGAGAGTAAGGCATGATTTGAGGTACTCACTGTTATAATTATTGCTAAATATCTTTTTTTATCCAGAACACCAATGTCACGGTTTTATTGATAAAGTATCTTGTCCCCGAGGGTGGGCATAACCTCGGGGTGAAGATACTCCAGCAAGACCGTGATATCAACCACAAAGTTAATAGCGCCATCTATCGGCCAATGGATTCATTACAGAATCGGGCTTCGTTACGCGAATTTGTCGGGGTCAGACGTAACTGTGCTATTCTATAATAGATGGCGTTGTTTTTTAAATGTTTAATTTAAAAATTCAACTTTGTTATTTTTTTATCTAAACGCAAATCATTGTATTGCTTTTCAATAAATGATGTAATTATTCATAGATTACATTTAACTTGATTTCTACATACACAATCAAGCATAGGTATATCAATTATCCATAGAGTCAGGCAGAGAATGTAGTTATATAGTTAGGTATATCCTCTAAAGGATATAGCTGGCTATACACATTTAATCCAAAAAGTTTCGGGAATGGATGATGCGTTTATGGTTCCAAATTCAAGTCTAACGTGTCGGTTCGTACCATTTTTTTAACCGACTTCCTCAATTTGAACGTATTTTTTTAGGGTTCCGTACCCAAAGGGTAAAAACGGGACCCTATTACTAAGACTCCGCGGTCCGTCTGTCTGTCTGTCTGTATCTCATGAACCGTGCTAGCTAGACAATTGAAATTTTCACAGATGATGTATTTATGTTGCCACTATAACAACAAATACTAAAAACAGAATAAAATAGATATTTAAGTTGGGCTCCCAAACAACAAACGTGACTTTTTTGCCGTCTTTGCAATAATGGTACGAAACCCTTCGCGCTTGGCCGGCTTTTTTTTTTAATATGTGTTCAAGGATAACTTCGTCGTTTATGAACCGATTTGATGATGGGATCCTAGAGAAATCGAGGGAACTACTCAAATATTATAGGCATACATATAGCGATTTTGGTATTTTCATCAATAATGCAATCATTTGCACTCAGAAAGTATCATTTGGTGAAGTGGATCTGATGAAGAAGACCACAATGTGTGTCGATGTTGATGAAAATGCCAAAATCATTATATGTATACCTATAATATTTGAGGAGGTCCCTCGATTTCGCCAAGATCCCATCATCAGATCCTGACCTGATGACTATGGGACCAAATGGGAAGTATACCCTTTCAAATAAAAGAAGAATTTTCCAAATCGGTCCAGGCATCTTTGACTAATCGGTGAACTTACAAAAAAAAAAGCTTATCGAATTGAGACCGTCTCCGTTTTGAGAAATCGGTTAAAAAATTATAAAGTTATAAATAAGTAATTGTAACCCCTCCACCACTTAAGGATATATACATACTTATTGTAAAATTAAAATAAGACACCTACCAAAGTTCAACTAATACTCGTTGCAGCTCAAGTTAAGGATACGAATCCAACAGATTACTTGCAACAAAGACTGAACGCCGACTTCATCTCAGACCCGGCTAACAAAATACAAAGCAAATCCATAAGATCGCCTCGCTCCAATACTTCGCACTACATGCCACGGTCCGATGAACACACGACCGTTACCAGTGACGTCACGGACATTCGTGACGAGTCATACACCTACCCTCTATTTCTGTCATCGTTGAGGTAATGATAACAATAAACGTAGTGACAAACACCCGTGAAGCAATACCGGCTGAACGTAGGCAAACTCCTCGCCTAATTCATAAAACAAATGTTGGGTAGCCGAAAGTCAGTCTCGTTGGCAGGCGCATACAGCGACGTCGTATTGTGAATCGTATCGAATAAGTGGAAAATATACATCGATAATTTTGTAACAATGGTGAAAAGTGAGTACCTTGAAACAATATAATCTTAGAGAAAAATAAATTAGTATCTGCCTATGTTTAATATTTTTTTCGGAAACGTAATAAATATGCATGCCTGTTTTATTTATATTTGTAAAGTTTGAATCAGCAGTTTTGAAGGTCGCATTATAAAAACAAACATTAGAAGATACTCGACAATAATATGCATATCTTTCTCTTACATTATAAACAACTGCTATAATATTGTATAGATTTTACTTCCACTTAATCTGTATATATAAAATTTCTTGTATAGATAAAATTAAACTAAATTAGAACTGACGTTACCTACACAGCATTTACTTGGACACAAACTAATTTCTGAGTAGCTAGATTAATTGAACAGATTTAGATTTCTATAGCAGGAATTAAACCTAATCTTAAACTTGGAGTTGGGTAATTCAAGGCAAAATCACTGATCATTATCGCTCAATGTGTCCATTAACATTCTGTAGAACCCAGTCACTAAACTAAATTAGCTTCTGATGTGTAACGCAGCCACCTACAAAATTAATTCAAAACCAAACAAATAATAGATATTGCAAATATATAAAAAAGCGTACTACCTACATCAGATCAAATTGCACATAAGGTAGATAATAAAAAACAAGGTGCCTAATAATCATGAACAGAAACTCAAACATGCGATGCTTACAAATACAATCGATGTTCTGCGTGATTCTTCAGGGGATTCACGAATTCTGACGCATCTAGAATTCTAGATAATCTTGTCATGCAATTGGTTTTGTACGAAGTTTGTCTACAATCCCTATAATCACTGAATGGATTGTTTACTCCTAGCAGTTTAATAGCACGATGTTATTTTTAATGCTGCACTATTATTTTATCTCTCAAAACGATGACAGAAAACATCGGGAAACCGTCATGTCCTAGAACAAAAAATTCGAAGACATGTGACGATCCTCACTGTGGTAGATGGTCCATTCCCTCTCACAGGAAGGCCCGTGTCTCAGCATTGGGAACATTTTAATCTGACTATGCTTTACTATTATTTTATTAATTGTCGTCATAACAATTTATCATCGCCCTCCTGTATAGCTACAAGTATTTTACGAAGGGTAGTTTTGTCTTACATTACATTGCTGTTGTCATGTTGTTAACTTTTAGTCTCTCTAACATGGAACTACCTGACTTTGAGTAGGAGGTACCTTAAATTTTAGAATAATTTATTTTGTATTTTTGACATTCAAAAGTGACTTTTAATCGTCCAATAGATATAACTGATTTGACTTTTGTTTTTGTAGTCTATTTTTATGAATAATATACCTACTCAATATCAGAAAATAATGCATGTAATCGCAGTCTATTTCGTAGAAAGCTGTTTTAAATAGAGATAGCTTGCCAAGAAATTCCTCAAGTAATTGTAGAATCAGCTTCCCTCATATTGGCACGGTTAAATAAATATAATTGAATGTACTTATTGCGAGTGTTTATTTTAATGTTTTAAACAAAATATACAAGAGTATTCCATTTATTCTAAACATTCCAGATGTAAACTATCCATTGTGTAAGTATCTTTGTGATTTGATCGCTAGAAGTCCATCAGACACTATTCTCAAAACATACCTATACTCTTACTTAATAATTATGGAATTTATTGGAAATATTAATAGCTGGAAAAGTGGCTTCTCCGTTCTCTTGAATGTCATTATGGCCGTCCTTCGTGTAGAAGGGCCCAAAAAGATTGTAACCGTGAAACTGCAAAGTATTAATAAGTTGACTTTCATTTCCGATAAAATAACCCTGAAATGATACCGTATCTTTAAGAAGACCAATGTTCTTCCTCCTCTCTCCTACTTCATTTGTGCTGTACAGGTTCCATAATTGTGAATAATATAATTATTTTCCAACCAACTATATACATTATGGTACGCAATAAGAATTGAGAATTGAATTGATTTTTTTAAAGTTCAAATCATGATGAGGAATCATTAAATAAGCGTAAATTTTCGCATTTTAGAGCGGCCCCGAAAACATCCGCACCAACAAAAATTGCACCACACTAGGTACGTGTCCTTCTATGTAAACAAAAAGAAGTAAATAGAAGCATCTCGCAATCCGTCCATTCTAAACTCAAATTAACTGCATACTACAAATCTACCTCAATAAAGCTAATGAAAATTATTTATCAATTAGATAATTATATAATTAACTCTGTAGACATCTATGCTTAGGTTAGATCATTGCCTCTACGGAAGGTTTCAAATTTTCAGAAATATTCCACTGCAATTAAATTGGAATTAAACCGAGATTATGGTTTAGTAGATTAAGACATTGTTTTATAGCTAACAACCAGTTTTTGTGTGATCGGATGATGCTTTTAACACTACACAGATTTGCTCATAAAACAAATTTGTTAAGTGGATGCAACTGTTTTCGTATATAAATTCAATAGGTTTAGGGAGCTTTGTTATATGGGACCTTCTCCGAGAATTCGTAAACCTTTCCTTATTTGTTTCACCTTTATTGGTAAAATTAAGATTTTGCGCTCGTGTGTACGAGTACTTTAATGTCGGTAAATGAAAACTAAACAACCTGACACATTGACAAAATAATTATATATGAATTCCTACGACCTCCAATTTTTTTTCATTTGGCATAAGCTCATTTATATTTACTTATAACGTGATGAAGTCGTAGTTACTTCTCTTAGATGCTAAAATACATAACTATTCTAAATTATTTGCGATGGATGGAGCAGTAAAACAAAGGTTATATTTTTGTTCCGTGACTTCCCTGGTTCGTCGCTCTCAAGTCCGAAACTTTTAACCTTCGCACGTTGACTCGCAAACACAACTTTTAACACGTCCTTTTCTCTTTTTTCAGTATCGCAGCACATGCTGACAGACTTGGAGAAGATCCCAGGGGTTCAGCTGGGTGACTTCCTACTGCAGTTTGAGCTGGATGAGCCTCGGGAATCGGTAAAGGAGATCGCCAGGAAAGAGCTCCGGGAGACTCCGGAGATAGTCAAACCAGCTGTCGAAGAACTGAGGAGACTGCTTGAAGGTACGTTTATCATCTAGGTACTTTTCTCAAAAAAAAACATAACATAAGGGTAGATTCAGGTTCAGCTATTCACTGATGTAGCATGTTTCGTCTACAACGAGTTCCTTACCAATGAATTAACAACCTACTAATTTTCTTTTGTAAATAAAACTATTATTAACTTACAATAAGTTTTTCAGCACAGGATCGTGGAATGCGAACCAACCTATTATTAAGCAATCGGTTTGATTCATTGATTGGTAAAGACCACGATAATGACACACTTACAATTAAATTAAAATCAGAATTAACTAATTTGAGCATTGTTTTTCGGAACTAAGTTCCTCAACGCGGCTAAGAACGGTTACGCACTGAATCTGATCCGAATCCGAGAAATGTCGGTCCGAAGAGGTCCGTAGTACTTCTTGAGGTTACACACGTATCCGAACTCCATCCCGCATCCGTCTGAAACCAGCACATTTCCAATTCGGATGGAACTCGGATCTCGGATTCCGATAAAGATCGGATGCAATGCGTAAGGTGTGATTCAGGAGAAACTGTAACATCGCGTGAGATTTCCCCCCCTCCATACGTCTTTCTTCGTCTCTCTGTGTATCTTTCTATGAGCTGGAATGTACGCACACCGTGCGCTCTTTCTTTATTTGTCTGCGTGAGGAACTTCGTTCCTGACGGAAGTTCCTTGACCGCACACTTTTTTCACTAAAACTAAACATGTCAGCACAGTGTATGACAAACAGAGCTAATTAACATAGAACCTAATAAATATTCACATATGTAAAATGGAGTGATATTTGCTTATCGAAAATCGAAGGTAGGAAGGAAAGGAAGGTAGGAGGGGTAGGAAGGGAGGTAGGTAGGTAGGGAAGGTAGGGAGGAAGGTAGGTTGTAATCGAAGGTTACCCAAACTAAAATTAAAGGAAAACAGTCCAGTAAGCTGGCCGTTTGGAATCCATTTATTAAATCGTGATGAAAACTTTATTTCTCTTTTAAAGACCTGTAGGTAGTGTGAGATTTTGGTTTTCAAAATATTTTATTTTTAATATGGAGGTAGTGCAAAAAGCTAAAATTTATAAAAAATACATATTACTGTGGAATTCCACCCACTTATCTAAATGCTAATGTTGCGCATACGTATTGCTCCTTTTGTTCGACGAGTGATTTACCAAGTTTATTATAGAACAATCAACTTGAGTAATAGTAACCTTCAAACGCACGAGTATTGTCTAAATTAACATTTCTGTGTAATCAACTTTTGTGTAGTTAAGTATGTAAATACTTATAGGTATTAAGGCTCAAACATATAGCTATATACCTACACTTACTAATTTGCAGCTTGTAGTACCTACGTACGTAGGTAGGTTATAATCACATAAGTACTAATGATTTGTTTCTATATCCGGTAACATATAATTACATAAAATCACTAGAATCAATAATAACGTGGGTGACCATAAACATAATATAAATAATTACATTAATTAGTACCTAGTCAAAATGAAACAAAAAAACCAAGTAGGTACCTCTCAATAAAATAAGTTTAATAAATCCGAGATAGGTAAATCGTTTCGCCGGGACTCGTCGAACACCAGAGAAGCAGGCTAGCCCAATTACAAAAGAGAAAAAAAAGTATTAACAAATCAATAAAAATTATCAAACAATGGACGTGTTTTATCGATGTATTAATTGATATTGGATAAGGCAGAGCTCTTATCATACAAATGATAAAGATGCAACTGATCTTTAGTTGACACGTTTATCATTGTTGTATCTTTTAAGACTTTTTCCAAAGGGCTAGCCGCTAGATAGAGGTTTTAGTACCAGGCTGGTCTGCCTTCATACCTATCTCAGCAAAACTTTTAACCTGTCAAGTTCCATGTAATAGAAGACTATGCGTATTAACCAGCAGGCAGCTACTAAAAATTTCCTAATGTAACAACTAAAAGTGTTACCACTTTACCCGGGGCGCGTTTACAAAGGCTAATGGATTTCATCCCAGTGTTGGAACCACTTAGATTGTATGTAGGTATATGCTTTGGTACATGCCCAACAAAAGTTAGGCAACTCTGTTACCAAACTTGCCTTGCTCCCGCAACTACGCGTGCCATATAAACTCTGTCGTCATAAGCAAAATGGGCACAACAGACCGAAATACAAAAGGGAGAAAAACTTTTATTTAAAATGTGAGGAACATTTTAGATTTTTTACGTTATTCCTCTGAAATAAAAGCTGTTTCGGCGAAAAAAAGAATTTACCACTTAGATGCACCTTTTTTTCTTGTTTGATTCCGAATATATAAATATCTCAATTTTATCTAAAAAATGCAGATGCGCCTCTTTTTACCCGACTGCCGAAGGAGGGTAATGTGTTTATCAGTCTATGTATGTATGTATGTATGTATGTAAGTATGTATGTATGTATGTATGTAAGTATGTATGTATGTATGTATGTTTGTTCCTATGTGGCGTTCTAGAGACCAAACGCGTGGGCCGATTTTGATGGTTCTTACGGCAATCGATTTGTCTTAACCCCGCGAGTGTCACTGGCTACATGAAAATTGGAAAATTGGAAAATGGCGGTTTTTGGGCGCCATATTGTGGGGGCCTAAATTTTTTTTTTCCTCCAAACCTATCGTGTGGGGTATCAAAATAAAGGATTTTAAGAGGTGATTTCAAAAATATATAATACTTATATGTTTAAATGTACCTAATTAACAAAATTAACGAAAAGAAAATAACTAAAAAGTAATAAATAAAAAAAGTTAATTAATTAAAATCAAAAAACCCGACTGCTTGAAAAGCGAACTAAAAAGACGTAAACAAGGAGAAAAACATGCTGTGCAGTCGGAGGATACGTCTGGTTTTGGCAGCGACCACACAGCCCCTGGCTATGTGGTCGATGGGTTTTGGTCAGCCAGCTCGCGAAGATGTATCCTCCGACAGCACAGCATGATTTTCTCCTTGTTTACGTCTTTTTAGTTCGCTTTTCAAGCAGTCGGGTTTTTTGATTTTAATTAATTAACTTTTTCTTTGGTGCCGTACACAGTGATCGTAAATCGTGATCCGAATCCACAGTATAAGGTGACAGTACGATATGACTCATGCGCTTGTATTTTATTGCGTACGGGTTATCGACCGATTGACGTTCACTGGTGGCCATAGTTATCCCAATAGATCGCGAATCTGAGACATAATGACAATTAATGATTATTCTTATGTCCACGAATGGAAAACCACTGGTGATTACAATTATTTTGTTATAGCACATCCTAATGACGAAAAAGGCGTCTGAGGAATTAACTTAGCGAGTATTTCGGTCCATACTAGACGATAAACTATGTTCCCAATTCTTCTTGAATTTCTTTAATAATTTTTTAATTCCTTTTTTTCCCTTTAAGGGATACATTTTCAAAAATTGTGTCTTATTTCTGATTGCGTTAAACAAAGGAAATTTTGTGTAAAACTTCAATCTTCTAAACCCAGTGGTATATATAGGATGTACGTACGTTGTTTGTTAGTGAATTTAAGTTGTTTGTTAAGCAGATGAAGCTAGATCCATTCTTAATTGTAGACTTCAAGGCAAACTCAAAAAATAACTACTTAAAAGCAAATCAACGATGATTAGCTATTTTTGTTTGTCCATTAGCACTTCTATTTTGGTATATTTAATAGGTAATGTTCAAATAGGTTTACGGAAACATCATTGCGTGAGATAATCATCAGTTAGGAGTGACGGTGACATGTCATGTTGACGTAATTGAAACTTACCTTGATAATGGAAGCTAACAGACTTACACTGATATTAAGAAATCTCGGAAAATTTCAGTGTTACCGTAGAGTACTAGTTTGAGTAGTAGTTTGGGGGTTAGGATCAGATTTGTGAAAATACATTTGTGTGCTATTTTATTATGACCTGATTGTAACATGTATTTCAAAGTGTCAGATAAATATTTTAATTAAATTTAATTTTAATTAAATAATTTAATTTAATTAGCTACGCACATCACACTCGTACACCAACATAGCCACATGGTACCTTCGCAAAGCATACAAAGAAGAAAACAATAAATCTGTTTTAAAAGGGATTGGTAGGTAACGCAGATTATAAGACCTCGGAAATCTGTTAGCACCTTGCCTCTAAGCAGAAAGAAAAAAGGCCAATTCTTTTAAATCTATCACAAAATGGCATACAATTGCAAAGAAAGTCCTTTCTAACTCTAGACCTACTTAGATCTAAGTAAAAACCGGCCAAGAACGTGTCGGACTTCGTACATTTAGGGCCCCGTACCAAACCGTAAAATGAGTCGAATGAGTTGGTTGTAATAGAAAAAAACAGAGATTTTATTTTTGATTTATCAATACGTATATTTTACCTTAAAATACCAATATTGGTATTTTTAGTAAAATATACGTAAAAATAAACATTATCACCAAATTTCAAGTTCATAGGTCAATAGGAATTGTAAAAAAACTGACTTCTCATCCCTTTGTTTTCCAATATTTTTTAAACAAGCAATACAGTATTTATCTACTTAACGAACTCTAAACAACGATAGACCAATAGACCAATTTTGACCCCCCCCCCCTTAAAAACATAAAAAAATATTTTTGACGATTTATATGGCTTTGGGTTAACAAGATACTTAAACTGTGAAAATTTAAAGACTAGCTCCAACCGTTTGGTCCGTGGATGGGTCCATTTCAACATACCGAGTTTCCTCCGTGCCTCGGAAAGCACGTTAAGCCGTTGGTCCCGGCTGTCATTTGAAGATCTTTGACAGTCGTTACGGGTAGTCAGAAGCCTGAGATCTGACACCAGTCTTGCCAAGGGGTATCGTGTTACCCAGTTACTGGGTTGTGGAGGTCTGATAGGCAGTCGCTCCATGTAAAACACTGATACTCAGCTGAATCCGGTAAGACTGGAAGCCGACCCCAACAACAATTGGGAAAAAGGCTAGGCAGATGGAGCTCCAACCGTTTGGCTGTAAAACCCGTGTGACAGACGGACATGTGAGTGACAGAAATAGGGCTCCGTTTGGACCCTTCGGGTACGGAACCCTGAAACACTAAAGAACTAATCAGCATGTCATGACTCTTGCAGAATGACATCTCTTGGCCTATTTATACCTTATTAGACCATACACGAGAAAGCAGTTTGAGTGTACATGTGAAAACAAACATAGCATGTCAGCGAATATTACATGTATAAACAATTTAAGATAATTGATTCACTGTAAGTCTAATAGTTTTTAGTTAGAAAACAAAGGTCAAATTTAGCAACCGTACATATGAAGGTAATTTTAATTTATTGACATTTTTTCAGGAGTGAAACTGCTCATGAATAAGAACGACTTTTACTATGGCACCAACATCGAAATATGAAAAAACTGGCTATTCCCCTCCTATTATTGTTCATTATTAATTTCACCCTCTAAAATATATCCAATGAATTAAAGCATAACCTTGTCACTAGTTAATAAGTAGCCTATATCAATAGTTGCGTTTGTAATCAGTGCTCGAAGGCTGCAATCTTAGCGGATAATAATTGATCTCATGTTAGCATTACGTTTTATTGTCTACAAATACTTTGTAATTTTAATACTTATTGGCATATTTCCCGTATTATGTTTGAGGAAGAATTTAAATAAATTTATTAAAATTTGTTTCACAGGTAACGATGTAGTATAGGTTTGTCATAACTGTTGAAGATCACAGAACTAGTTACATATTTATTTAAAACACACGTCTTCGAATTTTTGGTTCTAGGACATGCCGGTTTCCTCACGATGTTTCCTTCACCGTTTTAAGAGCAGTGGATATTAAATAAATTACACAAAGTAATGCGCCTGCTCGGGTTCGAACCCACGGCCTACAACATGTGACATCTACCAATCCGCACTGAGCCCGCGTGGTGGATTATAGCCCACTCCCACTCCATGAGAGGAGGCCTAAGTCCCAGCAGTTGGACCATTAAAAAGGCTGTTGATGATGGTTTTACAACACATTGAACTCTCCTCACACAGGTCGATATTGTTTTGAATGTAAACAAAAAAATCATAAAATTCACTCTTAATAATCCACAGCTATTAAACGAGCTCTGTTAATTTACCTACGTCCGAGTCAGTGCCAAGTTTTTTTAACGATTAGGTACAAACTTCGACAAACAATAGAAAATTATACCCGGAAAAACCAGATATCTGTAGCATTATAAACAATTACAAGCAAATATTTTTCAAGTTTGTCGAAGTTATCCAGTAGTATATCTCTGGCTCTTGTGATACAGGACTTCCTAGTACAAGAGCCAGTGCTGCACTGATATTTGTGAAATAAAGTGTGTGTTAATAAATAGTAATAGTAATAAGTGTGTGTTTCCTAGTATGGGGCAACGTTTTTTAAAAAAAAAAAAAAAAAAAAAAATCTAGAACTGAATGAGTCGAAATTCAAAACTTGTTTTTAAACGCACACTATGCAGGCTATATTATAGGTTGTAAAAAAATATGTGGAAATGAAGTATGAGATAAAATCGATGTCACGGTGTATATGTTATGGACCAAGTGACTAATACGGCATTATTCATAATGCCAAGACAATTTGAAGAATTCCCAATATGAGTAGGCAATATGCTTAAAACTATTGAAATAATTAAATTGACCAGGCTTTCTGAATAATGTCCATCACATATTGGGGCAGGTAATAAAATAGGTGCTTTTTTATAGATTATAGAATCAGTATGGTAGGTAAGTAGGATTAATATGCAACAAAGTCGACGGGGCTCCTATTTCTGTCTGCAGAGACTAAAAAAACCTAATAGAAGGCGTCATCCCCTTCGAACCAAACCTATCCATGTCGGGGTGCCCTAAACTCCCGAGCTCGCTTCGCTCGCTCTTGGACTAATTCATTGACCATAATTATCGAATTGCCCATCCGTTATGTTACGTAGCAATATTCATAATGACCAGACAATGTGATAAATATAGAAGTACTAAATCTGAGTAAATCTGAGTTCTAAAGTCCATGACATATATATCCACGTAGATATAATATAAGCAATATATTTATCCTCTATTTTGCCTCTAACTCACCTTAGCCTTTATTTAAATTATGCTTTTATTTTTAATACCGTCTGTCATGTCAAATCATGTGTCAAATTTCAGTTTTTCTAAGTACATTGTAATGTCCAAATACATGGTGACATGTTAGTTCTTAAAATATTGTGTAAATATAATAAAATGTATTTGTTTACCATGTTAATGTCGAAGTCAGTCTATTGTGTCAATTTGTACTTTTTTACCTTCTCATTGTTGTGTCAGCTACATAGTGACATGTGTACGATGTTCAAACAGACATCACAATGACTAAGGTTATGAACTGCTGGTATGAGTGTAATGTTACTTTTGCCTACCTACATTTAGTTACATTATAATTTTCATTCTTTTGAGAAATAAAGATTCTTAACCGTATATGTACCTTTTTAACTTACCATCCATGCGTTTTCTTTTTCAGAGGATAAAGACTTGCACGTGCCAACAGATAGTGAAGCCTGGCTGGTACGATTCCTGAGACCATGCAAGTTCTACCCTGAAAGCGCTCACGATTTGGTAAGTAAACCGATTGAATTATAATATGTATTATAACTAGACCTGACACTTGCTGATAACAGACAAACAAACAGTATAACTTACTAATCTTCTTCTTTTTTTCGTGTGAGGATGTGGCCACCTCTGGTGTCAGAGTTAATTAAGCCACCTCTGGGAACTCCACAGGCCTCTGACTTCACCCAGTGTTCTTCCTCCTCTCTCCTACTTGATCTATGCTGTATCCGACAGGGTCCATAATTGTGACTAATATAATTACTTCCCTACCAATTATATACATTACAGAATGCAATAAAGAATTTATAAATGAACTAGCTTCGGCTGCATTGTAAGAAAGCAGTTTGAGCGAGAGAGCTGTAGCTTAACGGCATTTATTACAAGCAAACACTTAGGTACATATTACACAAAAATATTCAAGCACCCTGGTAAAAAGATTTACATTGTGAAAAAATGCAGTTGCAACTAATCTACTGAACTTCGAACCATAGCCATTCATGATTAATACTAGTTTATAATTATGTTACTAGAAATAGGGACCAACTAATTCAACCAGGTTTCAGGCTGGCTAAAGTAGCATCATCTTGTATGGGGTACTGTATAAAATGTTACAATAAAATTCCTCCCCACATTCTACAACTACATGAGACGAAATTTAAGACTTGTATAAAACGCACACTATGTAGGCAAGCATATTATAATTTGGGGGATTACATCGCTGATAAAAATGCTTGGCTCAATGCTGGTCCTGCTCCGCAGCCACTAGGGCGCAAGAACAATTAGTGATGGGCAGAAAAGTATCGAAATATTGTTGGACCTGCTGAAGACTGTATGAAAATTTTTGTATTGTATAAACTCAATTTCTTTTAGTATTATATAATTGCACAGCACATGTGTGAGTACTATGTTCCGACTGTAGATAAATCTACCATTCACTGTACCTATGTGTCGTTCGTTGACTTCTGTGTGCCGTGGCAGTTGAGTGTGTCATGCTCTCTCTAATTTCTCTCTGATGGTGGCACATGTGTTGGATCATTCGGTTCCCTTCATGATGGTTGAGCTGAGTGGTGCCGATCCATGCGTCATGTTCGTGAACGGGCGCCATCAGTTGGGATTGGTCATAACTTAGCTGTCTCGGCCTGTTAAAGTGCTTTTTTCTATTAATTATTTGTTACTCTAGACGCTTTTACGTACACGTCTTTTTACATCGTTCTCACATATATGTATTTTTTCAACAAGAATGATGTAACCAAAAACTTGTAATTAAAACTGATGGAAAAGAGTGTCCGGGGAGTTTCTTGCAAATTCCTCTCCATTGAGACCTACAGACGCTTGCGAATTTGCAACTAGAGTATCTTTTTATTAATTTTTTGTTTGACAATTCAAAAGTACTTCTAAAGTTTACTTGAAATAAATACCTTTATTTTGATTTTGAATAATATCATCATCTGCCTAGCCTTTTTCCCAATTATTGTTGGGGTCGGCTTCCAGTCTTACCGGATTCAGCTAAGTACCAGTGTTTTACATGGAGCGACTGCCTATCTGACCTCCACAATCCAGTAACTGGGTAACACGATACCCCTTGGCAAGACTGGTGTCAGATCTCAGGCTTCTGACTACTCGTAACGGCTGTCAAAGATATATATCTTATTATATATATATTATAATAAGATAGTATCTAGTATACCGACAAAGATCTTGAAGTCATATTTACTTGATGTTCACTTATACGTACTTACATACGTACGTATGCATCCTGGCATGATTCATACAAATGCAATATTTAAAAGAGGCAAGATCAAGTACATAAGAAATGGTTTTCCATCCTAGTCATCGTCATTTGTCTGTAAATATTTACATAACAATCTTCTTTTTCCAGATTAAACGTTACTACGGTTTCAAACTGAAGCACTCCAAGCACTACGATGGTCTCATTCCCAGCAAAGAGACCAACGTGTTCAACCAGAACGTGCTGACAGTACTGCCCACTCGCGACCAGTATGGGCGACGAGTGCTCGTGCTGGAGCTAGGAAGTAAGTAGTTGTAGCTACCGATCCGAAACAGCACCCCGATGGTCTCATTCCTAGCAAGGAGACTAACGTGTTCAACCAGAATATGCTGACAATACAGCCTACACGCGACCAGTATGGGCGACGAGTGCTAGTGCTGGAACTAGAAAGTATGTTTCAGTAGACTATAATATATTACTGGTTCGCAGAGTATAAGGGGCTAACACGTTCACTTCTGAACGTGCTGACAGTACGATTTAGGAAGTTTCAAGTGATTCGTAGAGTAACGGAGATCACGCTCATGAACTTGCTGACAGTACCGCCAAAAAAATAGGTCGTAAACCTCAGTATCAACCATAGTGATCACGATTATCAGCCTTAAATTAACATAATTTTGGATGCAATATTTGCCTATTTTTTATACGTAATCAACCAAGATAAATCGCAATAGAATTTCTGGGTACTTAAATAGTCACGCAACCATGCCCGAGATAATTATGAACAAATAATACGTTGCGCACAATACCCACACTCGGACATAGCACAGAATAACTATGGACATAGGTACCCATCATTATGCCTACGTCACTTATTATTGCCATAATCATCATTTTAAGCAATATTCACGTAAGCAATTGATCAGACATTGAACAAAAACGTTAAAAACAGACGGTTTTTAAAAAGATCCGGGTTTTGTTTTTATTCTATTGTGGAAAATCCAAACAAAATACAGTTGGGTCACAGAGTCTATGAGCATTAAGGTATAATTAAGTTAAGATTATTAATTATAATTGGTTACAAAAATCTTCCACAATTGACGCCTCGGCTGCGTCATCATTACTATGAGTTTATTGGTTTAGTATTCTAAAATATTGACGAAGTACGAGCGAGTCAACATTTTCGTACCGGTGTCCTTTGCGTTACGTTTAATATTTTAGACATTTTTAATGATGGAAGCATCGGCTTCCACCGTAATTTTTACTAGCTTTATGTTACCTGGCGTAGGTATGTGTGTCCAGCAACTAGTAATCGATTTCTCAAGCTATTCCTGACTTCCGATTAAGCTGAAACTTGGCATACTCATGCAACTTTGGATTCATTGAAATAATTTGGTACGATATAGTGGGTGTCACGATGAAGCCGGCAGGTGGCCATAGCAACTCTTCAACCAGACATGATAGCACCATCGTGTTTGGGCTCCTTGTATATGTATTAACAAGCGATATTACATTTCGTACTTTTTAGTCCATTAAAAGATTGTTTAAAAACGATTTTTACTTTTGATTATTATTTACTTGACGATTCATATTGTTTTTTCTTGGCAACTATTTAAATTCCCTCAGTAACTTTCATCCTATCCGGTTACAGAGAAATGGAAGCCAAGCAAGTGTTCCCTGGACGAGGTATTCAAGGGCTGCGTGCTGTTCCTTGAGGCGGCCATGTTGGAGCCCGAGACGCAGATCTGTGGAGCTGTGGTCATCTTCGACATGGATGGCCTCTCCATGCAGCATGTGCTGCAGTTCACGCCTAGCTTCGCCAACAGGATAGTCGATTGGCTACAGGTTGGTATTGGTCACACAAAAGATAAGAATGCCCGAACAACAAAACAAGAGTGAATAGGTTTTTTCTTGGCAAGCGTGCTTCACCGTCGACCACATCATCGCTTACAGCTGAGTGGTCAAGCGCGATCCTATAGACTATAAAAAAACAATAGAAATTCGTTAGAAATACGACGAAACATTCTAATGTGCGAACGAATGGCATCTCAGATGAAATGTCCAAGATTTCTAACCCTCTCTGTAAATCTTACCTACATTCAGAAATCTACGACATTAATGTCTCAGTAATGTCACGGAGTCCCAAATCCAAAAAAGAAAATTTGCTTCAAATAAATTCCACTAGTTGGCGTGATAAGCAGATTTGTTATTGAATTGGGTGTAAAATTAAGTTTTTCTAGAATTGATCATAAAAAATAACTCAATATAGTTAAGAAAAGGCTAAGCAAGCAAATGTTGAATGAGATAAGATATCCATCTAAGATAAGATATCAACTAAGATCTATTTACGTACACGAATTTGATCCTAAAACGTCTTATTCTAACCTTTCCATGCTCCAGGAAGCCATCCCCCTCCGCATCAAAGGCCTCTACATAATCAACCAGCCATTCATCTTCGAGATGGTCTTCAAACTCTTCAAGCCTTTCCTGAAGGAGAAGCTTCGTTCCCGCATCGTGTTCATGGGCAGCGACAAGAAGATGCTGCATGAGTACATCAGTCCCAAGTGCCTGCCCGACCAGTATGGAGGCACCCTGAACATTCCAAGTGTCACTGGAGGACAGTGGCTCGAACTACTCCTCATGTGCGATAAGGAATTCAGTGGTAAGTACAAACAAACAATATAAAAACACAATAAAATTTGACTTGTAAATAGTAAAGTAGTGTTACGTGCCATCACACTAATATTATACAAGCGAAAGTTTGTGAGTGTGTTTGTATGTTTGTTACTTCTTCACGCTTAAACGGCTGGACGGATCTGGATGAAAATTGGCACAGAGATAGATTATATTCAGGAATAGCACATAGGATTTATCACGGGAATATGTTTCCTCGGGATACTTTTCGATTGTCACGCGGGCGAAGCCGCTGGCTGAATCTAGCTCTTCATAATAATTCATTTGTAGGCTGAAGCTGCGGTCCAAAGATGGATGTATTAACGTGTCATACATTAATCCTTACGTGCATGAACGTGAAAATGATATTAATATAGTACCTCTAAATTAATTTAATATGAGATGGATGTGCAGAATGACGAGAGTGGATAAAGTGAAAAATTTGTGACAGAAAAGTTGAAAGTAATCCGTTTGTCCTGGTATGGTAATGTGATGAGGAGAGATGAAACATATGTTATTAAATAAATTATGAATATAAATGTGGATGAATGGAGAGGGAAGGGAAATGCCAAAGAAGAGATGGATAAACTGTGTGAGAAGTGACATGAAAGAAAAGAGAATCAGTGGATTGTGTAGGAAAAAATATGAAAGAAAAGGAACTTAATTATATGACAACATGACGGTTAACTGGGGAGTAAGGAATTAATGAAAATTATTTGCAGGGAGCTAACTCAACTTTAAGTTAAGCTGACCTTTGTTAACAGACCCTATTTAAGACTGTATAGCATTGTATATATTGTGTAGGTACAACAAAGAATTAAGTAGGATAGAAGCAGAGTTTCGCTAACGGCAGGAAGATGACAAATCATGGCTTACTTGGTATCTAACGTTTTGTTGTATTTTGTTACAGCGATCAACTCATATGGATACAAAAAGAAGTAAAACCTGCGCGGGCGCACAGAGTGACATGGACGGTTTTATGCAATGTGATAATGAATACGCATATCGTGATAATGAAACTTATATTATTTAGATGATTATTATACGTACAAACCATAGTTTTAAGGCCTTAGCCATTGGCATTTTTGTGTACGTGGAGTTTATGGTGTAGAAATAAGTTAGTCGAGAATTGTATTAAGTATGTGATTTATATATGCCTGAATTTTTTTATTTCATATGCATTTGGTAGTATGTCGGACCAATATGAGTTTATGTTGAATATTTTTTTTTGCATATCTTCTTTTTAGCTCAATAATTAATAGGTATTTTTTAAAGCTGTAAATTGAGCTATGATTCCAATGTATTTGGTATTAGGTAATTTCATAAGTACGTATGTAGAACTTATTGGATGTTCGCAAAGATATTTCTTGAGACACATTTCGTAAATAAAGCAGGCTGTGATTTCCTAAAATGTGCGATATTATTGATATTAAGCTTCAAGGCAGCACAATATTGCTTAATCATATACGAGCTTACAAATTATATAAAAATATTTTCAATATCTATATCAATAATGGACAATAACATTATCAAAAAAATATATAATTTGCACATTGCGCGCTAAGCTGTACTGAAAAATTTAAGTAGCCCTATATTTAAAAACGCAGGCAAATTACGAGTCCATGACACAATTAAATGATATTATATTCGTAAGTAGATAAGTATACATTAATTTATAAAGAAATTGTATTATCAAGGGTAGTTCTAATGTATTTGAATACTTACTTAAAAGACAAGTTAAGTTTGTAACACTCATTAGATATACTTACCCAATATACCTACAAAGATGAATGTCACAAATAATATGTATTTTTATAAATTCTTATTACCTATATAAAATAACATTTATATTAAGTTACAAAAAGCGGTTTTATTATACCACTTAAATTGTCCCTTTATTTATTAAGTTAGTATAAAAGGTACCAATAAAGGAATAATAAAACAATTTTATATTTAAAAAACTGGTTTCTTATTTAATAACACCAACCACGTTGTACTTTTAACTTATATTATTACAAAAATAAAAGATTTAATTATTCTTATTTTTATTTAGGGTACCTATACAATTATTTTAGATTCATATAAAATCATAAAGCATTCATTCTTAAATAATTCTTAATGTATACTTTGCCTTATTATTAAAAATGCAATAATAACATTCCTAATTGATATTTCGCGAGTCCTTAACTTGAGCGTTTGAGTTCCATTTTGTACTTGATCGACAAACTGTATTCTACGCCTTGTTATTGTTCACGTTCTGGACGTAGCCGTAAGAGTTCGCCACTGAAACAGAAAGGTTTATTTATGGTCAATGTATGTTTAAGCTATGGAAAGAACGCGCCTGATATTCAACAGCATCCGATTAGATGAATGCCTTACCATGACGAGTCAAAACTATCATGGTGCGACTGGGAAATAGGGAAAGATGTTTACAAGTCATGTACATCTGTCCCTTACGCACATTCGATGTAACCTTGCTCTAAGAGCTTATGGTTAACCCCCAGAATAGCCGACCCCAACTTAGTAGGGCTGAGGTTTTATGCAGATGGTTTATGTTCAATGTCAATTTTCGAGTCGCAATCCATCATCTACCTCTTGTCCTCCTGTTCTATCCCCAAAACATGCAGGCAAAGTGGCCTATGCGCTGCCACCAAGGATGCCGTGGAAGTTTTGGGCCACGTACATTTGAAAGGCAGTCGTGCCAGCCACACGAGGAAAGATAATGTCTATTTTACCACATTATTACTAGTGAGTAGGCAGTGGCCTATAGCCATTCCTACCATGGTCTACGCTATGAGGAAGCTTGGACAAGTAAGATACAGTAGGCCATCCTTCGGATAGCTACCAAGTCGCCTTTCACTCAACAAATTAATGGACGAATGCGTCATTGCCGAATAATAACTGCGCATAGTGACGTAGATGCGATTATACTCGTATGACGCTTATCCAGAATAAAACAGTTATAAAAATACCAGTCACGTCTGCATTCATCATTATAGTGTGGTTGTTGACATTATATTGTTGTACAATGTCCACTAAATTTATGAGATGAAAGTACGAGAGGTATTCAATCTCCGAACTCCATATTCTACATGCAATAATTGAACAGGACAAACCCCATCCCGCTTTCACTTTCTCCAAGCTTTCGGGTTATTGGACGATTCGCACGAATTTAACTCGCCCGAAATGTGCGAATCGACCCTTTTTAATAAAATTATTTTTTCTGTGGCGATTCGCACGAAGTTCATTTATTGATGTGCAATCGACCACTCCAAAATTATTTAGTAGGCAGACAGGGCGTATTTAGGCAGGGGTTATTTAAAATAAGTGCCACGTAGCAAATGAAAAAAAACAAAAATCATCAATCACATTACCCGTTCCAGGATTCGAACCCACTCACTGATATCAGCAGTCACACTTACAACAACTAAACCAACATGAAAGTCAAATCAAGATACTCACATTTATAGTCCTCCTCGTAATGCCTCAACATCTTCCAGAGTACATCACCAGTGATCTCCGGCTCAGGCAACAGACCGCCATGCCGCTTCCTCAAAGCCTTAGGGTCCACGTGCTCCATCAGCGAGTTCATGTTGGTACCGTGGAAGTGGACGCGAGAGCGCAGCTTCTCTCGCATGAACGGCTTGAAGATGGCGAACAGCATGTTGAAGATGTACGGCTGGTTTATGATGTGGACCGCCTTCACGCGGATTGGGACTGATTCCTGGAATTAGCAATTGCTGTTATAGACTCGATCATTTTTCATTAATAATTTTTAAGTATTGTGACTATACTGTTTTGATTTTAATTGAGTTGTTGTCAATTTAATTATAAGAGCAGATGTCAATTTTAGTGTACCTACGTAATTGAAATGGATCAATGTTATTTTGGGTTTTAACAATTTTTATTTCATGTTTATGAGTGTAATACATGTAGATATTATCGACTGAAGAGCAGTGGTGGCCCAGTAGTAACGGCCCCGACTCGGACGGTAACGGTCGTAGGTTCGAACCCAGGCAGGCGCAATACTTTGTGTAAATTATTTCATCACCACTGCTCTAAAAATGGTGAAGGAAAACATCGTGAGGAAACCGCCACGTCCTAGACCCGAAAATTCGAAGACATGTGACATCCACCAAACCGCACTGGGCCCGCGTGGTGGATTATGGCCCATTCCTTCTCACACAGAGAGGAGGCCTGTGTCCAGCAGTGGGAACGTTAAAAGGCTGATGATGATGATAATGGAAATTCGTAAGTGACGATCCCAAGGTCCGCGGGCGCGGGGGACCTAAGGAGCAGCGGGGGTGGTAAAAACTGCGCGCGGGACGGGAGTCACCTGATGGGAGCGTTGTCCTGACATCGCGCTGTCACGTCATTGGGTAGTAACGTCCCCCACCACCCGCGCGAACCATGGGAGTGTCACTTACGAATTTGCCAAGCTATAGTTACGTCTGAAATAAATTAATTATATATTATACTAGCTACGCTACGCTTGGGAGAGGCCTATGTCCAGCAGTGAACGTCTTTCAGCTGATATGATGATGATTATACTAGCACTTCGCGCGTGAGTTCGTTCGCATGATCCGTATTTTATCCTACAGATAACTTTTTAATTTCACCCCCCTAAAGGTTGAATTTCCAAAAATCCATTCTTAGTGCTCCCCTACATCATAAAAAGAAGCCCTGTACAGTAAAACTCTTCAAAAATCTTTAACACCCTCTAAATCGTCTTTTAGGAGTAGTTTTGAAAAACTAATATGAAAACCTAAATATGTTTACTTAGGTTAGTATTTATGCCAAGTTTCAAATATATAAGCCCAACAAATTTCCACATTCCTCCTCAGGGGTAGAATTTCCAAAATACGTGAAATCTTTTTATCAACCAAAAGCGTAAATCTTTAATTTCACGTGTCACACTTAAAAGCGTAGAAATTTCACACAAACTTTCTACCCTCTTTTTACCTCCTTAGGGGTGGTTTTTGAAACCAATAAATACATGAATTCTTTTTATCAATCAAGATTCGAGTATAAATCTAAAAGTTCAGCAGCCTTATTGCGTAAGTGAATACGGCAACGCAAAGGGTTTGACCGCTATCAATCGACCAATCACATCGCGTCATTTTATACGAGCTTTAAACTCCCCTTTTTACTCCCTTAGGGGTAGAATTTCCGAAATAAAAAAAGTCATTATTTTTTTATTAACTAAGAGCGTAAACCAACAATTTCAGATGTTTTACCTTCCAAACTGAAGAAAAATCACATTTATTTATTTAATACTTCATGCACAAAAACGTACGAAGGTGGACTTAATAAAACAAATAAATACTTGAATTAATTATTTTTGACTTAATTTTCAAAAACCAATAAATACATGAATTCTTTTTATTAATCAAGAGCGTAAAAATCCTTTGTTTGTGCGCACTTACGTCACTTGAGGAACCGCCGATATTTCGTGATGAGTGAGTGAGTGACCTTTCGTTTTTATATATAGATTGGATACCTACCAATAAGGTTCTCCCCACCCCCTCTAAACCAATAAGGTTTTGATATGTGAAGAGGGTTTTGGTTTTGCTCTCCAATAACATGGTAATAATAACCGTCCTTTATGCATTTTGACACCTCCCAACGAAATACTCTATATTCTATTCCTATAGAGTACTATAGACATAAGACAGTCATATCAAAATTGTGCATTTGCTACTCTATCTGCATCCCAAAAGTACTAGCTACTATATTGGAATGTTACCGGTTTGTTACAAATGTAACTTTTGAACTGCATTCTTCAATCAATTAAATTCATGGAGTTGTCTGTAGGTACCAGTCGTATATAGTCATATATCCGAACAGTACATTCATTTTGTTAATGACCCTCGGCAAGCTTCGTGTTTTGTCAGTTCTCAGATTTCTATCAGTTGTCCTTTGCATTTGTTTCAGACCGGATGCTCTCAATTAACTTGGAAGTATAAAAAAGTTGTTAATACTCTTTTAACATAAAGTATTTTATTAAAAAAATGTGAGGAAAGCTGCTATTTTTAATTAACTTCTTAAAAGTATGAGGTTATCAATTCAACTGTATTTTTTTTTTGTTTTACTTAAGAAGTTTTTACTAGGTGAACCGATTTTTATGATTCTTTTTTTACTTGAAAGCTGGTGAAAAACAAACTTATCACGTCAGCAGGGGCGCTACGGTTTTGATTTTCATCAAGATCTGCTAAAGAACTTTGGAGATATTCATCAGAACTCTTCAATAAACGACGTCAAATCAGTCGGGATAGCTGCAATCGCATGTTTGTTTAATGTTTACATCATTTCATAACATAACATCACACAGGTGTGAACAGTTCATCCTGGTATACTCTCATTCCACCGGATTTGTTTAAGTTTCATGTTATTGGGTTAATCTATTCTGGCATCATTTTGAGCATTAAAGCTACCTACGTGGTACATTAAGTACCAAAACTAAAAAGTGAAAAATAAAAAACAATAATTACAGTTATTTTTCACTTTGTAGTGTTTTTATTTGGAAGTCAGTTGTAATTTTTGTAGAAAAGTTTTTTATTACAGTACTATATATTACACCCGGAAATTAAAGCAAAACCACACTAAAGTACTTATTAGTTCTGAATTCTAATTATTATACACGATATCTAATATAAATTAGCAATCGTTTGTATTCGGAAATGCGATGATTACCGAGGGACATTAAGAAAATAGTTATACTGTAAATCGGCAGATACCAATACCTGCTATTTTTGTCTGTCTATCTAGTGCTAACAGCAAACTTGCTAAAAGAATTCCAGTGAGTTAAAAGCTGACTGTTCTCAATTTCATGAACTACAAAACTACTTTCCAATTTCTTAAACAAAATCTATAGAAACATGACCTAGAAATGCAGCTGACTGGTCGAACAGGTAGTTGTCTGCCAGCCCACTTCACGAGTTGCCTTCATTGCGTAATGTATCACTACAGGTCAACGGCCCCTGTTCGAGTAGCAATATTATACCTAATAAAGTTTGGACAAACATCGCAGCGAGAAATAATTGAGCATATTGCGTTTCAGACTGACTGGCGAGCTAGTCAGATATAATAATTATTTGGTATTTATGAAACGCTTGTAGCACAAAGAATATCCATTATACAAATCTTAAATTTCAATGTCTAGTTTCCAATTCAACTCTATCATTGCAACAGTAAAAAATATGGTATTACATAACTTTTTTTTATTTATCGATAAGCTCGCGTTTGACCACTATCTCGCCTGATGGTAAGCGATGATGTAGTCGACGGTGAAGCACGCTTGCCTAAAAGTAACCTATTCACTCTTGACTTAAAGACCCCCAGGTTGTAGCTATCAGGAAACAAAGACTCCAGCAGGGAGTTCCACTCCTTAGCTGTGCGCACAATAAAAGCAATCGCAAAACGTTTTGTAGGTATGGGTGGGATGTCCACCATGTACCGGTGGCACATTGCCGTACGTCTTGTTGTCCGATCGCCATCGAATCGAATTTATGATGGCGTTTTGACAAACTCCCCAAACATAAGTACCTAATTCATTAAATAATCAACTAATGAAATATTTTAATTACCTACGGACCTTTGACTGCCCTTGAACATGATAATAGAGTTTAAAGAAGATAATCTATACAATAAGCAACGTAAGAAAGATAATCTTCCGATTAAAAACATATGCACTATGCAGGTGTCCATTATCGAGCTAATCGTTTCGACTGGTTCCAAACCAAAATCATTGAATGACCCACGACAAAATAATGAGGATCCGTGGTCGTCACAAAAGTTGGCAGAAGCTATGTCAAGGCATTTCATGGGCTCCCACTCATAACTGAAAATTCGCAACGCATCGCAAATATCTGCGAGCTGGCACGTATTAAATATATAGATATCGCGTCGCATCGCATCGCGGTTTTATGTGGGCGCCCTAACGTTCGGTCGCGTATAGTCAAACTTCACTTTACATCAATACTATTATTTCTAAGGTTACTGATCCGTCGACTACAAATGTAGTTATTATGATAATCTTCTTTTTTTAATTAATAAGTATTAACAAGCCTCTTAATACAATGTAGTTTTTTCTTACCTGTATCCAATCAAGCACCATCTTAGCGTAAGACGGCGTGAACTGCATGATGTGTTTAAAGGACAGACCCTTCATGTCGAAAACGCTGATGACACCGCAGATCTGTGTCCGGGGCTCGGCCATCGCCCCCTCCAGCCCCACCTGGATGCCTCGGAACACGTCCTTGAGGGACACCTCTTGTGGGTTCCATCTCTCTGGAAAAGTACCAGCGCAACATAAGCATTGAGGATTGCAGTCGTTCTCATTACACCATTAGTTCAAACGTGAACTGGTTTTGATCACGAGGTTATGTAAAAACCAATAACCCCAAGCTAAAGGCCAGTTTTTCTCTAACTTGCGTCATTACTGTTATGATCTTTTTGCAATTTACGTGATTTATTAAATTAATGATAATAAAACTACTATTAAAAAATGCCATACAAATAAAGTTATGCAAAATAAATATGGAATCGGTTCTTTACGAAATAAAGAGGTTTCGTAAACACACATAGGCAGGCAGGTTAGAATCGTCACAAAATCCGGTATTTTAAGCTTAAAGACGCCATATAACTTGAATAGTATTAGCAGCAAGTACCTATTTAAATTTTCATAAATGTTTGAATCAGTTTGCTGGGATAAGTGGAATACCTATTATAAATTCAGTTTTTAGTTTACGATAGTCAAATATAATTTAAATTCAAACGACAAAGTAGGAGCCAGTTCAATATTAGTTATCCTCTAAGTGAGCTTAGTTAGACCAATAAGGAAATATAACACTTAACAATATTACAATATAAATAAAGGTGTTTCTATTCGACATTAGAAATAAATAGTTTTAGCCTTACTTCACGCACTATTTCATCAATAGTAGATTTCAATTTCATGTGCACACGCCATTCTCGCCCTAGTTACAGTTCTTCTCGTACCTACACGACGCTGCAACTAAATTATAATATACTTGGAAGTGGGCAAACTTTATCATTGCAGTCGAAACGCAACAATAAAAGCCCACATGTTTCAAACGTCATTTTTCAACACAATTACGAAACAAGAATCAATGATATTTCACTAACACAATATTTTGTTAGAAATGCTTGTGAGAAATTAGTAATTAGTTATTGTTAGTACCGGATTTATTTTCTTCCCTGATGGATCCAACCCAACCTTATTATAGATGAAACATTGAAAAGGGCTAACCTAAGCACTTTGCCGTACGAATGCGGAACTGGAAAAAATTATCGCACTGCGCGTAAAATACACTACTTTGCAAATGACAGAAACCAGTTTTAGATTGTGTTAAATAAAAATACTTTGGCACAACCATACAATGTTACGTCTTTGCCCACGAGTGGGGTAGTTAGGCTGGTAAAAAAATTGATAGACTTATGATTAAAGTAATGGGAACTAAACACCAATTCAATATTCACAGAGCGTATTTAAATCGATGGCATAGCTTATGCGCGCACGCATCGGACCTACCATAATAATTGACACCTCCAGAATTGACATGTTGTTGCAGTTTTGTATAGCAAGAAAGAAATATGCAAGGTTGTTATAAAATTAATAACTCGTCAATTTGCCAACTTGTTATTTATTTGAATTGTTTTGATTCAACTATATGCTGCATAGGCACAGTTTTAAGTATTTTTTTATGAAAATGCGTAAGTTATGCCTTATATAAACGAAGACCAACTCTAACTCATTCTTTCTTTCTGCTGTCAGTCTCACATACTATTTATATTCTGTTTGTTTTATTTGTAAAGGTCCATACACACATATCAGGGCCGTGCCCGGGACGTGCCCGGGCCCGTGCACGGACCTGTGTGAACGATGTCATATAAAATGTTCCCACCGATATTTTTTTGAGCCCCTGACGGGACCCGGACCTGTCCCGTCCCGGGCACGCCCCTGATATGTGTGGATAGACCTTAAGTCGTCCATAATTTGATAAATAAATAAAAAACTAGTTTCTGTCGTGAAAAGGTGTCTTATTATCCCCAGGGAACTTGCTAACGCATGTGTTTTATCAAAATCTGTTCAGCGGGTTGTACGGACAAACCTAACAGACATACATACTCGCATCTATCCGTAGTCAAATAGATATCATTACTCAAGCATGACGAATTGCCAAGCGAAGCAAACCTGTGCGGTACACCGCAAGCTCATGGCGAGCTTTAAATCTACATTTAGATACTGCAGGCGTGAATAATAAAACCTGTTTGCAAAGGATTCGCAGGTAAAGATCTTTCCCACCTACCTAATGTTTTGGGTACGGGTTTAACCAAACCATATCGTGTCATCGACATTGGTGGCAACGTCCAAATTTTTCATTAAGTTTAAGAAGCTGCCGAAAATATTGCTTTATGGAGTTAAGAAGATTTTGTGTGAGGTTTAATTGTGATTTCCTCGGAAACAAATTATTTACGACTAGACTAGCTGTTGCCGGCGCGGCGGCTAAGCCCGCAATGAAGGTCGGAACAAAACTCATCCTAGGGCAAACGTAACTGGGATTAAAGGCATACCATAACCATAATCAAGATCATGGTCTACCCATGTGCCAAGTTTCATTCAAATCTCTTTAACTACTGAAAGCACGATTGATTAAAAAAAACAGACAACGAAAAATGTATTGGGAGTCGACAGAAAATCCATCTAATTTGTAATTTCTGAGAAAGAGGAGGCTTATGAATTATTTCTGAAATTCATATTAATGATACAAGTATGACAGTTGGAGTTTGATGTTGAATATGCTAAAATTTTACGGCAGATGTCTATGGTAGTGTTTAACGGATGCAAATAATACCAACCTCCAGATTCAACCAAAATAATTCGGCGTCCGTGCTGGTCCCGCGGCGCCAAGATGGAAACAATTGAATGTTCGAATGGAGCTCGAATGGCCGAGGGCAGCAGATCCCGGCAGTAGTCCGCGTGTGAGAGC
Organism: Anorthoa munda; assembly: GCA_945859665.1. Taxonomy (NCBI): domain Eukaryota; kingdom Metazoa; phylum Arthropoda; class Insecta; order Lepidoptera; family Noctuidae; genus Anorthoa; species Anorthoa munda. The sequence continues at coordinate 40,869,457 of OX243897.1, read as the reverse complement.
CTGAACTTGTAGTATGCTTGAATCTATAATGATAACAAAATCAAGTTGGTATTAACATAACAAACATGCCTGTTTTCTTAGCAGCCTAATTGCTTAAGTGAATTCGGCAAAGAACACGTATAGGTAAGGGTGACGACACCTTTAAAATAATGACTTTCGTATTGCGTACTATACTCGAAAGGGGATAGGGTCATGGAAAGGATATGTAAATTCAACTCATGGGGTGGAGGACGTTACCGCGGCCCTGGCACAAGCAACTGAAGGAACAGGGTAACGGCAGAACAGGGGTAGCAGAAAAAATCTGACACACCCGCCCGCTTCACCCAGAGTGGGCGAAGTCATTGAATGACTACACTACCAAAAAAAAATGCATGGAGCACGTGCCCTTTCTAAATTAATTACATAATACCGAAAACGAGTGGAGTTGGAGTTGTTCCCTTTGCCCTGCCGAACTCACTTAACCAATTAGGCTGCAGGTGTCTCTTGAACAGGCATTTCATCAGTTATGTTTAAGTATCATGTCCTGTATCTATCTGTCTATCTATGTAAAAGGAAACGAACTTATTGCCATGAAACGGGCACGGGCGGCCAACACGAAATTCGAGATAGTATAACTTATTAACACTTTGCCCGACTCAGGCATCAAATCCAGGATCTTGCGTTAACACTCACGACTTCTAGACCAACGAAACAATAACAACTTAGGGCTTGAGTGTTTGCTACTTCGTTACTACGTTCCATAAGAGTTAAACAAATACTGAACTTAAAATTCTTAATTCAGAAATCGGGGTGTTAGGCAGATCCTTAACGTTTTACACGCCTTTTTTGCTTGGAAAAAATTGTTATGAGAACGTTGCAAAGAATATTAAGTGCTTATGCGCTTATAATTAACAAAAACTATGTACAGCAGTTCACAAAAAGCACTTATTCAAATGCATGACGTCCATATCTACCTATAAAGGGTGAGTTTCCAAATCCAAAACTATAAGGAATTAATAAAAGGAGTTACGAGGCCGATTTTGATGACAACAAAAACTGCATCATTGGATTTTTGAAAAATCTATATTCCTAACCAGGAATCGAACACATAGATTTTGAAAAAAAAAACACATGCTGTATTATTACCTCATTCGATAGTGTCGCTAATAAGGACCAAATACTGTGAAATAATAGGGCTCATTTTTGACAAAAAATACTTTTTTTTTGTAGTAAATCTGCGAAGACTCGTACCATGCAATTGATGACATGAAAAAATCTTTGGAGAGTATTCTAAACGGAAACTAAATTATTGTAATGCTAAAGGTAGTACGAGTTATTTGATCCGGTTATTTAAAAAAAAAATAGCCATTATTTTATCAGTTACGGTTTAATAGGGAGGTACCTAACGTAGGAAAGCCCTTTCCTTAAGTTTGCGTTGAGTTTTTTTTCCATTGAGTTTATTTAGCTATTTATCATAGATTCGGATTTGGCCATCCACGTCCACTTGAAAAACTCACCATGTCTAAATGTAGTAGTACCTACCTACACATAGCAATAAAGTATTAAAATGTTATTCAAACATAGCGGTCATCACAATTCTGTCCATTGACGTGCTAAGTGTTCTAAAAAGCATTCATATAAGCGTATCATAGATGCTAATCAAACAAGTAAATATTAGTTAGTTATCTAAAGACAAACCTTTTTAAAAGCACTTTCTGGATAAAACTTGCATGGCCTGAGAAACTTCAGAAGGTAATCATCTTTCTCGATGGGAACATATAGGGATGGCTCCTCTGAAAAGAAAGAATATACTGTTTAATCTGAGAAAGAATACATATCGTTTCAATATCATGTTTGCCTGAAAATTCCCATGAAACATCAAAATCAACTATATATGGTGGCATTAGAGTAGATAATAGGATTGTCCAGTTTAAATATATAAAGCGCTGAATCTAGAACAAGTTCAAGGGCAAGTGCGAAGTAGCAAGTCGACTTGCTACAGGCTAGTGTTCCAACTCATAAATTCCGTAGACTCAGCACTTAAGGACCGTACATCGATTATTGTGTAAGTACAAAAAAAAACTTTTTTACAAAAAATTACAACCGACTTCCACTACAAAGTTATAAAATAACTTCAATTTCGGAAATCGGTGTTCCTGTTTTCGTTACTTCATTTTTTGACACCGCCATCAGAAATTGAAGTTATTTTTTGCTGTGTAGTGTTTTTATTTGGAAGTCGGTTGTATTTTTGTTTTTTAAGTTTTTTATTTTTCACTTTTTAGTGGTTGATAATGGACATTTTCTATAGTAAGTATAATGCCCAGAGTGATGCCAGAATAAATTACCCGAATAACATGTAACTTGAACATAACCGATGGAATGAGAGTGTACCAGGGTGTACTTTACACATCTGCGTAGCCGTTTAGAGCATACTGTCGTGATGGTATGTTATGTAATGGTGTAAACAATAAACAGACATGCGGTTGCAGCAATCTCCAGAGATTTGCCGTCATTTATTAAAGATTTATGTTGTATATCGCCGAAGTGCTTCATCAAATCTTTACCAAATTTAAATGGAATCATGTCGGAATAACCTTCTTTCGAACAAAAAAAAAATATGACCACTCGGCCGAATACATAGTTAAAAAAAAGTTGAACATCCGAATTGAGAGCCTCATCCTTTTTAGGAAGTCGGTGAAAAAACGATTGCGATAAGTGACGAGATCACATGAGTAACACCATGACAACCAATTGACACCATATAACAATGACTTGCACAGTTTAATTCTGCCAAACCTGTTCTGTCATCGGACAACAGCATGTACGGAAGTATATAGGTGTTCCGTGAGAGCTATAATTTGGGGGTATTTAAGTCAAAAGAGAATAAGTTACATCTAGATAAGCGTGCTTCATATTCAACCATATCACTTACCAGTGAGATTGTGGTCGTAGCCTATCAAGACAGAGACAGAGCCAAAATAAAAACGGTGGCAGTAAGATTGACCAATACACACAAAATACACAGCTACTGGTTTTTACCCGACTGCCAAAGCAGGGTAATGTGTTTATCAGTATATGTATGTATGTTTCTTTCTATGTAGCGTTCCAGAGACCAAATGCTTTAGCCGATTTTGATAATTCTTACGTCAATCGATTCGTCTTAACCTTGCGAGTGCCACTGGCTACATTAAAATTGGAAAATATATAAATGGCGGATTTTGGGTGCCACATTGTGGGGGCCCTATTTTTTAATTCTTCAATAACCATCGTGTGGGGTATCAAAATAAAGGGTTTTAAGAGGTGATTTCAAAAATATATACCGCTTATATGTTTAAATGCGATAAGACCACCTTTGTACCCGTATAAACAAGTTTTCTTGTAAATGAGTATACATTTTATGGTGTACAATAAATAATATTCTATTCTGAATGTACCTAATTCGAAAAAAAAAGTTATAAATAATAAAAATCATAAAACCCGATTGGTTAAGAAGCGAACTAAAAAGACGTAGGTAAACAAGAAGAAAATCATGCTGTGCAGTCGGAGGATACATCTGGTTTTGGTCAGCCAGTTCGCGAATATATATATGTGTGAAGAGAAAGCATAGAGTTTGAGACATCCTATAATAAATTATAATATCTGAGATTCTATTAATAGGCAACGTGCAAACAACAACAAGATACAAGATAAGGCCTATATTAATACATGACATTAAACATTAATTAATCTTATCTTACTAATTATGGTTAATCATGAGTTGCTTTAATTTATCAAATACAGTAGCATCTATTCATTAGCGTTATTTTATTTCTCCTCACTGAAGCGTGTCTGTTGGAGGCATAAGTAACTTTCCTATACTAGTGTGAAGTAACGCACGATAATTAGAAATCGTGTAACCAGTCCTTTTCAATGATAGTATGGCGATACAAGTTATATGTTGTGCGACAACTTGGATCGCGTTGTTTAATTCGTTCATCTAATACACACAAAATAGCCTTACTCTAAGAGCTTATGGTCACCTCCCAGGTCATTCATTATTATGGATGTATTAACTTTACTCCTCAAAAGCATTTATTTCAATTAGATCATTAAACGGCAATTTTAAATAATAATAATTAACTCTAGTCGTCCATTCGCAAAGGCGAATGACTAGAATCAATCTGTTATGGAGAAGAACGGATAAGAAATTCCAAAATTTATCTTTTCAAAAAAAAGTGTTTTTCAGTATTTTGTATACTATACATTAATTAATTATATGCGAGGACGATGCAACAAGAATAGCAGAACTATACAGTTTTCTACCAATTAATAAAAATGACAAATAAGGTTATTTATTTATTTAGACTTCATGCACAAAAGGTACAAAGGCGGATTTAATGCCTTAGGCGTTCTCTACCAATCAACCAGAAACAACATGGCAGGTACATTGTAAAATATTTGGCAAACCAGTTATTAACATACTAAAAAGGTCAAATAAACGTACATTTATATTGAATATAATATGTACCTATATAAACCCTAACATAAATATTAATTTAAAGGTAGAGATAGCTACATGGCGTTCACTTATTTACAAACAATACTAGATTGTAGTTTATGACTTAAATCTCGTATTATATGTTTAAGGAAAAAACTCCATCTCTTGTAACACAGTATCTACTATCGCAGGAGACCAGCATCTAACTACAAACGTTTCTTGATAATTATATATTTAATATTATACCAGCTGACCCGTCAGATGAGAATCTGTCCAAACTGAGTTCATACAAAAATTCATTTTCACTTATTCTCGAATTTTGAAATTTTTCGAAATGCTTTCCCAATTTTCTGTATCTAAAATCCTCAAATATACAAAAAAAATGCCAAATTAGCCCAGCCACCCTCATGTGACGTGTTAGCAAAGATCATAATTATGCAGATTATATTCATTGATCGCATTCGGAACAGTATTCTTCGTTCCAAAACATAAATCGCAGACGTAGGAAAAACAGCCGCCAAAATAAAGTGGTATTGGGCAGGCCACATCTGCCGCATGTCGCAACAGAATTGGGCAAAAGTAACCACTGACTGGATTCAGAATAACAGGAACCGGCGACGCGGTAGGCCCAGAAAGAGATGGCGTGACGAATTAGACGTCTATCTGAAGGATTGGATATCGTCTATCAGATGTAGCAAGAGACAGGAAAAAATGGACAGACGGAAGGGAGGCCATTGCCCTGCAGTGAGACATAACAGGCTCATAATGATAAAATATTAATATATATTATAATGTCTACAAAGAACTATACTGTCGTCAACATTTTTATAGTCATTGAGATAAGAAGAACTGATGCGCAGTCTGCCTAATAACTTACAAACTTGCAGTAAATGTCGACAGAAATACGAAAAACGTACCCGTAAACTAGAGTAAATGCCCAGCAATAATTTTAAACGTTTGCTAAGCAGCATTCAGGAATCTGCCTCTGACGTGTCGTAACTATCATGGTTCCACTGTGAAAGAGAGACGGAGCTATACAGGACGAACAGCACTATCCCTTTTTTATAGTGGAATCATGATGGTTTTAACACGTTGTAGTACGGCCCCAGCTGTCTCTTATATCATCACAAGTTTTATATTAATTAAGACGTATAATATGTTTAAAGAAACAAAAACGCGAATAAATGGTTCTCTTTTGTTCTCTATGAACATTACTAATTGTATGCGATTCCTTCCTTATTGATTAAAGCTTGCTATTTTTTTTATAGCTGAAACAATAAAATTAACTGACGACCAAGGTGAAGCTCATACATAAAGAAGCTCATAGATATTTATTATTATAGTACATGGAAGCAATTAGAGGCATCTTTGAAAGATTATCTCGATACTCAACAATTTTTTATAATTTATAATGGCAGCTCGCAACTCGATATTACATATAAATTACTTCGCAGTTTTTTTTTTGTCGAGGCTTATTCCACAGGGCATAATTAGCCTGTAGCACTAAAAATTCATATAGCATCTGGCTTTTTTTTGTAGATAAGCTCGCGCTTGACCTCTATCTCACCTGATGGTAAGTGATGATGTGGTCGACGGTGTAACACGCTTGCCTAGAAGTAACCTATTCACTCTTGACTTAAAGACCCCGAGGTTGTATCTAAAGTTAATGGATTTAAGTAATCTAATCAGTACTTCTACAAGTAAAATTTAAAAACCTCCGACACGATATCTTGCGCAAAAACCCCGATTCAAACAGTAAAACCCCCATATCTTTTGAACGGCTGAACCGATTCAACCATAGCTAAGAACACTCAGGATAATGTCACCTTCCAAACAAAAAAAAACTAAATCAAAATCGGTTTATACGTTTAGGAGCTATGCTAGCACACGCAAATACACAGGTACACACGTCAAACTTATAAAACCCCACTTTTTCCGTCGTGGGTTAAAAATAACGTATTTTCCTTCTTTGTAACGCACATTTATAATATTAATTAGAAGTTTAGATGGCATATAGTCTAACAGAAGATAAAATCTTGTTTCATGTTGTATTCGGTAATAATATGCCTTCCATACCTGTCAAATTCAGACAAAAAAAAAAACAACTTAAGTATATGGACATAATGCTAGTCATGCTTATGAATGAGTTTGCTCTTTATTTATAAACTGGTACTCAAAGCAATCTTGGGAACTCAAATATTATAATGAATAGGTAAATAGCGATTATATCATAAATTTGCAAAAGTCTTGTGGACAATGCCTAGTTTTCAATAAAAAACTAGCCCTAAACCGGCAACTCTTTCTTGGGGCATATCAACAAAAAAAGGCTTAATTAATTATACTTCCTACCTAAGCTTATAGCTTAGGTATAATTTAATTTCAAGTTCATGTAAATAAATTGCCGTACCACCGGGGGTAATAATTCAATAGGTAAAACATCTTTATAGAACATTAAGTGTAATCAATATAAACATCCACCGTATGATTGAACACAAGCATGAACCGGTTTTTAAATGTCGGAAAGTATCGGTTAAATTGAGCAATGATTTAGTATTATAGTATAAGTACATAGATGGTGGATTTGGAGCCAATGCCTACCGTAGAGAAACTTATTACTATTCTTTTCGTCAATGAAAATTTCAACCCTAGGCTAGGCGCTTATGTACAAGGAGTGTTGTGAACTGCTAATATTTTTTGTAAACCAAAGCCGCACATAACTTCATCCTACTTAATTTTCACCTTTACTTGTCACTTGTTTTAGAACTACAATATCAACATTGGCATAAATTGCGTCAAACCCACATGTGCTCTAATAGTACATTGTGATACAAGGGTGGAAAGTAAGTTTTAATGACACGAGTTTGCAATAACCTACACGCCCGTGTATCACACGATATTTTTCAATACTGTTGTGGGAAATAGTAAAAACAATTCAAAGAATTAGATTTGTTAATTCACAAAAAAATAAAATTTTCGCGCGTTTTTGCACCTGGACATATTTTTTTTACAACGAAAACAGGTTATACAGCCTATTCGATTTTTGACAAATGTTCATGTGAAAATAATTAAATTGAAACAGGTAATTAAATATATTAAACAACCATTTAAAAGACTTTTGAGAATTAAATGCTAAAACGTACGGAATCATTCATTTTTCCTCGTATAAAATCTATTCCATTTTATTATATGTATGAAAACTCCTTGCTACTAAACTTTTTTAAATTGACTTATAACTAAAGGCGCGTTTTTGCAACTGGACATTTTTTACAACGAAAATAGTCTATACAGCCTATTCGATTTTAGACAAATGTTGATGTGAAAATAATTAAATTAAAACTGGTAATTAAATATATTAAACAACCATTAAAAAGACTTTTGAGAGTTCAATGCTAAAACGTACGAAATCATTCATTTTTCCTCGTATAAAATCTATCCCATTTTATTATATGTATGAAAACTCTTTGCTACTAAACTTTTTAAATTGACTTATAAATTTAAAACTAAACTGCAAAACTAATGATCGAGCTCGTAAACAAAAGTCACGACCGCGTAACAGAAAGATGCCTATTCATAAGATTTAATTTTCGAATCATAAAACATCATCATTCGATCTCTGAAAGTACGCCATGTTTAACAACTGTATTGAAAACTACATTGCGCCGCGCCGGTACGACGGCGACGCGGCGTCTACGGACGTGGGATGTGGGCTCTACGGTGGTGCTACGAAGCCTCTACGGTAGTGCTACGCGGTGTATTAGGGAGTGCTGCTAAGTTGAGTTTACGACGCGGCGACGGTGCTACGCGCCTTCTATAGCGGTACTACGACGGCTTTACGCTGATGTTACGCGGCGTACGCTCATGAAGAGTACATTTGTGTGCGTAAAGTTATTAAATAAATAAATACGCTATTATTATATTCTATTAATATATTATCCGTTTTGCAAAAACGCTCTTACAAATTGCGAAGTAACTGTTTTTTAAATACGTAGTTTTTTTTAAATGTAAGACTTTAATACCTATTGTGAAATATGAGAGGCCATTAACAACGAAGAGAAATCTTGCTCCTTCAACCCAAACGATTCGCTAATTTCACTAAAACTACACTGATTACTGTTTTGCAGTGTTAATTATAAAGCAGTGTTCTTAAAATAATGTTTAGAGTACTTTAAAGTTTTGTAAACTCACGTCGAGTTCTCGAAAACGGCGGTCTCGGGTTCACCGGTAGTAGGTACCCAATTTACCCAGAATTTTATTATTTTGATTTAAGTATTACTCGTATAAATATAGACAGATGACAGCTAACTAACTTTCCAACCTTGACTTTTCTCATTTTGGTACGTTTTGTAAAAAATATACCTTTTAAATATATAAATATAACTTTATCGTTTCGCAGTTATTAGGTACCTATCTTAAAATAAATATAAACGTTGTTGTATTGCGGTACAGCTATCGTAAGGATAAACAATTCGTTACTGTACAACACGTGCTCGTATTTGTTATTGCCGTTAGTTGTTAATTAGCGAAAATCATAATGTATGTATTTATGTGATGCACTTATCACATAAATACATCATTATGAGATGCATTCAATTATGGTTTTTGGTTAAAGAATTTATTTCTGCATATAACAAAACAAACTGGAAGGTGAATTGGACCATGTTCAGGAGGTACTGAAACATAACGGGTACGTTGTTACTTGTTACTCGGCGAATAAAGCGGCCCAGTCCAAGATGCAAACATCCTGAGGTATATTGTTTTTATTTCTGTAAGTTGGTTTGTACAAACACTTTTACAGGTCGATCATATTTTTTTAAACTAGATGAGGTCGGCGTTTCCTGTCTGACTACTCTGAGAAGAAAGGCCGAAACAAACTCAGAGGTCACAGTCTCTTTTAATAAATCTTCTCGTATAAGCCTTTATTGTTTTGTTATGCAGACAGATTCCGTTTTGTGTGCAAAACAGCAATGAAAATGTCAAGTAAGATGACATGTCATCATTAATAGTATCATTGTTTTCCTCTTATCCCAATTTATTATGTGAATTAGGTAACATTTATTCCCACATAACATTATCAAAGTGTATGTTTAAGAAAAATCTAAAGTGCATTTAAGTTAATAAATGTTACTATAATTTGAATGACTACTTAAACGATAAATTTTCAAAACTCAGGACCTCACAGTGACATCAAGTAATAGAACAATTATGCATGTATCTTTAAATAATTAATCTGTTAAAAGGAATTACATTGAAATAATGTAATCATTATTATATCTTTGGGATTCTTGGGACCCCTAGGGTCCCAGACCTTCGAAAGGCGTACCAGGGGCCGAATCCTACTGGCATAGGCCTTGTTACACATGTAGCTTGAAATGTAAAAACCAACCGACAATTATCCCTGTATGCACTACGCAAGTGCACCCAAGGATAATCCTCGGCTGGTGCAGCACTATTGCAAAATATGGAGACAAAACTTATTGTGCTATTGGTTTGGGAGATTTCGTGGATTGATTTCCTAAAACCATAGAAGGACTATGTCGATCACTGTTGATCTACACGACTATAAAATGGCAGGGGATGACTTGCACACTCAATTAATGGGTCCCCACATAAATAGTCGCTAGCACTTTAGTGACGTAGCGCTAAGGGGGCAACATATACGGAGGTGCTAGAGGAGTGGAGAGGTATACCACGGATATTAGGACAATCCCGGCAGTACGGTCAAGATCCCTACCAGCATCTTATTGAATTACCTTCCTTCCTCCGAGCCCGTTTGCTCTTGCGAATCTCCAGCCAATTAAGGCAAGAGAGAGGTGGGAGCTCTGTTTCCCGTCAGTGTTCACTCCAACCGGCCAATAAAGGGAAGCCGGAGATGTGGGATAACACTTCTCCCTGGAGATCAGGTCCGTGGGGTTGCCACAAAGCCAGCTGGCCACAAAGCTGCCCTGCGGAATGTATCTCTCTTAGTCTGGCCTCACCTTAGGCATGTTTCGGCAAAGTAGAACCTACCGGCACAGACTTAGCGATCATTGAAGTGCGCAAGGTGGGGCGCTAATTATTATTATTATTAAATAAATTATTATTGAATAAATAAATAATCTGTATTAATATAACCTTAAGAAGGACATTACATTAATTTAATATCTTAAAATATTTTTATCTAATTTTATATTTTTCAATGTCAATCTTGATGACTCACATGATTTTATACATTTTGTATGTCTTGCGGTCGAATCACTTGAAACATGTATATCTAATAACACCATTGTAACAGTGTTTACTGCAAAATATTAATAATTTGATTTGATATATATCTACAACAAAAACAACAACAAAACAAAAAACATAGAGACTAAGTAATTTTCCGACTTTCTGTCTACTTTGCGTATAATGTTTAGAGAATGCACCGACGAACTCTCGTTTTGTATTTATAACATTTCTTTCGAGATGTGAAAGGGAAAGCATTAAAATCTCATTTTAATACTAACTTTCGTTTTATACATGCGTGCACTTTGTTATTATGACGTGCCAACTCTCGCTTCACTTGGGTACAATGACTCACATTTTAGAATTTTGTTGTTTCGGCCAGCTTGTTTTGTTTAAAGACTTCAACCAAGTATATAATTATGTACTTAGATTGATTTATTGATTTTGCTTATTGTCTTCAACATCATTATTTTAATGTAAATGTACAAATAAACAATTGTATTATTACATTATATATATACTAGCGGACACCTCGTGGTTTCACCCGCGTAGTTCCCGTTCCCGCGAGAATACAGGGATACAAAGTAGCACATGTCACCCGGGGATAGTGTAGCTTCTCAACGGTGAAAGAATTTTTGAAACCGGTCCAGTAGTTTTTAAAGTTTTGTTACATACAAAAATACAAATCTTTCCTCTTTATAATATTAGTATAGATATAAACAAGGATAATAATTATCAATCAACAGTACATATTTTAACAGAAATATGAAATTTCAAACTCTATTAGATTACTTCACATAATTAAACACAACTTACTATAAAAGATACTTTAAATAATTAACACTTTCAACAATAAAAATTGACGATAGTCACTTTTACTTACGTTATTATAACCTACTTCGCATGCAAGACATATATACCTATATTACAAATACTTGTATATACCTGTAGTTTTCAAATATATTGCAGAAAATAATATATATAACAATTTTATATAAATCTCTACACCAGCATATAATCTTAAAAAGGTTCCTCATAATGTATTGGGTTAATGCCCCAAAACAATTCAGAAATAAATGTTTTTTTTTATACTAAATGGCAACAGAATAAGTAACTAAATGATAAGAAGTAGATAATTAATCACTAAGATAATCGTATCAACAAATACAAAGTACATACTTTCCTAATAATCACTTACTAATAATAATTACTTTATCAATAATTACTTTTATAAATATAAATAAATAGCTTTTTTAACGTTCCTACTGCTGGGACTCAAGCCTCCTCTCATAGAAAGGGAGGGAGCAATAGAAAAGCATAAATAATATAAAATAAATAATTCATAAGCTTGTTAACTCACTTTTTAATAGCTCTCGTAACTCTGTCAAAGCTTGCGCGACCACTTCTGGAGTTTCTCTCAATTCTTTCTCGGCTTTTTCCTTACAGACTTCATCATCTATCGGGTTAAGCTCCAACATTATTTTATTGCCGCCCCATGTCACAAACGGCACGCCATCAGACCCGAACTGGATTTCCATTTTTATTTTTTTATTAATTTTCACTTATAAATAATCTGTTTATATTATCGCTGACTCCGCACTGTTGTTGGTGTCAGCAGATCAATCCACGTCTGACTTAAAATGCGTGTCAGCAGAATATCGTCGGTCGGACACTCGACACAGTTTTTACAATGTTACTTTACGCGCCAGAGATTAAAATAATTAGTTATCACTTATGACAAATGAGCGTATCAACAAACAAAGAACTTGGTGGTAGTAGCGCTCGCGTCTAAGATCCCGAGGCGTTTGAGTCGGTATTAAAAGTTGTATATATTTTATATGGATAAGCACGAACGTTCGCGCGCCGGTTGTGGCGCTACAGTGGATATTGGAGAGGCCATTGTAAGCCCATCTTAACGGTATCCCACCACCACGCCATCGCCATGGTGGCGGCGCCGTTCACTTGTGCTCTAAACAAACGCCTATTCTCAATGCACTATAACATTTAGCATATACTATGTAAATACGTAATCTGTATATTTATACCTGTGTTATTTCCTATATTTCCTGTTTACTACCGATGTTTCTCTTTTTCCCGCTATTGACACATGAACAAACGCAAAATACAAAGTTTCCCTCCATCCTTCATGAATTTTGGAGATAGGAAGCCAAATACTATTCAAGCATTGAGCACATCTCAGATATTACGTTCTATATAAGGCAGCCTTTATTATTAAACAAGGTACCAATTTATAGGTTTGTTGAATTCCTTTCCAGTTACTAATCGGAACATATAATATGTTTCATTATATTTATTTCATGAAGACTTTATTATTTAGGTCATGAGGTGCAAAAGAAGGTCAATGTCTGACCCACAATGGACTGGGACTGCAGAAAGCATCGTTGTGGTACACCGGGAGCAAGCTATGAACAGATAATCCTATAACTGACTTCACAATCAAAACTGTCGTAACGCCTGTGCTAAAATAGACAGCATCGCTTGATATACTCGTCACTTGATTATAATAACGACAGGAGTTTGAATGAAAACTTATAACCAGAAACAGATACTATGCTACTAAATCCATATAACAGTAACCCTTATTTATAGGAGCGAAGCTGTATATGGTACATGCTTAGTGCCCTACGTAGTAAGATGCTCATCAATAGTAGACAATGCCAACTATTGTTACTGAAATGTTTAACTCTGACGGCAAACCCATACAAGCATAATAAGCCCATGATAAACTTGACATTTATAATATATCAAATGCGATGGGTCCCAGAATAGAACCTTGTGATACACCATGATTAATATTTTCGTCATTTTATTCGTAAATAAAACAGATACTAATATTCTTTCTATTTCTAAAAGTAACCTATCAGTTCGCTATGGTTTGATAACAAATCCCTTCAAGTCACGCAAACTTTTATTTTATAGTTTTATGTTAAAAAAAAATCAAAATCAAATGTTTTTTATTTCACATAGGCCTACATGGGCACTTATAAAACGTCGACAAAAGGTGCACGGTTCGGGTTAGTCGTTTCCTGTGGAGAAGAACCGGCAAGAAACTCCACGGTTACTCTTTTAAAAAAATTGGTTTGTTTTACAATATTTCCACGTTACAGTATGTGCTTAGATATGGGGGGACAACGTAGGCCCGACAATAAGTCGTAAGAAACTAATAAAAAAATTTGCATAAACGAGAGAGTTAACAAATGTTAACAAGCGTCTAGAAATCTAGAAGGCCTACAATGTTCACACATTCACAAAACAATCAGTAAAAGAATCTATACAAAGGAAAAAATAAATAAAAATATATAACAAGACTAAATTTAACATGTGGCACAAATGTTGTTATCAGTGCTGTAACTATTCATAGCAAAGGGCTATAAAGATTATTGAAATCATTGTAAAAAGTCTAATTAAAAGAAAGAAAAAAAGTAAAAATGAGATTGAGAATAGTTAGAGACATCCACATATTTGTGCCGTTTATGAGTTACCAGGGAAGCCGCATGCGCAGAAGGAGCTAAAATTTTTATCTTCAACGTAGTCCTTGATTTTGTAATATGCTTTTTTAATAAGGACACGTTTGATGTAGTTTTTGAAATTTCCATCGGTCAATTCTATAACTGGCTTTGGCAACTTATTATAAAAGCGTATACTGTTTATAAGAAAAGACTTGCTAGTTTTCGTTAATCTGAATTTGGGTATTACAATTTCATGCTTACTGCGTGTATTTAAATTATGGAAATCGCTTCTAGTTTTGAAAAGCCCTCGATTTTTGCGGACATACAAAATACATTCCAATATATAAAGAGAAGGTAGGGTCAGTATATCGATCTCTTTAAATTTTTCTCTGAGGGACTCTCGTGGACTCATTTTATAGATTGCGCGGACTGCCCTCTTTTGTAAGATGAAAATTGAGTCAACGTATGCAGCTGATCCCCACAGCAGAATGCCATAAGACATAATACTGTGGAAATAAGCATAGTATACTAACCTTGCTATGGCTACATCGGTTAACTGCCTTATTTTCCTTACTGCATATGCAGCTGAACTTAACCTACCCGAAAGAGTTCTAATGTGCGCGCCCCACTGCAATTTTGAATCGATAGTAATCCCTAAGAATACAGTTTCCTTTATAACTTCAAGATTTTTGCCGTCAAGATTTAAATTTAGGTCACGTTGTGGTACATTTGGTAAGGAAAACTTCAGACATTTTGTTTTTTTCGCATTCAGTAAAAGATTGTTAGCTGCGAACCATTTAGAGAGAACAATCAGACTTTCGTTGACATGTAAGACATCCGTATCTTTCCTATCTAATTTAAAAATTAGCGAAGTATCATCAGCAAATAGAATTATATCCGATAATTTGGCCATCATAAAAGGGAGATCATTAATGTAAACAAGAAAAAGGAAAGGGCCGAGAATTGAACCTTGGGGCACGCCCATCTTGACTAGAGACCCGGAGGACGTCGCCCCATTAACATTTACTTTTTGCTGTCTGTTTGATAAATAGGAAAGCACAAGATCAGCAGATTTTCCTCGAATTCCGTAGTGGTGTAATTTACAGATCAGTGTGTTGTGGTCGACGCAGTCGAACGCTTTCGAGAGATCACAGAAAATGCCAATGGCATCCTGGGACTTCTCCCAAGATTCCAAGATGTGGCTGATGAGTTTTACTCCCGCGTCCGTTGTCGACCTACCTTTCGTGAAACCAAACTGTTGACTATGCAGGATCTTATTTGAATTGAAGTGAGACAACATCTGTTCCAGCATGTTTTTTTCATAGATTTTACTCAATGCTGGAAGCACGGA
Source organism: Anorthoa munda (assembly GCA_945859665.1). NCBI lineage: Eukaryota > Metazoa > Arthropoda > Insecta > Lepidoptera > Noctuidae > Anorthoa > Anorthoa munda. The sequence continues at coordinate 40,853,976 of OX243897.1, read as the reverse complement.
TATAGGCCTATAATTTGAGGGATCACTCTTACAGCCTGATTTGAAAATTGGTACTACTTTACTGTGTTTCATTAAGTCAGGAAAAGTGCCGCTGTCCAAACATTGATTGAATATGCCTGTTAGGACAGGAGCAATTGAGTCAATAATATCTCCAAGAACCCTAACGGATATCCATAACGGATATGTTCATTCAAAACAACGCAATGCTGACAAGCAACTACCATATAAGAAAAGTCCTTTACTCTGCATGGGACAGACATTGTCTGGTAAAAATTCTTATTTATGTAATAAGATAAAATAGTTAAATTATTATTTTTATTAAATTACTATCTTCTGCCAGCGGCTTCGCCCGCGTGAAATGTGTTTAATTATCCCAAGGGAACATTAAACCGGGATGAAAAGCAGCCTATGTGCTATTCCAGACTAAAATCTATCTCCGTGCCAAATTTCATCCAGATCTGTTCAGGCGTTCTGGCGTGTTTGAGTATCAAACATACATCCATCCAAACTTTCGCATTTATAATATTATAATAGTAAGATTCTTTGATTTGAAATAATTTACTATAGATTTGACTAATTTCATATAACTTTATCATTAATATTAATTATAATTTAATCTCTACTAAAGAAAAAGAAAAAGAAACTATAAGTATCAATCAAAATAGAACTCCATTTGTAAATATTAAGTAATATTAATAGTAAGGGCTTTGGCGCCCATAATAATTGTGAATAAAATACTCATAATAATAGATATTTAATTTTAATTAAATGCCAAATATTTGCCATGTATTAAATTTCTGAAGACATAATTGAGCTTGTCTGGCAAAGACATTAAATTTATTTTAATCTCTTTGTGATCTGGGAATAGATCGCGATATCTACGAGCGAGTAACTGAAAAGGCAGTTAAATAGCAAAAAAACACATTATCAGAATCTCTTTTAAATCCTATGAATCAACGCCGAACTAAGAAATACAGTATTTATAAATTTAATTAATGTTATTTGTGTCCTCATCAACGTTTATATCAGATTGCCCTTTGGCAAAAACCACCCGCAGAGTATGGCATAGTTTTCTGTTTGTAGCTGTTCTTCACCATAATGGTCCTGCTATTTTTCTACAGTCTTCTGTTCTTTTTTTTTTCTGTCGCCCCTTATTCCGAGCTTACCGCATTGTGATATTCCTGGACCATTTTTCTGTCTTATTTCTGATCATATTATTCCATTCCAGTCCATTTCCATTAAGGTTTGTTTATATGTAACTTCAGTTCTTTGTCTGATAATGGTATGATTCAAATAGATTAGTAAGATTAATCTATATTTAAAATACTCCTCGCCATTTTATTCTAGCGTACCTAGAGAGCTTTTTTTATTATTTATCGATAGGCTCGCGTTTGAGCACTATCTCGCCTGATGCTAAGTGATGTCGACGGTGAAGCACGCATGCCTAGAAGTAACCTATTCACTCTTGACTTAAAGACCCCAAGGTTGTAGCTATCAGGAAACAAAGACTTCGGCAGGGAATTCCATTCCTTAGCTGTGCGTACAATGAAAGTATTCTCAAAACGCTTTGTACGTATGGGTGGGATGTCCACCATGTACCGGTGGCGCATTGCCGTACGTCTTGTTGTCCGGTGATGGAAAGGGCTAGGCGTCATCAAATTATGCAGTTCCATCGCACACTCCCCGAAATAAAAAACCCACAGACTGGCCACTTGGCGTCGATGTTCAAGGCTCTGGTGCTTTGAGGCATCGTTGCCGATAAGCCTCTTGGCCCGTTTGTCAATCGACTCAAGTGGATCAAGTTGATATTTGGCAGATCTGTCCCAAAGGTGAGAGCAGTACTCCATGCATTTGTCTCAATGAATGGACCAAAATTGAGGGTCGATGCTAACGTAACACCAAGACGGTCGAGATGGTCCGTTATCGGCACGGTTACTCCACGGAAAGATGGAGCCGGGTGGAATAGGCTCTTTTTTGTGGAAAAAAGACACGCCTAGGCCTTAGCAGCATTGAAACTGACAATATTGGCATGCATTGACTGCCTCCAAAGACAGGTTCAAGCGCTCAACCATGGCCTCCCGGAGAGACCGGATCTCAAGCCCGTGCGCCGGACAGGTATCTCTCAGCAACCGTGCTGTCGTCTGCGTACCCAAAGGCAGGTCATTAATGTGCAGCAAAAACAGTGCAGTGCAGCTCTTTTACATTTATCCATCAGTAAGGTTCCAGGTTTATGATCCGTACGTCATACATGGTAATATATGCATGAGGTAAATATTTCCCTCTCTCATTTTCATGTGTGGATTGTTCATAATCTCTTTGAGGGACCAAAATCATTGCCACGAATTGCTTATTCTTATATTTATTTCATTTTGCATTAGGTCCTCTGGTGATATAATTTGACCCAAGTATGCGTACTGATCAACATATTATAGTATACTCCATTTGTTTAGTGCGATAGGTATTAATTATAGTATAATTATTCTGATATATTTAGTATGTATGCCTTGTGCTTCTAGGATTCCCATATGTGTATATGTCTAAGAGAGTCAAATGCTTTGTTACAGTCGACATAATGCCAGGTAATACTTATTTCCATATTCATGTTGCTTTTTTCTATGACTTGTTTTATGGTGTGGATATGGGCCATTGCTGAGAAATCCTTTCGGGATCCAGCCTGTTATTGATTTTCGTCTAATTCTTTGCTAATTCGGTTCAATATGATTTCACCCGTTACTAAAGTTTTTATTCAGTGACTGGGCGACTACAGGACTTTACGAGCTGTATGGCTTTCAAAGTCAAAGTCAAATATGCCTTAACCCTTATATTCACACTGAAACGTTTAATAAGAATGTTGCTACTTACTCAAGATTTTTTATAAATCTATGTAAGGCAGCTAAGGCCTTGTACATTAGCAATAAGGTTAAATTAGCTGAAAATAAAATCAAGACGGTTTGGAAAATTATAAACAATGAAACGAACAGGAATAAAATAAATAATTCTTATTTCACGCTTGAGACTACACAAGGTAACATGTTAGAGATAAAAAAAAGTTGCTCAAGAATATGTAAATTTCTTTACTAGCATCCCAATTAAACTACTGAAACCTAAAATTCTTCGCCCTCGCTTGTATGAGTTATACTGAAGATATTTCTTTTTTTAAGAATTTTTGTCTGTTTGTCTGCTGCAATGCATTCAATTGGCGCCATAACTACTGAACAGATTCTGTTAAAATTTTACACATACATGCCTTCGAGATCAAAGCAACATATGGCCTGTACATAATCACGCTATTTGTCTTGAGGGATGAGCAATGTTGCATTATGTGTGTTTTCTAACAACCTAGAACGGGCCCGGAAAAAAGAGGGCAAAAATTATGCAAAACGTTCTCTATAGGTGTGGACAACCTATAGAATTCCCATTCCCTTATCTTCAAAAGCCTGTTGCAAAAATTTCCATGCTTCGGCTGTAGTTTTCGCACATCTAACATGAGTAATAGCTGCACCGTCAACTGTTAAACATATTCTTGCTAGAGCTTTCTCATCGTTGCGTACCTTGATCGAAGCAGGGGTCGTGTCACCATCCGAATAACCACTAATTATATGTAGTATATTATCAAGCTAAAACTACTATGGGGGATTAACAATGTTATATTATGTCTGTTTTTCTAATACTCTTTAGCGCAAGATGGTTATTACTCAAAAACAATATTGAAATATTCCCTAATAGTGCGGCCACTGTATGTGTATAGGCTATATAATATTATTACGCTATTTATTATGGAGAGTTATCAGTATAGAAATATGTAGTTCTAAGGTTTATAAGTCTCTGGCGCACTGATATTGAATGGCGAGAATTTAAGTGGTGGAAATTGTGGACTGGGTGGCGTGAATTATCCTATAATTAGTTAGAGGGCAGGAGTTGCTTAAACCCCTGACTACAACCCAACTTGAATCGCCTGAGTGTCCTGACCTTGGCATACGTTACCGAAGGAGACTTGGCAGGCTCTAAGTAGACTCAGAACACAAGTCGACCGTAACAAAGTTATTTACCAAACATAATCGACAGCCCAGAAATCAAATATATATGCGGTGTCTCTTTTCCGACAATGTCTTTCGTGGCATATTATATCAAGTCTCCAACGAGCAAAAAGTTAACCACTAAGCTCTATATAATTATGGCGTTGTTCATTCGACGCACGTTTCTGAATTGCGGTGTTAAGAGTCGCCGCGTCAACATGACCATCCTCGGTTTTTCTACGTCTGTTTTTAAATTGCATTAATTATTTGTTTGGTATCTAATTATTGCAGCTCACTTAAATACCAAATTAGTAAATTTAGTGACTTTTGTACGCTGACTTAATTGTTAACTGTCTGGGCCAGATAAACGGTTTTACACTTTGCATCGTGATTTTGTTATTCAGACTCTACATTAGGGCGGGTATATACAGTCCACCTCAACAATATTAAATGCTATTCCTTGCGTCAGTTGTTACATATACTGTTCAAAGCCCACTTCTTTCAACTTTCTCAAAAATGTTTCTGGTGTAGAGCATCCAACATTTCAAGCATCATGTAGATCACTTCACTTGCTTAAAGGTGTCCAGCACTGGGATGATACTCTTAAGGAGGCCTGTCTCAGCGATAGTCCCAAACGCTTGCGTCATTTGTTTGCAGTGATGTTGATATTCTGTAGTGTTTCAGATCCTTTGACGTTATAGGAAAAATGTACACCATATCTATGTGAAGATTTCTTCTTAGGTCTAGAAGACCAATTCCACAGCCTAATTGCGATCTGCGTTTGACCGCCATCAATCGACCAATGACATGCAAGATTTATACGAAGATTTCCATCTATATTCACTTGCGCAATTAGGTTGCAGAGCAGGAAATGAATCCAACAGACGAAGGAGTTACAAATAGTTCCCTTTGAGCTATTCAAGATATCGTTTTTTTTTTTTCAATATTAAGGAACTCTTTGAGTAAATACGGCCTGCCAAACATCTGAGCAAAGTCGCGTCATTCGTGACTGACGAGCTGAGACAAACTATTCAACTAACTGAATTCACCAACATAGTTAACGATCACCCCTCAACTGTCACGATGCCTTTAAAACGTTCTATTGTTTCGCTAATTATGAAAGATGAGTGTATCACATTTTACATCGGAACAAAGGTAAATTTTTCACACAGTTATCCAAAGTGTACTTTATAATGAAGTGAAGCTATTTTTCTTAGATGCCCACTAAAGCAATTCTCGCTGAAATCAAACGACAAGAAAAATTGCGTTGGCTGTGACTTCTTTAGGCCTGGCGATAAAACGGCACACACCAGGCACACACAATGTTTAAAAGCCCAATCGATTTAGACAGCAATGAAATACCGATACGAGTATGTTCGGTAGCACGAAATTGTGATAAAGTAAGTGTTTCATCCACCAACCCGCACTGGGCCCGCGTGGTAGATTACGGCCCATCCCCTGTTACAGAGAGGAGGCCTGTATCCCAGCAGTGGAAACATTAATAGGCTGATGATGATGATGAAGTGTTTCAGCAATAGTCTATCCGGTGCATAAGGGTGGGGACAGAGATCGATCAAATAACTACAGACCTATATCCATTTTGCCTACACTTTCAAAATTTGTTGAGAGGCTCATGAATAACAGATTGGTTAAGTACCTAGAGCAAAATCTCCTTCTTTCTCCGTCTCAATATGGTTTCCGTGCCGGAATTTCCACGAATAATGCTTTGGTGGATCTAACCACTAACATCTTCTCCAACCATGGATAAAAAGCAGAAGGTAATTGGTATTTTCATGTGGCAAAAGCCTTTTCGATACGATATCTGTTCCCAATCTTATAGTTAAACTAGAAAGGATCGATATAAGAGACAGTCAACTTGCTCTATTTGAGAGTTACCTCACGGGTAGACGACAATGCGTCAGAATCGGTGATTGGACGAGCAACGGGCTCCCCATATCATACGGGGTCCCTCAGGGCAGTATTATCGGCCCGACCCTTTTTCTCATTTATATGAATGAGCTCTGCAGGCTAGCGCTTCCCAATGCATCCATCTTCACCTATGCCGATGATACTGCCTTACTATTCCACGGAGACTCCTGGGAGATGGTGTTCCGGCACAGTCCGCACAGTCCGCACTCAACCTTGTCACCAACTGGTTGGCTCAAAACAATAATTTCGCCTACCGTAAATATTCACCTCCATCCTAGAGCGCGTTTCACCTTGTCACACACAGACACGCACACACACTCTCGGGCAAGTAAATGCTCTCGCCTGGTGCCCTACACGAGCGCTGGAGTGAGGACTTATATTGCACTCACGGACACAACACTCTCCAAAGACACACATGGCACATCTCCTTTTGTTTTTGTATATCTCTTCCTCTCAATTTGATACTTTCACATTGTTGTAGTACAAAAGTGCACCACAATATTGTAATTTTAAGGGCGAGAGCCTGGAGATCTGTCATACAGGTCTCGAACCCAGTACAGATTCCAGCTCTCAAAAAGGTTTGAATCTGCTGTAACCTAGATACTATTTACAGAAAATGTACCATTTTGAGAGAAATAAACTTATATTCTATTCTATAATAGAGGTGTCATCATATAGGTTACTGTAGAGATTTGTGGCGATTTCGGTGATTTGGGGACTTCTTGGTTCTTTTTTGGAGTAGTTTTTTTGACATTAAGTATATCCAGTTAGAGCTTCGACCTTCAAAGCCTTTTTGAATCCTCCTGTTTTTCTATAAAGAATTCCAGCCTCTTCATCCATCTTCTTTTTCGTTACTTATTACAGCTATTATAGTTGCCTTTTGTTTTCTATTTTCTAAGAATGTTTTCCTTAATTCTATTAATGATCTAGCACCTTCTCCAATCTTGCCTTTTTATTTCTATAAGGTATCTACACAATTCCCTAGATAGTTTTTGAAGGACTTCTTCTAAATGGTTATATTTTTCTTGAGTTGTACTTTTGGTTTTCGTGATATCTGTTAAATTATTTTTAGTAATTCTAATCGAATTCCTACCCAACTCCAACCTAACTCAATGTCCCGAGTACTTAATGCCCGGTTCTTTTCAAAAACCGGCCAAGTGCGAGTCGGACTCGCGCACGAAGGGTTCTGCCAAACAAGTTTACGAGTAATAGTACGACCAACTTATAGTTGGTCGACTATTACTCGTAAACTTGTAAGCCTACTTAGCTGTGATAGTTTTCCTTTTAATTTAGTTATATACGTTACTGCCGTGAATTTTTCCACATTACAAAATCAACCATTTCGCTAGGTTACACTTGACTAACAAAAATTGCTTTATTTTCTCAAAAGATTACAAAATCACTTACAGAGAAAATACAATATTAATATAAATTAAAAATAAATGAAGCCGACTGGCGTAGTGGGTTAAAGTCGTTACAATCTGAGAAGTCCGTTGACGTTTCTCATTATAAATGCATTATGAATTGCAATTTAAATCTTAATTATACGCAAACGGAACTCTGAATCGAAAAATAGTTTTACCAGACCCGTAATATTTTTGAATGGCCTATCCAACGATACCCCACACCATGGGATAGACGAGACAAAAAACCAGCAGGTACACGTAAAGATTTTTTTTCTTGATTTTATTTTAAAACACTTTGTCGGAATTGTTAATATGTATATCCATGCCAAATTATAGTTTTCTAGTACTAAGAGTCTCTGAGCTAAGCTGCGGACAAGCTCGGGACAGACAGATAAACATAGCAAAACTATAAGGGTTCCTGTTGATTTCGAAACCCTAAAAACGGTTGTAGGTTTGCAGAAAAACATTGCCAAAACAATGAACTACTATTTTGCACAGAAGATAAACCAAGCGGATGCTTGTTTCCATGGTGTTTATCTCAGGGATCTCAATGGTGATGTAAAAATAGCATTGAACAGCATCCCCTCTATAATTACTACTAAGTAATGTTCATTATCAAAGTTACGACATATGACATTGTTGTGGATTACTAGCTGTGTCTAAGTTTCCGGCTGTTAAGTATGCTTTAGCTTTGAAAAAATGTCTGCGAATGCATATATTACCAATTTTTTTTTGTTATATTTTGTAACTACTACTATTACAGTCAAAAACTTGTCACGTCTCTCTTCTACTTTGCAACTTAGTCGTCTAGCTTAGTGCTTTTTGCTTTAAGCTTGCATAAAATTCTACAGATGTTTATGAAAATAATTTGGTGCCAAATGTTTGCTTGGACCAGAGCATTAGAATTGGTAGAGGGTCCAACGGTAGAAGAAGCTTCAATTTATTTATTAACACGTTCATTTATTTTTACAGGTAACAAACGTAGGTCATACATTCCCAGTTGGCCAGTCCCAGTAACGGGTCTGGGTAGAGGCACAAGTTATACAGTGGATAGTGGTCATATTTTACTGACCCATGCAAGATACAATTTCTGATACTGAATTGCACATATCTAAGTGTCATGTTGTTCTAAATGAGATAATTTATACGAAATATAAGGAAGCGAATTTTAACGTGACGGTTGACAGGAAAATAAAAGAAGAAAACGTGTTGCTCCGTCCCCAAGTAACACGAGACAAGAACAGGAAGATGATGATGTATCTTTTTTTAAAGGGAATCAAAGGGAAACACAAAATTATATTTTAAAATTTTATTTGTTAATATCTAAATGAAACGCATAAGGAATCGGATGCATTTCGTATCAAACATATGTATATATTGAGCAAGTCAGGTATTATCATCTTTCGTACAATCAAAGTATTACAAACCTATAAAAACGATACAAAAATAATGTTTGGAATGCGTCTGCTAAAGGCACATTAAGCATCACAAGACAAACCATGTTGATGGTACAGACATACGCACAAATGTTACAATTTCTCGAAGACATGCCGAAATATACCTATACTTAATTACTAGTAACTCATCGAATGCTTAAAAGTTTTAAATTTAATGATATCAACACTTCTCAGAGACCAGTGAATAGCGACGCCTTAGTCACTAAGAGCGCAGTTCCATAGAAAGCTATTAGCTAATTTTCTCTACATCCGAACTAGTGAACCTAAAGTCTAACCTTTTAGATCTTAGTGCAGTGTAGCTCTTCTTGAACTACAAAACTAATAGTTCATAACTCTCAATGGGATCGCGCCCTAAGGATACGTAATCCTTGAAACACATGCGAATAAGCACTTCGTATTTGAACTAAAAAACACTCAGTCACATATCATTTGCAAACAGTTGGAAATTAAATGCGACGAAGTGCAATTCGGTGCATCAACAAAAATTAATGCTAATTTACAAAAATTACATACCCCTTTTACATTTGCAATATTAACATTGAAACAAAAAAAATATGAAAGAAAGTGTACGGTTATACATAACATCGAGCAACAATATTCTTGATATACGATCAGTAAATGTTGAGTTACACAACATTCGGTGATTCCATGGTTCAGAACTGGCACCGTACGTCTTACTGTCACAGCCTTTTCGACCTGCGAGTTGTGCACAAGCAACGGGAACAAATTCCTTCCTATATCTAAATAAATAACAACTCTGCGAACAATACAAAGTGTTTCTACAAACTGTCATGAAATTCGCTCACATCCCCATGGAAATAAACATTCCTTATGTACCACACAATTATTCTAAATATAACGAGAACCAACCAGTCATTGCACAGTCATATAAAAATTATCTAAAAACCTGCATAGATGAAACACTACTTGATTGCTCAAGCGCAGCTATCTAGCCAGTGTCGTTCAGTTAACATATAACCTTAAAATTATAGCCTTACATTATTGTCAATACTTATCACATAATATTTGTTAATCAATCACTCACGCTCAATTTTTGGAACTATGTTAAGCTACCAACTATCGTCTTCTTTGAATTTCTTCATTATAATTCTAATTTTGGTAAAATCTATACTTATGTAACAAAGAACCCTGATTATGGAAGAGCTCAAGTATTATACTACTGGTGCTCGGGCACATGGCATTATCTAACGATTATCTAATCACCACTCTAAGCCAGAACTTTAGAACAGCGGCTATTCGAACACGTACTTCGTTTTGTTTAAGTCTTAATGAAAATATAAAACTAACTTACATTGAGAATAGTTTAAACAGGTGTGATCTGCCAAACGTGATTCATTAGAATTGTATTTCATTGAATGAAGAAGAAGAAGAAATGCATTTTGTGAATTGATAAATTGTTTTACAATAACTTTAGAACAGAAAAATGAGATTGAACATCTCAAATCAGAATTGCGGTCATAAATACATTGTACTAAAAAACTGAAATCTTCGCCTCTACCACGGATGGCAGGCACAAGTTTATTTCTATCTACTACCGGCCTACCAGTTAACTAAGACGGTTCCTGAGGTACTGCGGCAGAAGTGTGGTCACGTGTCACGAGAACTCAGTCATTCGCCTACGGACAGGCGTCAACATATCCCCCGCACAGTGCTACCTCAGGGACCATTCCTAGTAAAGCGTTTGACCTTATAGATTTGCCTACGCCTTCTTAGCGAATCCATAGGTGTTCCAGTTGGTGATGTGCGGCAAGACGTCGTTGATGACGGGGTACCACTCGGCGCCCGAGTAGTCGATGGCGGGCAGCTCGCCACCGTAGTCGGCTGGCATGTGTGTTGGCAACATGTGCTTGTGAAGAGACGACATCTTGGAGCCGTGGAAGAAGATCTGGAAACAAGGACGAGAATATGGTAAGAAAGTTGCATAAAAACTTTGGATACTGAAATACTCTTTAGAATCAAGTATAGGTTGGTAAATGATGCTGCATTTATGTACACTTTTGCGGATGATCTCTACTCCTAGCTGTTGAAATTATTAACACAAATTACCAATGACCCTCGTCGTAATATCAAGGACTTACAATCTTGTAACAACGGTCCTAAGAGCAACCAACACGGTTTAAAAATGGCGAACGACCGACTCTACGTATGTGGGGGAAAAAATTCCGCCTGCTAAAACTAGATGGCGTTAAGTGACCCAATGCTGATGGCAATGAAAATCTTATAAGTTATGTTACATACAACTTTACGCAAAATTACTCAAGTGTGCCATCGCGCAAGCTTCTAATGCAAGGCAAGGAAAAGGCAACGCAACGGCACACAATTTGAATGTTAATTTTATTTCTGATGGATACAATGATGAATTTCCTACTAATTATTAAATTACACATACTTAAGTGCAATTTAAATAAAATGTAGGAGCAATAAGCATCCTTTCCCGTTAAATGTCACAAGGATTCAAAGAACAAATTAGCACAATCGAGTGTACTTTACCAAACGTGGGTTCATTGACAGCATTGAGGAACCACTCAACAAAACCCCATCGTGAATATTAAGTAGCACAGTGATAAAAGGATGAATTATACTTTATATGCACTTGAAATTTCTTTGTTTTATTTTCCGTACGGTTTAATTAAGTTGTTTAAATATATTTCAGCCCTTTTAAATCTTGTATCGTCTCTAATGGTCTCTACTAAGCCTTTCTTTGCGCTGACGACACGGCTGGCGTAGTGGTTGAGCGATCGGTTGCTGCGCTGCATGTCGCTGGTTCGATTTCCACACGGAACAAATTTTTACATGGCCTACAGATAGTTGTGCCGGATCTGGGTGTCTTGTGTATGAGAGTTTAAATGATTGTAAACGCACCCACGATAAAGGAAGAAATTTCTAGCGTGGGGCAAAGTTTAAAATCATAATAGGTCAAAGAGAGCCATGACTGATTAAAAGAATGACCAAACATCCTCCTGTATGTGCTACACACAGATTTACTACAATTGCAGCAAGTTGCTCCTTCTTCCTTTGATATTCTACATACCCTAATCTACATGACCACTTGAGAGCAGTGATGGTTTAGTGATATCGGCCGCGACTTACAAGTTGTTGTTCGTGGGTTCGAACCCAGGCGCTGTACTTCGTGTTAATTATTTCATCACCACTGCTCTCAAAACAGTGTAGGAAAACATGGTGAAGAAACCGGCATGTCCTAGAAACAAAAATTCGAAGACCCGCACTGGACCCGCGTGGTGGATTACGTCTTATTCCCTCTCACAGAGAAGAGGCCTATGTCCCAGCAATGGGAACATAAAAAACGCCATCTCTTTTAATCTTTAAGCACTATTCAAATGCCGAGTTGATAATCATAATATTTATGTAAGTGATGTCAAGTGTACATTCATTTTCACAAAACTTACTCTGTTCTTCAGCTTTTCCCTGATGAAGGGCTTGAACATATTCCATACTACGTTAAAGATCATGGGCTGCTTCACGAAGTGCACTTCCTTCAGCCGGAGAGGCATGGCATCCTGGATGAAGGTCAGCAAGCGTTTGGAGAACGCTGGCGTGAGGCCCATTGTCTGTGGACAAGTTGAGATAGGAGATGAGTAAGTAAACAAGAACTTAAGACAAGATTTCCAAACTTGGAACCACTTCAGGCCGCATATTGTGTCACCCAACGAAATTGTTTCTAAAGTAAGCTGTATTTTTCTGTAAATTATATGGTTTAGATCATTGAGTCCATGTAGATATCTATTTATCTCTCTAGCATCTTTAAGAAAATAGATTGAATCTGTTGGTCTATAGCAGGGGTCACCAAATGGTGGACCGCGGTCTAGTTACGGGCCGCCAACCTATTTTTTGTCAACCTTAGATAAACTTGTGTTATAGATCTCGCCAAACTTCTTGGCCGCCCTGAAGTTGGCTACAATGGCTGCGCAGTAGTAAGTCTCATACAAAAACAGCACCATTTCGTACCTCGCACATCCGGTAAACCAACTTCAGAGCGGCCCAGAAGTTTGGCGAGGGCTATCCTTGAGTACGAAATTTAATCATTTTTACCGCGCTTTGTCTTTACTACCGTCGATTCGACAACGGACGAATCATCTCATCAAAATCTTCTCTAGTTGGCTTGATACCTACCAACGGACCCCGACGGTCTAATTATTTAAAAAAACGGACCCCAAATGAAAGTAATTGGTAAACCCCTGGTCTATAGCGGTTTCAATGGTATCCTTAAAGACCCTTAAGGGTACACTAGTCGACGGCACGAACTATTTTGTGCGCGGGGTAACGAGCGCGCGAAATTTTATAAACAGACCTTTGGGAGTCTGGATATCATGAAAAAACGACTGAATGTATCTGTTCAAAATAAAATTATTTGCATTGTTGAACTACTAATCTATCCCTGTATGGAGGATTCCAGTTTTTCAATTTTCCTTCTTCTAATGGTACTTATTTGCGCCCAAAGATGCGTTAAAATTAGTGTTGAAATATGGAACTTTCGAAGCTCATAACTTCCATACAGGGCTAGATAATGATGAGACAAATTGATTACATTTTTTATTTTGAACGTATATCGTCAAACAGTGGAGTAAAAGCCAGACTACGTTTGTATGGAAGAATTTTCGACTAGTGTAACCTTAAGGCTGTTTTTCGCAATATACTCATATTTATAAGAGACAAACGATTTTGTGCCAACCTCACACCTCCATTTTCCTGTTCAATGAAAACGTAAAGTTTCTGAAAATTCGCGGAATGATTGATATCTGACCTGACATCTAGGCATCAATGTCGATTGTCACCACAATGCAACCACAAGAAATTCTTCTCCTAACCCAATAAGATATCTTTGGATAAGTAACCTACTGTTTATGATATCTATTTAAGAATAGATGTCAATTTTACTTAAGATTCTTTATACTGAAGAGGCTTCATAAGATATTTTGAGTTTATTATGTCAACGATAACACGTGAACCTTCTTCAGACAATAAATTGTTATGAGTAATTTTAATCAGCTCGATTAGACGTCATTTGTCGATGCTGGTGGGTGAGTGACCGAATATAGTCGATAACCTACGCCCTACGACTTGGCAAGCGCGACCGCGACCAACCATCGGTTCCGCTTCGAGCTCGGGTGACGTCGGTCAGTGATCCGCGCAATCGGCGCAATCGCAGATCTCAAATACATTTTGTATGCGTCTATTGTTACTGCCTCGCGGTATTCCCATTTATGGGATGAAGCATATTCGTAAACAACTACAGTCAAAACCGTTTACAGGTACTTCTCTTAAAACGAGGTACTGGGTATTACGACGGAATAACGAGAACCTGAGTGCATATATTAATAACGACTATCGGCTAAACGTCAGCATTTGAACGCGCCCTTCAATGTTGTTGTAAATGGTTCTTTAACAAATGCATAAATTACAAAGCATCCTAGTCTATCCTATAGTATCCATATCTTCGTAACTTGACTCCTCATTGACTCCTGCGAGTTGTCTAGTTGATGAGTAAATGATTTATGTTCTTTATTAATAGAGAGATAATATCTTCTTTTATGATCTCTAATAAGTGTTGATCCTTCGTTCTGGGTCATGCCGTGGATTGAATATCATAAAATTGCAAAATGTTTTAGAACTATGATTATAATTTATGAGTTGATGACTAATAAATGTTTCATGCAACAAGGTGCAATGTATCGATGGTATACTGTCAGGTTGTATGGTTGCTCAGGGTTTCCTCTCAAGGGACGTCACGTCCGAGGCTGCGATCAATCCACACATTGGAATACAGTACTTAGTGTAAGACTTACAAGTCTATTTCAAAATAGAACTAGTATGGAATAAAAAGAAGATTACAGGCAGATAATAACAAAATATCTAGATAACACACCAACTATGACGAAAGAAGGAAAAACATACCAAAATTCAAAATTGATTTAACGTCGTAAAATAGATAGGTGAAAAACGTGACACAGGTAATATAATTAAAAAGCCTATTAAATTATATAAGAACATTATCTAAGCACTAAATTAATCATCACACTTTAGAACACATGGTTTCTTTATCGAATTTTGTAATAGTGCTATCTATTCATTTTTAAAGCTTGGGATCTAGAGATAATCCTTAATTCTTTAGGAATTCGTATTAAGTGCAATAAAATAATGACGTCCGTACGTACGTTGCTCCATCAAGTATTAATGATTTTTATGAAAAGGATTTGTACTATTGAATCTTTAGAACACGTTCATAACACGTTTTTACACACTTGTGCATTTTCTTATAGGTTCATACAATAAAAAGCGTCTTGCGCAGCGTAGTTATAAAAAGTTAGAGGATTGCATCTCTACTAGACACAAGTCATTCTCAATACATTATGACCCAATTGCGGCTGCGTTGACCACGAAGGTCGAATACTCCGGGTTGAGGAGCAAACAAGTGGAACCACGATATCAACTGTTTACTCAATGTCCGTCTCGTATTTACCGTCGTCCTTTACAAAGAAAAACCCATTTCCTTTCATTCCTTCCATATTGGACAAAGGATGTTGAACTAAAATATTGATCTTTAGTTAAGCTAAAGTTTATGTTGTCCTAAATGGCATCACCAACGTACTACAGGTCCAATTATAAATCAACGGCCTGCTGAGCTTGCCCAATGTCCGCTCGATTTTCGTAACATTCGCTGTTTAGAACTGTAATACTGCGGTTAGTTAATAGCTACATGTAACTTGGTTGCTTTATATTTAATAAATTACTGTTATAAAGTCTCTAAGGGCATATCAATCTGTCAAGATACAGATGGAAGGATGTTTAAGTACTACATTCCAATATGCGGAGTGATCGCAGCCTCGGACGTGACGCCCCTTGAGAGGAAACCCTGAGCCAGTACGTTTTCCTACGACCGTTGATATCAACGATGACTAATTTCTTTAGATTCCATACAATTTCCCATTAATCTGCATTAGTTTTCTCCGATTATCATAATGAACTACGCTATTGTTTGGAAGATTGTCAGCTGTAACGTAACTTTACGCTTAATATAACACAGAATATGAAAATACGTTTCAGTTTCAGGCATTGTTATTCGACCTATTTATCAAACAGTCTGTTGAGCTGAGGAATTAATAACAGATGTACGTTCACGTACATACGTAAATGTTAACGTTAATTTCGCCATACACGACCTAAACAATTGCATTAACTTGATTAAGAACGCGGTAGTGGCGATTCACACGGTTTAATGATATCAATATGTTCACACAATCATGACGCCGACTACGTGATTGGTGAACAAAGTGCGTTAATTTCGCAGATCCTAATATATGAGCAGACGGGACACCTTACTGCTTCGACCTTTTCGACCGATCGTGATGTGACTGACAAAGGTAATAATTGTGTTTATTGGTAAACACTTCCTTACTTCTTGGATTTACAGTACTACGGAAGGAAGAGACATTTTGTTTGTCATTTTAAATGCCGACCTTCTAATGCAGGGGTCACCAAATGGCGGGTCGCCGATCTATTTTGTGCGGACCTATCCAAGATAGGTTCCATCATCATCATTTTAGCTGAAAGACGTCCACTGCTGAACATAGGCCTCCCCCAAGGGTGACATTGACCGGTCCCGTGCGTGTGCATCCAGATAGTTTCCAAGGTGAACTTTCCGATCAACATCTCCAAGATTTAATGACAATAGCCGTTATAACTTTAGTTGGTCTAAACTTCTGACGGATACTTCAATCAAGGCAAATCATTGTTCACGTTAATATTTGAAAAAAAAGTCTTGGTTTAATGGAGGGTTGGCCTTACGGACCGCGACGGGCATATTGTTTGTAAGAAACGGACCCCAAATGAAAGTAATTAGTGACCCCTATCCTAATGTCTTGTATTAAGTGCAGTAGGTACTACTAGGTACCTAAAATTAAATGGAGGCTCTACAATCATTGTGACCATGTCAATTTTCCGAACATGCAAAATTAGCAAGATAACGTTAACCATTCAATGATATAATATCGGAAGAAGATATTTTAATCTTTTAAAACTAATAAAAGTTAATCTGCTTACAAAATGATAGATTACTTTGTACAATGTTGATAAGATAAACATTCCCTGATATGCTAGATCCTGTTCAGTGTTTACAATTAGTGTTACTGTACTAAGTACGTGTTGTAATCTACACACAGGTACACGTTTTGTTTATGTACAAATATAATAGTATTCAATGCAGAAGTAAATATACAATGTTTAAATGTATGACTTTATATACATAGAGCTAGGTTGTGCAATATTTATCAACTATTCAGTCGTAAAATCGCAATATTATCTTTGCTACTTGACTACCTATTTACTTATTAATTTTATTAATCTAAAGTGCACCTCAAATACACGTAGGTGACAGATTATTGCTAAACCGTGAGTTATTGAATCTTCTCATTCGCACTAGTGCAACATCAAAACAAATCTTTGTCCGACTCCTCGACTTTGAGATGGTGTTAATAAAACTGCAAGAAATATTTATAAGTACAAGGTTCTGTTGTTAAGCCAAATAAATAAAAATACTCCTTAAATGCGTAGTATTAATGCACATATTATAATTTTATACGCAATGAACAAAGATAACTGAACA
The DNA here is from genome assembly GCA_945859665.1 of Anorthoa munda. Taxonomy (NCBI): domain Eukaryota; kingdom Metazoa; phylum Arthropoda; class Insecta; order Lepidoptera; family Noctuidae; genus Anorthoa; species Anorthoa munda. The sequence continues at coordinate 40,836,527 of OX243897.1, read as the reverse complement.
ATGCAGAGAGCGATGGCACGCTAAGACATATTGTACACTTTTCTTTGTTCGTAAAATGCAGAAACATGCACATTTGTACTTGGAGCTAGGTACCTACACTTTGTTTTAAGGAAGGGACTGCATGATTCATCAGCTCGTCCAGTTGGCGGAGACTCGCGAATGTAGAAACAATAACATTTTAATTTTTTGTACAATGTCCATCTAAACTGTTTTTTTTTCACACTGTTTTGGCGGGAGAATGATTGCTAAGGGTCGAAAGATTAATAAGACAATGATTACTAGTGTAAGATTTACTCACAGTAGATAAGTCACTTGGTAAGTGTGAATTTGTAAGCAAGAGGGTGTGCACAATAAAAAAATTGGCTATATGCTTTCACAACAAGTAAACTGAGTAGGTATTTAACCAATCATCCATAAAAACCTAAACAAATGGTGTTGCATCTCACAACATGGCCGTGTGACACACTCACAGCTCAGCGCTGTCACTTCGTTACGATATTCAAATCAGCGCACGCGCAGTGAAAGTGATCCGTCCACTTCCAACTCTGATATCGAACATTGCCATTATCTCCATGCCCTAGTATATACATACATAGTATCTATCTACTACTATAAATAAACAATGACGTTATCAATACGCTAATCTGCACATTTTTTGGATGTTTGCCAATAAACACTCAAAAGACATTTACAATTCAAACAATGCACTTTAAGTATCTAATTTTCACCTTTTATCTCTTTGTGAAGTAAGTTTCCATTTGCCACTTCAATAATAAAGAACAATGCACATTATGTATGCAGACCCATATAGTATTAAAACAACGACCTAGAATTACGGAATTATTTATATTGGTAATTTCCTAAAAAAACAAGGGTCTGTCTGTGCCAAAACACTTGTGCAAACCGCAATGAACTTTATTACAATGGCTACAAGAGTCACCGACATTTGCAAGAACTGCGTAATATTATGTCACAAACTAGTTTTAGCAAATAAATCGTTGGATGATTATGACGACACGACAAGTTAGTTGGCACAAATAGCGACATATAATTTCGTCACGAAAGAGTCAGCACTCCACGCATGGGCTTGACGCAAACCCGACAGATGAACGATATGAGATGGGTAATGGTTACACTTATAATTTGTTGAACGCAATAGCCACATTTATGGTACGTGACCAGTTGAAATACTAACTACGTTGTTATTGCACAAAAAATGTAAATAAACCCGTATTGTACTTTTCGATCAACTGTCTGTAAACAAATAAAAATTCAACAAATGTTTACGTTCAATAAAAAAATAGTACGCACATCGGAATTAAATGTATGCTGAAAATGTTAACCATGTAAATATTTGTTACAATTAATATATTTCAGCAGCCGCTACGCTAACGTACCTAGACAATTACCCGAAAATACAAAAACTAAAATCCACGAATGATCGTTGAATACTGACCTGTGTCCATCCCATATCGTGGAAGTCCATGATGACGACGGTCCCCCTAACTTGTGACTCGGGCTCCAACATGGCCGCCTCGTGGATCAGGTAGAACAGCCTGAACAGCTGGTCTGCGTTCACTTTCTTTGGGTCCCATGAACCTGACGAGAGAATTAATACGTTAGTTAGATTCACATTAATTTAATATCTATCTAGTCAATAACTTATATTTTAAGAGGTAACATTTTTTTATTTGTGTTTTTGTATGGGTTAAACTTTGGCAATACTGATTAGAGCCATTGGCAATTTTTTATCCCGGAAAATGAACGATTTCTGTGGGACAAACAGACCACGGGGAATGTTTTTTTATGTAATATTTGACACCAGTGAGGAGCACGACGAACATTGAACTTTACAAAAATTCTGTTACAAACTGCGCTGTTGAAAAACAAAACAATAACACAGATTCATAAGGGGTCAAAAATACTAAAACACGACTACCAGCATTAAGAACAGTTACATTGTTAAAAGATTTTAATTTTCCGAAGAAATGTTCGTTTATTCAGGACAAAAGGCTATTAGATAATTATTTCATGGCTGCTCTTGTGTTGTATGTCAGCTGGGGAGAATGGGTTTTCGTAATGTTTTGTATGCGGCACACAGCCGGACTGTCACTATTTATGCATATTGCGCATTGGCTTCGGAATACGGAATTATTAGACGTCGCTTTAGAGCAATCCCACAAGTCACGCCGTTGGCGCCTGTAGTTTCCAGCCTGCCACTGAACGTTAGACCAACTTACTGCCGTATCTACGTACTTATTATTGCCAAATAAATAAAACTGAAAATGAGATTACTAGCGGGTAATAAAAAATCAATGAAAAACAACAAAAAACAATTCAGTCCAATAATGATAAATTAATAGAAAACCAGTTCAATTACTGTTGAGAAGACAAAAACGGAAAAAGTAACAATACGGGACACGATGCTTAAATACGATTACAGTCCCGTATATACGCGAGGTATGGCAACCCTGTAATAGGTAACATAGGTAACTTTTTAATTAATCTTATAAATATGTGTTTGTTTGTAGGAGACAATCTCTAGACTTAGTTACTAATCCGATATCGAAACTTCATTCACTTATAGAGTGCTAGGCGGAGTACTACACTATTGCTGAGTGGCACAGGTTAATGAGCGTTTAAATTTGCCCAGAGGGGCGCTGTTGTAGAGTATAAAATGTCAAATTTCATAGCTTTTTGTCTTTTAACGCGAGTTTATTTACTAAATTTATAATGTCGTTAATATTTTCCAAATATGGCAGGTTTTTTAAATATGGCGGTTGAGATAGGTACGTGTTTTACCAACCACTGCTTAAGAATATTAATAATAGTAAATAAAGGAGTAATATAGTTTTATGTTTCGGCAAATTTTATCCTCGTTTGTGTTTTTTTAAATTGGCCCTGCAATACTGCGGCGTACTCAATTTTATATTTAATCACACTATTACGGCATTAGAAATGATTTTAATTGAACTTTTGACAGCTATATTTAAGGACGTTACTCGCCAGTGGCGCTAACTGAAGCCCTCATTGTATGCCCATAAAATGCACGGCCTCTCTGGGATAACCACAGAACGAAACCGCGAGAAAAAGCTAGTATAGCAAAAGTAAATTAAAGGTAAACTGAAACTGTAGAATTAGATGAAGATTCGCAGATTCGTTTCACCAACCACAATTCAATTAAATAGAAATAAGTCATATATGGATAAGTAATGATGATTGATTGGAGGAAAACAGGAAAAGATGGCGTCATTCTGAATAAGTATATCAGAATCATTACCTTTTTTTGTTCTCGATAGATCTCCGAGATAAAGTAACATCAAGCACAAAAATAGAAAGTGTTCTCGTAGCGTCTCTGCATTGTCTCGAAGTACAGTCAAGAGATAAATCATTATAATTTATCATCATATTGTTGTTATACGGGACAAAGATGATACTTGAGTCGCAATCACGACCATATTGATATTATTTTGAATTTTTGATAGACTGTATCTACTTATTCACCCGGTTACTAATACAACGTAGAATTCGTATTTTCAATACGTTATCTTGATTTTAAACAAGGTTGTTATTGAATTTCTAAGTAGGCAATCACTTTTGGAATCTTTTTTGGGTGAGACTAAATATTGAAGTAGTATTGAAGTAGATAACCGCTTTGTAAACTCAAACTGTGTATAAACTAAATAAATATTACTCAATGAGTTCAAAGGTCGATTATATCGAATGAATGGTAACGGCTGCCCAGCCCTTTGCACACACAATTATGAACATTAAATAATAATTAAACAAAGTAAAACAAAATAGACGTGGTTTATCTAATGGTCAGTTTTACCTACTTTGCAAACAAAGTTCCATGTTTTTTTTATTTCGTGTTTAGCCAGCTTTGACCTCGCCTGATGAAAAGATGGCGTTAACTCTTGCTTTGAAAGCTGATGGATTATATAAGTATTTGAATTTAGAATTCGAGATAATTATCAAATCTTGGAAAAACAAACTCTATGCCATACCTGACAAAGTTCTAGTTCCATTGCAACCCATACTTTCTTTAGGGTGTGTTTCATAGAAAAGTCACTTAAAATCAACCTTAAATTTTACAAGGCTAAAGTCGATACTTTATTTTGTGGCGATGAATTGAAATGATCTCAAATTATGAATTCAAATACTTACTTAAATTTAACTAAATAGCGTGTTTCCTAAACAAATCTATCTTTAAGTATAAGTACAGCTTACCTCCAACGTTGACCACGAGAACCCTCCTGCCCTTGTGGTCACGGCCCTTCAGAACATTCACGACCTTGTGGTCTAAGAACGCTACTGATTCTTGTTCGGGCAACAAGTTGTCGAGCAATGATGCGTTGTCGCGTTTGAACTCAGCTGTACGACGCATCTGCAAATAAATAAAAAAGATTTTATTAACAAAGGGATAAAAGCTTAAAGCAGTATTATCTAATAGGTTATGTGCTGTCGTCTCTAGGTCGCTGTGTCATCCATATCATCATAATTATTGTCAACTAGCTACTGCGAGCGGCTTCGCCCGCGTGGATGTCGAAAATTATACCGAGGGAACATATTCCCAGGATAAATAGTATCCTATGTGTTATTCCTGACTATAATCTATCTATGTTGCAAATTTTATCCAGATCCGTCCAGCCGTTCTGGCGTGAAGAAGTAACAATCATACAAACACATACACACACACACTTACAATTGTGTGAGATGATAAAAGTCTATTAATAGGACAATATACTCCCTCGTCTATCAATAAATACAATATATCATTACTGTGACAATGCCCTAGAATTTTACAAATGTAAGCAAATGCTACTAAATGCTATCTCATCAACATCAATAGAAAAGACACAAACGCGAAAACAGTTTTAGTTCCGGGCCACCTTACCAATATAATTTCTTTCTACTTTGTGATGCATTAAATAATTTATTAATTAACCTATCAGTTACAATACATAATGATCAATTGGACATAGACGGATAGTTATGGAATACACGAATAGTTACTTTTACTTTAAATTCTAGATTTACCGGTAAAGTATCAGTGCGTTAGTGCGACAAGGACGTAAACAATCCGTGTAAAATCAAGTTGTCAGCAAGTTTTCCTTATTTTAATTTATGCATAAGTTATCAATGTTCCGTGCTTTCCGGTGAGAAACTTTAGCTTCAAAGAGAAAACATTTAATGATATAATTAGACGTTAAAGCTGGGCTAGACGTGTTCGTATAATTTGCGAGTCCGGTCTACCTGCCTTGTCTGGATCTAGCTCATTTGGAACCAGTCTCGTGCTAATAATACCAGTTATTACGAATCTGAAATAATGTTATCGGCCTCATGCGTTTTTTGGCAAAAATTGTAACGAGGAAGACACAAAAAGTGTAATGGTTTTGGGGACTACTTGTAAAATTTAGGTAGCATTTTAATATGAACTTCGTCTCCCTTTTCTTATAACTGTAGAATAATAATTAAGTTATGATTGCCTGTTTTAAATTTAGGAGCGTAAAAGCTCTCATATCTTGAGGAATATATTGTCAACTAGCTTCTGTCAGCGGCTTCGCCCGCGTGACTGTCGAAAATTCTCCCAAGGGAACATATTTCCGGGATAAAAAGAATCATATGTGCTATTCCAGACTATAATCTAACTCTGTGCCAAATTTCATCCAGATCCGTAAACAAACACAGCATACACACACACTCATAAACTTTCGCCTATATATTATTAGTGTGATTTAACTCGATTTCGTATAATCTCTTCTTGTTATCATAACAATTTAATAGCTAACATTATATCTGCAAAACACAATGGAGCTCATGTCCTTGTTAGTTCCGATAATAAGCCAATTCAGTCATAAAAACCACTGGAGAGTAATTTAACAAGAAGAGAGCACAGAAGACTGCCTAGTGCACTTGTAGACAGAATATCTATGTATAGTCTACACGTTATGTCAATCACGTAACAACTTGATGAATGGGACAGCATATACACGCGGCTCATACAAAGTACAGGTAATCAATAGTCTATTAATTTACTTCTACTTGGAATTGCGCGCACAAATTTTGGGCTCACGAAATAAGCAGGTATGTGCGTCTAACGTGCCATTAGAATACTTATATGAAGGTAGGTCTAGGTAGCTGCATTGTTTCTTAGGGAAAATTGCTGATATTAAGATAATAGGAATCAGACACGCACGTCTCAACAATTTTTTTTATGCTTGCACCCCAAATTGCTGCAATTTTAGCAGCGCAACCGTGTGTTTATATACGTCACGGTCAACAATTTCTCGAAAAATCATTCTAGAACCATTGCTCAATAGAAGACTGTATCGTTTAGTGAGTTTCTTATGTCTTATAAGTACGTATGGCCGTCAAAAGTGTTGGGTTAAGATTGATTGCCCAAGCGCAAGTGACCGGGTAACGACTGATTGCAGGCGGCTGCAACTCTCACAGTTGGCACGTTCGGTCGTACGGCCACCATACCATCGCAATGTAGTTGCCTAATACCTCTACTGTTATTAAATTTAATAATGTCTAATTATACCTGCCTTTGTGAACTAGTATTCACACCTTATGCAATATATAACGATCTACAATTTCATTCATTCGATTGCGTTTGTATTTATTTTAAGATCTTCATCTAACACATATAGCATTACTTTGCAAACGTCACGGTTGGTAGAAAACTAATGAAGAACTATAAGAAATTCCACTGAAAAAATCGAACAATGTGGAACATTATTCGGCTATTTATAAAACAAACTGTTTTTATTAAAACTGATAATTTTTAATATCAACACGAAAACTTATTATACACAAAAACATTCATTGATCTCAATAACTGTGAAGCGAAATACTATCTTTATCGATGACGCCTGTGTCTGTTATGTTAGGTATTCCAACGGTCAACTGTTATCACAAACAGATACCGCTACATACATACAAAGGTAATTAATTTATTATAAACAATTGTCTAATACATTACTAGCATGCCAAGTTTCGTAATTAGGCTTTATCATCCACATTGTGTTATTATTTGCATGCAAGGTCAAATCGTTTAAAATACACGTTTAGATCTTAAAATTCACAATAACTTTGAAATTAAAATACAATAAAATATTGCGGCAACTCTACACGTACTAAATCATGGTGTCCCAATCACTGTGCTAGTATGTTAAGTATTTTCTATGTAATAATAATAAATAAAATTCGGCAAATAAATATTAGATGTTCTATTAGCCAATTTTCTTTAACCAACTATAAGAAAAATCCCGGAGGAGGGAGCATTGGTGGCCGAGTGGTATCGGCCGCGACTTACAAGTTGTAGATCGTGGGTTCGAGCCCAGGCAGGTGCTTTACTTTGTGTAAATTATTTCATCACCACTGCTCTCAAAACGGTGAAGGAAAACATCGTAAAGAAACCGACATGTCCTTGAACCAAAAACTCTCAGACATGTGACATCCACCAACCTGCACTGGGCCCGCGTGGTGGATTACGGCCCATTTCCTCTCACAGAGAGGAGGCTTGTGTCCCAGCAGTGGGAACTTTAATAGACTGATGATGATGAAGAAAAAGCACGTATTGTACCCCTGGCGCCGTCATGATGCATTCCAGAAGCGAGTCTACAATACTAGGTCAAGAAATCCTGTTCTATATAGTAAATATAACTAGAGAACAATACAAACAATGATGTTTTTGTGTAAACTTAGTAATTTTAATGATATCTAATGCTTCTTGAACAAATAAGATTACATTTATGGATCGTAAACACACTTATTAAAGCTAACACACTAGTGCGATATACCAACCCTTATTACATATGTTTTAAATGCAACCCACATTCATAGCATCTATCTACGTATACGCAACAGATTGAGCAAGATTGATTCGTTACACGTCAAAGTGCATTATGGAATCGCGTTTCATAAATATTTGCTTAATTGCCCCTATATTTATATCTCTACCACGGTTGTTAACATATTTCTACGCATTAACGAATTAATTTTAATCATATGCTTCATCAAAACATTATTAGTCATTATTAGAAATCGTCGCAATTCTGTAAATAAAAGAAAAACATTATTTTCAGAACTGTGAGTCATACAACGCACAATAGTTAGGTAAACAATTTATCGGTTCATGAATTAGTTATATGTCCTTGCTTAGTGATAATATAAATTCTTGTTACACTATAGTAGGTATGTTCAAAGAAACAACTGTAACTCTGAGCCGACAAAATATGTTCGACTACTCTAATTTTAAACAGTACTACTGTAGAATAATTATCACTAAAAGATTTCGATTTAAGATTGAAAGCTGTACAAAGTCCAGTCCTCTATATTGTTACCAAGCACCGATTAAATTCATCAACACGAATGGAAATATACATGTTGAAAACGATAGTCTCCTATCAGCTAATGCAGACTAGTACATAATGTATGTCCGAGTCGTGATAACCCACTGATGAACAATGTTACAGTAATCAGATCATGAACACGCCCTTTGGCCAATACATATCGTAAGCAACATCAAGGTTCACTTTGTTTTGAAATTCTAGTCTTTGTCAATCTTATATCTACTGTATTTGCATTAATTACCTTTGTTTTAATTATTCTACGTGTAAGGACATTTAATTGTGTGTCGAAATAGTTCAATGTCATCTAATTTTACGAGAGCATCTATGGTTTATAGCATGATCGTTACATGCTGCCTTAAAATATCTAGGTTTTTGGGTCTGTTCCTAGCTAAGGAGTTTCAGGGCCAAGGCATCTAATTAAATCACACACACACACATACAGCTTGACAGCTTTTTTTACAAGCTTTTATTTAACTTGCAATGTATGTATGTATTTATGTATGTAAGTGTGTTCGGGTCAAATCTTGCAATTGAATTTTTAAGCAGTTTTCCTCCACTGATTCAGATGAAATTTTGCATATACGTTTAGTTTGGATGATATTGCATGGTTAGCTAAGTGACTTCATTCTAAATCCAATATGGCGGATGGCCCAAGATGGCGGTCTAGTTATTTTTTGTGCACTGCCTTTATATGGGTAACAAAAGAAAGGGTGTGCAGAGAAAAATACGAAAAAAGCTAGTTAAAAAAAAAAAGATTTTTTTTTTTTACAATTTCAGCTTTAATTGAAATCCATATTAAAGCTTGTTGTAGTTAGTATGGTATGCTTTACAATGCATACCATACTATCGAAGAATCGTACCCAACTACATTTGTTTCATTAATTTTCCAAATAAGTTTTCCCAATTCAGGAACCGGTCAAACACGTGCACTGCCACGAAAGTTTCAGTAAAAGAAAAGCCAAACACGTGCCTTATTTGCTCGTTTGCTCATACATACTAGAGACCTTGCTGCCTAGCACCCGGCGGCCTGTTTTCCCGACGTTTACAGCACTGTATAACTGGTCTATTGCAAATCTTCCGCGTGAGACATGCAACGCAACTACACCGCTAGTTGTTTGTTAAACAAATACTGAACAATGCGAAGACAGTGCATCAGTGTAGAATTGTACAAGTGTAATCAAATCATAGAGTACACAACAAAAAATCCGCTCTCTTACTCGGCTACTTTCGTAAGGTATACTTACTAGATGTAATAATGTGCAAAGTTGCTGAAAACTTTTGAAATAAACATACATAAGGGTAGGCAGAAACTACAGAACGCCACCTGCTACGATCCCTACATACCCCCTTTGCTACCATATACCTATATAAAAGGCAATTTCCTGACTGACATATCAACGTCCAGCCTAAACCTAATCTTAGAAGTTTGAAATTTTGAGAAGATATTTATTTTATACTGTAGGTGTCATTTAAGAAAGGATTTTTCGAAATTCATCCCCTCAAGGGTGAAATAGGGGATGAAAGTTTGTATGGTCATATTTATTTACTCTAAGACCGTGTGGGAGCTCAGATAGATTTTCCACAACTGACCAGGAGACCAGAATCCTGGAGTAAAATAACCCGAGACTGGAATCATGAGTTGAAACACTCAAACTACCAAGAGAACAGAAAGATAAAGAAAAGAAGTATATCCGGGGATGGAATCATTTGTGGTAAAGACCACAGAACAGAAAAAACGCCTTCGTAAAGACTCTCAAACTACCAGGAAATCAGAATCATGAAGAAATAGAAAATCCCAAAATCTATATTAACCAGAACGAAGCCGGGCGGGCAGAAAGTCCAACTATAAAAAACTAAGGCCCAGTTTGTTTATCCGTAGTTAACTCAACCAATGGTTAAATATGCTAACAAATGGATTCAAATTAAGTTAAAACGCATTTATTTTTCAATTCTTAGTCTAACAAATGGCCAAATAATTAACTCTCCAAATTATTATACCATTTGGAAGACTGAAAATTTAAAAATAGAACGCATTTTTAGTAAAATTTTAATCCATAGGTGAGCATATCCATTGGTTGACGGATTAAAAAACTAGTGAGACACAAAATAAAAAATAAATGAAAAAAAAAATATAGCCTTTATTCCCTGTAACCTGTTTACAATACTTTTTTTAAATGAAATCAAAAATTAAAAAATATGATAATTATGCATTACTAACTTATCTATATTAAGAGCTACAAAATAGCTATAGTTAAATTTGAATATGAACTCAAGGAAAATGTCAATGTGATGATAATTGCTATCAAAAATGACAGTGAACTATTGATGGTTAATTTATTCTTATTTCTTTTTTAATTTTATTGAGCTGAACAACGAAATACTTTATTTTTAAGCATATTAAAGTTTCTAGAGTAAATACGTGGTTAAACTTAGTAACATTATTACAAGGAAGAATATAATATTTGTTCCGATATATACATAGTTGTCAGATTAACCGGCTCAACAACATAATATATGCTGAGCAATATGTTTAGTTGCAAATATGTGTTAATTTATAGAGTGGCTGACATTGAACGGAGGCAGTGTTTATCTGCACTCTGGATATTTGCACGAAAACAACGCGGTAGCTATCAAAACAATAACGTATCGGAAAAACACATTTATGATACAAAGATATTTAAGGTTATATTAACAAAGAAAATCTAGGCTGAAATATTTTATACAGTGATTATCGGACAGTGATAACAAGCCTACTACCAGTTTGTTAAGTGAGGTTAAAATGTTAGATATGAAAATATGGTAGAATAGAAAGCCATCTGTTTTCTTGTTACGTACGTAAGTTGCTAACAAAATTTAAAAACCGTAACACGACAACGGTTTTTTTTAGGTTGTGCTACCCCGGCCATAATAACGAATCGATTGACACCTTATTCATCAAAATCGGATAAATAGTTTAGGCGCTACGTAGGTACATATGAAAGTACAAATATACAAAGACTGTTAAAATCTTAGCTTCGCCGTCGTCGGGTAAAAAAAGCAGATCACACTTAACAAACAAAGAAAATCTGTCCTAAAAGCGTTCTTCCTTTCAGTGAGTTTCAGGCATTCCTATGAACTTATGTTGAAACCTAAGCAAAGCCATACATACCTCTTTGTTAGTTTAGGCTAGTTATCAAATGATAGACAGCCATACGTTTACTATGCAGCGTTCAAGTATGTGTTACAAAACCAATTACCACATCCGAATCTAATGAATTCTAATGTTGTATTCCTATCATCCTGACCTCCATTTCTCGTGACCCCGACTGCTCGACAAATAACATTTCTAATGTATTGTTTAAAAGCCGACAATTTAAAAACACAGTGGCTTTTAATAATGATGGGTGATAAGAGTTATCTCGTTGTGATAAACATTGAACTTTGGCATGGCGTCGCTGGCTTATCTCGCCCTTCCCGACGGCATACGGGCAGATTCCTATACATGTTTATAAACAGAGGAAATTGTTCTATCAGTTAGCTAGCGACTGATAACATGATGACATTACAGCTGTGGAATTAGACTCATCAGTTATGATGTTATTATTGTATTTTTTTAAGACGGATTCTTAAAATGCCCTTTGCATAATATACCTACAGTGACTCTCTACAACTCAGTTTTGGTAAATATTTAGCAGTAAACAAATTAATTGTTCATTGTAATCTATACCTATAAATAAAAATGACAAGCTGTTCGTTGCTAAGCAGAGCGCATCACTGAAGAACGAATGGATATGGCTATTTTTTTCGAAGTTCGAATATGCTCGTAAGTCTGAATAAGGTATCAGCAAAAAATGCCCGAAAATTTAGGAAAATCCGGAAATATCTGTATGAGCTTTCTTCGATGGGATTTTTTATAGATTCAGAAATTTGGATTCAGCTAATCTTACTAATAAATGCGAAAGTATGGATGAATTGATGTATGGATTATTAATACTTAATTATTAAAATACAAAGTTTATAAAATTAATGTGTTGTTTTGAATGATGATATACATCCATACTACGTACGTACAAAAACTGTTTGTTGGATGTATGTTTGTTACTCAATCATGCCAGAATAGCTGAACGGATCTGGATGAAATTTGGCACAGAGATAGATTATAGTCTGGAATAGCACATAGGTTCCCTTAGAATGATAAAACACTTTTCACGCGGGCGAAGTCGCTGGCAAAAGCTAATTTGTTTATAATTAAAATCATAACCAAAACGTATTTCAAGTTTTTAAGAGTGAAATCCATATATCCATAGGTAAAGTTAGGTACAATCGTTGAACTCTACACATGTCAATGCTCAATGCCGTCATTGGCACTTACAATTTACTACATCTCATTAACTGTAACATCCGCATAATAAATATAAAGAACAAACACAAATAAAAGGTAAACGTTCCCAAGATATTGGCTATCCACATGTTATTGTAAAACATTGTCTCTGCATTACGACGTTTATTATGTAAGCATATACCTACTGTGTTTTCCTACGTACATACGGTAATGCATGGATTTAATGATTGCGATAATTTATTCACATAATAGATTCATCGAAGTTTTCGAGCAAGTGTACAGTTGCAACATTTCGTAGAGAAACATTTTTGTGCTGGCAAGGTAAAATAAAAACCGGCCAAGTGCGAGTTGAACTCGCGCACAAAGGGCACCGTACCATTATCGCAAAAAAAAACGGCAAAAAAATCACGTTTGTTGTAAGGGAGCCCCACTTAAATATTTATTTTATTATGTTTTTAGTATTTGTTGTTATAGCGGCAACAGAAATTCGTCACCTGTGAAAATTTCAACTGTCTAGCTATCACGGTTCATGAAATACAGCCTGGTGACAGACAGACAGACTGACGGACAGCGGGGGCTTAGTAATAGGGTCCCGTTTTTATCCTTTGGGTACGGAACCCTAAAAATTGTTGTAATGTTCTATTATTACTTAACGCATTATTTCAGTATTAGCTACATTTTGAATAATATAAACATTAAGATTGAGATAAGAAATTGAGGGCCTAACACTGGGTTATAAATAATTGAGAAATACAAAATGTTATGTAAAACCTGTCTGCAGTAACTCATTTGAAAGTTTAAGAAGCTCTAGAAGTTTAGGAGCCGTAAATCGTAAGATATTGCACTATGAGAAATGAAGTAAATAACTAATTAGCTATATGTAGACGGCCCTAATCGTTACTTTGACAAATTATCTAATATGAGTCTAATGATCCCTTAATGAGTAAAGGGACAGAGAGCTTTCTTCATAAGTCACTGTTTTTAATTTGAAATTAAACCGCTTAATAATTATAATTTAAAATAATTTGAATTTGAATTGTACTTTTTTGTGGTTACTATACTGTAATCAGTAATCACACTAGTATACGAATAGTTCTACCCGAATTTTGTTGGTTAATTACTCTTAAGACTAATTAATTTTAAACACAAAAGTCATAGAAACCACTTACATATCGATTGATTGAATTCAAACAAAAAAGTTAATTAAAAAAAACAATCCCGACTGCTTAAAAAGCGAACTAAAAAGACGTAAACAAGAAGAAAATCATGCTGTGCAGTTGGAGGATACATGTTCGCGAGCTGGCTGACCAAACCCAGACGTATCCTCCGACTGCACAGCATGATTTTCTTCTTGTTTACATATTTTTAGTTCGCTTTTTAAGCAGTCGGGTTTTTTGTTATTTTTATTTAACTTTTTTTATTTATAACTTTTTAGTTATTTTTTATTTAGAATTAAGTACGTTTAAACATATGTTTTATATATATATTTTTGAAATCACCTCTTAAAACCCTTGATACCACACACGATGGGTTAGGAAGAAAAAAAAAATTGGTGCTCCACAAAATGGCGCCCAAAAACCACCATTTTTTATTTTCCAGTTTTAATGTAGCCTGTGACACTCGCATGGTTAGGCGAATCGATTGACGTAATAATCATCAAAATCGGCCAACGCGTTTGGTCTCTAGAACGCCACATAGGAATAAACATACATACATACAAAAACTGATAAGTCAAAGTCAAATATATTTATTTCAACTAGGCCAATAAGCGGCACTTTTGAACGTCAAACAATTAAAAATTTAAAATTTACATGTTGATTCTACCGTGCATTCGGAAAAGTAGCTTGATAAACACATTACCCTCCTTCGGCAGTCGGGTAAAAAAGGTTCAACACAAAACAAATTATTTTGGTGTAAAACGAACCTCGTAAAACGTAAAAGAACCTCGGAAAGTTCAAACATGCGTACTATTTCAAGGAGATGCCCCAACCTCAACAAGAGGCTCCATCAAACTAAGTAGCTTATAATCACTGTTTATTATCCTTGGTATAACCGTACCTACCTATAATAACCGGGGTCTAGGACAAGTCCAACGAAATCAGTCGTTAACCGTTTGTAATTGAAGTTGGCAAACATCAGCATTATGTTGTGGAGTTACGCAAATTTAGTAGGCTGTAACTATATGACCCGCTTAACTCACTCGTATGTTAAACATATTTAGTGATAGAAAGAAATAATAAGAAATAAAGAAAAATGGTTTATTGGTTCAATTAAAGCCTATAGTTAATGTAAAAGTGTTTCAGATTGGTAAAAAATAACTTTAAAGTTTAACGTGCCCCCTTCCGCTTTGCCCAGAGCGGGAGAAGTCATTGGATGATTTCCCACAATAACGACTGTCGAACACGGACTTACACTAATATATTCAAAAAACTTACCAGTGCTAGAGCGCTCTCAGGATACCACTTGCAAGGCCGCAAGAAGATTGTGAGGAGCTCATCATCATCTCCGAAGCACAAGTCTTTGTTCTCCTTCAGCAGCTCCCGTAGCCTCTCGAGGGCCTCTCGGACCCTCTCGGGCGTCTCGCGTAACTCTTTCTCAGCGATAGCTCTCGTCTCCGGCGACAGCTCAACGCTGCGCTCCAGTCTGAACTCTGCTGAACTCATTTTGGTATCTGGAAAGAGGAAAATGGTTTAATTTCATGATTGAAAAAACATCTGCAGGATATCTGTCTACTAAGACAGAGATCCTCTTAGTTCAGGAAGCAGGGTTTCTATTATGTTAGTCAACTTTCAAAACTAAAATAGTTCTTGTAGCCTAATTCTTATACATAAATTGTAACAAAGGTATCTTGTAAAAAAAGTTTATTAAAAAAATCAAAAAACCCGACTGCTAAAAAGCAAACTAAAAAGACGTAAACAAGAAGAAAATCATGCTGTGCAGTCGGAGGATACTTATTCGCGAGCTGGCGGACCAAAACCAGATGTATCCTCCGACTGCACAGCATGATTTTCTTCTTGTTTACGTCTTTTTAGTTTGCTTTTTAGCAGTCGGGTTTTTTGATTTTTTTAATAAACTTTTTTTATTTACAACTTTTTAGTTATTTTTTTTTTAGAATTAGGTACATTTAAACATATAAGTGTTATATATTTTTGAAATCGCCTTTTAAAACCCTTTATTTTGATACCCCACACGATGGGTTAGGAAGAAAAAAAAAATGTTTCCCCACAAAATGGCGCCCAAAATCCGCCATTTTTGTTTTTTCCGATTTTAATGTAGCCAGTGACACTCGCAGGATTAAGACGAATCGATTGACGTAAGAATCATCAAAATCGGTCAACGCGTTTGGTCTCTGGAACGCCACATAGGAACATACATACATACATACATACATACTTACATACATACATACATACTTACATACATACATACATACATACATACTTACATACATACATACATACTTACATACATACATACATACATAGACTGATAAACACATTACCCTCCTTCGGCAGTCGGGTAAAAAGAATATTCTACTGTTCAATTACGAAACATATTATAGCAACAAGTTTTTTTAATCAGCTGGCTTAATCGATCAGATAAAACGTTCAAACTCATTATTCTCCAAAAGCATCGTTGAGTTACGGCCAGTGTAGTGTGTTGACATGACACTGGCCGCAAAGCAAGGACTTATTGTGGATTCCGAGCACGCTGCGCCCGCGCACGTGTTTGTGTCGCCGACTCCACGTTTAAAAACACATCATTGCGTTGGAGATCGATTGCACAAATCTATCGGCCACTATACCCATTGCTAAAATGGCCCGCCATCCGATAGCTGCTAATAAGTAATATTTCTGATGGTGTTAAGCAACTGGGTAGTGTTATGTAATAGGCAGGTTATTTTTGTAATCAGCTCTGTTAAGTTTTATTTAACTGAAGCTTTCACTTCAACAGTTGTATTTTAACTGTTTAGCACCTGTTAAGCAACTGATTAATCAAATTCTCTATTGTTTTTTTTATTCAATATTTGCTTAGCAGGTATTATTAATATTAAACATTTCAGAGATATTTATGATAGAGACTAAAGTTAAATTTAAAAGTTATGGTAACGAAGCTTCCCTAGAACCTTTTTACAGCCACATTATCTATACTAATATTATAAAGAGGAAAGATTTTTTTGTTTGTTTGTTTGTTTGTACCGAATAGGCTCCGAAACTACTGGACCGATTTAAAAAAAAAAATCACTAATAGAAAGCTACATTATTCCTGAGTGACATAGGCTATTTTTTTTATCCCGAAAACGGGTCCTGTGTGGTGGTCCACGCCACGGGAGCGAAGCCGCGGGCAACAGCGAGTTTGAAATAAAATCGACACACTTTTCTGATACCGAACAAAATTGACATTGAAAATGCTTAACCGAATATAATGAACATGAATATACGAACGAAGTTTAGATACTAAAATTCTAAAAAAAGTATATTTGCCAACTAGGGATGGCTACACAGATTTCTAACAGAGTCCGCCTGTGTTTGTGTAGGTACATAATGTATTAAATAAAAATAAATAACGACGATTATTACGAAAGGTCTTTAAAGCCTTAGCAACAAAACATACTACGCACCTATTTATTACCCGATGAAGCTATGTAAATAACACTAGAAAAGCGTTTGAAAACCAATAGATATTGAGTGAAGAGCTCTTGGACTATGGAAGTATGATTATTTGCTATTTATCTTGAGTTCAATCACCTCTACACGAGTACAATATTGTTCTACATAATTCGCTTACCTATAATCTATTAATAATTGTCTGTCTAATAATCTAGTCTTGAAAATGATGAAGTATGATTTTTTAAAGACGTTGAATAAGCTAGCTAATTAATTAAGTCGTAAACAAGCATACAAAACATTTTGTGCTTGAAGTCCAAATAAATTTATACTAATATTATAAAGAGGAAAGATTTTTTTGTTTGTACCGAATATGCTCCGAAACTACTGGACCGATAAAAAAATTGTTGCACCAATAGAAAACTACATTATTCCTGAGCGACATAGGCTTTTTTAAATCCCGATAAC
Source organism: Anorthoa munda (assembly GCA_945859665.1). Lineage (NCBI taxonomy): Eukaryota > Metazoa > Arthropoda > Insecta > Lepidoptera > Noctuidae > Anorthoa > Anorthoa munda. The sequence goes on along the minus strand of OX243897.1, from coordinate 40,818,771 downwards.
GGGTCCTGTGGGGTGGTTCACAGGAGCGAAGCCGCGGGGAACAGCTGGTAAATAATAAATAAAAAATAAATTAAGCAATAATAATCTTATTGATTGTTAATTATGCTTATTAATTTTTATTTCGTTAAATTGGTGCCTGGCTTGAAGTAATGGTTTATGGCGTAAATCAAAACTACAGATAATAAATTAAAAATAATGAGTGTGGTTTCCGAAGGGTTGATTTTTATTACTTGTGTACTTAACAGCTAATTATAATCTTTGATGTAGGTATCTGTATTTTTTTTAAAACTAAGATGGAACTAAGTTATCATTAGACATCGGATTATAATTATGCATTTGCATGTTTGCATATGTGTTTGCATAAAATCCTAAATTTATAGAGATACAGCATATTTTTTTTTATTTTTTCCTCTATGTTTTTTTTGTTGTTATCTACAATAAAGCATATAAAATAAACAAAAAAGTTTTACTTTGATTATTATTACTTATTTCAGTAGTTGAATAAGTTAGCATTATTATCTAATTAAATGCTGTTCTTTATGAAAACCCAGGTCTGACCTGAAAAAGTTTCTGCAGAAATGGCGCCAAATTTTAATTTGTATCTAATAACATCAGGGGAGTCGTAACGCAGAGGTTAATTAATAATATAAAGTGACAAATGTCACAAATTTGCTCTAGAAAATCTAGAAAAATATTTATTACTATGTTGACACAAAAATGACGACTGATAATTAAATATATTGTGACAATAAACATAAATTCTAATGACAAAAGTATTTTGATAGTACGTATTTTGTGCGTATTTCGCCGTTTTTAGTGGATATTTGCATGCATATTGATAGTGTCTAGTAATCATGTTTCATTTTGATTCATGTTTTGTAGCAGGAATCTTTGAGCGATAAAGATTTCTCAGAACTTTTTAACCGCCTAGAGCTTTTGGATTCCGATGTAATAGCACCATTATTTAAATTTTATCTAGTATTTTTTTTTGTTTAACTTGAAAATGATACTGATAACCATTATTTAAATTAGATCGTTAATTTAAACTTCGTTTTAAAATACACACTTCATCAGTCCACTCCAAGTCACTGTTAAATAAATTATTAAAAACTTAGGTAACAACAAAAAGAAGATAATTTCGATCTAACAATAAAATCCATTCGTAAATCGTAAATCCACATGCACAAAAACGAGCACAACACCGTTTGAACACAAACTTGCAAACCTTCGCTCTACTTTTTTCACAAAAAAAAATAACTGAATTGGGAAAATGCACTAACCTCACTCGCGTGGGTGCACGCGCCGGTGGAAATCACAATAAAGGGCGGAAAATCGATCGTGCGTCGGTGACAGCGCAAGCGAGTGTGCGCGCGCGCAAGCATGCAGCCAATATATAGACACGATAAGCGTACACGCTTACTTTGTACCCCACAGCCCGCCCCAGCCGCAGCGCCTTTTAACTTAGGCATAGTTTGAAAACAAGCCGCCATGTGTAGTTTCAGATCTTATTTCTTGTTGAACATCAACAATAATTACACTGTTTGTAGCAAACATTGCAAAGCAGCATTCTTTGTTGGCACAATCTCTTTCCACAACCAAGGGATGCAACAATTGCAACACCTACCTACTGACCTACAGTGGTTACATTTTGATCATCAACAATAGCTACTGAATGAAAACGCAATTCCACAACTACACCCACTTTTGCTAAGTCGATTCCTCGACAACCACATTCCACCTTATTTTTAACTACCGGCAGAAAAAGAAGGGTGTTACAAGTTTGATGTGTTTACCTGTGTATCTGTCTTTGGCATCATAACTCCTAAACGGATGAACCGATTTTGAAATAGTTTTTACTTTGAAAGGTGACATTATCGGGAGTGTTCTTAGCTATGATTGATGAAAATCGGTTCAAAAGTTATGGGCGTTTTATTGTTTAATAGGGGTTTTTTCGCAAGGTATCGTGTCATAATTACGTGTTCGCGTGTCTACTACTAGATAAATTATATGGTTTACAATGTATGAAATATAACAAAATTGTCGGGCGTTTTGGAAATATTTAATTTTTATTTGTGTTACATCTGGTTCTTTGCTGTGAGGATTCTATCGAAGCTATGAGAAGGCAGGGTTACAAGTGCATCAGGAGAACGTTGTTACCGCAATGTTGTTATTAGTTAAATAATACCTAGCCCGAATTATCAACTACATTATAGTGAGATACTCTCATTCCAACCAAAGTTACGAAACATAAAAGAAAAAAAAAAATAGAAAAAACCCGTTTGCAAAGATGTAAACAAGAAGAAAATCATGCTGTGCAGTCGGAGGATACATAATCGCGAGCTGGCTGACCAAAACTATAAAAAGGTCTCTTTGCAGTCGGGTTTTTTGATTTTATTAACTTTTTTATTTACAACTTTTTAATTATACTTCTTTTTCGAATAATTTTTTATCATATAAGTGGTATTATTTTATATTAGCAGTGGTGGTATTTTTGTAAACCCTTTATTTTGATACCCCACTCGATGGGTTTCGAAAAAAGAAATTGCAACCCCTACAATAGTGCGCCCAAAAGCCACCATGTTCCTTTTTTACCCGACTGCCGAAGGAGGGTAATGTGTTTATCAGTCTATGTATGTATGTATGTATGTATGTATGTATGTATGTATGTATGTATGTATATATGTATGTATGTATGTATGTATGTATGTATGTATGTATGTTTGTTCCTATGTGGCGTTCCAGAGTCCAAACGCGTTGACCGATTTTGATGATTCATACGTCAATCGATTCGTCTTAACCTTGCGAGTGTCATAGGCATACATTAAAATTGGAAAATAGAAAAATGGCGGCTTTTGGGCGCCATATTGTGGGGGGCCAATTTTATTTTTTCTTCCAAACCCATCGTGTGGGGTATCAAAATAAAGGGTTTCAAGGGGTGATTTCAAAAATATAAAACACTTATATATTTAAATGTACCTAATTCGAAAAAAATGTTAACTAAAAAGTTATAAATAAAAAAGTTAATTAAAAAAATCAAAATACCCGACTGCTTAAAAAGCGAACTAAAAAGACGTAAACAAGAAGAAAATCATGCTGTGCAGTCGGAGGATACATCTGGTTTTGGTCAGCCAGCTCGCGAATATGTATCCTCCGACTGCACAGCATGATTTTCTTCTTGTTTACGTCTTTTTAGTTCGCTTTTTAAGCAGTCGGGTATTTTGATTTTTTTAATTAACTTTTTTATTTACCGGCTTATCTAAGAACCCTTGCGCGGCCAAGACCAATCTAATGATGTCTTAAGTATAAAAAGCCTTCAAGTGGTTTGAAAGATACGAGGTAATAAAGAATATTAGGAACATACATAGACACAAAATACGTCCGAAAAACATAACCCTTTCCTTGCAGCCGGGTAATAAAAAAAGGATTACAAGAAGTTTTTCAAAGTAAAAGTATCTATCTATATATATATCTAAAAGTTCTACTTATATGAAATATATGACTCCTTATTATGTAACCAGACAAATCATAGACGTCTACATAAGTTACACAGCTATATATATATACATAGGTACGGACATTCGTTACAAAGTAATATAAAAATGATTAGATAGCCCGATTTACCTACTCCTTGACAAAGGAAATTATTATCACATGGCTACCCATTACTCATAAGTTTTACCTAACGTACACGCAGTCCATCTGTGTTAGAAAAACATCATGCAATGTATTTACTTGCTAACACGAGTAAAGAAATATTTTAAACAAGTTGCAGTTAGATACTATACATACGAGATTTATATAGTTCGTTGAATTTCATGAAGTAACCGGAAATTTCTTCAAAAGGCCCATTTCAAAAAGTCTCTAATGTTAGTGGGCCATATCAATGAACACAGATCGTTTAACGATATGAACAAGGACATGAATATTACCAAACATTGTATGATCATTTAGTAAAATATCGAATAGTTATACTATTTCATGGATTGACGCCATTTCACGAAATTCATATTCAAACTTGTAAGGGAAAAGGGTAATTCAACTATCTGGCTTCGAGACATACATGCCCTTCGGTTTTGCAACCTACTCATCAAATAATTAGCAACATGCTTCAGGATTTTTTGGCCACTTGCGAAGACAATCTATTATACCTAACTTATTTAGGTATGTCCGAAAGTCTTAATTCTCACGTACCCGAACACCTAGATCACAAGAAAACATTCACAACAGTCTATACCTATGCGGAACCAAACCCGCGACCAGCGCGGAAAATGATTATTGAGCCACTGCAAGACTACGCTAGGCGTACCGCCGAGGGTCGCGGATAAATTTGAAAAAGAGTTACCGCGGCCCTGGCTCAAGCAACTGAAGGAACACGGGTGGGTTTTAGTCAGTAAAAGTCTGACACGCCCTCCCGCTTCACCCAGAGTGGGAGAAGTCATTGGATGACATCCCACCGAAAAAAAAAATAAATAAAATAAAAAGCTTTTTTACAAAAAAATACTACCGACTTCCAAATAAGAAAACTAGAAAGTGAAAAATACCTTTATTTTTGGAAGTCGGTGTCTTTGGTAGGTAACAAATTTTTAAGTTATGGACACCGACTTCCAAAAATAAAGTTATTTTTCACTTTCTAGTTTTCTTATTTGGAAGTCGGTAGTATTTTTTTGTAAAAAAGCTTTTTATTTTTCACTTTTTAGTTGTACCTACCTAATAGGGAAGTAGTTAAGTAAGTACCTATAACGACAGAATAGATTACTCGAATAACATGAAAAATGAATATAACCGGTGAAATGAGAGATCTGCATACCCCTTTCGAGCATACTGGCGTTATGTTATGTTATGAAATAGTATAAACAATAAACAGACATGCGATTGCAGCAATCCCGAGAGATTTGCCGTTATTTATTGAAGAGTTCTGTTGTATATCTCCGAAGTTCTTTATCAGATCTTCACCAAATTAAAATGGGACCAATTTCGGAATATAATCACTCAAACAAAAAAAGAATTTTCAAAATCGGTCCACAATTGACAGAGATATCGGTGAACATACATAAAAAAAAAAAAAAAAAAAAAAAAAAAAAACATACATAATGTCGAACATAGAACCTCCTCCTTTTTTGGTAGTCGGTTAAAAATAAGGCTTACCGCCGAATAAAAATCTTATACAATGCGAAATATACTTTAGTGATTAGGGCATAGGATACTTCTGCCCCGCAACCTAATTGCTTGCATAAGTGAATTCGGCAAGGCAAAGGATAAGAACAAGAGTGTTACAAATTGTCTTTAAATAATTAGGTCAATTATTAAGCCTAATTATTTAAAGACAATTTTTAATTATTGGGCGCTTTCATTGGTGAAGATACTCTTTTCGAAAGAGTCCAATAATTTTTGGCAATACCAAATTATTTAAAGAGTATTTGTCATACTCTTTTATGGGATTTTATGGGAATTAGGCTGCTGGTAATCGGTGCGTTCCTGAGGGATAAATCAGTTATGATTATGCCACAGTTAAAGCTGTTGTAATGAAAACATGTTCCAAGGCTCAGAATTATATCTGTAACACGGCCAGTCCATAGTTCACAAGATCAAAGTATACTGCATACCTACATAAGAAAAGAACAATGTCCATATACGTGACTCATGAGAACATATTGGACGTACTTACACAAAGACACATTTAGTTGTTGCGATAGAGACTTTGTTGCCCTAACGCCTTTGTTTGAGATGGACTCATCATTTCATGGTAACAACTAAAATAGAAAATCTAATCTTATCTGATATGAAAGATTACTGACCTTCTGCTATCTAAATTAAATCATAAGGATTGTAGAGTCTCTAACGCATGCCCTCATCCTATAGTATTTCTTCCATACATCTCGACCTACGTAACCGGCCCATGACTCATAAAGTCTCCTAGAACAAAATCATTGTTTCAGCCCAAAGACATGTTCTGATGGACACAGGCTTCACCCAGTGCTAAACCGTGGGTTTGCCGTGTGAACAAACGAAACTAAGAAAGAAAACTTTGTTCGAATAAATTATATTATCAGTGGCTAAACAATAGTATGCACTAAAACATACGCCTTTGTAGGTTGGATCGCTGATAAATTTGAAAAACAGTTATCGCTACCCTGTCACAAGCAACTGAACTAACACGGGTGGGTTTTAGTCAGCAAAACTCTGACACGCCTTCTTGATTCACCCAGAGCGGGAGAAGTCATTGGATGATATCCAAGCACAAAAAAAATGGTACCTACATATGCTGTCCTAGTGAAAATATGAATTAAACTCTTTGTGTGTAGGTACAATAAAGAATAATAAAAGGGATTGAGAGAACATACTGTACCTGAAACCTAAACTGTAAATCGCTTTTTGAAAAATCCGTCTACGCGCCCATGAAATGATGCACCAGGGCTCGTTTGAAGGAAGAGCTAAAACAATAGATTCAGCGTATTGTGAAGCTATCATGTCCTTGATCTTGAGCGGATGCCCCTCCCTTTCCTAGGTAGGTACCATTATTATCAGCTAGTTAGACTGTTTGTTTACCTATGTAGCGATGTTCAACGCGCTGGTGGAGACCAACCCTCATTTGGACTTGTTTGCATTAGCAAACATCCATTATCCTTATGAAAGACGATAATGGTTGAATGTCTGTGAGAAGACAGAATGATAGGATTCATTTAATTTAGTATTAATGGTTATTTGCTGTACTAAATATAAATAAATAATATTTGAGAGCTACTAACTATTAGATAGTGAACTATTAGCTGTTAGATAGTTGGATAATAAACTATTAGCAAATGGCGGTCACAATAACGTGTGAACAAACTTAAAATACTAAACTAAGGCTCAGTTTTTTGTAATTGGTTAGCTTATTTATCCATTGGTTGCGTTAACTACGGATCAGAAAACTGGGCCTACCGCGGTCACAATGTCAAGCTAAATTAGTTTATAGCTCTTAATAATAGTACGCGCCCTTAATAGACCTCTAGCCTCAAAGTAGACCCACTTTTCAAGAAACCCTCTGGGCTTTCTTTTTCAAAAAGCTTTGCGTCTGATATGAGTTAAATAATACAAAATTAATTGTTAGGGTCAATTAATTTTATATCATGTAGGTAGGTAGATACATTTTTAAGTTAAGTTAGGTACATACCCACTAGGCATCTGCCTAAGTAGTATTATATATTTGTAAACAGTCCATAAGACTCGGCGCATCATTTTAATGATAAAAAAATTCACTGAAAAAGTATTTTTAAAACAAGCTTTTAAAGGACTAAAAAGTACGCATTATTATATCGCTTGAAATTGTGTACATGAGTCCAAAAACGATAGTGCTACCTTGTCTGGTTGAGGAGTTGCTATAGCCACCTTCCAGCTCCATCATGAGACCAATTGCGTAAGTGAATTCGGAAGTTCACATCGCGTCTTTCATTTCGCATGTGAATGGACAATTATTCATACTCTTTCATGAGATCAAATCCTTTGCCTTGCCGAATTCACTCACGCAATTAAGCTGCAGCTCTATAGTTTCATAGTATTTCATTGCTACTTAAGTTACATAAGTAGGTAGGTACCCCAATTTAAACATTAATCGGATACCAGCAGCCTTATCGGTCCTTAACGTTCCCTTACGCAATCGTAAGGGAAGGAAACGTATGAAGTGACCCAATCAATCGACCAATCACATAGATGGAAATCCACATCGCGTCTTTCATCTCGCATGTGATTGGTCGATTGATGGGGTCAAAAGCCTTGCCGAATTCCCTTACGCAATTAGGCTTCGGTAAGTGCTTAAAAAAGCAATTAATAATTAAACTACTTAGCCCAAGACAGCTTTGTCATAACAATGACACAAATACCGTGCGTGTCCGCAGACCGCAAGAGTATTTATTATTTTACTTTCTTTATAAAAAAGATATAAGTAGGTTCGGTACATAGGTACTGAAAATCTGACTATCTTGTAATTCGGTTCTGTCCTTGCTCCTCCTGTGCTTCGACCGAAAGTGTTTTATTTTCCAAAGGGAACTTGCCTATTGAAAGTCCTACCCTATTGCCCAATCCAAGTCATTGTCTATCCATGTGCCAAAAAATACCAATGGGTATAACTTGTATATGAAGAAGTTTTCAAAATTATTATTTAGTTACAGCCAGGCGATCTTCTTTATCTCCGTAAGATATGCTAAGTAGATGTTTTAGAATAATCTATCTACAGCTAAAATAATTTAATTGATAGATACTTCATTTTCTATTTAATCTAGAAATGTACATTGTACATACATGTAGTACAGAAATGGTCCTAAGAATATAATACTCGTAATCCATTTACAAAGACATATTTTGAGGATGCATTAGAATCGCAGTCGATGTCATTTCGTCTCTTATTGTTTGTATTTTCGGCGTTATAGGAAAGCATGGTGTGTTGTTTTAATAACAAGTGCATTATGAATAGCTGACGAATAGACAGCACGTTGCAGGATTTGTAAAGCAGATCAGTGGGGTAGGGGAAATGTAGGCAATGGGAGTCAGTTGGCAATGGTGATCACCTCAAAATAACAAAAACCGAACGCAACCAAACGATGCTAACATAACTACACGCTAGCATTACGTCATTCCCGTGCGCGGCCGTTGATTGGCTCAGTTCGCGCGACGCGTCGGAGAGTAACAGGTGTGTGAAGGTTTCGCGCCATTTTCATCTAATTTTTCGAGTTGATAAATCCGAAGGTAAATCACAAAATACCAAATATTTATTACTGTACTTGTAATGTGTAATAGTCGTAGCATTTTAGTGTGCAATTCAACAGCTTTATTGTTATTATAACCTATAATTTCTCCTCAGGATTTTTTTTTCCGTCAGTTTGCCCATGTAGGTAATCGGAGTCAGGTGATCCCAATTACCTACATACTGATCCCCATTGCCCACACAACCTAATCTCGGTAAAACAGTATTATTTTTTGTTTGTAGATGTACCGGTGCACTTCTTGTGGGCTATGGGCTCATGCCGACTGTACTGGATGGGACTCTGCGTACAATTATGTGTGCGATATGTGTTGATCACCATTGTCCACATGCTGATCACCATTACCAACCGATGTTGACAATCGTGATCAAACTTATTTTATTTTTATTTTTTTATTGAACCAAAGTTTATAAACCAAAGTGATTAAAGTTGATCTCAATTGATAGTTAAGAAAGTAAAGTTTATAATAAGAACACAGCAATAAATAGTTGATACATAGATTTGCTTTTTTTTTCATTCTCGCTTAAGTGATCCCCATTACCTACATTTCCCCTACACAAAAGGATGGAAATTGGATACTTTGAAAATTGCTCTCTGAGCTTTTTCAAGAGGCTGTAGATGCGTTTTTGGTGCTCCACCCCATGAGGTGATACAATATTAGAACACAGATCGACCTAGGGCCAAATAGACCTGTTTGATCAATTTTGAATCTGCAGTCGTTCTCAACGTTCGAATCTGCAGTTATTTTAAAACATAAATTAATTTGCGCACTCGATTAATTAGGCTATCAATATGAGGTCCAAAGGAGAGTGTTTAATCTATAATAACCCCGATATATTTGATGTTGCCTGTTTTGAGGATAAAAGGATAATTTTAGTTACATATATCCAAATTTAAGAGCATTTAGATGAGAGTTAGTAATGTTAAATTGTGGCTTGCGCATGTAGAGGTGAATATATTTTGTCTTGTCAGCATTTAGTAAATTGCTTTGTAGCCAATTAGTCACAGTATTGAAACCTTGTTGAGCGTATTAGTACAAGTACCTGGGCGACTGAGCTCTGCTCGGGTGAAAATAGCGAAATCGACGTTTACTAAAAATTAAACCTAGCTAGATCGATTTATCGCCCCCGAAACACCCTGCATACTAAATTTCATGAAAATCGTTGGAGCCGTTTTCGAGATTCAGATTATATATATACATATATAATATATACAAGAATTGCTCATTTAAAGGTATTATTCGTTTTCGCGGTACAAATTAATGCCGTATCGTCGGCATATGACATGAGTATATGCCTTGTTTAATATCTAAATTACACAGAACGTTAATGTCAATCAGGAATAGGGTTGGGCCCAGAATTATGCCTTAAGGAACACCATAATCAGTATTTTAGCTCATCTCTAGTAATATACTTAGACGATCGATTTCAATATGTTAAAATAGATGTTTAACATATTGAAATCGATCGTCTAAGTATTCAGTAAAAAGTTTCCCGTAATAGATACCTAAAATCTCAATATGTTTAGAAGCATAGGAACGGAAACCGCATCAAAGGCTTTGGCTAGATGAAGGAAAACCCCCAGTGTCTGGTTTCCCTTGCCAAGTTTTTCTGCGATATAATCTGTCAGACTATGCACCGCATCCGCTGGGGTTAATTTGACTCTGAACCCAAATTGCGCAAATGATAAGAAATTGTTTTTTTCTAGATAATTAACTAATCTACTGTTTACAATTTTCTCTAGTAATTTATAACACGTCAATATACTAAAACTAGGTCACTATTTATGCAAATACGTAAATTTGTATTATTTTTAATGCATTGATGAGCACGTCTGTATGCGACGAATGCACAATGATGATGACTTTTTAAGGGAGATGTAGGTAATCGGGGCCAGGTGACTCCAATTACCTACATAGTGACCCCCGTTGCCCTCGTTACCTAACTTTTATGTCGTACGGACGAGACAACAAACCTGGTACCGGTGCCCTTCTTGCGGGCTTTGGGCTCATGCCGACTGTACAGGGTGGGACTGCTCGGAATTATGTGTGCGATATGTCTCGATCATCATTGTCCACATGCTGATCACCTTTGTCAACCGATGTTGACAGTGGTGATAGAACCTTTTTTTTTTTCATCTTTATTGTTCCAAAATTAAAAAAACTAAAGTGAATAAAGTTGATCTCAATTAATAGTTAATTTAATTTAAAAAATCGAAAATCACGACTAAAAGAACTAAAAAGACGTAAACAAGAAAATAATCATGCTTTGCAGTCGGAGTATAAAAAATCGCGAGCTGACTGACCAACAATTTAATATGGATCGTCCGAATACACAGCATGATTTTCTTCTTATTTACGTATTTTCATTCGCTTCTGAAGCAGTAGAGTTTTTCGATATTTTTAATTTACTTTTTCTTTTATTTATTTATTTAATACTTTATGCACAAAAAACGTACAGAGGCGGACTTAATACCTTAGGCATTTTCTACCAGTCGACCTTTGGGTGATGCAGAGACAATATTTAGTGTCAAGCAAATCGCGTTTATTTAAAACGTATAGGTACCTATACTATAAATACAATATATACTCAAATAATAAACTAAATATACCTAAACAATAAGTAGTAGAATAAAAATAATTGAAAACATTAGCGCTGTGACGATACTACTGCCAACTTCTTACGAATATGCTCGCGAACTTTAACTTTGAAGGTAAATCGGTTGGTTGCCATCCTGAGGGAGCGCATTACACAGAGAAATAGACTGAACGAATTTTATAGTTTTTAGTTGTCACTTTTTTTTTAATTACTTTCAAACATATAAGTGTTATATATTTTCTTAATCACCTCTTAAAACCCTTCATTTTATTACCCCAAACGGTGAGTCTGTATAAAAAAAATTGGGACCCCCACAATATGGCCGCTATTTTTTTATTAATTTAAATACTTTCAATCAGTGACGTAAGAAGAAACGATTGACGTAAGAATCATTAAAATCGGCCAACGCATTTGTTCTTTAGAACGCCACATAGGAACAAACATACATACATACAACGACTGCTAAACACATTACCCACATTTGCGTCGCGCAGTCGTGTAAAAAGTAAAGTTTATTATAAAACAAAGCAATACATAGTTGATTAATAGATTTGGTTTTATTTAAATTCTCGCTTAGGGATCACCTAAGCGAGAATTTACATTACCTACATCTTCCTACAAGACAAGAAAGATATACACTTTCGCAAGTAATGTAAAAATTTAAAGTAGGGTGTTTTTTCTTGACGACACCTTTTTAATCTGAATAATTCTATAATATTATATAATAATATTATATAATAATATTATATATTCTATAATCACCGAAAATCTGATTAATTTATAATAATAATATCGTCAAGAGAAATGTTTTGTTTCGGGGGTTGACATAAAAACACATTATCCGGTAGATAGGTAATCTTGACTACGATAGCTTATCGTGTCAAAATTATTGACATAGGGTATGTATGCAGTTATCGGCATCGCTGACGTAGTAAGTAACCGCTTGTAGGGGTCACTTTGGATTACTTATATAAATGTTAAGATAATAATCACATTACATAACGAGCCACGGATTTATTTAAATTCAATCAATGTTTTTATTTGAAATACCAAAGCGTTTGTATGCATTGATGCAAGGTCAATATTGTGGAACCACACATCGTTCTTATTATTTTTCCGTGTTTTACTGTCAAGTATCTACCGAGTTAAAAAAACTGCGTACAACAAAAACGGTCAAAGCGCAAGCAATAATCCAGTTGGTCCAATGCGGGTGGGTCCTAACATTATAGGACTGGTCTAATGGAGTATAAATGTACAATCTATACTAATATCTAATATTATAAAGCAGAAGAGTTTGTTTGTTAGTTTGAACGCGCTAATCTCAGGAACTACTGGTTGGAATTGAAGAATTATTTTTGTGTTGGATAGTCCATTTATCGAGGAAAGTATATGACATCACGCTACGACCAATAGGAGCGGAGCATAAATGAAAAATGTTGCAAAAAATGGAAAAAAGAACCTTTTTGAGAGCTACCGTTGCGTGCGCTGCGAAAGCGGTTAAAGTTACGCAACATTCATGTATGTACGGTAGAGTAGGTAGGTAGCCAGTTGACGGGAGCGAAGCCGCGTGGGACAGCTAGTTACTGATAAATGCAAGAGCACATAAGATGATAATAAGAATTAGTAGCAGTAACAGCGGTTGGCTGCTACACTGCGTGTCGCGGAGTCGATTCCCGCAGGGAACAAAATATATTAGTATAGCCTCAAGATAGTCGGTCCGGCTCTGGCTGCTTGTGTTTGTAGATTTTGAAATGCATCTTTGCGGGGAAACGGATTTCCGGTGCATTTTGAAGACGGCCCTGGATCTCTCTGTAACCGACTTTCCAAAAAGGAGGAGGTTCTATGTTCGGCTGTATTTATGTATTTTTTTGTGCAAACGTCGACTTTGTTTCGTATTCTATATTAAAACCAATGTCAACATTAAAATAATTTAAAAGAACACATCTATTTATTAGCCGGCCCGGCAAGTGATGGGCATTATTCAGAAAGCCCGGTCAATTTAGTTATTTCAATAGTTTTTATCATATTGCCGAGTCGTATTATAAAATATAAAAACAGGAACACTGACTTACGAAATTGAAGTTATTTTTCACTTTGTAGTGTTTTTATTTGGAAGTCGGTTGTATTTTTTTGTAAAAAAGTTTTTTGTAGTAAAGAACACTTGTTAACACAGTCGTGAAGCTATCCACAAGAAATACAAGCATTCTAAAAATAAAGTGTAAACGTATGCCTATCAATATGTCACAACTAGGTACAATGAAATAATCAACCAACGTCTAAGTAGGTTTCCACGTTCTAAAGTCTAGCATGGTGAACTTTGATTCATCAGGCACATTAGTTCATATTCATAGGCTTTGTTATTCATTAAATATAATTATTAATTTAAATCGATTGCCCCTCGGAACGTAGGTATTGTCTGCACAAAGATAACGGGTCAACTTGAAATAGATAAAGTTACTATGCCGGAACTTTCCATCGTTGGGGACAGGATTAATATGAATAATGATTTATTGTAATATGTACTACTTTCTGCCAGCGGCTTCGCCCGCGTGAATAGTGTTTCCCAATCCCAAGGGAACATTATATCGGGATAAAAAGCCTATGTGCTATTCCATATTATAATCTATATCTGTGCCAAACATTCAGATCCGTTCAGCCGTTCTGGCGTGATTGGGTAACAAACATTCATCCTAGATCCAAACTGTCGCATTAATAATAAATAGTACCTGGGCGACCGAGCTCTGCTCGGGTGAAAATAGAGAAAACGACGTTTTCTAAAAATGAAACCTAGCTAGATCGATTTATCGCCCCCGAAAGGCCATGCATACCTACTAAATTTCATGAAAATCGTTGGAGCTGTTGCGGAGATTCAGATTATATATATATACACAAGAATTGCTTGTTTAAAGGTAGGTAGGTATTAGATTAGTAGGATGTACGAATCAACAATCGAAATATCGATATGTACTGATATGTACTAATGAGTCGACCTTGTAAGGACATAACGAACGCCATATCTAACCTAACCCAGGCGTGACTTTTTCCGTTAAAAAGAGCCTGGCTCCAACTTTCCGAGATGTGACCGTGCCAATAACTGACCATCTTGAACTTCTTGGCGTTACGTTGACATCGACTCTCAATTTTGGTCCATACATTGAGGCAAAGGCTCAGCTGGTTGCCAAAAAGCTGGGGATCCTTGCAAAGGTGAGAAAGTACTTCACGCCAGAACAGCTGCTCATCTTGTATCAAGCGCAAGTTCGATCATACATGGAGTACTGCAGCCGTATTGCGTAAGTGCGCAAAGAAGTTGAACTCTATCCAACCGACCAAATCGGCCAATCACACTAAACGGACGCGTCATTCATCTCGCATGTGATTGGTCGATTTGGTCGGTTGGATAGAGTTTAACTTATTTGCGCACTTACGCTAATAAGGCTGCTGTTCTCATCTCTGGGACGGATCTGCCAAATACCAGCTTGAAGCTCCAGCGCCTTGAACATCGTCGCCGAGTTGCCAGCTTGTCGGTTTTTTATCGGTTACATTTCGGGGAGTGTGCGATGGAATTGCATGATCTAATTCCGCCCAGCCCGTTTCATCATCGGACTACCAGACGTACGGCGATGCGCCATCAGTACATGGTGGACATCCCACCCATACGCACTAAACGTTTTGAGAATACTTTTATTATGCGTACAGCTAAGGAGTGGAACTCCCTGCCGGAGTCTGTGTTTCCCGATAGCTACAATCTAGGGGTCTTTAAGTCAAGAGTGAATAGGTTACTTCTAGTCAAGCGTGCTCCATCATCGACCACATCATCGCTTACCATCAGGTGAGATAGTGGTCAAGTGCGACCCTATATAAGACAAAAAAAAAAGATTACTACCCCCTACAACCTCACAAACTCACAAACTATCTCTTTATAATTTTAGTATAGAAGTATCTATAGATATAGTGTGGATTACCATAGTATGAACTTCCCGTGGTGGTTCATAAGGCTAATAAGGTATGTAAAAGAAAAACTAGAAGATTGACAACTAACAACATGTTTATTTAGGTAACAGATAACGAAACATCCATCTCGTTGTCCGCGGTGTCGCCCACGTCGTCGGCCACAGCATCATCGTCCTCAGAGTTGGAGCCACTGTCACTGCCACTCCCCTGCAATAACAAAAAAAAAAAATTTTTCAGTCAATCAATTTCTAGAGCCGAATGTCGATCAATGTCGACTTATTTATCAATGGTTAGATATCTAATACTCTTGTTATCTAGGCATTAATTATGTATTTATTTATTGATTAAATTATAGATAGATTGATCTATGACCTATAGTATCAAAACAAGCTTAGTACAGGTCGATTTAAAATTAATGGCGGCCGGGAAGTGGGCTTCTCACAGTTAGGGTTGCCAGATGGTTGGGATTCGTCTGGATTCTCCAGACTCTCGAAAAACTCAAAATCTCCAGATAAATAAGTTCTTTCTTTCAGATCATTTGTGTTATCAATTCCTGTTAGCATTACTGTGAAATGATGTTTAGTTTGCTAAATAATTTATATACCAAAGCACAGATAATTTTCATCTGATTAAGCTGATTATTTTAATAAGGACTTCGATCGTGTTCGGTTCCGTTCCATTCCACGGCTGTAGATGGTGTTAGCAGCGACTTGCAAGCAAAAGTGTTGTCTCGGCTCGTGACTATTTTTTTCTTTAAATACAGTGACGATTTGTTTTATAGTATTTTTAGGACGTTTTTACAGTTTTATTGTACCAAAATATGTTCTTCTTCTCTTCTTCTTCTTTTCGTGTAAGGTGTGGTCAGAGGCCTGTGGGGTTTCCCGGAGGCGGCTTAATTAACACTGACCAAAATATGTTACAAAACAAATTAAAAAAATTGAGTGGCATGCTTCAGAAATTTAAAACGGCGCCATCTATTGGAATCAATTTTAAATGATCCGTTCAAATAATCTTTGAAATGTGAATTAAGAGCCCAATATTCCTTAATTGTGTGCTTAAGAGAATGGATTAAACAAGAACATACAATTTTTATGATCAATTCTAGAAAATGTTAATTTTACACACAATTCAATAATATATTGATGCATATCGCGAAATTTTCTTTGTTACAGGTCCCGTCACGTAAAAAGAACGCTGAGCGACAGTGGAGGGGATGTGTCTGCGCATAGGTACTGTCGCGGTCTAAAGAACTAGGATATTGTTTTATAATATAAGAGTAATTGTTTTATTGTAGAATCATAATAGGTACTTTCTAGCTACTTAGTACTTTAGAAGAGGTTGGATTTAAATTAGATAATGTTTTCTTGAGCATTATTTTTTATTTCGATCTTATTATTATAAATATCTTATCATTATAAATTATCAACTGCTCCTTTCTCAACTTCTTTCTTTATAAAATAATAGATACTATCATCAATAATAAATAAAATCAAAAAATCAATTAATCATTTTTCATTCCTTCATTTTTAAAAACAATCGTCGAGCAAAGAAAAATGTGTGTGCGACTGTATTTTGGCAGCGAACGAAGCGTGATCTCTGCGCGGGAAGCATGGGTCAACTGACGAACCAATAGCGTGCGCGCACAGAAACACTGGCGGGGCATTCCCCCGTCGCGCCCCCTTCATAACACCAGTTTGATCGATAAATCGCTCACTGCGCAGATTCAAGAAACTTCCGACAACAACCTCAAAAGCCCGACATTTTCAAATTTTCGCTAGATATTTTGGTCTTCCGATCTTGCAATCCTCTGATTACCCCTCTCCCTCTCTGTTACAATAATTTGCTACTGTGCGCACTTCGTGTTGCGGGCCACATAGCCTCACAGGTTACTAAATAATATTAGTTTCTTAGTTAAGCGTACTTTCCTTTGTTCCCTCCCTGCGCATGACCGGCTCTGCTGGTCGATTCTGCAGACATCTCACCGTGATGTCTTAGGTGAAGGCGAAGAGAGCCCGAAGTGAGCAATACTGAACTCGAAGTGAGTTGTCACATTCTAGTACATTGGTTGGAATGACAGCTCAAAGTCATCTCGGAATTGTACAGAATCGACCGGCTGTAGCTTCAGTTTTAGCGTTCTCATGTAGTCCTTTATGTACAACAACGATGTCATAATTTCACAAAGAGCTCTGGTTGAAAATGACCTGAGTTCTAGATAACGATTTGTTTGCTATTCATGTCCTGACATCAAAAAGCATAGATTGAATGTGCAGCATAAAACCCCATGTTTGTGTTGAGAGCAGCATGCCAGTCTTTCTGCATCTGCGTCAGGATGACTTGTCAAAGAGAAATTTTGTAAGTTTGAGCAATACCAAGCTTTTGTACCTATTTGGTACTACTTGGTACCAGACATCAAATAATTGCCTTACCTCGCTCAAGAGGGAAATGTATTACGAGCAAAGTGGCCAGCCATTCTGACGCCAGATTGGCTGGACCACGCCGGTTTCATCTAGTTGTAGGCGTTATAACTAGTTCATATTTTCTTTAAATTTAATACCTCATTGGTACCTTAACTTAATATGATTTTCTTAGATTTATTTGATATGTCAAAAAAATTACATCTAGAAGTTTTGCATGTAATCTGGACCACGTCGGTTTCACCGGCGTTATAATCTATATTAACAACGTTTTTTTTGTAACAACAGAATAAAGTAAGATATGTTTACCTCAAACTTCAATTCAGTATTGGTACTGTTGAAGAGCGTATCCTTGACGTATCCGAACATGTGGTCGCGGCAGATCTCGTCCGTGTTGGGAGGCAGCCAGCCGCGCTTGTGGTGGCACAGGTAGCCCGGCGGCGGCTCGCACGCCAGCATCTGTTCCACCTCGGGCAGTTGGATGTCACAGTACTGGGGGCCAATGATTACTATAACTTTGCAGTTCTACAGTCTACTTTTAAACATACCGCCATACTGTAAGAGCACAGTCCACAGTAGAGCCAGTGATAATGTCATCAATTCATCATCATCATCATTTCAGCCGAAAGACGTCCACTGCTAGACATAGGCCTCCCCCAAGTGTCACCACATTGACCAGTCCCGTGCGTCTCACGTATAGCGGATTCCCGCAACCTTCACCAGGTGATAATGAATTTACTTAAAAACATTCAGATATTTTACCTTGCGTGCGGCCTTAGCCGTGGTTCACACTACATTGTTCTGCACATTTTTTGAAGTATAATGCTGGGATCACACGCACGTCACACGACAAAACACGACATGTTTTTATTTTTACAGTATCAAAAGCAGAATGTTGCCGTTTTATCAAAAGAATGTACTGCAAAAAACGTGCAGTACAATTTAGTGTGATCCACAGCGTACAAAAATAAAAGTTAGTCTTACCCAAACACCGGATAAACGGTGGACTAAACAGCGGTCTATTTAGTAATTCAGATACCCTTTTTTTACCTACTGAAATTCAATTGACACACTTAGGGATTGCAAAATCCGGTTTTTTTTTAAATCCGGATATCCGTTTTCTCATCCGATTGAAATCCGGATTATCCGGATTGTCTGGTTTTTGAGTTTTTTTTTAAATTTTATTTATATGCTCGCACTTGACTACTAGGTATCTAAGTTTAAGTGTTTTAATAGATTCGATAAAACTGAAATAAAATAGCACAAATTATTTGAAATGTGCATATTTTATTCGCTCAATTTCGACGCATGACCGAATAAAAGAATGTTCACCGTGGACCACATCATCGTTTACCATCAGGTGAGATAGTGGTCAAGTGCAGCTGTGAACTGAAACTTTTTGGCTCAATGAATGGACCAAGAGGGCCGATTCAACGTGACGCCTAGTAGCTCAAGTCGGTCCATTATCGGCACAGTAACACAGTAACCTCGGAAAGAAGGAGCCGGGTGGAACTGGCCCCTTTTAGCGGCAAAAAAGACACGCCTGGGTCAGCTTTGAACAGCAGCATTGAACCTGACAAGATTGGCATCGCCCCATTCGGAGAATGCCTTCAAGGACAGATTCAAGCACCTAACCATGGCCTCTCGGAGAGATCGGATCTGGGGCCCAGTAGCGGGCGCGTCGGACACGTATCTCTCAGCAACAGTGCTGTCGTCCGCATACCCAAAGGTGCCGTGGTTTTAGCAGATCGTTTATGTGAAGCAAGAACAATGTTGCTGAGAGTACCGACCCCTGAGGAACCCCGGCATTAATATACAGTTGGTCAGACGAGCGGCCATCAATAACCACTCGGATGGACCGGTCCCTCAGGAAGCCTACAATCCAATCGCACAGAACACTGGGCAGACCGAATGAAGGAAGCTTACCAATAAGGCTTTCATACCAGACCCTGTCAAAAGCCTTCGAGATGTCCAGGGAGACGGCAAGCGCTGCCCAAATGATCGCGTCAAGTGTCTCATTGTTAAGGCGCGGTCTTATTTTGTTACAGAACATGCCAGCAGAATAAAAAGCTCTTTCGGTCATTCAGTTTATCTATAGAATAAAAATAAAACCTAAGCCTACCAATTCAAATATTATTCGGATTTGCGCATTAGAATAGTTAATATCGATCTACCGATTACTTAAAATGAAAATTTGCTTGATAAATACAAATATTATCCGTTAAAATTAGTATTGAAATAAATCCGTAAAAACCGGATTTGTTACTTAAAATCCGGATGTAAAAATTTCACGAAAATCCAGATTTTTCAGTTGTTTTCGAATTTCGAAGAATCCGGATTGCAATCCCTAGCACACTTATCTCGCGCACCACGCACACACAAACACACACACACACTTCTCAAGATTAGCTAAAACTAGGCCAAGTTTTTCTAAAAACAACTTTTCCTCAAGACTAAATAAGAAAACAATGTCAGGAGTATCAGAACAATTTTCCTGTTTACCTGGTAGAAGATGTGCCGCTGCGTGGGCGTCATGCCGGGCCGGAAGTACACGCTGCCCTCGGCGATGTCCTCGCAGCCCGCGCCTGCCTCCGCCGGGCTGCGCTTCGGCTTGCGGTCGCGGTCCGTCGTGATGTCTTCGCGAGACATTATCATGGAGCGCACGCCCGCTGCGAAGTGCGAAAACAAACGAGTTGTTTAATGTGATGCATTCATTGATATGTCAGTATGTTACTGGTGTATGTACTTTTGGAAATAGATTAATAACTATAAAAAATACTTTTAGTCTCTTAAATGGTGGCTAAACTATTGACTTACATATTAAGGTCAAGGCGATCCGTGCGTTTTTTGCGACGCCCCAATTAGATTTCTTATTGTAATACATACTAGATCATTTCATACATAGTAATACATACTAGATCGATGCGAAATCGCCACGTTCGTTTCGAGAGACATAAAAATCCGGCCAAGTGCGAGTCGGACTCGCGCACGAAGGGTTCCGTACCATTTTCGCATAAAACGGCAAAAAAAATCACCTTTTTCGTATGGGAGCCCCACTTAAATATTTATTTTATTCTAATTTTAGTATTTGTTGTTATAGCAGCAACAGAAATACATCATCTGTGAAAATTTCAACTGTCTAGCTATCACGGTTCATGAGATACAACCTGGTGGCAGACAGACAGACAGACGAACAGAAGAGTCTTAGTAATAGGGTACCGTTTTTACCCTTTGGGTACGGAACCCTAAAAATGCAGCGTTTCTTGTATGGTGAATGTGTATAAGCAAACATTAGGACACCGTATCTTCACTATTTAAATCTATGGATCAATCTATTATTAACAATTTATTGTCACCAACAGCTAGTATCAAAAACAAAATTACTTTTATTCAGTCATTACAAAAGGACTTACCTGCATGCCTCAGCCTGAAGTCCAAAGTTTGATATTTTCTAGCAGCAGGATCTTTTCTGGGGTCATAGCCATACCTCACCCACATTGACCTCCAGGGGCCAGTTTTCATGTATAAGGCTAAACAAGGCATGATAACTTTCAGTGAAACTAACCTGATCTTTGTCTGATACCTTATCAAGTTCAGTGACCAGATTGGTCTCTCTTCAAGAAGCTAAAAAATAATGTTATTTTAGTAAAGAAAAAATGTATAAACATCTTAAGTATCTTTCTCTAAGTATCTTTTGAATATAAAAAGAGTAACATACCTTCTTAATAACTTCATACTCTTCAATCAAGCGAGGATGCAAATCAAATTTGATTTCCTTTTGCTTTAAATAAACTTCATGAGGTTCACTCGGCATGTCATCAGTCAGATTAAATATGTACGGAGTCAGCTGTGAACCTCGCAACATTCTGGTTTTGCTGTGAACGCTGTCTGTGCGTTCGGGAGAAGACCTGTCTGGATACCTCTTGTCAGTGTAAGCATAACAGATAGGCTTTTCAAATCTTGTGAAGCTTGAAGGAATGAGTACAAGTGGTGATGGCTGTCTGGAATCAATAAATAATACAAAAAATATTTTATAAAAATTGAATCATGAAGGTGAAGGAAAACATCGTGAGGAAAAAAAATTCGAATACATGTGGTATCCACTAAATCGCAATGGGCCCACGTGGTGGATTATGGCCCATTCCCTCTCTCACAGAGAGGAGGCCTGTCTCCCAGTGGTGGGAATGTTACAAGGCTGATGATGATGATGAAACATCAATATAAAGTTGAAACAATGTGTAGTAACTTACAGCATAAAATCAATAACATCAACTCCAGAAGGTAGAAGTTTTTCTAGAGCACAACTAGGGCCATCACTAGTTCCTTCTCTATGTACAGCCAAGAATTGGAAGTCACACATTGCTGGAACAAACAAGATACTATTATATGCATGTAGTTAAAATACAGTCCAATGCTGTATTTCATTACTATCATAGACATTCTATCTTACTTATAACACAATACAATACAGTATAGCTGTTCGATGTGGCAATGCTGCCAGGGTTCTAGGCACTTTTGCCATTGACCAGTGTTAGAATAAAATGAGTATTTAGTTTTGATACAAATCTTTTTGTTCTATATAAGTTTATTATTTTTACCTGTCACTGTTTTTTAAATGAGAAACAATTCTTGTGACAACATGAATAAAAGCAACTTATGTTTTATCTAAACTTTGTTTGTTCTACTACCAGTAAACCATATTTCCTGTAATTTCTACTGGTTACGCACTCTGCAGGTCAGTGGGACTTGAGTTACCCCACTAACAACCAGGATATGTATGAATTTTTTGATGCCCAATGAATTTTTTCCCTCTTCCATTTTTATACGCACTCATACCGCTAATGAAACCTATAATCGTCTACTGCGCAAGGCAAACCACACACTGTGCCAAGTCTCATCTTTTGTGGCATGCACTGTACATCATAATTATTAATTTCTATACATAGTTCATAACATTTAAGTTACCTATTGTAAATTAATTATAAAATAAAAGTCAATACTTTGACAATAACAAAAGATAAATCTGATACTAACATTCAAACCTGAACATAGTTTTGACTGACCCAACCACTGTTGTTGACACCACTACTCTTTTTATTTCATTGCCTTCTTTTACTTTCTTGACTCTCACCTTCAGAAGTACACCAGCTGCTTTCTTGGAACTACCATATATTTTCCGCACATATGGATTGTCCGGCTGAAAAGACAAACCTAAACGCCTTTTGTTAGGATTACTGTACACCTGAAAGATAAATAGAGATGTATTAGTAATTAAACCGTCGTAACTGGTCGTAACCGGCGTGCCGGCGTGCGTGTATAACTAGATATTATATGAGCGTAAATTAAGCAAAAGGAGTATGTAAGAATCAGGTGGCGTTCTGTAGTTTCGGCCTACTGGGTAGGCCGAAAGAACGCCACCCGCCCCAGTGTCTACCCTTACGGGAAAGGGGCTTTATTTTACATAATGTATGTGAACTGTCTTACATGTATGCTGCTTATATAATCTAAGCTATAATACCATTTCTAAGATAATTATGTTCTTTAACGAAACCACGTGAATAGGGACATGAAAAGGTAGTACCTGTGAAATGCTTCTAATACCACCCAAACAAGCAATGGCTTTGTCTTCATTTTTTACTATTCCAGGAAATTGAATACCGACTAATTCACGGTCCAAATTTCGACTATCCATTCTTGTTGGATACCTATTTAAAATGTTCTTTAATTAACACCAAAACAATAACACATGCTTTTTATTTTGACATATGCAGTGACAGGACAGAACCAAAACTGAGTTCAACTGAGAATGACAAAACAATGCTGTCAGTAGGCTTGTCGAAAAAATATCGATACATCGATATATCGATATTTCTGATTCGATATATCGATATTTTTAGCCGATATATTTTCATCCGATACATCGATATATCGATACAAAATATTCAATATCG
Source organism: Anorthoa munda (assembly GCA_945859665.1). Lineage (NCBI taxonomy): Eukaryota > Metazoa > Arthropoda > Insecta > Lepidoptera > Noctuidae > Anorthoa > Anorthoa munda. The sequence continues at coordinate 40,795,120 of OX243897.1, read as the reverse complement.
AAAAACGTATCAAAAACGATTTTTTTTTTCAAATTGAATTTATTAGCCGAATATTTAACAGAATTCAAAGCTGTAAAAGATAGGAACGAACGGCAAATTACTGTATTGTCTATAACTTGAATGTTTTTTAAGTGTTGAGGCCGCCGCAGGCCGCGGTGGCCATCATCCGTCACTCTTCACTTACTTTCAAATGTGAGTTCTTTTGCGTTGTGTGGTCGTGTAATCTTCTAATATTTTTAGAAGATTGCTATTTAGTTTTAAATTTTGCCTATTATAAAGGATTAACGGTTTAAGACATTTATTTCTCAAAAAGAATACAATTCACTTAATATGAGAAATACAAGGTAATCATAAAACTAAATATAAGAATTACTTACGAAGAAGGTACTCGTAAATAAATAAGTTAGTAGATACACATTTTTTTTTTTTTTTTTTAACAATTTTGTGGGTAAAAGGAAAAAGTGAGTGTACTATTACATATAGATTCTTGAAGGCAAGTGAATTAACGATTAAAATACCTTCGTTTTTATTAAGATTCTCTACATTAAAATAATGTGTATTTTGTTTAAAAAATAGTACTATCTATTATTGAGCTAGACTGAACTAAATACATTATTATTTTAAAACCGAAAATCTTTAAAAATTGGACCGATATATCGATATATCGATATTTTTCCCTCGATATATCGAGGTCGATATTGATATTTTTATAAATATCGATACATCGATATATCGATATATTTTTGCATTTCCGACATCCCTAGCTGTCAGCTATCAAAGCTGACACATGACATTTCACGTTTCATTCTATTTCTGGGAATTTCAAGACCCGGCCTTTATAAGACAAGTCTTTACTTTTTTGATAGAAACCAAACAAAAACGTCATGCATTAGAATGGGCATGTAATTTAATCTTGTTTTCCGTCACGGCATTCCACTCCTTAACTGTACGCATACTAAAAGTATTCCCAAAATAGTTTGGTGCGTATGGATGGGATGTCCACCATGTACCGATGACGCATCGCCGTATGTCTTTTAGTCCGATGATGGAACGGGCTAGCAGTTCTTGTTCATGCAATTCCATCGCACAGTCCCCGTTACTTGGCAGATCCATCCCAAAGATGAGCGCAGTACTACATGCATGATCAAACTTGCGCTTGATACAAGTCGAGAAACTGTTTTGGCGTGAAGTACCATTTCACCTTTGCAAGGATCCCCCACTTTTTGGCAGCCAGCTGAGCTTTTGCCACAGTGAATAGACTAAAATTGAAGGTCGATGTCAACATTATTATTTATTCGTTTATCCTCGCACTGGAACGCCTTGCAGCAATTACACCAATGGAGCACAATCTTATTATAAACTCACTATAAGTCCAGGTTTCCTCACGATGTTTCCCTTCACCGTTGTCAACGATGTCCAAGATTAACTTAGAAATTACATATGAAAAAGTCACATTGGTACTTGCCCGGATTCGAACCCACGACCGCAAGCTAGAGAGGCGACATCTTAGCCACCGGGCCACCACATAACACAAACACATCAGGGCGACAACATAACGCAAAGAAGCTCAAGATGGTCCCTTATCGGCACGGTCGCATCTCGCAATGAAGAGCCGGGTGGAATTGGCTTCTTTAAGCGGAAAAATATATATTTTAATTTATATATGTTATAAAATTATTTGCATTCTTAAACTACTACTCTATCGCTGTAAGGTCTCTTTTGCAATTTTCCTTCATATGGTATTTTTTTTTTTTCGATTTTGCTTCCATGCAGGGCTCGATAATGATGAGACAAATTGATACCTTTTTTTATTTTGAACGTACATCGTCAAACAGTGGAGTAATCGCCAGACTACGTTTGTATGGAAGAATGATCGACTAGGACCTAGTCACTAGGGCAACCTTAATATCCATTTATTCAGATGATTGATTTATTAGATAGATTTCATTGATATCTATTCGAATAGACCGGTCCGGAAGTCTGCAATCCAATCGCACAGACCACTGGGAAGACCGAATGAAGGCAGCTTATCAATAAGGCTTTCGTGCCAGACCCTGTCACAAGCCTTCAAGATCTCGAGGGAGGATAGGATAGGATACATGAACCCCCTTTTCCGCACTTAGACTCCCATTTGGTGCGTTGTACGTGCAGGCCTCCTTTTAGTGAAAGGGAATGGGCCGTAATCCACCACGCGGGCCCAGTGTGGATTGGTGGTTGTCAAGTCTTCGAATTTTTGGTTCTAAGACATGCCGGTTTCCTCACTATGTTTTCCTTCAACGTTTCGAGAACAGTGGTGATGAAAATAATTTACTCAAAGTAAAGCGCCTGCCTGGGTTCGAACACACGACCTACAACTTGTAAGTCGCGGCCGCCACCACTTCTCTCAAATGTCGAGGGAGACTGCAAGCGCTTCCCCGTGCCTCTTCGATGGCCTCACTAACAGATGTGAATGGCATACGCTAGTAGATCCCCACTAGTTGAGTTAAGCTTGAATTAGATATAAGTACTTCTAGTACTACTGTTATTACTTCTAAGTTCAGTTCTAGTGTAAATGTCTAAATGCCCCGCGTTTGCCCCACATTTTTAATTCTTAATGAGAGAGAATTCGTATCTTACGTTAGGCAGTCAATGAAATAAAATTATATATAAGTAACTATTCTAAATATTTAATATCACAAGTACTTAGTCTACACTTAATGATGACTCATTATGTAATTATTATTGCAGTCCTTAATTATTACAGTATAAAAATATAATTATGCTTGTTCGTATTATTATCATCGATGCACCACTGCCTCCACAGCTACCAAAAGCCTGAAATGTGAAAAAGTAATAATAATTGCATAGTCAAAATCAAAATCAAATAGTTTATTTCAAATAAACCTTAGACGTAAGTACTTTTGAATTGTCAAACAAACAAAAATTAAAGATGACTCTAGTTGTAAATTCGCAAGCGTCAGTAGGTCTCAATGGAGAAGAATTTGCAACAAACTCCACGGACACTGTTTTCCGTCAGTTTTAATTAGAAGTTTTTGGTTACATCATTCTTGTTGAAAAAATACATATATGTGAGAAAGATGCAGACGTGCACGTAAAAGCGTCTAGAGTAACAAACAATTTAAAAAATACAATAACAGGCCGAGTAGAATAAAACCCTTCAAAAATCCGTATTGCTTTTACAAAACTTGTTATTTTTGGTTATAAATGAATTTGTACAACAAACTAAAACTTACTTCTCTAAGAGGACATTCCTTTGTCTTTCAATCTCAAGCCTGTCTTTTTCCATTTTGAGCCTTATATTATTACACCTTTTTTTCTCTAAAAGCTTCTGTTTTTCAATTCTTATTCTTTCTTCCTCTAAATTAAGAAGTCTGTCATGTACAAGCCCTGGAAATGAAAAAATATTGAATGGTTAAGGAATCCATTGTGAGGACTTTCAACTGGACCAGGGTGGATTAAGGGCTCCTCTCTCAGAGGAAGTCTGTGTCCTAGCATTGGGAACATTATAAGCTAGAAATATTTTATCATCATCGTTTCAGCCGAAAGACGTCCACTGCTGGACATAGGCCTCCCCCAAGCGTCGCCACACTGATCGGTCCTGTAAGTTTCGCATCCACCGGACGCCCGCAGCCTTGACCAGGTCATCGCTCCACCTAGAGGGAGGCCTTCCAACGCTGCGTCTTCCGGTACGCGGTCGCCACTCCAGAACTTTTCGGCCCCAACGGCCATCCGTTCTGCTAGCAATGTGCCCTGCCCACGGCCACGTAAGTTTGGCAATTCTTCGGGCTATGTCGATAACCTTGGTTCTCTTGCGGATGTCTTCATTTCTGATTCGATCACGCAAGGAAACTCCGAGCATAGCTCTCTCCATTGCCCTTTGGGTGACTTCTGATGAGGCCCATTGTGAGCGACCACGTCTCTGTCCCGTAAGTAATCACTGGTAACACACACTAGTCACAGACTTTCGTCTTGAGACACTGTAGTACGTTAAACGAGAAGATACCGTGCAAATTCCCGAACGCTTTCCAGCCGATTCGGATTCGACTACCTCTTTCTCGAAGTTGGACCTACCTAACTGGACCGTTTGTACCAGGTAGACATAATCGCCCACAACTTCGAGTGTAGAGTCTCCGACTTTGATAGCAGTGATGGGCATTCAACATCACCTTGGTTTTGTCCATGTTCATTTTTAGACCCACTCTTTGGGAAGCTCTACTGAGGTCATCGAGCATTGTACTGAGGTCCTCCATGGTCTCAGCCATTACCACTATATCGTCGACATACCTAAGGTGAGTGATGAACTCGCCATTGACGTTGATGACCAGCCCTCTCCAGTCCAGAACCTTGAAGAAGTCCTCCAGTGCATCAGTGAACAGATTCGGAAATATGACGTCTCCCTGACCCACACGTCGCTGCAAAAGGATAGTTTCCGAAGTCTGATCCTGAAGTCGGACTGACATGGTGGCGTTTTTGTATAAACACTTCAGCAACTCGATGTACCGGTAGTCGATTTGGCACCGATGGAGAGACTGCAGTACAGCCCAAGTCTCGATCGAATCGAAGGCTTTCTCGTAGTCCACAAAAGCTAAGCAAAGAGGCAGGTTATACTCTTCGGTCTTCTATATAACCTGCCGTAGCGTATGTATGTGGTCTACAGTGCTAAAGCCTTTTCGGAAACCGGCTTGTTCGGGAGGCTGGAAATCGTCAAACCTGCGCGCAAACGATTCGTGATGACTCTTGATAACTTGTAGACATAGCTAAGAAGTGAGATGGGCCTATAATTCTTCAATCAGGCATTGTCACCCTTCTTGAAGAAGAGTACCACCACACCCCTGCACCATGCCTGTGGCGTTTTCCTTCGAGTATGACGGAATCAAACAGCTTCTGAAGGGCCTTAAGTACCAGTTTTCCACCCGCCTTTAGGAGTTCGGCCGTAATTCCGTCATCACCAGGCGCCTTGTTGTGCTTAAGTTGTTTCAAAGCCATCCTAATCTCGTAGAGGCTGACATCCGGAATGTCTTCGGTATAGTGCCGGGTGTCGGGTCGGTAATATTTTATGCTTACAATTGAAATAGATACAGACACTTCTTCAAGTGGGAATTGGATAAGTTTAAATACATATAATTAATATAAATACTGACTGACTGGCCTGCCTCTCTTCCACAATGGTTTCCCTGTGACTGGAGCTGAGGACACCTCATTGGGCCCCATGCCAGCATCAGGGCCTGTCACAACTCCATCACCAAGACTCATCTCTAGGTCTGCTGCGGTAAAATGCTGGGACTCTGAAGGCCATTTCTGTTTACAGAAAAATTATAATAAGTAATACAACATTTCGTCGTTATACAGTTCTTTTCACTTACACAGATTGTTTTTTTGTTTGGCAGATTTTTTAGGGGCAGATTTTTTTTTACTAAATTCGTTTTGTATGTCATTTGATAAGGAATCTCAAGACGCATCGTTTGACTTGATATATCAAACTATGCGTCACGAGAGTTTGTTCAAAAAAGAGTACCAATGGTGAGGTTATTCAAAAAATAAAAACACCGCATGTGTCAGTACTGCACTCCATTCAGTAGTTATTGCGTGAAAGAGTAACATCCATCCATCCATCCATCCATCCTCATAAACTTTCAAAGTTTAAAATAATAGTTGGATTGATGATTTTTAATTTTATTCAAAGAATGTAAACTCCATATAAAAATGAGAATGGGATGAAACTGAAGAGAAAGCTTGAAAGATGCAAGAGGCAACCAATAGAATGACTCAGTTTATAATAGAGATGATAGTTTTTAGATAATTTACATACATAACTCAGACCATTCAAGTAGAAATAATTAATATGCTGCAAAATATTACCATACTACTTGTAGAGGGATCAGCACTGCACATGTCATCTGTGGGTCCAGTACTTTGTGTGGGTGCCTGAAACATGATTTCAATAGGAGGATATTCCTGATTTTACTTTTGTTTATAATTTATGCCTATATTAAATGCAATGCATAGATCATTGTAGCTTATCCAAACTGTACATTTGATTGGTTTAAAACCAATTAACCATACATGAATTTGTCCAACATACCATGGTGTTGCTCATTGCTGACGTCTCTGGTACCCCTGAGAGGCCAAACACTGAAGTATTTGTACAGATAAGTCTTAATATTTTTTCTTCAGCCTCTGTTAGTTGTGTGTTAGCATTACAGCCAGGTGTGAATCTGTTTTTCCGTATTTTGAAAGCCTTTTTCTTAACATTTGATTTCCAATCTCTCCATGTCTGAAAATATTTGTATTTTCAGTTTGATCTATGTCTAGCATTGGATAATGATGCATCTTAAAAATTAGTCAAATAGCACAAATAGAATACATAATCTACCTGTTGCCATTTATCTGGAGTTTTTATTGCACCTGAACCAAAACCTGAATTAGCATTAAGTTTTTCTGTTATTTTGATCCACGCATTCGTCTGACGAATTCTTCCATCTAGGCCTGTGAATTTTCCAATAGCTAATTCTTTATCTTCCTCAAGGAAATGTAAAAGCATGTTTAGCTGTTCCGGGCTAGCTTTGCGTCTTTCCATTGTTAAAAATGTTGAGATCCTATATAAACTGTGGCGAAGTTATGCTTCTAAACTATTGCAAACACTAATTCAATTTCCTGCTAATTGTTATAACTACAAAATCTAATTATTTCCTGTTATAAAACAAAGAAATAAGTAAAATAAAAGTATTTGTTGTTACCGCATTACCGTAACACAAGTTTGTTTTTTATTTCAGCTGTCATGAGCTGTCAATTGAATCTGTCAAAACTTATGTCAAATGTTAGACCCTGTTCCACGATACAAATTAGGAATAAGTCGTTATTCTCGATGGTTTAGTCAAAAGTGGGTTTTACGGTTTTTATTACAAATGTTTAAAAAATTAAGTTGTCAAAAACATTAGCACAGAGTACTTTTATTATATAGACAAACATTAGTCTCCGATAGGAAAAAAAAAATAGTTTGCGAATGTTTATTTACATTTTTCGCGTTTTTGTATATACATTTTTCGCAAGATTTCAGCATGTTACATTATTAAAAATCATTGGTAAAACAAGTAAAAATTTATAGCTGAATCCGATAAAGTAATCTATGTAATTTAGAAGATACTTGTTTATTTTAGTTCTATTGAAGACAGAAAAATGAATACACTTTTTAAACTAAAAATATTACGAGGCAGTGCTTACAAGGAGAGAATAGCTCGAAGGCATTTATCAGACTTATCTGACTGTATTAACTTACCAGACTCCTATCTGTTGAAGAACTGCGGTGTAAATAGAGAAGTTTTTCAACACATACTGAGAATTCTTGAACCTGTTGTTCCCAAGACTCAGAGATCAAACGGTATACCATTCCCTTTGAAGGTGATTTAAACAACTCTTATAATAACTTTTTAGCATCTCTACTGTCTAGACATCACTTTCTTGCTCAGTAGCTGCTGTTGATCTTTATAATAATTGCTTGCTTAATCTCAGGTACTGGTGACACTGTCTTTCTTAGCCAGCGGTTCCCACCAGAAGTCAGTTGGCAAAGACTTCAGTATCAACATATCACAGAAGTCAGTTAGCCGAGTTATCAAGTTTGTGGTTGAGGGCCTCAACATGGTGCTTAATGACTGTATCATATTTCCAAGTTCTGTGATGCAGAGAGACCAGATAAAAGAAGGGTAAATTTAATTATAAGAGTTCTATGATTTATAAGAAGATGTAATGTGTTATAGGGACACTGCTTCAATTGCTGTTACAGGTTCTACAGAAAGTATCATTTTCCTGAAACCATTGGCTGTCTGGATGGTACTTATGTTGAAATAGTTTGTCCAAGAGATGATGAAGAGGCCTTCTATGATAGGAAAGGACAATATTCCATACATGCACAAATTGTAAGTCTCTATTTATTTTTTAGATGGAGAATGCTTCCCATGTTGGTTTACTTGATATTGTTTTTCTTTTACAGATGTGTGATGCAGACACAAAAATAATAGCAGTGTGCTGCAGATTTGGTGGGTCTGCCAGCAGTGCATATATTTGGAATAAAATGAATGTCAGACCATTTATTGAGAGTATCAGCAGACAGGGAGAGATGAGTTGGCTCATTGGTTTGTTTATTTTACACACTATATTCTTAGATAAGGTACAAAAATCATTCCCTTTAAAAATTATTTTGTTTTCCAGCTGACAATAAATATCCACAAAGGGCTTGGCTAATGACACCTATATTACACGCCTCTCAAGGCACCCCAGATTCTCAGTACAATCATTTTCAAGGCAGAACAAGAACTTGTATAGAAAGGTGTATTGCCAAGCTTAAGGGAAGATGGCAGTGTCTACACAAAAGACCACTGCACTACACCCCACAACAAGCAGCTAAAATAATAAATGCTTGTGCTGTGTTACACAATATTTGCATCAGAGCAGGCCTGCCAGACCCTCAACCTTACTTGGACCCAGAACCACTGCCAGTCATAAATGAAGTGACCGAGATGCCTGAAGATAATGTAAATGATTTGTATATTGGAATAGAAGTTCGGAGGCAGCTTGCAGAAAGAATCTATTACAGTGTGTAGTGTGCAAGACTTTGGCAGATGCCACTTTTTTGTTACTATGTTATGTTCCGCCTGAATTTGATGAATCATTGTTTACTATTTCAGTATTAATAAAACACAGTATTAATAATAAAAAATATTTAATACGTAATTGAAACTTTTATTCTAAGAAAAATTTAGTTAATATTAATGCATCAGTATTTGCATCTGCGCCAGCTGGCTATAGGTGTCGCCGGGCATCCTGTAGGCGATGTTGCCTGCGAATGTGTTCAGGACTTCAGCTTGTTCACGCAGCCATTCCACTTGCTGGCAACAACACAGAAAGAAAAATTCAATAAAAAAGAATAAACCTACTCCTCCTTCCAAGTAGTTTTTAGTAGAATAGGCTAGCCAATCTTCATTATATTCTTACCTTATTGTTCTGTCCTGCAAGCGGTTGCGCTTGCGCCGCGGTGCGTAACCTTTGTCTTTGCGCCAGTAGGATGGTGCACAGCGCTCTCAACACGGCTGGCAAGCTTCGCAGGAGCTCGCCACGGGCAGTTCGCGCGGCTGATACACGAGCATCTAACTCAGTCGCGTTCAATGGTACCAGTTCACAGTCACGAAGGGTCTGCGCAAAATGATTTTTAAGTTTAAATGATAGCTCAAAAAACCTATTACTATGGCAGTGGCACATCAACATTCGATGTGCCATATTAACACTTCTACAGCAGCCAACGCGCCAAGCGCTTAGATCTAAAGCCGACAACACAACTGGCGCTTTGAAAATATCTCTGTAGTATTTGTTTGACCGCATCGCATAGGACATCGTGAAAATTGGGGAGGCAGTGAATTGTTAAAGCCCGCCTTTGTCTAGTTTCGCCTTACCTCAAGAGCGCCTTCGTAGTTTTCGCTGTGGAACTGATCGAAGAACGTCATCAGCTTGCACAGCTTGGTGTAGGCCTCCACCAACGCCGCTGACAACGCGGTACCGTCGGCTGACCGCAGTCTTCTCGACACGTGTTCCGCGAGCGTCGACAGGCGCTGACGCAGCCCGCCCGCGCCGCCTCCGCTGTTCACTACTTGTGCTAGCAGAACGCAGAACAGTTCTAGGACCTTCTCCAAGTTCTGAAAAACATAATGAAGTACTTGTAAGTAGTGATAAAAGCTATAGAGTCCCAAAAATTAAATGTAAAAATTGATAAAATGTGGATTGGCGATACAATGATAACTCACCCCAGCAATATCATACATTGTGATGGCATCTTCAAAGAGACCTTTGTTTACTAACTGCTCTGCTACATTCAGTGCTATAACCTGCAATACAAAGTATTATTAATAATAATCTGAAGACAAAAATAAATATGATATAGGGGACCAGAGCTGGAAATGTGCATACTTTGCTATCAATATGTGGATTGTTGAATTGGTCCAGTAGGCCTTGGCTACGCAGTCCAGTCAGGGCTTCCATTCGACCGAACAGCAAGTCGTAGTCACGACTTTCAAGCGCCAGGTCCGTGCAACAACACATGAATAAGTTCTTACCACTGGGATCTTTAAGGTTTCTGAAATTAAAATGACAAAAATTATTATTACACAAATAATTACTTCAGAAAACAGCCGAGTAAAAAGAAGTTATGGGGGAGAAAGTTTACCTTAGGAAGAAGTAATAGTGTAAGGCGTCAGACGGATCTGTGAGCTCAAACTTTCTGACATACAAGAGCAGCAATCTCGCCAAATTCAAACGACGTAGTGGCGACGGATCGTCTGTATCGACAGATACTGCAACAAAAAGTTAGATTTATATATAATGTAAAATCTTGGATAAAACTTTAACAGGGATGGACATTGGCAGTACTTACATAATGGAGCTTGAACATTACGAGGTGTGCCCAACATGTAGACATCGTGAAGAGCTAACGCCATGTGGACGCCATGGACTTGGAATCTAGAAAAATAAATAAATTTAGATCCATATTCAGTAAACAGATCATTCAAAATATGGTCAACAAGGCATTGAGTCTGTCTCTGTATGTTTGTGAAGTAAAGTATTAAATAAATGGGTGTTTCCACAAAAATCGGGCAACATTTTCATTTCAAATTTTATTATTAAGATATCTAAATAATAGATAAATATGTGTTTTATTTACACCCACACTTTACCTGTACTATATAATATTATAAAGAGGAAAGATTTTTTTGTTTGTTTGTTTGTACCGAATAGGCTCCGAAACTACTGGACCGATTTAAAAAAGTCTTTCACCAATAGCAAGCTACATTATTCCTGAGTGACATAGGCTTTTTTTTTATCCCGAAAACGACGACGACTACGAGGTCCTGTGGGATGGTCCACGGGAGCGAAGCCGCGGGGAACAGCTAGTTTAAAATAATAATATATTGTACTTTTTAAATCCTTTCTATTGACCCCATATTGTCAGTCCCTAGCCATGTCCCCGCACCAAAATTTTGTATTTGAGCACCCATATTTCAAAAAACTTGAAGTTTATTCTTTAATTTTCTTTATGACTATTCTATATTATAGTATTTAAACCTAATTACAACAATGTATTATAATTAAGAAGAAACAAAAGTATGTATCTTTAAGTCAAACTAGTGTCCACGACTCTCATCATCAGTCCCTAGCCGTTGCACATTCAAGTTTTTTGAAATATGGGTGCTCAAATACAAAACTTTAATGAATGAGGGAATGTAAATAATTGCATCTAAAAGTAAGGAATTAATTTATTCGTAAACTTAATTCCCTTTGCGTCGGCGATTTTGTAAATCAGTGCAACTGCGTGTAGTAATGTGTGAACACGTGTTAATACAGTCAGTCACTGTGTCAGTCCCTAGTTGAGTTAAAATAAATTGTAAAATAATACTTTTTTTAAAATTAATTAGTATTTATACGTGCTTTTTCGGTCCTGTTCGATAAATATAGCATTTACAATCGTAGTATTTTGTCAACCAGTACTTTTTTTAGTTTAACCTTCGAAACGTCAGTCCCTGACCCATCAGGCCCTGGCTGTGAATGTGGCTAAGGACTGAAGGGAGTGGTCAGGGACTGAAGTTCACTTACATAAATTATAAGCATAGCAATAATTTCTGATATATAATAATCCAGTTTTGTTGGCTGAATACAATGAAAAAGAAAGACAGAAGTATCTAACCGTCCCTAGATGCCTAAATTCTGCTCTAAAATTCATACTTTCTCAAAAAATACCACATTTAGTGACTGGCCCTTTTGTGTATGATATAATATCTTAAGGTCTATCCACACATATCAGGGCCGTGGATAGACCTTTAATCCGTTCAGGTTCAGAATGTCCAATTCCCAAAATGTCCAACGGTTTCAAAATGTCCAATTCCCGAAATGCCCAACTCACAAAATGTCCAATTCCCGAAATGTCCAATTCCCAAATCGTCCAATTCCTAAAATGTCCAATTCTCAAAATGTCCAATTCCCAAAATGTACAATTCCCAAAATGTCCAATTCTTGAAATGTCTAAAAAGTCCATTCAATACAATTGTGGATTTTTTTTCAATAATTCGTCATTGCGCTTTTTAAATACTTCTATCAATAAAAAAAAATACTTAAACAATCATAATAACTAAGATTCACAAGTTCACAGTCACATTATTGTCAAAATGTAATGTAAAAAAATACAAAATCATATATTTTTATACAAAATACCCATTTGTGTTAAAATAAACCGAATGTATAAAAAACAACATCATATTTTTAAAACAATTAAACAAACAAAATATAGTTTTATTTAAACAAGGAATACCATTATTTTCACAATTTATAGAGGGCCCAAGGGACATGGTAACGAAAGCTGAGTCCATGGCATCAGTTTTCGTTAGCTGTCCCATACATGCAATATAAATTGTAAAAATAATGATACTCCATAATTGAAACATGAAATTTTGGGAATTGTACATTTTGGGAATTGGACATTTTGAGAATTGGACATTTTGGGAATTGGACATTCTGGTAATGGACATTTTGGGAATTGGACATTTTGAGAATTGGACATTTTAGGAATTGGACGACTTGGGAATTGGACATTTCGGGAATTGGACATTTTGTGAGTTGGACATTTCGGGAATTGGACATTCTGAACCTGAACGCTTTAATCAACCATTACATACACTAATAAAGAGTCAAATAGCTTGTATAATATAAAGGTGCGTACGGATAGCGCCTTCCTGTGTTACGCGTAGTTGGGAAACACTGTCCACGCGTACATTGGATACGCGTATAGCTCCTGTACGGACCGCCGCGAACCAATACGCGAGGTCAATCGATACAGAGTATATTTTTTTTTTTTTTGAATTTTCAGTTCATTTGAAATTGCCTACCATGCATCTTGGCGTAAATCGTTATTTCGATAATCAGTTAGCGTGCTATCCCACAAGACCCGGTGAAATTCATAAAGTTGAATCAATCTGATAATATTTTCATTATTGAAACTCAAAGAACACGCGTGTCTATTCATTTTGCCGTCCAAATATAGGTACGCTATCCGGTCGTGTGCGTCCTCTTTGACGCGCGACCAAAAACCGACTGACGGCGGCTCGCGCTGCGAGCTAGCTCGCGCGGTACGCGTTCCCCAAGAGTGTACGCGTAGCTGCAAGTATGGACATGACGTTCCGGACAAGCGTAAACTGACTACGCGTACCAGTGTTATCCGTACGCACCTTTATAAAGTCAAATTAACTCTAAAAATAGCCCTAATTTCGTGGAAACACCCAAATACTGCAGCAAATCTACCTTGGTATTCTTGATAAGAATTCAATTGCGGGTTCAAATTGGCCAGTCAATGTCAGCATTTGGAAGTACACTACTGGTTTCTCATACGCATGGTAATGTGTTTCACCTACAAAACGAAACATAGTATTAGTCATCTAAACATTATTATAAGGTAACTCATGTTGTGGATCTAAGTTTTGATTTAAGTTACCATATTCCTCTAAAATCATCTTCTGTAGATCAGAATACGAGAAGGTTTCAGTCTCATTGTTGCTGCGTGACTTGATAAACGATAGTTTGAGCCAGAGGTAATCGTCGGCTGTCCTCGCCACTTCGTAATGCTCGTCAGCGAGGTCACAGCATCCTATGACGCAGTATACCTGTAAAAATTTATACATCAATATAAATAAGAGTACTTTTAGATAGCTATAGTTTAATTAATCATGCAATCAATCAAGAGCCAACCGCCCTCAGTCTAAACACGCAATAAGTAAATGTCTGCCGGTGTGTAGGGATCATATTAGACGGTGTTCTACAGTTACTGCTTACAGTCCACGGAAAAGACGCTAGTTTAGCTGTCAACGTAAGGTACTTACAGCGAGTTTAGGTACTTACAGCTCTTTTGTATGGGTCTGTAGAGTTGCGCACTTGTATTCTATATTGGAAGTTGATGGCAGTTTGTAATTTATCACTCAAAGGCTTCTCTGGATTCTTTATGTACTCTTCCAAAGCTGATATAAACTCCTCATGATCTCGACTGTAAACATACAAAAAACATGCCAACGCCTGCCATAGATAAACCTGTCTTTTTTTAACTTTTTTGATATCTTAATCAACAGCATTTTTCTCAAGCACAAAATTTTTCAATGTTTTGTATTATGATCTTGCTTTTCGAAATAGTGATTTAGTGCTTACCCAGCCTTCCTCAAACAATGTAACGCCGCATTAGCATCGCCACTTCTCAAGCAGTAATACACCATAGGCCACAGTGGGCGCTCGTCGATCACGCCGTCGCTCAGCACTTGCACGTTCTGTCCCTGTAGGCGGAGGCCTACGAAGCCCCGCACTAGCGGGTACGTGCCCGGCTCACCACCACGCATCGCCGCTGCAGGGTTCGCGCGCACCACATCACTCATGTACAGTTTATATCTAGAAGGAGAGGATTGGATTCACAGTTTTAAAATGATTGTTTGATCAAACAACTAGGTCAAGAAATAATTGTGCAATCTTCACAACACTATTTAGAATCTAGTTCACAATACTATTTTGATGTAAATTCAAAATATTTTGATGTAAATTCAAAATAGTAATGTGAACTGTATTGTGTTATTGACAATAACAGTAACAGTTATATTCATACTAGCTTCTGCCAGCGGCTTCGCCCGCGTGAAAGTTGAAAATTATCCCAAGGGAACATATTTCCGTGCCAAATCTCAGTGCCAAATTTCATCCAGATCCGTTCCGCCGTTTTAGCGTGATTGAGTAAAAAACAAACATATATATACATCCATCCACTTTCGCATTTTAAGGGTTCCGTACCCAAAGGGTAAAAACGGGACCATGGGAAACTAAGACTCCGCGATCCATCTGTCTGTCTGTCCTTCTGTCACCAGGCTGTATCTCATGAACCGTGATAGCTAGGCAGTTGAAATATTCACAGATGATGTATTTCTGTTGCTGCTATAACAACAAATCCGACTCGCACTTGGTCGGTTTTTATTATAAGTAAAATTGGCTAATTTAAGAATGCATTAAACAAAAAAAAAGAGAGAAATCTACCTGCCTGGCTTTTTTCTAACTATGTTAGAATCTACTTCTGTACATACACACAGATACCCGATATTAACAGAAAAATCATAAAGTAAAAGTAACATAATTAGGGAAAATGTGCATTTCATCCATGCAGGCCATCACTCAGTGTAATGCTGGGACTTTAGTGTGAGACTGAGCCACTGCGCTGGTTCTCAGTAGCAGCCAGTGTTGACTGAAGGCAGCAAATACTTTAGCCAGTTGTTCTAACATACCTTTTCTCCAAGTATTTCTTTCCTTGAGCAACAAGACACTGCTGGATGGTAGGGTTGCCCCTGGCCTTGAGAGGGTCCTCATCCCTCACTAAGGCTGGAATATTTGCCATTGTCTTGATTATCTCCCACATTTCTTTTACTTTCTGAAAAAACGAAATTTAAGATTTAAGATTTGATCTTAATTTTGTGATGTTAGTAATTAAAATTGTACTTTCAAAAGACATTAAAAAGGTGGGATAAGTGGGGTGAAATAGTCAATGCGTGATACGGACCTGACAAAAAACCAACTTCCACGTTTTTTGTCAATCTTGAACCAGGCAATGACAATCCAGCAGTTAAAAACATCACGTACATTTACAACCAAAAAATAAAAATAGAAGATCCTCGAAAATCCAAAAGCATTGTACAATGCCAACGCTGTCAAGAATATGGACACTCCAAGAACAATTGTATGAGGCCATTTAGATGTGTCAAGTGCGGACAAAATCACAGAACTTCTGATTGTGATAAAAAAGACCGAAACACACCAGCCAAGTGCGCTTTATGCTCATGTGATCACCCCGCTAACTACAAAGGCTGCCAAATCTATAAAGAACTAATCGCTCGGAGACACAAAAATAACCCACATACACGGAAGCCAATCCAGTCAATCACCATGCCAACTATAGCCACTGGGCCACGCCTTCCGCCCAGTCTAATCACCGAAGACCATAATTTACCACACCAAAAGACCTATGCACAAGCTGTAACTGGAAATGCCAACGCACCAACTACGAACTATGAGAAACACAACACAGCGAACTCTGTACTAGAGAATATCCTCCTAAGGCAAAGTGAAAAGATCGATCTTCTAATTCAACAAATAAGCTCCATGCTGGGTCTTATAACAACACTCGTCTCCAAACTATCAAAATGACTTCACTACACATCGCAACGTGGAACATTAACAGTCTCGCACCGAATACACTTGAATTGGAAACTTTCCTTAAATCTAACAAGCTAGATGCATGTCTTATATCTGAAGCACATACTACTAATTAATCTCGGCCAAGATCCTCTTCCACAAGCCAAATGTGTTAAATACCTAGGATTCTACTTGGACCAACGTATGACTTGGAAAGATCACATCAAGCAGAAGCACAACGAAGTAAACTATCGCTTTAAAAATCTATTGTGGCTGCTTGGCAGACAGTCAACATTGTCTCTGAGTAACAAACTCAAGGTCTACAGCTCAGTCATAAAACCCATTTGGACTTATGGAATACAATTATGGTCCTCGGCTTCCAAGTCAAACATCCTTTGCCTCCAAAGAGCTCAAAACAACATCCTAAGGACTATAAGCGGTGCAGCCTGGTTCACCCGCAACTCAGAGATTCATGAATACCTCAACATGAGGACTGTTATGGAAGAATCCAAACAGTACAAAGACAAATATAGAGATCGACTGAAACACCACCCTAACCCATTGACAAGTACACTTCTAATGTGTAATCCAATTAACCGCCTGAAAAGAGCAAATGTGCTATTCTAATAAGGAGAGTTAGGGTGATGGCGCTAACTCACTAAAATCTCTACATACTTCAACCCATCTGATTATAGTCCACGGAGTGATCGCAGATTGACCATTAAAAAAAAAAAAAAAAAAAAAAAAAAGTTGGGATGACTTACAGGATCATTAAATTCTTCAGCAACTTGTGCAAATTTCTGGTGGAGAGCTGTCCTTGACTTAGATCCTTGGAACACCAGCTTGTTATACTGATGTACTTGTCTGGCATAAGCAGCCTCTATGTTATCAAGCATAGAATGTCCGAACTTCTTTGGTGTATCAGCAATACTCGGTGGTTCTGGAGTCCTCTTGAGGTCCAGCCAGTTTTGTGAAGGACCAATCATAGCATTCATTAACTTTATCTTTTCTCTGTTCCATTCTGATAGCATATGTTCCCATTTCTGATCCTCAGTAGTTTGTAAGGACTAAAATTAATAAAGAAATATATTTTAAAACAATGTCAAGGGAATGTGAATTTCAATATTGTAATGTAAACAGAATAAAACAAAGCTAGTTTTAAGAAATTAAACTTACATTTTTGTTAACTTCATCAATAAGTGACAAAATTGCATTTTCTCTTTCATTTCTCAAAAAGCTTTCGATATCAGAGTCAGCTATAGGTTGAAGTGGCTCGAAAGTACGTTTGGAGCTAAGTGTTTCTAGTTTTTGTGATATCTGTTGTAAATCTATTCCTTTTGAGCCAAACAAAAGATGCCTGTAACAAAACACACGTTGGAAGGTCATGAGTTAAGAAATACTGCCAAGAAATGGATGTAAAACGTAAAAATGCATTAAGTTCTTACGCTTGAATATCATTCGCTCCCGACTGGATGACTCGTGAGTATAGCTCCTGCGACGCCTCAAGCACCTGGCCCAAAGAACGTTCAACCCTAGGCAGCTCTTCATTACCTTCAATTTCAGTCGTCAATTGTTCAGCTTGTTGCAAAAGTTTGCTGAAATCATCGTCTGCCATCGTGCAGTTAGGTTATCAACGTTTATTTGGACAAGAATACACAGATCTCTAAACTACAACTCTCTGCTCTGATAAATGGTTACTATTATAAGTCTAGAATTATAATCGTAACATAGGACACGAAAAAATAATAATAAATACGAGAACGGGCAAAGAAAGGGCCGGTACGCGCTTCTTACTCAGTCAAATCGTTTGTTTGACAGGTGATTTGACAGCTGATTTTTTTTAACACAAGCTATGCAAATACTTTTCATCTCTTTGAAACCATGCATTTTTGATACGGTTTAGAAAAAGTTTATTTTTTCTTAACATATTATAGTCTGTCAGTCAAGCGAGTCATGAGCCCATGAAAAAGGCGGCAAATTCAAAAATCTTACAGGTATCAATACTGATATAGTATGCTGAAAACTACTGATATAGTATATAATATTTCTATCAAACAAGTTTTCATTTGACAAATTATAGTTTTAAGGGTTTGAACATGGTGCGCTAGTAGGTACTACAATGTGATTTTTTATTTCGTGGACTAAACTGACATTTGGGGGGTTGTCACTTTATCCTTACATTAAAATAGTGTCGTACCCTAACTATCCTGAGTGATCGAAAGTTAATCGAAAATCGAAGTAGATCGAAAATGAAACTATTTCACGGCATAAAAAATAATTTGCTTAGAAACTAGCTGAGGCTAAGGAAACTAAATATGGGCCATATTTAGTTTCTACTCATTTATGTCAGACTTAATTTTATCGATTGCATTTATTTTATTGTTGATTTCATATTTAACACAGTAAAAGTTCATGTACTATGTGTATGAATACTGTTATATTTAAATATATTACGTTTATATTCATAAAACATTTATTTACACCAATTAGTAAAAATAAATTCAGGAGTCATGTCACATCGATTCGATGAATCACTTATGATTGACCCTTACCTACAACACTATGCTCCGCGCTTGCAACATTAAAAAAAAATAAGTTCAATAGCAACTGTCAGTTTAGTCCACGAAATAAAAAATCACAGTATAGGTACTTGTATGGGTAAGTATTGCATGAATCTCGATATTATTACCAAATCAGCTTACAGATGGGGTTTCATCGCCGACAGGTTGCTTGACATGAAGTAATTTCTGCCAGCGGTTCCACCCGATTAGACTCCTGGGATAAAAAAGTATCCTCCGTTCTTACAATTGTATCTATGTCGTGGTGGCCCAATGGTTAAGAACTCGCCTCTCGTTCTTGAGGTCGTGGGTTAAAATCCGAGCAAGTACCAATGTGACTTTTTCAATTCATATGTACTTTCAAGTTTATCTTGGACATCGCTGACAACGGTGAAGGTAAGGCATGGTATATCTCGTAAACTACTAGAGTACTATAATAGTTTTGAATTTTGGGTACTAATTTTATCTTGCAGGGTAGTAATTTTATATGTAGGTTTGAGGAAAGCGACAAGCTCATCAACCTTGCAATCAACATTCAAAGTCGTGGTCCTGCTGAACAAGCGCGCGAAAGTTATCATCGTTGATTTCTCGGTAAATACAAATGTTTCAGTTCTGCTTTTTGGCGAAATGAATCAAATAAAAGGGAAATATTTTTTTTTTTTTTTTTTTTTATAATTTATAGGCTCGCGTTTGACCACTATCTCGCCTGATGTTAAGCGATGATGAGGTCTACGGTGAAGCACGCTTGCCTAGAAGAAACCTATTCACTCTTGACTTAAAGACCCCAAGGTTGTAGCTATCAGGGAACAAAGACCCCGGAAGGGAGTTCCACTCCTTAGCTGTGCGCACAATGAAAGTATTAGCAAAACGCTTTGTGCGTATGGGAGGGATGTCCACCATGTACCGATGGCGCATGGCCGTACGTCTTGTAGTCCGATGATGGAAAGGGCTAGGCGGAATCAAATTGTGCAGTTCCGTCGCACACTCCCCGAAGTGTAACCGATAAAAAACCGACAGGCTGGCAACTCGTCGACGATGTTCGAGGCTCTGGAGCTTTGAGGCGACCAGTGCATCGTTGCCAATAAGCCTTTTGGCCCGTCTGTCAATCGACTCAAGTGCATCAAGCTGGTATTTGGCAGATCCATCCCAGAGGTGAGAGCAGTACTCCATGCAAGATCGAACTTGCGCTTGATACAACTTAAGCAGCTGTTCCGGCGTGAAGTATCGTCTCACCTTCGCAAGGATCCCCAACTTTTTGGCAGCCAGTTGAGCCTTTGCCTCAATGTACGGGCCAAAATTAAGTGTCGATGTCAACGTTACGCCAAGAAGCTCATGATGGTCCGTTAACGGTATGGTTACACCTCGGAAAGAAGGAGCCGGGTGAAATTGGCTCTTTTTCGCGGAGAAGAGACACGCCTGTGTTTTTGCGGCATTGAACCTGACCAGATTGGCATCGCCCCATTCGGAGACTTTGATTTGTATACTAAGAATAGCTGTAGCATGCCCACTTTTTCGGAGTTCATGGTTGTCCTGCTGAAGGGAGTGTGACTGACGCTAGACCACCTTCAAAGCCGATTTGCCCGAAAACTACTAAAGTACCAATTTTGTTGTTCGAGTACTAATTGGTACCAATTGAGTTGTAATTATTTACCAAAATATGTAAGCGATTGGTGTTGGGATCCGGCGGTAGTCATGGAAATATAAAAACGCAAGGGCGTCATTTTCGGAACAACCGGTCATATAAAAGTCGTACCACTTGCCACCTTGCCGATGCAATTCAGTAGCAGCTCTCAGCCACCGAACAGGCAACAACTAGTAAAAGAAAAGCCAAATTTGAGGAACAAAATTCTCAAAAAAATCTGCCTATTATTTCTGTTTCTATGGTTGTGAAATACGTGTGGTCCTTAGGCCGTCCTCGTACTACCCTACATACGCATTCAGAGGTGCGTGTGACCATAGATATGTGGTGACGTATTTCACCAGCAGAGTAAAAATGCTCTGTGCAGCAGAGTCGCCAGCACAGACTACTTAGAGATACTACCGTATGTCGCCAGCTTAGATAAAGTACCTATAGATTAAGCCCTGGCGTGGCCGCACATGAGACAGCAATAGTTAGTTCTGATGTTACAACAAGAACAAGAACACTACAACCCACCATCGCACTGACACTTATTATCTATAAATAACCCAAATTCCTTGTATCAATTAACACATAATACCACGAAATCACAGAAAATCAAACAAAACCGAGTTTGTTTGTCAAACCTGCCATTATATTAGTTTGACAAACAACAGAAACCGGCCATGGTGACAAAGACAAAAAATAATCTTTTGTCTTTATTATTTACATGGAGCTGCCAATTGGCCATCTCGCTCTATCAATCGAGCTCATTTTAAGGCTTAATCTATAGGTACTTTATCTAAGGTCGCCAGACTCATGAAGTAGGGAACGCACGTCAAACCAAAGTAGGAATAATAGGATACTGTCCCAGGGCGACTGTGGGTACTTACATCACCCAGGTACCGTCCGGAACACAACCCGACCTTGTTGCGCCACTATTGTCCCAGAATAATATTGCCTCGTGTTCATATATATAAAATATGAATACGAGGTATGGATAAGTGAGCAAATAAATAAATAAATGATAATAAGCACTAATTTATTTCTGAGATATTATAGTATTTTATTAATATACAACAAACAGTAGTACATCAATCTCACGTCAATGTACTCAAACAGAATTTCAGATTCCAGCATAGAAGGTTTAAAAGTTCATCACGCAAAGGTATCCCACAGAAAGTCGACTTTATTACATTTTATGTAAATTGCAACTCTATAATTGTATGTGATAAAATTACACATGGTATGCTTTGCGCATTCGCCTTAAAATAAGACGCTCCATACTTTTTCTATAGGACGCCATGGGTTATTTAAATTTTTTAGGTCCGAATATGAGGTCAGCATCGGGCGCTCCTTTAGGATGCTGATACTTCTGTCGCACATGCTGCCCTCTGTTAGGGTTGCCACTTCCACCAGAACCCCCTCCACTTTCCGCGCTGTATTCTTCCTCTTCTTGCCTTTCAGAGATATTCAGGGTTAATCTGAAACATTTCGAGTTTTAATTAGTTCATAATAAAGGTTTAACAATAAAATGTCCCACTGTCAGTGGCCTGCTGAGTTTTATAAGTAGGCTAAACTTTGATATATATATATGTTATAATACGCACAGCTTCATCCTCTCCATCTCCTGTTTGTCCGCCAAGGCCTGTTGTTGTAGATTGCTCGCGAGTTCAGGTGGAGCATTAAATGATTTGTACTGCGGCTTAGTACCCTTTCGCACCATCAGCACAAATTCCACGCCTTCTTTACCTTCCTGCAAATGAAGCTTATCATAAGTATAGGTTTGAATGTGTACTTGCAAAACTTTTATTTCTGGTGTGCTGTGACTAGCTGTAGTTTGTGAAATATGGAGATATGGTTAAGAATCTTTATTTCTCAAAAGAATTACAATGGCATTCACTTATATGAGAAACTTACATATCACGTAAACTCACACCTATGGGAGGGGAGGGAGGAGTACACTACATGCTTAAACACAATCCCTACATACTCCTTTCGCTCTATCGTATATTGACTTACATTACATACCAACAACTGTTCGTAAGTTTTCTTCGTGGTCTGTCGGCAGGTCATGGGGACCGCTATGTCTCGCTGTTGAGGCCTAGTCTCACGCTGTCGCTCCGCTATGTTTTCCATTACCATCTTTTCGAAAGCTGATTCAAATTCAACATCTTCAACCTATAAAATAATAATTCTAAAGTCAGTTTCAGGTTCAATTATGTTTGGTGTCCATATTTTTGTTAAGTTACTTACAGGTTTCGGGGCCGGCCTCCTTGGTTCATTAGCAATATCGTCGTTTTGCTGAATTTCATTTTCGTCGTTTCCAGTATTCTCTGTAATAGGCTCTTCATCAGAGCTTTCTTCAGGAAGTTGTGGATTATCTGTCTCATCATCAGTCTCTATAATAGTATCCAATCCTTCGTTAACACTATCGTCTCCTTGATCATCGTTGTCAATATCTTCCTCGCCTAGTTCTGGGTACAACGTTAGACGCAATTCTTCTAAAGCGTCTTTACACTCCTGCCAACTATCAAACAAAGTCAGCTTAGGCCTCAGGGTCGTTAAACATTCTTGGTATATGTATTTAACATAAATAGGAAACATGTTATCGTCAGTCCAGTAAGGATCAGATTGCTTGAACCAGTAGTAGTTTTGAAAGAATGTTAAAAAGTAGTCAAGACGTTTTTTGCTAGATCCACTGTTAAAATAAGCGCCACAAGTCTCGAGAAGGGCGCAGACCAGTCTTATTCTGAACACATTGTCTGGAAGGTCGAGAGGAGAAACGTTAGCGTGATCGTTTGTTACTCCGAAAGTTATAAAAGAGTACAAAACGGTGAACACATCGCGGGAATCTAGCAGCTTGTAGTTGTACAGCTCGCCCAGATATCTGACAGTTGCTATTCTCCTCTGATTGTATCTAGGGTGAGGATCTTCCATGGTGACTCTGATCTCTTCAAGAATGGTGTCTACTACTGCGGGAGCTACAGCCTCCTGCCACGCGGCTAGTTCAGCCGTCAGTCTGGCTAAGGCTCTCCTAGCACTGGCCCGCACTCTCCAGCCGCCTGCTAAATGCTGAATGGCAATAGCTGCAGTATCTGGATCATCCCAGTTTAGCTTTCGCATCAGTCTTAGTATCTTCTCCTCATTGGTCTTCTGCAAGTCTTCATGAAGTACCTTCCTTATGAACTGATGCATTGGAGGCTCCTCCTCCTTAGGTTGAGCTGGAGCTTCGGGTGGACACACGTAGTAAAACGCATTTTCAATTTGCGTCACATAACGTGAGTCTAGTGCTGATACAGTCTGAAATTAAAATAATTTTTTAATCAATAGTTTACAGAAAATTAGTTTTTTGTCTGTCAGACAGATTAATAAAAAGTATTGGACACGTATTTTTTCTTTTGACACGTAAACATAAAGTGACGATATAATGCGTTGAAATATCGAGTGACGTCACGCCGCTAGTACACTTTATACTGCCTTAAGACGGAAGCACAGTTATGTGTCGTGGCGTGGCGCGGTATCCACCAATCCAACGACTCTGTTCCATCCTACGTTATTGCACAACAAGTTCTGTAGCCAATCAACTGCGTCAGAAGGCGCCACGACACGTAAGTGTGGTTCCGTCTTTAGTGACATCACAAGCCCCCACTCCTGAAACAAGATGCGCTTTAACATTGTCAATTTTTACTGATTTGGGAAAGCAAAAAATACGTGTCCAATATTATTTGATAATCTCACTGACGGGCTAAATAGAATTATCATTTTTCTACCCCGGAAACATCCCTATTACTTATTCTTTTTTATATTATTCTTTAGCAAAATAGTCAATTATGTTTTACCTTTTTCCTCATCATTTGCTGCAAGTAGATCATGGTGCGTTGATGCGTATCTGGGTTACAATACAAGAACCTGCCACAAGTCTCCAGGAGGTTGCACGCCATTTCAATATGGTGATGTTTGAAGTCATGCAAAAGTACTTTCAAACAGTACAGTGCTTCCATTTTTGAGTAGAGGCTGAATTTCACTAACTCGCCAATAAAACGCACCACTTTTATCTGCAATGCAAAATAGAAGAATGATAACCATATTCTATTTACTTTTTAGCGTGAATAAAGAATAGTAGCCAATGAAGAATCTTCTTACCTTTGACTCAATATTGATTTGATCCTTTTTCCTAACATGGTACTTAAAGTCTTGTTTCAGCATCTGACACAAATCCGCACATACATCAGGTAACACTGGGTACAGTATAGCTGCAAACCTTGAGTAGAAGGGCAGTAAATCTAGTCTAGTTCTGGCAACACTGAAGAGGACTCGCGTCAGTTTTTTCCTATTATTCTTTGTATTGAGATTCAGAACAAAATCCACTGCAGCATTGTCAATCAACTCTCTATTGATACAGTTTGGCAGCTCATTCAAAAAGGCATCCAGTGCATACCTGTGGAAAAGATGATTTTATTGGTTGCCCTCTAGGAAACATAACAGCTTCAATCAAAAAGAAACTGAGTTACTATAGTTTCAAACTTTCAATTCAAAAAGGGTTGTACAACATTTTTACATAAATAATATATTCTAAGGCTACAAAGGATTAGACGGTAAACCTAAAAAAAAAAAAATGTTCCATCCAAACTAGCATATAGAGTTACAGAAGGAGATATAGAAGAAGTGGAGGGAGGCCTCAGGAGCGGGGGCAGCGCAGGCAAGCAATGAAAAATAAAACTATATACACAACAGCAAATGAGGTGACCTTTCGCTGCTTCGCTCCCGTGGCATATCCTTCCACAGAAACTATGCATTTTCTGGAATAAAAGGAAGCATTTTGCACTTTGCACCAGCTATAGCGCAGCTTTCTACCAGTAAAAGAATTTTCTTAATTGGATTAGTACTTCTAGAAATTACCTCCTACAAAAAACAATTTCTATTAGTTTAAGATTACAACTTATTTTGTAATATAATAAAATTTATCAGGATTTTGTACTCAAATTCAATCATAGAGTTGTTATATGAAGAATAAATATAATAGTTTGACTTATTTTCTCTACATAAGTCAAACTACAATATTTATTTCAGACAAGTTATTTAGCAGTAAAAAAATCAGCACTAACTTTAACACTGGCCCATCAATATTAAATAAATATGTTAATTAAAATAAAGTACATACTTGTTGGAAACATTAGATGGCTGAGCCTCTTCCTGCTCCATGTCAGGAACTGTGGGAGGTGCCTCACTGTCACTCAGCTCATCCTCCTTCAAATCCTCGTCCAACATTTCCTCTGTCACTGTTTCTGGTTTACTTTTTACTGTCTGTAAGTTCACAAAGGAATAAGAATTATAAACATTTGAATGGAGCAATGGTTATATGCTGGAAATACAGAGTATCTTTTGTACTGTGACAGGAGTTTGATAATATGGCATGGTTGAGTGCTGAAATAAGGCACCACTTATACAAACGAGCGTATTGCCCCTTGCTTTTGATCTCCATGAGACAATTATTCTTTCACCTGCTTATCGTCGTGATTTGCTCCGGATGGCGAATCACCGCGTGATCACAACGACAACGTGATGTATGTTAACAAAGAAATGCATGGAGCGCGCTGCGAGTAAGTCGCATCTAGCGGTGAACACGCTGTATATATGTAGATCGACTTTAGCGTCGGGCGCGGCAGTATCACCGTTTGAAATTGTTATAGAATAGAGTGGCAGGGCATTAATATCGCCGAGATACACTCACTCATGGAGGTAAACCCTAAATAATAAGTTGTCCCGGCTATTTATCAAAGTAACTGCAATTTTGTTACACAAACACAGGTCACTTACTTCTTTAACCTGATAATTAGGCATAAACACTTTCAAATCTGGCAAGCTAGTGTAAAAAGTTCTGGTGTCCTCATCTTGCCAGGGATCTGTGCCAGCTTGCATAATGAACTCCTCATTACCACCTATGGTCACAGTGCCCTGTGTTTCAGTCACGGTCAGTGACAAAGTGGGTGGTTCTCCAGCTTCTCCTAATTCTTCACCTAATACTTCTGCAAAGCTTTGTGCACCAAGCAGTAGCTTGTCATAAGTAGCCTGAAAAAAGAAATAATTATCAGAAATTATCTTTCAAACAGTGGATTTAAAGAGGCTATCCCGTTAATGCCTGCTTATCCCAACCAGCTTTAGGCTGATATTGTGCAATTCTTACAAAAGTGAATTTTACAAATTCATATTGTTGCAAATTCAAATTATTCAGAGCATAAACAATCTACCTGATGTTGTTCCAACTGGTCTTTCCTCTCCTGGGACAATTCTCCCCTGGTATGCAGAGTCCTCTGATTGGCTGCATGCAGGGCTTGCAGCTGTGCCCTCTCGGCTAGCAAGTGCTTTGTAAGAGATGAGAAGTAATCTCTCAGCAGTGTTCTAACAGCTGTTTGCTTTTCAGCTGGCAAGAATGGGTTTCTAGGAATAGTAATATTAAATTTCTGAAAATAGAATTAAGATATTTATTAACATTCTTGAAAAAAATTATATAATCTATATATATAAGAGAAAGTATGTATGTATGTTCTTTATAGACTCCGAAACGAATGGAACAATTTCAAAAATAGTAGATCTAGTAGGTTTTACATATAATATTAATTTTCTCAAAAGATATAATCTTATAGAAAATAATTTACTGTACAGTTAAGCTGAAACAATGAGTGAAAATAGTTACCTCAGCCGTTTCTCTTATCTTCTTAGGAACTAAACCTGCATAGTCCTCACCACAGTGTTTACAAAATGACAACAATATTGGTATATTGTTATGCTCCTCCTTATCCATATTTATAAGAACTGTGAGGACATTACCTAATAAAGGCAAACCCATTTTATTAGTAAATATACCAACAGCCACCAGCTCTGCATAGAATCTGATATCCACACGCAATTTAGATGAGTTAGTTATCTTATCCGTAGCTTTGAAAGTTAGGATCTTCTGCCAGTTTTCAAAAAAGTTTGCTGAAAAATCTGCATAGGTGCGATGGAGTGCTGAACATAAATTAATAGCAGCTGCAATATCAGACATCTTTAGCTTAGCTTCCGCAATCGCTGCTGCTACTTCCGAGATGTATTTAGTAAGATTTAAGGCATTGAAATCTTTTAAAAGTGTATCAATTTGGGTAGCACTAAATGACTTCAACTTCTTCACAAAAGTTGTATTCTTCTTTAATCCAGAATCCAATTTTGAGAAATAATTATCTGGTGGACGAACACAACTCAGATTTTGATTTCGAAGTTCAGACTTTTGTTTCACCCTAGATTCTAGGTTAGCTGTGTATTCATCGAGAGCTGCTTTCTCATCTTCTGCATTTTCTGTTTGGGCTTCCGTGTCTGGCTGTTGCTCACTATTCTCCGCATCTTTTTCAGTAGACGTCATGTTTATAATAATTAAAATAGCATAATTATTATCAGTAAAAGACGTTCCCTCTTGTATCAAAAGCAAAAATTGTTATTTTTGATTGTATCTGTCTGTGTCTGTTTACTTTTTGACAGAATACGATGACATTGATGACAGACAATCAACGCGACAAAAAAAACACAACTAAACAGAAACAATAGACTGCCCAGTATATCTTTGCTTGCAGCAGATTATCACGTATAACGCCAGTCTTATAGCAGATAAATCTTCCTGATACAGGCGAGCCAATGGACGTTTTTCTGTGAAAATTATTTCATCAGCAATTTTAAATCTGTTTTATGTGCATTTTCGATAAATTTTAAATACTACACTATTCGTAACCATAGAGTTCGCAATTTTGTCTTAGACTTTTCATTCAATCAAAATAATTTCAAATGTCAATGTCAATGCTCTTGTAAACATTGCTGGTTTGAGTTTTCAAAATATCTTCTTCTTGAATACTTTCATTTCATACATAAGTTTCCGCGAATTATTGATCCTACAATGTGCGGAATACTGTGTGAAATATGTTTCTGTAACAACACTCCAAACAAGGTAATATAAGCAATCGAGACCATCTGAATACATAACCTTGTTATCTATTTATTTACAAAAGAAAACTTATTTTTAGGACGTCCAAGTTTTAAAACGCATTAAAAACAGAGGCCCCAATTGTACACAAACGTTGGATATGAGTTTAGGTAATGGCATGAAAGCATTTTTCTGTGGAGCAGTATTGTGGATGCAAGGTCCACAACTAACGCCTCAACCCTTGGAAACAGAACAAGGTGTGTTACTGTATAATGGAGATATATTTGATGAAACATGGCCCAGCGATGTTAGCGATACGCAAGTGATTCTGGAAAAACTAAACAATCAAACTGTAAGATTTCACCTAACTTTATTTCTGCTATAATTATAATTAGTAAGTTTTGTTAGAAAATGTTATAAGACTAACGTTAAATTTAAATCACAGGATAATTCATCGGAAGAATATATTGTACAGCAACTTAAAACATTAAAAGGACCATTTGCCATAATATACTATGACAAAGTAAATAAAAATATATATTTTATGAGGGACAAAATCGGCAGAAGTACCTTACTGTTTCATAAAAATGATAATACCATTATTATCAGTAACATCTTAGGAAGAAATTATGACTGTGTTGAAGTTCCAGCAACACATATTCAAATATTAAATCTAACTACAAATATAATAAAGCTGTGTCCATGGAATGATGACTTAAGCTCAACTGAGAAATATCCTATTGAAGATTGGTTAAAACAATTAAGGATTCAACAAAGTCTACCTGATGATGAATTTAATTTTGAGTATGCCAAGGAGGAATTTTCAGAGGAAGTAAACAATTTTTTAAAATGATTTTGCATTATTTTATTTTAAGATGTTTTTTTTCTACTTACATTTTATTTCAAGTGGTTTTTCAATTTACATTTTACGATTATTTATTTCAAGGTGCTTTTCAACATACATTTTACCATTATTTATTTCAAGGTGCCTTTCAACTTAAATTTTACCATTATTTATTTTAAGTTGCTTTTTTACTTATATTTATTTCAAGGTACTTTATAACTTACATTTTACCATTATTTTTTTCAGGATGATGTAGTGAAATTCATAGAATCAGTAGCTAGCCAAATAAAATGTAAACTGACGGTAATGAAGAAACTATTAGAACAAGCTTTAATACAAGAAACAGTTTTGAAAGTAACAGAACTGTTAGAAAGAAGCATTAAACTACGTTTGAATAGACAGCCAAATAAATGTAAAAAGTGCTTGACTGATGGAATAGATGGCTGTAATCATTGTACAGTTGGGGTATTGTTCTCTGGTGGTCTTGATTGCACAATATTAGCTTTACTAGCAGATAAATATTTGCCTAGGCAACAAACCATAGACCTTATCAATGTTGCATTTAAAAAAGATGAAAATTCAACATATGAAGTTCCTGATAGAGTAACAGGCAGGCAATCATTATTAGAATTGCAAAAACTATGTCCAACAAGGTGATTCAACTTCATCGTATATCAGAATTTAAAAACATACGAGAAAGCTATGAAAAGTAGAATGTAAATAATTGTTTGTATATTTTTAGGAAATGGGTTTTCCGAGAAGCGAATGTACCCAAAGAAGAACTAGAAAAATATCAAGAGAATACTATAGGTGATCTAGTTTATCCTCGACAAACTATCTTAGACGAAAGCCTTGGAACAGCATTGTGGTTTGCTGCTAGGGGCCAGGATTGCTCAGATACCTCTACAAGCAGAGTAAGTTAAATATCATTTAAAAAAAAAACGGTATAAGGCTGTCTTTCCACTTGAGCGGAGTGAGGCAGCGGAGCGGAGTTGCGGACTGTATCTGTCCATAGACGCGGAGCTAGGTAGCGGAGCGGAGAGAGAAAGAAATGCGGAGCTAGCGATGGGCGTTGAATGAACGAACTAGTTAATTCGACCGTCGACGTACAATGAACGATTCGACGGTTCACCGATAATCAACGAACTAGTTGAATTCGTAGACGGCTAAACTGAGACTCGACTATGTTCATGTCGACTTGTAACGCGACGGTCGCGACGATCGACGCGAGAACTTAGTTGGGTAGTACAAGTTCATACGTCCGAAAATATAACAACGGAAGAACATCGGGCAAATTAATTTGAACTCTAACTCTAGCTATAAAGAGTTGATATTTCTATAGGCAGAATGCCATTTTGGAGTAAAAATGCATTGTGTTAAGAAGAAAAGGACGCCAATAGTTTCACTTGTGCAAAAGAACAAAGCGATTGACCGATCGAACGATGCGAGGTAAACCGGTTTGTACTTGTTTACGTTCAATCGGCAAGTTGAAAGTTGTTGTCAAGCCGTCCGTCCGTAGACGCCGCGCGTCGCGTCGTCGCCGTGAACGTCAACTTAACAAAGTTTACGTTATGAACTAGTCCATAAATTCAACTAGTTGATCGACTCGTCGATCAACGGAAATGGACGGTCTAGTTTCGTTGACGAAAATTACGTCGACGACCCATCTCTATGCGGAGCAGAATAGCAGAGTGAAATATCGGAACGGCGTAGCGGAGCGGAGTACTTGTGTTTTTTCATACGCGAATCTCGGTTGCACTCGTTTCTCCTCTCCGTTTCCCCGCTCCGCTCCCCCGCTCTGCCTCACTGCTCTGTTTCTCATCTTGCGTAAATATATGTATATGAACTAGCACTCCGCCCGCGACTTCATTCGCATGATTTCGTATTTTATTCAACTAAGTAGGTACAGATGACTTTATTATGTGCGGTTAGTGAAGGCGACCAAAATTAAGCTATTGTTAAATCAATAATAAATGGGGTATCGTAGATATCTACGGTTTAAGTTAGGATTTACGAAACTTTAATGACGTGTCCAATAAGTTTTATCTAAATAAAGGGCTCGGTGGCAATTATCAGTCACACCGGTCATTCGATCAAAACCTCAGTCATAAATAAGGCTTTACAATAAGATCCATAGCGAGTACACCACTCACCATCTAATACTATGAAGAAGACAGTGCCGTGGAGCTTCCGCACGAGTCTTACGATAAATATGGATTAAATTAAGGTAATTTTAAATACCCTGTATCACCCATTCTCATGAAAATCGGTGAAAATACAGAAGGTATTCATCGAATCCGACTCGGAAACACGGACAGGAAAACTGACGTAACCGACTTAGCCCGAAGAATGACCAAACTTTGGTTGCATTTAGCAGACCAGATTGTTCGCTGAACAGATGGCCTAAGGGACTGAAAGGTTCTGGAGCGGCGAGGTCGTTACTGGAAGATACACATACAATATTGCAAGGCCTCGCACAATTTGAACTGATGTCCTGGCGAGAGCAGCGAGTCTGCTGAATCCGAAGAGCAGAAAATCGCGACCAGTCGGTCGCGATTTTTGAGTCGCATAATTTTTTTCGCGTGGTGGAACAAAAATTACTTAAGTATGAAAACGAATGCTGCGTAAATTACGCGACACTAAAACGTCACTCACAACTCATAAAATTACCTACGTTTGTTTGGCTTTACACCTTTTGTTGTGTTTTGTTTTTATTTGTTTGGCCCGAGACAAACGGTCCACTTCGGTAGTTCCAAATCGAGGTAGAGGTCGTCTTAGTACCGTAAGATTCTTCAAAAAACCGTTGACACCCCTAAATCATCTTCTGGGGGCAATTTTGAAAAAACTAATGATAGCAATTTATTTCTGACAAAGGAATAAGATTTGTATACAAATAAATGTCTCCCTTTTAACCTCTTTAAAGGTTTAATTTCCAAAAATCTCCTTTGTGCTCCCCTACATCATAAAAAAAAGAAAATTAGGCATTGATGTATTAAAAAATCAATGAAATTAGGAGTAGTTTTGAAAAACGTGTAATGACAACCTTTACTATTTGCTGTTAGTATTTATTGTTGGAGTTATATATGTTTCAAATATATAAGCCCAACATATTGCCACCTTTAACCACCTTAGGGGTAGAATTTCCGGAAATCAACAAACTCATTGTTTTTAGGGTTCCGTAGGTACCCCAAAAGGAAAAAAAAGAAACCCTTGTAGGATCACTTTGTTGTCCGTCTGTCTGTCTGTCAAGACCCTTTTTCTCAGGAACGCGTGGAGGTATTAAATTGAAATTCATATCAAATACTCAAGTCTATAATACCTTTAAGCTGAGGTTTGTACGGAACCCTCGGTGCGCGAGTCCGACTCGCAATTTCATATAAACATATATATAGTTCAACCCCTATTTACCCCCATAGGGGTAGAATTTCCAAAAACCAATAAATACATTAATTATTTTTATCAACCAAGAGCGTAAATCTAAAGTTTTACGTTTCCAACTTACAAACTGTAGAAATTACAAACAAACTTCGGACCCCTTTTATTTATTTATTTATTTATTTATGTACACACAAAACACTTAACAGAGAAAAAAAAATACAGATACAAGAGCACAAAGGTACTGCTTATTTCAGTAGAAATTTCTTCCAGCAGACCTGCGACAGGAAAGTTGGATGATAGACGAAGACACAGTGTGTAGAAAGAAATAAGGAAACTTAAAATAGACTATTATAACTTAACTATTTATATATAAATTACACATATACATTATATAGAAGATAAAAATACATACACATAATAAATAACATTATAAGATGGTGGAGAGGTAATGTTCTTTGACCTGTTTCTTAAATAACGATACATTTTTAGAGTCACGGATTTTAGGTGGAAGTGAGTTCCACAGTCGTACTGCATGAACAGAGGAGTGGGAATAGAAATTAGTATTGTGGGAGGGGAAGTTTAGATGATGCTTTTTTTACACCCTTGGGAGTGGAATTTCCAAAAACCAATAAATAAATGAATTCTTTTTATCAACCGAGAGCATAAATCTAAAATTTCACGTGTCCAACTTACAAACTGTAAATATTTCATACAAACTTTCAACCCCCTTTTTACCCCCTTAGGGGTGGAATTTCCAAAAATCCTTTCTTAGTGCTCACTTACGTCACATGAGGAGCCTTTCATGCTTCTAGGCCTAGCGGTTTTGGCTGTGCGTTGATCGATCAGTCAGTCAGTCAGTTTCTTCTGTTTTATACATAGATAGATTTTAAAACTAGTTTTCAAATCCCTGTCCACTAAAGCGGAGCGGAGTTTTAGGGTGCGTTTCCACTGAAGCGGAGCCGGCGCGGCACTCGTCTCGTCTGTGATTGGTCGTTTCCGCTCCGCTCCGCCCAGCTCCGCTTCAGTGGAAACGCACCCTTAATTCTATTGGTTGGCTCCGCACCTCTTTTCTCCGTTCCACGTGAAGTGGACATGCAGCCCTATTATCGATTTGGGTTTTAATATCTAAAACTTCTAATTTCAGGTTTTATTAGTGGGTTCGGGTGCCGATGAATTATTTGGTGGATATATCCGGCATAGAAATTCTTTTAAACGTAATGGCTGGCCAGGTCTCAACAAAGAATTGCAACTAGACTGGAAAAGAATTTCATTCAGGAATTTGGCCCGTGATAACAGGGTCATATGTGATCATGGCAGACAACCTCGGATGCCATATTTAGATGAAGACTTTACGAATTATATACTACAGTTAAAACCATGGCTGAGGTAGATAAAAAATATTTTATTGGATAAATTTGATTAGTTACATTGAGATTAAGCTATATTGAGTGTTAGATAAGTTCTTTTCTATCAATCCTTTTTTTCTATTTTTTTACAGGTGCTTTCCCAGTGAAGATTTGGGTATTGGTATTGGAGACAAGCTCATGTTAAGGCTAGTTGCATTCAATATTGGATTAACAGAGGCCGTTATTTTACCTAAAAGAGCCCTTCAATTTGGGTCGAGAATAGCAAATAAAAAAGAGAAAGGTAGTGATATATCCAAAACCTTCACCAAAAATATAACAATTTCAATGTAATCTACATCGTTTTATTGAATTACTAGCTTCTGCCAGCGGCTTCGCCCGCGTGAATTTCGAAAATTATCTAAGGAAACATATTCCCGGAATAAAAAGTATCCTATGTGCTATTCCAGACTGTAATCTATCTCTGTGCCAATTTTCGTCCAGATCCGTTCAGCAGCAGTTTTTGTGTGACAGATTAACAAACACACTTACGAACTCGCAAACTTTCGCCTTTATAATATTAGTGTGATGACCATCAACTTCAACAGCTGAACCACTATACTGCACTATACTGTGATTTTTAATTTCGTGGACTAAACTGACAGCTGCTATTGACCTTACTTTTTTTAAATGTTGCAAGCGCGGAGCATAGTGTTGTAGGTAAGGCTCAATCATAAGTGATTCATCGAATCGATGTGACATGACTCCTGAATTTATTTCTACTTATTGGTGTAAATAAATGTTTTATGAATATAAACGTAATATATTTAAATATAACAGTATTCATACACATATTACATGAACTTTTATTGTGTTAAATATGAAATCAACAATAAAATAAATGCAATCGATAAAATAAAGTCTGACATAAATGAGTAGAAACTAAATATGGGCCACTAGTTTCTAAACAAATTATTTTTTTATTACGTGAAATAGTTTCATTTTCGATCTACTTCGATTTTCGATTAACTTTCGATCACTCAGGATAGTTAGGGTACGACACTATTTTAATGTAACGATAAAGTGACAACCCCCCAAAAGTCAGTTTAGTCCACGAAATAAAAAATCACATTATAGAGGATTGTGAGAGGCGGGGTGGTTGTGGCAGTCTGCCCGAGGTCGTCAAACTTAGGGTCACCAAATCATTAAAAAAAATGAATTAAAAAAATCAAAATACCCGACTGCTTAAAAAGCAAACTAAAAAGACATAAACAAGAAGAAAATCATGCTGTGCAGTCGGACGATACATATTTGAGAGCTGGCGGACCAAAACCAGATGTATCCTCCGACTGCAAAGCATGATTTTCTTCTTGTTTATGTCTTTTTAGTTTGCTTTTTAAGCAGTCGGGTATTTTGATTTTTTTAATTAATTTTTTTTATTTACAACTTTTTAGTTATTTTTTTTAGAATTATGTACATTTAAACATATAAGTGTTATATATTTTTGAAATCGCCTCTTAAAATCCTTTATTTTGATACCCCACAAAATGGCACCCAAAATCCGCCAATTTTAATGTAGCCAGTGACACTCGCAAGATTAAGACGAATCGATTGACGTAAGAATCATCAAAATCGGCCAACGCGTTTGGTCTCTAGAACGCCACATAGGAACAAACATACATACATACATACATACATAAATACATACATACATACATAGACTGATAAACACATTACCCTCCTTCGGCAGTCGGGTAAAAAAATACCTACTATGTCAACGTATTAAGTTTGTAGTTTATCCCCGTACGCATTCGAAATATAAACGTAGTGACATAATAATAAACTGCCGAGCAATGAAAAAGTTCCACCCACAAAATGCCGAAAAATTAATGATATCCCAAACTATCTGATATACTTACCAAAATTTCGTTCAGGTTCAGAATGTCCAATTCCCAAAATGTCCAACGGTTTCAAAATGTCCAATTCCCGAAAAGTCCAACTCACAAAAGTCCAATTCCCAAATCGTCCAATTCCTAAAATGTCCAATTCCCAAAATGTCCACTAACAGAATGTCCAATTCTCAAAATGTCAAATTCCCAAAATGTACAATTTCCAAAATGTGCAATTTCATGTTTAAATTATGGAGTATCATCATTTTTACAATTTATTTTGGTTGTATGGGACAGCTAACGAGAACTGATGCCATGGACTCGGTTTTCGTTAGCTATGTCCCTTGGGACCTCTATAAATTGTGAAAATAATGGTATTCCTTTCTTAAATAAAACTATATTTTGTTTGTTTTAAAAATATGATGTTGATTATTGTGCATTTTTTGATTTGCATTTTGACACAAATTGGTATTTTGTTTGTTTTAATGTTATTAAAATAATTATGATGTTGTTTATTTTAAATTCATTTGAAAAAAATGGGTATTTTGTTCGTTATGTTATAAAACTATGATTTTGTATATTTTTTACATTATTTTTATTTTGACACAAATGGGCATTTTGTTTGTTTAAATGACATAAAAATATGATGTTGTTTTTTTATACACATCACATCACATCATCAGCCTATAAATGTGCCTCCTCTCTGTGAGAGGGAATGGGCCGTAATCCACCACGCGGGCTCAGTGCGGGTTGGTGGATGTCACATGTCTTCGAATTTTTAGTTCTAGGACATGCCGGTTTCCTCACGATGTTTTTTATACATTCGGTTTATTTTAACACAAATGGGTATTTTGTATAAAAATATATGATTTTGTTTTTTTTACATTACATTTTGACAATAATGTGACTGTGAACTTGTGAATCTTAGTTAACCTATAAATTAAACATATTATTATTATTTTATTGTTATAATGTGATTTTTTATTTCGTGGACTAAACTGACTTTTGGGGGGTTGTCACTTTATCGTTACATTAAAATAGTGTCGTACCCTAACTATCCTGAGTGATCGAAAGTTAATCGAAAATCGAAGTAGATCGAAAATGAAACTATTTCACGTAATAAAAAAATAATTTGTTTAGAAACTAGTGGCCCATATTTAGTTTCTACTCATTTATGTCAGACTTTATTTTATCGATTGCATTTATTTTATTGTTGATTTCATATTTAACACAATAAAAGTTCATGTAATATGTGTATGAATACTGTTATATTTAAATATATTACGTTTATATTCATAAAACATTTATTTACACCAATAAGTAGAAATAAATTCAGGAGTCATGTCACATCGATTCGATGAATCACTTATGATTGAGCCTTACCTACAACACTATGCTCCGCGCTTGCAACATTTAAAAAAAGTAAGGTCAATAGCAGCTGTCAGTTTAGTCCACGAAATTAAAAATCACAGTATAGAAGTATTTAAAAAGCGCAATGAGGAATTATTGAAAAAAAATCCACTATTTTATTGAATGGGCTTTTTAGACATTTCAAGAATTGGACATTTTGGGAATTGTAAATTTTGGGAATTGGACATTTTAGGACTTGGACATACTGGTAATGGACATTTTGGGAATTGGACATTTTAGGCATTGGACGATTTGGGAATTGGACATTTCGGGAATTGGACATTTTGTGAGTTGGACATTTCGGGAATTGGACATTTTTAAACCGTTGGACTTTTTGGGAATTGGACATTCTGAACCTGAACGCAATATTTACGTTTTTAGTTGGTAATATTCTGATGCGGGCTCCCAAGAAGGGCAGTCGGGCTGACCCGGCCAACTACAGACCCATCTCTGTAACGTCCATACTCTGTAAGAGTATGGAACGGGTGCTCAACTCCAAGCTCCTGGCATACCTAGAAGCTAACGACATCCTCAGTGACCGCTAATAAGGCTTCCGCCAAAATCGGTCAACTGGGGATCTTCTAGCGTATGCCATTCACATCTGTAGTGAGGCCATCGAGAGACACCGGGAAGCGCTTGCCGTATCTCGAAGGCTTTCGACAGGGTCTGGCACGAGAGCCTTATTGGTAAGCTTCCATCATTCGGTCTGCCCGGTGAAGTGTGCGATTGGATCGCAGACTTCCTGAGGGACCGGTCTATACGAGTGGTTATTGATGGCCGCTCGTCTGACCAACTGGATATCAACGCCGGGGTCCCTCAGGGGTCGGTACTCTCAGCAACATTGTTCTTATTGCACATAAATGATCTGCTAAAATTACGGCCCATTCTCTCTCATAGAGAGGAGGCCTGTGTCCCAGCAGTGGGCACATTAATAGGCTGATGATGTGATGATGATTTGTACGGACTTGGACTAATACCCATCTCTAATATCATGGCTGCGCAACCGGCCAATGTCTAGAGATGGTAGAAATCTAGTATATAATAGTAGTCTATATGCATGCAGTTTACATGGTAGAACTAAATGGTTGGTAGGTACTTTATCTAAGGCGTAGGCACAGTGAGACTAGGTGGATCGAGTATTATAAAAGATAGAATAGGTGCAGCCTAGTCTCGTTAAATACCTAATCCCTGGATCTGTTCTAGTATATATTTACGTACGCTTCAAGTTTACATGATATACTGAGCACACTGTAACAGAGTCAAATTGTTGCTAGACCTGCTAAAAAAGCTGAACTAATCGTTACTTTTCATTCGCATCTCTATAACCATAGATAATTATATTAGTTGAAGTTTGTTTGAAGTTGATTTGATTGATCAACAATAATTACTTTCAAGCACACTTTCAAGCAAAAGCATTCATTCACACACACCACAATCTCAATAGTGTACCAATCCGTATATACCTAATAATACCTATATAAATAAAACATTACCCACACATAGATTACGAAAATGGCTGCAAATCGTCGCAAGCAAGACGATAAAAATTTAGAAATTTTACGTGAGCTTATTTCACATAATGGGAACAAATACTGTTTAGATTGCAACCAAAGAGGACCTACATACGTGAATAGTACAATCGGTTCTTTCGTGTGTTCGAAATGCTCGGGAATGTTGTGAGTATTGTTTCTGCGTTATTCTGCTTTTGTCTAAATGAATAAGATCAACAAACGGATTCCTGTATTATGTTTCAGGCGTGGCCTTACTCCGCCTCACCGCGTGAAGTCCATTTCCATGGCCACTTTCACGCCGGAAGAAATAGAATTTATAAAAGCGAGAGGTAATGACTACTGCAGGCGCGTTTGGTTAGGCCTTTACGAGGGTGAAAGTGTAAATTTTACTGATGAGCAAAGCGTTAAAGATTTCATGTCAGACAAATATGAGAAGAAGCGCTATTATTTGGATTCGCCTGCATTAACTAACAATATCGTCAATGGAAGTTCGTTAAAAAATAAGCCCAAAGTGAAGACCGGAAGTAACGCTTCGGGCTCGACGCCTCTGATATCGATTTCGCCGCAAACACCGAAGAACACGGTCAATAATAACACAATCGTCCAAACTGCGAAAGTGGTAAACAATTTGCTGCCTACTAACGATATTGCCTACAGACAAACAGTTAACAATTTGGCAAAGCCTGTTTTGAACACCCCAGTACCCGCAGTTGTAGCAGCCTCAGTACCTGAGTAAGTCTAAATAAACAAAGAACACAAAAACTTAGTAGTTTTTGTGTAAATAACATTCTGGATAGTTCCAGAATGTTATTTACAGATCTTAACAAAAATATTTCTTTTCCAGTTTTCCTGTTGATTTTTCTACAGCAAATATTTATAACAGTAGTCAGTTCAATAATAATTTGAATAATAGTTTTGCATCGCCTCCGTCCATGACCTCACAACATGCATTCAATGCTTTTAGTCCTCCTGCGCAGCCTGCAAGTAAGTTCAAAAAACTGTTAACCATGATTGATATTCTTATTTCTTATTGTGGCGAGTAAACATTTAAGATTATTTATGTTTCTTGTTTTACAGATGACCGCTATGCTGCGCTGGCAGATTTAGATCTGGCTTTAAGACAACAGAACATGAAGCATATGGGTAAGAATTAAATTGTTATATTTTACTCTCCATGTCTGTACTAATTATGTGGTTTTCCTGCATTATTTACTGTGTGATAAAGGCCCTACCTAAATATTTATAGCCTTTTATGAGACGTAGAGGATAATCATTTATATAAAAATTTACTATCACTTAAATACAATTTGTTATGCTTAAATTAATTTATATATTGTTTCAGAGGAAAATAACATCATAAATAATAAAAATCCATTCCAAAGCACCACAACCAATGATCTGTTTGCCAATAAGAACCCATTTTTCAATGGAGGATGGAGTACCGCCGCAACAACTGTACCAGTCAACCCATTTATGGTAAGAATTGTTGCTTTTCATTATACTTGCTCTTTGTTTCTAGCATCCTAGAGAAACACTGCTTATTTATCCAAAAAAATTAACATCCAAACTAAAAAACACAAAAGCAATCCTAAGAGGATTTTCCTTTTTGATGGTACATTATCTTTAGAAGCACTAGAAAGCTTAAGAAATGCTTAAAATTGAGCTGTCAACAGAGGCCTAGTGTACAAATTTGACAACTATAAATCAAAAAAGGAATACATAGAAGCACAACATATAAATGTTTTTATTCAATTTATGGAATACTAAATTTGTCCAATACTGGAGGAGGAAATAGGCGAGAGCCAAACCTCGAATTAACACTTTTTACTAAAGAAATTCATTCGGAACTCTGCCTTCATTTCCTTCTAAGTTTATTTCTGAAAAAACAGTCAGGACCCATGCTATGGCATACACCTATGTTATACTGTTGATCCAGGATGGAGATCTCTTGTGTACCCATTTTAATTGATTTTGCTGTTAATGATTGCGTAACAAGACAAAAACATCCAAACTTCAATTTTTATAATTATTAAAAAGGATAACAACACAGTTCCATAGGAAAATAACAAAAAAAATATATTGATAACACATTTACCTGTTCCCATTAAAAATGTGTGATTAATAAATTCAACATTTTATTTGACTATTTCATAGTTGGAAGTAAATTGAATATCTTTTATGTGAATCATTTTATATCAATTTGGATTTAACCTTGAAACTGTTCGTTGTTTACATTAGCATATTTGTTTGCATTAGATATTGACAGATCTATCGGGCATGTGATTGAATTTAATAGATGTTTCCTATTCGAGGTGCATCATATTAATGAGATGTTTTCTGCATCTGATTCCTATTTACTAGATGTAGCAAACATTTGGCATAGAATCAACTAGTATCTTTTTGGACCTTATAGCCTATTGTTTTCTATATTTATCTTTGCATTGGTTTATCTGGATCTTCATTCCTTCATGTGTAATGAATGATATAATAAACAGTTCTAACACATGTACATGAATACTAAATTTAGTTTCTGTGATTTAAATAGTTTAACATATTTTTATTTGAACCATGTTTTTGCTAACCCATTGTATGAATTCATTTACAAACTATTTCAATAATGTTATCTACTGAAAACGGACAGGAAACCAACACTGATAGTTTGTTTTACTTCCCTACATTAAGTGTGCAGTTTACAGAAATAGATGTATGACTAACTATGTTTGTATAGCAGGCAGTATCAGTATGTGTGGATAATCTAGTGACTCATTTGTGTGATGATAATATTTAATTGGCTCATCATGTTTTTAGCAGTCTACAAATAATGGCGGTTTCGCGAATTCCAAGAATCCATTCCTCTGATTGGACTACGTGAAAACTTAAGAACTAAGTGAGATGTCAAAGAACAAACTTCGTAACAAAAAGCACAAACCAAGCTACAAATTTTATGTTATTGAACAATTGTATAGTAGTTGAATAATTTATTAATGTTTAGCCATAGTGGGGATACAGTAACGCCTCGATATTACGCTCTCTTTCATAAATTTTCATGTATTTAACTTTTACAAGATGAGAAACGGCGTAAGTCGGAATATTACTGTATCTTAAGCATTTCCAGTCCATAGCTACCACCATGCACCATGCTTGTTATGGTTGTAAAATTGAGTGCCTCAATATGCCTTACATTTTTCAATATGTATTTACAATGAAATTATTATATTATTATATATCTCAAACTAGAAATGAAAAGTATTTCGAATAGGAATAGTGAAATCGGATAACAAGTGGAATGTGTATAAATATGAAATATTTTGAGGAAGACTCTGGTTTTAGCTTTATTCTAAATTATTTAGATACCTAGTATTGTACTGAACTGATCAGTAGTAACGAAGCTATTTACCTACAATAATATTAGTCTAACACGACAATTCAAACACAGGTTACAGGTATCATAAAATGTATCAGCAACTGTGCGTCCGTAAACCGGTGCCTTGTGTAAGTAAGTTTTGTTGAGTGAGTCAGCCAGTGGCCGGGAGAAGCCTGCGCAGCCCGTGCGTGATGTCATACAGAGGTTACTGGCCTTATTTGATAGAGTAGTTTGGAATTGTATGGAACGGTACAAAAAATATTGATAAAATATGTAAGATAAAATATATAAGATTATTGGGTATTTTAATGAGTAGGAGTCCGCATTTTTGTGTCATTTGAATTATTCAATGCAAGTAAAAGTATATATTTCATGTCCCTGTATGAATTGCTCATTTTATATTTAAATATATTGAAAATGTATGAACCCAACAAAGAATAATTATGCTTCTAACAAATTCTACCATTTCAAGCATTATTGAGTAATGTATTGTTGACTTTTTGTAATCACCACATGAAATGTAAGTTATTTTTAATGTTATTTAATATTTTAACATTTTGCTTGACAAAATTGTACTGAACATTTTCTTAGTCAGGGTTTAACATTTATATACTCCTATATTTTT
Organism: Anorthoa munda; assembly: GCA_945859665.1. Lineage (NCBI taxonomy): Eukaryota > Metazoa > Arthropoda > Insecta > Lepidoptera > Noctuidae > Anorthoa > Anorthoa munda. The sequence continues at coordinate 40,752,390 of OX243897.1, read as the reverse complement.
AAAGAAAATCAGTTGCAAATGTAGTTATAATTAGCCAGTTAGAAATTGAGCTCTCAAATTATGTGCTTCATCTGTGATTATAATCAGTTTTATTTTTATTTGCAAGGAGCTAACTTTAACAATTTTTTATTTTCTAATCAATGCACTTTCCTATTTATTTAGTTCTTAAAATAATTGTTTTTTTTACTATTTGAGCACTAAGATCTGTTAATTTGTATAAATAAAGTAATCACTATTATTTTTTATATATTTTGGTTTTCATTATTTTGATACAGATTCCTAATAATTCTTCATCATTTCATTGAAGCTGGAATCTACAAAAATACAACAATACGCCTGAATTCCACGAAGAGGTACCGTAAAACGGGGTGAATAGAACCTGGGTGAATGGGAACAAAATTCTGATTAGGATTTTAACTGTGATACCACTTTATTGATTTCAAACAAAGCATCTTTTTTTTAAAGTAATTATTTAATATATTGGAGTACCTATTAAGATGTGGTAAATATTTTTTTAATAACGTGAAAATTCTCTTCAAAGTTTTGTTCCCATTCAACCCGTTTTACCCGGTAGGTATAGTTCTCGCTAATGTAGGTATAGGCCTCGCCAAACTTCTTGGCCGCCCTGAAGTTGGTTTACCGCATGCGCGAGACACGAACAGGTGCTGTTATTGTATGAGATTTACTGCGCAGCTATTGTAGCCAACTTCAGGGCGGCCAAGAAGTTTGGCGAGAACTATACACTGTGGTTCTCGCCTAACTTCATGGCCACCCCGAAGTTGGCTGCAATAGCTGCACAGTAAATCTCATACAATAACAGCACCGCTTCGTGCCTTGCGCCATGCGCATCGGAAAGCCAACTTCAGGGCGGGCCAGAAGTTTGGCGAGCACTCTTAACGGGTATTATTGGGAATCAATATACCTCACAATATACCCTCACTTCACAGATTAGCGAGTCTATGACAAGACAAAAAAATAATCAAACTTCAGCTTGGGCTGCTACTCAGAAAGTTCCTAACAATTTGGACAATGTCCTGAGGCTCTTGACAAGACTAAAGGCCATTCGATGTCAGCGATGGCGATGGTCGAAATGCCAAAATATAAGGGATTGATCACAAGCCATTTCGATAGCGCTTGCCAATCCCAAACATTTTTGACATTTTACCAATCATCGCGGCGTTTTCGTCGATAGAATGTCACTTGTGTAGAGCCTCTGGACATTTCCCAATTTATACTCCAACCATTTTGAAGATACAATGTTTAATAAGAAAGTAAGGCATAGCACGCACTGTGTGATTTTTTTTCCGCCCATTGACCTATGGAAATGTATGAAGCTGCACGCACTGCGGAAAAAGAACCGCGCTCAATAAGTACTAAAAAATTCGCGCGAATAAAAATCGCAGTGCGTGCTATGCTTAAAACAGCATATTTTTTGGCTACCCTCTACTTAACAAAAAAAAATTAAACGAATTCAATATATACTGTTGTACATCTACTTGACGTGTATTTAACGGAGTTAGTACAGATAAATATAGTTTGAGAACATAAAATATCAGAGATCGGACTAGATGATTAGATTTTTCACTCCTGCCATAGACTACTTGGCAATATTGTACCATCATCACAGAGTACATAACTATATATCTTCATCTTGGCCAGAGTATAGGTAACGAAGCAAGGAAGGGACCCAGACTCGGTAACTGCACTTGAGACGACTATGCTTTTATGGCAGAATAATGAGTTGGGCAGCAAAATAGTCTTAGAGATTTTTTTTATTTTTTTTTGTTTGGCTTGCGTTTGACCACTAACTCACCTGATGGTAAGCGATGATGTGGTCGACGATGAAGCACGCTTGCCTAGAAGAAACCTATTCACTCTTGACTTGAAGACTCCCAGGTTGTAGCTGTCAGGAAATACAGACTCCGGCAGGAAATTCCACTCCTTTGCTGTACGCATAATAAAGGTATTCCCAAAACGTTTGGTGCGTATGGGTGGGATGTCCACCATGTACCGATGACGCATCGCCGTACGTCTTGTAGTCCGATGATGGAACGGGCTAGGAGGAATTAGTTCATGCAATTCCAACGCACACTCCCCGAAATGTAACCGATAAAAATCCGACAGGCTGGCAACTCGGCGCCGATGTTCGAGGTTCTGGAGCCTAGATTCGACCAGTACTTCATTGCCGATAAGCCTTTTGGCCCGTCTTTCGATCGACTCAAGTGCATCCAGCTGGTACTTGGCAGATCCGTCCCAGAGATGAGAGCAGTACTTCATGCATGATCGAACTTGCGCTTGATACAAGTTGAGCAACTGTTCTGGCGTGAAGTACCGTCTCACCTTCGCGAGGATCCCCAATTTTTTGGCAGCCAGCTGATCTTTTGCCTCAATGAATGGACCAAAATTGAGTGTCGATGTCAACGTAATGCCAAGAACCTCAAGATGGTCAGTTATCGGCACGGTCACACCACGGAAAGAAGGAGCTGGGTGGAATTATTTATTACTTTATGCACACAAACGTACAGAGGCGGACTTAATGCCTTGGGCATTTTCTACCAGTCGACCTCGGAATTGACTCCTTTTAGCGGAAAAAAGACACGCCTGGGTCTTAGCAGCATTGAACCGGACCAGATTGGCATCACCCCATTCGGAGACTGCCTTTAAGGACAGATTCAAGCGCCCAACCATGGCCTCCCGGAGAGACTGGATCTGAGGTCCAGTAGCGCGCGCGTCGGATACGTACCTCTCAGCGACAGTGCTGTCGTCCGCGTACCCAAAGGTTTTAGCAGATCATTTAGAGATTAGATTGTTATACCCTAAGGCCTGAAATATAATGCCTACTATTATATGAAGTATCATTATAGTATACTGTGTGTATTATCTATTTATACCAATATTATAAAGCTGAAGAGTTTGTTTGAACGCGCTATCTCTGGAACTACTGGTTGGAATTGAAAAATTATTTTTGTGTTCTTATATAACATCACGCTACAACCAATAGGAGCGGAGCATAAATGAAAAATGTTGCAAAAACTGGAAACTTATTCGTTTTTGAGAGCTTCCGTTGCGTGCGCTGCGTAAGCGGTTAAAGTTACGCAACATTCATAAATGTAGGGTAGGTAGGTAGCCAGTTGACGGGAGCGAAGCCGCGTGGGCAGCTAGTGCATTATATTGACGGCACGATTGACTGCTGCGCTGCGTGTCGCGAGTTCGATTATCGCACAAAAGTAGTTGTTCCGGGTCTGACTGTGACCTGTGTGTACGTGAGTTAAAATTTTTGTAATCCCACCCACAATACGTTAGAAATCCTTAGTGGGGCAGCGTTTAAAAAAAATATCTTGTCTAATTTAGTGTAATAAAAAGAAGGGCAGAGTAACGAGGTCGAGACGTTTCGGCGGCCATTGCCGGAGTGACGTTCCGTGCTCTGTGCAAAAACGCAATGAAAAAATAACACAGGTTCAAATTCATGAGATTTTTTATTTAATAATAATTTTATACAAGTGGTATTGATACACTTACACTATAAAAGTCAGTCTCTTCACATTTTACATTTTTTTGCAATTGTATGTCACATTTTATATTTACTGCTCTTCCGCGTGAACACCGGCGTGGAGAAGTTGTCGGGCGTCACGTTAGGGCTCGGAAGCGGTGTTTTAGGGGTCTCCTGGGCTATTGACACAGTCGATGCATTTTTGATGGCATCTGGCAAATCGTCAGGCAAATTGACCGGTTCCGAAGATGTCGCCGATGACCGCTTCTCTGATATTGTTTTAAGGATATTTTTCCCAGCTTCTTTGGTCTGCAAAACAAATATGCATTATTTTACACAACTTTGTTGACAAAAATATACTTAAAATTCAATAGTGATACTGACTGGGTATGGGATATTCAATGTTCTTTTTACCCGGCTGCAAGGAAAGGGTTATATTTTTCGCGCTTATCTTGTATGTAATATTCTTTATTACCTCGTATCTTTCAAACCACTTGAAGGATTTTTATAGTTAAGACATCGTTAGATAGGTCTAGGCTATAGGCCGCCCAAGTGTTCTTAGTTATGTGTCGTTAAAAAAAGGGACATAGCGGATTTTGGGCGTCATATTGTGGGGGATGCAATTTTTTTTTCTTAACATTATAGAGTGGGGTATCAAAATGAAGGGTTTTTAGTGGTGATTACAAAAATGTATACCACTTATATGTTTAAAAGCAGATTTTGTATTATACTAGAGGGAACGTATTTACGACGAAAAAGAAACTCAATTCTTTCGTTCTTGCTTATAGAAAAAAAAAGAGACAAACACTACCATCCTGAACGTCAAAGAGATAAGTTTTTAGTCATTGTTGTAACCCATCGGTTAGCAGCTGTAATTAAAGTTTTTCGCTGTTTTCACGCCTTTGTTTCGTTTATAACAGGAATAATTTTTGTTGTTTAATTATCTACATGAACCATGGCGTGTGTGGCTATCGGTTGCAAGAGTAGAATGAGTGTATTAACAGGACATAATCAAAGGATATCTTTCCACAGGTGAGTTATCGACTAGCATACTGAAATTATTGTGCAGGTAATATATTTCATAGGCTGTCCGGAATAAAGGAATCTTAGTTCTAAATACGTCGAGGACGTGTAGTAACATATTTAAAACCATTCAATATTTTTTGTTTTTTGTCTTGCTCAACGCAACAATCTGTCTTTAGACATTTGGCTGCTCCTTTGTTTGCATTTATTCTGTAATTGGTCTTTGTAGCAGTGAGGAATTGTCCATTGACCTCTCGCTTATTCTATTGGGAATCGGTTTATTAGAGTTGGAACACTGTTGCTCCTCAGTCTTGTGTACACAATACTTCCAGATCTCGCCAAATCAGCAGCCAGGGAGTTGACATGTTTTGTTAGTTTTTTTCTGGTATTTATGACTACGTGTAGCGATTTCTTGTTTCGCAGTTTTGAGCTTCAGATCATGCAGAATGTATTTATTATGTATGCATTTAGGGATGTTGAACATGGAGCTAATGACAATCGTCTGAAACCTTTCCAGGATGTCAATGTTGCTGTTACTTGCTGTTCCCCATAGTTCAATACCATATGTTCAAACCGGTTTCAATATAGTTTTGTAAATTGCCATTTTGCCTTCGTTGGTTACCAATCAGCCAGTACATGCTTCTTAGCTTTGAGTCTAGGGTCTTTTGTTTCTTCCAGATATGCTTTTGCCAAGTTAGCCTTCTATCTAGGTGCATGCCGACGTATTTTGCAGTGTCATTGTGTGGAATTTGTTCTCCGTTTAATGTGATTGGGGGACAGCTACCTTTTCTTAGAGAGAAAGTGACGTGTGCGGATTTGTTTTGGTTCGCCTTTATTCTTCATGTCTTTAGCCAATCTTCGATATCACCAATGTGTTTCTGCAGGTTTGCTGATGCGACATGTGGGTCGGTATGTACTGACATTATTGCAGTATCATCTGCATATGTGGCGATGAAGGTATTGTCTGTTGTAGGTATGTCAGCAGTAAATATGCATGCAATACAGCACAGGTCTCAAAATGCTCCCCTGAGGCACACCAGACCTGATTTCGTAAAGGTCTGATGTGACATGATTAAGTTTGACTTCGAAACAGCGTTTGTGTAAGTAGCTTTCTAGTGAGGTAAATATTTTTTCAATTTAAACAGAAGGCCGACATGCCAAAGCCTATCAAAGGCCTGACTAATGTCCAGGATGACCGCAGAACAGTATTTTTTGTTTTCCAGAGTGTGGCTGATCTTGTCTGTCAGTCTATAGACCTGCTCGATGGTACCATGCTGCTGTCTGAATCCGAATTGGTGTCCAGGAAGTATGGTTTCTAGATGGGGACGCAACCTGTTGAGGATGATTTTTTCGAAAAATTTGCCAGACCAATTAACCTCCTCCAGGCTAATTGGTCTATAAGATGATGCTTCTTCTGATGGTTTGCCAGGTTTAAGAATCATGACAACCTGAGCAAGTTTCCACTGGGATGGGTAGTCAGGGGCGGCTTTACCTATAGTGCAGGGTGTGCGCAGCGCCCTAGGGGGCGCCGAGCGCAACTCGCGCGCCCTCCGGCCGCGGCACTTTCAATGACCCAAGTAAAAAAAGCCCCGGTTTGTTTACATTTTGTTTGGCATCTAGAGCTCTTCTTGTATATGTCGAATTACAGCAAAGTTTAGTAGTGAGTGTCGCATCGCTACCAAAGCGCGTGCCGGCACCTGTTTTGATTCGTTTGAAAACACACCGAAAATTATATTGCGAATCCTGAATTCGGCTGTTTAGAATAAAAAATAAAGATCAAATTGCCATGGACGACCGTCACGTGCGTGGCATTTCCCAAAATCGTGTGTATGCGTGGCGCATGCCGCACTTTGTGTTCTACCGCTACACGTAATTTTGCGAAGTAAGTCTTGACGCATTGGATTAAGAATTATATTATATTAATTTGATTAGTAGTATATTATATTAAATTTGAGTAAATGTAAATAAGAAGTACATCGGCTTTTCTTTTTATTAAAATATACTTAATAAGTAAGATTTGTTATAAGCTGCCACAACTGTTGCGTCTTTCACCGCGGTCAGAGCTTTTAAATAACCACAATGTTGTATTTTGTTATTCTTGTCACTCCTTCCTACCTTAAAATACTTTTTACCCGTGTACAGTGGGCCTCGCATTAAGTTTCCCAAATCTGTCAAATGTGCCCTATTGATATTGAACTCTGTACGTATGACATGAAGTCATACGTACAGACATATAATAGTTATTCGTCGGAAGACGAATAAATGATTTTGTGATCATTATCAGCAACAGTGGCCCAGTAAATAAGGATAGACAACAAGATGGAGATTTCCATAGACTTTTTTCTAAATGGGTTGAAAAGATGAAGAAATGTTTTTAATTATTTTTGGATGACAATTGATTTCTTCGATAAACTATATGAAAAAGATAAACATGACTTAGTTAAACAAGATACTAACTGGAGGAAAGCCATTTCAGAAAAAGAAAAGATTGGTGCTACTTTTCCTCGGTTTTTATAATCGTTATCCTTCGCATCGTATAAAAAACGCCTTTAACCGCCATAATTAGCTTTTTAGTCTCCATCTTCCTTCCAACACTTTTGGTCACCGAAACAGCAGTGAACGCGTGAACGCGTACGTTTTGGTTGACCGACGCGGTCAGAATGCCTCCTGTGTGGGTATATCTATGTAACGTAATACAACACATCGAACGCTCTTGTTTTGAACGGTTAACAGCGTGACTGCTCTCTGTCTTTCTATCAGACATCATCATCCCTTAGAATGAAGAAATTTGACAGATGTGGGAAGCTTGATGCGAGGCCCAGTATTTGTGTTAGTGTGTGTATCTGTTATTTACCGGCATCATTTAAATTACACCATTTGCAGTTTATGTCTGCTATGTATGCAGAGCATTTGCTATGTATGTTTATGCATTTGTAGTGGATATCAGTTCACTGTTGAAAATAAAAGGTGTTTGGTAAACACCCTGTATAATTCTAAATATAGTCAACTGCACATCATGGCATCCTGAACAGTCAAATTTCTTCAATAGATTTTCAATTTAATTTCCAAACAACAGAGTTTATTATCCATTGGGGAAAATTGGCAGTTTGTGGTTGTTTGCTATTATTTGTACCTATTCCATTTTGACCGCGCGCTTACTTGAGGGCGCTAGGGTAATGATTGCACACGGGCGCTACATAGGCTAGAGACGCCTCTGTGGGTAGTAGGATAGTCTCAGGCATGCGTTGAAGAGACTCACCAAGTACCTTATGCCTTTTTTTGGAAGGTTGTTTAGCAGTTCTGCATCTAATAGGTCATAGCCTGGTGCTTTCCTTGGTGGTAGAGCTTTAATCTCTCGGATTATCTCGTTAGGGCTTACTGCCTTTAAGGGTAAGCATAAATGGTTCGGTGACTGCAGGTATTTGGCTATTTCATCATCCCTATCGAGGTCAGTGCAAGGTAAAGGATTAAAGACATTTGCTAAATGTTCAGCGAATGCTGTTGTTTTTTCTAATTCAGATCTAGCCCAGCCTCTGTTCTGTCTTCGTAATGGTGGGATATGATCTTTTGTTCGCTTAAGGTTTTTGGTCGCACGCCACAGCGAGTAATTAGTGTCTTTATGTGGGGTGACATAAGATAGGTGTCTTTGTAGGCACAGGTTCTCATATTCTTTGATCATGTCTTTCAATTCTTCTGTTCTGTTAAATTTAGTTATATCCAAAGGATATCTAGTTCTATGCCATTATTTTCTCATTTTGCGCCGTTCGTTGACCTTCTCAATTATGTTCTTTGGGAATTCCATCTACTTTATTTTTGCTATCCTATTTTTAGGTGTTGAAGTGGTGGCTGCCAGATGTATTGTGCTGTTGAACATTTCCACAGCTTCAGTTTCGACGTCTTCGCCTGCTTATAATCTGATGTTATGTTTATATTCTGATGTTTAGGTTTAGTTTACTAGATACGATTTCTCTATATAGGTCCCATTTAGTGCTTTTGCTGTGAATATTGAGAGGCGGTTCGAGTGTAACAGCTTGTTTGAACACGTTTAATATAACTGGAGTGTGATCTGATGATAGATCTTCACATTTTTCTATTCTATTTAAACCATTCTATTTAGTGAAATAATTAACTTTTATGCGTTCGCTGATAGAGCTATAACAGTTTACGTATTTACGTTCTGGATGTTAGAGATGTGACAAAAGTCACAAGAAAGATTTATCGATAGAGTCATTCGGGGTAAGAGCGCGCGGTGGGTAAAAGTTCGCAGTAGCTCGATCTCTGACAGAGGAGGGGGGACTGAGGTCTGTTTTCGCGGAACTTAGTGACGCACGATTCGCCGTTGCGAAGCCACGTTTCGCGCCGGCGCAATCTGTGTACTTGTCGCCACAGGTCGCCGAATACGTAAACTGCAAAAAAATCCTTCAATGTTTGTGCTGGGGAAAAGTGTCTGGAAGTTAAATGCTTGGATCTAAGACAGTAAGTCTATTTCATTTCTATTGTTCGATTATCGTAGTATTTATGTAAGTGTATCATATTCTCTAAAATGCATTGACCTGTGTATTGTGACCGATCATTTAATATTTGTGTCGATTGGGGTAAGAGTGCGAGGTTAAAAGTACGCACGCGTACTTTTACCCATATTGCGTACTTATACCCCAATTTGAATAAAAATAGCAAAAATATTTAAAAGTGCTTTATTCTTTTAGAACACATCAAAATGCCGAGGAACTACGTAAGGAAAGCACCACAACGAACCCTGATCTCAGATGAGCAAATAAATAGAGCTAAAAGACTAATCCAAGAAGGGAAAAGTCAGAGACGTGCTGCACTAGAAGTTGGTATCAGTGAAGGTGCTTTGCGAAAGAGGCTGAAATCTACCCATGTGCCAACCTCTTTGGGTCGTTTTAAACCTACATTTACCAAAGACCAAGAAGCAGAATTTGCAGTTCATTGCCAAGATATGGACGATAGGTTTTTTGGTATTACTATTAATGATTTACGACGATTGGCATATGAGTTTGCAACGGCCAATAATATAGAACACCGTTTCGATACATCGTGCAAGATGGCTGGTCGAGATTGGGTGGAAGGGTTTATTAAAAGAAATATTTGTCTAAGTTTGCGACAGTCAGCGCCCATCAGCTTAGCCAGAGCAATTGGTTTTAATAAAACTCAAGTTCAGCGATTTTACACTACGCTCAAAGAAGTTTATGACAATTATAACTTCCGGCCAAATAGAATTTATAATATGGACGAAACTGGAATGAGTACTGTTCCAAAAAAAACACCTAAAGTTGTATCGGTCAAAGGCAAGAAAGTAGTCGGTAAAGTTGTGTCTGCTGAGCGAGGTACTACTATCACTGCCATAATGTGCATGAGTGCTACAGGACATTATATACCACCAGCATTTATATATCCACGCAAAAGGATACGGGCTGAATTACTAGATGGTGGTCCAACACAGAGTGTATGTATGGTGTCGGATAGTGGTTATGTAAACACAAGCCTGTTTGTCGAATGGCTTCGTCATTTCAAGGACTTCATCCACCCATCAAAAGAAGACCCAGTATTACTAATTATGGATAACCACTCATCACATATCAGTTTGGAAGGAACTAACTACGCACGAGAACATCACATCGTATTGCTAACTCTGCCACCACATGGTAGTCACAAGTTACAACCGCTGGATGTGGCTCTTCATGGCCCCTTGAAAACCAAGTATGCTATAGAATGTGAGAAGTGGATGAATCAACACCCTGGCAGAGGCATAACTCAGTTTCAGGTGGCTAGCCTCTTTAACGCTGCCTTCAAACATGTTGCCACAATAGGAAATGCTGAGTCTGGTTTCAGAGCAACGGGTATATTTCCTTTTGCAGACGATCTGTTTGATGAGACAGAATTTGCTCCTTCGTCAGTAACAGACCAATATTTGAATAAGCTCACTACACCAAATAATAATGACGTTACTTCAAGAGACCAATTAGAGACGCAGCGAAGCAGAGACGTTTCATCACCTGTAAGCCCAACTATATTTACCATCTGTGATGAATTCACAAATCGAGCGGCTGACTCAGATGCTACTACCTTAGGAAGTGACATTGAAGATAACTCTGGGGTTAACAAGGAAAACATATGTGTTGCTTATGATTTTAATGAAAATCTGACCCCAGAAAAACAAATTATCTCTTCAAAAGATGATTCTAATGCCATCATTTCTCAAAATATACCCTCAGATGAATCTGTGACCAACAAGGAAAGCATACTTATTACTCAAGGTTCTGAAAAGACACAGATTAAAGAAAAACGAGTGGATTCTTTAAATAACAAGGCTATTGCCTCGACATCAAAAATTGTAACAGTAGCTCAGTTAAGCCCACTCCCAAAAATGACTGATACAAAAAAAAGAACTAGAGCTTGCTTGAGATCCGAAATTATAACTTCAAGCCCTTACAAGGCACAGTTGGAGGAAAAGCAAAAATTAGAAGAAGAGAAGCGATTGAAAATGAGCAAGAGAGTTAATAAGAGGGTGACTTTAGAACCTCAAGCTGGACCATCTGGAATAAATAATAAACTTAAAAAGAAATCAACACAGAAGTTAAAAAGAAAGCGAATTGAACAATCTTTTTACTGTCCGATTTGTGGCGAGAAATACAAAGTTCCACTGACAGAAGATTGGATCCAATGTATTATTTGTAATGACTGGTTTCATGAGACCTGTACTGCGTATGAAAACGGCATATTTCAATGCGACTTTTGTAATGATTAATATAAATTATATGATGATTATACTACTATACTTACGTAATTTTGATCTCTAGTCTCGATTTAAGACTATTTAATTAATGTCCAAAGTAGTATTTTTAAGTAACAGATAAATACTTAAGTTACTATTATAATTTTCTTAAAGATTAATAAATGTTGATTTTCCATAATCTTTATTTTATTTTACCATCCATTTAGATTTCTTTAAATGCGTACGTTTTCCCCGCACGCGTAATTTTACCCTAAGGCTTGCGTAATTTTACCCGCGTGACGGGACAAGAGTACGCGTTCGGCACATGTTACTTTAAACATATGTAGAAGAAAATCTAATTAATCTTGAACGTAAATTTACTTAAAAAATAAAAATATATTAATATCACGACCAACTCTGTATGCAATCAACTCTGAAATCACATCTTTTATGGTTAATTTAGGCCATAGAAAACAAAGTGCGTGCTCTTGACCCGAATGACTCTACTGTATTTTTATTTTACTTACTTTAATGTATTTCTTAAAGTTTATTTGTTATTATTAATCTAATATTGATTGTGCACAGGTTCCTAAGAGAACTTATTTAAGAAATAAGAGGATCAAGAATATAAAACGAGCTAACTGGACACCTTCACCATATTCTCGCTTGTGTTCACTGTATTTTATTGATTCATGCTATAGCTATCCCTCGACCCGTCTATGGATACAGGTTGATGAATCATGATTATTTTCACATTTTACTTTTTTTAAAAATTAAATTATTATATTTAAACCATTTTGTTATTATTTATTTTGTTACTTTTATTCTTATACATACTCGTCTTTGAACTTTATTTTCAGTCTTGCACAAGAACTAGTATACTATATATCAGTATATTGATCAGTACCTGTTTGTACATACAGTCGTACGAGTGTACCAGAAACTATCACTTTGATCTCATGATGTACCTCGTTGTTGCACAAGGTATGAATAAACATTATTATACAACGCGTATAATGTGCAGAAAAATTACGAAAGAATACAATGGTACTCTTACGATGACTGATAAGTTCACTCTTTGTTCGAGTACACATTCACTCTTTAAATAATTATAAAGAATCCCTAAAAAAACGTAGAAAAAATTAGCCGCAGTCAGGGACGATTCTTACAGAAATTTGACCAAATTTGTAGAAAATCCTCCTAAACAAAACTCGATAATATCGATATGACAGTGGCACAGATCTAGTTCTGATATATGGCTATGTTATAGATAAGTATCTATAGCATCCTCGGTCATACTGGCACAAAAGATGGCATAGACAAAAGTATATCTATCTCTTTTTGCTTATGACGTTATCTGTTAGTGCGAAAGTGAATACCGTTATTGAAATTGCGTCTTAAATATGTACCCTCTAGTATAATATAAACTCTCTGTTTAAAAATCATTCGAAAAAAAAAGTATAACTAAAAAGTTGTTAACAAAAAAAGTTAATAAAATCAAAAAACCCGACTGCAAAGATGTAAACAAGAAGAAAATCATGCTGTGCAGTCGGAGAATATTTATAGTTTTGGTCAGCCAGCTCGCGAATATGTATCCTCCAACTGCACAGCATGATTTTCTTCTTGTTTACATCTTTGCAGTCGGGTTTTTTGATTTTATTAACTTTCCTTTTATTTTAAAATTAAAGGAACATTGTAATTCAAAACAACCAACTTACACTTTCGTGCTCCAAGCACTTGTAAGCATAATGAGCGGCATGGTCCAGTAATGAGAACCTGAGATAGTACTGAGCTAAGTACCGCTGCGCCGCCGGTAACTCCTTGCTGCCCGCGTTGGCCGGGTCCTGGCAAGCGGCTGTATAAGCCGCCGCTGCACTATTCGGCATATTTGACTTTTCATACAACCTAAAATATGCATATTATATTAATCAAGCTAGCAATGATATGATTCTTGATAAAATTGATTAACCAATCTTTTCCTATTAATCTCAATGATAAAAAGTTATAAAGAGAAAATTCATCTGCTTTTAAAAGGTCAATCATTAAAGGCTATCACGATCTGTTATCCATCAATCACAACTTATTGGTGGTTTTTTTATGTTTTTGTTTCATCAAAAAATTTGTGCTCCTTAGCTTATATTAGTTTAAGTTAGTATTTTAAATTACTGAACCACTGCACTTACACTATCCAGCCTTGTATGGCCAGGATGTATGAATCTAATCAAAGCAAAAGGATTATGTAAGGATCAGAGTAGCAGGTGTTCTGTAGCTTCTGTCTAACCACATGGAAAAAAACAATGTGATATTATGAATGTATTGATGGACTAACTTAGCTAGTTTGAACAAGGCCATTCCTTCAATATCACCAGTGCTGTGAGCTTTGTAGTAGCACTTCAGTGCATTGGGGATTTTATCCATTTTCTCATAGGCTTCTCCCAGAGAAACCAACATCCGCGAGTCATCAGGCTTCAGCTGTGCTGCCCTTGAGTAGTAATATATACAGTAGCCATTCAGTCCTAAAATCTCGTAAGCTTGTCCAAGCCCATTCCATGCGCGATAATCATTTCTGTTGACATCTAAAAGCAATAATTATTATTAGTCTTACAAAGTTTTGAATAATAATATAGTTATGTTTATCAAACTAGAATATCTTAAGTATTTACCAATAGCTTGTCTGTAACATTGTATAGCAGCATTGGAGTTCTGTAGTTCAATGAACTCATGCCCCATGAGTATCCATGCAGACAGGTACTGAGGATCCAAAGACAATGCTCTTTGGAAATAAACCACAGCTTTCTGGTGCTCACTTCTCAAACTGTAGTAGTTTCCTGAAATTCAAATATAACATGTGCTCGTAACAATTGCTTTCTTTTTTGATACATTAATCCTAATTTCAGTAAACTTTCACGTTATGTAGACTAAGAAACCCTGTGCTTGATGATGGATACATAGTCCTCGCCAAACTTCTGGGCTGCCCTGAAGTTGGCTTTCCGATGCGCAAGGCACGAAACCGTGCTGTTTTCATATGAGATTAACTACTGCGTAGCTATTGTAGCCAACTTTAAAGTGGTTAAGAAGTTTGGCGAGGACTACACCTAATTCTTTTTGTTGTCCTGCTTATTTTTCTTAAATCAGTATGCCCTGTAAATTCATAATCAATAAACTAATTAATTAAAAATTAGCTTAAAACTTACCAATAACACAACAGGTCTCAACCCTATATTTATCTATTGACACAGCTCTCTGAGCCAAGTTAGCAAGTTCCATTCGTTTTTCTTTTAAGTACAGAAGGTGAGAGTACACGTCCCAATTGTCCAGTCTATATGGGTCATTCTGGTAGAGTTCTCGGAATAAACTGAGAGAAGAGTCAACATCTGAAACATTCAAATCAAATGAACTAAAATCTTGATGCTTGTCATTACAATATTCATGGTTACCTATCATAAGTTCGATAAACATTTGACCGAATTTCATTTCACCTAAAACATTTCAACTATAATGTTTCGTTTTTTTTTACTTCATCGAAGTCATTGTTTCGTTTTTTTTTACTTCATCGAAGTCATGTCTGCCACAGTCTCTGTTGACTTATTATCAATTCGATTTTTTTCGTTAGTCTGACTTTTCACTTGGTCGAAAAACTTTTTACTGAAGTTACACTTAGCAGAAATAACATTTGTTCAAATATTTATTTTTAAACGCATATCAAAATACTAAGTGAGAGAGAAAAAGTGGGCGAATACAAATGTTTAAAACAGCGACTTGAAAAAAAATTGTCGACGGAGCCCTGCTCCGCGGGGTGTTTATGACACTATTTCTATTTTCAAAAGAGGCTTCGGCCAAAAGCAAAAAGTTATTTTGTAAATCAGCGAAATGTAGTTCTGTAAAATCATACATATGTATGCCACATGATACTTCGATGATCTGAAAATATATCAAATAATGCATATAGCAAAAAAGACATTGGTCAATAGTTTTCAGTAAAATGAAATACGATCAAAAAAAAATCGGAAAAGTGATGGGTCCCAATATTCATACATAAGTACTTTCATAGATATTATTTTTAAGCAATTAAAAAATATAGAAATAAGTATAAAAATTACCTCTTCTATCATGATGGGCAATAGCCATTTGTGCGGTAACATAAGTACTCTTTTCAAACCCTGCTGCAACCAAAACCATGTAGGCTTCCAAAGCTTGCTCTGATAGTTTTAGTTCAACAAAAGCATGTGCAGCAAAAAAATACATCATCCAATGTTTAGGGAGTTGAAGTGAATCTAATGCTTCATACTCATTAGCGAGCCCTGCAAGCTCCACCCAAGCAGCCCAGAGTGTGGGTGCCGCGGCCACGGCTGCCTGCAGCACTGTCACCGCTTGACTCCGCAAATCTAATTTTTTCAATACCACTCCTTCTAAGTACAGCAGATATCCATCTAGGTTGTTACGGTTTGCCTGTAGAGTAAAATACCTTATAAGATATTTAGCTAACTACTGAGGTAACTTCAATAAAAAGCCACGATCATTAATAAAAAAAAAAATACCTTAAAGTAGGAAAGCAAATCCAGTAACACTTGTGTAGATTCTGTATTTTCGGTGCCTAGATCTGTAGCATTGTCTAGTCGCTTTTTCTCACTTGACATATACTGGGAATACTTGTGAAGAAACACGCATTTAGAACTCAAACAGGTCTCTAAAAAATGTGCAGCCCTGTCGTATTCTTGGCAGTCGAAATAAGTTTTGGCCAGGGTGTAAGCCTCTTTCTCTTCTTGGGAAATACCGTCAGTGTGAGGAGTTGGAGGGTGATCAGATGTAATTTTGTGATCTTTTAGAGAGAAATTTAACTCAGCAAGCCATTTAGCTGTTTGTGTGAGGCCTCGATCTGTGCATTCACGAATGCCATGTATAATATCAATCCTTACTTGGTTTATATCAATTTGAATATCACCTTTAGAATTAATTGTTAATGGCTGCATGATATTCTGCTATGAATATCGTATTGTGATTGTGACTACAAATTATTTTCTAAAGTTTACCGGGGGACAAAATAGTAAAACGGAAAATAGAATTTGACACATTGACACTGACTGACGGTTGACACACAGAGAAAAATAATATAACACCAGCAGACCACCAGTTGGAGTTGACCAGTTGACACCAGTTGATACTCTATGGTTGACACATAAAGGTCTACTTCTATTCATAGATAAGAAGTTTAATTTCTAGTTTGGGAGTATTATTCATGTATATTATTTATTATATTATCATATGTCGTGGTGGCCCAGTGGCTAAGATCTCCCATCTCGTGCTTGAGGTCGTGGGTTCGAATCCGGGCAAGTACCAATGTGACTTTTTCAATTCATATGTACTTTCTAAGTTTGTCTTGGACATCGCTAACAACGGTGAAGGAAAATATCGTGAGGAAACCTCAACTTAAATATAGTGAGATTATTATAAGATTGTGCTCCATTGGTGTAATTGCTGCAAGGCGTTCCACTGCGAGGATAAACGTATTATTCGTATTAATAATTAGGTATTCTTTTCTATATTTTTATATGGCAAGCAAAGCCGATGTCGACTATTCTGCTAAAGTTAAAGGGAACAGCAAGTATGTTTTATTAATAAGTAAAGAACAGGCAGGAACTATAGGTAGATGTGTAGATAAAAACTAAATTCTTCATACAGTTGTTGACACTGTCTTGGGAAGTATTTTTTCGTTCACAAAGTCTATATTGTCTACGTGAACAAGGCTTTCCATGTCTACAAAATCGTTAGTCTCGATGATATGAAACATAAATATTTACACTATTACAGTGCGCTATCCTTGTTCTACTGCCAACAAAGAAAAGAACAAAAACATCAACTTTTTTATAAAGCGGAGTTTTTGAAAACGGGTGGATGGTATAGCAAAAGTAAATTTGCAATTCTTCTTCGTGTCATGTCGTCATGTCATTTTGTTTTGTCAATCAATTCGCTAGGCAATGTTTTAGTTTATCTTTTAGTAGTTGAATTTTAATTTGTGTTACACGGAAAGTCGACTCGATTCAGTTATCGCTAGAATTCCGACGTGAAAGCACTCTCTTTGCGTTGAATATTTTGTTAAGAGAGACGTAAACTAAGAAGTATTGATTTAAAAACAAGACTGCAATTCGGTTGAAGAAGAGAAGAATTTGAGCGATGGCAGAACAAAACACAGAAACAACAACAACTGACGTGGAGAGCACCTACACAGCACCGGGAAATGATCCTAAAAACATGCAAGAGGTGACACAATATGTAAGTTGCCTATGTAGTTAATGCACATAGTTGTCCATTATTTAACGATTCTAGCTTTTGATACGACGCAATAATACATAGCATTGCAGTTTATTTATTAGTGAGGTTATTTGCTTGAAAACATTAATTATGTAATGACTTATGCTAACATATATAAAGTCATTATATGTTAATATATAATGTCTTCCAAATTAACTATATAGTTCATGTTGTGATACTCATTTCATTTAGAATAGGACTACATATAAGTTGATAGTAGCTATAGTTCTCGCCAAACTTCTTGGCCGCCCTGAAGTTGGCTACAATGGCTGCGCAGTAGAAAATCTCATACAAAAACAGCATCGTTTCGTACCTAGCGCATCCGGTAAACCAACTTCAGGGCGGCCAAGAAGTTTGGCGAGGGCTATACTAGTTACGAGGGTGGGCAGAACGTCTTATCATCTTCCTGTCACAGATACCTCAACTAATATACCACATGTATTTTAAATCCTTGAATCAGTGTCACATCTATATGTAGAGAATACATAATAAAATTTTGAGATTATAATTGTTAAAAGTATTACTGGGGTTTACCAATGAAACTACAAAAGGAAATTTATTGTTCTCTTCATAGGCGGTAGCCTCAGTGGCTTCATATATCAAACCTATGCTATGACAAGGGCATAGTTGTTAAAATGAGTTAAGTATGCAAATGTGCTTTAATGGAATTGATAGAAAAATAAATAGAATAGAACAAAACAAGCTATTGTTCTCTTGTCTTAGTGAAGGTGACGTATATTAAATTTATTGGTATATTATCTGGCTTACAGATTACCTACAAGCATTTTATACAAAAAAAAACCAACTAATTTTAATTCATTTTAATTTTTCAGGTGCAGTCCCTCTTACAAAACATGCAAGACAAATTCCAAAGTATGTCTGATCAGATCATCAACCGGATAGATGAGATGGGTACGCGTGTTGATGAATTGGAGAAAAACATCACAGATCTTATGACACAAGCTGGTGTTGAAAACGAAAAGTAGATTTAAAATAGCAGTCCTAGAAATAACACCACATTGTTTTGTGCCTGAATCATGTCATTTTTACCATTTAATGTCAAAGTAAATACTAAAATGCATATACATATAAAGATATATATAGGTGATGTCACTCCATAGGGGCTAAATGATTATGTGGCTCATGTATTTATAATTGTTATGTATATGACCACCCAATATAGATAAGATAATATTATTTAAACATAAGTAAAAAGGCAGGAAAGGGGCCATAGCCAATTTCACTCCATATTTGTAGGCAATAATAATTACAATAAATTACATGGAGTGTAACACCAATTAGTAAGTTAATTTGGCAAGTTAGGTAATTGGTGTTTATACAGTATCAATACAAATGTAACACAAGGGCAGTTGTTTTGTTATTATAGAATCTTACATATTTCTGAACACCATATACTACACTTGAGTAACAAAACTAATTAATTCTGGAAATAGTATGCAGAGTTGTGTTGCTGTATTCACTACAGGATAGACTGGTTAGTTTACACATTAAGATGTATATCATGTGACATATTTAAGCCGTTAGTGCATGTAATAGAGTTAACAGTAACATAAACTAGACATAATGGCATGAAGTTTGTGAATTTGTTCAAAGATATTGGGATCTACTGAATGGTATAAGATGTTAGAAGTGTTCCTTTGTTACATAGTACGCTAGTAGTTATCTAATCTATGGGAAGTGGATAACACATAAATGATAAAATGCAAAGGAATATGGAGTGATCAGATAATTGGTTTCTTGTAAGATTTTACTAAGCACAGTGGATGTATCTGTGTTAGCGCAACTATTTGTATGATTGTTTATTTTGTAATTAAATTGTGTTGTATTATATACTTGATGTTTTTGTTATTAGAATAAACAAGGGTAGGTATCTAGAGGGTGAATATTGATCAGTACAGTGCCTGGCGCGGAACGGCACGGGATACACAACATCGCGTGCACGTCACGATGATAATTTTAAGGGCATCGCAATTTCACATGCGATTCTGTTTTACTAATAATTTTGGCCTCTCCATTTTTTATCATCGAAAATATTTTTATGGCTTTGTAACACCAGTCCAGAGATTTTCGTTAGATTATAAGCCATAATAATCGTATTTGTATTCGCCACTATAAATTACGTGCATATTGTGATGCTGTACTTACTATCCATAGATATGATAAACAAATTCTTATGCTCAAGTAATATGAAAATGTACAAAATAGATTGTGTCTGTATAATATTTACGATATCCATTATTAAGTTACCTACTTAGTAAACATAGTTTTACGATCAGTCTTTTTAATATTTTGCAGTGCTTTGTGGGAGAATATACCCAGGAGTATATACTAATAGTTCTAAATAAAATAACGAGTCATATTCATACAGTGTATTATTTGGTTGGGTGGTTGACTAGGTCAGAGAGATATGATCTTTATTTCTATACATGTAAGATCAGTACCTAATTACCTATCACACACACACACACTCACAACAATTAAACTAACGCGATTCAGTCTCTTCAGAAGAGTCTTCATCTTCAGTTTCCTCTGATTCCTGCATAAAAAATGGTGAATGTAGATCCATCCATGGGATGATTCCAATTTAATTCCATATAAAATAAACATAAAAGGGCATATTACGGATGTTTCCTCTTCGTCTTTGGTCGGTGAATTATTCATGAGAGCTGCTAGCGAGCTGGATCTAGCCATTCCGGAATTAGCATACTTTTCAGGCGACTTCGCTTTTCGCATGCTCTGCAATGAAAATGTTGCTTTATTAGTTGAGCTCCCGTACATCACTGTTGTTAGGTATTGGCACGTATTGGTTTTCCTCACGCACTGTTCATATTTTCATATGTATGGTCATTGATACGTGACCGATAAACATGCTATATGGGCTCTTAGCCCATAGCATTTTGGGAGTAAGGGTCGGGATGATCAAACCTAAAACATATTATTAGATAAGAATAAAGTTACTTAGGTGTAGTTCTCGCCAAACTTCTTGGCCGCCCTGAAGTCGGCTACAATGGCTGCGCAGTAGTAAATCTCATACAAAAACAGCACCGTTTCGTGCCTCGCGCATCCGGTAAACCTTATTTATTATATCTATGCGGTAAATCAACTTCAGGGCATTTGTAAAGCAATAAGTTTATTAGGTATAAAAATCTCTATTATTAAGTTATAGGGTCCATTCAGACTTAGGTACAATTTTTTTTAAACACACAACACTATCAACAGCTACCGCAGTAATTGGGGAATATCAATCACGTCATAGCAAGTAAAGCAACCATTGCAGACGGCGCGTTTTATACATTCGTAACCGCCATGGATGAAAGCTATATACAGGATCTAAGGGAAAGGTGGGGGACATATTTTAAAAATGCTTCTGCCTTTCCTTCCTTTGGCAGAAGCAATTTTAAAATATCTATCCCTACCTTTCCGTTATATTCTGTATAAGATGATAAATGAGTGAAATGCTAACCACTGAGTCCTCATCAATAGGGAACTGGTTCATGAGTGACGCGAGTGACGATGATCTTGCTGACATTCCAGGGTTCACTTGCTTCTCCGGCGATCGCAATTTTCTTCTGAAGTTCTGTATGTGGTCATTGAATGAATGTTATAAAGAAGCTAGGTACATAATTATGTAAACATTAAATAATATTTACCGTTGAATCCTCATTATCTGAAAGACCTGTGTTTAGGCGCTTTACAGAAAAAAAAAATAACATTAGAAAGTCATTTGTTTGCAATTTCTAACTAAGTACGGTACATAGGTAGGTAACATTAAAGGGAGACGCGCTGTAGATGCTTATTTTTACTAAGAGCAGCATTCTTCGTTCTATAGTAACAATTTATCTCAGTACCTAAATATTATATAGGGCAATCCCGTAACGGTCATGATGCACCCACGAACTCACCTCCAAATCAGCCTTGTCATTGATATCATTGATCTGTTGGTAAGCAACAGTGAGCAGTTCCACTGCCTTCGAGTGAAAGGTCATCTCGATCATGACGAAATCGGACAGAAGAGTCTTCAGCTGCTGAAGTTTACGTCTCTCGAAGAACTCCGTCTGCTCACTCAAACCTTTGGCAGTCCGCGACATTTCAGCGGAAGCCTTCAGTAGCTCAGATTCTGCATATGTCTGTAATGGAATTTTAAATCTAAGTTGCCGGATAACTATTCCGGCAAATCAATATCAGTTGAACCGAATCTGCACAGCAGCTTGTTACTACTATCACAGGCAAAGACCTACACCTGTGTACCCTCGGGAATACTGTCTTGTATGCGAGTGAAATCCACTTAAAACAAAAGCATGCCGCCAAGCGTTTTAAGGTGCAAACACGATCTGATTTGAGTGTTAAAATTGGTTTAATATCAACCTACGTTACATTACATGCAGGCTAGCAAGCAGGTAATATGAAGCTGAGAACGAGGTTATTGGTTCTAAGTAGGTACATATATGTACAAGGACTGTCGTACAGCAGCGCAATGCGGCTAGCCGCATAGGTCGTGTATACTTTATCTAATAGAATACTCAAGATGTAACTATAGTTCTTAGTTCAACATACGACTTGCTGTCTGTTAAACGGTTGCCTCTCCCTGGCCTTATCGAGCACTTTCTTGCGTGCCAGCTCCTTCTCGCGGACGTTCATTGTGTGCTTTAACTCCTCTCTGGCATGTTTGCAAATTGTCTCGTATTGGCACAGCTCGCCAATTACCTGAGTAAATACATGTAATATTAAAGGTTTGGGCATTTTTCCTACTTTCTAGAAGGAACAATATTTAAACACAACAATAATTACGACACGAATGGCGCATTTGCTGAGGGACTGGCTGCTCTGCTACGTGTCGCGGGTTCGATTCCCGGACGGAACTAATATTTAATTTATCTGGCCTACAGAACGACCTACGATTTGTTCGAAATCTGGATTCTGCATGTGAGTTTAAATGTTTGTAAATGCACCCAGTATACAGGAAAAAGTCTTGTGGGGCAAAGTTTAAAAAAAGAAAGCACTATGCCCAATAGGTAGGTAGTGTTCTATTATTTATTCTGTGGTGTTACCAACTTATACATCTGCAAGTTACTTTACCTTGGCTTCCAAACGCTGCACTTCACAATTCCGGTACTCTTCAATGGCTGTTAATGTAGTAGACAGGTTTTCTAAGCCATTACTTAAAGATTTGTTAACGATTTCGTTATTGGCGTAGTCCTTAAGAACTTTTACAAGTTCATCTCCCATGTCACGCAATCTGTTTCAAAATATCGGGGTTTGTAGGTATTTCAGATACCAAAGCTGCCTAGTAAATGAATAGAAGAACATAATGGTGTACTTAGGTAGAGCAATGGATTTGAGGTAGGTATGCCGCCTCGTACCTACAAGGTAATTCCCCAATCCCATATAGCTAGTCAAGTCAGGCTACCGCTAGACATGCAACGGAAGACTCCAATTTTATCAATCATTTCATTTCTATCAAACTTCAGATAAGGGATTAAACACATTGCAATGTTTAGGACTGCCACCTACTATATGTACATACAACCATAATGTAGTACGGAGCGTAGCATAAAATAGATCTGCGGTTATTCCTATCTCTTCATTAATATTCGATTCAGCTGAAAGCCAGAAACGAACGGCCTCCAGTTGTCTGACATTTATCATTGAGCTTCCATTTTAAAATAAAGGCTTTATATTGAGAATGATTGGCGTACATACTTGCTTGTAAGCTGCAATTATTGGGTAGATGCTAGGTAGATGTAATATCTGGAAGTAATGAACCAATCAAAGTGCATAAAAACTACGCGCCGACGCGCGAGCGGAGTTTTTAACCCCCGACGGAAAGAGAGGGGTGTTATAAGTTTGACGTGTGTCTGTCTGTGGCATCATAGCGCCTAAACGGATGAACCGATTTTGATTTAATTTTATTGTTTGAAAGGTAACTTTGTCGAGAGTGTTCTTAGTTGTATTTCTATGGTTCTTAGCTATGTTCGGTGGAAATCGGTTAAACCGTTCTAAAGTTATGGGCTGTTTTCTGTTTGAAATGGAGTATTTTCGAAAGATATCGTGTCATAATTACGTGTTCAATAGATTGTTGATGGAAGCGTGTCTACTACTAGATATATTATGTAGTTTAAAAAGTACGAAATAAAAAAATAATGCCGGGTGTTTTGGAAATTTTTATTTTTACTTGATAAGGAATTTGATTGGTTGGCTCCGCTCCTCTTTTCTCCGCTCCGCGCCAAGTGGACATGCAGCTTTACATGGGACTAATCATAACTGGTGAAATGTGGGTGTACACGGTTGTATATTGATGCTAGAGATGGGTCGTCGACGTAATTTTCGTCTACGAAACTAGACCGTCCATTTCCGTTGATCGACGAGTCGATCAACTAGTTGAATTTATGGACTAGTTCATAACGTAAACTTTGTTAAGTTGACGTTCACTATAAAATTTGCGACGACGCGACGCGCGGCGTCTACGGACGGACGGCTTGACAACAACTTTCAACTTGCCGATTGAACGTAAACAACTACAAACCGGTTTACCTCGCATCGTTCGATCGGTCAATCGCTTTGTTCTTTTGCACCCGTGAAACTATTGGCGTCCTTTTCTTCGTAACATAATGCATTTTTACTCCAAAATGGCATTCTGCCCATAGAAATATCAACTCTTTATAACTAAAGTTAGAGTTCAAATTAATTTGCTCGATGTGCATCCATTGTTGTTATATTTTCGGACGTAAACTAAACTTGTACTACCCAACTAAGTTCTCGCGTCGATCGTCGCGTTACAAGTCGACATGAACATAGTCGAGTCTCAGTTTAGCCGTCTACGAATTCAACTAGTTCGTTGATTATCGGTGAACCGTCGAATCGTTCATTGTACGTCGACGGTCGAATTAACTAGTTCGTTTATTTAACGCCCATCGCTAATTGATGCACTTTTGCACAACCTTTCGAGGAATACAGACGTGATATTATGTAAATATCATGTTCCTACTAGCGCCCTCTATGAACTTTAAATGGTGAAGCATTGTCTGCAATGTAGACTCTGCATTATTGCATTGTAGACCAAGAGGTAAGCTCAGTTAGCTAAGATATTTTAGTTCGCATACTGAAGCAATTTTTCATACAAACAGTTTAGACGACGGCGACGCTTAGTTTAAATAGTTTATGATTTACTTAAAAGAATGAAAAATAACCGCAATGCGTAAGCCTAAGCTAACTTTACTCTTAGTCTGAAACCGGGTTTTACAATTATTTTTTTAGATACCTACTGGTACCTGAATAGTAGTTTAACTAACCTAAACATCCTATTTCATTTTAGTTTCACATTCTCAGTTTCTCACCTTGCTGTTTTTCTTGTGTAGTCGCCAAACGCAACACAAAGTTCCCCAAAGTTTTTCTCCACATTAGTAATTCGGTCTTGAATGAACTTAGCTTGTTGTTCATAACTCAAAGAGTGCGGATTATCGCCTCTAAACATAATTAAAGATTGATAAAATCTAAACAAAGAAACTTGCTCTTACAACTGGTCTTTATTTATTTACTTTTTGGTAACTATGACAACCATGAATGTGACGACAGGTGACGACAATCACAAGGGTGTCCGTATATATAAGTTTATCTGTGCTTATGGGCAAGTATGTGTACCTTTGTGCCAGTCTTTTCTGACAGACTGCACTGGCTACAAGAAAGATTTTTAATAATCTGCTTGTTTTAGGCCTACGCTCCCCCGATTAGGGTATAAAGGATGGGTCAAAAATCGTGGTATCTAACGAAAAAGAGCAATAAAATGACTTTAATAACTGCCACACTCAGAGACGTTAACGGTTACTTAAAACTCTCTCTACTTAACGCGCTCCTTAGTATAGATTTTGAATACAACCGCGCGTTAAGTAACCGCTAAATGTCTCTGAGATGAGTGCGGCAGTAAAACTTATTAATTAAGGAAATAACATTAATGCTGAAGAGAGCATGTTATTTCTTGAGTCGAAAACTTATTTCTCAGATATCTAGGTATCTAGCTCACCCCGGCCTAATACAGCTGCGCCTCTGAATGGTCCCTGACCATCTACATTATGTGCACCCGGCATAATGAGCTAATGCTTAAAATCTTGAAATGACTTGCAACGCCGTTCACAGTGACAGTGGTGACAGTGGCAGTAATGTAATGTAATTGACATTTATCAGTTGTTTTGTTGTTGTCATTTGTCAGTGCCAATCCCATTCCCAACAGCTGTTTGTTTTTTGTGTTTGTTGCCCTACAATAATTTCTTTTACCACAGAAATGAATGAAGAAATAGATGAATATGATATTTACCATCAGGATTTTACGACAGTATCAGAGTGGGAAGTGTTTATTGCTCGTATAGAAGAAGTATTAAACGAATGGCGGTTGTCTAAATCAGCTTTGTCTAAACTATCAGGGGGGTACACAAAGAAATGGACAAGCAAATCGGAGGAAATTAACTTCCAGGGCAACAAATTTGTATTATCATATCATACGCTGGAACCTGTGAAGCCTGTAGAGAACTCTGCAGAGTCAGAGGATAAATCTTTTTTAATACAGTTGCACAATGGTATTTGGGAGTCTACCACGAATTTTATGGATGACCTCGATGGAAGTCCTTTTCCAGTGTCCAGCTGGTATGGTTTAAAACGGTACATAATGTTGTGTTCGAGTATAGCATTGGTTGATGGAAGTTTAATAAAGCTTGTGATGAGCACTGCAAATATTGCTTTTGCCAACGTAGACTGCGGTGTGCCTTTCTTTGTTAAAATACGTGAACACTGGCAGCAAACATATTTAGGGTTCTACGAAGACAGTGAACATAAAGTCAGCTTTGACACAATACATTTGAAAAGAATTTCAAATCAATGCTCACATTTGAGTGGCCTTGTAAGCTTATTTAAATCAAAAATTGCTTCACCAGTAGCTCTGGATGCAGTTGTTGTTTCTACTAAGTTTTCTTATGAATTAAGAGAAGTTGATGCATTTGCTTGGAAGAAGACAACACAATCAAATGAGTTTCTGTCAATAGATGGTTTTGATGTAAAGAAACTGTTAGAGCTTCCTTTCGGTTCTGATAAGAATCCCATACATAGTGTATTGCTTAATGCCATCTGGCCGAAGTTCCGTGAATGTGCCATAGTAGATTCTTCTACATTTTCTGAAATAGATCCACTTATGGCTCCTACTTGGACAATTACCCTCAAAATGAGGGATAATTTCAATTGTCAATTATCTGAAACCATTAGTAAAATTATGGATTTATTAGATAATAATAATCTACTTATGGACACTCTGGGGTTGAGTAAAAGCTTGGGACTAGTGAATCCTCTCCATAAGATCACGGAAGCTCCCATTACTATATCTAAGTTAGTGAAGGCTGCCATGGGACAGAGTAAACATATGACAGATTTTAAGGGACCCATAGCTGATGAGCTGCTCATGCCTCTGCTGTACTATGTGTTCCCTGATGCAGTTGAAGATAATACTTTCAACTATCCTGAACAGTTGGAAGTAGCATTCAAGCAGGTAAGATGTTATTTGGTTTTGCCCAAAGATGGCGCTAGTTGTCTTACTTTAAGAAGCCATTCGTTTATGGTTGATTGTTTGTCTGTTGTCTTTCCAGGTAGATGGTGAACAAAAGTTGTGTGGCTACGTGAAGACGAGCCCTGAAGGGGGGCTAGTGTGGCGCGTGTCGGTGACGGCGGCGTGCCTGTTCGACGCGGGCGGCCTGCCCTACCTGGCGCATCTCTGGTACGAGTTCTGTCAGGAGCTGCAGTACCGGTGGGAACATCGTATTCTTGTACCAGGGTAAGTACATAGCATATAGAGATTGACATTGAACTACCAGAAGGTTTCATCAGGATCAGTATGAACAAATTTACAAAAAATTCTCAAATTATATTTTAATTATGATGATTAACATTACAAAATACTCTCATCAAGAGTTATAATTTAGTTGACACAAATATAATTTATGATCTTGAGCAAGCACCTTAGAAGGTTTTTTAAAGTATTCCAATATAAAAATAAATTTGAAATACACATTAGAATATAATAAAATAGAATGTACCTACATTAATGTTTCTATAGAAAAATACAATACCTACATAGCACTTTCGTACAGTAATTATTACTCTATCTAAATAGCACCATACTGGATTGTCTTTTTCATTTGGTAAATAATTGTTAATATTATAGAATTGTTTAACTCAGACATTCTGTTACTTTAAGTATGAAGTCTTTTTATAGATCATAATCATTGTGTTTATATGCTTACATTATCTAAACATCTATATTAAAATATATGTACAACTTATAAAATAATTTCAATCTTAAATATAAATAAATATGCACCATAAAAATTACAAGTAATATACAATACAAATCAGTGGTAATAAGAACACCCTGCGTTCAAAATGCGAACATTATATAATAGTCAGTAACATTCTGCAACCTTAGTAAATTTATGTCTCTCTACAGTGAATTAACAAAATATTGTAACTAGTTTTCACTAACCAATTATTATTATTATTGTTTATTTTCAGCCTATTCTGTCCCACTGCAGGGCAAAGGCCTCCCCTTCTTCCTTCCAATACTCCCGGTTTAGGGCAATTGTAGACCAACCAATAGTTTTAATTTTAAATTCATACGTTATTTAATTTCATAGTAATAGCTGTTGTAATAGCCACTTATCAAAACTAATTCCATGCCAATAAGAAATTATTTGATTCAAAAATGACTTCTATAAATCGTAAGTAATTTAACTAGTCAATACCAAAAATAAAAATGAAATCTCAAATAAAATATTCACCATAGAATTAACAGTACTTGACAAGGCTTGACATACGTACTTAAGTACACCGAAACTAAGATAACTGTACATGATCGCAAAGTTAGTAGGTAACAATTTTATTACACTTTAACTCAATATTCTATCGGATACCGGACACACTGGCTCCGTGCTGCGAGCCGGTTGCAGTGCGCGTGCGCACGCCTGGTAGTCTTCTCATGGCCGTGTCGGTGAGAGTGACGGTGCGGGCGGCCCCGCGCCCCATGGCTGCACCACGAGGTGTAGCCCGCGGGAGCCCTGCGCGAGGGCGAGGAGCGCCCACGACATGTCACGTCTCCCCGCGCCGTGTCCCTCGCACGCTATAAAGGCACTAGTCCGCTTCGGGTCGTTGGGTTCCGCGCCATGTAGATATCCATATCATGATCAGTCCAGTTGTCGGAAGTGTCGCAGTAGCCCATACCTAGAGAGCCGACACTGTACCGACTGGCGGGCCGCGACCTGGAGCGCGGCCTCCTGCGGGAGCCCTGCGTGCCGCCAGTGGCCCCGCCCGCTGCGCCGCTCAACGACAAGCGGGACGCACGTTCCGATGCTGCTCCTAAGGACTGACGCGACTGTCGCAGATCTAAAAGTTGAAGGGTAATTAGTTTTTACCGTGCCATTCAAAATTGTGAAAAAATCAAGTAAAAGCCGGAAGTGAAACGAAGAAGTAATTAAAGCGACAGTCAAACTTACCAGCTCGTGATCCAAGAAGGCTACTAGGGTAGCCAGGCACTCCATAGCGGCCAGAATGGGAATAGCTATGTTGTGATTGACCATCAGCGAGGGAACGAGCTCTGCCAGGACGACCCGGGAGTGGGTCCGGAGGAGCCGGTTCGGTATAGGAACGTGCACGCGGGATCGAACGTGCGCTATAAGCCGACACTTGATCCCACTCACGCTGCTTTCCAAATGCGCCGATCGTAGCCAACGAAGAGAGCGGGCCGTTGGGGCTCGGCGTGCCGGTGAGCCCACCGCAACAAGGGTTGGGCATCTTCTCAGGAGCTTGCGAGTGCAGGCGGTGCACGGTGCGGGAGCGGCGCCGCGACGCCGCGGCGAATACGAGCACAGCCACGACGATGGTGCCGCAGATGGCGGCGCTGGCCGCTATCGTGATCTTGTCCATGTTAGAGGCGGCGGCGGAAACAGTGCGCACCTCGCGGCACTGAGAATACGGCACCGTCTCTGGACTCACGTGAACCTCCTCCAAGGAGATCACGCAGACCACGATACATTCCTGTAAACAAACCGTCTTCATTACTAATCTGTCACTACTTGACAATATGACATTGAAATTTTGGCTCATTAATAAGTTTCTAGAAATACACACCTGAGATGGAACATTTTTGATTTTAAATTCTCTTTCGCTGGCTTCCAGAGGTGGTCCTTGTTTAAAGCTTTTATCTCCGAAGAGTCGATATACGACGCGGAAGCCGAGTATGTTAGCAACATCTGAGTCCCATTGTATGATAACAGAATTGTCTTGCCTGTACGCATTTTTCACAATGACTTCATTGGAATCATCTACTTTTGGTTTTTGCTGTGGGAAACTCATGACAAGAGGAGGACGCTGGTGCGGGGCGTGGCGCCAGGTGGGTGCGGCGGGGCGGACGGAGGGGCCGCGGCTGGGGCGTGCGGTGCTGGTGGTGCTGGTGGTCTGCATGATGGCTGGTTTTGTGGGTACATCTATATTATTGCTTATTTCGGTTTCGGGTGGTGCAGTGGTACTGCTGCTTGATGGCGGGGCAGAAGTGGTGGTGGACGTAGTTGTGATGACGTGACTTAATTTCCACTCATTCAAATCTTTTACTGTCGTTGATTGCCTTTCTGTTGTTGAAGTTGTATCATAATCACAAACTAGTTCGTTCGGTTCAAAGCTGTAAAACCCACGCTCACGGAAGTGCGGCGGATTGCCGCAGAATTGCGGATTTCTTTCTCGCGATGTTACTTGTAATTCTCCGTTGCGAATCCATTCAATTATCCATCGCAGGCGACAGTCACAGTTCAAAAATCTACCGCCAAGACTGAGGCCCCGGAGAGTTTCGTTAAGGTGAGAGAACGCTTCCTCCGGCACTGTGGCCAACGGATTACCATCTAATGCAAGTAAAGTTATTGATGGATTGTTTGCGAAAGCTTCGACTGGTAACTTATTTAGTAAATTGAACCCGATATCTAGTACTCTTAAGTCGCTCAGTGTTCCTACTGCGGCAGTTGGAAACTCAGGCAGCAAGTTGTTTAAAAGACTTAATGAGCTTAGTGTACTCTTTATTCCAGCGAACGCGTCTTCTCTAAGATGGACAATGATATTCCGTTCCAAGTTTAGAGCAGTCAGTGAGTCTAATCCCTCAAAAGTTCGGCTGCCGTCGGGTCCTGGCAGTTCTCTGATACTGTTTTGTGAGAGGTCCAGGAAAGCCAAGCTCCGAAGACCTCTGATACATTCGGGTACTGTTTTTTGTTTCGTGCCTTTAAGGTTTAAATTTTTTAACGAGTTTTCTAATCCAGTAAGAGTTTGTGGTTCTAGTGTGACATTGTTGTCGGAAACTTTCAGTGTCGTGAGCTTACGAAGTGTGATAAAAGAATGGTTGGCAATGTGTGAAATTCGGTTTTTGGATATATCTAGAAGAGAAAGATTAATTAATATTTTCAGGGCTTTTACTGGGACTTCGGTCAGATCGTTATCTTGCAGATTCAAGTTTTTGAGATACGGCCCTTGTCCTCTAAAAGCGTCGTCTTCTATTCGCTTTATTCCACATCCAGATATTTGTAGATTATGGATTTTAAGGTTTGCGAACATGTTTTGAGTGAGGATGGGGATGCTCGAATTATTTATGTACAGTAGATCGATGACAATATTTCTTGCGCTCGTGTTTAAAGCTGATAGTAGCGTTGGGAAGTCAACCTGTTGATGAAAAAATATCATGGTTACTTTATTTATTTAAAATTTCATGCACAAAGGTACAATGGCGGACTTAAAAATAAATTGCACGTACACTTTCTCTCTTTCACTTTTGTATTTCATTTATCATTAATACAATGTCTATAGAAAACAGATTTACCTGATCACATTGGACTGACAAATCCCTTGCTAAGTTAGGTGCGCATATACACGCGGCTTGCAGCGTGGGCGCAGCCTCCCACGGACATTCTGCGCTCGCGCAGCGTGTCATCAGCATCAGCAGCATTGAACACGACCATGATCGTGTCTTTGCGTGTCTGGATTCTCCCTGAAAACAATAGCAAAAACAGGTTAGACAAGAGGAAAAAAACCGGCCAAGGGCGAGTCGGACTCTCGCATGAAGGATTCCGTATCATTATCGCAAAAAACCGCAAAAATTACATTTTTGTTGTATGGGAGCCCCACTTAAATATTTATTTTATTCTGTTTTAGTATTTAAGAAATACATCATCTGTGAATATTTCAAGCAGTCACGGTCCATGAGATACAGCCTGGTGACAGACAGACAGACGGACAGTGGATTGTTAGTAATAGGGTCCCGTTTTTACCCTTTGGGTACGGAACCCTAAAAAGTAGCAAAAATTTTCAAAGAAACAGGTTATATAATATTCAATTAAAATTTATCGGTATCCTTAGATTATACTAAAATACATTTCGCTAGAATTATAATATATCTTTGAAGCTCATCTTTTCTCCTATGATGGTGACAGTTGGTTGTAAATGAACTTGTTAGAAAATGGAGGTAATAACGCATACAAGTAATGGTTAATGTGTCGACTACACACAAACGCACGATGACACACAAACAGACGGTGTATAATACCTGTTGAAGTTATCGTGAGGTGTAGACATATCCATAGAAAGCTATCATATATATCAGTAACAAAGGGTGCGGTCCCAATGAGAGCTATTAACCCGTCTTTGTAGCTAGGAGCTATTTTGTAGTCAAAGAAATGGTGAAGTGCAGTTTCATCTGTAAGGTTAGATAGAAATTGCAATATACCACTAAAAGCCAGCTCACTTCATTTCCTTCGAACCTTATATATCTGGGTCAGGGTGCCGAGTCAAGTTCTCGACTAATACTAGTCTAGTATCTGCTCTCTCGATGATTGAGGTTGTTGACTGCTTCCAGACTAGGAGTCTAGTGATGGCGTGGACTAATAGTAATAGCTTGTGAATTAAGATCTCATGAGCTAGTAGCTTGCCATTGTGACCGATCTAGACTAGGGTATGCATTTCGAAATTTCATAGTTTCGAAATTTCGGACCATATTTGCATGTTTATTAATTTCGAAATTGAGCCCAACACAACAGTCTTATTGGCTTTAGATTCGTATTCAGACTCATTTTCAGATGATCCTCTTTTGGTTTCAATAATAAATTACATAATTGTATAAAAAATAACATATTATTTAAATTAAATCCAGTTTCGAAATTAGGGATGTCAATTTCGAAATTTCCTTCACCGTTTTGAGAGCAGTGGTGATGAAATAATTTACACAAAGTAAAGCGCACCTGGGCTCGAACCCACGACCTACAACTTGTAAATCGCGGTCGATACCACTGGGCCACCACTGCTCCCAACCTATAACCATGGTGTTAAATAAATAAAGAAGAGTGAAGGAAGCTCGGCCATATAGAATAACCGAACTTTATTATAATGGTGGCCAGTGAGGGGAATACTTTGACAAGGTCTACAATCGTTTGCTGGGAATGCCCATTTTTATTTTGTTATCGGGGGGAAACCTTCGCCTGAACTTGTGCAAAAAAATTGAAATAATAATTGAATTATTTTTTATGCAACTGCCATGTTATCTCTCCACCATCCTTGGTTGACTAGTAGAAAATGCCTCAGGCATTAAGTCGCCCTATGTACCTGTATGTTGAATAAAGTTTTAATAAATAAATTAATAAACTTTTGGGGGGAAAACCAGGCAGTGTAGTATTTTTACCTCGTTAAAATTTGTTTTAATGAAGTAAAAATACCAAGTGCTGATGGTGATCACTGGTCCAGACCAGTGATCACCATCAGCACTTCTTAAAATACCATATTCTTGGGGAGACTATAAAGGAGTCTTCCTTGAGCTACGCTGTTCAGTGTGCACGGCAGCACTTGATCATTGTGCCACTGTCTTTCCCGAGGTCACTCGGTGGACGGACAGAGTCCCCACTCTGAGCGCCCGAATCCCCGGCGTTCCACCTGCCTTAAATGATACACCACCACCACGATGCCTCCACGATGACTTCTTCTCCGAAGTGGGATTGGCCTTCTCACGATTCCACTCGGTGGCTATTTCACTCTAGTTTCTGTTTCCGCCAGCATATTCCTCACTAATATTGGCAGAGACAGGTCTCGCCCGATCCTGGTGATTAAGACCCACTGCTCAAAGGCCCAAGAAGGCACTCCTCTAGCGTGTGCTGTGCAGGATACAAGTTGCCTCCGATCCAAGGTACTCACCGAAGCAACCGTGCCCGATCAGTACCTGAATGTGCCTGTAGAAGATGCGCTCCGCTCTTTTCAGCCAGCCACTAGCTATTCAAATAACCATTTTCTACTGCAGGCTGTTGATTTTAGTCCTGCAGCGTCGGACTTCTGACAGTCTATTTCTGCCTCCGAGATTGGGCAGCAGTCTACCAATGCGGGAAAAAAGGCACTCGAAATGCTTTTCGAAGCCTCACCGTACATGGTTAAACCAAGATAGTGGAATTGCGGACTAACGAGCTGGGTGGAATTTTATGAGGCGCTATCTGCAACTATCTTTAAACCCAGCTCGGAAAGCTGGTTGGTATCGTTGAAGGTGTCCCCAGCAGTGGAGTATTTGTAGTAGAAGTCTTGAGAAAAAGAAAATTCACTTTGTTTAAATATAAATTGCACTTAGGCACCTCTCCAGACTACAAATTTTGCATTTTGAGTTTAGTTTAAGTATTATTCTGTTTTTCCATTATATTTGGCTGCTCAGTTCCGAAATTTCGAAACTGAAGAGTCCAATTTCGTAAGCTAATTTCGAAATTGAAAATGAACGAAATTGCATGCCCTAATCTAGACCCTGTGACCGTTATGTATACGAACTAATAGTTGATAGTTCTCAGTGGGACCGCGCTCTAAAGGTCTTTAATGGAAGACAGACATGGAAACAATCAAACTGTAATTTCCTATTTGCTGACTACTAAACAGATAGACGCTATAGCATAATGTAGCACGAATGTTAAACAAAGCGAAGAGTTCTTTGTTGTTCAATTAAATTATTACTCATCTGACTCATCTCAGATAAACACAGACAGAATCCGTTTTTAATTGCGCTTTTGAAATTATAAGTGATAAGAATAACTCTACAACAATTAATGTATACACATATATACCTACACAAATGTATACTTTAACACTTATTCAGAGAGAGATATAGAGATAAGTCAGCACTTCAGTAGACTGTGAAGTCTATTGCAAATGTATTTTTATTATTAAACTAGCTTCCTGCTGCCCGCGGCTTCGTCCGCGTGAACGTCTAAAATTATCCCGAGGGAACATATTCTCGGGATAAAAAGTATCATATGTACTATTTCTGACTGTAATCTATTCTGTGCCAAATTTCATCCGGATCCGTTCAGCCGTTCTGGCGTGATTGAGTTACAAACATAGGTACATCCATCCAAACTTTCACATTTATAATATTAGTAAAAAGTAGGATTAGATATGGAGTTCAGAAACGATGCGATTTTAAAGTTTTATAAAATAAAAATAAATTACAATTTCGCTCTGTACTTAAGTCGGTTTTCGTTTATGAATTCGGAGAAGTCGAGGAAAAGTTTCAGCTGTAATCCTCGATAACTTTTTTTAATAATCTCATTTAAGGTCGCCGGGGAAGCGATCTAATTACGTTATTGAAATGGTTTGCTCATGCCTAAAGCTTGGAGTGTAGGCTATTTGATGGATGGGCGGTGATCAAGCGGTGCACAGACCGTTGAGGTGAAGTGCAGCGTGGCGGCCACGGACTACTAGCCCGGAACATCTGGCTTTCCCTGCGCTTGCCTTGCTAATTTGCTGCAAAGACAATCCAATCACTACAATCATATAAATGAAACTACCATTAGAAACCCCAATTTTTTACATTGTTTTATTTACAATATTCACGAAATATCGGGACGGGAAGCCGTAACTTGTAATCAATACAGAACAGGGCATGCCAAACATTTGATCTATGGACACTTGGACAGCCAACGTTTGCGGATGTCCGAAATAATCGATGGGCCAAACATTAGGCTCGGGTTGCGAAGAGAGGTCGTACACGTATATACCGTACTGAATTGGTGTATTTTCATTAACTGATGTTAAATGTCCTATTTGGTAACCATTGCATATTGAAATAAGTTCAAATGTGATTGAATCATGAATCATGCTTTTACTAAAGTAGCTCACTCGCTTGCTATCCTTGTTGACTGTATTAAATAGATTATGAGCGTTGCGTTGTTGTTGAGTATAAGCTGAGATCTGACACCAGTCTTGCCAAGGGGTAGGTATCGTGTTACCCAGTAATTGCTCCATGTAAAACACTGGCACTCAACTGAATCCGGTAAGACTGGAAGCCGACTCCAACAATAATTGGGAAAAAGGCTAGGCAGATGATGATGAGCGTTAATTAAGCATTTAATAAAATAATCGGCCTATATGTGTAATAGAATCTACTTATACCATGTAAAGTGAAACTTCAAACTTTTTGATCAACAATCACAAATCTAGTAAACACTGTAGCAAAGTTGCGGAATGCTTGTGTTTTGGTATAAGTTCCACTAGCCTATTTACATAAATTTACCAGTCATCCGATTTCGCCGTTAACGGTACTGTTCGCGCGGCGCCGGAGACGACTCGCTGCCTCGCTGGCTGGCTGCGGCCGAGACAGCCGGCCAGTTCACTTTCTCATGGCCTTTGGCTTAGCAGATAGTCGGAAAGTAGGATCTTTTCAAAGTAATTTCATTAACAATTTTATAATTTAACGATAGGCTCGCGTTTGACCACTATCTCGCCTGATGGTAAGCGATGATGTGATCTACGGTGAAGCACGCTTGCCTAAAAGAAACCTATTCACTCTTGACTTAAAGACTTCAAGGTTGTAGCTACCAGGAAAAATAAACAATTAATCGTCTTTCGGAACGTCTATGTGATTTTTATACTTACAACATTTAGTTTACCAATAGAGGCCATGGTTTCGTTCAAAGATTTGCCTGTCTGGTACCTATTCATCATGAACAGCTGATTTTATACAGATTGTTTACCATGAAGTCCCATCAGAACTATCATTAAAGAATTAGAAATGATTTTAGTGTTAAAATGTATGTGAAGACTGACTGGCACAGCCACACATGATACGACTTTTATCTGGAAGACCGGGAGTTCCTACTCTGGCTAGACATTTTACTTTTCTTCACCTGTACATTATTTTGTTTGTCTGATGCGTGTACACGCATGTATTACTAGAAGGTATGTAATGGTGCCGGCCGGTACGTGCTCGCCTAGCGCCTACGCGTAACGGTCGGCATGCGTTATGCAGCAGAGGCAGTGCGGAAGCACATCTTTAGCATGCTGTGCAGTTACTTTACGTAGAGTTGCGCAAGAGTTGCTGACCTAACTACACGCTATTGTGTTTCTTATCAACTGTTGATTATTAGCTCAGCATCGATTGTTACGTTTACGCGTCCTACGTAAGTTCTACATCGGGACCTAAAATTCTTACACACATTCCCATGTAATCATTTCAGAATTTCTTTGTTGAAGAGCACCCAAAACACCGTCGGCGTCGTTGAAACGTTGAAATCACACATTTAAATAAACTTTTTAGGATGACTGACCTGAGCATTTAGTAAATTGGTTACGAAGTTTGATAGCAGTCGGGAAAGTTTCTATGTTAAATTCGTTAAATTATTCAAAAGCTGCAAACGAGTATCTCTCCTCTTCGCAGCTTTCTACCGTTAGGCTGTTATTATTGAATTTGCTTGTAATGTAATATATTCTTTGATTTGAATGAAGATATGGCAAGACGGAAGTGAATTTGGGAAGATATGGAAGAAATATGGGCCTCTAAAAATTGGGATAAGGATATTGACGAAGATTCTTTGATTTTAAATTAAGTTAGGTAACATTTAAATGCACAATGAACAAAATATATGAGCAGTTCTGATTGATTTATTAACTGCAGTTCAGAATGCCAAGAACGCCAACTTATTTAATATAGTCGATAAAGGAATTTCAAATCCAATATTAGCTACGACTGCAATACTAGGCATCTTCCTGCAATATCGAAAGTTACTAGAACTCTCATCGGGGCCCGAATCCATCTTGGATATTAAAGTCCAAATTCGTTCTTTGATAAAGCAGTTCTTGCCAAAGAATAGTTAATTTATTTATTAAATTACCGCTTTCCATACTTATGTAGATGATGAAATAGCATTTTATGACATCCATATTCCATAAACATTAATGTTGGTCACAATTTACATGTGAAAAGATTAATGTTGTTTGAATATTTATGTGTACGCTCTAAAATGTATTTATATTATATATAAATCATTGATGCAGAGGTCTCATACTTTATTTATTCCGTGCCAGGTGGTGTCAGTTAATTAAGCTAAAATAATTCACCAGTTGTCGAGGACTCTGTTTGAGTGACAGATCGATTAAAGTTTCCCTAATTTCGTGAAATCAATGTCGTATTC
Organism: Anorthoa munda; assembly: GCA_945859665.1. Taxonomy (NCBI): domain Eukaryota; kingdom Metazoa; phylum Arthropoda; class Insecta; order Lepidoptera; family Noctuidae; genus Anorthoa; species Anorthoa munda. The sequence goes on along the minus strand of OX243897.1, from coordinate 40,714,325 downwards.
GCCGCACCTCCGCTGGCCCAGAAGGCACATTGTAAGAAGTATTTTCAGCTGTTGCTGCTCACCTGTCACCTCGGAATATGGCACTTAATTTTAGATAAAATCTGTTGTCTAATATCTTGATGGCAGACTGACAAAAAATATAATTTACTCAATGAAATTATGTGTTCATCTGGGGAAAGTTGTTTTGATGAGTTTATTTGTAACTTTTTATGAATTTAAAAATATAGATATAATAATTATTGGGCTTGGGATTTGTACCAAGTAGAAAATTGGCGAAAGTAGGTCAAATTGTTTTTGGTGTGCACAGTATTTGTGGCTAATTTAGTTATTTTATATAATAGTTAATTGAGGGCTCGAGGAGCTTATATTACAAATGGATTTTTAACACTTATTTATTTATTGCAAATCATTATCAATTTTCTTAAGGACGTCATTTGCTCACACGAAGAATTCGCGACGTCGTCAAAAACTAACCCATAGCTCGATAGATGGCGTTGGCGTCGAGTTAGATGGCGATATGGTTGTGTTACCGTCGGCCGTATATAGTATCCGCGCAGCCGTATTCAAGTCGATCTTTCCAAAGGTTAAACGGGGAATGATGATCGGATTGGACTTGCGACTGCATGATGTCCGCCGCCGAATGTTACGCTTAGGCGGGCTAAAATCCTTCTGACCCCCAAATTTTTGAAAGATCTATAATAATCTATATGTGAAATAATAATGTAAATTATTAATTTATTATATAATTAAATTTTAAAAAAATACATACAATAATAAATATGGTAGGTATACTTATTTGTATAATTTTATTTGTATTAGACATAAGAAGTACCTTGCCTATATTTTTAAATTATTATTATTCCCACCCATATTAGTGCTTGTCGTGCATGAGCGAGCATAGACTGCTATATTCGTTCGTTGCTAGAATAAATAAAAACCCGTAGTCATCTTCATAAAACTCATTCAAATTATTTGATAATTTTATTAACTTACTTCACAAGTGTTTGTTATATTGTTATTACGTGACCTACAACGCAGCACAACGCCTACTACGTCATTCGACGCCGCTCGCTAAATTAATTCAAGACACGATCGGTATTACTAGCGACTGAAGAGGCTCTCCTGGCATTACTTTAATGATCCTCAACGATATTTACATTTTAAAAACAAAAGTGCAATTGTTTTTTTTTAGTGTTGATAATGGGGGAGTGTCTGTATCGAGTTATCGACACAATTTTATTATTTGCAATATCAGAGTTTTAGTTGATACTTTTGATATATCTCTAATGTTATGGACTATCTAGATACAATTAGGTACCTACTAAATGTGTTTAGTTAAATTATAGAGTGGCCAATAATTAGTAGAGATCAAAGAATACATATTATATATTTTTTTAGAACTCTTGGCCCACATCAAGCCAAATAGTCACCATCACGCGTCTTAGCGAAGCGCCATGTGATCATTTTTGAAACTAAAACGTATTTTGACTCCCACTACAGAAAATAAAGTGCCATGTTGGTACCTACAAAACTGAAAAAGTACCACGTGAGCATTTTTAGAACTGAATGAGTATCTTCTTTGAATATAAATATATGGGCTTATAATTATGGGAAAAGCTTGCGGTGCCGCTGCTATGAGTATTTATTGGCGGATAAAGAAAAGAAAGAATAAAAATGAAAGAAAAAATATTTATTGAGGGGCTTCTAGGACGTTTATCGATTAAAACTGACATGAAACCCCGTAACCAAACCATACGAAGACATATCTACTAACACTGATGCAGACTATTTGACCAGCTCCTTTTGGTGAATTAATCATAACGACAATGACCTCCTTGGATGTCGGTTTGTATTCGCAATTTGTGCTAGGTAGACGGCAACATAAATGACGTAGTTCTCGATCAAGGTCAGATTATGCTCTACTGAGCCAGATCTACTCTGATAAGACTATATACAGCAGATAATCCTAACGGAGCGATATTCATTTGAATCGGGGTCATCGATACTTTATGTCATTATTATTGACGTCACATTTCTCATTGAACTGTTGGTCGTTAAAGGAGGAGCATTGCTCAAGGAGTCCTCAAAATTATTCTATGAATTTGGATACCGTATTTTTGGAGCTGATTGAAACATCAGATGCCTTGCTAAAGAAGAATAGAGATAGAATCTACTTAGTTAATTTGCTCACTGTATTAAATTACTTTGAAACGCGGGCTTTCATCATGTTTTCTATACAATGGTGCTAATGCAAAAAATTATACAAAAAAAAAACACTGATTTGTATGACATTGTTATATTTTGTGTTCATAATTTTATAACTAATATCACTTGTTAATTGAATTGATCGTTAAAACCCTGTAAATGCTTCTTCGATACTATTTTATTGATGCTCTGTCTATCTCATAATTATATGGTTACCTCGTGTCTATCTCATAATTATATGGCCGTAATGTCTCGCGTTAAGCGGAATTCTTCTATTGTTAAAACCTCAACCCTCAGTATTGTCGTTAGGGTGGCTCTTAAACAGCTTATGAACAACTAGCACTGGGTGATGACGGAATTACGGCCGAAAACCTGAAGGCGGGTGGAAAACCAGTACGCAAGGCCCTTCAGAAGCTGTTTGATTCCGTCATACTCGAGGGGAAAACACCTCAGGCATGGTGCGGGGGTGTGGTGGTACTCTTCTTTACTAAGAAGGGTGACAATGCCCTACTTTTTAATAGAGAAAAAAACTCTTGAAACATAAGTATAAAACTCTATTTATTTATACCAATATTATAAAGAGGAAAAATGTTTTTGTTTGTTTGTTTGTACCGAATAGGCTCCGAAACTACTGGACCGATTTAAAAAATTCTTTCACCAATAGAAAGCTACATTATTCTTGAGTGACAAAGGCTATATTTTGATCCTGAAAATGGACCCTATGGGGTGGCCCACGGGAGCGAAGCCGCGGGGCACAGCTAGTTTTCTTATAATTTTAATATATTTACTCATTTTCCGTCCCAACTATAAATCACTCCGCTTCCGTTGTTTATGAAAAAATAAAAAAATATGTCAAAAATTGCGACAAAACCTGCGGGTCGTGAAAACTGCGCTAGTTCGAGGACGGCCATGATTAATATTGTGTCAGACCTTGTATCGACTGCGAGCAACTGGATTACCTCCTGCATTAACAGTAAAAATTGGACCTTTATTATGTGAAAATTATTGATAATATGCTAGTTTCCTTCAAACTGTGTTGCATTGATAGGTTTCGCTAATTTCTTTATCGTTTCTCAAAATTGTTTATAGTCGGCAGAATATTTTGCAATGAGTAATTAGCGGTCGTTTAATTACCCGGTCGGCTTTATTAAAGTCGGAGAGAGCAAAGAAAACGATTTGGCATGTGCAAAGGTAAACTATTTTCTGCTCCAAGTGGTGTTGGTATGTTAAGAAAGCGTGTTTGTACCCTGACGTGAGAGACTTAAACATTTCACATAACGTGACGCTTCTGCACTTATCCTGCGCTTAGAGCCAATTTAGCAGACGCATTTATACGTGCATAGTACTTAATTACTTTGGGACATGTTAGCAAGAAGCGTTGCATTAAGTTTTTTGTTTACGGATACGAAGCAGTTGAGTAAAAGCTGGTTACATCCAAGTGGGTCTCAGTTAATCTATCCCTTTAATTTTTAATGTGACCTTTTTCTTATCAAGTTTAAGTTTCAGGCGAGGTTGTAAAGCTCTTGCCAAATTTATCTTGAGCCGCTCCACGATATACCGTTGCCATTAAAGTTTCACAGTTTTGACAGCGCTAGGGAGCGGCGCGGCTCGGTCGTCTCTACCCTCGTGTACTTGTGTAATGGCCCGAGCGGTGGCGGTTGAAGTTAGGTGTGTGGGAGACACTTGATTGAGACACGGTTGTATGAGCAACTGAGGTTTATTCTATGTCAACGTTAATATTAGGTTACAAGTTTATGATAACTAGAACATAACCAAATTGTGACTGACAAATGACTACTGATTTAATACTGACGTATTACTTCTGTTACTGAATAGTTACTGTTAACACTCTTTCACTACTGACTTATTACTTATTACTGACTTTATGGAAGAGCGGTGGAGACTATATATACCACAGTCATTACTTAACGAGGGGTAGATAGTACCACGACCCTTGTACATTCATTAACTATCAAACATCATTAATTAACTATCAAACATCATTAACTACTTATTGATAATAAGATCCTTATAATTAGTTCTTCTATGAATTGCTTAATGTTTAGTAAACACATTAGTTAAATGAAGGAAAATATGTCTTTAACAATAGTTTCTCTTGAGAAACGTAAACAACAAGATAGCTGAGTCCTTTACACTTCCCCCCTTAAAATGGGAATAATTTGAAAAATTATTCACATGAATACAAAATTAACTATAATTATTGGGTTTTTATCTGAGCTATTCTCGCTGAGCGTCTTAAAGGAGTGTTTTCTTGAAGTGGTAATTGAATTTCTTCCATCTCAATATCAGTATTATCATTATTAGTGTTTTTATTCATATTAAAAGTAATGCAATTCGTTATTCTTCCACAACAATTTCTGGAATCTTCGAGAGCTAATAGTCTAGTTTGTGGAGTACAGAAGAATTTCCTTTCTATTAAATATTTTCCTAATCTATAAAGCAAATACAATACTATAAACTTAACAATAGACAATATGATAAATACAAAATATGCATTATTCTTAATTTTATGAAATACATTATCGTTCTCTATTTCATCCAATAAGTCATTTATTTTATCAATTTTATGGCTTGCGATATTCAAATCGTTGAAGTTCATACTGAATTTACTAAATGGAACAAAGTCTATCTTATCTTCCAGAGTATTATTCTTTAACTTATTACAACAATTATCATTAATAATATCGAAATTCGGAAGAATAGACAGGTGTTTTGACATCATGTCTTGACTTGTTGAATGCAATATAATGTTAGGAGAATATAATTTACAATTCCTTTTTAATTTTAATATACCAGTAGATTTTAATTCTACATCAAATGGTTCTTCATTTTTACAAGAGATTGTCGAAATTACTTTATTGGGTGTTACAAACAACCAACTGTTCTCATTTTCAAGTCTGAACCATTGTTCGTTTTTAATTAAACCAATCCTTGTATCACAAAATGAAGGAATTTGATTTTCTATACCTAAAAATAATGTTATTTCACAATTGTCCTTAGCATATACTGAATATAAAGGGTTATCTAATTCACAGATATGATTATTATTAGACAATTTCTTACAATTATTAATAGTTTCTAAAGTAGTATAATGAATTTTATTTTGAGAAATAAGAAAATATCTTTCTGAAGGTAATATAAACACATAGGTATTATTTTTATTTAAAATTGGCACAGGAACTAAATTATATATATCATAAGATTGCTGAATAATTAATGGAGTCTTAATTATAAATACAATTTTTTCATTCATATAGTATGAAACGATACTAACTAAAGATAGCAGTTCTGATGCATTATCCACATTTAAATCCAAAGGATATTGTGTATGGGTCGGAATATGTGATACAGTTTTCCTTAATTCAAGAATATATTGTTCTGGAGTGATTACAATCGGATGTAGGTTGTTACTTTTAGCGAATAGTATGGTATCAATGACCATAGATATTTCATTATTTACCTCGCTGGTAACTAAGGTTAGAAAAGATAAATGTTCGTCTAAGTTTTGTTTCATATTAATATCGAAAATTTTATTATTAGTATCTTTTGTATAATTGGCTAAAGTTTCTAAGTTTTTATTGAAAATGTTTTCATTCTCTCTAAGATCGGTCATCGTATTATTAAAGTTTTGAATAGTAGTTTTTACGATTTGCGATTGAGATTTTAACAGCTTAATTAATTCGTGTTCATTCTTATCTAGATTGTTGATAGCGCTGTCATATTGTTTTGCGTCTTCTACGTCTAGTGTTCCGAATAAGACTTTAAATAAAGTACCTACTCCATCGATAACAGAACGTTTCGAACGTTGATGTTCAAAAGAATGTCCGATTATTTCTTTAAGGACAGTTTCTTGGTTCCTTAATTGAGGATACAATTGTTCTAAGATTAACATAGAAGTTTTACATAATGAGAATTTGTTGAATGTATCCTGATTGCAAAGATTTTTAGTCTCAACTAGAGTATTTTCGATAAGATTTAATTTCTTGTTCCAGCTAGATATATCAAGATAAGTTACTAGGTTCCAATAGCTATCTAATTGATTTGCTTTTCCTACATGCTCGAAATAAATACCTCCTTTATTTAATGGAGTTATATTACATAGTTCACCTTGAACTAATGATGTGAAGGTAAACCTGTAACAAACAAATGAACTATTTGTTTAACTTCGCTAATTTTAAACGGTTTACATGTATTTGACTTTCCTTCTCTTTATAAGTATTGTCACGTTTACAGGTGAGTTTATCTCTATAATTTCATAAGGACCAGTAAACTGTGGAGAAAGTTTCTTTGATCTTCCTGATTTACTATTTTCATTAGTAATGTATACCTTATCACCTATTTTATAATTCTCTACATTACATTTCTTATCATAATATTCCTTATTTTTATTTTTTGAATTAATCAAATTATTTCTAGCTAATTCTCTAGATTTTCTTAATTTTAAAGTAAGATCATCAATGAAATCATCATAAGAATATTTAAATTCTGCTTGTGCAGTTATAGACGACGGTAAACTTGGTTTATTACCAAATAATAATTCGTGTGGTGTAAAATTTGTTGATGTATGAACAGCAGTGTTATAGGAAAACATTGCAAAATCTATCCAGCTGTCCCAATCGGTTTGATCTTCTTTAATAAAATGCCTTATATATTCTGCTAGAGTAGCATGACTTCTTTCTAGGCTGCCGTTTGTCTGCGGATGATATGCAGTTGTAGTTAATTGTTTTATTTTAAACAATTTTGAGACTTCTTTTAAAAGTTTGGATGTAAAGTCGGCACCTTGATCTGTTAGAATACTTTTTGGAATACCAAATTTACACACAAATTCCTTCACGAAAACTTCGGCTATTGTTTCCGCGGTATGGTTGGGTAAAGCGTATGCTTGTGAATATTTCGTCAGATCGTCTTGTAAGGTCAAAATGTATTTATTGCCATTAAGGGTTAATGGAAAAGGCCCTACAATGTCTAAACTAATTCTTTCAAATGCTTCGCTTGCCGTTGATGTTATAATCATAGGTTCTCTATGTTTCTTTCGAACAAGTTTATTTTGTTGGCATGACTCACAACGTGATATAAAATCTTGAATGTCTTTTTTCATATTTTGCCATTTATAAATGCCTTTTATTCGTTTGTAGGTCTTGTGAAAACCTGCATGACCTGCCATAAGACTACTGTGCATTTCCTTTAAAATTACTGGAATTTCATTTGGAGAGGGAATAATTAAAGTATTATTATAAATACTGATTCTAATGTTTGTTTTCCTAAATATAAATCTTAACATCATTCTAGACTTTTTATAATTAAACCTATCATATTTATCTCCAGGACGAATTAAATGTAACTCGCTATCTTTTTCCTTTAATAAATGTTCTTTGACATTATTTAACAGATCGAAATAAATTTCATAATTTGATTTATCCCAATAGTTTTGTTTTGTACAAACGTAATAATATTTTGAACCATTTTCTTGAAATACGGCAAATTCTTTAACATTAATATTATTGATTTGATTTAAGTGATCATACTCATTAACTAATTTCTCTAAACTTTTATCATTTATTTGTTTATCTGCTGATATAGGTATAAAAATATTTTTCTGTTTTGAAGTCAACTCATCATTAATTTCGCATATATTGTCATTTATAATAATTGATTTTTGTGTTGCTTCTAAGAATGATTTGTAATTTTCATTTGCTGACGTTTTTGTTGTCAAAACTTTGTTTTCGATGCCTGGAACTATTCTACTTAGTGCGTCTGCATTAGTGTTTAAACTGCCTGGTTTATAAATTGGAGTATATTCGTATTCTTCTAAGGATAATCGCCATCTGAAAATTCTAGCACCATCATTTTTTGAATTGAATAGGTATGTTAACGGTTGATGGTCTGTGACCATATTAAATTTACGACCATATAAATACGGACGAAAATGTTTAACGCACCATATGATTGCTAACAGTTCTCTTTCAGTGGTTGAATAGTTTTGTTCGGCCTTATTTAATGTCCTACTAGCGTAAGCGATTGGCAAATCCTGCCCAATTGGCCCTTGTGATAGTACTCCTCCTATGGCATAATTGCTAGCATCGGTAGTAAGATTAAAAGTTTTATTAAAATCTGGATAAATTAAAATTGGAGATTCACAAAGTTTCTTCTGAAGGGTTTCAAATGCATGTTGTTGTAGACTTGTCCAATTAAAAGGAACATCCTTTTTCAAAAGTTTAGTTAAAGGTTGTGACAATCTACTGAAATCAGGTATAAACCTTCTATAATACCCTGCTAATCCTAAAAAGCTTTTTATATCTTTCACATTTCTAGGTATTGGATAACTTTTAATTGCTGAAACTTTGCCTGGATCTGGCTTAACTCCATTTTCAGTGATTAAATGTCCTAAGTACATAACTTCTCGTTTTAAAAATTCACACTTATCAGGTTGCAATTTTAAATTATTGACGGAAAATCTTTCAAAAACTTCTTTTAATTTTCTATTGTGGTTTTCAAGATTATCTGCATGTATAACGACATCGTCTAAATAAACAAAACAACGATTACCTTGTAATCCAGTTAAAACGCTATTCATCAACCTTTGAAAGGTCGCGGGAGCATTTTTTAATCCAAATGGCATTCTATTATATTCAAAATGTCCTTGAGGGACAGTGAATGCTGTTCTTGATGAGTCCTTAGGATGCATTTTTATTTGATGAAAGCCTGAGGCTAAATCGAGTGTTGTAAAATATTTTGAATGACCCAATTGGTCTAATATTTCCGTTATTTGAGGCAAGGGATAGGAGTCCCCGATAGTGACCTCGTTTAACTTCCTATAATCTACAACAACTCTCCATTTTTTCTGACCTGAAGCATCTATTTTCTTGGGAACCACCCAGATAGGTGAATTCCAAGGACTATTCGATGGTTTAATGATGTCATCTTTTAACATTTTATTAATTTGCTTATCAACTTCTCCTTTTAAGGCTTCCGGATACCTATAACTTTTCGTATTAATGGGAGCTTCCGTTTTTGTATGTATTTCATGCATAACCACATCTGTGCAACTTAATTTATCTCCGTCTAAGTGAAATATATGATTATATTCTTTACATAATTCGATCAAAGAATCCTTTTCTTCAGTATTTAAATGATCTGTCCGTAGACAATTTTCAAGTTTTTCAAGTCGATTGCTTTCATAATTATCATTATTATAAACATTTACTTCATTATTTTTATTTAATTGCAATACTCTTTTGTCTGAGATAATAAAATCAACATTTTCTAATTTTATTTTAGGAATAGGGAAGGTTACATCATGATCTGTCGTGTTAAGAACGGTTGTAATGCCTTTGTCAACGTTAACTGTGATTAGACTGGGGCATAAAAGTACTCCCGAAAATAACTCGGTTCTTGGAACAATCCCATGTTTATTTTTTTCATTATTTATTATCTTTATAGGAATAACGCATTCGGTTCTTGCCTTGACCGTTAAAGTTAATTCCATGCTTTCCTTATTTGATTCGACTTGATACTTTTGCTTCTCATAATATAAATCGTACTTGATTTCCGCTAGTTTTAATGTTTTGGTGCTATAATCTATCATACCTTTATATTTATCTAGCATATCGCCTCCAATAATGCCATTAGCATCGATAGGGAAATTATCATTTACAATGTGGAGTATTAAATTTAAATTTCCTATGAACTCCAATTCGACATAACCTAACGTCCTTGTAGGATTGTCTACTTTATCGATCCCTTTTAAATCAGCTAAAATATCATGATGAATTTCAGCGTCCTTTGGAACAAAACTTTGTTTTATAAGGCTAATTGTTGCACCGGTATCTATCAGAAACTCTATGTTTCCTGCATTATTTTTTAATTTCATTGAAGCAAAATAGCAGTTATTTATTGCGGATATGAGCCCTTCTATTAAACTATTACCCTTTGGTTGGCTCACACCATTGGGGTTTACTCGTTTTTTTGTTCAGAGCTAACGCTTTTATTTGGATAACGATTGTTATTATTCGATCTATGACTATTTTTATTCTGAGTGTTTTTATTTTTAAGATAGTAACATTCATCTTTAATATGACCCTTTTTCTTGCAATAATTGCAAAATTTTATATTTTGATTGGGTCCCGAAAATGATCGAACTCTACAATTTACTACGGTGTGGCCTGGTTTGTTACATTTATAACAGTGTTTTGTACTTGAAGCATTTAAATTTTGGAACTTTGATATCTCAATTTTACTTTTGAGCTGTTGCTCTTCGATTACTGCTAAAGAAATTGCATCTTCTAATGTTTTTGGTTGCAATGCTTTTAAAATTAAATTAAGATCTTTACTTAATCCTGTAATAAATACACTTAACGCTTGTGATTTTAATAATTCAACACATGCTTCGCGTGCTGCTTTTGTTTGGTTTGTTGAATCTAACGAGTTTATTAATTTAATGTAACAATTTTCGACTTTATTAGCGTAAGTTAATACGTTCTCGTTGTGCTCTTGTTTGCAACTGCTTAGTTCTAACTGCCACTGACCAATCGTTCGCTTTTCGGTATATGTATCCAATAAGTAACTTTTTAAATTTTCCCAAGTTAGAAATTCGCGATTCCTAATCATAGACCTAGCATTATCCGTAATTTTTGTAATAATAATTTGTAATAATATATTTTTCAAACTTGGATTTATCAGGTTATTAACCGTGTCACAATTATCTAGAAATTCGTGAATACGTGCCTTACTGCCATCAAATTTAGTTAGCATCCTTTCAGCCATTTCTAACGAAATATAACTGTTTGTGCTTGTAGATACACTAGGATGAGACATGATTAAATAGAATTTTCACTTTTTACAACTTGATGATTCCGTACAGGAAATATCCCTTATTTCAACGGTTTAGCGTAAATTTCGGCGTACTCACAATAAAATTACTTGAATGTATCCCGTTGACATTATGAAGTATCTCGGCGTGAAGACTTAAAGGTTGGACGGCGTAAACAGTTGAGTGATGTTCTCCAGACCGTTGAGGGTACGTCACGTTCAATCCAGTTGGTCTCGTCGTGATGCTCAGGAACTTGCAGAGAAACAGGCTCAGGAACTTGAAGACTCGTAGAGAATCAGAGTTTTCAGAACTCCGACGAAGGTCTCGTACAGTTTTCTTTCCAGGAACTTGTAGACTCACAGAGAATCAGAGTTGTTTTCAGAACTCTGATGAAGGTCTCGTACAGTTTTCTTCCGTATTTCCTTTTCGATGATTTCCACTCGACGCGGTTACCGAATTTGCAGGAATTTTCTCAATCAATCCCACTTCTGACACCAATTTGTAATGGCCCGAGCGGTGGCGGTTGAAGTTAGGTGTGTGGGAGACACTTGATTGAGACACGGTTGTATGAGCAACTGAGGTTTATTCTATGTCAACGTTAATATTAGGTTACAAGTTTATGATAACTAGAACATAACCAAATTGTGACTGACAAATGACTACTGATTTAATACTGACGTATTACTTCTGTTACTGAATAGTTACTGTTAACACTCTTTCACTACTGACTTATTACTTATTACTGACTTTATGGAAGAGCGGTGGAGACTATATATACCACAGTCATTACTTAACGAGGGGTAGATAGTACCACGACCCTTGTACATTCATTAACTATCAAACATCATTAATTAACTATCAAACATCATTAACTACTTATTGATAATAAGATCCTTATAATTAGTTCTTCTATGAATTGCTTAATGTTTAGTAAACACATTAGTTAAATGAAGGAAAATATGTCTTTAACAATAGTTTCTCTTGAGAAACGTAAACAACAAGATAGCTGAGTCCTTTACACTTGAGCCTGCTATTTGGATCTCCTGCTAAAGTTTAACTGGATCCAAACTTGAAACTGTTATGAGGGTGATTGATTTAACTCGATCGTGTGTACGTCAAGATCGTGGTACGACTCGATCGTGTGTGCTTTGATATAAACGTTTTCTGCTGAAATCTTTTTAAAGTCAACTTTACAAATACTTACGTACTTCTAATAATTTATAATATACGACAATCTCCTACCTACCGTATACTATAATATCGCTGCTTTATTTCAAACATCATGTTGAACACATCTATCGTCTATGGAATGTTCGCAGTGAAACTGCAAGAAAATTGTTTTAGCTAGAGCCGGCGACGAACATTCCTTGCTTTACGAATTTATGATGACATTAATTAACATTGTCATCTTCATAACATATATGTCATCGAAGAAATCACTAGCAAATAGACGCTACTCGGAATCAGTTAGCATTTTGTTCAAACTATCGCTAGTGGTGACAGTTTCATCTTATGAAGACAGTTGTGTGTTTAAAACATTATCACAGTCAAGTAAATGCAGTTGAAAGGCAAAAGTCACTGGCTATTTATAGCCAAGTGCTAAAACAGTCAAGTGGCTAAAAGATTCTCGGTTCAACAGCTTTTATAAGTGGTGTTGTGGAATTCGCGGGCGAAAGTTGGTGATTCAACATTATCTTGACCTACCGAAAGCTTAGCAAAACTGGCTACTGAACTAGCCACCTTTCTCTATTGAATCATATTATCCATTACAACTTTTACCTACATTATTTAATACATCACACAAATCATCTCGGTTTGTCCTTTTAGGGTCGTTTATGTATTCATAAAAATCTCATTTTTTCCACTATAGAATGAATCAATTTCTCAGAAATATCTAAGCCAATCTCGATAAAACTGAATTAGTTCTTAATATTTGCATGTTTGTGTCTCCTTTTTATCACACAAAGCGGTCATTACACATTTGCCTAATAGAGCTTAACGACAATGCGCCCGTTGTGGTGATCTAACCGGCTTCTAATGTCGGTCGCTCGGTCGCCTGCGCCCGCGCCGTCGCTGCCGGCCGTACTCCCGGAACGTGCGGTATGCGTGCCCCACTTGTGTCACACTTGCCCACTCACTAGATCGCAGTTTCATTTACATTTCATTAGCAACAGATGATACCTCATCAACGTGTAGATGGATGTTTGATATGGTACTGTCGTATCTCAACATCATAACAATTCCAATCATCGTTCAGTTTCCAATTAAAAATATAATCTTCGGTTTCCATATTTGATTTTTTCATTTCATATATCCGATTTCTGATGGTAAAGCCGATAATACGTGTAGCTAACCTGTGTCAACAGATACGGCACGAGGGCACGAGTATGGCGTGGGGAGCTAATGCCGAACGGGCGTACTTGGAAAATAACAGTCGCAGTGTTTACTTAGGACCGTAGGACTGCTGTTCCGTGGTATGCAGCCTCGATACCGCCTCCGTATTTAAACAAAGGCAATTGAGTGCACGTACTGTTTGTGTTAAGGAAAATTGGTTCAACCCATGCTATCGAGTGCTTACATACCTAAATGTGTTGGTTTCAATATTGCGTAAAATTATATGGGCAATCTATATTCCATTTAGTCCAGTACTGCTCTAGTTTTCACAATGGTATACAACAAATCTCAATTCCCAATTAGCGTCGTATACAAACAATAAATCTGCTTCTGTTCGTTTTTTCCTGGCATGAGAAAGAGAAGCCGTCCTCGATATTTCTTTTCAAACAGTTAACTTTTTGTTTTCATACAACTAGCCTGGCTTTGTTGCATTAATGAGAAATTTTAAGCTTCAAGAATTTCATACGAATGTTTCGATAGGCTTTCTGAATGTGCCGATAGCAAGTAGTTGCATGACATACTTTCGATTTCTATTCTCTACATTTATTAAAATTAGCAGACTGATAACTATTGTGTTGTATTTATCTATACTAATATTATAAAGAAAAGATTTGTATTTTTGTATGTAACGAATAAACTTAAAAACTACTGGACCGATTTCAAAAATTCTTTCACCGTTGGGAAGCTACACTATCCCCGGGAGACAAAGGCTACTTTTTATCCCTTTATTCCAACGGGAACGGGAACTACGCGAAACCGCGAGGTGTCCGCTAGTTAAGTATAAATCACGCAAATATGTGCAAACACATATATTTACAGATCAAACTAAGAACTTAAGAAACTAATCTACGATCGTCTCTCTGACTGAGTAGACATCCGTACTAATTGGGAGGTATAAGCAGGTACTGATGTAGTGTCTTGTGATACCCATACAGGTCATAAGAGTCACTCGAGTGGAAAGGGTCACCACGGCAAACGACGCGCATGGCTTGGCACCTATAACTGTTTATATATGTACATGTTGTTATCTGTACAAAAGCGCGAGATGAGACTACTAACATCTAGGTTGACGAAAATAGACAATATAATATAACTGTAATGGAGCAACTACGGAATTGTACAATTTGCTTAATTGTACACGGAATTCTCTATACTCTTTAACACAGTTGGTCCAATTAGATCTTAAGATGACTATGAATTTCAATGTAGAACTTAAAACTACTCGTTAATGAAACTGGTTTTTGTTAAGTCATTTTGGCTTCTCTTTATTTAACTGCTTATCTTTAGTAAGACGTAAGACATCTTGAAATACAACATGGGCTAACTGTTACTTAATTTGAATTTGTACGTCTCTGACCTCTGTTTATTAATTTCATGTGACGAAGGATTAGCGTTCCTTTTTTATTTTTCCATTGCTGTTTATTTTCTGTACCTGTGTTAGCAAAATTGGTATTGTCATCCATAAGTTCTCATTTTCTTTATCATCGTTTTTATATTTCACGCGGATTTACTTTTGCACTCGCTCAGTTTTAGTGCGTCTAGCAGGCACTACAGACTTACATATTCATTCTATGAATCCTTAACTTACATCGATCCGTTTGGAATGAATAAGAATTTCCGGTCAGATAGATTTACGATCTGATTTAGTAAAAAGGAATTAGGAAATGGCTAAAACTTTCTTTTACCAATCTAGAAAGTGACATTGATACTGGTAGGTTGAGTTAATTGGGATTGCTGGCTTCGATAACATCGATTTTTAGAAATCTATCTATATATTTTTGTTAAATGCTACATATAGCTTATGCTACAGCTTTGTAGCGTGGTACCTGAGCAGACAATGCTATGCATTTTTTATACAGGGATTTCCCTTTATAAAAATACAATTTCTACCTATCATCAATTTCTGCAATATCATGGGTAATGGTATGCAGATAATTCTCGGCCTTTGATCGTTATGAGACTGAGCAAGATAATGTATCATTAATGTCAGTGATGTTAGCTATTTGTCGCGAATCAGTCCCGTAAGTCGTTGCCGCCAGCTGCCGACTCACGCGCACCCGCTAACCTACTGACTGTGAACTAAGGGAAATATTTAAGAGGAGTTTTATATTTAAACTTTAAACTTATTGCAAAAATAAAGGTTATGTAATATGCAAAAACGTTATAATATTTTTTACAATGCATGTCCTCGAAAAGAGCGTTTTCCAAGCAGCCATACTGTGCGGAAAGTGTCACTTTTTTTAACTAGTGCTTTTTACTTTTCTGTATTTTTTTAACTCCAACTTCAGCCCGACGCATAGAGTTTTTATTATTTGAGAAAAGAGAAAATTTAAATAAAATAGTTTAGTACAGATTATCATTCATATAAAAGGTAAAATAAAACTAATACTTCATTAAAGGCGTTTTTAATTACTTTAGATTTAGATCAATAAATTATTAATTTTAAATATTCATTAAATATGTTTGGCAGAACGTATATTTTACTCGTGCCTTTTTGCGTTACGACGTGACAGCTATTTGCACATGCGCAGTAGATATGCCCGAGGAACTTTTAGTTAATCTGTGGATATGCTGAGCGCGGTTGAATAAGCCCGCCATTTTATTAATTTTTGCTTGGTTCAGATTTTTTTTTTATTTCCTCGCTCAAGCATAGTAAAATGTTGTATGATACACGTACGTAAGATGATTTCCGACTCGTGTCGATTTATCCACTCACTCGCTTCGTTCGCTCGTGAATAAAAATGCCACTCATCGGAAATCACCTACCTTCCGCACTTGTAGCATAAATAACTATTTCTTACAATATCTCTTTTTTATCACACAATCATGTCCTTTGTCTGGCAGTAGAATAGATTTGAGGTAATGCCACTGGCATGTGAAATGTGGTCTATATGGACGACGTTCATGACTATACAGACTCCACAAAGCTCGCTTAATAGAATTAAAGTTTCGGGCAGACAGCTTTACCATAATCCCCATTGACTCTTTTATCAGTATCGTTTTACCGGGCTTTAAAGTTCGCTCGTGATATACATACATATATACTTGTAAGTGTCTGCGTCGGCAGGGCGCAAGGGGAGGCAAGCGTGAGTAGGGAGTAGGGACCCGAGGAGACAATACTAGAGTTTACCTCGTAACGGTAATTGTACATGGGGTATTGTAGTTCCTATCCAATTATCTGTTGCGTTCATTTAATTAAGCGTATCACTGCTACTCAAAACAGAACGTAAACAAGTGTTAGCTTCTGTCTAACCGTAAATGTGCGTAGAAAGCGCGACTCGCACTCCCTACGATTAGACGCGATGCGTGGCGGAATGACTAGCGGTCAACAGTATACCACGGTCCACGTGGATCAGTTACATGTAAAGAAATATTAACCGTGTTACAAGAACATGTAAAACCAAAAGGAAAAATCCTCAAATCTTTTGTACTCTTTGGCCATGTATAACTTATAGCTACCAAAGTAGAGTTATTATTGTCTTTGATATTGTGAAGGGAACCATGCGTCCGGAGTCGCTTTGATCATGTCGTGTTCTTAATTGCGCTGCTATTCGTTGCGGCAGGTATCTCTCGACTAAGTTACCATCTGCGCAGAGGCTTTGTAATAGAAAATAACCGGGTGTTGTTAATGGCTGCGATCCTAGAGAGCTCGCGGATAATGGCGGAGCGTAATGCCGTTTTGGCGGGAAGCGACGCGTTGGTTTGCGCTGCGGATGTTGGGTGCGCTGAAGTAACTTCCCCTTACTCCAATTTATGATTTTGTAATTCAAAAAGAAGTAACGTTTTATAATTGTTAAACTTATTACCGTTTTAGTTTGCCGGTGCGTTCAACCTTATCCTTTTCCTTATTATAGCCGGCTACGAAGGCATCTATGGACTTTAGGGCTCTTCACCTATTCCGTGATTTCCGTTGTTACACTACCATGAATAGCTTCAATGTGAAATAGTTGTTACGTATCAATTACAGTGAGAATTTTACAAATATTTGTAGTGTTACCGGTGAAAGAATTTAAAGTATTTAGTTGCATGCCTGCTTTGTATATAATTGGATGTAGCAAATGATATGAAGGTATTATCACTAGAGCGAAAAGTGCTTTTGAAAATACAAATTGCAATGAAATGTTTTCGGAAAATTAAAAGGCGCGACGCTGTGCGCGACGATCGGCAGCGTAGTATTTTCCTGGCGTTGAAAAGGCAATATGAATCGAAATTACTTGGATTCGCTGAGCAATTTCCTTGCTTACCTGAAATATATTTGTTGAAAATGGAAAAGATTCTCTTTTGGATTTAAATTATTCATTCGGCGCTGTTCGTCGTATTTCCGACCTAGTTGTTCATTTGAATTTTATGCAAGTGAAATCCTAGTGTTAAATAAGTGTTCCGTGTATCGAACGCAAAAACTGTGTGGAGCGCAGTGAGGCGTTAACGGTCGGATGTGGAGATTTGCAGATATTGCCGACAGCCGGCAGCGGCGCGGCTCGGCGGAGTGCCGCGCCGGCTGCGAGTGCCCGCGATGATGAGCCACGCGAGACCAACTCTTTGCTCGATCACATCTACGATAAACAAGACCTACATGCAATGGTTGGGTGCACTCGGCACGTGTCATTTACG
This sequence comes from Anorthoa munda, assembly GCA_945859665.1. Lineage (NCBI taxonomy): Eukaryota > Metazoa > Arthropoda > Insecta > Lepidoptera > Noctuidae > Anorthoa > Anorthoa munda. The sequence continues at coordinate 40,696,285 of OX243897.1, read as the reverse complement.
ACTCTACAATTCAACTATTATGTACTTTTACCTTTGTGGATTTTCTAAAGTACCTACGGTCAATTAGAGTGAAACTCTAGTGAAAACATGGTCGTTAATGTAAATCATGGATGATACCAGACCTGTCACACCAGTTCTGTTCTATCAAGAAACGTTGTGGGTTAATTGTTGAGATGGACTAGCAGCAAAAGCACGTAGGTATTAGTCAAAGCAGAATAATAAGTTGTTTTCACGGGGCTAAGAAAGAAAATTTGATTCAAATAAATCTCACTAGATGGCGCGATATGCACCGATTTGTTATTGAATTGTGTCTACAATTAATATTTTCTGGAATTTAACCTGTGTTCTTGTTTAATCTACTCTTCTAATGACAAAATTTTGGCATATTGGGCTCTTAATTTACATTTCAAAGATTATTTGAACGGATCATTCATTGATGCCAATAGAGGGCGCGTATTTAAATTTCTGAGGCATTCCACTCGATTGTTTAAATTTGTATTTTAACACATTTTGGTGCAATGAAACAGTAAAAATGTGCAAAAAAAAACTAGAAAACAAATCGTCACTGTAATTAAAGAAAAAAATATTCACGAACCGAGTAAACTCTTTTACTTGCAAGTCGCTGTTAACACCATCTATCTATCGCCGTGGAACGGAAAGGAACTCGATCGATGTACAAAAACAAATCAGTTTAAACAGACGAAAACGCTTGTTACATCGGCACGGTTTTTTTGTATGGGATGAGGCATCTGTATGCTAGTATTATATTATCTGTGGTGTTTTAAAACATATAAAGGTAGAAAATGCAATAAAGCAAAGATCGAACCTATTTGTCGCATTCTCTGAAGCGTTACGTGGCATGCCTGATGTCTGTGCCGTCCTCCCATCACGTTAGATCAACCGTCGCTAATGCCCCGATGGTAGCCAATCCATCTTCACGCCTCACGGCGACGGCAACCGTGACGTAGATGAATATTGCACCTGCCGAGGGTCGTTGAACCCTGCTAGTGCTACTGTGAAAAATATTCAGTGGCCTGATGCTTCCAATTAAGAGACATCGTGTTAACACGAAACGCATGCTGTTCTTACTGTAATTGACGCACGATTCCATCAAGAATAGATCAGCAAAAATCAATCACAGTGGCTGGCAGACTCGACGACGTTATAAACGTGTACGCTAATGTAAATGTATTAGAAACTACGGTGTTCTAGGTTTTTCACTTTTTGGCGAGATAGGGAAGCTGCATAAAAGATTAGATGAGAATCTATCAATCAATCAAGTTCTAGTTACGATATTTCAAAAGTCCTCTAGGGCTTAATCTTTTGAGCGCCTTGGTTTTCTATAGAAGACTCGTTTCCGTGCCCTCCACGCCACGTCTTTATATAATCATAACGTTTATTACATTAAAATACCTACGTGAACAAATGCTTTGTGCGTATTTTTACTATTGCCTACCTACCTTAAACTTAATGTTTTATTTCAATACGGGTCTTTGTTTATATTGAAAACAGAAAAATAATACCAGCCAAAATTAAAGTTATAAAGTACACTTTATAAACTTAATCAAGTAACCTCAGCACTAGACGTCTTCCTATAAAGACTACGGCGCCTGGGAGACTACAAAAATTTTGGCTGGTATTATTTTTCTGTTTTCAATATAAACAAAGACCCGTATATATACACAAACGTTTAAAAAAGCACTTTAATTTCGAATCCAAATCAAAAAAAAGTTTTGAAAAATAAATCCTTAAAAGGAATGTAGGTACGTAATTTTGCTAGCCCTTACACATGAATTTACTCAAATCTTTTAATACACACAAAGCCGGACTTTGGTTAATACTGATAATGATATTGAAAGATCCCGTCACTACGAAACTAATAGATATCGGTGCCTCGTGCGCCATGGACATCAATAGAAGACAACCTGTGACATCAAAGACGTAAGTGCATCAAGGCCAGTGTGAGATATGGCAGGGCTGTTATGGATTGTTATCGTTATAAAAAAAATAAGTGAAGCTAATGAATTAAGTTCTGAAGAACTTTTAAATATCCTACAAGGTGTGGACTAGGAAGCTGAATCCGATAAATACGAGAGTACCTCAGACGAAGATTTTGAGGTTAGTGTAAATTATTTAATTAAATTTAATAAAAATTAAATTAAATAATTTCGTTCAATAATCTAATTAGATTGGCGTAAGTAGGCACCTACATTCGAATTAGTATGATATCTCAGAATACAGAACATACCAAAAATTGCGTTCTTACTTTGAATGCGATACGCCGTAGTATCCAGAAACGAAGCGCTTAATGTGGCCAAGCAGGATCGATAATAATCATATTAATGTGTGTTTAGTATACGAATAAACATGGAATATACAAAAAAAAGTAAGAAAATTTAACATACACATCCCTTATAACAATTGAAATTTTACGTGCTATGGGCGCCACGGTCTTGATAAGAAGACTACTGGATGACGCCAAAAGACAATAGGGATGTAGCCAACTTCTTACGGCTGAATTGAGTTATGTATGTTTGGTCATTATCTATAGTGTATTCTGCTTTTTCTTATCACAACTATTGTTGATAAAACAAGGGTATCGAAATATGTCATTATTTTATTTATTGAGATATCGAAATACGTCATTAATTCTATTTATCTGGTATATTTATAAAAAAAAACCTGTGAGTAACATTAATCGATACTATAATTACCCTCATCACTACTGTTTACTATATATTCGTTATACATTTATAGCTTGGCGCTGGGGGACACATCGCTTGGCGCTCAAAAGGTTAAAGCACCTCAATCGTAAGCTTAAACTCAATCATTTAAAGGCCTAGGAGCCCGTTGGTGCCTTGCCTTCCCTAAGCTTTTAAGAGCTTCATCACTCCATACCTTTTTTATTATTGTTAGCCTCGCGCTTGACCTTTTACAAGCTACTTTAAATAAAAAAAGTTAATTAAAAAAATCAAAAAACCCGACTGCTTGAAAAGCGAACTAAAAAGACGTAAACAAGAAGAAAATCATGCTGTGCAGTCGGAGGATACATATTCGCGAGCTGGCGGACCAAAACCAGATGTCGGGTTTTTTGATTTTTTTAATTAACTTTCTTTATTTACAACTTTTTAGTTATTTATTTATAGAATTACGTACATTCAAACATATAAGTGTTATATATTTTTGAAATCACCTCTTAAAACCCTTTATTTTGATATCCCACACGAAGGGTTCGGAAGAAAAAAATTTTTTTTTCAACATTTTCCTTCGATTTTTAAATAACTGCATCATAAAATATCTTTTTAATTTTTATAGCACACCTTTACTTTTTAATTTATTGGCGCTAATGGGCTCATTGAAGTACTGTCACTGTCTAAGGAGGCGCGCGCTGCGCAGTCATGCACAATGAGAATCTAAATTGCCCGCCATACCAAATATTTTTTCCGTTTCCACTTTTGTTTTATTGCAACTGTATGAGTGAAGATAAAGTAGTGTATGCAATGGCTTATAATTAGGTATTAAAACACTCGCGTAATATTATTATCAAATTCGGCTTCGCCTCATGTGATAAACCTACGCTCGTGTTTTAATAACCCCTATTATATGACCATTGCATAAACTACTATTTTCATTTATGATGCATGCATGATACTCTTTTCGATGAATTTGTTTGCATTTGAAGTAGAAATTTAAAAGTTACTTACTTAATGTACAAAGCAAATTAACGCAGATAATATTATGACATGATATCAACCCAGATTCAAAGAGTAAAATGCTATAAAATGATAACTTTTCAACGGGTCAACCATTTTTAATCAATCATAGCTAAGAACACAATCAAAATCGGTCCATCCGAGAGCTACAATGCCACAGACAGACAGACACACACAAACACGTCAAACTTATAATAACCTTTTAACCCCCGTCGTTTTTGCGTCGGGGGTTAAAAAGGTAATTTCTCGATGATTCAATATCCGATAGTTATGTCAGGTGTTACGGCAGCACCACGTTTAGCTCAGTGCGTGTCTGACTGCTAATGTTCTGCCAACATCATTATTATGAGCGTCAGGTCCGCTCCGACCAGAGGACAACAACCAACAAATTGGACGCGTCGCGAATACTTAGATATTCTGTTTATGTCGTTATTCGGTTAGCTGTCGATGTCGAAGCAGCGAACAGTCACTAATCGGGTTTAACCTCGCTGGCATGCGGAGTGCGACGTCGGCGGCGTGCACTCCGGGTTCATATGTCACGTCATTCAGAGATGAGCATCGTCGCACTTGACATTTGTGATACTGTTGGTTAAATTGCATTTATTTGTATATTTAATTCACTGTTTTTGAAGATAAATGTCAATGTCGAAAAGTGAGCAGTGCACAACACAGTTTATTTTAATTTTTGTCAACCTATATTGTCCCACTGCTGGACAAAAGCCTCTCCCCCATAGCATGCCGCTCTTGCCGGTGTTTTGTCTTCTTTGGCTAATATCAAATAGAATAATAAACGCCTCTATGTTGACATTGCAGCGTTTCCTATCCTAGGAGGCATATGCCTCCTCCGGCAACGACACCCTATTTCCGTGTCCCACTGTTTATGTGAATTAAATCGTTTTTTAGGCTGAAATTAAATACTATAGTGAACGTAGCCCCTTTCATAAAAACGGAAGATTGTTGTCTTTTCTCTGGCAAAGAGCATCCCTGTATTGTGCAATACCGCAAAGCCGCAGATGTCATCATATTCGCAATCGCATAGGTATACAGACACACCCAGCCAGACCTTCAGAGACCTTTAGATATCTATGGGCACACTTAGGTTAGTGTGTACGATGATCGCAACGTAAACGGTATATGAATAGACATAGTTGGCTATGTTTTGGGAAATCGTTAGTGCGAATAATCTGATAAACACGAGTAGCTTTTGTACAAAAGGGTCGTTAGGTAGGAGCCTTTAGAAATCAAAGTTTGATCTAGGTAGGTACTAGAACACACCCTTGTTTAGTCGTAGCCGTAGGACGTAAAGAAAGGTCCGCTGGTTTCTTTTGTTATAGATTGATATAGAAACCTGTAACTAATAACGTGACAAATTTGTCAACAAACGCTTTTCAATAAAGGAGAAAATATTTGAAAACAAAACCTTTAAAAATTGTCGGGTTGTCAGATTGTCACCGATCGGTTTGTATTTAATCAATTGCAATTTTTCAATTGCAAAATCTTATTTGCCTTCTTTATCCTACTACAGTGTGTAAGTGTGTTTGTTACTTTTTCAGGCTCAAACGGCTGGGCGGATCTGGATGAAATTTGGCACAGAGCTAGATTATAGTCAGGAATAGCATATTATGATACATTTTATCCCGGGAATTTGTTACCTTGGGATAATTTTCGACATTCACGCGGGCGAAGCCGCTTTCGGGCGCTAGTAATAAAACATACAAACACACTCACAAACTTTCGCCTTTATAACATTAGTGTGAAGTGTGATGATTAGCTTTTAACGAATGGGAAATTCATTATCTATATATATAAAATGCTTTGTCCTGAATGACTGACTGACGGATCAACGCACAGCCCAAACCGCTGAACGTAGAGACCTGAAACTTGAAAGGTGTATTCTTTGTATAATGTAGGCATCCGATAAGAAGGGATTTTCAGAAATTCTACCCCTAAGGGGGTTAAAAAGGGGGGCAAAATTTGTATGAAAAATCTAATTCCTTCAGCTAATATTTTTGAAACTTGGCACAAAAAGTAATCTAAGTACATGATAAAGATTGACATTATTAGTTTTTTGAAACTACCCCCTCAAGTCGATTTAGGGGGTGTTGAAATTTGTATGACAGAATCTTATTTCATGGGTAACTAAACTTGAAACATTACATAAATATTAAAATAAATAAATAATAAAGGTTGTTATTATTCGTTTTTCGAAACTACCCCCAAAAGACGATTTAGGGGGTGTTAAAGTTTTTTTGAAAAATCTTATTATTAGGTTAATAAACTTGAAACTTGGCATAAATACCCAACTAAGTAAGCAACATAAGGTTGCAATTATTAGTTTTTCAAAAATACCCCCAAGAGTCGATTATTTTTTTTTGAAGAATCTTACTTCTTAGGTTAATAAACTTGAAACTTGACACAAATATCAAACTAAGTAAACAATAAAGGTTGTCATTATAAGTTTTTCGATCCTACCCCCAAAATTAGATTTAGGGGGTGTTAAAGATTTTTTGAAGAATCTTATTTATATCTATATAAAAGCGAAAGGTCACTCACCTATCACGAAATATCGAAAACTGCTTGACGTATAAAGATGAAATTTGGCATGGAGGTAGTTCATAGTTAGTAGTCGTCCGCTAAGAACGTCCGCTATTTTACGACAGGGCCGGATTTAGGGGGTCTAAGGGCTATCGCAAGTTAGTATGAAAGTCCTTCATTTTTTGAGCTACTTACTTAAAATATGGGTAGGGATGTAGTTTATAGATAGTAGACGTCCACTAAGAACGGATTTTGCGACAGGACCGGATTTAGGGGGTCTAAGTGCTCTCGCAAGTCGTCGCAAGACGTCTGCTAAGAACGGATTTTTCGACAGGGCCGGCCTTCGGGGGTCTAAGGGCTCGCGCAAGTTTATATGAAAGTGCTTCATTATTTGAACCATAATCTTGAATTTGGCATGGAGGTAGTTTATAGTTAGTAAACGTTCGCTAAGAACGGATTTTGCGATAGGGCCGGATTTAGGGGTCTAAGGGCTCTCGCAAGTTTGCATGAAAGTCCTTCATTTTTTGTGCTACAAACTTGAAATTTGTCATGAAAGTAGTTTATAGTAAGTAAATGTCAGCTAAGAACGGATTTTGCGACAGGGCCGCATAAAGGAGATCAAAGGGCTCTCGCAAGTTTATATGAAAGTGCTTAATTTTTTTAACTACTATTTTGAAATTTGGCATGGAGGTAGTTCATAGTTAGTAAACGCGCGCTAAGAACGGATTTTGTGACAGGGCCGGATTTAGGGGTCTAAGGGCTCTCGCAAGTTTGCATGAAAGTCCTTCATTTTTTGTGCTACAAACTTGAAATTTGTCATAAAAGTAGTTTATAGTTAATTAGTTAGTAGATGTCAGCTAAGAACGGATTTTGCGACAGGGCCGGATAAAGGAGGTCAAAGGGCTCTCGCAAGTTTATATGAAAATGCTTCATTTTTTAACTACAATTTTGAAATTTGGCATGGAGGTAGTTCATAGTTAGTTAACACCCGCTAAGAACAGATGTTGCGACAGGGCCGGATTTAGGGGTCTAAGGGCTCGCGCAAGTTTGTATGAAAGTCCTTCATTTTTTGTGCTACAAACTTGAAATTTGTTATGAAAGTAGTTTATAGTTAGTAGATGTCAGCTAAGAACGGATTTTGCGACAGGGCCGGATAAAGGAGGTCTAAGGGCTCTCGCAAGTTTATATGAAAGTGCTTCATTTTTTGAACTACTATCATGAAATTTGGCATGGAGGTAGTTCATAGTTAGTAAACGTCCGCTAAGAACGGATTTTGCAACAGGGCCGGATTAAGGTGATTTAAGGGCTTTCGCATGTTTTTATGAAAGTCCGGATGTTTTTTTGTACTATTGTCCTGAAATTTAGCAAGTCTAGAGTTTATGAGTAGGAAACATAAGTAAAGAAAGAATTTTGTGATACTCTATATTTTTTTTCTAATTCGTGCTTTATAAAATGATGCTTAGTGTGATAGGCATTTTCTGTTGACTGAAATATAAAAATAGTTGGCGTTAAACATCATTAAACTTTATATCTTCTTAACCACGCAGACGAAGTCGCGGGTAACAGCTAGTAGTTACTATACTCGTAATCACCTTTTCTATGAAACCTTAAACAACTTTAATTGTTGTTGCATCCTTAGATCAATAATACATATCAAACTCATTCGTATCGGTTCATTCAAAAAGTATCCTTTGTTCAATATAATCATCCGTTTTCATTAAACTCCTCAAGTTAAAGCTAGCTATTGTTTATTTATTATTTGTATTAAATCATTGCTATTTTAAGATTCTTCACACTCACACGCACACACATCATCAGCCTATTAATGTTCCCACTGCTGGGACACAGGCCTCCTCTCTGTGAGGTCGATGTTTTCCTTCACCGTTTTGAGAGCAGTGGTGATGAAATAATTTAGACAAAGTAAAGCGCCTGCCTGGGTTCGAACCCACGATCTACAACTTGTAAGTCTCGTCCGATACCACTGGGCCACCACTGCTCCTCAAGATTCTTACAGCATAGAAATGTATTTAACTTTCTTTAATTTTGATGTAGGCACATAAAATCTAATGATATATGAAGCTTTAATATCTTCTTCGATATTTACTTTAACTAAATACCAGTTATGGCACAACTTTCTACCGTCTTCGTTTGATTAATTAAATGAATGAAGATATTATCATTTTTATAACATTATATCAAATTGCTAAAGCAATATAAAACTGGTTAGGTTTTCTTCGCCTTTTACGTTAGCATTATAAATGCCATCTTCATATTTTCGTTTCAGGGCTAATCAATACGAAAACTAATAATAAAAGTCATACAACTGTTTTCGTAGACATAAAAAGCAAAGGTAATTTTTGGTCTAGTAGACTAATAATTAGAAATCGTCAAATACAGACATGTTTTGGAACTTTTCAAAAATTTAAAAGATTGAAATTTTTTTTTTCGCCTTATCAATACTGCTACAGGCAACGACAGTTCTACGAGACTGCTACGAAATAAATCTTTTATTTTTTTTATTTATGATGGGTTTGCTCTTGACTCTAGTCTAGGTCAGAGGTGACAGAGACAGAGTCGACGATGGAGTGAGCTTACCCAGAAGAAGCCTGTTCACTCTAACTTTGAAGAGATTCGCGTTGAAGGCGTTCGGAAACACGGATCTTTTAAAATTAAATTATTTTTAATCTATTTTAATTTCTACACAGGTCGTATGTATGAATGACTTGTTTGCATGCAATGGTGTATAGGTGTAGCGACTCGTACGTTTGTAGACAATCAAGGTACTGCAAGTACCCAGGCTCTCCCACGGACGTGCGTCGACAACTAACCTGCGGCACAGTTACGCCGCCCATTGTCTCAGTTTCCTCGCCACGGGCTTTTTGTCCACTCTTTGATCTTGGGTGAAAACTATCGCAAAAACCAAATCCGTGTTGAGATGCTATTATGCTGAAGGTTACTCAATGTCATTTGACATTGGATAACGTAAGTAGTAACTACAACTTTATTGTTAATATTGACTGCTGATCAACTACAGCAATGGAGCCTGGAATGGACCTTTATGCTTGTGTCCATTCTGGTTTCGAATTAACCCGCACGGTACCGCATGCATATATTTAGCTAGTTTATAGCACTTCAATATGTATGAAGCTGTTTATTTTTCTGCGTAACCAGAAGATTTAATGGGAGCACTCAATCTCGCGCCCAAAGCCCATCAGCGCGGCGCGAAAGGAATGCATACATTATGGGTGGACGGCGTGGACCAAGAAATGGACTTCGACCATAGCTCCTGTGGGACGTCCGTCTACTTCGTACGTTATAAACTCGCCAGTCATTTGAGATTTACGACGAAACTAATAAATAGGCACAAAAACAGCCAATCAAATGTAAACGAGTTTTCTGACTCCTAAGTCACTAAGTCACAGGAATATACACCTAGTTTGGGAGTCAGAGTATCTAAAAATGACCTAATGTTTAAAGCTTTTTTTATTTTTTAACTACTATGTATGAATGTTTGTAAGACAGGGATATAGGTGAATAAAAAATAAAAAAAATATAATTATAATGTGTGAATATTTACTAAACACAAGTTTGTTAATTAATAACTTTATGGGCATCTTTTATGTGCAACCGTGGACTCGCGAGAGGCAATTAAAACGTGTTCCCGAAGCGCAATGCGAGCTCCGTGAATTAATTGGCTACTGAATTTCTCGGGTAACACCACTCGCCGCGCCGGTGGAAACTGCGCAAGTTGCCTGCAAGGATGCATGTACCTGCCACTTGTTACAATTTACTGACCGGAATCGTACCCTTTCAGAATTTATTGTTCAACTTTGAAACTAATGTCACTTTGCTAATTAATGTATGCAAATAATTGTCTCAAAGGACAGCTATTATTCAAGTTTTAGCGTTTCTGTTGAAGTTGCTAACAGTTATATTTTCTCCTTCCTTGTTGGAACAGTTTATGTTCTAAGAACACATTTTAGACAAAGGATTTATGTAAGCACCTCGTTCTGACAGCAACACTTTAGTAACAAGATAAAATTACAAATTTATAAAACCCCCGATTTTATTTATATTTCATGATTTTTAGGGTTCCGTACCTAAAGGGTAAAAACGGGACCCTATTACTAAGATTTCGCGGTCCGTCTGTCTGTCTGTCTGTCTGTCACCAGGCTGTATCTCATGGACAGTGATAGCTAGACAGTTGAAATTTTCACAGATGATGTATTTCTGTTGCCGCTATAACAACAAATACTAAAAATAGAATAAAAGGAATATTCAAGGACAACAAATGTGATATTCTTGCCGACTGCGGAAGGAGGGTAATGTGTTTATCAGTCTATGTATGTATGTTTGTTCCTATGTGGCATTCTAGAGACCAAACGCGTTGGCCGATTTTGATGATTCTTACGTCAATCAATTCGTCTTAACCCTGCGAGTGTCACTGGCAACATCAAAATTGGAAAATAGTAAAATGGCGGATTTTGGGCTTCATATTGTGGGGGCCCAAATTTTTTATTTCTTCCAAACCCATCGTGTCGGAGGATACATCTGGTTTTGGTCAGCCAGCTCGCGCATACGTTTCCTACGACTGCACAGCATGATTTTCTTTGTGTTTACGTCTTTGTAGTTCGCTTTTAAAGCAGTCGGGTTTTTATTATTTATTATATACTTTATTGCACACCACAAAAAAACATACGCCGTCGTCGTTCGTTTTTTGTTATTTTTAAATATTTTTTTTGCGTTAATAGTACGGAACCCTACGTGCGCGAGACCGACTCGCACTTGGCCGGTTTTTTAAATTACATATAATATACCTAGTAGCAGACACTCTTCAATCGACAATCTATCGAAACACGTAATAATGACACGATATCTTGCGAAAAAAACCAGGTTCAAAGAGTAAAATGCAAATAACTTTTAAACGGCTAAACCGATTTTATTCAAACATAGCTAAGAACACTCTCGACAGTCACCAAAACTCAATAAAATCAAAATCGGTTTATCCGTTTAGGCGCTATGTTGCCACAGACAGACACACAGATACACAGCAACACACGTCAAACTAATAACACCCCTCTTTTTCCGTCGGGGGTTAAAAAGCTACTTAATGATAGTGGTACTTAGTTAATAGTGTGTGCTTTCAGTCTCATTCTGGCGACTGAAAGTGTGGAAAAGGCTTTTTACGGCACTTTAGCAATTTCATAAATTTTTGTGGAGTCTATAAGCGAAGAAGATCATTCAATATTACCTTTCTTATTAAATTCAAGTAAGCATGATCGTAACTATAAAATTAATTGGTATGACTCGTAAATCAAGAGAAAACAGAATGTGCGCTTTCCTACCTTCGTAATACCTAGGTATAAAATTCTTCGATAGTCATAAATACTGATAACGTTATTTCTCAGATTGAGGGGGTAGGCAGGCGGCAGATGACGGTAGGCCGGACTCGCTCATGCGATTGTTTTCGTTCATCTTCTCTCTTATTCAATAAATTGTGTATTCAAAGATTTATTTATAAATAATTAATAAACACACTCTTATTTTTCTGCGGTTTTTCCCATACGCTCGAATGTTTATAAAACAGATTCTCGTAACGAGATACAAATTCACTACAATGTTATTCTAATGCAAGTCATCGCAGTCAATAACATCAACAATACTTCCAATTTCACGTTTCTTCTTATATTTGTCTGAACTGATAGGAAAAGTTTAGTTACATGCATAATGAAGAAAGGAGTTTGAGTGCAAGCGATTGTAATCATCTTTTGTTGATCGCGGTCGCGGCACGTCGGGTTCGAATCTCCTATTATAGAGACCTAAGGTGTTTTATTTGATTTCTCTTTGAAGAAAAACACCTCGCTTATAGGTAAAAGTAAACAGGGTGGCTATTAACGAAGTCGAAAGTCCGGAACTGACTTAGATGGAGCGGCCGGGTGCTGGGGCCCGGGCCTCCCTGTCTCCGCGGGGTGGTCGCCCCTCCGTTGCCGCCTCTACAAATACACTATTAAGCCGGCACATAAGAAAACTTTGTCAAGTAAACAAACCACCAGAGTAAACTATTAAACGAGCTAAATTGGCTGCTCAGAACCGATTTCTCATCGAAATCGCGTTTATAAAACGAAACGATTCTTTGGAAAGAGTTGTTAACGCTATTTCGCACTGAGCTTCAAAAATATCAAAAAGTACGTATTAGAGAAAGCGATTGACATGGACACACGTGCGTCTGTGGCTGTCACGACACGGTGCGTCTCGCGAAACTCATCATGATGACATACATACATATGTACATGCATTGCATTCTATGCACATTATATGTATGTATATTTATATGCACATCAAAACTCTTCGTATCAGCCCGCATTATCCTCAGGCTGATAAAACATTAAGGGCTTTTCAGGTAAACCCTGTTTACAGCTAATGATTGCCACAAGTTGTCATTGAGGATTTGTCAAAAAGTCAAGTCTGAATGACTTGACTTTTGCATTGGCTTAACATGTTTACGATGTTTAACACACAAAAACATTTGGGTCAATATCATAAGCATATTATTAACATAGAAAGCGCTGTAAATATAAATTATTAATAAAAAGAGATTTAAAATACCCGGAACAGATGTCAGATATACCATATTTTATTCATATTCATAGTAATTTATTGGTAAGGGATTCCGTTGGGTAGAAATGGTGTTATCTCAAATGCATCTCCACTTTCTCTGATCGGGCGGACAGCCGTAGTGTTATGTTCAACAAAGATGATAATTACCATTTAATTAATTATCAAGTAGATTATCTTGAAAACCGTACAATAAGGTACGCTCGTGCCGGTGGCTGTACAGTGTACGTACGCTTGATCATTACAAGTGGGTCAACGTACGCGACGAGACAATTTTCTGTCACGCTTTACACACCGACTATCGATAGAAAATTCTTGCTCAAGTAAATCTTGTTCTCAATAAACTTACCATTTTGTGGAAAATCTTGATGACTGGGACAATAATCCTATGATTGATAGAAGCTGATTGCACTGCTTCTAGCACTGTCACTGTGTTTTTCTCCTTTTACTTATTTTATAAATCACCGATGGGTTTCATCCTTGGATCACAATGGGAACTCTCTCACTTTCGGTGTCAGCAACCGGTTATGCACAGGTTGAGCAGTGCGGGTCCATGTCTGCGCGGGATGCGCACGCGGCTGTCGTCGGCGGCGGACTGCTGGCGGCGCGGGCCCCCACCAGCGCTTCCTGACCTACACCTAGTGGTTGTTGCTGGCGCCTGCCGCCTGCCGCACCGGCTGCGGTAAACAAACGGTTCAGCGACCGATTACACGTCGAGCATCTTAGAGCCGCGGCCTCAGCGCTCGCCTTCTGCCCGCCAACACATTTGTAATTCAATGTGATAACGGTTCCGAGAGCGTTCGCGCGTTTAGCTGAGTTCCCGTTGATTCTGGGTCGTGGCACACAAATCGAGAGCAAATCGTACTGATTCCGACAGCCGCAGGTGCACTCGCCACCGCTCGTAACAATATAGCAACATGCCCTCGCTGCGGTTGCGCTACACTTAAGGATTTGCATACACGAAAGAGAAAATACATGTTCCGTGTGTTACGCGAAAACATTCAGTATCTCAAATGATTCATATTTTGCTTTCTTTTGGAGGAAGTGTATTTGTCTATTTAAAATTGCGTTTAAAGTGAAAGTTGAGACATGTTGGCACAGTACGTGACAGTCGTTGTTTATTGAATGTGAAAAGACTTTTATTTATGATTGTATGTATGATACGATGAACTGGCTAGCATTTAGATAAGACTAGCTGTTCCCCGCGGCTTCGCTCCCGTGGGACCTGTTTTCGGGATTAAAAATAGCCTATGTTACTCAGGAATAACGTAGCTTCCTATTGGTGAAAGAATTTTTTAAATCGGTTCAGTAGTTTCAGAGCCTTTTCGGTACAAACAAATAAACAAATCTTTTCTCTTTATAATATAATAAAGTATAGATTAGTATTAGTATATTAGTATTGTTATAGATAAAATCATGATATCATATCATACTTAACACGATCTAATTCATCTAGGTTAGATGAATTAGATCGTAATAATCTCATATCAATCTACAACAAATTCCGCTCGCTTGCTTTTAACACACATGCTTGAATTTGAAGTCTATGGAGGTAGAGGTAACTAAAGCCGAAACGCAAACGAACAACGTTTTATTAACGTTTTATATTTCTTGGTTTAACGTTTTATTGTTACTTTAATATTACAGGAACAACGGTTATTATGCCATTGTTTCTGCAACAAATACATTTACCGATTCACAGCTTGAAGCCCGCCATAATTGCGATTTCATTTCAGCGGCAATAAAATGCCGCTTATGAGAAATGAGAAATCCTTATTAGTAACACGTTAAGCTTTGACCTGATTGTTTGTTACCGACCATTGATGTCACAGCCAACACTCGTTACCTTAACATTTACTATTTTCTGCACTGATTTGTTGTATTCATTCCGTTCCTTTTTGATACGCAGGGCAATTTAGTTTGTTAATGGAGTCATTATTCTATAGGTTCACAAATATCACATATGTGATATTTGTGAACGGGCGTTCGCGACGCGTCCGCGTGAAAATAAGGCACGTGGAGGGCCTGATTCAGAACGGTTTTAGGTTACTAGGATCTAACCTCTTCGTTTGAAATAGAGTTACAAAACTGACCAAGATTCAAATCTAAAACATGGATTTCTCAGCGTGCATCTCAGGTACTTATTACGTAGAGATTTTGTTTAGCATACATGTTTTGATTTAATTTATATATAAATATAAATATTTTCCAGTTAGTAATCACTGAAACGGGTAAATATTCTGTTTCCTTGTCTACAGAGTTGCGGAAGGCGATCCAAATGCACGCACTTGCTTGCTCCATCAGAAGCTGCAACTCCTCAACTGCTGCATCAAGCGCGCTCTGGAAGGCACCGCCAGTCTCACCGGCAACTCTTCGGACGACGAGTTCTTTGATTGCTCTGAGGAAGAGAATGATGAACAACTGCCCTGGGACAGGCCAGTTGGTCGACTCAGTCGATTCGATGATGCTACCATGAAGAATGGGGCGCCCCTGTATATTCCCCGCACACAGGTGTGTATAATGGTTCTTGAGTCGGGAGCTTGAACTGCTACACAAACGTACTTAATATTCCTACTTTTAGTCCAGTAGCCAGAAGAATATGCCCTTTGATAATTCAAAAGTTTTTTATTTTCGCTGGGTGGATACCTTATGTGAATTCAACGCTATGTACAAAAATGCTAACAGTTTAGAGTTATGCAATAGGCATAAAGTAGGTATTTCCTATTATTTCGTGTTATAACAATAATATAAAATTTAAATTTAAATAATTTACTATTTCTTTATTAGTACTATCTAAAAAAACTTTATATTAGTGAAAATGCTAACAGATACATACTGTGGAACAATGGAAAACTGAAAATGGCTCGTAACTCTTTCAATAAAAGATTTAAGTTTTCAAATCATTTCCTATATGCGTAGAGGGATTAGTTATACCTTATAACAAAAGTTCTAACAACTAAGTATAATGCTGCACAGGTTATTGTATTTTTACATTGTGATTTGCGAAATATTGAATTTAAGTTTATAAATTTGCGCCTGCATATTCGAAATAATAAACTCTGCCACCATACAAAAGTTTAAACACTTATGTGCTATGCTAGTTTAATAAATCAAATACAATTTGGGTATTGCGGGGCGCGGTGTAGGTATGTACGATCAGTATAAATTCTTCGAACCATACAGACCACAGAGGCCCACATCATAAACGGACTCTTCTGATGATTTTTAGAAAAATATTACCGCGCAAATTCTTATTTCAAACTGGCGTCTAGTATCTGACATATCGTTCACTGTTATTTTGCCTATAAATGCAACCTTATTGCTACGATAATAAAGATCACTAAAATAGGTAATCTGGCATGTGTTATACAAGCCTTCCCCGTGCTAATCGAATAAATATTAAAATTATGTCTGGTACTGTACGACTGCCCCATATAAGAACGCAGTAGGTGACATATTTTTATAATGGTTTTATACCCTGATAATCGTATTTATATTATTTTAATGAGTTTTAATATGCTGCGATGGACTGTGTAATTTTAACCAGGATATTTATAATTTGAATTGAGATTTGGTGCTTTAATTAATACATTTTATCATTATTTACAATAGGAAAGTCCCTTCAAATTGTAAAAACACCTGTGCAAATGTCCGGTACTTAATAGGTATTGAATTATCTTGTTTAGAGATATGTAAAATATTTAATAGATTTAGAACACCATTAATATCATTTGTGTTATTACGTACAGTTCACCCGTAAGCCTTGTTTAGTACTCGCTTATTTTTATTTTTTTCGTTTAGTTACCTAACACAAGATGACATTCCATAGGCTAATTCAAATAATATTTTTGCGCTTTCCTGGAATATAATATTTTATGGCATTTACTAGGTTTTGATGCACAGCAATCGTGTGGTAAGGTCACGTGGTGCCGATTATTCGTTATAACAGAGTTTAAAAACTAATAGATAGGGCGCAATAGACACGATCATGTAAAATTTATCTAAATTTAAAATAAAAAAATGCTCTAAATCTTGGTAAGCGTATCACAAAACTGACACCTAAACTTGCCGGACTCACTAGGGTTGCTACTATATTGATTCTGAATAAAAAAAATGAGTAGGTAATAGTTTACAAACATAAATACATCGATTTGTATAAGCATACATCATATCATGCTTACAGTGTCATCTACTAAGGCTTAATGGGTAACACTGCCTTTATTGTATTAGGTCTTAGGACCAGCGATGTAGTCAATTTAGTTGTGACAGTTGCACCGGTTATAAGATGTTTGATATTTCTACAGTCACATCTGTTTGGAAAAGGCATTTGCTTGGACTTTTCCCTAATATGTTGGGGTTGACTTCCACTGTTTTCAGTCGAACCAGACGCATCTGAATACCAGTGTTTTATATGAAGTGACTGCATAACCTGCCAATCCAGATTATACGGTAATCCTACTGGATAATACGGTACCCTTTTTGTTAGAGTGGCCGCAGACTTTCGGGTTTCTGACCCGTAACGACTGTCAAAGATTCACGATACGGAGAATTTTATTATTCTGTCATCTCGATATACTGTCAGCACGGCAGGTACGACTATTCCGTGTTCTGTGAACATTTCTTTCTTATTCTTTTTATAGGAACAAAGAAGTTAGAAATCGTATTCGACCTCAACATTAAAAATAACAAATTTCCATAAAATTAGATTTTATGAACGAGGTTTAAATACTGATGTGACAGTAATGAAATGGTTTCGCGCCTCATTCAATACATTCAGAGTGGAGTGTCACCGCGCCCCGCAGTATTTGATTTATTAAACTAGCATAGCACATAAGTGTTTAAACTTTTGTATGGTGGCAGAGTTTATTATTTCGAATATGTAGGCGCAAATTTATAAACTTAAATTCAATATTTCGCAAATCACAATGTAAAAATACAATAACCTGTGCAGCATTATACTTAGTTGTTAGAACTTTTGTTGTAAGGTATAACTAATCCCTCTACGCATATAGGAAATGATTTGAAAACTTAAATCTTTTATTGATAGAGTTACGAACCATTTTCAGTTTTCCATTGTTCCACAGTACGTATCTGTTAGCATTTTCACTAATATAAAGTTTAGATAGTACTAATAAAATAACATTAATTTATTTAAATTTAAATTTTATATTATTGTTATAACTCGAAATAATAGGAAATACCTACTTTATGCCTATTGCATAACTCTAAACTGTTAGCATTTTTGTACATAGCGTTGAATTCACATAAGGTATCCACCCAGCGAAAATAACAAACTTTTGAATTATCAAAGGTTATGTGGAAAATAATTGTATCCCTACTGGACTATTTACCTTTTGAAATTGCAACTCAAATTTGTAACTGTATTTTTTGGTATTGAGGTTATCAAGTAGAAAGCTATCAATTCAAAACTAGTCGATATAACTGTTGATGGATATTTATTTAAATTTTATGACTATGAATCTATAATTAAATGTAATATTCATGATTGAAGTTTGCATAATTTCTCTTTGGAATGCAGGATCCTGCACCAAAAACTGAAGACCAGTTAGAAGAGGACGCGGAACTAATGGTGCGACTCGGAGACGATGCCAAAGCGTCCGAACTCCGAGCGAGAATGATGAGCGCTTCGCTTCTGTCTGATATGGAGGCGTTCAAAGCGGCCAACCCTGGCGCCGAGCTGTGCGACTTCGTGCGCTGGTACTCGCCGCGGGACTGGAAGCCCGACGACGGCGGCGCGCTAGGGGACCGCATGCTGCTGCCAGGTAACGCTTGGGCAGAGGCGTGGAGCGTGGCGCGCCCGGTGCCGGCCGCCCGCCAGCGGAGACTGTTCGACGAGACGCGCGAGGCCGAACAGGTGCTACATTACCTTCGGTCCCGTTCCGTTAGTTCCGCTGCTGAACTTTTGCTGCCGGCTGTTCTTCGAGCTGGAGCAGTGAAGGCGCACGAAGAGGGTGTGCCTCACGGGACTTCATCTCTCGGCGGTGTTGATATTCGAAGAACATTTGAAATAGCTGCTCGGGAGCTTCACGACGCTGAGAGAGAGGCCTGTAGGGCCCTGTGTGTCCGCACGGTGCTGGGGCCTAGCGAGGAGGGCAAGCCGCTGGACGCGGCGGGGCGCGCGCGCCTGCTGAGCGCGGCGGGCGGCGCGCTGCCGGCGCCGGCGCGGCGCGAGTTCACGCTGCGGGTGCGCGACTGCGTGGCGCCGCAGGTCATGCGCGCCGCGCTCGCCAGCGACATGACCATCATCGGCGCCTTCACCGAGCGCATCGTGTGCTTGTAGCAGGCCGCCTGATCACCTGCATCCGTCCCACGTGGCATCGGACTCATCTGATAGTGCAAGTGTACATTTCAATTTGGTGGAAATAAATTGTTGCATGTAAATGAATTGTTGAACTAGTTCGTAGGTGTATAATAATTTAGGCCATGTTTAGGTTCAAATACGGTTATGGTAAGCATGTGATTATATAGACCTAAATATTGTTAACTACCTTTCCTCTACATCTATCTTTACATTCATCATACTTGCCTAAATGATTACTTACAGCATTTAATACACTACTATTAATTTACCTTTCCATCGTTAATTCGAGTTTTGTACAGTTTAATGAAATACAGGCGCTTCTTATGGTTACATGAAGTTTTTATTGTCTTTGACGTGACCTTCCTCAACCCCTTGATGGAGACCAATTAACTAGATGTGGGAAGTTGTATGTTATGGCAGCCGTTTGTTCGTCGCAAAACTTGTAGACGAACTTCAAACAATACCCACTGAACGCGATGACCTGCCTACCGTGTAGATAGATATAGTAGTCACTTATACTTCAGGCTATTGCCGAATTAAGTAAGTTGAAAGAATTCGGAGGTTCAACCTAAACCTAGGTTACTAGAGGCAGAAGATGGAAATCATGCAGTCCTCCGGAAAGGACACATGGAAAAGACAGAGTTGAAGTGCAGTTTTGGACAGATTACGTAAGTATTATCAGGTACTACTTTTATAACAATTAGTATAGATCATACATAATCACAATACAATAGTAAGGAGACCCTTATGATGTCGTACGTAACTATCGGTATTCGTAACTCAACAGTTCAACACTCGATCCGGTGTATCAGTTACACTAGCCACTACGCGTACGCTATCGCATAGTGGTAATGACATTCAACAGAAAATACGGCATTGCATTGTGGCTGTCCACAGCGAAGTGGTGACGTCATATTTATGATTCTTGTCCTGTCACTGAGCACTCATTGTGCGGTGGGTAACTGGTCGCAGATAACAGCGCGTACGCTGCTGATTGCTATGCGTGTGGGGCTGGAGCGCGCGGCGGCGGGGCGCGGGCCGGTAATGTAGGCGCGCGGTGTGGCGGCCTGACGGCCAGGCGGCCAGGCGCGAGGCGGACACGGCCAGGCCACGCCAGGCGTGGGCGGCGCGGCACGCATGCGCGCGCTCGCCCGCCGCCCGGCGACATCCTCAGTGGCGCGGCGGGACGCCCGGTCGATTCCAGGGCGCGCGCAAACTTCACTGTTTGAACACCGTACCATCCGTAAATTTCACAGAAAATTAAACCGCGATCACTCAAAAACCTCCTTAATTTTTAAAGCATTTAAAAAAAAATCTTCAAGTGTTTTTCATCCCGCTCAACAATTATGTCCGAGAAACAATTTTACCACGATTATCTTATAAGAAAATCATGGAACATATCTGGACATCTGCTTTCGTGTAATTACTAAGTACACCCACGGAATGTGAACCTAATTGATGTGTAGATAAATGATAAATGTTACTGGACACAACTTGTCATTCATAAATACTACCAATCGAAGTGTTGTTGTGTAATTGTAGTTATGAAAATATTTATTGAATGGTTTATATGTAAATAGTGGATGTCTATTATCACCTGTGTTATGCGCTAACAATTCGTTCGCCGAAGAAAAGGCAATAATGCTCGGCGGTTTAGTATCTTCGGCGCTACTACCTACGGTAAGTGGATCGTTGATTTTGTCAGAATTCTGTAGTAAAACATCTACCAAATAATTTGTTACAAGGAAAATCTTTTGATCACATAAGAATCGTATACCTAGATATATTTTGATACAGCTCCATTGTAATAGAACTCTGATGAGTGAACTCAAAGTGACCAACTTCGCTGGTTGTCGTGAATCTGGGCTGAGTGCTCGACACCGGCGCGCTATCGTCAGCCCGATGAGATCCATTATCGAGTTAGACGCGACAAATATTGGCAATTCAATCATAATAGCAGCACATCATAATTGAAGGACATGGCCGATACTCACCGCTCCTATTTACTTTGTTTATATACAACAATATATAAATTAGGAAGATAACGTTATACAGCCATTGTCCATCCCAAACGCTAATTCTCTCGGGGACCAGAACTTAATAATTGGGGAGTTGGTTTTAGGAAACCCCATGAGAAATTAGGAGGCAAATAACTAAACGGAATTCGATTTCCCACTAATATACTAGGTCAAACGACGACCATCGGCGTAGTTATTTATAAAATTATGTATACCTAAGTATAAGAATATTATAGAGAAAATAAAGCGGGTGTTACGAAATAGCTGGGATGATTGACGGTTGTTTATATTTTGATGAATCGCGAGGGAAAATGTTGTGCAAGTGTTGAAGTTTTGTTATTAATACAAAGGTAGGTAAGATGAGTAGTCGCCGACCCCAATCGGGGCTGTCTTGCCCCCCTGGTGACGTGAAGCATGCGCGGCTGTTAAATGGAACGATGCTGGCGTGCTCCATGTCCACTGAATGGCTGAGTCTCTGAAGCTATTATAAATAGGCAGCCATTATACAGTGTGCGCTCGACTGGACAATGAATAGACTTCGTATAACTACTTTGTCTTGGGGAAATAAGTTTTCTCAAGGTAATGGAAATCAAGGGCGGAGCTCTGGTTGATGGTTGTTGTCTTTAATCGAAAAGCTTTACATTTTGAGGTTTTACTGTCTTCTTAACGTTATCCGTGACAGTGACTTCAACTTTTCCTCTTCTTCTCTTTAGGTTATTCGTATAATTTATCACACTTCACAGTCACACTTAATATTAAAGGCGAAAGTTTGTGAGTGAGTGTGTGCGTGTGTTTGTATGTTTGGTACTTCTTCACGCTGAAACGGCTGGACGGATCTGGATGAAATTCGGCACAGTGATAGATTACAGTCTGGAATAGCATATAGGATACTAAAAAAAAAATATCCCGGGAATATATTCCCTTGGGATAATTTTCGACATTCACGCGGGCGAAGCCGCTGGCAGAAGCTAGTCTTCTAATAATGTTCACATGTACCTATCTAAATATGTAAGTACTTAAATGTGGTAGACAGAAATACACGTACTTGGGTGCCTTATACACGCTGGGTTATTTAAGCAACAGAAGGCCTCCAAACTGACTAATTTATTAGTATTCTGAATGGTTTCCCTGTAAGTAATCATACCAGTACTACTGGCCTCGTTTCACATGTAATTATTTTGCAGTTATCTCTGGCAACTCATCAGTTAGTGGAATGTTTGTCTAAATTATTACCTACGCATTGTTTATTAAATTGTTATCTTTTAGTGGACCAATTAGGTTAAAGATCAACATGGATGCTTCTGATCCCTGACGAAAATGAACTTATGACTTCATTAATTGTCTTTTATTTACGTTAGATAAGATATTTAGTGACTATTTTCCTTCGGTCCTTATTTAAAAAGTGTAAGCAGTAAGCTTCATTGATACAATGGATTGCTCTAACAATTTATTAATATAAAAGTAGCCCTAAACATTGGATGCAATTGGTTATCATTAAGAAGGAACGTACCGTATAAAGCTGAAACGCGACATGCTTTTGAATAAGTATATGGCAAAGTACTTGTTTATCTATCTAATACCTTTAAACGAGCAATTCTTGTATATATATAATCTGAATCTCGTAAACGGATCCAATGATTTATATGAAATTTATTATGCAGTGTTTTGGGGGCGATAAATCGATCTAGCAAGGTTTAATTTTAAGAAAACGTCGTTTTCTCTATTTTCACCCAAGCAGAGCTCGGTCGCCCAGGTACTTATCTTAATGGTTGACAAATGCATTACGAAATATCAACTCGCTGTTTTTTCTTGAAATTGAGGAAACTGGATATCAAGTAAAAGCTCTTGGCAAGATACATCTATCATAGATATGTCAGCAAACGACGCTAGCCAAAAATAACATCCTAATGGATCTCTCAGAATTGAAAATTTGAAAACTATGTCATGAGTACTGTTCTCATCTCTGGGACGGATCAAATACCAGCTTGATGCAATAAAGTCGATTGAAAAGCGGGCCAAGAGGCTCATCAGCGATGAGGCACTGGTTAAGTCAAAGCTCCAGAGCCTTGAACATCGTCGCCGAGTTGCCAGCTTGTCGGTTTTTTATTGGTTACATTTCGGGGAGTGTGCGATGGAATTGCATGATCTAATTCCGCCCAGCCCGTTTCATCATCGGACTACCAGACGTACGGCGATGGTCGCGGATAAATTTGAAAGAGTGTTACCGCGGCCCTGGCACAAACAACTGAAGGAACACGGGTGGGTTTTAGTTAGTAAAAGTCTGACACGCCCTCCCGCTTCACCCAGAGCGGGAGAAGTCATTGGATGATTTCCCACGCAAAAAAAAAAAAAAGACGTACGGCGATGCGCCATCGTTACATGGTGGACATCCCACCCATACGCACTAAACGTTTTGAGAATACTTTTATTATGCGTACAGCTAAGGAGTGGAATTCTCTGCCGGAGTCTGTGTTACCCGATAGCTACAATCTAGGGGTCTTTATGTCAAGAGTGAATAGGTTACAGGCAAGCGTGCTTCACCGTCGACCACATCATCACTTACCATCAGGTGAGATAGTGGTCAAGCGCGAACCTATTTTAACTAAATAATTAAAAAAATGTATGTAAATGTTAGAGGAACAAGATGGAGACTTGATAGAGCCACAAGATGAGGAACAGTTCCCATAAACAGATAATTGAAAGAAATGAAGAAAAAACAAAAACAACTCGAATGAATGTTTAATTACATAGCAGGGCACAATCAAGCGTTTGATCATATTATATTTTGGTAGCCCGCAATATAATGCAACTTGCATGCGACCGGTTGCAGGTGGATACGTGGCCTAAGACAAAAATGTTCTCATAGTTGACAATAAAGAGCTACAGTCTCGCTCCAGTAGAAATAACTCTACACTATGACGCGCGCGATATTTGTGTAGATATTAAAGCAGTTACTCGCGCGATCAGCTTATCTGCATATCGGAGTTGGCATTTTCAATGACATGTCGATATACACGCTGCCTTTGAAGTTCGCAATATGTTTGTAAAGTAAACAAGCTCAGTTGTGCGCTTGCGGCTAACGATCGAGCTAAATCCTGCGTTGTTCACCGCGAATAATTTACGATCGCATATAAAAATATCGGTTTACGTTGTCCAGGTGGCCACACGCGCGCTTGTCCAACCGAATTCGTAATTCAATGTTTCTATTGTCTGTTCTATTTGGACTTAGAGCCAATTTGGATCAATATTGAGGTGCTTGTGCTTATGTGGTTTGTATACACCGGAAACATTAGTCTCATTGTAAACCTGAGTAATAGGTATCTACCTGTTCAATGTTTTTCCACAGCTGGGCAAAGGCCTCTTCAAAGTCCATCCAAACTTCCAGCGCAGTCTCGAACCAGCCTCCATGGTACGTGTCCAAATCATCTCGCCGCCTTTTTCTGGGCCGGCCTCGACGGCGCCTCCCATCTTCAGGAACCCACTGTGTTGAGACTCTTGTCCAGCGGTCAATTTGCATGCGACCAACGTGATCCGCCCAATCCCATTTGAGCCTGACAGTCTTTTTTCCCACGTTTATTATGCCCGTTTTGGAGCGCAGCGTGGTATTCCGTATTCGGTATGTTCTCTTAATTTTTTTAAATAGCATTAGTTTTATGAAAACGTTTTTATTCTTGAACGACCATGCGCCACTTGCTAGAGTGTCCCAACTGTCCATTCACTTGCACCTTGGATGACCTGTATAATGCCTCTGACGCTGCAATAAACTTGGCCACCTATTGGGCCCAAATTGTTTGATCAAATGTACCATCGAAACGAAAAAGCAAGAAAGAAGATTCATAAGAAAGTTTATTATCAATGCACTTTAAAGTAAAGTCCATGGATGGGTAGATTGTAACCTATTGCAAGTAAAACTGTATAAAAACCAGTAACGATAGTCTCTAGCGCATTTATAAAACGATATCTAATGCTTATTAAAGATAACTTTGCCATTTAGCTTTCTCATAGCCGGCCTAGCAGGTTTTTGATTTATGTACAAAGAGAAAATACAAAAGGTTTAAAAATGCAAATTTTTGCCAAAAAATGCAAAGACAAATACTTAGCCACTTTCGAAATGTTTTGCTCTACATAATTAACTGTTTTATTTTATATATCGATGTCTAGCTAGCTCAATAACTGTAAGTTAGGCAGCTCCGCTATTTTTATTTTCCAACTTGTAGGCAGAAGTTATGTATTATGTGTCATGGTTCCATAAAGTCGGGCCATTGTGCTCGTTATTAGAAGCGAAACGTGATGTTCGTCGTGAATGAAAGTTTTGTCATCAACCTCCCTTATAGTTTGTAATGAGCATGTAATGATCCGCCAGGCTTGTTTGTTTCCTTGTTTTTGGTTCGACGGATATAAAACCACAAAAGGCTCTCTCTCAGATTTTGTTTAGTTATTCAATGCACTGTTTGTGTTTCCACAGCTTCATTAGGAACAAACTTTTAAAGCGCAATGTTCTGTAAATAAACTTTAAACTTTGGAAGATACTTGATAAATACTATTTGAAAGTGTTGAACTTTCTATTAACTGATCATGCATCCAAGTTGGAGTTTAAATGACAATGATAACATGACTATGATTACTTGCGAAAGCGATGCAATTACCGTAATCCTTGACAATCTCTTTGTTTTCACTAATTAATGCTGAGTCCACCATGCTTTGTCCTTTATCCGTTATCATGTGCAGGTCCACAATTCCTTCTTGTCTTTGCAGCTCTGCGAGGCTATACAATAAATTAATTGTTGTGATGTAGGTATTTACATCTGTTATCCGACAGGTTGATTGTTTGCACGCCTTGAATACACAACTCCCCTTCAGTAGCCGCTCCCGCTCCCGCTGGCAGCTGGCCAGGGATTGTTCTGCGATATAAATTATGTCCGCACGTCGATACTTTACTATCATCGGAACTATTAATGAGCTATCTTAGCATTATCATTACGTTCGCATACAAATACTTACTGGAAGTACTGGGACTTTGTACTGGCTGACCTTAATTTTGTAAACAATTATATTAACTCCTGTGTGCTCAGGAGGTGGAGGTTCAGTAAATACCGAATGCTACAAAGTAATAGATTCATTTATTTATTGAATGTTATAGTTCGTATATTTTAACAGAAGTGTATCTATACCATATATTTTCCTTATTGCGCTGAAACCAGCTTTTTGCGCGAATAATTTGGCTGAGGTCAGTGACTCAACACTTCTGGTTCCGTATTGTTCAGGCGAACGACGCGACCGCTGAACAATAGGGAGGCACTTCAGTTTTTTAAGGAATTAACAAGACGCCCTCGATTTAAGTGGCTTGCGGCGCTTTCAAGCGCTTTCATTATGGGGTAGGAGGCAAAGGATGAGTGGGCTCATGGCTGAGGAAAGACGAACTTTATACTTACGTAGTCAGCCGATCGTAGATTGGTCACAGCAAACAAGATCAGACTTCATGATAGCCTACACTTGGCTCTATCTTATCGAAGTGAACCCAATTGTTCTTTATGTTTCTGGTGGCACACAAATGAAGCCCTACCACGCTAGTTAATTAAGAAACGTATAAGTACAAGCTCTAGTTAGTAATTGTTTTGTAGATAAGTTCTGTAATTGAAACGTAGAGATGCTAAGGTTTGTACACAGATGTAGTATACTGTAATGTGTGCAAAGGCCCTGTAGCGTAAAACAGTACCTACATTTATGCAACTATCGGCGGTAGCCTTCAGAGAATAGCCTGTGTACATACATGTAGTTGTAGGTATTGTTTCACGCGTCTCCATTCCCGTTAAATTGATTCTACTTCGGTAATTTGTATGCGTGTCGCGTGAACATCCATTTACATGGAATTTAGTCCTATATTACACAAAAATCGGGCTTTACTTCGTATCCAATACCTTTCGTATAAATAAAAAAAAATCGCTATACAATACGCGTTGGGATTAACCAATATATTACGCGTTGCGAGTACCTGTCATCGGCTACAAAATAAAGAGTTCAAACTTCAACAAATTCATTCCCAGTTAAAATGATACCGATATTTCGAAAGATAATACCAGAAAAGCTTCGGTAATACGGGTTTTGTGTAAAATAAAATGCCTGTAAAGATATCCACAGTCACCTTAGGGACGGTGTTCGAGCGCCGAGAAAGATTGGAAATGCCACAAAATCACACGAGTGATCAAACAAGATCTTTGCGAATTCATTGTAAAACCCTTTTGTTGTATAGTACATAACAGAATAGTGAGGGTTGGACAGGTCACGTTATACTGGTTCGGCTGGTGGGCCAGGTAGTCGGAGAAAGAAAGCTATCATGTCGACAATAACGAATAACAAGAGTAATCGATCTCAGTAGATAGAATATTCATAGTTACGTTATGAATATGCGTGGAGGACGGAGGTGCACACGTAAGCACAACAGATTCTGTTATTTCAGATCCAATAAGGTAAAGTTGTCTCAACTACAAAAATAGAAAATATGGTTTAATACGTACCTAATTCAGCTCGATAGACAGTTTTTCGCTCTCATCCCATTATCCCTCAGGAAATAAAATGTTTATAGGTAGTTATTTGGCTCTAAGTTCTCCCCCATCGTAGCGAGGTACCTATAATCCACATTTAGTACGACAATACCATCGGAGGCGGCATTCCTGCAGCTTGCCAGGAATGTCTAGCCTTGAGTTACGTGGCATTCCGGTTAAACCGCAGGAATTTTAAGTACTTGTCAAAGAAAAAACTCAAGCGTCGATTATTTAAAGCATTCAGGCTGTAAGCATTTTCAGTAAACCTCAACTTTACTGAAAATAAAGAGCTAGAGAGAAAAAAATTCTAACGGACAACAAACAACAAACAACAACAACAACAACAACATCAACAACAACAACAACAACACACACAACACACACACATCACAACACACACACACACATCACACACACACACACACAACACACACACACACACACTCACACACAACACACACACACACACACTCACACACATCACATCTAACGGTTTTAGTATTTATAAGAGGTGTCTCTTATAAATACTAAAACCGTTAGATGTTTTTTTCATTACCTTAGCTGTAAAATTATTCTCCTAGTCAATATCATAACTTCACAAAATGTACAGCTATATTTCTTACATACCGTTGGTTCGTTTCTACCGGGACAAATGCGAATTCTCGATCGCGATAGGATGATTTCCGTATTTGCCATATTTCCTTCGCTTCCCGGGACAGGAACGCTCGTTCTCGTAAAAGATGAGGCGGGTTTTCTAAAGCCTTCGCTTCATAATACTACTAGAATTGTTTATGGTTTTACTACCTAAGTTTTGATACCCTTGTTTCTGCCTATGTATCTATGCTCTTGTTTCGGTAATCTGTTCGTGTTTCGATAAAGGCATGCCTGTGATCATTAAAATTTATAAATGTCAAATACATTAGAGAATTATTCAAACAGATTCTGTGTTTGTAGAGCCTTGTCGACCTATAATAAAGGTAGAGACTGGAGACGATTTCATTACATAGGCTCTTTGCCACTTAGTTTCATTCGGCACTCACTGTAAAAGAAAGCCAGTGGTGGATATTTCATCGCAAGCACAGAGAATTTTAACTCTTATAGTTTTAATACCTTTTGAAAGTATGTGGATATTGCCATTAATAAAAAAAATCGGAACAAGCTTTTCTTCCGTGAGGGTAGGCAAAAAAGCATACCGAACTCTACTAGCTACGGCGACTGCTACGAATAGCTATGATCCATTTTACCCGTTTCTGTTATGGCGTATATAATATTACCCAATAGTAACGCGGTACTAGCAGAATACCACTATTGACTGAAAAAGAGGGGTATTATAAGTTGGACGTGTGTACCTGTGTGTTTGGGTATTTTTGTATGTCTGTGGCATCATATAGTTCCTAAACGTATGAACCGATATTGATTTAGTTTTTTTTGTTTGAAAGGTGGCATTATCGTGAGTGTTCTTGGGTTAGGGGTCATTTGGCCCACTATGAACCTGGGACCAGGGCCCAGTTTAGCTATGTTTGATGAAAATCGGTTCAGCCGTTCAAAATTTATAAAATAACAAAAAAAATTGTTTATTTCTTTAACGGTTCTCTTACAATATTATTCAGTGGCTGGAAATACCCAGGAAGCATGTAGTAATGCTTGTATTGGGTGGTTCCGCTCCTCCCTAGGATCAGTATACATATTTTTAGGTAACTATTTTAAGTAAATTTTACAAACAAGAACAAAATTGAAAACAATATATCACATGAATTTAACGCGATGATTTAGATCATCGCGTTAAATTCCCGTGATATATTGTTGTCCATTATGAAACGCGAAAGTTTTAAAGTTAATATAACAAAATGTATGTAAAGGCAAAGATACTGGTACGATTCTTTGTATATGTGTGTGTGTGTATGAGTGTGCCTTTGTGATAGTTAGAACATCTATGTCTTATTTAGACTTTGTGAATTATGCTCCAATTGGGAGATTTCTATCCCTACGATGTAAAAATCTTGGGATCGGGAAGTACCACTATTATACAGAGAACTTAGTATTTAAATAATTAGTTCTTTGTATCACAGTATCCAAGTGGTTCGAGTTCTTGATCAATTGTTTATTTACATTTATGGTATCGAAGGTTATATATTGTATGTTTGTTGTGAAACTTATTATAAAGATAGGCAGAGTGGGATAGAAATTGACGTCTGGCAAAAAGAGTTCTACAGGGAGGAGTAGTGACTGCTTTACATTTCCTTCTACCTGTATGAGCTTTATGTACGTAAGGTAAGGTTTTATGTAGTTTAAGTACTGAGTTGATAATATAATATTTTCTAAGTGACAATATTTTATGAGTTAGATATAGTTCGTCAGTAGCAAATCTAAATGCCTTAGAGAACATCGTCTTTAACAAGCATCTCTGGCTCTTTCTGTTTCTAGGATTTAATCTTAGTGGCACCACCCCATATGGAAATACAATAACTCATAACTGATTGTGCTAATGCAATATAAGTACGCTTTAGTAAGTCTTGAGACGTCACATGTCTCAACTTTTTAAAGACCCATATGAGTTTACGGATCCTATCATTTATAGCTTCAATTTGAGGGTGCCAAGAAAGTCGGTTCGGTGGTCCAGGATTACTCCAAGGTATTTATTGGATTTAACACATCTAATCTCTTCGCACCCATATTGCGTAGTATTAGTGAAGTCACAAGTATGAATCCTTAATTTTAAGTTTGGGGGGGGGGGAAGTGTACGCTTTTTTATAGCAAAGCAAATGTAATTTGTTTTGCCAAAACGGAGTTCCAGGAAGTAGTACCATTAAATACAATGGCAATGTCATCCGCATATGAGAATACTTGCCCTCTTTCAATCTCGAGATTAGTTAATTCGTTAAGGTATATCAAGAATAATGTTGGGCCTAAGACGCTTTTGCTTGTGTGAATCCGATTTGTGAACTGGATAGAATATTAAATTTTTCGAGATACCACCCTGTACATAGCCTAATTTAAATATATTTTCGCCTCTAAATACATTTTGGCCATTTAGACACGCGATTATTAAGACTGAGCCGTGCTTAACAAAATCTCGAATTTTAGATTTCTTTTCATTAATCCACAGAAAAGAGAAGACAGAAGAAGGCATTACTGTAGAAGACGTTTTTTTTGTTCAGTGCATATTTTTTTTTTTTACTTTGCCCCACAGTGGAATTTTTGTATCGTGGGTGCCTTTACAAACATATAAACTCACATTTACAAACACCCAGAGCCGGAACAACTATCTGTAGGTTATACAGACTCAGGCATTAAGTCCGCCTATGTACCTGTATGTTGCATGAAGTTTTAATAAATAAATAAATACAAATATCTGTTCCGTGCGGGAATCGAACGCGACACGCAGCGCAGCGGTCAATCGCTGAACTACTGCGTCAACCGTGCGCCAAAATGCATAATTATGACAAACTTCCTCGAAAGATTTTCATCATTCGAGTCCCATAAATATTGGTATATAGTGCATAAAGGTCCTACAAAAGTATTCATCTAAATAAGTAATTACTAGTCATTAAAGTTTAAATGTTTTATTGAACGCGATCAATATTCAAGCCGGTGCTCCACATTCCAGTGTCCCTGGTGGATGGTCACTCCGTCACTCCGTCAGCCGGTATCGCTCTCGCAATCAAAGTCGATCGCGTGCAGATTATCTGCTTGTTGCCTTGTTCGTGGACGGTGATTGCTTGCGTGGGGTGCGCGTGCGCGTGGAGATTTGTTTGTAGGCCGCCAGTTTTGTAGGCTGACTGAAGTGGTGAAATAACTGAAAAAAATTGTAAAAGCAAGATGGGAAGTGAAACAAGCGGTTATAGTTACCCTTTTACGTTTGCGCTAATATGAGGCTTTCAAATCGACTGATGTGTATGGTAATATGTTTTAGCCATTGTATCCGATAGTATCTAATAATTTTAAACGCTGTCATCATCATCATCATTTCAGCTGAAAGATGTCCACTGCTGAACATAGGATTAAAAGCTGTAGTTATTTTTATTAAGTATAACCCCGTTTATTGTGTTTCGAAATAAACCTTTATTAATTATTTATTAGGTATTCACATGACTTACAAACGTTTTAATTTTTCCTCAAAAAGCATTTAGGTAGTCTTCTCGTGCTAAGAACTCAAGACTATGATCGACCTCGTTGCACAACCACCCTAAGGAGGGTATTACACTATTATATATGTCTAGGATCATACATAGGATCCTATCTCTTATCTCTATATATGAACTCTAAAATCCTATCTGTGTATTATCTACATTATCGTATTAACGTATTAACGTATGTATGTTTATATATAGGTTTATGTATAGTATTTATTATAGTAATATTATCTTGTATATATTTATGTTTTAATCTAATAGCATGATGTACACCGCAGACTACCCCCTTTTTTATTCTGTTTCTTCAGTCCATCCAAAGGTTGTCTGGTAGATATCGCTGTCAGCGATAAGACCGCCTTTGTACCCGTATAAATAAGTTTTTCTTGTAAATGTGTATAATTTTATGGTGTACAATAAAGTATATTCTATTCTATTATCTTCGGCAGTGTGTACAGCAGTGTTCCCAACAATAATTTAGGAATTCCACATCCAATAAGCATATTGTGAACTTCGTCAAAATTTCGTTATACTTACTTTATTCGTTCAATAAAACCGTTACAACAATTATATGCTTTAGAATTTAGAAAATGGCAAAACTGAAAAGGCAAAATTACATAATTTTATGTGTGTGGACGGATTTTGTATCAGGAAATTGGTAATTCGATATAGCAAGATTCAATATGGCAAGACCAGCAGCCTAATTGTGTAAGTAAATTCGGCAAGGCGAAGGATTTCATCCCATCAATCGACCAATCACGTGCGAGATGAAAGACGCGTTGTGGATTTCCGTCTATGTGATTGGTCGATTGATAGATTCAAATCCTTCGCCTTGCCGAATTCGCTTACGCAATAACGCTGCAGTTATACCATGAATTATTAAAACTATCATAGTGCGACAGTGAAAAAGGGGTCAGAGCTATTTGTCTTGTATAGCTCCGTCCTGCTCCTGTTTCTATGATCCTATTCTAACAACAAATGTCAATAATCTTTTATCAAAGAAGATATGATTCATATGTTTATATAACACTATCATATAAATAAGACTCATAGATCTGTGATCCTAGATATATGATAGTGTAATACCCCCTTAGGGCGTAGTAGGCAAAGCAAAGTAAAACAAATATTGGTTCCGTGAGAAGATAATAAGCTGCGACTTATAGCACTGATGCCAATCACTCGGCCATTGCGGCAGTCTAGCTGTCAAACGAACATTGAACGACATGGCGATAATAATCTTTCATAAAATGCCGCAATGTGCGCCATGGATGAATATTGTGTAGGCAATACAATCTACATGTTAGGTACTGGTCCTAAGACTTGATCTTATCCCATCATCTTAAGACGAAGACTAACGCCAACGACCTTGATGGAACAAAACGCGCACTCGTTTTATACCCGCGCGACCCAAAATTTAGTAGTATTTTGTACTTTCCTTATTATTCTATGACTTTAAAAAAAACAACTTCAGATCAAAATGTAGATAATTAAATTGTCTTTGAGATGGTCTCGATTTCATTCAAATACGTCCAGCGGTTTTGGTGCGATTGTCGTGTTTTTGTCCGTTTTAGACATAGCTTTACTAATTAATTACACCATGGTATACGAATAAAACTCAAAATTTTCTCAGATCGAATTGTTAAAAAAATTGTCTTATGTAACATATATTTTTTCCAAAAAATTACAACTAGCCGTTTAGACATGATTCTCATTTTAAAATCAGCTACTCAAGGGTATCTGCGCCTTAACTAAAAAGTTAAGTTGTTCGTTTGTATGTAAGCGGTAATCTCTGGAAAGATATGAGTGACATAGGCTCATTTTTATCCTGGGAAAATTTACTGATCCTGTAGGAAAGATTACAAGAACAAAGCTGCGGGCAAAAGCTTGTATGTTCATACTAAGCTGAATTTCACAATTCCACTTCAAAACGTTTTCCTGTTAATTTGGTTGTTACAATGATTTCCATTACAAAAGCCATAATTATAGTCCTCCCTGATATGTCATTTTCCACTAATGGTTCAACAGTGACCCAAATAATTCAGGTATGAATCTATATGTAGTGATTGGCTATTGATGGCTCGTCCAACACGCTTAGTTACCTTTCCATTTAACCAATATCTTATCAAGTTGTCAATATTTACATATCGAGGATACATAACATACATACAAAATGTTGAGAAAGGTCCAAGGTCTGTGCGATATAAATTATCATGGTCTTGTAGTTGTATTTTTTTTTAAATATTATTCTTAAGGATACACTAATCGACGGCACGAACTATTTTGTGCGCGGGGTTAAAATGCATGCCATATCAACCGACAACACGTGCGAAAGAGATAGATGCTGTGATGAGCAGTAAGAAGCTATAGTTCGCGTACGAATACACACTTTTGCAAATTTGTAGCGAAATGGATGATAATTTAGGACGAAACCGAACGCGCGAAATTTTATAAACAGACCTTTGGGTGTCTGGTTATTTGCGCCCAAATATGCGTAAAAATTAGTGTCGTAATGTGAAACTTTCGACGCTCATAACTTTCAAATATATATTTTTTTATACTTTTTTGTTTCCATACAGGCAAGGGCGTCGCCAGCCGATTGCCTAGGGGGGGCAAGTTGATATGGAGAATGAGAAAAGTATGAATAGTGAAGTAAGAATAGGAAAGTAAAGTCGAGAGCACATGAAGCTTTTCACTTGTAGTACGAGCCTTACATCTACAGCGATTGTAATAATATCGGTATAGTTTTCGCCAAACTTCTTGGCCGTCCCGAAGTTGGCTGCAATGTCTGCGCAGTAGTAAATCATACAAAAACAGTACCGATCCGTGCCTTGCGCAACGGAAAGCCAACTTCAGGGTGGCCCAGAAGTTTGGCGAGCACTATTCAGAGTCCAACGTGTAAAGCTACGCAACTCTACCGTACACGTTGTGCACGGAAGAGCGATCAAAATTTTCAACGCTTTTCCGTGTCGGGAAAGAACTCTCGGGGACTTCAACTCGCACCCTGGTATGTCTTTTTGTTGTGAACTTTTAGATTTCTGTCACGAACAAAAGTGGATATGTGCGGACATTGAAAAATTAGGGCTACATTCGAATAGCTATACCTTTGTCAGTGACGCGCACGGTTGTAGGCGATGGCTTGACCATTGCCTCGTCACACAAGCTGCCTACGACACTATTTTAATGTAACGATAAAGTGACAACCCCCCAAATGTCAGTTTAGTCCACGAAATAAAAAATCACATTATAGATAATATGTTACCACCATGACATGACTTACTGTTCTACCTACACTGTTACTATAACTAAAATATTGGAGCACGCGAAATATTGATCATCTCAAGATTGACGTCGATAGAACGATCGTGGGTAAATATATCCAAACATATAAAAATAAAGCGCAGGTAAATTGATATGAGCAGTAACCATTCAAAGTATTTTTACTCACAGTTTTGTTCGCTACCAATCATCTTCTTTACGATCGGTTTTTTCGTAACACTATAAATTACTAAAAGTAGGTGAACAAAAGCGAAAATTAATTAATTTTATAAACATGTAAACATCACCCATTTAAAATTAATGCACGGAAACAAAACAAATTAATCTCGCAATAAAAAGTCTAGTGGAATCCTATAAAAAAAGTGTTTTTTTTTTATAGAATTCCATTTTTAAATGACATAATATATTTATTGTTTTACTAATTTATAAATGACCAGTGCGTAATACACCTAATGAGAC
Organism: Anorthoa munda; assembly: GCA_945859665.1. NCBI lineage: Eukaryota > Metazoa > Arthropoda > Insecta > Lepidoptera > Noctuidae > Anorthoa > Anorthoa munda. The sequence continues at coordinate 40,660,675 of OX243897.1, read as the reverse complement.
AATACTTAGTATATCAACCTTTTTCGCGTTGCTCTAAAAAATAAGCCGGTACGGTAGGCAGGAGGACAAGGCAGGAACCCTACACATCAAAGCAAGTACCTAAATAAAGATCGAGTTACGCAATTCTATAAAGAAATTTTATATTTACCCTCCGTGGTTGTAAAATTTCCTAAGAGTGTTATTTAATATTGATAATAAAGTAAGAGAGGGCTGTTTATCTTTACGATGGAAAATGTGTAAAAGCCCCCGCGGCATCTGAAAGCGGTTACTAAACTGGCCTAAACTTTACTGTTTTGCAGCCACTATACAAACAACTAACGGAAAAGGCAATTTCCCTGATATAACTCACTATACAATATCTTCTCACGTTTAGCGCCGGTTTTCTTCAACGCTTACGTTCATGAATAAATATAGAAGTAGGTACTTTAGATAATAGGAAAACATGTGACGTACAGAACGAGCTTGTCAATGTTTTACATTACGCTGATGTACCGCGGAGCCATATTTCTACTTAAAAGTTACATTACTTGTAGATCGCATGTAGATACTACTCGCTTTTAACAAAGTCGTTATACAGGCTTTCGGCGATGGTTTCATTCAAGTCAACCAGTAAACTGTAAAATGAATATTTCAATGACTAGGTACTGAATGGATAAAATACTCAACCATCATCATTATCATATCACACACTTCGAAAACGTTTCATTTTGTTATGATGAAATCTTACGATATATTTTTCACTTAGAACATCTGAAAACAAAACTTATTCATTCTTCTTATTCATCTCAGTACGGTAACTATCCTGAGTGATCGAAAGTTAACCGAAAATCGAAGTAGATCGAAAATGAAACTAATTCACGGCATAAAAAAATAATTTGTTTAGAAACTAGCGGCCCTTATTTAATTTCTACTCATTAATGTCAGACTTAATTTTATCGATTGCATTTATTTTATTGTTGATTTCATATTTAACATAATAAAAGTTCATGTACTATGTGTATGAATACTGTTATATTTAAATATATTACGTTTATATTCATAAAACATTTATTTAAACCCATTAGTAAAAATAAATTCAGGAGTCATGTCACATCGTGACATGAATCACTTATGATGGAGCCTTACCTACAACACTATGCTCCGCGCTTGCAACATTTAAAAAAAATAAGGTCAATAGCAGCTGTCAGTTTAGTCCACGAAATTAAAAATCACAGTATAGGAAAATAATATCATTTAAATTTTATTACATTTATATGAGATACAATGACTTTCCGGAGAATATGAAACAGGCCCTGGTTGAAAAACTTATAGTTAGGGTTCTATGGTTAAGGTGATAGGGAATCTAAAACATCCAACAAATATTTTGCAAACTGTACCTAGATATAAAAAGCTTTTTACAAAAAAATACTACCGACTTCCAAATGAAAAGACTACGAAGTGAAAAATAACTTTATTTTTGGAAGTCGGTGTCTATAACGTAAATAAAAAGCTTTTTTGCAAAAAAATACTACCGACTTCCAATTAAGAAAACTAGAAAGTGAAAAATAACTTTATTTTTGGAAGTCGGTGTCTTTGGTAGGTACCAAATTACTAAGTTATGGACACCGACTTCCAAAAATAAAGTTATTTTTCACTTTCTAGTTTTCTTAATTGGAAGTCGGTAGTATTTTTTTGCAAAAAAGCTTTTTATTTTTCACTTTTTAGTTGTACCTACCTAATAGGGAAGTAGTTAAGTAAGTACCTATAACGACAGAATAGATTACCCGAATAACATGAAAAATGAATATAACCGGTGAAATGAGAGATCTGCATACCCCTTTCGAGCGTACTGGCGTGATGTTATGTTATGAAATAGTATAAACAATAAACAGACATGCGATTGCAGCAATCCCGAGAGATTTGCCGTTATTTATTGAAGAGTTCTGTTGTATATCTCCGAAGTTCTTTATCAGATCTTCACCAAATTAAAATGGGACCAATTTCGGAATATAATCTTTCAAACAAAAAAAGAATTTTCAAAATCGGTCCACAATTGACGGAGATATCGGTGAACATACATAAAAAAAAAAAAAAAAAAAAAAACATACATAATGTCGAACATAGAACCTCCTCCTTTTTTGGTAGTCGGTTAAAAATAGAAATACTTTCAGGGGAATAAATACACCATGCTTTTTTTTATTTTTCTTTACATAGTAAGTCCCTACGTTCTTAATACTTAATGATATTGTAATACTGCAAAAGCAACATCTTTTTGAGAGCAGATTTATGCATAATTCGTGCCTAACTCCTGAAAAAATGTTGAATGGCGATGAAAAGACACGTTGTATAAATATATTGCATACCATAATTAGACATTGTTTAGACCAATTCTAATTATATTTCTTAAATTAAACCAACAATACCCGCTTAAGGTAGTTAGATGTTGTAAGCCGATTTTTAACAAGTACGGCTAATTGTAAATGAAGCAAAGTTACGAACAAAAAGAACGAACGAAAACGCTTATGTAAACAAGATGCCCGCTGTTGTGTGGAGAGAATAGCTGCAAAGAGCGGTTAATTAACAAGCTAGTGTTGCCAGTGTTGGCTGTCTGCGCCGCCTTTGCAATTCAGACACCTAACCTGACAACTGTTCACGCTAGATCCCTGCAATCGTACTGTCCGTGCCAAAAAAAAAAACTAGTGGGCTAACTTTTATCTCGTTTACTGTAACCATTTGCTTGTTTTCAAGCCTTTGATAGACTCTTTCAGGTTTTACTGTTTCAGTCATTCAGTTTAGGAGAATGTAACCATTACTTCTATTTTAGCCGCTTATGGTCGCTATACAGGGTGTCTGACAAAAACGCGAAAAAAAATACAATGAATTCAGACATAATTCTGGACCCCTTAGTGTTGGATTTTTTTTAGGATTTATCCTAACTTTTGTTTTTTTTTACTGTGATTTGTTCAAAAACGTTATTACTATGTAGCTTTATAAGATATTTAAGAAATATTAAATTTAAAATAATAATCGTAAAAGTGCGCGCGACGCCTCTTATTACCCGACTGCCGAAGGAGGGTAATGTGTTTATCAGTCTATGTATGTATGTATGTAAGTATGTATGTATGTATGTATGTATGTATGTATGTTTGTTCCTATGTGGCGTTCCAGAGACCAAACGCGTTTGCCGATTTTGATGATTCATACGTCAATCGATTTGTCTTAACCCTGCGTGTGTCACTGGCTATATTAAAATTGGAAATTAGAAAAATGGCGCATTTTGGGCGCCATATTGTGGGGGACATATTTTTTTTTTATTTCCAAACCCATCGTGTGGGGTATCAAAATAAAGGGTTTTAAGAGGTGATTTCAAAAATATATAACACTTATATGTTTAAATGTACCGAAATCTAAAAAAAAAATAACTAAAAAGTTATAAATAAAAAAAGTTAATTAAAAAAATCAAAAAACCCGACTGCTTAAAAAGCGAACTAAAAGGCCGCAAACAAGAAGAAAATCATGATGAGCAGACGAAGGATACATCTGGTTTTGGTCAGCCAGCTCGCGATTATGAGCTTGTGTTTTTTTTTTATATTTATAACTTATTAGTTATTTTTAAAATTTTATTTAGGTACATTTAAACATATTAGTGTTATATATTTTTGAATTCGGCTCTTAAAACCCTTCATTTTGATAACCCACACGATGGGTATGGAAGAAAAAAAAAATTTTGTCCTCCACAATATGGCGCCCAAAAGCCGCCATTTTTCTATTTTTCAATTTTAATGCAGTTAGTGACACTTGCAGGGTTAAGCCAAATCGATTGACGTATGAATCGGCCAACGAGTTTGGTCTCTAGAACGCTACATAAAAACAAACATACATAGACTGATAAACACATTACCCTCCTTCGGCAGTCGGGTAAAAAGAGTGAATATTTACCGAACTTTTTAAATAAATTAAAATATGGGTCTATAAAAACAGGGTCAGGGACTGCTGGCTGACCTGAATTAGATTGTTGTAGGACACTATACTATTTCCCATTTTGCATAAAAAAACAGCAATGAAAATAAAACTTAAAAGCGCTAACTATCAGCTGCTTAGCTAAAGTTAACGATGTTCAACGCCGCCGCGCGCCGGCTTGTATCCTAAAAAAGTTAATTAAAAAAATCAAAAAACCCGACTGCTTAAAAAGCGAACTAAAAGGCCGCAAACAAGAAGAAAATCATGCTGTGCAGTCGGAGGATACGGCCAGTGGTTTTGGTCAGCCAGCTCGTGAATACGTATCCTCCGACTGCACAGCATGATTTTCTTCTTGTTTGCGGCCTTTTAGTTCGCTTTTTAAGCAGTCGGGTTTTTTGATTTTTTTAATTAACTTTTTTTATTTATAACTTTTTAGTTATTTTTTTTTTAGATTTCGGTACATTTAAACATATAAGTGTTATATATTTTTGAAATCACCTCTTAAAACCCTTTATTTTGATACCCCACACGATGGGTTTGGAAATAAAAAAAAAATATGTCCCCCACAATATGGCGCCCAAAATGCGCCATTTTTCTAATTTCCAATTTTAATATAGCCAGTGACACACGCAGGGTTAAGACAAATCGATTGACGTATGAATCATCAAAATCGGCAAACGCGTTTGGTCTCTGGAACGCCACATAGGAACAAACATACATACATACATACATACATACATACATACTTACATACATACATACATAGACTGATAAACACATTACCCTCCTTCGGCAGTCGGGTAATAAGAGGCGTCGCGCGCACTTTTACGATTATTATTTTAAATTTAATATTTCTTAAATATCTTATAAAGCTACATAGTAATAACGTTTTTGAACAAATCACAGTAAAAAAAAACAAAAGTTAGGATAAATCCTAAAAAAAATCCAACACTAAGGGGTCCAGAATTATGTCTGAATTCATTGTATTTTTTTTCGCGTTTTTGTCAGACACCCTGTATAGCGACCATAAGCGGCTAAAATAGAAGTAATGGTTACATTCTCCTAAACTGAATGACTGAAACAGTAAAACCTGAAAGAGTCTATCAAAGGCTTGAAAACAAGCAAATGGTTACAGTAAACGAGATAAAAGTTAGCCCACTAGTTTTTTTTTTTGGCACGGACAGTACGATTGCAGGGATCTAGCGTGAACAGTTGTCAGGTTAGGTGTCTGAATTGCAAAGGCGGCGCAGACAGCCAACACTGGCAACACTAGCTTGTTAATTAACCGCTCTTTGCAGCTATTCTCTCCACACAACAGCGGGCATCTTGTTTACATAAGCGTTTTCGTTCGTTCTTTTTGTTCGTAACTTTGCTTCATTTACAATTAGCCGTACTTGTTAAAAATCGGCTTACAACATCTAACTACCTTAAGCGGGTATTGTTGGTTTAATTTAAGAAATATAATTAGAATTGGTCTAAACAATGTCTAATTATGGTATGCAATATATTTATACAACGTGTCTTTTCATCGCCATTCAACATTTTTTCAGGAGTTAGGCACGAATTATGCATAAATCTGCTCTCAAAAAGATGTTGCTTTTGCAGTATTACAATATCATTAAGTATTAAGAACGTAGGGACTTACTATGTAAAGAAAAATAAAAAAAAGCATGGTGTATTTATTCCCCTGAAAGTATTTCTATTTTTAACCGACTACCAAAAAAGGAGGAGGTTCTATGTTCGACATTATGTATGTTTTTTTTTTTTTTTTTTTTTTTATGTATGTTCACCGATATCTCCGTCAATTGTGGACCGATTTTGAAAATTCTTTTTTTGTTTGAAAGATTATATTCCGAAATTGGTCCCATTTTAATTTGGTGAAGATCTGATAAAGAACTTCGGAGATATACAACAGAACTCTTCAATAAATAACGGCAAATCTCTCGGGATTGCTGCAATCGCATGTCTGTTTATTGTTTATACTATTTCATAACATAACATCACGCCAGTACGCTCGAAAGGGGTATGCAGATCTCTCATTTCACCGGTTATATTCATTTTTCATGTTATTCGGGTAATCTATTCTGTCGTTATAGGTACTTACTTAACTACTTCCCTATTAGGTAGGTACAACTAAAAAGTGAAAAATAAAAAGCTTTTTTGCAAAAAAATACTACCGACTTCCAATTAAGAAAACTAGAAAGTGAAAAATAACTTTATTTTTGGAAGTCGGTGTCCATAACTTAGTAATTTGGTACCTACCAAAGACACCGACTTCCAAAAATAAAGTTATTTTTCACTTTCTAGTTTTCTTAATTGGAAGTCGGTAGTATTTTTTTGCAAAAAAGCTTTTTATTTACGTTATAGACACCGACTTCCAAAAATAAAGTTATTTTTCACTTCGTAGTCTTTTCATTTGGAAGTCGGTAGTATTTTTTTGTAAAAAGCTTTTTATATCTAGGTACAGTTTGCAAAATATTTGTTGGATGTTTTAGATTCCCTATCACCTTAACCATAGAACCCTAACTATAAGTTTTTCAACCAGGGCCTGTTTCATATTCTCCGGAAAGTCATTGTATCTCATATAAATGTAATAAAATTTAAATGATATTATTTTCCTATACTGTGATTTTTAATTTCGTGGACTAAACTGACAGCTGCTATTGACCTTATTTTTTTTAAATGTTGCAAGCGCGGAGCATAGTGTTGTAGGTAAGGCTCCATCATAAGTGATTCATGTCACGATGTGACATGACTCCTGAATTTATTTTTACTAATGGGTTTAAATAAATGTTTTATGAATATAAACGTAATATATTTAAATATAACAGTATTCATACACATAGTACATGAACTTTTATTATGTTAAATATGAAATCAACAATAAAATAAATGCAATCGATAAAATTAAGTCTGACATTAATGAGTAGAAATTAAATAAGGGCCGCTAGTTTCTAAACAAATTATTTTTTTATGCCGTGAATTAGTTTCATTTTCGATCTACTTCGATTTTCGGTTAACTTTCGATCACTCAGGATAGTTAGGGTACGACACTATTTTAATGTAACGATAAAGTGACAACCCCCCAAATGTCAGTTTAGTCCACGAAATAAAAAATCACATTATAGATAATATGTTACCACCATGACATGACTTACTGTTCTACCTACACTGTTACTATAACTAAAATATTGGAGCACGCGAAATATTGATCATCTCAAGATTGACGTCGATAGAACGATCGTGGGTAAATATATCCAAACATATAAAAATAAAGCGCAGGTAAATTGATATGAGCAGTAACCATTCAAAGTATTTTTACTCACAGTTTTGTTCGCTACCAATCATCTTCTTTACGATCGGTTTTTTCGTAACACTATAAATTACTAAAAGTAGGTGAACAAAAGCGAAAATTAATTAATTTTATAAACATGTAAACATCACCCATTTAAAATTAATGCACGGAAACAAAACAAATTAATCTCGCAATAAAAAGTCTAGTGGAATCCTATAAAAAAAGTGTTTTTTTTTTATAGAATTCCATTTTTAAATGACATAATATATTTATTGTTTTACTAATTTATAAATGACCAGTGCGTAATACACCTAATGAGACAATACTTAGTATATCAACCTTTTTCGCGTTGCTCTAAAAAATAAGCCGGTACGGTAGGCAGGAGGACAAGGCAGGAACCCTACACATCAAAGCAAGTACCTAAATAAAGATCGAGTTACGCAATTCTATAAAGAAATTTTATATTTACCCTCCGTGGTTGTAAAATTTCCTAAGAGTGTTATTTAATATTGATAATAAAGTAAGAGAGGGCTGTTTATCTTTACGATGGAAAATGTGTAAAAGCCCCCGCGGCATCTGAAAGCGGTTACTAAACTGGCCTAAACTTTACTGTTTTGCAGCCACTATACAAACAACTAACGGAAAAGGCAATTTCCCTGATATAACTCACTATACAATATCTTCTCACGTTTAGCGCCGGTTTTCTTCAACGCTTACGTTCATGAATAAATATAGAAGTAGGTACTTTAGATAATAGGAAAACATGTGACGTACAGAACGAGCTTGTCAATGTTTTACATTACGCTGATGTACCGCGGAGCCATATTTCTACTTAAAAGTTACATTACTTGTAGATCGCATGTAGATACTACTCGCTTTTAACAAAGTCGTTATACAGGCTTTCGGCGATGGTTTCATTCAAGTCAACCAGTAAACTGTAAAATGAATATTTCAATGACTAGGTACTGAATGGATAAAATACTCAACCATCATCATTATCATATCACACACTTCGAAAACGTTTCATTTTGTTATGATGAAATCTTACGATATATTTTTCACTTAGAACATCTGAAAACAAAACTTATTCATTCTTCTTATTCATCTCAGTACGGTAAGCCGATCAAGATTCATTGAATTAAATATGAATTGTTATAGGCTTGCTAAACGCTTCTTAATTGCCATAACCAGCCTGCAGTAAACAGTGAATACGGACTTCATACGGCTTTTTTTTAATGTTGTATCAGCAAAGTGCTTAGATAGTTGGATTACTTTTATGTTTTCTGTGGCGAGAAAGGGCCTCTAACGTGATTGTGACTTCAAAGCTTACGACCGCCGGTAATTTAATATAACTCGCAGAGGCCTATTCAGCTTGATTCAATTTACAATGCGATTTCTCAATGTTACTTCCGCAGAGGTCGCCTATGTGGAGAAATACTTTCAGGGGAATAAATACACCATGTCTTTTTTATTTTTCTTTACATGGTAAGTACCTACGTTCTTTATACTTAATTATATTTTAATACTGAAAAAACAACATCTTTTTGAGAGCAGATTTTGCATAATTCGCACCTAACTCCTGAAAATATTTTGAATGGCGATAAAAAGAGACGTCTAAATATATTGCATAGCATAATTAGCTAGCTAGCTTGAAATTAAACCAACAATACCCGCTTAAGGTAGTTAGATATTGTATGCCGATTTTTAACAAGTACGGCTAATTGTAAATGAAGCAAAGTTAACAAAAAGAACGAACGAAAACACTTATGTAAACAAGATGCCCGCTGTTGTGTGGAGAGAATAGCTGCGAAGAGACGTTAATTAACAAGCTAGTGTTGCCAGTGTTGGCTGTCTGCGCCGCCTTTGCAATTCAGCCACCTAACCTGACAACTGTTCACGCTAGATCCCTGCAATCGTACTGTCCGTGCCAAAAAAAAGTTCTAGTGGTGCTAACTTTTATCTCGTTTACTTTAACATTTGTTTGTTTTCAAGTCTTTGATAGACTTTTTCAGGTTCTACTGTTTCAGTCATTCAGTTTAGGATAATGTAACCATTACTTGTATTTTAGCCGCTTATGGTCGCTATACAGGGTGTGTCTGACAACTGAATAAAATTTAAATGATAATATTTCCTAGTTAATAAGTGGTACCGTTGCACCGAAAAGTCAGACCATGTCACGTTGACATGACTTGACTTTTCGTTTATTTGTATTTTATCAAGATTATGTTTGTTTTGACAGTTCATCAAAAACTGCTAAATCCGATTAGATTGTTTTTGTTTCGTTTATCGGGTGATTCTGTGATTAAGAAAATACTCGTGTGAGTTGTTAGATACCTACTATTGTTAGTAGTTTAAGTTTTCTGCTCTTTATCTATGTTGTGTAGTATAACACAATGTGGGTGTCCTAGGCCCAATCCTTCGGGTAATTCCGGCGTGATTATGTTATGATATAGTTCTCCCTCGCCAAACTTCTTGGCCGCCCTGAAGTTGGCTACAATGGCTGTGCAGTAGTAAATCTCATACAAAAACAGCACCGATCCGTGTTCCGTGCCTCGCGTATCGGAAAGCTAACTTCAGGACGGCCAAGAAGTTTGGTGAGAACTTTATCTCCGTTCGTACTTCAGACATTCTTCATTCTCAAGTGAACTGCGTCCTGTAATACAGGCTCGGCTTAGCTCAGGCGCAGTTGCTCATTTTCTATTCGTGTGCATAATTACATTTCATGGATTTAATAATTAATTATAATGTTCATTTTGTACAATTTTATGGATAAATAAATATTATTTATTCCTCAGAAGCAATAAAAGTATTGAATTACTAGAAGAAAATATTTCTGTTACTTCATTCTACGAGTATCAGCAGTATTATATAGTCAGCACTAGTCAGGAGCGCATAGCCGGTGGTGTTCCGCAAAAATGCATACTTACTATTTCTGACTCCAATAATCATCAGAGCCTCAAAAGGATGTCCCGGAAAGGTTTTCAAAAATGTATATCATATTCATGAGTAAGTAAGCATTTATTTTTCTGATTGCCTTGTCCTGAGTTAGTGTCCTTCGTCGATAGTCATGACGGTGGAGTCGGGCTCGTAGTCCCAGTCGAGCGCTCGCGTGCGCAGCATCTGCTTATACATGAAGGCTGACTTGCGCGGCGTGCGCGTGCGCTCATCGCTCTCGTAGTCCACCTCGTAAAGGCCGAACCGCTCGCTGAAACGAATCAAAGTCATTATTTAACCAAATGAGAATAGCACGGTAACCGGTGCGAGCCGTCGTATTGTCGAAATCTCCACGTTCGGCTCTGAGACATTCATACAAATCGCTGGGCTGAAACTTTATGTGCGTTGGTAGTTATTTTACACTAGCTCCTGCCAGCGGCCTCGCACGCGTGATAAGTGTTTTATCATCCCAAGGGAACATTATACCGGGATAAAAAGTAGCCTATGTGCTATTCCAGACTATAATCTATCTCTGTGCCATATTTCATACAGCCAGTTCAGCCATTCTGGCGTGATTGAGTAACAAACATACATCCATTCATCCAAACTTTCGCATTTATAATATTAATAAGATAGATACAAATAGAAAGTTACTTAATTACCCTAGACTTGACACTTGACTTGAAAAGTGACATAGAGGGGATTTCTTATTTTTAAACACAAAAACTTACGTATATCCTTGCATCCATTCGAAGTTATCCATAAGACTCCAGACAGTGTAAGCTCGAATGTCAGAGCCTTCATCTATCACGTCTAGAACAGCGCTCAGGTATTTTCGTACATAAGAGATCCGTTCATCATCATCTAAACCACCGTAAGTCGAGTAGCCGTTCTCAGTGATGATCACTGCAGGGTTGTTGTAATCCTGTCTGATCTGCGTCAGGAGCTTGTAGAAGCCCAATGGAATAACCTGTAGAAATAAAAATGCAACCGTTTAGTGCCTACCTACAGACGGATCGGAATATTTCTTGGCTAAAAATGTAAAAAAAATACCTTTAGAAAACTTGACACGCCATGTTCCCAGTCATCAGGTTGATAGTGCACATTTCCCAGGTCGTCGTAGAATGATGGCACATCATACTTGCCCACTACGGACTCATTTCTATACACCAAATAAGTTGAATAGTGATTAAGACCATAAAAATCGGAGGTCCCCTTAACGTAGTCCACTTCTTCCGGTGTAAATTCAGGCAACCGTGATCTGAAGAAACCTTGTTCTGCACTTTTGGCAGCTACTTTTTCTTTTACGATGGGTGGGAAGTCTCCGGTGTCGGAAAATATCGGATGTGCGTAAATACCCCACTGGAATTGATAATATCGCGGTTAGGTTTTCAAAAAATTAAAAAAAAAATACTTACCTGTTTGTTCACTTAAGTTAGCAATACTTGCCTCAAACTGATTCGCTTCTTTGGCAGCCACGATATCAGTCTCTGTTTCTGGTTCATAAAATTGAGCACTTAGAGATATGAAGATAGAACCATTGTATTTCGGTCTAAATTCTTGGTCATAAATGTGGTAAGCCTTGGCGTGCGCCATTAAAAGGTTTTTGGCGCACAAATACTCAGCCACACCTTTGATATTCAGTGCAGGTGCTTTAGTATTCGCTCCATAGCCTTGATAGCAGACCTCTCTTGGCTCATTAATTGTAATCCAATACTTTACTCTATCTCCGTACAAACCAAAGGCGATGCGTGCATAATCTGCGAACCAGTCAACTACGTGCGGGTTGGTCCATCCTCCTAATTCCTGGAGCTTTTGCGGCAAGTCCCAGTGATACAGTGTTACCATCGGCTCAATGTTGTACTTAAGCATTTCGTCAATTAAATTGCTGTAATATTGAGCTCCAGGTTCGTTAATCTTATCGGGAAAACTAGTGGGCAGAATACGAGTCCATGATAAAGAAAATCTGTAGAAATCGAGACCTAATTCCCTCATCATTTCGACATCTCTTTTATACTTATTATATGAGTCACAAGCGACGTCTCCATTTGAGCAGTCGACTATCAAGCAAGGATCAGTGTGAGTCATATGGTCCCAGATGTTTTTGGATTTACCTGAAAGAGACAATTGTAATTGATTGATTGCAGTATATGTTATCGTTCTAACGTAATTTACACAATTTAGGAATAGGTCTCCTTACCGTCTGCATCCCAGCCTCCCTCTACCTGATATGATGCAGTAGATGTTCCAAACATAAAACCCTCAGGGAATTTTCTTACATCCTGCCGCTCAATTTGCGCTGTCTTGCATTCAGACAACGTGAATATCAGTAATCTGAAATCAAATAGAAAACAGAATGTAACAAGCGAACGAATAAAGTATTAAAATTTTATAGAAATTAAGATTTAAATTATCACGAGTGTAAATAAGTTAGCCCTTTACTTACATATAGCCTGCAGAATTTAGCAACATCCTGCTTTCTCTTAGGAGACTGACTACAGAAAATCAATCGAGAGCTAACATTTTATTAAAGATCTTATCTCTATCTAGGCGGGGTGATATTTGGACATTTGATGTAGATAATATGACAGGCGTTATGCAAACATCGTCAATTTTGATAACCATCAAAGTATCTGTAGGTACATATAAACCCGGCGTCACAAAAAACGCACCTTTTTCTATAACATCTCTTTCAAAATAATTTAAACCATATTTATTCAATGGTAAGAGTATGACTATGACTATGACTAATATATCTAACATTTGAAAGACATCTTAAGGTTTTTTTGGTTTTGTTAACCAAATGAAAGAAATACATTAAATTTTTCTTGCAAGAGTGTTCATGGCTCCTGCTGCCTGCGTATTTTAAATTTTTAACTACAATTTTTAACGGCTCGTGCTTTAAAGAATTTTGTTATTTATGAAATATAACAGTTGTTAATTTGTGGGGCAATAAACATAATTTCAGAGACAAAAAAAAATTTTTTTTTTCTTTCTTTTTCTAGATACCTATATTAATTGGCATGCATACGTTTATGGCTGGACATAGCTTGAAGATTATCGTTTCTACCCTGTACATGGCATGTAAAATTTTCCATATCGGTGGCATCATATTGCAAGTAATTGTTAGCTATAGAATTATACATTTTTGCGACATTTGCACAATGACTTAATGAAATTAACTTGTAATAAAACTTACAAGCTGATTGACCATCTCTGATCGTTTGGGATGTTACTATCCAAAATGAACTTATAAGCTATATAGGTACGGTCAAGTTAACCTGACCACAGATAATATAATACTAGCATAGCCTCATCACATACAAAGAAACTGTGCCGACGTAACTAGCGTTTTTCATCTGATTATACCGATTACTTTTTGTAAATCGATTGCTTTCGGTTCCATTACACGGTCATCACGATCACGATCACCATCTAAATCCGTAGAACGCAACGGAACAGAACCGAACGCGATCAATGTACAAAAAATAATCAGAATAATCGGTATAGAACGTCGGCACGGTTTCTTTTTATGGGATGAGACACCTCTGACCTGACTAAATAGTTAAAGCAATAGTAGGTTCACTCGTACCCAAACGCGCATTGGTTCATGGTTGCTGGAGAGAGTTTGTATTTGTATAGTTGATACCCGCGAGCTCAGTTCAAGCGAGAAGGAATCTATGCTTAGGTTTATCACTTTTATCACTTTATCTCTTTGGGTATCATTGATATCTTTAGTTGAAGTGGTTTTGATTATTTGCTTTTATCACGGTTAATCTTTGTTTGACAGTTCATCAAATAAAAAGTTAAGGCTCGATTAGATATTTATGTGATAAGGCCGATCTAGCAAACAAATAAATAAAATTTCATTGCCTATAAGCCAGTGTTCTTTAGCATTCACAACAGTCAACATTAAAGAAAAATGTTCTTAGGACTTTTGCTATGAACATGAATGTATTGCCGGATCGATGGCCCACGACATGGTCACAACCACAAGTTTTAGATGAAAAGATAAACTGTCAAGATTATTGTAAGCATTTATTTTATAAGTATGAGTATTCTATCGTATGTCATATGTTAGTGTCCTTCGTCGATAGTCATGACGGTGGTGTCGGGCTCGTAGTCCCAGTCGAGCGTGCGCGTGCGCAACATCTGCTTGTACACGAAGGCAGACTTGCGCGGCGTGCGCGTGCGCTCATCGCTCTCGTAGTCCACCTCGTACAGACCGAACCGCTCGCTAAAACGAATAAAAAAGTAAAATCGAAAAAGTACGTCTAGAAAATAGATGGGCTTTATTGAATAAAGTTTTAACAAAGCTTCCGTTAAATCGGTACCTCGTTGACTCATATCTAGGTACTTTAATTTTCGCGTAGAAACGCAATCAAATGGTAAAAAATTAAAGGAAGGTTACGTTACATGTTCATCTCATATTTTATACACTGTACACAATAAAATCATATCAATGACAGTTACACGAAAAACATATCTCAGATATTCAGTATTTCATGAATATCTCACACATTTTTCAGTTATAACACTTCACTAAAACAAGTCTCAGGACTCTGACTGACTGTGTGATATGTGATAGCATAAAAACTCAATCCAGGGGATCCGATCGGCACAAATCATATTTATTAGGTAGTTTTAAAAACTCACGTATATCCTCGCATCCACTCGAAGTTATCCATAAGACTCCAGATAGAGTATGCTCTGACGTCAGAACCCTCATCTATCGCATCAAGCATGGCGTTGAGGTATCGTCTATGAAAAGAGATTCGGTCATCGTCTTCAAGACCGCCACGGTTTGAGAAGCCATTCTCGGTGATGTACACCGCAGGGTTGTTATAATCCTCCCTGATCTTGGTCAGAATTTTGTGGAAACCCCATGGAACAACCTGTGGTATGTAGAAATTAGTTATTCAAAAAATATTCAATCTTCTGGATTGGATCTCTTGCTTTTTTAGAACCTAACGAGAAAATACCTTAAGGAAACCCGACGCAGACTTTTCCCAGTCATCAGGTTGATAGTGTACATTTCCTAGGTCGTCGTAGAATGATGGAATTTCATAAAGGCCAACTACTGAGTCATTTCTATACACCAAATTAGTGGAATAGTGATTGAGGCCAAAGAAATCAGATGAACCCTTGACAAACTCTATTTCTTCCGGTGTGAATTCAGGTAGCCGCGATCTGAAGAAACCTTGTTCTGCACTTTTGGCTGCTACTTTTTCTTTAACGACTGGTGGGAAGTCTCCGGTGTTGGAAAATATCGGATGAGAATAAATACCCCACTGGAATAAACAATATCAGCATTATAATCATCATTGTATTCTATAGTGCAGTCACTAAACAATTTTGTACAGTTTAATTTTCATACCTCAAACTGGTTGCCTTCTTCGGCAGCTTCAATTTCACTTTCGGTTTCAGGTTCAAAAAGTTCTGCGCTCAGAGCTATAAAGATAGAACCATTGTATTTTGGTCTAAATTCTTGATCATAAACATGGTAACCCTTTGCGTGAGCCATTATAAGGTTTTTGGCGCACAAATATTCACCTACACCTTTGACATTCACTCGAGGTGCTTTCGTATCCGCTCCGTAACCTTGATAGCAGATCTCTCTTGGTTCATTTATTGTTATCCAATACTTTACTCTATCTCCGTAAAGTCCATAGACGACGCGCGCATAATCCGCAAACCAGTCGGCTATATCTGGGTTTGCCCATCCTCCCAGGTCTTGTAATCTTTGTGGCAAGTCCCAGTGATACAGTGTAACCATTGGCTCAATGTTATATTTTAACAATTCGTCAATTAAATTGCTGTAATATTGAGCTCCAGCTTCATTAATCTTATCAGGAAAACTGGTAGGTAGAATACGAGACCATGATAAAGAAAATCTGTAGAAATCAATTCCTAATTCCCTCATCATCTCAACATCTCTTTTATATTTGTGGTACGAGTCCCCAGCGACGTCGCCATTCGAGCAGTCGTCTGTCGAACAAGGATCTGTGTGAGTCATGTAATCCCAGATGTTTTCCGATTTACCTGGAAACAGTTGTACATTAATTTAATTAATTATTGCAGAATAATTAGGCGTTAATTCTGCATACAATTAATATATGTTATGATGTGCTTACCGTCTGCATCCCAGCCCCCTTCGATTTGGTATGCCGCAGTAGATGTACCAAACAAAAAGCCTTCAGGGAATTTTCTTACATCATGTCGCTCAGTTTGCGTTGTCTTACACTCAGACAACGTTAATAATAGCACTGCTCTGAAAACAAATATGAAATATATATACACTTTAAGAAATAGAAGTTTTGAGAAGGTTATAATTTAAAATAAATTTAATTAACCCTCAACTTACATACAGCCTGCAAACGGCAACATCCTCGCTCGTCCGCTTAGCTTACTGACTGGCAACGAAATATCAATCTTTAAACATATATTGAAGATCTTATCTTCATCTTGGTATGTGTCGGGTGAAAAATATGGCTTTTGGTTAAGATAATAAACAAATGGTTTGCAAACGTCGCAGATTTCGATAACTATTAGCGTATAAGTTTTGTATTTCTAGTAAAATTTTCTAGATCAATAGCAAGCTATCATAATCTGCCCACTATAACGTTATTAAAATTTTGCGAGGCAAATTTTCGATTTCATCAATCGAGAAAGAAAGCGCTACTTTTTAAGCGACTGCTAGGAAAGGGTTATGTTTTTCACGCGTATCGAACGATCTCAAACCTAATCCTTCAAAAACGCAGTCGTGCACTTTTCACCTGCGAAACAGACAAGCGGGCCGATCCCACTCAACATCTCGTGGCAGGGTGTGTCATTCATCCACAGCCCCCATCGAAAATATCTGGGTATTACATTGGATAGGTCCCTAAACTATAGGATGAACTGCGAGAATGATAAAAAGAAGAGGCGCACTAGGAATAACCTACTGAGCCGCCTTATATCCACCAGATGGCGTCTCCCCAAGCCGCAGGGCTTGGGGAGACGCCACGTTACTATCTGGTATCCGCAAACAACTGAAATGGCGCTTTGCTTCTACGCTGGTGAATATGCAAATGCATGTCCAGTACGGAGTCCCTCCGCCTACTCCAACCTAGTGGATCCTCTAGTGGCTCTTAATGAGACGTGTCGATTTCCATTTCCATTGGCTGTCTGAAACCGACCCCGGTATGAATGCTGTATACACTAATCCCCAGAAATTCGGAGATTATGGGGAGCCGCATAGAAAGATCGAGAGCTGAAAATGACCCACGTTACCCAATTCACGGCCGCGACTCATGCAGTGCCTCGGAGACTTAAAAGCCGTAAAAGTTTCCTAGTATGCGTGGGCCCATCCCATGGTAATACCACCTCGAAGAGATGCGACCTTGCGACCACCTAATCATTTCATGGGGCCATCGGAGAGCCTTGGGCATGCCTTGTCATGACTGTCTTGGAAAACTCTAAACAGACTCCGCAATCAGGTGGGTCGCAGTAAAGATATGAGACAACCTCCATAGGTGGAAGGCTCTCGGATGGTACCGATGTCCAGTGTGCGGCGTCTCGCCGCAGACCAAGGCTCACCTTTTTGTCTTGTACCTCATGTCTTTGTCCTGTAACCTGTACATGTGATATGAGGACCTTATGGCTGCGTCGGCGAGGGGTGTTGCCGTGGCTGAATACTGGGCCAACCATAACATTTGAAAATTGTATTTGCAATTAACACGCTAAGAAGAAGAAGGATTACAATATACAACAGATTTTTTTCAATATGTTTTAGTTTAGGTTTCTGAAAACTGAGACCAAGGGTGAAAGTTTCGTTTCAGTTTCGGTTTCAGCAGAAAAACTACTTTTAGTCGGACACTAAGTTTGTATGCATAACTAAGCCTTAAGCCGTTAAACATTCAAATTTACGTTTTCTTGCATGTGTTCATGTTTTGACAGCAATATTATCTATTTTTGGTACTTAAAATACGGAAAAAAGAGAAATTATCGGTACTGAAATAGGTATACCCTCATAGCAGTGTTTTTCACTGATAGTAATAAATGAAAAATGGAACTTTCGAACATTATGAAATGTTAGAAGATCATAATTTTTCGAGAATTAAGCAAATATCAGATTTTTGAGCCCTTTTGGCTTTGAATAACTTACGAGCGACGCAGACACGAGATTTTATGAGATTACTTTTGGAATGCCAAAATAAAGGTGTATACGAGTTTCCAGCTTATTATATCTCATTCCGAGATGACTGGTTTAAAGAGACTTATTTAACATGCCCTTCATCTTTATGATGGGCAATACCGCCCTCTCTAATAGGGACTATTTATATTAACAAATCGCACGAGGGCCATTACAGATTATATTAAAGACGTTTGATAGCGAACAACAATGTGAATAAAAATAGTTCATGATACTGCGGATATCAATTCATTTGCGTTTGTTTTGTTTGGTTATTTTTGTATCCAAGATCGGTTTTTATCGGCAGATGATCAATACTGCACGTGATTCTCTTCTGTTTCTATACACGCTAAGAAAATTTGTTTGTAATTTTTAGTTAGTGTGTAATTATAATAATCCATGATTACAATAGGTTTCTTATTATCTTGTTGGTGTATTCGTTGTTGGTAAACATTGTCTAAAAGAGACCAAACCGCGAACTTTTACCGCAGTATTTTGGATTTATACACTGACACCAGTATGGCACTTATACCCTACGAGGGGAGAAATAAAACCAGTAAAACGAATAAGCCAAAACCTTTATTTCTCATCGGTTATTTTTCGTGAAGCAATAGGTTTAATCCTTAGGACTTTAGAATACAAGTACGTACCTTGTAGTGGGGCCCTCTTCATTTCCATTATTTAGTGTGCACTCGAGTCATAAGTAAAATCAATAACGTCTAGACATCTCTCTTTACTAAGCCATAAAGTCTTGTACATGACAGCAATTTTACCAACTTTTGTACGTGCGTCAGCAACGCTTAGGTCAATTAGATGTAATCGACAACTTGTGATAATAGTCCACGGCGGCCAATCTCAAAGGGCACTAGCCATCGGCGCGGGCGATATTGCAGAGCACAAGACGTGTGTGCGCATACACAGGTGCATTCCCCCTTCCATCACTGTCATAGTCCGATGGGATACGCGCGGTCAGTCAAAATCACAAGTTGTTATTTTAAAATACATTTATTTTATATGAGTATTTAATCAAATCATGTGGTAAACTAGTGTCCTTTGTCAATAGTCATGCCCGTGGTCTTGGGCTTGTAGTTCCAGTCGAGCGTGCGTGTGCGCAGCATCTGCTTGTACACGAAGGCAGATTTGCGCGGGGTGCGCGTTCGCTCAGGGCTCTCGAAGTCCACCTCGTATAGGCCGAACCGCTCGCTGAAACAAAATAAGTGATTTTTGTATAACCTTGTCTCAGGCTTCGGGTCGATTCTGTGATTTAACTAAAGGCAACCCAGCAACTCTTTATGAAAAACAATATTTGATTTAAAAAAAAGTTAATTCAAAAAATCCGACTGCTTAAGAAGCGCACTAAAAAGACGTATTCGAAAAATCATGCTGTGCAGTCGGAGGACACATAATGGCGAGCTGGTTGACCAAAACCAGATGTATACTCCGACTGTACAGCATGACTTTCTTCTTCTTTACGTTTGTGTCTTTTAGTTCGCTTCTTAAGCAGTCGGGTTTTTTGATTATTTAACCGACTTCCTAAAATGGAGGAGGTTCTCAATTCGGATGTTTATTATATATATATTTTATTTATGTATGTTCGGGTATAACTCCGTCATATATGTACAGATTTGCAAAATTCTTTTTTTGTTTGAAAGAAGTTTATTTCGAAATGGTCCCATTTAATTTTGGTAAAGATTTGATGAAGAACTTCGGAGATATACAACAAGTATGTATGTTTATTCTTTACACCATTTCATAACATACCATCACGCCAGTATGCTAAAAATCCTAAACTTTGATGGTCTGGAAGAAAAAAAAATTGGGCCCCCACGATATGGCGGTTATATATGTTTTAAAACCCTTTATTTTGATACCCCACACCATGGGTTTGGCAAAAAATTTTTGGGCCACCACAATATGGCACCCAAAATCTGCCATTTTTCTATTTTCCAATTTTAATGAAGCCAGTGACACTTGCAAGGCAAGACGAATCGATTGCCGTAAAAATAATCAATATCGGCCAACGCGTTTGGTCTCTAGAACGCCACATAGGAACAAACATACATACATACACTGGATAACATACTACCCTCCTTCGACAGTCGGGTAAAACTCACGTATATCCGTGCATCCACTCGAAGTTGTCCATAAGACTCCAGACAGAATACCCTCTGATGTTAGAACCCTCGTCAATAGCGTCGAGCATGGCGCTTTGGTATTTCCTTTGGTAAGAGATCCGGTCATTGTCGTCAAGACCACCATGATTTGAGTATCCGTTCTCGGTGATGATCACCGCAGGGTTGTTGTAATCTTTCCTGATTTTAGTCAACAGCTCGTAGAAGCCCCATGGGACAACCTGTGGTAAAAGTAACACGTTAATTTAGTAAAAAGTCGAGTCGGAGTGCTTTTTTAGAGCGTGAAAGGAAAGTACCTTGTGTAAACTCGACGCGCCATTTTCCCAGTGCTCCGGTTGATAGTGAATATTTCCCAGATCATCGTAGAATGATGGAATATCATAAAACCCAACTCCTGAACTATTTTTAGTCACCAAATTAGTCCTCCAGCCGTCACAGTATGACGGTATGTCATCTCGGCTCTCATCATCATCTGAGGACGTTGATGATGAGTCATCATCATCATCATCTGAGGACGATGATGATGAGTCATTATCGTCATCATAGTTTGAGATTCTATACACCAAATAAGTCGAATAATGATTTAGACCAAAAAAATCGGAGGTCCCTTTTACATATTCCACTTCTTCCGGTGTAAACTCGGGCAACCGCGATCTGAAGAAACCTTGTTCCGCACTTTTAGCTGCAATTTTTTCTCTGAAGACATTTGGGAAGTCTCCGGTTTCGGAAAATATCGGATGTGCCCAAGCGCCCCACTGCAACAGAAAAAATCACCGTTATCAGCATCGTAATCAGGACTTCTAGACTAGGTGGCTTAAAAATCCGAGTGCAAAATAAAATACGTCCTTAAAATAATGTAGTTAGTAGGATTTTTTGTGTTAGTTGCACAAATACATTTCTATAGGAACAAGTTTTCATACCTCAAACTGATTAGAAACATCGGCAGCCTCAATTTCACAGTCGTGATCGGGTTCATAAAAATGAGCATTCAGTGATATGAAGATGGATCCATTATATTTTGGTCGAAATTCTTGATCATAAATATGGTAAGCCTTGGCGTGAGCCAACAGAAGGTTCTTAGCGCACATATACTCTCCTACGCCCTTGATATTTAGTCTAGGCGCTTTCGTATCATATCCGTAGCCTTCATAGCAGACTGCTTTTGGGTCGTTTATTGTTATCCAATACTTTACTCTATCACCGTACAGTCCAAAGACGATGCGCGCATAATCAGCGAACCAGTCGGCTATATGTGGGTTGGCCCACCCTCCCAGATCTTGTAATCTTTGTGGTAAGTCCCAGTGATACAGTGTAACCATCGGTTCAATATTGTATTTAAGCATTTCATCAATAAAGTCGCTGTAATGTTGAGCTCCGTCTTTGTTAATGTGATCGGGAAAACCAGTGGGCATAATACGAGTCCACGATATGGAAAATCTGTAGAAATCGATTCCTAATTCTCTCATCATTTCAACGTCTCTTTTGTATTGGTGATACGAGTCCGCAGCGATGTCGCCATTCGAGCAGTCGACTATCGAACAAGGGTCAGCGTGAGTCATATGATCCCAGATGTTTTCTGATTTACCTAGAATGGGTTTGAAATCGAAAATCATCAATCATTTGTGAAGCGAAGACTATATCAATGTTTACCAAGGGCCTGTGCGATTACAATGACATATAATCTCTTAGCTTATCTTTTTAAAATAACTGTTAGAAATAAAACAAGAGTGTTGAAAACATTACACTTACAAACACATTAATGTCCTTACCGTCTGCATTCCAGCTTCCTTCGATTTGGTACGCAGAGGTGGATGTTCCAAACATAAAACCCTCTGGGAATTTCCTTACATTACGCCGATCACTGTGCCTTGTCTTACATTCAGACAACGTAATGTAAAATATTCTGAAAAAAAAACAAGTCAGTAGAGTGTTAAAAAATTATAAAAAAAAAATTAAAAAAATTGATATTATTTGTTTTTACTTACATAAAACCTACTGAATTTAACAACATCCTGCGCTCAATTAGGCGGCTGAGTAACTAACTACAACATATTATTTATCTGACAAAATTTATTGAAGATCTTATCTTTAACAGCATCTAGGTGTCGGGTGAAAATTATGTAAGCAATAAGGAAACGGCATCAATACCGATAACCACCACAGGTAGTATTTGTGGTAATGTCCTTTACGAAAATGCCATTTCTGTTTTCAAACAAAAATCAATTGCCATGTATGCCATGGTATCTAGAATCTATACCACGAGAAAATATTTATAAGTATTTGAGCTCCTTGTGTAGCGCGGAGCGCGATAGCGCGGTTATAATAGTCACAACGGATCTTTGTGTCTCTGAAGTTGGCTCTGAAAACCATTGCGCAAGAAACAGTTTGCCATCGAGTATACTGCATAGAGTAAGCGAGATTGAAATAGACAGTTATAGTTTGCTATGTTCACCTTAAACATTGACACAAAAATAGCTACTGCGCAGGTTCTGGCAGCCTATTCAGAGACACAAAGATCCGTGTCGCGCGTGAGTATTATAAACCCGTTGACTAAGGTGATTAACATTAGGGCACGCTACTTTTTATGCTCCCGATAAACTAAGTAAGTTTATCGGGAGCATAAAAAGTAGCCTATAAGCTATGCTATTCCAGACTATAATTTATCTCTGTACCAAATTTCATCCAGATCTATTCAGCCGTTCTGGCGTGGTTGAGTAAGAAACATCCACAAATTTTCGCTTTTATAATGTTAGTAGGATTGGGTGTTTTGATTGGTGATTGTGGTTTTTTTGAATCACATTTGGTGATTGTGCAACCAGCTTTGTGTAATGAATTGGCTAATGTTATACAGCAATGTTAACGTTTTCAGGGTCCGTGGTTAGCCAGGTGAAGGATGCAGGTGCGGTGGGCGGCGTGGGCGCTGGCGGTGTGCGCGTGCGCGGCGGCCGCGCCGGCCGAGCTGCGCGCGCCGCCTGCCACCGCCGCCGCCGCCGCCGCCGCCGCCACCAGCCCGCCGCCCGCACCCTCCTGCGAGCCCCTCATGCTAAGGAACACGCGGCCCATGCCAGCAGTACGTACCACTTACTTTATACATTTGGAACGAGCATCTCATAGATCTACCTTAGGTTTATAACTTTACACTTTTGTGTGGGCAGGACGTAAAGTAATGCCCATATTATACATCAGAGAGTACCTTAGATATGCAATAAGATGATCCATGTTTTATCTTTATTTATTTATTTAATTAAGGTTCACCAACAGTTGTTACTGATACACATTTCTTAAATCTAACTGCAATCGGCAATTCACTATATTTACTTTCCTGGTGAATTTTATGTGGCTACATTTCGAACTATTCAACGAAATTTTATTATTATAACACCATGCAGATAATCGTTCGATATCTTCTTGCATTAGGTTTGAGTTTTTAAGTTGGGTTTTTATGTCGTTTGCAAAAAGGAATACAGGTCAAAATCAGTACAATAATCAAAATAGATATATAATATGCTGGTATTGTGAAAGCAAGATGTCACGTCATTTATATATATGATGAATAATACTGGGCCCAGGTGAGAACCTTGAGGGACACCCGAGGCAAATGCATACCTGCCTGACTGGAACCCATTGACAACCACATTAAACTCCTGACCAGCCAGATAAGAACCAAACCACTTTAAAAGACTACCGGTGACGCCGTACGCAGCTAGTTTTTAACAAGCAGTTTATGTGAAACCTTATCAAACGCCTTGCTAAAATCCGTATAAACAGCGTCAATCTGTACTCCCTTATCCATGGCTTCGCATGAGGCTTCAACAAAGGACACATCAACAAAGGACACTAGATTTGTAGGTACTCGTGGATTTGTTCTTTACAAAGCCGTGCTGATGGTGGCTTAAGAACTTGGAAAAATAGCGCTGAATATGTGGACAAATCAAAGACTCCAATATTTTACCAAAAATCGAAAGGATGGATATTGGTCTATAGTTCTTTACGTCACAAGGGTCTCCACTCTTGTAGACCAGTACTTCTTTCGCCTGTTTCCACTCTTTAGCGAATTGACCAGATCGGATTTATGGCATCATATAAAACTGTGTCGTGTTATTATGACAGAATGCGCGCGAGCACGAAGCGGCGGCAATGCACACGGCGCGCGCGCTGGTGGAGCTGGTGCAGCAGGGCGTGGCGGACGAGGAGCGTGCCGCCGCGCTGGCCCGCGCCGCAACCCGCGCGCCTCTGGCGCCGCCGCCCGCCGCCGTCGCGCTCGGCGCGCCGCAGCTGCACCTCGGCGTGCTCTACATCGCGGACCCGCCCAGGCTCTTCGTCTTCCAACAAAACAACTCAGTCACTCTACGACAATTTTGGAGGACGTTGGCATCAGCGTGGAACGCAACTACTGCGGTGTGGTCAAATGCGTGGTTCTCATGCGATAAGGTTGGCGAGGGCTGGTGGGGCGGGGTAGCAGCAGCTCGCGGGGCGGGACCGGCCAGGGCTGCTGCAGCTCTGTTCCGTCGCTGGCCTGCCCTGCCTTGCGAAGAGGCCATGAACGATTGGCTCGGCGGGGCTCCTTTATGCGATGCTGCTACAACAGATTGTGAAGCTATTCCATCGTTTGGGTCTTCAGATCGAAGGATAGAGGTGATTCTGATTAGTCAAAATCTACATTAATTTTACTTGCTTATTAACAATGTGCTGTTTTTTACCTAAACCACTCTTTTTGCAGTATCGCTGCAGGTGTCAGTCAGATCACTGGAACGCGGGCGGCGGCGGGTGGCTGAGCGGCGCCAGTATCGCGGCGGATACCTCGGGCCCGCTGACGTGCACGCCGTGCGGCATGGGCAGCGACTCCACGGCGTGCCTGGCGGACTCGCACCGCGTGGCCGTGCTCGCCAGCAACGTGGGCGGCATGCTGCTCTGCCTTGTCACCGCGGGCATCATCTTCCGGAAGAGAAAATGTAAAGTAAGTATGGATACCGTGCAATGCTGCTCGATTCTATCTTAAACCTTGGAGTACCTACTAAAATCGGATTTGTTTCATGTTTTCAGGCAGTAGCGGTAGGAATGTGGACAGTTTTAGAAGTTGTACTTCTGGGCGCGTTTTTTATGTATGCTTCCGTAAGTATTGGAAAAAACTGATTAATGAAATTAATTTGTTGTAAATTAAAACGAGTTCTTCTTTGCGACAAATTTAAGGAAAACAGACAACAGCAGAATCAACATTGACTCATATCTTTTTAGATAAATATTATCTTAGATCTAGAACCGTTTTTCAAGTAGATACATCTCAGTGATTCATTCAATAGTTCTAAATATTCCGTTAAGTACAATTTGCACTCGTTTCCATGTGTTATCAATATCATCTGCCCTGGATGGTTTTATCTTGCAAGTAGAGCAAACAATATTTAGTGGGATTATTCGTTATCGTAATCGGTAAAGAGACTGTAATGCCACCTACGAGTTTATAAGCTCACTCAGCAGTAGCTCCAATCCAAGTAACACAACTAGTCGAAGTTTTGAAAACTGACATGGCTTGGAAGTTATAGTTCTCGCCAAACTTCTTGGCCGCCCTGAAGTTGGATACAATGGCTGCGCAGTAGAAAATCTCATACAAAACAGCACCGTTTCGTGCTTTGCGCATCGGAAAGCCAACTACAGGACGGCCCAGAAGTTTGGCGAGCACTATACTGTGGTAAATGTCAGCTGATAACTGGTCAGCCAGGTCACAGCACAGCTGGACAAACGCCTCTCCCTATGACTACCAGATATTTTACACTAGAGTAAAACGGCAAATTATAAGACTGAGAACGAAAATTTTTGGTATTAGCTGTCTTGTCTGCTGACTTTTCAATGGACACCCGGGGGACATCATCAGAAACAGAGATGAAAACTTCTATTTATGATAACAAAAAAACACAAACACTTAACTTTCCGTCATCTTAGATGTCTGTGTTTAATGTTGCAGGCTGCGTCCCAGTTCATATCGATGGCCAAGTGGCGGTGCATAGCGGGCGCCTGGCTGCGGGAGCTCGGCTTCGTGGCGTGCTACGGGTCAGTGGTGCTGCGCCTGTGGGTGCTGCTCGCTGAGTTCCGCACCAGGAAGGCACATCGGTGGACGCCACGGGACTCAGAGGTATTATTCTCCGTAAGGGTGCGAAAATTCACCGCATCTGCTGCAAACAGAACCAATTCATCATGTAAACATGACAAGAATTTTACATGATGAATTCTTGCTTAGGGCCGGGGTTTTTTTTTAGCGTTTGCAAGCGGCTTAAAAGAAGACGTCCGATCAAAGTAGCTCCGGAATTCCCAACGCAGCAACACTAGAAATTCGTGGAAAGAAGGTCCTAAGCGCCGTGTAACGTTCGAGTCAAACCACTATCACTGACGTCGCAACAGTCGCTGCACTAGAGTGCTCCATACAAAAGTCCCGGCATCTCCTCTGCTCGAAAATCTACCTTTAAGGAAGCTTCTTTCATATCCTGTAAATATTTGGTGTATTTTTGGGCAACAATCCACGCTGGATTGATCGACTTTAGAACGAAAATTTAAATATCTATGTCTAGTCTAATCATCACCGTTGGACATGCCAATGTCTATTCCATCACAGATTGGACAGATTAGATATCTCCATGCTATCTGAAGCACTCGAATTAGATAACTAGCTGCTATAGTGTAACTCGTGGATGGGCTTGCAAAAAAAACTGGTTAATAAGTCCACAAAAACACTCCAACCCATAGCTTTTGCTTCATTATAGTTTTCAATAAAAGCTAGTTAGCTTTGCTTTTGCTTTTCGTTTGTGCAAGAGCACCAACTGGATATTGTCGTTGGGTGCACTTGCATAGTGCATACAGGGTGAATAGTCGGTTGGTGTCTCCATTTCATTGGATAATATCTAACGAAGCCTATACGAGTTGGTTTCAGCCCTTGGGTCGCCTTTTAAAGGTTGCCAAACACATGAGAAATAATAATAATAACAGGCCTTCCTTTACTCCAGTGGTGGGCAAACTTTCTTAATGGGGGGCCAGAAAGTTTAAGAAATTTCAGAGGAGGGCCAGAATTTGTTTTATTAGGTTTTCCATCCACAAATAGAGACTCTGGATACTTGATTGATGGCAATGGATGATGGGCCAGAAAAGTTGGCCGATGGGACAGAAAAGTTCTGGAGTGGTGATCACGAAATGTCTAATAGTAAAAATCACGAAATTTATTTTACCGTAAGTCGTAAATGCGATTTCTTAGTTTTCCGATTTTCATACGTTCAGTCCGTAATATACTAAAAGTCAACATGTTGTGCTACAAAATTTTGTGACAGAAACGAATCGCTGCAAAACCGTCTTAACACAGTCTTGTCTGCCCTACCCTAGAGTGTAATTTAAGCCCACGTAGGCGCGGAGGGGTGGGGCGGCCTGCGAGCTGAAGAGCAGGAGCGTTAAAACCATCTGCGACGATAAGCTGGCGTGGGGCCGCCCAAACCCCGCAGCGCCGGAGCCGTGACAGAAACAATGCTTGCTGCATGTTGAATGCCTGCTTGCTTGCTGCCTGCCTGCTTGCATGTTGCTTGCTTGCATGCTGTGTGTCTGCTTGCACGCTGCATGCCTGCTTGCATGCTGCTATTCAGTTTTACAAGGCATTTTTATTTCGGAATTGTATTTATCGGTATTTTAATAATTGGAATTCGTATTTTTGATGTTTCGAATTATTATTAAGTCGGACTTTTTGTTATTTGATTTATTGAAACTCGGTATTTTGAGACTAGTAATTATAAACGTTATGAATATTGAAATTTTGGAATTATAAAAATAGGAGTAATGATAAGTCGGGGTTGTTATATTCGGAATTTTGAACCATTCGGAATTATGAACCAACGTATTTGTTGCCGGAATAAAGTTTTTCGTATTTAAGTAGTGTACCCCTACTGATAAAATTAAAATTAAACTAAAATAGGAATGTAACTAGAATTGTATTAAAACTGTGCAAGAGTACAATTTAAATTACTTATATAACAAATTAAGATAAATTAAATAACAAATAAAATACTAGTAAGTCAAAGATAAAATAAAACAGATACAACTACTATGCTATGGGCGCGGAATAGGATAGCTAAAGGCAAACTAGAAAAATACCTCCATGCAGTTACTTGTGTTTGAGTCAAAATATAAAGAGGGATCTTACTAATGAACTAGCTAACACTCTGAACTTACAAAGCAGTCCCTAGGCCAGTCGGTGTTGCGACCATGTCTGAACGATCATTCTCGCTCCATGATCTATGTCGACACCATACTTCTAGACTCTACGCTAAACATAGGCAATGCATGGTATCTCGCTTTTAAATGCATACTTATCACAACAGATCCGACAAATCTATGTGTGCCAATGTCCTCTGCCAGGTACTACGTGTCGTGGGCGCGATGATGCTGGGCGCGGCGTGCTACCTGGCGGCCTTCACGGCGACGGCCGCGTGCGACGAGGGCGCGGGCGTGCCCGGCGGGGCGGGCTGCGCGCGCGCCGCCTGGCACCACGTCACCGCCGCCGCCGAGCTGCTGTTACTGGCCGCCGGCCTGCGCATCGCGCACGCTGCCAGGAATGCTAATGGGCCATTTCAGGTAACTTGCTGTATAATGGAATGTATCCGGGTTGCTAATTTAGTCACCTAGGGCTCTAGACAAAGTGTCACTGTGACTCAATCAGAGTGCATTGTTGCCCTGTGCTTGGCTTATCGCATCCCGCAACGTGTTGTAGGAGCGCGGCTGGCTGACGGCGGCGCTGGGCATAGAGATCGTGACGGGTGTGTGGTGGCGCCTGGTGGCACTGGGCGAGCCGGGCGCGGCGCCCGAGCGCTGGCCGCTGTCGGCCGCTGTGCGCGCGCACCTGTCGGCGGGCGCCGCGCTGGCGTGCGTGCTGGCGCCGCGTCTGTGGCACGGCTACCGCGCGCGCTCTCTCGCACAAGAGGTAATCGTGTTCAGCTGGAAGACGTCCACTAGACAGGGCTACCCCTAGAGGTAGACTTGGTGTTCGCCATTTGAGCGCGTCATTGACACCGGAGCCGCGCTCGGCATTTACCTTAAGACTATTCGAAATGACTGTAATTAAAATACCTACAAAAAAAATGGTTTGCACTATAACTGTGTCAAAATCTAACTCCGAAACCAGTTAGAACGCACATTAAAATGTCAGAATAGGTAAGTACGATTAGTATATAAGCAACAAAGTCCGGGGCTCCTATTGCTGTCTGCAGGGTCTAAAGTAACCTAACATGAAGGAGACGACGGGAGCTGAAGTGAGCGAGCAATCATCGATAAGCGGGGTGGCCTAAGCTCCCGAGCTCGCTTCGCTCGCTCTTGGTCTAATTCATTGACCATAATTATCGACTTGCCCAACCGTTACGTAGCAATATTAGTAGTAGTGGAAACCATAATTTTTATAGTTCATTCAATTAATTTTCAAGCTAAACATTTCAAAGTGTGAAACATTATTTTGAAAGTGCGTTTATATATCCCCTGTTAATATACGATCCTGCCATACCATAGAATATGTAACAAATGGAATGCTAATGTGTAATCTATGAAAAAAAGTAAATTAATGGTTGAAGCATAACAGAGAATAAAAGGGTCACTTATTTATGTCTGGTTTTTATTTATTCGGAGACCGGCCTTCTTAGTTTTACGAGCTGTGTTCAATATAAATCTAAATAAGTGATCGTAACTTTGTCGTATAAAAACCTCCCAAGGTGTCGCGTCGCGGTCCCGCAGAGGGTTTCGGTGCGGAGGGCGAGGAGGAGCCCACCTCGGAAGAGGTTCGTGCCGAACTGAAGAGATTGTACGTCCAGCTGGAAATCCTTCGCAACAAAACGCTGCGGAGAGACAACCCGCACATCAGCAAGCGACGCGGCGGCAGGAAACCGCCGCATCGACGGTTCTCTCTACAGGTATACTCGGACATACGATAACCTCTATTGAACTCAGATTTTTACAATATGCTACTCTTTCATTACTAAACAATTTAAATTGATAGGATCAATGTAGCTTACACAGCTTATACAAGTTTATCGGTTGAGAACATTGAGAGCTTGCTTACCAAGGTCACCAAATGTTCGAACATATTTGTAGAGACGATACATTCGTAAGATTAAGGTTGAAGTATGGTTAGGTACCATACTTGGTTGTTACATTTGTGTGTAATGGTTTTTACATTTTCTCTCCCCTCCTTTAGTTAAGGTGTGGTCCTACCTTTAGTTTATATTAACCGATTTTGAAACCCGTATTAACCACATTTTCTATAGTATTGAAAGATGATTTAATATCTAGTTTAGATTCAGATTATGATATGTTCCATAACCTTAGACTTTGATGGACCCTACATTTAGCATAAACTGAAGAGCCGAAGTGTTAGCAATGTGACCAGTGTTTAGGTATTTCAGCCCTCGTATATCGGTGTTCTATCTCCACTGTCATTAATTGAATGTTTCATCTTCCATCCTACACCGACTTTAGAAAAAGGGCAGTCGCGAAAAGGTAAGGAGACGTACAGTACATACCTACCTACTACGTTTATAATTATCGCATGCGCACTGACGTGGAGCACCCGCATGACCCCTGTGGATGTCGCCTGTAGCGCCCGCGCCCCCAGCCCTGCGCCCCCGCGCCCTCGAGCCTGCGCCCCCGCGCTCCCTGCACTGTCCCGCCACACAACCCGACTGTCGCCATGTTTCAGATATTCGCTTTCTCTGTGCTCCGGTGCCGAACTAAACTACTACTAATTGGCAGGATCGTCACCATCAAAATTTGTCGCGTGGCACTCTTTTCCCCTCGGTCTGACTTACTCAGGCCGGGGCTGTATGTGTTTTATTTTTATATTTTTATGTCTGTTATTTCAAGTGCGGCTTTATGCCCGATTGTAATTAGATTTTATTTCTTAATAGCGACGTTAATATCTGAAATCGGTTGATTTTCTTTAATTGAATATGCATAAAATATATTATTTAATGATTCATTGAGACTTAAATAATTCATTTAAACTTGAAGAATTATTTTATTTTCTGAGACGTTCACAACACTACATTCCTACATAAATCAAAATGATCCTTAAAGAGTGCTTGTA
This sequence comes from Anorthoa munda, assembly GCA_945859665.1. NCBI lineage: Eukaryota > Metazoa > Arthropoda > Insecta > Lepidoptera > Noctuidae > Anorthoa > Anorthoa munda. The sequence continues at coordinate 40,629,107 of OX243897.1, read as the reverse complement.
CACACAGGGGAGTCAATACTCGGTTTTGATATAGGAGGTGCCTATACAATTTCTGCTCACAATCCAAGTCTATAAAGGTGACTTATGTATGTTCCATGTATAAACAATCGTCATCAGCCAGTTAGCCAGTAACAAATCTAGTATCGACCTGTGTGCAAGCAAGCTCACTAACTCCTATTCTGTCTTCTACTTCATACAGAAATCAACTAGTTTCATGAGTGTCGTCAAGTGTGGAGATTTACATGTTGCAATGATGTTGTGTGTGTGTGTGTCAGGCGCTGCAGGCTCGCCGCGGCTGCAAGGGCAAGGCAGGCGGCAGCGCCAGCGTCGTGGAGGCCAGCGAGGCGGGCGACGCGTCGCGCACGCCGGAGGACTCGGTGTGCTCGGCCGAGGGGCCCAGCCACTACACCGACGCCGACACGCAGGCGTGATCCCCGCACCCGCACCCCGCACCCCGTCCCACACAATCCTCCATCATCTCTACTCGTGACACTCTGTATTGTATTGGATGGCATTGTTGACCACGGAATAGCGAAATACAGGGTCAAATTAAATAAGCTAGCAAAATTCTACGCACGTGATGGATATAATAACTAATGACGGTAAATAATAAAAGGGCTTTGCTAACTAATTTAATTTGGCTCTATACCTTAAGTGCAACGGCGAATATTCGACATTTGGTTCGGAGATTGTACGCGTCGGCGCGTTAACACTTAATTTGTTCACTACTCCGTGGTATTCTCGAACCGAAACAAAATCTTACTGTCTGAGGCCTAAGTGCGAATTTTTACTCACCGTCAATCGCGTTAACGTAAACTTCAATTTGTGGAACTGGATAAGCGCCGTCTGGTGGCGGTAAGGAGAAATCTCTTTTTTTCTATACATTTTGACATAAGAGATCGTTTACGGTATCACGAATGAGTACGTTAAAACACTCGCACTAAGGCCTCTGAGGCCATAGTGCGAGTTTTTACTCACGCTCTATCGCGTTATCGTAAACATACATTTGTATTGAAATTGGATAAGCGCCGTCTGGCGACGGTAAAGAGAAACCTCTTATTTTGTATACATTTTGACATAAGAGATCGTTTACGTTATCACGAGTGAGCACGTTAAAAAACTCGCACTAAGACCTCTGGTATCGGTTCCGTGGGCGCATCTACTTGCACGGTAGGTATTCGTGCAGCTATTAATTGTCTCAGTAAGAATTGGTTGAATTTTAGTAGGATTTAGAGCGATTGTTACGGATGTAAAGTTATATTTTTAATGCGAGAGTGGGTCGTTTAGTCATAAATTATTGTATGCTAGCATTTGCCCCACTATGGAATAATTTAAGCGAATTCGTACATAAATACTAATACATTTGTAAAATACTTTTACTGACAGCAAATGAAAAATTGTATTAATAAAACTGATTGGTGAGAACGAATGGTCCATTAAGCCATAGTACCTAATTAAACAAATGTTTAGATCTGGAATTGTTACCTGTAATGTAAGACATCATTAATTAGGTGTTGTGAAAATAATATTTTTTACGGGAAATTATTTAAATCTTAGAGCAATTTTATAATGATATCTATTTATGATGTAGCAGCCGCAGAAGATGAAATTATATTTAATACTCAAACTGATTTGAAATGAAAACAACTAATAGTAACCTATACAATACAAAAAATGCTAGTCAAGGAACTGCAAAAGTTTTCTATAGAGCTAACATAGTTTTACAATAATTTTATTATTACCCATACTTTATACAATACAGGCGGTATGGTCATGTTATTTGATTACAGATTTTTTTTTTCTCAACCTATATTGTCCCACTGCTGGGCAAAGGTCTCCCCCATAGCTTTCCACTCTTCCCTATCACTTGCCATCTCCTGCCAATCTCCCGTAAACGCCTCTAAGTCGTCACGCCAGCGTTTCCTAGGCCTCCCACGGCGACGACGCCCATCCTCCGGCTCCCACTGCGTAACGATTTTGGCCCATCTATCGTTACGCATTCTGCATATATGACCCGCCCAATCCCACTTCAGCCCAGCAGTCTTGCTGCCCACATGGTTACAGATTAATCCTAATAATATTATAAAGGCGAAAGTGTGTTTGTATGTTTGTTACTATTTCACGTAAAATTACTAAACGGATCTGGATGAAATTTCACGGAGATATATTATAGTCTGGTTTAGCACATAGGATACTTTTTATCTCGGAAATATTTTCGCTTGGGATACTTTTCGACATTCACGCGGGCGCAGCCGGTGGCAGAATATGATAATTTGTAATAATGAGCTGATCAAATAACATGATTGTACCGCGAATATATCTATTTATAACGGGTAAAATTAGTAGGAAGAGTAAACCTGGGTCTGCCAAAATTAGCTGAAGATTCTTGGGTTAACCAATTAAATAGATCTCTGTCCACATCAAACAAGCAATTATTTCAGGGTTTCGCTTTAAAACAACCATCGTTGTAATTAAATTCTATTCAAAAAGTCTACTTATCTACCGAGACTAAGTCTTGCAGTCATCCTTTCCTTCTGGAGTACTATTTACTCAATGATCTTAAGTAGACCACCAAAATGTTTTTTTTATTTTTTTTTGGTTATTTCCCACCGTACTATTTCCAAACCACTGCAACTCCTGAAAGCCAGAATGAACATTAGCGACCACCAGAAAAGCGCCGAGACGAAAAAAAAGACCGACGAAGTCCGGAGAATGAATTTAACTGTCTTGGATCCCGTAACGAAATTAATCAGAAAAGAATAACGGAGACAGAACAAACAAGGCCAATAGGCACAGAGGTTCGTTTACAACTGGTATAAGCCCAGTTGCCTAGCACCACGGATAATAAAAGAAAACTAAAAACCCGACTGCTTAAAAAGCGAACTAAAAAGATGTAAACAAGAAGAAAATCGTGCTGTGCAGTCGGAGGATACATGTTCGCGAGTTGGCTGATCAAAATATAAGCAGTCGGGTTTTTAGAGTTTTTTAATTAACTATTGTTATTTATAACATTTTAGTTATTTTTTTAGAATTATGTAAACATATAAGTGTTATATATTTTAAAACCCTTTATTTTGATACCCCACACCATGGGTTTGGCAAAAAATTTTTGGGCCACCACAATATGGCACCCAAAAGTCGCCATTTTTCTATTTTTCAATTTTAATGTAGCCAGTGACACTCGCAGGGTTAAGACGAATCGATTGACGTGAGAACCATTAAAATCGGCCAACGCGTTTGGTCTCTAGAACGCCACATAGGAACAAACATACATACATACGTATGTATGTATGTTTGTATGTATGTTTGTTCGCTATTTATTTATTTATTTATAGTTAATTAAAACGATACAATACCAATTACAATAATTAACATAGAAATATAATATAACAATGATGACAATTGTGTCACATAAAATCAATAATTTACCCAATACATTTATATTATAATAATTTATCAAACAATACATTGAACAGGGTTATGCCAATACAATCAATCCAAAAAAAAAATCAAGAAATTTCGAAAATTACAATACGAATATATAACAAACATGTCACAGTGGAATAGCGATATTAAGTAATTTAAATATAACAATAATTATAATCAACATGGCTCCGTGGAATGATAATATACAAATAATCAATAATTCAAACATAAAAAATACAATTATCATGGAACAGTGGACACCCTTGCATACTTTCTCTCACAGAACACCAGACATACACACACACACATAGACATACATAGACTGATAAACACATTACCCTCCTTCGGCAGTCGGGTAAAAAAAGCATTAATATTAAGGGTCGTAACATTGTGAGATGCTATATTTGTTTCCAGTAAGTGCTTGTGAACCCAGGCTTACGCTCTCTGCTTGTATTACCCATAAGATGTTCATAGTACATAGGAGTGATTTGATATCGTATCTTACTTACCTAGTATTTGTGTACTGTGTATAACTGTGAATATTCCAGGTCTCACATGTCACTGTTCGATAGCTTCCTGTACCTAGTGTGTGTCGGCAGATGTCCTATTGTAAATGTTCTAAACAGTTCGAGTATATTCGAAATCTTCAGCATCTCAGTGTTCTCTACTCTTTTTAAAACGTACGTGATTGTTTGCATGAGATTCCTCTGTTCACTTAAAACTACCCTAATAGTAAAAGAATGTCTCGTCTTTTAATTTACCAAATTCTGCGATTTTATGCATTTAATTTTGTCACTAATTATAAATTGCTAGCGTATGAATCACTGTTAATAGGCATACTTCATTTAGTTTCGATTTAACAGGAAAGTAAATAAATATGAGTGTGGGAGTACCTGCACTCAATGAAGGAATTAAAAGAGAGACTATTTATAAAAGAGGAATTGTTAATAATTGTAAAGTTTTACTAATAGATATTACAATTCGAATGTTTTAAAAACTTGCTCGAATATTGTTAGTGTTATACAGAAAATGCTTTACCTACAGTTATATTGTCATATTGAGTTACTTTTCGCGCACAAGCAACCGGCTATCTTCCCTTTTTCAGTCTAATTTCTTAACTGCACAAATTCATTACTAAAATTTTGATCTTTTCGTGAATAGTTTTGGTGTATCTGTATATCCTGGACTTATAAATTGTTACCGGTTTTAGGGATCAATATTTTTAGTTATATATATATGTTTAATTTGAATTAGCACGGGTACTAGTTTGTATGTATAATATAATGATCGCAAAATATATTTTATATCATTTTTACGCGCAAATGTTTTTGTTATTTACATTTTTATGTGATTGTTATTTGTGTATATTTATAACTGGAATGATAGAAGAAAATTGTAAATAGGAATGCTAAAGATTTTATAGGATCATACGCATTATTTGTTTCAGTATTTATGAAACGTTGAGCTTTGTTCAATGTTTGTGGTGCGCGAGGCGTTTTGATGCCAAAGATAATATTATTAATATAACAACATATTATTTATTGAATAAATGACAATATTCATAAAGACTTGTTTTATTTACAAAGGTTAGATATCAATAAACACAAGCTACGGCGTAGAGTTCGTAGCAATCTACCACGGAAGAATCGTAGGTACAGCGGTTTTCTATATCTATATCTATACTAATATTATAAAGACGAAAGATTTTTTTGTTTGTTTGTTTGTTTGTTTGTACCGAATAGGCTCCGAAACTACTGGACCGATTTCAAAAATTCTTTCACCAATAGAAAGCTACGTTATTCCTGAGTAACATAGGCTATTTTTTAATCCTGAAAACGGGTCCTGTGGGGTGGCCCACGGGAGCGAAGCCGCGGGGAAAAGCTAGTATTTAATAATACTACGTAACCCAATAAGTATAAAACTACCACATATTTTCATCTACTTTATTTGTCGAAATATTGAGTGTGCTAATACTGCTACGCCGTAGACGCGTTTCCGATCCAAAAACGTAGGTGCCTCTTCTCATAAGGTCATCTGTATATTGCTGCTGGTCTGTAGTCTGTACATTCACTTTAATTTGCCCCTTTTCAAATTAGATTTTGCGTTGAGCTGCAAGCGTAGAGGTGCTACGAGCTACGCCGTAGCAAACTTGTTTTGGTTTCTCTTTTTAACCGACTTTCCAAAAAGGAGGTGGTTTTATGTTCGACTTTATGTTAGCTTTTTTTTGGGTATGTTCACCGATATCTCCGTCAATTGTGGACCGATTTTGAAAAGAGTATTTTCTGAAATTGGTCCCATGTTAATTTGGTGAAGATCTGATGAAGGACTTCGAACATATTATACAAAAGAACTCTTCAATAAATAACGACAAATCTCTCGGGATTGCTGCAATCGCATGTCTGTTTATTGTTTATACAATTTCATAACATAACATCACGCCAGTATGCTCTAAAGAGGTACGCAGATGTGTACAGTTCACGTTGGTACACTCTTTTCACCGGTAATGTTCAAGTTTCGTGATATTTGGGTAATCTATTCTGGCATTAGAGGACCTTACTAAACAACTTGCCTATTAGGTAGGAACAAAAAAAAAGTGAAAAAAAAAATACTAACGACTTCCAAATAAAAAAACTAGAAAGTGTAAAATAACTTTCTTCTTTTTGGAAGTCGGTGTCCATAACGCAAAAATTGGTACCTACCAAAGACCATTTTTTTTTTTTTTGCGTTTAGTCAGCTACACGTTGTATACACATACACAACCTAAAAGAACAGTTCCTGCATACATACTTACTAAAACTACAAGAGATAGTGCGAAAACAACAGCTCACTACGTCCTAGCACCACTACGTTTGTGTCTGAACACATTACCGATTTTGTAAATTGATGAAGGTCATAAAGTGGCTTACGTGAACAAACATACAAAAAATTAAGAAAACATAAAGTCGAATTGAGAAACTCGTAATTTTTGAAGACGGTTGAAAAAAAGCGAAGTGTCGGGGGTCGCGAAATATTTTTTCATACTATCGTGTGATCGTGTCATGAAAAAGGTTGAAAAACACTGTTCTAGAAGTTTGTTTTTTTCATAGTTGCTTGGGTTTGTAGACCTGAGAATAACATATTTATTTCAACTTGATACCTCCAGGCGGTCCAAAAAAAAGGTCTTGGCACACGAACAGACAACGAAGCGATCCTTTACGGGTTCTTTTTTTCCTTTTGAGGTACGGAACCCTAAAAACAGCTGATAGTTAGTATATACAAACAGTTCCATAAACCGAAGAAACTAGTCAAGACTAAAAAAAAATAGGTAAGATTTTAATTTCATAAAATGATGATTGATTATCGAATCGATAATCGATAACAAAACTCAAGGAACCACATTTTTTACATGCTTGAAAAATACTAAACTAGTATAAGACATGTACCTCTATCGTATTTATTAAAATTCTTTCAAGTTTATTTTGACATTTGCGCATGACCTACGTCCACATCAATTTACTAAATCGGTAATCGGTGTTGAGATATAAATGTAGAGGTGCTCTACGAGGCGACGCCGTAGCGGGCAAACTTATTTTTAAACTTTGTTTACTAGTCTCAGTAAAAATGTATCTAAACCTTCCTTTTACAGCTAAGCTACTCAAATGATGATAACTCGTACTTATAAAAGAAGGAAGACGCCGCAGTAACCTAGCAACGGTAACCAGCTACGCCAATATTAAGTACGCATTGGAGTGAAATAATTTTTATTTTTTGTTATTATTATGACGAAAATGTCGCATCGCGGCGTATCGTGGCAACCAGGCTTGCAGGACACAAAGGAAGGATCCTGCGGTAACAGTTATGTGAACAAGAAAGCAGTGATCATGCAATTCCTTGAGGAAACCGGCTTTAATTGTTGTTTAATTGAACTGTGGCGGTGAATTAATTGAAAATGTCAGGTAAGGACTATGACACTTTATCTCTCAAAAGAGGCTTTGTAATATTTCCTCCATGATCCATAGATGAATTAAATTGAACAATTAAATATAAGATACCTACAGCTGTTTATGTTGCTGTTGCTAAGTTAAAAGCGAGTCACTTATGAATGAACACAAGGAATCATATATACACACAGAGTAGATTAGATAGTTTTAATAGGTCATGTTAATTTACTTTGTTCGTTTATGTTAAGATAAGGAAGTATGTACTGCAAGTACCTAGCGACGCGTATGACTCCGTAGTCATAGCAAATCCACGTGATAACATACGAATACATGTATGAATGATGTAAATAGGTACTGCATGATGTTTTACCATAACTATACAGTCGTAAAAGTGGCTGGTTGCAACAACCGTAAACACAGTATAATACAAAATCCTCGCCGGTCAAATGTAATTGAAATTGATTAATTTTGTTGGATAAAAATTGTAATCTTCATACCTACTTATGCTTTTCGAGTGTTGGATGTTTTCGTTTTATTAAAACACAATGTGAAAGCTACGGCTATGTGCCCGTGAAGGTGACGGACAGACGAAGGACATTTGAATCTCCTTATGTTACGAAAAAGCGAATTTATCTATAGTAAATCTCAGTTATTTTTATTGACTTCAAAAGGAGTTTATCCGGTACATTGGTGTTGTTTCGACGAGCCTGATCTTAGTGGCTTCGGTTATATTGCTATTCTCCATTGCCCTTCTAGCTATCGTCATTCACCGTTTCAACTCATTCACGCTACTGCCATTACTTGCAATTATAGTGCCAAGATATAAAAAGACTGCATTACGTCACAGTTGGCAAACTGTATCATAATCGTCGGCAAGCAATAGGGATGTTGACAAAAAATATCTATTTAGTCCGTCAGTTAGATAACCTAAAAATATTGCACACGTATTTTTTCTTTTGCCACGTAAACAAAAAAAATACGACGATACAGTGCGTTGAAATATCGTGTGATGTCACGGTGTGCTATACTTTATAATGAAAAAGTGACGTCACAAGCCCCCACTCCTGGGTGGTGACCATAAGCTTTGCAGCATTTTGAGATCGCGTAAGTGACAGATGTATACAAGTCATATACATCTGTCCCCTAACACACACTCAAAATAACCTAACTCTAAGAGCTTATGGTCACCCCCCTGAACTTTGATATCTTACTCCGATTGATCTTCAATCCAAATGTAAGATTCAGGGGCTCCAAATTAAAGATTAGTAACTCCAGCCTTATTAACAAAGTATACAATTTCAGTAAAAGCTCCAACTGTGCTACGCCGTAGCGTGCTACGCCCAACCTACGCTTGTGCTTTGCGAAGCCCGAGCTACGGGTATGCTACGCCACTGCTACGAACATGTTTACTTTAAACTTCACCTACATTAAAATTAAAAATACTCTTTATATTTTTGAAAGTATAAAAGTTGGCAGCTTGTTAAAAAATAAATTATAATATATTTCAATTTGGATTGTTCTCACGGTTTTCAAGAAATGATTAAAATAATTGTAGATAACGGAGAGTTAATTGTGTACTTAAGAATGAAGTACCTACACGTGATTATTCACCTAAATCACCTAACAACTGACCTCGACTGCGATGCCGTCATCCAAAATAATAAGAAAAGAAAAAAATAATCTACAAATGTCCAACCTACAAAATAATCCTCGTCTGTATCTCACTTTACATAATATTCTGCTTACACACAATCCTTGTTTCGTCGATCGATGAGCGTGAGTGGACGGATCCAGTGCCAGCATTACACGATAAAGCGCTCTCGAGAGAGTGCCAGTGCCAACTTTGTAACCGATGAGTGCCATTAAGTGGCACTTATCAGTCTATTCCGTCGCTGGCTGGACTAGATTTGACCAATGATTATCTTGTTAGATTAATACTGTGTAAAATTGCGCTCGGAAGATTAAACTACCTACATTCTATGCCAATTATGCCGCTCAAAGCTCATTCGCTTAAACATTTTAAGACTGAAATTCGTCGATGCACATAAGACGTTGCGCTTCACGATAATAGCAAAAACATGCCGTCCGTCTAGGTATGCTTTGGCAACTGTTAGGGCGCCCGCACATAAATGCGATGCGGTGCGTTGCCGCATCGCAGAAACTTGCGATGCGACTTCGTCCGGCAAAGCGTTGGTTCAGGTGACCATACATTCAACGGTAGTCAGCCTTATTGGACGTGCTTTTAGGAATAGTAACATGGATCGCAAAAAAAATTTGCACTGTTGTTATAATTAATAAACGAACGAAACTTACGAAGAAAACCAAAAGATCGAAAATTCCGCGAACTTTTATGTTAATCTTAGTAAGATCTGTAATCACTTATTCTATTAACAATAATAACAATAATTTATTAAATTTTGCAAAAGAAGACATTTAAATTTTTGTAAAAATGTACGTTCCGTTCAGTGTCCGAGTAAGAACAAGTCGAGTCTCAGAGCGGACTAAAGTGGCGTCAATAAGTGCGATGTAATATCGCAGGACTGCGCGATGCGAATATCGGAAGTTCTTGCGGTGCATTCGTGCGAGCTCGCAGATACTTGCTATGCATTGCGAATTCGCAATTATGTGTAGTTATGTGTGTGTGTGTGTGTAAGTTGGCTTGATCATACAAATCGTAATGTAGGTAAACTTTGTCGAAAACAAGCATAATTTATTAAACTTTAAAACAAACTATCTACTGAAAGCCAATAAAGCACACATAAAAGCTATAACTTTCACAGTAATACTTACCAATAGTTTCGACATAAAACATTCACGAGGTATCAAACAAAGAATCAGGTTCCAGCCATTTAAATTTCAATCGGCTGAAGAAAAAAAACTTTCAATATAAGTAGGTTGGCGTGTCTCGCTAAACTGTTTTCCTTACATATTCGTGCACTTATCGCCTCTAGGCATTGCCGTCAATCTTACAGTCAATCTGTTCACCTACATTGTTAAAGTTAGTTGAGTAAGGCAGCTAGTCGGGAACTCTAGCAGTGTAGTGATGGCTGCGTACACCGACGCTCTGGATCACACCTCCATATATCGACGCTCAGCTTGTGGTATTAAAACATAGATTTTTTTGAAGAGGAGATGCGGAATTTAAAGTAGTTTGAAAATTTAAAAATAGAATAATTTCCTGCAATAAACCAAGATGATTGTGTTCGTGTGCAAAATCTATCAGTCAGTTATGTATCTTCTGATTGAACATGTTTTCCTATGTAGGTTAGCCGAATTCTATTAGTGTATGTAAATCTTACGAGCTGCATTCAAATCTATGGGCATTTCGAAGTCGTTGCATTGAGATAGCAGGCGCTAGCTGAGCTGCAAATGAAGATTTACAACAATTTTTAGCTATATTTCTGAATTAGTCATGATTTTAGGACTATCTAAAACATGTAGGTGTGCAATCAAATCAGTTTTGTGTGATAACGTAGCGTATAATACGATGGCAGAAAAATACATATAAAAGAAACAATCCGCGCGATTCATTGATAGGCAATTCTTTGCTATTTCAGATAGTGAAGAGAGTGATGGTGAGGGAGGTTTGGGCAACTTGAGTCGGTTGATCGTACGTCCCCCGGGACAGAGTGGGAAGGCCAAGCGCGGCCAGCTGTGTTTCGACGCAGCGTTCGAGTGCGGCAACCTGGGACGTGCAGACCATATCACTGACCTGGAGTACGATCTATACGTAAGACCAGACACTTGTAGGCCAAGAGCCAGGTTCTGGTTCAATTTCACCATCGAGAATGTTAGGCAGGATCAGGTGAATGTAGAATCCATGTTGATGTTGAGCTACTATAAGCGTGAACAGTGTAATTTCGTGGTGTTGTGATTCCGATATTAACAGTACTGTGTGTTTTTTTCCAGCGAGTAATACTAAATATTGTTAATTTGGCTAAGGAAACTACTTTATTTGATGGAGATATGACTCCACTAGTTCGTTCCACTTCACGGCCAAAATGGTAAGTTATCTACTGCGATTTGTGATATCTTGTCTAACAAATTACCTACTTGCTTTAATGAAATGCCTGATACCTCACAAGCACCAACAAGTTGCAAAACTAAATGCATGATTCATGTTAACTAATTCAGACAGTCCTGAGTCGTGTTACACTTACGGGACTTCGCATGTAAATATGCAAGGTAGCTGGTAGTATATATTCTTAGACATTCCTATTTGAAACTTTAAGGCAGCGGATTCCCAGACGGCTGATATTCTACCACCGGTCATTAGTTCATCGAGGACGGAAGATCCTGAGCATCGCGTTTGCTTTCGATCGAGAAGAGGATGTGTACCAGTTTTCTGCAGGAGCGTCGTATTCCTACTCTCGACTTCAGAAGCACCTGGCTACGTGGGAGAAGAGAGCCCAGGCCTTTGCTACCAGGCAGTCCATTGCTCAGACCACTGTAAGTTGAATTAACAGTACTTCCGTAGAGGCAAAATAGGTTGAAGGTCCCCCGTGACTACTCGGTCAATGAGCCTGTCTTATTTGTATATCATAGCTAGCCAAGTATATACCAACTATATATAAATAGGTACCTAATGTTTTTGAAAGTGAAATCTATTCTCAAGCTGAACATCAAATAAAACAATATTAGTTCTCGCCAAACTTCTTGGCAGTCCTGAAGTTGGCTACAATGGCGGCTGCGCAGTAGTAAATCTCATACAAAAACAGCACCGACCCATGCCTTGCGCATCGGAAAGCTAACTTCAGGGCGGCCAAGAAGTTTGGCGAGAACTAAACCACGGTAAAGATATCTTTACCGTGACTATACTTATTTCTTCTGAGCATTACCAATACCTAATAGATAAATCTGATGCAATATTCTTTTTTAGCAAAAACGTCGCATTGACCTCGTAACAATCGGAGACTATAATTTTAAAGAAAAAACGGAAGAGGTGAAAGAGGAACACGTGAGTGTAATCCCTAAAATAAAACAGCCAGATCCAAAGAAACGGGTCGTTCTCATCATAGCGAGGACACACGGAGGGGAACCCCCGTCGTCATTTGTTTGTCAAGGTTAGTAGCTTTTCATGAAATAGTGCTATTTTACTGGATATCTACAATTACCCGGTTTCCAGAACGATTTCTTATTCATAAAAAAGAGATAAATAAAAAACTTTTTAACAAAAAACAAACCGACTTCCAAAAAAACACTGTAAAACGAAAAATAACTTTCTTTTCCGTGTAACGTTTAACAGTATTGTTTTGGAAGTCGGTTTGTTCTTTGTTAAAAAGTTTTTTATTTATCTCTTTTTAGTTTTGATAGTACTACCAATTGCCATAAAATTCATATATAGCCAAAATACATCTCATGACGATTCCAATAAGCCCATACACGACTAGGATACATTGTTTTATTTCGGAGTACCAGTGCCTACCTACCGGCTTCATCATCAGATCAGTTCGATGGTACCATTGTCATCAGCACTATGTATTTATAATTATTTGCTTCATCATAGTTGTTAAACTATTTGAGATATCTTATAACCTATGACATACTTAGCAATAGAATTCCTTAATGAATTCTATTGGCCATCTGTGGTCTTCTTCACCAGTTCCACTTCACCAAATGTTACTTTCTGAGTGCAGATGATTGCATTGTTGATAAAAATACCAACATCGCTATATGTATGCCTATAATATTTGAGGAGTTCCCTCGATTTCTCCAAGATCCCATCATCTGATCCTGACCTGATGACAATGGGACTAACTGCGAAGTATACCCTTTCAAACAAAAGAAGAATTTTCTAAATCGGTCCAGGCGTCTTACAGTAATCGGGGAACATACATAAAAAACCTCCTCCTTTTTTTGAAGTCGGTTAAAAACCAATCATAAGAGTAAACGCGCTTGATTATTTTTAGGGTTCCGTTCCCAAAGGGTAAAAACGGGACTCTATAACTAATACTCCACTGTCCGTCTGTCTGTCACCAGGCTGTATCTCATGAACCGTGATAGCTAGACAGTTGAAATTTTCACAGATGATGTATTTCTGTTGCTGCTATAACAACAAATACTAAAAACAGGATAAAAAAAAATATTTAAGTGGGGCTCCCATACAACAAACGTGTGTTTTTGCTGTTTTTTGCGATAATGGTACGGAACCCTTCGACCGCGAGTCCAACTCGCACATGGCCTGTTTTTTTACAATAATTTGGCGTTAATTTTTGTTCCAGAACCTGAGTGTACCTACATAAAGATATTCTCGTGTTTATATATTGTTGTAATTACTTTATCTGAACAGGTTTCCTGGACTATTTGCTGGGCTCGTCAGAAAAGGCAGTAGCTTTAAGAAACAACATTGTTTTAGAGGTAAGCAGGTAACACCATAACACTCGTTAAAACCACTATGTTTTGTAAAACTATGATAAAAACATTTATGTATTCGTCAGTTCAGAGTTATAAAGATAAGTAGGTATTTCATTAGTCATGTACCTACTTGTAAAAAGGACGTATTTATAATATTTTATACAAACCACATATGTAAACAGAGAGCTACGAGGAATATGAATAATTATTCATCAATTTCCTCTCCTTATGATTGAATCGTGGTTCCATCACTTACATTACTTAACTACATTGAAGTACATTACTAGGTCATACCGATGCTGAACCCTGACGGAGTGTTCCTCGGGAACCAGCGGTCGGACCTACTCGGCGGCGACCTTAACAGGAGTTGGAACCGAGCCACCAGCTACGCACATCCTGCACTAGTTGCCGTTAACGACCTCCTGAAGAAACTCGCCTCTGAAAAGGTACCAACTTACATGAATACCTACATCGAAACTATTTATTTATTTATGTACACAAAACACTTAACAGAGAAAATAAATAATACAGATAGAAGCAGACCAGCACCAGGAAAGTTGAATGATATACGAAGACACAGTGTATAAAAGGAAATAAGGAAACTTAAAATAGACTAAGAACTATACAACTATATAACTTAACTAATTATGTATAAATAACACATATACCTGAACTAAATAAATAGAAGATAAAAATACATACATAACTAGTAGGTATATATGATAGATACCTAAGTCAAAGGTCGTAGCTACGCGGAATGTATGACCAAGTTTTTCAGAGAACTTAAAATGTTAGTTTCACTTGCGTGTTCCTGGGTTAATCTAAATAAGCCGGTGTTAACAGCTAGCTCAGGGTTAATCACATGAATCTTCTTGTTCCACCAAGAGTCAGAGGTTAATCTAGAGTTAAACTTATAAATTTAATTCAATATTTGACCCGCCGATATGGGCGAGTTACCTACATTTTTACAGGAAAATCTCCCTATTTATGAACTCATGTTTTTGTTTTGTTTATTTTCCGTAAATAGGTAAGTGAATGGCTATCTAACCACGGCCAATGGCCATCCAATCAATGGCTGGCCATCTGACCCGTCCGTGCCTCGGAAAGCAATTTAAGCCAGTCCTTGACAGTTGTCACGGATAATCAGAACTTCAATCTTACAATGAGATATCATGTTGCCCAGTACGTGGCTGAGTTTGCGCGGTCAGCAGCATAATTGCGTTACTTTATTGAAAACTCAAAGCACACGCAACGCGCGTTCGATATCTTTATAAGATGCCTCAATAAGGGGCACTCACCATGCCTGTTAGCCATCACTTTCAGAATGCTACTGCTACTGCCACGCAATCTGAAGAGAAGAGATACACTCTTCTTGCTCACGACAGCTTAGGAGCTGCCAACTCTGGCTTTAGTTAATGATGTGACCTAATTATAGATTGTACCTGGGTGATCGAGCTCTGCTCGGGTGAAAATAGAGAAAACGGCGTATTCCAAAAATGAAACCTAGCTAGCCCCGAAACTCCCTGCATAAAAAATTCGTGAAAATCATTGGAGCCGTTTCCGAGATTCAGATTATATATATACACAAGAATTGCTCGTTTAAAAGTATTATTATTAGATAGTAGGTACCTATTAGGTGTTTGGTATCGGTTATAATATCGACTATAAAACTATCTCCGCTTTCAGACCGTGCAGTTGGACTTCATCATTGACATTCACGCAGACATTAGTCATGAGGGTGTATTTGTGCGAGGGAACTCATTCGACGATGTTTACAGGTGGGTGTAGGTTAATCTCTCGGTAAAATTTAACACATACATACATAAGTCTCTATCGCGCATCAATATGAACTGGGATGTATTTTAAAACCAAATGCATGCAAATCCAGCAAACTGTGGCGTAGGTACTACACTGGCGTTCAAAACTTAGTAGGTACCACACTTTTGAAATTGCAATTTCTCCTAGAGTTTAAAATAAAAACGTTTTATAGAAAATTTCATCGAATAATATCATAGGATACAAAAATATCCTTTGAAATTATAGTTTATTATACACTAGCAAAGTTTTTAACTTAAAAAACTGAGCAAGTGCGAGTCTGACTCGCGAACAGAGAGTTCCGTATACGTCACCAATATAAATAGGTAACATTACTAACGTTCATAAACAATGAAAGCACCGAACATTGCACTAACGAAGAGACAAAATTAGTTTTGCCATTCGAAAACTGTTGTCCCCATACATCAATATCCATTTTTTTTTATATTACCAAGTACATTTTATAAGTTGGTCGACTATTACTCTTAAACTTGTAAAGCCTACTTAGCTGTGATAGTTTTCCATTTAATTTTGTTATATATACTACTGCCGTAAATTTTTACACAAATCCCAAAGCAACCATTTAGATGATGCTTGACTCTAACAAAAATTAGGACTAAAGCTTAATTTTACAAAATTCTGACTTAGATAGGAGTAGTTTAGGAGACATTTCAATTTTCAAACTGTGGTAGGTATTAAGTTTTGAAGGCCAGTGTATGTAGATTGCACAAGCATTAAGTGATTTTCGAAAAGCCGCGAGAGCAAGTAGCAACAAGTCTGGTAGTTGTGCAATCATCGAGAAACTTTTTGTTTTGGTCACCGTGCGTCATACTCATACATAATGAATGCCTTACATTACAACTTCAGGCGAGATTTGTAAGCAATATTTCTGAAATCCACCGCCGTATGTGTAATTACGTTTTATAGAAAATTTCATCATCTTATTAATTTATTTAGCTTCGAAAATGTTAGGGTTTGTCCTAAGGAATTGTAAGTCGTTTCGTCATAATAGGACAAAAATAATGCTTTATAATAGTCTTATTCGTAGCATTCTTGAATATAACAGTGTGGTTTGGCGTCCTCACTACGCCTCACATTCGCTACGTCTCGAACGTGTCCAGAAGCGGTTCGCTTGGCATCTTGCATTTTCTAACGGTATATATAAAAGGTTACAGCATTTTAACATGAGGTCCCTGAAAAGTCGTAGGCAATTGATTGACGCGATATTTGCCTACAAAATCATTAAGAACAAAATAGACAGTCCTAGTCTGCTTGCGCTTTTCAATTTTCGGGCTCCTGCTAGGATCCCGCGTAGTGCCATTACACCTCTTTGTCCGCCGTCGAGGAGAACCGTTTTGGGAGCTAATTCGCCCTATGCAAGAATGTGTAAGGAAGTAAATGGCTATGGTGATGTTGTCGATCTTCACTTTGACTCTTTGGCTAGACTGAAATCCATCCTCATGAGTTTATCGAGTAGCCCTTAAACTTGTTATTTTAATTTTTACCACATTTGTCACAAGTTAAATTTTGATTGAATTTTATCAAATTTCAAAAAAAAAATTTTTTTCAATCATTCTATTTATAATGTTAATGTATCAATATTTTATATTTTATTAACTTAATCAATTTTATTAGCTTGATCAATTTTATTAACTTGATCAATTTTATTAACTTAATCAATTTTATTAACTTAATCAATTCTATTGATTGTATCAATTGAATAATTTTTACCAATTTTTACTAATTTAATTAATTGTATTATTTTTACCAATTTTTACTAATTTAATTAATTGTATTATTTTTACCAATTTTTACTAATTTTATTAATTGTATAATTTTTACCAATCTTTATTTTTTGTAACCAATTTTTGATACATTTTACCAATATGTGCCATTTTTATGAATGCTATCGATGTTATGTACTCACTCACTTGTTTATAATTAGCGCTTATTACTATGTAAGTTAGCTTTTAGATTTTTCATAATTGTTAATGTGGTGTTTGCTTCTAATTAATTGTTGCACTGTAATATTAGTATAAGCATGTATTTTTTGTTATAATTAAGTGTAAACAATTGTTGGTGAACCTAGTCAAATAAATAAATAAATTTATTTAATACTTCACGCACACAAACGTACAGAGGCGGACTTAACGCCTTAGGCATTTTCTACCAGTTGACCTTAGGGTGATGCAGATACAACTAGTGGTAGGTGCAATATTGACCGTTAAACGAATCTGGTTTATGTAAATAAAAATAAATAAACAAATAAAATAAAATAGTTTATTTCTTTAACGGTTCTCTTACAATATTATTCAGTGGCTGGAACTACCCCGGAAGCATGAATTAATGCTTGTATTGGGTGGTTCCGCTCCTCCCTAGGATCAATATACATATTTTTAGGTAACAAGTTAACTAAACTATTTTAAGTAAATTTTACAAATAAGAACAAAATGAATGTAAAGGCAAAGATACTGGTACGATTCTTTGTGTATGTGTGAGTGTGTGTGTTTGTGTGTGTGTGTATGTGTGTGTGTGCGTGCGTGTTTGCCTTTATGATAGTTATAAGAACATCTAACTCTCATATAGTATTTGTGAATTATGCTCCTATTGGGAGATTTATATATAAACTATAAATAAAATATAATTATACCATATATACTAGAAAGAATAAACTAAATACCCACTAAACTACCTAGGTATACACACGAAGCTATCTACAGTTTTGAAATAAAAATCGTTTTATAGAAAATGTCATTAACTTCCTTTGAAATTATGGCTACATAATAATTGTAATTGTATTGTAATTATAGTTGCAATAGTAACGTTTTTAACATAAAAAATGAGAGAAACCAAAAAATAACCATTTTTAAATTACTGACAAAAACTCAAACAACATCATTTTATAAGTATGAAGACGAGGTTCCGGAGGCGATGTTGGGGAATATATTTTTAGGGTTCCGAAGTCAACAAGGAACCCATAAAGTTTCGCTCTGTCTGTCTGTCCGTCTGCAGCTTAGCTCAGAGAATCTAAGTACTAGAAAGCTATAATTTGGCATGGATATACATATTAATAATTCCGACAAAGTGGTATAATAAAATCATTAAAAATATTTTTTTTGGGGTGCCTCCTATAGACGTAAAGAGGGGATTTTTTTTCTCCTCTATCCCATGGTGGGGGTATCGTTGGATGGGCCATTCAAAAATATTACGGGTTTGTTAAAACCATTTTTCGAATCAGAGATCCGTTCGCGTAAAATTAAGCTTTAAATAGCAAATTTTTGTTTAGAGTCAAGTTTCACCCCTGCCAGCGAAATGGTTGCTCTTGGCTTTGTGAAAAAATTCACGACAGTAGGAAATATAACGAAATTAATAGAAAAACTATTACAGCTAAGTAGGCTTTACAAGTTTACGAGTAATAGTCGACCAACTTATAAAATGTACTTGGAACAGTAAAAAATTTGTACAAATGTCATTGAAAAATTACGTAAATAACGTTGTTAGCTGAGTAAAACAGAGTAAATATATGTTTATGAACCATGTAAAAATATACAAAAATAAAATCTTAACAGACTTTACAAGTTTACGAATAATAGTCGACCAATTTATAAAATGTACTTGACACAGTAAAATTTTTGTACAAATGCCATTGAAAAATTACTTAAATAACGTTGTTAGCTGTGTAAAACAAATAGTAAATATATGCTTATGAACCATGTAAAAATATACAAAAATAAACTCATAACATCCTTAATAATAATGATTTCTAAAGTAATAATGTTTGAGCTCGAATAACGCATTGGAGTGGACGGAGTCGTTGGCAGTACCGGTCCGTTGTCCATACAGCGCATGCGCGCGGGGGAGTCTTTTTTATGTTAGTGCAGAAGTATTTTCGACGTTTTGTAATCTAAAGTCAAATTAGATTCGATTGCCAAGCAAATTTCTTATTTTCTTTTGTCGATATCCATCTATAAAGCCAATATTCGACCCGACTACATCACTAATTGAGTAGCGTAAAACTTTCCAGAACGAAATAATGTAGAAGAAGAAATACAGAAGAATACCGTATATTAGAGGTATACATACGAATTTTTTCAAATGCCGAAAGAGAAATAAACAAGAAGCGTGCGCGCTTGGATCCAGGAACGAACCATACCGTTCCCCGTGGCTCTAACGCGCGCTCGTATCGGCTCCTTTCGCAATACGCACCCACGGTGGTACTCAAATAGATAATATTTTACTAAATTCAGTTGCGAAGTTGGATTTTATAACTAAGGAGTTATAACTTTAGGAGTTATAACTTCGCAACACCTTCTTCAGTTACCAGTTAGTCCTTCTTTAGTTTAAGTCAAGAGTGAATAGGTTACTTATAGGCAAGCGTGCTTCATCCTAGACTACATCATCGCTTACCATCAGGCGAGATAGTGGTCAAACGCGAACATATAGATTAAAAAAAAACATCATATGGGCCCGTTTTTAGACGTTGTGTGCAGCTGAAACCGTTTTAATGTTCATGTAACAACAACAAAACCCTCTACTTAGTCCGCATTTTATGCAACTTCGGAACCCTATTACTGCGCGTGGCCCGACACCCATTTGGCCCGTTTTTTTAAATTAAAAACGTTACTAATGTTTGATAAACTAAATGCTGAAATTGCTGGATTTGCATGCATTTGGTTTTAAAATACATCTCAGTTCATATTGATGCGGGATAGAGACTTATGTAGGTACCATGTGACGGGTATTAGGTTCGTAATACTCGCATACTTTTGCAGTTGTTGGTACACTGGTAGTAATGGTATTGGTCTTCTTTTGTAATTTTGTTACTAATAAATCTACCATACAGATTTGAACGCCAAGCAGTTCTTCCAAAATTCTTGGGGGCCCGCATAGAGGCATGGCGGCCCGAAGCGTGCTTCTTCAACGCAGACTCCTTGCTAGCCGGTACAGCTCGCAGGGCTCTGCCCACCGGTTCCATTGATGCCTACACACTCCTGGTATCCTTAGGGGGGCGAAGATTATCCCCCAGAGGACCTTACATACATTACACAGAAGATGCATGTATCCTTTGAATAAATAATTATGTGCTACGAAAGAGCTACGAGAACGGCTACGACGAAGCTTACAAACCTATAGGCTTTTGCTAAGGGTTTTCAACGTTAAATTAAAAGATTTTTTGATACCTAGAAGAAATAGATAATGTTAATTTTGATAGTAGTAAAACTAGACCGCTGAATTATAAGTTACATGTACCAAATTAATAATAGTGATAATTGAATTAAATATTTTACTCAACAAAGAAATCAGATACGAAAATAGGAAAATCTCTAGCAAAATCTCTGTGCGACTATTATCGACATATCGGGGTCATTCCCCCGCGAGTAGGACGGAGCAAGAAGAAAGATCAAAGGGGCAGACGTCGGCGGAGACGACCTGTTATTGAACGAAACAGGTCATATATATTTACTTTAAGGCTCTCTCAGATAGGCACGATTTTCAAAGAAATTGGTCCACGAATAAGAGCAATTTCTATTAAAATGTGTGTCGCAATATGCGCTGTGAGAATCTTGACATAGTCATATAATAATTAAGCAAAGCTAGGATATAAATTAAACTGTCGTCTACCTATATTTAAAAAAAATCTGATACATGGTGGCTTATTCATTGCTATTGTTCAAACATTAATTGAGCTGAAACGAGTATGTAGTCAATACCTACTGATTATAATCATAAACTACTAGAACGTAAAACAAACGCTCCTACCTCTTAAGAGTTTTCTAAAGCCTCAACTTGAACTTTGCGAAATTTTCCATGTTGCAAACAAAACAAAAAACTTTGACCAGAATGGTGAAGACATACAATGAAGTTTAGAAAACAGAAGCCGGAAAAGTAACCGTTTCGAGGAAATTTCAGAAACAATAAGCTTTGTTTAGTTACCCCGATTTATTCTCCGGGACTTCGTCGTCCTTCACTGCGCCGGCGCTTTTCTGGTTGTACCCCGACTCTTGGGATGGTTACGAGATTGCCACAAATCGTGCTGACCTACACTACGTAGCATTCGGTACCTAAAAAGCTGTTCAAATCTTTCTTACCTTTTTTGAGATTTTAAATTTGTCTATCACCTATCTCCCTAAAGGTCACCCAGTTCATCTCCCGAGCGACGAGTTCTAGCGGGTCGAGTATTATCACCATCCCTGCCGAAAGTGTCCGAATCTCCGCTGCAAGCTCTACCTGCGAGGCTCTCTCGTCGACCCATACTGAAGTCTCGACCAAGGACCGTGCTAGATATGGACCACATACTGCCTATAATTACAGGTAACTATTCCTCCGTAGGTACGCTCAGCAACGAAAATCCATTATTATAACTGTCACGTTTCTCTACACCAACATCAAAATTGATACAAAATGCAGCATTTCATGCGGCGGTGGAGAGATGGCCAGATGACAATGGTACCATCGCGGGTAGAACCTGGATGACGCAGGCACAGGAACGTGGGGATTGGGAACGAGAGGGGCCTACGCTCAGCAGTGGGTGAAGTCGGGCTGTGGATGACGATAATGATGATGCAGTATTTCATATAACACTTCTTCAAGGTTGAGGAGCTCGTGGCTAAATAATAACAGCAGGACGGGTCGATCTTCAAAGTTAAGCAACGCTTGACGAGGTCGGTCCGTGGATGGGTGACCATTTCAACATACCGATTTTCCTCAGTGCCTCGGAAAGCACGTTAAGCCGTTGGTCTCACCTGTCGTTTGAATATCTTTGACCTTCGTTACGGGTAGTCAGAAGCCAGTCTGACTGACACCAGTCTTGCCAAGAGGTATCGTGTTACCCAGTTACTGGGTTGTGGAGGTCCAGCCAAATTGCTCAAGTGAATTCGGCAAGGCGAAGGGTTTGACCGCTATCAATCGACCAGTCATATGCGAGATGAATGACGCCATGTGAATTTCCGTCTGTGTGATTGGTCGATTGATAGCGGTCAAACACTTTGCGTTGCCGTATTCACATACGCAATAAGGCAGCAGATATGGGTTCGCTCCATGTAAAACACTGGTAAACAGCTGAATCCGGTTGGTAGTCTAAGCCGACACCAACATAGGTAGTTGGGAAAAGGCTCGGCAGATTGGCTTCTTAAAATATAAATAAATAAATATAAAAATATAAAATGTTTATTTGCACCTTCAAAAATTAACATAAAGAAACAGGTTTACAATAAAATAGGCCGAAAGGTAGTTACAATATTTAACGTGTTAGAGTTGCAACTAATACCTAAACTAAGATAACTTAATATCTTGTAATATAGGTATCGGCGTCCACCCTCAATTGTATTCACATAATATTAATTGTACATTAGAGCCAAAAGATTAATACAGCTTTATAATTAATAATTCAAATTTCCGTTATACAATTTAAAAAGATAAAGGATCATTCTAAGTACAAAAATAAACCAGACAAGTAAAACTGCTTCTTTCTCTTCTCCCAAAACAATTCATCTATAATTTGATTGCTTGCTTATAAATTTACAATGCAAGAGAGAAAAACAAAAGTTTGAGGAAGTAATTAACACTAATAAGTTTATTATTTGATAACATGAAAAGGATTTAAGAAAGATTGTAATTGAGTGTTGTGTTGTGGGGGTGTGGGTGTGTTTGGGTGTGAGGGTAATGTGAGTGTGTTTGGGTGTGTATGTCATGTAAGTGTGCGTGGCAGAGTGGTTGTGAGTGTTGTGGAGAGAGTGAAGATGTGTGTGGAGTGTGTGAGGGTGTGACTACGTATGAAACGTAAAACCTACGTAAAATATTTTGCTTAAGTATCTATAGTTCTCGCCAAAATTCTTGCCGCCCTGAAGTTGGCTTTCCGATGAGCACAGCGCGGAGCGGTGCTGTTTTTTCTATTCTATGAGATTTACTATTGCGGAGCCATTGGAGCCAACTTCAGGGCGACCAATAAGTTTGACGAGAATTTAGGCGTAGACGAAGAATATGCAAAATATTTTATTAATTAAGGTTCCCCTAGTCGACGGCACGAACTATTTTGTGCGCGAGGTTAAAATGCATGCTATCTCATCCGACAACACGTGCGAAAGAGATAAATGCTGTGATGAGCAGTAAGAAGCTAGTTCGCGTACGAATTAGCACTTTTGTAAATTTGTATCGAAATGGATGATGATTTAGGACGAAAACGAGCACGCGAAATTTTATAAACAGACCTTTGGGAGTCTAGATAACATGAAATAACGACTAAATGTATATTTTCAAAATAAAATTGTTTTCTTTGTTGAATTACTAATCTATCCCTTTAAGGAGGCCATTTTGCAATTTTCCTTCTTCTTATGGTATTTATTATCGCCTAAAGAAGGTTAAAATTAGTGTTGAAATATGGAACTTTCGACGCTCATAACTTTCAAATATTTTATTTTTATACTTTTTTGTTTCCATACAGGGTTAGATAATGATGAGACAAAGTGATATCATTTTTTATTTTGAACGTACATCGTAAAAAGGGTAAACTTCGCGGTTCTACTTTTATATGAATGCAGACTAGTGAGTTTAGTCTACAGATATAATAGATTCCTCGCTGGTCTAGTGGCCCCAAGCACTACTTTCGACTTTGAGATCCTGGGTTAGATTCCAGGGTCGGGCAGTGGGATTTTCATCTGGCATCAGCAGCCCAGAGCATGGCTTGGTATCGGACTATCGGTTTATGGCAACACTCGCCACTTCTTGTCCTCTATTATAAAACCAACCAATTTTTTTTGTTTCTGATGTTGAAAAATTACCTTCGCCAATGAACCCACAATAAGCGTGCCTGAGACGTGCAGTAACCTACCAATCACCTACAGTGGAGGATCCAGGATTCATTTCTGGGGAGGGGTGCACGAGGTACTCTTTCTTGACTTGATTCAATGACAGTGACGGATTATACCAGCGGGGACTGCTTTTTTGTATATATTTTTTTAATTATTTCCCAAATAAATTGGGAAGGGTGCAGGAAGATTTTTGTAATTGTTTCTATAGGTATTCTTTAGGTATTGGTACCTTGTTAGAACTTTGTTTAGATGTTACAATAATCAAAGCACTAGGACACCAAGCAGCTAGCACGTGCCCACCCACTCTGAATCCGCCTATGATCACATAAGAGACGGAGTAAAGAGGTTTTCAACACAGATATGTCTAATATTTATAAGAATGTTAAAAATTATATTTGTTTGTTCGTATGTTATGCGCTGCCATACCGTTCATCCAATGCCGATAAAACTAAAGTGTGTGAAACTAAATTGTACAATGCCTATAACCTTCGTGCAAGCAATAACAATAAAACATATTGCTTCTGCGGCTGCAACGCGCTGCAGATGGTAATTTCATATTATTGATCGGTTCCTGCAGCCACCTCGGGACAGAAGTTGGGACTTACAGAATCCGCACTTATTTCCTTATTTTTTCTCTCTGTACTCATATAAATATTCTAAATTGTTTATTATACAGGAACAGCGGTCAAAACCCCTCGGTTGGCTGTTGTGGATATGAGCGCTTACATTCGGACACCAAAAGGCTGTGTGAACCAGCGAATAGATAAGTCACAGTTCAAGCTCAGCCGACCGCCTCGCCCCTCGCAACCCAGGTTCACGAGCGACGAGTACGATACCCATGAGTCTGATTCATAGACAGGCGTGGAGGCGTGGTTGTGTTATTGATTACAGTTTTTTGATAATAAAGTTACATTAAATGAAACAAACATATTTTTTATTGAAACGTATAATGTCGAAGCTTCCATATTTACAATCACTAACTTCTATCGTTCAGTCATCTCATTCTTAGAACAAACCTTATTGAACACTATTATCACTACAAATTCTACAATCATAACGGCAAATGAAAAACGAACTGAGTATCGTTATCGAGATTTATTTTGAACATTTTTTTTATTATTTTATGACAATTTTGGTTTCAACGTAAACGATTCGACTTCATCTACGCATACTAAAGAGGTCACAGGTCATCACAAAAACGATACAATCGTACATACGAAGGGTAAAGAAGCGCGGGCGCTTCGCAGAACGTTCTGCCGAGTCACAGCCGCGCGCAGGCCGGACCGGCCGCGAAGCACCTCCCCTAATAAATATCTTTGGCATGAACCGAACAGCTCGCCGACGAGTCACACGCGATCGCACTAACAACCGACAGTTATTGCTTCGATGCCAATATAAAGTTCGTTTCGTTCCCGCACGGGGCTCGCGTCGGGAGCTTCAGTGGGCGGCGGAGGCGCGCGCAGCCCCGGCGCGTCATTCCCAGGCGTCGTTGTCTTCGTCCGACAGCGTCACCAGGTGCATGCGCGCGTCGTCGGGAGGCGGCGCGGGCGCGGGCGCGGGCACGCCGGCGCGCGCGGCGCGCTTCTGGCGCAGCAGCTCCTCGTCCGCCGGCGTCAGCGGCTTGCGGAACTCGTACACCAGCGGGAAGATACGCTCCACTGCCGACTGCACGTCATTCACGCTCCGGGCTGCCGACAAACGTATAACTTATTACAATGTATGATCATACAAATTATGGGCGTATACAATACCACAACTCTAACATTGCTATGTTACAAGGAATAGCCAAAACTACATTGCAACAAGGAATCGCCAATCGTCGAAAAGATGACTTTGGACGGGGCAACCTTTTAACGGTAATTCTTGGTGTCCGACAGGAGCTTATTAGAACAGGTTTATATAAATGCGTTTACTTATCTCAAAATATAATAAGGGTCAACTAAGTCTTGCCATAGGATATTGTTTTGGTTAGTATGGTCTGCTATATTGGTATATGTGTTCTAAATTCAAGTCCTTCCTATAATAATTACATTGCTTGTTATGTATTGTTATCGTAAAGTTTATTAATGGTTTTCCGGCGTTCTTATCCTATTAAATTTTATACAAGTTGAGATAATTATGGGAAAATATAGCCGATGTTAGTTGTTTGTAACTTTTATTACTTATTGTTCGTTTGTAACTTTTTCATTTATTTTTCTCAAAAAAGTTTATGAGGAACCCATATGTAAATCTCATCGACCACATAGCAACTAGACGCCTAATGTTTGATCTAATACATCAAAACAATTCTGTCAACTAGCTGAGGTATGAGGCACGGGGGTACTGCGCTCTGATTGGTCCCTTACCAAGGTCATGCGCCTCATTAAGGGTGGGACAGGTTTAAATAAAAAAACCAGGAAGGTATCGATATTTTATTAATAGTATTTTTACTTATTTTTATTTTATTAAAATTACCTTCTTTATTAATAATTATACGGCGTTTTAACATTTTAGTAATAAAATAAAATGTTAAAACTAAAAAAAGAAATATCATAATTCTTAAGAAAACATACTTTTTTCGGTTGTTGGTTCTTAAATATACCAAGTTCGAATGGCTACAAAAAAGCGGCCGTGCAGTATATAGAGCTAACATTCTAAAATTTCCAGCGGAAACAGTTTTTGTTGAATAGCTCCCCAATGGTTGGATACACAAATTTGTACTTACTATACACAATTACACGACGTCATACACTAATTATCTGCTTATCTGAAATTAATAAATTCGACGTTTGTCCGCTGCGACTACGTACACTTTCTAGTTCTATCGATATCAGATTTGGCATAGGATATGGTGCATCACTAGTTCTATTTACGAAATTATAGAGAAGAGATAGCGAAAAAATTACTTTAAAAAGAAAGAGACGCAAACATGCGGTGGGCGTTTTCACCTACAAACTTGACCAGTATAATATGAACTCCGACAAATAATATCAGAAAATAAATCTAATTATGTTTATATAACTATTAACTTATCAATGAAATGTTATGCCATTTTTCCGTAAACTTGAAGTCTGGATGTTGTTACCATTACAACGTATTGTTCAAGAGGCCATTATAATATTTATGAAAGTATTTTTTTTGTTGACGGACGCGGAAGTGTTTACGGCTCACAGAAGTGGCCGCTACTAATTCGAAATTGTCGAGTGGCGACCTTTATTACCTGTATATGATCTTTTAGTCATATGTGTTGACAGATATCGCTCGCCTGTTATTAGGCGTCTAGGGGCTGTGTGGTCGCTGGTAAATCTTAAATATTATTGACACTATTTTGAGTGAGTCCCGTAGCCTCTGCTCTATACATATGAGTGCTTACACAATAATTTGTAGAAGGTAACCAAAACTGCATTTGTCCTAAAACTTAGTAAACATGTTGTAATGTCATCCCATACTGTAACTAAAATAACCCTTTATCTCAGTTAACTAATGACTCATGGAATATCTGAAGCTTCTAACACACTCCGTTTTTATTCACTGCATAATGAATATTCAACCATATGAGATCAATACAAGTGTCTGTCGCACACGAGCGCCTTAAGAGGTATTTATGTAAATATAGTTCTCGCCAAACTTCTTGGCCGCCTTGAAGTTGGCTACAATGGTTGCGCAGTAGAAAATCTCATACAAAAACAGCACCGTTTCGTCCCTCGCGCATCCGGTAAACCAACTTCAGGGCGGCCAAGAAGTTTGGCGAAGGCTATACCTGGAAGAATCTTGAAAGACAGTAACCCTTTTAAACATGAGATGATTAGCCCAAATCTAATAATAACTTGTCAAAGAAGTATTTCATAGGCCCAGTATTCCTGTTAAACTAGACAACATGAAACTTACACTGTTGGGTTTTCCTTTTCAGTTTATCAGATAGGTATTATAGACTACTTCAATTATAACAAATATTCTAAATTAATTGTTGAATTACTTATTATAGCTTGTAATAAGGCAATTTATCAAAATAGCATTTGTTATTTCCTTTACTGAAATGGGTTTAGGTAGTTGGTAAATGAAATGTATTTACCTGTAATAGTCACACCCCCTGTAGAGAATATCTTGAGTGTAGCCTTAGGGTTGTATAACTTGTAAGTGACTCCAGGGTGAAGCTCAGGTTCATAACTGAAAGAAAGGAAAACATAGTTTTTGAACAGCTCCAGTCATATCCATGATCAAGTTACAAGTCTAATAAAAGTTAAGCTAGTTGTATTTTTTTCTATGTACTATGTGACCCATTCTTTACCCCCATCACCCCCTCGGTGACCACCCATAGTATAAACCAAGTTCCCGTGCCCCAGTTTTCACATAGTAATTTATAAATATGGTTTTAAATCATTTTTAACAAACAGAAAGTTAAAAAAATAATAATTTGGCTCATATTTGTCTTTATTAATACGGCGCTTGCCGCATGACGCCAAGATTGCGTGCATACCTATAATTACAAGGGAAAAAATATTTTCAAGAAGAAAAAATGTACATTTAAACGCCATATTTGAATATAGCTCGATAAAGCACGAGATTACCCTAGAGGATATTGACTACGTGACGAAAACCTAAGCCCCGCCCCTTTGACCATGTATGATATTTTGAGGACCCCACCTGAACAGGTCATGTAGTATAAGGTATTGTTTCTTCCATACAGCCAAGGCAATTTTAGTTCTATGTGCCAGTAAGGTACAATGATAACATTGCGTATAATGAATGAATAAAAGCCATAGCATTTAGAAGTCTGTCTTTAACCCTATAGAACCAGAAGGAAAGCAGCTTTTAAGTTTAATTTTACAGAACTTTTGCTTGTTAAAAATGCATAACTATAAACAGGATAGGAATGACAAGCCATTAAGAGCTGTTTGATGTGTATTGGTAAGCATGAATACACTTGATACATGAACATATTATGCAGCAATGCAATAATTAACTATCAATGGCTATCTATTAAAAAAAAAAATAAGAATTCACCAAGTTGAACCACCTCAAACAATGTCTTATTAAAATTATCAACAACAATATGCAGGGAGTCTGCTAGTTTATCACAAAAAATAAAAACAATTTCATCTGAACCCTGACTCTTAGTTTGCATTGCTGGATAAGATAAAATTACACTTTCTATACTTTCAATAATATTAGCAAATAGTCGGAATTTACGCAAAAAACCAATTATGTGATGATGTTTGTTGATAAACTACAGAGAAATGTCATTGTTTAGGTGTTAGGATAGTCTTAGCCAAACATCCACTTGATCTACTCTGTAAATGTAAACAAAGGATTTTTTCAATCTGAATGTTTGAAATATAAAGATAAAAATTTTAGAACAAACTGAGAAGAAATTGAGTAGTAAAGTTATATAAAAATCAAAACACTTACTCTGCTTCTTTGTATTTCTTGGAAAAAGATATGATCCTTATTCCGAAGGGCATCCGGCAGGTGCCTAATACATTGACTACACGGAAATTGCGGAAACGCACTTGGAAACCGAGCTTCTGCAGAGCGCGCGCATACCGGCGCGCCGCCACCTTGGCCTGGTCCTCGCTGGTGGCGCCCGTGCACGTGACGCGCCCCGACGACCAGATCGACGCAGTGGTGTACGGACGCCGTAGCTTCATGGTTACCATGCCGTTCTCGCGGCGGAACTCTACGTTAACACCGTTTAATGCTATCTGTCTAAGGTTCAGGTGGCACTTAACACTAAAACTGCACACGACATTGTTTATCATTATATCTATTTCGGGCGTATCCTCCTCCTCTTCGACTGGCACGGGCGGCGCCATCGGCTCGCTTGTATCGGAGCACTGCATCTGCTGCGCGCTAGCTGAGCCAGCTTCGCAATACTCATGGTCAGGCACCATATGATTAACACTATGTGTGGATATGCCACGGTTAGGCATCACACCGTGGGTGCCTTTGCTCAACTCCTTAATACCATTCTCTTGGATGAGCGTAGCCATGACCACCACGGCACACTGAAATAAAAAAAATAGGTCTATGATTTTATACTTTGAACTGTTATAGGACTACATCAATAACTAAGCAAGACTACTTGAAGAAACTTTCTTTTGTAAGGTTCTTTTTCATTTGTAGATGAAGACAACAGCTCAATGAAATGCGATTCCAAATTAACCTTACATGTAAACTAAGAAAACTGTAATGCTTTGTGCATACCTACTGTGTATATTGCTTATATAGTCCCTGTAGTATGAAATTAGATATTTGATCCTCAAACAACCCACACTAGCATATGAAAGAAATATAATACAGTGATATAGTCTAGCCAAACTTCTTGGCTGCCCTGAAGATGGTTTACCGGATGCGCGAGGCACGAAATGGTGCTGTTTTTGTATGAGATTTACTACTGCGCAGCCATTGTATAACAACTTCAGGGCGGCCAAGAAGTTTGGCGAGGACTATAGCATGATTATTTATTTCAGCAAGATTTCAAAACACCATGTGCACCATGGGACTTCCCTCAGACAAATCTAATCCCTTTAGAAGCAAAATTGTCTAAATCCTTAGTGCTTGCTTTAGTAGTGTAGACAGCAGTTTAGGCTGTTAGATGAATCATGTCAGTGAATGAATTTAAGAATTTTAATATGTAGATGATTAGAATTATAATAAAAACGAAAGTTGAAATCTGTTGGTATAACATTTGGAATGCAATCTCATTGACAAAACAATATTTTTTTTACAGGATATGAATCAACAATTGTAATGAAATACTGATTAAGATTGTACATTGAGAGCAAGAAAAGTGTGATTATAGCTGTTATCGTCAGCATTCAGCGGTAAACCATAAAGAGGACTTTATTGAAAATTGTTGATTGCACAACAATGGCAACTGGCAAACATACATGAAACAATGAAAACATTTGCACAAAGCACACATTTAGCTAAAATTATGCAAGTCTAATGTTATTAGAGTTTAGCACTCAACAAACTCAATATTGTGCCTTACCTAATACTTGATTAGAAAGATTTTCAATTATACAGAAAATTAATCAGTAGAAATTAAGTAGCACTGTTGTAAAGCAATTGAAGAAGCAATCATATGATTTGTTAGTACCAAAATCACTGGTCCACATTATTTTTTGAAAGTATCTGACTATGATTAATCTAGATCATGACAGTCTAGTTATATTTCAAAAGATGAGATACATCCACTCATACCAAGATGTTGTACTTTCAGTCTTGAAGTTAAAATATACCAGATATTCAGAACACCAAAAACTTGTTTGTCACAAAGGAATACTTTTATCTTTATATCAAAGTCATTTCACTGCATTACTTTTGACATTTCTATTTATTGTTAAATATCAAGATTTTTGAAGGAGACCTTTTACCAAAAACAGAATCAAATTTCAAGATTCAGTGGAAGGAGCACGATTTAAGCCACTTCCCACGGCTGGAGTACGGCGCGACGCGACAACATGACACTTTGCACAGCTGACTGTCGGACGGGCCCCCGCCCCGCGCTACCCCCGGCCCTCACCTTCCCCTGCGCCCTGTCTACATCCTGCGCCTACTTTGCACTGCACATGCAACGCATTATGGCGATGAATACATCGATCACCACCAGGTGTAAATTGCGTACAGTGTGCTTTACTTGAGGCAAATTTAAGCGACTGAGCTTAATCGAATCTTATAAGTTAAGCTCATCATAGAAGATAATTTCTTCCACCAATTCGTTAATTTATTAATTATTTACATTCCCCGTCAAACGATTAAAACGAAAATAATTCGTAGTCAGCAGTTATTGACCCCATAACGACCTGAACCACACGTGATTATGGACCACAAAGAAAACTTATCCCATGAAAACTTATCCTGAATAGTATTTTTATAACCTGATTCTTATTCATGAACACAAGGATAGTAATTACTATAGGATTTCAATAAAATATTAAAATAAAGATGAACAAAATAACACGAGAATGAACTTGAACCAAAATGGGGCAGGCTCGTAACTTTTTAGTGACTGATTGTGGGATGATACTTTTGAAAAAAGTATTTCAGGTTAAAATGTATTTAATAAACATGTAATAAAATTACTTAAAGCAACAATTTACCTGAGGTAAAGTGATATATTTGTCACAATTATTTTTACACTACCTACTAACGAATAATAATTTTCATTGCAGAACTAAGAAAGTCCAGACAGGAGGTTGCGGTGTCGAATTAGCTTTTTCACATTACCAAATATTACAACACCCGAAATATGACAGAAATTACTTAGAAAGCTAACAGATACAAGCAACTTCGTTAATAAATGCAAAAATCAAAAACTTATGCACATCCTGCCTAGCACCGCCATGT
Organism: Anorthoa munda; assembly: GCA_945859665.1. Lineage (NCBI taxonomy): Eukaryota > Metazoa > Arthropoda > Insecta > Lepidoptera > Noctuidae > Anorthoa > Anorthoa munda. Next base: position 40,596,454 of record OX243897.1, on the reverse strand, counting down.
TCCATTCGATGAACAAAATTGAACGAACGAATGAAATAGAACACGAATGACTGATTATCCTTTGCAGAATCATCGCCTTATTTTGTCTATGCTATCATTTTTTTTTCAGTCGGCTGCTTACTACTCTTACTAGTCATCATCATCTTCCTGCACTTATCTCATGTTACTTGGGGTCGGTGCAACACGTTTTCTTCTTCGACACCATCCTGTCCCCTATCACGCTATCAATGTCTCCCTTTTCTTTCATATCCTCACACAGTCCATCCATCCTTTGGCCTTCCTCTCCCTCTTCATCCATCTATATTTATATTCATATCTCTTTTAGTAACATGCGTTTCAACCCTCCTCATTACTTAACCATACCAGGACAAACGGTTTCCCTTCAACTTTTCTGTCACTGGCGCCACTTTCAAACTGCCTCTACTTTAATAATTTATATCTCGTCACGCCGCACATACATCTCAACATTCTCATCTCAGCTACATGCAATCTCTCTTCATCCATCTTTTTCACAGCCCAACATTCTGATCCATACAGTATGACACGTCTAATCACGGACTTGTAGATTTTCCTCTTTAACTTGAGAGGCATCTGTGGGTCGCAAGTTGTTCCAGTGACCTGTCGCCATTTCATCCATCCTGAGTTGATGTGCGTTACGTCTCGGTCTACCTCGCCATCCCCTTGGACAAGCGACCCTAGGTACTGGAAGTCTGAGCAGATTGGTATGGGCGTTCCAGCGAAAGCTTTGGGCACGAAACTGGAGAGACCGCCAAAATAGCAAAACAAGTTTTGCTTCTGCTCAATTTCAGGCCAACACTCGCCAGCCTGTTCTGGACCTCTAGGCCACTCTCAGCAACCAGCACAATGTCATCGGCAAACAGCATACACCTGGGTGCCTCTTCCTGTATGTCCAACGTCAGAGCTACCACCTACCACTTATCAACAGGAAGAGGTAGGGACTGGCTACTTACTAGAAAAAAAAAAACTAGTAAATAAAAATAAAATAATCACGTTAATATCTACAAAACAAGATTGATTTTTGTGTGTAAATTCCAGCAGCTTTGACGCTGGATATAAGTTGCACCACCTCATGAGATATTATTTAATACCAACCAAGTGCGATTCAAAATGGAGTATTGTGTTCCGTACAGTTCCAGGTTCCAGGCCACCGAAACCAAAAACTACACACAAAACACACATTTTATTACCTACCACATTAACTACCGCTTATTATCAACCAGTGATATAACACGAACATTATATTGCCCCCGTGTGCATTAGTCCTTGAATAGCATGGCACCCAATTGGTACCAACCGATTAAGAAAAAGCATCTCCTTGAAAATACTAATATTACTAAAACCATGGTGGGGCTGACTGAGCAGACCGCGAGCTCGAGTGGGACAGATGATTTGATCAATCCGCAATCTGGACCGTCAACAATCAGTTGTGCTATTCCTTAAAATTCTCATCGTGAAACATAGCCACTCGTCTGCCTGACCCGATCATCACCCGTCTGTCAAAGTAAAACGGATGTTTTGTATGGGAACCATGTATGAAACTTATGTTGTTAGAATCGATAGGTGGAGTGATCTTGAAGTGAAATGTCATTCCATTGGATTGGATGAATTGACAGCCCACTTCACCTTAGTTTTCCCGGTGATGTGTATAAACTGTGTATAAATACCTAAGAGTGGCTGGTGGCTGTTGAATAATGTAAGGGGGACCTTGGACGATCAATCTGGCATCTACTCAATCATGGGCGTTCTTTTGGACGGCATGAGTTCCTACAAGGTGACATTCCGGAAAAGGTTCAAACAAAGTATATGCACAAAAGACGGCCCAACAATGATTAACGTATTAACTGTTTCGATAATTAGGTGCATAACCGGTTACGCCAAGAAGGATATGGCCCGGGCCGGTAGACTACATCTGATAACCTGCCAAATTTTGTTGAGATAAGCAGTAGCACTAATCTTCTAGCCTACCATCCCGTAACTTCTTGTCTGTTTAAAAATAACTTTTACGAAGGAAAATGTACAAATTCGCACGCTCTGGCATCACGGTTTTAACCCTTCAATTCGCAGTGATCATCCTGAACGAAGTAGTCTTGTGAGTTAGTCTTGTTATATTTTTTTCCTTTGTATATATTCTTTTACCGATTGTTTTGGGAATGTGTGACCATTGTAGGCCTTCTAGATTTCTGGACACTTGTTAACATTTGTTAACTCTTTATCTCGTTTATACAAACTTTTTTTTTTTTCGTTTCTTACGACTTATTCTCGATGATTTTGATTTGATTTGAAATAGTAAACAAAAAAAAAAACTATATCACAAAAAAATTCAACCAGCTGCTCAATAAAATCACTTCTTCTTCTGAAAGCTCATGCGTATCGAATAACACCTATCGATTGCTAACTGCAGTAGGTTCAAAATCGTTTAACTTTTAGTGGGTCAGCTAACGGCAGGGTTGGTCAGGTAACAGCTATTACCGACTGTAGATAATTATGTTGTAGACTACCAAAATTGCGGCTTGAATGGAGATTTATATTTATTGAAACATTTAAACAAAATGTTAGAAATATTTTTTTATTACCAAATATGCTCAAAATCAGCTTTCTTCTCTCATTGCTGAGAATAGTCATTCCATTTGTTGGTAGTCTACAACATAATTATATACAGTCAGTAATAGCTGTTACCTGACCCGCCCTGCCGTTAGCCGACCCACTAAAAGTTAGACGATTTTGAACTTACTTTAATTAGCAATAGATAAGTATTATTCGATACGCATGAGCTTCTAGAACGATTTGTTCAAGGTAAGCAAATATTATAGAATACAGTTATCCAAATTTGATCTTAAACATTTAACGTTAGGATAGGTAAGCGTTTGAAACAGTTAATTTAAAATAAATCAAAAATATCTAGGGGTCTTTAAGGGTACACTAGTCGACGGCACGACTATTTTGTGCGCGGGGTTAAAATGCATGCTATATCAACCGACAACACGCTGCTGTTACGAGCAGTAAGAAGCTAGTTCGCGTACGAATACACAATTTTTCAAAGTTGTAGCGAAATGGATGATGATTTAGAACGAAAACGAGCGCGCGAAATTTTATAAACAGACCGTTGGGAGTCTGGATATCATGAAAAAACAACTGAATGTATCTGTTAAAAATAAAATTATTTGCATTGTTGAACTACTAATCTATCCCTGTATGGAGGCCGTTTTTCAATTTTCCTTCTTCTTATGATACTTATTTGCGCCCAAAGATGCGTTAAAATTAGTGTTGAAATATGGAACTTTCGAAGCTTATAACTTTCAAGTAAATATTTGTTTTACTTTTTTGCTTCTTTACAGGGCTATATAATGATGAGACAAATTGATATCATTTTTTATTTTGAACGTACATCGTCAAACAGTGGAGTAAAAGCCAGACTACGTTTGTATGGAAGAATTTTCGACTAGTGTACCCTTAAGTCATCAGTGAATAGGTAACTTCTAGACAAGCGTGCTTCACCGTCGACCACATCATCGCTTACCATCAGGTGCTTAGATAAAGTACCTATAGATTTCGCCATGGCGTGGCCGTACATGAGACAACAATAGTTAGTTCTGGTGTTACAACAAGAACGAGAACACTACAACCCACCATCGCACTGACACTTATCTTAATATATATAAATCTCGTGTCACAATGTTTGTCCTCAATGGACTCCTAAACCACTTAACCGATTATAATAAAATTCGCACACCATTTGCAGTTCGATCCAACTTGAGAGATAGGGTAGGGTAGGGTAGCGTGGGGTAGGGTAGGGTAGGTAGGGTAGGTAGGGTAGGTAGGGTAGATAGGGTAGGTAGGGTAGGGTAGGTAGGGTAGGTAGGGTAGGGTAGGGTAGGGTAGGGTGGGGTAGGGTAGGGTTGGTAGGGTAGGTAGGGTAGGTAGGGTAGGGTAGGGTAGGTAGGGTAGGTAGGGTAGGGTAGGGTAGGGTAGGTAGGGTAGGGTAGGGTAGGGTAGGGTAGGGTAGGTAGGGTAGGGTAGGGTAGGTAGTTAGGGTAGGTTAGGTAGGGTAGATGAATGTTTGGTGTTTTTATGGCAAAACAAAGTTTGCCGGGTCAGCTAGTTATCTATAAATTGTAAAGAACTATAGACGGATACATTCTTCAAATACAACATTAATTTCTAAATTGGTAGTTGAAAGACAAATATGCGTATTTCATTAGAAAATTGGTATTCAAATGTTACTAAGGTTAAGGGTAGGAAATTCATTCAAATCAGGGTTTTATTTTCACGGTTCATATTTATTTTCCTACCCTTAACCTTAGTAACATTTGAATACCAATTTTCTAATGAAATACGCATATTTGTCTTTCAACTACCAATTTAGAAATTAATGTTGTATTTGAAGAATGTATCCGTCTATAGTTCTTTACAATTTATAGATAATAAGTGTCAGTGCGATGGTGGGTTGTAGTGTTCTCGTTCTTGTTGTAACACCAGAACTAACTATTGTTGTCTCATGTACGGCCACGCCATGGCGAAATCTATAGGTACTTTATCTAAGCACCTGATGGTAAGCGATGATGATGAACTTTTAGTTATTTTTTTTTTCGAATTAGGTACATTTAAACATATAAGTGTTATATATTTTTGAAATCTAGTAATCCTCTTAAAATCCTTTATTTTGATACCCCACGCGATAGGTTTGGAAGAAAAAAAAAATTGGGCCTCCACAATATGGCGCCCAAAAACCGCCATTTACCTATTTTCCAATTTTCATGTAGCCGTTGACACTCGCGGGGTTAAGACGAATCGATTAACGTAAGAACCATCAAAATCGGCCCACGCGTTTGGTCTCTAGAATGCCACATAGGAACAAACATACATACATACATACATAGACTGATAAACACATAACCCCCCTTCGGCAGTCGGGTAAAAAGAAAATGTCGCCTACCCACGGGTACACCAGCGGCAGCTGGGGCTGAATGTACACGTAAATGAAACTTTATTCTTTACATTTTTACATTGATTTTATTCTTTACTTCTCTAACCTGTCTGCTGAGCTCTATAAAGGCCACATACGTGCCTAGCAAGAGCCGGTATAGCCCTCGCCAAACTTCTTGGCCGCCCTGAAGTTGGTTTATCGGATGCGCGAGGCACGAAACGGTGTTTGTATGAGATTTTCTACTGCGCAGCCATTGTAGCCAACTTCAGGGCGGCCAAGAAGTTTGGCGAGGGCTATACCAGACGTTGAAAAATAAAAATATAAGTTAATTATAAGTAGAGACCGAATGGCTTAGCGAGTTATCTTCGGGGAAAGCTGATACTTTCGAGGGTTCTAGATATGTATTGGATCGTCACTCATTCAGGGACTGACCTCAGCAAACTTAGCATAACCTTGGATACAGGTCAGGTTTATCTGAAGAATAAATACAGCTGAACCTACACGAATCCTTCTAGTAAATCTAGTCGCCCCGGCAACTAATTGGCTATTTCATAATATAACATGCACACATACATAAGGCATGCGATAAGGCCGCCCGTTGTATATTTTTAGTTTTAAGTTTCTTTTATTACTGTATTTTCTGGTGTACAATAAAGAATACATAAATAAATAAATACATTTTTACTAGCTCTTGCCAGCTAGGTATGCTATGCTATACTGGTGAGTTTAAAAACAATTATTACAAGGGTTCTCGGGAAAAAGACTCCTGTGTCCATACGCCTAACCGTGAGCTGGGACATGGTCTACCCCTGTCCAATGTTTAAGACGAGGAAGGGAAAAAAAACGGTCAAACAGATAGACAGTGTTGCCATTGGCAGATAGTCAAATATTACATGAGACATCTCAAAAATTTACATTTTCATGAGATAAGCTACATTACCATATTTTATGTGGAAAACGACACTAAAACACTCACTCACTCGCCGGAGTAATCGGGATGGAAGATTTAGAAATATACGTGAGTGAGTGAGGATATGCAATTCGTCAATTTGTGTGCCAGAAAATCTTAGATAAAGTACCTATAGATTAAGTCTTAAAATGAGCTTGATTGATAGAGCGAGATGGCTAATTGGCAGCTCCATGTAAATAATAAGGACAAAAGATTATTTTTTGTCCTTGTCACCATGGCCGGTTTCTGTTGTTTGTCAAACTCTAACATAATGGCAGGTTTGACAAACAAACTCGGTTTTGTTTGATTTTCTGTGATTTCGTGGTATTATGTGTTTATTGAGACACGGAATTTGGGTTAGATAATAAGTGTCAGTGTGATGGTGGGTTGTAGTGTTCTTGTTCTTGTTGTAACACCAGAACTAACTATTGCTGTCTCATGTGCGGCCACGCCAGGGTTTTATCTATAGGTACTTTATCTAAGCAGAAAATGGTACGACAACACGACGAACGAAACCTTTCTTAGATGCGTTCCGTTTCACGATTATTTTTTGTATGCTAGAAATTTTTTCAATATTTTTATTAAGTACTAAAAGTAATGTAAAAGTTACATTCTGAGTCGTGTTACATAGAGATTACATGACTTACATGAGAAGGTCAAAAGTGACGTAAAATCATAAAATGTAACAAAAGTTGCATTCTGGCAAAGCTGATACTGACAGATTAACTTTCGCATTTTTAATAGATAATATTTAGTTTAGATTAGTATTATAGAATTTTACTAACGGAGTAGTAGTAGTGGATAACGCGAGCGACGAATTGGCTGACACAAAAAAACTGACATTTTGGGTAAACCCCTGAGGCACCCGTGTTTGTACCTTGCATTATATTATTAGCCTGACTGAGATTATTTTTCTATTGAAAATTTCAGGAAAATTGTAGTTTGATTATATTTTATTATTATTTATATTGCTAAATAAAGCGCTAGATTAATAGGAAATAAGATCTATTGACTTTTTCTTATTAGTAATTTTAAACCTAAGTACTATTTTTTTCCTCCATGTAGTGTATTGGCAGCTTAATTTATTTACGAAACGCCATTGCAAACTTCTCCTAAAATTTTGTGTCTAACTTCACTTTATTGTTCGATCATCCATCGTTCATCAATCAAGCGGTCGAATAATTCGTAATTTTACTTAGTTTTTTCATATTTGTGCCAATCGTTACGTTAATTTAGTGTTATTAATTCGTTGGAAGTCGGTGGATATTTATAAATGTAAATAATCATCCTGTTGTGTTTGCAAACGTGCATATGCTTTGTTGTGAGAACCACCTTTATCTGCTGTCATTCTGAGCTGTAGCAACTGAATTTTTGATAATGAAACATAAGTTATCCTTTGAATGGTAGGTTATCGACTGAACTAGAGTGCAAGAATAACAAATCAGTATCCAGTTGTTGATGTGTCGTGATGAGAGTGGTGTTCTTACACGGAGCAGTCATCGGGAGAATGTGCGGTGGCGTTTAGCCTTAGTGGCAGAGGACGTCAGAAATAGGATCCAGCATGGAATCGGTGAAGGACGAAGAACGCTTGCGGCGGCTGCGCGCCCTGGAGGAGCGGCTGTGTGACCCTCGCTCCACCGGCAACGTGGACTGCTTGCTGGACACCGTGACGGCGCTCGTCTCCGACTGCGACCACCCGGCTATCCGTCGCATGAAGAACGTCGAAGCATACACCAGCAGATGTAAGTACTCTATGCTTAATGATAATTAGAAGTATGCTTTAGTTAGATATACAACAATGTTCCATTGTGAAACAATGTTGAAGCAAAACTAATTCAAAACTGAGTTGGAAAATGAGTTGGGCTTGTAATTAATGTTCAGATGATGTTCAAGAGGAAACTGCTAGTGACACACTGGTGAATATTTATTACCAAACAGTCTTTGAGACATAAAATAACAAATAGGATAAATAAGTAATTTAGCTCTAAAAGGATCAGAAAATACTATTTTATCATTGTTTATCAAGCCTTAGATGTATTGTTTCTTATAAGTTTGGTTCCTGTATGATCCATTGGCACAACTACTGGCAAATAATGTCACTATCTTGTTGCATCCAAGTAGTATCCAAATACTCAATCAATATTCTGAAAAACTGAAAACTAGTCATGTTTACCAACTAGTTTTCAGTTATTCAGAATATTGAGAAATTATTTACATATTTATTGCTAGCATGCAGTAATTACAGATTGGCTTTTATAATGAGTAAGATTGTTGTTTAGGTCTGAAATGTTTTGTTTTTGAAGATATTGACATGACTCATTTTTTCAAGCTATATGCTTTTTTAAATCTTTGTAGATCAAGTGTGCACTGATTCTAATGCTAACTATTGTGTATATTTACAACATACTAATATTGTAAAGGCAAAAGTTTTTAAGTGTGCGTGTGGGTGTGTGTGTGTGTGTTTGTATGTTTGTTACTTCTTCACGCTCAAACGGCTTGACAGATCAGGATGAACTTTGGCACAATAATAGATTATATTCTAAAATAGCACATAGGATATTATTTATCCTGGGAATATGTCCCCTTAGGATAATTTTCGACATTCATGCATGCGAAGCCGCTGACAGAAGCTAGTTTTACTACATATAAAATTGTGGAAAGTTAAAGATGTTATATGCCTGTATACTTATTAACATAATCTAATGTGCAGCATAGTTTAATTAATAAGTTTGTTTTGATTACATTACATGTAGTACCTAATCAATGAGTGATAACATGGTACTTGTGTTTATGATAGACAGTTGATTACCCGTAACTCTGTTTGATGTTGGGGTCATCCTTTCTTTAGGTCATTCTTTAACTATCTATTTCATCTTTTGTACTTTATATTTTTTTATTTTTTCCTTGTGGGTGTGTTTACAAAGTTTGAGCCCCTTTAGGTCCTCAATAGTAGTGGAGACTTCATTTTCTGCATGTAGACTCCCATTTGATTATTATCCAAACCAAATACTAATTATCAGCTCAGTTTGTTGGGGATTTAATAAACAAATAAATATATTTTTGTTCTTTCTTAAAATACAGAGTGCTGTGATTTTTTTGCATTTTCAAGGATGTAAACATACTCCTTTGTGTTCAAAACTACAAACACCAATAAAATCAGCTGTTGTGATGGTGCAGTCCTTTCATGGCAGCTGTTGACCATTTAATAATACTGATAAGAGTATAATGATTATAGAGTGTAACATTATGGTCAGCAGTAGTTGATTCAGCTATGACAATAGACCATTGATATTAATTAGTTTGCATTTGTTGGATTATTATTATTTTTAAACTGTTCTGTCCCACTACGAGGCAAAGGACTCCCTTCCAATCTACCCAGTTTAGGGCAATTGGGGACCAATCATGTTGATCTGATCGATTGAGTAGCAATTATTCAATGAGAAACTAAAATGTGTAGAAGACAGATTACACACATTATTATTGTTTTTTTTTAAATATAAATGTTTCTAAATTCAAATTAGAAGTTGGCAATGTTTATTTTCTGTGTTCTAGTTCAGAAGTTTTATCCTGTAGTGCCTTCCACGGTATTTCTTTTTAGGCATAAATATACCGTTTACATACATTTCATGTTTGCATATGTTCTGAATCATGTAATACGGATGATTCAGTGAACTCTCCAGGTACTACAGCTACCTAAAAGTGGTTCTCTGAGTATAGACCAAATGGAATGCAATGACTGTAATCTTACTATTTTAAACCCCAATTTATTGTTGTAATATGCATGTAGTGATATCTACCTATGACACCACATGTGAGCTAAAAATCAGAAAATCCTGCATCACACAAGCAAAGTTTATGGCACGATTTGAACATTTACAACAGTCCAACAATAACCATCGGGCAGTTGACTGGATCAGACTCAACAACCCTCTGGTTGGAGGGTCCTCCCTTTTAATAGAGGTTGTGGACTTTACTCCATGTTCCCCATACTTTCATAATATGCGTAATGACTTTTTGCAGCTGATTGTTTGCACCTATGTTATTTAATTACCCTGATGATTAAAAACTTATGATTAATTGCTAATAATTAACAGACGTTGTCAATCTTGAACTGTTTATTGGCTTTAGTGCTTTGATAATTTCCTTTCATCATCTTCCTGCCCTTATCCCATGTTACTTGGGGTCGGCGCAACGCATTTTTACTAGGTTTTTCATAATGAGTAGGAGTGATTTTTTTTATTTAAAAACATCCATTGTGTCTTAGCATAACTAGTTAAAAATATTAACTATGCATTAATAAAATGCTTTTGTTTGTTTTAGATGAAACTTTTGCTTCTGACATAGTAGACCTGCGTATGAAAGCAGCAGATTTCGATTTGATAAAGGTGATTGGCCGAGGCGCATTTGGTGAAGTGCAACTAGTCAGACACAAGTCTACACGTCATGTTTATGCTATGAAGCTACTCAGTAAGGTTGAAATGATCAAGAGATCTGACTCCACATTCTTTTGGGAGGAGCGGCACATAATGGCACATGCAAACTCTGAGTGGATATTAAAACTTCACTTTGCTTTTCAAGACCACAAATATCTGTACATGGTCATGGACTATATGCCTGGTGGCGACCTCGTTAGTCTTATGTCGAACTACGACATTCCTGAGAAGTGGGCTAAGTTCTATACAATGGAAATTGTCCTTGCATTAGACGTAATTCATGGTATGGGTTTTGTACACCGAGATGTAAAACCAGATAACATGTTAATTGACAAACATGGGCATCTAAAGCTGGCTGATTTTGGTACTTGCATGAGAATGGGACCTGATGGTCTTGTGCGAGCCAGCAATGCGGTGGGCACTCCTGATTATATTTCACCTGAAGTGTTACAGTCTCAGAATGGTGAGGGAGTGTATGGTCGTGAATGTGACTGGTGGGCAGTAGGAATATTTTTGTATGAAATGCTCATTGGGGATCCTCCTTTCTACGCAGATAGTTTAGTAGGTACATATGGTAAGATCATGGACCATAGGAACTCGCTCCAGTTTCCGGATGATGTGGAAATTTCAAAAGATGCCAAATCTTTAATCAGAGGTCTTCTAACAGACAGGATTAAAAGATTAGGTAAAACTAGTGTCAACGAAATTAAGCAACATCCATTCTTTATCAATGATCAATGGAGTTTTGAAAACTTGAGAGATTCTGTACCCCCAGTTGTACCTGAATTATCTAGTGATGATGATACAAGGAATTTTGATGACATGGAAAAGTCCGATGCTTTGGATGAATCTTTTCCTGTACCCAAAGCATTTGTTGGAAATCATCTGCCGTTTGTGGGCTTTACATACAATGGTGATTTCCAGTTATGCGCCAGAGGACTAAAGGCAGCCGATGTAGTAGATACTATCTCTAATAATCATATTAATAATGTTGGATCTGAAGCTATATTGCAGCTAGAGAAACTCCTTGAGAGAGAAAGAGATGGCAGACGGAAACTAGAAGACACGCAAGTCACTTTATGTGCTCAGCTAGAAGAATTGTCACAGAGGGAATCTAGAAATAAGAAAATAATAGCTGACACGGACAAAGAATTAGCTCTACTACGACACGATCTGAAAGAGATACAAAGAAAGGCTGACATAGAAATTGAAACACGAAGGAAAGCTGAATTTAATTTTAATGAAGCAAAGCGGCGGCTTGATGAAGAACAAAGCAAACGAGCGAAAGAAATAAACAACTTACAAACATACAACGACAAAATAAATGCTTTAGAAATGCAAATGACAGAGTTGCGTGAGAAGTTAAAGCAAGAAGCTGATTCTGCCACTAAGGCAAGGAAACAAGCGGCTGAGCTGACTGCTGCGCAGGCTGCCGCCGCCGCTGTCAACGACGGCACCGTGGCGAGCTTGCGTGCCCAGCGCGACAACTTGGAGAGGGAACGAAGCACTCTCTCTGAAGAACTTGCTGCTGTGAAGGCAACTAAACAACGTTCAGATGCGGCTGTCGCGGAGGCCACTAACAGGTTGAATGCGGCTCACGGTGAGCTGGAGCGGGCGTCGGCCAGGCTGAACCAGATCATGGCGGACAACCGGCAGCTTTCAGAGCGCGTGTCGTCGCTGGAGAAGGAGTGCGCGTCACTGGCGCATGAGCTCCGCGCCGCGCAGCACCTGTACCAGCAGGAGCTGCGCGCGCACCAGGACACGCAGCGCTCGCAGTTGCTCTCTAAACAAGAAGCCAACTTGGAGCTAGTCAAGGGTGAGTGTTAGTATTCCAAGACAACTTTATTTCTGACACCTAGCCCACGCTACAATCCTGTCATAACAACTGAGCTAAACTGTATAAGCTCCCAAAAATATATTTCATACCTTCACTTTTTGCATGCCTCAGGAACATTGGATATGATATTTAAAGGTATTGTTCAGTTTGCTAATATACCTCCTAAGATCTTTGTAGGTCCAAAGTAGACTCACGTTCTAGTAAATAAATACGGCTTGCAACCTATTTCTTCTTCATATTAATAAAATTTCTGTAATCTTGTTGATATTGTTTTTACTTGGATAATTCGTTCTACTTTTTTATTTCTAATTCTTACTCAAAATTCAAAAAATCTGTTTTTTACTAATACAAATTTTAGAGTCACAATTATTTATGGGGTGTTCGCAATGTGATAAAACAGCTCTGCAATCGAAACTCAACGAGGAGAAGTCGGCGCGGCAACGCTCGGAGTCGGTGTGCCAGGAGAAGGACCGCCAGATGTCCATGCTCAGCGTCGACTACCGCCAGATGCAGCAACGTCTGCAGAAACTCGAGGGCGAACATCGACAGGAAACAGAAAAGGTAACTCTGAAACAAATGTCTGAAGAAATAATGAGAAAGCCGATTATAGTGATATTCATATAAGTGTTTCTACATCCCACTCCCACTACTATAGGTGCAGGTTTACTAAGGTGCACCTCTGCCCAACTTTACGGGTAATAAAGGCGTGATGGTATGTCTTTCTTAATAGACTCAAACTTGCTACATAAATGTGTGCAATAATAACGACTAAAATGACTGAAGTCAGAAGTGTAGAATAAATAAATTGTCCCTGCAACATTTTTTTTCTCGTTTCTTGGTCATCAAAGGTTGTGCAACATTTAATGTTGCTGGAAATATTGTTTCACATCTGTTTCTCGACTTTGTTTCCTATGAATATGAAACAAAGTTTGACTAATTAACTTTGTGGACTGATGATGATTATCTATTTTACCAGGCGATGGGTCTAGCGGCATCCTTGGAGCAGGAGCGTGCAGCTCGAATGGCAGCAAGCGGTGACATGGCGGCGGCAGAAGCGGCTGCGCGTGCGGCGGCGGCCGAAAGAGATGCGCGCGCACGCGACCTGCACGCGGTGCGCGCGGCGCTGCACGACACCTCCGAGAAGCTTGCTGCCGCTTCCGCTGAGAGGGACATGCATTGCGCCAGGGTGAGTCGAGACCTTTCAGGAGATGTTTTAACGTTCCAGTGGCCTTACTTTTTATTTAGGCTATGTTGTCCGATAGATATGGATAGATATCCAGCACGCCATATCCATTTCCATATCTTTCCAGCACACTTTTCTCCTGCCTTTTCTGGCCTACTACAACGTTTTAATGGCATCATGATACCATTTTGTTAAAAAGGCATAGGCAGTGCTATTCGTCCTGTGTAGCTCCATCTCTCTCTCACACTAGAAGCATAATGTATTTAAGACATCATAGTAAGTTAGGTGGTAGATGTAGTTGATCCTGCGAGGCCCTAAGGCAGGGGTCACAAATTACTTTTATTTGAGGTCCGTTTTTTTAATAATATTACGGTCCCTGTTCGTAAGGCAGCACGGGTAGGTGGGAGTAGGGTCGTTTAACGTACGAAGTACACAGCTATTTTGACCGTTACGGTCCACACAAAATCCGGATCCGGACCGTGGTCCACCATTTGGTAACCCTTGCCCTAGGGTCTTAAGAGCCCGTGCCATAGTCATTTGCAAGACAGGTTAAGTTGATAATAATAGATGGCCAGTGCAAGATTTATGCTACAAAATATTATCTATTTTTTAGTAATCTAACAGACATAACTTATTTGCATACTGTGTATTATCATTGTTCAATATGACTCAGACCAACTGGCTTACCTGAGTGCCGTAAACTGTTGAAGTGCCACCGGTGCGAGAGACTGGCTATGTAGTTACTAATTCGCTTGCACAGCATTATGAACCTTGTTCAATTTATTGGTCCACTTAGGGTGTTGGTTATAGTCCTATCTAAGTCATGTAGTGGTCATGAACAGGTTGAGTAGAAAGTGATAAACGAATCGAAGCTATCATCATTGTATTCTACTTAGTCAGTGCATATAAATATTTTATGACAAACGTTTAACTACGACAGCAGTCAAACCTTGACTCCAGAACTAGCTGCCTACAAACCTTTTTCAGAGGTTTGAAATTATCAAACATGAGTTCATTGACCATGTTTGCAAATAGGATGTGTTGGTAATATGTAGGTCACTATCACGCTAATCATGCAATCAGTAGAGAGAATAAAAGAACTGGAAACACTCGTCAGCGTATATGAACATGTATGCATCTATGTATTTATAGCACAGAAAATATAATACTAGCATACAGATGTCTCATCCCATACAAAGAAACCGTGCCGACGTACTGTACTGATTATACTGATTATTTTTTGTACATCGATCGCGTTCGGTTCCGTTCCACGGATATAGATGGTGATCTATCTATCGCCGTGGAACGGAACCGAACGTGATCGATTTATAAAAAAAAAATTGGTATAATCAGATAAAAAACGCTTGTTACGTCGGCACGATTATATTATCTGTTATTTATAGACACACGAAGCAGTGGTGGCCCAGTGGTATCGGCCGCGACTTACAAGTTGTAGGTCGTGGGTTCGAGCCCAGGCAGGCGCTTTACTTTGTGTAAATTATTTCATTACCACTGCTCTCATAAAGGTGAAGGAAACCGACATGTCCTAGAACCAAAAAATAGAAGACATGTGACATCCACCAACACGCACTGGGCCCGCGTGTTGGATTACGACCCATTCCCTCTCACAGAGAGGAGGCCTGTGCCCCAGCAGTGGGAACATTAATAGGCTGCTGATGTGATAGACACATTCATATCGAAAGACAAACTTAACGAACTCTTTGAGTGTTTCTTGTGAATTAATCATAATCTCATCGCGCCGAAATAGACTGTCCTCCAGCATTACAACATAGTGACTCATTGTCGTCGGCAAACATGCACACATACACAGATTTTGCCTTATACGACATAAACCTGCGCGTGCGCCTCTCCAAATAAATAAACACATGATTACGTAGACAGCGGTTTTTCTAGAGTTGAATGCCTTACTCATTGATTATGATGTGATTTGCCAATTAATAGAACATTTATTCATTAAAGTTCAAGGAATGTAATTGTTGACAAGTCAATATTAATAGTCGACGGCGTGCTTATGAAAATAAATAATTCCTTAGTTAGGAACTCGATTCGACTATTGTTGTTAAATTAGTTCACAAAGCCGAGGAGATTAATTAATTTCACAATAGAGTGACCGTTGAGAACTACATTAATAGTTTATCAAATTGTAACAGCACTCGTATCTGTTTCAAAGTACTCTCGCATAGCTGAATGTACACAGTTCGGTAGATGCTATTGTATATTTCGTTTCGAGATAGAATATTATGAATAAATATATTTTACTGCAGTCTCATACCGCTAGTCGCACGAATTACCCGAGTATGAAAAGTAGGTATTCTTCTTTGACCTTGATATTTATGACACAAACATTTAAGATTGGCTTTACAGATTAAAACTTTGTATTTTAAGTGTGTATGTTTCTAATGCCTTATTAACGGATAAATTCACGCTTTTTACATCTATTTTATAATGAATCATTGAACTGAATAGAGGAACCGTATCAGGCTGCAATTATCCAAAGGCCAAGGGCTTCCTGGAACTAAAATGTACACCTAGTAGCTAGATTAGATGCTTGCTCAATGAGTTGCATAACTGTTCTCAGAATAGAACTTCCACATTGTGTATCGGATTTTGTCCGCATCTAAAATATAAACATTGTCTACGACAATCTTAACTTTAAAATAGAATTATACGAAAACGCGTAGGAGTGAAAAATGAGTCTATTACTATATTGAAAATAATATGAAGTAAAGAGACGTAGCTGAATCAGTGTGAAGTTATGAATTAGTTGAGCACTTGTGCTGAACAAACAGAGCCTTGGCAATGAAGACATGCCTATAAAACACGTCCATTATGATGATGACACGCATTAATATACAGGAATGTGTTATTGTCGTGTTAATTTCCTGGTCATCTTCAACTGGGACGAGTATCGTTGTACAATAAATTGTACTTAATATTTTCTTATGAACGCTACGGCTAAATACGTACTTTGTATGTAGATTCATAGCGATATGAAAACATCTACTTATAAATAACAAACTTGAAATACTTAAACAGGCCACTAATTAACATTATACTGTGCGTTGCTAAATGTACAATAAAAACAGAGAGCCTTGATGTATGTGATGGCTTACCTGTATGTATTAGGCAGCTAGTCGTTTTTCGTAATATTATGATTTCATGTCTATAAAGGTAACATTTCGGAAAACGCAATTAGGGAGTGTTGTACTTATTTAATTCAAAAGTGAGTCATATCAAACTGAAAAGTGCGAACATCGATATGAGTTACAACAAGAGCTTTATGTCCCCTGTAGCAGCACGATTATGTCAGTCATACTATAAAAATAGTGACTCACATGGCGTAATCAATTCTAGAGAGAACGCGCCATGTTCTATAGCTTTATTATAATTATGGCTTATCTACCAAAGAACACAGCTACTTTCAAATGAGATGCGTATTCAGTTGAAATATTAATATTTTGACAATATCTGTTTTTTGTGTTAAATATAGTAACCATGATAATATTGTGAATGGCAATTAAAAACTTAGTCAATTGTTCAAACTCGAGCAAAAGATAGATTTTTACATATTTTATTATACAAGCTTAAAGAGCAGAGAAATAGCAAACTTTGAATTGCCCGCTATTATGACCAGTTAATAAATAAGGCTGGTCTGGTGACGTCACCCTCGATGACTGTATAAACGTACAGTGCAATAAATTGCAAATCTTAATAACCAAGACATAGTAATAGCATTTTATCTCATGTTCTGACACAACTGCCTCCCTCCCCTTGGGTGGTGAACTTGACCATTATATTCAGTCATTGAATTCACTCCTTTCTACACACTTGGCGTGTGTAATTGTTAATATCATTTCATTCAAAAGAAAAACTTTTATTTCTTATGTTAATAACTTATTTAAAATTATCTGTGAACTTTAGTGGTGATTGATACGGCCACCGCTTAACAGTCGAAATGGGGGAAAGAGAGTGGGATGTGTCTATCCTCAAGCCAATAATCGATGTATTCCTTGTGAACCAGAGCGAAGAGCTCCGCCTGCAGTTGGAGACGGAGCAGCACTACTGCTTTGTGTACAAGAGTCAGTCGAATGACATGCGACTGATGCTCGAGGAGAACACCCGGGCGGCGCGCGACTCCGAACAGGAACGGGCCAGCTTGCTGCATCAGCTGCAGATTGCTATCGCTCGCGCGGACTCTGAAGCTATCGCCAGGTCAGTACTACTTTCAAATAAAAATGCCAGTGTGAAGCCCCTCTACAGGATATGGCCCACCTCCTTGACTTCCCTTCAAGCCCGACCACTTACACCTTTCAGGATTTGAACGTAGCGAATAACAGCTGTCCGAGTAGCTATATACTGTTGGGACAAAATTTTAATGGTTGAGAGGTTGAGGCTATAGCTTGAGTTAATCGACTCGAAAGAAGAAAAATAATAATAAGGCAACCATTCTTCTTTTATACATACATATTTCTCTTACCAATCAGTGTTGGTGTGTACCTGGTTGAAGAGTATGGGAGCTGGTGGAATCACAAGCTAATGAGACATATCAGCTTTCGTCACACTCGTCAACCTGTTTGTAGAAATCAAGAGCCCAAGTACAAAAACAAAAATATATCAATTAAAAAATATTAGTTTAGTGAATTGTTTAGTTTCGTCTTACAGTCGGTAACTATTAAGTTAGATATATACTAGAGCATTTATTTGAAACAACATCGAGCATTCGCTGTTTTTAAATTTACTCGAAGCACACTTCGAACATGATGCTCGATGTTATGTTACAACCTGATTTTAAAAACCAACGAACGTTTTGGTGAAAAGAAAAGACGAGCGCGGGTGACGTGGAGTGAGGTCAATAATGAACGCAAGGTACAAAGAAATATTACAGGTAAATGCTTACTCGCCGTGATCATTACGTCGAACATAGCATCGAACATTCGTAAGAACGTTACATTACATTGTAAAGCTCGTGAAAATGCTCTAGTGTAAACCTTTAGATTTTCTTTGTTTGTTGTCATCAGCCAGTAGTATTCAATGTTATCACAATTATCATCAAGTAGTCTTACATACACACTTTAAAATACCTTTTCCCTTAGTTATTATCTCAATGGTATCATGTTCATTGATTACAATAGATCATACAAACAACTACTGCAGTGATTTTGAGCAGGCTGTAGAGTGGCGACTTGTGTCCTCTTGTTTATATATTTACGGAAAGAGAAAGATGTTGAGGAAAATTAACAGTGAAAAGAGGCGTAAAACAGTTTCTTTTTCATATCCGGCTGGGAGTAGATTGTAAATAGTTTTACTTTATTTATTAGTAAGAGGAAACGCGGTCGCAGATATCCGACTGAATATCCTAAGTAAAAAGTTATAATTCGAGGTTTGGCTCTCGCCTATTTTCTCCTCCAATATTGGATCAATATAAAATATATGCCATAAGCTGAATAAAAAAGATATATGTCGTGCCTCTATGTTTTTCTTTTTTCATTTATAGTTGCCAAATTTGTACATTAGGCCTCTGTTGACAGCACAATTTTGAACATCTTTTGAGGTTTCTAGTGTCCCCCGTATCTAAGCACTAATGCTGTAACATGGAAATATTGTAAAAACAAAAAAATAAATAAAAGAGTAACCGTGGTGTTTCTTGCCGGCTCTTCTCCATAGGAAACGACCAATCCGAACTGTGCACCTTTTGTCAACGTTTTATAAGTGCCCATGTAGGCCTAAGTGAAATAAAAAAAAAAAAAATTGATTTTAATGTATCATCAAAAAGGAATATATCTTTCTTTTCAGTTTCTGGAATATCTTTTAAATTGGTCCAATATTGGAGAAGGAAATAGGCGAGAGCCAAACCTCGAATTAAGACTTTTTACTTAGGGTATTCAGTTGGATGCTTACATTCATGTGTGAAATGTGAAGTGATCTGCACACAATAAAAATACATACGTAATTGTTTTAAAATATTGTATATACTAATGCATTTTTCCGATGATAGTACGGTGGAATAAATATAGCTGCGTCCTTCCATAATTCATATAATTATGTCCTTGCCATTATTTCTCCCACTGAACGCGATCATTCCTCTCGTCAACGCGCGCGCTGTTCTAAATGATTACAGTTATAATAACTTTTACCTGTGGCAATAAGTTATATGTACGTCGAACGCACCCTAAACCTCATCCCCATTTCATTGACTGGGAGTCATTTTGGACAAGGCATAAGTAACGTGTGGCATCTGGTACAGACAGAAAAGAAATTGCGAATGCAACGGTTATAATGTATCTCTTGAAACGTTCTAGGTCGATAGCCGAAGAGACGGTTGGCGAGCTAGAAAAGGAGAAGACGATGAAAGAGCTGGAGATGCGAGACGCCATGTCGCAGCATCGCAGCGAACTGGCGGCGCGCGATGCGCTGGTGCAGGGCCTGCGCGACCGCGACCACGAGAACAGGGCTACCATCGATCTGCAACGGAAGGTAACAATCCTCGTTTTACAACCTACATACTTGTTTTGCCAATAAAAGTCTCGGGAAAAGTGTTTCCCGACATGCTCAGTTGCTGGCCAAGATTTAAATCCGATTATTGGTAATAAACTAGGGGCCACAACTTGGCATAGTGGGTTCTTATAAATCTGTCTGATACAAAATGTAAGTCCAAAAAATGATTCACTTGTTGGATCACTTCAAGGGTCCATACATCTGCACTATCGAGGATTTAATGAACGCCACTGCTGCCGCTATTTACAAAACGGTCTAGATAACTGAGCTCTAGAAATGTTAAACGACCCCACTTCCTGGTACGCGGCGCCCCGCCCGAGCGTCGTGAGTCGTGAGTCGTGAGACAATAGCGAGTGTCAAACGTCACAGTGACATTGACATTTAGGGTACTCAGTTATGTTGACCGTGTGGTATAATCCCCGGCACGTAAGTTGGCAAGAGTCGTTAGATGCGCAGAAGTCGCTTTTTAGGTATCTTTGGTAGTGT
Source organism: Anorthoa munda (assembly GCA_945859665.1). Taxonomy (NCBI): domain Eukaryota; kingdom Metazoa; phylum Arthropoda; class Insecta; order Lepidoptera; family Noctuidae; genus Anorthoa; species Anorthoa munda. The sequence continues at coordinate 40,576,105 of OX243897.1, read as the reverse complement.
CGCGGGAATCGTTTAGGGCCGTTCCGAGCGCGCGATTGGTTGGTCAGTTGACACAAGGATCGACTGAACAATCGTGTCGCGTCCGCGTTCCGTTCGCTCTATATGATGGTTATAACTCACCACCACCACCACCACCAGGAGGTGGACGAGCTGCGGCGCAGCGGCACGGTGCTGGCGGAGCGCGTGGCCAGCCTGCAGCGCGTGCAGGACGACGTGGAGCGCCTCAACAAGAAGCTCAACTCCGAGATCATGCTCAAGCAGCAGGCCGTCAACAAGCTGGCCGAGATTATGAACAGGTGAATGTGCTACAACTTACTTAAAAACTACATAATGCATCAAGTCAAAGACAAATATTCTTTTTTTTATGACATTCATAAAGGTGTTAGACATGCTACTAATAGCATAAAGGTTGATTTTGTAACAATCTGGGATGCCGTTTTTCTGTAATTTGTAACTAAAAGAAAGGTGACCATTCGGTCTTCCATCGAATTGAATTCATCGCCGTTAGACATATCGAAGTATACTTCGTGAATCAACACACGCCAGGCACTTGTGGTAAGAATAGCCATGAGTTAACTTAGTTTTATGTTCATCTATAGATATATCTGTAGACTTATGGAACCTCATTAGGCAACATAGATTTGTGATGTGATTATAGAAGTCTTCAAATTAAAGAAGACTTTCATCATAATCTTCTAGCCCTTATCCTAATAAGTTGTTGTTATGAGAAAAAAAGTTGTCACACAAACATTATGTTCCTTTTACAGAAAAGACATGAACCCAGCAACAACGAAGAACAAGAGCAAGATGTCGGTCCGCAAAGACAAAGACTACCGCAAGCTGCAGCAGGAGCTGACCAGGGAGAAGGAGAAGTTCGACCAACACATCTCCAAGCTGCAGCGCGACCTGCAGGACTGCCAGCAGCAGCTGCTGGATGAGCAGTCCACCAGGCTGCGGCTCGCCATGGAGGTAACAATTAATGTCATTGCAATTTCAACCTTATTTTAAAAGAGTTATGGACAAACATTATATGGAGGGCGGTTAACTATCCACAAATTTGAGGGTTAGCACAAGCTCAAAAAATTATAAATAAAGTGTGAAGCTGTCGTGATTGTTAGGCCAAAATAGTGTCAATCAATCATAAAGTTTGTCTGTAATATTTTTAATTCGAAAATTGCATGTTTAAAACATTCTTAGAATTGGAGACTTTTGAATTTTTTGAATACTAGATCAAGGCTGTTTCGCCTGCTGTTTGATTTTGTTGTGGTTGTCATTATTGAGCAATATAACGACAACCAACTATATATTAGACTTGAAACTTAAGAACAGGGGGGTAACCATAAGCTCTTAGAGGAAGGTTATTTTGAGTGTGTGTAAGGGACTGATGTATATGAATCGTATACATCTGTCACTTACGCGATCTCAAAATAACCTTACTCTAGAGCTTATGGTCACCCCCCTGATAAAACAGAAAGTAGTTGGATTGATTTGGCTTTCGGAAACCGGGTATTTAAGGTTCCCCTAGTCGACGGCACGAACTATTTTGTGCGCGGGGTTAAAACGTCTGCTATCTCATCCGACAACACGTGCGAAAGAGATAGATGCTGTGATGATCAGTAAAGACTACGTAAGAATTAGCACTTTTGCAAATTTGTAGCGAAATGGATGATGATTTAAATGAATATGATGAACAGACCTTTGGGAGTCTGGATATCATGAAAAAGCTACTAAATGTATATTTTCAGAATAAAGTTATTTGCTTTGTTGAACTACTAATCTATCCCTGTATGGTGGCTGTTTTGCAATTTTACTTCTTGTGGTATTTATTTCCGCCCAAAGATGCGTTAAAATTAGTGTTGAAATATGGAACTTTCGACGCTCATAACTTTCATTTTTTTTTACTTTTTTGTTTCCATACAGGGCTAGATAATGATGAGACAAATTCATATCGTTTAATTTGAACGTACATCGTCAAACAGTGGATTAATCGCTAGACTACGTTGTATGAAAGAATGATCGACTAGTGCAACCTTAATACAGTCTTGGTTTATTTCTGTATAAAATTAATCAGCTTTCCATCACAAATTTCTAACCAAAATAACATTTCAGGTCGACAGCAAAGACGTAGAAATCGAACAGCTAAAAGAGAAACTAGCTGCTCTAACAAGTGAGACAGCATCCCAGTCGTCCGCGGACGCAGAGGACGGCGAGACAGAACAGACGCTGGAAGGCTGGCTGTCCGTGCCCTTCAAGCAGAACATACGCCGCCATGGCTGGAAGAAGCAGTACGTCGTTGTGTCGTCCAAGAAGATTATTTTCTATAACACCGAGAATGACAAGATGAATACTACGGATCCTGTTATGATTCTGGATTTGAGGTTTGTGATATGTTTAATACATATTAACGCTGCTCAGATGATTTTAAAACAGCTCATTTGTTGAGATATTTCTTTACAATACCAAATTTAAATGCATGTTGTCGAAATTACTGGCTTTACTTCGATGCGTGAGTTTGTAAAAATATATTAGCGCATTCACTATTTCTCTTGAGAAACCATGTCATTCTTTGGGTGAGCTCTCTCAAATTAAATACCTTAAAAAATTGGGGTTATCGGACTATTCGCCCGTATTTAACTCGCCCGAACAGTGAGAATCGACCACTTTTAGAAATATTACTTTTTCTGTGGCGATTCGCCCGAAGTTAATTTATCGGTGGGCAAATCGACCACTCCAAAATTATGTAGTAGGCAATTCGCCCAAATTTTATTTTAGAGAACAAGAAATAAAGAAGTACAGTCGTGCTCACCCGTCTCGGAAATAATATGAAGAATTAATAGATACTAGCTGACCCGGCAAACTTTGTTTTGCTATAAAAACACCAAACATTTATCTACCCTACCTACCCTACTACAACCATACACTACCTACCCTACCCTACCCTACCTACCCTACCCTACCTACCCTACCCTACTTACCCTACCCTACCCTACCTACCCTACCCTACTTACCCTACCCTACCCTAAATCGGGGATAAAATCGGTTCAGCCGTTCTTGAGTTATAAATAGTGTAACTAACACGACTTTCTTTTATATATATAGATTAATAATTGACCACACCTCACACGAAAAGAAGAAGAAGAAGAATAATTGGATATTTTTTTTATTTTTTTATTTATTATGGGTTTGCTCTTGACTCTAGCCCCTAGTGTTCAATTCATTAAATAGGTAATTTCCACTTAAAACATGGAGATATGCCAGTTAGATAAGATAGACAGGCGACAAAACAATAAGAGGGAGACAGCAATATTCGTTACAAAAAAATAAAGAGAAATCTCTAAGATCTATCAGGTCATTCCGGTACCGGTAAAGACTAACTTAGCCAGGAGTTTATAATCATGAGCGGTAAAAAGAGTACCGGGCGATTTTCGTTTCTGAAGTCCTAGTACTCCGTTAGACTCTACCGCTTATGATTAGCCCTGTAAATACTTCTTAATGATCCTGGCCTCCTGGTAGTTTGGGTATAAATACTTATAATGTCAACATCTACCTAAAAAAGCAAAAGAGGAAGTTATATTTTTATCATGTCAAATTCTCTACTGAATTTAATTGAATCTTTGATTTGACGGGTGAGCACGACTGTACTTTTTTATTTCTTGTTCTCTAAAATAAAATTTGGGCGAATCGCCTACTACATAATTTTTGAATGGTCGATTCGCACACCGTTAAAATAACTTCGGGCGAATAACCACAGAAAATTCGCCCTTTTCAGGCGAGTCCAATTCGGGCGTATCGTCCAATAACCCAAAAAATGTTGTAACCAAAATGTTGATAACCATGCAGCAGTGATTCCTGGTTGAATGAAATTGACTATGTCTTGTAGCAGTCACTCAGTAGCCTGTTGGAAATGATGTATTATTGTTCTAACTGAATGTATACTTCCGTGTTGTATTGTATACCGGGACACCAGTCCCCAAGTACACGTCCTAGCGCGTATTTTGCATATGTGTGTGATAAGTAGGTCATTCGATCCACCCCAGCTCCTCAAGGAAGGCCAGCAGCAACCTGGTGACTATCACATGAAGGGGACCTAAGTTTCTGGAGTACCTTGCCATGCCTCTTCCTCCTTCATGCAAGATTGGGGGCTCCACAAAATGTGCTGTTTGTGAACTGTATGAGCAGAATGTTGTAATGTCCGTGTTACAGCAAGGTGTTCCACGTGCGCTCGGTGACGCAGGGCGACGTGATCCGCGCGGACGCGAAGGACATCCCGCGCATCTTCCAGCTGCTGTACGCCGGCGAGGGCGAGGCGCGGCGCCCGGGGGAGGCCGAGCTGCCGCCCGAGGGCGCCGACCACACCGGTCAGTCATATACACGAGTCTAATGTTATACTGCATTCGTAGTGTACTCAGCGTAAAAACATATGGAGATCTAAAAGTTCGCTGAATATTTTCTACTAGCTTCTGCCAACGGCTTCGCCCGCGTCAAAATACAAAAGTTATCTCAAGGGAATATATTCCCGGTATATAAAATATCCTATGTGCTATTCCAGACTATAATCTGGCTGTGTGCCTAATTTCATCAGGATCCGTTCAGCCGTTCTGGCGTGATCAAGTAATAAACATACGCACATCCAAACTTTCCCAATTATAATATTAGTAAGATAAAAAGAAGATGTATTTTTAAGCAAATATTCCACAAACTTTTGGACCTCCCCTCGTAGTTGAACATATAGATTAATTGAACGCAATCTTTTTTCATTTGCCCAACACTATTCAGTGTGTGTTTTTGAGTAGACGGATTTTTAAATATTTGAACCAATGGATTAGGAACTCCTTTCGGTTGTGATGGAAACAGTGATTTAATGTATTACGCAATTAGGATTCAGATGGTCGCCTCAAATTGGCAATTATCAAAAAGAGATAAAAAGTTTACTTTGTGTTAACAAGTAAGCACAGTATGCAGTCGTTAAAACAAGGCAGAGTGTCGTATCTGTTACTGAAATGGGTGTTAGTGTCGCGAATTTGAATGAGAATTACCGCAGCCCTGGAACAAGCAACTGAAGGAACATGGATGGGTTTTAGTTAGTAAATGTGTGACACGCCCTTCCGCTTCACCCAGAGCGGAGCGGGAGTAGTCATTGGATGATTTCCAAAACTAAAAAAAATAATAAAAGATGTTTGAGGTAGATTATTTCTAAAACTCAATATGTAGTGCAGCAATAATACAGCATCAAGCATTATCTAATTGTGGATTAAAACACATAATTTTACTTTAGTATGAAACTCCGCGATGTTTGGGGCGCCCGTCACTGGATGGCGTAGTCCTACGAATGTATTCCTCACATTCGCTGCAAAATATATAAAGTTAGTGCAGAACTCCGACGTTTACTTGCACATCAGCACATTTTTGTTATATCTGTGCTTACACGGCACACCATTACAGCTCCAAGATGTAAGGGACAAGCGCACAACGTACAGCTTTCCCAAACTTGACACGCATGTGAAGCACTTATTCACAGACAAAGCTGATAGACATCCGACATGCGCTTTATATGTTACCCAAACACGCCTGCATACAGAATTACTTATTATTTTTGATGAAAATCGTAACGAATTAGAATGGCAAGCAAGGCAAGAATTACGTTCCTTTTAATTCATCTTAAAGTTACTTTGTGCCATGTTTTTAGTGTCATGCGGATTTGCTTATGCACGTAGGTTTGGCCCGCATGCGGGTCACACTCGAAATGCTCGGGGATTTGTTTATACGGGTTTGTTCCGCATGCGGGACACACGCGAATTGCAAATCCAAATTACACCCTTACTTGAAACCAGCAAAGCGTAGCATAAATGAATAACACCGGTCTACAGCATTCTTGCGCACGGGTTATACATACCTTATTTTTATTGCTTTTGTACCTAGAAATAAGAATAAGAACAAAAATAGTTCTGAATTTGCTTTTATGTGTAAAAATAGAAAAATTCAAATCATTGAAAATACATAACAAATAGACATAGAGATGATTTATTAAAAGATACCGAACATCCATTTATGATTCATTTTTACAATAGAAGTTTTAAAATAGAGTCCAAATGTTTAAAAAAGAACAGTTTAACTATTCCTGACATATTCAGTAACCCTCTTACAAATAAACGCAGAATAAAGTTATACCAGGTATAACAAAGGTATAACCATACATTTTCATAGGTTTATACTTGGTATAACTTTATACCGCGTTTATTTGTAAGAGGGTAGAAGTTTATCTTATTAACCCCCAAAATATAGTTCAAAATTGTATCTTCAAGAGTTCAATGACACATTTGGATCCCATTTTTTGTCTTGATTTTTAACATGTAGATGGAAGTAAGCGTGATATTGATATGCCTCGGAAATCTTTAAGTTTGTACTTAAATCATACTTTTTCTCTCTCACTTTAATAAATTCGCCGCAAATATAGCGAAACGAGTTAGCGTCTCGTTTACGACTTGTCGAAGCCATTTTGTACAGGTTGATACAGCGAAATAAAATTAAATTCGTTATTCCTATGTAATAAAGCAAAGGGAAACTGTCGTGAGAGCAGTGGTGGCCAATGGTATCGGCCGCGACTTACAAGTTGTAGGTCGTGGGTTCGAGCCCAGGCAGGCGCTTTACTTTGTGTAAATTATTTCTTCACCATTTCTCTCAAAACGGTGAAGGAAAATATCGTGAGGAAACCGGCATGTCCTAGAACAAAAAAAATCGAAAACATGTGACATCCACCAACCCGCACTGGACCCGCGTGGTGGATTACGGCCCATTCCTTCTTACAGAGAGGAGGCCTGTGGCTCAGCAGTGGGAACATTAATAGGCTGATGGTGTGGTGTGGTGTATACTGTCGTACACAACTAAAGACGCAAGAAACACTACTCCCCCGCCCTCTTACCTCTCTTTCGACAGCGATAGCGTGCAAAGATCTACATTAACTGGGCGTGAAAATCAAAAATGGTCAAAACGCTATAACATCTTAAAAATCAAATATTTTCGATATTGCATATATAATCAGAAATTATTATGTAAAACCCATGCGCAAAAATTATTTTGTTTTTTGTTGACCGGTGTAATTCATTTTAATTTATTTTCCCTGATTGATGATGGCGGTAACATGCCTGCTGCAAAAGCCGTCAGCATACCTTCATCACTCTTAAAAAAAGAAAGAAGTGGCTTATGTGTCCTACAGTAGCAGACTCCGATGGATTTTTAGTTGTAATTGTGATTTTAACTGTACAAATTGTGTCTGACAGGCAACACAGTGCAGCACAAGGGCCACGACCTGGTCAGCATCACGTACCACATCCCCACGGCGTGCGAGGTGTGCACGCGGCCGCTGTGGCACATGTTCCGTCCGCCGCAGGCCTACGAGTGTCGCCGTGAGTATTTTTTATTAAAACATTAATTTTGACAGCGGCTTGGCTTGGCAGGCGTGAAAAATGAGCCGCCCAGTGGCGAGGGGTGCATTTAAGAGGGAAGCCTAAGAAAGAAGTGGCGTAACAAACTCGCCACTTCTTTCTTTGGCCCGTCTCTTTAATTCAGCCGCAACAAACAGTGCCGCATGGATAGCCGCCTCACCCCGCCCCCGGGGCCAGCTCGTAGCTCGACAGCAGTGGCTCGATGTAGCGTTGTTCGCCGTTCAATGTCCCGCAAAGCGTTTCAAATCGGGCTACGCCAACGGTTCACTGGATTCGATGATGCTTCAGATTTACTTGACAATGGAACCGCGTCAAAATGGCCTATACAGACACTAGCGCCGCCGTTCTTGGGTACAAACCAACTTAATCTGCTTCTAAAACTTTTTGAGAATCGTAGCGACGCTGAAGAAACTTACCTAAGTATTCAATACCAGAATAATAAACAGGAAATCATGCGTAAAGCGATTTGTATATAAAAGGCGGTGGCCTAATGATATTGCTGATCGTGCTCAACATGCTGCGAACACAGGCAAGTTGAAAGAGCTGCATAAGCCACTAAGACCTTGGCAGGAAATAGTTAAAACCCTGGCCGGTCCGCCCCGGACATCTGGTTATGGGGGGCCTCCAAATCTCGATAAGTTAATAAAATTCTAAACAAAGCTAAGGGGCATTTTGGAGTTGTAGGCCTGGTACATGTGCAATGCAGAAAGTCAACATTTTCGATCTGGCCACGTTCGTTCTTGCATTCTACAGTATATCTGATGATTTTATGCACAGAAACTGCTATTTCTGTAAGAATGGTCATATTACCAAAGTGGTGTGTTAAAATGTTCCAGGTTCGGTGGTTTACTCTTCCTACATTCTTTTCATTTTTAATTTCTTCTGCATTAGTTGACAATTTAATTGAAAAAACCTATTTATGTTAGGTCATACCCTGTGTGAAATGTCAAAAAAACCGAATTAACCTAACCTTTATGAAGTGTGGGCCGAAAATTGTTGAGCTCGCTTCGCTCGCGTTTTTTTCGAGAGTTGAGAAGGGCGCCGTAAAATCTCGCCCAGGTATTAAGAAAACCGGTACTGATTTTGCTAGAACCTAACGTGGACTAAAACACATATGAGACGTACGAGTAACGTAACGACGTAAATAATGCCCTACGGCAGTTCCGAAATTGGTTCACTGCTAATAATTTAGTTGATGTTTGGTTAATTTGGTTAAATGGTAACAAAACTAAGTGTGTAAAATTTTCCTTGCCGAATGTCAAAAGTACTGATTGTGACATTATATTAAACAAGGATAAGCTAAAATTCGGCGTTAAAACGGTTTTCCTGGGGATCACCCTAGACTCAAGGTTACAATGGGGTCCTCATTTAATATCTCTTGCAGGGCGGCTAAATTCGGTAGCTTATGTTGTTAGAAAAATTCATCAATTTACTGATGTAGATACCTCGAGCTGGTCTATTTTAGTTACTTTCATACTATAATGTCTTATATGTATCTTACTATGGGGAAGGGACATCATGACGGCACCTTTTCAATATATTTATGAAAACATCATGTACGTGAGAAAGAATTTACATCTTTTTAGTAAAAACGGCGACAGACATAATTATGTTACCAGAAATAGGGACCAATTAGTTCAACCAGGTTTCAGCATCACTAAAGTAGCCCCATCTTTCATATTGCAACATTTTAAACGGTACGCATAAAATGTTACAATAAAATACCGCCCCATATTCTAGAAATGAATGAGACGAAATTAAAAACTTGTATATAACGCACACTTTGCAGGCAGGCATATTATAAGTTGGGGCATTATATCGCTGATAAAAATGCTTGGCTCAATGCTAGTCCTGCTCCAGAATTACTAGGCCGCAAAAAATATTGATAAGCAAAACATTATTGTTACGAAGTATGGACCTGCTGAAGACTTTATGAATATGAATTTATTTGTCTATACTAATATTATAAAGAGGAAAGATTTTTTTGTTTGTTTGTTTGTTTGTACCGAATAGGCTCCGAAACTACTGGACCGATTTCAAAAATTCTTTCACTAATAGAAAGTTACGTTATTCCTGAGTAACATAGGCTATTTTTTTATCCCGAAAACGGGTCCAGTGGGGTGGCCCACGGAAGCGAAGCCGCGGGGAACAGCTAGTATTTTATAAACTCAATTTCTTTTTGTATTATATAACTGTACGTCACAAGTATTTTTATTTTTAGGGTTCCGTACCTCAATAGGTAAAAAAGGAACCCTTATAAGATCACTTTCTTGTGCGTCTGTCCTTCTGTGTGTCATAACCAATTTTCTCTAGAATGGGTGGACCTAGCAAGTTGAAATTTATACCAGGTACTGAAGTCTATATTCCCAATTAGGTGTATAGAAATCAAGGTCCTGAGATTTTGGGTCGAAAACCTATATGGTAGTTCCCATTGACCTAGAATCACGAAATTTGGCAAAAAACTTACTTTTTTATTCGTTTAACCTCGCATTGGGACGCCTTTCAGCAATTACATCAATGGAACACTAACTTATGATAAACTAACTATAAGTCCAGGATTCCTTATTATGTGAGTACTATGTACCAACTGTAAATCTACCATTTACTGTACCTGCTATGTCATTTGTTGACTTGGAATGTGACCTGGCAGTTAAGAGTGTGTCAAGTTCTCTTAAATTTCTCTCTGGTGGTGGTGCATGTGTTGGAACATTCGGTTCCCTTCATGATGGCTGAGCTGAGTGGTGCCAATACAATCATGCATCATGTTCGTGACCGGGCGTCATCAGTTGGGATTGGTCATAACTTGGCTGCCTCCGCCTGTTTTTAATTACTTATTATATTTTAGGGTTGTTTGTTTTTAACCCCTGACGGAAAAAGAAGGGTGTTATAACTTTGATTTGTGTACCTGTGTGTTTGTGTATCTGTCTGTGGTATCATAGCTCCTAAACGGTTGAACCAAATATTGATTTAGCTTTTTGTTTGAAAGGTGACTTTATTTATTACGTTCTTAACTATGTTTGATAAAAATCGGTTCAGACGTTCACAAGTTTTGGGCGTTTTACAATATACAGAATGATAAAATTTGCTTTTCGAATTTTGTGCAGTGATTCATTATGAAAATGGTGTTCGATATTGCTATAGGTTGTCGCATGAAGATCCACGCCGAGCACGTGTCGGAGGGCGACGGCGTGGCGGCGTGCAAGCTGCACGCGGACCGCGCGCGCGAGCTGCTGCTGCTGGCGCCCGTCGCGCAGGACCAGCGGCGCTGGGTGGCGCGTCTGGCGCGCCGCGTGCAGCGCTACGGGTACCGCGCCGCGCACCACACCAACCACGACCACACCAAGCTGTCGCCCAGGTAATACGACCAAGCCGCAGGTGAGATACTGGTTCAACACGACATTATCACTTATTATGTGTCAAATAAAATAAACTATAAGTATTATATTCATATCAGTCATATAAAATAGGTGTCCACTGTCACTTTACTGCGGCACAAAGACGACTCGGGCATTCCACCTAAAAGTTCCTTGTTATAAGGGTTATATTCAGATCGAACCTGATGAGCTGACCTCCGATTGGTGTCCGCAGGGACTCGATGCGGTCGAACCTGAAGTCGGCGTACATGAACGCGTCACAGCGCAGCTCCACGTTGCCGGCCAACGCGTCGCTGCCGCGCCAGTGAGCCTGAGCCTCAGCCCACAGCCCACACCCCACAGCCCACACCCCACACCCTCCTAGGTATTAGTAGTTGACACTTTATCAACATAAAGGATGGGCGCCCGTTGCTACAAACAAATTTCTCATTTCGCGTGTACTTGGTTTTAAAGGTAATAGTCGTGAGTCGCTTTATTCTCCGCGCGTTGGTTTTTTACTAACACTTTTTCGAACATTTTATTCTATGGGACCTAGAATATATTCTGTTTATTTTGGAAAACTAATTGAATTATGCTATCGTACTATTGATCGAGGTACTTTTTAATAAGTACTCTGGATATCTTGTTAGGAAATCATTCATCGAGTATTGTTAAGAAGTGAAGTGGGAGCACCGCGATGCGATGCGTTTGATCTGGCATTTAACAATATTTACTATTGAATCTTTCAGAATGTTTCTATCCAAATTTCAATTAAACTTGTAAATTAACTAGTCTTAAATAAGTTTAAGTATTTTTGTCCAAATTTTTATAAGATTTCGGCATGATTGCTGTGATAGATATTGAAAATATTAATATTTTGTACTTATCAAAATTTTACCAACACCAAGTAGTTTGTCTTATATTATTTTCGAAGAAGCTGATTGTTATGGCGAAATCTCACAGACGGATGCAATGGTGCTATCGTGTGCATTAGTTGCAAGTTCACATTTGATTATGACATCAGCTCTTGAAGCAAGTGCTTTATAAAAAAAGACTAATATTTTCTTGGATCATTAGAATTGGGTCATGTAAATATTAGTAACCGTGTTGATATTATTGTTTTCGTAAACGTATACTGCGTTATGATGCGTTTTAATGTTGCGTACGACGGCCGTATTGTGCCGCGATTGAGAACTGGGAGGCGATACAAAAGCTGGTGGAACTTTCGCCATGAAATAATTCAATACATAAACTATAACATTATCGTTCATAACTTTGTCAACGTCAAGTAGTCCATATCGTTGAGTTTTAAAGTGACATAAATTAAACTGGTTATTTTTCAATAATATTTTTGTACAATTTATTGAACCAGTAGAGCATTTTTATTATAATGTATTTTGTTACGTTTTTATTTTTAACAGCACATAATGTTTATGCTTCAGTATGTTGTATATCGTATACTATTGTTGTATATAGATAATATTGTTCGAGAAGCTATTACTGGACCCGTACACATTGGAATTCGATCTATCCTGATACAGAAAAGATCAATCACGACTAGCGATCATATTTATTACGCGGTTGCACTGTTACTAAAACTTTTAGACAATATAGAATACGGGAATTGATCCACACAGGAATTGACTTACCAATTTTTATGTACTGTTAAAGAATCTAGTTAATCATATATCATGTTATTTGAAATGTAGAAAATTATAGTAAATGATTCAGGGACCCTTATTGTTAGATTAAGTACAGAAGTAAGACAATTCACAACGCGTAAGTATTGCCAATTAACGAAGAAACCGTGCCATAGGTGTTTTTGTTTTTAGTGAATCGTCTCATTATTATATTTGCTCAAGTGAAATACCTAGTTCTTCTAACAAAATTCTGCAACGTTACTTAATAATGTAAGACTCTGAATGGGCTTCCTTGAATCACAAGATCAATTTATTGTAGACTATCGTGTAGTGAGCTGTTGAGCTTATTATTCAATAATTAAATAAAGCAATTGATTCTACAAAAGTTTGCTAAACATTTTTCTCTGTAGTTGCATCACCGATCGCACTAAGACTTCTTTTGCAATCTTGAGCTGAAAAATGTAATTTTGAAGCAATAATTCACCGTGTCTTAATATTCGTTATGGTACGACTTGTTTAAGTGCCAAACTTTCTCATTTGTTGAAACACCAACTCGGCTCTAAATTGTGAAGCCTGCTATTTAACGTTTGTATCTTTTACAATACATATTTAGGCCTATTATACCTTTATTGTTAGATGTATAACGTATTTTACAAATTTTGAGACACCAATTTAAATAAGGCCTTTTATAATCTCGTGTACAATAAATCTCGTTTAGTTGTGAGTATAAAGTACAAAGGTAGTTGAAACTGTTCACAACTATTCATATTTTCATGTCAAACTGCTTTATTCCATAAATAAGTTTCTGGTGCCTTTCACGCTCGGTGTACCCATAGGAGGATCACATTCGAACCTGAGCTGAAAGTATGTTAGGTTCGTTTTGACAATAACTGCAATAGGGATAAGAAACAGCAAATTTATTTTTAGCCCGCCGGTTAAATTATCAAAAAATATACGGACACGTATTTTTTTCTTATTCAAATCAATAAAAATTCTCCAAGATACAGCGCATCAAAGTTCGAGAGTAGAGGCTACTGACGTAACTTCTGTGTAAAAAGTGTACCAAAGCATGACGTCATGCCATATTTTAACGCACTGTATCTTCATAATTTTTTGTTACAGTGACAAAAGAAAAAATAAGTGACCAATATTTTTTGGAAATCTTACTGATGGACTAAAAATATTTTTTTGGTCACCGTCCCTATTAAAACAATTGAATTTTTACTGGTAATGGTATAAGAGGGTTCGGCAATCTCAAGTTTCGGCATCGATGAACGATAAGTGACGTAGAGGGATCGGCGACCGATTCGTGTAATGTGTGAAGGCTTAGGATAGCTGTGATAAATAGTCGTGTATATGTACGTAGTCCAGTCAAATTGGTGGTAGGTTTCCACGCGGTCTCGGTCAAAGATTACCGTCTTCTGATTACAAGGGATAAAAAGACATTTTTTATTTATCATTATTATATTTGAAGGAAAACATCGTGAGGAAACCGGCATGTCCTAGAACCAAAAATTCGAAGACATGTGACATCCACCAATCCGCACTGGGCCCGCGTGGTGGATTACGGCCCATTCCCTCACAGAGAGGAGGCCTGTGTCCCAGCAGTGGGAACATTAATAGGCTGATGATGTGATGATGTGATTATTATATTTATACTATGAATAACAAAGGTTGTATTTCAACGAAGTGGTTAGGAGGGACTTGGAACCGAATCAATGTTTCGAATTTAACTGGACTACGAACACCCGTGGTGCTAGAAGGAAACAGGCCTCCGACGCATTGTTGTTACTATTAGTTCTTGTTAAATATTATAAAATACCCTGTTTAATATTGCTCTACACATTGTTTACATTCCTGCAACGAAAACTATGTTGAGTTTTGTTTTGTTTAGTTTAATATTGACTCAAGTTCTCTGTTCTGTCGCATATCCAGTTATTGCTTTGTTTTTCTTTTAGATGTAAGTTCGGAACAATCTCTTCATTCATGTTGACATGCGAATTTAAAATTTTTACGTACTTAAAAGTTAAAAAAAATATTGCAATTTCGTCGTAGTGTTACGCTTATTTTTGAGATGCATTTTATTTTTATTACGGCAGCTTATGCATTGTATTGTTCGTGCACTTCATTCCATATTGTTCATGAGATGTATTTTATATTTCATATGTTCGGTTTTATAATTACCAAAGAAGTTTCAAAAATAACAAAAACAGCTGTTTATTTTGGATTGTAAGCCTGCGTTTTTCGTTCCATGTCTCGTCATTAATATTAATTCCATGTAATAATAATAATATTGTTATTTACTATGCATAATTCTGATAACCTGATTTTACTATTCTAGATGACATTTTTGGGGAGTATTTTTCCCGACAGCCGCAGTCTTATAAACTGATGCGGTTCTAGAAATACTCCCAAATTGTCTTATATAACGATAACTGATATAATGTAAAATCATTATGTAAATTATTTATTATCGAATTAAATCATTTATTGTAACGTTTTATTTATCTACTAAAATTGTAAGTTCCTAACTAGCTTTTCATTATTGTAAAGATTTTTTTTCAAGTAGCTTTTTGCTGATAGAGGACATTTCGTATAATGCATCGTATGTTTTATAAAATATGATAATGATATTGAATATAATATTTGGAATATGGTTTGAATCATTGCTGTAATGTAGGAGCGTCGTGTCGTCAACGCGTGCGCATGCGCACTAGCGACACGCAATACTAATAAACGTGCCTTAGCTACGGCTCACCCCATATCATGTAGGCTTATATTATGATACCTGTCATTATTTTAGTGTAAATACGCTTTTAATTCAACCGATATTTTATGGATTTTGAAACACTTGTAAATTGTAAAGATTATTAATTTTAAGGTAATTAATGCCCAATAGTTTAAGTACTATTTTTAAAATAAAAATAACATTTTAATTTTTTTCGTTTTATTTCTTAGTAAACCTAGCGGTATTTAATAAAACATTTCATTCAACAATATTTTCATGATAATATTAATTCAATGTTTTAAAATACAACAGACATAATATGAATTGAAACTAAAATTATAATTAAATATTTTTTTAAATTAATAAGTTCAAATTATAATTTTTTTAATAAAATATTCACCTAAAAACATTAGTGCAAGCATTACTCATTAACATTTCATGTAAATGTTTTTAACTTATTTTTGCTTGTTTACATTAGAAATAGAAAAAAAAATAACTTAAAACCACAGTAATGTGATTGGACTATAATATATATATTAATATTTTCATACATTTATAAGCCTTTTACTCGTAATTTTTTTCTTTGATTCAAACTCAGCGGTTATTCGTTTTCACAATATTCTGATCCATACTCCAAACTGCCTCTTTACATCTTCAGAATAGTCCCACAGTCTTCTTGAGATCCTTCTGCTTCCATCCGGGCAGTGTACGGAACTCGTTGTACGGCATGCTGAATGTAGACACGAAGTCGTCGTGAGTAAGGTATAGCTGAAATGAGAACAACATACATGTTAAAGGCTTGAAAAAAAACTGCTTCATTAGGGTCAAAGCATCCTGAGACAGTCGAAGCGAAGCGAAGAAGAAGCGGCCTCAGGCCCTAGACAAGTAAAATTCTTCAACGAATGCGACGCGATCGAAAGGTCATAAAGGTGCTCCCTCACTCGGAGCATTCGCCTGTAATGTAACGTTACAGGAGTCGAGCATTACATGTGTGATGGAGGTGAACCGAGCATTATCATTATCTGTAACATAACATTACATTAGCAGTGCGCAACCTGTAATGTAATGTTACAGATTTGAGCATTACATGGGTGAGGGAGGTGAACCGAGCATTAGAGTGCGCAACTTGATGATACAATGCGTAACATTTTGATACAACTTGTAATATCAATGCGCGCACCACTTGTAAACATTGTTGCATCAAGTAAAATGTTACCTACATTACAAGCGAATGCTCCAGGTGAGGGAGCACCTTTACATTTTGGCATTTCGACCATAGCCATTGCTGACATCGAATGACGCTTTGTATCTTTGTATTGAGCCTCTTATCGGCACAGAGTAAATTCGTCGAAGCGATGCGTCAAATTCTGTAGGATATGTGTGAATCCGCGCGTCTTCTCACGCAATCGTTCGTATGCGCTCGTCTTTTGTTTATCTTGATAGGAATGTGTGAATTACGTGATGGAGATACGGCTCAATAAGCTATTTACAAATAAAGAATGACGAGTCGCTTCGAGTGTACTTTAACCCTCAGATTCATTAGTTCGGAATGAGTTTTTAATTAGTTGCAAGTGTGATAAATTAGGTACTGGATAAGGGCAGGAAGATGATAATGTTGATGACGTGTAAACCACTCAAGATTCGGGCCGGTATCCACTAAAGCGAGTACATGTGTTTAGAAAAATTAATCAGAGTTCGTTATTTCCACATCTCCTCTCTACTTAACTTAGGTGGAAATGGATCAAGCGGAGAGGAAAGGAGATGTCTCATTTTTCTATTGAATTTTGTGCCGCTCGAGCTCCACTTTCTCCGCATGGCGTCTTCCTTTCGTAGGCAACATGCTCTTAACCTCCTGTCATTATCACACAATTGTCAAAGGTAAAGGCTGAAAAGCCAAGGTAAAGACGGAAACAAGTCTATTGTCTAGTGCTAAGTAATACTTATAGATCTCGGCCTCAGAAGATCTATAAAGCTTGCTTAAACTTTATTTCGCTAAGCACAGTAAATGCTTTATACTAATACTAGCTTCTGCCAGCGGCTTCGCCCGCGTGAATGTCAAAAATTATCCCGAGGGTACATATTCGCGGGATTAAAGTATCCTATGTGCTATTCCTGACTATAATCTACCTCTGTGTCAAATTTCATCCAGACCCGTCCAGCCGTTTGAGCGTGAAGAAGTAACAAGCATACAAACACATTCACAAAATTTCGCCTTTATAATATTATTATTATTATATAGTGTGATAGAAGGATGCTGCCCATTCTCTGGTGTGCCCCTTAGTCGCCTCTTACGACACCCACGGGAAGATATGGGATGGTGAAATTCTTTACTTCCATCACCATGCGGCATCCCCCTGGCACTAATATAGACCAAATAATAATGTGTTAAGAATAATATTCATATTCCTAACGCATTGAAACGGTTGAGCGTTTTATACAAATATGTATGTCGGGTTTAGTCAATAGTACGGACGTCAAAACAAAGCGCAAGCACGCCATCTGGCGGCAAAGCAAGAATAACTACGCATTGGTGCGCTTTTTATAAGCACTTCCGTGCTGGGGAAGTGGGCAGTTGAGTTAAAATGTACTGGCAGTTGAGTACTGACAGCCTTAGAGCTAACACGTCGTAGAATCAGTGTCGATCCGTAATATTGGTAAGCAAGAATGTAACTTGTGTCTATTTGAATATACTCAGTGTATCGAATAATTTGTGTGATTTCATTTTCACGATTGTACCCAACGACCTGCCCACACACGATGTCTTAACCTAAGGGAATACATCCTGACTTCCCGATGGTTTGCATCTATCGGCCAGCCTTGATGCGACATCAGAACTGGGATTCGGTCGTGCTAATGAGATCACACGTAAAAACAAAGCTAGTGAAAGTGGCGGTTACATTCTTGCAAAAAAAATCGCGGTGACAGTTGCGACTACCCTCAGTCTTGAATAATAAAAAGCGAGTCTTGAACGGAGCAGCAAGGCGGCTAGCAACAACCAAGGAGCTGGACAGGTCAAGGAGGAGCGTGTGGACTTGTGCAGAATTCCATACACACGGATCTTTATGCGAATCTGGTGAGTCGTTTTCATTTTGTTATGACTATGGCAAAGAGTGTTTATTATTCAAAATTCTGGTTTTGTGTACGGTATGGCAGTCAGTGGATCGTCGGGGTAGCCCGTGTCGGGTCATAGTTTCATGTTAATTATCAGTGGTCAAGTTTTGGTGTTATTGAAAAGTTATTATTCTGCTAACACTGGCAATGACCCTTGACTGGCCTTGGCTGACTATTATTGTTTGGAAGTTAGAACGATATGCTGACAGCGACGTACCTACCTTACATTTCAGTCTGTAAATTATGTTAATTCCAAATGAAATACTTTGATTAGAATTGTAGTGCGATAGTTTTGTCTAGTGCGAGGTGAGAGTTAACTTAGTTTGAGAAGAGGCCTAATATTCTTCTTTTCGAATCAGAGGGCTAAACTACACCTAGGCACTTAGGGCAACCACATATTACATAAGGTTCATGTTTTGGACAGGAACTCTGCACTTAAATTCGGTGTCCATAATAACCTATTTGGCCATGCTGGTTTATGTAACTACTACTACTAGAAGCTCGTGACTAAATAATAATAGCCGCACTGGTCGATCATCAAGGTTGGGCAATGCTTGACGAGGTCGGTCCGTGGATGGGTGACCATTTCAACATACCGGGTTTCCTCCGTGCCTCGGAGAGCACGTTAAGCCGTTGGTCCCGGCTGTCATTTGAAGATCTTTGACAGTCGTTACGGGTAGTCAGAGGCCTGAGATCTGACACCAGTCTTGCCAAGGGGTACCGTGTTACCCAGTTGCTGGGTTGTGTAGGTCAGATAGGCAGTCGCTCCATGTAAAGCACAGGTACTCGGCTGAGTCCGTTAGGACTGGAAGCCGACCCCAATATGGTTGGGAAAAGGCTAGGCAGATTGATTGGTTTAGGTTACTACACCGGTACATCGATTAATTTCCATCAAAGCTGTTTATGGTTAAGATAACCGTGTGAACATATACTCTCGTAATGTTTTTCATGTTTCAGATACCATATTGTGTCGCAGCCTGAAGCCTCTGCTGCAGGCTAGCGATTCAGATGCTGAGCGCGAAGGTTGACGTGTCAACGTCTGAGAGGTTAAGACCGATGGCAGGCTAGCAGTTCGCAGGTGGTAGTCGAACGCTATGACCACAGCTGTGATGTCGGGAGCGCGCGCAAGTTTGGAATGGAATACTCGGTGAGTCGCTTCCATGTTGTTTCGATAGTGAGGTCGAAGGTTCTCTAGTGAAGAGATGCTAGTTCGAGCTTTAAGAGTGTTCATGTTTGACCACTGAGTTGGTCGTGGTTATATCTAGCACTATCACTAGGTAATTGAGACACACTCGGTAAAAAGCAAGTAGCTAATGAGTTTCCTATTGGCTAGTTAGTACTTTCCTAGTTTCAATATTAGGTTTAGTACGAACTTTAGGATGAGATATCCCATATGAAGGAGTTGAGATATCCAAAATGACTGGATAATTAGTGATTTTCAGTGGCAAAGCGAGTTAGTAATGTCGTAGTGCCATCGAAATTGTATCGAGTTAGTAACGGTACTGGTAATTTACCTTTACTCAGAAGGGATCTTGTTGTCTTACGACTTACACAGCCGTCTTCAGATCTGAATTCACTTACTTTCAAAGTAATATTATGATAGCATAGTAGATCTCGCGATCGTTTTTCTTACATGAAAACTGAGTTGGTGAGCGATAGTAAAGGGTTACTGTTGATAATCTGATTTTAACGATATTGAGCCGAGTTATTCGTGAAGTCTCTTCACACGAGCTATTAAGAAGCAAATATTATCAGGCTTAATTAACAGTCGGTATGTTCCAAAATCTTTGAGTAAAAGGCGCGGATCTTGCGAGAAGGATCCTCGATCACCAAGTTTCTTGAGAATCGACGTCATAGTTGATGACGGTAGTGAAACCAAATCTGATTAACATTTCTGCTCATTAGACAAATTCTGGACCGCACCTCATGCGTAACATGTGGCGATGGGTTTTTGAAGAGGTTTCATGAGTTGGGTATGCATTGCCTTTGAATTATGGTATAGAGTAACAGAATTGTTAAAATTACTTTGATTAGTTGAACTTGTTGATCGTCGGACCTTGTTGTAGGGATGTGTTGTCTGGGAAACTTTGGTACGAAAACTAAGTAGGCCCTGTATTAAGTCCGCGATAAGTGATTATGACAGGATGGTGAGCGTTATACACCGAAAGCTTTAAATAGCTACGATTAGGACCTACAAGTATGCACACTGTAGGTTAGAAAGATGCCAGCGGGTTATGTACCAGTCGATGTTGATGTCAAAAGGATTTTGATGATAATGAGCAAGCTTAAGGTGTCGAGTAATTGAGTCTAACAGCCATATTATGTTTGACCGTACCAGTGGATTCTGGCGGAGGTCGGGGTCTAGAGAGACCGTTGTGTGAGAGCAATATAATTGCTAGTCGGCTATAGAGCCGTGGCGTTAGAGGTTTTGCTCGAGAGTTTCTGTAAGCTTGGCAGTTTTTGCTGCAGAATAAGTTTTAAAGTTTGTTTGGAATGACTGTGGTACATGGCCCAGGGTAACGGTTTAGTTAAAGAGTAGGGTTCTAAAATCTTAATTTTCACAATCCCAATTATCTAGTTTGGTCAGGAGTAGCCGAGCGTTGTGTGGCAACTGTTGGCCTGTGTGGCGGCTGTTGGCCTGTGTGGCAACTGTTGGCCTGTGTGGCAACTGTTGGTCTTTATGGCAACGGAAGGCCTGTATGGCAACACTTTGACACTAGGTCTGGTGTGAAAATTCATGTTTGTGTTAGGAAACTTACAGAAAGTTCCTATTGAGTCATGAGGTTACAAGAAAGTAAACTCGCAGTCATGCGTTTGGTGAGGTCACCATGTTAATGTTGATGACGTTCGAATCGTCAAGCCTTCATTACGAAAATTTAAATAATGATAGTTTTCTAATTTTGATTACTTTGCGTAGATTGTGTTAGTAAGACACGCAAGGCTCAAGTACCAATTGAGAGAGTAGATGAAGTAGATAATGAATTCACGTAACATAGGACAGACTAAATCTCTGTGTGAACAGGTTCTGAGTTCAGAGAGTTGAGTTGACTCGACATCGTGGAGATGTTAGAGTAGAGCAATTGTGATTGCTAAGAGAGCTATGAGATAGCTAAGAGAGCTATGAGATAGCTAAATATCGTGAATTAGATACCTGGTGGTTTCTTTTGCTGGATTTGATTTGAGATTAATGACTATCAGTGGTACTTGGACTTTGTAATCACTATGATTGGGTGCTTTTAGGTACCAAATCGATGATTGAGTTACTATTTTCTTTAAATTGGAAATAGAATTACTCTTTCCTTGCAAAGGTGAAAGGAGACATTCAAATGATCATGTTTGATTGATTCAAAATGTTTCCTCACTCACTTAGAGTATGCGTCAGGGTTGGACGAGTGAATACTGTTTGGAAATTTTGTGTTTCAGAAAAACATCCCTTGTATGATGGGAGACTGGCGGGTTGGAGAAGACTAAGAGGACGTGTGGCGCAACACGACATGAGATGGCATGGAGCAAGGACAAGAAGATGATGCCTGCGGGTGATAGATTTGGGGATCTGTCACCTGAGAGAGGCCCGAGAAGGCGACGTGTGTGTTCCACGCTCGCCTCTCAAGAGGAACTACGGCCTAGAGAACACCATGTGGTTTTAGTCAGTAGGAGTCTGACAGACCCCTCAGCTTTCCCCAAGGGCTGAGGACATCCATTGAGGATTTCCACATGATTCGATACACTGTTAAAACCTGACAATGAAAAACAGACGAGGACGCCTGTCTCGCAGGATGGCCGTGTCGGGTTTAGTCAATAGTACGGACGTCAAAACAAAGCGCAAGCACGCCATCTGGCGGCAAAGCAAGAACAACTACGCATTGGTGCGCTTTTTATAAGCACTTCCGTGCTGGGGAAGTGGGCAGTTGAGTTAAAATGTACTGGCAGTTGAGTACTGACAGCCTTAGAGCTAACACGTCGTAGAATCAGTGTCGATCCGTAATATTGGTAAGCAAGAATGTAACTTGTGTCTATTTGAATATACTCAGTGTATCGAATAATTTGTGTGATTTCATTTTCACGATTGTACCCAACGACCTGCCCACACACGATGTCTTAACCTAAGGGAATACATCCTGACTTCCCGATGGTTTGCATCTATCGGCCAGCCTTGATGCGACATGTACTTAAACTTTGTAAGAATAAGGTTCATATCCGTTTTCATGGTTTCAGTCGTATACATTCAGCGGGGCGCAGGTTTGTTGCAATAACTTTAGTGTGCGTGTAATAAATTATCTGTTATTATTTTTCTACGAGTCTCATAAAACTATTGGGTAACCATGATTGATGTGCGTGCGTTTTATTGATGCATAGATCAGTTAGTAACGGTCATTAATTTTCTACAAAATTCCTAACAGTTACTGTATAATTGCACCTTTACGCTGATGTTTTATAAGATTCTACCTTTTGCCAGAAGATTAGCCAGCTCATAAATCAAATATGATAATTGTCTTACTATATTCTACTTAGATTAAGTACCTATAGATTAAGCCTTAAAATGACCTTGATTGATAGAGCGAGAAGGCTAATTGGCAGCTCCATGTAAATAATAAGGACAAAAGATATTTTTTTGTCCTTGTCACCATGGCCGGTTTCTTTTGTTTGTCAAACTCTAATATAATGGCAGGTTTGACAAACAAACTCGGTTTTGTTTGATTTTCTGTGATTTTGTGATATTATGTGTTAATTGAGATAAGGAATTTGGGTTATTTATAGATAATAAGTGTCAGTGCGATGGTGGGTTGTAGTGTTCTTGTTCTTGTTGTAACACCAGAACTAACTATTGTTGTCTCATGTGCGGCCACGCCAGGGCTTAATCTATAGGTACTTTATCTAAGATATTCTACTTAAGGTACTTCTTGAAAAAAGGTATCCAATGTACTAAATCCAGGCCATGGCCTACTCGTGTTCTAAATGATATCCAAATCGCACAGACGTTGAGGCGTGATTGACAAACAAACAAAAATCAATCAAGTATACAGAGATTTAACATCTATGCTCCGCCCGCGTAGAATAATAGCATATACCATATACTATATCTGTTATTTTGATGCAGTTTCATTAAAACAATTCAGTAGGTTTTGCGTTCCTCCTATCCTATCCTCACAAACTTTTACATATATAATACTAGCTGTGCCCGCGGCTTTGCTCCCGTCAGCTTACTGGCTCGCTACCTACCTACCCTAGTCTATCTCACCTAACTACCTACCTACCGCTCCTACCCTTTTTTTTTTTTTTTTTTTTTTTTTTTTTTTTTGGGTGGGAAATCATCCAATGACTTCTCCCGCTCTGGGTGAAGCGGGAGGGCGTGTCAGACTTTTACTGACTAAAACCCACCCGTGTTCCTTCAGTTGCTTGTGCCAGGGCCGCGGTAACTCTCTTTCAAATTTATCCGCGACCCTGACAGGCATCGGCCCTAGCGGACCCCGTCAACTTTTGCTGACATCTCTTTGAGGCGCGCGTGGAACACTACGCGCCGTCGACTCGGGCCTGGTCCTTATCGGACGGCGAGCTACCCATTACTCGCCGTCCGCAAGCCCGCGCCTACGGTGGCCGGAAATCGGCTTGCGACTCCCGACGCCCGGGGCGTCTCCTGCGGTGGCTAGGGGCGTGAGGGCGTCTCCGTTGTGTCTCCCTCACGCGTTCCGCCTCCTCCTTTGCGAGCATTACTGCTTCGCTGAAGGAGGTGACGGCTTCCCATGCGCTCTCGCTCCGTACCATGGCCTGAACCAGGGCCGGACGCGAGAGGTCGCCACCGCTGATCGCCTCCACGAGGACATGGCGGTGCTCCGCCCAAGCGGGGCAGACCTCCACCGTATGCTCCACCGTGTCTTCCGGGCGATCCACACAATGGTGACACCCGGGCGTTTCCTCCCGCCTTATCCTGAACAGGAACCTCCCGAAGCAGCCGTGTCCGGTGAGGACCTGCGTCAGGCGGAAGGTGAGGACGCCGTGGCGCCTCTCTAGCCACTCCTCAAAGAGGGGCCTTATCGCCGCAATCGTGGCGTGCCCAGCACTGGGTTGCGATAGTCGCTCTCTCCATGACGCCATGAGATCCTGCCGGAGCTCTGTCCGCCGTGCCACGATTTGTCGCGGCAACGGAGTTTCGCCCCGGCGTTTCGCCTCCTCGCGCCACTCCCAAATGTGCGCGAGGACTTTTGCCTCCAGATCCCATGGCGGCAATCCGGCAAGGAGGCTCGCCGCCTCACCGGAGACCGTGCGGTATCCCCGGACCAGCCGGATGGTCATGACCCTTTGGGACGCGTTCAACCAGCGGGATGGTCGCCGTCTCAAGGAACGCGCCCACACCGGTGCGCCATAAAGGGCCATGGACCGCACGACCCCCGCATAGAGCCTCCGGCAGGAGGCGTTTGGACCCCCTAGATTGGGCAGGAGTCGCTTGAGGGCAGCCCCGGCCCGCTCCAGTCTGGGAGCCAAACGTCGGAAATGCTCCACGAAATTCCACCGGCTGTCGAGGACGAGTCCCAGGTACTTCATCGTCGACCCGACGCCGATGTGAACCCCTCCTACCGTTATTTGGGAGCCCGGCGGTGGCGCGTTCCGAGGACCATGAAAACACATGGCCTCGGACTTGTGCAAGGCCACCTCGAGTCCCAATTGCCGGATCCTCTCAACGACTATCGCAACCCCGCGTGTCGCTAGTTCAGCCGCCGCCTGGTGCGACCTCCCCTGCGCCAGGACCAGCGTGTCGTCAGCGTAGCAAATGACGCTGACGCCGCTAGGGAGGTCTGCGCGCAGCACCCAGTCGTACCCGATGTCCCACAGATACGGCCCCAAGACCGATCCCTGTGGGACACCGCACGACATCTCTCGCCGGTTCCACTCTCCCTGGTGACCGGGGTAGATGACGGCCCTGTCCGTCAAATAGGCCTCGACCACGCGACAGAGGTAGGACGGCACCCGGTGATACCGAAGTGCCTCCCTGATGCAACTCCAGGGCAGGGTGTTGAAGGCATTGGCGATGTCTAGAGACACCGCCAAGACGACCCCACCCCGGGCCACTGCATCCCCCGTCGTGAGGGCTCGCACGCGCATGATGGCGTCCACCGTAGAGCGCCCTCTGCGGAAGCCAAACTGGCTCTCCGCCAGATCCGGCCCCACCCGCACTAGCTGCCCAACGAGGCGGTCTGCAATAACTCTTTCAAAGAGCTTGCCCACCTCATCAAGCAGCACTATGGGCCGGTAAGCGGACGGAGAGTCCGCTGGGCGCCCCGGCTTCTTAATGAGGACCAGTTTCCCGGTCTTCCAGCGAAGTGGGAACTGGCCCCTCTCCAAACATGCGCTAAGGAGCCCCCTTAGTCGAGGCCCGAGAGCCTCCAAGGCCAGGACCCAGGCTTTGCCAGGTAAGCCGTCGGGTCCTGGGGCGGTATTTTTGGCATTAAGCCTACGTACCGCCACTCTCAACTCTACTTCGGTCACCTCCGGAGCATCGTCGTCGTTGTCGGCGTTGTGGTCCGCATCGGGCACCGCAAGAGGCGGAGTCATGGGCGGGGGCGTATGTTCCCCTTGCGAAGGGAACAGAGTGCTCACCACGTCCTCCACGAGCTGCGGCCGGAGACTCTGCGTCAGCGGGGGAGCCCATGGGCGGAGTTTATTTCGCACCATTTTGTAGGGGCGTCCCCACGGATCCCTGTTCAGAGTCTCCAGCGACTCCTCGCGGGCCAACCCCTTGGCCCGCTTGATCTCCGAACGAAGGCTGGCCCTCGCTACTCTGTACCCCTCGTACAGCTCCGCCTCAATGGCTTCCGTATCCGGAGGACGGTTACGAAGCCTGCGGTGCCTGGTGTACCGGCGTCGCGCAGCAACGCACGCCTGGCGCAGAGCCGTAAGCTCCGGCGACCACCAGTACACCTGGCGCCGGGCGCGTCCTGGCTGGGCCCGGGGCATTGCCACGTCACATATCTCGGACATGGCCTCCTGGAACCACTCCGCCTCGTCGTTGATGTTAGCAGGCCTGTCCGGTGATGACACCCAGGCCTGCACAATCGAGCCTCGATTGTGCAGGCCTGGGTGTCCAGGAGGAGCTCCCGGTCCAGCTGTTTCAGCGCCCACCGCGGACCACTCGGGGTCTGTCGGGCCGGCGCGTTCGAGGTCTGGGTGGAGACGTCGAACCGGATATACCGGTGGTCGGAATAGGTCTCCACCTCCTCCATAACGCGCCAATCGACGACACGCGGTGACAGAGCGGGGCTGGTGAATGAAATATCCACCACCGATTCGCCCTGCATCCGCACACACGTGGGGACAGAACCCCGGTTAAGGACGACCAGGCCTGTCTCCAGAGCCCAGTCCTCCACCATCCTGCCCCGTGTGTCCGTATACCGGGAACCCCAAGCCACATTCTTGGCATTGAAGTCCCCGAGGACGAGCACAGGGAGGGAGCGGTACCCAACGACGACGATTTTCAACTCCGCAAGGGAGTTGTGGAACTCGGTGAGAGTTCGGTTCGGGGAGAAGTATACCCCCACCACGGCAATCTCCCCGAACCGTGCTGCTACACAACCCTGTCCCCTCTTGACACCCTCGAGGGTCGGGGTGCCGGCAGCGGCTGACGAAATTAGGGTCACTGAGCCGCTCAGATCCTCCACCCATCCATCCCTGGGCGGGACAAAGTACGGCTCAGCGACCACGGCGATGTTAATCGACCACTGCGCCATGCTCTGGAGCAATAGATCCTGAGCAGCGGCGCAGTGGTTGATGTTCGCCTGGAGGAGGCGTAATGGGGCCGTTATTGGCACTCCATTTCAGCCCCCTCCTGAATCCCCTGTGAGGATCCTGCCGCGGTGGTTTCCGAGGCAACGACGGCTGTGGGGGTGGCAGCAGTGGCGGCAGTGGCGGTGGCTGCGACGGTGACGGCGGGTGCGGCGGTGACGGCGGGTACGGAGTGCTTACCCCTGCGTCTGGCCTTGGCAGGTGGAGCGCAGGTCTTGCTCCCGGCCCGGTGATCGGCCGGCTTGCCAACTGCCGCACATACGACGCAGTGCGGCGTGGCATTGCACGAGCCGGCCTTGTGACCGGGCTGACCACAGCGGAAGCAATGGTCACTTCGGTCCACCTCCGAGGTGCATTGAGCTCCCACGTGGTTGCCCACATGGCAGCGGAAGCACCTCAGAGGTCTGGGGTCCAACAGTTTCACCTGCGCGGAAACCCATCCCACCAAGAGCCTTCGGCCCTCCCCGGCTAATTTTTGGGCTGCCGAGACGGGGCAGCTCACCGTAACGGCTCGCATCCCCGTGGCGTCAGGACGTATGATGCCTGCCCTGACCTGCTCGGCTAAGCACCCCCCAGTCCTGGCAACGGCAGCCACCACCTCTCCCTCCGTCACAGAGTCGTCCAGGCCCAGAATGCGCATATCTGCGCATTTGATGGGCCTGGACACTCGGACCTCGTCTGCATTTAAGGACGCCTTGAGCTTTTCGGCCAGAGCGTCGGCGGTCGGGCCACTGGCCGCACCGGGAACTTCCAGAATCCGGGCTCCAGTCGCGGTGACCCTAACCCGGATGCCCTCGGCGACGCCGAGCTCCTCCAGATTCACCGCCGCCCTCGCTTTAGAGAGCACATCGCGGTAGGATACGCCCTTCTTTGCCGCTTCCGGCTGTAGTGTAATCACTACAGCTGTGGTTTTCGGGGCGCGGAGCCTAGCCGCGACGCTTCGCTCCTTGCGCCGCTTTCGCCTCTCTTTTCGTTTGGCCGCCCTTGCTGCCTTGCTCGCCTTCTTCTTTTCCCCGGCCACCTGCCATTCGGCGTCGGCCGTAGGAGTTTCAGGAGAAGGCAAAGATTGGGGCGCCCGACCTGCTACCCGGGCTGGGGCCCTCGCTGCCTGTGAAGCCGTTCCGCTCCCTTTGGGTGCCAATTTGCCTGGTTTCGCTGGGGCCGACCTCGCGGTTCCCGGCATGGCCCCGCTATTAGCCTGTTTTGCCGTGGCAGCCGCGGCAGCGGCAAACGAGGCCACCTTCTGCTGGCCCAGGGTCGTCTGGCTTGCAGCTAGCGGGGGGCGCAAGACAATGGCCTCCAGAGCAGAAAACCGACTCTGGAAGGCAGCCAGCTCCTGCCGCACCAGGTTCAGAACCCGGTCTTCTGCAGGTAAGGGCTGACCTTGCCCATGCTGCGCCCCCTTCTGTGGCATCTCCCGGGGGGTGGCTCCACGGAGCCCGGCCAAGTCCGCTCGGAGCTTCTCGTTCTCCTTTTGGAGAAGCTCCATGTCGGCTTTCAAGCGGGTGACCTCCGCCCGCATTTCGGATATTCCATCCGACGGAGGCCCGACATGATTTGCCTTCGCTGCTGCCATAATGGGCCGCTCCTACCCTACCATACCTACCTACCCTACCTTTTTTTTGTTGGGTTTTATACCTTCCCTGTATTCCGTCATGTATCAGAGATGGCACTGTGTGCGCAAAACGTATGCGTAAATTTTTCCGATGTTTTAATATTTATTTTTTTATTCGGGTTGGAGATAAATCGAACCAATAAAAAATGATGTAAATCGGTCCAGCCGTTCTCGAGTTATAAATGGTATAACTAACCCAACTTTGTTTTATATAGGTATATAAAGATTAGAAGGATGCATATTAATAGGATAAATATGACAATTTACCTCCTTGGTTAGAGGATCGACATCCGGCGGTAGATGCTCCTTAGGCCCTTTCAGGACACCTAAAGGATATTTCTCATATTGATCAAAACGGTTGGCGGTGTTGCCACTCTGCAGCGCGCTGTTGCCGCTTTGAACAATTGCTTTGCCTTCCAAAGCACTGATGATTGCGCTGAACGTCTTGTGACCCTGATGAAAAATAAATAAATAGTTATTTGTTACTGTTATCAGTGGCCATACTGTCTGGCCGGGAGAAAGTGCCGTTGCCGAACTGCGTAAGCACTTCAGCGGCCCTGCCAAAGGTAGCTGCAGAACATCTTGTGGTTTGACTCATTAAGAGTCTGACATACCCTTG
Organism: Anorthoa munda; assembly: GCA_945859665.1. Taxonomy (NCBI): domain Eukaryota; kingdom Metazoa; phylum Arthropoda; class Insecta; order Lepidoptera; family Noctuidae; genus Anorthoa; species Anorthoa munda. The sequence goes on along the minus strand of OX243897.1, from coordinate 40,546,822 downwards.
AAGGGGGACCATGAGGTTACTTACAATAAAGAAGACGCTCTACTGTGACCAGTTAAAGCCATAATGACTCCAAAAAAGTCAAAGATAGAGCTATTCAGAACGTATAGCACTGTCTCGTTTTCAAAAGATATAGGAGGCACTTCAAACTGATATTCTGCAGATGCTTACCTTCCACATGGACTGCTTCCAATGGGGGAAGAAGCCGGTGAAATGCGGGGGTTCACGTCCTTGACTTAGCGCCAGAATTGGTGTCGCAGCATCCCGTGCTGCTGGATCTAAGTACGGAAGAAAAAAATACGTCAGTTGATAGCACTTGAACTTCGAAAATTGCAAATGCGCTATCAATGTTGTAAAAAGTGTTTTTCAAATGGGAATATAGCTGACTGACCTTATCCGTAACAACTGGAAGAGTTAGTAAACAAGTTTCATTAAAAGATTTAACAAAAGGAAGTTTAACCGCTCACTTACTACATTTTCAAAAAAAATCTTGCCTATTTTTTGTTACAAAAAAAATTTAAAATATTTCGCTTACCTTGGGCCAAATATGCGAGTGCTATAGATCTGGGGTCGTCTTTAGCGCGCGGGCAGCAGTGTTGACCCAGCCACACGAACACGGCGTCGTGGGCGTCCACCACGCCTACCATCTCAGGAGCCAGGTCGTACTGGCTGAACGAGACTATCTCCTCAACTGTGGGGATAGGACAAATTGAGAATTGACTGTACTTCATCATCATCATATCAGCCGAAAGACGTCCACTGCTGGACAAAGGCCTCCCCCAAGCGTGGCCACATTGATCGGTCCCGTGCATCTCGCATCCAGCGGATCCCCGCAACCTTCACCAGGTCATCGGTCCACCTGCTGGGAGGCCTTCCAATGCAACGTCTTCCGGTTCGCGGTCGCCACTCCAGAACTTTTCTGCCCCATCGGTCATCCGTTCTGCGAACAATGTTGCCTGCCCACTGCCACTTAAGTTTGGCAATTCTTCGGGCTATGTCGGTAACCCTGGTTTTCTGGACTGTACTTAGTAGATAGTAAAAAAAGATGATCTTGCCTGATGATATGGAACAATCATCAGTCAAGTTTAGTTCACTGTTTGATAAAGCTTCATGAACAGTGATTTAAAGTTCAAACAGAAGCACTTTTAATTGAAGAAAAAGAGTTCAAGGTAGGACCTTTCAAGGAGCTTCTTAACCGGCTGAATGCCGTAATTACCCCAACAAACCATTGTATCTCGCGTGGATCCACGTTTCGGGCACACAGCGGATTAATGTCTGCGTCGGTGTTTGGACTTACAATTCAGTGCATCATTCAATGTGATCAGAAATACTTTTGCTTTGTGTTACTGTAGATCAGGGAGGAGCATAATATTTAAGCAGATCTTCGATAATAATAATTAAATTGAAGTCAGTGTCGTAGGTGCTGTATTTTATTGAACTTACATGAATATTGAGTAGGTACACCCAGAGACAGGTAGAAGAGACGCGGCGGCAGAGGACGTTGTACCTCCTTCAGTGGAGATGGTACCAATAGGTGGCGACGGTTGCCCAGCGCAGTCCAAAAGTCCGCCTTCTCTTTACCTGCGTAAAAGAATTTTATTTGTAGGCATCTTTAAAAATACAAAACGCCTGTGCAAAGTAGCCTAATTCCGTTTTGTGACAAGCCCACACAACTTCTCAATCACCTTTATTCCTGTAACCAATTAAGTCGGTTAAAAAACTAGGTACAAGGACAACAGAAAATTGCTGAGTTGGAGTTCAACCAGTTTCCAACAAATGATTCAGCTGTTTTGGAACTAATCAAAACAATGGGGGAGTATAAAAAGACCAGAAAAACTACAGTGTCCGTTTTGTGTAACTATCATAAATATGTAAGGAATTTACCTTGCATAACAAGCGCATGTTCAGTCGCAGCCATGTTCTTGGCCACCTCCCGCTCGTCCCCCGTGGCGCTGGCGCCGCACCACACCCAGGCGCGCCCCCCCTCGCGCAGCACGTAGCACGCGCCCGCGGCAGCCCCGCCCGCTGCTGCCCCCTCGCGGACTTCCACGCCCCGCGCCTCTCGTGCGTACTGCCCGGACACGCGGATCAGCACGCGAGATGGTGCGAGGAGACGGCGACCTGTGGCTGTAAGAAATGTTGTACCTAAGGTTATCTCGATGATGGGAACTATAGGCTATATTAAACTCCAAATAGGACTATTTGACTACAAACTTAATAGTTTTTACAAACTTTTAATTAACTTGTATGTATGTATGTAAGTGCGTTCGGGTCAAATCTTGCAACTGAATTTTAAAGCAGCTATCCTCCACCGATTAAGATATATGGCGGACGGCCCAAGATGGTGGACTAGTTATTTTTTGTGCACTGCCATGATATGGGTATCAAATGAAAGGGTTTGCTGAGAAGAATACGAAAAAAACATGTTTAAAAAAAAAAAAAAAAAATATTAACACTTATTTTAGTTAACTAGGAGAAGTTGTTCTACTCTTGACTTGTGTCGCTAGACGGTAGCAATCTTTGTATAATACTTTTTTTTAGTACTTACGATCATAGTCAGTTGCGCTACCGACATAAGTGATCATGCGACCCTTGAAAATTTGAAGGAAGTGCGCCGGTTCCTTCCCTTGGTACACCCATGCCTGAAAATTTATTAAAATCAGTAACCATTTACACTTTATTTTCTTTTTCAATAATATTGTAATTTTTTAGTTCACACCTGTACTGGAGAACGCCCCAATTTTGTATAGAGGTCTTTAGCTTCTTTCGCGCCCAAATTCCTCAGATCATTGGGCGAAGAGCCACCCTGTAACAGAAAAAATCAAGTAAAGCTCATATCAAACACTTCATATTGACAAGTCATATTCAATGTGCTTATAATTAAAACATAAGAAAATGCGATAGGCTACAGCTATCGTATGTAATATATGTTTCACTTATGTGGACTTCATGTAGCACTCTAATATTTCAAACTGATCAAGCAGAAGATAAGCTTTGGCAAGTGTCCAACCTTATCTGTTCCATGTGTTTAAGTTCGTTGCTTTTATTCTGAAGAAGAATAAAGGTGAAAATGATTCTTCAAAATTATTCTTCAATTACTAACAGTCACGTATTTTAAGATTTGTCGCTCAGGCCTATTTATGTCGCCTGCTAAGCAAAAAAAAAAATGGTACAACGGAGAATGACCGAAAAAAAATTAAGAGGAGCGAGCGTTAAAAATTTTATTACTCCACCTCGGGTAGGTTACATTGACCGTGACAGATATACGGTAGATTATTTAGTACAGAAGATTATTATTGATTTATAAGTCGTTTAATCGCTATGCAAAAACGAGCGAAGCGAGCTCAAGCTTTTTAACACCCTGTCTCGAAAAGGTTCAATTTTCTTTTGACAGGCAAGAATTTACCGGCCATGACCTTCTTGGCCTAAGGATAAATATGCTACTGATTACTAAAGATCTAAATCAAGTCTTATCGTTATTATTTTAATGTTCTTTGTCACCATCCAGTAGTAGAGCACGGTCTGGTCGCCGATGGGTGCGTGGTAGGTGTAGAGCACCAGGTAGCAGTCCCTGTCGTAGAACACGGCGGCCTGCGGGCGCTCCACCTCGGCCAGCGACTCCTTGTTGATGTCTTCAGCGTCCGCGCCGCGCCGCCGCACGCGCCACACGCGCAGGGCGCCGGAGCCGTCGTCTGGCAGTTGAGCCTGGTAACGTAAAGTAAAGTCTATTCAAATCCTAGTTTACAGTTGAAGTTATTTCCGACATTACACTAGTGTAAATAATGATAATTCTAAAATGTAGACTACACTTAAACAAAAACTAAAACACACAAAAAATAAAACATCATAAAAGTATTTTTATCCGAAGGGACGTAAATTGGAAACTATATTATGAATTCGTTTTAGTCAAAGATGATGGAGAGGGACATACAAATTTCATATTATATTGCTTGGAAATTCATATTAGAGTAGTGTAATATTCATATAGATTGTACCTCAGCGGCAAGCCATGCATTTGTAGCCAAACTGACAGCATCAAGCCTGGTGGTCGCTGAACGAGCTGCGCGCAGTCTTCCATCACGCCGAGCATCGCACCAGCGCCAGTTGTGGAACAGCGCTGCGAACTCCAACGGTTCGCGACCTGCTGGGGCGGCTGATACTGGAACGGTCATGCGCCGAGCTCTAGCCAACCCTCGAGCTGCTGCGAGAGCCCCGCGAGCCGCTGGGCCCGATGCTGATGGACCCACCCATGCCCATACACCACGACTACCACTGTCCACTATGTAGACTCCCTAAAACAATTGAATAACGGTACTGTAAACATCAAACTTTGAAGCGGCTGTAAAGTATCGGATAAGTACCCTGAATAAGTGCTCTTAACCAAGTAAGTTCAGAAGGGTGAATGCTTATCTACGGTCACCGACCGTACACCATCGAGAATAGATTACATTTTGAAACCCGTCAAGCGTTTCGCGGTTTAGTCATAATGTCTGCGGTAACTCAATTTATTGTAATCCTAAGAAACGAGACACACTTGACTGATTTATGAAACTGCAGACGTCACTTACATCATCAGCCAGATCTTCTCTGAACAGCGGGGCGCGCTTGATTTCTTCCAGCCTTGCAGCGGGTCGTTGCGAGGGCACGGTGATGGGAGTGACCCGTGGTGGTTGGGTTGCTCGGTAGAGGCGCGCAGGTCGCGGCGGGTCTGATGGTGGAGCCGCGGGTCTTAACGCTCGGGCCCGTAACTCCAGGAGCGCATCCAACAGACCGCGGTCACTGGCCGGTAGCGTCTGCTCATACCCGTCGTGGGCGATCGCAATTCTTCGCGCCATCATGCCCTTGTCTGCGCCACGGGCCATCCGGTATGCGATCTAGATTGAAATGGTTCATTATTTTAGATATGGCTTCCTCTTTGCTTCATTGTTAATTTTAATTCAGGAATGCGTAATTTTATGCGTCTGATTGTACTAATGCGTAAAATGTTTTAATGCCATTACGTTATACATGGTATTCAGGAACCTAAATACCAACTGGGTAATATTCTAAAACTATAATCCTCATTCCGCATTCACATAGTACTCCAACCGTAACACTACAAACCTTGGCTCCAAATATTTTTTCAACGAGGTTGGCTGTTCGGCCGAGCCACAGCACGAGCAGCGAGCTGGTGTCGAGGACGAACACACCATCCGTCGCCAGCTGCGCCCAGGAGACCGGCTCCAGTTGAACCAGCACTGGGCGGCGACCACGCACGCGGTATAGACGGGCTGCGCCGTTCAGATTGGCTGAACCGCTTCGGAGGATTCTGGTTTCATAAAAAGTGTGTTCTAGCAAGATGGTCTAATGGCAGTTGAATCTTGTAAAATTGGAACCAGGTAGTGTAGTCATTCCGTAACGAATACAACGGAATGATAATAAAACCAACCAACGTATTGTCGAGTAAGTGACTTTTTCAAACATTTGAAGCATTATGAATTTCTGCTAAAAATCCTTCTGCTGGAAAATGATCTCATAAAACATTGAAATGTGCTAAGCTTCATTGCAGATTATTAAAATTTTATATTAGCTTCAATAATTTTAAAGTTTAATATTAGCTTCAATAATATTATGCGTGAAATTGAGATTGCAGCTGATATCGCGTAACAAAAAAGGCGAGGCCTTCGCGTAACAGAAGAAAAAAGAAGATTAACTTTAATAAATAGGTAATTGTATAGCTTATGGATTTTAAAATCATAGAATCGAATCCATTCCTAAAAACCGGACAATAGCGAGTCTGACTCGCGCACAGAGGGTTCCGTATAAACAGCTACATTCATCAAAATAAATAGGTAACATTAATAACGTTCATAAACAATGAAAGCACTTTGTTGACTACGGTACCCTGAAAATCAGAGCACACAAAGGATACAGCAGGAGACATTTGCAGCATTTTCTTGCTTATTTTTTGCATTGCTGTAAAATCTTGGCTTTTATAACAGAACAGCTAACCTGATCCCATCCCTGAAGTAAGACAGCAGCCGCGGCGTCTCCATGGTGACGGCCTCGCGGTGCACCACGGTGGGCGCCGTCAGGTAGGCCGCCAGCTGCGTACCCCGGCGAAGCGCCAGCCCCGCCAGGGCTCCGCTGCGCTCGCCACCCCACGAGTGGATATGGCGCTCCAGGAGCTCCCCATTGCCGTTCTCTTTTATTTCTCGACGCTAGTAAAACAAATAATATCTATAGATTCTGTCATTGAAATATTATAAAAAAAATCTGTGGGTCTCTGTTTTTATTAAGTTTGTTATCTGAATGAATTTGCAGCTTTTTCTTACAAATCAAGTGCCATTTTTGGCGTAGCTAAACTTAAAAATAATACTGAAGACAAACCAAAACATTCCGGAGGTTGCTGGGAAGTATTTGGTATATTATAAGCCAGAATAAGCCTAAGCGAAACTGTAATATCAAGCTTTGAGATCGAAGAATAGGGATGTTTCCTGGGTAGAAAAACGACAATTCTTCCGTCAGTGAGATTATCAAATAATGTTGGACCCGTATTTTTTGCTTTATCAAATAAATAAAAATTGACAAAGATAAAGCGCATCAAAGTTCAGGAGTGAGGGCTTGTGACGTCACTATGTCAGTATAAAGTGTAGCACACCGTGACGTCACACGATATTTCAACGCACTGTATCGTCGTAATTTTTTGTTTACGTGGCAAAAGAAAAAATACGTGTTCAATATTTTAAGGTTATCTAACTGATGGACTAAATATATATTTTTTGTCAGCTATCCTATTGGCTCTTGGACTTGGAAATAAAACAAATGTCTAGAAATAATCTTATCTATGTCCAGTTACTCACAATAACATCGGGTCCAGCCGGTTGTCCCGGAAGGGAACAAGAGTACACCAAGTAAGCCTCGGCGTCGTAGAACGTGCCGTAGTGTGAGCGAGGCAACAGTTCCGTGTTCGATTCCTGAAAACGAAACTTATGCTAAAATACCAAATACATATTAGAATGTACAATGATTTATTAAACAGCTTCCGTGTTATTTTATGAACTCGACATAATATTCTTGCTATTTACATAAGTAAACCAATCACCATAAATATTATCTATAGCGCTATTCTTAATAACGATAAATATTTAAATCTAATGTATTCATTAGCAAAGTTAATCCAGATAAAAAAAATGAAGCAGCAAATAAGCTAGGTCAGTGACCTCAAGTTGGCGCCAATAGCTACAAAATAAATAGAAATCAGCATCTACAATAAGTTCTGGCTATTAATCTCGATCCGAATAGCTGGCTGTCTGCGCGGGCGACGACCGTTATCAAGAAAAAAATAAACAATGAGAGATTGCCATCTTCATTTCGTAACTGTTATTATCGAGTGCTATAATTTAGTCAATCACTAGTTATAAACGCGTGTGCGTTGGAAATTGTGCAGTTATAAATTGTCTATAATAAGTAGCGCTGGTATGCTTGAATGTCATAATCAAAATGTGTCACGCTCTTTGAAGCGAAATGCGATATTTCAAATGTGCTGATTGCTGTTTTAATATCGAGTGAAAAATTAATTGTCTTCGCCAGCGGCGGCGGCGGCGGCGATTGCGGCTTCTCTGAATGGCACGTCATTGGCCATTCGTGCATAGTGATGCACAATTACGGCGGCATGTGAGTGCGTATCACCCTGGCATTATATCACGATACCAAACTCTGGCTAATCCACGTGTTTTAATTACACGCGATCTGTTTTTTTGTAAATATGCTTTCGAGTATTTATCCGCATATTATGCTTATTAATTCTATGCGTATGGTTTTTTTTTTTTTTTTTTTTATTATTGATAGGCTTGCGCTTGACCACTATCTCACCTGATGGTAAGTGATGATGTGGTCGACGATGTAGCACGCTTGCCTAGAAGAAACCTATTCACTCTTGACTTAAAGACTCCCAGGTTGTAGCTATCAGGAAATACAGACTCCGGCAGGGAATTCCACTCCTTAGCTGTACGCATAATGAAAGTATTCCCAAAACGTTTGGTGCGTATGGGTGGGATGTCCACCATGTACCGATGACGCATCGCCGTACGTCTTGTAGTCCGATGATGGAACGGGCTAGGAGGAATTAGTTCATGCAATTCCATCGCACACTCCCCGAAATGTAACCGATAAAAAACCGATAGACTGGCAACTTGGCGCCGATGTTCAAGGCTCTGAAGCCTAGACTCGACCAGTATCTCATTGCCGATGAGCCTCTTGGCCCGTTTTTCGATTGACTCTAGTGCATCCAGCTGGTACTTCGCAGATCCGTCCCAGAGATGAGAGCAGTACTCCATGCATGACCGAACTTGCGCTTGGTACAAGTTGAGCAACTGTTCTGGCGTGAAGTACCGTCTCACCTTTGCAAGAATCCCCAACTTTTTGGCAGCCAGTTGAGCTTTTGCCTCAATGAATGGACCAAAATTGAGGGTCGATGTCAATGTAACGCCAAGAAGTTCAAGATGGTCCGTTATCGGCACGGTCACATCACGGAAAGAAGGAGCCGGGTGGAATTGGCTCCTTTTAGCGGAAAAAAGACACGCCTGGGTCTTAGTAGCATTGAACCTGACCAGATTGGCATCACCCCACTCGGAGACTGCCTTCAAGGACAGATTCAAGCGCCCAACCATGGCCTCCCGGAGAGACTGGATCTGAGGCCCAGTAGCACGCGCGTCGGATACGTATCTCTCAGCAACAGTGCTGTCGTCTGCATACCCAAAGGTGCCGGGTTTTAACAGATCATTTATGTGCAACAAGAACAATGTTGCTGAGAGTACCGATCCCTGAGGGACCCAGGCATTGATATCCAGTTGGTCAGATGAGCGGCCATCAATAACCACTCGTATAGACCGGTCCCTCAGGAAGTCCGCGATCCAATCGCACAGTCCACTGGGCAGACCGAATGAAGGAAGCTTACCAATAAGGCTCTCGTGCCAGACCCTGTCGAAAGCCTTCGAGATATCGAGGGAGACGGCAAGCGCTTCCCCGTGCTTCTCGATGGCCTCACTCCAGATGTGAATGGCATACGCTAGAAGATCCCCAGTTGACCGATTTTGGCGGAAGCCATATTGGCGGTCACTGAGGATGTCGTTAGCTTCTAGGTATGCCAGGAGCTTGGAGTTGAGCACCCGTTCCATACTCTTACAGAGAATGGACGTAACTGAAATGGGTCTGTAGTTGGCTGGGTCAGCCCGACTGCCCTTCTTGGGCACAGGCTGAACGTTAGCTTGCTTCCATGCATTCGGCACTTTTCCAGTCTCATATGAAAGGCGAAACAGGCGTGTCAGGATCGGAGACAGTTCAGGCGCACAAGTTCTCAGAACAATTGCCGGTATCCCATCGGGGCCACTAGCTTTGTTCACGTCAAGGTTGCGCAGCACCCTACGGACGTCCCCTTGATGGATGCGAATGTCCGACATACTCGTCTCGCATCCGTCAAGGGAAGGAGGGGGCTGCGCGTTACCAGAATCCAGGCGTGAAGATTCCGCAAAAAGAGAGGCAAATAAGTTTGCTTTCTCCTCAGCGGAGTGGGCCAGTGTTCCGTCGGGTTTCAGCAGTGGTGGTAGTGAGGGACGGCAGAAATTCGATTCAACCGACTTAGCCAGGGACCAGAACGCTTTACTACCGGCTGGGAAGGAAGCAAGTTTGGTCCCAATACGGCTTATGTGGTCAAACCGAGCCCTTCGCAATACCCTCTTGCAGGACTTGGCAGCCCTATTAAAGGCTCTCTTCCGCTGGCTCACGTCGCTAGCCTTGCGCGTCCGAGCGTCGACCCATGCGAGGTACGCCTCATGTTTAAGCGTGTTGGCGCGATTGCACTCGGCGCCAAACCATGGCCGGTCAACGCTAGACATTGCTATGTCAGAGAATGGAATGTAGTACTCCATTCCCTGATGCAACACATCGGTTACGGCGTCCGCACACGACGAGGGATCAGCTGAAGAAAAGCAAGTGGGCCGCCAAGGATAAGAAGCGAAAAACGAACGCATCCCATCCCAATCTGCTGACCTGTACCGCCAAACCCGCCGAGTGCCTCTTGGGCTGGGATCGGGCGGGGAGTAAACGGATACAGACTTCACCAGACAATGGTCGGAGCTACCCAAAGGTGAAGATACCGACACAGAGTAGCGGTCTGGATCTGTTGTCAGCAGAAGGTCCAAGCAATTGGCAGTGTGCGAATCAACATCCGGCACCCTCGTTGCTCCCTGGACCAGCTGGGCGAGATTTAACGCAAGCGCAAGCTTTCGCGTCTCTCGCCCAGCATGATCAGTGTACTGGTATGGGAAGAGCCACTCCTGGTGGTGGGCATTGAAATCCCCCAGTATCACTAATTGGGCAGAAGGGTACCGCTGCTGTGCCGCATCAGCCGCCTCACACAGATGCTCCGTAAGCCTGGTTGTCTCCTGATCTCCACTGTGCGATCGGTAGACACAGGCGTAAATAATTTTATCTAGGCCTGTGTCCACCAGTGCCCAGAGCACGGAAAACCTTGAGTCCTCAAGGTTTCGGAGACGCCGATAACAGATGTCGTCTCGGGCGTACATGCAAACACCCGCGCGTGGTTTAAAATTGTGCTCCAGGGTAAACCCTGGGTATGATAAGTACGACACGTCTGACGGACATCCGATCTGCGTCTCCGAAAGGAAAAGAAGAGCTGGTCTATCAGTCTCCAGGTGGTGATGGACTGCTTCGAGATTTGAGTGCAGCCCTCTTATATTGCTGAGGTGCACTTTGTGTGACAGGGAGTGCTGCCGCTGTACAGCTTTTCTTCTGTGTTTCTTCATTTCATTAGTCAAAGTGAAAAGGGGAGGAGAAGGCAGTGAGATGAGGTTCCACGCTGGCAACCCACAGACACGCACTGACAGGACGCCATCAATAGGGGACTGGTCTGGAGACTGCGGGGACGCCCGAGGCCCCCCGGGAATGTCCATCGGGCCCTGTCTTCTGGTCGCCAACCAGCACGATGGTGCATTCCGGGATTTTTCGACAGTTGGCGGGGCAGCCTTTCGTGTGTGGCTGGCACACTACTTGGGCCCCCAACTACCTGCGGTCGGCCAGCGGCGCACCGTGCCTCGGATCCCGCTACCCTCCGCGACCAGTCTCCCGATACGCCCATAACAGCGCGCGTCAGACCGGTCCGCCTGCAGTGGAACAGCTATCTCAACCCAACTCCTCTAGTTGGCTACACCGAGCATCGTACCGGAACACGGCTAGGCCGCTTGGCGGTACGTCTTTGCCCGGTGGGTGGTCGCAAGCCTTCGGCCGTAACCTACCACCAGTTAATGTCACCTGATTAGCACCACCCGGGGGCCACGTGTAGGGAATCGTATGGGGTGCTCTCCTACGGACGAGGGTGACTCAGCCCCCAAAAATGGTAATTATATTCTGTCGGAATAGCTCGATAATTAGCTCAGTCGAGCAAACATGCTGCGGAGTCTGGTAACATTGATACACTGCGTGTTGCTGTTTGTGTTTTTTTTGGTATTATGACATTCAACTCTTTTCCGAATCGTTCATTTTCAAGGATCTGTAATTTCATTTTCTGATCTTTGGTGTGGGATGCAACATGTGTCGACACCCTTGCGCCATCCCATCTTCTTAGCACGGCGGGCTGTGCTGAGATGTAAGCAAACCGCTAGTCGACTCTTCACGTGACCAGAAGGCTGAGCTTTTCCTTGGCCAGAGAATCAGCATTGCCATCCAACGTGGCAATGCTGCGAGAGTTCTGGGCACTTTTCACGTTGACAGCGATGTGGACGAATTTTTTGACGCCCTATGACCCCTGCCCCTTTGTATGCGTTCGTAGTTTTATTTCATTTTTATTTTACTGTATATATATAGGTAGTTACTGTTATTTAAGTATTTAATAGTATGTAAATTTTAATTGAAATAAAATCATTGTTTTTAGGATCTGTCTCATCTGTTGTATAACTACTTAGTGTATTCTACTCGTACACTAGCAAAAGTGACTGCAACTTAATTACTGCTTTCTAGTATTTAATTTACTAGAAAGCAGAATTTAATGATAATTATTTAATTATCATTTATTTATCGTTAATGAAGAGCTTTGTAACTCAGATAGTTATCTGTTTCTGTATGATTGTTTAAACTTTTCTATTTTACCTACTTGTTAACAACAAAAGCATATTTTAAATTAAGTATACTAAGTTTTAATTATTATGTCCTTTAATTACTTATTTTCTTATTTATTATATTTTAAATATTTTTATAAAACACATACAAAATGGGAAAAAACATTAAAAAATATTAAAAATAGAGGCCCACCGGTATCGGGTACAGGGTCCAAGCTACCAGCGGTCAGGGCTCCAGAGAGAGGAACCTCCTAACAATACGAGCCGTATCTAGCAGTACTGCTTTCTGGATCAGGCCCTTGATCCAGCCGCCTAACGAGAGCCTCCTAAGGTGTTGGTCGAGGCTCGTGGCTATTAAGCCATTGGCTGAAACGACTATCGGTACAATGATCGATGTGTCCACATCCCACATGTCGACAACCTCGCGAGCCAAGTCAAGATACTAAGCTTAAATTATTATCATCTTTATAAAAAAACAATGTATCTATTAAAATGATTTTTACTTTATCTTATGAGTAGAAGGAACACGACGATGCCATCGAGGTTCGTATTGTGGCTGGTAGCATCAACGAACGATCGACGTTTATAGCTTGCTATTGGTGAGGACTATATTATTATGTCCAGCTGAGGATTGTTAATAAGCTTATGATTAGAGACCGTTTACGCAACATATAAAACTCGAAATATGCATGCAAATATGCACGAAAAATGCATGCAACATCAAACAATAAAAAGCTAGTTCTTACTACTTATTTAATGTAAAAACAACATTGTCTGAATAAATTTTGATATTAATTTTATTTATTTAAATTAATTGACAAAAGTATCGTTTGCAAATTATTTTTCAATACAGTTGTTAAACATGGCCTACTTTCAGAGGCTATAATTATGATTCGAAAATTAAATCTTATGCATAGGCATCTTTCTGTTACGCGGTCGTGACTTTTGTTTACGAGCTCGATCATTAGTTTTGCAGTTTAGTTTTAAATTTATAAGTCAATTTAAAAAGTTTTGTAGCAAAGAGTTTTCATACATAGAATAAAATGGAATAGATTTTATACGAGGAAAAATGAATGATTCCGTACGTTTTAGCATTAAACTCTCAAAAGTCTTTTAAATGGTTGTTTAATATATTTAATTACCAGTTTTAATTTAATTATTTTCACATCAACATTTGTCTAAAATCGAATAGGCTGTATAGACTATTAACGTTGTAAAAAATGTCCAGTTGCAAAAACGCGCCTTTAGTTTAAGTCAATTTAAAAAAGTTTAGTAGCAAGGAGTTTTCATACATATAATAAAATGAAATAGATTTTATACTAGAAAAAATGAATGATTCCGTACGTTTTAGCATTTAATTCTCAAAAGTCTTTTAAATGGTTGTTTAACATATTTAAAATTTTATTTTTTTGCGAATTAACAAATCTAATTCTTTGATTTGTTTTTACTATTTCCCACAACTGTATTGAAAAATATCGTGTGATACACGGGCGTGTAGGTTATTGCAAACTCGTGTCATTAAAAACCCTCGCCTTCGGCTCGGGCTTGTTAATGACAGCTCGTTTGCAATAACCTACTTTCCACCCTTGTATCACAATGTACTATCACATTTTTTCATTACGACTTTTGTTAAAAACTGCAGGCTTCCAAATTTTCGGTAATAATGTTGTGTGTTCGATCTTTCAAAATATTATTATAAGCAGAAAATAACCATTCTCCGTCGAAATATCCATAAATTTAAGCATTATTAATTAGTTTTTGGTTAAAATGTGCAATAACCATGGAAAGGGGCATATGTCAATGCAGCAACATGCAAATGCATATAATCCGGTCTCTACTTATGATCATGATACGGTATCTAAACAGTCACAGGAGGAAGAACTTGAAAAAACATTCTGGTAAATTGGTTTAACCTTTAATCTATCTCCTAAAGACGAAGCTTTCATTACCTCAAAATACGAGACAGTATTTGACAATCGTTTCCACAATGGAAGTGGATATCGCGACCGAGATCATCTTCCAAGTAAGGCAATAGCGGCTAACAATTTCCGTGACTGATAGTAATCTTTGTTTGTATTGTAATGTAAAGTTGAAAATCGTTCAGTCGCGGTCTGGCGGGCCTTCCTCCGTCCATGTAGCGGGACCGCGATGTGGTGTGACTCACTCGGCTCACTGATGGTACCATTCAGGGCTGGCACACTAGGTATATTAATATAGTAAAAACAAGGATGTTTCCATGGTAGAAAAATGATAATTCTATTTAGTCCGTCAGTGAGATTATCAAATAATATTGGACACGAATTTTTTGCTTTACCAAATCGATAAAAATTTACAAAGTTAAAGCGCATCAAAGTACAGGACTCCACTCCTGTACTTTGATGCGCTTTAACTTTTGCGCTTGGGACGTCACTAAGGCAGTATAAAGTGCACTAGCGGTGTGACGTCACACGATATTTCAACGCATTATATCGTCGTCACTTTATGTTAACGTGTCAAAAGAAAAAGTAGGTGTCCAATATTTTTTATTAATCTACCTGACGAGATGAGATCACGAGCCGAGACGCACTGGGGGAGGCCTATGTCCAGCAGTGGACGTCTTTCGGCTGAAATGATGATGATGATGATGAATCTAATTAACAGACAAAAAACTATTTTTCAATAAGCTACCCTATTCTTCGGAATTCCTAACGTACCGTTTGGTGAAATTATCCTAGACACCATTTGAACTGCACATTGGTAGGAACTGGTTTTGCGATAGATTTTAGTTTTCATATCTTCCGTAACGACGGGAATATTTTTTACAGTAAACTATGTTGTATTATCATTTGCATGTTCCTTTGTTAACGCGATATGAGAAAGTACAGCTGTCAAGCAAACTTTCTCACATTAGCTAGGACTTCAAAAAGTTATTTTATTTAATCCGTGACAGAAAAAAGAAAGTGAGTAATATTTTAATTTGTTGTAATTAATTTATCTGAGTAGTTCTACAAATGCAGCTATACAAATTACAAACACTCGACTTAAAAATGTGATGTTTATAATTTAATGTTGTGAAGGATTGTTTTGGCTAACCCTGTTGGACAACAATATCTGTGTCGACTGCCGTATTGGTCTTCCGTTACAATGCAAGTCAATTATTTATCTTTATGGAGCACACTAGTTAATTAATTTATTGGAGAAATTGTATGAAATTGTTAACACGAGAGGTGCATCTACGAACGAACATATAAATTGCGGCGGCCTGCTTATTACGGATTTATTTGACAGCGCGAGAAATCTGACAGAATATGATAGGAATCTTAAAAGATGATTACAGGCAAGTTTTTATAGTCTCCGTGTTTACGATCTTATCGGCACGAAATAAACTGCTTAATTATTTTTAGAATCTCGCAGATGATATATTGCTACTTTCAGATACGCTCGTGCCGAAACTTCGTGTTGTTCTTGCACAAGCGTTCATGGACCCCTCTTTCTGTATTGGTTGACAGTAAATCAATAAACAGATGAATGTCTAAACTTATCAAACTGAACAATGAGTCTGAATTGGTTTGCCAGGCTTCTCGGGTATTGGGCACAAAAGATTAAGCGCACATGACCTACTAAAGCCATTTATCTCACAGTAGAAAGTAACATCTAATCAAGCCGCCAATTGTACGTAGCTGTGGTTACGGTGTCACATTACTAGAAACTCAATTTTGTTACAGATATGAAGTGCAACAGAAAGTGGGTAATAGAAGATAAATGGTAATGTATGGTTGCAAATGATGTCTGGACGAATGTCTGCGTCAGAGTGCGTCGCATAGCGCGCAGCTAACAAGCGTGGTGCGCCCGCGCAGCGTCCATGCATCTCGCTGCAATTTATCGTTATGTTGAATTTTATACTTTCTCTTGTCACTTTGTATTCAAGAAAATTATCATCATACGCTGCTGTAGTTTGACTTATAAATTAAATTTGCAAAATGTAATTCTAAAGATAATAATAAATGTTCAAACTTCTAACTTGCCGGTACATTTTATGACTTGGAAAAGAAATAGATACAACTACAACCTGTGGATACAACATTGTTAATTGTTATAGACAAGTTGGTTTTTAAACCCCGACGGAAAAAGAGCAATGTTATAAGTTTGACGTGTGTTGTATCTGTGTATTTGTGTGTCTGTCTGTGGCATCGTAGCTTCTAAACGGATGAATCTATTTAGATTTAGTTTTTTAAGTTTGAAGGGTGACTTGATCGAGAGTGTTCTTTGCTGTATGTTTGATGAAAGTCGGTTCAGCTGTTCAAAAGTTATGCGCATTTTTACTCTTTGAATCGGGTTATTTTCGCAAGATATCGTGTTATAATTACGTGTTTCGATGGATTGCCGATCGAAGCGAGTCTACTATATATAAATTATGTAGTTTAAAAAACATGGGGCTTTTAATTTTATTTTTTTATGCTTGTTAATTATATAGGTGCACATTCAGAGAAACACACTTTCGTGCACACTAATTATAATCATCACTGAGCTAGTTATTAGCAAATAATAACTGTAAAAATTCTGTCCCGGGATCAAATAGTAGTCACACAATTAAATATCATTACACGCGAAAATACAAAAGATTGAACGATCTGGATTGAACTCATTATGTAAAAGGTAAGATTTGGAAATGTGCAAAGAGTTCGTTCTCATGAAATGTTCAAATCTTCACAGACACTCAGACAGATCACAATTTCGTCATTTTCCAGTTCGTTGCAATCGTTATTGTTATGAGTTTGGTGAGAAAACTTAGTTTACCGTATTGACCTTTCACACGCTCTACTAAATTAAGGAAATGATCACACCATCACACAGATTGTTTGGGTAAATACCGAAAACGTTTTTCATTGTTATGAGGATTTTTAGCATTGTTATATTCTTAAACCATATCATCATGCCATTTTTTCACAGAAGGGTTGGGCAGTGGTGCACCTATAGTACACCTACATACCACCAGCAGCCATATTGCGTAATGCATTTGGCAAGGCAAAGGGCAAAGAGTATGAAAAATCGACTAATCACATAAACGGAAATCCACATGTCTTTAATCTCGCATGTGATTGGTAGATATTTAATACTCTTTGCCCTTTGCCTTGCCAAATTCATTACGCAATAAGGCTGCTGGTATATTTAAGTCCCATGTAGGTAATAGGGGGTGAGCCTAGCCATCAACCGGACATATAATATAATCAGGATTCCAGCAGCCTAATTGCGTAAGTAAATTCGGCAGGGCAAAGGGTATGGAGTCCATGAAAGAGACAAATTCCCTTTAAATAATTTTGGTATTGTCATACAATATTGGACGCTTTCATTGGTGGAGATACTCTTTTCGAAAGAGTCCAATAATTTTCAGTTTGCCAGGCCTGGGAATCGAACCGATCGACCTCATGCTCAAAAGTAGCGTTTGCGACAACTAGACTAAACGAGGCAGTGTGGTTTTCTTCTTGGTTTATTTTCTCTACTACCTATACCTACTTTTAAAGCAATAAAGATCTAGATATCTCATCTAACTATTTATTACTGCGATAAAATAATAGTCGTATACTAATCTAATAAATGCGAAAGTAATTTTCTGTCTGTCTGTTACTTTTCACGCTTAAACCGCTGGACCGATTTATATGAAATTTGGTATGATGATAAACCCTGGGAAGGACATGGGAGTATTTTCTCGCCAATCATCCTTAAGGTGGTGCAATGAGGGGTGAAAGTTTGTATGGTGATCTAATCATTTCACAAGTAAGGCAGCCACACTTGCAATATTATTGCGCGATATAAAAAGACATATTCGATGTACTAAAGCTACGCAGACAAAGTCGCAGGCTACTGCTAGTGAGAATATAAACGCAATATAACACGAATGGTGTAGTTATTGTTGTGTGACTGTTTGTCACGCTTTGCGCACAAAACCCCATTCTTGGAAAACTGTTATATTATCTGCTGGTTATTAATAGAATAGAATATAGTTTATTATATACCAAAAAAGGTACACATCTCTATAACAACAACTTAATACTATGGTACAAAGGCCGGTCATATCGCTGACAGCTATATTATATCTACCACGTTTAGTCTACATTTGGCAGATTCTACTTTTGACATCATAGTCTACTTTTGACAGATTCTACTTCTAAATTCTTAATACTGGATATAAATTATACTGTGAACACAGAACGATTTAGCGGATGTTATTGATTAGCTATCTGGTTTTGTTTATGAGTGTTATAGGTTGATAATGTAGTTTCCGTTTTTCTATGTGTAATGAATGCTGTAACGGTCAATTATAACATTATATTTGCAAAAATATCTTTGCATCTTTACAAATTCAATTTCAATGTACACTTCTTATTTTCTATTTTTATTATTCATTTGTTTTTCTCAAATATGTGTGTACATTAAAATTGAATTTGTAAGGATAACTAATCAATAACATCCGCTAAATCGTTCCGTGTTCACTTAAATTGCAAAAGTATAATTTATATCCAGTATTATGAAATTAGAAGTAGAATCTGTCATTTATAGATTCTATTATTTGTAGAATCTGTTAAATCTAGACTAAACGAAAAATATATAGCTATATAAAAATAACATTCAATGTTACACAATTTCAAAGAAAGGTTGAATAATGATAGAAGATTAGACAGAAACAGAAAACCATTAAAAAGAAACGAAATGGTTCATCACAAGAGACAATAATTAAAGTGGTGTGCACGTAAATTAAATTTATTGCCTCTTGATGATACCTATAATATATTATAGTTACGAATAGATTAGGGTCACTGTCTGACTTTATGTGCAAGTAAATTAAGTTTAGATAGATCTGAAAGTTAATTTTGCACATGATTGTTCTAAAGTGTCTTCTTATGCATTTATTGCATTATAGTCGTCACAATCTAAGAAGTCCGTTGACGGTTCTCATTTTACATGCCGCGATAACTTTCTACGTAAGAAATTTAAAAATCTAATTCATAATCCTAATTGAATACTATGTTACCGATACACTATGACAACGAGTATCATTCGCAAGCATCAAGTTTCATTATTTTTATAGCTGTCAAAACGGGCCTTTTATTTTTTGACAACTTTTTTTTTCCGTTTTTATTATTACATTATTAGAAACTTTTTGCTGGAGTAGGTAGTAACGATGAGAGCAATTTACAATGAGCACTTAGCTCTGCTGTTTGGCAGGATCCTAATTTAACATTCACGTTACTCTACCTGCAGCCTAATTGCGTAAGTGAATTCGGCAAGGCATGACATGATAGAGATGAGACATGAAAGACGCGATGTGGATTTCCGTCCGTGTGATTGGTCGATTGATGGGGTCAAAAGTCAAAATCCTTTGCCTTGTCGAATTCCTGATCTTATTGTGTTCAAAATTAACCTAATTTATTTATTTATCAAGTAAGTAGATGCCTAGTTGTAAAATATTCAAGTTTCCTTTTGCTAGCATATCAGCTAACACCTACACAAGTGCACACGCAAAACATCCATCCATTAGCAAAGGTATCAGTCATAATTACTCATAATTAACAAGACATAGCTACAATATTCAGAGTGACAGCTAACTCATACCACACGAGATGATGACTCAAGTTAAGAGTTTTGTCTTCGCCAGTGAAAGCGAAGTTTGTTATTTATGGTATGAGCAAAACTATACCGTGTAGGTACGTATCTGTAATTCTGTATCTCTCAAATGTAATTGAATGTGAGCGTTTCGCGTGATAGGTCAATTTAAGTTCAGTGTTGCTCGGTGAAAAACGTGACAATCACTTCTCGTGGGGCTCTCGAACTGGAGTTTGATCAAGGACGAATTTGTTAGTAAGATTATCATGATTTTATGTAATTTCAATTCTGTTTTTACCTGCCTGCCGAAGGAGGGTAATGTGTTTATCAGTCTATGTATGCATGTATGTCGGTATCTATGTATGTTTGTTCCTATGTGGCGTTCTAGAGACCAAACGCGTTGGCCGATCTTGATGATTCTTATGTCAATCGATTCCTCCTAACCTTGCAAGTGTCCCTGGCTACATTAAAATAGGAAAATAAAAAAATGGCGGAATTTGGGCACCATATTTGTGAGGCACCAAAACTTTTATTGTCCAAACCCAACGTGTGGTACCCCACACGTTGGGTTTGATACCTCAAAATAAAGGGTTTTAAGAGGTGATTTCAAAAATATATAATACTTATTTGTTTCAATGTAACTAATTCTAAAAAAAAAATAACTAAAAAGTTATAACTAAATAAAAAAAGTTAATTACAAAAATCAAAAAACCCGACTGCTTAAAAAGCGAACTAAAAAGACGTAATCAAGAAGAAAATCATGCTGTGCAGTCGGAGGATACATCTGGTTTGGGTCCGCCAGCTCGCGAACATGTATCCTCCTTTTTAACCGACTTACCAAAAAGGAGGAGGTTCTATGTTCGACATTATGTATGTTTTTTTTTTTTTGTGTATGTTCACGCATACCTCCGTCAATTTTGGACCTTTTTTTGTTTGAAAGAGTATGTTTCGAAATTGGTCCCATTTTAATTTGGTGAAGATCTGATGAAGAACTTCGAAGATATACAACAGAACTCTTCAATAAATTACGGCAAATCTCTCGGAATTGCTGCAATCGCATGTCTGTTTATTGTTTACGCCATTTCATAACATAACATCACGCCAGTACGCTCTAAAGGGGTACGCAGATCTCTCATTTCACCGGTAATACTCTAGTTTCATGATATTCGGGTAATCTATTCTGGCGTTATAGGTACCTTACTAAACAACTTGTACAACTAAAAAATGAAAAATAAAAATAAAAATTACAAAAAAATACTACCGACTTCCAAATAAAACTGTACTCTACAAAGTGAAAAATAACTTTATTTTTGGAAGTCGGTGTCTATAACGCAAAAAAATGGTACCTACCAAAGACACCGACTTCCAAAAATAAAGTTATTTTTCACTTTGTAGAGTACAGTTTTATTTGGAAGTCGGTAGTATTTTTTTGTAAAAAGCTTTTTTAGTCTTTTTAGTTCGCTTTTTAAGCAGTCGGGTTTTTTAGTTTTTGTAATTAACTTTTTTTTTCTACAATAAAATAATATCTATTTCAGCTACCTATCTAAAGCTGATCAGCTTGCTTAGCGTTTGGTCTCAACCAGTTTTCAGCGGTTGCAACTAGCTAAGTTAGTTAGCATAATTCACATAACTGTCGTAATTTTTACACCTACACAGCTTAGTTTCCATAGATATTATAGTTTTCGATCGGCACACGAGTAAGAAAAATGACCACAGCTAATTTATCTAAAAACGGTTGGAAGCTGAACATGCAAATTAAAATGATTAGTAAAAGATGAATTGATTGTGTAACTGTGTGTTCTATTCTTGTGTAAAAGGGTAGTTATAGCGGTCGCCTTACCGTGATTCTCCAAACGAGGAAGGTGGTGTGGTCTCGCGGAACTGTGCGAAATGCTGCTTCAGCGGCGCGCGCGCTGCCGCTCTCGTCTCCATCCTATGTTTACAAACAAACATAACATAGATATTATTAAATACCAATCGGTTTGTTAGTACTCGATACCTACTTAGGTACTTACTCATTTAAATTCAAACAATCAGAAAAAAGAATCTGTATAGAGAAGTTTAATAAGTTAAAATTGGCGTTTACCGCCTATCTACTCGTTGTGAATACCTACCTACTTTATAGCTCTCGCCAAACTTCTGGGCCGCCCTGAAGTTGGCTTTCCGATGCGCAAGGCACAGATCGGTGCTGTTTTTGTATGAGATTTACTACTGCGCAGCCATTGTAGCCAACTTCAGGGCGGCCAAGAAGTTTGGCGAGAACCTTACCTGGTATTATGTAACACTGCACAGTGTATAAGCATGTGCAACAAAGATCCTGTAAAAGTAGGTAGGTCTAGGTACCTACTGCACCTGGTATTGTACGGTGTAGCATGTGAAACAAAGATCTAGCACAAAGTTCTGAACAACACTTGGGAATGAAACCTCCATTGTTTTGTTCAGATCTGGAAATCAGTACCGCGACCGTACAATCTAGACTGGCCCATTGTTTAGCAAAATAAAGGCGTGACCAACGACTGAAATTACGGAACCCCTTTATTTTGATAGGCAATAATAAAGGGTAGGGCAGATTGTAGGAGCGTCTCAAGGACAGTTATAGTCGGACAAATGACTACGTTAGCGGATTGTAGGTCGGCCGACAAGCGACAATAGACCCTCTGGGTGTGGCCAATGTGGCCATAACGTTACTTAGTGTAACCTACCTACTTATAAAAGGCATTAGATACGTAATTGGGCGCACGGTTGGCGCAGTGGTTGAGCGATTGACTGCTGCGCTGAGTGTCGCGGGTTCGATTCCCGCACGGAACAAATATTTGTATGACCTACAGATAATTGTTTCGGCTCTGGGTGTTTGTGTATGTGAGTTTATATGTTTGTAAACGCACCCACGATACAGGAAGAAATTCCTAGTGTGGGGCAACGTTTTTTTTAAAAAAAGAAAAAAAAGAAAAAGAATTTCCATGATAATGACTATTGTAGGCTACTGAGCTTTGTCGTGTCGTAATTATAATTAATGTTCATTCTGTTGCGGGCGGAAGTTTTGTTATATCATGTTTGGTATTGATTCGTAATTTAGTATTAACAGCATTATTTGACTAAGCACAGTAAGTTGTGATCGAATTCTAGAACAGTGTCAATAGCCTAATGGAGAAGGCATTGATTGCCAATGTAACTAAGACCGTATTTTCTAATAGCATTAGGTATCTATCATATAGCTAACTTAGGTAATGCTAAGTAACAATGTTTTGTAGACTCTCAACTTATTTTGTAATAAGCTGTTCATAATTCTATAGAAGCCAAAATAATGACAAAACCGAGTACCGACGCAAAAGTAATGGCAATAGTCAATTATTTTCGGCTGTCAACTGTCTCATCAATGAATAGCTTTAGCTCAATAATCGGGCATACCCTAAAATCTGTCATCACCATCACTTGAAGTCTATGCAAGCTTTGCTGATGTAAATTTGATGGTGGTTTAAAACAAAATAGTTTAAATTGGGGATTTACAATATTTAAATACCTACTTGTGTCTAATCAATGAAATCAGGCAAGTGCGTTCATACTTAGATTGTTACGTTAAAGGTCGCGGATTCGATTCCCGTGGCGGTCGTCTGACAGTATCTGTTTTAGTCAAATAGACGGATTTCTAAAGCATTTTACCTTGATTAGCATTAAATTATCTACAGTCAGCCGCGGGTTTTGAAATGTTAACATTGATATTGTATGTTGTTCAGTTATTCTGCTCTCTCCACAAGGGAAATAGTGCGTAAAGATAAATATAAAGTGCTTAATTAGAAACGCGCCTGAGTGTGCGATTATGGCGACGATATGGAATATTTTATCTGATAATAAAATGCACTTTTACTTAAATTGCGGGTAGGTAAAGCCCACATTTCAAGTATCACTTTTTGTAACTATTGAGTACTACCTACGTACTTACTCATGTACTTTAGCTAATAATAGTTAGGTACTTTATCTATTGGAATCTAGCTACATATTCTTGTATCAAAATATAGATATAAATAAAAAAATTAACAAAAACAATGTTAAAACTTAAAAGCAGATAGTTGTTTAATAAAACGGTCTCTTGATGCCTACATTTGCAAAAATAAGCATAAGTAACTAAGTAGTCACTTATTGAATTTAATTTAATAAATTCTATCTACTAATTAACGCTCATATATGCCATAGGTATGTGTGCATCGTACAATTCGTTGCGTTATGTCAGTTAATTAGGTACTATTACGCATTCGAAGGTGAACACACTCGAGACACTTTCAGTTTCTTTCACTGTTTGTATACAAATATCACATAATTACTTGATCGGCACCAATCTCCAGGATATGCATCTTCCCGTGATGTTTAGGAGCTGCCTGGTTCCATAACAACACCGGCGATCACTGCAACTGGCACCCGCGGCTCGGCACTATGGACTACAGACACGGACGGACGGTAAGACACGCGCAGACGACCGCGACGTCCATGCCTTCCTCACAGACTAACCAACCGCTCTCGGACGACGGTCGAGCGAACCACAAAAAGAAAATTGTTTCACGCTTCTTGCACTTACATATTTTAATAAAACTCTGAGAGGAATGAATTAATTCCCGCGAAAGTCTGGGCGGCAACCCACTCAGATTGATGTGTGGCGGTGGTGACTATCGCGTTTTCATCGCCAGTTATCGGCAGCTCTTAACGACTCAATTAGAACAGCGACAAATTGACGTAGCGGAACCAACGCTGTTTGTTTAGCATATTAGCGATCGAGCGGTTAATTCCGTGAATCTGCAGATTAAAATGCAATTTGATGGATAATATTTAGATAGTATAGACTTTATTTAGGTAGGTGCGTAGATACGATTAATAACAGTAGACCTGGGACGATCCAAATTTGCTTACTTTTAGCGAATTATCTCCCCCTGGCCATTTACATATTCTCATTGTCGTAATCTGATATTGATACAAACAATAGGTCCTTCCTAATAATTGGATATGTGTACTTGTACCTAAATACCTACCACCTAAAGTTTGCGGGATTTTATTTGTAAACCTAATTTACCTATCCAATTAGGTACAGTTGGTCAGAGATGTACCAGCTAATTAGGTAACTATGACAATGATTTATCGCACACTCCACTAGATAAATAATTTTGAAATACGTAGGTAGGAATACCTATCATTCTACGTAATTGCGTATTTATAAATATATAACTAGTAATTGAAGCACGATGCAATAATTAAAATACTTAAACAATTTAAATGCACCACCTGATATTCTTCCATTTAACGGTATAATTGCAGTTTATCTCACTTTCTCATTTAATATGACTATGAATATGGAACGGCCTGATGGCTATCAATCGTGTCCGTCAAGCCATACCAGAGCGGAGCTGTGTACTGACTGACCACATAAACATAGCATGGGATGATTCGCCATGTTAGCCAGATACGCTGGCAATCTGCCACACTACACAGGATCCACGCTCGGACGCGCACTTTGTCCGTTTGGACATTAAATCCGCATTCACTTTCATTTGTTATTTTGCTCAATAATCCCTTGTTGGTAAACATAGAATTGTGATTTGTTACGGTCATCTACTTATCTCATTCCGTGTATTGTAGGAGTAGGTAAGTAGGTCGTCGAGGCCACCCATTGATTGCCGCACCCACCGAGAGTCAAAGGTAATTCAGTGGGGGTTGAATGTGTTCCTACCTATATAATATAAATTGAAGAGCTGTGACCGCTGCAAAGTGCCCAGCAGATTTTTCGGAGAAATAACTATAACACAAGAATAGATATCGTAGGTCAGCAAGATACAAGTACTTACCCAGAAGATTTTACTTTCTGAACAGGGAGGGTGACCATAAGCTCTTAGAACAAGGTTAATTTGAGTGATGTATATGATGTATATGACTTGTATACATCTATACCTTTTTCACAGTCGAACAATGATAGTTTTGACAAGTCTGAGGACGGGCACAGGACTACAGGCATATGTAATAAAGGTACCTACGTACATACCTATAATGACCTCGCATTTACTTATTTTGTTTTCAAATTTCCACGCTAAGAGACAGATGAAGTGTTTTTATTGGTTTGGTCACTGAAATTTATACGTTTTGCAACATCGGAAGTAGTTGTCCTAGATTTAGTTACCGTTATGTCTGTGTATTAGACCTACCTGCAAACAGCACGAGCGGTACATGATGCGATCATAAATCGATTCGCTGTGGTCGAATGCTTATAAAGTGACCTATTTTGTTATTTACTTTAATAACAAAAATAACTATCACTAATGTCATACCATACTTTCAACCTTTTTGGTGAAAACTTTCTTATTTTTGTCTTTGGATCGATGTTTCCGAGCCAATGTCATCCGAGGCGGGAAACAAACGACGGAACGGACGGCTGTCATTTCAAATTCATAAAAAAACATAAATTCTAACAATCATGTACACGGATGATAATTCTGATAAAGAGAGCGAGTTTGAAGACAGAAGCCCGGAAGACAGTCCGAATATCACAAAAAAATCCTTGTCCACAGTTGGTTTTAGAAATAATCCAGAAAACCAAAATGCGAGGCCTCTCGCGCTGCGTGCCACGCAATCTTTCACTGGAGCCGTCGAGGAACTCAGGTTATGTGGCAATTTTCAAAGAATCAACCTATGTAACAGAATGAATGTTTTGTCGACACCGAAGATAGCCACAGTTTGCCCATGTGGGTGCCTGCTGAGACCGGCCACCACGGGCCCCTTCAGGACGAGGGAGCAGATCACACTGGCGCTGCACGTTGTATCTCCAGAGGTATTGAGCTACCATGGCTATTGTTTCGAGCCTTGCCATATTGCTATGTTTTGGAAAAAAGACTGTCGAATGTTCCTCTGGAAAGGAAAAGCCAAGATGAAGAATGTAATTCACGCAGAGTCATACAAAAAGTGACGTATTAATTTGTTCTTATTGAATTTTTTGTAGTGATCAAAATTTATCAATCATGTTTGTATATTGTAATACATGAAATTTAAAGAGTAATAATATTTAAGCTTTTATTCCTTAATAATACAAAATAAATATAAACTATGGAGTTTAGTTATCACGTAACAACAATTGAAATTATATAAGTAACTACTATAACTGAGTGTGCCATTGTATAGCCATAACGTTTCACTGTAAGGTTTGGACTGTATCTAATGGTTGCTTCTCCACGCCAGGCATATTCGCTTCAATTACTTCTCCACACGAGAATCTTATGTAATCAATGACCTCAACTTTATGTTGCTCCATCACTTCCTCAACTGTATAAGAGGGGTCCAGCAAGTATTCTTGGTAAATGAGACAAGTTTCGTCATCGGAGTCTTTGGCAGGTTTGTCCTTCTCTTTGTTACCGATCTTCCTGGGGCCCATACCGACTATGTGCTGGCAAAGCTGTCTGCCAACATCTTCAGTATCATCAGCCTGTGTATATGCGAGTAGAGCTCCGTATTTTCCCGCAGAATATTCCGCCGGCTTGGCGGGCGCTGGATGGGTGTAGCCAGCAATTTTGACGTCTTTATTGTTTGATTTCCAACATTCAGCTCGCCTCAATACCGCGTTTTCACCAACAGTTCCAATGAATAAAGCTAGTTCTTCTGATAACTTTTTCCCGCTTTCCGTGGACAGATTGTTTAATTGTTCACTGTCTAATTCCATCTGGAAAATTAAATAATAATACTTAGAAATGTGTACAGTGTGATTTAATAGATTGAACTTAGATCTATGAAATTCATACGCACTCAGGCAATTGCGAAATTGTCATAACATAGCGAAATAATTTCTGAGAAAAGAAAAAAAAAAACTATGCACAAGTAGGTACAAAGGCGGACTTATTGCCTTAGGCATTTTCTACCAGTTGACCTTGGGTGGTGCAGAGATAAAATAAGGCAGGCGCAAAATTAAACCGCCAAAGTATCAAGTCAACCAATGAGTTAATAGAATCTGTGTAAAAATAACGTTCTGGCCAAAGTTCAACTAATCCAGTGATTTTATAAATGGGGGTTTGAGTCCGCGGGGCGAGTGCATAGTACTCCGTAGCCCGCTCAAACTTCATATTGCTAATGATCTACGTAGTGCACTTTCTTCTATTCAACCCAGAACTGGGAATCCTGTCCTAATCTTGTCATAACCCACCAATAACCAATACACGTGTGGGGGAACAGTAATCTTGCGCCAAAACAACCCGTTCTTTCTTAATATTTTCCTAACTCTTCTTTAACTTAGTTTTTGTACAAATACTATGGGGGGAGAAGGCATTTTTGGGATAGGCATATATGATTTCCGTAGTAGCATGACAAAAAAAACTTTGGGTATCCTTGTTCTAGTCATTTGGTTACCTAAGAGAGGTATAAAAACCACTGCGCAAAGCATAACTGTGTAGGTACAAGTTACTAGTTACTTAGTCTGGCTATTAAAAGGGGTTAAAGTATGAAATTGCCGTTTTATTGTAATAGGTACTTCGAATTGACATAGAACCTTCATGGTTTGA
Organism: Anorthoa munda; assembly: GCA_945859665.1. Taxonomy (NCBI): domain Eukaryota; kingdom Metazoa; phylum Arthropoda; class Insecta; order Lepidoptera; family Noctuidae; genus Anorthoa; species Anorthoa munda. The sequence goes on along the minus strand of OX243897.1, from coordinate 40,518,612 downwards.
GACAATGAATTGAAAGAGATGATGGAAGCCGATCCAAGCCAAACGACCCAGGAATTAGCGGCATCACATCACATCATCAGCCTATTAATGTTCCCACTGCTGGGTCACAGGCCTCCTCTCTGTGAGAGGGAATGGGCCGTAATCCACCACGCGGGCCCAGTGCGGGTTGGTGGATGTCACATATCTTTGAATTTTTGGTTCTATGACATGCCGGTTTCCTCACGATGTTTTCCTTCACCGTTTCGAGAGCAGTGGTGATGAAATAATTTACACAAATAAAGCGCCTGCCTGGGCTCGACCGACTGGGTGACTTGTAAGTCACGGCCGATACCACTGGGTGGTGGGCATGGTTTAACGTTACCTTACCAACAATATTGACTCATTTGCGTCAAATCAATATAATAAAAAATATGAAAAATGGGTGCCTCATGATTTGACTGATCTGCAGAAAGAAACGCGTGTTGAAACTTGTGTTGCCTTGTTGAATCGATACAGCAATGAAGGAATATTGGATCGAATTGTGACATGTGATGAAAAGTGGATTCTTTACGATAACCGTAAGCGAAAAATGCAATGGCTGACCCCAGGTCAAACGCCGCAACAGTGTCCTAAAGCAAAGCTTACCAATAAAAAGGTAATGGTAACTGTTTGGTGGTGTCAGCATGGTGTTATTCACTATAGCTTTCTCCGATCTGGTCAAGCAATAACGGTTGTGTCTACTGTGCCGGACTCGGAACAATGATAGCAAAACTAGCATTGAAACAGCCCCAACTCATGAATCGATTAATTCTTAATTCTTTATTGTACACCAAAACAATACATTTACACAAAGTGATATCAATATTCATGTACAAAGGCGCCTTCAAACTATGTCACATGGTTGTCCCGTGCTAGCATTTAAGACAAATTGTAAGACATGACATATTTTATCATGACTTGTCATGACCGAGAATATTTTCTGTTAAGAATTTGTAGTTCAAGTCAAAAACCAAGCAATGTAAAAAAAAATCCTTTTCATAACTTCATATTGTGATGCTGCTAGCATGGGGATAGCAAAGGGCGGGGCTAAATTTTGGTTATTTTTTGCCTAGGACATATCGTTTTCGAGATACCATTTTGGAAATATAGAGCGTTTTATGCAAAATAAAATAAGATTCGGAGGCCCATAATTCGGAAACAGTGCGTCGTAGGGCTATGCTTGTCAGAACCTAAATGTTTTTATGGCCAAGGTTCAACCGAAAGTGCAATAAAATTGGAAAATTTCCGAAAAAGATAAAAATTAGCGTCAAGAAGTTATGCCACAAGTCAAGAAAATATATCACGCCGCCGTGCTAGCATTTAAGACAAAATGGCTTTATCGCCTAAACTGTGATAAAAAGTGTGACTTAGGCCATGTCACAGTAGGCCGTGCTCGCCGGGCAGGAGGCAGTACAAAATGCTTTCACACAGTTTGTCGAATCTAGATCACCAGAGTTCTACCGCAAAGGCAAAATTGACCTTCCTATTAGATGGCAGCAATGTTTAGATAATAATGGTAATTATTGTGATTAAATAAACATGTTAAATAAAAAAAAAACTAATTTCAATTTTTCAGTAATATCGGTATTCAGTACATAACTACCTCCTCTATAATAACTATGCATAACTCAAAAAATGTGAGAAACAAACTTTTGGAGAAGGTAACTAACCTATGTATAAGTTCTCGCCAAAGTTCTTGGCCGCCCTGAAGTTGGTTACAATGGCTGCGCAGTAGTAAATCTCATACATAAACAGCACCGCGCCGTGCCTTGCGCATCGCAAAGCCAACTTCAGGGCGGCCAAGAAATTTGGCGAGAGCCTTGCAGTTACTTCGAAAAACCGGCCAAGTGCGTGTCAGACTTCGCACATTTAGGGTTCCGTACCAAACTACAAAATTAAGTTGGTTGTAATAGGAAAAATGAGGGCATTTCAAAGAGAAACTTTTTGGGGATACCAATTACACACTCTGGCAAAATTAGCGGAATAAGAAAAAAATAACGTAAAACTTTTTTTTACCGTTACGGGCTAGTTTTTCTTTTGTTTTATAATAATAGTACATGATACAAGGGTGGAAAGTAGGTTATTGCAAACGAGCTGTGTCAGAGGGTTTTTAATCACACGAGTTTGCAATAATCTACACGCCCGTGTATCACACGATATTTTTCAATACAGTTGTGGGAAATAGTAAAACCAAATCAAAGAATTAGATTTGTTAATTCACAAAAAAATAAAATTTTCGCGCGCTTTGCAACTGGACATATTTTTTTACAACGAAAACAGCCTTCACAGCCTATTCGATTTTTGACAAATGTTGATGTGAAAATAATTAAATTGAAACTGGTAATAAATGAAAAATAAATAAATGTAAGGAATCATTCATTTTTCCTCGTATAAAATCTATTCCATTTTATTCTATGTATGAAAACTCCTTGCTACTAAACTTTTTTAAATTGACTTATAACTAAAGGCGCGTTTTTGCAACTGGACATTTTTTACAACGAAAACAGTCTATACAGCCTATTTGATTTTAGACAAATGTTGATGTGAAAATAATTAAATTAAAACTGGTAATTAAATATATTAAACAACCATTTAAAAGACTTTTGAGAGTTCAATGCTAAAACGTACGGAATCATTATTTTTTCCTCGTATAAAATCTACCCCATTTTATTCTATGTATTTCATACATTTCTCTATTACTCTTTGCTACTAAACTTTTTAAATTGACTTATAAATTTAAAACTAAACTGCAAAACTAATGATCGAGCTCGTAAACAAAAGTCACGACCGCGTAATAGAAATATGCCTATGCATAAGATTTAATTTTCGAATCATAATTATAGCCTCTGAAAGTACGCCATGTTTAACAACTGTATTGAAAAACCAATTATGCCTAATTGATAAAACAATGAGCAGTGGTGGCCCAGTGGTAGCGGCCGCGACTTACAAGTTGTAGGTCATGAGTTCGAGCCCAGGCAGGCGCTTTTTTTTGTGTAAATTATTTCATCACCACTGCTCTCAAAACGGTGAAGGAAAACATCGTGAGGAAACCGGCATGTTCAAGAACAAAAAATTCGAAGACATGTGACATCCACCAACCCGCACTGGGCCCGCGTGGTGGATAACAGCCCATTCCCTCTCACAGAGAGGAGGCCTGTGTCCCAGCAGTGGGAACATTAATAGGCTGATGATGTGATGTGATAAAACAATTGTACATCACCTTTCATGCGATTGTTTTAACTTTATTCGAACTTCTAATAATAAATAATCACGCTAATATTATAAAGGTGAAAGTCTGTGAGCGTGTTTGTATGTTTGTTACTTCTTCACGCTCAAACGGCTGAACAGATCTGGATGAAATTTGGCACAGAGATAGATTATAGTCTGGAATAGCACACAGGATACTTTTTATCTCGGGAATATGTTCCCTTGGGATAATTTTCGACGTTCACGAGGGCGAAGCCGCTGGCAGAAGCTAGTTAATAATAACTTCTTCTAACTTTTAATCATTTTGAGAAAATTTCGTTTATTGCCACTTTATGGATACGTTTTAAAATTTCGAAAAAATTTCATTAAAACTTTTAGATCTTTTTCGAAGTTAAGGACGACATTGTGGTCAACTTAATCCAAACTGAGAGAGCCAAGGCACTTGAGATGAGGAGAAATGATAAAACCTGCAGATGATGTGCATAATTAATTGCTTGCCTGTTTCAACCATTTATTACAGTTTCCATTCCAATGATTCAGAGAGACTAATCTTTTTGTGAAAAAATCAGGACAAGGAAGAAAACCCGTACTTCTAACAAGAATAATCGTTTCATTCAGCTTTGCGTTCGCAAAAACCTTCGTTTACAGGCCGTTCAAGCCAGAAATGAGCTGGAGGAAGTTCTAGGTGCAATAGTAAATGAGCTTACGGTACGAAGGAGGTTGAAGGAAGCTGATTTTAGTTCGTTCTTGCCCGCCAAAGGTCCATAACATGAGGCACACTCCTTAGAAACAGTATAACTTTTTCTAGAAAACATCGACTTTGGCCAACGGACTTATGGAGTAAAATATTGTTTAGTGATGAGTGTGGAAGTCATTTAAATGAAATTGACTGATTGAATTAAATGTTTTATCATGAACAATAACAAAATAATATGTCAATTTTTAAACTACTTTGGCATATGGTGTAGGAACAATATTCGATTCAGGTAGGATATGTTTTGGAGCTCGTACGGACTTGACGAGACGGTGGTAATCGATAGAGGAGATCTTATTAAAAATCGCTGTTGAAGTGTTAGTTAAGAATAAAATGTGATACCATTTGACCTTTTATCAGGGATTAATTCTTTTTTATCCAGGATAATGCTCGGCCACATACCAATTTTTCAACTTCAGTATATGTTAAAAATGTCAATATCGCAGTTTTGGAATAGCCGGCGACAACACCAGATATGCATCCTATAGATCACGTTTGGGACCTGACAAAACGAAGGGCAAAACTCATAATACCTATATCTACACCTGTCAATGTGAATGCACTGCGAAGTGCCGTTGTAGAGGAATTTTTGAGACGACCACACGAGACAATGGATACCATTATTCTAACATTGTTCAAACAAAGTTTTCACCCGAAAACAAAACAAAACTTTATTAAAATAACGTGGCAAAAATATTATGTGATATTAATGTTATTGTAAAAATATTTTATTAACTAACTTTCCTTAGTAACCTTAAAAAACAAAAAAGTGCTGTTTTCACAAAATCATGTTATTCACACAAAATGTATTAAATGCAATCTCATTTTTTTTTGAAAAGTTGTATTTTTAAGTAAGGTATCCTGTCCTAGTATAAGTTTAATATAATATAAAATGGTATTTAAAAAAAAACGTCGTTTTTATTTTGTTCCACTAATTTTGCTGTGTGAGTTCTGCATTGTAATAATAGCCAGACTCTAGTTAGTTATAAAAGAATGGCCATGACACCGGATTTTTGAAAATGTTTAATTTATGAACTATCTCGAGAGAATATAATGTCTCGACGCGACGCATAGATTTGATTGAACATTTTTTTACAGATCCGATGAAACTTGCAACATGTGTAGCCTACACATGTTGCAAGTTTCCTGATTGCATGACCTGGAAGGAATGGGATACTTTTTATCCAAATAGTATTCATCAAGATTAGGGAATACAATTCCGCAAAAGCGGGACCACCATTTTTGCGGGGTTAAGTTACGCATACGGCAAAATTGCAAAATCTGCGGAATACGGGGACTGACAAAACAAAATCGCAAAAATGGGTGCAGATGCGCTGGATGCGAGACGCATGGGATCGGTCAATGTGGCGACGCTTGGGGGACGCCTATGTCCAGCAGTGGACGTCTTTCGGCTAAAATGATGATGATGGGGGTGGAGATGTAGTTCTAAATATTTATTCCTCATTCCTAAACATTTTGTTCCATGGAACTCATGATTTGACTCCATATATATGGAATGTAATTGAATTTTGCCAGTTATCTTTTTTTGTATAAACCTTAGTTGGGCCTCAAGACTTTTTTGATACTTATTAGAAACAGGATGGAATGGCATCAAAGTAAGTTTTAGTTTAAACCAAAATTTGCTTAATTCCACCCAAATTTTCTGCAATGGTAAGGCCCTTACTGCCCCACCTCAAAAACGCTTCATAAATACATGAACAGGAATAAAACTATGATTTATTTTGCAATCCCGCAAATCCTGCCGATCTACATGATTTGAGATATGGGAGCGCTTTTCCTAGCAGTGGCACTTATCAGGCTAAAATCTAGTGCTAAACATCTGAGCTGTTCTGACACTTTAGGCGGGCCGCATACGTACGTTTTCCGCATTCGATTTCCGAATTCGTTTTCCGTATTCGGAATCCCGAATGCACGGTACGCTAATAAAATACATTGACTGCCGCACATGTCGGTTTTTTTTCGAACGGAACACTTTCCGTACGTACGTATCGAATGCCAGCCAAACTGGAAAAAAACTAACGTCTGCGCTACGTTCATCTGAATATATATAATAATGAATTTGTATATATATAATACAGATTCGGAATTCCGTGAACCTAGCACAGACGTTAGTTTTTTCGTTTTTGGAATTTTCACGAACGCGCGGGCTGGCATTCGATACGTACGTACGGAAAGTGTTCCGTCCGAAAAAAAACTTACGTGTGCGGCAGTCAATGTATTTTATTAGCGTACAGTGCATTCGGGTTTCCGAATACGGAAAACGAATTCGGAAATTGAATGCGGAAAACGTACGTATGCGGCCCGCCTTATGGTCACAGACTGAACTTTGATTTACTGCTAAAATAAAATATACCTTTGTGACAGGTCCTTTAGCTTGCAAATGAGTGTGAGCGAACTTGAAGCAAGCAAGTGCGGCATCTTCAATCATTTTCTGGAACTTGTCATTCTTAGCAACAAAGTCTGTCTCGCAGTTGAGCTCCACTAGGGCACCATGATTTTGATCAAACTTCACTGCCACGAGGCCCTGCAGGGCTGTGCGACCGGCAAGCTTGGTGGCCTTTGCCCAGCCCATTGCTTGGGCTTGGTCATTTAGCCATGACTCTGCCTGTAATTAAATTAAATTAATTTATAAATGATTTGGTTACACTTTGTATAATAATGTGGGCCTTTAATAAATATTGCATGGTTTTTAGTAACACTGGCAGAACAAATTAGTTTAAACTGGAGAGAAAAATATTGTGAGGAAACTGCCAACGGAAAGGCCTAGAACAAGAAATGAAAGAGTAGTGGCTGAACTATGGGTTGATAATATATTTGCTTGTATTTTAGACTAAATACATGATATTTTTGTCAAGGCATACCTTATCAGCATCATTGTTATGCATTTCTAGGGCTTTCTTGCAATTGGCAATGGTGTAGCCTGTTTTCTTCCTGAGTTTAGCAAGTAGTGAGGATTCAGCTGCCCTGCACACTGGCCCTGCATGAAACCGACGCACCAACTGGAAGATCATCTGTAACAGAACATTAATATATTTTAAACGGTTAATGCATATTTATGCAGATATACCAGGTATTTCATTATAGAATATGGTATAGAGAAGAAAAACTAGAAAACATTGAAAACACAGCGTTTTTATACAATAGCACTTATAGCAGTAACTTGCAATACATTACATGTCATTCAAGCAAATAAAATAAACACTGCATTTATAAACACAAAATTCCACTCACACAAAACAAATTTCAAAGCAGATCTACAGTCCAGTGGATGTACTGTATTGAAAAATGAGAGTATTAAAAATTGCTCTGTGATGCTCAATGTTGTTTTATAACCATCTTGCAATAGTTGGTACCTATACAAGTATACAGCTAGCTATGACATCATCTGAGTTTATCTGAGCAAGACAGATACAGTGTATTAACAATGAAGGTCAGCTGCTGCATACACATGCCTACCATAGCAGTGTTATTGTGTTTGGATTAGTAATTGAATACTTGACAATAGCAGATTTACCTTAGAATAAGCTTGTGCTTTTAACTTCATTTTATCAAATTATAACCTAGAAAATTGGAATAAACCACTTATAAATGATAGCTACTGTCATAAATATGAAATGAAATAAATAAACCCTATCCAAACTCGATAATACTGGCCACTTAAAAATAAATTACAACAAATGAAGATAGTCTGTTGTCATGGAGAAATCAATACTTGACAATAACAGTTTTTGTGATACTTAAACAGTTACGAAAATGGCTTTTTGTGAAATTCAGTTAATATTATTCTTTTTGTTAGAATAAATAAGTGTTAAATAATTGAAAATTGTGTAGAGCTAACCAAAACTGTTTCGGTGCTTACCTTTTTGGGACTCGATTAAAGCAGTTTAAAGGTATTTGATAGAGGATATCTTTTTGTTTATTACTATTCAGCTATAAAAGCCGAAAACCATGTAATTTTCTGTGAAATTCTTACTAGAACTCTCTTTAATTTTAATTATGGAGAAACGAAAAATATAACCTCAACTCGGGCTGTCAAAAACGTTTAGATTATGCTAAATTGCGAAAGATTTTTCATTGAATTTGTCATAGTATTTTGAATGTAATAAAAAAATATTTTTAAAGTATGTGCGGAATTAATAGAAATAAATATGTATTTAAGTTAGTTTCATAAAGTGCTGTGTTCATTTAGAGAAACAACGAAACGTTTTCACATAAAAGTACAGTGCGCCTAGTTTCTTCCTGATCCTCACAGAATGATGGAAAATGATAAACACGAAAAGCTCCATAAATTATGTGTAATGTTAATGTCTACATTCTATTCTTTTTAATTCCTCCAAAACTACCTCAGAAGTTTTTGATAAACTCTCGCTGGTTTACTGTGGGATGTTTGCCCATAGAGTCGTTGAACGAATGGTTGCGTGATTGCTGGGCGTAAAGTCCTGGGTTTGCTCCTTTGGGGTCAGGGATACATAAAGGGTTTTTTTTCCCGGTAGGTAGATATATTTTAGGTATACGGAGTAGTATAGTAGGTACCTGGATTATGGCAATAGCAGGCTACTGCTAGGTAGGTATTATGTGTAAATATTCCTACATATCTACTATATTTCACGCAACACCTGAGCAATTATCATTTAGGTAGGCATATATCTACCTATAAGAGTACTGCCCGTTGGTCTGGGGCCAGTAAGTGCGACCCAGGGTCTGATTTACCCACAGGCTAACCCTAAAGCCCTACGGCGCGCTAAGCTTGCCTTTGCAAGAACCACTTATTTACAGAATAAAATTTAGTTTTTGTTTATTTTACAAATTCGTGCGTAAATTCCAGCACGTATTACCAGTGGTGTAGGTATTTAGGGTGGGGCAGGTAGGGCACGTGCCCTGGGCGCCTATCGGAGGTGGCGCAAAATCAAAAATTATTAAAATTTAAAAATCAATTCAATCAATCATCCCCATCCTTGATAACTCATCCCCATCCTTGATAACTTAATACCTGTCTTCCTTTATATCCTCAATTTCTCTATTTCCAGTGGTGTCTTCCCACAATCCTGGAAAGATGCCCACATTATTCCTTTACCCAAAAAATCTCAGCCTGCATCCTTTTCTGATTATCGTCCCATTTCTATTCTTCCTTTCCTATCCAAAGTTCTTGAAAAACTTGTCCTATCAACTTGTCCTATCAACTCAGCACGTTCCTTACCAAACACAATCTGCTAAATCCTTTCCAATCTGATTTTCGACGCGGACACAGCACTACCTCAGCACTTGTACACATTACGGACGATATTAGGTCAGGTATGGAGATGGGAAAGTTAACGGTACTTGCTCTGCTTGATTTTAGCAATGCCTTCAATACCGTTGACTTTGACATTTTGCTTGGCGTCCTAAGCTCTTTTAACATATCTCCTCCGGTAGTTGACTGGTTTCGTAGTTACCTGTTTGGCCGCCGGCAGCGTATTTGCACTGACGAATATTTCTCTTCTTGGTGTCACACCTCTGCCGGTGTGCCGCAGGGTGGCGTTTTATCTCCTCTTCTCTTCGCACTCTTTATTAATGCTAACGACTTTCTTCTTTCTACCACCTGTATGATCTCCAGATTTATACCCAAGTCCCTCTTGGAGAGTTACGAGATGCCATTGAGACGATTAATATGGACCTGGCTCGAATAGGTGACTGGAGTGCGGAGTTTGGACTGAAGATTAATCCGACGAAGACTCAGGTGACTGTTGTTGGTAGTTCCCGGACTGTTTCTGGAATTGATTGGTCGACGCTTCCCCAGGTTTCTTTCAACAACACCATTATTCCTATAGCTAATACTGTGAAGAACTTGGGGATTTATATCGACAGCACTCTTTCCTGGACCAAACAACTGCAGGAAGTCAGTCGTAAACTGTTTGCTTCAGCGGGCTCCCTGAGACGTCTTCGTAATTTTCTTCCCATCTCCACTAAAATTGCGATTGCACAATCTCTACTTCTCCCAATCCTGGACTATGCTGATGCCAGCTATCTTGATCTCAACCAAGACCAATTGGACAAGCTTGAGCGACTTCAAAATCTCTGTATCAGATTCATATTTGGCTTGCGCAAGTATGATCACGTTTCTAAATTTCGTACTAAGCTCAAATGGCTTCCGATTCGCCTTCGCCGGAATGCCCACATACTTTCTATGCTTTATAACGTGCTATTTAATCCATTTACTCTTTTTTATCTCAAAGAACGTTTTCAGTTCCTCTGTGACACCCATTCTAGGTCCTTGAGATCATCGGAAAATCTAAAATTAAATATTCGTATGCATTCCACTTCCTTTTTACCCGACTGCCGAAGGAGGGTAATGTGTTTATCAGTCTATGTATGTATGTATGTATGTATGTATGTATGTATGTATGTATGTATGTATGTATGTATGTATGTTTGTTCCTATGTGGCGTTCTAGAGACCAAACGCGTTGGCCGATTTTGATGATTCTTACGTCAATCGATTCGTCTTAATCCTGCGAGTGTCACTGGCTACATTAAAATTGGAAAAAACAAAAATGGCGGATTTTGGGCGCCATTTTGTGGAGCAAAAAGTTTTTTTTTTCCTATCCCATAGTGTGGGGTATCAAAATAAAGGATTTTAAGAGGCAATTTCAAAAATATATAACACTTATATGTTTAAATGTACCTAATTCTAAAAAAAAATACCTAAAAAGTTGTAAATATAAAAAGTTAATTAAAAAAACCAAAAAACCCGACTGCTTAAAAAACAAACTAAAAAGACGTAAACAAGAAGAAAATCATGCTGTGCAGTCGGAGAATACATCTGGTTTTGTTCCCCTAGCTCGCGAATATGTATCCTCCGACTGCACAGCATGATTTTCTTCTTGTTTACGTCTTTTTAGTTTGTTTTTTAAGCAGTCGGGTTTTTTGGTTTTTTTAATTAACTTTTTTTTTGACAAATCTTTCACGATTCAAGCGGCTCGGTTGTGGAATGTATTGCCAATTGAAATAAGACGTGCTCAAACACTGCCAACGTTTAAGAAAATGGTAAAAGAGCATTACCTGTCACTGTAATTTTTATTCTTCTCCTTTCTCTGTTTGATATGTATTAGTATATTATATAATATTGTAGGTATGTATTGTATGTTATTATGTCTAAGTAATATTATTTAAGTATGTAGTTTTGTACACTGACAGCCCTAAATTCTTCTCCTATCGAACAGTCCATCCAAAGGTTGTCTGTAAGAGATTGCCCTGTGCGATAAGACCGCCCATTTTACACTTGTTTTTGTGAATGTTTGTCCTGTACATATTTTTGTGGTGTACAATAAAGTATATAATAAATAAATAAATAAATAATCAATATGCATTAGATTATACCATTTCATATTGTTATATTTACTTCGTGATTGTATATCAATCGCTGGATCGAATTGTGTCTGAAATGACTCTTTTGCATGAAACTGAAGTCAGATTTGGGGGCGCCAAGCTTGTCTTTGTCAGAACCACTTATTTACACACTAGAATTTAGATACAAAATTCGCGCGTGACATACTAAACCACGTATTACATTGCAAGTTTGCCAGGATACGGTTTCTCGAACGTCTTTGCTTCCTATCTATCTAGTGCGTTGCTTAATACACTAGTTCAGTTAATGTACCGCGTTCGACCTCAGTTAGCCTCAGTCGCAGTCACGCAATAGCGTATTTACCTTTAGGCCAAGAGAGCCATTTCGGGAGACAGTGAAGGCTGGCGCAATCCAGCCTTACAGCCTAGCATATTCTTATGAGACAAATAGTACTAGTATTAGAACTGTGTCATTGACGATCTCTTAATACCGAACTAGCAAACTCACCAAAACGTAAAATTAAAAAAAAATGTATATTCGTCGGCTGGGCAGGCACGGGCACAGGCTGGACAGACTGGGGGGAGGTGCTTATTTAAAGTTAGCCTAAGGCGGTTAGAACTCTAAATCAGGCCCTGTGTGCGACTGCCGAGCGATGGGTTAAATTCCTAGGAAAGTCAAAAAGTGTTATAGTTTGGATTTTTTTTTTACTTTCCATTTGGAATTTTTCAATGCAAACCCGGCGTTTGGAAGTTGGTGGAGTGACAACCCCATGTCTAAACGAAAAGTGCACCTGCAGCCTAATTGCGTAACTGAATTCGGCAAAACGAAGGATTTGATCCCATCAATCGACTAATCACGTGCGAGATGAAAGACGCGTTGTGGATTGCCGTCTACTTGATTGGTCGATCGATGGGGACAAATTCTTCGCCTTGCCGAATTCACTTACGCAATAACGTTGCTGGGTTTGTACACACATTGTGCACTGTGATATCTCGTCCCAAGTACTTATTAATTACTTATCTTATGGATTTCACGCAATAAAGGTGACGAGGTATTTATTTTCTGGATGTTCTGTCAGTAGCAATTCTCCTTAACTTTATAGAACCCAAAGTAGGTAGATATATCTAGCTTAGCTAGTCAGCCTGACTCGGTGACTCTTATATTTATTGTTACGATATGTACCTTAGGTTCCAAAGCTTTACATAAGTTATCTAAGTTGAGAGGATCCTCTGAAAAAAATTTAAGTACCTAATTGTAGGTTGTATCTATGTAGTTGTCGGTAAATTAACAATTTGTTCATAGGAGCCAAAAATGCAGAACAACAAGCCAACACGAAAGAAAGGCCAACCGTCGCCATCCACTTCCGATATAAAACTACCTAAAATACCGAAGATTTCGATGCCTGAAGATTTCAAAGTACGGACACGGCCTTTGTTTTCATTGCCTGAAGAAGTTTTAAAACTACCCTCGCCGGCTACTAAAGCCGCAAAAATGCAGGCTGCGAAACTTATCCCGAAGAAGAAGTCCAGCGGTATCGTATCTAATTACTTATTCTTATCTTTTCATACTTATTTTTTATCTGTAGGTATTCTTGTCTTTTCAGTACTTGATTTTTATGAGTTACATAGAGAAATCCTTTTTTGGTTGTGATGACAACTCGTCACACTAGCTATCTCGTCGCTATCTCTAATAGTTCTCTTTCACTAATATGTCACTTTGTACATGTAGTCAGTTTCCCAACTCGTCTCAAGCCGTATTTTGTCTCTTTCCCAACTCGTCCGACGCTTATGTACAATTAAGCAAAAAATATGTAAATAAAATATTTAGGAAAATTCGGAGACTGCCTTCAAGCGCTCAACCATGATTGAGATTGGGATTTGAGGCCCAGAAGCCCGTGCGTCGGACACGTATCTCTAAGCTACAGTGCTGTCGTCTGCATGCCCAAAGGGAACGTAAGAACGTTTATGTGGAGCAAGAACAATGTTGCTGAGAGTACCGACCCTTGAAGGACCCCGGCAATTATATCCAGTTGATCTGACCTCGTATTGCATCGGGGACCTATTCACTTTATAATTTTTAACCGACTTACCAAAAAAGGAGGAGGTTCTATGTTCGAAATTATGTATTTTTTTTTTTTTTATGTATGTTCACCGATATCTACGTCAATTGTGGACCGATTTTGAAAATTCTTTTTTTGTTTGAAAGAGTATATTCCAAAATTGGTCCCATTTTAATTTGGTGAAGATCTGATGAAGAACTTCGGAGATATACAACAGAACTCTTCAATAAATAAAGGCAAATCTCTCGGGATTGCTGCAATCGCATGTCTGTTTCTTGTTTATACCATTTCGTAACATAACATCACGCCAGTACGCTCGAAAGGGGTATGCAGGTCTCTCATTTAACCGGTTATATTCAAGTTTCATGTTATTCGGGTAATCTATTCTGTCGTTATAGGTACTTACTTAACTACTTCCCTATTAGGTAGGTACAACTAAAAACCGGCCAAGTGCGAGTCGGACTCGCGCACGAAGGGTTCCGTACCATTACCGCAAGTAATCGTGTGTGACGTACGTTTGTTGTATGGGAGCCCCACATAAAAAAATATTTTATTCTGTTTTTAGTATTTGTCATAGCGGCAATTGAAATACACCATCTGTGAAAATTTCAACTGTCTAACTATCACGGTTCATGAGATACAGCCTGGTGACAGACAGACAGACAGACAGACAGACGGACCGCGGAGTTAAAGTAATAGGGTCCCGTTTTTACCCTTTGGGTACGGAACCCTAAAAAGTGAAAAATAAAAAACTTTTTTGAAAAAAATACTACCGACTTCCAAGTAAGAAAACTAGAAAGTGAAAAATAACTTTATTTTTGGAAGTCGGTGTCCATAACTAAAAAAATTGGTACCTACCACAGACACCGACTTCCAAAAATAAAGTTATTTTTCACTTTCTAGTTTTCTTACATGGAAGTCGGTAGTATTTTTTTCAAAAAAGTTTTTTATGTACGTTACTGTACATTGTACATAAGTGTAAACGTGTTGGGAAAGAGATAAAATACGGCTTGAGACGAGTTAGGAAACTGACTACATGTACAAAGTGACGTATTAGTGAAAGAGACCTATTAGAGATAGCGACGATATAGCTAGTGTGACGAGTTGTCATCACAACCCCTTTTTCTCTATAAAAGGAGCCTTTTCACGCTGAGCGGGTAGAGTATTACACTAGGCTGGGCGGGTTAATTAAATGCATCAGGTGGCAGGGAAAAGCTGGTGTATCGATTCGGGAAAGACAAAATACAAAGTGCATTGGAAAAGTATGGGCACATGGGGGAGGCTATAACTCAGCAGTGGGACAAAATGGGTTAAGGAAAGAAAAAAAAAGTTAATTAAAAAAATCCGGAACTAAAAAGACGTAAGCAAAACGAAAATCATGCTGTGCAGTCGGAGGATACATATTCGCGAGCTGGCTGACCAAAACCAGATGAGCAGTCGGGTTTTTTGAATTAACTTTTTTTATTTAATTTTATAGAATATTTCTTTTTCGAATTAGGTAAGTTTCAACATATATAAGTGTTATATATTTTTGAGTTTACCTCTTAAAACCCTTTATTTTGATACCCCACATGGCGGGTTTGGATGAAAAATAAATATTGGGGCCCCACAATATGGCGCCCAAAAGCCGCCATTTTTCTATTTTCCAATTTTTAAATCATCATATCGGTCAAAGCGTTTGGTCTCTAGAACGCCACATAGGAACAAACATACATAGACTGATAATAACATTACCCTTCTTCGGCAGTCGGGTAAAAAAGAGTATAATCCAAAAATTGTTGAACGTTGTAGATACATACTTATATTAGCGGTGCTAATTACTCTTGATCCTTCCAGTAATGCAAACCTTCACGCAAATGAGGAAAGCTCGAGAGGAGTTCAGGCAAAAGCTGGTGAAGTTGATATGTCAGGATGATGGGGCGGATGGAGATCAGGCAGAGGCTATGCCTACAAGCGAAGAACAAAACTTGCTTAGATACTACTATTACCTGCGTTACGGTATCGACACCATACACGTAGCTCCTTTGGACAACAAAATAATATTAAGGTAGGTAAATAATAAGCAGGTATACAAACATACACACAACACTATAGCAACTACAACAACAACAACAAGTTATAAAATTCGGCACACGTGTTTAGTAGCCACATAAAATAACATATGTGAATGTTGTGCAGTTCCAGCAATTAGACGGGTGTGTAATGTATAACAGATATTATAATATTACTTGAAATAACGTTCACATGATGTAATTTTAATATGCTATAAAAACAAATAATCTAATTACATGTGATCTAATGTTATTTTTCATATAACCTTCATATGCTCTATTAACATTTAGTATAATATTCATTTCATATAATTTTCAATATGTATAATGCTCTTTTTATATAACGCTCAGTTGACCTAATTTTCATATTAAATATTTTTCTAAGGTAAAGCACCGTCCTTGCTCCGTTAAGGCTCCGTTTGGACTCTTCGGGTACGGAACCCTAAAAAGGCAATGCAGATGATGACTTATTTTTCAGTTGTTCTGTTATCAGATCGCATATTTTTCAGAGTACACAATCTTATATCACCGAAGTTGAAGAAATGGAAGGAAACTCTGTTTACATGCACAGATGAGATGCGCGAAGATTTTATGATGAGTATGAAAAAAGCGATTGTGGATTTCGTGCTGAAAGATCCCAATACGGTACCTAAAATTGATATGTTAACTACATCTTCCGACTGATTCTGCTCAAACTTGCCTACAGTTTTAATTGTCCTTGCCACAGAAAAAGCCTAGGAATCACATCATGACAATAATGTTTTCGTACAAATAGATTACTAATTAATATTATACACGTCGATTGATCTTGCGCTTATTGTAGCGTTCCTAGCAGATATTCCTTTTGAGAAAAGTAGAGCCCCGCAAATGCCTAAATGCACTTTTAGCAAAGGTTAAAATTCCGCAGGAAGAGGCGATGGAGGAAGAGGATACACCGCTAATGAAAGAGATGGCTTTAAAAGACGATGCCTGGAGGAACCGCTACGCCGTAGCACATAAGTACTTGACTAAGAACCTGCACAGCGTGAACCCTTGTATCGCCCAGGTGTTACAAATATGGTGGAAGCAATTCAAGTAAGATCAAACAAATCGTATACTTTGGAAATACCATTATATGACTATCTATACTTTAGGTCTATCGCACTTTCGATACGGACTAGGCGCGAGTCGACGGCGCGTGTTGTTCCACGCGCGCCTCAAAGAGATGTCAGCAAAACTGACCGACCAGCTAGGGTCGATGCCTGTCTGAGTCGCGGATAAATTTGAAAGAAAGTTACCGCAGCCCTGGCACAAGCAACTGAAGAAACACGGGTGGGTTTTAGTCAGTAAATGTCTGACACGCTCTTCCACTTCACCCAGAGCGATCATTGGATGATTGCCCAAATCCAAAAAAAAAAAACTCTCGCACTTTACTGCTGGACAGCGCCATCACACTCACGCGAGACGTGGTCCTCCATCTTGCTCGAACAGGTCATCAGTCCGGTCCAAACAGCCGGGGGGCGTCCCAAAGCAACAGCTGCCAAAACAAGGTTCAACGGGTTCTGATTTAATGAAGTGGAGACTCTTCATAGGCCCTACCATGACGTGTCAAAACTGTCATGGTGCGTCTGTGATAAAGGAGCAGAGCTATTTGTCTTGTATAGCTCCGTCTCTCTCTCACAGTGAAACCATGATAATTTTGACACGTCATGGGAGGGCCCCAGAGCTCATTTGCTCCATCGGACATCGGTCCATCAACATACATAGTCAGTTAACACCTATTTCAGATCATTATTTGCAAACTATGTCGGTAACTACAGGATATTTTGATTCGCCGAGCGTGCACAAACTCTGAGCTTGCCTATATTTGTATAATTTTGTGTTATTTGTTCTAGTGATCTAAGACTGATCAGCATGAAAGATATAATGACAACGAACGAGGCATACGAGTTGCTAGACTTCTGTTTTGTTTGCAAGAGACATATAGATGCGGCTGGTAATGTGCTCACACACCAGTGGATTCCAACTGTTCAAGCTGTTTTTCTTCAGGTATGAATTAGGGGTTTTTCTTTTTTTGGGCCAATCCCACCGCACTATATTCCCAAACCACTGCAACTCCTGAAAGCCAGAATCAACAGTGGCGACCACCAGAAAAGCGCTGAGGCAATGAAGCTCGACGAAGTTCCGGCGAATGAATTTAATTGTCTTGGATCCCGCAATGAAATTAATCAGAAAAGAAAAACGGAGGAGTAGGAAAAAATACAAATTTCCACTTCCCTCCATACCAACCAGGCGACAGAACAAACAAGGCCAGTAGGCACAAAGGGTCGTTTACAACTGGGATAAGCCCAGTTGCCTATCACCACGGATAAAAATTAGCATTAACATTAATGGGTCCTACCATTGTGTGCTGTTATATTTGATTGCAATAAACAGGTATGGAAAAAAAACACTTGACGCACGGAAATTTGAATTAGGGTTAACATAACTCATGAACGTAACATACTTACATAGACGCCTTTTCCACATGGGTTTATGCAGAAACTAGTTTCTGCCAGCGGCTTCGCCCGCATGTAAAGTGTCGTAAGAATCTAATCCCAAGGGAACATTATACCGGGATGAAAAGTAGCCTGTGTACTATTCCAGACTATAATATATCTCTGTGCCAATTATTGAAATATTTCATCCATATCCGTTCAGCCGTTCTGGTGTGATTGAGTAACAAACATACATCCATCCATCCAAACTTTCGCATTTATAATATTAGTAAAGTAAGATTACAGAACGCCACCTGTTAAGTATGATCCTTACATACTCCTCTTGCATGCAAAATATTTTAATATTTTCTTTTTTTTTACGTTTTTCGACACCGACTTCGGAAAAGAAAGTTAGTTTTCGCTTTGTAGTGTTTTGTTTTGGAAGTCGGTTTGATTTTTTTGTTAAAAAGTTTTTAAATTATCTCTTTTTAGCTTTGATAGAACTTCTAATTACCATGCAATTTTATAGTTATAGCCAAAGTAATAATAATAAGTAATTCTCATGACGATTCCAATAAGGCCAGACACGACTAGGAAACGTTGTTTTATTTCGGAGTTCCAGTGCATACCTTACGGCTTCATCATCAGATCTGTTCGATGGTACTATTTTCATCAGTACCATTTATTTATAAGTATTTGCTTCATCTTTGTCGGTTGACTATTCGAGATATCTTATACCCGTGACATACTTAGCATTAAGGAGGATTATTATTATTATTATTATTATTGTTGATGAAAATCATCCGTTTTTGAAGTCGGTTAAAAATTTTGAAATTTGTAAATTAATTAATGAGCATTTTTGTAACATAGTCATAAGCGCACGTCGCGTCGGGTGTAAGCACTATTGAAGAATTTAATACGAACCTGTTCAAATAACTATTCCTTAATTTAATGCAAAAATTTACCTTTTTCAGGGCAGTAAAAAGAGGTTGATACCGGACCCGAAACAAGCACAGAAAATGAAGCACTTTTACAACTGTCTGGCGTGTATCATGACATACAATCTTCAAACTTTATGCTTGAAATCAATGAAGGAGTTCACTGACTACATTATGGACGTGGGGGTAAGTATGAGTAACGCCCGAAACAATTTCATGTTACAAACAGACAGCATATATAGTTTTTGATTAAAAACTAAGCCCTGTCGTTGTATAGCCCTGGCGGTGTAATTTATATATATATTTATATCTGACCTCAAAAGCTGCAAAAGCACAGAATAGTGTTGTGCTTCTTCGGCTTACGAGCACTAGGGTGTTTCCTAAAATATCTACATTGCAGGGAACCAATCAAGGCTTTATAATAAATTTGGGATTTACGAACGACACTATAGAATTCGATCCCACTTTTAAGCAGTTCAAAGACCAGTTGTGTCTTTTATACGAATTTTTAATCGATGCATGTCGCCAGTCACCTCGTATCGAAACTTTGCTGTACCAAGACTTTGCGGTGACTACAAGAAACAATTTGAAGGTACGATGAAGCAGCCATGATAATTTTTATTTTTATTTTATTAACCTTAGATAAGTCATCTCTCGTTGTCAATCCTTAACGTTTTCTTTTTTAGCCAATAATTGACAATGATTTAATAGATTATTATAAAAATCAAATAAAGGAATTGATTGCGGAGCAAAGAATAGGTCCAGAACTGAGAGTTCAAGATTTTGATGACTATATCTGTTTATTGAACGGCGAGGTAATTATTAGTTTCAATACTTATCTATTTCTAAATTTGTCGGTATGTGTTATTCTTATTAAATATTTTTGTTTGACAGTCGCTATCGGAAGTGAATGCTTTTGTTAATTCGGACCCGGAGAAGACTTTTGAGGAATTTTGCGAGGAGGCAGTGAAGTATGTTGATTTGGCACGGGAGATCCCTTCGAAACTTGAGGGGACCATCGTCATCGGCATGTTTCAAATGCAGCGGGGTGAACTCATCACCGCTCTGCGTGGGGCTGCCACTAGGATGGCTAACATGTTGTTGAGGAGAATGACTGATGATTATCAAGTGATGATCAAAGCGTTAGTTTAAAAATATCAAGTTAATTATATACTTAAATAATTCTAGTTTTATTTTGGAGAATAAGCTTGTCTTTTTTCATAGAATTTACGACGAGTATGCTACAATAGCGAACACGTTGTTAACTCCTCCAGCGGACACGGCGGCCCTCATGGTGCTGATAGATTACGTCAAAAAGGTGGAGGACGTAATGCTGGCGGAGATGGAGGACAAGCTGCGCAACGTCATGAGATACATTGTCTTCTTGGGAGACTATACGAACTTCACGCCGTTAGAGCTCAAGTCTAACAACCAGACCTACCACTGGTGAGGCAACTAAATATGGGGAATACACGTACATATTATACCCGTCCTTATGATTTTACAATCTTTTTCTACCATGTATCCTAAGTAGCGAACTTTTAGGTCGAAACTTGGGCGAAAAAGGTATTCGAACTTTCAGTACCTACGCGAAAGTGCCTGTTCCTACGCTTTATTAGTCACTTAATTCGATATTTTATATTTTAAGGCGATACATATGCCCCAACGTTAACGCAGTACTGGCCGTGCACCCGCACGGAGCCACAATATCAATATTGAACCTTCCTTTGGACAGTTTTGTTTGCAAAATATTATTTGATTTACTAATGCTATTTCAGTTACGAAGAAATTCCAGCCATAAATTTTTCTGTGTAAAAATATTTTTAAACATCCAAGTCGTTTTGCAGGAGTTATAAAAGTTGCGAAAAAATATCGTGATGTTAATTATTTTTTTAAAGCAAAACTATAAGTTACACGAAACCTAGCCTTGTAACAAAAATAATGTACATGAATCAATAATAAATATATATATATTTTCAAACCTTTTTACTTAGCCGTTACTAAGGAGTATGCTTTAGAAAGTAACCGTTTTACGGCACTAAAGCGGCGGAAGGCCCTTAAGTACATTATAAGTGCCTTAAGCGTTTGCTTAGCAGGTACTTAGCAGGTATTGTGCATTTGCACAATACCTGCTAAGTACTTTGCTATTGCTTGATAAAAGCAATGAACGCAAGTTTCAACTTTTAATATGTGTGTGCTTATATATAGCGTGTATGTAAAGTTTTTTAGTATATTCTCAGGTATGCTCGCATGCCGGGTATAATCGAAGAGTCGAAGAACATTTGTGATCAGAAGAAGGAAGAATACCAAGAATTACTGAAGGTAACAATTCATATTTGCTGCTGATTTTAGACATATCATGTCCATAGAATTAGAAGTATTCAAAAAATTGTATAACGTTATTTGTAGGTTCGCGTTTCCAAGTTCATTGATGATCTGGATGTTTATGAATTGCAATGTAATGAAGTTCAGTACTGGGGAGACATCAATGATTTACCGAAATACGTCACGCGGGCACGAAATTTGGATGACAAGTAAGTAATCGATCAACTTTTTTTATGGAAACTACATATATTTCTGTTAATTTTATTAATTCTTGTATAGTTTGTCCAGTTCGTGCAGGAGGCGCTCGTGGCTAAATAATAACAGCCGCACGGGTCAATCCAACGCTTGACGATTTATGCCGTTCTAATACCAACAACTAATACCATTGGTCATCATCATCATATCAGTCGAAAGACGTCCAGTGCTGGACATAGGCCTACCCCAAGTGGCGCCACATTGACCGGTCCCGTGCGACTCGCATCCAGCGGATCCCCACAACCTTCACCAGGTCATCGGTCCACCTGGTGGGAGGCTTTCCAACGCAACGTCTTCCGGTTGGCGGTCGCCACTCCAGAATCTTTGTGCCCCATCGGCAATACGTTCTGCGAGTAATGTGTCCTGCCCACTGCCACTTAAGTTTGGCAGTTCTTCGGGTTATGTCGGTAACCCTGGTTCTCTTGCGGATCTTTACATTTCTGATTCGATCACGCAAGGAAACTCCGAGCATAGCCCTCTCCATTGCCCTTTGGGTGACTGTATGCTTTCTGATTAGGCCCATTGTTAGGGACCACGTCTAAGAGCCAAATGTCATCACTGGCAACACACACTGGTCATAAAATCTATAGTCTTGAGACACTGTGGTAAGTTGGACGAGAAGATACCGTGCAACTTCCCGAAAATGCCCAGCCCAGTCGGATTCGACGGTTTGACCTCTTTCTTGAAGTTTGCCCTACCTAACTGGATCGTTTGTCCCAGGTAGACATAGTCGCCCACAACTTCGAGTGTAGAGTCTCCGACCTTGATAGGAATACCACTGGTATTTGTTTCAATTCATATTTATTTTCTATTCCGAACGGATACCATTTGTTTAAAATAATACTAAAACGATTTCAAAGATAATTCAAGTACAGTCAGTAAAAATGATTTCTATCAAATTATAAGCCTTTATTGAAAAAAAAAAACAGTAACCCAATTTCTTTTTTTGGCTATCTTAATTTTTTTTCAATATTATGACTAATAATCAACTTTAATATAATTTTAGTTCCTCCTTGTACCAATATAATATTTACTTTTTTGCAAAAAAATAATAATTTATTTACAATAAAAAAATTACAAAATGTCTATATCTCAGAAAATTGACTCTGAATTTATATTTGAATTTACCTGACATAGGTATTATTAGATAGGTTCGTAATTATTTACGTCTAGGTACCTATCTAATAATAACTACAAATCAATTTTAATCTAACAATTGTAAAATATCACAGAAAATCAACTATTTATATAATCAAATCAGTCATTCATCTAAACAGCAATAATTGAAAAACAATATATCTACATAGAAATATAAAATACAGATTTCACCCGACGTTTCGGCCGTGTTGCAACGACCGTGGTCCCGGGTAGACTGGTGTCTCGGTGTACTGGCTCCGTTGGGGCATAAAATTCTTCCTCTACCCTCACATTTCTACAGGCAACACTGACCGTGTCCTTATTCTGTAAGTTCGCCGACTGCACAAAACGAAGTAAAGTTTTTTGAATCACTGGATTCCACGCCGCGGATAATTTGTAACCGTCATCCCGATTTAACGTTTTGTGTTTTTTAATTTCAAGCGCTTCACGCACAATTCTTGAATAGAAGTGGCGTTCCGTGGTGAGGACTTGTGGACGATGAAATTCGATCTAGTGATTGCTGCCGCCTTCTAATAGGTGTTCTGCAATCGCCGACTTGTTGAACTGCCGGTTTTTTACAGCGGCGATATGTTCTTTGACCCTTTCACCTATTGTCCGCTTAGTCTGGCCTATGTAGGAACTACCGCAGCTGCAGTTGATTTTATATATACCCGGAGATTGAAACGGCAGTACATCCTTTGGTGTGCCCACTATGCTGTTCACCTTTTGTACAGGCGCGTGCAGTGTTTATGGAGTACTTCTTCAATATCGAGCCGATCTTCTCCGTTACTCCTCTGACATAAGGCAAGTAGGCAGGCTGTATATTTACCTCAGGATGTTTGCATCTTGTAATGGGCCGTTTCATTCGCCGGCTAACAACGTACCCGTTATGCTTTAGTACCTCCTGAACATAGTCCAATTCCCCTTCCAGGTGTTCAGGTTCACACAAGTCATGAGCTCTGTTTTTTAGGGACGTCATAAGAGCTTGTAAGTGGCGTGGGTGGTGATGCAATGTTGCGTGCAGGTATCTATCAGTGTGTGTGGGTTTCCGGTAAACTCAGTGTGACAGTGATCCATCAGGTCTCGCAGTGACTCTGACATCCAGGAACGACAACGACCTGTCTGTCTCCATCTCGTATGTGAACCTCATGTTTGGGTGAATGGAGTCGAGGTGACCTATATATTGTTCTACCTCCCGTTTACTTCCTTTTATAATACAAAAGATATCATCGACGTATCTCTTCCATAGTCTGATGGTTTTCGGTCCTAGGTTCAATGCCTTTTCTTCAAAATGTTTCATCCAGAGATCATACCGGGGCTAGTACCGGGGCAACAGGACTACCCATGGCGACACCATCAATCTGGAGGTGAATGTTGACCTTGGAATAGGAAGTAATTGCCATCTAAAGAGTTTCTAAGTAGATCAACATAGTTTAACGGCATCTCGCTGTCTTCCAGTTTGCCTTTAATGACGTCCAGACATTCCTTAATTGGAACATTGGTGCAAAAACTCAAAAAAACACGTCAAAACTCACCATCATTTCATCCGGTTCCAATGTTAGGGACTGTATAATCTGCACGAAATGGCGCGAGTCCTTTACAAAAGACGATGTTTTTCCAACCAGTGGCTGTAACACTGACGCAACGTGCTTGGCAAGGTCAATCTAAATCATCGCGTTAAATGCCCGTGATATATTGTTTTTCATTTAAGAAACGCGAAAGTTTTAAAGTTAATACACAGCAATAAATCAATAAATGAAGTTTTTTTAAAAGCGAGATTACAATCTGTACCTATATTTGTTGCAACGATCTGAATAATAGGTTCAATGAAACCGTTTTCGTCTACTCTGTTGTCGTGACGACATCTTAAAGTTTTTTTTTTTAATTTACATTTAATTTTATATTTATTATTCACAAAAAAACATCAAGAACCATTGGTGTAAATTACATCCGATAACTAACGTCCATACAGAAAAATTTGGTTAGGTTTGACTGAGCTGACTGTACCAAATTCAAGTTGTTAGTATTCGTACCGTAAGTTTAGGAGGCCCTGGACTAATACTACTTAAGGGCCCCCACCTAATTACTCAAAGGATAAGAAAAAAATAAGACAATAAAATATTTTATCTACACTCACAACGTAATGTTCCAAATACGAATTAAAAAAATATTGTATAAACACGTACTTTATATTCGTGGATAGGTAAAATTTAAAAAAAATAGTAGTTTATGCAATGGTCATATAATAGGGGTTATTAAAACACGAGCGTAGGTTTATCAAATGAGGCGAAGCCGAATTTGATAATAATATTACGCGAGTGTTTTAATACCTAATTATATGCTATTGCATACACTACTTTATCTTCACTCATACAGTTGAAATAAAACAAAAGTAGAAAGGGAAAAAATATGTGGTATGGTATGGCGGGCAATTTAGATTCTCATTGCGCAGCGCACGCATCCACAGACAACTGACAATGACATGAACACATACGCGCCAGAAAATTAAAAAGTAAAAGTGTGGTATAAAAATT
Source organism: Anorthoa munda (assembly GCA_945859665.1). Classification (NCBI taxonomy): domain Eukaryota; kingdom Metazoa; phylum Arthropoda; class Insecta; order Lepidoptera; family Noctuidae; genus Anorthoa; species Anorthoa munda. Next base: position 40,493,534 of record OX243897.1, on the reverse strand, counting down.
AAAAAGTTATTTTATGATGCAGTTGTTTGAAAATCGAAGGAAAATGTTGAACTATAATGGTTTTTTTTTAAATTTTACCTATCCACGAATATAAAGTACGTGTTTATACAATATTTTTCGAATTCGTATTTGGAACATTACGTTGTGAGTGTAGATAATAGTAGTTTATGCAATGGTCATATAATAGGGGTTATTAAAACACGAGCGTAGGTTTATCAAATGAGGCGAAGCCGAATTTGATAATAATATTACGCGAGTGTTTTAATACCTAATTATATGCTATTGCATACACTACTTTATCTTCACTCATACAGTTGCAATAAAACAAAAGTAGAAACGGAAAAATATTTGGTATGGCGGGCAATTTAGATTCTCATTGCGCATGACTGCGCAGTGCGCGCCTCCTTAGACAATGACAGTACTTCAATGAGCCAATAAGCGTAAAAGTAAAAGTGTGCTATAAAAATTAAAAAGTTATTTTATGATGCAGTTATTTGAAAATCGAAGGCAAATGTTGAACTATAATGGTTTTTTTTTTTAATTTTATCTTTCCACGAACATAAAGTACATGTTTATACAATATTTTTCGAATTCGTATTTGGAACATTACGTTGTGAGTGTAGATAAAAACCATTACAGTTCAACATTTTCCTTCGATTTTCAAACAACTGCATCATAAAATAACTTTTTAATTTTTATAGCACACTTTTATTTTTTAATTTTCTGGCGCGTATGGGCTGTAGTAAAGAAGTTTCATTGTCTGTGGATGCGCGCGCTGCGCAATGAGAATCTAAATTGCCCGCCATACCAAATATTTTTCCCTTTCCACTTTTGTTTTATTTCAACTGTATGAGTGAAGATAAAGTAGTGTATGCAACGGCATATAATTAGGTATTAAAACACTCGCGTAATATTATTATCAAATTCGGCTTCGCCTCATTTGATAAACCTACGCTCGTGTTTTAATAACCCCTATTATATGGCCATTGCATAAACTACTATGATTTATAGTATAATATATTATGGCTTAGGCTTTGTTAAATACAACCGTAAATAAATTGACAAATTATAAAGCAACCTTTCTGCACTTTCCTTTGGCAAATTCTTTAATTTGCTCCTCACATTCTAGGTTCTTAGTAAAATCAATATTTATGCACAAAACGGATAAATGGTTAAGTCGTGATTTTGACATCGTCGTTCTGTACTTATTCTCTATATATGGAAAAGGATTAATTTTTTTTTTTGCAACATATCTCATATACCTACTTGATTTCTTTGATTTAAATCCGTATTCAGTTTATCCAGTGCAACGTTACGCGTGTATATTAAATTTATCTGCGCCGTGTACCTACTGCAACTTTCTCTGTAGATTTTTTTTAGTTTCCACATTTGTACTTAATTTTAGTCTTTTTTAACCGACTTACCAAAAAAGAGGAGGTTCTATGTTCGACTTCATGTATGTTTTTTTTATTTATGTTCACCGATATCTCCGTCATTTGGGGACCGATTTTGAAAATTATTTTTTTGTTTGAAATAGTATGTTCTCAAATTGGTCCCATTTTAATTTGGTGAAGATCTGATTAAGGACTTCGAAGATATACAACAGAACTCTTCAATAAATAACGGTAAACCTCTCGGGATTGCTGCAATCGCATGTCTGTTCATTGTTTATACCATTTCATAACATAACATCACGCCGGTACGCGCTTAAGGGGTACGCAGATCTCTCATTTCACCAGTTATGTTCAAGGTTCATGATATTCGGGTAATCTATTCTGGCGTTATAGGTACCTTACTAAACAACTTGCCTATTATGTAGGTACAACTAAAAAGTGAAACATAAAAAAAACTTTTTTGCAAAAAAATACTACCGACTTCCAAATAAAAAATGACAAAGTGAAAAATAACTTTATTTTTGGCAGTCCCTAACGCAAAAAATGGTACCTACCAAAGACAAGTACCAAGTATTTTTCACTTTGTAGTTTTTTATTTGGAAGTCGGTAGTATTTTATTGCAATAAAGTTTTTTATCTTCGCAATCCTTTAGCTTCTGATCTGATTGTTGCCTTATGTTGCTAACAAACTCTTTTAATGACCCAATTAACTTATATCCTTCACAAATATCTAAACCAGGGCACCTCCAAAACTCTGTTTCTTTTTATCCTACTAGTTTTAAATAATTAAAAATACTAAATAAAATGATAAATAATGGTACTTATAAATAATTCTAGCAAAAGATAGAAAGAGACAGAGTCTGAGAGGGAAACAGCGGAGCACGATCGAGATCGAATGAATGTGTAATGGCAGCCGAACATTTTAACTGTCAGTTCGAAGTACCGACACCAACTTAGACTTGAATTAAAATAATTGAATAGGTTTGATTAATCGCAGGATTCGCAGGGCTGCAAACCTTACTGTTCTGTTTAATTTATTAAAATTATGGAGATTTTCGCATTATCGTCTATTTTAGATTTTTACTAGACTTAGCTGGGGGCCCCTTGAATCCACGGGGCCCTGGGCTGAAGCCCAAAAAACCATATGGTAGATCCGGCCCTGATTCGTTCGAAATAGAAAATAAATATGAGGTAAAACAAGTACCAGTGGTATTAGTTGTAGGTATTAAAACGCAATAAATCCACTTGACGTGGTCGATCCGGGGTTGGGTTGTCATTTCAACATACCGAGTTTCCTCCGTGCCTCGGAAAGCACGTTAAGCCGTTGGTCCCGGCTGTCATTTGAAGATCTTTGACAGTTGTCACGGTTAGTCTTAAGCTTGAGATTTGACACCAGTCTTTCCAAGGGGTACCGTGTTACTCAGTTACTGGGTTGTGGAGGTCAGATAGGCAGTCGCTCCATGATAAACACTGGTACGTCTGGTACTCAGCTGAATCCGGCAAGACTGAAAGCCGATCACAATATAGTTGAGAAAAGGCTAGGCAGATATATATGTAGTTTGTCCAGTTGTCTCGATTTATGTGCCGCTTTTGTGAATAAGGATATATTCATATAGTCACGCGTCGCCGCGATATATATCTCAAATCCTACTCCGTTGACCCTCGTGGTTAAAGTTAGTATTAATTCTTAACTGTTTTTACAGGATCTCAGATTTAGCTGACGTCTCGAACAAATATTTTATGATTGCATTAGGATTTTAGCTCTGTTACCGGTATTGGTATTTGAAAGCAATGATATGTTGTACTTACTCCTCTGCAGATTATCAAATGCTCTCACCAAGATAGATCAGTTTAACGAAGAAGAACTGGCGTTTGGGTGGGATTTATCACAGTATCCCAAGAGGAAGGCTGTATACGATAAATTAGTTCCGTTTAAGAAACTGTTCGATGCCGGATATGACTTCCTCGAGAAATATAACACCTGGATGACTACTAAAGCAAGTATCTTTACTAGCTAATTCTTTTTGGGTGCTAATTAAACAGGCTTCTTTTTAATATCATTATTCGCCCCCAAAAATGTATGTTGCCTTCTAAATTACTAAGTCAGCCACAATTAACGAGCACCTAAATAATACTATGTTAGCCACTAGTTATCTTCTATGTAAACCACTCTAAATACATCTCAGCATGATGGTTATTTTTTAGCATCTAAATTTTTAACATGCATTCTAACAGTAAATTTCTAAAATACTATTAAACGACATCAAAAAATATATTTATTTAGCTTCTAATTTTTTAACTCAGTACGTTTAAAATGTAACTCATCCCATATTAATTGATCGTAAAAAATTTGCTGGAAATTTCATCAAATAGTATATTGGCCACTAATATTACCAGAAGCTATTGAGGAGAGACAAAATAAAAGACTTTATTTTTGAAAAATCAATTTGTTTATTGAATCACCATCATTTTACTTATAGTAAATAATAGAAACATAAAAAAAATGTAGGTATAATGTAGGTAAATGTTATTTTAATAATTCAATTTAATAAATATACACAAATATTTTTTTTTATTTATTGGTTTTAATATAGAATAGGCGCAAGTTGGACTAGTATTTATGCGACAGAGTCGACGGAGCCCCGCTGCGCGGGGCTCCTATTTCTGTATGCAGGGTTTAAAGTAACCTAACACGAAGGAGATGACGGGAGCTGAGTTCGCTCGCTTTGCTCGCTCACTTCAGCTCCCGTCATCTCCTTCGAACCTAACCTGTCCGTGTCGGGGTGCCCTAAGCTCCCGAGCTCGCTACGCTCGCTCTTGGACTTATTCATTGACCGTCATTTATTATTTTAATGTTTACATTGGTTTTAATATAGAATAGGTGCAAGTTGAATTAGTATTTGTGCGACAGAGTCGACGGAGCCTGTGATCAACTCAACTCGACCTCGCATGAATCGAATGGCGCTCTCTGATTGGTGCAAATGGCCGGTCGCTGTCGTCTCGCGTACTCGCGCCAAATCATGCAGTGGCTATTTTCACGATAAAAGAATATGATGTATTGTTTTACATGCTAAGTTATAATAAATGATGCTTTCTGTAGAAGCTTGAATTATATTTTTTTGAGGATATTGCGTTGAAGCTGTAAAACGTAAAATGGTGACAAGATGTAAAATCCGTGGCCGAGTTAGTAAATTACGTGGCAATGTATAAATAAGAAGAACAAGTCACAATAATTGATGATCTTTACTTGACGCTTTCTGTAGAATATTTAGTTGGCGTTGCAAAAAAGACGAATTAGTTTATTAGAGGCTATGTCATTTTCCCGTTGCTTAGTTATAAAATTAGAAGTTTAATCACGTGTCCAATAAATAATTTTGTGGCTAGACTTATAATTTCCCATTCTTTTTTACGTCTAAGTAATTGTACCTACCTGTAGTGGGTAAATGGTGCCGGTCGTGTCGGGTTGCCGTACCATCGGACTATGACAGTGATAGAAGAGGGAGTGCTTGTGTTTGCGCACACAGAGCAACCACACAGCCCCGTGGTCTATGCGCACAGACTTGTGCTATATAATATCTCCCGCACCGATATGGCTAGTCTCTGCTGAGATTGGTTGCCGTGGCCGAAATCGGTCAGGAGGCCTATTAATAGCCTGATGCAGGTGTACGCTTTCAAATTTTGTGCCATTCTAGAGGAAGACGGATTTAGTTACATTTAATGTAAATGTGATGTGATGTTATTTATAAAGAACTAGCTTCTGACCGCGGCTTCGCCCGCGTTTAAAGATCAAAAATATCCCGATCGCCACCAAACTTTACAGAATTATCCACTGGGTCAATCTAAAGATTGTCTGAACATTTCATTAAAATCGGTCGGGCCGTTTCACAGACTATAAGGATCATACATACTTTCTCCTTTATATATATATAGATTAATGAAGTAAGACATGAGTAAATGAGAGGTTTGAAAACAGAAGCAGAAAAGTTAAAATGAAAACGTTTTGTCTTGTTATTTATTTTTATTTATTTCATAACAAATGTTATGTGGACTAAAATGAAACTAAACGCGTTTGTCCTCATGTTTATTTATTTCTGAAATACCCATTGACTGGAATTAAAAAGATTGATAGACCCAAGGACATAGAATAGACAGAATATTGAATTTTCATTCTTATTTTAAAATCACTTCAATTAATTGAATATATTGTAGGTGGGCAGTTTTGATCCAGAAGATATAGAAGGTGACGTCACCTATTACTATAAAATTGTATACAAGTTGGAGAAGTCATTCGCGGACGTCCCGGAGACTCATCGCCTCGCTACTTCTGTGAGGTAGTTGTGTTATTATTTATACTCGATTACGGCAAACTCAAAATAAAGTGTTATGATTTTTAAAAGCTTGTATTGAGTTTCACCTCTCCCCGTGTTTGTGTGTAAACAAAGCTTGCATGTTAAATTTGCCCCACTTTCCGCAGGCTAATTACGAAAGAAACAGCAATCGGCAAGGCTTTGTCATAAAAGTCGGAATTATCTACAGTGTAGGTATGGTAGGTCCTACACAATATATATCGATAAACGCTCGCTGTTTGTCAAATGGAATTATTTCTAATAAAAACTGGAAAAATCTCTAAAACTTCTATATTAAAGAGCAATTATTACACAAAAATCGCTATCGTTTTGCTCTTGCAAGGTACTTAATAAGCCTGTCGGTGTTTGCATGAGCTGAAATTTGGCACATACGTTTGTTTCTGGTGACAATATTTTTTTTGATGAAAATATTAGTCTTCTATGACTTTTCAAACGAGACTGTACAACTTTCAGAGAAAAAATGGACGAGTTCAAGGATCATTTGCCAATTATACAGACGCTTGGAAACCCTGGAATGAAGCTGCGTCATTGGGAGAAGATCTCAGAAATCGTTGGATTCCCCATTGTCGTAGACGATGAACTGTCTCTAGAGAAAGTGATCGATTTCAACCTGGGCGATTACATTAGCAAGTTCGAGAGCATCTCGGAGGCCGCCACTAAAGAGAACAACCTCGAGAGGGCTCTGGACAAGATGATGAAGGAGTGGGCCGAACTCAGATTCGAAATTCTCGTTTACAAGTAAGCTTAAGTTAGATTAGGATATTGTCTCATTCTTATCATAAAATGTACCATGTTTTATTACCAATGTAAATAAATCATAACCGCTATGTAATTATAAATTTCGCAATTTTCAGGGATACTGGGACTTACATTCTGTCGAGTGTCGACGAAATTCAGTTGCTATTAGATGACCACATTGTTAAGACTCAGACTATGAAGAATTCGCCATATATCAAACCATTTGAGGAAACTATTCAGTACGTTTTCTTATTTAATATGTTCCGCTGTGAGTTAATAAGAAGTATGTAAAAACATTTATTTATTTAGACTTCATGCGCAAAAGGTACATAGACGGACTTAATGCCTTAGGGCGGCGGTTACGCACGGCATCCGATCTTTATCCGAATCCGAGATCCGAATTGGAAATGTAGAGATTTCAGATGGGCGGAGTTCGGATACATTGCGTAACCGCCCCTACAAGAAGTACTACGGCTACTTCGGACCGACATTTCTCGGATTCGGATCGAATGCAGTGCATAACCGACCTTACGCATTCTCTACCAGAGTCAACCAAGGGTGGTGAAGAGATAACTCTGATACTTACATAAATATATATATTTACAAAGTAGCAAAATAGAAAGTGAGATGACTCTGCTTAGTTGTTTTGAAAATAATGCCGCAATTTCCGCTGGAATGCATATCAACTGGTGGCCGTCCTGATCTCGAGAGGAGGCGCGTTCGCGTTCGTTTGCGGAGAAGAATGGACTGAATATGAAAGGAAGAGTGGAAAAAATCAGTAGTATGAGAAGGACAGAGTAAGAGGAGACCATTAGAAGAACGCAGTCTCCGAGCATGTGAAAAATAGACATATTGAAAGTTAGACATAAGATAGGAAGGAGGGGTGGCAGAATTGAGTTGGGAGAAAAGTGTGGTGAAAGCGCGTAAACATTTCCTCTGGCGAATGGGCAGCCATTTTAATTCAGACCTGTAGTTCAACGCATGGTCAAATTTTCTGAGGTTAAATGTAAATCTGATACAGGTGTTCAAGACCCTATCGAGGATATCCACCAAGACCGCGTTCAAGTCAACGTAGCACACGTCACCATAGTCGACTACTGGGCAAATTAAAATCTGCACAAGCATTGTCTTCGTCTTTCTCAAACGATACAAGGATTGCAAACTACCGTTGGCTCTCTGACTGACACTGGACACTTGACTTTTCCCATTGAAGCGTATAAGCATAATTAGCTTATAAATCGTAGTTCTGAGATACAGGGCTGCTCTCTATGAGAGAAAGTGGGATGTAGGATGTACGATGATGAGCTGGTGGATATCACATATTATTAATTTATTTTATTTTCAGCCTATTCTATCCTATTCCTATTCTATTCTGGATATCACATGTCTTCGATTTTTTTTGCTTTAGACTAACTATACTATATTTTGATAACACAAATGTTGTTATTACCATTTCTTGTTCATCTTCTTCAGTGACTGGGAGGGCAAGTTGGTTCTCCTTCAAGAGATTTTAGACGAGTGGTTGAAGGTTCAAGCTACCTGGATGTACTTGGAGCCTATCTTTTCGTCGCCCGATATCCAGCAGCAGATCCCAGAAGAAGGCCGACGGTTCAGCGCTGTTGATAAGGCGTGATACTTTACCTATTTATGAAATAGCTGTATACCACAGTGCTAGTTTTGAAGAAGGAATTTACCTATATCAACTCAGCACATATTGTAGCTTTCCAAATCATTACAGTATTGCTTTCCGTCTAACTACTGCATTACCACTACATTCTCGATTCATGTTTATAGCTTATTTTAAGCACTAGCCTCACACCCCCTTATACCAAACATTTCTATTTGAATTGCGTTAACATAAAAAAATCCCCTACAGATGTGGCGCGAAATAATGAAAGTCGCGTTCGCAGAGCCGAGAGTACTTGATGTTATCCAGATAGAGAAGATGTTGGACCGACTGAAGAAGTCCAACAACTTGTTGGAGATGGTCCAACGTGGCTTGAACGCGTACCTGGAAAAGAAGCGTCTATACTTCCCTCGCTTCTTCTTTCTCTCCAACGACGAACTGCTTGAAATCCTGTCTGAAACCAAGGATCCTACGCGGTGGGTGTTTTCTGATTTCTTTCTTTAACATTATACTGTTGCTTCCTTGTCAATGGTCCAAAAAATTAGAACGCGCTAGCTTTAAACTAAATACTTGTCGGCCAGATCAATATTTTATAGGCATTGTTCTATTATATCACTACATAATATAAAATAAAGTCCCGCGCCGCTTTGTACATGACCAATTCAAAAACTACTGAACGGATTTTCATGCAGTTTTCACCAATAGAAAGAGTGGCAAACGAGAAAGATTTTTGTGTATAATTTGTAACGAGCGAAACCGGGGCTGGTCGTTGATTATAAGCCCAAACTAAAGATACGCTCAACAGTCTAAATATAACTTCTTTAATTCTCTGTTTCCTATTTCAACAGTGTACAACCTCACCTCAAGAAATGTTTCGAAGGTATGGCGCGGCTGACGTTCACCAGCGAAATGGTTGTGACACATATGAGGTCCTCAGAAGGGGAGATTGTGTTGCTCACTACGACTATCAATACTGCAGCCGCGAGAGGACAGGTGACATAGTCTTCTTCATTTGAGTGCTTTAATTATTCCGTGATGGTCGATTAATAATGTGATTACGATATAAAAGTGTGAGAGAGACAAAGCGACCGTGCGGCCGGCCAGTTCTGTTTTTAACCGACTTCCCAAAAAGGAGGAGGTTATTATTTCGACTGTATTTTCTTTTTTTTTGTTTGTTACCTCTGTTGCTTGTCATGTGGACCCATTTAAATTTCATCAATATCTGGTGAAGAACTTTGGAGATATACATCAGAACTCTTCAAAAAATGACGGCAAATCACATGTCTGTTTATTGTTTACACCATTTCATAACATAACATCACCCTGGTACGCTCTAAAGGGGTACGCAGGTGTGAACAGTTCACCTTGGTATACTCTTATTCCACTGGTTTGCTTAAGTTTCATGTTATTGGGTTAATGTATTCTGGCATCACTTTCGGCACTATAAGTACTTAGCCTATAGAACTGGTACATTATGTACCACAACTAAAAAGTGGAAACCAACCTTTTTTACAAAAAATTACAACCGACTGCCAAAAAAACACTACAAAGTGAAAAATAACTTTTTTTTGGAAGTCGGTTGATTTTTTTTTCTAGAATTCTGATTGGTCCACGTCACCTTTGATACTACTTACTTATCAATCTGCCTAGCCTTTTCACAACTATGTATATTGGGGTCGGCTTCCAGTCTTACCGGATTCAGCTGAGTACTAGTGTTTTACATGGAGCGACTGTCTATCTGACCTCCACAACCCAGTTACTGGGTAACACGGTACCCCTTGGCAAGACTGGTGTCAGATCTCAAGCTTCTGACTAACCGTAACGACTGTCAAAGATCTTCAAATGACAGCCGGGACCAACGGCTTAACGTGCTTTCCGAGGCACGGAGGAAACTCGGTATATTGAAATGGTCACCCATCCACGGACCGACCTCGTCAAGCGTTGCTTAACCTTGATGATCGACCCGTGCGGCTGTTTTAATTTAGCCACGAGCTCCTCGTACTACTTACTTACTACGACAGAAAAGAGACAGGTAGATACTGGCCGGACGTTATATTTGTCTCTTGCAGATTAGTCAACTTTGGGACGGTAGTGCTCAGTTCAGTTCTCATTGTCTATCGTTAATATTTAATTAATAGTTATTTTCGTTTTAGGTTGAGAAATGGCTACTGGAATTGGAAAAGGCGATGAAAGCATCTGTTCATAATGTAGTATCTCAAGCATATGATGATTATCTGAGCCGGCAACGAGACGAGTGGGTGCTGATCTGGCCTGGCCAAACCGTTAGTGTCATATAATTGTTTATAATGTGGGGAATACACGAGACTTGCATACATAAGATGCGACCTTATAAAATAACAAGTAGTTTAGTTAAGGTCTACGAAATACCGTGTAAAGAAAAGAAACCTTAGTTTATTGCTTTACAGAGATATTCCCACGGAGAAATTAAATAATGCATAACTTTAGATGCGGTAAAGCTTATGTACTTTGGACGCAGACGTTAGTCTGTGTTGATTTAAATCTCTACTTGCGCTTTATTTTACATTTCGTTATTTAAAGTTACTCTATTTAAACCATTGTAAATACAATCATTTATGTATAGGTTCAATGTATAGCGATGACCTTCTGGACGTTAGAAGTAACAGAAGCCATTCACACCAACATCCCTGCTATGCGAGCGTATTGGGAGAAGTGTAATTTCCAAATATCGAAGATTGTTGATTTGGTGCGTGGTGAACTCAATTTGCAGAACAGGATCACACTCGGTAAATAATAAACTATTGTACATATTAATTTTATGAATACACGAGATGAAGAAACAGGTGACGAGTCAAATTGTGTCTAGAAACCAATATGTTCTTTAATGAGCCTGGCGTGATTGTGGTGGTCAAACAAAGCCTTGGATGGGTTACGACTAAAAGTGTATTCACGTAGAAAGCGAGGAGTTGACAATGGTCTGCAAACGCAAACCAGCGCAGGATGTCAGCTTAGAGCTCGCTGCTCAGCGATTTTTAATCATTTTTGCCGAAAAGGAAAGAGCATGGACTAACAAGTGCTGCAGTGTCAAAATTTTTAATAAGTTATCGGTGGTGCGCGATGGGAGACCTGCACCGGCTGCCTTTTTTTGTTTTTGGGGGGAAACTTTCAAGGGTTTGGTGCAACGACTGATAGGGCACATCCCATCCATTCGCCAAGGTATTCGAGTCAATTATCTGTCCCCATATCCAACATCATTTTAGCCTTTATCTTAACGATAATCAACATGGCTTTGTAGCGTCAAGGTCTACTGCCACAAACCTAATGTCTTTTACGGAGTCCCTGATAGATACTATCGATTCGAATAAGCAGTTTGATGTGATATACACCGATTTCAGTAAGGCGTTTGATAAAATCTCCCACTCCATACTGATTAAAAAACTGGCGACATATGGTATCACGGGACCCTTGCTGAAGTGGTTGGAATCATACCTCGCTAACCGTGAATTTTATGTTGTGGTAAATGGTTTTCGCTCTACCAACAATTATCGCATGACTTCCGGTGCCCCACAGGGTTCCCACTTGGCCCCCATATTATTTATCATTTTTATAAACGATCTTCCCCACTGCTTTCACTTTGCAGAGTGTTTTTTGTACGCGGATGACTTAAAGTTTGCCAGAAAAATCGAATCATCCAATGATATTGAGTTTCTACAGGATGATCTGAACAGAGTTATTGATTGGTGCAAGAATAATAAAATGGAATTAAACCTAGATAAATGCTACCACCTGTCATTTTCTAGAAAGGTTCACCCCATCCATTCCAGCTACTTTATAGACAAACATAAAATCCATGAAGTAGAAACTATAAAGGATCTAGGAGTTCTGTTTGATAAAAAAGTTACTTTTGTCCCACACATCGAAAACACTATTAAAAAAGCTTCCAAAATGTTAGGATTTATACTACGCAATACCAAGGATTTCAAACAAGTCAGCACTAAAAAATTGCTGTATAATAGCCTGGTCCAAAGCATACTGGAGTATTGTAGTGTTGTGTGGAGACCGCATTACGCCACTCATAAACTTCTCTTAGAAAGGGTCCAGAATCGATTTCTATGGCACCTTGCTTTTTCCAAAGGGAAAAGCAAGCAGTTGCCTTCTTATGTGTCCTGTCTGCAAAATTTCAAAATGCTCTCGTTATCGACCCGAAGAGAAGTAATGGATGCCCTGTTTCTGTACAAACTCCTTAGAAAGCAAATAGACTGCCCACAGTTGCTGAGTCGCCTCAAGTTTCGTGCCCCAACCCGCTATCCTCGAAATCCCATCACTCCGCTTTACCCGCCCTTGCGTAGAACTGTCTTAGGTGCTAACTCACCAATACCGCGAATGTGCAAAATATTAAATAGCTGCAGTGACCTGATTGACGTACACCACGATAGCATAGGTAAATTTTGTAAATTAATTATTAAGTACTATTCGCACAAATATGAGATGATATGATTGCCAATTTGTTTATTAATTTATATACTAATTTAATGTTATTTTTTTCTTATTTTTTATTATTATCTAATGTGAATCATATATTTAATTTATTCAGTTGCTATTTTATAATCAATCAATTTAATATTTTTAATTTATTTTATTAATCTTGGTTTGTTTGTTAAATGCCTCGATTTAAGCTTAGTCGTAGAAAGGAAGGAAAATATCATTCATTATCCTTAATTAATTGTAATAATTTATATTTATAATCAATCTTATACGTGCATGTGGTGTTGGCTTGTAATTAATTGTTGCACTTATAAATGTATATCGTGTAATTATATGGAATGTAATGTGTAAACAATTGTAAGCTAACCTGAATTAAATAAATAAAATAAATAAATAAATCCCTGGGGAGACTGAGAAGCGTCTCCCCTGAGCCTTGCTGTGCACGGCAGCTCGTGAACACTGTGCCACCATCTATCCTGGAGTCACTTGGTGGGCGGACAGAATCCCCAGTCTGACCATCCGTGACCACGGAGTTCCGCCTAACCATGATGCAAGCGATTTTTTCTTGTTCTCCGAGCGGGATGGGCCCTCTCACGATCCCGCTCGGCCGGCTTCTTCTGGACCATCACGGTCTCACAGAAGGAGTCCGTTTGGCCACCAGTTTTCTGTCCCTGCCAGTATAACCCTCACTAATACTGCTGGCAGGGACAGGTCTCGTCCTGGCGACCAGGACCCGCCGCTCAGAGGCCCATGCAGGTCACCCCTCGAGCGTGTGCTGTGCAGAATCCAGGTTGCATCCGCAGTGGTGGAAATTTGCCGTGGTCTCTCGCCTTATCCTATTCAGGTACTCACCGAAGCAACCATGCCCGGTCAGTACCTGAGTGAGCCTGTAGGAGATGCGCTCCCCTCTTTTCAGCCAGTGCGCCAGCTGCCTGCCTGAAAATTGCAGACAAATGCCTTGTGATGCTGAATGCACCCTAAGTCGTTGCCGCCTTTGACCGCCGCAGCCATGACAGGCTCATAAAACACAGACCGTAGCTTCCTGGGCATAATTCATTATATTCTACAGTTTTCAGTTTTTTTAGTCTGCTTCACTTGTTATATACTTATTAGTCTGCCTGTCTGCTACACTCACAAAAATTTACATTTGTCGACATTCAGAAAATTTTAGCGTAAACACCATCATATTTCTAGAGTGATTTGAATACACTCGTTACTTTAAAAGACTACAGGGTGGTGACCAAAAGCTCTTAGAATAAGGTTATTTTGAGTGTGTGGGAGGGACAGATGTATATGACTTGTTTACATCTGTCCCTTACGCACACTCAAAATAACCTTACTCTAAGAGCTTATAGTCACCCTCAGTTTTTATTACTGTGGCTGTCACACAAATTCGATATTTCCGTCACCAAGTGAAATAGATATTGCAGTACATTTATTTGTTATAATTCCAGGCGCGTTGGTGGTGTTAGACGTCCACGCAAGAGATGTGCTCATGCTGCTTATAGAACTTAAAGTGGTACAAGACAACGACTTCAACTGGCTCTCTCAGATACGATACTATTGGGAGGTAATTAAAACCTTTCTATAGTCAAAACTACTTATAAATTATAATGGTACCTAAAGTCACCGCATCTTTCGAGATTATTATAAATTCTCGATATAGTAGTACAATATCACGCGATGTATTATAAACTTACCGCCCCGTATTATAAACGCGGCGTGGGTACAGCTGCGCCAAGCTTAACAATATCGAGCTCTCAACCAAAATCAAAATATACATGGTAAATATCCCGAAACAAATAAGCTTAAATTTGATTCTGAAGTTTTCTCCGACATTCGTTTCGCCGTTGAACGGTTTACCGACAGAACGATTCCCTTTTCATTTTTTCACCGATAGAACGTTTCAATGACGAACGATTCACTTTTGAAAATTTCATCGATAGAACCTTTCACCGGCGAACGATTCACCGACACAACTGTTCGTCTGCCCCTGGGGTATAAAACATAGGTAATTGATATTAAGTCGGTGCTCTCGGTGCGCGAGTCCGACTCGTACTTGGCCGGTTTTACAAGCATTTGGTTTTTCGATGCACGGTCAGCGCTTCGAATTGAAAAACCTGCAGTGCAATAATGTTTGGACGTTCTATTATGTGTCGCCGTAACGTGACGTAGAGTTAATGGAAACGGGCAGTAGTAAATTAGTTTGCCGTTTCTGTGTTTGCAAAAAAGTTTATTAATGTAAGTACCCCGATGTTATAGGAACAAGAGGACAAGACTATGCAGGAGTTGACCCGCATGATCAACTCTACGCTGATGTACGGCTACGAGTACCTCGGAAACACCGGCAGACTGGTCGTCACGCCGCTGACCGACCGCTGCTTCAGGACCCTGTTTGGTGCTTTACATCTTAACTTGGGTACGTTTTTTTGGGTATACCTTGTCTAAAAATATATTTCGTGTTAAGAAGCTTTTATAAATTCAAATTCATTGCATAAAAATAAATAAAAAAAATGGTCCAAACTATGTCCCGCCAGAAGGCAAACCAAATATTGGGCATATGGAGGTAATCGAATGTCACATTAACTTTTTCTGGGGAAAATCTCATGGATTCTTGTCGCCTCAAACCTTCACGATGGCTGTCCTACAAGACATATTGCTTAAGGCTTCCAGGATCTCCAGTGGAATGCAATGGAATGAAAAGCATATTGCGCAAAGCTTGTCACGGAGACACCATTGCCTTTTCGCTGCTCGTTTCCCTTGGTTAACACTTTGTATGATAACTTTTAAGATTCTGTGCAGCTCGTATTTCAAATTTTATCAACCTTTAGATATTTAAACAAATATAAATTGCGGTTTTAACAGGCGGTGCTCCGGAAGGTCCCGCTGGCACCGGCAAGACGGAGACCGTCAAAGATTTGGCTAAAGCTGTGGCGAAGCAGTGCGTGGTGTTCAACTGTTCTGATGGACTCGACTATATCGCGCTCGGGAAGTTCTTCAAGGTATAAACTAGCTGCTCCAAATCGTCGCTACTTATAAATCTATCGATCATCCATTTGCATCAGTTGCGTCCAACAGTAATCATATGAGAAACTTCTCGAGGCAGTAGGGTAACACTCGAGTTCTGTGTGAAGGAGTTATTCTGAGAACTACCTTACCATCATGCTACCTATATTGGCCAACTTGGCTTTGCGGTAGTTCGATCCTGTCCAGATATGGCACTGGTTACAACTTAAGTATTATCAAGTGGGACGACCAGCTTTTTGTGACTGTACACGATAATTTCAACCCATTGATTGGGCTTAGCAGGTCAGAGTGGCAGTTGCTCTACGTACACTATTTGTATTTAGCTGTATCTGGACAGGCTGGAATAATTTATGTTGTAACCAGGGTTTGGCCTCTTGCGGTGCCTGGTCGTGCTTCGACGAGTTCAACCGTATAGACCTGGAGGTGCTGTCGGTGGTAGCGCAGCAGATCCTGTCCATCCAGCGCGGCATCAACTCGGGCTCCAGTGAACTGCTGTTTGAAGGCACCCTGCTGCAGTTAGACAAGTCCTGTGCCACATTCATTACTATGAACCCCGGATACGCTGGACGATCGGAACTGCCTGATAATCTAAAGGTACTATTTTGTTTGCATATTGAAGTCCAACACACTCCTACTATGTTATTTGGATTCGGCTTCGATATATGATTCGGTTACATATTTAGTAAGACACCTCACACTAAATGTACAAAGTCTGTGATTACCTTTTCTTATTGGTTTCACAAGCAGATTCTATCTATTGCTTTCGTCTCCAGGCTTTGTTCCGGTCCGTGGCTATGATGGTGCCGGATTATGTGCTGATCTCCGAGATTGAGCTGTATGCGTTCGGTTACCTGAACGCCAAGCCACTGGCCGTGAAGATCGTCGCCACTTACAAGCTATGCTCGGAGCAACTGTCGTCGCAGTTCCATTATGATTACGGTATGTTTCATTTTGTAAGGGCAGCAGTTTTAAAAATACTTACTGATTGACATAATTTTTTGCTTTACGCGATTTTATCTCAAGAACAGTCAAGACACTGCCGGCATGTTTAACAATGTCTGAAGTGTTATGGAACGTTATTGGTATGAAAACGGCAACTTCTTCGAGGGGATGATATAAACAGACCAGACCCCTAAGATTTTTTTGAAGCAACTCAACAAGTTGAACGTATTTTTGTTTTGCTAGGTATGCGGGCGGTGAAGTCAGTATTGCGTGCGGCTGGCGCACTGAAACTGCGCTATCCCGGTGAGCTCGAAGATCTGATCCTACTGCGCTCCATCAAAGACGTCAACCTGCCCAAGTTCTTAGAGCATGATGTGCCACTGTTTATGGTAAGCCTTATCTATGGTTTATATTTAATTGAAGTTGATGCCGAGCTGGCCAGAGATGCAATCACATAAATTCATCTCGGGCCGATTTTTTTGTATCAAGCTACAAGATTTGCCGACCCTTGGTCCAGACCATAGAAGTATAAAATATCCTTGTTTATTATATCTATGGTCCAGACCTACATCCATTGTCCAGCAGGTGTTTTTCAGCTGATATGATGATGACAGAAAACTACTATCGACACTTTGAAGGACTTGAAAAATCCTTAACCATCTGTAATACCACCAGTATGTAAAGATACATTTGGCGCTATCCTAATAAATCGCGCGAGCACGCGACCGTCGCGTTCATTTGTATGATGAAATCGAAGAGCGCCCTCTTTCGGCGCGACGACGCGTTCGTGTTTGCAAATACGCCTCCGTCGCTCAAAAATCCGTTGTATAAAACTATTAGATATCAAAAAATTGCGTGTCACTACCACACCCGCGTTTGATGGTATACTTGTAGTAACAAGAGTATGTAAGAGCTCTTACACACCACGTTTTTTTCAGGCACCGTCGACGCACTTCACACGCAACTATAACGCGCTGCAAACGCGATGTTATCGTAATCAATTTACCCATACACACGTTCATAAAATTTTAGTATGCAGACTTTTTCGCGAGCTTTCGACGCGCTACTACCCCGGAGTTACAACGATACAGACGCGCTGTCACAGCGCGACTCTTTGGCTGCAAACACACACGTACAGTGCGTTTTAATCGGATTGTTGCCGACAGCGCGATACACGCTCGTTCGCACGCGGGCTACCCGCGTTTTACTTTGCATAGAGAATTGCTCACGCGCGTCTGTAGGGCGTTTCTCGTGAGTTTGCAGCGATGCAATCGCAAGTAACCGCCTATTTCAAGTATAGCAGCGCCGACAACGCGCGATAGCGAAAAGCTTGACGACGGCGCCTGAAAAAAACGTGTGTAAGAGCTCTTATCCCAAACTCGCTGTTTGAGGCTCGACGCCCGCGGCGATTGTTGTAGCGTGTCTGCAAATGAATGTTCAATTTTGTATTTTCAAAAATCAATGTCTAGCCCCTCTGCTTGTGTCGCCCGGGGCGATGTCCAGCCTAACGAACCCCGGACCCCACCCGGGTGGGGGATTTACGTCCGGGATATCTTCTGTATAAAGTCGGGTCAATCTAGCTTTTGGGTCGTTTGCTAGTGTCGCAACGGGTTTGCTGATCGATGTGTACAACTGCCCATAGAATGTCTCGATCTCCCTCAGAAGCTCCGGTTTGGCGGATACGATCCTGCCATTGTCGGTCTTCAGTTTCGTGAGCTGGCTCTGCCCAATAGCCAGATCCCTTGAAAACACCTTGGAGCCTTTATTTCGCTCAATGACGTCTTTAATACGTTCGGTATTAAAGCGGCGGAGGTCTCTTTTCAAGAATTTAGACATCTATCTATTGAGCTGCCGGTATTTGCACGCCTTATCTGAAGACTGCAGGATCATCTCACGCCTCTCCCTTCATAAGGATAAGAGAGCAGAGAGAGAGAGAGAGTGAGTAGGATCTGAGAGCTTTTTGTTTATATCTCTACGACGGGTCTTGAAAAACTTAGACCCGACCGTATGGACTGCTTCCACGGACCTATCGCTGTATTCATCCACGGAGCTCCCTGGACACTTGAAACGATTTTGGAGTTCGAGCTGAAAGCTCTCGGGGTTTTGGACCTGGATCTGTGCTGGACGGAGAGTGGACTTCATCAGTCGAGACCTTTCAAGCTTAATATTAATGTTCAATGTGCCTCTTACCATGCGGTGATCATACATTTACGGCGCCACTGGCGCCTTCATTTTTAAACTGTAGGTTCGTCCAAGTCGGCACTCCTGCCGCTGGTTACCCTCGCTGGGCCTTTTACGGTATGCCATAAGTCCCACCTGGTGGTGGTGAGCCACCAGGGTGTCATCGGTAAGCGGCGAGTCGTTCAGAAACGCCCGCCGCGGCGCGCCTACAGTAACCTACGACTTCCAAGGAGGGGTTACCATGCGGTGATCACGCCTGATTTTCACCGAATTGATCACAGAGACAACTAAAAAACTTGTGCCAAATAAATTATTATTATTATTGAACATTTGCTTCTTGGTTGACGTGATGAAGTCGATCTCATTTTTTGTTGCACTATCGGGGCTCTGCCAGGTCCACTTCCTGTTTTCACGCTTTCTGAAGAAGGAGTTCATCATAATGAGGCCCTACTTCTCCATAAAACTGGCCAGTAGGTGACTTCGGTGGTTCCGTCGTCCAACTCCAAATTGGCCCACTTGCAACCATCAAGTCTACGTCTCGTTTGCCCAATTTCGCGTTGAAGTCTCCCATGACAACGGTGAAGTGAGTTTTGAAACCATGCATGGCTCTAGAAATATTCTCATACATGGTCTCCACCTCGTCGTCGGAGTGTGCCGAGGTCGTGGCGTAGAACTGTACGACCTTCAGCGAATATCTCGAGGATATTCTGAGTATTAGGTACGCCACCCTGGTCGACAAACTCTCGATCTTCACCACGTTATTCACAAGGGCCTTATGGACGATAAATCTTACACCACCCTGGGACTGCCGGTCACCCTCTCGGAAATAGAGCAAGTTAACCCGACACCACCCTGGAACTGCCGATCACCCTCTCGGAAATAGAGCAAGTTATCGGATTTGAGGTGAGGATAACCTGCTCAAATCCTCTTCGAATTCGGTGATCTACTCGTGGGACAGAAGTGTGCGCGTGTTGTAGCCAGGTCCAGTTGTTGGTGTTTTTTGGGGTAGCCGGATCTCGTCCGGAGATTCTTAGCACCCCTTGCCATGTCGTAACCTCGACCGCTACCGTAGTCGAAGGTAGGCAGGCTGCCGGGCATTAGGGGCAGTTTTTTATTTGTGCTATTCATGGCGATCGCAGTATGGTTGTTATAAATGCACAGAGAACGCTGCTGCACATTCTCTGGTTTGTCCCTTAGTCGCCTCTTACGACACCCACGGAATGACATGGGATGGTGAAATTATTTACGTCCAGCACCATACGGAACACAAACTTTATCTCTTTATAATATTATAGTATAGATCAATGAAACGGGTTCCCTCTATCTGGCAGAATCTTAATACTTCGAAATTTATTTGGCATAACACACTTGGCATAATCTTCTTTAAACGAATATTCTTAAGGCATAACAATTATTTAATATAATTATTGTTTGGCCGAATATTTCTATGTCCGAATTTACAATGGCTTACTTTTATGATGGCAGAATTTTATTTGGCATATTTTCACTGGCATATTATGAAGATGGCAGAAATTCGTTTGGGATAATTTTATTAGGCATTTCTATAAAATAGCTGTTTAACCTTAAATTAAAATTGAAATACTGTCTTAAAAAGTCAATATGTTGTGTTACAAAGTTAGTGACAGAAACGAGTCGCTGCAAAACCGACTCCACTTGTCTGCTCTACCCCTAGAGTGTAATTTAAGCCCGCGTAGGCGCGGTGGGGCGAGGAGGCCTGCGAGCTGAGGAGCAGGTGGTGAGCGTTAAAACCATCTGCGACGATAAGCTCGCGTGGGACCGCCGGAGCCCCGCAGCGCTGGAGCCGTGACAGAAACCATGCCTGCTGCGTGCTCAATTGCATTCTTGCTTGCATGTTGCATGCTTGCTTGCATGTTTGCTGCATGCTCACTTGTATGCTTGCTAGCATGCTTGCTGCATGCTCACTTGCATGCTTGCTTGCATGTTGCATGCTTGCTGCATGCATGGTGTATGCTTGTTTGACTGCTGCAAGCTTGCTGCATGCATAGTGTATCCTTGTTTGCATGCTGCATGTTTGCTGCATGCATGGTGTATGCTTGTTTGAATGCTGCATGCTTGCAGTATGCATGGTGTTTCCTTGTTTGCATGCTGCATGCTTGCTGCATGCATGGCGTATGCTTGTTTGCATGTTCGCATGCTTCATAGAGCGAATTAAAACACACAAAAAAATTGTGTTCAAACAATCTTTTATTATGGTAAAAATAAAAAATTACTCTCAACTATGAATTATCTGTAATGTGATAGATGAGTATTTCAATTAATATGGATATGAAATGTATGCCAAAAGACGATTCTGATTGTGAACTTTCTGCGATATGATGGTTCTGCCTTTTAATGACTACCGATTTGAAATTTATGCCTAAAGATGATTCTAACTTACAAAATTATGAGTTATAAATGAGTGCACGAGGTTTTCTGCGAAATGATGTTTATGCTATCCGTTGTTATGCATAATTATATTATGACATAAAAAGTTCTGCTATAAATGGTAGACCCCAATGACTCACTATTAGAAAGTAACATCATCGCTGGTACATATTTGTACCATCTCTTTCCACTTTTAAACAGACCTTATATGTTGTAGGGTATCATCGGCGACTTATTCCCTGGTCTGCCGCTTCCATTGGCTGGTCTTCCAGATTTGGTGGTGTGTCTAAAGGAAGTCTGTGTACCACTCAACTTGCAATGTAACGAGTTCTTCATTGAAAAGGTAATGATAGGTATATTTCACAAGATTCATGGTAACCATTAATTTTCTGTCGCCAAGCACCTTCCGGTGTGTTCCGACAGCAGCACTTGAGAGCCAGTTCCCTTCTAGGCTTTGTGTGCTTACCACCATCGGCCACATCATCACTGACCACGGTGAGATTGTGGTCAAACACAGGCCTATACATAGTAAAAAAAAAAAAAAAAAAATTATAATTAATCTGCATGTAATCTTTCAAGCAACGTGTTTATGTATTTAAAAACATGTTGCTACAGCAATGTTTTGAAACTTTTGTTTCCCTTTACTTCGACAATTAATGAGTTCTTCGTTTAACATTATTTTCACTCGTACGAGAAGGTGCATTATGATTTTACACGTTTGTAGGTGTTGCAACTGTACGAGATGATTCTAGTACGACACGGACTTATGTTGGTCGGTTTTCCGTTTGCTGGGAAGACTAAATGCTATCACGCATTAGGAGCAGCACTGGGATGTGTCGCTGAAAAGGTATGTGAATGAAATAATATTATTTACACGCTTTATTTTGCTGATCAAGTTATAAGATCCATATTAATGCTGTATGTTCGTAAAACATATTTAAGTTAGGTATAATATCCATACGAAATACAGAAACTTTAATAATCGCTGTAAGCTA
Source organism: Anorthoa munda (assembly GCA_945859665.1). NCBI lineage: Eukaryota > Metazoa > Arthropoda > Insecta > Lepidoptera > Noctuidae > Anorthoa > Anorthoa munda. The sequence continues at coordinate 40,471,394 of OX243897.1, read as the reverse complement.
CAAATAGAAATATTCATTGTTATTTTGTTTCAATAGGGTAGTTGAAAAAAAAATCTGTTTAGTCCGTCAGTTAGATAACTAAAAATAATTGATACGTGTCCATTTTATTTTTCCAAGTAAACAATAAATTACTACGATACAGTGCGTTGAAACATCATGTGACGTCACTGAGTGCTATACTTTATACTAACAAAGTGACGTCACAAGCCCGTGGGGGCTTGTGACGTCACTTTGTCGTCACCTGAACTTTGATGCGCTTTATCTTTGACGGAATAAATAGAATTATTATTTTTCTACCCAGCAAACATCCCTATTACACCAGCGAATACTGTATGTAACACAGCAGATTAAATGATCAAAGCTATTAAAATGGCGTTCAACCACCTTTTAAGCTTACGTTAGGGGAAAATTGCTGAAATAATTTTCTCTCGACATTACATCGTACCTTAGCAATATTTTTCTATCTTTTAGGGTACGATGGACGAAAATGCGGTAGAATGGACGGTGATCAATCCGAAGTCCATCACCATGGGCCAGCTGTACGGACAGTTCGACCCTGTCTCCCACGAGTGGTCTGACGGCATCCTGGCTGTCAGCTACCGAGCCTTCGCTGTTTCTAGCAATGATAACAGGTAAATTGCTGTTAAGAGTAGAATAGATTAGTATTCCTATTTATTCGAGTTTCCATGACACAAAAAATGGCTAATAAGATTTATAACTTAGTGACAAAAAATATAGAAAAACAACACAACGAATAACATTATCTATCACCACCACATTAAAAATCCCACTACGAAAGTGTACTTTTGCGATACACCTTGCCACGTGCTGAAATGTATGCCAGCATTAAGCAACGACGAATTAACTACTCAATAGTGTGTAATATGTTAATTAGTTTATTTGGAGACAATATAATTTTCTAAAGATCCGACTTTTTAAATTCACTTTTGTACTCGCGGTATATCAGTGTTTCATTATAACTGTTCATCACACGTTTGATTAACGATATACTACTCTGTCATCTGTCAAGAAAGTATCGGGAAAAGATCAATAATACACATAATGTTAATTATTCATCCAAATTTATTTTATCACCTTCAAAGTATGCTCCTTCAGAAACACACATACGCCAACGAATAATCCAATCAAAAAATCATTTTTTAAACGCTTTTTTCCGGAATCGAGTTCCGTTCTCGCCGCGAATTCTCCTTTATCATCTACCGAATGAAAACGGGTGCCACGAAGTGGTAATTTGAGTTTAGGAAAAACAGAGAACTTAGCTGGAGCCACATCTGGTGAATAAGGTGGTATTTGTTGAGTTTTTGGTCAAAAATTCTTTCATTACATTATCGTGGTGCAAAATCAAAGAATTTTCTTTCCACTAATCTGGCCCTTTTCGTCTAATTTGCTCTCTTAAACACCGCACAACGCTCAAATAATATTCTTTATTTACGGTTAGACCTTCCGGCAAGAATTCCGAGTGCACAACACCGCGATAGTCAAATAAAGGGCTTATTACACTACACGGTATTCAGGGCTCTGAATACCGGGTCACTTCATCATTCCGAGTCAATAAGGTCGATATTTTGGGAACCCTAACGCTCTAAAATTTATTACACCACCCTAAATTACGGTTTAGGGCTCTGAATACCGTGTAGTGTAATAAGCCTTTAAAACAGTCAACATGACTTTGACTTTTGATCAACTTTGGCGTGGTTTTTTCGGTTTCGGTTCAGTTGGAAAGCGCCACTCCGAAGCTTGTTGACTAGTTTGCTTGTCAAACTCGTAAATCCACGTCTCATCACCAGTAACAATGCGTTTCATGAATGTTGGGTCAGAATTGACTCGTTCTAGCATATCCTCAGCGACTCATATGCGATTGAGTTTTTGGGGAAAATTCAGGTCTTTTTGGAGTAGCCGAGCGGCAACATGTTTCATACCCAAGTGATTATTTAAACTGAACACAGAAAGTTCGGCGGCTATCTCTCTCAAACTTGAATGAGGATTTTCAGTCACTATTTCCTTCACTTTTGCGATGTTAACTTCAGTTGCAGACGTTGATGGCCTACCAGAGCGAGACAAATCTTGCATCATAGCTCGACCGCTTTTCAACGCTTTGTACCAATAATAAGCACATGTTTTTGATATATCTATTCACCGTAAGTGTTCTGTAACATTTTCAGTGACTCCGAACACGAAATTTCATTGGCGATGCCAAATTTAAGACAAACTCTTTGTTCGATGTTTTTGTCCATTATCAAATTCTTGACTAAGATATGATACTACTAAAAATAGCACTGTATTTAATCTAAGTAACATATGTAACTCAAACTCTACGTCAAAATGATAAACAGTTGTGCCAATCTAACAACAACAAAAAAAAACAACATATTGAATATGGAACCATAAACAAATCATCCATTTCCAAAACTTTTTTGACTGAATGTATAACCGTAGCGACAGTGTGGCCAGGCTTATCAATTAATTAAAACTATGCTGCCTCGGTACTTCTACCATACCTACCGTAACATTCATGGAACATCATCCTACTAATATCAATATTATAAATTCGAAAGTCTTGATGCATGGATGGATGAAAGAAAGTATGAAAGAAAAAGAGAATGATGTATGGATGTTTGTTACTCAATCACGCTAGAGTAGCTGAACGGATCTAGATGAAATTTGGCACAGAGCTAGATTATTATCTGGATATTTTGGTCGGTATAATGCGCCCTTGGGATAAAAATACATTATTCACGCGTGAAACTAGTGGATCTTAAAACTCATCGTCAACTTTGCAATTCTAGAAAATGGTTGATATTCGACGGTCCCGTGGATGCGATATGGATAGAGAACTTGAATACCGTTCTGGACGACAACAAGAAGCTGTGTCTGATGAGCGGCGAGATCATTCAGTTGGCCCCCACTACTAACCTGATCTTTGAACCCATGGACTTAGAGGCTGCTTCACCGGCTACGGTGAGAAACATTTAGACTGAAAGATTGTTTTCCCCATCCGATTTATCTCTCCCTATTTTTTAAGAAAAGAAGAAATTGTTTAGAATCTAAAACCTGACTACAACAAAATCACGTTCTGAAAAGTATGAAACAAAGAACAGAACGTATGAACCGGTAGAAATCATAACCCTCCTTTTGGCTTTGCCGTAGTCTGGTAAATAAAACTCTTGTTTAGTACGTTTTCGTTCGCCTAACCTAACTTTAGTTTTCCTCGACGCAAATTAACTAATTTTCTTTCTTTAATTTCTTATGTCTTCCAGGTGTCTCGCTGCGGCATGATCTACTTAGAACCCAAGGGTCTGGGCTGGAAGGCCCTGCTGGAGTCATGGCTAAATGTGCTGCCTCCTTCCCTTCACATTGTCAACCGCAACCTTATTCGCGGTCTCTTTAACCGCTTCATGTCACCGCTTCTCTGGCTCGTCGAATTATCGGGTCAAGTAAAGGTGAGGAACATGACGTACAATACAACTATTTTCTTAATATCCCTCGGCAATCATCGCTTTTCCGAATATAAACGAAAACTAATTTCCATTCCATCAATTATTAGATTTATCTTGTATAATAATTTGAATTCAGAACTAAGTACTTTATTGTTGTTTTGTTTTGATTGTCGTGTGGAATATATAGAGCTGTAAAAATAGCAGCTTTAGCAGCTTTCCTCATATTTTTAAAATAAATTACATTATGTTAAATTAACAACTCTATTTACTTCCAAGTTTATTGAGAGTGTCCGGTTTGCACCAAGTGCAAAAGGCAACTGATAGAAATCCGATGACTGACAGAACACGAAGTTTGACGAGGGACATTCAGAAAATGTTTGTACTGTGCTAATCTGCTTTGATGACTGCATAAAATACGAATAAAACGTACAGTCCGGTCAAATTAGACAAATCAAAGTGCATTAATTCGCATAGAGCTGAAAATTGGTACGAATGTTCGGAAAACTATTTTTATTTAAGGTCAAAGTTCGCAAATATCATTATTTTGTGTTTTTTAGCCGAACGGTAAGTTTTATGATAAAAATAGTTCAAACAAAATTGTAGATTACCTATGCAAATTATCTATAAAAAATGTCTCTACAATTTTTCTCCTAAACGTTACCGTTTCTGAGATATAATGGTTGAAAAAGTTGTATTCTCCATAATATGCACACGTTTCTTCGCCACCTGGGAGGTAGTGTACTTGGCGCGTTTTTTTTAACGTGGTGTTGCCGATAGGCTTATTCCACAATCTATTGTGATCCTGTTTAATTCAATACTACTCAAAATTATGTAAAAACTGGTACTATTGGAAACGATGAAAACCATGTGAATTCTAAAAAAAATTATTAAATTAACCGTTTCATTCATAATCATTTGATAATTCTGCTTCCACTTCTTCTTCTTGCTAGGTGGAAGTAAATAGTTCTAACAGCAATGTATCAGATGTCTCCTCACTGATATCGTAGGAATCCTCTTCTGATGTCGATTCAACATTGGAGCACGACTGACCTTGACAACTAGTACATGCTACAACTATTTTTATCATAAAACTTACCGTTCGGCTGAAAAACGAAAAACACATATTTGCGAACTTTGACCTTGAATAAAAATTTTTGCAAGTGTAGGATCGATGAGGAATTTTGACATTTCATTTATAATGGTGTTCCGAACATTCGTACCAATTTTCAGCTCTATGCGAATTTCTTTGTAAACCTACCCCTATTTTTTGGTCTAAATTGACCGGAAGAGTAGGTGAGATATTATTCTACTTGGTAAACTAACTGAAGTAACTGATATAAACATAACATGTCTTGATGGTATGATTCTCTTTTTGAACCATTTCTTACGAATCGAATGGCAGAAAGTTTAGCCGGCTCGTAGCGGTTCGTAGGCGCATGTAGGTTCAACGTAGCAGTGCTACGCGGTGTAGCATTGCTACTTTGCCAAGTCTACGTGTGCCTACAAACAAAACGTTTGGGAAACAAAATTACCTATAGATTTCCTTTATTTTTATTAGTCTTTTTTTTTTAATTTAGCTTCTGTACCCATACCTGACTATTAAAATGGCACATCGAGTTTGAAGAAAGAAAAAAAAAGTGGTGATTAAGTGTGCGTGTGTGTTTTTTGAGTTTAAAATGTTTTGTTTTGAAGGTGTCTTTTTAAAATTCGATATCGATATCAAAGGCCGTAATATCATAGGGCCTAAACACATAACCGAAATCGGCATTGGAAATTCTGGGGTTAAATATCCATTTTTATGCATTTCGGGCCGAAACACAACGCTGATTTCGGCGTTGCGGCGCCGCAACGCGGTTATGTGTTTCGGCCCATAGTCTCAATATTAAAATTGAATATATAATAACGTATCAATCTATAATACAACAACATTACGTTTTCTCTATTAAAATATTTATTTTTGCAGCAAATGTACGTGACGTCCCGAAGTAACCTCGTTCAGGCGTGCATGTTTCTCTTCGACTGCTTTATGGATGACTTCTACGACGAGAAATATCTGGAACAGATATCAGATCTTGATATCAGAGCTCAGCTTGAGGTAAACATGTCGCCCATTCTTGTGAAAATTAAATTGAGCATCCTAGTATTTAAAGTTCCAATATTTGATTGATCCAAGTTCAATTTTTTTTTTGCTCGACCCTCGCTACGCGCGCTTTCGTTTGATTTGTCATGGCGTCTCACGCCTTTCGGTTCACAATGGTATGAGCACGTTTCGGTTCGCTTTTGTTTTTATATGTGATTATATGAGATTCAAACGATACCACAGATTACAAAATAAAAATGCTCTCTTGAACTTTAAAATTAATATAATGCTAGCTAAAAATAGTATATAATTTATTTTTAAAGGTATTTGGCAAAACCAAATATTCTGATTATTATTTAGTCCTATATTTTGATTAATTAATATGGTACGTTTCAGGGTACATTCTTCTTCTCATGTATTTGGTCTATTGGAGCAACACTGGATGCTGAAGGCCGTCCTAAATTTGACATGCTTTTTAGGGGCCTGCTCGAAAAAGATTTTCCTGCTCCGGTAAAAATCCTTTTAAGGTTTCTGTCTGACTTGGCTGACAAATAAACAATTTATAATAAGTTTTTTCTTTTATAGATTAGGGTTATTCTAGACATGCCCAAAGAAATTAGCAAGCCAGACAAACAATACATTTTTACAATTCCAAGAGAGGGTTTGGTTTATGACTACAGATTTATTAAGGAAGTAAGTATGTTGTTTTTTGTTACAATATTTTTTATGAGTAACAATGCTAACGTGCCAATGTAGATACAAAAAGGGAGAAGTGTCTTATGTACACCCGGTTGGAACGGTGTTCAATATTTTTTTTAATTATCGATAGTCTTGCGTTTGACCTCTATCTCACTTGATAGTAAGCGATGATGTGATCTACGGTGAAGCACGCTTGCCTAATGTTGGCCGTTGGATTATTCATCTTTCAAAAAAATATGAAAAATCGATTGCTTTACGTTGCAATAAGCAATTCTAACTTCTTTATCATAATCTAAGGGTAAAGGTAAATGGAAACCTTGGGCCGACGACGTGCTGAGCGCGCCCCCCATCAGCCGGGACACTCCTCCGAACCAGATCCTAGTGACGACGCTGGACAGCGTCAGATACCTGGCGCTGTTCAAACTCTTGGTCATGCACCACAAGCTCGTCATGATGGTCGGCCCCACTGGTACTGGAAAATCCGCCTATATTATTGTGAGTTCCTGTAATTATATTTAGAATTGAATTGTACCGCTTAGGTGGTACAGTACCTGAGATAGCTCGTCGCTGACAGACATACCTGTCACATCGGGCTACCTCAGGCATCGTCTCAGATAAACGGTATAGTTAGGCCCTTGCCTGATGGCGCAATACAATTTAAATTGCGTCGATAGGCGCACGTGTTTTCTATGTTTAAATCGAGTGCGTATCGGTCAAATAGGCTATTTGACTAATTTTGGCAAGTTATACCTTACTACATAGTGAGTATACTACATTGATATTTCCGGGTGATCTACTATAATTATTATCAAGAAAAATCAATGTTAAAGTTTAAATTTCCTAAATCGCGCCAAAAGCGCTCAATCTGTAATGGCGCTGGTCATATGGCACGTGTGACGTCACACGCAAGTAAACAAGTCGATAACCGTAATAAAACAGTGCAGTTGAAGTGAATTTTATAATTTATCATCAAATTTATTGGAAAAAATGGTGTATAAATGGTGGCACTACACTCACTATCTTAATATATATATTTCTTGTGTGCGTGTGTATGTGACTGAACTCCTCCTAAACGACTGGACCGATTTTGATGAAATTTTTTGTGTGTGTTCGTGGAGATTCGAGAATGGTTTAGATTTACAAAAAAAATAAAAAAAAAATGGAAAATTAGGGTAGGGTAGGTAGGGTAGGGTAGGTAGGGTAGGGTAGGTAGGTAGGGTAGGGTAGGGTAGGTAGGGTAGATGCATATTAGGTGTTTTTATGGCAAAACAAAGTTTGCCGGGTCAGCTAGTGTACAAATAAGACTATAAATATTAACAACCTAAAATGAGATAATACAAAACTCTTGAAAGAGTTTTGTAAATAAGAAATAGGCCAAAGAAGGATCGATATATTCGATCTTTCTTTGGCCTATTTCTACACCCAAAATCATAAAACGCGAACTACAATCAGTCGAGACAGCTATGTTTTCTTGCGTGTGACATCACCAGAGTTGCAACCAATCACAGGGCGTTCTCGTCACAGATAAGATTTAAAAAAATATAATAATAAAGTTTTTTTGTGTAAGTTGCAAAAAATATACCTATTTTAGTTTAAAATAAAGTGAAATATGTTTTTTAAGCTGTTATCTAATAGAATGACCACAATTTGTAGTATATTTTCCATGTTGTCAAATAGCCTATCTATTGCGTCCATGTAAACATACTTGCAATTTCGATTAGTCAAAATCGCTTATCGATTTGGTATCAATCAAATTGCATCGCGTCATCAGACAAAGGCCTTAGGGACCCCGCAAGGCCCAGTGGCCGCAACGACCAGATTAACTAAAGAAACCATATGAACATCGCGCATTTGGTCTGTTTAGTTAATCTGGTCATTGCGGCCACTGGTCGTGGTCGTGGCCGCGTACTGCGTGAGGTCCCTTTGTGTTACGTCCGTTTAAAATTACACTTTATTACTTCTAAGACTTTAGGAATTAGCCAGCTTATGATGTATTGTGTCTCATCTCTGTTGCACTCTGCGCTATTTTTATTGATTATAATTTCGGTTTCTGGTTATATTGCTATTAGTAACCATCGTTCAATGCTAAAATGATAATTATTTTTAGGATTTCCTATTGAACAAAGCCGACACTAAAGTCTTTAAGGCTCTGATCATGGCCTTCTCGGCGCAAACCAATTGTAATCAAACTCAAGATATTATCATGGGGAAGATGGACAGGAGAAGAAAAGGTAAGGACATGAAGTCACTAAAAGGTCTTTTGAATAATTTTGGTACGCAAAGAATTCTTGCTGGCATCAGTACGAAGACATGCATGCTCAATTAAGCCAACTGTGCACTGCCACGTAGGATTTGCAGGAGGCTGCAAGAGCTTTTTGTGTGGCTCTCAGTGGACAGTGCTTCCAATATTTTCATACAAACCGAAATTAAGTTGTGTGTGTAAATGTGGCTAACATAGCCGTGGGTTGCTATGGACAAGCGCCTATATCTTACGGATCCTGCGTCCAAACGGTGTTTTTTTTTGGGCTTCCGTATCGCAAAAGGTAAAAAAGGAACCCTTATAAGATACTCTTGTCCGTGTGTCACCACCAATTTTCTCAGGAACTGAGCAAGTTGAAATTTATACCAGATACTGAAGTCCCTATTGGGTGTATAAAATCAAGGTCTTGAGTCAACACGATAAAAAGATATGGGTAAATTTAGATTTTCGTGAATACTTGTAAGTACCAAATTTACCTTAAAGGCCAACGCAGACCGGGACGGGACGGCAAGGGATTTAATTTTTTACCAATGGACATTCAAACGTATCGCAATAGAAATACGACATAAATTGCTATGCTTTAAAATGATGGCATTGAAAGACGCGCCACGGGCTCCCGCGGCTGGATGCCGTGCCGCCGTGGCGTACTGCGGTAGTCAACGACATGTCGAGGACGCCGGCGCTCGTTGTGCATACCGCGGGGTGAGGCGGGGATAGAGAAGTGGGGGGTGCGAGACTAAATTTGTATCGGGCAGCAGCAGCTGCGGAGGCATGCTATGTTGTGCGGCGGCACGCCGTGGCAAGGCGCTGGAATGCCGTGGTATGTAAGCGGCTAGTGTGCGCTGACTGACGGCAAAATCCCTTGCCATCCCGTCCCGGTCTGCGTTGGCCTTAATTTTCAATCTTTTTTTATTTTTCGGAATTTTCCCTTTACTCGTGCTGTAAGACCTTGCATTTTAACCAAAATTGAAAATTCTAGGTCAAACGGAAGTACCCTATAGGTTTTGGGTCGAAAACCTATATGGTAGTTCCCGTTGACCTAGTTACCTAATTATGTGGGTGAATGTAGCTGTTTGTACGGAACCCTCGGTGCGCAAGTCTGACTCGCAATTGACCGGTTTCTTTTTCAATTTAACTGGGGTATCATTCGTTCTTTTGCGGTAAACCAGCAAACTATATCGCTTATCAGGTGTGTTCGGGCCACCGATCGGCTGCTACGCGGTAGTGTTCGTGGACGACGTGTCTATGCCCCAGGCGGAGACCTACGGGGCCCAGCCCCCCATCGAGGTGCTGCGGCAGGGCATCGACCTGGGCCTCTGGTACGACCGGAAGACCAACGTCGCTATGCACCTCATTGATGTTCAGGTGAAAAACATTCATTTAAAATTGGCGACAAAAGAAAGAATGAAAGATAAATTATTTCGATCGTAGAGTTGATTTGGCTGTGCGCTCGTCTGATGATGAACCAAAAATAAGAATGATTTATTAGAAAAATATCTGTAAGGAATTGAGGACTGCAATGACAGATTCGACTCACTCACGCTCATAATTTGCTTCAAACATTTTCCTCATGAGCCAATTCTTCTAATTATAAACCGATTATGTACATTTTAATACCATTATCATTAAAATTGCAAAACTACATAAATTAGGAAATACGATAATTATTTTTGACGTTATATTTAGGAGAATTGACTTTCTGATATCCGACATTATTATATTTAGATTAAAAAAATATAATAATGTTTATTGGTACAGTATGTATGAATGAATATTTTGTCTTATCACGGTCTGAGTACTAAAACTAACATTTTAATTAAGAAAACCGTTCTTTACTTCGTTTGCTTTGCTACGAAATATAGTCGCTGCCTAATCAAATTACTATAATATGTACCTTCCTGATATGTTGCTTTTCAGTTCATGTGTGCTATGGGCAAGCCGACGCCGGGTGCAAAGATCATCACACCGAGGTTCTCGCGACACTTTGCCTTCTTCTGTATCGATGAGTTTGACGATGAAACTCTGCAGCTCATCTTCAGCAGGATCATGTTGTGGCATCTTGATACTAGGTATGTATGTATACTCTGGCTTTTAAACATAATCTTCACCGTTGACCATATCATCGCTTACCATCAGGTGAGATAGTGATTAAGCGCGAGCCTATCAATAATAATAATAAATAAATACAATCTTGTGGAACCGGAAGTGCCTTACTATAAGTATGTGCCCGACCCAGTTCTCGAAAATGGCAATTTCACGTTGTATTGGGATCGGTCTATCATCACTGACCTGACTATTGTTGCCAATAAGCCTGACATAGTGGTGATAGACCGACTAGAGCGTCGCGCAATGATTGTTGATATAGCGGTCCCCCATGAGGAGAACCTCGTGATGGCTGAGAGAGATAAGAAAAGCAAGTATCTTGATCTGGCTCGCGAGGTTGTCGACATGTGGGATGTGAATACAGCAATCATTGTGCCGATAGTCGTGACGGCCAATGGCATAATAGCCAAGAGCCTCGATGAACATCTGAGGAGGCTCTCGTTAGGCAGCTGGATCAAGGGCTTGATCCAGAAAGCGGTACTCCTGGACACGGCGCGTATAGTCAGGAGGTTCCTCTCTCAGGAGCCCTGACCACCGGTAGCTTGGACCCTGTTCCCGATACCGGTGGGCTACTATTTTTGTATTTTTAAATGTTTTTTGTTTTTCTTTTGTAAAATATTGTTTAAAAATATAAAAATATGTAAATTAAATTGAATAAATGGAATAATAATAAATAAATAATAAATATCCAGAGGAATAGCGAACCTGTAAGGATCGAGCGAGGAATATTCCAGGTTCCAGGCGATAGTTTGAGTCCACTTTGGTTTTGCGTAGCCCTGAATCCTCTAAGCAAGCTGCTGGAGAATACAGGGCTAGGCTATCGGTTGAAGAGAGGTGGTCAGGTTATATCTCATCTCCTTTACATGGATGACCTAAAGCTCTTTGCCCCCAGTAATCTTCAACTAATGGAGCTACTAAAGGTAACTGATACTTTTAGTAGCGCCATCAGGATGGAGTTTGGTGTGGACAAATGTGCGGTCATGCATGTAAAGCGAGGGGAGATTGTGGAATCCGTAGTAATTCAACTCGCGGATTCCATAAACCTGAGATCCCTCTCTCCAAACGAAACCTATAAGTATTTGGGTATGTCGGAAGCGTTAGGTATCAGCACTACTGACATGAAGCAATCGTTGAAGGAACGCTTCTTTGGCAGCCTGAAGAAGGTATTCAATAGCCTTCTTTCGGGCGGCAACAAGGTGCGTGCCTTCAACGGTTGGGTCATGCCGGTATTGATGTACTCTTTCGGCATACTCAATTGGACGCAATCGGAACTTGACGCCCTGGATAGGCGGGTCCGTACAATGCTGACTGCATATCGAATGCATCACCCACGATCGTCAGTCATGAGATTGTATATCCCGCGGAAGTGAGGTGGCCGAGGCTTTTTAAATGCGAAAAGCCTTCGCAACCGCGAGATATGCAATCGCAGGGAATATTTTCTAAACACCGACGTGGGTATGCATCGAGATGTAGTAGCAGTGGACAAGGGACTCACCCTGCTTTCCTTGGCGAATGAGAACTGGTGCAAGCCTGTAGTGCTTGACACTAACGACCGCAGGGAGGTATGGCAGAGTATGGCTCGACCAACACCTTAGGACGCTCACGCTAGGTGGCTGGACACGGCTCGTATTGTTAGGAGTTTCTTCTCTCTGGAGCTCTGACTGGAAGCTTGAACCCTGTTCCCAATACTGTTAAAAATATAGTATATAAGTAAGTTAATGAATAAAGGAAATATTAATAAAAAACAGCATTTAACGCGCTCACTGGCACATAGCAAGCAGCAAGCCTCCTCTCTGTGGGAGAGAACTGTCGGTAAACCACCACGTAGGCAGAGCGGTTTGGTAGATGTGTTATGTCTTCGTTTTTTAAATAAAAAATACATAATCTTGGTTATATTCATCTTAATACAATGTGTACTTTGGGGGAACAAAAATCTTACGATGCCTCTGCGATACTAGCGTGCAGTAAATTGCAGTTTCTAGGTTACCTAACCTACTAACCTGTTTCAGAGGCTTTTCAAAAGATTTCGACCCTTGTATCGAGGAGCTTGTGTTGGGAACATTGGAGGTATACAAGGAATGCAGGCTAAACCTGTTGCCCACGCCTTCCAAGTCCCACTACACGTTCAATCTGCGAGACTTCTCAAGAGTCATATTGGTAAGTAAAATATGAATAACATTTTGTTTTAACATTCCTTGTTTTCCAATAAATATGACCTTCCCTCGGAGAGATTGATTTTGATGCCTTATCTATACTAATATTATAAATAGGTAAAGTTTGTGAATTGTGAGTTTAGGGGGTAATCTTTGGATCTGCTGAACCAATTTTGAAAATTCTTTCACCAGTAGAAAGCTACATTATTCTTGAATGTCATACGCTATAATATATTTAAAAAAAAATGAGATCCTTATGAAAATTGCAATAATGTAACCCAAAGTTGCAAAATGTTGCATATTAAATTCATTCTTTGGCGTGCGCTGATTAAACTATTGATGATACATAAAAAATATGTACTACATGATTAGATAGGGTAGGTAGGGTTGGGTAGGTAGGGTAGGATAGGTAGGGTAGGGTAGGTACGTTGGGGTTGGGTAGGGTAGGTAGGGTAGGGTATGGTAGGTAGGGTAGAGTAGAGTAAGTAGGGTAGGGTAGAGTCGGGTAGGTATGGTAGGTGGGTAGAGTAGGTATGGTAGGTAGGTAGCAAATTGATAGGAGCAAAGATCCGGGGTTCAGCTAGTCTATACTAATATTATAAAGAGGAAAGATTTGTATTTTTGTATGTAATGATTAAAAACTACTGGACCTATTTCAAAAATACTATCACCGTTGCGTTGGGAAGCTACACTATCCCCGGGTGACATAGGCTACTTTGTATCCCTGTATTCCCACGGGAACGGGAAATACGCGGGTGAAATCGCGAGGCGTCCGTTAGTATATTTTTTTTTTGTAAAAACGGTGACATACATAATTATTTTACTAGAAATAGGGAACAATTAGTTCATCCAGGTTTCAGGCTGGCTAAAGTAGCCTCATCTTTTATGGGGCACTGTATAAAATGTTACTATAAAATACCTCCCTACTACTATTCTACAACTGAATGATACGAAATTTAAATCTTGTATAAAACGCACACTATACAAGCAGGCATATTATATAAGTTGTGGGATTATATCGCTGATAAAAATAGTTGGCTCAATGCTAATCCTGCTCCACAACCACTATGGCGCAATAATAATTGATAAGCATAACATCATTGTTGGACCTGCTGAAGACTGTATGAATATATTTGATTTGTATAAAATCCATTTATTTTTGTATTATATATCAGCACATGTGTGAGTACTATGTATCAACTGTAAATCTATCATTTACTGTACAGCCGGGCGAGCACGGACTCTATGATAGGCTTGAGTAACGCATTTTATCACGGTTTTTGCTCTCAGTTGCAATTGATCATGTATTGTACCTATTATGTCGTTTGTTGACATGAATGTGCCCTGGCAGTTAAGAGTGAATCATGCTCTCTCAAATGTCTCTCTGATGGTGACACATGTGTTGGATCATTCGGTTCCTTTCATGATGGTTGAGCTGAGTGGTGCCAATCCATGCGTCATGTTCGTGAACGGGCGCCATCAGTTGGAATGGGTCATAACTTGGTTGGCTCGGTCTGTTTTTAATTAATTATTGTATTTTGAGGTTGTTTATTTTACTCTAGACGCTCTTACGTATACGTCTTTTTTACATCGTTCTCACATATATGTATTTTACAAGAATGATGTTACCAAATACTTGTAATGAAAACTTATTGATGGAACATAGTGTCCGTGGAGTTTCTTGCATGTTATTCTCCATAGAGACCTACTCGCACGCTTGCGAATGTGCAACAAGCTTCATTAACCCCCGACGGAAAAAGAGCTGTGTTATAAGTTTGACGTGTGTTGCGGTGTATCTGTGTGTCTGTTTGTGGCATCATAGCGCCTAAACGGATGAACCGATTTTCATTTAGGTTTTTTGGTTGAATGGTGACTTTGTCGAGAGTTTTCTTTAGCTATGTTTGAATAAAATCGGTTTAGCCGTTCAAAAGTTATTCGCATTTTACTTTTTGAATCTGGATTATATTTAGATTTATATTAGATCATCATCTGCCTAGCCTTTTTCCCAATTATTGTTGGGCTCCAGTCTTACCGTACTCAGCTGAGTACCAGTGTTTTACGTGGAGCGAATGCCTATCTGACCTCCACAACCCATTAACTGGGTAACACGATACCCCTTGGCAAGACTGGTGTCAGATCTCAGGCTTCTGACTACCCGTAACGACTGTCAAAGATCTTCAAATGACAGCCGGGACCAACGGCTTAACGTGCTTTCCGAGGCACGGAGGAAACTCGGTATGTTGAAATGGTCACCCATCCACGGACCGACCTCGTCAAGCGTTGCTTAACCTTGAAGATCGACCCGTGCGGCTGTTATTACTTAGCCACGAGCTCCTCCCTCCTCGAGCGATTTAGATTTATATTTGATATCGTGTCATTATTACGTGTTTCGATAGATTGTCGATTGAAGCGTGTCTGCTACTAGGTATATTATATGTAGTTTAAAGAGCTTGAAAATTAAAATTAAAATCGAGGGTTTTTTAAATTTGTAATTTTATCTTGTTTTTGTTTTTTTTTTGCTAACAATGTTTTTATTACAAATGTAAATTCTGTTATTTTCGTCTCTTGCTAAGAAATTGGAAATAATAAATTTGAATTTATTTAAGGCAACTTGTAGAATAGAAAACATTTCATGATTAATTTTTTTTTTATCTCGTGTCATTGATTCTTTCATAATAATGAGATTTTTCAATAAAATGGCTTAGACATTGCTTAATTGTTTAATTTTGTTGTTATAGTACCTAAGAAAAGTTTGGCATAAGGTTAGTGCTAAAGTTTGGAAAAAAATTGGAAGTTCTTTAGAAACTCTATCACAATAATTTAAAGCGTTCTGTTATTAGAGATCGTATTTACGTATGCAACTTGTTATTAACTCAAATATTCCCAGGGTATTCTGCTCTCCGTGCCCGAGGTGACTCCAGACCTGCAGTCCATGAAGCGGCTGTGGGTGCACGAGTGCCTGCGCGTGTTCAGCGACCGCCTGGTGGAGGACGCGGACCGCCAGTGGTTCGTGACCTGCCTCCGCAATGCCACCATCAACAACCTCAACGACGACTTTGACGGAATGCTCAGCAGACTCGTCTCCAAAGCAGGCGAAGTGAGATAGATTTATTTATTTTATAATTAATGTACACACAGTATAATAAATAGAGAAAACACTTCAACACCATAGAGTACAAAGGTAGGTACTACTTATTTCTTAAGAAATTTATACCAGCTCACCCGCGAAAAGAAAAAGACCGGCCAAGTGCGAGTCGGCCTCGCGCACAAAGGGTTCGGTAACATTATCGCACAAAACGGCAATAATATCACGTTTGTTATATGGGAGGTCCACTTACATATTTATTTTATTCTGTTTTTAGTATTTGTTGTTATAGCAGCAACAGAAATGCATCATCTGTGCAAATTTTAACTGTCTAGCTATCACGGTTCATGAGATACAGCCTGGTGACAGACAGACAGACGGATAGTGGAGTCTTAGTAATAGTGCCCCATTTTTACCCTTTGAGTACGGAACCATACAATTCAAAAGGAATGTAGAGAGTAGTGTATGAGAATAGGAAGAGAAGAAATTTGTACGAGACTAACCAAAGATATAAAAACATACACATAAGTGCAAGTGATATATACGTAAAACTTACTTTAGATAGAAGTTACTTTATTGTACACTAAAATTTTTCTTCCGATCGTGATCCGCAACGTAATTAAACTTCATGCAAGTTGCTTGTAGGTGGGAATGCGGCTTTACATTACTGCTATTTCAATGGGTATAATGACGATATAATCACTGACATCAATATATCAGATATTCGCTGTCTTGTAGGTGCACCTACAAACTAATGTCATGACATCACACAAATCCTGCATCACGCAAGCATAGTTTTCGGCGCGCTTTGAACGTATCCAACATTCCGACATCAACCGTTGGGCAGTTGCCCAGACACAACACCCGTCTGGTCGAGAATCCTTACTTTTCTATGGAGGTTTGTGGAACTTTACACCCTCTGCCGCATACCTCCAAAGTCATTTTGGAATTTTGTATTAGAGTGCAGTGGTCGCATTCAGCCGTTCGTCATGTCTCGATTGTCATTATTATTGCGTAGCTTCGCTTTTACCTGTACGGACACTTTTCCTTCCAAATAGCGTATGGCGAGGGCAAATCTAACTGAAGCTTTCTTCAAATGCCTGAAGGAAGGATTTCGGAAATAGTTTAATTGATTATGATCTTATAATTGATTTTTCAACAGAGAATAAACGATCTTCATCTCCGAAGACTGATTTACTGTGATTTCGCGAATCCGAAAGCGGACACCCGCTTCTACATGGAGACTTCAAATATGGAACACTTGAATGCAACTGTCGACGCCTTCCTCGTCGAGTTCAACAACATGACCAAGAAACCTATGAACCTTGTGCTCTTCACGTAAGATAGAAACATCGAACTGCATCTATATAATCCGTCTATAATGTTCCTTATGCTGGGAGTAACGTAAAACTAGATTGTATTATTTTGGGAAAAAAAATCCAGAACCAGCCTTCTTCAAATTTTATTAATAAAATGCTCTAAGGTTGGGAGACTGCGATGTTCCACACTACCATCAGAGTTATCCTAAAAATCTTACTACTATTATAAACGTGTTTGTGAGGATGGCTGGATGGATGTAGGTTACTCTCTTACGCAAAAACTACTGAACGGATTTTGATGAAACTTTACAGAAATATAGCATCAAAATAACACATAGGCTATCTGTACCAGTATTATAAAGAGGAAAGATTTTTTGTTTGTTTGTACCAAATAGGCTCCGAAACTACTGGACCGATTCAAAAAATTGTTTCACCTATGGAACACTACATTACTCCCGAGTAACATAAGCTATAATTTATTTAAAAAAATTAGAGATCCTTATGAAAATTGCAATAATGTAACCCAAAGTAGCAAAATGTTGCCTATTAAATTCATTATTTGGCGTGCGCTGAGAAAACTATTGATAATACATAAAAATAATGTACTACATGATTAAAGTACTCATTATTAACTCCAAAAAAGTCTGCGAAAGAATCTAATATCTCACTGTCGTAATTAAGTCTCAATAGCAGCTTTTGTCTTCTTAAATTTAATTAGATCGCCGGTAGAAACAAAAGTTGGTTACATTCGTATTGTAGTATTAATTCTTATTCAAATAAATAGTTTAACAAATTGGTAGGTAGGTAGGTAGGGTAGGATAAGGTAGGGTAGATAGGTTGATCGGTAGGGCAGGTTGGTAGGTAGCTAAGGTAGGTGGGTAGTGGGTAGGTAGGTAGGGTAGATAGATTGGTGGTATGTAGATAGATAGCCAGTTGACGGGAGCGATGCCGCGGGGGTCAGCTAGTAATTTATAAAGATATTGGGCGAAGTACAAATATGCATAAAGGACAATATGAGAGCAGATATTTTTATTCTTTGAGCAGGCTCTATTGTGTATAAGTTGAACAGAAGGTTTTGTTGTGTACAGGTTCGCGATAGAACACGTGTCGCGCATCTGCCGCGTGCTGACGCAGCCGCGCTCGCACGCTCTGCTGGTGGGGCTGGGCGGCTCGGGCCGGCAGTCGCTCACCCGCCTCGCCGCGCACATCAACGAGTACGACCTCTTCCAGGTCAGCACCATCGTCATCATCGTTTCAGGCGAAATACACTTTTGACAACACTTCAAATACGAACCACGTGGGCGCTGTTTGATCATAGAAATCCGCCTCGTGACAATTATGGCAATAGCTGTGACAGCCGAAACTTGCCCTCAGCTGTGCCCTCAGTGCATCTCGTTATTGTAAGTTGATTCGCTAACAATAACAAACAACCTTATTATTACTACACAGGTGGAGATGAGTCGAACGTACGGCAAGACCGAGTGGCGAGAGGACTTGAAGACGTTGCTTCGTAAGTCAAGCACGCCAGAGCTGATGATGGTGTTCTTATTCATCGAGTCACAGGTAACAAATAACGATTTAATATGAACTCAAATAAAATACAACTCTTTCGTATTTCCATAATATCTTTTGTTCATCTGGAATCTGGTTTAAGTCCCAAGTCCGTAGTTTTAAGACTAAAACTATGAGTATCTGCCGAAACTATGGGGTTATTCGGGGAATGCAAGCGTAATTTTATCATAATTTGTTATAGTAAGTTCTGAATGATTTAGATTAAAGAAGAAGGATTTCTGGAAGACATCAACAATATGCTGAACTCTGGTGAAGTACCTAATTTATTTACTGCGGATGAGAAAGCAGAACTGTGTGAGAAAATGAGAGTTGTAAGTACCATCACTACTTCTTTTCGTGTTAATTTGAATCAAACTTTTTCCGACCAGTGTTCGGTAGCGACTTATTAGAATTACTGCCTCATAAAGTTGTAGTTCGTTTAACTGGAAATAATAACTAATGGTAACAAAGATTTGTACATAGACTTAAATGTTCGTTTCTGCTTGTTCAGATCGACCGTCAGCGCGACAAGTCTCTGCAGACGGACGGGAGTCCGACGGCGCTGTACGCATACTTCGTGTCCATAGTGCGCGACCAGCTGCACATCGTGTTGGCTATGTCGCCCGCTGGCACCTCGCTGCGCACGCGCATCCGCAAGTTCCCCTCGCTAGTCAACTGCTGCACCATCGACTGGTTCCAAGTACAACTCTCTCATATGCCTCTTCAATCGACACTCATCTGAATAGCCAGATAGTACCAGTATCACCTGGATGGGAGTCAGAATGCACCTTTCTAAGATTTGCTAGTCAATTGTGCACCATAAATTAGTTCCGTCTCATTAGTTTAAAAGCCAGATGGTACCAACGGGATGGAAATCCCATAATTATCCACCTTTTGATAGTCAACTGTTTCACTATCGATTGATTCCAAGTGAGTCCCTTCTTCGTTATCATCAATATCAATCTCTTCAATCGTCCGTCATTTAACACGACCCTCGGCTACCCTAATAAAGCTACTACTATCTTTAATCATGACATGAGCTTCTTGTAGGTATAGCTCGTGCCTACATGACTACAGAAGAATTGTACAATATATTTCTTCAATCACCAGGAATGGCCACCAGACGCGTTGCTGGCTGTGGCGACACGGTTCCTGAAAGATATAGAGCTGACGGACCTAGAGCGAGACACAGCCATCAAGCTGTGCCAGGTGTTCCACTGCGACACGCAGGAGCTCACGCGGCAGTTCCTGCGCCGCCTCAAGAGATACAACTACGTCACGCCCACCGCCTACTTGGAACTCATCAGCATGTTCAAGAGCTTACTTAATAAGAAAAGATTGTGAGTTTACTACTTTTGCTTTGTTTAAGTCGTAACCATCGGTATCTGAATGTTTTGATCAAAAAATTATAGACATTTTCTGGTTACAGAAATGTTGGCAGTTTATTGAGGTTTTGTGGTTGGTCGACCAAATTCTAGTCAACCTAACATCAATCATACACGGTGGTTTAATATTTTACAACATGGTTTTCTTTTTTATTACTTATTATTTTTTATTAGTTTTATTAATCGCCCCAGTTGGCAGTGCATATGGTATTATACAAAGGAGCAATGAACAAATCCTTGAACAAATCCTTTTACCCGATCAGGGAATTGACGACAGCAGAGAAGCGCTACATAACTGGACTGGACCAACTCGCAATCGCAGCTAAATCAGTATCAGCGCTACAGGAAGCTTTAGAAATCCTGCAGCCCAAACTGGCTGCTGGTGCTAAAGCGGTGGCTGAGACCACTGCCATCGTGGAGAAGGAGAAGGAGGGAGTCGCTCTTGTGGAGGCTGAAGTCCTTGTGGACCAGAGTGCGGCTGAAGAGCAGGCAAGTGAACATTATACAGCTTATGTATATTTAACCTCCGACGGAAAAAGAGAGGTGTTATAAATTTGACGTGTGTGCCTTTGTGTTTGTGCATTTGTGTATCTGTATGTGGCATCATAGCTATGATCCACAAAAAGCTAAATCATTATCGGTTCATCCGTTTAGGAGCTCCTAAGCGGATGAACCTATAATGACTTAGTTTTTTTATTGTTTGAAAGGTGATATTATCGGAGTGTTCTTAGCTATGTTTGATGAAAATTAGTTCAGCTGTTCAAAAGATATGGGCGTTTTACTGTTTGAATCGGGGTATTTGCGCAAGACATCGTATCGGGGGCTGTTAAATTTTATTTTTAATTGTTTCTTGTTGTGTTATCCTCTTACATTATTTAAAAACAAAATACCTACATATGCCTTTCTGCCTACACCCTTGGGAAAAAGGCGTGAGTTTATGTATGTATCTTTAAAGTACGATACGATACGATCGTAATACGATACGATACTACGACGATAATACGTTAGCGATAAAACATAAAAACTGTGTTAGTAATATTTTAGAAAATGTGCGGGGTTATAGCATATTACTGCAGCGGCCAGCAAAAGAGGCATTGATGGACGAACATGTAAATGTGGGCCGAGTCGAAGCCGAGGCACACATACGTAAGTCCGCTTGTATAGTACTTTTCTCAAATAATGCGCGGAAATCGTCGGTGCTCCATGGACCAATTGAAATCTGTCCAATTGGTATATGGGGAAAATTACATGTTTCCATCGTCCAATTGCCAGCTGGGCTATGGAGAATTGAGAAATGTTCCGCTGCCTAATTTAATAATATAGTAAAGCTTTGTCCATAAGTATTAAAAAAAATATATCATAAACAATTTTTGAAACCGCTTCATAATCATTTATTGAATAATTACGACTTAACAAATAAAAAAAAAGTAGTAAAACATATGCAGATGGGACAAACTGTATGTAATACTCTGCGACAATAACGAGAAACGGAAAAAAATGAATGAACCAAAAAAAAACATTGACACCATATTGACACATAAGTTTTCTGTAAAGTGGCCATTTCAAAAAGTTTACATACTTTTCTATCTTTTCTTTTCTTTTCATTGAAGATTCTATTATAATTAACTATAATTAGGTAACCTTATATTGTATTTATTCATTTATATTTTTGAATTCATTTTGATGTTTACAAAAAAATATAACAAAGGCTTCTTTGAACCCAAAGTATAAGAAACTGGTGTGAACTCAGGGTTATAATGTGATAATGGAACATAGTTTTGGTTTACGTCCAGTATGCTCCATAGCCCAGTTGATAATTGGACGATGGAAACATGCAATTTCCCGGAGCACCGACGGCGGAAATTAAAACTAAGTAGTACCTAGAACTCATTTTGTCAAAATCAATGACGAACAACAATATTTTTCTCGCGGTAAAGTGTTCTATTGTTTTTTTCTTCAGTAAACAGCGTTCTATTTGCAAGCCAGTTCGAAATTTAAATAAAACCTTCGATAAGTTACCTCCTTGGTTGCCATGTTTCGGAGTAAAAGATCGTTCCATTTTTAAATAACTCGACAGATATGGATATTCATACAACTTTTGCCGGCTGCTGGCAACCAAGGAGGTAACTTATCAATGGTTTTATTTAAATTTCGAACTGGCTTGCAAATAGAAAGCCATTTATTGAAAAAAAAACAAAATAACACTTTAACACGGGGGAAAATTATTGTTGTTCGTTGTTCGTCATTGATTTTGAAAAGTAATTGTGTTTGACAAAACGAGTTCTAGGTACTAATTAGTTTTGATTGCCGTGCATTATTTGAGAAAAGTACTATACAAGCCTTGGCCACAACTAAACTAACTAGATTGATGGACTTACGTATGTGTACCTCGGCTTGCCTCGGTCCACATTAACACGTTCGTCCATCAATGCCTCTTGTGCTGGCCGCGGCAGTAATGTACTATTTTTATATTGCTCCGTTATCCAGCCATCTAACTGTCACTGAAAACCAGCACTGTGGCTATGGATGAGCGTTGGCCATTTCGCGAGCATGTGACATATATTTTTACTATTTGTGTAACTTTTTCTTCTTGTATTTTTTTTTTCACAAACAAATGATATACTTAAAATAGTTATTTATACTACAAGTGCGGAAGGTAGGTAATTTCCGATGAGTGGCATTTTTATTCACGAGCGAGAGAAGCGAGTGAGTGGATAAATCGACACGAGTCGGAAATCATCTTACGTACGTGTATCATACAACATTTTACTATGCATTGTGCGAGGAAATAAAAAACAATATCTGAACCAAGCAAAAATTAATAAAATGGCGGGCTTATTCAAGCGCGCTCAGCATAACCACAGATTAACTAAAAGTTCCTCGGGCATATCTACTGCGCATGTGCAAATAGCTGTCACGTCGTAACGCAAAAAGGCACGAGTAAATTATACGTTCTGCCAAACATATTTAATGAATATTTAAAATTAATAATTTATTTATCAATATCTAAATCTAGATTAATTAAAAATGCCTGTTCGAGTTTTAACCGAACACACAGCGAAAATGCATAATTGCATCGAAAGCAAGTATGCACATTCGCTCAATTACCAAAATGTGGGCCAGTTCGCGTTTAGATCTCGTCAGAGACACCACGTACTCATAACCAAAACCATAACCATTTTACCATTAATTTAGTTACATAGTTTACCATACTTTAGTATTTCATGTATCTAAGTGTTATATAGTGTTTCAATATAGTTGTTTCTCTTATAATCCAAGACTTTAACTTTTACCATATCCTATCATTACAAGAAAGGAGTGTTAGGTAACCATAGCACCAAGCACTACTTTCTACAATGCCTTTAATGAAGTATTAGTTTTATTTTACCTTTTATATGAATGATAATCTGTACTTAACTAATTTGTAAAACATTTCTCAAATAATAAAAGCTGTATGCGTCGGGCTGACGTTGGCGTTAAAAATTAAAAAAGTACAGAAAAGTAAAAAGTACTAGTGAAAAAAAGTGACACTTTCCGCACAGTTTGGCTGCTTGCCAAATGCATTGTAAAATAATTTATGTCCTAATAACCGTTTTGTTACGTACACAGGCGCAAGCGGCCCAAGCCATCAAAGACGAGTGTGATGCTGACTTGGCGGAGGCTATGCCGATCCTCAACGCAGCCTTATCCGCGCTGGATACTCTCACTCCTCAGGACATTACTTTCATCAAGACCATGAAGAGTCCTCCCAGAGGCATCCGAATTGTCATGGAGGCTATTTGTATACTAAAGGTATATTCACCAAGTGATTGGTTTATTTTATACTTATTTATTTTTATATGCTTTAATATTGTACATTATAAAATGTATTAATAAAAAAGAAACTTAAATCTAATTCACATACAATGGGCGGCTTTATCGCATTTTGCGATCTCTTCCAGGCAACCTAGTATCAACAGTAATTGCCTGGACATGAAATGGGGCGGTCATTGGTAACTAAATCAAAAAATTCAAATTGAATACTATTAATAAATAATAATAAAAATATGTTTATTTCTCACCACAGTATTACACAATAGATCATTTAGAATGTTATAACAAGCTTATTACTATTGTGGGAGACTGGTGCCTAAACTAGACTGCAAGCCTGTGTTTCAGGACACCAGTACTCCGCCCTTAAGGTTACACTAGTCGATCATTCTTCCATACAAACGTATTCTGGCGATTACTCCACTATTTGACGATGTACGTTCAAAATAAAAAAATATATCAATTTGTCTCATCATTGCCCTGTATGGAAAAAATAAGTAAAAATTAAATTATTTGAAAATTATGAGCGTCCAAAGTTCCTTATTCCAACACTAATTTTAACGCATCTTTGGGCGAAAATTAATACCCTAAGAAGAAGGAAACTTGCAAAACAGCCACCATACAGGAATAGATTAGTAGTTCTCTTCATCATTTTGAACAATGAAAATGAAATCACACTCTTCTTGGTCGCGTTCTTCATTACTGAAGGTCGTGTCCCTGAAAGGCCCTCGTGGCTTTATGTACGATGTTCTTCCAATTCAGTCGGTTCTCAGCTTCTCTCAGGGCGGCTGTAACAGAGAGTCCAGTGAGGGCGGTTACCTGGTCTGACCAGCGGTTAGGTGACCGGCCGCGAGGTCTTTTTCCATCCACCTTGCCCATTACCACCAATTTCTCGAGATTGTCTGGTTCCCGACGGGCAATGTGACCAAAGTAGCTGAGAATCCTTTGGTAGCAGAGCGTGGTTAGTCTGTCTTTTATGCCTAGTTGATCAAGGATAGATTTGTTCGTTCTCTTGGCGGTCCATGGTATGCTGAGCATTCTTCGCCAACACCACATCTCAAAAGCTTCTATCTTTTTCCGTTCTATTGCCCGAATCGTCCACGACTCCGATCCATATAGGAATATTGAGAAAACCAGTGTCCGGACTAGTCTCATCTTGGTGACATTGGAGACCTTTCTGTCCTGCCAAATACGTGTCAGCTTACTCATCGCAGCTTTGGCCATTTGAGTCCTTCTCCTGATCTCTCTTTCGCTTCCTCCCTGGGCAGTTAGTAACGATCCGAGGTATATAAATTCGCTGACAAATTCTAGGTCCGCAAGTTCAATTCTAGGTCAACACGCCGATATTAATGTGTTTCATCGATTACTCGAAGGCATTTGATTGCGTCAGATGGGACTGCCTGTGGACCATATTACAAGAGATGGGCGTACCTCAACACCTAGTCTCCTTGATTGCTAATCTGTACCAAGACGGGGTATCCATGGTAAGGGTTAATGACGTCATCTCAGGCCCTTTCAAGCCAGAAAAAGGAGTAAGACAGGGGTGTATTCTTTCTCCTATTCTCTTTAATATATATGGTGAATACATAATGAGGAAAGCCTTAGAAGAATGGGAGGGAGGCGTATCTGTGGGGGGAATAAAGATCAGCAACCTGAGATATGCGGATGACACTACACTCTTTGCAGCTTCAGAAAAGGAGCTAGCTGATCTATTTCGCAGAGTAGAATATGAGAGTGGACTGGTTGGACTCACCATTAATAAGTCGAAGACAAAAGTCATGCTTATCGACAGAACCGGTCAACTCTCTAGAACGAATGAAACCCTTGTTCGCTTTAGGACAGATTCGCTTTAAGACAGATTCGCTTTACGACAGATTCGCTTTACGGCAGATTCTCTTTACGGCAGAAATAGTACAGTCGTGTTGAAATAGACTCCACGTAATTTGCCTGGATATATATGTATATTGTCAAGCATAGAAAACTCCTTTATTTTTCAACTTGTAGAGATGAACCTCAGTCTTGTGGATATTTTTTTTTCTGATTTGACTATGGGAGAAAGAAGAAAATTTTGCTTTTTAGAACACCATTAGTGAAGACCAAATTTCAAAACTAGAAATGCTATTACGGTGACGGTACCTTCAAAGTTTTTCCCAGGATCTTTTTATCAAATAATACACGTTACATAATAATGCTTCACGAAACGATGTTACCGTAAATTTTGTACCCTTTATTTATATACTCTTACCTAACAAAACACAAACTACTTACGAAAGACTGTTTACTATGTGGCGGGCTCAGTTTTCATTAAATAAAGAGCAGTATAGATTTGATTAAAGAATTAGAGTTATATCCCAAAACATTATATGATCTGTGCCAAAACCCAATGATAAATTTACCAGTTTCTTCTACCACTATTGGAAAGCGCTCTCAAAAAAAAAAGCCGAAATCTCTGAAGAAAGTCGACGGTCTCAACGTATTACACAAATGTATATGTAATTGGCATTGTTACCACAAATTTTGATCCCTGAAGGTATCTTAGTTATTCAAGAATCAGTGAATGATTCTGAAAAATATTCAGTGTTCAGGGACTATTATTTTTTCAAAGCAATGGATGAGATTAATTACTACTGATACATTTAGTTGCTACAAAGAAGTATTCGGAACGAATAACCCAGAGAAATATTTAAAAATTGTCATGAAACTAAATTTCAGTTCTGGTATGTGTAGAACGCTTGTGCAGGCTGAATATAAGAAACCTAAGTAAGGTACCTAAGTATCGTAAGATAAGTAATAAAAAGCTATTTTGTTACTTGTTTTATTAATATGTTTTACAGATTTAGATATGTCAAGTTCACTGTACTTCTGCCGTAAAGCGAATCTGTCATAAAGCGAATCTGTCGTAAACCGAATCTGTCTTAAAGCGAATCTGTCCTAATGCGAACAAGGGGAATGAAATCACACAAAGTATTCGATAAACTGAGTTTATTCCAATAGACACAAGTCACAGTTACAATCTTGCTTACTAATATTACGGATCAACAGTGATTCTACGACCTTTTAGCTCTAAGGCGGTCAGTACTCAACTGCCATATTCTGCTGTCCCCACCACGCAAGTGGTTAGAAAAAGCGTAGTTGTTCTTGATTTGCCGCCAGGGGCGTGCTTGTGATTTGTTTTGACGTCCGTACGACATATATTTGTAAACCCGACATATATTTGTATTAACTTATTAAATGCTGCTTGATACACTAACATGTGAAATAGACAAAACATGTTATTCTATTTTTATGTTTTTCCGCTTTGCTAAAGGATGACCCGGTAAGTGAATAAAACTTTCGTTGCATGATGTTGTCTACGAATCTGTACGGTGTCGGCGATGCTTTCCGAAGTATAAATTGTCCAATTTCTTAATCCTTCATATTCTTATTTTTCCGAATTCTTATTTTTACATATTCCAAATTTTTAATATTCAGTTATTTACACTTTCTCATTATTACATTTTCCATTTTATTCCACATTCTGTATTTTCCTCATTTAAGTACAATCACAATAAAAACTTTGTAACAGATTAGTATAGTCTGTTTCTAATATGTTCCACACACAATTCATCTCGTGGATGACCAAATTCGCTTTGATTTGTGGAGTTGTTCTAGTGAACGCCATAGGACAAGAGGACGATTGAGAGGCTTGGCACTTCCTTTTAAATAAAAAGGTAGGCAGAAGTAATTTATTTATTCTTTTTCATACATTTTCTGAAAAAAGAGGCATCATATTTTTTTTAATAGACTATATTGTCCCACTGCTGGGCAAATATTATGAAAAGATAATTAAAAATTGCCAAATACATATGGAGCAAAGCCATTGATGATTTATTAAAAAACGCAATATAGCCTGAAGAATGTTTAAAGAAATTATATTATAACACGTTGGTTCAAGTAACAGTACTGATACGTGAACCACAGAACTTCTTTAAAAAAAACAGGTTCCTATTTATTTCAGAAAATGTTCGAAATGGAATGAATGGTTTTCACCCATCTTTTTATACATGTACATCGTAGTATTTAGTTCTTTTTTTTCCTCCTCATTTTGCTCTAGACCTCTTTCTTTTACTTTCTTTGATTTACTGGCTGAAATAAGTGGTTTTGATTTTAAGTTTTTTTAACTTATGACAGTCGCGTTTATTTTCCTTTTTATATCGAACTGTACTCATTCGGAAAATTTGGTGTTAGGACAAAAAACAATTAGGAAACCTAGGAATTCGGAAATATAAGAATTTGAAAAAATAATAATTAGGAAAAATAATGTTACGTAATTTAAAGAATTCGTAAAATAAATAATATGGGAAATCGCGAATTTGGATTTTGGCGCTGACACCATCTGTACATATACATACATTTCTCATGCATGCTGGTTTGTTGCTTCTGCAGAATTTGCTTATTCCTTGTGGTGTATAGGTATATTCCAAATCACTGTGTTATGTCAAGCTTATATCTACAGATATTTTCATCATTTTGAACAATGTAACACCTAATTCACCGAAAATAGTTTTGTGATGTGTTGGCTCTTTTCTCTCAAACAACTAACTCATATCAATATAGGATGTGAAGCCAGACAAGGTCCCGAACCCGTCTGGCGTTGGCACAATCGAGGACTATTGGGGACCGTCGAAGAAGATCCTGAGCGATATCAAATTCCTGGAGTCCCTGCAGAACTATGACAAGGACAACATCCCTCCTGCTGTGATGAAGAAGTTGATGTCCACCGTCATGCAGGATGAGGGCTTCGTGCCGGAGAAGATCAAGACTGTGTCTGTGGCGGCAGAGGGTAAGTCACTACTGAGGTGACCCCGGGTTTTTGAATTGAGAATTTGTGG
The DNA here is from genome assembly GCA_945859665.1 of Anorthoa munda. Lineage (NCBI taxonomy): Eukaryota > Metazoa > Arthropoda > Insecta > Lepidoptera > Noctuidae > Anorthoa > Anorthoa munda. The sequence goes on along the minus strand of OX243897.1, from coordinate 40,442,620 downwards.
TTAAGAACGTGTCAAACTAATTAAATGTCATCAATTCTTCACTCAGAAACCGGAGGTACGAATAGAGAAGAAGAGAGAGTGGATCATTTTGAATTTAAGTGCATGATACACGATTTACAAAAATATATTCTATTTTCAATATTCTTTGATTTTGAGTTATAAAACATAAATATGTTAACACAAAAAGATAAATATGTTATGGACCAAGTAATTAATACGGCATTATGCATAATACCCAGACAATTTGGAAAATGCTTAATATGCTATATGCTATAAACTATTGAAATAATTCAATTGTCCGGGCTTTCTGAATAATGCCCATCACTTAAAATATTGGGCTGGGTAATAAAAAAAATAGTGTGTTTTATAAGTTATTTTAATGTTGACATTGATTTTCGTATAATTATAATAGGTAAGTACGATTACTATTTAAGCAACAAAGTCGTCGGAGCAACTATTTTTGTCTGCAGGGTCTAAAGTAAGCTCCCGAGCTCGCTTCGCTCGCTTTAGGACTAATTCATTGACCATAATTATAGAAATTCCCAACTTTTACGTAGCAATATTCATAATGACCAGACAATGTGATAAATATAGAAGTTTAAATCAGTATTCATTACATTGCCCGATTTGACTTTGCTTGGTTCATAATACCCGGGCATTATACATAGTGCCCTGATTAATCACTTGGTCCATGACAATTACACCTAATGGAGCAAGTACTACACTTGGCAAAATCCAAAATAAAATATATCGCCATACAGGTATGTGCAAATGGGTGATTGCGATGACGAAATACGACAAAGTGGCAAAGGTGGTCGCGCCCAAGAAGCAAAGGTTGGCGGCCGCACAGGCAGTCTACGACAAAGCCAGCGCCGCCCTCGCTGTCAAGCAGGCTCAGCTCGCCGAGGTCAGAAAACATATCAACAATACATCCATCCATCATCAAGCTTGTTAAGAGGAAATGTGGTCACAGACATCCAACTGAATATCCTAAGTAAAACCAGCCAAGTGCGAGTCGGACTCGCGCACGAAGGGTTCCGTACCATTATCGCAAAAAACGGCAAAAAAATCACGTTTTTTGTATGGGAGGCCCCACTTAAGTATTTATTTTATTCTATTTTTAGTATTAGTTAGTGTTAGTTATAGCGGCAACAGAAATACATCATCTGTGAAAATTTCAACTGTCTTACTATCATGGTTCATGAGATACAGCCTGGTGACAGACAGACAGACAGACGGACCGCGAAGTCTCAGTAATAGGGTCCCGTTTTTACCCTTTGGGTACGGAACCCTAAAAAGACATAATTCGGTTTGGCTCTCGCCTATTTCCTCCTCCAATATTGGACCAATTTAAACGATATTCTAGAAACTGTAAAAGAAAGATTTTTGATGTGACCCTTTGTTTTCATTGTTGATGATACATTACCTTTAGAAGCAATAGTCTTTGGGCGCACAGTTAGCGCAGTGGTAGAGCGATTGACTGCTTCGCTGCGTGTCGCGGGTGCTATTCCCGCACGGAACAAATATTTGTATGACTAACAGATAGTTGTTCCGGCTCTGGGTGTTGTGTATGTGAGTTTATATGGTTGTAAACGCACCCACAATACAGGAAGAAATTCCTAGTGTGGAGCAAAGTTTCTTAAAAAAAAGAAAAAGAAAAGAAAAGAATAGAACCCTCGGCAAAGGCTCAAAATTGAGCTGTCAACAGAGTAGGCCTCTGTTGTGTACAAATTTGACAACTATAAATGTAAAAAGAAAAACTTAGACGCACAACACATATCTTTTTTATTAAATTTTTGGATTAAATTATTATATTTGTCCAATACTAGAGGAGGAAATAGGCGAGAGCCAAAACTCGAATTATGACTTTACTAAGGAAATTCAGTCGGAGCTCTTTGCGCGCATTTCCTCTTGAGGTCCCAATTTTTTTTTTGAGGCAATCCTGCCTCTATTCCCCTAACCATTGCAATACCTGAAAGGGAGAATCTGTTGATTTTTTGGCGACCACCAGTTAAGAGCCGAGACATAAAGCTCGATAAGTCCCTGAGAAACGATTTAACTCACTTGGGGGTTCAAGACCCCCAAAGGGGGGAAGGTTTGGGGATCGAAATGAATATGAAAAGATTAGTGGAAATTCCAGATTTCCATTATGCCATGTTTTCTTTATTCCTCCGGTGTTCTCATCTCATGAATTTCAATCGTAATTCTTATAAAATATTAAAAAAAATGACTTCTCCGATTTAAGGTACAACTTAAACTCAAAAAACTTGAAGACGCCCTAGCCGAACAGAGTCGTCAACAGAAGATATTGGACGATGAGGTGATGGACTGCAGCAACAAGCTGAAACGAGCAGAGATGCTCATCTCGGGACTTGGTGGAGAGAAGACCCGCTGGACTCAAATCGCTAAGACCTTGCGCGAAACCTACAACTCACTCACAGGTCAAAATAAGCTTCTACTCTCATATTTAAAAAGAACGTGGAAGTAGTTTCAATATGTCATAATAACAATATCCCCCTCCGACAGAACAGCAGCAGGGTGTGCACTGTGCATTGGTGCCGCGTCCCAAACCATGGTCCACATCCTGTTCTGTCCTCTGTGCCCAAAAACATTCAACCAGCTTGATCTATGCACTGCCATCGACGATGCCGTGGAACTGGCTAAGTTTTGGGCCAGTCTAATTTGAACGATTGCCGTGCCAGCGACACGATGAAGAATAACAATAGGAACAATATGATTTTATTGTTTATTGTGATGTTGTAATTACAGGGGACATCTTGATTGCTGCTGGAATCATCGCTTATCTTGGACCGTTTACAGCTAGTTTTAGAATTACCCAAGTATGTATCTTATACTATCTTTAAAAATAATGTTATATATATATCGGAGATAGGAGGGCTATCTTCAATAATACCCTCGGTCTGTGGGCATATCGTGGGTATGCAATGCACAAAGCAGGTAACTTATGCCGTTTTAGAGATAGTTCTTGTTCCAATTTTATCAAAGCAGCGGATTCGGCCACCAATCGTTTCGCTTTTTCCCAACTAAAACACACTTGTTCAAGTTCACACACGCCACTTTAGGCTACTTCTCAACTCTTTTTCTCTCAACTCCTTTTTAACTCCCAAAACGCGCGTCCGCGCGAATCTTTTCTAACTTCACGACCCAATATGGCGGGAGAACCCACTCAGAGTGCCTCTATGACACTCCTGCTTTTTATTGGCTAAGAGAATCTCTTCCGGCAAATTACTGCTTGTATTATCCAATCCAAATCGAGTATTTTGACATAAGAAAAATAAAGTGTTGTCAATCGAATAAAATCGAACTGAGAACTGATCAGAAGCTAAATGTTGCCAATTAAACAAACCTGAAGTAATAAGTTTACAAGGGATATTTATTACTAATCATTTACCTTCCTCCGATACGGCCATCTTGACATTCAAACGGTCCCACGTTTGATGTAAAGCGACGAGCAACATCGTTACTCAACCAAAAAACAAAAACCAAGAGATAAAAAAAATAAGTAATAGGTTAAGTTCGGCCGCTCCTGACCAAATAAAAAAAATAACGTGGTCGTGACATCTTCTACGTGAAACCTTCAATCAACACCTTATATTACCAGCCTACAACAAAACTCAAGTACATCTTTACTCATGAAAACTGAATTCTCTTAGCTTTCACACTGTTCATTTGTTTTCTCCATGTAAATCTAGGTCTCCACACCATACACCGTACACAACCATCATCGTACTATCGAACCATCCACCTCACCATTTAGACAACCATATTAACACATTCTAAATGGTTACCGAAGCACCAGAGGTACCAGGTTCCCAACAAACGCCAAGTCGGTCTCGAAGCACTAAGTGTGCCAGAAACCACCCAAACGCCCAATACAACATACCATGTCACATACACCAAACAACAGGTCACCGAGGCCCCAGAGGGACCAGGCTCCCCCAGACATACAACAGGTCACCGAAGCCCCAGAGGGACTAGGCTCCCCCCAGACAACAGGTCACCGAAGCCCCAGAGGGACCAGGCTCCCCCAGACAACCGGTCCTCTCGAGGCAACAAGACTGCCAGATACCCATGCCACATACACAAAACAACAGGTCACCAAAGCCCCAGAGGGACCAGGCTTCCCCAGACAACCGGTCCTCTCGAAGCAACAAGACTGCCAGATACCCATGCCACATACACTAAACAACAGGTCACCGAAGCCCCAGAGGGACCAGGCTTCCCCAGACAGATAACAGGACTCCAAAGCCCCAGAGGGACCAGGTTCCCCCCTGACAAATCCAGCAATGTTTCTTGGTCCTACAGCAATCGCTGTAGCTCCTGATGGTCAACCCAGTGACCACCCTGCAACCATAGTCATCCTGACCAGGCCTCGTAACCCACCACGGTTACAGCAAGTCATCTTACTGACCACTCACCTCGTAACCCACCTCGGTTACAGCAGTCATCTTTGACCACTCACCTCGTAACCCACCTCGGTTACAGCAGTCATCTTACTGACCACTCACCTCGTAACCCACCTCGGTTACAGCAGTCATCTTACTGACCACTCACCTCGTAACCCACCTCGGTTACAGCAGTCATCTCTGACCACTCACCTCGTAACCCACCTCGGTTACAGCAGTCACCGCAGCGACTACTCATCACCGTACAGTCAGTCCTTTGACCATACACACGACCTCACCATTGCTAGATTGATTTGAATCAGTCTACAACACAATACATTCAGTTACTTCAATGGGTACTTGATCTTTCAGCTTTCCTCTAACTCATCATGAACCAAAGCCTTTAATGCAACACATAGCTGCCACCATTCAGAACTCCAATAAACATAAACAGCACCTCTAAACCAAAATCAAATTAGTTATTTCAATCTTCATTCTCAGTACTGAATACAACGGCAATCTCAAATTCAGGATTTCTTTCCCAGCCAAAAGCATATTCAAGAACTCCATTTTATGTTCATGATTTCATACCAAACCCTCAGTGTGATAGGTATAATAACTACCAACATCAAACATTACCAATTTTGCAAACTAAAATTTAAAATGAAATCATGCACCGCATGTCACCGAGTTTACATCTGCGTTAACATTATCTTATCCAACTTGCTCAGATAGCAAATAAAACAAAATGACGTTAGGTATGTTCACAATGACCAGCACAGAACATTCAACAAGTTAGAACACCACAACCATTACTGACAGTATACTTTAAATTCCACATTTATTATTCAAGGTAGGTACTAGCCTACATGACACCACACAATCACACAATTCACAAATGCACACCTTTCTTTAAAGAGATGTTACAATTATTAAAACTTCTGAATAATGTTCAAGATTACCGAGGCCAAGCATCGTTGAACAACACAGAACAAGGAAACCATTCCTAGTTTTTACCAAAAAACAAAAGCTCCTGTACCAAGTAAATCAAATAGAACCCATGTGTCCCATTCATGGTCCACAATCAACAATTATTTAGCAAATACATTTGCTACACACAATGCACTTTCAACTTAAATGCCGAATCAACTCTTGACTCCGTCATCTCTCTAACTCACAAAACTGAGAAACTAAAATGTTGCCAATTGAACATCTATCTCATCTTCAGCCACAACTTCAACAGTTCTTCGAGAGGGCCTATCCCTCAGGCATCCCATACCTGAATACGTCTTCTAGACACCATCTTAATGTCTAGTTGCACTTTTCATTTGCCATAGTCAATTTAAATCGTTTTTATTTGTAGGTATCGTTAGAATGACATGTTATCAGTTGGTTAGTTCCCTACATAGTGATTTATAACAACTACAGACATTAACTTTACCTTTATTCAACCGTTGGTAGCAACAAAACTAAACGCCAACTGTCTAGGCTATAGTAACGTTAATCCTCGTGATATTTCCAGGTTGTAAGATCGCAAAACGAGTCAACCAGCAAACTATTTCACTAAACTTTAACACCGGTTTGAAAATAATCTTGATCACATAACTCTTAACTGAAAGTTATCGCAACTCTTTGGAATGAAGCAAAAGTTAAAAGTTTAATCCTCACCGACTCACACCTTGTAACGATTTATTAATAATCTAGTCTTTAACTTATAAGTTAAAAATCATATCACAGTTAAAAGTTATTTGTTTTTGTTTTGTCCTGTCCGACTTTTTTCGAACTTTTTCGAATGTTGACACTTACATATGTCACTGTCTAATAGAGATGAGTAAGGGATGGCGATCTGTTATTAATTAATCGACGAATCGATTTAAAGGCAAAAAATAAACAAACAATTTTTCAATCGATATCCAGTACTGAATCGATCCAGCGTATCGATATTTCGCCCTAGAATATCGAGATTCGATTTTTCTGTTTTGATATGAACCAAAATATTAATTAAAAATAGTCGAGTGTATTACACAAAGATATTTGAATTCAACGTTAACAAAATAAATTTCTTTCCCTTTTACCTGATACTTTAATTTAGTTGTAAAAACAATCCCAATCAGCCAAAGATGTGAAAAGATAGACTATTATTACAATTTTTTTTTTACTTTCCTTAACTGGATTCACACTTGCATTAAAAATACCAACGCGAATAGTTAGAATGTACGTTATTTTCAAAGAAAAGCCTATTCACAAATTTCCTTGAAGATCAAATCAACAACAAACTCAGTGGTAATAATATTTACGGGCAATCTGAAGTGACACCTATTAATAAAGAATGCATGGCTAAAATGCCTAGTATCTTTACTTCTCGATTATCAGTAGTGAGTAAACTAACAACCTATTCATTAATGTGTGTACTCTTGTGACAGCACTAGTGGTCACAAACAAAACCGTACATTGTTCTAACATCATGCAACATAAAATAATGTAATGAAATCTAATTTCTTTCCGTTTTGTTCTCACATTCCAATGCTCCAAGTACATTAGAAAGATGAAATTGCGAAAATCGTTTCATTGTTTATTTTGTTGGTAAATAAAAACAATTAAATACTTGAAACAAAATATTTCAAAGCTTGAGCCCGTCAAAAATTTAAAAGATGGCATGACATGCACGGACTTCTCATTCTGTCTATGCAAAAATTATTTGTTTGTTTTTAAATTGATCACAAAAAAAACAAACATGCTCGTATTCAATAAGCTCCCCCAAGCAGTAAATCACGGCATAATGGAGTCCCAGATCCAATTTCGATGATTATTGAAAGAAACATACAGTATCAATATCATTACATAGATGGTGCTGTTTGATTTTTCTACTCTTTTCATGTAACTTACATTAAACATTTCCATTAAACAACATAATGCAATAGTTATAAATTGCAATTAATGCAACAATTAATTATAAAACTTAGGTACTTCCAAATCCAATACATACTTCGGCTGCCACAAATGTATGCCAATGCACAGATAGTTGAATGCAGATCAAAGTAACATACCTTTAAGCCTGTACTCCCGGAAAGGTCAGGCAGCAGTGCCAACCATGCACATGTCCAGACTCCTAGGTGCTATCAGAAAATATTAAATTGATTGATCACCGCAGCGGCATGTATAAAACCACTAAATTTCCTCTTTCATAGCGCTGTAGACTGCAGGTTGTATGTTGCCTCTTAAAATGGAACCTGAGCTCCACACTTATCTTGTAGCACTACACGCAGCCGGTCACAACAGGTCTTGTGGTATCCACAGCCATGTTGAAGGGCTCAGACGTCCGTGCTATTTGTTGCATTTTGTGTGAATGGCTGAAAAATTCATGTCTATGAGCAAGTTTTTCACAAGCATAATGTTTTATAGAATCAAGTTGTAGCTTAGGATGTTTGCTCTCTTGCACTGTATTTGCACAAGTGGTCTTAATCTTTTGCGAATTCCGCTGACAGTACGAATCTGGCAGAGTTTCATTTAGCATACGAAAATAACAATTTATTTTAAATATTAGCCACTATAAACCAAGAAAAACAATATTGTGGCTAAACTTCATAAGGCATTAGATTGGTACTTATTGTTGTCGGAATACTTAAGTTTATACTTCCCTGAACATCACCACCACAGTTGCGTTTCCCAAGTATCTAGTCAGGATTGTTCCGTCGATTCGTTTGCGTCGATGTCATCATTAACTTCATCATTATCTGCAACCCGACTTCGCATATTGTCTAGGATAGGCCACACTATACGGTTGAACTCGGGCAACATGATATTTCTGTCTTTAGTGGCCGGCAAACATCTCCATTAGGTAGGTAGGTAGGTACTTCCATGCTAATTTTCGCGCACCAGAGCGCGCCAACCATTACTCGTCTCATTTGGTCCATCATCGCTTTGTGCGTGCATTGTTTTCACTTCCGATATCGGAGATAGGAGGGCTATCTTCAATAATACCCTCGGTCTGTGGGCATATCGTGGGTATGCAATGCACAAAGCAGGTAACTTATGCCGTTTTAGAGATAGTTCTTGTTCCAATTTTATCAAAGCAGCGGATTCGGCCACCAATCGTTTCGCTTTTTCCCAACTAAAACACACTTGTTCAAGTTCACACACGCCACTTTAGGCTACTTCTCAACTCTTTTTCTCTCAACTCCTTTTTAACTCCCAAAACGCGCGTCCGCGCGAATCTTTTCTAACTTCACGACCCAATATGGCGGGAGAACCCACTCAGAGTGCCTCTATGACACTCCTGCTTTTTATTGGCTAAGAGAATCTCTTCCGGCAAATTACTGCTTGTATTATCCAATCCAAATCGAGTATTTTGACATAAGAAAAATAAAGTGTTGTCAATCGAATAAAATCGAACTGAGAACTGATCAGAAGCTAAATGTTGCCAATTAAACAAACCTGAAGTAATAAGTTTACAAGGGATATTTATTACTAATCATTTACCTTCCTCCGATATATATATATATTAAGGTTAGGTTATTAAGGTTAGGTAACGTTTTACCGACGTCTGCGCAAACACAAGCTGACCAGCTTGAGTGAACTCAGTCCGTCCTGCGTCTGGCTGCGACACCAAAGTACGTTTGAACAGTTTGTTTATCTCTTTCTGACACCGGGGTCCTATTTATATCACTGTGATCTTTTAAACTAATCAGTGATAGAAATAAAGTTCCAGGTGCCATAGGTCCTATATAGGTCATCATCATCATCTTTAACTTTTTAATGATCCTACTGCTGGGACTCAAAACTCCTCTCATAGAGAGGGAGTAGGCTATAATCCACCGGCTGGGTTTCCTCACGATGTTTTCCTTCACCATTTTGAGAGCAGTGGTAATGAAATAAATTACACAAAGTAAAGCACTTGCCTGGGTTCGAAACACCACTGGGTTCTATGTAGGTAGCTATAGTAAATTAATATCGCCATGATTTTATTTCTTTATAATGAGTATGTCATCTATATTGGCAAAATCTCATTGATATTCACTTTCTTTAAGATACAAAAAGCATATTATATAAACAAATGAAGTAGGACAGCTTATGTACAGAGGCGAGCTTAACACATAATTGGGTTCTCTTACAGCAAACCTCAGTGTCATAGAGATTTTTTATTAAATGAGGACAGTATACTCAAGTGCACAATAAAACTTATAATTTATATTTTTACCAACTTATTGATCGTTAAGTGTAGTTATGTTTTTTTTTATCTTTGCTCGTATCTTCTGTGTAAGAGAAGAAGGCCTTTGTCCTGTAGTCACACAGTGTTTTATAATTGTGATTACCTGTATTACATTCGGTTGAGAGCAAATCTGCATGGACACTAAAAATTAAACCCCCAACGCAAGAAAGACAGGCGTTGTGAAATTTGACGTATGTACTTTATTTGTGTGTGGCACCGTAGCTCCCCAACATGTGAACTGATTTTGGTGTTCTTATTGTTAGATGTTATCGTGGGCGCAAGCGTGTCACGACTGCGGCATTGTGTGCACGCTGGACTACAGCCTGATCAAGTCACTGGGCGAACCCGTCACCATCCAGCAGTGGAACATCGACGGGCTACCAGCCGACGACTTCAGTGTGGAAAGCGCCATCATTATCAAGTGAGTAACAGATCGCATCGTGCACAACAGTACTGGCCACGGTACATTAGTATATCCTATAACTACAGATGTGAATAAACATACCGTTTAACTGAGACACGGTGTGATGGTGGTAGCTAGTGAGCGATGCCGGAGGGGTGTTATCTGACGCCTGCCAGCGGGTGATTGACTGACTGACAGTTTTCACGAAAAATGCTAGACTCATTTGGTACGAAGAACACGGGCTAAAGTTGCGTTTGAAAGTTGGTGAAACTGTAACAAAAAATATGACATGTGAAAATATCTCGCATCCTGTAATAGGTGATGGTGTGCAAAGTCAAACTAGCTAAAGATTTTAGGATTGGTATGTTAGGTACATCTTACGGGCGGACGGTTGGCCCAGTGGATGAGCGATTGACTGCTGCGCTGCCTGTCGCAGGTTCGATTCCCGCACGGAACAAATATTTGTATGATAGATAGTTGTTCCGGCTCTAGGTGTTTGTGTATGTGAGTTTATATGTTTGTAAACGCACCCACGAACAATACAGGAAGAAATTCCTAGTCGGGGGCAACGTTTTAAAAAGAAAAAAAAAAAAAACGTGAGGCAAAACGGACGTATTTTGTGAATTGTGAGTCGCGTAAAATGAGTTGCGGCATTTACGTTCAACTTAATTTCGGTTAGACTGACAGATGGATGGACATAATTTCAGTTGCTATTCTACGTTTTTACGGGGCGCTGATGCTTGCCTCGCTGTCTTTCCGCACCTCGAGCGCAATTTGGTTGAAATAATGTGCGTGAGTCGGCAGACAACTCGTTTTGCGTCGCCGTGTGGCATAAACTGGATTTTAGTATGAAACCGAATGCAGCGTAAATTCCGCGACGCATTTTACGCGACTCACAACTCACAAAATTGCATTCGTTTGGACTCCCCCTTAATTTATGCTCATTCATCAGCAGTGCAACAGTAAATTTGAATAAAAGTATATAATTAACAGCTTATGGTAATGTATTACAGGACAGCTCGACGTTGGCCTTTGATGATTGATCCTCAAGGCCAAGCTAATCGCTGGATCAAAAATATGGAGAAACCGAACAACCTCAGCATAGTGCGTATGTCACAGGCTGACTTGGCACGCGTCTTGGAAAACGCTGTACAATTTGGACAACCGGTATGAAGTTCACGTTCCTTATGGGTGCTAATTAAACAGGCTTCTTTTTAATATCATTATTCGCCCCCAAAAATGTATGTTGCCTTCTAAATTACTAAGTCAGCCACAATTAACGAGCATCTAAATAATACTATGTTAGCCACTAGTTATCTTCTATGTAAACCACTCTAAATACAACTCAGCATGATGGTTATTTTTTAGCATCAAAATTTTTAACATGCATTCTAACAGTAAATTTCTAAAATACTATTAAATGACATCAAAAAATATATTTATTTAGCTTCTAATTTTTTAACTCAGTACGTTTAAAATGTAACTTACGTGTAAAATTTTTAACATGCATTCTAACAGTAAATTTCTAAAATACTATTAAATGACATCAAAAAATATATTTATTTAGCTTCTAATTTTTTAACTCAGTACGTTTAAAATGTAACTCATCCCATATTAATTGATCGTAAAAAAATTGCAAAAACATTTCATCAAATAGTATATTGGCCACTAATATTACCAGAAGCTATTGAGGAGAGACAAAATAAAAGACTATATTTTTTGGTTTTAATATAGAATAGGTGCAAGTTGGATTAGTATTTATGCGACAGAGTCGACGGAGCCCCGCTGCGCGGGGCTCCTATTTCTGTATGCAGGGTTTAAAGTAACCTAACACGAAGGAGATGACGGGAGCTGAGTTCGCTCGCTTTGCTCGCTCACTTCAGCTCCCGTCATCTCCTTCGAACCTAACCTGTCCGTGTCGGGGTGCCCTAAGCTCCCGAGCTCGCTACGCTCGCTCTTGGACTTATTCATTGACCGTCATTTATTATTTTAAATATAATCAACTCGTCGAATCGAGATGTGATCAACTCAACTCGTCGTCACATGAATCGAATGGCGCTCTCTGATTGGTGCAAATGGCCGGTCGCTGTCGTCTCGCGTACTCGCGCCAAATCATGCAGTGGCTATTTTCACGATAAAAGAATATGATGTATTGTTTTACATGCTAAGTTATAATAAATTATGCTTTCTTTCTTTCTTCGATAGAAGCTTGAATTATATTTTTTTGAGGATATTGCGTTGAAGCTGTAAAACGTAAAATGGTGACAAGATATAAAATCCGTGGCCGAGTTAGTAAATTACGTGGCTATGTATAAATAAGAAGGACAAGTCACAATAATTGATGATCTTTACTTGACGCTTTCTGTAGAATATTTAGTTGGCGTTGCAAAAAAGACGAATTAGTTTATTAGAGGCTATGTCATTTTCCCGTTGCTTAGTTATAAAATTAGAAGTTTAATCACGTGTCCAATAAATAATTTTGTGGCTAGACTTATTATTTCCCGTTCCTTATTAAACAAATAATTACTTATACATATATATGCAAAGGCCAGAAATACATTATATGATTATAAATTGGCATTTATATATTTCAAGGAAGTTAATAATATGTGTTTCTCAGGTGTTGCTGGAAAACGTACTAGAGGAGTTGGATCCAATGTTGGAACCACTTCTGCAACAACAAACCTTCCGGCAAGGAGGTGCCCTCTGCATTAAAATTGGTGACACCATTGTTGAATACAGTAAAGATTTTAAGTGAGTATTGCAATTAAAGTCTGTTAGTAGTTTAAATTTAAATTGAATGTGTACCAAGTGTTTATAAATATTTTGTATGTTGCATAAAATTCTATTGTTTTTAGGGTTCCGTACCCAAAGGGTAAAAACGGGACCCTATTACTAAGACTCCACTGTCCATCTGTCTGTCTGTCATCAGGCTGTATCTCAAGAACCGTGATAGCTAGACAGTTGAATTCACAGATGATGTATTTCTGTTGTCGCTACAACAACAAATACAACAACAGAATAAAATAAATATTTAAGTGGGGCTCCCATACAACAAACGTGATTTTGAACGTGAACCCTTCGTGCGCGAGTCCAACACGCACTTGGCTGGTTTTTAAATTGTCTTTCATGTCCACGTGATTCATCATTTGGTTGTCACAATGTATTAAATGGACCAATATTTCTTAGATTATATATTAGTACAAAATTGGCGAATCCACATTACCTACCCGAGGTGGGCGTGCGAGTTACTCTTGTCAACTTCATGTTGGCCATGGACGGCCTGCAAGCGCAGCTACTGGCGCGAGTAGTGGCGCGAGAGCGGCCCGACCTGCAGCAAGCCAAGCTAGACCTCACCACGCAGGGTGCCGAGCATCGGAGGCTGTTACAGGACATTGAGAAGAAGATTTTAACTGTGCTATCCACTTCTGAACATCTATTGGAAGATGAAGAAGCTGTGCAGGTAACATCATACACCTTTTCGGGCTGTTCTTCCTGAGAGATATAACCTATAATCTTTAAGTTAAGAGTGAATTGATTGCGCGCTAGGCAAGCCATATGTGGTCGTCCACGCAAAAAGGGTCCAGTTGTAGGGTATTGAGACTAGATTCGGTGTCTATACTCTGATTTTTAATTTCGTAGACTATACTGACATTTGGGGGTTGTCACTTTATCTTTACATAAAGATCGAAACTGGAACTAATTCACGGCATTTAGTTTCTACTCATTTATGTTAGAATTCATTTTATCGACTGCATTTATTTTATGGTGAAGTTCATATTTAACAAAGTAAAAGTTTATGTACTATATGTATGAATACTGTTATATTTAAATATGTTCATAAATTATTTATTTACACCAATTAGTATAATTAAGAAGATTGAGCCTTACTGCTTGTACTACTATTGAGCTTGCTGCTCCGAGCATGCAACATTAGAAAAAATAAGGTTATTGGCAGCTGTCAGTTTAGTTTACAAAATTAAAATTCACAGTATAGAACAGTCAATTGATAATAAGGATTAAAAAAATATTGGAAGGTGGGTAGGCCTTTGGTGTGGGATGCAACATGTGTCGACACCCTTGCGCCATCCCATCTTCTTAGCACGGCGGGCTGTGCTGGGGCGGCTGCTGCCGGTGCAGAAAACCTCAAACGGCGCAAATATAACAACCTTATTGGAAGTTATATGTTTGAGCCGTTTGGGGTTGAAACATTAGGTCCATGGGGTCCGAGTGCGCATCGAGTTTTTCGAGAAATTAGCACAAAGCTCGTCGACTCTTCACGTGACCAGAGGGCTGGCCTTTTCTTCGGCCAGAGAATTAGCATTGCCATACAACGTGGCAATGCCGCCAGCGTTCTGGGCACGTTTCCCATTGACATCGATGTGGACGAATTTTTTGATGCACAATGAGCTTTTTTTTTGCCGTCTGCCTTTTGTATTTGTATATAGGTTTGTTTTTCTTAGAATATTCAATTGTATATATGTTAATAAATAAATGAGACTATATTTTAACAAAAAAAAAAAAAAAAAAAAAGAAAATAAATAACATGTCAGAAATTCAAAAAAATATTTAAAAAATGTGTATGTGCAGGTTCTATGATCTGAATATATTTCTATAAACTTTTTATACCCAACTAAACAGTTGTACAACTAAAAGTTGTGATTATTCGCTAGGCCTTATTATATAAGTCTTATGTATCGTTTGCGATTATTTTGATGTTTAGGTTCTGAACTCTGCGAAAGAGATGGCGGATGAGATCCAAGAGAAGCAAGAGGTGGCCATGGTAACGGAAAAGGCTATCGATGTGGCTCGCGACGACTACGTGCCCATTGCTGTGCACTCCACCGACTTGTTCTTCCTCATCGGTAAGTTATTGAAACTGCGATATGCATACTAGGCAAAATAATTAAAACATGCTTCGACAAGCTTCACACTGGAAGGTGTTGGAGATGTAGACACCATGCAACTTATAACTTTACTAGCTGACCCGGCAAACTTTGTTTTGCCATAAAAACACCAAACATTCATCTACCCTACCTAACCTACCCTAACTACCTACCCTACCCTACCCTACCTTACCTACCCTACCTACCCTACCTACCCTACCTACCCTACCTACCCTACCTACCCTACCTACCCTACCTACCCTACCTACCCTACCTACCCTACCTACCCTACCTACCCTACCTACCCTACCTACCCTACCTACCCTACCTACCCTACCTACCCTACCTACCCTACCTACCCTACCTACCCTACCTACCCTACCTACCCTACCTACCCTACCTACCCTACCTACCCTACCTACCCTACCTACCCTACCTACCCTACCTACCCTACCTACCCTACCTACCCTACCTACCCTACCTACCCTACCTACCCTACCTACCCTACCTACCCTACCTACCCTACCTACCCTACCTACCCTACCTACCCTACCTACCCTACCTACCCTACCTACCCTACCTACCCTACCTACCCTACCTACCCTACCTACCCTACCTACCCTACCTACCCTACCTACCCTACCTACCCTACCTACCCTACCTACCCTACCTACCCTACCTACCCTACCTACCCTACCTACCCTACCTACCCTACCTACCCTACCTACCCTACCTACCCTACCTACCCTACCTACCCTACCTACCCTACCTACCCTACCTACCCTACCTACCCTACCTACCCTACCTACCCTACCTACCCTACCTACCCTACCTACCCTACCTACCCTACCTACCCTACCTACCCTACCTACCCTACCTACCCTACCTACCCTACCTACCCTACCTACCCTACCTACCCTACCTACCCTACCTACCCTACCTACCCTACCTACCCTACCTACCCTACCTACCCTACCTACCCTACCTACCCTACCTACCCTACCTACCCTACCTACCCTACCTACCCTACCTACCCTACCTACCCTACCTACCCTACCTACCCTACCTACCCTACCTACCCTACCTACCCTACCTACCCTACCTACCCTACCTACCCTACCTACCCTACCTACCCTACCTACCCTACCTACCCTACCTACCCTACCTACCCTACCTACCCTACCTACCCTACCTACCCTACCTACCCTACCTACCCTACCTACCCTACCTACCCTACCTACCCTACCTACCCTACCTACCCTACCTACCCTACCTACCCTACCTACCCTACCTACCCTACCTACCCTACCTACCCTACCTACCCTACCTACCCTACCTACCCTACCTACCCTACCTACCCTACCTACCCTACCTACCCTACCTACCCTACCTACCCTACCTACCCTACCTACCCTACCTACCCTACCTACCCTACCTACCCTACCTACCCTACCTACCCTACCTACCCTACCTACCCTACCTACCCTACCTACCCTACCTACCCTACCTACCCTACCTACCCTACCTACCCTACCTACCCTACCTACCCTACCTACCCTACCTACCCTACCTACCCTACCTACCCTACCTACCCTACCTACCCTACCTACCCTACCTACCCTACCTACCCTACCTACCCTACCTACCCTACCTACCCTACCTACCCTACCTACCCTACCTACCCTACCTACCCTACCTACCCTACCTACCCTACCTACCCTACCTACCCTACCTACCCTACCTACCCTACCTACCCTACCTACCCTACCTACCCTACCTACCCTACCTACCCTACCTACCCTACCTACCCTACCTACCCTACCTACCCTACCTACCCTACCTACCCTACCTACCCTACCTACCCTACCTACCCTACCTACCCTACCTACCCTACCTACCCTACCTACCCTACCTACCCTACCTACCCTACCTACCCTACCTACCCTACCTACCCTACCTACCCTACCTACCCTACCTACCCTACCTACCCTACCTACCCTACCTACCCTACCTACCCTACCTACCCTACCTACCCTACCTACCCTACCTACCCTACCTACCCTACCTACCCTACCTACCCTACCTACCCTACCTACCCTACCTACCCTACCTACCCTACCTACCCTACCTACCCTACCTACCCTACCTACCCTACCTACCCTACCTACCCTACCTACCCTACCTACCCTACCTACCCTACCTACCCTACCTACCCTACCTACCCTACCTACCCTACCTACCCTACCTACCCTACCTACCCTACCTACCCTACCTACCCTACCTACCCTACCTACCCTACCTACCCTACCTACCCTACCTACCCTACCTACCCTACCTACCCTACCTACCCTACCTACCCTACCTACCCTACCTACCCTACCTACCCTACCTACCCTACCTACCCTACCTACCCTACCTACCCTACCTACCCTACCTACCCTACCTACCCTACCTACCCTACCTACCCTACCTACCCTACCTACCCTACCTACCCTACCTACCCTACCTACCCTACCTACCCTACCTACCCTACCTACCCTACCTACCCTACCTACCCTACCTACCCTACCTACCCTACCTACCCTACCTACCCTACCTACCCTACCTACCCTACCTACCCTACCTACCCTACCTACCCTACCTACCCTACCTACCCTACCTACCCTACCTACCCTACCTACCCTACCTACCCTACCTAAGTGTTGTAATTGCACGCGCGCGAGGATTGACAGCACCAGCCACCACGCTTTCAGCTCGGAGTGTCAAGTCAGAAAAAGGTGGGATGCAATAGCCCGTTCTGTTATAGCGTACTGCTAAGGGCGCCCCGGAGACTTCTGCCCAACAAAACGCAAGACCATACCGTGTGGCCCAAGCAAATCTACAACGAAAGGACCTGGCAACGACCGAACTCTTTTTAGAGGCCAGTAAGAGGAAGATCGCATGGGCACTTATCCAAGAGCCGTACGTGGGAGGGGCTCGAGGTATGAAGAACTACCGAGGTTCGCGAATCTACCAGTGCGAGGTTGATGGAAGTGGGAGGGTAAAGGCGGCAATTGCCGTCTTTGATGATGACCTGGATGTCATTCCATACCCGAAACTCACCACAAACAACATCGTTGTGGTGGGGATCCGGACCAAAGCTTGGGAGATCGCAGTAGTATCTTACTACTTCGAGCCAGACCAACCCATAGGGCCATACCTGGAACAGTTGACCCAGATCAAATCGGAAGTGGCCACCGGTAGATTGCTTATAGGCGGCGACGCGAACGCCAAGAGTCCTTGGTGGGGTAGCATCATCGAAGACTCCAAGGGCGAGGAAATGTCCGGAACCCTGGAAGACTTAGAGCTTCAGGTACTGAACACTGGTGACGCTCCCACATTTGACACAGTCAGAGGTGGTCGAGTGTATAAAAGCCATGTGGACGTCACGGCATGCTCGCTCGACCTTTTTGACCTGGTGGACGGCTGGCGGGTCGACACAGGAGCAACATCCTCGGACCATAACACAATATTTTTCGAAATTAAAGTAAAAAGGGATAAAGGGGTAAATATCACCAGGACGACCAGGAAATATAACACAAGAAAGGCGGACTGGGATACATTTAAAGATAAATTAGGGGATATCAAAATTGAAAATAATATAAATTTGAATAGTATAAGGGGAATAAATAGTAAAGTAGATTTAGAAAAATTAATTGTAAATTACAGAGATAGTATTTTAAAAGCATGCGAAGATTCTATTCCCAAAACTAGTATTAAAAGTAAAATCACTTGTCCGTGGTGGTCCGAGGAGCTCACTGTGAAGAAGAAGGAGTTTACCAGACTGAAGAACCGCATCCGCAATGCCGCGCCGGTCAGGCGAGCGATGGTCGTAGACGAGTACCTGAAGGCCAAAGAAGAGTACGAGATGCTAGCGAAGAGCGCCCAATTCGCAAGTTGGAAGGAGTTCTGCCGGAAACAGGATCGGGAAGGGGTCTGGGAGGGAATCTTCAGGGTGATTGGTAGGACCGCCAGAAGACAGGAGGAACTGACCCTACGCAGCGATGGTGTATTCCTCAACCCAAGTGAATCGGCCGCCCTACTCGCAGATACGTTCTACCCCGAAGACAGAGTAGACCAGGACAACGCTGACCACAGGCGAATTAGAGAAGCAGCCAGTCGAGTAAATGAGTGGGTTCATGATGAATATCATGACCCACCATTTACCTCGCTGGAGCTGAAGACCGCCGTGGCAGGTTTCAATCCAAAAAAGGCACCAGGAGGGGATGGACTGACGTCTGATATCTGCAGTCGAGCGATCCACCAGGACCTGGAGGCGTTCCTTGCCCTTTACAATAAGTGCCTTGAATTGGCACACTTCCCGAACATCTGGAAGGAGGCCACAGTCGTGGTCCTCAGAAAGCTGGGCAAGGACGATTACCTAAACCCCAAGGCATACAGACCAATAGGTCTACTGCCGGTTTTGGGGAAGGTCCTGGAGAGGATGGTAGTAGCGCGTTTAAAATGGCAGCTTGTACCGCGGTTTAGTACTCGCCAGTTTGGATTTATGCCCCAGAGAAGCACTGAGGACGCCCTCTATACGCTAGTGAAGCACGTACAGGACAAGTTGAGGCTGAAGAAGCTAATTGTCCTGGTGTCACTGGATATAGAGGGGGCCTTTGATAGTGCTTGGTGGCCAGCCATCAAGGTCAGACTGGCTGAGGAAAAGTGCCCGGTGAACATAAGAAGGCTGCTAGACAGCTACCTCGACAGTAGGAAAGTCAAGGTTCGTTACGCTGGGGAGGAATGCACGCGAGTGACTAGCAAGGGCTGTGTTCAAGGGTCAATAGGAGGTCCCATCCTGTGGAATCTCATTCTAGACCCACTATTGCAGGAATTGGAGCGGCGCGGAATCTTCGGGCAGGCGTTCGCTGATGATATCGTCTTGGTTCTGGATGGGGACTCAGCGACCGAAGTTTCAACATCTGCCAATGCAGCCCTCGCCCATGTTCAGAGTTGGGGCGTCAGAAACAAGCTGAGGTTCGCACCGCACAAAACCTGTGCGATGGTCGTAACCAACAAGCGCAAGTATGATACCCCAAGGTTGAGCATGGCCGGGGTCGACATTGGTATGGTTAAGAAGATGAAGTTGTTGGGTCTAACCATAGACGAGAAGCTCACCTTCAACGAGCACACCGCGAACGTCTGCAGGAGGGCAGTTAACATTTATAAGCAACTGTCCCGCGCCGCTAAAGTGAGTTGGGGATTGGACGCACAGATCATACACACAATCTACACTGCTATGATTGAGCCCATAATAACGTACGCGGCCGCAGCTTGGGCTCCCGCTACGAAGAAGCTGGGAATACGGAAGAAGCTAGGCTCGGTCCAACGTGGATTCGTCCAGAAGATCTGTAAATCTTACCGTACTGTCTCCCTGAACTCGGCACTGGTACTGTCCGGAATACTACCTCTAGATCTGCGCATACAGGAGGCAGCCGCCCTGTATGAAGCGAGGAGAGGGCCATCCCGGTTTATACCAGGAGATAGGGAGATCGAAAGTGCGGTAAGGTTTGCAGAGGCTCCTCATCCAGCTACACAGATGCCCCTGGAGTTCATGTGCCTGACAGACCAACAGTTGCTAGACAGCAACAATGTGCAGGCGGTGCGAATCTTCACCGACGGCAGCAAGATTGAGGGGAAGGTCGGAGCCGCATTATCCATTTGGGATAATGAAGGCGAAGTCCGGAACCTCAAACTTAGCTTAGCCGCGTACTGCACAGTCTACCAGGCGGAACTCCTGGCCATCTGCAAAGCGACGGACGTGATCCTTACGCGGCAAGAGACGAGCTATGGTTTGTACAGTGACTCAATGTCAGCATTGCAGACGCTTGCAAGCCATGGCTCTCTCCATCCCCTGGCAGTTCGCGCGCGCGCCAATTTGGCTCAAGCCCTGGGCCAGAGCAAAGCTGTGTCTTTGTTCTGGATCAAGGCCCACGCGGGCCTGCCGGGGAATGAGCGAGCGGACGAGTTGGCAAAGGAGGCAGCATTGTCGTTACGGAGGAAGCCGGACTACGACCAGTGTCCGGTATCATTTATCAAGCGACAGATCCGTTTGGAATCGCTTGATGAATGGAACCGAAGATATGTGTCGGGCGAGACAGCCTCTGTGACGAAAATGTTTCTTCCGGATGCCATAGCGGCTTTCCGTATTATAAAACAGGTGCGGCCCACAGGCGTTCTCACGCAGGTTTTGACGGGGCACGGCGGGTTCTCTGAATACTTGAATCGTTTCAAGTGTAAGGATAACCCATCGTGTGTCTGCGATCCAGGCGTGGCAGAGACTGTCCAGCACATACTTGTAGATTGCCCGTTATTTATCAGGGAACGCTACCAACTCGAATGTGAGCTGGACAGGAGACTGACGAAGGAGAGTCTGCATGGGCTCATGAGTAAGCAACACAGGGAAAAGTTCCTGGTGTACTGTGTTAATGTGGCTTCCACCGTCATTGCACGAAACCGAAGTTGAAGCGGCACTATGCTTCACTAGTATTATAAGAATATATGTAAGAAGCATAGAATAGCACGCACAAAACTGCAGTGACGAACGGTGCACTGGGGTAGTACCTAGCAACAACAGATTGTCTGTGTGATGAAAAGCACTGTAGTGCTTCTCATCCCTAATTGTAAGGCACTATTTATAAAATTTTGATCTTTTTCCCTGTGATATTTAGTTATATTCTGACTGTGATAAATAGCACTTTTGCACATTGTATTTATTAACAGCACTTCTTGCACATTTGTAATTTTCTGTAACCTTGTATATTAGCACTTTTTGTCTTATACCCAAATTTTAAATAAATAAAGCTGCCTTTTACGTATTTAAAGAAAGTGGGATTCCCACCCACCGTATACAAGAGATGTAAGCAAGAAGAACAATTAGTATGAAGAATGAAAGTACGAGAGGCATGAAAGAGGAATGGAATGAAAGAATTTGCACAGAATAGGCGCCAACTTTGTTGAGCGGGATTAGTATTAAAAAAAAAAAAAAAAAAAAAAAAAAAAAAAAAAATACCTACCCTACCTACCCTACCTACCCTACCTACCCTACCTACCCTACCTACCCTACCTACCCTACCTACCCTACCTACCCTACCTACCCTACCTACCCTACCTACCCTACCTACCCTACCTACCCTACCTACCCTACCTACCCTACCTACCCTACCTACCCTACCTACCCTACCTACCCTACCTACCCTACCTACCCTACCTACCCTACCTACCCTACCTACCCTACCTACCCTACCTACCCTACCTACCCTACCTACCCTACCTACCCTACCTACCCTACCTACCCTACCTACCCTACCTACCCTACCTACCCTACCTACCCTACCTACCCTACCTACCCTACCTACCCTACCTACCCTACCTACCCTACCTACCCTACCTACCCTACCTACCCTACCTACCCTACCTACCCTACCTACCCTACCTACCCTACCTACCCTACCTACCCTACCTACCCTACCTACCCTACCTACCCTACCTACCCTACCTACCCTACCTACCCTACCTACCCTACCTACCCTACCTACCCTACCTACCCTACCTACCCTACCTACCCTACCTACCCTACCTACCCTACCTACCCTACCTACCCTACCTACCCTACCTACCCTACCTACCCTACCTACCCTACCTACCCTACCTACCCTACCTACCCTACCTACCCTACCTACCCTACCTACCCTACCTACCCTATCTCTCAAGTTGGATCGAACTGCACATGGTGTGCGAATTTTATTATAATCGGTTAAGTGGTTTAGGAGTCCATTGAGGACAAACATTGTGACACGAGATTTATATATATTAAGATGTAACTAGGTAGAACAAGCATATCTACAATAAAAAAAAATACCTTAAATTCCGCCGGCCAGCTCTATTGCATTAGCTGGAAACCCAATTAGGTCTAGTAATCCATATTACACACTAGGAGATAGTATCATGGGGTCGCCGTTGTCAAAATCGGTAAGGAGGAGGGATCATTTTTAGGGATCTCCGCGGTCCGTCTGTCTGTCACCAGGCTGTATCTCATGAACCATGATAGGTAGGCAGTTGAAATTTTCACAGATGATGTATTTCTGTTGCCGCTATAACAACAAATACTAAAAACAGAATACAATAAATATCTAAGTGGGGATCCTGTTCCTGGGGAAACGTGTTTTTTGCCGTTTTTGCGATAATGGTACGGAACCCTTCGTGCGCGAGTCCGACTCGCACTTGGCCGGTTTTTTACAAGCTTTATATTACCTTGCTTTCTTATGTGTGTCCGACAACTAGTAATCCATTTTTCAAGCACTTCATGGTATCCGATTAAGCTGGAAATTGGCTTACTTATGTAACTTTGGGCACATTACAATAGTATTGTACTATGGAGCTGGTTTCATGGAGCTGGAAGGTAACAATAACAATTTCTGAACCAGACAGGATACCACCATCGTGTTTGGGCTCATGGGATATGTAATGAGAAGCAACATTACAATTCGGACTTTTAAAGGTCGTAGCCGACTTACACGACACCACTCCCACCCGGCAAAATAATGTTCAATGAAATGTGAGCTTCAAAGCGTCCGTCCTCTGTAGACATACTTTACATTGACAATTCAAATTGGCAGACAGCACACAGTTGCTAGCAATGCTAGCTTGTCCAATAAGGTAAGGTGAAAGCGGTCGGCGCGGGGATAGCTAGCTGACTGCTAGCTGTAAGCGCGTGGACAGCAGGTTGCCTGTTAGCTGCCGGCGCGTGGACAGCGAGCCGTTATCTTCGTTTAAGGCGTTGTGCGAGAGCGGTGTTGGAGCGGAGTTGGTGTAAATGAGCTACGACCTTAATCCGTTAAAAGCTTGTTTTAAAAAGATATTTACTTTTAATTTAATATGTTTATGTTTATCTTTGTTAATAGCATCGTTGGCGAATATTGATCCAATGTACCAGTACTCACTGGGCTGGTTTGAAAGTCTGTTCGTGCATACCATTGACAATACTGAAAAGGTAGAAGAAATATTGGAACGGCTAGATATACTGAAGAACTTCTTTACGTATTCTCTCTACGCTAACATCTGCAGAAGTTTGTTCGAAAAGGTAAATCATAGACCGTCAAGTTTCTGAAGGATAATATAAAATTCTAAATCATCCTAAAATCATCATATCTTGTATTCACTAGATGACAAAATGTCCTCTACATTGCCATACAATATTTATTCTATAGTGTAATGGTACTGCAGTGTTCCACTCTCTAGAAACATTGGTCACCCCGCAAGACATTACATTTATAGGGTCTTTCAACAAGGACGGGTCGATGTTAAAATTGAATAAAACAAGATGTGTGTGGGATATTAACGTAATTTATTTTTTATTTAAAAGGCCCATTTATGCCATTATGGATGGAATATGACATCGTTCAAATGTCCGCCGCGGCTTCGTATGGTGGCACGAATCCGAGAGGTCCAATTTTTAATGACTCTGCTGCATAGATCCGGCTGAATCCGAGCGATGGCCTGCGTTATGTTGGCTTTCAGGGCAACGGTCGAATGTGGTTTATTGGCATAGACCTGCGACTTCAGAAAACCCCACAAGAAAAAGTCTAGCGGAACTCTAACTCTACCCTCAAACCGTTCATGCAGAATGTCGATTGTGTCGTTCGCTGTGTGGCAAGTAGCGCCATCTTGCTGGAACCACATGTCGTTCACGTCCATATTGTTCAATTCAAGCCAAAAGAAATTGTTTATCATTGATCTGTAGCGCTCGCTCGATCTATGCAGCAGAGTCATTAAAAATTGGACTTCTCGGATTCGTGCCACCATACGAAGCCGCGGCGGACATTTGAACGATGTCATATTCCATCCATAATGGCATAAATAGGCCTTTTAAATAAAAAGTTGAAAGACCCTTTAGTTCTAGATTAGAGCGGCGGTCTGTGCTGCAAGTAACATTCACGATAGGGGTCTAAACAGACAGATTCCATTAGAACTGCAATCCAGCTGCAAAGTTCAAGCATCTAAACAGCAAACCAAAGAGCAGCCAAACTTCAACATTTAAAACTAGGAAGTTCCAATATAGTCAGTGTGTTTAGACCACTGTTCGTGAATTTAGATGACCGGTGTCAAGTCCCGTGGCATGATGCTCAATTTGTCCTCTTATCTTAGTGTCACTTGTGTACTAGCATCGACTAGCCTCCAAATGCCATATTAGGCGATAGATTTCTGTCATCTAACTCCAAAATCTTTTGTTATATCATCAGTTGATACTGGCCCCTGAAACGAAGGTACTGTTACCTAGCTCATGGGTCAGGGATTCACTTGTTTTTTGTAATGCTAATGAACAATGTATTATTATTATATTAGTTCAGTCAGAGATGCAATTAAGAGTAGCTTCATCTTTGTCTACTTCTTTCAATCAATCTGCAGGGCCAATTAAAGGCAAGGTAATACACGGTTACTAAAAAAAAATGGAATGATTAAGTAATTTAAACAATCAGATATCTAGTTGGTGGGATAATCGATGTGCTAAGAACAAGAGACGATTACTAAAATGTACCATCATATTGCAGGATAAAATTGTGTTTTCGTTACTGCTCTGCATCACGCTAATGCTGGCAAAGGGGGAGTTATCTAGGGGCACCGTGATATTCGTGTTGGGTGGCGCGCAGCCTCGCACCGTGGTGCCTAATCCAGTGCAATTCCTGAGCCCACAGGCGTGGTCCGAGTTTAATGCGTAAGGAAAACCCATATTATTTTAACCCCTCATATGAACGAGAGAACGCAGATCTACGCGAGATACCGTATAAAATAAAATTATTTCGTTTGATTCTCAGACTGAATGAAATACCAAAGTTCCACGGAATTCTGGATCACTTTATAGAAAACGTTGCAGTTTGGGAGGAGTATATTGATTTGCCTGATCCACATAACCATCCTTTGCCTTCACCGTGGGATAAAAACCTTGACCTGTTTGAGGTAACTAGCCTAGTAAATTATAAATTGATTATTACAACTTACATGAATTTTAAATTTTTTTTTGGTATTTTATTCCTACAGAAAATGGCGGTAATACGGTGCATGCGTATGGATATGATGGTACCAGCAGTCCAGACTTACGTTTCAGGTAAGCCTCTAGGCCCGTTTCCCGATGATGAACTGGAGTCAAAGCTTTGGAAATTGACGCCGAGTTATGAGCCTATCGCTTTTATTTTGTTAAACAATTCGGGAAGTTTGCGTTGAAATCGCAAATACCAATTCCGTCAAGGCCTTTCCATCATCGGCAACAAAACGTACGGCAATGCGCCATTGATTCATGCTGGTGAAACGTTTAAGTGGGTGCACTTAAACGTTTTAGTAGTACTTGGGTACTTCCATGGTGCGCAAAGCTAAGGAGTGGAATTCCCTGCCGGAGTAGGTTACTTTAATGATGATGCACCAACATTTTTCACATTTCAAAACAAGAATCCTAGTAAATATAGAAGATACCGACAGCTGCAAATCTCATTTCCAAGAGCATAAAATACTTACCCTTCTCTGCCTATCATCATCATCATCTTATCAACCGAAAGACGTCCACTGCTGGACATAGGCCTCCCCCAAGCGTCGCCACATAGACCGGTCCGTTATAAAAAATCACGTTCAAAGATTCCGTTACATAGATACATACATACCAAGCTAATAAAAGCGTGTTGAAAAACATCATCACTTGCTATTCTAATACGTACCCATATTTACCTAAAATGTTTGTAAAGTAATTTAATATTATTATATCACTTAATTTTTTAGAAACTATGGGCCAGAAGTTCGTGGAGCCTCCACTGTTTGACTTGGCGTCTTCGTATGGGGACTCTCACTGCTGTATCCCGCTGTTGTTCGTGCTCACACCCGGCTCTGATCCCATGGAGACACTGCTGAAGTTTGCAGACGATCAGGTAACGAAATTTACATTTATCAATATTACCATTATAAATAATAAATAAATCATAATCGGTTCATCCGTTTGGAAGCCACACACAGAAACTGTCAAAGACAGACACACAGATTTACAGATAGATAGGTGACACGTGACACGTCAAACTTATGACCCCTTCTTTGCTGGTCTTTCCTTTATTTTTCTTTTCTTTCTTTCTTAAAAAATGTTTGAAATATTAGTTAGAATAAAATTGGAAAAGATTCGCGGCAAATTTTAAAATCTGGTGAAACTGGGAAGGTTTTTTTCTATGGATTTTTTGTATGAGCTCAGCCAGTTTAGACATAAGTCTGTCGGTACAACAAGTCAGCTATAAAGTTTATTTATATATTGCCCGTTTCATGATGAAATATTTATTTGCCAGGGTTTCGGATCATCCCGTTTGTTCTCCCTTTCTCTGGGCCAAGGCCAGGGCCCTATCGCAGTCAAGCTCATTGAGGAAGGGGTTCGAAGCGGTACGTGGGTTGTTCTCCAGAACTGTCACTTGGCCAAGAGTTGGATGCCGATGTTGGAAAAGGTAATCAATTAGCATCATCACTTTTATCGTTAAACAGAGGCTAGACAAGTGACATCAGCGATTCATCATACCGATTGTCAAAAAGTAAAAAAATATGGATATTTGGAAAGCGTTGTCGAAAAGTTTCCTGATTATTACATTTTGGCATTTCGAGAATCGGTATCGATGACAGAATTCCACTTTGTATAAAGGCACGCCATCATGCGCAAGCGATGCGCCGCACACAAGGCCGGCCAGAAGAAGAATTTAAGCTCGCGGAGATACAATCAACATCTTCAACAAACTATTCAGAAGTCAGCTCTGAACGCAGTAGAAAGAGAAAACTTAGGTCTCTTATCTCGCATTTTACTCCTGAAAAACTTTGTTTAGCGACTGAAACAAGTCTGGTGAAATAGTTTATACAAAATACTTAAAAAGCTTAAGCTTAAGCTTTTTACTTTTTTTTTCTGGTACCATGTTAAAACATTATTTCTATCTTTTAACACTAATATTACATAATTACCCAGTCAAAAGTAAATAAAACCTACTCTTTATTTTTGTCATCGTAAATTGACAATAACTCCTCCCTGGGGGAGCCTATGTCCAGCAGTGGACGTCTCTCGGCTGAAATGTTTAAGCAAGCAATAAGCAGAGTGCGTCGCAGCTCCAACAACATACAGGTGGGACAGCCCCATACTGGGATATTGGATGTGCCTACATGCCAATGAGGCGTACTAATATAAGTAATTGTTGCTGGTAGTTATTTATAATAACCTAGTTCCTAAGTTGTGTGATTTACTTACCAAATGTAAGTTAAAAAAAAACTTTTAAGTTTTTTTTTTTTTTTTTTTTGACAATTTTAATCGAAATTGTTTATGAGGTTCTATTTTATACTAATAAAATGGATTTCAAAATTAATCTATACTAATATTATAAAGCTGAAGAGTTTGTTTGTTTGTTTGTTTGTTTGAACGCGCTAATCTCAGGAACTACTGGTTGGAATTGAAAAATTATTTTTGTGTTGGATAGTCCATTTATCGAGGAAGGTTATAGGCTATATAACATCACGCTACAACTAATAGGAGCGGAGCATAAATGAAAAATGTTGCAAAAACGGGAATAATTATTAATGAGATCTTCCATTGCGTGCGCTGCGTAAGCGGACAAAGCTACGAAACATTCATATATGTAGGGTAGGGTAGGTAGGTAGCCAGATGACGGGAGCGAAGCCACGTGGGACAGCTAGTTTAATTATAAAACCTCAGGTGTTAAATCTTATAAGGTACCTATGGCGTGATTGCTATTTACAAAAGGTTTCTTTTTTCCCTCATCTAGATCTGCGAAGGGTTGATCCCAGACTCGACACATCCAGATTTCAGGCTTTGGTTGACCTCATACCCTGCTGATCACTTCCCGGTGTATGTGCTGCAGAACGGTGTCAAAATGACCAATGAGCCGCCAAAAGGTAATATTACAAACTTTTATTTAACTTGCAATGTATGTATGTATGTAAGCGTGTTCGGGTCTAATCTTGCATCCAAATTTTAAAGCTGTTATCATTCACCGTTTAAGATGAAAAAATTGCATACACGTTTAGTTAGGATGATAATGCATTGTCAGCTAATTAACGTCATTCTAAATCCAATATGGCGGACGGCCCAAGATGGCGAACTAGTTATTTTTTGTGCGCTGCTATGATATGGGTATCAAATGAAAGGGTTTGCTGTGTAGAATACGAAAAAAGACTGTTTAAAAAATAAAAAAATATAACTGTGAGAAGAAGTTTTCACAAATTATTCATGGCTCTTGTGATACAGGACTTCCTAGTACAAGAGTCAGGGCGGCACTGATGTGTGTAACTGTGTGTTAATAAATACTTTTTAACAAAAAGTCGGTGTCTTTGGTACCTATTGTTTTCCTTTTTTCGACACCGACTTCGGAAAAGAAAGTATTTTTCGCATTGTAGTGTTTTTTCACAAAGTTTTTACCCGACTGCCGAAGGAGGGTAATGTGTTTATCAGTCTATGTATGTATGTATGTATATATGTATGTATGTATGTATGTATGTATGTATGTATGTATGTATGTATGTATGTATGTTTGTTCCTATGTGGCGTTCTATAGACCAAACGCGTTGGCCGATTTTGATGATTCTTACGTCAATCGATTCGTCTTAATCCTGCGAGTGTCACTGGCTACATTGAAATGGGAAAAAACAAAAATGGCGGATTTTGGGCGCCATTTTGTGCGGAAAAAATAAAAAAAATTCTTCCAAACCCATCGTGTGGGGTATCAAAATAAAGGATTTTAAGAGCCGATTTCAAAAATATATAACACTTATATGTTTAAATGTACCTAATGCTAAAAAAAAATAACTAAAAAGTTGTAAATAAAAAAAGTTAATTAAAAAATTAAAAAAACCCGACTGCTTAAAAAGCAAACTAAAAAGACGTAAACAAGAAGGAAATCATGCGGTGCAGTCGGAGGATACATCTGGTTTTAGTCCGCCAGCTCGCGAATATGTATACTCCGACTGCACAGCATGATTTTCTTCTTGTTTACGTCTTTTTAGTTTGCTTTTTAAGCAGTCGGGTTTTTTTAATTTTTTAATTAACTTTTTTTATTTATCTCTTTATAGTTTTGATACCTCCGATTACCATGAAAATCATTTATAGCCAAAGTACCATCTCATGTCGATTCCAATAAGCCCAAACACGAGTGGGACCACATTGTTTTATTTCGGTGTTCCAGTACCTAGTTCCGGCTTCATCATCAGCACAGTTCGATGGTACCATTTTTATCAGTACCATTTATTTATAAGTATATGCTTCATCGTAGTCGGTTAACTATTCGGGATATCTTATACCCGTGACATACTTAGCATTAAGGTGTTCCAGTGGCCATCTGTTGTCTTCTTGTTCAGTACCACTTCACCAAATGATACTTTCTGAGTGCAAATGATTGTATTGTTGATGAAAATACCAAAATCGCTATATGTATGCCTATAATATTTGAGGAGTTCCCTCGATTTCTCCAGGATCCCATCATCAGATCCTGACCTGATGAATACGGGACCACCTAGAAAGTATACATTCAAACAGAAGAAGAATTTTCCAAATTGGTCCAGACGTCTTTGAGTAATTCCACGATTACTCAGACGCCTGGAACAATTTACAATTAACATATTTAAAAAAAAAAAGATTCCGACGAATTGAGAACCTCCTCCTTTTTTGAAGTCGGTTATTGCTCACCACGCAATTCTATCAACCTATCTAGTCTATTTGATCCCACTGCAGGACAAAAGCCTTCCTCCAACTTTTCCACAAAATTATGTCTTCTCCTATTGCGGACCAGGCGAGCTCCTATATCACTTTTTTATATTTGCCGATCGCTTGCTTTGTCTGACTAAAGGTTTTATATCAAAACTCAGGATTGCGAGCGAACATCGCTCGCTCGTTCTGCAGCGATCCCATCAACGACTTGGAGTGGTTCGAGGGTAATAAGCAGCCGGATAACTTCAAGAAGCTGTTGTTCGCGCTGTGCTTCTTCCATGCCGTGATTCAGGAGCGCAGGCAGTTCGGTCCTCTGGGCTGGAACATTCACTACGAGTTTAATGAAACCGACCTCAGGATTAGTGTCACACAACTCTATATGTTCCTCAATGAATATGATGTAAGTAGAACTTTGGTCAGTTTTTCTTAGATAATTTAAACTTATGATGTATGTATATTCGCAGAAAATTCATCTCCAACGAGTAGGTAATCGTAATAATAGGAAATGGAGTTGTGGTTAGATTATTACCAAAAAAATAAGGTCTCATGAATGGATGAGATCGTCTTTTTGGTAATAAATTCCTAGCTAGGCCGTTGTTTACATGCAATGGCATGTAAACAGCTGCCTAGCTAGAAATGTGCTCGTCTGAATCTCTGATCTGATTATCTCAAGGTCTATAAAGATATATGTTAGGAGACACCATCTCCACTATCATATCGAAGGGTTCTCATTTCCACGGGACAAGATTGATTATTTATTCTCTTGAGCATATCACAGTTCACTGCTGGGCTATGTATAACAGCTTGTCCCGAATCTTTACTGCATATTCAGTCTGTCTGCTCGCAATATTTGTTAAACTCTCTACGGTACAGTGGCCGTTTGTTTTTGTTGATACTGATTAAAGAATAACACTGTGAATATTTTGTGGTCAGGACGTACAATTCATAGCGCTGCGCTACCTGACGGGCGAGTGCAACTACGGTGGCCGCGTCACTGACGACTGGGACCGGCGCACGCTTAACACCATACTTTTCAAGTTCTACAACCCTAAGGCGCTCAAGGAGTTCAACTACCCGCTCGACCCTACAGGTATGACAACCACAACTTATTTGACCCATTCTCAAATTTATCATAGCTGCTCAAGTCATTATGTTCATTTTTAACTTCTCCTTTTTTTTTCGTTTTCACGAGTATGTGTATGACAGCGACTCCGGATAAGGAATCAAGAGAACAGTGCAAGCGCAAAATTGTAATTGACGTCTTCTTCCATCTTGATGTAATGTGCATGCATTAGGGCTTTTTCACCATAGATATGCTATGCTACGTTGCTATGGGTGCGTTTGATATCCACCAATCATATTCATTGGTCCTTATAGCATAGCACTTGTGGAAACGGGTTCTGCTAAGCTATGTTTTTTATATGGATGGATGCATGACCTAAATGCATGCTCTAGATGCGTAATATGGATGGTAGCCTCATCCCTTACCGCGCCGCTCCCCGTGCCTTCCCTATTGTCGATACATCGCATAGCTTGAGTTGCGCATCTTTCTCGCACAGCTACCTCGCGGCGGCGCATCATCGTAGCGCATCTTACTAGCCCGCTACATAGCTTAGCATCAGTGGAAACGGTCACATAGTTTCGTAGCTTAGCTTTCACATCCTCGCAGCATAGCTGCATAGCACATCTCTGGTGGAAAGGCACTTACTGCCACATATTATTATGTAACGCTCGATTATAACGTCACCTGCCGTGCTACTTTTAGTTTTTGTTAATTAATGCGCCTATTGACCATTTAAAAGAATTAAATTTTATAAATCACCATATTTTCCCAACGGCTTCGTTCCTGTGGCCTGTTGGGGCCTAACCCATGGAGACCGTGCATTTTCCCGAGACAAAAATCCTGTTAGAATGAGGCCTCATTAGTGCGTTGCTTTGCGTTTTACACATATTTTTTGTGACATGGCACGCAACACATTATGTGTTGCGTCGTCGCACGCGACTTTAAACGGATCAGGACGAGAGACGAAGCGGGCGGAAGGTGATGCGCTGCGCTGTCGGAGCTCCGGTGCGACGACGGACAGTGTTTGTTACGAAAATTCCGATTTATTGTCGAATCTGAAATTCATACTGCGACGCTGCGCTGCGCGCTTCGTGCGCGCATATGCACGTACGATGCATCGCACGTTGTCGTCACAGTTGTGGCATACAATGGGTCGCGAAAAAATTTGAAAGAGAGTTACCGCGGCCCTGGCACAAGCAACTGGAGGAACACGGGTGGGTTTTATTCAGTAAATGTCTGACACGCCCGCCCGCTTCACCCAGAGCGTGAGAAGTCATTAGATGATTTTCCAACAAAAAAAAACAAAAAAAACATGGTTTGGCATACAATGCGTTGATCCGTTGCTACAACGCAACGCACTAATGAGGTCTCAGCCTTACTCTTCTATCGATTAAGGCTGGGCTGGGCTGGGCTGGTCGAAGCATTTTAAATGAAGAAATGTAGTTTCGGAAATTACCTTCGACATATACACAAACTCACAAAATTGTCAGTCGCTCTTTATAGGTATATAATCTTTACTTCTATACTAATATTATAAAGAGGAAAGATTTGTAATTTTGTATTTGTTGAACTACTGGCACGATTTCAAAAATTATTTCACCGTTGGGAAGCTGCACTATCCCCGGGTGACATAGGCTACTTTTTATCCCTGTATTCCCACGGGAACGGGAACTACGCGGGTGAAACCGCCAGACCTCCGCTAGTTATGTATAATATTTGGTGTCACGTTCTTTGTCCGCGATGAACTAAACTAATGAACCGATTTTAATGAAATTTTGCACACTATGTGCAGTTTGGTCCAACTAGAGTTAAGATAGTTGTATGTCAATTTCTATGTCTACACGTGCGAAGCAGCTTGTGTTGGTATAGAATAGTATAAAATGTACAAGGTAATGATTCCACCAGGCGTGTACCACATCCCGTCGCTAAAGGAGCACGGCGATTTCGTGAACTTCGCGCGCTCGCTGCCGGCCGCTACGCCGCCCTCGGTGTTTGGCTTCCACCCCAACGCAGACATCACCAAGCACTTCCGAGAGGCAGAGGAACTGCTCAACACCGCTATACTGACACAGGTCACCATCTGCACTTTATGAACTTGTGTACCTTTTAAATAAACAAACAAGTACCATAAAGATCGTAGCCGACTTATTCGACACCGCTCCCACCCGGCAAAACTAATGTTCATTGAAATGTGAGCTTCAGAGCGTCCTCTGTAGACATACTTTACATTGACAACACAAATTAGCAGATAGCTCGCTGTAAGCTTACCGCCTTCGTACCACTCGATTGTTGACGTCTCGTTTACCGCATGCCTACCACGTGCAATAAGCGGGCGGCCCGCGCGGTGTACACGTACGACTGCTCGCTTGAAGCACGTTACTAGCTCGTGGAAAAAGTTAAGGCGAAAGCGGTCGGCGCGGGGACAGCTGGTTGCCTGCTATTTGAAGGCGCGTGGACAGCGAGCAGTCATCTCCGTTTAAGGCGGTGTTGTGCGGGAGCGGGGTTGGAGCGGGTTCGTGTAAGTGAGCTAACACCTTAGTGCTTGGCGTACACATAGTGTATGGCCGAAGGCTCTAAGTAGACGGGGTGTATTTGAATGGCAGCTGTAAAATTGCAGTTTGGTTGCAGTTGACATAACTGCATCGAAAATGCCAACTGTATATAGCCGATTGTCTCGATAGTTGGAAGTGAATGCAAAATTTCACGCTTACTATATATGCATTAGTATGCATGTTCAACGGATGTTTAAGTACCGCGAATAGGTAAAGCAAGTAACTAAATCAATAACATCGTACAGCAATTTTAATAATAATATTATTTGTACCTAATTAGAATCATAACATTAAATTTGTACTTACTTAATAAAGATAGAGCTCATCATAGTCTAATACGTAGTTTTTATTATTATTTATGCTACTGCATTAAAAAAAAAAATAGTTTGAAAGCGCTAGCCGTGGGGTATTTCTCGAAACGCACCCACTTTGAAGTGCACCTAAAGTATTCCTAAGAAACATAGAGTAGAGCGTGAAGATTCGTAATAAATGATGTCGATAGACGTTTTTAAATTCAACTGTCCTAATTGTTTATTTATTAAAACTATCAGGAAAGCAGAAATTAACTGTAACTGCGAATAACAGTATAAGTATCAGGAAAGCAGAAATTAACTGTATTAATTTCTGCTTTCCTGATAGTTTTAATAAATAAATAATTAGGACAGCTGAATTTTAAAACGTCTATCGATATCATTTATTACAAATCCTTCTTGCTCTTCTCTATGTTTCATCGCAGGTGCACTTCGAAGAATACTTTAGGTGCCATTCATTAGGTGCACTTCAAACTTGGTGCGCTTCGAGGAATATGTAAAATATAATGTAATTCATTTATATCACGTAGCATTTCTTATGTTTCATCCATCGTCGGGTCAACGGGGCAGGATCGTGTGGTAAGTCATTTTATTTTATTAGTTTTATTCATTTAATTCAAAGTAATCGTGTCATTAATATCACTTTCTCATTTTCATGCGTGAAAGGATCTCGAGAAAAGATACCAGGTAAGTGATTTTATAACTTGCGACCGTTTTAGCTGTAAGCGAACATAAGTTACGCAAAAACGATTGCATACCTAAGCTATTGCGTAACAACTTTTATATAGCTAGCAAAACTTAACAAGACGTAAAACTTATTCTGTTTTGCACACGGCTGCAACGAAAAGGTCCATTTTAGCCTTAATGTATAGGGTGAAGTAGAGCAGTGGTGGCTGGTGGCCCAGTGTCAGTCACAGTCTTTAGGAAACCGGCATTACCTAGAACCGAAAATGCGAAGACTTGCGACATCCACCAACTCGCACTGGGTCCGCGTGGTGGATTATGGCCCATGCCCTCTCTCACGGAGAGGAGGCATGTGTCCCAGCAGTGGTGATGATGTAAGCGATCCATTTTCTAATTATAATCGTCCGAATACAGGACATGGCAGCAGCCGGTGACACAGAGATAACTCCAGAGATGCAAGCGATGGCTATCGCTGAAGACGTGCTGGAGCGGCTGCCCGCCAAGATCCTGTCGGGACCTTCGCATGAAGGCGACATCAAGCCTTCGGAAATGACGCCCATGTCTATTGTGGTCATACAGGAGGCCGCTCGGTATGAGCGGCTGGTTAACGTTGTTAGATCCAGCTCAAGGGCCGTCATTGGAGCTGTGCAGGGTAATATAATAATAATCAATTTTATTTTATTAAGAAAAGTATTAAAAAGTGCAATAAGGCTTTTACATTGGCCCAGTTAACTAGGCAAAGCTGTTTCTCACCTTAGTTGTCTGTAATAAATAATAGACCTTAAGTGTTGTTAAGGCAAGGTTCGTGAAAAATAAATTATTTTTGATAATATAATATTACAAAGAAGAAAGATATGATTGTTCGTAAGTTTCTTTGTAATGGATAAACTCAAAAAGTACTCAACCGATTTTAAAAATTCTTTCACCTATGGATAGCTACATTATTTCGGAGTGACAGGCTATTTTTTATCCTGAATACGGGAACGGGTCCTTTGGGGTGGGCCACGGTAGCGAAGTTGCGGGGAAAAGCTAGTAGGTTATATTGTTGAAACGGCAAATACATTTCTGTTTTACAAAGTTTGCCTTGCTTTTGCCTGCAATGTTGCCTGGGAATTGCGTTTCAGAAATTATTTTTAAATAAGCTGTTTCTTGAATAAAAACCCCCAGTGGTCTGAGCGTTGTCTACCAGGTGAACACAAAATGGGACTATAAAAACTTGTTAACCAATCAGAATACAGAAGAATGTTTGAGTGCTAATACCTATTTCATCCAAAAGATACATTTCTTCATAAGAATATTTTCCCATGTGCGTCCATGGTATAGGCGTGAGCGTCCTGAACGACATAACGGAGGAGGTGTTGACGAGCATGGTGCGCGGGCGCATCCCCGCGCTGTGGGCCGAAAAGAGTTACCCTTCGCTCAAGCCCTTCGCCTCCTACTTCAACGACCTACTGGCGAGGCTCGCGTTCTTACAGGTATCCCACCTAAATCTATTTTATACTTATCTTTATAATCATCATTTCAACCGAAATAGGTCTTTACTTGATATAGGCTTCCTCCAAAAGTCAGGTCAATTTCAGACATTTACAAACGGTTCAGTGCCCTTAATTGTATTTGGACAGATTCGTGGCACAAAATGTGTCATGCAAATTAGGCCCCAGGATTACAACTTTATTTAGTATATAGGTAAGGATATATTTAAATTAGGTATTCAATCTATAGCCGAACAAAATTTAGTGTTCCTTTCAGAACATATTCAGATATTGGCCGCAGTTGGAACCGTGCCCGCGTTGTACTCACGCACGCGCGCACATTCACATCAGACTCTGAACTCAGCCGTGTGATCATTCCACATGGCTGACTCCAGAAAATGTTAGGGTAATTTCATCTCTGTAGCGCGTTATGAATTTGAAGGTAAATAAAGAAAGTGAATTTTGACGATTGAACTGATAATATATGATAATTCAGTCAATAAAACGTAATTATTATCAGGTAAGTATTGGCCCTGGTAGCTTTAATTTTATGATTAAAGTCTGGTGTACACAGGTAGAGTTAACGGTAAAGTATCATGGTAGAGTAGGAACAATTGATTGTGCAATTCTTCCTACTCTACCATGCTACTATGCCGTTAACTCTACCCGTGTACACCTGGCTTAGAGTACTTGGAAATGGTAGAGTATTACGCTAGTTGACTCTAGCGTTAAATCTACCCGTGTTCATCAGGCTATACAGCGGGTAGTGGCTTTCGAGTCCTTTCATGAAGATGCAAGGCGTGCATGACTAGTTGTGATAACCATAGCTTCTTCTAAACAAATGAGATGTGTGAGTTTCTCTTGATACCTCGTTTATGTATATGGGAAAAGAATCTCGAGGGCCCAGATTCGAGAATTCAATGCGGGACATGACAAGAAACGCTGAGCGAATATCCGTGACAATTTTGCTGTGTAAATTTTCCAATCATCATGCAAGCTAGGCTTTACGAAGCAAGAGTAATGTCCTCAGCACTGGCACGAGTTCGGACCCCCGACGGTGTTCTGGTTGTCCGGCTTCTACTTCCCGCAAGCCTTCCTGACAGCCGCTCAGCAGAGCTACGCGCGCAAGTACAAGATACCCATCGACCAGCTTGCCTTCCACTATGAAGTAAGTAACTTCGGTCAAGATTTTAATGTCAGTATAGTAGTCACAGCGGATCTTTGTGTCTCTGAAGTTGTTTCTGTCAACCATTGCGCAAGAAACAGTTTGTCATCGAGTATACTGCATACAGTAAGCGAGATAGGACGATGCGACAAACGTAAGAGAATGAAAGAGGCAGTTACAATGCTATCTTCACCTTCAACATTAACACAAAAATAGCTTTTGCGCAGGGTCTTGCAGGCAACCTCAGAGACACAAAGATCCGCTGTGAGTATTATAGCAAGCTTTGTGATCTGATCAAGCGTGAGTTTTTCCAAAGACTAGGTAAGGCTGCCTCTAGACAAGCGTCATTCGATGTTAGAGTTCGCGCAAGATATGTCTGCGCGCGGCCAAAATCGGAACTAATCGTTTGCCGCCATCTTGTCGTTTATATCAGGTGTCAAGAGTCAAGAGAGTGTGTTGTATTCCGTAATAATTTAAAGTGCTGGCAGGGATGTTTTCTTGAAGTTCAAACGTGCTTCAAGAAAAATATATTTGACATTTTTGACTTTTTACCCTACCTACCCTAATTTTATTAACAATTGTAGAAATATATTCTTATTCCATTCAAATTCTTGTACACAGGTACAGAAACAGTTGGAGAAAGAACTTACGGAGCCACCGGCAGAGGGCGTGTACATCCACGGACTGTTCATGGAGGGTGCACGGTGGGAAATGGAAAACATGATGATCAACGAGTCTATCCCCAAGATACTGTACGACGATTTCCCGCCGGTCGGTATACACTTCACCACCTTTTCACCAACTCCGTTGCACTTTAAAACATAGTACAACAGATTTTGTAAATTATTGGTTATAATGTATGGTTATTTTTCTTGGATAATATCCCATCCTATCGCGCCCGCACCTTCTGCCAGAGGAAGGAAAAGTAAGGCTGAGGCCTCATTAGTGCGTTGCGTTGTCGCAGCGTCAACGCTGCGTCGTTTTACTTATATATGTCGCAGGGATATGATGAAAACAGGGAATTGATCAAATCACGGAGGATGTTAAAATAGAGCCGACGGAGCCCCGCTGCGCGGGGCTCCTATTTCTGTATGCAGGGTCTAAAGTAACCTACATCCTCCGTGATTTGATCAAATCGCTTAGAGATTTGATCAATTCCCTGTTTTCATCATATCCCTGCGACATATATATTTTTAGTGACATGCCACAATATGCGTTGCGTCGTCCCACGCGACGTTTCATCGGATCGACGGACGAAAGACGAAGCGGGGGGAGGGTGATGCGCTGCGCTGTTGGAGTTCCATTCACGGAGAACCATTGTCGAATATGAAATCCACACTGAGACACAGCGTTGCAAAGGCGAGCGTCGCTCTCTTGCGTTGTGTATTATTAATATATTGCTGTACACAGATGTGGCATACAGTGCATTGTTCCGTTGCGACAACGCAACGCAACGCACGAATGAGGCCTTAGCCTTATATCAAATATTCATCTTCTATAATGATTACCACAGGTGTGGTTGATCCCTATCAAACGCGAGGACACCCCGACGGGCAACTTCTACAACTGCCCGCTGTACAAGACAGGCGACCGGCGCGGAGTGCTGTCCACCACGGGCCACTCCACCAACTACATCCTCTTCATGACGCTGCCCACCAAGGTGGACCCCGACCACTGGGTCATGCGCGGCGTGGCCTTGCTCACGCAGCTGCCGTTCTAGAAGATTTACATAATTATGTCCAGGGGCTCTGCCGTCACTTTCAGAGTGTTGACGTCAAATCCTGGCTCTTTAAAGAGCCGTTTGTATTGAATCTTGAGAAAAACTGGTTCGTGCCATCGTGGTTAAAGGATTAGTCTCCTAGACTCTTTGTTACTGAGTGCGAGTGCTACGTGTCCAGGATATGCGGCGGACGTTTAGGGGATTGGGTAATTTTCACGTCGGCCGCTCGGGGAGGCTCCTTTCATGCACGCCGAGCCTTCAGGGTGTTTAGGTGACAATGGCAGTTGCACATTGAACACGGTTCAAAATCGCTTGACAATTTTGATGACACTTCGCTTTACCTCTTTTACTTATTCACATGCTATGAGAGTGTTGGCAACCCCAGATTACAACGAAATTACGTCTCGAAAACTTATAACACGCGGCATATTTATCTCGTGCGTTTTTTGTAGGCATCCTGTTTTAAGAATTTATGAGAAATGTATTAGAAAAAAAAGATTACGTATATCATGGTTATTGTTTACAATGTGAAAACTTTTTTATTGTTAGTTCTTAATTATTATTTTTGTCGTAACTTGGTCTAGTCACCTAAGAAATAATGTCGATTTATGTTTAATTTATTCATTAGAATGTTCGGTATCTGTGCAATTTGATTAATATTTTTAGTTTTAATTAATAATTTATAGATAGATGGCTTTCTACGAAATCTACGAAAGGTATTTTTGATTATGTCGGTGATCTTCACTACAAGAGCATTTAACGATTTTGGGTTTAATTGTTATGTGAATCAATTCATTCAAGCTCAACTTATTTTTAGCAAGTAAAACCCACCTACGTCTTATACCAAATTCTTTTCGTTTAGGTTTCATACAATTCTTATTCGTCAACGTA
Source organism: Anorthoa munda (assembly GCA_945859665.1). Lineage (NCBI taxonomy): Eukaryota > Metazoa > Arthropoda > Insecta > Lepidoptera > Noctuidae > Anorthoa > Anorthoa munda. The sequence goes on along the minus strand of OX243897.1, from coordinate 40,402,098 downwards.
TCTTATTTTTCAGCGGAATGGCAATTTTTTACTGTATTTTATCTTATTAGAAACATTTGAAAAACAACTTAAATCATGGTTATTGTTTACCTATTTAATTTTTGTATTGTTAGTACTTATAATTTTTGGCGTAACTTGGTCTAGTCACCTAGGAAATAATGTTGATTTATGTTTAATTTGTTTATTAGTTTGTTCTGTATGTGGAATTTTATGTCTTAATTAGTAACTTGATGGTAGTTTTATTTTATTAAATCTGTGAAAGATTAGAATTTCAAAGCTAAATAAATATATTTCTTTACATATTCGAATAAAGAACCCTTAAATTAGTACTAAAACTAAAATCTTTCTTATTTGACTAAGGGTGAGTCCAAACGAACATATTTTTTTGAGATGTGAGTCGCGTAAAATGAGTCGCGGAAATTACGCTGCATTCGGTTTCATACTAAAGTCGTGTTTGCACCACACGGCGACGCAAACAAAACTGAGTAAAATATTCCAGTAGAATGTAAATTACGCGACTCAAAAAATGCGGCTCATAAAATTACGTTTGTATTACAATTTTATTTAATAAGTGACGTTAAACTATTCGTTTCTCAGAAATTTAACATTTTTCGGTCTCACTATTCTGATTCGGTTGTAATCTTAATATTATACTACAATATAAAAATAAATCTTATAATTCTTGCACAAATTGCTTCCAGTTTTTTTATTAGGTTTCATTCAATATCCGTCAACGTTATGGCCTATCTTATATTTTATGATACGAATATTGATCGTTTTTCTTCAGAATGGCTACTTTTTACTATTTACAACTTATAAGAGTTTATTTAAATAAACAGTATTCATCTCGGTTATTCGTTTTGATGTTAACTTTAAGTATTTGCTCTTAATAATTATTTTTGTCGTAACTTGGTCTAGTCACCTAAGAAATAATGTCGATTTATGTTTAATTTATTCATTAGTTTGTTCTCCATGTGGAATGCGATTTATATTTTATGTCTTAATAAAATTATATGTTGATAGATTTGTTGTTTTAATTGTTATGCCTTTGTCCTGCTTCGAAACCCTTTTCATATGATTTGATTAATTTGTTGAACCCAAAACAATTCACAACATACAAACAACTTGTAATAAAATGTTACAACTTATAACTCCGCCCGCCCAGTTATGATGAAGCAAACACTAACCCTGGTGTTTAATATGCTTTTAAATGTTTGTGTGGGTGTTCTCCAAAATTACAGTATTTTTCGAGTCTTCTTATTTCTGAAGGTCGTGCCCATCTTGTCGCAAACTGACGGATACGCTGACCGATTTTATGAGTAGGTACTATAAAATTATTATTTATTTAGGAGTAGGTACTATATTTTTTTTTTGGACAATATTGACACGAAGCGTACTTACAGTACAAACATTTTCTTAATGTCCTTCGGCAAACTTCATGTTTCGTCAGTTGTCGGATTTCTATCAGTTGCCTAATTGCCTTTTGCACTTGGTGCAGACCAGACGCTCTCAATCAACTTTGAAGTATATAGAGTTGTTAATACCTGTACTACCACCCCAACATACGTCACGTAAGGCCGCAGTAATGTTAAGGGTGTAACACTACATGAAAGTATATGATCAGTTAAAGGACCTACTAAGACCTTACAGCCTAACAGTCCCTACGACCCTAAGACCTATAAGCCCTACAGCCCTAACCTACCATATAACTAGTGTGTGATAAATAAATATATAGATAAGTTCAGGATGTCTGCACCATGCGACCTAAGGTTACAGACGGACAGTGGGCAGGAATTCTAGGTTCGGGAAGGGTACATTCACTGCCAGTCCAGCAGACTCACGGGACTGATCAGAAATGGCTAAAGGTGTCTTGGCCACAGTGATGGGTAAGGATACAAGAATATTAATTCAAATCTGATTTATTAACAATATTGTACAGCTTATATACTATTTTGTCTTAATACACACTAATGTACAAATTTGTCTGTGTCCTATGCGTGTAAGATGCAACCAAACAGTATTTTATCTGGGCCGCACGTCAGCCGGGCCGAGTGCTGAGTCAATGTCCAAAGGACAATACTCTTTTTAACATAATGTAATTTATTTAAAAAATGGTAGGAATGCTGCTAAGCTGCTTTTGTTACAGCTCTATATATTTTACATGGAAATCTAAACAAAACAACAATAAAGTGCTTAGTTCTGAATTCAAATTATTATACACGATAAATTTAATAATTGATGAACATGGCAATTAGCATTCGTTTGTATTCGGAAATGCGATGATTGCCGAGGGACATTAAGAAAATAGTTGTACTGTACGTAGATCAAGACTTCAAGAGTCGTCTTTTGTTTTCTAATAATTTTCCTAGTCAAAGCTCTTGTTACCAAAGTACTCAGTATAAATGAATAAGATTAACCTAATTTGTCGTGGCGGCATTGCAGTTATTGATCATGATCATTTTGTTATTTACTGCTTGCCATTGTCCTGCTTCTATTCTAAACCCTTTTCATACAATTTGATTAATTTTAGAACAATAAAAATAAAAATGAATCTTAAACAAAGAACGTTTTCTCAAATGTTACAACCCTGGCCGCCCAGTTACTAGGTGTTAATATACTTTTAAATGTTAGCACGTGTTCTCTCGCCAAAATGACAATGTTCTAAAAGTACTCTGAAATAATTCATTTATTTAAGGCAGTGTATTTCAAGCTTTTTTGAATAGTCTACCCGGAGACCCCCTAGGATCTAATAGTACGCCCTAAATTTTAGGGTGTTTCAATATTGGTACAAACTGTATTTACCTAGATCAAGACTTCAAGAGTCATCTTTTGTTTTCTCATAACATTGCTAGTCAAAGCTCTTGTTACTATCGTTCTCAGTATAAATGAATAAGACTAGCTTAACTTCTCGAGGCGGCATTGTTGTAAGCCTTATTGAAACAAAGAGGGCATTGTGTGCCGCAACTCTATAATAATGTGCCGAGATTACTCGTAATACACTTAGAGTAATGTGAGGTCTAAAGTATTTGTAACTCTACTGCCATGGCACACGTGAGGTGAAATACTACAGTTTTTTTTTTAATTGTATTTTCGTTCATTGATACTTTATCAGTAGTTTCGTAATGCTATCGAGAATGAATGAGTAGGTCCACCTAGTTATTATCACATCACACTAATAATATTATAAAGGAGAAAGTTTGTGAGTGTTTGTGTGTGTTTCTATGTTTGTTACTTCTTCACGCTCAACCCGCTAGATCTGGATGAAATTTGGTACAGAGATAGATTATAGTCAGGAATAGCACATTAGGATACTTAATATCCCGAGAATATGTTCCCTTGGGATAATTTTCGACATTCACGCGGGCGAAGGCGCTTGCAGAAGCTAGCTGTTTTAGTATATATAGGGAACTAAATGTGCTTGTACTAATGTAACAAACCTATGAAAATTTAATATTTATATCTGGGACAATGATATCGGAACGTCATGATAACTAGATAAACTCTTTGTTGAATATTCTTTGTCCAGAATTCCAAACATACAGAAATATTTGCGTAGGTATGATAACTTAAACTTTGTAGTAAGCGTGTGAAGTAGGCGTAAAATGCCGAGGATTGTTTCCTCACATGAACATTCACGGCTATAAATTGGGCCCGGACGAAAATGGAAGTTTTCTTGGGGTAACGAGGTCAATGTCATCGTTATCGTTCCGCGGTTTAATGTTCGGCCAAGGGGACCACCACGCCATAGTTGTGGCGCGGGCATTACGAGAGCGGTGACTTTGCGATTACGTTGCCCTGTCATTTAGCACGAAAAAGCTCGCATCCCAGATACGGCATGTATTAAATAAGCGAGTAGTGGGCAGGGCGGGGTGGAGGGGTGGCGGGGTGGCTGCGGGCCGTAGTACGGGAGGCACTCGGTCTGGCGCGGCGTTGCCGGGGCGACGCGAGATATTGATCTGCGCGCCATCCCGCGCAGCATCCCTCCCGGCCGCGCTCCCCCCGCGCCCCCTCTCCCCCGTGCCCCTCGCCCTTGATTCTGCCGCTCGACCACCGCCACCACGATCCCACCGCACCCCCCTACAAATACTTATTACATTTCGCACTACATACTCCACGTAATCCGATGAAGAAATTTCGCTTATGCTTTATAATCATGTCTAAGCTGCTAAACTCAATTTTCTTAAACTTGACAGCTTAGTATAATGTAAAGTTTTGCAAATCATACTCGTAGCTACGAAGGGTGTTATTTTGTTGAAGAATCTTCAGTCGTCATTCAATAGATGAAAGGAAATGACGATAAGAGCCAGGCACATTTTGGTAGCAGTAAAAACGAGTAACAGATTTTTGTTTTCCAGGCTGAAATTATATTTTTCTGTGAAACATCATCGAAACGGTAGTTGAACGTTCAGCGTTATATATCACCAAAAAGAACAGAGAAACAACAAAGATATGATCTCATCAGAAAAAAAATCCTTACGACTTTCAACTAATTGAAAGTTAAACCTAGGTACTCGTAAGTTAAACTTTCTATATAATTAGTAGGTTAAGTTTGCAATTTTATTGTTCTTAAAAACTTTAGCTCTTAACAGTCTACCCTACACCAAGTTGTTCGTTGACGCAGAATGTGGCGGAGATCAATCCAGATCACACGAGTTATGCGGTTAATGTAATGTGTCGGAGAGCACATAACGGCATTATCCGTCGCAAGTGGGTGAGCAGTAATGTGCGAGGCGAGCGCTGTGTGGCACGACATGATGGAATTAACGCGGGCCTACCGATATAACATGAGGAGAGCATACGATTAAGGGCAAATCAGGGTCAAAAAGCATGCCAAGTGCCATATGAATTGTCGCAGTTATGTTGAATGCTTGGTCTGCTAAGAAGGTGCTAAAAAAGTGCAAACTACGTCAATGATTTATTTATTTCATCAGCAACAATTTTTAAAGAAGAAAATTTCTACTTATTTTTTTTGGTAAATGCGATAATGATGCTAAAATAAATGATAACCAGGAATAAACGCAGGCAGGAAGCACAATAAAGTTCGATATTTCAAATGTCCAATCCCAGAAATTTTAGAAATTCGTACAATCATCATAACAAATAGTTCAACCCATTTATTTGTGTCTAGACTCGTCAAAGTCATAATCTAGAATATGCAGATGTCATCATTCTTTTATATTCATCGCTACTCTCTACAAATTAAATCTCTCTGCCACCTCACCTGTTTTTCACTTTTGTTCCCTCCCGTAGCTGGACATAATATTTGTACATAAAACTGTACATATATTTTTTTGTAATCGCCTTATCATTTGTTTCCCGGGACACGCCACCCCTCACCTCCCCACCGCCAGGTACCGACTGTTAACGCTCTCACAGTTCATTGTCTAATTTCCAGGTTGCTATGACGAGAGACACGGAGTAGGTACGAGTACCTCGCCGGCTCAGCCCGGCGGGAGCTCTATTGAGTTGTTGCTGCTACTTACTAAGAAGTACCTAACGAGACGAATATTGAAATTTTTCGACGTATTTTTTGTTGAACTCATCTCTCTCCATGTTCCACGTATGCTTTGTTACTTTTATATCGAACTGGATGTGAAGAGCGAACGATTCGAGTGGTCGATGTCGCCACTTGAATCTGTTGCGAGCAATTGTAATTTGTTATAACCGTGGAACAATATGATTTGAAGAGCTCTTTTGCTGCCGATACTTTTTCATCTAATTGCAAGAGTCGTCTGATTGATTGACTAATTGAATGCCGTTTGTTACCCACAGACTGTATTATTAGTTCAATGTATTTTTCAAAATTTCATTCCGACGCAACATGAGGACATTCATTTCCAAATAAGAATAAGAAAAAAATCTTAACTGGTAGAGCTGAGTGCAGATGAGTAGCTGTCGTATTAAAATGCAATAGTAGCAAGCAATATCATTATGTCGGCAAGCGCGTCGACTCGCTGCGAGTTTTAAACACAGCTTCAATTTTACAGTATGCGGACCAACGCCGACGGACCGACGGAAAAAACGAAGAGTATGTCCCGCGGCGCTATCGCCTGGCAATGAGGATTTAATTAAAATGCAGCACTTACGTCTGCCCGCGGCTCTCTGCCCGGACCACGTGCATACATGCCCGGGCCCCGGCTCTACCCACTTTGTTAGCGAACTGCCCTCACCACCCCTCCAGACGAATTAAATGATCAACACGATACTCTGCCAGCTCCTGCATTTTTTGAATGATTCTATACAGATAAGCGTTCGCAAAGTTGGTTTCGGAGCACCACATCATAATTGTACAACGCCAGATTTAATTTGTGGAAAGGGGATGCCGAAGTTAGACTGTCTGATCCGATAAAAGCCGCCAGCTCGGAGTCCGTATTTAAACGAGCCATTTTAGGTGGCTTGTAACTGTAACGTGGTCGGCGGCGGTGCACAGAGCTCACAGTCGATCGCTTATTGGGATTGGAAGCAAAGCCTTTCGGGCGGTTGCGGCCGCTCCGGCGGACTTCCAATTTTAATGTTATATAACTGAACCGAATTAATTCGCAGTGCGCTCTACCGCCGCCGCCGCTCGCTAGTTCAAACAGCCGCCCCACGAACCAATTTCCAATAAATATTGCTTTTTAACTGTGTAACGAGAGTTGTGGTTGATCTGTTGTAATTAAAACGCTCATTCCGTCCGAAAATTTGGATTTTAATGTGGTTTCGCTCATATTTTAATTACGAATCAACTATAATTGGAATGCATTGGTATTTGTATAATTGTATACGGATTTTAATTATTTTATTTGATTGAAATCAAAGCGAACTGAACGATCCTTTGTTTAGTTCAGCAGAAGGTACCTACAGCTGAACGCCCACGAACCCCCCCCCCCCCCCTATTAAAATTAACATCAAATAATATTACGACATTTTTACGCTACAGTAGACTGACGTCCTATTGATGTCTCTCACTCCTCTTCGCAATAAAAAATACTATAGATAGATACATATAAAAGTAGATGACATTTAGAGACAGATATTCGTACCACCAATAATTATCACAATCTTAATTTAGTAAAGAAAACATACATACATACATAAACTCACGCCTTTTTCCCATGGGGGTAGGCAGAAACTACAGAACGCCACCTGCTACGATCCTTACATACTTCTTTTGCTTCACTCACATTCATACGTCTAGTCATACACACACGCCGGTTATGAGTACTGCGCACCTGACCTTTCTGAAGAACATCACCTATAAGATCTATGTATGTCTTTCTAGGGCGTCCCCTCCCGGCGATTCCTTTCACGTCTGTCTTGTTATAAATATTCTAAAATACCTTTCGTTAGTCGCCTTTCATTCATCCTCTCAACATGGCCAAACGAACTTAACATACTCTTTTCAATTTTAGTCACTTCATCTTCTTTTAAACCACAACGTTGTCTTATTACCTCATTCCTCAATCTATCATTAAAAGTTACACGACATATACTTCGCAAGGAACGCATTTCTACTGAATTAATCCTACTTTCATGTGTTTTTTTGCCATACCCAACCTTCACTTCCATTCATAAATGTAGGCACCAGCACGCTGTTGTGAACGGCGAGTCGAGCTTCCAGAGACATCGATTTGCTGGTCACAACCGCATGTATAGCACCATTCACTTGATTCCCTGCATTCACTCTCCTTTCTACATCCTCTTCAATCTTTCCATCCCTTGTGAACATACTTCCCAGATATACAAACTCGTTCACTTGCTCCATACTCTTATCATTTATTTTCACTTCACACTCCGATACATCGTCTTCTCTTTCAAACACCATTACCTTAGTCTTGTACTAGTAAAGATAAATACTTAATTAAACAAATTTGATGCACACCTATCAAAAAGAAAGAATGAAAGAAAAAGTATTTAATTGCCATAAAACGACATACAAACATTACAAGAACAGTGGTAGTAGATTTTACAAAATAAAACCTTAACGATAGTGTTAGTAGTTCTTAAATTAAGTTAGAAAAGTTAAAACAAAATATATAAATGCGAGTATAAATAAAAGCAGATTCAAACAACAAAACATATCACAATAATTAGAACATCAAAACGACAGTCTCTCCGACATTTCCCAGCGGAAATAATTTATATGAAACGGGTAGTTTAATCATAGTTCGCTTTGTGCGTCAATAGTTCAGGTTGTATCTGTCGCTGACGGTAACTGCGAACTCATTACATGGCGAACTTTCCAGGAGTTATACAGACTCGCGCGTCCGACACGGCTCCTAATTAGTGCGGCCTGATGAAAAACCACTACAGTACATGTAGCAGCTGTAGTACTGGCAATCTGTGAAGGGATTAGAGTTTGAGGTACTTCCTTTGAGAGGATTTGTAAATAATATTTGCAGGTCCTTTTAAATATAATGATGATTTATCACATTGTTTAGTATTTTAGTGTTTTTTGGCGGGTTTCTCCTGCGGCTTATCCTACAGAAAATTCGTTTTGCCGCGGTAATTTTTGTAAGTGGATCAGCGCTTCCACAGATTTTCTCCTCTAAGCAAACAAACAAATTTACATCTTTAAAATAATAGTTAAGATAGATGATAACTTCAGCCGTTTCTGTTTAGATGATAAGTCAGTCAGTCAAGAGTCCTTCCTTTGTTGTATGTAGTCTCAGTACCTATAGATAATTGTCCTCCTTTATGTTGAAATCAAATATTAATCTGTACCTTATCTCCGTTCTAAAAGACACCTCAATCTAGATACAGATTTGATAGAATGACTTCGCGATTGATTTGTTTTTGAACCTCTGTCCACAAGCTGCCATGTTTGTACAAGACAAAAAAGGTTACAAATAAAACTATGAAATCCATTAAAATTTGTTTAAACTTATACTTGTTCCTTTCCTACTGGAACTACTCTAACAGATTATCACAGTATTACCAAACAACTACAGTAAGCTTTAATGGGGTCTCAACTGTTGTTGTTGCAAGGGTCTCGCAAAATAAACAACACGCTGTGTGTAGACAGCAAATACTCAAATACTCGCTCATTGGCACCATTCCATTAGGTCGTAAGTTCACCCCTGCGCGTATGTAAATAGTTTCTTTTGGAGTTCACCCCCGATTGACGGGAGCAGTGGAAGGTCGTATATTTTTTGGAGAACTATAAAAACGTTTTGGTTACACAATGAATTAACATTTTTTTAACATAGAAGAGAACTGAAGGCTTTTTGACGCAATTATTGAGTGACCTATTTTAGTTTGATACCGACCTAAAAGGTACATGTTTGTGTTACCTAGAACTACCTACTGTTTCCCAGCATTCATCATCAGATTGGGTATAACTTTTGATCCCAGCCTCAGCTATACACGTTCGTCATCTCATCGCTGAGCGTGTGAATCATTGTTTAATTGAGGGGTGTAGGCGGGGCGCGGGGGAGGGGAGTCGGCATCGATCGTCTCCGGTCGCCATAGCAACGCTCCCCGTCCCGCTCCGCCGCCCGATTCATTTGTAATCATTTGTTTCGCAGCCGTCGAATAATGTTGGTCGTGAAACGGTGCGAAATTGATGGATTACCACACGGCAGCCACACTTAGATACTATTGTAATTTATCAAATTATGTAACGGTACACGCGGTGGGGATTAAACTCTTTTGAATACTGTTAGGTAGAAAAAATACCCTATTTTACACACCCGCCAATGTTAGTGTGGTGTTCAAAAGTATCCTCATAAAACTTGATTGTTCCACTTTAGGACGCTATTGAGCTCAGGACTAAAATTTCAAATTAAATAAGGGATCCATTATAGGTACGATCACATCTTGTAATATTAATTAGTCCACACAAACCGATACACAACAGAATATGTTACTAATAGAAAATTATTATAATTAATATCTCTAGCTACCCCAACGCTCATTAGGATTACCTATAAAATAACAATACAGTCAAATGAGTCCATAATTAAATTAATTCTTTACACTTAAGTACCCTTACTCATAAACGTAATAGCAGTATATTAAATACCAATATTCCGTCATGGAAATTAATTTCAGTAGAACTAATTGAATGTTCACTCGGGCGTGAATCTACAAGTGCTACGAGGTCTACGGCGCCGGCGTAGCAAATCCGTAGCAAACATTATGAAAGCCGAGATATTTTCGTAGCCCGGCGCCGTAGCTCATGCGCTGTTATTTCAATTATTACACAAAATGGAAAAGTTTTATTTCTGAACTGTTACAAAAGCTTGCCAAATAATTACGTTCGGATAATTTTCCCATAAAATGTTGGTGATTTAAAATAAAATACGTGAAGTGATTACTAAACTCATAATTGCGTTTAATGTTTTTTGATTGATAACGTCAAATTAAATACTAATCACTTATATTTAACTTTGTTTAGTGAGCTGAGAAGGCACATAATTATAATTTTATAACTATATTATTATTTAATATCGATGCTAATTATTGTTAGTAAAAGAAATCCTATTTAATATTACAAATGCGAAACTTTGTATGTTTGTTACTCTTTCACAAAAAAACTACTGAACGGATCTCGATAAAATTTTGGAACAGTGATATACAGTATATGGAATAGCACATATAATATTCGAGATCCACGCGGGCGATTTCGCTGGCAGAAGCTAGTACATGAATAAATACTTAGCTGTACCTACAGAGGGCTAATCAAAAGCTTTCCTAATAATTCCCCCGATAATAAACTGCCGTAAACATAAAACTCGATAATTTTACGTCGTAATCAAGTTATACAATTTTACAGAGCGAGCCGGATAATTAATCTAATTTAACTTCAAACGGTACGAGGAAGGTGAAAAAAAAATATTAAAGGAAAAATAATTACATAAAAAACAGGCCACTTCAAAGGCCTTTTCCAATTATGCCGTCGATATCGGACAACAAAAGAGCTATGGAGTATAAAACATGATATAAATTGGTGCGAGCGGGACAGAGAGGATGTTCCGGCCAAGTGTTGGGTTTTCTCAAATAATTTTAATAGATGTCCGGGGGGGTTGCGCGGCGGGTGGTCGTGGGAGTACGGAGGGGGGCGCGAAATGAGATTTCCTTTGAGGCAAAGAGCCGCTGACCGCGACACCAGCCCGGCTGAATCATGTCGCTCATATATCATGCAACTCTACAGCCGTACGTATAATGCGGCCCGGATGTGTCGCATGTTTTAGCACTCATTTATATATTGAGAGTTCGCAAGATTGTAATTTGTGACGCCTTTCCTAAAGGGAACTATACAAACAATATAATTCTTTGGGTCTGTTGCTACAGTTCAAATCTTATTACCTTTCCATTTAACTTAAAATTAACAATCGAACTTGTATAACCAAAGCCTTTATTTCGTAAAGTTGAAAAAATATAATCAGACGTGTACAAAAGAAAACAGTAAGCCGAAACCCTTCATGGAAGCCAATGTACTGTTTAAAATTGGGGGAGAGAGCTCTCGGCGGGCGTCCTCTTGATTTTAATTTCATCGCGAACAAAACGAGCAAGCTTTGCTGAGGATGTGTTCAAAGCAAGCTTCGTGGAACGGGTCGCTTACACGCGGAGCGCTGTTGCGAAATATTACTCTGTTAGCCTGCCTTGTACAGACGAACACGCCGTGTATTCAAGTAATTCTCAAGATAATCAATTCCATCTGCACATCAGATGTATTTACCTTATCGTTAGTATCCCTTGCGCCAGTATCATTTAAACACCCATTTTATTTAGGTCCGGTCGAAGTCGAGACACTTGAAGGAGACTTAAGTCCAGCAGTGGACACCTTTCGACGAAAATGATAGTGATACATCATTAAGCAAATACTTCTAAACAACCACTGATAGTAGTCTTGTCAATGTACTATCTTTCGCTTTCCTACGACATATTTGACAGTGTTTATGCGCATGTGATTTATAATTGAAACCAAGCTTATGACCATATAAAAACTTGATTTATTGTTGCATAGATTATTATGGTCACTTTAAATGTGTAGCACTATGTCGCTACCAGAATTGCTGGGCCAGTTTTCATGCTGAATGTACGCCATGAATATTGGTTCTGACTTGAGATTTCACAAAGCTTGCATAAAGCAACGCGAGGAGGCAAATAAAGGCTGCCTTGATAAAGGAGTACAATTTCTCTTTTGTAACGCGAGTGTATTGACGGAAAACAACGAGATGAAATTTTTCTCCTTGTTAACATAATGAATGTTCTCTTTCATGAGAAGTGACTGCTCGTATAACGTTTTTAAATTGAGAATACGAAACATCTGAAACAATGAGTTCGTTGTAATAAAAGACTCAAAAGTTCATTGGAACAAAGAAAATTGCGCAGACTGCGTGACTTATTACGTGTTGGAGCTGTTGAATAGACATGAAAATGTAATGAGTAACATTTTATATTGTTTATGGATATACACCTGACATGCATCCAATTCGCAACCAGTATCGCAGAACTAAATAATATAAACTGCCGAGCAATGAAAAAGTTCCACCCACAAAATGACGACAAGGACCTTAATTTAATTTTATCACATTTAATTTAAAATTTGAACACAATATTTACGTTTTTAGTTGGTAATATTCTGATGCGCTGTTAAATGTACTTCAATATTGCAGACGGCGTCATTAAGCTAGCCTTTCCCGTTTAGGAGTAATTTGGTGTTATCTCACTGGAACTTTTTCATTGCTCGCGAGTGTATTATCACTGTCTTAAAAAAAAAGTTAATAATTCAAACATCGCCAACCTACAAGTAAGTTACTAAATTGTTACCGAGTATCTCACCGGCAAGCCTGCGAGTACTCCTACTCCTTCCCAAGCACACGTTATTAACTCCATCATCTCGCAGCTTATATCACACATCGCCGTCGCGCTTTTCATCCAATTCCATCCACCGTGTGCGTTCATACGTCTCCGAGCCGCTTTCAATATGCCTTTGTTAAATCTCACTCGAGTATACACTTTCAATCCAATTTGTAGCCTCGTAAACATCGATCGTTGTATCGTAAGGTTATCTCTGATTTATGGGAAATATGTATAACATAGCAACACCTCGTAGTTATTAAATAACGATATATAGTTGTGGATTATGGAATACAATAATGATTATGGACAATAACGAGGGTAGTATATTTGTATACCTACAAACACCACCTCGAATACCTTTTTGTATCATTCAAAAAATTTCAACATCACTAATTAATTCCAATTTAACTCCTGTTTTTAAAAGCATTGCATCAAAAGATAGGCTTGGTGCTGTAAGATAAAACGCGGGATCGAGATTGTAATGTAATTTACAAGTTTTTCGAAAATTTTCAATTTTCTTTTAGCAACAGAACATCTGTTTTGAGATATAAATACTGACCAAACAGACCGAGCGATTAAATTATTATTTAACAATTCATATCAATGTTCAGTGGCTCGGCTGGTTTTCCTCATATCCGAATGATAAAATCGATAATGTTACTTATGTACTGTTATACCAGCCTCGTCTTGATAAAATATTTTCTTATCAAACATGTTACACAAGCATGTAATGTGTAATTTAGCTATGAATCTATAGCTTATATAGCAATCAAGCGGTCCCCGGGCGCTGTTTACTGGCAGCCTCCAGCCCCCTCCCCCGCGAGGACCCATTAGAGCCTGTATCGAGGAGGGATCCACTCAATCACGCCGGACGTCCGTCAACTTTTGTGTGCCGGACGCCGCCGGCCGCCCGGCCCTCCGATATTACTGATGTAACCCTCGGGCATACCGGCTCTGACTAATTTGCGATATTAAATATCGTCAGGATTACTTTTTATTGCTATAATTGTATAGAAAATTGAAAGGGGAAGTCTTTGTGGAACGAAAATTGATTAAGCTTTCAAAGAACTTTAATTTCAGACATTGGTACACCTAACAAAAGTTTGAGAATCGTATTATTCACAAAGCGGTTCTGTCACAAAGTAATGTAATCCCGTAACGTACAAACAATACGAAAACTTTATCTGTTTTCAAACGGCTGGTCACGTTTCACCATAATGGCGTTGTTTACAAAGTTGCGAATAAAAAGCAAGTACCTACATGTAACACTGTAAGTTTTCAGGTGCGTATATTACTAGAGTGGAGGAAAGTTATCCGGGGCCCGGCCGGCTTAACCAGCCGAGTTCGGAGTTAGAGCCACGTAAAGCCTCGTTCCCCGACAAGTTTACTGCACGTTTTATATAATGTAGCATGTTCCGCGGCACCTGACACTGCTGCGATCTTTACACAAAGAACTTCCGTCTAGCTGGGACGCGCGCGGGATACATAGGACTCTTAAAGTAACCCTAGCTACCTATTACGAGTACTCGGATGCGAGCGATATGTGAGCGGAACTAATGTAGACATTTATTGTAGTGGTCTTTTATATTTTTAGCTGTAATTCTTTGATATTTGATATCGAAATAGAAAATATTGCGCGCCAGTTGCTAACTTTCGTTCAATCAAGCAAGATTGTTTTCTAAATAAGACAATATTGTTGTATGTCACAATAGTTATGGATGATGTGCCTCCATGTACATCACGTTTAATATTCATAACACCACCCGAAAAACGTGTGTAGTATTCATATGGAAGTTGGGTAGCGAGCAATTTGAGCGTTACAGTGATTTCAGGCATGTCGGCAACAGCTACAGAGTACAGACTGACGGCTGCGCAGCCAGCTATATTATTAAGCAAAACATCTCTATAAGTACGTGGCCGCAAAACTAGCGGATTTATTTAATATTTAACACTGAATTTACCCCAATAATACAAGAACTCATAGTAGCAAAATTCACAATATAATGCAATAGACACAGCATGTATTTTTTTTTGATAATTATATTCGTTATTATATGGTTATTAATGTCCTACTTCTTACCCGAGCTATATACTAATATGTATTATCAAAGGTAAGGTAATGGTATGATTAGTATGGTCGTATTGTATTATTACTACCCTTTAGAGCAGGGATTCCCAAACTAATCTGAGCAAGAGACACTTTTTCCAAAATGAACTGATACCCCATAGCCAAATTATTTTAAAAATCCGCTTATTGACTTGCCGAGTTTTTCATCTTGTACGAACTTGTGCAAGGTTATCGACTTGTTGAGTTTTTAAAAGTAAGAAAATGATACACGTAACACAACTTATACTGTATCTTGAAAGTTTTAAATAATAACTTGTGTTTGTTAATAGGGGTGGATTTTTAGACCTCGTCGACCCCCAAAATCAGTTTTCTTTTTTTCGGGGAAAGGGGTCGAAATTGGTTCTCTATCGCTTTGGGAATCCCTGCTTTAGAGTATTCGCTCGAAATTTTATTGATTTATGAACGGATTTAGATGAGGACCACAGGAAGAATATGGTCTGGATTAGGACATTGGATACTTTTTACCCTGGAAGTATTATTTTTAATTATTCCATAGGGACCCCTATGGAATAATTTTCCACTTTCGCGAGCCCCTGTGAGAACCCACTGACTAAAGCTTGTTTAGCGTTCTAAGCCTTTTCTAATGCTGCATCAAAACTACATAATAAAAATTTTGTGCAATAACGTTGCATCCAAAAAAAAATGTTGAATAGGATAGGTATGTTCAATATTTATATTTATGGTTGAACAAGGCACACATTTGATTTTTTTTTATAGCTCCACTGCCTATAAAGCCGTGGCCCGTCATAGCCGAACTGCGAGCGACACAATCAATGTAGCCAGCGTGAAGCGTGAAGCCCCCTCGAACGCTGCAACAACCAAATAACTTTGAACATTTCCCGCAGAAAACGCTGTACTACACGCGGTTTATAACCTTGCCTGCCTTCTACACAATTCTGTTCAAAAACGTAAATGACTGAAAACTCTTTGTAGGGTAACCCGTTTGTAAAGAATTTTATTTTCTATGTCATCTTTTTATACTGAAAGGGCAAATAGTATAAAGCTGTTCATTCAAAAGGATAACCCACAAATACAGTCAAGTAAATGCATGTTTTATTTCCCTAATTTTTTTTAACCTTTCCCCGCACTAGGAATTTCTTCCTGTGTCGTGGACGCATTTACAAACATATACACTCACATACACAAACACCCAGAGCCAAAAAAACTATCTGTAGGTCATGCAAATGTTTATTCCGTGCGGGAATCGAACCCGCGATACGCAGCGCAGCAGTCAATTGCTCGACCACTGCACCAACCGTGCGCCCAATGTTCAGCAATGGACGTCTTTCGGCTGAAATGATGATGATGAAAGTTGGCTGTATTTTTGAGATATCTTTTTAGCAATTTCACATTGCTACGTACAATCCATCCTGTACGGTGTTCACCTTACACCTTAGTTAGTTAATGTTATGAGTACCGCGCCGCGACCCAGGTTAGGGAATTGATTAAGTAAAACGATGTTTACTATTACACGGATTTATTGGCACTAAAGTAATTAGTTTATAAATGAACGCGATGCACCGCATCGTGAGTGCAAGCGTCAGCATTATTACTTAACAATACAAAATGTACGGGTTTGCTCGTACATACTCCCTACAGGAGAAATTAACAAGTTACAAAATTAATGTTAACAGATCAAAGATCAACATATTTAAAAACAATGTTTCTAGAAAATGTAAAAAATAATAAATGTTATACAAAATTAATGTCGAGACAATATAAAGCAAAAATAATTAACGATTAAGTGATAAAGTTAATTATTGTCACTAGCCGCATCATTTAACTCAACGAACGCAAATAGGTGACGTAGCTTTATTCACTCGCGCACTATTGAGATTAGAAACACTGCTCTGATTGTTGTCATTTAACTCACTAACACTGTGGTAAAACACTCGGTCACCTATAATCACGTACGGATTGTCGTTGTTGCGAGGAGGAGGCGCAGGCGCACCCTGGGCCTGCGCTGGTGTCGGCGCCGGCGTGGACGGCACTCTCCAGGCGCGCACGCGACGCCACGCGTACACCAGTCCCGCTACTCCCGTGATGCCGACGATGATGTATATCAGCGTGTAGTGGTGTATATCATGGACAGACATGCTTTCAGCTATAGCAGCATTTTCTTTCATGATCTTAATTTTCTGGCCAAGCTCTGTTAAATCTATTTGATTCTGGTCAGTTTCAGAATCATTCAAGGTTATCATATGCGGGATCGTAATGTTGATAATATGATTTATCGGCGGTATCAGTGGCGTATAAACATCAGGTTTAATGTTCAGTTCGCTAGACTGTTGTCTGTGTGCAATTAAAGTAAATGCTTGCGTTTTAATAATACACCCATTGTCTATAGCGACAAGACCCGCACCGGTCAGCTGATGACTGGCAACTTGATCCTCGCACATTATACGTAAAGAGCATTGATCGCAACAAAAATAGATGTAGTTGTTAATTGTGTTACTTTCAAACCAGCTGTTTTTGCAAGGAGAGATCTTTGTCTCGCACTCAAGCTCTTCGGTCTGACAGAAATCTTTATCTCCATTTAGATGATAAATAGGTCTCTGAATATGACACAGATATGCATCTGATATGAGACATGATGTTAATGTTTTCTCTGTCATAGTTAAGTAGGTATCCTTCTTTAAGTTTATAGCCACATAATCTGATATTGGTTGGATGTTAACCATGTCTGTTCCTTTGACTTGAGGAATGGAAAATATTTTGAATATCTCAAAGGAGTCTCTACTGATAAGAGGAAGCCTAATTTCAAAGATAAGGTATTCTGCCAGCATTCTGGCCTTTACTTTAAGAAGCTTATATATTTTCCTTAAATCCATCTGCACATTGTCTACAGGCAATGTCACGTCCTTAGGGAGCTGACTAGCGATGGTACTCAGCTGATCTTGCAATTGAACGGGAGTTAAAAGATGTGGATTAAACTGACCGTGATAGATGTCAGTGATAGTGTCCAGTAAGGTGCTTTGTAATGACTTCAAGTTATGTAGCATGTTGCTCCCGATAATAGCTCCGACAGTCAGCTCATTTACGATAGACATGTTTCGTGTTTCGGATTGAAGTTGGTTTAGCGCTTTTTCAATGGAAAATATATGTTGGGAAACCATTTTATGTTGTTTGTTCATGGTTTGCTCTGTTCGTTTGAGGAGATTATATTCAACCTCTATAATCGATGTTTGGTTTTTCCAGTAGGAGGCAATATGACGTTGGTTGTCGCGTAATAACGTTATGTCCTTGCGATACTGATCGGCGAATCTCGTATCTAATACCCCGAAGAGGCTATTCGCGAGATATCCGACACCGTCGATAAGACCGCGCCGCTGTCTAGCGCGCTGCACGTTTGAGTGCTGACCGAGCAACATCTGGTTGTAGTCCTCAAGTTCACCGAAGCCTTGAATTAACTGTAATAATATGATATCACAGTTCATAATGTTACGTATTGTTTTGCATGATTGTTCTAGAACACGAAGTCCCTAGGGACTTCGTGTATTTGTTGAGAGCTGTTATGCCCTCCCAATAAGGTTGCATATCGTAGTAGATAATGAGCTTCCACTCGTCCCGTATAATCTGCATGTTAGTTAATTTATCGAAATAAAGGCCTTGGTTAGGTCTAAATTTTGTTGTTTGGAAATCGCAGTGTCCTCCTGTTACGATTGTCATAAAAAATAATAAAGATATAAATAATGTTGTTACGCTAACTCTCTTCGATTTCCTTTGAGGTTGTGTTTTTTCGCTGTTTGGTTTCAGCTCTTCCTGGACGTTTTCAGACGAGTCTGATTGATTTTGTTTTACAGGTAACTTTGATATTTTGGTAATTGGTCTTTTAAGAATTCCGTTCTTCGTTTTTAAGCTGACAACGCGAACGAATCCATCTGCTCCGGGATGTAGATCGACGATCCTACCCATAGTAGTGGTAGTGGTAGTGGTAGGGACTCCCTTTTCCGCACTTAGACTCCCATTTGGTCCGTTGTGCGTGGGGACTGTACTAGCTAACATAGCCAGCCTAGCTCCGCCCAAAAGCACAGAAGCTTCCTGGGAGCTTCACAGGCTTCACGGAGCGACCTCACTGTTCCGAGGATTTCTTCGCGTTGAGATGCCACGGCCTCGCATTCCAGGACTACGTGGGCGGCAGTTTCTTCGGCGTTAAAACAGCCCCTGCAAAGTGGACTGTCCGTGGCGCCTAAGTTGAATAGATGTTTGTTAAGAAGGGTGTGGCCCGTTATTGTCCCTATAATTATTTTAAGGTTATTTCTGCTCAGGCTGAGGAGTTTTTTAGTAAGACGCGGGTTTACGTTTGGCAAAGCCATTTTCGACTGTCTACAGTCCGTTGTCCGTGCCCATCTGTTAATTTGTAGTTCTGTTGATCTTTGACGAATCCACGCACGAAATTGCGAGAAGGGCAAGGGGATAAGTGGGTACGGGCCTAGCACTAACATCTCGGAGCCCCTTTTCGCAAGTTCGTCTGCGGCATCATTGCCTAGGGATCCACTATGCCCCCTGATCCACTGTAGGGTGATTCGATTGGATTTCGATATACTCTCCAGGGCGAGGTGGCACTCAAAGATAAGTTTGTTGTTAGTTAGTTTGTTTTCTAAAGCTTTGAGCACGGCCAGACTATCAGATAAGAATTTGACACCGTAGTTCTGGATGCCCAAACGCTTTACGGTTTTTGCAGCTTGTGTTAAGGCGACACATTCACATTGAAATATCGAGCTGTGTGTGCCTAGCGGTATGTGAAAGTTTATGTTGAGGTCAAGGGAGTGTACGCCAGCACCTGAGCCGTTATTCGTTTTCGAGCCATCTGTGTAAATTCGTACTTCATTGGCTCCTGACACATCCCTTTCTTCCTCTATTGTTTGTATGTTATAGGTTTTGTTGAACATAAGTTGTTTTTGAAATCTATCACACGGGGCCGCGATGAGAGGTTGATACTCAATCGCCCGGTCCAGGATTTTAGCGTGTGGACTGGTGAGGTTATTGCCCCATATGCCTAGATGCATTAGCCTGATGGCAGCTAGCGCCGCCTCTTGCTGTACATACAGGTCCAGGGGTGTTATTTGTAGGGCTATCTCCATGGCTGCTGTTGGGGTGGTTCTCATGCAGCCAGTGATAGCTGAACAGGCCTGTCGCTGGAAACGTTGGAGTCGGGTTATGGTGGTCGAGAGTTCAGTCCTCGTCCACCAAACCAGAGCGCCATAAGCCAACATTGGCCTGATCACCGCTGTGTATAGCCACAGAGTAATCTTTGGAGAGAGCCCCCACGTTTTTCCTAACATTTTTTTACACTGATAGAGTGCAATTGTGCATTTGTTGAGTTTGTGGTCAAGATGCTTGTTCCAGAGCAATTTGCTATCAAGGATCACCCCCAAGTACTTGACCTCTTCTTTAAGTGTTAATTCTGTGTTGAAAAGTTTTGGGAGCCTATGTGGTCCAAGACTTCGTTTGTTAGTGAACATTATTAGTTCCGTTTTTGAGGGGTTAACCGATAATTCGTGCTTTGTGCACCAATTCTCGATTATTTTGAAGGCCTTTCTCATGAGATCACATAAGATGCCCTCAAATTGCCCCGAAATTAGGATTGCTATGTCATCTGCGTATCCTACCGAGTATAGTCTGCTGGCGTTGAGTTCTGCAATGAGCTCATTTACAACCAAATTCCACAAAAGTGGTGACAGCACCCCACCTTGTGGGCAGCCTCTACTCACGATTCCTCGTGTGGTAGTGTTCACAGTAAATTGAATAGCACGGTTTTTTAGCATGTTGTTAATCCATTCAACGAGCGTCGGTACAACACCGTGCATGGCGAGTGCTTGCCCGATGCTAGTGAAATTAGTTTTGTCAAAAGCACCTTCAATATCAATGAAAGCGGCTAAGGTTGGGTTTTTGTTTTGTAGAGCACAACCCACGCGTGAGACTACGCTGTGGAGTGCTGATTCTGTTGATTTGCCTGCCTGGTAGGCGTGTTGGTTGGGGTGCAACGGTTTTTGTACCGAAATCTGGTTTCTGATCCTTCTGTCCCCCAGCCTCTCCAATGTCTTCAAAAAGAACGAAGAGAGGCTTATGGGTCTAAAAGATTTAGGCTGGGTGTAATCACCCTTACCTGGTTTCGGAATAAAGATTATTTTTACTTCGCGCCATTTCAAGGGGATGTAGCGGTGGGCCAGACTGGCTCGAAATACCTTAACGAGATATTCAGCCAGCATATCACCGCTCCACTTGAGCAGAGCTGGAAAGATTCCATCCATACCCGCTGCCTTGAAAGGTAGGAAGGTGTTGATTGCCCACGTTATTTTATCTTTGTCAATGACTTCTAGCGCCTCCTCCCAATCCAGGCTACCTGTGGCCCTTTCCCTGTACGGTTCCCAGCTTTGCTGGGTGGCGATCTGGCAGCCCGGGAAGTGCGTCGTTAGAAGTAATTCGCTTGTTTCTGCATCGTTTATTGTAAAGGTGTTGTCTGGTTTTTTCAGGCACCCTATAGAAAGGTCAGTCTCTTGAGCAAGACAGGTTTTGACCCTTAATGCCTGGTTGTTATTTTCAATGTTAGTGCAAAAACGCCTCCAACTGGTCTTTCCCCGGAGGCGTATTAGTTTTTTATATGTTCTGCGTTTTGTTGTGTAACGGTCCCAGTCCTCTGGCGACCGCGTGTTCCTAGCTCTATTGAACAGCTTCCTCAGCTTGTGCCGGTGTCTTTCCAGTTCGGAGCTCCACCAGGATTGCCTAACACCCTGTCTAGGTGTGGTGAGGGGACACGACTGTTCATAGCTAGATAGAAGGATGTTTGTGATGTTGTTTACGTGTTCGTCTAAATTGGTTACTGGTATCTCAGCCGGAATAGGGGGCAACTTACTTAGTTCAGTTCTGATAAGTCTCACAAACTTGGATCGGTCTGTGTTGCGAGGAACCCTTCTCGGCTGTGGTTTAGTTATGTCGAAGTTAATGGTATAACGGATCCACCTATGGTCTGAGCATGATAACTCATTGGACACATGCCAGTCCTGGATGGAGCCGGAGATACCTAGTGTTGCTATAGTTAGGTCTATGATTGTTTGTGATCTTGCGTTTATAAAGGTAGGTTCCGAGCCTTTGTTGAGTAGTACCAGATTATTACTAAGAATAAAGTCAAGCATTTCCTCACCTCGGTTGTTGGTTTTGACATTGCCCCAGAGCGTGTGATGCGCATTGGAGTCTGTCGCGATGATGAGTTCAAGTTTCTCCTTTTCACAGTACTTCACCAGTGAGGCGAGCTCTGGTAGAGGCACATCTCCATCGCCTGGCAGGTAAGCCGAGGCTAGTACTATGTCCGGAAGTTTCTGCTCTGTTCTGAAAAGCCTGGTTGCTGTCAGGTCCCTTGAACAGAATTCGTTAATTAATAAGTTAGGTACATGTTTTGGTACAAAGATGCAGGCACGTGGGTTACTGACGGAGGTGTCAAGCAGCAACTTACCTCCGATGTTGCCAAGGCCACATACTCTGCCACCCCTAATCCACGGCTCTTGGATGAGGGCGATAGTTTTTTGTTGTTGGTTCTCCAGCACTCTGCGCAGGGTAGCCGACGCAGTCTGACTGTGCTGGAGGTTGGTTTGCAGGATGCTAGTTGTCCCGCAAGGGAGAGGAGCCGAGGATGCTGTCCTCTTCCCCACTCTCTCCCCCCAGCGGAAAGCAGTCCTCGTCCGAGGTAATCCCGGGCGAGGGGGCATCCTGAGTTGATTCCAGGTTAGTTTCGACCTCCATCGCTGCCATGCAGGTCGCAAGCTCCTCCTCCGCGACGGACTCCGCCGCGGGAGGCGACGGAGAACGCACGGGTGGCAGAGAGTCCAGCTCTGGTACAGGCGCGACCGAGGTCGAAGAGTTTGGTAGCGTGGCGGTATCTACACTGGCAGCTTCCTTCTCAAGGAAGTTGAGATAGATGCTGCCCATGAGGTAGTAGATACGCCTCTGCTGTTGTTTTATAATTTTAACCATGGACTCTGGAACACGGAAGAACAGAAAAGTGCCCGGAGGCTCCTCTCTGGCCCTCTCGTGTGTCAGAGTCCATGTATTTATTTTTAAGTTAGGGTTCTGCCTCGTCAGCATCTTGAGCAATGGCTGAGTGTCCTCGGTGTTTCCTGGGACAAACAGCATGCACAGTGCTTTTTTTGGGATTTCAGACTGAGGCCGAACAATTAGTCTGGTCCCCGGTATCGGGGACGTCATGTTGTTTATGATCCCTTTCAGCCATGATCGCGTGAAGTCGTCCTCACACCAAGTTTTGAGGACGCCTTCAGCGAAGTGGGCCTTTCCTCTGAAGTGGATCGCGGTATTTGTTGTTGTGTCTGTTGGGTCAGGGTCTGCTATGAGCAGAGCTCGGAGCTGCTGTTCGATATCCGATCGAATTGCCTCCGCTTGCTCTTGCGTCATGTCCTGGAAAGGCTCAGACATGACGGCGACGCACAGCTCATTGTTCCTGTACGTCGCGGCCGCTTCAGCGTAGCTCACCGAGATACCATCAGCCGTATTGGAGCGAATCGGCTTGATCTTCTTGCCAGTCCCGGTCGGCGTGACGGTATCTTCGGGACGCGAGCGCTTCTGTGGCCTAGCAGGTTCCCTGTCGGTATTTTGAGGTTTTTTACGCCCCCTAGGTTTCGTGCTGCGCTTCCGTTTTGTAACGGTGGTAGCCGCACCTGTTGGTGTCGTAGACGTTTCCGCGAGTTGCCCCGCGGTGTCTGTCACGACAGCCTTATGCTCACCCTTGTCTTGGGGAGTCAGGTGCTTCCTAGTGGACTTAGTTTTGTGGGTAATTGTTATCCACTGTTCTTTGGCCGGGGCCTTGTTGAGATTACCTGCCGGTGGGGCTTCAGATAGACCCGTCAGGTCCTTCCCCGAGGCCGCAGCCGTAGACGCAGCCCGCATTACGGGCGCATCCACGTCCACGGTACTCTTAGAATCGCCATGAGCGGGATCTGTCTTCGGCCTTGTGGGCAGGGTTAAATTTAATGGCGCATCCTTGGACGCAGATTTGGTTGGCGTTGCCTGGGACGCAGCCTGTTTAGGCGCATACCATGCGGTTGCCTTCCTCCTCGCATCCTTGGACGCAGCCGAATGCTTTTGAAAGTTTTGTTTAGGGGCATCACAGGACGCAGCCTTGGGCGGTTGCCGCTTAGGCGCATTCTGGGACGCATCCCTAGTTTTAGCTGTAGTGGGCGCATCCGAGGACGCAGCCCTATCAGTGAATGTTATTTTAGGCGCATCCGAGGACGCAGCCTGTTTGTTGATTTTTGAAAGATTGGTCTCTTTATCCATAAGTTGTTAATTAATAAATTCACCATTGGAGCTCTCCACCCGCCACGGAGCCCTCAGTCGGGGACGTTACTCGTTCAACGAGCAACGCCAGAGCTACTCCTCCGGTATAGGACCAGCCTAGTGAGAAAATGACGAGCCCGCACGCGACGGAGGATTCCGGGACTGTATACGACACGAGACTATGCCGCAACTCATCCCGAAACCCCACGCCACGCCGGCTGCCCCCCCCCACTAGACCGATCCTCGCTTGACATCCCGCTTATGGGATATCCCAGCCGATTGATTGTGGGTAGCTACCCCCCAACCTCCCGTGTGAGAGGAAATCCAGACCAAAGTGGTGTGTTGTGTGCAGACTGCTCCACTCAACCACCAGGATTCCTTCATCCCCCCGTACGGGTCCCCGCGCACGGCACAAACACGCGGGAGGTCATTGCTATCCATCATCTGATTCATCATCCGATGGTGGACACCCAGGGGCATGACCTCGCCACCCCTCCTACCCATAGACCATTTTCCTGGTGGTAAGTTGTCATCGTGCAAGAGGACTACGTCGTTTAGGTTTATGTTTTCACGAGACTGTCGCCACTTGCTTCTTGTTGTTAGTTGTGTTAGATACTCAGATCGCCATCTTTTCCAGATGTCAGCGAAAATTTTCTGAGTTAACTGCCACCTAGTCCTAAAGTCCCTTTCTGTTTCAACTAGGGTAAGTGCTGAACCGCCAGTCAAAAAGTGAGATGGAGTTAAGTAGTCTAAGTCCTCCGGATCTTCAGTGAGGGGACATAGAGGCCTAGAATTGAGGCATGCTTCGATTTGCGTGAGGACTGTTGACAACTCTTCGTAAGTTAACTTTTGCTCTCCGACAACTCTTCTAAAGTGATGTTTGAAACTTTTGACTGCGGACTCCCAAAGACCGCCTGCGGAAGGCCAGATTGGTGCATTAAAATGCCAGTTGATTTCCATGTCTGTTAGTTCAGCCAAAAATTCGTTGTTAAATATGTGTTGCATTTCTTGGTATTCTTGTTGAATTTGCTTGTTAGCTCCGACAAAGTTTCGTCCATTGTCACTATAAATGTGACTCGGCGTACCTCTACGTGCTGCCATTCTTCGTAAAGCTGCGATGAACGATGAGGTGCTAAGATCGGAGACTAGCTCTAGATGTACTGCTTTTGTAGACATGCAGACGAAAACAGACACATATCCTTTAGTGGTTTTTATGCCACGGCCTTTGTTGGCTTTAAGGAGTAGGTGCCCGGTAAAATCTATTCCAGTGTGGTCAAACGGACGAGATGGATTGCTTCTCGCTGCAGGTAAGTCACCCATAATTTGGTTATGTTTGTTAGGACTTAGCTTTTTACATTTAACGCATAAGCGTATTTGCTTTTTCGTTGCTTCATTTCCGCCTATAATCCAATACTTTTGTCGGATAAATCCCGATGTCAAGCGGGCTCCGCCATGGAAAGTAAGCTTGTGTGCATGTTCTATTAGAAGCTCTGTTAAACGTCCTCGCTGTGGAATAATTAAAGGATGTTGCATGTCTGCATGAATATGAGCATGTCTTAGCCTTCCCCCGACACGGAGAAGCCCAATGTTATCCAGAAATGGATTTAGATTTAGTATTCTGCTTTTGTTGCTAAGCTTTCCTTTCTCTTTTAAGCTTTTGATTTCTTCTACAAATTCCTGCTGCTGTACTTGCTTTATGATCTTCATTTTTGCTTCTCTTATCTCTTCTAACGTAAGATAGGAAGTTTCCTTATTGCTTTGCTTGTTTGTTAAAAATCTATACACCCAAGCTAAAATGTGTACAACTTTGGTAAAAGAACTGTGACTTTTTAATAAGCTCATGATTATACTTTCGTCATCTGTTTGTTTCGTGACAGTGTTTGCTTGCTTCTGTATTTTTGTTTCCAATGTTGTTGTATAGATTATTTCTTCAATTCTTTCATCAGCTTTAAATGTTTGTAGCCAAGATGGTCCCTGCCACCATAAAGGATGTTGAATCAATTGCGACATCGATAAGCCTCTACTTGCGCAGTCTGCAGGATTTTCGGCAGATTTGACATACCGCCAGCAGGTAGAAGGCATGATTTCAGTTATAAATCGTGTTCTGTTGGCAACAAAGGTTTGCCAACGTCCTGGATCTCCTTGCAGCCACCCCAGTACTGCTGTGGAGTCAATCCAGCCATAAATAACAATGTTGTAGTCAGTTAAAGAAGCCTTGACCTTAGCCATGAGTTTTGCTAATAAATGAGCGCCGCAAAGCTCCAATCGTGGCAACGATATGTTTTTGTTAGCCGGGATTATTTTTGATTTTCCGGCCACCAAGATGATGCTTGTTTGTTCGTTATAAACTTTACAGTAAATAACGCATGCGTATGCTTTTGTTGACGAGTCACAGAAACCATGTAACTCGACTCTTCGCTCGGGTTTTGTGCCCAACCATCTTGGTATTTGAGCTTGACTTATTTGATCGATATCCGCCTTAAGTTTATTCCATTCTTCAAAAATTTCCTCAGGTATCTGCTCATCCCACTGAATTTGTGAAGTCCAAATTCGTTGAAATAAAATTTTGAGTTTTGTTGTTGTAGGTGTGAGCCACCCCAAAGGGTCAAAGAACTTGGAGATATCGGATAGCACAGATCTTTTTGTAGCCTTGTTGACTGTTGAATCAATTTTTGGCTCAAATGTAAAGTTATCCTTGATAGGATTCCAGCGTAGTCCTAATGTTTTAGTAGACTCCGGCTGTCGAAAGCTTTTGCTTTGTTGTTGGCATGGGACTTCATCGTGCAGTAAATGCGGATCATTAGAAGCCCATTTTCTTAAATTGAATCCCCCGCGTTTCAGCAGTTCAATTAAATCTTGTTGAAGTTGGCGTGCTGCTGATACGCTGTGAGTACCATGGAGAAGGTCATCCATGTAGAACGACTCTTCGAGGACTTTAGATGCTTCTTGATATTCGGAGCGTTCATCGTTCGCCAGCTGTTTTAACGTCATCATTGCGAGGAAAGGAGCCGCTTTAGTCCCATACGTGACCGTGGTCAGCTGATATTCTTGTAGTTTATCTCGGGGACTATCTCTCCAAACTATTTTTTGCAGGCTCTGATCTTCCTTATGGACCAAAATTTGGCGGAACATCTTTTCGATGTCCGCGGTGAAGGCAAATTGATACTGCCTCCATTTAAGTATTAATGACTGAAGGTCCCGTTGCAGATTTGGGCCCCTTTGCATCAAATCATTTAAACTTTGGCCACTTGATGTTTTTGATGAGGCGTTAAAAACGACTCGAAGTGACGTAGTTGTAGAGTCATCACGTAGCACACAATGATGCGGCAGGAAACATTCGAGTTTCGAGTTACAAATAGCTGGTTTCATATGTCCTAACGCTAGGTACTCGTGTATGAATGTTTTATACTCTTTTGCGATGTTTTCTTTTTTAATTAATTTACGTTCCAAATGACCAAATTGTGCTATGGCCTTTGATTTCGAGTTACCCAATTGTTCTTCTAAATTTGTTTTCAGAGGGAGCCTCACTACATATCTTCCATCTAGCAATCGGTTTGTTGTTGAGCTGTAAAATTGCATACACTCTTGATCATCTGATGAAAGCGAAGTAGACTCTGCAATTTCCTCCGTTTCCCAAAATTTTTGCAACTGGTCAATATCAAACTGTACGACATTGCATTGCAGTATGTTTACGTTACCGCACAGAATCCACCCAAGCCGAGTCTGTTGAGCAATGGGTGTTGTTTGTTCAACTCTGCAGATACCCTCCATAATGATGTTTGAATATATGTCAGCACCAAATAAAATATCTATCGGACGACTGACGTAAAAGTCAGGATCTGCAAGTTCTATGTTTTCTAAATAAGACCACGTGGGCTTAGCAAAGGTATAAGTTGGCAGATTTTTTGTTAAAGTTTTCATGATGAAAACATCTGTGTTAAAAGAGTTAGATTCTCTTCTTGATGAGCAGTTAATGTTTATAACTCCCTTACAGGCATTATCCCTGTCTCCTATACCGGTTATTACGCCCTTGCATCTTTGACGGGACAGTCCCAATTGTTGTGCGGCATTTTCGGTAATGAGCGAAGTTTGGGAACCCTGATCAATCAGAGCTCGCATGTTAAGATAAGATCCATCACGTTTTTGGACCTTAATCATGGCTGTGGACAATAATGTTTCCGGTAAATCACGTTGTTGAGCCATGTGAGTGCTAAGTTGCTGAGTTTGCTCAGGCAAAGTACGTGCATTTCCAGCTTTAGGTATTGCTTGGTTAGGCAATTCATTTGCGGATTGCGCAAACGCATCGTGAAGTATCGTGTTATGACTTCCGTCGCACTCATGGCACCGTTTTGTTGAAATGCATGCCTTGCCATTATGACTAAAAAGACAATTTTCGCATAGCTTGTTGTCAACGACAAATTGTTTTTTGTCGATTGGGGACCATCCAATATATTGTTCACAATGGAATAATCCATGACCATTTTCGCATAATGGGCAAGTTCGTGTTTTGTGAAATTTTCCGTTCGATTTCGACACGTTTTTGTTGCTCGAATAGGATTGTTTCGAATAACGATTGATATTTTTGTTGTTAAAATTGTTATCTTTAGCTAATTTTGCGTTGGAATTTGGAGATTTCTGATCTTGTTTACGCCGCGATGACTCCATACTCGTGAACTTGGCTTCCAGGAAGTCCAAAAAGTCAGATAAAATGGGCAGTTCACGAGGTTGCTTAAGAGATGCGATGTATTCGGAATGCGTGTTAGCATCTAATTTATTCGACATCAAATAGCAAATTATGGGGTCCCATGTGCTTACGTCTGCTCCCATGTTCTTTATAGCGTTGACACATTCGATAGTTATATCGTGGATGCGTTTCACATGAAAGACTGAAGGTTGTTGCATGACCGGAAGGTTGGTTAGAGTATTTATATGTGAGGTGAATATAAGCAGTTTGTTGTTATACCTATGATTAAGGATTTCCCAACACGTTGAATAGTTTTCAGAGCTGATCTGAAGATGGTGTATTAAACCTTCGGCTTCCCCTTTCAGTTTAGCTTTAAGGTACTGCATCTTTTGAGCTTGAGAGAGCGACGGATTGTTGTGGATAGCCTCCGTGAATAAGTCTTTAAAGGATACCCAGTGTTGATAATGGCCATTAAACGTAGGCACTTCCATCTTTGGTGTAGAATGTTCTCGGTGTGATACAGACCACAATTTACTGTTCAGAGACTTCTTCATGTTGTTGTACGTCATTTCATACGAGGTAAACTTGTCCTCATACGAATCATCTTGCCCGTCGAGTTCACCTTCCAACTCCCAGTGAAGCGTGTCTATGGCCGACCACCTCGCTTCCAATGTTTTCAACGTATCTTGAAACTCCCATTTCTCAGTTATGGCATCGATGTTGATGTTCGCCACAGTTCGATAGAAAGCCTTAAAATTGATAGTCTGCTTCTTCAGTAATTCGTCCAACTTGCTGTTGGTGCCCTGAGACTTGAATTTGGGCGTTTCAAGAAAGGTCGTAGCCTCGCTGTCATCGGGATTCCTGTTCTTAAGGGTCTCGTCCACGCCGGCCCTGAACGTGCCGGCTAATGATGTTGCGGGTTTTAAAATAGACGGAGTTCCTACACTTTTGATAAATTCACGCGTTGAAAGATAGATACCCTGAGTTTGTTGATAGTGATTCAATGCAAAATACTCAATCGATTTGTTGCAAAATGGGTTTAACTGATCGTGATTAGATTGAAACTCCTGCCAGTAGGAGTCTAAAGTTTCCAATCTACGTTTGATGTAGTCAGGAGTTTTGCGTTCCTGACCATCTTTCTTAAAGTTTGATAAAAGTTGGTTCATGGCCACCATGATTCGTTTCTGGTTGGCCAGAAGATCCTCCATTGTTTGGCTCATATTGTTAGGTCAAGCAATAAAAAGGAAAGATCTTACTTTGATTCTGCTGTATGGTGGGTATGTTGATTGCGCTCAAGGCTGCTGTTTACTCCCTGAACTGCAACTCCACAGCTGCTGCTGATATGGAACCACTCACACGAATTGACTCAATGTCCACTGATTATTCGCGTTAATGATCCCGCTCGTTGGCTCGAAGGACCATAAAGATGTACGGTGTTCACCTTACACCTTAGTTAGTTAATGTTATGAGTACCGCGCCGCGACCCAGGTTAGGGAATTGATTAAGTAAAACGATGTTTACTATTACACGGATTTATTGGCACTAAAGTAATTAGTTTATAAATGAACGCGATGCACCGCATCGTGAGTGCAAGCGTCAGCATTATTACTTAACAATACAAAATGTACGGGTTTGCTCGTACACATCCTACGCATATTATAATCTATGAAACATTAAACTCGGCTTCGGCGAATAGTAAACAACATTACGCTAAGTCCTATTAACATTGATGTGAATAGAACCAAGTTCTGTTCAATTTTGTGCCCGAGCACACGTAAACTGTCGACAGCCATTAACATTACAAAGAAAAATATTAACTCGATTTTATACGTCGCATTTATAAAGTTTGAAGACTGAATAGTAAGTGGAAGCTTACTGAGGGATTAAATTTTTCTTTCAGAAGTTTTCCTTGGTGGTTTAAGTTATAATTTATGAGAACGCTGAAATTAGACCAGCCATTAGCTTCTTAGTTGGTTAGGAGTTGTGTTCAGCACCAATCCACGTTTAAATCTTCATTATGTTTAAGTTTTTTTTAATTCTAGAAGCTACAAGGCAACTTATTTGCAAGGTTTTTTTTAAATGGATTTGATATACCATAAAGACGTTATATTTGAACTTTAAACATCTTTTAGAAAACATAAAATAAAACATTTGATGATGGAAAATAATAACAATAAAGTAAAAAAACCACAGCAACGTTTTACGAACTTGGCTGTTACACTGCCATGCACTAATACGATTGTGAATTTGTGCTAACAGTACTAATGCATTTCCATTAATTTAAGCAGATTACAGAAATAGGAGCAGACTGTATCTATATGCAGCGCCATATACCCATTATGTATCAACCTCTAGATGCAATACATTTTGTCATATGTAGGTATCTGACCATCTCACTTAAGTGATTCTCGGAGTACATAACTATTTTATTTGGGGTATATTTAAACAGGATTGGCATGGTCCATTACAAACTACTTATAAACAAAATCGTTTTCTAAAACTGGAAGAGTATGATTAATTCAATGCACAACTGTTGAAGCTGCGCGTCACCGGAATAGAACATTGATTGGTAGAAAAGTACAAAGGTTAACTGGTATAAAATGCCGTATATGCACTTGTGTATGTGTTGTTGCGTACAGTATTTAATACATTCCAAGAGTAGAGCAAAATTAGAAAAATAATTACGTTTCAGTTTGTGTGCCAAGTTTCTGTTTCATGTGAAAATTTACGTTTTCCTCTCTACAAAAAACATCCATATATCACTCGTCAGCTTTTAAATTAATTAAGATCCTTTTCCAATATTTACACAAACATCAGAACCCGTGGGGGCGCAAAATTAAACACACTTCAGACGAGACGAATTGAATTGCGTCTGATTTGTAGCACAGACAGAATTTATTAGTACCTACCCTCTCAGGCTCGCAGCCGGGTACGAGGTACGAGGTCCGTTGATAACCCACCCACGGCTAATTGCTCAAATCCGATTAGGATGTGGTAAATGCTTCGCGATATTTGGAGTGCCGTGCCGCCGCGGCCGTGACTGTAGTGCGATATTATTCTGCTTATGAAGATATTGTGAGCTGAATTGTTGCTAAATATACTTTCAATATTTCGTTTCAACAATTACATCTCAAAGCTATCATTAGATTTAAAAGAGTATATACACATACGCAGTAACGACGAAGTGCTTTAATCCCAAACCACGAAAAAAAATCGAGCGTGAACGCTTATTTTTCGCCCACAACGGCACTTTATATAATCCAGATTTGAGACTCAGCTCCCATTTAAAAAACAGGCACATTTCTGTAGACTGTTTTACGTGTCGAGCCCTAATTACGGGCAGACGGTTGCGCCGAAATTCTTTGTCCTCTTTACACTGTGCCCGTGGTTTTTGACGTACCTAATTATTATTTTTAACGCGTAGGTTGAGGGCGGGCGGAGGCTGTGCGGGGGCGGAGGACGTGGGGTGGGTTAGTTGTCGGTGACGCTGCGACAGGCTGCGGCGGATAGCTTTTGGCGTTTATCGGATGAGCACACGCATTTCACGGTCTACCACTCCAAAGCTGACCAAACAAACCTTTAATAGATAGCAACCTTTATTAAAAAACAGTTAAAAGGCACAAGATAACAACGAGTTTCATTCCAATATGCAAATCCTATTGTAATCCGGAAATGAAAGGAAAAGCAGTCTGTCAACCAAAGGTTGTGAAGATAAGTGACGGAAATTAAATTTTATGAAGCTAAGAGGTGACTCCTTTGTTTGAGAGGCCGGTGTTCAGCGACAGACTGAAGACGATAATGACGCTAATAACGACAAAAGAAAGATAAGGGTTTATTTGGGCCAAGTACGACTTACCTATGTAGAAAGTTTAACAAAATGTAGCACACTTAACAATAACTAAAAGAAAACGAAAAAAATGTAACACATCGGAAAACTAACAAAAAAACCGACCAAGTGATTCCGTTTGGACCCTTCGGGTACGGGACCCTAAAAACAGCAAACATCTTCATAACAGTTGGAACAACAACCAGTGTATTAAGAATTTTCGAAAATGTACGAAACTATTGACAGACTGATTACGATAATGACGCTTATAATGTCAAAAGAAAAACAAGGGTTTATGTGCCAAGTATGACGTAACTATACAGAAAGTAAAAAAAAAAAACAAACATCTTTACAGTTTGTAAACACCGCACCGTGTGCTAAAAATCTCCGAAAATACTGTTAACGATGTGTGTAGATTTCATTCCACAATCACGCTCTTTGATAGAAATTACGAAAGTCGAACGTAAGAAAAGATTTTTCCAGGCAGGTCACAATATTCTCAAACGAGAATTATGCATAACATAATACATATTATCTGTCTAGCCATCTCAAGCTTTAGGGCCATTCCATATTGAATGTTGAACACGCACTTTTGGAAAAATTCTGCCACTTTCACTTTAGCTGTATCATTGGGTTAGTTATCACAAGTGATACTGCTAAAAATGAGGTCCTAGATTCGATTCCTAAGCCGGGCTGTGGTCAAGCAAAGCTTTTTTTTCGTTTATCTTTTGTAATTTCTCGGGTGGCAATGTGCACGTTAGTACATGTGACTTAAACATTTATCTCTTGATATGTGTGTGTACCTCTGCCTAAACTTTCGGCCCAAAGTGAAGCCAGAATAGATTAACCCAATAACATGAAACTTAAATAAACAAAACCGGTGGAATGAAATGGTGTAAACAATAAACAGACATGCGATTGCAGCAAGCCCGAGTGATTTGCCGTCATTTATTGAAGTGTTCTGATGTAAATCTCCGAAGTTCTTCATCAGATCTTGATAATGGAATCGATCGAATAAATAAAGAATCATCAAAATCGGTTCACCCAATAAAAAGTTCTGAGGTAACACACATAAAAAAAATAAAAAATACAGTCGAATTGATAACCTCCTCCTTTTTGCGAAGTCGGTTAAAAATTGAAGAAAAACTTATCGAGTGTGTTCGCAGTAGAGAATTGCGTCCTCACTTTCACTACTCGACATGTTTCTACGTAAAAATAATCTTCGTTGTAAAAGCTATATTATCTATGGAATAAGCGCTCGGACGCGTCCGCAATGCGTGTCCTTAACGACTGTGCAACCATATCAGTCGCGGTTGTGCGCGCAGCTACAACCTTGGGGTCTTAAAGTCAAGAGTGAATAGGTTTCTTCCAGGCAAGCATGCTTCACCGTAGATCACATCATCGCTTAACATCAGGCGAGATAGTGGTCAAACGCGAGCCTATGAATTATAAAAAATAATAAGTCATAATAATACATAGCTATATACAAATTAATAAAAAATAAAACACACGAGATAACAAAAAACACAAGAAAATATTTAAATACATAACAACAAAAACTTACAGAAGTAAACAATGTACAAAGAATATACAATTATTGGCAAAGCAGGCGAGATATTATTCATTCGCAATGAAACTGAAATGTATTCCAAGGATTTTGTGAACTAAAATTAGCAATATTCTCAAAACACCTTTTGTGACTCACCGCACAACGGTTGTAAACCCACTCTTACATCTTCTTTTCTATTATTCTTTCTTCCACCACTCTTTGCTTAGTTGAGTGGGACATAGCAGCAATATCTGAAATACCGATCTGCCCACGTTGCTACATTTTATTGATAGAAGCATGGTTCTATGCCTGTTTTAGAGAGAAGACAGTACAAAGCAGTATACCCACAATACTTTTAAATTCTCATCGTCATTGTTTATTTAGTCAATATGTCTCCGATAAAATAACCATTGCATCATCGTCAGCTTATATTATATTCACGGCTTCTCCCCCAGCTGCTTCCACCAACCCTGTGAAGATCGAACCTTTGCATATGCGATGCTAATGCATTGGAAGGGAGCGCAAATCTCAAATAGAAGATCTATTCCTGTATTGATGCATTCAAAGTGACCTCTGCGCTGCCACCGATACCGATGGCGTGGAAGTGGCAAAGTTTTGGATCAAAAAATATAAATCACTTTTGTACCACAAGAAGAAGAAGAATGTGAGTAGTATCTTCATTGCATTCTTGTAGCTTTTTTACAGATGAAATGAAAATTTATAGAAACCTCAATAATGAATGGAAAAATGTATTGCTTATTCTGATATTATCAATATGATCATAAATGCGCCGCAGTCTGGGAGAGGGAGTCGCAGACGATTTTTATGATCACGTATAGGTTCTTATATAACATATACCATTACGACACACCATTTTAATTCATTTTGCAGTTCATTTTTATGACTTTCAAGATTTAATGCTCAGTATCTTTACTTTATCGAATTTCAAAAAGAATGCAAAGAGATTTCTTCGTAGGTATTGGAAAAATTTCAATACCCTCTTATAAAATATTCTTTGAAAGTAAAGAATGCTATTATTAGATACTTATTGTAAGCTCTTGTTCCTTGAAAGTAATTTATCGGAGCATAAACGAGCTGTTGCTTCGTCGATACAACATTGTGCACCAAGCCTTAGCCATCCGCGCCTAATAGGATTACTTTTGAGGAGCAGACAGACGTATCATACGATAAATAGCATCTTACGAGAACCATGATGGAGATACTGTCTTCATGTTCCTGGGTATTTATATTAAATACTCCATCATAGATTTGCGACCCATGGATGCTGAGAGGGAGATGTCAATGTAACCATATAAACTTGTGTTCTTTTATAATAAAGGGCAGTATAGCATCAGCATTCGTTGTATCACTTACTCCTAATATCACCCATCCGTACATGGCGACCGTGACAGCGTAAACGCTAGCAGCGTATGTTTACATTTCTTTGACCAAAACGGGTGTCGCAATGTATTGTAACGAGACCAAT
The DNA here is from genome assembly GCA_945859665.1 of Anorthoa munda. Classification (NCBI taxonomy): domain Eukaryota; kingdom Metazoa; phylum Arthropoda; class Insecta; order Lepidoptera; family Noctuidae; genus Anorthoa; species Anorthoa munda. The sequence goes on along the minus strand of OX243897.1, from coordinate 40,366,348 downwards.
CTCGTACTGGGACTTAGCGTGGTCACTATTCTATTTTGTGAATATTTACCACGACAATCACAAAATGGGTACACCTAATACGAAGGAAGAAGTTATAGTTCCACAAAACGCAGCAGGTGGAAGTAACAGCGCTGACATCACGCAGCTGACGATACATGCCAGCACAACCAACATCATTTTAATCGTGTTACTTCTTATAGCATCGCTGGCGTTTTTGTATGGTATCTTCAGAATCTACAAGAATTGCCATCAGAAATGGATGGGTAATGAGATCAGGAAGGACAGACTACGATGTTCTATATGGAGACGTAGAGCTGACGCAGAGGAAATGCGGACGAATGCCAGAGGCTACAAGAAGGACACTGAGGACATCATCTGAAGAGTTAAAAACCCAGGGTTTACGAAGAAAAGTGCGCGAAAGTTGTATTCGTTATGTGTCAGTGCGTGGTTATATATAAGGTGTTGTCTATTCTCTATTCGTAGTAAACGTGTAATAGCATAAAATATACATGACATTATTTTAGTGGACTAAAATAAGTGACAAATGAAAATAAAATGAACGCTGGAGTGTATGCAGTATAAAATAATGGTATGTAATTCAGTACCTACTAAGAAAATAGAAATAAGTATTTATGTTAAATGGCAGAAAACTTAAAAACATTGTACGACAAGTTATTTGAAATCAGAAAATATTTGATAAAGATAGGTCCAGATAGAAGAAAAGGTAACATTATAGTCGTAAAATTAGCAGAGGCAGATAACTTAGTAAAAGAGTACAACTTATTTTTAGAATATTATTCAAAATCGAAAAGCACCGTATGTGAGAGTGAATGTTCGCATATTCACGAGCTTTGCGCAAATTTTGATCATTTATATGAACAAATATTAGATTTGTGCTCACAGAAACCTAGTACGGCAGATAAAATGGCAACTACTTGTAAATTTGATTTAAAAATTGCTTTAAGTTTATTACCAGTTTGTACAGACGATGAGGCTAGCGTAAAGCAACTTATAGATGGCATAGAGTATTACAAAACAGAGTTAGACGAAAATTCACAAGGAAAACTGTTAAATTTTGTATTAAAAAATAGACTCTCTCAGACCGCAAAATTGAAATTAGCGACTTCATATGTCAATATTGACGACTTTATAGCTGACTTGAAGATTCAGTTATTGCCTAAAAAATCAGCTACAGCAATTCAACGAAAGCTGCAAAGTCTTAGGCAAAACGATTTATCAATCGATGATTTCGGCAAAAAAATTACGGAATTGTTTGTAGATTTGACGATCTCTCAATCGGGGGCCAACGAGGCCAGTTTGAAAGTTTTAAAGCCAATTAATGAGAAGCAAGCTATCAAATGTTTCTCAGATGGATTGAGAAATCGACGACTTAGCACAATAATTTCAGCCAGAAATTTTACATCATTGAAAGATGCTGTACAGGCGGCCATCGATGAAGATATAACAAGTCCATCAACATCTTCCGATATTTTAACGATGAATTATAGAGGGAGATCGTCTTATAACTGGTCACAGCGGAGAGGCCGCTTCTCATACGCGGGTAGAGGACGCGCACGTGGCAATCAACAGGTTATCCAAAACCAAGACGAACAGCAGGATCAGGTTCGGAGAGGATCGCAGGCAAGCTGGCGCCGGTCCACCCGACCATTTCATGGAAACAGAGGTAGGTCCAATTATAGCACCTCCAGGGATCAACACATACATACATTGGATGACTCAGAAACGCAGGAAAACACAGAAACAGAACAGCGGAATGAGGACCAGTTTTTTCGGGACTAAAAATATAATTTTATCATGCAATAACGTAGGCTACGTAAATATAAAATCGCATAACCATTATTCATACCAATTATTAGTTGACACCGGTGCATCCATATCTGTCATAAAGTATAAACAAATTCTCGACCAAAACATTCCAATCCATATCGAGAAGACACTTGTAAACGGCATCGGGGGCAAAGTACAGGCTATAGGATATGCTTATTTGCGCCTAGTTATTGGAAATCAGACCCTACAACATAAGTTCTATGTTTTTAAAACATTGCCTTGTAAAGGTAGTGGCATACTGGGACAAGACTTTTTAAGCAAGTATAAATCAGTATTAAATTACGGTAACCAAACTTTGTTACTATGGAATCACAACTCAAAGGTATCATTACCATTAACAATGACAAACAATCATTTTAATATACCGGCAAGATCAGAGTCTATTCACTTTATTCGAACATGTGAGATAGAGGAATGTGTAGTTAATGGAACAGAACTGCGAAAGGGGATCTTTGTTGCAAATACTTTAGTTAAGCCCACGAATGGGAAAATACCAATTAGGATTTTAAACACCACGGAGACAGATTTAGTCTTGACAACAATTAGTCCAACACTTTACAAAGCAAGCGAGTATGATGTATGTTCATTTCAAGAAACCAATAATAATGCTGATCGTGTCAGAAAGGTATTCGCTTCGCTATCGCTGAAACATTTAAATAAAGAGGAGCAATTGTCCATAGAGTCCATTTGCGCAAAATATGCAGAAATTTTCTTCCTACCGGGTGATAAATTAGGAACAACTAAATTATATGAACACTCAATAACATTGAAACCAAACGTGGCACCAGTGTACGTTAAGCCCTACAGAATGCCGCATTCACAGAAAGCCGAATTAAAGAAACAAGTGGACAACTTATTGGAACAAGAAATTATTGAACCTTGTTCCAGTGAGTGGTCCAGCCCAGTACTCCTAGTGCCTAAAAAATCAGACGCAAACGGGGAAAAAAAATGGCGGTTAGTTATAGATTACCGTAAGCTCAACACTTGTATTCAGGATGATAAGTTTCCACTGCCAAACATCACGGATATACTAGATTCCTTGTGTGGATGTATTTATTTCACACATTTAGATTTAAACCAAGGATTTTTTAACGTAGCGTTAAACAAACACAGTAGGAAATATACTTCATTTAGTGCAGACGGTGGTCAGTATCAAATGACAAGAATGCCTATGGGACTCAAAACTAGTCCCAGCTCATTTTCGCGTATGATGACCATGGCAATGACCGGGCTATCCTACGACAAGTGCTTAGTGTACCTAGACGATCTTATTTGTATGGGACGGAACTTAACTGACCATAACAAAAATTTAATAGAAGTATTCGAAAAGTTGCGCAGTGCCAACTTAAAATTAAATCCCACTAAATGCGATTTCCTTAAGAAAGAAATCCTTTATTTAGGCCACGTGGTGACAGGCAATGGTATATTGCCGGACCCAGATAAGATTAAAATAATTAAAGAGTATCCAGTTCCTAAAAGTACGGACGAAGTGAAACGCTTCGTTGCTTTTGCAAACTACTATAGAAAATTTATAGACCACTTTGCCGACAAAGCCTATCATTTAAACCATTTAAGTAAGAAAAACACTAAATTCAACTGGGATAGCAACTGTCAAACGTCATTTGAAACTCTAAAACAGAGTATGATGTCACCGCCAATCCTACAGTACCCAGATTTCTCAGAACAAAATCAATTCATAGTACAAACCGATGCATCTGGGTACGCAATTGGGGCAGTTCTATCAAATTCAAATGGCAGACCAATAGCTTACGCTAGTAGGAGCCTTAACAAAGCGGAAAAGAACTATCCCACTATAGAGAAAGAACTCTTAGCTGTAGTTTGGGCTGTCAAATATTTCAGACCCTATTTATACGGTCGTACATTTAAAATACTAACCGACCACAAACCCCTTGTATACTTATTTAATTTAAAAGACCCATCTAGCAGGCTCTTTAAATTTAGACTAGCTCTAGAAGAATACAATTACGTAATAGAATACGTAAAAGGGAGTGAGAACTGCGTTGCAGATGCATTATCTAGAATAAAAATTACGTCAAAAGAACTTAAAGAAATGAATGAGTGTCTGTGTGCAGTAATGACTCGCGCTCAAAAACGAAAATTAGATGCTGTCGCCCCGGAAGATGAGTTGCCCACCGACAACTTGCCAGTTCAACCACATGTAGTGGAAACTCATATCAAACCAAGAGGCGCAGTAGAGTTAAGATTTGCACTCAGTAGCAGTCTTAAGAAGTTAAAGAGCGATAGCTCAGTAGTGTTACAAACACACAAAATATTATTGTATAATGCCCAAATGAAAACTATATTCATAAACTCGGCATCTCAATCACAAACTACGCGAGCCGAGTTTGCGAGAGAGCTGAGTGATTTTTGTGACAAGCTAAATATAGATGAAGTATACTTCATTAAAAATTCGAATAATAAAATTTTTGTAGAGAAATTAACTAGTGAGATAAGAAAACAAAGCAACTGGAAAGGGCCCAGATTATGTATATTAAAAGATGTCGAAAGAATAGAGGACAAAGATGATAGGAAAGTGATACTCAACGACTTTCATCTTTTGCCCACTAGTGGGCACGCGGGCATGAGAAGAATGCTGACTAATATAAAAAAATACTATTTTTGGCCAGGCTTAGAAAGTGATGTCAAAAATTATGTCAAAAAATGTGTTCAATGTCAGAAGCATAAGTATACAGTTCAGGTGAAAGAGCCAATGGCAATCACCACAACTGCTCATTCGGCTTTCGATAAAATCTTCTTAGACTTGGTAGGACCATTAGACAAAGACAGCAACAATTTTTCTTATATATTGACATTGCAATGCGAGCTGTCCAAGTATGTATGTGCGTATCCCCTCGTCACTAAAACCTCTACAGAAGTAGCACGCACCTTCGTGGATAACTTCATACTTCAACATGGCATCCCGAGGGACATAGCTACCGACAGAGGCACAGAGTTCATGTCCGAGACCGTGACACAGGTTTGTGAATTACTACATATTAAAAAGTTAAACTCAACTGCGTATCATCACCAAAGCATCGGAGCGCTAGAGAACTCGCATAAAAATCTAGGTGCATTTTTGCGAATCCAAGCAGAAGGAAAACCCGAATTATGGAGTACTTGGTTACCATTCTGGTGCTTTGCTTATAATACGACAGTTCACTCGTCAACAAAATTTACACCATTCGAACTCGTATACGGTAGAAAGTGTAACTTGCCCAATAATTTGGAAAAGTGTGTAGAGCCTCTATATAATTACGACAGTTACCCGCTTGAACTTAAGTACCGCCTACAGGTTTCTCAAACCGAAGCGCGGGAAAATTTGATAGCCAATAAAATAGGCAGAAAAAGTAGATACGACCAGCATGTAAATCCAATACGCTATAAGCCAAACGATCAAGTTTTAATTAAAAATGAAACTGGCAATAAACTTCAACAATTATATTCTGGACCTTACAAGGTGATTAGAGATTTGTCACCAAATGTTGAGGTCAATTATAAGGGAAAACCCGACATTATTCACAAAAACAGAACGAAACCGTATCATGTTTAAGATAAAAACAATAAGACAATTAATTACCAATGTTATAAGCACTTAACAATAGCTATTATACAGGTCAGCAGAAAACGGAGACGAATAATAAGCGCCAGCTGTGCGCTCATAGGTACTTAGGAATTGATTGTTATTATAAGTATGTAACTACTTATTATTGTATAACTTTGTATACCAAACATAACGAACATATGTACTACGATTATGTTATAACTATATTTTATACGTGTTAGCCTAAGAGTATCAATGTTTAATTTGTGCTTATATTGTATCCATGCAATAAAATAAAATTAAACTTTTATTTTATTTTAGTTTTAGGGAGGAGATGAGAGGGAGATGTCAATGTAACCATATAAACTTGTGTTCTTTTATAATAAAGGGCAGTATAGCATCAGCATTCGTTGTATCACTTACTCCTAATATCACCCATCCGTACAATGCCCCTCAAGTTAAAGGAGAAAATGTACAAGTCCGTGATTATACCTATCGTACTGTATGGATCAGAATGATGGGATGGATGAATAGAGATTGCATGTAGCAGAGATGAGAGTGTTGAGATGTATGTGCGGAGTGACGAGAATGGATAAAGTGGGAAATTAGTATATTAGAGAAAGTTTGAAAGTGGCGCCAGTGACAGAAAAGTTGGTGGTAGGTGGTTGGTGGTAGGTGGTTGGTGGTGGTTGTGTTGGTTGGTTGGTTGGTTGGTTGGTTGGTTGGTGGTTGGTGGTTGGTGTTTGGTGGTTGGTGGTTGGTGGTTGGTGGTTGGTGGTTGGTGGTTGGTTGGTGGTTGGTGGTTGTTTGGTTGGTTGGTGGTTGGTGGTTGGTGGTTGGTGGTTGGTGGTTGGTGGTTGATTGGTGGTTGGTTGGTTGGTTGGTTGGGTTGGATTAATTTGACATTCTAAATTGTTTGTGATATATTTTTGGATTTATTTGACATTGTAGTTATTGGGACATACACTGGATTTATTTGACATTCTAATAATATTTGTGACATTGATTAATTTGACATAATAATTGATTATTTTGACATTCTAATTGTGTGTGACATATTGATTGATTTGACATTATAATTCTTGTAAGATATATTGGAATTAATCAATATTTTAGTTAATTGTTTGTGACATATTTGATAAATTTGAATTTTTTAAATGTATAATCTATATAAATTATGTTGCAGTGACCTAGATATAATAAGTTGTGATTTAAAACTATTCGGTATGTCTGTTAATTGCCTTTATTTATTGTTTTGCATGCCTCTTGGTAAAATATGGCCGAACCTAATTATTATCGGATTACCACCATGTACTGTACCTACTACCCATATTTGCAAACAAAAAAGAACTACTTACTTACTTTGTTCTGGTGTGGTCATCTGATGAGGAGGGATGAAACGCATGTTACTAAGAGAGAGAGAGGACGGCCGAAGAAAAGATGGATGGACTATGTGAGGAGTGATATGAAAGAAAAGGGAGTCAGTGATGGCATGATGGGGGACAGGACGTTATGGAAGAAGAAAACGTGTTGCGCCGACCCCAAGTAACATGGGACAAGGGCAAAAAGATGATGACTCCATCATAGATTTTGGTCATTTTGGAGTAGACTACGCTGGCAGTCGATGCTGCTATGTTTGGAAATTGTTGTTGTTGAAAAAAAAATTGTTCATGCATGAGAAAATTGTTTTTGTTAACGCTTAAGTGATACCGGAGAATTCTAAGTAGGTACGGAAAATAAAAAAATAATGTTCCCGCGCGCGTTTTCCACAAACACGGGATAAATATTGAAAACTTTTCCCAGCATAAGAAGCCACTCAATAGCTCGTTCCGATGCAGAAACTTTTGTATTTACTTTGACTCCATAACGACTTCGCAATAAAAAACTGCGGCATAATTTCCATTTTCCTCGAGCATTAAGTATAAACACAAATGGAGGCTCTTCACTTTCTGCCGGGTACTTACAATGAATAAATAACTGAAATATAAATGGAATTACGATCTGCTATTGTAATGGTGCTTTTCATTAATAAAATCTCATCTCTTTATTAAGGACACGACCGCCGTCTGTTAATAATCGGCTTATATCTTTCCCCCGTGGGCGCATGCAATGGGGACCGAGAGCCCAGAGATGGGGCCCTACCCCCGAACATTAAGCATACTTCACACAGCACTCCAGAGGCTCGAGTGAAGATAATCTGACACTAGACTGTCTGCGATGTTTTGAAACACAATGTTTGCGCTTGTATGTGATTTTGGAAGGCATTACACTTCTTGAAACTTTCATGAGTGATCGTTATCTCGAGTTGTTGTGTGTTGATTTAGTGTTGTTGCCTGCTTTGTTTTGATATGTTGTCTTTTCAAACAACTTTCTGACGATGGAAAGTGACATACAAAAATTTCGTAGACCCTCTACGAAAACTGCTACGAGATGCTACGAAATCGTAGCCATTTGAGTCACCTTATCTAATCTACTTCAGTTTCTTTGTAAAGCCTCTCAAAGAGTATTTTTAATGAAGTACTGCATATAACATGTAATTACAGTTGGTGTACAGCCTCCGTGCGCTAGGTAGTAGGCAGGTGGCAGTATGTACCGCGCGGCGGGTGACGCGTCCGACTCGGGAGGTACAGCACGTTGCTTATTATGTTTAATTTATTGCTTCAGCTCTTCGCATAGTCCACGATTTAGTTTAACTGCATATTTCTGTGCTGGGATACTACGGTGTGAATCTGTGTTGTGATATGTGATATTTCCTGGAGATAAAGTTAACACATTTTTAAATCTGAGCTTACAACTTGGTTGTGGTGGGGCAATTTTAAAGCAATGTTAGTCCAAAACTAAATATAGAACTGAAAGCCGTAAAGCACTAACTAGAAATAGAGTCTCAAATGGCCATCGGTTTGAAAAAAATAGTATCTGGTTTACAAAGAGTGGTGTGCCTGGATTTGAGCCTAAAAGTTCTCGTTCACAAGAGACAATTCCTGCGTAAAAGATGTGCAATTATCTGATATTATTTTGTTTTCCCATAATAATAGACACAAAGAACACAAAATCATGTACCGACGTCAAAAAAAAAACGAAATACTATTCGCAGCCGAGCTGAATTCTAAACAAAACAAATTCTAAACTGCACAGCCTTGTAAAATTTCTAACATTGCGTCAAATCGTTAACTTTTTGGTAGAGATTTATTCTTTGTGTACCGTACACCAAAACATACATTTAAGTAAGTAAATATATAAAAGTGTGACAAGTCACATAAAAGATTTCCTGCCAGTCCGTCAAGTACACGACCACGACGTTTTACTCGAGAATATAATAGAATACCTCCTCGAGCCTCCTACAGAAGTCTGTAGAACATTACAATTAAAACTTGTCTATGTTCTTGGAAGTGAGCATCCTATATTATTCTTTTATTTGCTGACATCTATCTGTATATTAGATTCGGCGGCTGTCGCCATGGCGACGCAGCTCGCAGCCGCCCGGGACCCGCCGCCCTGGGAAGCCAGGACGTGCCACTAATTCACCTGTCACGCACACAGCCACACGCACGCACACACGCGCGCCGGCTCACCTGGCTGAAGCGCGCGTACACCGACAACATTACACGCTTGTATGCACACGGCACAACCTTGCAGCTGCGTACGGCCCGTCATAACCGACCTTATTTTGACAGGCGGAGAGTCGAATGTGCGACGCCGCCACAACGTCAGTGGCGTAGCTTTTCATTTCGGCATACAATATAGTAGAGTGACAGTGAGGATGCGAGGTGCGGCGGCGGCGGGCCGGGCAGCGCGCCGGGAAATACTCGTTAAACCCGTCCGCAGCCAACTGTAACTGCATCGGAAGCGAAGCAGTCACCTCAGGGATTGCATCGGCGACCGGTGCTCGCGAATTCTGCCGCTTTTAGGCATTTCGTTTGCCGCTAGTTTCCGGGTTCGGTAGAATCTTTCGAATGTGGAAATTCGATTCGAATGAGTTTACGAGTCGTCGCGCTTCGTGTTGTAGCAGCAGCTGAAATTTCTTGTGCAGGTTGGTGGAAACTTCCTTTATTCGCTCGACTTGCCATGAATGTAGTTATCGGGAAATGTTAAGACGGTTGTTGGCAAACATTGGCACTGTTCCAAGCCTCTGTTACCTAAGAATACGTCGGCGAAGTATTTGTGCGGCGATCGCGTGGACCGTGGACCGTGCTCCCAGTGCCTCAGAAACTACGATTTTAAACTAGACTATGTATTTAATGTAGTGATTAAAAGAACATACTTTTGTATAGTTTTAGATATATTATAAAGTGATATTTTAATAAGTTAGAGTAAGGACTTTAGTAACTGTAGATTTATATAAGCTTAATTACCTAGTAATTCGTTATTTTAAGAGAAATAATAACTTAAATAGTTTTAAGAATTTAACATTAAAATAAAGTAAGTGTATTGTATGTATAGTATTGTGTGCATTGAAATAAATTAATTAAGTGTTTGCTAAATAAAAACAAAATGTTTAAGACGACTTCTGTTCTACAATTTCGCGCTAATATTTTCACACATAGATAGCTTTTGTCTCTGAAAGGTACGGAGCGTGTAATAAAGACGTGGGGACTTGGGGAGTAAGTAGTACAGTCATTAACTGTACAAGTTGGTTTTAATGGTCGTTTTAGTGCCGGTCGGCGGGTACCCAGTGGCCACCCGGGGCTGTTCGCACCTAATTATATAATTACACTCTAATTTTTCTTATTATTACATTATTATTGAACTGGAGTTTTTTTTATTCAATTTGAATATTGGCTGACCAACAGAAGTAGTCTTGTTTCGAGTTCATACAATAATCTCATAGCAATAAGCATTTTCAGTATCCTGAATTTTCCCGGCAAATTATTATTTCTTGCCCAAAAACCTTTACTCCTATTAACATTTAAAATATTGCGAAACGGTCTAACAGTTCTCAAGACAATAGGCGATTTTTAGGATGAAGATTGAATACCAACACCTACAGACTGCAACACCAAGGAATTCAACGACGGTGCCGGTATTAACGTACAGTACTAGTCGTGGTCCTGGTGATCTTCTGGTCTTGCTGTTTTAACGAGAAGTTTACCGCGACGGCTGCTAGTACTACACTTCTCATCGAGAAAGGATCTACGGATGCCCGTGAGACATCATCAAGATTAATATTATAATTATGTACTTATATGGGTTTTATTATGGGTGCCTCGTGAGGTTTTGTGGCGGGCCCTTAAGAAGAAAGAAGTGCATGGAAATTATGTAGGGTTGATCCGAGCAATGTACAGTCGAAGTCCGGTCTACAGTGGGCAATATTGGCAGCTTCACTGTGGCAGTCAGCTTGCACCAAGGGTCGGTCCTTAGTCCCTACCTCTTTCTGATGGTAATGGACGCTCTGACGCCGGACATACAGGAAGAGGCACCCTGGTGTGTATGCTGTTTGCCGATGACGTTGTCTAGAGAGTGTTGGCCTGAAATTGAGCAGAACCAAAACTGAATACTTATTCTGCCATTTTGCGGTCTCTCCAGTTCCGTGCCCATAGATCTCGCCGGAATTCATGGGCGTTCCGGTACCTAAGGTCACTTGTCTAAGGAGATGGCGAGGTAGACCGAGATGTAACGCACCGGATGAATTCAGGATAGATGAAATGGCGAAAGTCACTGGAATAGCTTGCTCAAGTTAAAGGGAAAAATCTACAAGTCTTTGATTAGACATGTCATACTGAATGGATCAGAATGTTGGGCTGTGAAAAAGATGGATGAAAAGAAATTGCCTTTGAAATTGAATTTGTAGAGATGAGAATGTTGATATGGATGTTCTTAGTAACGAGAATGGATAAAGTGAGAAATGAGTATATTAGAGGAAGTTTGAAAGTGGCGCCAGTGACAGAAAAGTTGAAAGGAAACCGTTTGTCTTGGTATGGTCATGTGATGAGGAGGGATGAAACGCATGTTACTTAAAGAGCTATGAATATAAATGTGGATGGATGGAGAGGGTGAGGAATGCCAAAGATTAGATGGATGGACAATGTGAGGAGTGACATGAAAGAAAAGGGAGTCAGTGCCAGCGTGACGTGGGAATGGAGGGCATGGAAGAAGAAAACGTGTTGTGCCGACCCCAAGTAACATGGGTCAAGGGCAGACAGATGATGATGTATCTTGATTAAACTGTTAACTTTGTTATCCCTGGTGTCAGCATGCGATGTTCGTGCGAAGAGAGACTGTCTCGTCTCGCATCGCAGACGCATGTTGGACTTGCTGTTCCTCCAGAAAATTGTGCGGAGTCCCACATCGTGTGATAGACTATTGGAGCGTATCGGGATATGCGTTCCTAAATTAAATGCCCGGCGAAAATGTAGGAACTTGTTTGGTAGCCCCCAACATAAATCGAAACTTGGGATGAATTCCCCTATGACAAGGCTTCCTTCAACATACAATGCTTGGTGTGACCTACTTGACCTAGACATCTTTCATGACCGCTCCACTCAGCTCAGACGAAAGATCCTGGGAAAGGAAAGGAAAGATAGTTGTGATCTGTGTGATATGATATAATTTGATTTTAATAAAACATTTATTCCCATTGTTTTTTTTTTGATTTCTAATTGTTAACTCACGATTCTCATTTTCTATTTATAATTTGCATTGTAATGTTGCTTATTTTATAATTATTATTTCTTTATTTTTAAAATTAGATTTTTGACATGTAATTTTATTTATGAAAGTGCTGTGCACATCTGACATTGACATAAATACTAGAATAGGAGGACCCCAAAAAATGTATTATGTCCATGTTTGTGTTTGTGTTGTTGAAGAGACATAAAAAAAAAATTACTTAAAATAAAAATATTTGCCAAATTGTTGGTTTTATTGCTCAATTTTGTTTAGTAGTTTGGACATGACTTTATTGTACTTACTGATTAAGAAGGCGCTGGTTGCGAGAAGGCGCTGGATGCGAGACGCACGGGATCGGTCAATGTGGCGACGCTTGGGGGAGGCCTATGTCCAGCAGTGGACGTCTTTCGGCTGAAATGATACGGTTTAAGACATTTATTTCTCAAAAAGAATACAATTCACTTAATATGAGAAATACAAGGTAATCATAAAACTAAATATAAGAATTACTTACGAAGAAGGTACTCGTAAATAAGTAAGTTAGTAGATACACATTTTTTTTTTAACAATGTTGTGGGTAAAAGAAAAAGTGAGTGTACTATTACATATCGATTCTTGAAGGCAAGTCAATAGCAATTACACATTCTACCATTTATATGATGTTGTTCAGATGTTGTCTCACTTCAATTCAAATAAGATCCTGCATAGTCAACAGTTTGGTTTCACGAAAGGTAGGTCAGCAACGGACGCGGGAGTAAAACTCATCAGCCACATCTTGGAATCTTGGGAGAAGTCCCAGGATGCCATTGGCATTTTCTGTGATCTCTCGAAAGCGTTCGACTGCGTCGACCACAACACACTGATCTGTAAATTACACCACTACGAAATTCGAGAAAAATCTGCTGATCTTGTGCTTTCCTATTTATCAAACAGACAGCAAAAAGTAAATGTTAATGGGGCGACGTCCTCCGGGTCTCTAGTCAAGATGGGCGTGCCTCAAGGTTCAATTCTCGGCCCTTTCCTTTTTCTTGTTTACATTAATGATCTCCCTTTTATGATGGCCAAATTATCGGATATAATTCTATTTGCTGATTTCGCTAATTTTTAAAATAGATACGTAAGGAAAGATACGGATGTCATGTCAACGAAAGTCTAATTGTTCTCTCTAAATGGTTCGCAGCTAACAATCTTTTACTGAATGCGAAAAAAACAAAATGTCTGAAGTTTTTCTTACCAAATGTACCACAACGTGAACTAAATTTAAATCTTGACGGCAAAAATCTTGAAGTTATAAAGGAAACTGTATTCTTAGGGATTACTATCGATTCAAAATTGCAGTGGGGCGCGCACATTAGAACTCTTTCGGGTCGGTTAAGTTCAGCTGCATATGCAGTAAGGAAAATAAGGCAGTTAACCGATGTAGCCAAAGCTAGGTTAGTATACTATGCTTATTTCCACAGTATTATGTCTTATGGCATTCTGCTGTGGGGATCAGCAGCAGACGTTGACTCAATTTTCATCTCACAAAAGAGGGCAATCCGCGCAATCTATAAAATGAGTCCACGAGAGTCCCTCAGAGAAAAATTTAAAGAGATCGATATACTGACTCTACATTCTCTTCATATATTGGAATGTATTTTGTATGTCCGCAAAAATCGAGGGCTTTTCAAAACTAGAAGCGATTTCCATAATTTAAATACACGCAGTAAGCATGAAATTGTAATATCCAAATTCAGATTAACGAAAACTAGCAAGTCTTTTCTTATAAACAGTATACGCTTTTATAACAAGTTGCCAAAGCCAGTTATAGAATTGACCGATGGAAAGTTCAAAAACTACATCAAACGTGTCCTTATTAAAAAAGCATATTACAAAATCAAGGACTACGTTGAAGATAAAAATTTTTGCTCCTTCTGCGCATGCGGCTTCCCTGGTAACTCATAAACGGCACAAATATGTGGATGTCTCTAACTATTCTCAATCTCATTTTTACTATTTTTCCTTCTTTTAATTAGACTTTTTACAATGATTTCAATAATCTTTATAGCCCTTTGCTATGAATAGTTACAGCACTGATAACAACATTTGTGCCACATGTTAAATTTAGTCTTGTTATATATTTTTATTTATTTTTTCCTTTGTATAGATTCTTTTACTGATTGTTTTGTGAATGTGTGAACATTGCAGGCCTTCTAGATTTCTAGACGCTTGTTAACATTTGTTAACTCTCTCGTTTATACATTTTTTTTTTAGTTTCTTACGACTTATTGTCGGGCCTACGTTGTCCCCCCATATCTAAGCACTAATACTGTAACATGGAAATATTGTAAAAACAAACCAATTTTTTTAAAAGAGTAACCGTGGAGTTTCTTGCCGGTTCTTCTCCACAGGAAACGACTAACCCGAACCGTGCACCTTTTGTCGACGTTTTATAAGTGCCCATGCCTATGTGAAATAAAAAACATTTGATTTGATTTGATTTGATATGTATTGTGATGTTTCGGAAATACAGAGTAAGTATCCTACTTATCTTATTATTTAGCAAATTAGTAAATAATGACAATTGTTACAGATGTAAATTAAATTGGTGTGGTAATAAATATAACCCATATTTAAAACCTAGAAAAATCTTTTAAAATGTGGTGTTTATGGTTTTTTTGTATAAATTAAAGACTGTATCTCTTTAATGTCATTGGGTAATTTATTATACAACTCTGCTCCTTCGTATAGTATATTTTTCTTTCCGTAATTAGTTCGTGGCGGTCTTAAGCAAATGTTGTTTTTTCGTCTAGTACTACGTTTTTGTGATTGCCCTTTTGTTGTAAATGTTATTTTAGAGTGTATATTTTTATTTAATAGCTTATGTACTAATATGCATGTGTTATATTTATATATCTGTGATAGTGTCATCAATTTTGTTTCTTTATAAATTAGTTCTGTCGGAGTTAGGTAGTGGTAATGTTGTTTTGACATGTTTCGATTTGTTTTATATGTATTTTGGCTGCAGTACCCCATACCTCTATTAGGTATTCTAGGTGAGGTTTTGCCATAGAGTTGTAAATGATATACCTAACTGATGTCGGCAAACAGCGGACAATCCCTCGAAGCGCGCCTAAGACAGAAGATAGTCTAGACCTTAATTTATCAAGATGTGTCTGCCACGTCAGATGTTTTTCTAGATGGAGACCAAGATACTTCTCTGAAGGTTACTGGGTTACAGGTTTGTTATTTACTTAAAGATTTAAGTTGTTTGCGACGTTTTTTGTTCCTAACACTAAAAATAATATAGTTGTTTTAGAGGTATTAACCGTAAGCAAATTGTCTTGGAACCATCTAGAGAAAGTGTCTAAATCTTGTTGGGCTTGCTCGATGACCTCTTCGATATTATTTCCAAATAAAAATAGGCTTGTATCATCAGCATAAAGTATTATGTCACCTGCCAAATTTAGGTTATGTATGTCATTTACGTATAATATGAACAGCAGGGGACCAAGAATGGATCCTTGCGGTACGCCGTAGGTCAAACTTTCGTAATCACTTTGAGCATCACCAATCCGAACAATTAGTTTTCTATTCGATAGATAATATGTCGTGGGCAGTACCCCTGATGCCGATACTATGCAGTTTTTGGAGAAGGAGACTATGGCTAATTGTATCAAATGCCTTTTTTAGATCAATAAATATACCAAGTGCTGCGCATTTTTCATCAATATTGTTTTTAAGATTTGTCACAAGGTCAATTGTTGCAGTTAGAGTATTAGATTTTGCGCGGAAACCATATTGCTTTTTAGAAAAGAATTTTATAGTTTTGAGGTAATCATCTAAACGTTTATATAATATTTTTTCGAATATTTTAGAGATTATTGGGAGGACAGAGATAGGGCGATAATTACCTGGGTCAGTCTTTTTCCCTGACTATAGGACTAACTTTCGCTATTTTCAAAGAATCCGTTTTGTAAACAATAGTATATACTTATCGTGAGTTTAGTTAATATTAGATTTTTAATACTTTTTATGGTTTTGCAGCTAATCCCATCTAAGCCCGCACTAGTGTTTGACAATTCAAAAATCAAATCAAAAAATCAAAAAATAATCAAATAATCTCAATAGATTATCTATGATTTGGCTGACCTCTGCTTCAGTGGTTGGGGTTATGTTTAGTAGTTCACTTGTACTAGATGTCGTTGTTCGTGTTCTTGGCTGAGTATTTATTTGTTCCCTAGGCCTTGTAATTTTATATTGTTGCAAAAAAGGTGTTAAAATAATTTCATATGACTTTACTGTCTGTGATTTGACCGGTTAGTGTATCTAGCTTTGAAGGAGCGGAGCATGATTTAGACTTGTTTCCAGCTAAGTTCCCGATTAGCTTCCACATCTTTAAAGGATTTTGTTTTTGTTTGTTTTTTTCACAGTTTTTGAAAATTTTATAGTAGTAACAACTTTCAGTATTTTGAATTTGTTGCAACACGCTTTTTCGTAGGGTTATGAAATTGTTTCTTATTAAGTCGTCATGGGGATTTTCCTTATAAGCGGACAACAGCTGCTTCCGTTTAGTTAGCATTCTAATTATGTCTTTATTGATCCAGTCTGATTTTAACGTGTTTTGAATTTTGAATTTCGGTATTCTATTTTTAATTACTGCTTCCTTTATTATGTGTTCCAAGCTTTCGTAGTCACTCTCAGAGACATTTACAATTATTCTTTCTACTGATTGGTAAAGCGCTGTGTAATCTAAGGCATGGTACTTTACTTTCTTTTTCATTTCAGGTGCATATTTGCCAACTTCGAGATAGATTTGCTTGTGATCCGACATTGGAGACTCCACAATAGTTACATGAAATTTATGATTCTTTAGGTTGGATGAGACATGATCAAGGATAAATTTTTTTGTAGCAGTATCACGGGTACTAAATTTTTTTCATCAGTGTTGTTGGATTAGATGTCCATTTTCTAATATTATTTTAGTATAATTATTAGTCGATCGGTTCAGATTAAGCAGATCGTAGTTGAAATCACCAAACACTAAAGCTCTTTTCCTCCTCGCCAGCTGCTGTGAATATTCCTCCAAAAAATCATTATTGTTCGATTTTTGTGTTTTATATATGATGATGATGAAAAATTTTGGCAGTGTATGTTTGTGGATAATAAAAAACTACAGAATGGATTCTGATGAAATTTTAAAATAACACATAGGCTATAATTTATAAAGATATTTTGGGAATTCAACGCAGGCGGAGCTGCGGTCATAAAACAAAGAGTGAGAAGAGAGAGTTTGTATCGTAGTCTTTTGCATCACGTTAATCATTTTGTTTTAAGCTGTAATTTATTTATTTATGTTTTATATGCTTTATTGTACACCTTAAAATACATTAATAAAAAGAAACTAATACACATACAATGGGCAACCTTATCGCATTACACAATAAAACAAAAATTTAGTGCCTATTTTCAAAAATTCTTTTTTTATTTGAAAGCTGTTGTTTCTCATTTGGTCACATTTAAGACGAGTAGTTTTTGAGTTATCCATAATAAGGCGTATTTTCATAGTAATATAAGATACCAAAACCAAAAAGAGAAGAATAAAAATCCTAAATGTATTTTTCTGCCTCCGAATAGTTCCAAAACGGAATAAGGCCGTAATATGTAAGCGCTAACGACATTGTTCCCCACACTGCTGCCAGAACAGAGAACAGGGACAATTAAGAACAGTCGGAGTTACCCTTAACGGTCTGTTTACTGCCTTCTGTAGGTCGTTGCTGCGCTCTCCTGCTTGCATTTCACCTACAAATGTTATTGTGACCACCGGTTTTAGGTTACATATATGACCTGCTGAAATGGCTGTCTTGGCATCTTTGTCTATAAATATGTATTCAGTTTTGTGGTTTTACTAAAGGTAGCGCTCCCGAATGTATTACAAAGATAACTTGTTTTCGAATGGAAAAAAATGCGAGGTGTCCCACGGTTCGATCGCGATAGCAGACGTCTTGGTTCATGGACGGGTGACGATAATTTTGTGCTGAGACTCCTCCGGAGCTGAGCTGCGGAAAGTACGTTAGTCCGTTGGTCCTGGCTGGTATATCAACTTTGTTCGACGTTACTCTCTCCAAATCCCAATTTATTACAACCAGTCTTACAATTATAAGTATTATGTCACTCAGTAACTATGGTTTTCCAAAAGCGATAGGCTCTGTGTAAAATACTATAGTCGTGACAATCTACGAAGTCGGATTTGACAGCTTTAAAAATACTTAATAATTATTAAACTTGATGCTTACGAATGATACTCGTTGTTATAGTGTATGGGTAACATAGTAATTAATAAGGATTATGAATTTGATTTTTCAATTTCTTACGTACAAAGTTATAGCGGCGTGTAAAATGAGAAATGTCAACGGACTTCTTAGATTTTCACGATTATAATAACTGGAACCCGTCGCACAACAACGCCGACCGCACCATAGTTAGGAAAAGGCTAAGCATGATGAGAAATTCTACTGCGGATTGATTTTCTGAAATTATAGGAAAGACGAAATGGTTACAGAATATTATGGAGCAAAAACTTATATAGATATCTATCATTAATTAATTAATGTATGAATGATAGATATGTTACAAAGAAATCATAGCGTATTGCTGTTATATTTATAAACAAAACAAAAAGTTATGTCATGAATCTTGCAAATTTTATCATGGATTTAGATTGTCTCAAGATTAACAGTATAGGGAACCGTGAAATATCCAATATTAATTGATTTTTCAAAATAACAGAGGAAGAAGAACAGGACCAAGAACAAAATCTAAAATAGTGTTTTGAAATGTCGTATGATGCTCCCACACTGCTCTTAAAAATGTTTACAAACATTTTATAAAACTAATACATTTACTAACAAATGTTAGGAATTGTTATATTCTGTTAGGAATTGTTAGATGTTTTGAGTGCTCTTACACTGATGGAAAATGTTTACAAAAGAAATAGCGCTCTAACTGGATGCAAGCACTTGTTACAATTTGTTAACTAACAATTTTGTGTTTACTAACATTACCTAACATAAAACATTTTCTTAACATTGTGTTAAAAACTTTGGGATATAATAATTCAAAGACTTCATCAAATAATTGTAATACTTTGTTATCGGCTTTACAGAACATCTCCATTTTTTCTGACTCTTATGATCCAGACTCTTTCATAGCTCAATGATGATTGCTTGTGATTGGCTGTCCTTTCCTCGTTGACACCGAGGAAAAAGACCAGTATCAGCCAATGGAAAATAAACACGACATTTTGTCCGGAAGTCAGCATTGAGCTACTTACAATGAAAAATATCAAAAATTATAACAAACTTTAAATGGAATCATTTTCAGAAAATCCTCATAAAAATCAACATGATTTACAACATTTCCGAAACAACCAAAACATTTCAATGGAATTCAAGACTTATTTTATTTAACCGTATAGTTCGGACGGGGTACATTTTGGGGCTTGACAAGCATACCTCCGCTGGCTCAGCCGCGGTTCATTTTGGACCCCAGATTTACGTCATACGACATCCTAATTAATAACTTAATTATTGATTAAGATACCTAACGAATCTTATGTGGAGGCTTTAATTAAAATAGTTGGATAAAAAGCTTACATGTTAGCGCAAATATTTTTTTTTAGATTAAGTGCGCAAGTTTAGTAATTTACATTTGTTAAAAACAAGTGTAATAATACGATAATCGCCATTTTGATGACAGTGGTGGTCGAAGCTAAAAAACATAAAAATGCAGATTTTGGACACCCAAATTCCACTACAGGGGTAGAGGTTTGCTAATTGTTTAATTATTAGTCGAATTCATCCATATTTCAAAATAAATAATTAGTGGTAATGAAGTTATTTGTTATTCAAAGTCGAAGTTTCGCGCCAATCGTGTTTGTTTACATTTTTATTTTACACAAATATCACCCACCCACATGTAAAAATGATTACAAATATGACTATTATGTCTCTAAATATAATAAACAACAAGAAGAAACCCAGATTTTAACGTAATTAACAAACACTGGTCCAATAATACGTAAAATTCATTACCACTTCTATATTTATTCAAAATTTCCAATTCGTCAATTATATTGTTTTTTTTTAATGTAATAGTTGTGTGCCAAAACGATTTTAGCAATCGATTTTTTATATGATATCGACTCGATTAATGAGCGATTATCCCAAATCGATTCTTAAAAAATAGATAAAACCTGTTATAGGCATAAAATACAAGAAATACATAAAATAATTACTATTAATACTTTCTTAAAGTAATCTTAATAGATTTTAGAATATTATTTTACTAAAAGCAACTACACAAATTCATCGAACCGTGGATAATTTCGCGCCAAATTTTCTATCCGATTCAAAATTTAAATTCGGAATGCGCTCGCTATTCAAAAATATTTTGTATAAAAATAATAATCAATGAGCCTTTTAATATTTGATAGTCTCAGAAGAATACAGAGTGCCTCACATCACACACATCACATCATCAGCCTATTAATGTTCCCACTGCTGGGACACAGGACTCCTCTCTGTTAGAGGGAATGGGTCGTAATCCACCACGCGGGCCCAGTGCGGGTTGGTGGATGCCACATGTCTTCGAATTTTTGGTTCTAAGACAGAACCAAAAATTCAATTCATTTTGGTTGGTACAGAGTGCCTAGTATATTTTTATGTAAGTATGTAACGCAAGCGTAAATAAATTTAGTTTCTGGGAACCAACGGTTTTATGATTATTTAATATATTGTAATGAGTGTCGTGGTGGCCCAGTGGCTAAAGGCCTCGCCTTGCCTGGGTTCAAATCGGGGCAAGTACCAATGTGTCTGCTTCAAATTCATTTGTGTACTTTCTAAGTATATCTTGAGATCGTTGACAACGGTGAAAGAAAACATTATGAAGAAACCTGTAGCCGTATTGCGTAAGTGAATACGGCAAAGAGTTTCACCGCTATCCAATCGACCAAATGGACCAATCACATGCGAGATGAATGACGCGTTGTGAATCAATGCTCATGCCTTCTCTGTATGAGAAGAGGCCTTTACCCTGCAGTGGGACAGTTATAGGCTGGTATTATTATTATATTATATAATGAGTATGGTATGTTTAGGTTTTGAATTCGGTCGAGTTTGTTGTAATGTTATGAAAATTGGTTACTCTATAGGTACTTTTAGAAGTTTATTTTTATTCGTTTTAAGAAAATAAGTTTGGTTTGTATTTACTTCTGCATTCCCCAAAAACAATTAATGTCAATAACCTTGCGCGAATCCTTACCGAGCAAGTTATGGCATGGTTGTCATACAACTAAGCTGAAAATCAAAATCCAAAATGTCGCCGACGATAATTTGATTCTCATTATTGGGTAATTTTAATGGTTTCTCCGACAAAAGGTGGTTAACTTTTCTTTCTTTAGGCATCATTGTCTTGGTTTCCGTTTATGTAAATAACGATTATGGGTTTAAAATCATTATCCTAGATGGCGCCGACGAAAATTTGTTTACTTTTCGTCATAGGTGTCATTTTCATAGTTTTCTGGGTCACTAATAACGAATACGGGCTTTGAAATCGAAATTATAGAAAAATAAACAACCTGTGGCAAATGGCAGCTGCCATCTTGGATTAAAAATTTGCGGTAATAGCACCCCAGAAGACATAGAAAATCCTTTAGAATTTCTATGTATAGCTTTGAATAGCCGCCATCTTTTATTTGTGTATTATGAGAATGTGCAGGGCCTTAAACTTATGTATGTATTAAGTTGTCGTAATGCAGCTTGGTACAAATGCACCGCCTTCTTAGATTTATTTTAAATGAGTTTACTGGATCACCACCCTCGAAAATCATGTTCATGACTTCCATTACGATAAATTAATAAGTATGGTCTTGGATTTTAATCGATTGACATCCATGCCATAACAGGTGGCTTCGTAAGGATCCGCGCAAGTGTACCAGTTCCTCCCTAAGCCTACTTATCATACATAGACATACTCGTATTTATACTGGTCATTCTGTATAAAACCTTCTGAAAAGATCAAAGTAAAACTCTCGTATAAACTAAAATGTATCCGATAAAATATTTTGAATACCGACCGCATAGAAAAATTCGGCGCGAAATTAGCTACGAATTCGATATTTTTGTCTCAAAATACTTTTATAGTACATTACTGCAGCTTCCAGCAAAAGAGGCATTGATGGACGAACGTGTAAATGTCTATCAATGCTTAGTTGTGGCCAAGGCTTGTATACTACTTTTCTCCAATAATGCGTGGAAATTAAAACTAAGTAGCACCTAGAACTCATTTTGTCAAACGCAATAATTACTTTTCGAAATCAATGACGAACAACAATATATATTCCCGTGATAAAGTGTTTTTTTTTCTATAAACAGCTTCTATATGCAAGCCAGTTCGAAATTTAAATAAAACCTTTGATAAGTTACCTCCTTGGTTACAATGTCCAGGCGTAAAAGATCATTCCATTTTTAAATTACACGACAAAATAATGCACAAATTTCCAAGCATGTTTGAGAAAAGATAACATTATTTAAGCATTTATGTATAGTTATTACTATAAGTTGTATTGTATTTTATGCCTATAAACGGGTTTCTTCTAATTTTAAAACAATACATTTTTGATAATCACTCATTTATTTGAATGAACCGAGTCGATCGAAATAATTTAAAATAATTGTTTGATACACTTAATCGATTAGGCTGAATGCAATTTTAATCGATTATGAGACAAGTGAATGGACAGCACAAAAAAAAACAACACCAAAGAAATGTCATGTTGCAAGGTTGCAACAAATTTTTAAGCAAATTTTGCCAGATTTTGACTTGTTTTTTTATGAACTTTTGTATGAAAAAATTGGTTTATAAGGACGCAAATAAAATAAGTATATCTTTATTTTGTCCATTTGCATCTTTTCAGCAAGCGAAAAGGTTGTTTATGCACATATTTTGAGCAAATCTAAATTGTCTACCGTTTGGAAAGGTGTAGTAATTCGTATTTTGTAGACATTTTGCAGTAGACTGACGCGGTTTAACCCACCGCAACATGTAAATAAAGATATTTATTACAAATTTACTGTGTAAAATAGCTGCGTGAACTTATTTTTCTGAATAAATTCGAATGTTGAAAATTCAAGTAAATTCCTGAATTTCATGACGTAATTTGCAACAACCTGTCGACTCAGCTGGTGTGTCATGTGTCAAAATCTTGTCGAGCAGAGTGGTTAAACAACGCAAAATAACTAAACATATGTGCAATATTTATTATAAATTAGCACATGAATTTTCATAAAGCTAACAATTGTGATCAAAATATGTTTGTCTAGAAAATGTTTACCCATGTTTGTAAACATTTTTTTCTCAAACATACTTGGAAATGTGAGCATTATTTTGTCAACCTTCTTCGAGATAAATCGACATTGCTGTACTGGCCAAATACATGCGCGCAGCGGCCGGCAAAAGTAGTATGTAAATCCATATCTGTCGTGTCTAGCGGCCAGATAAATTACATAGTAAACTCATATCTGTCGTGTAATTTAAAAATGGAACGATCTCTTATTCCGAAACATGGCAACCAAGGAGGTAACTTAACAAAGGTTTTATTTAAATTTCAAACTGGCTTGCAAATAGAAAGCCGTTTATTGAAAAAAAAAACAAATGAACATTTTAACGCGGGCAAAATTATTGTTACTCGTTGGTAGTCATTGATTTTGTAAAGTAATAATTGTATTTGACAAAATCAGTTCTAGGTAATACTTCGTTTTAATTTCCTCGCATTATTTGAGAAAAGTACTATACAAGCCTTGGCCACAACTAGGCATTGATGGACTTACGTATGTGTGCCTCGGCTTCGCCTCGGCCCACATTTACACGTTCGTCCATCAATGCCTCTTTTGCTGGCCGCTGCAGTAATGTACTATAACAGCGGTGTGGGAGCACCGTTACTATTGTTTGGCCGCTGTAGCGCGCCTTAGGAAAATGGCCAATGGCATGAGTTCACATGAGATCGATATTGTCGGATCGATCTTAAGTTATTATAAAGCTATACAGATACAGCGTCGTATATATTATTTCAAAACATTGCTTTTATTTCAATATTTTTTGTTTCATATTATTAGATACTATCAGAACAAAAATTAAACAAATTAAAACATATAATTATTAAATTATTATATTCTGACATAGATTCTGCTTCAACTTCATCTTCCGTTTCGGAACTTAAATCAGAGTCTGCAAATTTATTATTAAAAGTTCGATAAAGTTATCGAACCTACTGTTGCGATCCCAGCTATGCTTTCTTTTCTTAAAATATTCGGCTACTTTAAAACTGACGCGGACGGTATTGACATCACGAGATAACGCACGACCCATCTCGCGTCTGACATAGTCAGTCCGGTACAAATGACACTAGCTATCACCGTGAGCGTTGACGGCGGATTGACTTATCTATTGATATTGACAGCGGAGCGGCCTGCGTCGCAGTGCGTGCCCCGTCAGCACATACCTAGGAAGCGGTACAGCGGTCTCAGTCAAATTATAACAAATGTTAGGAATTGTTACATTCTGTTAGACATTTTTAGATGTTTTTAGTGCTCCTACACTGATGTAAAAAGATAACAAACATTTATAAAGTTTGAAAACATGACATCGGCTCGCAGTTTGGATTTAAGTTCCGAGGTGTCTACATGAAATTGGAAGAAGATTTGCTCAATGGATTAGCTGATATATTTAGTTGGAGTAACTATTTTGTGTTTACTAACATTAAAACATTTTCTTAACATTGTGATCAAATGTTTGTTTAGAAAATGTTTAGTAATATTTGTAAACATTTTTAACAGCAGTGAAAAAGTTGAAGTATTTATTCTACAGGTGCTCCCAGCACCTGTAGAATAATAACTTCAACTTTTGGTCTAATTGTGTAAAATATCGCTCTTGCCAACATTTTCATTCCTTTTCTCATGCCCATAACCACGATGATAAAAATGCACAAGTTTAGAATATAAACCAAACCTAGAACTCCCCTTTGAGGTACTCCTACTTACTCGTTGTTTTCAATTAAGATTACACCAAGCCATTTTTTTTAGTTTTCTTAAAACTGCAAATTGCCAGTTACATTCTTTATTATTACCCGGCTGCAAGGAAAAGTGTTGTGTTATTCGCGCGTATCTTGTATGTATGTAATATTCTTTACTATATCGTATCTTTTTAACCACTTGACGGATTTTTATAAATAAGACATCGTTTGATAGGTCTTGGCCACCCAAGTATTAGTGCCGCAAAAAAAAAAGAAACTGACTTTTGGGCGCCATATTGTGGGGGTTGCATTTTTTTTTTCTTTTGTTCCCGTCTAGTGGGATATCAAAATGAAGCGTTTTTAGAGGTGATTACAAAAATATATACCACATATATGCTTAACCACTCTGCTCGACAAGATTTTGACACATGACACACCAGCTGAGTCGACAGGTTGTTGCAAATTACGTCATGAAATTCAGGAATTTACTTGAACTTTCAACATTCGAATTTATTCAGAAAAATAAGTTTACGCAGCTATTTTACACAGTAAATTTGTAAAAAATATCTTTATTTACATGTTGCGGTCGGTTAAACCGCGTCAGTCTACTGCAAAATGTGTACAAAATACGAATTACTACACCTTTCCAAACGGTAGACAATTTATATTTGCTCAAAATATGTGCATAAACAACCTTTTCGCTTGCTGAAAAGATGCAAATGGACAAAATAAAGATATACTTATTTTATTTGCGTCCTTATATACCTATTTTTTCATACAAAAGTTCATAAAAAAAACAAGTCAAAATCTGGCAAAATTTGCTTAAAAATTTGATGCAACCTTGCAACATGACATTACTTTGGTGTTGTTTTTTTTTGTGCTGTCCATTCACCCGTCTCATAATCGATTAAAAATTGCATTCAGCCTAATCGATTAAGTGTATCAAACAATTATTTTAAATTATTTCGATCGACTCGGTTCATTTAAATAAATGAGTGATTATCAAAAATGTATTGTTTTAAAATTAGAAGAAACCCGTTTATAGGCATAAAATACGATACAACTTATAGTAATAACTATACATAAATGCTTAAATAATGTTATCTTTTCTCAAACATGCTTGGAAATTTGTGCATTATTTTGTAGTGTAATTTAAAAATGGAACAATCTTTTACGCCTAAACATGGTAACCAAGGAGGTAACTTATCAAAGGTTTTATTTAAATTTCGAACTGGCTTGCATATAGAAAGCTGTTTATAGAAAAAAAAAACTTTGACACGGGAATAATTATTGTTGTTCGTCATTGATTTCTAAAAGTAATTATTGCGTTTGACAAAATGAGTTCTAGGTGCTACTTAGTTTTAATTTCCGCGCATTATTTGAGAAAAGTACTATACAAGCCTTGGCTACAACTAGTCATTGATGGACAATACGTATGTGTGCCTCAGCTTCGCCACAGCCCACATTTACACGTTCGTCCATCAATGCCTCTTCTGCTGGACGCTGCAGTAATGTACTATAACAGTATTTTGAGTCAAAAATATCGGATTCGTAGCTAATTTCGCGCCAAATTTTTATATTACGTAGGTACAAGAATTCAAAATTCAAATTCGGAATGCGGTCGGTATTCTAAATATTTTATCGGATACATTTTAGTTTATACGAGAGTTTTACTTTGATCTTTTCAGAAGGTTTTATACAGAATGACCAGTATAAATACGAGTATGTCTATGTATGATAAGTAGGCTTAGGGAGGAACTGGTACACTTGCACGGATCCTTACGAAGCCAGCTGTTATGGCATGGTTGTCAATCGATTAAAATCCAAGACCATACAATTTATCGTAATGGAAGTCATGAACATGATTTTCGAGGGTGGTGATCCAGAAAATTTATTTAAAATAAATCTAAAAAGGCGGTGCATTTGTACCAAGCTGCATTACGACAACTTACATACATAAGTTTAAGGGCTGGCACATTCTCTTAATTCACAAATAAAAGATGGCGACTATTCAAAGCTATACATCATTATTCTAAAGGATTTTATGTCTTCTGGGGTGCTATTACCGCAAATTTAAAATCCAAGATGGCAGCTGCCATTTGCCACAGGTTGTTTATATTTCTATAATTTATATTTCAAAGCCCGTATTCGTTATTAGCGATCCAGAAAACTATGAAAATGACACCTATGACGAAAAGTAAACAAATTTTCGTCGGTGCCATCTACTATTTTTATTATAAACCCATAATCGTTATTTACATACACGGAAACCAAGAAAATTATGCCTAAAAAAAGAAAAGATAACCACTCACACAGACAGAAATTCACATTGCGTCATTTATCTCGCATGTGATTGGTCGATTGGATAGCGATCAAACTCTTTGCTGTATTCACTTACGCAATACGGCTGCAGGTTTCTTCATGATGTTTTCTTTCACCATTGTCAACGATCTCAAGATATACTTAGAAAGTACATAAATGAATTTGAAAAAGACACATTGGTACTTGCCCCGATTTGAACACAGGCAAAGCGAGGCCTTTAGCCACTGGGGCCACCACGACACTCAGTACAATATAAGAAATAATCATAAAACCGTTGGTTCCCCGATACTAAATTTATTTACGCTTGCGTTACATACTTACATAAAAATATACTAGGAACACTGTATTCTTCTGATACTATCAAATATTAAAAGGCTCATTGATTATTATTTTTATACAAAATATTTTTGAATAGCGAGTGCATTCCGAATTTAAATTTTGAATCGGATAGAAAATTCGGCGCGAAATTATCCACGGTTCGATGAATTTGTGTAGTTGCTTTTAGTCAAATAATGTCCAAAAATCAAATAAGATTACTTTAAGAAAGTATTAATAGTAATTATTTTAAGTATTTATTGTATTTTATGCCTAAAACTGGATTTTTCTATTTTTTAAGAATCGATTTGGGATAATCGCTCATTAATCGAGTCGATAGCATAAATAAAATCGATTGCTAAAATCGTTTTGGCACACAACTATTACATTAAAAAAAAACAATATAATTGACGAATTGGAAATTTAACAAAAATAAAGTAGTGGTAATGAATTTTACGTATTATTGGACTGGTGTTTGTTAATTACGTTAAAATCTGGGCTTCTTCTTGTTGTTTATTATATTTAGAGACATAATTGTCATATTTGTAATCAATTTTACATGTGGAAGGGTGATATTTGTGTAAAATAAAAATGTAAACAAACACGATTGGCGCGATACTTCGACTTTGAATAACAAATAACTTCATTACCACTAAGTATTTATTTTGAAATATGGATGAATTCGTCAAATAATCAAGCGATGAGCAAACCACTATCCCTGTAGTGGAGTTTGGGTGTCCAAAATATGCATTTTTTATGTTTTATAGCCTCGATCACCACTGTCATCAAAATGGCGATTACCCCATTAACACATTTGTATTTAACAAAGGTAAATTAATAAACTTGCGCGCTTAATCTAAAAAAGATATTGGCGCTAACAAGTAAGCTTTTTATCCAACTATTTTAATTAACGCCCCCAAATAAGTTTCTTTAGGTATCTTCATCAATAATTACGTTATTAATTAGGATGTCGTATGACCTAAATTTGGGGTCCAAAATGAACCACTACTGAGCCAGCGGAGGTATGCTTGTCGCGCCCCAAAATGTACCCCGTCCCACAGTGTGTTATTTTGTCTCAGTTGCGGACATGCCCGTTTTATTTTTTAACTTCATAGATTTAATCCTAATAAAGCATTAAAAAAAATTCTCGTTTTGATATTTCACTTAATTTAGGAGATAAAAATAAATTTGTGAAAGGTCATTGATCTGCCCGATAAAGTTTTTCGTCTGTATTTCTTGAATAAATGAAATCTCAACCTTTTGTATAAATACAGATTAGTTGTTGGTTTTAAATATATCAGGCCTGAAAATTTCAAGTCCCTAACATCACAGGAATAAGAGTAAATAATTATTTTATAAATAAACAAAAAAAATATATTTAAAATTAACTATTTACTAGTCGCGTTTTTTTTGTTAGCATAATATACTTATTTATAGTACCTTCAACTTGAGAACATTCTAAATATGTAACTAGCGAGATCTCGGAGATATTGCGTTTCTAAGTTTTTTTTAAATTTCTATGGAAATAGGGTTTTCACAAACTAGTAAACATTTCAGTTGATTAATTCAATCGATTTGAACTCGTTTTTGACGGATTGGCCGGTGAAGGCTATGGGGGAGGCCTTTGCCCAGTAGTGGGATAATATAGGCTAATTTAAAAAACAATCTTTTAAACTAGTTAGCCTCTGAACGGTTATGACATAACCTCACTATCAGATTCAATTACCATTTCGTCAGTCGTCAGCGTGATATCATTTGCTTCAAACTCGCACTCGCATTTGCTTTTTCGCACTTACGGATAAATTTGGAAATACTCTCTTTAAGACTTTTGTTTTGTACATCAACATTGTTAGGAATACCCGTTGGATATAATGCATTTAAAATAATCATGGATCGTTCGTTCATTTCAAGGTCACCCGGTCTATGTTTTGACCCATATAGTCGGGCTTTATCTACCATAACATTATAAAGGGTCTTTCAACAAGGACAGGTCGATGTTAAAATTGAATAAAACAAGATGTGTGTGAGATATTAACGAAATTTATTTTTTATTTAAAAGGCCCATTTATGCCATTATGGATGGAATATGACATCGTTCAAATGTCCGCCGCGGCTTCGTATGGTGGCACGAATCCGAGAGGTCCAATTTTTAATGACTCGTCATTGGTCCGTACTTCTTCGAAAACGACGTTGGCGAGGCCATCACTGTTAACGGCGAGCGCTACAGATCAATGATAAACAATTTATTTTGGCTTGAATTGAACAATATGGACGTGAACGACATGTGGTTCCAGCAAGATGGCGCTACTTGCCACACAGCGAACGACACAATC
Organism: Anorthoa munda; assembly: GCA_945859665.1. Taxonomy (NCBI): domain Eukaryota; kingdom Metazoa; phylum Arthropoda; class Insecta; order Lepidoptera; family Noctuidae; genus Anorthoa; species Anorthoa munda. The sequence continues at coordinate 40,336,314 of OX243897.1, read as the reverse complement.
GACATTCTGCATGAACGGTTTGAGGATAGAGTTAGAGTTCCGCTAGACTTTTTCTTGTGGGGTTTTCTGAAGTCGCAGGTCTATGCCAATAAACCACATTCGACCGTTGCCCTGAAAGCCAACATAACGCAGGCTGTCGCTCGGATTCAGCCGGATCTATGCAGCAGAGTCATTAAAAATTGGACCTCTCGGATTCGTGCCACCATACGAAGCCACGGCGGACATCTGAACGATGTCATATTCCATCCATAATGGCATTAATGGGCCTTTTAAATAAAAAATAAATTTCGTTAATATCTCATACACATTTTGTTTTATTCAATTTTAACATCGACCCGTCCTTGTTGACAGACCCTTTAAATATCCAGTTTCGTAAGCTTGTTCGGATCCGTATTCAGGCTTTGGTCGTTGGTAATAATTGCCACTCGCTGACCAGTATGAAGGTTGGCGACCTCATGCCCCCCTAGCATTAAATCCTCTGGTTGGGCCCAGACGGACATCCCCCAGCAGGACAGGTCAGTGACGGGACGGGCCTGCTGAGGCAAAGCAGTGCCATGGCTCTTTGACGGCCCCATGACATCTCACCCCCGGTTCTCCAGATATTATGTATAGCAATTGGTTTTTAGCATTTGCCTGATAAGAGCGGATCCCTACCCAATTCCGCATAATATCCTTCATCGAAGATAGAAAATCTATGGACGGTACTAGGTAAACAAAAGTGGTCAAAATTCAACTATTATTAATTTTAGCTTTCCTCAACTATTTTTCCATAATTATAAACTTAAACTATCTAAACTAGGGACGTAACAATTTGAACCGGTAATTGCTAATACCTGAGTCCAAAAACAATGTTTTTATAAAGTATGTATGTTGCTCACAGGTTTATTGACAACCCTAGCCCACAATAAAAAAAATGATATTTCCGAAATCCTGGGTTTGTTGCGTTTGGTTTTTTTTGTGGCGATAGTTATTATAGTAATCAACATATATACATTAAAAAAAAACACGACCATGAAGAGACCCGCCAGAAAAAAAATAATTTCAGAATCATATAAAAAAAATATTTACGCCTGGGTGAACAAGATTATTAAAGTTTTCGATAAAAAAATTGTTCCTATAGTAAATTCCTATCATACCTTAAAACATTTAGTGTAAAAATTTAATCCAAAAACGAGATATTGCGTTTCTATGGTTTTTAAGGCTTTTTCTCAATTTTCTTAATTTCTCTTAAAGTATAGTAGTTAGAGCCGGCGGAGTTTTAATGTGGTGTATGATTAATTGATAGCTTTCCAAAAAAAAAAAAAAACGAGCATGTCCGCAACTAAGGCAAAATAACACACTGTGCGTCCGAACTATACGGTTAAAAGTCATTCGAAAAAAAAAATGATAACTAAATAGTTGTATATAAAAAAAGTTAATAAAATCAAAAAAGCCGACTACGAAGCTGTGAAAAAAAGAAGCAAGCAGAAAATCACGCTGTGCAGTCGGAGAACATTTATAGTTTTGGTTAGCCAGCTCGCGAATATGTTTATTATTAGCATATATTAGTTATTGTCTGCTTGTTTACATCTTCGCGGTCGGGTTTTTGATTTTATTAACTTTTTTTATTTTGTACGTCAGGGATGCTGAAAAAAATTAAGTCAATTTATGCATCAGGCTTTAATTTTGGACTTTATCAAAGCTTAAGTTACGTCGTAATGTACCGCCGCACACACTTATCTTAATTTTATGACCGTCCCAATAGTTTGTGTGGTTATTTCAAACTTAACTTACCTTAACCCAATAGCATGGAAAAACACTTTATCTGTTTAGAACCCAATAAGGTGAAAAAAAAAAATCAAATAAAGTTTTGGTACAGAACAGTAGAGTAATGTGATGCCCTATGGAATAGCTAAACTTCTGGGCGGCTACAAACTTACAAGAGTCATAATAAAGCTTCCTTTCAAATTATTCATTATTGAACACTCACGGAGTTTATGCAATCTTTGCACGTACACCACCCTCACTCTTGACCGACTTTATATTACTTGCGGCTTCAATTTCTTTTGAACAAAGCCTTTCCTAAATATGTTATCTTAAAATAAATTCGCAAGAAAATTTATAAAATATTAAAAAAAATCTTTAAATCAAGAGTGAATAGGTAACTTCCAGGCAAGCGTGTTTCACCATTGACCACATCATCGCTTACCATCAGGCGAGATAGTGGTCAAACGCGCGTAAATAAAAAAAAAGCCATCAGATCGATGGGCTTTCCCGTTGGTAAAAGTTGTACCTTACAAATCATCCCCCCTATTTAACCCCTTTGGGGGATTAATATTCCTAAATGCTTCGTTAGTGCTCACTTTCTTAATAATTATAAGGAGCTCTCAGGCTCTAGGAAAATACACATTCTATAGGCGATACAGTTTCATAAGTTTGGGATTGACCACATCACCTTTCCTAGTGTCTTGCGCAACATTGTATGCTTCCAGACCCAGCGATTTGGCTTGCCGTATTCCGTCAACGAATTAATTGAAGAATTTAATTATGTAGATGTTAAGTATAATGAAATATGTCACCACAGCTAGAATATATTTTAAGGAAAATTAATTAAACGACATTTACCCTTACATTAAACCGGTGAACCCAGGCAGCAGCCGGCATTAATCGCGACAGACAGGAGATGAAATAAAAGGTTTTTAAGAACCCTAATAAAATTGTCCTTGTCCGTATAAAATACATTTATTTGTTGACAGCTGTTTCGTGTTTAAATATTTAAATTGTTTAATTTATTTGTGATACTAAACAAAAAATGTACCCTTTACCGCACTAGTTATTAATTTAGAGCCAAAGCTTAGGCAGAAAGCTTTTGTTATTATTGTCTTATTGGAAGTGCCAAAGTAAAACCAGTAGCTTAGTTTCGTAAGTGAATTCGGCAGGGCAAAGGGTATGACTCCATGAAAGAGTATTGCAAATTATCTTTAAATAATGAGGTATTGCCAAAAGTTATTGGACGCTTTCATTTGTGAAGATACTATTTTCGAGTTGAATAATTTTTCCCTGCCCAATTCACTTACGCAATTAGGCTGCAGAACTGTTTGTTTTGAATAGTATTACAGCAAAATTCCATGTTAATACGAGTTAGATCGACATGTAGTATTTTGTCTCAATTATAATTAGGGGATGTTATAAAATGCTTTCAGATTATTTTTATTCTTTTCTCTCAAGTTGATAACTCGCTGAGATTGGCCGCCATGGCCGAAATCGTTCAGGGGTCAAAACGTTTCATTTATAAATTAGGTTCATTCAATTCATCGACTGATTTCGTCCATTTACATAAGAATATTCGTCTAGTCACTGAATCTCCTGACTTTGAGACGTGAAACCTCGTGTACCTCCAACTCTGGCTGAGTCATGATCTCTCCATTGTGAACGAGGGTTTTCACGCCAGAGGTATGATTGATTCCTAAGTTTATATATAAAATGTTTTCTTCAGAGCTCTCTGGCCGAGGGTAAAATTGAGATAAATGTACAATATGTTGCAAGCGTATTTATCACAACTAGCGTTTGTAACATTTCGATAAAGAAATGTATTTGGATCTTTGTGTTGAAGACCGGCGAAAATTGTTTTTTTTCGATAGACTACGGGCGAATACTGCTATTTTTGTTATTACCAATTTGTACACAGGAAAATGGTCGGACGTCAATTATGTACTCGCAGTCCAAAACTTATACTACATATAAAAGTATAAAAGAAAAGTTAAAGCATATAAAAGTTTGGCCGGAAATCTAATAGTATTCCAATTAGACGCATTCTTTTGCTCATTCTAGACTAGTTCCACGGGTCTCTCATTGTTGTATAAAAGACTAGATGTTCCCCGCGGCTTTGCTCCCGTGGACCACCCCACAGGACCCGTTTTCGGGATTAAACAATACGCCTATGTTACTCAGGCATAACGTAGCTTTCTATTGCCGAAGAATTTTTTAAATCGGTCTAGTAGTTTCGGAGCCTATTCGGTACAAACAAACAAACAAATCTTTCCTCTTTATAATATTATATATAGTATAGATAATATGCCAACATCTCTGCAGATATTATTACAGCTACATATTATATTCGCAATATTGTTGTCGACAAAAGCCACTCCTATAAATTTAGATTGTATTCGATGTCCGAGGTAACCCGACGGGTTTCACAACTCTATTCAATTGTCGTGTGTATGTAATTAAACGATAGTATGGTCGTTGGCGAGTCTCGGAGGAGCGAGTAACGAGCTGCCGCCGCCCCCCGGCGTCGCTCGCCCTGCATTGTTGCTTCATTCTCAATTCCACTTGGAACTGCCTGATTGTGTCGCGGTTATGTAAGAACAAAGAACAATGTACGTAACAAGTTCATTCGCAATGTACTCGATATTGGCAACAATATTTTATTGGTAGAGAAAATGCGTTCAGAGGTTTTCTTTTTGACGTGAAAATTGAGTTTTAGCCATCTATGGTACTTCCCGTAGGCTCCTATTAGTATTTTGCATACGTCAGTTTTCCATGAACTAAAAGCGCATCGCAAGCTCTTTGTTGGGAAAATTAAAATTTTGATGTCTATGTAGGCAGGAGGGTAGCTGGCCCGGGGGCCCAATAAGAATAACGGTGATAGAGTGGCCGTAATGAAGAGCACTCAAAGGCGGCATCGGTCGGTCGCGAGCCCGGCCGGGCCACATCGGCGATGCACCGAACAACCCTTAATTGAATAGCCCGGCCGGGGGCTAATCAGGGCTCAGCTGAGCGGTGCAGGCGGGGCGCGCGGCGAGGGGGAGGGGGCGGCGGAGGGCGCTGGAGCCACGCGGGCTGGCCGCGCCCCCTGCGCGCGCCGCTCGGCCCGGGAGCTCATTCAAGTAGCGAGCGCGCCCCGTGCCAGCCGCCACCCTCAGGTATGTCCATTTTGCTTTTGGTGTTTGCACGTAACGTACCTATCGCGCGCGCTCCGCGAGTGTCAGTCGTGCAGTGAGTGAACCGTGCCGCTGCCGCGTCGCACCCGCTGCCGCCGCCGCCGCCACTCAGCACAAGGTAGGTCGCATGAAGCACCGCCACGTATTCAAGCCTGTGCCCACACGAATTAACGCGTTTTTTAAATTAAATGTGCCTCCGTTAACTTTCTCCGACTATTCGTTTTCGTGCCGCGAATAAATTAGAAGTGAAAAACTACCGGCGTGTTAACATTGATAAGAGTTTAAAGCAATCAATTTTAAATTATGCTACGTTCAACGGTTCCAGTTCGGATTGGAAAACTTAAAATCATTAAAATTATTTTCCTTTATACTTTCTCGGCAAAAATATTATTTAACTTCAAATTACATCATCGTCGGCAGTCGTTAAGATAGTTCAAGCCCTTTGATCTGAACTCGCCGCGATTTATACTTGCCTTCACTTTGCTTCCTGTGTCGCATGTCTTGCAGAATGTCTGCTTTAAATGTACTACTTTTATCTGAATTTTAATTACTAAAGATGGCTGCATTTATGAGTAATATTTCATTCATCGTTCATCTTTCATCACATTATTTTAAATTTGAATCAACTCTCAAGTAATAAAAATCAAATGGCATCTCGACAAGTAATTAAAATTCAGAATTGATGTTGCATCTAAATGTCTAAATGTTACGATAGTATTTCCTCACTTCTGCGATTTCTGGCCATTATCCACGTCTTAAAGTTGTGTCGTTTCGATGACGTAGCTCTTCGTCCATATGGGAGACTGGAGATGAGTCTACAAGGACGTCTGAGTTCATCTCACATTTTTACAGTCTTCGTTGGATTTTTCTCCCCTTTCTAGCTTCTCAGCGTTGTTATAGTATATTTTTCTGCTTCTTAGAGGTTGAATTCCAGTTCTATACAGATGCAGATGAAAAGATGCAGAAATTGGTTGAGTACATTGTCTTTCATATTGCTATATGCATATTAAAAATTCTGAGCAGTGTGAGCGATTGCAAAGCAACTGTTTTTGATAAAACGCTCGCGATGTGCGTATCTTCTCAGTAACATTCACTGATTCAATCTGTACATCTCATTTTATCTGACTAGCCATTGCCAAAGTCTGTAGAGCTTGACTCCATCTCTATCTCATCTTTAAATTCAGAAGCGACTCTTCCATATCTACTTCATCTCGTGTGTATACGAGTACCCCGAAGACTTATAAGGAGGCGTTTAGTACACCTTCATAGGCATCGCAGCAAGAAACTGTCAGGATAACGTGTTCGAATCGAACAAATGAGTTGCACTAGAATAGGGACACCCTATATTTTCATCCCTTGGATGTCCCTAGAGAATTTCTGCAAATGTCGGCAAAGCGGGACCCTCGTCTGTAGGCCGTAGTTATAGGCGTAGGGTTGGTAGGATGTCGGGAGGGTTTGAGATCGTTGTAACTGAGGGCGAAGACTTTCACTGGCGCCGCCACTTCACCTTGTCGGCTGGCACACCGCCAGCCTCCGCGCTCCCTCCCTCCGCTGGATCCGCGCCTGCCCCCGCCACCCCCCGCCGTATCCGACTTACGATACGAACCACGCATTTTATGCTAAACTTCACATTGCTGCTGTATTTTATTACACCAGCTTTTTTACCATGTCATGTTATAGCTATACGAAAATGTCATTAACTAACAAAGTCAAGTCAATTTCATTAAATTACACTTTAGTTCCACCGTCATTACTGAAGGCCTACAAACTTTGTAATCTGATGGAATTAGTTTAATTAGTCGTATTAGGTGCGGATGTTAAAATTGCCGTTAAATGCAAAATTAACGAAGGATACGAACAAAAACTTAAAGTCTTATTTTGTAACTTAATAAAAACGGTTCTTAAAAACCTTAGGTTCTCGGTACCGAAAAAGTGATTATAGAAAATAATTGAAATTTCCAAACAAAACGTTTATTTTATCTGAAAGCTTGATAACGCCACTAATCATTGATAATGCCCACGAGCGTAGAGAGCTATAAATTGCGCTAGGTAATAATATCGATATCGCTCGGTCGTAGCGCGTAGCACCGGAACGCGTAGCACCGGAACGCGTAGCACCGGGGCTCGTAGCACCGGGGCTCGTAGCTCGTAGCAGTCGCTACGAACACTGCGCCGTGGACGCCCGCCCCGACTGCGTAGCCGCCTAGATCGCGCTAGATTGCCACCGGGGCAATACATCACAACAATTAACATAATAAAATAAACATAAGTTATTGGGATAATAAATTATAATAACATTATTAAAATAAATTAAACTTTTTTTCGAGAATCACATAAAATTTTTAAATTGTTTTTTCGTGAATATATAAAAAATATATGAAAGCAAGCAGTTGTAAAAAAACTTGAATGAACATTGACAATCACGTGTGAGAAATAAAGACATTTGAAAATAATTTATAAAATTAAAACTAAGAAAAAGCTGTTTGGATATCTTCGAAGATAGCAACATTTGGTACGTATGATCGTCATCAAAATAATTTTGGAATAAAAAAATGGTATCGAAATAAAAAATCTAATCGTTTAAAATGCCTATCGACTTTCGCTTTCGCGCTATTAAACTTCGGGCACGTTTTTAACAAATGCCTCAATAAAAACTAGACAAGCATTTTTCATGGCATTTTCATCTACTCAAGTCTGAACGAATTTGGATGAAACAATAGTAGACAGGAACACCAGTGACCTGCATTAGGACATAGGATACTTTTTTATCTCGACAGTACTTGCCCCTGTGATGTCGCTTCCATGCAGGCAAACCTGATGGTAAAAGGTCGCTGAATATCTTTTCTGAACAAACGACTGTACATTATTAGGAATAAGTACAGTATTCTATTCTTATTCTTTATTGTATACAACACATAAAAACATACAGTTTATGTACAAAGGCGAGCTTAACTCATAGTTGAGTTTCTTCTATATACTTGAACGAGTTTTATCGTACCTTATATATAACAAAGCAGGGAATACATCACAAAGCATAATCAAAATCAAAATTTATTTTTTCAAATTAGGCCATTAAGCGGCACTTTTGAACGTCAACAATTTAAATTTTAAAGTAATAATAATTGATTCTACCGGCCATTCGGAAAAGTAGCTTGTTATTGAGAAGAACGAGCAAGAAACTCCATAGTAATTATAATATTCGGTTCAAAAGTATATAACTAATGATTAACTGACGCGTTTATCGATGCCGGTACTAGATAGTCAAGTTATCGGGAACCTGACATGCTTTTTACCTACCGATAGAAATAGATTAATATAAAAAAAATACATGTAATTCCAGTATATGAAGTTTTAGTATTGCAAAACTTAGTATCCAAATATGTACAAAACAGTTATTAGTAGCATAAAAATACAAAAAACATACAATAAAACTGTAACAGTTAATATCTCAAAAAGGTTTAAAAGAATCATAATCAGCCTATAATTTTCGCAATGTGCGGCTGGAACACAGAACTCTACTGTAAGAGAAAATCTTGTTAATAGTTAAAAAATCTGTTAACAAAAATTAAAAGCATTCTGCTATAATTAGGTTTAAATATAGGCCGCGGTATTGGTCTTTATTTACTTAGATAAAAATATATACAGTGTATAAAATACTATAACTACAAACACACGGCCACGACGAGGTTTTCGTTTGTAAAGCCTACTATAACATAAATGTTTGTTTGTCAATCACGGTACATTAGTTGAATGGATTTAGAATTTAGCGGCTAAACCATTACCTGAATTGAGACCCCTGTTATATATACTATTCTGTTTTTTTTTTAATACTGGTAGTTAAAATTCTCAAGGGATGGCTATTTACAATAACGCGGGCAAAGCCGCTTGAAAATCTAATAAACAAAGAAAAAACCGGCCAAGTGCGAGTCAGACTCGCTTTTCGAAAGTTCCGTACAAACAGCTATATTCACCAACATAATTAGGTAAAATACTGACGTTCACAAACAATGAAAACACCGAACATTGCTCTAAAGAAAAGGTTTTTTTTTGTGTTCCAAATACATTTTATATGTTGGTCGACTATTACTCGTAAACTTGTAAAGCTTACTTAGCTGTGATAGTTTTCCTTTTAATTTCGTTATATATACTAAAGCCGTGAATTTGTTCACATATGTGAACAAATGTGTGTGTGTGTCTTTTATATATAAGCAACCATTTAGCTGGCAGGCAATTAACTCTAACAAAAATTAAAGCTGAATTTTACGCAAACGGATCCCTATTTTGAATGGCCTATCCAATATACTCCACAACATGGAACAGACAAGGAAAAAAACATACCCACTTTACGTGTACAGGAGGAGCTAAAAAGTTTTTGTTAACTTCCCCCGTTTGTTCGTCCCTTAAACACGGGTTTTGACTCAATAAATGCCTAACTTGTGACGTGTTAATTAAAACATTTTTATTCCATAGTTAATCATTAAAATAGCTAATCAACAAATATTGCAGTTGCTTAGTTGAAACGTAACAAACATACATAAATAGTTATTGACTCCAAATGGTCAATCTACAAAAAATTTCGTGATGAACACGTTAATTTGTAGAAACCAACAACTTGTATATATTTATCACTACTTAACGTGGCTTATTTGATACCACTAAGTCACTTATGAGTTTGAGTCATCATGGTGACTTCTAGCTGACTGAGGTTCTAGCTGACTAACTTGTGTTACCAAGAAATGGCTATTTAGGGTGCGCTGGGGTTTTAGACTCGCAATACGATATTTTTAACGCGGCTTGGATGGCTTATTTCAAGATATAGCTGTCCCAGTAGGAAAGGAAATTTATGTATTCACATGACATGTATTTCAATTTCAAATTCAAATCATTTATAGTTTATAAGTGAAACGACTTTTTTTAAACTCTCGTTTATGCCTTTTGTTTGAATCGTACGTCTACGCGCTTTTACGAAACACTTTGTCGGATTACATTCTATACCAAATTATCTTTTGCCAACCCAACTTTTGAGACATTAACAAACATAAAGACCATCTCATTTATAAAATTATGAAAGCAAATACAAAAAACAACGACAGCTGATCAGCATAGATACCTAGTACAAAGCGATCGATGGCAGAAACACGATAGTACTCTCCGAGGGGTGACCGCCTTATCAGCCTTATCATCGCTTATCAATCGCCAACACTCGATTAGATACCACCCCGTTTGCACTTAAACTGCTGTTAATTCGATAGCGGGTGACTCAGATTGAAACTTAGCTTTTAAGCTCGTTTGACACCTGCTTTGAATACAAAAGTTTAAACTAAAAGTGTCTTGGGTTTTTAGGAGAGAGTAGTTTTCAAGATGAAACGATTAGTAATTTAAGGCAGCGTGAACAAATTTAATATACAAACTTTTTCCAACTTAAAATTAGTATCTAAAATAGCTTTTATTAATCTATTGATTTGGTCGAGATAGTATTTATAGAATGCCGCAAAGAAGTGGTTCGAATTTTATAGAATGCCGCAAAGAAGTGGTTCGAATTTTATAGAATGCCGCAAAGAAGTGGTTCGAATTTTAGACACAGTTGGAAAAGGAAGATTCCCGTTGTACAATTTTTTTAAAGTAAGTACTTGTTTTACAATAAAGAATTAGTCAAACAATGCCAAACACAGCAACAAAAGAATACAATAATACTTTGTATATTTGGAATAAGTTAAATATATAAATATTTTGAGAAACTAGTTTTTAGAGTAGAGTTAGACATTTGAAGCATATTTTTTGATAACAATCTATAGAAAGCTCTTATTACGGCACATTAAAAAAATACACTTCGAATTAAAATCACAGGCACGACGGTTAATCTAATAATCATAATATTATCATACCAAAATTTACTATATTCATGAGATTAGTAAACCAAAACACGACAACACCGCGCAGCCGGCTCGCGTGTAGCGTGACGTCACATCGCACGCGCCTAGCCGCGACATATGCGGACCTATCAATTTGATCCGCGCCCGCGCAGCTGCGTGCAACGACCCCTATAGGCCCCACAATAACGGTCGAGTAAAAAAACACCCCATATTTTGGATGATTAATCCAACTTACCCGACCCTTTTTGTCTAGGATTAAAACTCTCATGTATTATTCGCACGCGCAACCTATCTGCATATTTAATAGAGTGCATTAAAACAGAGCTATTGTGTTTGCGCTAGACATATGCGAGCGGACGGTGATGCGTGTAATCCAAAAACCGGTTCTATGTAAATGGCCTGTAATTATTATTTTACATTGTCGAAATTATAGGTCTATGCAATACATTAAAGTACTGTATTAAACAATAAAAATTATCCCTCATTATTTTTTTAAAACATCAAACTTTCAACAGAGTAGTTCGGTTGTAAATCGATACGCTCACGTGATTATATATAAATTCAATCAAAGCTATAATTTCACACTTCGGCTCGACATGGGGAGCCGTAACGACGCCCATTAACGGTTATGTCACCGAGTTAATAATAATAATACCCACAGAAGTCGGTCACAAAAAGTCTCGGATCGACAAACAATCGAATAGGAACAATGAAAGTCGTGAATCAAACAATCGATCCGTCGAATCCGAAGGTAGTCGCGACAGCTGCGCGGGGCCCCGCTCTGGAAGTTATGACAGGGCCCATCTCCCACGGTCCCCCATGCTCCCTTGTCGTCCAAATTTCACGACTAGCATTAGAATAGTCCAGAGACCAGTTTGGGAAAGTTTTGAAACCCCACTAACTTGTTTTGTGGGATAGTTGAAAAGTGTTTTGAAAGTTAAAATGCTATTTGAATAGCAAATGTTAGACATATTTCGAACTTAATATAACAATGGTTAGCCTTTTATGTTGCTTTTGGTTTTATGTGTAGGTAATTGTCTCAAGTTTATATCGGACAATACAGAAGCCATAACAAGTCATGTCAGCTACTCTACTTATTCAATAGGTTTGGGTAAACGAAGCATGAGAATTGATCGCAGTGTTTGAAGGCTCATTGGCTACGACTTTACAAACATTTGGTCATTCAAAGGTGTTGATAATTGACTTCGCTCAAAAAAGAACTTTACCTATTTATTCATAGTGGTTTAATTTCTTTGTCTGTAAATATTATTTTGAAAACTCTTCTCTGTTATTACTACTTGCGAAATAAAAGCTTTATGTGTCGTTTTGCATGTTCAATGTTTAGAAATAGCTTTTAAATGAAGACATATTACTTTAACGGCACTAAAAACACGGCAGTAGTTTGCATGTGTCAACACATGAATAATATCTTCGCGATCCCTTCGACTTAACTAAATATAATATTATTAACGTCGATACCGTGATTACTTTTATTTATACGCATTACCACGAAACTGGAGGGGTTGGTAAAGTTTTACTCTATGGGAAGGCTGACCATAGACACGGCAAAGGAATTCCCCCGTATGTGTTTATGAAAATAGTCTCCTAGCGACCAGCAAAGTGACTCGATTGTCTTTTATCAGTATAATCAACACGTGAATTAATGAATATTTATATCCAAGGTATATGTATTTAAAGGTTTTTTACTACCTTCTGCGCACTTATAGCCTGCTTACCTGACTATGAATGAATCACATGCATTAATGGAATATCATAAACCATCGTTTATTATGGTCCATGGTTTTTCTTGTTCAGAATAACTCAAATAGTTTTGGTCTCGACAATCCTAACAAGATATTTTCTTGTCCAAGTTTCTCATTTTTGGTTGGTGGTGGTCCATTACATTGCTGTGTTTGACGAATTCTGTGATGCGGAGGAATGAGGAACAAAACTCGAAAAAAGTTTGGAGCATGAATTTCGATGGTACTTATTACCATCTTAATCATGCTCAAAACTTTTTTATATACATAGAGGCAGACCTAAGAAACGATGTATATATCGTGTGGATTTTTTTTTATTTTTCTTTATATTAAGGGCTTTATCGCTGAGCGATAACGTCGCCCTGTAACATCAACATAATCACTTGCTAGCTAGATATAGTTAAAATTATCTATTTTAAAACAAAAAATGCCAGTTTGTACAAAATTCTGGCTTGATCCGATAAAGGGCAAGCCAGAATGGAATTACACTCTCCAATATCGCAATTATATGTGGGTCCAAGTAAAGTAAATGATACGATTAGTTATAAAGGTAGTCACCACTATTGAGATGACGGCAAATCGAGATGATGGAAAGGACATGCTACACTGAATCTGAATCACTGAACCCAAATAACACAAAAAAAACACTACAAAGCGAAAAATCATTTAATTTTCGGAATTTCGTTTTTGATTCCTATTTTTTATCAACTTCGGAAAAGAAAGTTATTTTTCGCTTGTGGAGTTTTGTTTTTGAAGTCGGTTTAATTTTGTTGTAAAAATCTTTTTACTTTCTCTTTTTAGTTTTTATACCTCATATTACCATCATATTAAATTTAAGTGGGTCTACATGAGAAGCACCAGCTTTCAAATAAAAAAATAATCATCATAATCGGTTCATAATTGGCTGAGCGCGTAACAAACATATAAAAACATACAGTCGAATTGAGAACCGCTTCCTTTTTGAAATTAGGACTAGGGCAGAAGGATTTTTATTAATTTGTAGTTAGACAACCCTGCTTGACAATAAAAGATATTGACCATTCATTTAAAAAATATCAATATTGAATAGTCTAAAAATAACCTAGAACGTTTAACTTTGACATGAAACACGACACGACAAAGCGTCCATTGCTCTTATTAGGCTTCATGCCGTCATCATTACATCCAAACGCACTTACATTACACAAAGACCCGTCCATCACATTTATCAACCAGTCATCTGTCCCTAAACTCAGCTCCATCCTCCTATTAGTTTCAAATATTAATTACTTCATCCCCAAAAAGGTCCAGATTCCACCCTCGATTGAAAAGGACCCTCATATCGAATTGCCACCCAATAAAATACGTCCCACCTATTTTTCATACAGGATTGTATAGAACCCTTCTTTTGTTAAAAACCGGACGACCTTAGCACACTTTAGAACAACTTTTTTATTTTAATAATAACGGTTTAGAAATGAAGGGGTGAAGTCGCGTGGCGCCGGGGACGATGAACTCTACCTTTCGATTTTGGAGTACACCGAGTACATACAGTTTTAATCGGTTAATGGATACTCAAGGATGATACGATGCGATTGTCACGTAATGGAATACGTAAAATAATTGAAACATTCAGCGATCACCCGTTTATGAATCATTCAGTATTTTGGAACCTAATTTGGATGATTTCGGTTCAATTTAGTTTGATATTTTCTTGTTTCTAATTACGGAGACATTGAATATTTATTTGTGTAAAGTATTGTCGACCTACACCGATTGAAAATTTAATTAAAGCCAAACCAATGTGACCGTGACGTCAAATTGTGTATATCGTTTCGAATAATCAAGCGATTTTTTACTTAAAACTATCAATTATAGATAGTAAGTTAGGGCTCTGATCGACATCGAAAGTTATCGTGAAAACCAAAAAAAAAAACACGCATAAAAAAGAAAGCAAAACGACTTCACAAACTAAATTAAAACTAAAAACTATCCCAGTTAACCAAAAAGAAACCTCAACATTCAACGCCAAACCTTACCCAAAAAAACTTCGCAAAGAATAAAGAAGTCAGCAATTCCGTGGTTATAATTGACGGCTACAATTTTCACAGGCTATTTCCCCGTCAGTTTAGCGGCTATACAGCTATACGGCTGTAGACGTAAATAAGGCGGCGGTGCTGAGTGGTGATTACACTGCCGTGTCATTTAACAGACGCAGTGAGGGTCGTGAGAGGGAAGCCCCTCCGAAACTTCCGCTTGCGATGACGTCGATAAGTACCCCGCGCGGTGCTACATAGATCATTGTCCTTAACTGTTTCATTTAGGTTTAGGAATTTATGTGGAATAATAATTTTTTTTATTATTTTCTTGATATTCATTAATTTCTATATATATAGCAATCATCATCTTCCTGCCCTTGTAAAATTTTACTTAGGATCGATGCAACACGTTCTATTCTTGCATTTTTACATTGTTAATACAGGATGCACGAATTATATGTATGTTTCTGTCAGGGTTTTCAACTGCACTTATGTTGGGGATATCTGCCGCGTATTTTCTATATTGCAGAAAGTCAGTTACTAGGTATCTTAATTTTCCTATGGTATCTCATTCTGGTACTGGTCACTTCTCTAACTAAGCATACCACACCTTAGCGCTACTAATATTTCAACAATACCAAAACTATACCACGCAACCCCACCAACCCGATTTCAAACTTGACAAAATATGTCGTAACTTCGTAAGCGTTTTATGAATAAGGCAGGTGGTAGGGGGTGGGCAGGTTGTCCAATGTTTACATTCCTTCACCATGGAGAGTGCAGTGCCATTACTCAGCCGAACAGCCACCGCCGACCACCGACCACCGGCTTCCGTGGGGGACCGCCGATCAATCAAAACCTCTATTAGTGCTGTTACGTGTGATACCGCCCACCTTTCTCAACTTTTTATGTTTTAATGCCGTTCGTTTGAAGGGTGCTGCTTTGATTGTGAAAAAATAAATTGAGTTTTCTTTTACACGATGATTTTCTTGAGATTGAGGCTTTGACTATTGTAACTCAATAATTTCGTGGTCACAATCTAGTAACGCTTCTTACTATATAAATTCTGTTAGGTATTACTTCTAACACTCTTCGTTCTACTGATTTACAAAAAAAGATCTGTCCTAAATATCTCCTCCCAATTGTGTTGTATCGATGTCGTTCCATCACTTATCACCATCGCATTTGTCCAAGTCTGGTTACATTCCCACCAATCACTAAACTCCTTAAAACCATAGTTGTTGACAGTACACATTTACAGAAACAAATCAGTTCAAGGTTTCCCAAGTGATTGATGTACCAGCTAGTATTCGTTCGCCTTCGAGGCTTCGAATGACGTCGCTGGCCAGGCGTGAGTCGGGCCGCGGTTGGCACCGCCAGCTAAGCCGTACTCATCCGTAACAACGTTCACTCCCCCTTCTTTTATTAGTTAGCCTAATAGCCCATAGTCACATTACATTTGTGCCCAATGTTTTTGGCTTTTGGAGTCACACTTTTATTCAAAAGCTGTTTCTTCGTTCTTATGCTTCCTATGCTTCTTCGTCTGCCTAGCAATATCTATATAACCTTCGTTACCATGTTTGTGGTCAGAGGATCCACCCTTTAAAAAGGCGGATGAAAACTTTTCTCCTCTTGCCTCTGTTATGTCAATGTCAATAATGTCTGGATTTTGTTTTATTCTATATTTGTTCAAATCAATCCTACCCCAACTTTCAATTACACACTTATCTAAAATTCACCATTTCCATCGTCCGGTATATTCAAAGTGAACGATACAACATTCATGAACCTAAAAACACAATCAGAATTCAATTCTTAGACGTCAATCTTGTGATGACGTCAACATTACGGTGAGGTCATGTTAGCATATTGAAACGTTCCTCGATGTGGTGAAATATAACACCACAGCAACTTCATTTGTCGTATGATTATTATAACAACCCCTTGTGAATTCTTGGTTTTTTTTTTTTCGGCATGTATAATTCTTGACGTCTTTCATTGTTCATCAAATTTAACAGTGGAAAGAGTTGTATTAAAATTAGCTTCATCATCGTTCCTATATTTTCTGTAGATTAGCCTAAAGCCATCTGCAGCGTGTATAGTATAAACGGTTAGCTACTTCATATTCCTAAATGCCATTTTTACAAAACTGGGTTAAGACATTGTGATCTAGGTTCTGACACCATATTTCAACTTCCTCGTCTGACTTTCTATCTTGTTTACCCGACTGCCGAAGGAGGTTAATTTGTTTATCAGTCTATGTATGTTTGTATGTACGTTGGCCGTTTTGATGATTCTTACGTCAATCGATTCGTCCTAACCTTGCGAGTGTCACTGACTACATTAAAATTGGAAAATAGAAAAATGGCTGCTTTTGGGTGCCATATTGTGAAGGCCCAATTCTTTTTATTTTTCAAACAAGTCGTGTGGTGTATCAAAATTAAGAGTTTTATGAGATGATTGCAAAAAAATATAATACATATCCAACCTCAAGAACCTCAAGTGGCGGAAATATAATAACCTCATCGGTAGTTATATTTTCGAGCCGTTTGGGGTTGAAACTCTTGGTCCGTGAGGTCCGAGTGCTCACGCTTTGTTTAAAGATCTTTCCAAACGCTTAGTTGACACTCCGCGTGACCCAAGGGCTGGCTTTTACCTCGGTCAGAGAATAAGCATTGCCATACAACGTGGCAATGCTGCCAGTCTTTTGGGCACATTACCAGTGGACAACGATGTGGAGGAGTTTTTCGACGCCATATTTTAGATTAGATTAGTGAGTAGTTTTTGGTTTAAGTGTTTATGTTTGTAGTCTTAGTTAATTAAGTATTTTATACACTGTATATACTTGTATCTTTGTAAATAAATCTCATAAGGTATACATATATGTTTAAATGTACATAATTCGAAAAAAAAATGTCAACTAAAAAGTAATAAATAGAAAAAAGAAAATCATGTTGAGCAGTTGGCTCAGCTCGCGAATATATATCCTATACTTATAGGATACATATTACGTGAGTTAGCTCACCAAAACCAGATGTATCCTCCGACTGCACAGCATGATTTTCATTCTTCTTGTTTACGTCTTTTTAGTTCGCTTCTTAAACAGGCGGGATTTTTGATTTTCTGAATTAACTGTTTTTGTTCTATTTTGCATTACTTCTACATCTTCCTATTTTCTACTTTCTTCAAGAACAGTCTTTGGTTTGGTAACGTTTATTTCTTGTTCACAATTCAATACCTTTTTGTTAGTGTTTCACAACAGTAAAGTGAACGACCTGCACGTCGAGATGTTATCAGCCGATCGATATGTGATTCATGACACGAATGCTATCACAATGTAACGTGCGTGCTATTTTTCTGGCTATCCGTCCTTAGAGATACTACGGTTCCCATGCGATATTAACTTTGGTGCAACTTTTAACTGTAGCTTAAAGTTTTATAATATAATAATACTAAACGGTATCGGGGGTTGTTATTATGTTGATTTAAGCAAAAAAAAACTATACACAAACAACAATTTTGATATGAGAATGAATAACTTCAACGAATGTTGCGTGTGTATGTGATCCCTTTTAAACCTTTTACAGAAAGCTAATCGTCTTTATAATAATTTCAAAGTTCTATTTTCATAATTAGTATGTTTTTTTTCATCAACTTATTTCGGACGTACTTTTTTAACGCCTGTCGGTTTAGTGCAAGCAACATTTGCCAGCATGCGTATTGCTGATAATTTTATTTTTAGTAGAACGATATTACGATCAATAATAATATTCTGAATACTCCCCTGTCGTAGTTCTGCTGAAAGAAACATCAGTTTCTACAGAATATGCTGTACAGTTGTGTTCTTCTATCCATAGGTATTTCTAACTTTTTGTGTTAAACTAGTATCAAGATAATTACACAATGCATTAACAAAAAGCATTCTAGTTAGACTGGTTATTATGAATGCTGACAATAATTGCATCTAGTGTAATAGACGTAGGGTTGCACGGTACACGCGTGACGCACCCTTCTCGGCCTGACAATAGGGTGCCAGCTGCATCCCTACCGCCATTGTGCGTGCACAATGCACCCTCGATCTATGCGAGTTGCGATTGCGCACGAAATGCAACTCAGTATCTCTCTTTGGATTTGAATCGAGAATGTGCATCAAAATATGTATTAAAATAAAATTATTTGTATTAGTGAAAGAATTATGGGTTTTAAATAACACGTAGCCATGAAACTGTTAATACAAAAAAATACTATAATTTTTAAATGTACATTAATTTTATTAAGTGTCTAGCTAATCACAAATTAAAGCATTATACTCATTATCCACCAGTAGACAACAGTCTAAAAGAATATCCAAAGAATGTTTCATCTCTTTTGTCTTCAAACATGAAACGTCGAACTTGAACCAATTCCTATATATCCTAGATTCGTATCATTTGGAGTGGAAGTAATGTAGCTTGTAATTTGTTTACTGAATAATATTTACATCATATTTGTTACCCCCTCCCCTTATTGGCCCAGATTTCAATAACCCCCTAGAAGCTCGTTACTGCTGTGGGATGTTTAATGAGTTCACTGTGGGGGTTGTCGTTAAGCTGGTGGAAGGTCAAGGGCAAGGACATTGGGAAACAAACATTATAATTTTATTATGACTTCTGTATGTACAAGAGAGAAAATCGGAAATTTTCTTTCCACTGAGTTTTTTTACACACAGCCTTCGCCTACTATTTACTTTTCAACTAAATTGCAAGAGTGTGTAACTTGCTGTGTCCTTTGTACGTATGAATTTAATATGTTTGTGTTTTTCTTGTGTCAGGAACTACGCTCACATTTTCGGAAGGATCATTTGTGTGCGCCTAAGTGATATGAATCGCATGCGTATTTGCTAAAGATATCATCAAGGGGCCTAAAAATTCACAACATCTTTTCGGAAACTAATTTGTTACTAACTTCAAGTAAGAAGTCTTTTGAAGATATTTGAAGCAAGAAAAACGGGAAGATAGCAGTCCTCCTCCTCGCGTTCACTGTGTTGCTTTTATGTGTTAATTTTATATCATAAGGCACGCGGTGAATGCCAAGAGAGGACTCATTCGTCTTGCTAGCAGAAGAAGGAAGATACTCAAGATCAAAAGCAGGAGAATGAAAAAGAATGCTTACTCATCATCATCATAAACCCTTTAATATTCCCACTGCTGGGACACAAGCCTCCTCTCTGTGAGGGAGGCAATGGGCCTTAATCCACCACGCGGCTCCAGTGCGGATTGGTGGATGTCACATGTCTTCGAATTTTTGGTTCTAGGACATGCCGGTTTCCCCACGATGTTTTCCTTCACCATTTTTGGAGCAGTGGTGATGAAATAATTGACACAAAGTAAAGCGCCTACTGGGTTTAAACCCACGACCTACGACGCATAAGTCCGGGCGGTTACCACTGAGCCACCACTGCTCTTAGCTGCTCTGCTTATGATTGGTTGTTTTATCTGTGTTACCTACGAAATAAATGATACTTGTGACTTATTGTACTGGTATGTGTGTGTTTTATTCGTTTTTTTCAGGTACGGTTACAGTCTCCAGTTTAGGTATTTTTAGTGCAAAGTGTGTTGAAATTTGCCCAATATGTTGTCTCAATATTGCTCACTGAAACACCGATAATATTGGAAGACAAGTGACAGGAACACAAATTCGAAGTAGATGTAGCCTAAACAAATTATTAAGGCTCGTGTCAAAGCAACTGTTCATCCTGTAAATATTGTGCAACACTACTCCATCTTGATGATTCAAAGATTGTAAAGTGGATATCATAAGCTTAGGACGTATAATCAGCACAATATTTCCACTCTTGGGACACAGGCCTTCTCTCTGTGAGAGAGAATGGGCCGTAATCCACCAAACGGGCCCAGTGCCGGTTGGTAGATTGCTTGTTTTAAAATTTTTGGTTGTAGGATATACCGGTTACCTGACAATTATTTATTTCACCGCTTTGAGAGAAGCGGTGATGAAATGTGTTATGCAATAGGTACTTACCGAACCAATACGGGTGCTTTACTAAGCGCCAACCTCATGTTAAATCCATGACCTACAGATTGTAAGGCAGCTTTTACCAGTGGGCCATCACTAGAGCCAATTGGAGATCAACTATTTATACAAAAGATAGTATAGTACCTTCACAATAAAGTTAGAACACAATCCTGAACGTAAGCATATCCCTAACTAATAACTAACCTACCCTACTAATACCAACCTACACCTACCCCCATACCACCCTACATACCATCCACCCCACCCCATCCACCCCCCCCCCCCCCACCATCCTACATATACTTACCTACTAATTAGGGATATCTGCTTATCCCTAATTTCTAAGCAGGTGTTATACTAAAGTACCTACATTTGTCTGAAGACGTTCACAATTCCGAAGACAGCACAATCTAGGTCAGTATTTCATTGTTTTGCTACACTTATACGGAGCTGCATAATTTCCACAATTCCGCTCAATTCACGCCTCAATTCGATCTGTTACAATAACAACTAGGTCAAGCTAATCACCAAATTATACACTAGCACGTGATGAAGGGTAACGATATGGGTTATGGCTAGCTTTTGTTAGCGGCTTTCGTCGAAAATGATCCCACGGGAATGTGCTCCCTTCATAATAACTATCCCCTGTCTAAATTCTAGCCATGCTCTTGTAGTTGCAGTTGACGTTGCAGTTGGGGCGTGATTAATTTTATTATAATCAAACATTCCAATAACAGCCAAAAAGTGTTATTTCGCAGTGTACTTATAAATATAAATAAAATATACATTTTAGGTACCATAAGATACCCATACCAAAAATAAAAGAAAAACACATAAGTAATTAAAACTTTTAATTTGCCATTGATCGTTGAATATACTTGTATAATAGCTAAGTTTTACATATGGCGTAGTCTACGCAGGTAAACCCCAAAGCGAACCCCAAAAACAACTACTTGCCTATTCTTATCCAACGTGACAATTACTGTGTACTATTGTATGTATATTTATCAAGATAGGACAAAAAATACGTTCTCATAAAACGGGTTTTGCTTTGCTATAGCATCAAAGCAAAACATCAAAATCAAAACTTAATTCCTAGTCTAGCTAGAGGACTTGACTTATTACGACAAGAAATAATCATCATCATCAGACTATTAATGTTCCCACTGCTGGGACACAGGCCTCCGTGATATATATCTGTAGAGTAGAGAGAACGGTATAATTTATAATATTTTATATCACCTATTTCTCGGAAGGGAGGCAGAGAGGTTAGTCCCATCCATCCTTACTTAGAGACCCAAATTTCGCTAGTTACCCCTTCGACCCTTGTAAAGGCCGCGAGTCTTATTGGCATCAACCGGCCACAAACTTTTTCTGCCTTTCTTTACTTTCTATTCAGATTAAGATAAATTAATTTGCTCAAACATGTGTGTACATACATAAGAAACAAAAATGCATGCTAGGTGATATAAGTGCATGGAGTTGTGCTATACCAAGCTCTCTCTCTGCAGGGTCAACAAATGGAGGACCGCGGTTCGTATCCGTACCGCCGACCTACTCGCATTTTGTGTGGAACTTAAGTAAACAGTACAATATAATTAACTTGAGTTACTTGAGTACGTAAATTAATCATTTATCCTGCGCTTTTTGAACTCAAATTAAAAAAAGAACAGCGGTGCTACAGGTTTTTTGTGCAAATAAGAAATCCTTAGACGGACAAGTTCTATCAGAATAATGCACTTTATTCTTTTTGCTTTTTTTAGACATCATATATTTTTTATGTATGAAAGTCGGAGGATACATAATACGCGAGCTGGCTGACTAATACGAGATGTATCCTCCAACTGCACAGCATGAATTTCGTCTTGTTTACGTCTTTTTAGTTCGATTTTTAAGCAGGCGGGTTTTTTGGTTTTTAGAATTAACTTTTTTTATTTATAACTTTTTAGTTAACATATTTTTTCGAATTAGGTACATTTAAACATATAAGTGTTATATATTTCTGAAACCTCCTCTAAAAAAAAAATTGCAACCCCTACAATATGGCGTCCAAAATCCGCCATGTTTCTTTTTTTTTAAAGGCACTTAGCTAAGAACACTTGGGCGGTCAAGACCTATCTAACGATGCCTTAATTATAAAATCCGCCAAGTAGTTTGAAAGGTATGAGGTAATAAATAATATTACATACATACAAACATACAAGATACGCGCGAAAAACATAACCCTTTCCTTGCAGCTGGGTAAAAACAAGGGCGAACTGCTGCCTCTTAAATTAAACCAGGGGCCTATGTTTTAGCAGAACCTGTGACCTGTGATTATATATCACATAGAAATTAAAATTTCTTATTTTGAATACCTTCCTATCTTTTACAAGCTGTGTTACCTTGCTTTTGTATATGTGTCCGACAACTAGTAATTGATTTATCAAGCACTTCATGGTATCCGATTAAGCTGAAACTTAGCGTACTTATGTAACTTTAGAAACATTTAAATAATTTGGTTCTATGAAGCTGGTGTCATGATGAAGCCGGAAGGTGGCCATAGCAACTCTTCAACCAGACAAGATAGCGCCATTGTGTTTGTGCTCATTGGTTATGTATTGACAAGCGATTTTTCATCTCATACTTTTCATTCCATTTAAAGCTTGTTTAAAAATATTTTTTCCTTTATTTGTTTACTTAAACTTGTCCTATTATTTTCTAAATGGATCGAAAATAAAATGAACTCAGTGCTAATTTCCTTAGAGCTGAATAATCAGTTTTTCCACGACTTACCCGAGATTCCTTTGCAACATGTCATCGGCTATATTGACTGTTTATTATGATATCACTTCAGAGCAATTTGACGCCACAGCAATTCGACTCGGCGTGGCGACGTTTTTAGGTCAATACTTAATACCTATCCATTGTTGTAAATAGTCGGATTTTGTAGTTAGGTTCATACTCACCGCCATCGCCCATCGAAAGGTTACGAGAGGTTCATTATACGTTCGATAGGTTACCTCAACTTTTTACTTCTTTTCAATAAACATCTAATGCACAAATTGGTATAGGTAGATACAACTGCACTTACAGGGTTATTGTAAAAAGGACTGATTAGCAGACTCTAAATTAAACATTACTGATAGAGTACCTAATCATTTTAATTTAGAATCTTCTGCCATTAAATTGAATCGATAGGTACCTAGAGCCCTGACAACAGCCATTTTATTCGCGATGACGCTTATCAAATCCAAAATTCCAAAGAGATAGGCGCATTATCAATGGGAGTTTATTTTTGGCGCTTTTTGTACTGACCGTTGAGATACCAGTCTCGCCATTTTCACTATTAAAATAATCAAAGCTATATGTTTAAGGGGCAAATACGAATAAATATGCATATTTTAATATTTACCTGTATCGTAAATAATACGAATGCATAGTGATAAGTCGATATGTCCTCAAGAAACGCGTGCACATATGTTTCGCGTGTGTGTTCCGAGGTCGCCAGTGATAGCACAGCTGTACTTGTATCTAAAGACAATATGTTGGCCGTCCTTACGCCTGTGTCGATTGTCTATTACACTGTATGGAGTTACTGCATGAATTAATCATTTGGTATAAGAAAATAAACACGCGCTAAAAGGGAAACTTGATAGCCAATTCATTAAAGACATATAAACGTGCCAAAGTACATACTTGCATCTGAGGATAATATTAATACCAGTTTGTTATTGTCCCGCTGTGGGGCAAAGGTCTCTTCTCGTATAGAGAAGGCACTAGCATTAATCCTCACGCTTGCACAATGTGGGTTTGGTGATTTCGAACTTATAAGTCAGGTTTCCTGCAGACCTGTCTGGGTCGCGGATAAATTTTAAAGAGAGTTACCGCGGCCCTGGCACAAGCAACTGAAGGAACACGGGTAGGTTTTATTTAGTAAAAGTCTGACACGCCCTACCACTTCACCCAGAGCGGGAGAAGTCATTGGATGAATTCCCACCCAAAAAAAGAAATTATAAGTTTTCCTGCGGATAATATGGAAAAGAAAACGGTATAAAATAGAAACGGTATTTCATTAATTAAACACAAGTCGTTGCGCTTTTGCGATACCTTTATTGGTAACTGGCCAACTTTAGGCTTTCTTAAGCATATAATAAGAACCCTTTATATAAGAAAGTGAATAACATAGATCAGGGATCACCAAATGGCGGACCGCGGTCCGTATCCGGATCTATTTTGTGGAGACCATACCTACAATATTATAATTTACTTGAGTACGTAATAATTAATTTATCCTCAGCTTTGTATTTATCTGCAGTCGATGAACATTTCCAAGATCAAATCATAATAACGTGCACTTCAGTCCAATACTTCGGACTTCGTTTTACAGAAATATGTTTATTTTTTAAATTTAAAAAAGCACGGAACGATTTAAAGCCAATGTAACCCCCATGTGGCTTTAAAACATACGGGCCGGGACGATCATATTATTTTTAAGAAACGGATCCCAAATGAAAGTAATTGGTGACCCCTGACTTAGATAATGCCTGCGCCAATCCTCGTCAAAGTATCTCTTCTCGAATCTCGTATACGCCGAGAAAAGTCCATAGGAACGCCTTTATGTTGGTATGTTTGTTACGCTGAAAGAAATTTTTGGTTAACGGTTACGAAAGGATTCATTGCTGGTTACAAAATTATTGGGACTTGCAAACTTCGTCTTACTAGCAACAAAATAGAGATTTGCTAAATATAAAATAAAATCAATACATCTGTATTATTAAGTTTATTTTCTAATAACTATTTAACGTGACAAAACCAGTTCGGTTATTTCTTTTTCAGTGTAATCCGTCTCAGCAACGGTGAAAAGGATTTTTGACAAAAGCCAGCAATAAATAAACGACAACGCCATCTTTTACTTCATTTTAAATAAATATATAGTTAAATAATACACCTTCACACCTTGACAACAACAATAGTTTGCGTCGTTAAGGTAGTTTAGACTCATAAAGATAATGAAGATACCACAGAGTACTTTTAATTGCCTCCTCTTAGGCTCTTTTGAACGTACTGATGTGGTTTTGAACAAGCAATCAATCACGCCAGTCAAGGCATATAAAAGGCCTTTAAATAATACTCAACTTTCCGGGTTATAATCAGTGATTTTGCTATCTGGTTTTTCTGAGTTCAAAGTGTTTAAACTCATTAACAAAAATACCGAGCTCTTGGAAGGAATCTTTTCCTGCATCATGTATTTTTCGAATAACAAAGTCTGCATTTTATCTACGCAGTCAAAACTAATGTTCTCTCTTGTTCGTCTATATCTGAATTTGAAAAGTGTAATGATACTGTCAGTTTCAGTCGACAAGGAATATTGATTCAATTTCCGGGGTTTCGCTAGCGGGTTATATCAAAGGAGGCGTGTAATTTTCCGGGACAAAAGGAGCCTATGGGGCTCGGCGATAGTGATGACTTCCTAAGATCCTATAAGTAAATAAAAGAGTTTTCTAGCACGAATACATCCTCCACTGCTGAGATATAAGCCTCCTCTCTGTGATAGAGGGAATGGGCCTTAATCCAGCACGCGGGCCCAGTGCGGGTTGGTGGGCACATGTTTTAGAATTTTTGGTTTTAGGACATGCCGGTTGCCTCACCATGTTTTCCTTGTTGTTTGATAAAATAATTAACACAAAGTAAAGCGCATGCCTGGGTATTCGAACCCACAACCAAACACCACTGCACTGAGCCACCACTGCTCCATTGTCATCAATCGGGTACAAATCTAGACTCCAGGTTGCAACTAAGATATTACAGAAGGAAAATCCCGAAAACATTTTTCTTATCCCGGGTATCGAACCAGGGTCTCGTACTGAGCATTGGTGCATTTGGTTGCATTGGCCATTGCACCAACGACACAGTCAGACAGTTTTACGATTAAGTCCTTGTTCAATACTGCCGTTATTTTAATAATCTGTAAGTGATTATTCTTACACATCGCATTGTGTCATTTACTTACAACATTCTTCATATCGAAGAACATATGAAAGACCACACCAAATCCAAGATAAAGATGAAAGTAACATCAATGTAATTGGTAAGATGGTGATCAAACGCGAAAAATCCTTGTCTTGACTTTATTTGTCAGTGCCAGTTTTAAAAGTGCATGTGCATATATTTTTTAATTTGTCGACACAATGTAAGTAATTGGTGTTGAACCGCAATATCCGCGAGAAGGCTATATAATTCCGTGTCAGTAATAATTGTTCACTACACTGATATGGTATACAAAGTCACGTTCGCTACGTGACCCAAGTTCAATCAGAATACTATACAATCAGCTCTCATTGTGCAATCCTGTGTTTGGACCCTGAACACCCTATGATCTGTTGTTCAGAATAATAAACAGTGTAAAGATTTTATTATTTACTTGATTTTTCATGAGTAAAAACTTGGAATTCTCTTGTCGCTCTGTCTGGTTGTCAACCAGTCGCCTAAGGGCTTTCAAGTAGGTGGGCTGTGGAGCTAAGATAGACAGACATAGACAGGTATAGACAGGTGCTGCATGTAAATATGGATCCGGTAAAACTGAAAGCCGGGCGGACTTCAATATACTTAGTTAGAAACGGTTGTAGGTAAATGATGACACAGTCGTGGATACAAATAAATATATATTTACGTTTTTACCCGTGTGAGTACCACGGGATTGTCAGTTTGAATTTGCAACGAGTTGGGAAATCCCAAAACATAAACTCGGGCAAAACCACAAAAAAGTAACTAACATTGCGCAGTGTAGTTGATCATTCAATCGTTATCAGCAGTGTTTTTTAAATAAATGTATGTAGGTATAGTAAGTACCAACTACCAACTGCCTAAACAGAAACAAGTGACGTAGATTTAAATAAATACTGTAATAACGAGTTCAAATAGCCGCGGCTTAAATGATCCGAGTAAATGCTTTTTCTAATCGACTTTAAAAAAAGAAGGAGGGTTTCAATTCAGTTATGGTTTTTATATGTCTTTAGTAAATATGCAAACAAAAAAAATCTAGTCTACTAAATATCCAATACTAGTGGACGCCTCGCGGTTTCACCCGCGTAGTTCTCGTTCCCGTGGGAATACATGGATAAAAAGTAGCCTATGTCACCTGGGGATAGTGTAGCTTCGCAAAGGTGAAAATTTTTTTGAAATCGGCCCAGGAGTTTTTAAGTTTTTGCGTTACATACAAAAATACAAATCTTTCCTCTTTATGATATTAGTATGGACTAGTGATTACAACATGGTATACAGTAAAATACATGATATGTTTTTTTTCAGTAATTGCATTTTATCTGCATTTATCACCACAACACAGCCAGACTTTATCCACTGAATATTCCAACAAGATGAACAATGAAGAACCAAGACTGCAGGCGAGTCCAAGTTTTTTCAGCGAAATCGTGACAGTCATTGCAGATTACTACAAAGTAAATAGACTATGACAACACTATTGATAACTTTTTGTTGACAATAAAAACGACGAACTATTGACTTTACTGAAAGCGACGATTTTCAGCTGAACAAAGCCGCTAAGGTCATAGAACTGTTATCTGTGTAAATAAAAGATAAAAGCCGTAACAAAACTATGGATTTTGTTGTTTTTCTTCTCTCTCCACGGGAAGCCTGAGTTTGGAAACCAGCAATTACCTACCTATTACAGGTCCTGTTGGGGAGATTGACATTTCAGACTAGTTACTTTTTAGGGTTCCGTACCCAAAGTGTAAAAATAGGACCCTCTTACTAATACTCCGCGGTCTGTCTGTCTGTATGTCTTTCTTTCGTCCGTCTGTCCGTCTGTCACCAGGCTGTATCTCATGAACCGTGATAGCTAGGCAGTTGAAATTTTCTCAGATGATGTATTTATGTTGCCGCTATAACATCAAATACTAAAAACAGAATAAAATAAATATTTAACAATCCCTTACAACACACGTGATTATTTTGCCGTATTTTGCGATAATGGTACGGAACCCACGCGAGTCCGACTCGCACTTGGCAGGTTTTTTCACTGTTGATGCTATGGCTGTCCGAAATTGACTAATTACATGAAGCTCTACAACCCAGTTACTGGCTATCAATGACCCTTAGTAAATCTGACAGATTCTTCTGAGATTGACTTAGTTAACCATTTTGTAGTTAATCAGGTTCTCAAACGTTCTGGCCCGAACTTCCTTGATAACTTACTAAACTATATTAAGCTTACACACCATACAAACGGCCTCTCTTATCCAATCCGTATCGGAAACTCAATCTATGTTTCGTACTAAACCCTAAAAACTTACAAGAACGCCAAATTGTGGTTCTACTTACAACTAAATTGGAAAATTGGATTCTGCCGTATCAGCAGTAAGTTGATCAAATGGGAGAATTTGTTACGTCGTAAGTTTGACTTAGGAAAGTTTCCCTAACGAAAATATAGTTGGGATTTTTGTTTGTGGGGAGCAAAATACGGGGTTTACCGTTTATGGAAAGTAACTGTATGTAACTTTGTGTATCGTCGTGTAAGTGACCTTTTCTGTTAGAATAGAACAACGATAAATTAATAATGAGTTGTGAATCACCGCTGCCTATTTAATGATAAGTATATTAGGTATTGTTGTAATTAATTGAATCATTATTAAAGAGGATTGCTGACGTCTTTGAGACAAATATTTTGTATTTATCAGATAAGATAGTGTCATCGTGTTTTAGACAGAGTTTGAAACAAGATATCGGCTTCGAATAGAACACTTTATTAAAACTAGCCTTTTCCCTCAGATCGCCCACGTGGCCCGCCCCCGACAGAATAAAAATATTGCGAAATAAATATTTTATCCAATAAAAAAAATTAAACCAGCTTTTCAGCTTACCTTAAATTGACATCCAAACCAAATGTTTAGGTATACAAAATTTCATCTTAATCGGTTGATTATAACTGCTTTAAAATTTAGTTGCAAGATTTGACCCGAACATACATACATATATACATTGCAAGTTAATAAAAAAAACCTTGTAAAAAGTAGCCTATGACACTCAGCAATAGTTTAGTATAACAGTGAATATTTTTTTAAATCGGATGAGTAGTTTCGAAGATTACCTCCTACATCCAAACTTACAAACTTTAACTCTTTATAATATATTCTTCTCAGCAAACCCTTTCATTTGTAACCCATATCATGGCAGTGCACAAAAAGTAACTAGTCCGCCAATAAACCATGCATTGTCATCCAAACTAAACGTGTATGCATTTCATCTCAATCGGTGCTTTAAAATTCAGTTGCAATATTTGACCCGAACATACTTACATACATAAAATACATTGCAAGTTCAATAAAAGCTTGTAATGTAAAAATATATCATTCGATCCTGTCTAGCATTTTCTCATCTATGTTAGGGTCGGCTTACAATCTTCCGAAAACAGATGAATATCAATATTTCGCATGGAAGGACTGCCTATACCGGCTTACAATATCCCCAATGCCGCTGGGCTGGAAAGGAAAGTATGTTGTTTTTCTCAGGTCGCTGCGGGCACCAGCCGCCATTTTCCCACGCTAGGAAAGTGGACGTCGAGGGAACCAACCTGTTACCACTCGGACTTGTTGCTGACAAGACATGCAACACGTTATTACCAGCTAGCCCTTTAAAAAGAACCAATGAATTCGTACACCATCTTGTATAATTGATGTATGCAGTGGCGGCTTTAGGGGGTGGCGAACAGGGCAATCGCCCGGGGCCTCGCTCTTGCAGGGGCCTCACGCTACAACCGAAAAAGCTTACAATTTTATTCTTAGCAAACAATAAAATAAAGTTAGTCGGTTAATTATTTCATAGTAAAGTATTAATAATAAAACTAAAATATTAAGGCGAAAGTTTGTGAGTGTGTGTGTTTGTATGTTTGTTACTTCTTCACGCTCAAACGGCTAGACGGATCTGGATGAAATTTGGCACAGATATAGATTTCAGTCTGGAATAGTACACTTTTTATCCCGGGCATATGTTCCCATGGGCTAATTTTCGACTTGCCCCGCGAGCGAAGCCCTGGCAGAAGCTAGTTAATAATAAAAATAATAAGTACCAAGTTTTCCATTTCTCGTATATCTCATACATTGTACTCGTAAAAAGGACAATTAGGGCCTCGCAAATATCTGGCGCCCGCCCGGAGCCTTGCAGCTGTTAAGGCCGCCCCTGGTCATGTATGATTGTTAAAAACAATCTTAAAGTACTCGTATTTATAACGAAAACATGGACTAGCAAGATAAAGGAAAATTTTGAAAAAATAGGGGCACATTGATTTATTCAAACTCAAAAAAACCCTCTTGGTCTTAAGTGATGATTAAAATTATTAAATAATTACGTTTATCTTAAACAAGGCTATGAGTAAGTAAACAAGTTATTAATTCTGTCTTCCAATTTTTCCCGATATAGAAATCCTTACCTACAAACACAAAAAAAAAGAGTAATAAAAGTGAATATTTAACAAGAAACCAGCGATCCGTAAAGGTACCTAAGTCACTTTTATCATTAGGTAATGACCTCAGAGTCTACGGAGAATCCAAGTAAACATGATCCAAATGAACGAGTGTGTGTGTATGTGTGTAAAACTCAGTATTTATCACTACCTGGGGTAGGTACTCGTGTCATATCAGCCCAGACAATAACAGCTATAAAGAAATGCGACTGATATATTTATCTTATCTGCACACACTCGCCAAAACGTGTCTGTACGTAGATCCACTATCTACATAAGTACACTTATACATCGCCAACGAAGGTATCGTACTCCATGTTGGTAATTCTGATTACCTACTTACTTACAAAATATCTTTTTGCATTGGTGTCTTGATTAGGGGAAGAACATAAGAATCGAGCTGCATATCTGGTTATCATGAGACATTGGTATGACAGGTGATTATGCAAATATGATGGAATGACAATTTTATCAAAGAATTTGTATATGTATTTTATTAGTATAGAATTCTGTTTATCAAAGAAAGCAGATATCGCAGTCCATGCAGTTTTGTCCAAACATTCGATACAAGTCTTTAGCCTTCTCTTAACCTTTCTATAGTCGCGTGTTGGTCTGTCAGACCAACGAAACACACTTTCTTGATTTTTCTCTTACAATCAATGGTGGCATTTTGTACTTTCTTTTAGCTGCTGGATTTGTTGCTACGATCATTTGAGGGCGCAAAGTGCCATCGTGCGTGTAGCTGCGACAGTCGGTCTGTGGGACTGAATCGGATATATTATGTGTCACAGTAAGATTTTCTAATGAAATAAAAAAAGAATTTGGTACTATTTTTTTGCGTGTTTATTGTTCAACATGCAGCATTCCATATTCAAAAGATTGTTTGAATGCATTTTGTAAACTCTTTTTCGAAAATCTCGGTATTTTTCAGAGACTGTTAGAAAAATGTCTTACTCAGTAAATTTACTGTAAATTGATGATAAAGCGGATTTATCTTATTCAGGGTATTCCCTAGTTTGAGAAAACATAATTTCGCAATAAGTATTCTTAATAAAATATTGTAAAATTGCGTTCCAAACTTTCGGTCTGTGAGACCGTGCGCGGGTACAGATGTTAAAAAATTTGGCGTGACCATCTGAAGTTTAAGGTTAACAGACCATTCTTCTTCTTCGTGTTGCTTCTCTATTTCTTCTCGAATTTCACGGCGTTGTCGGTGGCAACGCAGATTTTGGTACACTAATGGGATAAGAGGTGGAGCATAATTTGCGACTCAGCTCTACATTCACACCCTGCCGTCGTTCGATCGAGGTATACCCAGGTTGAAATTACATCTTCCCACTAAGGTTCAAACCGACCATTGATCAGAAGTTTATTCTTAGAGGAAGTTTCACGAGGTAGGTATACACAGTAGGTATACTTTAGGTTTATAAATAGCTGATGTGGCCAGTTGACGTTCACAGCAGATGCAATCAAACAATTAATTAAGAGACACTGTCACACTGACGATAATTATGTAACATGTGCATTGAATAAAAACATTTCTTCTATCTTCTTTCAAGATGTAAACAAACATGCAAATTAATTACCTAAAGCGTAGAATGATTGTAGCGATTGTAGCCTCAAAATGCTAAACTAAAAGTTATTTCTTTTATTTTTTGCTTTTTAGTTCGTTATTTCATCGGTTATATTTTTTGTTAAAAAGGTTTTTTTCGCTTTATAGTTTACGTAATTTCAACAGAATCGATTCACAACTGAAAATTCAGTAAGCATATTATCAATAAAACCTTTACCTTTAGAAAAGTAGAAAAAAAAGGAATTATATAAAAAAAAAGATATTATTTTTGAAATTTAAATGGGACCAACTTTGAGCTTATATACTCTTTCCAATAAAAAAGAACTTTTGAAATCGGACTACTCTATAAAAAGTTATGCGTTGTCATACATATAAATATATATGTCGAGTTGAGAACCGCCTCCTTTTTTTGTCGGTTAAAAATTCAAAATGAATAAGAGTGACATTCACTATCAAAACGTCATGTGGGTCAATCCCAAACATATTGGACTTTTGACATAAGACCGCAGTATTAAATTTTAAGTTTATTCTTGTGACAAACTAATCAAAGACAACTTACAACATAATAAGTAAGTAAATAAACTAAAAAACCATTAGTTTTGACCATTAATTACCCCATTACTTGATGTCATCGCTTTATTTAAATAAATGCCTCTTAAACAAAGCACATTTCTTTGAACTATAGTAATTTCGAGTTAATTAAGTATTTATCCATAACTATAACCATATGATAACCCATTTATCCCCAAAAAAAATGGTCAACAAAACTAGAAAAGCAACAATAAAGATGTTGGTAATTATGGAAAAAAAAGGTATAATATTATTTAATCTTCCGGATACAAGGAAAACGAGGTTTGGATGATGACGTCAGCCTGCAATCAGTCATTACCTCACTTTTTGCAACTAGCCAACTGGCGTATCCTGGTTGAACGTAGAAATGGAATAGGTACTACAGAGAATAAGTAATGTTGCTCAAAAGGCTAGTGGAAAAAAGTGTTGCTGCACTTGTCTGATGGGAGCCTGAAAGTATAAAGGCTTGGCTAATAGCTGAAGATGCGGATATACTTCATATACTTCTTCTTCTCGTGTGAGGATGTGGCCACCTGTCAGAGTTAATGAGGATGTTTCCTGGGTAGAAAAATGATAATTCTATTTAGTAGGTCTGTGAGATTATCAAATAATATTGAACCCGTATTATTTGCTTTATCAAATAAATAAAAATTGACAAAGATAAAGCACATCAAAGTACAGGAGTGGGGGCTTGTGACGTCATTTTGTGAGTATAAAATGTAGCACACCGTGACGTCACACGATATTTCAACGCACTTTTGTTAAAGTCAAAGCTATTTTTTTGCATTAAATGCGGTACCGGTTAAACAGTGTTACATTGAGATCTGGGGTTACTTTGATGATAACATTATTTTTTTAGGTTTTTAAAGCTAACTCCGTGAAAACGGAACGCACCTCAATTTTCTTTTTAAAATTTGCAAGACTGACATGTCAGCCATGTTTTGCATCAACCTCAGCCCAAGAATAAGTTTACTTGTAGCAGAAAAAATATTTTGAAATGTACAGTGTGAATTCATTAAAAATAAATTGTAAATTAGGGTTACTCTATATTGCAATGAAAAAACATTTTTATTTTAGCGTTCATAGGCTCGTTTATTTTTATTATCTCCCAAACTAGGGGAAAAAAGAATTTGTATTAGAGCATATAATTTTTTGTGAAGTCGCCAACACTGCATTTTACAAAACATTGTACTGGAATTGGTTTTAAAATTTCGACAGCTATTCAAATTTACACAGTATTTCACAAAGTTGATGACTGCTATCCTCTCCTTCTACGTCAATCCTTTGAGAATCTCCTCTTGTATTAGTCACAATTCTCATCAGTATGAGAAACAGATCCCATGACAAAGGAGATGACCCAACAGTAATGTACAAAAGTTAACGACTCCATTAACCTTAGAAGGTTACAAAACTAGCAACGATTAATGCTATGTGGTTATATTTTTGCCCATTTGAGAAATGAGCCGATGAGTGGTACTATAGGTATAGTGTGTAACCGTTCTCAATTTGACGATAAACTTGAATTCGATAGACTCATTGTTTCAACTTTCAAGGTATATATACCATTGAACCGATAAATTGGCTTAAACATTTTTAGTAAGACTATAAAAATATACGTAAAATTGCCACGGTTACATTCTGCGCATAAACAACTAGATTTATTAGTACTTTGACGTTCGAACAGATTATGGTAATTTATGGTCGAGTAAAACGGTAGGACAATTATTACAAGGACCATAAAAATTGCTCGTAAAATGAAGTAGCGGAAGAAAACTTTCTAGGCGTTTATTACACGGAAACGTCACGACCTTTATTGACATTATCGGGCAATTATAGATATTACCTGTTTTACCACAAGCAGATGGTTGTTAAAACCGTTTCTAATTTAATTCTGCATACATTTTTTTCTTAAGTTACTATTTATTAGAAGACTGTTAAAGGTGATTTTTAACTGACTTCAAAAAGTAGGAGGTTCTCAATTTGGCTGTATTATTTTTATGTGTGTCACCTCGAACTTTTTGGTGAACCGATTTTGATGATTCTTGTTTTTTATTTGTAAGCTGGTGCTTCTCATGTGGTCCTCATTTGATCAAGATCTGACGAGTATTTTTTGAGCTGTCCTTAATAGTGTGTGTAAATGGTAATAAATAAGGTAACTACCAACCAAAACTAAAAACAGAAAAATAATAAAAATATTAAACCGACTTTCAAAACAAAACAATACAAAGCGAAAAATAACTTTATTTTCGGAAGTCGGTGTAAAAAACGAAAAATATAGGTACCAAAGACACCGAATTCCGAAAAGAAAGTTAATTTTCGCTTTGTAGCGTTTTGTTTTGGGAGTCAGTTTATTTTTTTTGTTAAAATGTTTTTAGGTTGGCAAGCTTAAGAACTATACATGCTGCACACGCAAAACATTGGCATTGGGAACAGTGACTACGGTAAAGTAAAAGTCCGTCTGGTGTTAACATTTCCATTAATATTAAACTTCATTGATATAATTTAGATGGCAGGCTCGCATGATCCGTCAAACCGAATGACTCTCACTCGCGTGAACATTAACATTTTATTGCAGTTTTAACGTCTTTAGAACATCTTTGTGGTATCGTTTAACATTTCTAAATCTTAGGTTTCTTTATTACTGCTAGGCTCGTGTTTAAACACTATCTGACCTGATGGTAAACGATGATGCGGGCGACGATGGAGTACGCTTGAATAGAAGTAACCTATCCACTTTTGACTTTTTTTATTTCACTTTTTATTGGTACATAATAGACAAGTTCTACAGTAAGGTACCTATAATGCCTACAGTGATGCCAGAATGGATTACACGAATAACATGTAACTTCAACATAAACAGTGGAATGAGAATGTACCAACCAGGGTGAACTGTACACATCTGCATACACGTTAAGAGCATACTGGCGTGATGGTATGTTATGAAATGGCGTAAACAATAAACAGACATGCGATTGCAGCAAGCCCGAGAGATTTGCCGTCATTTATTGACGAGTTCTGTTCTATATCTCCGAAGTTCTTAATCAGATCTTTACTAAATTTAAATGGCAATAAATAAATCAGAATAATAAATTCTTTCGATAAAAAAAATAATTTTGCTATTTTCCGTTTGTATTTGACGGAGTTATGCCCGAATATACATTAAAAAAAAACGAATTGAGAACCTCCTCCTTTCGGGAAGCCGGTTAAAAACCATAGCTATCAGTAAACACAGACATAGATGAGACGATTTGTAAGACACATCTGGTTATTGAGACAAATGTAGATACACCGCTATTCATAAGCCAGCCTTGCATTTAGAACTATAAAAAGACCTAGGTTGAAACTGGCCAGTGCAATATGTTTAGCCAAAATGTAAAACTAAAACGTTTACAGTTAGGTACCTATGTACGTAACACGTATATAGTATTGTCATAAACGTGTACATAAAGTTTGTACTTATTCAGTGACGGTGTCGCATAGTTTGTCCTATTTGGCCTCTCCCGGGAGACTACCAACGCGGTACAAACCGAGATGACTCAT
The DNA here is from genome assembly GCA_945859665.1 of Anorthoa munda. NCBI lineage: Eukaryota > Metazoa > Arthropoda > Insecta > Lepidoptera > Noctuidae > Anorthoa > Anorthoa munda. Next base: position 40,299,587 of record OX243897.1, on the reverse strand, counting down.
TAAAACATTGGCCGTACTTTTATCTCCGGGGAATTTCTCCTTTGTTACGTACACGATACACGCCAACGTTTTGGCTACTATTCAACTATCCGAAACAAAAACAATAAGTGCTCCAATATGCTTTAAAAGGGAAAGATTGAAGACGCAAGAAATAACACTGAATTCACTATCTGACTAAAAAGTGAATCTGTGAAAAGTTTCGTGAAAATTTTCCACATTCAGATAAATTACAACTATTAAAAGATTATCGACTTTATAGATACAACAGTGCACGTTAATGTTTAGATATTTCTCTATAGATACTAAACACAACGCAACAGTTATTCACATCTATGAACTAGTGATAAAATAGGACAGTTTATTGTTTATTTTCGCTCCGAGTGTCATTAGCTAATTCATTTTAAATCGATTATATCATCAATTTTGCAATTAGCGGTACTTACCGGTGTAATTAGTATCTACAGCATTTTGCTTAATCGTGAATATTACTACAATTATTTTATTTAATTTGGAGTACAATGACTCACAGTATACATTAACACTACGGCGGCGCGCTGACAAATAAATAAATGAACGATTGACACGAGTGACGTAGTCAATAATTAGCTACAAACTATGTACATACATAACTGGTTTTAAAGATAAAACCAGGTTTCTTCGTCAGTGTTACACGACCGGACAAAGGCAGGATCTAGATAATTAGTTGCGGACAAAAATAGTCGCCGCAGTCGGGCCCTGGGCCAGGTGACGTCAGCGCGCCAGGGCCGCCGGCGGGGCAAGACGGGCCCCGCGCCAGTGTCGCGCGCGCCGTCAGCCCGCTCGCACGCCACCTGCCGCCCGAGCCTGACTCCGTGCCTCCAGCCGCGCTGTGCCGCCTGCCGCCTGCCCCTGCCTCCTCGCCCCCCGGACCCAGCTGCCTACGCGATCCTGAACCTCACGCTCACTGTAAGTACACACTGCGACCTATTATATTTATGTTACATACGTGTTGAAAGCTATTGTCTAACTGCAGCGATGCACCGCGATAACATCCGATGCAGATTTCACTTCGGCCTACTACTACGCTAGGTATATTAACTATTTGACGACTGTATTATTTTTTAATTCTATTTTATTTTAATGAATTTACTCATTAATGGGGCCTAGGTTAAATCGGTACGGAGAAGCGAGTCAACCTTGGCGCATCGTGCAATGCAGCGGGGACCTTGCAAGTCACGCGTCAGAGTAACCTCGACTCACGCCGTACTCGCGTCGCTACCATGAGTTCCATCGGTACTATCGCAATATCTCGGTCAGTCGACGCGGAGCGTATTCCATTGCTGGCCGTACATACTCAGAAACGGAATTTCTCAAACGAAACGGGCAATGGATGCGACATTAACAGATAAGAACGGATTGTGTTTATTATCTCGGTACGGCAACATGTTGATAGACGCGCTATGGAACTAACACAAACAGCTGACTGCTGACGACGTGTTTCTTTTTTTGACAGATAAAAAATATGACGCGGTCATTCAAGGACGGTCGACCACTGTCGAGAGGTATTTCCCGTTTTTGAACTGTCAATGTGACACGCAAATAGCGATGAAACGAGTATAATAATAAAAGCATTGAGTGCACGAGAGATGCGGTTAGCTTGTGGACATACCCGTTCATATAAATGGGTAATTAAGTGGTATTGCGGCATAAACACGCGTTGGCAAGGGGCCTCAATGTTCCCGAGTTATCGCGTCGGAAAAACACGCCATACTTTATCGTGTGTGGCTCGCTATCAGCTCGGTTGAGTTACAACTGTATTGTACAGTACATACAGTCGATACTCTTGAAGGGGCTCGGTGCTTACAAACATCACGTGTGCGACTAGCTCTATTCTTACAGAACTATTAAGTCACCATCATTGTAATATCGCACTGAACACTCAGCTCCATAAAAAATATAACGGAGTAACTGTACACTAAAAGTAAAGGTGATCTCGAAATTGAAAGTGCCCAAGTTTCGTGAACCACTTTTCTTTAAAACTTGTCCTGTCGGTTTCCGGGGCCTTGCTCGATCTTTATCTGTCCAGTCAGTCATATTGTACCCCAATTATTGCAGATCTTTTTTTGTTTGTTAAGATAAGTAAGACCTGAGTAAACTGTTTACCTTTAAAATGGTTAGGCGCATGGAAATGTGCGAAGAGTACTTCATTATAATTGACTAAATCAACCTGAATGAAACTCCACATCAACGAGACGCGCCACTCGGACTACCTCAAGATTTCAATGATATTATTTATTCAACGTTACCTTCTAGAACGTCTTTAGACATATTTTTTTCACCTCGACTTGGCATTGATCGTGGTCCACAAAACCGGTAAGGCTGCGGTTACCCTTCGCCGTGCGCTGCTCGACCATCGACCACCTTAATTATATTCAAATAAAACCTCATTCGTTAATTACCATTACCTACATTTTAATTCTGACACATTTGCCTACGTAACATCACTGACATATATTATCACTTGTCAGTGAATAATAAACATTATTTGGAAATTCAAGATGTATGCCAAAATAGGTCTTTATCTCAATCAATATTCTGTTAATTGAACGTCTTCGCTGCCCAAATTATACGTTGTTTTGATTTGATTGTTTTGACTATAATCTGCGTCAAAACGAGTTCTTGCCAATAATAGATATCTTCATGTTTATGTTGTGTTATCAAATAAAGTAAGTTTATATTATTGTTATTTGTTTTTCAGAGTGCAATGGTCAGAAGATACGAAAGAATGAGTGGACGCCAGTCCTGGAATGAAGACGATATGGCTAAGGCCGTCGCAGCCGTGGTGTCAGGTAAGATGGGGTACAAGCTGGCCGCCAGGACCTTCCAAATCCCGCGCTCCACCCTGCAGAGGCGCGCCAGCAAGATACGCTACCAGCAGCCTGACGACCCCAAGCCTTTGATGGGCCACTACCGCAGGGTGTTCACAGATAGTCAAGAGAAAGACTTGGTTGGATACATCAAAAGTATGGAGAAGTATTTTATGGGAGTGTCAAGGCGAGATATTCGGGAATTAGCCTTCCAGTACGCAGAAGACAACAATCTGAATCATCCATTCGACGTCAACACCAGAATGGCAGGCGAAGATTGGGTCAGGAACTTCTTGAAGAGGAATCCTGAACTCCTGGACAAGTCAGAGCACGAGTACGCTATGGAGCCAGTGAACTTTGACCAGTTCTATCACTTCATGTGTCAGTTATCATGATGGCTCGCTGCTTAGTACGTTAAAACTAGTTGTAAGTAAAAAGGTCAAGTTCGCCCCCGAGAGAGCCTCTACATGATGTACGGCATGCGTCAATCCAGCCTGTGTATACTGTATGCCACTCTTGTAATCATTCATATTAATATGCTGTACAAGAAATTGCTCAATAACACACATTCGTAACCAAAAATGCTAACCACATCAAGACTTTAGGCAATTCGTATCCACAAGTTGGAACATTAGGACAGATGTGCTCGTTTTTACTAACACTAGGCAATCATTTTGTTTTCGCCTAGTGTTAGTTATAAGGGGCATTAGACTTTTTGGACACATTTTTTAAATTTATATAAACAAAATTGTAGCAAAAGTTAGGTCAAGAGAGCCAAGCTCAAAAATGCGATGTTACCTTCGATATTTTTCTTAATTTGGTTAGATATTTAATTTTGTTAATATTCGGGACCGTTGCCCCCGTGCGCGGGTCATAGTCACGGTCCCGCACTTATTAAGTACTTACGAAGTCTATAGTTGTATCTGATTTATAGTTTAAATTTTGTTATTTAATGGTACTAAAAGATAACTTGCTAAATTAAGGGCTGTGATAACAGAGAAAGGTGTATTTTTATGGAACATATCTATTGAGGTGATGTTATTTACAAAGACGGTATCTGATATTTTTAAATTTAATAATGCTTATTACAAAATGTGATGAATGCTGAGTATTGGTTGTAAAAATGTTCCGTAACACGGTTTCTACCGGTAAGGTGCAGCGTAGCGGTGCTCTGATTAGCAATATTTCCTTTGTGTGCAATAATAAAGCTGAGTACTTAGTGCACGTAAAACTATGCAGCACGTCACTCGAGAAGCGTCGAGTAACATGTTTCAGCGGAGTCATGCCCTGCGCGTGCGCCGCTTGACGTGTGCCAAACTCTATTACGAACTCGCGTACGAGACAATTGTCAGTATATATATACTATACCCATACCTAAAGTATTCTACAACTTTTTAGCAATGGGTTTTAAGGAGTTATTCATTTGATTGTTGAATTCTCAAACACCGTAACAGAAAACCTACTTTCAAACGTAAATTTACTTGCACATTACATTTCAACAAACTGTACGAAAAAACAAAAGTACCAGTCCACGTTAACAATTCACGGAATATACGCGAGTGAATCGGCAAGCGTAGCAAACATTCCCATTAGCTGAGTTTGACGTACTCGCGGAATAGCGCTGTGTTGCCAGTTACGGAACATTTACCCCTAATGAATGTTGATAACGAACGCGTCAGCATTTCAGCATCGCGAGCTCAATCCGACACACCACTACACTGGCAGCCGGTACTGCTTGACAACTCAATGTAACTACATACCTGCGTCATCATTTATGTAAACTTTAAAACGTGGTATAGGGATGGGATGGTAATATTCGTGGGATTTCGGCTTATATAATTATTTAGGCTGTAGTAAAAAAATACGTTCGTATTTCTTCCAAGTCAATGCTATTTTTCTATCGTCACTATTTTAATAATCCCACTGTACCAAATTAGTTATATTATTATTATTGTCGTTACCTGATTCAAGTTTTGATCTCTTTAACTTAGTTCAAAATAGCAAAATGTTTATTTATTTAGATCTCGAAATATTATATATTGTTGGTTTTGAAAGAAATTTTAACATTTGAAAACATTACCTGTATGCCAAACTATGTTGTTATTTTGAGATTTATTTTTAATTATTATTAATAATAATAATATATTCCTATGTACTTAGTTAAAAAAATTGTGATTGTAAATTGAAATATTTAATAAAGAAAATTTTAAGTACCTATCTACGTCATTATTTTTGCTCAAAGGCAACCAAAGTCAGATTGTAATCTAGCAAGGATCCTTGCATCCTTATCAAGATGAAAGTGACGCAACCTATGAGGTACCAACTAGCAAGTCGTGAGCAGCTAATAGTTTGATAAAATAAACCGCTGCTGAAATCAAACAATACTGCGAAACTCAATACAATTAGTTTCAGTACTACGTTGATGGAGAGCCAAATCGACGCCATTTTCAGAAGTTACATTATAACGATGCTGTTTATGGTCTCCTTATATTGCAAGAGAAGAACGTATGTTGTAATGCAAATTAAATGATGATACAATGCATACCTATAGACTACAATTAAAAATACTGGCCAAGTGCGAGTTGGACTCGCGCACCGAGAGTTCCGTACAACAGCTTATTTCACCAACATAATTAGGTAAAAATACTGAAGTTCATAAAAAATTAAAGCACCGAATATTGCTCTAAAGAAAAGAAAAATGTTTAACTTGTCCAACTACATTTTATAATTTGGTCGACTACTTGTAAACTTGTGCTTTACTTTGCTGTTATAGTTTTTTTTTTTAATATCTTTATATAAAATACTGCCGTGAATTTTTCACATATCTAATAGCAACAATTTAGCTGACACTTGACTCTTAACAAAAATTTGCAATTCAAATCTTAATTTTACGCAAACGGATCCCTCATTCGAAAAATGGATTTTACATACCCGTAATATTTTTGAATGGTCTATCTAACGATACCCCACACCACCGGATATATGAGAAAAAAAAACAACCCCAATTTACGTGTAAAGGATAAAAAGAACATGATTTTATTTGGTAAAATAAAATCATGTTCGTCTTTGTCGGCATGATTAATATATATTTCCAAATTATAGCTTTCTAGTACTAACAGTCTCTGCTAAGCTTAAGCTGCAGACGGACGGACTGACGGACATAGTGAAAATATAAGGGTTCCTTGTCGGAACCCTAAAAATGGCACTGTAGAACAAAGAGTTCATCATATTTCTGGAAATAAGGAAACAGCAGAACAGTCTATCAAGAGGATTTTATGATCAATAAATGAATTAAGGATTTAGGTGTGACATACCTCCCCCCGGTGGGTTCCCGCATTGTCGAGGCGGGGGCTCAGTAACCGTGGCTTGGTCACCCACGGTGAAGCGAAAGCAAAAGCCCTGTCGAGCGGCCCATGTGCTGGTTTGTTCCCTGGGGTCGTCAGGGCTTTTGCCGATAAGCCGACGACGTAGCAGCCAACATGCAGGTTGCGGTGCTACCTCGCGGGCGACATCACAACTGAGGCGGGCCGGGATGTCGTATGGGGTCTCCCAAACCCATACGATATCGCGGCTGAGGGTTAGAGGCCGCGGCGGGAGACAATATGGAAAGAGGGAGTATTGCGGTGCGCCGCTCTCCCTACCTTCCGCGGCCTGGACGGGGTCGCCACCGTCTGATGGCGGACGCAGTGGGGCCGCAGGGGAGGAGGAGTGTCGGTATAGCGTTGGCCGCTCTCCCTATCCGCTGCGTCCGAAAAATAGTAGGTAGCGGGGCCCTTGACCTCGACCCGTCACAGGGGTCCCCAGGGTGCCATACACGGGGTCGTCTGGTGCCCATGTGCTGGTTTGTTCCCTGGGGTGGTCACGGCGTACATTGTGTTCTGGTTCGCCGGTGCTGGGGGTTTCTTCCCAGAGGAGGGTCCGGTAACGGACAGCCGCGGCGGGTTCGCGGTGAGTGCTAACGCGTGCCCGTGTTCCTGGCATAAGCCGCACAGGAGGACACCATGGAGTTTTAGTGGGTTAGAGTCCCACATAACTGCGCTACTTCCCCGTGGTAGCGCAGTATGCATGAGGATTTCTCCAGGATAAAATAAGTGTGACATACCTACATAACATACTGTAAAAACTCAATAAAACAGATTTTCAACGCATAAACTGAATAATAAAGCACTACAATCTCAAAACAAACTGCGAGTACAAACATAATCACGTTGTACGTGAGGGCTTTTACTTATAAACCGTAATATCTTTAAAGTGGAAATAGAAATCGAGTCTCCGTCCTACCGAGTAAACAGGTCAGTGCATTTAGCTGGGCTGCGCTGGAAAATGCTAGGCTATGCTGTGCTGCGCTGAGTGCAAGAACGAGGTGTCCGGAAGGCGCTTCGTCGAGAGTGCTTTAGTCTCAGGGTATTAATTTGACAGCCTAATGTCGACGTGGGTATCTTAAGGTTACACTAGTCGATCATTCTTCCATACAAACGTAGTCTGGCGATTACTCCACTGTTTGACGATGTACGTTCAGAATAAAAATGATATCAATTTGTCTTATCATTAGCCAGCCCTGTTTGAAAACAAAAAAGTAAAAAAGGAAAAATATTTGAAAGTTATGAGCGTCGAAAGTTCCATTCACAACTAATTTTAACGCATCTTTGGGCGGAAATAAATACCATAAAAAGAAGGAAAATTGCAAAACTGCCACCATACAGGGATAGATTAGTAGTACAACAATGCAAATCATTTTATTTTGAAAACTTACATTTAGTAGTTTTTTCATGCTGTTTATAAAATTTCGTGCGCTCGTTTTCGTTCTAAATCATCATCCATTTCGCTATAAACTTGCAAAAGTGCTAATTCGTACGCGAACTCTCACACAGCATCTATCTCTTCCGCACGTGTTGTCGGTTGATACTCGTATAGCATGCATTTTAACCCCGCGCACTAAATATTTCGTGCCGTCGACTAGTGTAACCTTAAGTAGGTAAGTACTCTGTCAACAGCACTAAGTGTTCACAGTATAGTTTTTGAAGACGTGTCACTTGTCAAACGAAAAGTTAATGTATTGGAAAGAGCTATAATCAAGAATTTGGTGCATCTTTCATACCTTTACGAAAGTTCAACATCCATTGCCACATTTTGATTTTATCATCATTAATGTAGGTTGTCTCCCATTTTCCACACACAGGTGGAAGTACCTTCACTCAACTCAGTCTCCATGAAAACTAAAACCTTCGATTAAGGCGCCTTACCGAGCAAAATGCCGCGCTAGCCGTTTTTGTGCAGTTTTTAGGATTATATCTACTCGTTATTTAAAAAGAAATATCAACTAATAAAAATACATTAAATTTCTACATAATATTGATTCCAAAATGGTAGTATTTTTTTTTTTTAAGTATATCTTTCACTAATCTCCTTCCAATAAAACCATAAAATTGAGAAAAAATATTGATAGCATGCATCTCCTCGTAAAGTGTTCATTAATTATTTTTTATACTAACACTAATGGATAGACAATTTAATAACGAACATTTTGTAAATTATTTTTTTTCAAAAGACCTATATTCGATTTTATAAAGATTTTATTCTAAAATCTGGGTGTATTCACTACTGTAACTCATGCGCCACCAGTGTGCCGCCAGGGCACTAGGGATGCTGCAGGTTTTTTGGTCAGGGTACGGCCTAGCTATAACTGTTAAGATGATTATTCGAGGTGGAGTCGAGTTGGAGGGTAGGACTTGGAATAAAAAGCCACTAAATGCAATAATAATGATAAAATTTGTAACGATAACTGTGTCTTGGATGACATGTTGGTATGTTACTAAATCCCTTTGTCATTTACTAATTACTCAGAACGAGATAAAAATAAGAGCCTATCTTTTATCCTAACTAATGGCTCTTCAGCTTGTCCCATTCATACTTTAAAACCTCCCCAGAGGTAAGTTCTAACTATAAGTACGTTACACGTTGTACGCTGTCGAGGACTCGAGTACGAGAGAACACGCTCGTTGTATGCACTAATGATGTCGGCTTCGTATTGCTCGCTGTACAATATGAAGGTTAGTTAGAGTGTAACGCGATGTTGATTAAACTTCATGTGACCGTCTGCGCTCGTAGAGGGTGGAGAGGTGATCTTCGTATTCTCGTGTAGGTCGAATGTTTTACATAGTTTGAAATGAAAAGTTTGAGAAATGTAGACTCTAATGGGACTTTACAGAGCAACGCGCTACACAAAATAGTGAACTTCGTAACGATGTTATTTTGGAATTTCAATATTTATCTTAGCATTTTTATTATTTTATTTATCAAAGCATCTTTGTACTTTTTCGGTCTTATGTTTTTATCATTTACTTATTTTTGTTGTTTTTATGTATGTCCTCCTAAAGTAACTTCCGTCTTTTCCCTGACAACTTCTTCGAAAAGCATAAGTCTAAAATCAATATCACAACACTCTCCGGAGAGCGGAAACTGCGAAAGAATAAGAAAAAATTCCGTCTAGAAAACAAAGAGCAAAACTCAATACGTAATACCTACTGAGAGCCGAACGTGGGCGTGAAGCCTCCCACGCAAAAGGAAAACAGAACTCAAGGAAAAACTGAAAATGATTATTTTATAAAGGCATAACTACAAGTGTAGCGTTTGCCTTTGAAAACAGCATGCGCCATCTGTACACATACGTACACAAGTTGTCGCTCGCACACTTTGCTATAACGTTTCCTCCAGTGTGCACCGCGCACTGTGGACAAACATATTTTATTATTTGCTTTATAGTTGTTTGAAAGCCAATTTACGAGACCGAGGCGGCGACGCGGGAAAAGCAAAAACAACGTTTGAAAAGCTCCGTCTAAAGAAAATATCCTTTTCAAGATACCCATTAGGGGAACGACGAGAAAAACATCTTATAGCTATTATGGTACCGACTTCCTGTTCACTTTTATGTTTAAAAGCTTTTGATTAGCTCTGCGTACATGAAATTATTATTGCTTCCGGTTTTAAGGGAAATTGGATTTTAACTCTCGCGTGATTTGCTGTGGATGTACTATATATGGTCGCACCCTCTTTAATTAATATTCCCAACACAAGCATAAAGTTTCCTAAATATACAAATTTTCATTGCGCAATTTCATTAGAAAATTTTACGTAGATGCTAACAGCAAACAGTCTGAAAGTCATTCAAAAACCCGAGAAGAACTAAAAGTAAATCAATCAAGCAATGAATGCAAAGCACGTTAGACGCAACACTTAAAGAAAAATAATATTCATCGATCATTAATGTGCATTTATGGTCCGCTCGCTCGCTCAGCTCCCGCCACGCCCCGCACTTTTTATTTGAAATTACGTGAGAAGAAAACTGCGCTGCAGCATTTATCAAACGCTGTCAACACAACACGAGTTTTAAAGGAAATAAAAGCTCGTTCGTGCAATTTATTGAAAGCACCTTTTCTATATTTTCCTGTTGTTCTCTCCTAGAAAACTTCAAATATAATTTCTTCACCTGAAGTTCGCTTTAATATTTCAACTGAATGGAAAAATTCGACAGACAATTGGATTTTATTCGTAGCTTTGGTGCCAAAGGTTTATCGCCAGCTCGCTTTTCCACTACATCGATAATAAAGAAAGAAAAAAACTTCGGCTCAGTCAAAGCCTTATGTGGAGAAGTTGGGCGTTTCACCACGATCCCGCGCCGATATTTTATCTCGCGGGCTTTATAGCTGATCCGAGTTTGAGGCAGCTTTTTTGAGTATTGTTCTATTCTTTGTCTGATACAACCATTGGGTCTGATATAAGGATTTATTAACTTGAGGTAAATCACAAAGGTACGTCCTTAAATGCTTTGTATTTAGTTACAAAAATCAAATAGGGCGCCGTTTTTAAGCATAAAGGAAGTGAAAAGCAGAAAGGAAATATGATTATAAGGTAAGAAATGCCCTTTCTGATATAGACTGATTTTGTGTCACAACTAATGTGAAAATATAAATAAATTATCAAGCAGAATTTGTGTCCTGTAAAGCATACGAGGTCTTATATTTATTTTTCTACCAGTCGAAGCCATCTTTTTTCTTTGACCCAAAATTCCTAAAGAAGTGTAAGAAGTCGTACTGAATATCTTCACTGACGCAAAATTGGATATTCCCATTAGCGTAATACACAGACATCTTCAAAGGAGTAGTTTTGAGAAAAGCATACAAAGCCAAAGTTTTCTTATTCAGCTCCAGCATAGAACTCTTCAAACAAGTCTTCAGCATGCTTTGAGGACTCTGTGGGTTGTTTACTTAAAAATTGTAAGGCAATCCAATTATATCGATGTTTGGTTCTCAAAGGAACTGAGAGCAGCATAGCGGCGGGTTCCGCGCGGGTGCGCGCCGCACTTCGAGAGCTCGCCGGCGAACTAACAAGAAGCCCGACTTTTTATTTGCGTTACACTCTATTACGACGTGACTGCAAACTTCAGATGAATGGTACGCCAGAGTTTTTCGTTCCCTGTCAAAGGCAATGAAATGGATTCGCAAATAGACGCCCTGAATGTTAGCGTTCGAAGTATTTATGTTTATATAAAAGTCTCCGTGTATTCGGAGCACAGAGTAAAGTCGTAAAGAAGCGTCGCCCCAGATAGGAAGTACACATTCGTATTCGCGCTCGCTTCGTTCGGAATATATCTCTAGCAAAGTGTTGTACATATTTCTTATCTCGAAAGTTTCTTATTACAATACTTCCTTGAAAAATACTTTTCACTTAGCTTACGCAAACAACCACCTTAATATTATTTTTAAATCACAAAGATTATTTCGTTCATTTCAAGTTTATAATTGTGACTGCACACATTGAACATTAAGCTTCATTATTTAATATGACTTCTAACTCCTACATAACAATATAAACAAAATCTACAAGGTTATATAATGCGAAAAATACTCACCCAGTTTTGAAAAAGAAGCGCCGAGCGCCATTTTAATAAGGGTAGAACTTATAATTAACTAGCTGTTGCCCGTGACTTCGTCTGCGTACCATTGGTACTTTGGATAGCCTATTTTATTACATCGCGCCATATAATATTATAGGTGTGTGGGCCGCGTTCCTTGAGAAATTTTTACAAGGCAGATAAACAAGTATCTATACAAAAAAGTCACAGATAAACAAGTATCTATACAAAAAAGTCACAGACATAATTTATGTCTGTGAAAAAATTGCATTATTACAAGAAACAAACGTATGTGCAAAATTTCAGCTCAATCGAAAACCGGGAAATGAGTCAAAGGACCATGGGCGGGATCGTCCCCGCCCATCATCAAAAATGAAAGGTGGCTTAATTGATATATTTTGGCAAGATGATAATTTGTTACTATGGGGACGTTGCCCAAATGCATGGGGTTCTCATGGTATCTAATGTTTTTACAAATATTTCGTTTACGTATTATTGACGAGTAATTGTAAAATACCTACTCATTTATCTTTTCATTAGTGCAAAAGGGCGGTGCCATGCACGTAAAGATAAGCGGTTACAAAATACCCCGCCCCCGACTGTGCTCCTGCGCTTGCGACCTTATCTTTTTAGCAGACAGTCGGCAAAGTTAACACTGTGTTAAGTATCGGTTTTTACTTTGCGACTAAGACCTCTGCTTGTTTACTGGACTGATTGATAGCTTTTCGATTGACCCTGGCACGATAAAGGACATTGTGATAACTGGATTAGATACTGTGTATTACGAAACGGGACGGCGGTATATAATGTGCCCGAGACCTGTCTTGCGTTTTGCAAGAGGCGTTAATTGAAAATCAACCTGAACCGAACTGATTTGTCAAGATGCAATATTATGATAAATAATGCGTGGCTGGTTACTCGTATAGCGCGAATACAATCCAGACATGTAACATCACGCATATATTATTCGTATATACTTATTGATGGGAATATTAATAACAGACATGCTATTGCACACTATTACTGTAACTGCTTGACAGGCAGCCGCACTTTAGGAAATTGTGCTAATGACATATCATATTATATGGTACATGGGAATAGGTCCTAATACAGATTTTAATCTGCCACCGCAGCTGCTAAACAGTAGCACTGTAAGAATATGAAAGTTGACATATATTTTCCTGTCTCCAGGACTAGTTAGGAGACAGGGTTACTTGATCTGTGTAGACTTATGTAGACATCATATGTTATTTTGTACATCTGCTTTTGTGTATCATGAATCATGTGTGTATCATAATAAAGATTATTATTATTATTTTGTATAATTACTAATTAATCATGTTTTGTACTGTTATATAACCATAATGTTGTAATATTACTAAATAATCATATTTTGTACTGTAATATAACCATAATGTTAAAATAATTACAAGTGTAAAATAAAATATAGTTTAATTAATAATTACAAATTGAATTGTTATTGATATAATCCCATGGATTTATGTAAAAAAAGGATTTAAATCAAATAGTGGATACTTAAGGAACGTATTGGCATCAGTTCCATATGTGTTGGTGGGTGGGGACAGAGCACATACATTTTTGCCCATGGTCCTTTAACTTGCAATATTTGATTCTGACACCGGGAATAGTGAAACTATTTTGAATAAAATCTTGTAAAAGGAATAATATTTTGGTTATGGATCCCTAGTTGCCCGAGTTGCACTCTCTCCTATTATTTTTATTTATAATATTATACACAACCGAGTTAAAAATTAACCAAAACTCAAATTCTTAAGTTCGTAGATCAAATTTATTGTAGAGCAATGGTGGAGCAGTGGTAACGGCCCAGACTTACGTGTCGTAAGTTAGGTCATGAGTTCGAACCCAGGCAGGCACTTTGTGTAAATTATTTTCATCACCACTGTTCTAAAAAAGGTGAATGAAAACATCGTGAGGAAACCGGCATGTCCTAGAACCAAAGATTCAAAGACGTGTACCCGCACCAGGCCCGCGTGGTTGATTAAGGCCCATTCTCCCTCTCACAGAGAGGAGGCCTGTGTCCCAGCAGTGGGAACATTAAAAGGCTGATGATGATGATGAGACCAAAATGACAGCTACAAATGACCTTAGTTTTTTTAATGTTCAATCGCAATTGGCAAGGCTCAATCATAACTGGTTCATCCAATCGTTGTGACTCCTCAATAATTGGTTTAAATAAATGTTTCATGAATATAATCGTAATATATTTTATTAAAATAGTAAAAAAAAGAAACTCACAAAACAACCGAAAAAGTGTTCCGCACATCAGCGGCAGCACATTGTACACACTTTTCAATTTCATCTGACATTTCACTACAAGTCGAAAGGGATGACTTGCAAGGGCGTCGCCAGCCGATGGCCTAGGGGGGGGCAAGTTGATATGGAGAATGAGAAAAGTATGAATTGTAGGTAAAGTCGAGAGCACATGAAGCTTTTCACTTGTAGTACGAGCCTTGCATCTACAGCGATTGTAATAATATCGGTAGTTCTCGCCAAACTTCTTGGCCGTCCCGAAGTTGGCTGCAATGTCTGCGCAGTAGTAAATCATACAAAACAGTACCGATCCGTGCCTTGCGCATCGGAAAGCCAACTTCAGGGCGGCCCAGAAGTTTGGCGAGCACTATTCAGAGTACAACGTGTAAAGCTACTCACTAACGCAACTCTACCGTACACTTGTTAGAATTAATATTTGTTTCGGGATATTTACCATGTATATTTTGAATTTGATTGAGAGCTCGATATTCAAAATATACATACACAAAATATCAATCAAATTCAAAATATACATGGTAAATATCCCGAAACAAATATTAATTCTAATGATTGTGACCATGTCAGCTTAAAAACTTATATCTACCGTACACGTTGTGCACGGAAGAGCGATCAAAATTTTCAACGCTTTTCCGTGTCGGGAAATAAGGTTTTTGCCTATTTTTAACCGACTACCAAAAAGGAGGAGGTTCTATGTTCGACATTATGTATGTTTTTTTTTTTTTTTTTTTTTTTTTTTTTTTTATGTATGTTCACCGATATCTCCGTCAATTGTGGACCGATTTTGAAAATTCTTTTTTTGTTTGAAAGATTATATTCCGAAATTGGTCCCATTTTAATTTGGTGAAGATCTGATAAAGAACTTCGGATATATACAACAGAACTCTTCAATAAATAAAGGCAAATCTCTCGGGATTGCTACAAACGCATGTCTGTTTATTGTTTATACTATTTCATAACATAACATCACGCCAGTATGTTCGAAAGGGGTATGCAGATCTCTCATTTCACCGGTTATATTCATTTTTCATGTTATTCGGGTAATCTATTCTGTCGGTATAGGTACTTACTTAACTACTTCCCTATTAGGTAGGTACAACTAAAAAGAGAAAAATAAAAAGCTTTTTCACAAAAAAATACTACCGACTTCCAAATAAGAAAACTAGAAAGTGAAAAATAACTTTATTTTTGGAAGTCGGTGTCCATAACTTAAAAATTTGGTACATACCAAAGACACCGACTTCCTAAAATAAAGTTATTTTTCACTTTCTAGTTTTCTTATTTGGAAGTCGGTAGTATTTTTTTGTGAAAAAGCTTTTTATAGGATATCAACAACGGTTCGATCTGTTGGGTTTGGTTTATATATATTCATTCCAGTTTCGACGTACGGGAATGATCAATCAAGCAAGTCAAGTCAAAGACTTAGGACTGTGGTTGCTTTACATTTGGCAACTTTTTTAAAATCTCTAGGGGGGGGCAGCTGCCCCCCCCTGCCCCCCCTTGGCGACGCCCTTGATGACTTGATAAAACCAACAAGAAAAAAAGGGACAGCTAGTGTTTGTCACTTGCGTGTGAATGTAATCCAACATTATTCTGACCACCAATGTTTTTTCTTTTTCTAATCAGAATTAAAGAAAAAGAAATGTAAATTGAGGTGTAATGCGTACTTACATATGGTGCGAGATCCCTTCTGTTTTATGTACTTTGGTATCATAATTGGTACACTTTCTAAATACACATGATTGCATTTTTTTATTTTGTTTTTGTTTTAACAAAGCGTATCGCTCTTCGCCATGCGTGACATAGACTAAAGACTATACGTCCCAATTAGGACGTATTCGAGTCTTCTCAATGCGCGCGCTCATAACATATCTGACATCTAATGGATTTTCCTTTATAGAGGTTTGTCACTAATGATTACTGGCCAGATGCGACAAAAAATGTTGGATGTCATTAAAGTTTACTTTTCAATTATTTTTTTCGTTGCTCTAGATGGCTTTTCCATGCTTTTTAATCAAAAAAGGCCAGTAGGCTTTTTTGGTAGTTACCCGTAATCAAAAGGTTGCATTATTTTAGGAACGTTATCTGCAAAAAAATACAATTTCAGCTTTTCATAACGTAATACCTAAATATCACTCGATATTTCTGTTCTTTGAAAGAAAATGCGCAAAATATATCGTAAACTAAAATTCAGTCAAAATTAGGGTCGGCCGTAAGTTTAGATTCATCATTCATCATCATTTCAGCCAAAAGTCGTCCACTGCTGGACATAGGCCTCCCCCAGGCGTCGCCACAATGACCGATCCCGTGCGTCTCGCATCCAGCGCCTTCCCGCAACCTTAACATCCATCATCGGTCATCGGTCCACCCAGTGGGAGGCCTTCCAACATATCATCTTCCGGTTCGAGGTCGCCATTCCAGAACTTTTCGGCTCCATCGGCCATCCGTTCTGCGAGCAATATTATGTGCCCTGCCCACTGCCACTTAAGTTTGGCAATTCTTCTTAAGTTTAGCTTATATGATGTAAATAATGGTTAACTGCTGAAAATTAAGTAAGTATGTAATTTGAGGTACAATCACCAGGCGGGGTTTTGGAATCGACAGGCTGAGATTGTTTTTTATACATAAGAAACCCCGAAACTTTTCATCAGCCAAGAGGTGGTTCTTAGCATTTAAACCCAATGCAGATTCTATTGCAGTTTTGAATGTAATAAAACAAAAAACAAAAAAAAATCTAGGCATTTATTTCACAAAATTATATTATTTTCTAAGCAGCAACCATACAACGGTAATATAATTTCCATCTGAGAGCAAAACAGGGGAATTCAAATATAAAGTAGAGACGGCACTGCGAGGTTTTATAATGAGACAAGATGGCTGCCGCTAGTACTGACTGTTTCAAGTGCGTTTATTAGTTTGTCTGGTACATATATTTGTCCTAAAGAAAGTATGTTTAATGGTTTACCAATGATACTTAGTAACAATCAAATTCAATTCAGAAATTGGAGTCCTTATAATATCTTAATCTCTTAAGATTTCTTAATAGGAAGAGATAAGACCGAAATTTTCAGTTACACGTACTTGTTTCAAATTAAGTACCAACATATAATAATAAAATTTATTTGGCGTCATTTGTTAAAGTAATACATTTTTAAATGGGCAGAACATCCTACATAGATAGTCTACTTAAGGTTGCACTAGTCGATCATAATTCCATACAAACGTAGTCTGGCAATTACTCCACTGTTTGACGATTTACGTTCAAAATAAAAAATGATATCAATTTGTCTCATCATTATCTAGTCCTGTATCGAAACAAAAAAGTAAAAAATATAATTATTTGAAAGATATGAGCGTCGAAAGTTCCATATTTCAACACAAATTTTAACGTATCTTTGGGCGGCAATAAATACCATAAGAAGAAGGAAAATTGCAAAACAGACACCATACAGGGATAGATTTGTAGTTCAACAATGCAAATAATTTTATTGTAAAAATATATATTTATTCGTTTTTCATGATATCCAGACTCCCAAAGGTCAGTTTATAAAATTTCGCGCGCTCGTTTTCGTCCTCAATCATCATCCATTTCGCTACAAATTTGCAAAAATGCTTATTCGTACGCTAACTAGCATCTTACTGCTCATCACATCACATCTATCTCTTTCGCACGTGTTGTCGGATGAGATAGCATGCATTTTAACCCCGCGCACAAAATAGTTCGTGCCGTCGACTAGGGGAACCTTAAAACTTGATTATTGTAGCCTTCAAAAGTGATTTATTCACGTACCAATGATGGAATAACCTAATTTATCTAACGAGTAGATATAACGTAGGTATACCTAACAGTTATTTATCTACACAAAGTATAAGGTCAGTAGACCGCTGCCTACGCAAACATTATCTAAGTCTTGGTAACAGTTTACCGTTAATCCTTATTGACTACTATTACGACTTGCGTGGGCTGAAAAGCGAACGTCATACGACCATGCAATGTTGGATAAACCGTTAGAACTACCTATTTAGAATTTTGCGTCGGTTCTGACAGAATTCAAATCTAATAAAATGCAGAATTGATTGGTGTCCTTCCAATTGTTGGTAATTAATCGATCGCAAATCACGATAACTATAACACTCATTATAATCAACTCATCTGAAAGTCGTCCACTGTTGGACATAAGCTTCCCTCAAGCATCGCTAAATCGACCGATCCTATGCATCTCGCACCGAGTAGATTCACGCTACCTTTTTTATTTATTATTTATTATATACTTTATTGTACACCACTTAAATAATTACAGGACAAAACATTTATAAAGATAAGTGTACAATGGGCGGTCTTATCGCAAAGGAGAATCTCTTGCAGACAACCTTTGGATGGACTGAACGACAGGAGATAGACATAGGGCTGTCAGTGTACAAAAACTATCTTAAATAATATTACTTAGATATTACATAAAATACATGCATACAAATAAAATATTCACACTTCACACTAATATTATAAAGGCGAAAGTGTGTGAGTTTATGTTTGTTACTTCTTCACGCTCAAACGGCTGGACGGATCTGGATGAAATTTGGCACAGAGATAGATTGTAGCTTGGAATAGCACATAGCATACTTTTTATTTCGGTTATATGTTCCCTTGGGATCATTTTCGACATTCACGTGGGCGAAGCCGCTGGCAGAAGCTAGTATACTAATAAATATCAAATATAGAACAGAGAAAGGAGAAGAATAGTTACAGAGAAAGGAAACCTTCACCAGATCATAGGTCCACCTTTTGGGAGGTCTGCCAATTCATGGTATTGCAAAATCTATGTCGTCCTACAAAATACAACACGCAATGGTTAATTGATCATAAATTTATTAGGTAACCATTAACAACATATATTTATTTTTAACCTTCGGCGGAAAAAGAGGGGTATTATAAGTTTTACGTTTGTACCTGTGTGTTTGTGTATGTCTGTGGCATCATAGCTCCTAAACGTGTGAACCGATTTTCATTTCGTTTTTGGTTTCTTTGATATGTGACTTTATCGAGAGTGTTCTTGTCTATGTTTGATGAAAATCGTTACAGCCGTTCAAAAGTTATTATAGATACTAGTTTAGATTTTATTGAAATCTAAAAAACCCTGATATTGTCACTGACTTACTGATGATCATCAAAATTCTTAAGGGTACATCCTAGTCTTAGAAAACTGAAATTTGGAATGTAAGCTAGTATTAGTACACAAACAACGAAAAACAAAAACCTGGAACTCGGCATTTTACCCCCCAACCCCATAAACTAGGGGATGGAGTTTGTATGAGATGTCTGCATATTTTGATGCTAGAGGTATGAAAAATTATATGGGGTCTCCTTGATATTTGTGTTAACTATAACGACAACGAAATAGAAGAGGTAAAAGTAACTGTGTTTTTAGGTATACATATATTGACAACCATCTTAATTGGAAAGCACATAAAGAACAATAAGTAAAAAAATAAAAATGTCTGCCTATGCACTCTTCCAACTATAGAAAAAATAACAGAGATGCTTTACTGGTTGCCTATCATGGTCTAGTAGCTTCGATTCTACGATTCGGCATTATATTTTGGGGCAATTCTTCAGATTTATTCCGTTCTCATACCAACAACTAATACCACTGGTTTTTGTTACAACTCATTTTAATTTTCTATTTCGAACGGATACCACTCTTTATATAATTTAATTTAATGTGCGAAGGAATACATACAACTTGAATTTGGTACAGTCAGCTCAGTCAAATCTAATCAAATATATATATATTTTTTAAAACGGTGCCCCACACTAGGAATTTCTTCCTGTATCGTGGGTGCGTTTACAAACATATAAACTCACATACACTCACATACACAAACACCCAGAACCGAAACAACTATCTGCAGGTCATACAAATATTTGTTCCGTGCGGGAATCGAACCCGCGACACTTAGCGCAGCAGTCAATCGCTCAACCACTGCGCCAACCGTGCGCCCAAAAATAAAGGCAATATTAATTTTTGGCCATGAAACGCCCAAAAAGTTGCTTTTATTAAAAAAAATTCTTGTTTTATGTTTATTAATCGTAGTATTTGAAACAAGATGCAACATTTCTGCACAAAAGAAGTACCGAAAAGATAAAATGAAATAAGGTAAACTTGTGTAAATCACCCCCCCCCCCCCCCTACCATTGAAATTAGGGGATAGAAAAATTAACAAAATAGAAAAATATTGTCATAAGCAACTTAAAAAAAGAAGTGAAATCCCACCAAAAACATTTTCATGTAAAATATTGTAAAAGATGAGACGATACGGCTCGCAGTTTCTCACTATCAAAAAGTTACCAGATCTCATGTGAGCCAAGCTTCTAACTCTACAAGCCCTAACTACACAAACTCCACATACATATATCCACATATCCTCCACATATTTTGACTAAGGCGCTGTGTTTGACGATTGTGTAAAGGGAATATGTGTAGTAAGTGCGTTTGTGCATAACCACTGTCCCCACTGGGTGTGACCTAATATAGACATCCTGAAACATGCGTATAGCAAGTCTACAACTGGAAAATATACGTGAGTCGTGTGTCGTGCCATGCCAATGACGCACAATCTCATAAAACGAAACATTTCCGTTCGTGAGCTAAAGACTTGGGTCCGTTTGTTAGTATAAGGACAGATTCGCTTTAGGTCAGATTCGCTCCAATACACAATACGTATGCAGAAACACGTAATTTCACCGCAATTAGACACCTGTAATCAAACTGTAACATTTTCATTGCTATTATTCACAAGTGAGTTATAGAGTTTTTTTTATTGGTTGAGTTGCTTTGTTCTTAACTTTAAAAGTTTCGATACAAAAATGACCGTGCTCAATAGTACAAATAAATTAATGGAACTATTGCTTGCTCATTTCATGCAACTTCGTATTTAAATAGATAATTTCAACTTGTACGTGTTTAGTAAATAAAACTTTCACACAAATATAACTTTTGTTTTCTCTGTAATAAAGAAAACTTGAAATTCCCCATTTAGTACGTGGCTAAAACGCTATCCGTGAAAAGGCAAGAAAAATAAACCTCATTCTTTTAGTCGATGGCCGATCGCCATTGTTAGATGCGCGCGCATAGGAAAACTGATGAATTTTGCCCGTCATTGCGCAAAAATTTTGACAACTCGTTTTAACTGTTGAAATTACAGTTATTCTAGTATTATTTTCTCCACAAGTGTGTTGAAAAACGTCGTATGGTACACGTGTGTATATATCTCTTAAGACCCTCACTTAACGGCTCGGGTCTCAATGGCGCCACAGCGGTAATCACCAACATTACACACTTGTACCATAATGTACTGTTACACACGTCAATTTCAATTTTGTTTCCATTCAGTTAATTTCCCAGGTACCATAGGATATTCACTATTTAGCTATATACTGTTTCTATCAGCCAATTTCGGCATTACATAAATTTAAGATAATAACAAAAGAGTTTGTAAACTCTTCATAAAAATTATAACATAAAGAAATAGTAAATAAGTAAATCAAAGAAAAAAAAATGGTTGTTCCTCTAAAATTTTTCGATTTGCCAGTAATGGTAACTGGCCAATAGTGGCGGCAAAAGTAAAAATGCCATTAAAATTTTCCTTTTAATAGTTTTTTCTTCCGCATATTTAAATGGCTTTTCTACAAACTTTTTCATCAAAATACCAGTAGTTTTTTATTTAGTAAAAATCAATCTAAATAAAAAGGTTATATTTTATTTTATTCAAGAATGTTCACAGTCACCTCAGCAGAAAGTATTTTCAATTTCAGCATTTCCAACTATAATCTTACTTTAAAATAAATAACAAAGACAAATGACTGTCATCTTTTATAACAAACAGTTACCGTTGGGTAGCCATCGCTCACGTGCTAAGAGATAGACTTTCTTCACCACAGCGCAGCCTCATCTATCACTTAGTGTGCTTCCATCCCACGTATTAAATATCACGTAGCGTAGGTGGCTCCAGGGAAAAGTAATTAAAGAACCATTTCCGCACTTCCTTTGTTACTTAGTGATATTAATTTTTATCTTGTTGAAGCGGAGTTCTGATGGAAAATGTAACGTGCATTGTTTCTTTAATTATTTGCCTGCAACAGAAGATTATTAGAACTTACCTTTACTTATAAGTATATACCTTATTATCTATCTATAATATAGATACAGATATTTCTATAATAAAAATGCTAGTCTTATTGCAAGCTTTTATTTATTTCCACCTGTCACAGTGTCTGTAATCAAATCTTGCAAATTAAATGTGATCCATTTCCCAGTGCTCGCTTGAGCTGAAAATTTGAACACACTTTTGTTTCTCGTGATTATAAATATTAGTAATAAAAAAATATGCTTTTTCAAACATGTACACATAACATAATAATATTACTGCAAAGTATAAACTTTACCAAGGTAACAAACACACCCCAGAAATTAAATCATCTACAGCGACATGTAGCGGAAATAAAATATGCATTTTCTCTCCATTTTCAGAGACACATCGCAACCCTCTCCCGCCATTACAAGATTATTAACGGGGGAAATATCCTATAATGTGCACTGTCTCGTGCGTCTGTCGGCAGGTAAATCCAATTTGCCCCATGTCACCTCGGCACACAAAAAATGCCACAGAGGTATCTTGCCACCTCGACGTCGTCGCCGGTGTAAAGCCGCATCCGCACCGGACGTCCGATAAAAAATTGAAAAGTCACTTGATTTCATTTCTTTATACACCATTCATTCGTGCCACTCCCTGTTTCCTTTGCTGTTATATTTTTATTTTCCTTTAACTAAGCTTCTCCGATCTTTATTTTCTGCTTCATTTTAAACATTTTCTTTAGAAAACTCAGTTTTTAAGTCGTTTTGCATGAAGCTGTAAGCTTCTTGTGCCGCTCAAAAACTAAGTATTTCTTTATAAAAATATTTTTTTAAATTAAATGATGCTATTATGGGGAAGGAAGAGCTCAAGGATTTCCATGATTACAACTTCTGTAACTCGTAATTTCGAGACATCTATAACTACAACATTTAGCAGGTACACAAGAAGATTTCCAGATTTTGGTTGAACACCATTTTATAGCTAGTATTGTTTAATGTTGGAAGTATATTAGCCAGAAGTCTGGCTTTTTTTGCGTTTGATTTCAATAGGGTCGCCTCATAATACATACGCAATTAGGTGTACTGATCAGTTACATCTACACTTACGGGGAAATTTGTTGTGACGTTATGTTATGTTTTACCTTAATGTTTATTGAGTCAACCATATTCACGGAAAATTCTACTACGGACGCATGTATCACCCCCGGGGGTCACTCGTCCAATAATCCTGTTTTCCCCATACAGAACCAGCCTAATGACGTAATTCATAGTCTCCGGAGTATAGCTAACAGGGGCATCTATAAACCTGTTGTTGGCGCCCGAGTATTGAATAAGAAGTGACGCAAGACTCTGAGATTGAGTAAAGTGATACGTATCATACGATAGTTACTAGAATATATGCAATTTTAGCTCGTATTGATTTCCTTTATTTTTGGTACCCACTGAATTATAAAAACTGAAGATCTAGTTCAAGGCAGATACCTGAGTGGCCTTTTTGCAGCCAAAAAATCAGCGTGGTTATTACCACACAACAACGTGGCAATACTGGCAGTGTGTTCGACAGTTTTCCCATTGACAGCGATTGGGATGCATTTTTGACGCCCATGAGATCTTCCCTTCTCCCTGTTTATACCTTCTTGTAAATAATTGCTATATTGTTATTATTAATAGCTTGAATGTATTATGTTATTTATTAGTTCGTTTTACGTATACCATTAAGCTTGATCTCTCGTTTTTAGTTTGACAGATGTCTGATTATAGCAGGCCGTTTAAGACACAAAGTGAAGTTCTAGTTATTATGCTGATGACTCCATCTGATAGTGAATTCAGACTACAATACAAACACAGACGCAGCTAGTGAGCTCTACTCATTCGCTGGGCGCATTATGAAGGATGTTTGGAAACGCTTGGTGCGAATTGTTGGAATGGCAACCAGGTAAGGATAGTAATTTGCAATGCGTCTAGATGTCCGATGGTAATCGGGGGCCGGTGAAATGAGGATGTGGAGTTCTTGAGCACACTCACCGAAGTACAGTCTGTAGAAGACCGACAAACAGGCAACCTGTGTTCAACTTTCGATCTTTTTCTCGTTTTGATATGTGGCTCTTTATCACTAAGTACTTATATAGTTACTGAAACGTGATGAACAAACAGTGTGTAACTAATAAGCTAACATTTATAGCGAAAACACAAATATTTGCCAAAGAGCAACAAAATAGCCCAGAAATTAGAGCAATATTTAACGTTATCGACAGAGCGATGATGACGCAACCCTCCCGAAGAATAGGTTGCCTCATCTGATCCCCAGGGTGTCGTAGAGGGAACCTCGAGGGTACTACCGAATAACGGCTGTCTATTCACTGATAAAATACAACTGCGAAGATTTTTCTCTTTCAAGATTTTCAGGTTACTTGGCATTAAAACGACCTTTTTTAAAAGGGTTATAAAACGGTGTCAAAATAATAACCTTTTGTAGGGATTTCTTAATTTTTATTGTATTGTATAAAGTTTATGTACAAAGGCGAGCTGATTACAAAATAGAGTTTTCTATCAGCAAACCTTTAAGTGATAAAGAAAGAGAGAGTTTACCAAAGAGTGTATTAGGTAGTCAAGTATACAATTTTATAATAACACTAGCTGTTGCCCGCGACTTCGTCCGCGTCAAACTCGTAAAAAATATTTTTTTATTATTTTAGTTTCCCGCCGGAACTATGAATTTTATCGTGATCAAACGTAGCTAATGTTACTCGTTATTACATCAGCTATCTACCAGTGAAAGACCCGTCAAAATCGGTCCAGCCGTTTCGGAGATTACCCGGAACAAACAGACAGACAGACAAAAATCTTAAAAATTGCTTATTTGTTGTTAGTACCGTATATACTTTTACGTGCATTCAATAAAACGTTGTTATTTTGATATTACATACAGACACTTCAATTTTATTTATTAGTATGTATGTATGTATAGATAAATTAATTTTTACTTTCTGGTTCGAAAAAAGAAGAATCTGACTAGACTTCGGCAATACGGAAAGTGATAACTTAGAATGGAAGAATACTAATGTACATTTACAAGCCTCCCACGCTATTTCCAACCTCCGTAATTCCTAACAGCCAGAGTCAACAGAGGCGCCTGCCAAAATGCGCCAAGCCAATGAAGTCCTGGAGACACAGTTTAAATGGCTTATTTGTATCCCATAGTCCCGCAGTTAATTCATCAGAATAGGAGAGCGGAGGAATAAGAAAAATAATATAATTTCCACTTCTAATCTAAGTTCCATGGAGTTAAATATTAAATTCACATAATTTGAAACCCTCTCAAAGCTGCCACTCCTCTCCACTCACAATAATATTTGTACCAAAAACCGTTTGAATATTACAAGTTTTACACCGACATGACACTGGGGGAAACTTGGGCATAAGTTACAAACCTTCACTAACTTTCACACAGATAAATCATCTCTTGTAATATAGTAATTAATCAAGGTAGGGTTACAAATTCCATTAATATGCCCCTGGAAAATTATATTTGGCTGTAAAATATATCTGTGGCTTGATGCCACCTAATTTTTATCCGATTTCAAAAAAACGAGTAGTCTGTATATTGTATGTTTGTTCAGCGTTAACCGATTTTGATGATTATTTTTTTGTTTGAAAGAATGTTATCCCACTTCGGGATATGCATTTAAATGTTATGAGCCGGTGAAAAAAAAGGAGAAACATCAACTCTCATCAAAATACTCATCAGTATTTTTATTTTACTCAGAAGTCGTTTGTATTGTTTTGTAACAAAAATACTATTTTCAGGCACCTTATTTCATATTAATTGGTTGGACAATTTATGTAATACACTCTTCATACTAACTTTTAGATTAGAAGATGAATTCCACAAACTTTGAGTAGTTTTATAGTCGAAATTCTTAGTGCTCAACTTCATTGTAGAAGAAACTCTTTTACGTTGCATGCTTCCAGACCCAGCGTGCAGCGGTTGAATCTGTGCATTTGTCTGTCAGCCAATGAAAGTATTAATTTAAAATGTTCTATTCTGAATAAGCAGAATTTGTGGCTTTGACAATCAGCCGGTGAAATCTTAAATCATCGTCATAAAGTTGTCCAGTGCCGAACACGATGCTTTTATAATCTTGGCAGACCATATTGGTCATGTTTGGCAAACTATTGGTTTTGGCAAGCCACGGTGGTGATGTTTGGCAAACCATTGAGTAATGTTTGGCAGACCATTGGCTGTGTGTTATGAAAGAGTATACCTAATGGCCATTCATAATCACATTGACGTAATCATAGTCACCTATTAGGAAAGCAAGTGTATACCATTTGATAAGGTAAAACATAAATTATATATTCTTTATTATACACAAAACATACATTTACGAAATGTCACACTCATTGGAGAGGATATGTACAAACAAACGCCGATGCATGAATGAATTTTCTTTCTCCTAGGTAATCTTAGAGGAGCAAGGATGTTCGCAGGGTAACTGGCAGCAGCTGGATGAGAGCTGCCGAGAATCAAGATGAATGGCGAGCGATTTGAAATACTTATATCCAACAGTGGATTGCCAGCATTGGAGCTGTATTCTGACGATAATGGCACTTTTGAGTGATAGGGAGAAATCAAACTATCTGAACCGATCAAAAGCTGTAACTCAACCGGTAATTTTTTACAGTGAAAAATTAAGGTACCTGTGGTTCTTAAATAAAGGTAGTCAGCACTTTAATGTTTACGTCTATTCATTATTAGATCGCAACACTGAAATGAAATCACAGCCTCTATGTTTGTTTCCCCACCCACACCGTATAAAATATATCCAGGCTACCTATAGACCTTCGTCTGGGAGAGCTGTCTGAAATTAATCAGAAAGCGTTACAGGAAGTCGGTCTCGATCAAAGGGCACTAACGAACAAAGGAAGCGGCCGGGCGTACATACATGTCGCAGCGGCATTGTTACTGCTCACAGCCAACTGATATTCAATAAGAAATGGAAACTATGTTTGTGGGTATGAATGAGATGTAGAGGGCGAAACTTGCGAGACGTGTAATTGACATGTTTATTATGTAGGTATTTTGTAGATTATTATTTGGCTAACTGAATAGAGCATCAAGCTTGAGCTTGCAGCAATTAAATAACTACGGAATCTGTGAAAGTTTAGGTGTATTTTTTGCGTTTTCTAAACTAATATTATAAAGTGATAAAATTCTAAATTACTGTTTAAGTTTGTAAAACGAAGTTTGGCAGAACTTATTCGAAAGTTACATTACTGCCACTGTCATTAGCTTCTTGACCTGTAAAAATCCACGTTTCCTGAGGGATGAGCCATGTTGATAAACTGATTGTAAAAAATGATTAAAAAAAAGGAAAGGAAAGCAACGGAATGTGTTTATGTGAGCTGGCGGAAGTCAGTAATTTTGTTCCACGTGTTATTTTTACAAGCATGTTATGTGCATGTAATATGCATTGTTTATATGTATGTATGTAAGTGTGTTTGCGATTCAAATCTTGCAACTGAATTTTAAAGCAGTTATCTTCCACCGATTAAGATGAAATTTTGCATACACGTTTAGTTTGGATGACAATGCATGGTTAGCTAAGTGATGTCGTTCTAACACTTCAACTCACTATTCAATTCACTAAATCCAAAATGGTGGACGGCCCAAAATGGCGGACTAGTTATTTTTTGTGCACTGCCATGATATGGGTATCAAAGAAGATTGTTGAGACGAATACGAAAAAAGCTTTTTTATAAAAGATTTTTAATGAATAATTTAACTTGCAATTTACCTATGTACGTATGTTCGGGTCAAATGTTGCAACTAAATTTTAAAGCAATTTTCCACAACCGATTAAGATGACATTTGGCATACACGATTGATTTGGGTGACAATGACGATAAGCTATAAACCTTTTTAAAAAAAAAGATTTTTTTATTGGAAAAACATATTTAAGTATTTGTCAATTGAGTTATCAGATTAACATCTATTGCTTAAGAAAAATAAGCTAGTAAATATTACAGCAAATTCCTCTCATTCACTTAGTACGATCACACTTCTTCCAGCAACTTACTCACCTAATTCTACATACAAACGGCTTGTATTATTCATACTCCGTGGAGACTACATTCTCATCTGTAACTCACAAGCGCGTATCATATTCCAATATATCAGAGTGGCGCGGCATTATGATCACATACGTTATTCGCGGGATCACGCACCTGCTCACAAAATGTCAGCCTTATTCCTCCCACAGAAAATATACTTAACGCAAACTACCGCGTTTCGGGTTTGTTTTGTACCTGCATTATTAATGCCCATTATCTATTCCCAAATCGGAGTGCGGCCTAATTCGCTGTGCTATTAATAAATCATGCTATAAAAGCTTTGTTTCACGAATTTGTTTTAAAGTTGGTACTTCTGTTTTGTTGTACTATGATTGTAATACTAAATAGATTTCATCTCACGAGATGTAATTTCCCTGTTTTTTATCTTTTTTTGACTTTCAACTAAAAGTGCTTTGTAATCATATGTGGCTTCGTATTTATAAAGCTAATAAAAGACCCCCAAACACTCTCGCTGTACACCTACGGCCTACGCGACGCTCGCCACAATTTCAAACAAAAATATTTACTGAAGCCCGTGTCAAACATACGCGTACGAAAAAAGGTAATTACAAAATAATATAAAAGCCTTCGTCAAAACAAACAAAGGCGCAAAGCGAAAAATATTTGAATTTGAATTCTATCATTCGATATTTAAATCCAGCAGCGGCGGTGCGGTCGGGGCGGGCGGCGAGAAGTTTCCTCGGGCGAGGGCGGGAGAGCGGGGCGCGGGCGGGTGTACGGGGGCGGGCGGGATGCGGGGGCCGGGTAATTAGGCGGCCCGGCGGAGGCTGTATTGATCGGCGCGTCTCCTAGCAACGCGCGAGATGGCAGCACAGCCTGCCCTCGCAACGGGAACAAGTTTTTTGTTCGAGCTCGCTCTAGGTGAGACCGTTTTGATGTAATCTCCGCGGAGATGATTCAATTCGATTCAGCTCTGTACGCATTCGGCGGAGATTATGGCGCTATTAGTCTCGTTGTAGGGGTTTTTACGCTGATTCACCATAATGATGGGAAATCTGGCTTAATTTTATATTAGACCTTTGTTCAAGGTGTTGCTTGGAGGGGAAAGTATGAATGTTCACTCTATGTTGTATGTCATTTTAAGCACAAGAATTAAGGTTTAAATAGTCATGGCCGCATTGCCGATGAGCCAACATCACACACACAACAACAGCGGCATGTACATAATTAAGATCACAGTAACAATAAACAACGATGATCCTCAGCGAGGGCTCGCAGGCACGTCTGCTGAAGGCTCTCATACTGTGCAGAACTTATTAAGTTCCGCTAAGACTTGGGACAGGCGATGGCGAACCACTTCTAACTTTACCACAACCACGGAACAGTGGTTGTGTCGGAGTAACTATTAATTTGTGTGGTGAAAATTGTCACTAAGGGGGCGTTTTCCGAAAGGGTCTTCCAGGAACAATCCGCAGGGAATATAAGACACGTGTGAGGAATCGTATCAGAAAGCGGAATATTTCCACGAGTACCTCTCGTCTAAGAATAGATTATCAACAAAGTTGTTGAATATGAAGATGGATGAATATGCCAAAGCCATTTATTTGCATTAAATGCGGTATAAAAGATGGTATAAATAATTTATTAGCACAATGACACATTTCGCCATAAATTGACATGCAAATATTAAGATATGAGTTAAGGTGCTCACAATAAGGGTATTTAACCTGTTAAGTTTAATAAACCCTTCAAAACACTTAATTTATATACTAAAGTAGACTATGAAATTATATGGTTAACAACACATAAAATATAAAACAAACAATATTATAAAAGGTAGTAGGTAGGAATTACAACAACTAATAACAAAATAATCTACAATGCATTCCTGTAATGATAAGATTGACATGGAGATTATTTTAGAAATTCGTTTATAGAATAAAAGCTGTGAGATATGAGCCACTTTTTTAAAACTACACACAATTTTCTGTAAGGGAGATCGATTATAAAAGGAAGGTATAGAATTATAAATAACAGGTGCCATGTAGACACAACTACGACTAAATAATTCGATTCTGGGTACAGGTAATTCTAATACATACTGTGTAACTTTCCGTTTATTATTGTTATTTTTAGTATTAAAAGTGAATAATTAGTTTTTTACAAACTAAGCGATGAAGATTCAACATGTTGTTTCTATGTAATAATCTGTAACTATCTCACTAACAACTTACGGATTAATAAGATCTGTAATAAAGATTAGTACTTATGTTTTACTTTTTTGCTGTAACCTAACAATCATCAACTTCATTATTCACAAGGACGGCTGAGATGTTTCTCATCGACCGGAGATAATTGTTTACTCTTCGTAATAACATTTATTGGGGGTAGCAAGAGGGACAAAAAACAAAGAGATTTTACGCACCATTATTTTTTATTGGGCAGAAACTTCAACTGCTGTAGATAGTTACATATCTGGTATGCAATAATTGCTTGCGTTTCAAGGAAACACATCCACGAGTATGTTTTGATTGAGAATCATTTCCGAGTCAATCACAGAAACAACCGAGCCGAATAGACGGTATCCATGAGGATGTAAACAGGATAAAAAAGATTATTTTATTCTGAGTCACAACACAACGGATCTATTTCCGAGTCCGAATAGAACATCGCAGAAGTGGGGACGTGAGCCACGAATATTATTCGCTACATCGGATCCATAGAATTTTTACATAAAATTCCAGAACTCTTTCGACATTTATCCATTCGATCTCCGATAGGTAGCGAATATTTGAGCCAGCGTAGAGCACAAAGGCATTTTGAGATATTACATAATGTAGCATATTTTACAGATACCTCCATCTAGCAAAATGTAATAATGTGCAGTTGTAGAATACGACGCCAGAGGGCGCTGCGGACGCGTGTTTATGAGCAAAGTACGCTCCACATTTCTCAGACACGTTTGAAATTGTTAGATGTAATAGAAAACGACGGCTTTCTAGTTTGAAAAACGTGCACTTTTCCTACGCTTTGCTGGAGATTCTTTTATTATTATTATTCTAAGAAATAAATTGAAGTGGCCGGGAGAGGAAAGTAAGGATTCTTAGAAATAATATGTTCTTGCATCTATGCATTTCAAAGACTTTTTTAACATACGGCACTACGAATATTAAAAAGTCAATCATAAAAATTGTAATTGACAGACATCGTAACACATATAAAAGCTCTGAATATGATTCTTTTTGGCTCGATTCCTATGTTAGCCATATGTTATTTGGGATTTTCCTTCAAAAATTTCTCAGCAGCAGTCTGAAGTCTGGATTCCTGCTCAGTTGTTATAATAAGCTCGTCCTCTATTTACAACATTATCATCATCATCAGCCTTTTTGGTTTAGTCTAGGAATAAACACTTCTTCAGTTTCTGGTATAAAAATCAAATATTATCATAAAATAAACAAAATTTCACTATCAGAGTCAGAGAGAGAGAAATATCAGAGGAGCCTTTTTTAGAGTTCCGAAGTCGGTAAGGAACCCTCATAGTTTTGCTCTGTCCGTCTGTCCATCCACAGCTTAGCTCGGAGACTCTTAGTACTAGAAATCATGTTTTTTTTTTTCTTGTTCCTTCTATACATAAAGTGCGGGTGTTTTGTTTTTTTCTCATCTATCCCATGGTGTGGGGTATAGTTGGATAGGCCATTCAAAAATATTACGAGTCTGAAAAATCATTTTTCGATTAAGAGATCCGTTTGCGTAAAATTAAACTTTAAATAACAAATTTTTGTTAGAGTCAAGTGTCGTCGTCGTCCTCTACCAGCATAATGGTTGCTTGTGGCTATGTGAAAAAAATCACGGCAGTAGTATATATAACTAAATTAAAAGGAAAACTACCACAGCTTAGTAGGCTTTACAAGTTTACGAGTAATAGTCGAACAACTTATAAAATGTACTTGGAACAGTACAAATGCCATTGCAAAATTACTTAGATAACTGTAACAACAAAAAACCCTCTTTATTATTATGCAATTACGGAACCCTATTACTGCGCGTGGCCCGACACGCACTTGGCCGATTTTTTAAGAATTCATCTACATATTCCTTATTGAAAAATTGTTTATTTTTTGACTAGCAACTGAATAAATGTTTTTTTTTTGAGCTACAAAATTTAGTACAAGATATTGTAATATGAATTATGAATGAATACATATGAAAGTTTAAGTCATTATTTAATTATAGTGATAGCTGTTTGAAATAAATAATTCACCATTCCTTAAATTGGATTTTATTTAATATACTCCTAATCAAAGTGTTCATACATTAAAAAAATTGTCATTTGTAGAATCAGTCAATTGTAGAATCGGTAATTTGTAGAATCAGTCAAATTTAGAATCGGTTTTATAAGCAAGTGTACAATGGGCGGTCTTATCACAAAGGCCAAATCCACCACGCGTACCCATTGCGGGTTGGTGGATGTCGCATGTCTTCGAGTTTTTGGTTCTAGGGCCGGTATCCTCAGGATGTTTTCCTTCACCGATTTGAGAGCAGTGGTGATGAAATAATTTATACAAAGTAAAGCGCCTGCCTGGATTCGAACCCACGACCTACACTTGTAAGTCGCGGCCGTTACCACTGGGCCATCACTGCTCTATTCACAAGATAATTGCCGAAATGCGGGTGTACCTACACATTTGCACGAAAAACTTAATTCAGACTTAGTTGCTAAGACACGAGGTTAAACTGAAAGTTTGTCATACAATATTGTCAATTTTACCTCGTGTTAGCAATAAGTTAGGGCGCACGGTTGGCGCAGTGGTTGAGCGATTGACTGCTGCGCTGCGTGTCGCGGGTTCGATTCCCGCACGGAACAAATATTTCTATGACCTACAGATAGTTGTTCCGGCTCTGGGGGTTTGTGTATGTGAGATTATATGTTTGTAAACGCACCCACGATACAGGAAGAAATTCCAAGTGTGGGGCAAAGTTTCTTTTTTTATTTATTTTTTCCTTCAAGTGGGCTTTAGGGTAACTTATGTGTACAGTCTAAAACTGTACATATATTTGCTGACGCAGTGCCATGCACCATACGTGCGTCACTTCAATATTATAAAAACACATGTAACACAATAAATATCGACGAGTGCGATAACTGCTGCGCGGAGACTAACATTAGAAAAAGGAATCGTCAACAGAATTACTTGAAAACATAAAAATACCCAACAAACCTAACGGGAAATTAGTGATCTTTTCTCTTCGTGTTTCAACCTCAACAACAACAACTCTGCAAGTTTACGAACCGTACATTATGCGTGATGTTTTATTACGTTTCATGATTATAAATCCAATCGGTATACCAGAGAGCTTATCACATAAATCCTTACAAAGTATTTCCACCACCAATCGCTCACAGAATTTTCCTACCACGACACGCGCTACTCAGATTAAACATACGAACACATACATATTATAAATATGCATAGACAGGTGAAGCTTTGATATAAAGGAGGCGCTTGATTAAAAAAGTTAGATTACCTGAGGAAACCACACCACGACTGCCAGTAAAAAATGAAACATCCAACAGAAATGAAGGATATTATGTAGCAGAGTTCCACATATTATATGAAGCGTTTCTACCTACATTTTCTCGGATTTATTCAAATATTCAACGAGTCCGGGACGAAAAATAAATGGTCTTTATAATTCTTTATTGCATCTCATTTACATCTGAATGCCCACTGAGCATACTTTAGATAATTGGACCCGAATTACTTTAACGACACATTAACCCGAGCACCCTTTGTTAAGGGACCCTAATTCTACAATAATATCTTTAGAGACTTGAGAATGAGATATGCAAGTTCGTTTCAACAATTCGCTGACGCAAGTTTCATAATCTCGTTAAAGCCTACGCTTCGTAGACAGCGCTACGAATGGCTACGAACCCTCCTAACTTCGTAGCTCGTAGCATTGCTACGGATTGCTACGACAATGTACCAAAACTTGCAATTTCGTCAACAAGCGAATGTTAAAACAATTGCAGTCTCGGTCCCGCTCGCGCTTGTTTGCTAAAATACTTGAATATATTTATTCGTGATACAATATCTGGAGCGCTACGTCGCATTTTAAATCACTAGGGACGTAAGCTAACTTTCTGTAATAATGTACTTGTGCTGGCTTTTACTGGATTTGCATATTGTATTTTTGCTACACGGTAGAATTGAAACTTGTTTATACGGATAATCGGATAAGTATAAAACGAAATTGTCGATCTTAGGTAATCTTAGAATATAAACTTGGACTGCTACACGAACAAACTGTGGATAGTAATGGCCAGAATTACCACGTTCGTACGGATTCAATGGCCCATCTACCTGAAATGGTAATAATTGAGACGCTTTCGATGCAAACGGCGTAGTCAGAGTCTACGCCGTAGCACGATGCTACGAGGCGCAGCCTGGGTCTACGAGAACGCTACGAAACCGAGGTTAAAATGTTTTCTCAAAAAATAATGCGGAAATGATTCAAGAGCACCCACAAAAATATCATAATAACGTTTGCGTATCTAAGAAAAGCACCCGAATAAAGAAGAATATCTTACATAACATTAAATTCGTGCGCAAACCCGCTCGTCATCACGGGGCGCGATGCCGGGACATGTCCCCGGCAGATTTATAACCCCGTCCCGAGGGCCTGGGTCCCGGAGTCCCCGATAACGGTAAGACAAGCTCGGGGGACCGCGCTGCGTCACGGATCACAAAAAATACCCCTTTCACTCAAAGTGGCATGTTTGTACTATTTATTACGTTTGAATCACGCACATCATTCACGCTTTTATAAAGATTAGAGTCCCGAGTGATCCCGACTACCCTTGAGTCCTCGTGTTAAATATTTATCTAAATGTCAGCCGTTCTGTAGGTGTTAGCCATTCTCGTTCCATTTTCGTTGCTAAAGGTTTCCGAATAGATTACGATTTGTTTAGAACAATGGCATTATTATAAGGGTCCGTTTCATTGTCTAAAATAGAAATCCGGCAAATACTGGTTCCTTTATTTATTTTTATCTTACTCATGAAGGTACTAAGTTTTAGGCACAAAAATCATTTAAAATATTAGATCAACTGGAAATATGTTTAATCTCAAAGAATGCGCAATGCAAAACTTAAAAAATAAAATACTACCTACTTCCAAAAATATAGTTATTTTTCACTTTGTAGTTTTTTTTATTAAAGTCGGTAGTGTATTTTTTGATAAAAGGTTTTTATATTTCACTTGTTTGTTGTACCTTAGGTAGGTACAACTAAAAAGTGAAAACTAAAAAAATTTTTTTGATATTTTGAATTAACTTTTTTTATTTACAACTTTATAGTTACCATTTTTTTTTATTAGGTACATTTAAACATAGAAGTATTATATATTTTTGAAATCATCTCTTAAAACCCTTTATTTTGATACTCTACACGATAAGCCAGTAACAAAAAAAAATTGGGCCCCCACAATATGGCGCCTAAAATCCGCCACTTTTCTATTTTCCAATTTTAATGTAGTCAGTGACACTCGCAGGGTTAACACGAATCGATTGACGTAAGAATCTTCAAAATCGGCCTAAGCGTTTGGTCTCTAGAACGATTCATAGGAACAAACATACATACATAGACTCATAAACACATTGCCCTCCTCCGACTGCCGAGGCGGGTAAAAAATAGGCAAGTTGTTTAGTAAGGTACCAATAATGCCAGAATAGATTACCCGATAAACTTGAACATAACCGGTGAAATGAGAGTGTACCAAGGTGAACTGTACACATCTGCGTACCCCTTTAGAGCGTACCGTCGTGATGTTATGTTATGAAATGGTATAAAGAATGAATCGAGATTTGCCGTTATTTATTGAAGAGTTCTGTTGTATTTCTTCAAAGATTTTCATCAGAACTTCATCAAATTAAAATAGGACCAATTTCGGAACATACTCTTTCAAACAAAAAAAAGAATTTTCAAAATCGGTCCATAATCGATGGAGATATAGGTGAACACAAACAAAAAGAATCCTGAAGACGAACATAGAACCTCCTCCTTTTTGGAAATTCGGTTAATAATACGTGAGACAAAGATATGTACTTCAGTTTTTATGAAATCAAAGCAGTCTTATTTCTCCTCTTATATATAGGCACAGATAATATAATACTAGCATAATATAGGTATGTATGTCAAGACAATAAACATGAGCCATAAAACTGTGCGCTAAATCTGTAGAAGCCGGAGCGGCAGAGTGCGGGTATAACCTATGATACATACATCCTTTGTCTAGTGTAGCTAACGGTAATGTTTCACAAGTTCGTTCTAGTTGGAAATGTGTCCTTAGGTTTTCTTTTGTGGTCCTTACCTTTCCGAAGTGTTAAAACATCTTTTACAATGCATGTCCTCGAAAAGAGCGTTTTCCAACCAGCCAAACTGTGCGGAAAGTGTCACTTTTTTCACTAGTGCTTTTTACTTTTCTGTTTTTTTTTTAATTTTTAACTCCAACGTCATTCATATAAGAATGATAATCTGTACTTAACTAATTTTTTTAACTTTTCTCAAATAATAAAAACTCTATGCGAGGTTAAGGTAAAATAAAACTAATACTTCATTAAAGGCGTTTTTAATTACTCTACATTTAGATTTAGATCAATTAATTATTAATAGTACTTTAGTATATTTTACTCGTGCCTTTTTGCGTTACGACGTGACAGCTATTTGCACATGCGCAGTAGATATGCCCGAGAAACTTTTAGTTAATCTGTGGTTATGCTGAGCGCGCTTGAATAAGCCCGTCATTTTATTAATTTTTGTTTGGTTCAGATATATTTTTTTGTTTCCTCGCACAGTGCATAGTAAAATGTTGTATGATACACGTACGTAAGATGATTTCAAATCACCTACCTTCCGCACTTGTAGCATAAATAACTATTCTGGCTGTGACTATGTTCTTTTTTCACCTAGATACCTATTTTTTGCAGTGTTCGTGGAAACCAGGCTACGCTTATTTTGTCCTTTTCCATCGCCCTCACTGAATTTGAAAGTTTAGCAAACCTTGTTTATTTTATATATTTACTAGCTTCTGCCTGCGCCTTCGCCTGCGTTAATTATTCATGTAAACCTTACTCTTGAATCACTCTATCTATTAAAAAAAACCGCATCAAAATCCGTTGCGTAGTTTTAAAGATCTAAGCATACATAGGGACAGACAGACAGCGGGAAGCTTCTTTGTTTTATACTATGTAGTGATTTTGATCCAGCAGTAAGCTCCTTAGAATAATTTTAAAACGCTGCCGACGTACGATACAAACGTAGTCTGGCTTAAGGTCTATCCACACATATCAGGGGCGTGCCCGGGACGTGACAGGGCCGGGTCCCGTCAGGGGAGCCCCTGACGGGACCCGGCTCTGTCACGTCCCGGGCACGGCCCTGATATGTGTGGATAGACCTTTATACTCCACTGTTTGACGATGTACGTTCAAAATAAAAACATTATATCAATTTGTCTCATCATTATTTAGCATTATAAGCAAAAAAGTAAAAATAAAATTACTTGAAAGTTAT
The DNA here is from genome assembly GCA_945859665.1 of Anorthoa munda. Taxonomy (NCBI): domain Eukaryota; kingdom Metazoa; phylum Arthropoda; class Insecta; order Lepidoptera; family Noctuidae; genus Anorthoa; species Anorthoa munda. The sequence goes on along the minus strand of OX243897.1, from coordinate 40,261,742 downwards.
GAGCTTCGAAAGTTCAATATTTCAACACTAATTTTAACGCTTCTTTGGGCGCAAATAAGTACCATAAGAAGAAGGAAAATTGAAAAACAGCCACCATACAGGGATAGATTAGTAGTTCAACAATGCAAATAATTTTATTTTGAACAGATACATTCAGTCGCTTTTTCATGATATCCAGACTCCCAAAGGTCTGTTTATAAAATTTCGCGCGCTCGTTTTCGTTCTAAATCATCATCCATTTCGCTACAAATTTGCAAAAGTCTGTATTCAATTCAATTCAATTCATTTATTTGTTCTCTCTTTACAATAATAGGTTATCTTAAAATAACAATGTTTTTGGCTAACGCTATATTCCACCATTGTAAGAGACTGGTGCCTGAAGTAGGTTTTTAAAAAAGCCTGTGTTACAGGTCTCTCACTGTATTCGTACGCGAACTAGCTTCTTACTGCTCATAACAGCATCAAATCTGTTCCGCACGTGTTGTCGGTTGATATAGCATGCATTTTAACCCTGCGCACAAAATAATTCGTGTGTACCCTTAATTCAAAAAATCAAAAACCCGACTGCACAGCATGATTTTCTTCATGTTTACATCTTTTTAGATCGCTTCTTAAGCAGTCAGGTTTTATGATTTTTTGAATTAACTTTTTTATTTTAACTTTTTAGTGAGCATTATTTTTTTCGAATAAGGTACATTTAAATAATTCCTTTATTTTAATAATCAAAACGATGGATTTGGAAATAAAAATATTGGGCCCCCACAACCCAATATGGCCCAAAATCCGCCATTTTGATGTTTTGCAATTTTAATGTAGCCAGTGACACTCGCAAATCGATTGAATCATTAAAATCGGCCAACAAGTCGCGTTGGTATCTAGAACGCCCCATAGGAACATAAATACAAACATACATAGACTGATAAACACATTACCCCCCATACGGTAGTCGGGTAAAAAAGCACACTAATTTTATCTGTTGACCAATTTTAACTCCAATGAATCAACTTTAGCATGTCAACTGATTTACTGAATAGACATGATCAGGCTTCCAAGGCCCTTGAATTAGTCATTGTGCTAGTTTTCTATGTCACCCCGGTAGCCGCTGAACTTTGGGGTCACGTAATCAGTTGCCAAAGATCTTCAAGGTTAAACACTAAGTTCACCAAGTTACAAACGACACCTAATTCAAAACACAGTTTTATCTTCTCAGTTTAAACAAATGTTATAAAAGTTGTTCCTCTACTAATTTCTTCGTGGTTCCAAATAGATCACGAACAAGGTTAAATTACCGACATAGAATTACTTAGGTATACTCATTGGGAATTCCAAAGAATTGTTGAAATAGGTATATTTTAAATTCATATCTAGTCTAGCTCCAAACAGCTACCTAAAAACTACAATACAATTACAATTTGGGCTTTTGGGGCAACAAAAAATATATTATCTTTCTGCTTTAAAACCCAGCCACGCTAATAAAAACGTGTTAAAAATAAATCAAGCCACGTGACCCTCAAGACATTTCACCATATAAGTACCGTCGTAAAAGCATAAAGAAAAAACATATTTCCTTTATTCTTGAACAAAAGTTGGCTGGTAGATTATGTTCTCCCCCATAAATCTCCGGTCTCGACGGTAAAGAGTATAACGGTATAAGGTGCAAGAGAAAATATTCAATCAAGTTTATGGTATCAATTCTTTGGAGGCAGCGGGCGGTACTTTATCTCGACGACCGGCGTTCTCGGGCGATCTCGGACAATCTCGGCGTAGTCGGTGATCTTGGCGCTCGGTGATCTCGGCTGTTTCGGACGACGGTTTCAGGGCTCATTTGGCTCACTGTAATGGCGAAGGGCTCCGCCGACATCATGAGATAGCAAAGACGTAATTTCTACGAATAAACTTTGATGCTTTGAATACTGCTTGTTTTAAAATTGTGGAGTTACGTTACGTTGAGACGGTTTGTGTTTTATAATTCTTAAGGCTTTTGAGCCGGTTGTTAAAAGTAAAAAACGTAACACGATGGGTCAACAATTTTAATGTGTGAAGAAACAAGACCTTACTTAAGAGCATAAAAACGATTATCTTTCATAAAATCCTCAAAAATCTGTTCATTACAGATAAAACCAATGCGAAGAATTTCTGAACCGACTAAGAAAGGATTTCTTTGGTCATCTTCCTTTTTAGTTCAAATGCATCTTATTCTTAAATCTATTCAGTAAATCTAGAAATAATACTAACTTATTTACATATTAAATGCAGGTATAGAATGTAGATCGCCACTAAAACTGATCGAGTTGCCAATTTAAAATACACAATCCAATATCAATGTACCCTATATAGTACGTAACAGAGCTCAGGCTAAGTGCCAACTCTCACAGAATTAACCTCCCCTACAAAGGCCAGCTCAAAGCTCACATTCGCTGCATTCTTCAAATTATTCGCCCATCGCGCCGGAGAGCGGAGATTCACACTCCAACAGACAAAGAGCGCCCTCGAGAGTCGAGAGAATTCGATAATGTATCACAACTACCAACATACGTAGATGTAAGTAGTCACAAATAAGGAAGCAGTGCCATCGGATTTAAAAAAGAAAATCGAAAACGTCGAATCGAAAAAGCAAATCTAAAGGTTTGAAAGATAAAGGAAGCTGTGAACAACGCCCAATCAGCGCTCGAACGTACAGAGATTATTCCCGAACACGCTCGTAATACCAGCCATCAAAGCTTCATGAACGTTTATAACTACAGAATAAATATAGCACACCTAGACAGCCGGCAACGCTCAGTACACAAGATTATTGATTTTCCATCCCGGGAATAGCCGGGAGCTGGCCATGCAATATAAATATTGCGAACATCCCTATTCAAATATTAACTGAGTATAACGCATGTGTGGACTATGTACTAGCTAGCTACCTCGCGGTCCGACTGTAGGTAACCATTGGCAACCGCCGGCGGGAGCTTGCACCAGCTCTGCCCGGGCCGAGCCCCATATACAACCAATTACAGCTATAAACCAGTTAGAAATACGGTCCATAATCGCTTGTTAAACGGTGCAGCCCGCGTTTGTAGGTGAATTGCATCTCTCTGCCACCTGATTCTCGGTCTCGTCCCAGGAGGGGGCCGGGGCCCGGACTCAACCACAGCATGGTGGAACCAGTGCTTCAATATTAATTTTAAATAAAAATATTTTTTTATCATTACTGCCCAGCTAACAAACCATTAAAAAATTTCCTCCTTAGAATAGTGGACATCGGTAGCAGACAACTTAGAAATTCAAATACGGTATTCCACATTACGTTAGCAGTTAACAAAGGGCTCGCATACTACACATAAGCATATATTACGCATGTTATACATGTATTTAAATAACAATTATGTACATTTACATCATTTATTCATTAGTGACATAATGTCCAGGTGCATATGCTACATACAAAATCATGTTGCGAAGAAAGGCACTTTCTAAATGTCAAAAGTCTGAGCCTGACCACAATATCTGACTTTAAAAAAAGCTATTTAAAATGTGATTGCAGTTGTTGCACTACATTTGGGCGGTCTGTGACGGCCGCCATGACGTTTGAACAGCCCTCGTCGCTCTGTACGCCCCAAATAAGTATATTCGGTGTGCATATGACATGTTGACGAGTAATTACATCGAAAGTAGACACCTAACGTACATACACGTACACCGTACAGTGCAGATACGCACAGATACATGTATCAAAGGGATTCAATATTGGATTCGTTAATTAATGCTACCTTTGTGATAGGCATTCCGCATTCGACAGGCGGACACAGACAGACAGGGGGACGGACGGACACTAATTAAGGGATTTCGAAAATGGTTTCGTTTTGTCTGGGGCCAGACGGCTTTGATATGTCCGTAATGAACAATTTGATGCTTGTATACAGAGTTGCGCATAGATGCAACCATGTCGAATATTGAATAGCTAGAATTTCACAAATGGTTTGCATCCCCTCTGTTTATTAATAAAACAAGTCTGGAGAGGAACTTCACAGTGGAGTTTAACAGAGATAGATCTGTGTGTGCTGTGGATAAATTAGAATATTGCAATTTTGATCAATCAGCTTTTGGTTCGAAGCGTCACAGGCATTCTTTGCTTTGATTACACGAATGCTTTTCACAATTAACTCTTGCAAAATGAACTGATTGCTATTTGTTGCCGGTTGTTTAAGAACAATATGCGAGTAAGAACAGAATAGTATAGAATCTTATCCATAGATGATTCCAGATGAGCCTCATCTAGGTTACTAATATAGCCCGAAGAATTGCCAAACTTAAGTGGCAGTGGATAGGGCACATTGCTCGCAGAACGGATGGCCGATGGGGCAGAAAAGTTCTGGAGTGGCGACAGCGAACCGGCAGACGTTCCGTTGATTGCTCCCACCAGGTGGACCGATGACCTGGTGAAGGTTACGGAGATCCGCTGTATGCGGGACGCACGAGACCGGTCAATGTGGCGACGCTTGGGAGAGGCCTATGTCCAGCAGTGGACGTCTTTCGGCTGATATGATGAGATGATTTCAGAAGCGAAGTAAAAGACAAAAAGATATATATATATATATATAATTAGATATCAGAATGGTGATGAAAATATTTCTTCCTCCAAAATGTAGTCATCCTTGACTGCCTTTAAGATGAAGGAGAGACTACTTTTAGGGTATGTCTACATCCGGTATTGGACTGTTACGACAGTAACCGGGTTAATTTCCAGATTCACTAAAATGTTTGCAAATAAATCACTTTACAGACCATCTTGTCAACACAAACAGTTACTATTAATAATAGTGTTTTTTACCCCCAGCGTTACTTACGCATTTTACAGCCTTTTGGACCGGTATCAAAATGCACAATAATTTATCAAACCCGTGGCTCATAGGCATCGCTATGTTTTACGAGCTACTATATTTCATGGGACATGACACATGGCACGCCGGCTACATAACGGATGACTTGTGGCGGCTCGGGACAACCAACTATCGTAATATCACACTAGTGCGGAAAACTACGTCGATTATAATGGAGTTATTAAATTGTGGCGTAATGCTTTGTTTTCCGAATTTTATTAGTTAGTTTTTCCGCTTTACAGATTCTTCTTTGCTGCAAGATTGTGATAAGCATTAACCTATATATAACTTTAGAAAATCGTGTTCATTCGGTAAATCAGTAGTCACCGGAATTGGGCTGAAACATCATTACACTTTTGCGCGGTACTAACTTATGAGTTTATACCTACAAACAACATTAATAAATCTTAAGTTCAGCAGATATCTTTTGATGATCCCAATCTCTTGCAGTACTCTGACATGTTATTTTACCCAAAAACAAAACACAACTCAACAAAAGACAGTAAAATACATAACAAAAAAACACGCCTGTATCACCTGTGCTTAAAGTACACCAACATTTCGTCAGATCCATAAAAAGTAGTACAACAATTTTAAAATATAATAACATGCACCATCCACAGTAAAATAAAGCTCGCGTCAGACATGACACGGGAGGAGGTGGCTAGCTCGCAACTCGCAGCCCGGGCGGGGGTGTTGCAGGGCCGGGGGGGCTGGATATTCTATCGAACTACCACCTATAACATCCAGCTATATACTCGGACATGTTGAAATCCTGGAACCGGAGAGCCATGTAATTATTATAGAGGTAAATTGTAGCTAGCGTGTACCTACCTACCCTACCTCTATACCTACGTATAATGTAGGCACCAATTTCTGGTGGGAGTAATAATTATTATCAGCGAATTCAATTATTGGCTATCTACCTACATTACGGTTGCCCTTTGTGGGGCGTGATTTACCCAATTGGACGTGAACAGTAATTATCGACATGTTAATGCTTGATGAGCGATTTTGGCATAGCAGAAGTTTGTAGATACCAAAGTACCAAAGACAAAGACGACCATCTCCTAATCGCTTATCATCTCGAAGACCAAAGGAACAATTATCTTGTCCCGAACAAAGATTACCTACGTCTGGACTTCCGCTGCAACTGTGTAACGGCGACTGGATAATGCCATAACCTAACACCCTATCAACTGAATGAAGACGTCTCTGAGACGTTGGTCACAAGATTGCATGAATCTTGTGGCCAACGTCTCAAACAGGATGGGAAGCGCACTCAAACTGTCCTCTAGACTTGGTTCAAATCACTTGTTTTGGTTGATTCTCATGCTATTCTGAATGCTGAAATATAAAAGATACATGAAGATGATTGTTAGTCGTATCATAATATTTTGGAAATGGGAACAAATTATTTATTTATTAAATTAAAACTTCATGTCCACAAACGTACAAAGCGGACATAATTCCTGCATTTTCTACCAGTCGACCTTTGAGTGATGCAGAGACAAATAATTGTAGGTGCAATATTTTGAGTTAAGCAAATCACGTTTATTTAAATGCCCAATTTTACATATACCTAAACTATAAATACAATATATACTCTAAGAATAAAGTAAATACACAAAAATATACTTAAACAATTAGTAGTAAAAGATAAATAATTGGAATACATTAGCGCTGTGGCGATACTACCTGAATTATAATAAAAATACATTTACTGCAGACTAATTAGGTACTTGTCCATAGTTGTTATTAACAAAGGTCTTAAACCTATGTTAGTCAACTTATTGTAATAGTGTCATCTCATCACGTGAAGCTGGATGACTCTCCCCAGCACCTCAGAGTCTGGCCTCTCAGAAAACATCCTTAGGATTCCGTTGTCGCTCCCCCGAATCCGACGAAATTATGATTGACTTTAATATTTATGAATAATAATAAAATAAATAATAAAAGTATTTTGTTAACCTCAATTGTACAAGAAAACACTTAAATAAAAACGGAGAATACTTTTTGATGTTTTTACAGGATGTAAAGTTTGTAGAGTTCTATAAAAGGTCACTGAGGGTTTTCATTTCTTTTTCACACCATCTGCTCGACAATGTAAAGTATTACCTATTAAGGGAGGTAAATTCTGTGGGTAAAGTTGTATGAATGTATGAAGTCAAGTGATTTAAATTTGGAACATCAAATTCGCGTTAAAACTCGTGGCAAACTCTAAGTAAAAAAATCCCATATGGCATTGTAAAGAGGTTTGTTCAATAATCGAGCTGTGGTGGCCAGCAGCAGCAAGAAGAACTCAAAAATAATAATAATGTGAGCTTTCAAAGAATTTGAAACAAAAGACCCAGAAGACAGAAGAGAAGAAAGAGTGTTTAGTAATAACAAACAAATTTTTTAACAAAGAAATTAAACCGACTTCCAAAACAAAACACTACAAAGTGAAAAATTACTTTCTTTTCGGAAGTCAGTCAGTCAGTCATCTTTGGCACCTACCTATATTTTTTCGTTATTGACACCGACTTCCGAAAAGAAAGTATTTTTCGCTTTGAAGTGTTTTGTTTTGGAAGTCGTTTATTTTTTACCCGACTGCCGAAGGAGGGTAATGTGTTTATCAGTCTATGTATGTATGTAAGTATGTATGTATGTATGTATGTATGTATGTATGTATGTATGTATGTATGTATGTATGTATGTATGTATGTATGTTTGTTCCTATGTGGCGTTCCAGAGACCTAACGCGTTGGCCGATTTTGATGATTCATACGTCAATCGATTCATCTTAACCTTGCGAGTGTCATAGGCTACATTAAAATTGGAAAATAGGAAAATGGCGGCTTTTGGGCGCCATATTGTGGGGGGCCAATTTTATTTTTTCTTCCAAACCCATCGTGTGGGGTATCAAAATAAAGGATTTCAAGAGGTGATTTCAAAAATATATATCACTTATATATTTAAATGTACCTAATTCGAAAAAAATGTTAACAAAAAAGTTATAAATAAAAAAATTAATTAAAAAAATCAAAATACCCGACTGCTTAAAAAGCGAACTAAAAAGACGTAAACAAGAAGAAAATCATGCTGTGCAGTCGGAGGATACATCTGGTTTTGGTCAGCCAGCTCGCGAATATGTATCCTCCGACTGCATAGCATGATTTTCTTCTTGTTTACGTCTTTTTAGTTCGCTTTTTAAGCAGTCGGGTATTTTGATTTTTTTAATTAATTTTTTTTTATTAAAAAGTTTTGTATTTCTCTCTTTTTACCTTATATACCTGATAAGAATTCCAACAAGCCTAAACACGACTGGGTTAATTGTTTTATTTCAGAGTTCCGGTGCCTACCTTCTGGCTTCATCACCAGATCAGTTCGATGGTACCATTTACATGAAAACCACTTATTTACGTTTGCTTCATCACATTAATTTAACTATTGAAAATATCTCATACTCAAAAGAAACTACCATTGAGAAGTTCCAGTGGCCATCTATGGACCAGTTCCACTTCACCAAATCATACCTTCTGAATGCAAATGCTTGGCATGTTGATGAAAGTACCAAAATCATATAGCGATATATGCCTTTAAAACTTGAGGAGTTCCCTCGATTTCCATGGGATCCCCTCATCAGATCCTAACTTGGTGACAATGGGACCACCTCGAGACGATACCCTTTCAAACAAAAAAAGAGTTTTCAAAATCGGTCCATAATTGAGTACATAAGCGGTGAAAACTCATAAAAAAGTTCCCTAAAGACGAACATAGAACCTCCACCTTTTTGGAAAGTCGGTTAAAAATGTTACTCTGCTGAACTAATGTATCCAACATCAATATTAACTTTTGATTTATATTATTTACAAAATAAATACTTAATTTATGGCGCCCTAGCTTTTTATTGTCTCGCAGAAGGTGTGAAAAGTAGAGTATGCTCCTCTGGGACAAAGCCTGTCTTCGTCTTGGGCAGCTTGAACCCCTCGCTTTACTCAGGACTCTCCATAGGGGTTCAATATCTAAAATTGCATAATCTACTATTAAAACAGATTAGATTTTGCAAACATTTTGCATAGGTTTGTTTTAGAAAGATTACGAATTGTAAATTCAATCTATATATATATATATATATAAAAGAGAAAGTATGTATGTATGTGTTTTATAGAATCCGAAACAACTGGACCGATTTAAAAAATTCTTTCACCGTTGGGAAACTACACTGTCCCGGGAGACATAGGCTATTTGTTATTATATTTTTTATCCCTGTATTCCCACGGGAACGGGAACTACGCGGGTGAAACCGCGAGGCGTCCGCTAGTAATAAGATAAAATTTGGCAAGATCGTGCAACAGTAACAAATATGTAAAATGTAGTGTTCATGTAAATGAGCCTCATGCTGGATTGTTGGCCACTCGCCGAGGAAAACAATTGTCTGCTCCCGACACTTTGTGTTTTAAACCGCACAAAATGTTATAAATAAAACAGAATTACCAGCTCTACACTTTAAAATATTGTAGCGAAAGTGTTATTCGGATCTACTTGTAATGTTGTCTGAAATAATGTGAATATTTTAGAGTCAAAATTCAAAACACTCGTATTCAAGCGCCCCTGGTCCAATCTAGGAATAGACTACTACCCGTGTGTGGGTATATTTTGACCCCTACAAAAATATCCTCAAATATTTTTACAGCATACATTTGCAATTTTACATCTACGCAGTCCGTCTGCAGTTTTGATAGAGACGCATAATTTTCGGTTTTTATTGAAGAAAAGACAACAACATCAGTACAACGACCTAACTACGCACTATTCACGAACATAATTAGGTGCCTATCATCCCAGGCAAGCGGTACTGCACGCCGGACAACAATGCCTCGCAATTTCCTGGACTCCAAACATAATTACAAGTAGTACAACGGAGTTGCGTCAGCGGAACATGTTTGTGAGCGAGCCATTCACAGGAATGAGGTCAAACCCTCCACTCACGTAATCCCGTCGGAAGCTGCGTCCATCATATCTTGTCGCCCATATTGAGGACCAGAGCCCCGCGCGTTCGCCTCAATAAATAGCCAATGAGATTCACGATGATTCATCGAAATCACATTGCGTCAGCTCTCTACCTAATAAGATTTTTATCGAAGCAGAAGTATGTCATTCCACAAAGTGAAATGTATGTTACGGAACAAGAATGTCTCCTAAAAGCTTTTACTTAACGCTATAAATTAAAATGTTCGCACAAAGCTCTCCTAGCACAAGATACGGCGACGAGCGCAGCAAACGAGCGCGGCGTTAGAACAACAAAGCTCCGTATGTAACGTCGCTGAAAGTGGCATTAAAGGAAATAATTAAAAACCTTGTTAGTCTTAGCTGCGAGCAATAAGAGAGCGGAGAGAGCTGCCAAAGGAACGCCGAGCGAACAAAATAAAGCACAACGCCGGGGCTCGGGCGGGCGGGATGGCGCTGTGAAACCTGTATAAATGCAGCACATTTCCAGGCGTCTACCTCTTTATTGCCTGCCCGAGCCGCGCGAGACAAAAGAACTAAAACTGCGCCTCGGGAATATTAATAAGAATTTATCTCACTCCGCCGTAAGTATCTGCAGCCCGCCTTCATTTTAAAATTCATAAAGCTGCGACGCACGTTCCACAAAGAGAATGTTAGGTACGAAAACGATTTCGTTTTAAATGCAATTTACTTATTCATCGCTAAGTAATCCTGACCCGCAAAGAAATGTTTAAGCTCGTACTGAGCAAACAGAGTTTTATGGGTAGAGAAAGTTTGCACGCCCTCGCTCCCTGGACGTGGCGGGGCTACCGGCGAGCCGGGCGACGGGTGCTGCGGCCCCCGGGGCTACGCGCCCCACATTACGATGCTGCGTCGCTGCTACTTGTAATGCGAGATCGTGCCGCCAACTTATTTGGATAATCATAGGATCCACACATTTTGAACTCGTAACACAAACCTATATTTTTGCGCTTCCTCGTTCTATACTTTACCGCATTCGAAATTATAGCACTTCTTTATCACTTTTTTCTAACCGTTATAAACATTTTTAGGAATCCATGTTTTGGAGGGTTTTTAAAAACAATACTATACAAGTCAAGGGACCTATTAAAAACATCTCCACTCGACCAGTCATTTGCACTAAGCTTTGCAAAGGTCCAGAGACCACATACAGTCAGGGCCCCTGCATAAAACAAGAACGCCAAAAGTATCTACTAATTTAAATAATTCACGCTTCGTAAGTGAAATGTGAATTCAGATGAAAATAATGCAGACGAGCGGCCGACGCGAGGCGCGACGTGAACGCACCCGATTTGTAATGGTGGCGTCACGCGGTCTGCCAAGATGGCGGCCACGCTCCCTGGAAATGTTCCACTATAATTTGCGGGATCTCCCGCTTTCTACTCCGTACAAGTTCCACGGATCGCTTTCGGAAAGTACACGTTATTCATGAACAACTAATACCTACATTTTCGTAACGCCTCTTTTTTAATTGGGTCTAAAATTGACGTAAATTCTTAGGTAGCGTTGTACAACATTGAAGTAACATAAAACCATTAATAAGCCTCTTACGCTATCCGTCTAAGTCAACATCGGTGTTCTCGGAGATGCGGCGGGGTGGTGGCTGGAGGGGACTCGGGGCGCGTTGCCAGGCAACGCACGGGGGCGCGGACCCGAATTTTATCGATTCGGTACAGACAGCAGCCGGGTGAGCTTTCGCCTACACTAACACGATTCATCGCCCGTGTTTGCAGATCTCAGAGGTTTATAAGAGCTTTGACATTTGGAAACACATACGCTGTTTGGATGTCTCTCGATCCATACGGGCTGAACTTAGTCCCGCATAAACCGCAAATTACTGCTGTACGTGCTTTTTGAGATAAAAGCGTTTAGAGTCGATATGAACATAACGATATTATTAGGAGCATTTATATCCATATCGAGAATTCGAATCACATTGGTAGATAAGAACTTTTCTGGGTAGTTCACGTCAAGTAGGTACTTAGGTGTTTTTACACGAATCTCTAACAGTCACTAAGACCTTTCTTTTCCAAGATTTCTGAGTGTCGTTAAGGAAAAATCTTATTATTACTAAGACCCTTTTGGGTACCTACCTATGCGTAAGTGTTGATCTTTCAATACTGTAATGACAGTGATGTCTATCTATACTAATGGTACCTAATTAGATCCAACATCTTAAGTTTTTACATCACTTTTATATCCCCATATCCCATTTAAATTTAACTAAGCTTTTTACCAAAACCAAAGTTGAGAACCAAAGTTACCGACATAGCCCGAAGAATTGCCAAACTTAAGTGGCAGTGGGCAGGGCACATTGCTCGCAGAACGGATGGCCGTTGGGGCCGAAAAGTTCTGGAATGGCGACCGCGAACCGGAAGACGATATGTTGGAAGGCCTCCCACTAGGTGGACCGATGACCTGGTTAAGGTTGCGGGAAGGCGCTGGATGCGAGACGCACGGGATCGGTCAATGTGGCGACGCCTGGGGGAGGCCTATGTCCAGCAGTGGACGTCTTTCGGCTGAAATGATGATGATGATGATGAAGCTTTTTAACCAGGATGAAAACTGTTTTAAGGCACGTAGGTATGTTGTTTTTAGGGTTCCGTACCACAAAAGGAAAAAACGGAACCTTATAGAATCACTTTGTTGTCCGTCTGTCTGTCAAGACCCATTATCTCGGGAACCCGTGGTGGTTGGAGTTGAAATTAATATCGCATACTCAAGTTTGCAAAACCTTGCAGCTGTGAAAAAACCGGCCAAGTGCGAGTCGGACTCACGCACGAAGGGAGGGAGTCGGACTCATCACGTTTGTTGTATGGGAGCCCCACTTAAATATTTATTTTATTCTGTTTTTAGTATTTGTTGTTATAGCGGCAACAGAAATACATCACCTGTGAAAATTTCAACTGTCTAGCTATCGCGGTTCATGAGACACAGCCTGGTGACAGACAGACAGACAGACGGACCGTGGAGTCTCAGTAATAGGGTCCCGTTTTTACCCTTTGGGTACGGAACCCTAAAAATCAAACTTCTAGATCAACGCAATGAAGAGTCCGAGTTAATGACGCATATTTTACACTCGCAAGGGAATCAAAATCTACAGGGTACTTCCCGTTGACCTAGAATCTTGAAATTTGGTAAAAAGCAATGTCTTATAGCACAAGTACAGGAAAATCCGAAAACCGTAAATTTGTACCTACATAAAAAAATGATAATTAACTTATTTGCATTTGACAAAATTACTGCGACTTATGTCATTGTATGGGGCCTATAGTTTTCAACGGCAAAGTTAATTTTGTCCCTCAATTCTGTTTATCCTAACGTTAGAGCAATGTTCGGTGCCCTCATAGTTTATGTAATGTTATTTAATTATTTTGGTGAATGTAGCAGTTTGTACGAAACTCTAAATGCGCGAGTCCGACTTGCACTTGGCCAGTATTTTTATTTTAACGGTACCAAATACCTATGTATTCTTCTCTGTATGAAAAGAGGCATTTGCCCTGCCACAGGTAGATAAATTGCGTTAAGAAGACCAATACTTAGATAGATACCCTTAAATTAATACCGAAAGAAAGAAAATTTGTTGCGGGTAAATTTGTTGTTCCTAGATTCAATAATTATTACGGGGACAGAACTTTAAAAAAACGTATTCCATACCTACTTACTTATTCAACGTATTCAACAGTTTGCCCGCAGACATTGCCAAAGAAACAAAAAATAATTTATTTAAGCGTAAATTATTAAAGCACTACCTGAATTGTTTGCATTAAGTACCTACTTACTTACCTACGATATACGTTTGATCCCGCAGCGCAGTCAAACTGTATGTGCAGTTTTGCGGGAGTGTGCGTAGCTTATAAGTCTACTCTGTATTTTTAATAAAAAAAATAAAAGAAACAAAAAAAAAAAAAAAAATAGTTATTGATAGTTACTCTATCTACTCATGGCTATGGTTCATATATCTGCTCCAGAGTGGTAACAGTAGCTATGCAGGTACGGAGCAATAAATTAAAACAATGATTAAGCAATAAGTTATTTCCATTTTATCATACAAACGACGTGGATAACGGCACAATCCATTTCACCCCAAACAACAATTTGGCAAAAATGGGAGCAGTAGTTACTTCGCAACGAAAACACGTCTCCCGAAGCGATTTTTGAGTAGGGATAAAAAGGAAAGTGGGGTCGCAAAGGGTTCTCCACACGAGATATGAACTAGTGCACCCTTCTCGCCACCACCCCTATCAATTGTTACCAGTTGCGCATATTTTTACCCGCAGAAACAACCCGATGGGAGCAGTGAGACCGCACCGCGTTTTGCGTTAAATCACACGAGAATATTCTCTTTCTTTAGTTATGTATCTCTTGCAGCTTATTTGAATAAATATTTATTAGTTATACGGTTGCACATGATGGCACTTATCTTGAATTGTAGCAGTTTTGCTAAGATAACTTTGGCTATGTTTACACATTATACCATTCCACAAAAGCGAGTACGAAATGTGTTAGATTTATGTAAGCTTTGCCTAATGGTGCGAATGATAGCATCGGATGCACTAACTGTTATACCTTTATAAGTACCTAGCCGAAGCCCTGTCCGGTTGGCACCTTAAAATTGTAATGTTATCATCATCAATTTGAAGTTGCTCATTGATATTTAGATAAAGAACAATATAGCAACCTATCCGGATCGATGCGATATATATTTCATAAGTCACTTGCTTCAGATGGCCACTTGTGCAGTCACTGGACTTGTCATCTTATGTGTGACAAATACCCTGGCGACCTGTCTGCGTTATACAAAGAATAGGCGAATATTATTCTAGGTTAGACTAAATATATTCATAAGTTCAAACACATTTTATGTGAGAGTTTGGGAAGGAAATAAGTTGTCGGCCCGGATTTGAAACTCTTCGAACTGAGAACATGACGAGTTACACGAACTCTTCAAAATGCTACATTCGACGTAATCTTAGTGATGAAATTCTCAAAACTTTAACAATACTCCAAAAGTTTGTACCAAGAAACATTGAGCAAGATTCTTTGATAAGCTTAGCAAGGAGTGAGGCCCGCTTACAGAAACAATAAACGAACAATTCTCACTCCAGACGGAGGGATTCGCCAAATCTAGAATAAAATTAAGTTAAAAAAAATATAATGTAGGTAACCCAGCAGGCAAACAACAATCAAAAGCAAACGAGGCCGAGAGAATACGAGAAAAAAAAACAGTTTTTCCAGTCGACTTCCGTAGGCGGCATTCACAAAAAGTATCGCGGGGTCCGATTAACACAGTATCCTTGAAGATGTCGCTCGCAAAAAGGGGCATAAGGGGACAAAAGGCCCTGAAACATTTCTCATTGAGGCGAAGGGCGGCGAGGGTCGTAGGGTGCTCCCCCTCCCTCCGACTACCCGCGCGACACCCGCCACGTAGCAGTCTCCAGCCACGGTGTCCATAATTTATGCTTTCGAGCGGACCACGAAAAATAAATGAGCACCAGTAACAAGAGGAAATGGAAAAGTAACTTACGTCTTTGTGAAGAACTGTTTGTGCCCATGTTTTTTGTATCAGACAACTGATTTTAGCATTTTATGGTTGATTTTCGCCCTTTCGCAGATATTTTCTGTGGGATATCTCGTGGGTGTGAAATTTATTTTACTTAGGTAGCTTTGAACGAATGTCAACCTGCTGTATAAAATTGAATTTGAAATATCATCATACCTATTTATATTCTATCAATTTAGGGACCTAGGTCTATCTACTTAATGAGCCCTTTGTGCGTCGGAAAAAAAGTAGAAGTAAATAGTAGTATTGTATTGAAGTAGTAGTAGTATTACATTGAAAGAGTATTTTGGTTTAACTTTACCTTGATCGCGTGTCATTTCATCATATAATGTACTTAGTATCACTTAATTTTGTTGAAACTATTTGAGACATGGATACCTTTGTTTATTTCAAAGACAACGCTAGTTTTAAGAAATGCCAGCTTCCATAATCGTTTAGAAAACTAATTTATTTATATTTATTTATATATGCTTTATTGTAGGTACACCAAGTTAAAACACAGAAAAGGGAACTAATTTTAATCTTAGAGCTACTGCTTCTCCCAATTCTCTTCAACACAAGCAAATAACATTTGATTTTCACCAAATCAGACTAATTTACTATTTTATTAATTAAATCTTTACAGCAAAGCAGAACCAAAACTGTATACTTGTTCTGCGATTTTTGCGGCCTCTCGCTGGAACGCCAATACAGATCTGCTCCGACTTCCGGTACCTGGGGTCGCTTGTCCAGGGGGATAGCAAGATAGACCGAGGTGTAACGCACCGGATCAACTCAAGATGGACTCAACAGGTCACTGGCACAACTTGCGACCCATGGATGCACCTCAAGTTAAAGGGGACAATCTACAAGTCCGTGATTAGACCTGTCATACTGTATGGATCAGAATGCTGGGCTGTGAAAATGATGGATGAAAAGAGACTGCATGTAGCAGAGATGAGAATGTTGAGATGGATGTGCGGAGTGACGAGAATGGGTAAAGTAAGAAATGAGTATATTAGGGGAAGTTTGAACGAGCGCCAGTGACAGAAAAGTTGAAAGGAAACCGTTTGTTCTGGTATGGTCATGTGATGAGGAGGGATGAAACGTATGTTACTAAAAGAGTTATGAATATAAATGTGGATGGATGGACAAGGAGAGGAAGGACAAAGAAAATATGGTTGGACTGTGTGAGGAGTGATATGAAAGAAAAAAAAGGGAGTCAGTGATAGCGTGACGGGGGACAGGACGGTATGGAAGAAGAAAACGTAATGCGCCGACCCCAAGTGACAAGGGCAGGAAGATCATGATTAAATCTTTGCAAGTTTAGAATTTGGTCATAACTTATTATTATTAATCGAATCTTGGATTAGGGATGGATAGAAACAAAAGGTCAAAATTTAAGTCACGTATTTTTTTATTAAAAAATAAGAAAAATTTATGGGATGAAATAATTAGCATTAGTTCCTTACGTAAAGTTAAGGCACAAACAAGCTTTGTGTTACGTACAAAATAACAGCTTTTTACAATCACAATCACTCAATCGTTACTTACATTACTATGTCTTAAACATTAATATGTATTTGCCCATTTTAAAACATTAAGGCAACAAGACAATTTTATGAATATTAAAGTAACATTAAGCCATCATTCCCCAAAGGGGTATACGCAGACGTGTATCCTGCATTGCGTTAGATAAGTGATAATATAACTTATAAGTTACAATGCCCTTAGTCAACAGGGATGATGTCCAAAAATATGTTTTTGTCCGTCAGGTGGAATAAAATATATTGGACACGTCACGTAAACAAAAAATTACGACGATACAATGCGTTGAAATTTCGTGTGACGTCACGCTTTGGTACTCTTTTTACTCAGAAGTGACGTCACAAGCCCCCACTACTGCAGCCTAATTACGTAAATGAATTCGGCAAGGCGAAGGATTTGATCCCATCAATCGACCAATCACATAGACGGAAATCCACATCGAATCTTTCATCTCGCACGTGATTGGTCGACTGATGGGATCAAAGTATGCTGTGGCGCAATTAGGCTGCTGAACTTTGATGCGCTTTATCGTTGTCAATATTTAAGCAAACTACAAGTGTTCAATATATTTTGATAATCACTGACGGACCAAATAGAATTATTACTTTTTTACCCAGGAATCATTACTAATAAAACAGCTTTTTTATTATTATAGATAGGCTCGCGCTTGACCACTATCTCACCTGATGGTAAGCGATGATGTTGTCGTCGGTGTAACACGCTTGCCTAGAAGTAAGCTTATTATTCGAATACCCGTTTTGTGGTTTGGTTTATTAACAGTTTCTTAGTTTAGCTCAGAGGAAGTATAAATTCCTTTATTATGAACATGATTTATAATATACATTTGAAACTTTGACAATACAGGCTCAAAATAAATAATATTTGTAACTTTGATCTTTGAACATATTCTAAAGAGACGAAGGTAAGTTCTGTAGCTCTATATAAAAATAACCATTTCTTCAGATTCCACAATTGGTAATGTGAAACTTACAATATAGACGTCCTCGTGGATCAAGACTGTCACGCACATATGTATTTTTGTATCTAAACGGAGATCAACCAAAATGGTACCGCGTTGTACATTCTTAGATTTAATTAAACAATTAAATTTAATTAAATTTTATTTTATTTTACAATTAAACCTCAAACGGCGCAAATATAACAACCTTATTGGAAGTTGAAACATTAGGTCCATGGGGTCCGAGTGCGCATCGAGTTTTTCGAGAAATTAGCACAAAGCTCGTCGACTCTTCACGTGACCAGAGGGCTGGCCTTTTCTTCGACCAGAGAATCAGCATTGCCATCCAACGTGGCAATGCTGCCAGCGTTCTGGGCACGTTTCCCATTGACATCGATATGGGCGAATTTTTTGATGCACAATGAGCTCTTTTCCGTCTCCCTTTTGTATTTGTATATAGGTTTGTTTTTTTTTTAGAATATTTAATTGTAATTTATGTTAATAAATATTAAACAATTAAAAGAGAAACTCATCTCTGTCGACAAAAAATAGGTTCTGCAGGATGCCCTAACTAAAACATAGTTAACTTAAAATTATGCTAATTTGTTCTAAATAAGTTCTCTAGGCAATCCCACTAGTTATAAGAGTATTCTTGTACATTAAGGTTTATATTGATATAAGTTTTGTTGCTGCACAAAGAACTTAACGTCGGTACCAAAGCTCTAAAGAAAGTGGTTGATCGCCTTTATCATAAATTCATATAATTTAATCGAATTATGTTTTTCATTTGCAAACTACCTGAACAAAATCAAACGTAGCTGCCTTCTATAAGTAGTTTACATATTTTCAGCTCATTTTATTTTTTACATAATCTTGATTCCATATTTATAATTGATTTTTAATGCAGCCGAGTTAGTACTTGGAGTTTTCGTTTGTCATCGAGTATACTGCATAGAGTACAATGCGGCAAAGGTAAGCGAGTGAAAGAGGCAGTTATACAATGCTATTTTCTACTTCAACATTGACACAAAAATAGCTACTGCGCAGGGTCTTGTAGCCAACTTCCGAGACACAAAGATCCGCTGTGCCTACTATGCTTATTTATTACGGAGTAAGAACCTAGCCCTCTTACAAATAAACGCGGTATAAAGTTATACCAGGTATAACAAAGGTATAACCATACATTTTCATAGGTTTATACTTGGTATAACTTTATACCGCGTTTATTTGTAAGAGGGTAAGAATTTTAACCAGAATGGCGATTGTTGCATCACATATAAAATAGACATTTTTAAATTTGACGCAACAATTGAATGATTCCATTAAATTCACTTATAACGAAGCTCCGTGACAGCTCTCTTTAAGAACCTGCTTAGTTGCGTGAACTCCTGTTCTAAGACGCCATTGAACCATAGTTTATTGTCCGCATATTTTAAGTCTATGGAATTCAACGGTATGTAAGTGTAAGGAGCGAAGGCTATGCTATTTCTTATACTCAATTTAGCATCAACATCAGGCATTAATGACTTGAGTTTGCCCACAAGTTGTGGATGTAATTTGTTGAAAACGAAGCCTATGTCTCTTGCGCATAACACTTCTTCGGCGTACACACAATTGATGAGGTCTGAAGTGTACGCTTCTAGAACTTGCATTTGATTTTGGAATGTGCTGCTATCTGTTAGGCTTGTCTTTGATTTTTGCATCGTTATAAATGTTCTTTTGTACCTGGAAATAAGAGAGTGTTGTTATATAAAAAATGTAATCCTTTTTTTACAATGCCGTTATAATGTCGAAAACGAACGCTTTCTGATTTTGAGATAAAAAAAGTTACAATAAAATTATTATCTAATTTCTGATTTGGGTCTGTTTAGAGGCAGACAAGATGATCTTCTCTTCGCGGCGCTGGCTGGATGATTTTAAAATTTTGTTATACTAAAATTTTACCATTTCTTCGTGCGGTCATATTTGCTACATATTATGAGGTACACAGGACAGGATGGGAGATGGACCATAGATTGTGATATAGCTCCATCTGCTATTTTGCGAGCTGCAGTTAAATTTTGGCGCCATCTACACCGCCACATTCAAACTACGTCATGAAAATCCTCCACGCGTAATCAAAGTTATCCGCGCGAGTAGCATATTATATAATAACTAGCTTTTGCCCGCGGCTTCGCACGCGTAGACTACATGCTTCTCCTTGTCATATTTTAACAGTATGTAGAGAAAAGTAAAAAATAATGTAATGCGAAAGTGTTTCATAGGACAGACTTATACTTACCTACTCTATCATCAATACGCTTTATCCTTGTCCCGTTCCGTATGCCTACACTATTTCTGTGTTTATCCATGACTAATAATAAGTAATCATAAGCATAAGTAAGTAATTAAATTAAAGTATTTCCTTATAAACAATATGTTGACGCTAATATCACCAGACTATTTGATGAGCTAACACGTGAACACGCTACATAGAACTGTCCATGGAAAAAGCAATTCTCCCTCAAATCTACACCAGCATACTTCAAAGTTTGTCCTTGAGCCTTATTAATTGTCATGGCGAAGCAGATTTTCCCGTCCCTATTTAATTCCTATATTTATGTGTTAAGCCATTTTAAAGTTACCAACAGACTTTAAAGTATTGAAAGTATTTTAATTTTTCCTTTGTGAAAGAAGGACTTTTGTACACAACATTTCATCCCCCATGATCCGCCCCCCAAGGACGGAATTCCCAAAAGACCTTAATTTGCGTTAGATTTTAATCAAAATTCAAAAAATAAAATAAAGAATTCCCAAAATTCGAAGATCCTAACTTCAAAACTGACCGACTTTCATACAAACTTTTATCCCCTATTTCACCCCCTTAGGGGTGGAATTCACAAAAATCCTTTCTTAGTGGATACCTGCACAGTATAAAGTATCTATGTGCAAAATTTCAAGTCTAGACGATTTCATTATATTCATGACTTTATCCCCCTTTTCCCCCCTAATGGGATCTGCAAAATCGCTGAGGCACGTGTAAATTTTTTTTTAACCTTCAGCCTAAACCCAAAATATGAAGACACTGACTTTAAAACTGACGGATTTTCGTATAAACTTTCATCCCCTATTTCACGCCCTTAGGGGTGGAATTCCAATCCAGAACCTTTTAGACATCCTCCAGCGCAGTAGTGAACAGTTTCGGCGAAATGACTTCTCCCGGTCTCATTCCGCGCTGAAGAAGGATTGGTTTCGAGGTCTGATCCTGAAAACGGACTGACATGGTGGCGTTTTTGTACAAACACTTCAACACCTCAATGTACCGGTAGTCGATCTGGCACCGTTGGAGAGACTGCAATACAGCTCAAGTCTCGATCGAATCGAAGGCTTTCTCGTAGTCCATAAACGCTAAACAGAGAGGAAGGTTATACTCTTCGGTCTTCTGTATGACCTGCCGCAGCGTATGTATATGGTCTACGGTGCTAAAGCCTTTTCGGAATCCGGCTTGTTCGGGAGGCTGGAAATCGTCTAACCAGTGCGCGAGACGATTCGTGATGACTCTTGAAAACAACTTGTAGACATGGCTAAGAAGTGAGATGGGCCTATAGTTCTTCAGCCGGGCATTGTCGCTCTATTTGCAAAATTTCAAGTCTCTAGACGATTTCACCCTCGTGGGGGTGAAATCTTCAAAATCGCTGAGATACGTGTAAATTTTTTTTTTTTTTTTTTATTTGTGATGGGTTTGCTCTTGACTCTAGTCTAGGTGAGTATTTTTTAATCTTCAGCCTAAACCCAAAATATGAAGATCCTGACTTTAAAACTGACGGATTTTCATACAAACTTTCATCCCCTATTTCACGCCCTTAGGGGTGGAATTTCCAAAAATCATTTCTTAGTGCTCACCTACACTACCAAAGGAACCTACGTGCCAAGTTTCATGATTGAAGCTTCAGCCGTTTGGCCCGTGCGTTGATGGTAAGTGAGTGAGTCAGTCAGTCACTTTCTTCTTTTATATGTTTAGATATAGTAGCTGGACGTAAATAATCTGGCAATTCCACACCAGTCTCAAGACCCGTCTGGTCGGAGGATTCTTATTTCTCTGATCTTTATGCAGTTCCGCATACCTCTAAAACAACTTCTCACTTGACTTTGAAGATGGTTCAAAATAAGATCGGAAAGAAGAAATCATTCGGATCGTAACCAAACACGAAAGGCCTGCTAGAAAACAAAATAATGTTTTATAAAATTAATGTAAAAATAACCAACTAAAATGTCTTCACTACTACAGCAGAACTGTGATTATTCCTTGAAAAAGACATAAAACTTTAAACTTTACATGCGTTTGAAAATAAGAAATTATTTTTAAATGCGATGTTTGGATATGGCTTATTTATTTTAATAAAACAGAAATTTTGTTTTCTGGCTCGCAATTTCATTTTCGGGTGCAAAATGATCGAAACAAGAATTATATTTTTTATTAGCTTGCATTTCGCTTCTCAAGTCATTAGCAGATGCGTTCAGTGCATAATGGCGCTTCGAGTACGGTCCTCCAGTGACAGCCGACCCTCTATAGTCATCGGCACGTAACTTGGCAAGAGTCGTTAGATGCGCAGTAGTCGTTTTTTAGGTCTCCTTGGTAATGAAGCGGGGCGCGGGGTACAAGGTCGCGCCGATCCGAGCGCGCGATTGGTGGCTCAGTCCACCCTTGCCTCCCGCACCGCGTCCTTCCCCTCCGTTTGCCCCCGATTACACTTGCGTGCACGAAAGTTGTACCCTTTGTTTATGTTGAGTTTTTGTTAAGAGTAGTTTTTATTGTTTTAAATTTTAATATTAATATCATTATATTAATATTACATATTAATATCATTTTAATAGGACACAATGTTTAATATTAATATCTTTTTCCATTTTTTTTTTAACTTTTAACTGTATTTATTTTATTTATTACACCTAATAAACTTCACGAATTCCTCTCCTTTATTTAACTTTCTTCTAAACATACATGATTAAAAATAAATGATGGCCATAACCATTGAAAAATTACAAGAAATAAAAGTGACCTCTTTTGTGTGGCAATAAGTGTACGATGCGCGAACTTACCCCCACTACGCCAAAACCTTGCCAAGTTACGTGCCGATGACTATACTTGCTACTTAGTAAATCAGTGTAAGTCCCATAAAATATGTGAGGGTTGGCCAGTACAGATTCCAGATTGTTGACGTGGTCTTCAATGCTAACCTTATAAAGTTTTTTTCTGTGCTCAATCTCTTCTTTAATGGTGTTAACTTTGAAGTGGTCATGTAATTCAATTATTTTGGTAAACCATGGAGCATTTGATACGGTTTTCAGCACCTTGTTTTGGAACCTTTGCAGGATCTCCACATTGGAATTTTTGGCTGTTCCCCATAGTTCAATTCCGTAGGCCCAATAGGGGTTCAATATGGTTTTAGATATAAGTATCCTGTTGTCTAGAGATACTTGTGAATGTCTACCTAGTAGCCACTTTAGCGTTTGCAGGCGGTGGTTCAGCTCATCTCGCTTTTTCTCAATGTGTTGTCTCCAGGTCTGTTTCCGGTCCAGATGCATACCGTGGTATTTGGCTGTGTCATATTGTGATAATACATCGTTTCCAAGCTTTACAGGTGCACAATTTCTGTTTCGAAGAGTGAACGTTACGTGTACTGATTTAGTAGCACTCGCTTTGATACGCCATTTCTCCATGCAAGTATTAATCCTATCGAGGTGTACTTGTAGTTTTTGCGAGGCTTTATTCGGATCTTGATCGCTACTAAGGGCTGCGGTGTCGTCCGCGAAAGTTGCAGAGAGAACACTGACTGTATTTGGTAGGTCAGCTATGTATAACAAATACAATACGGGGCCCAATACCGAGCCACAAGGCACTCCTGCTTTGATCTCATTGCAGGAGCAGTATGAATCATTAATCTTTACTCAAAAAATTCCAAATTATCGATGTTCGAATTCCGAATGTTTAGATTCCAAAAGCAGGTAAAGATTGTATGGAAAACTTTTAAGCTTTAACTAAAGTCCTGGGAGCCACACTTTGTCAAAAGCTTGTTGGACATCTGAGAACACTGCAGAGCAATTTTCCTTTTTCTCCAGTGCATTTCTTATCTTAGTGACAAGTATATGGACTTGCTCTGTTGTAGAAAGTGCATGCCTAAATCCGAACTGGTGTTCTGGGATAAAAAAAAATTGTCCAATATGGTGAGGTTTAAACTACGACATAGATTTTTATCAAATAGCTTAGAAATTACCGGTAGTAGAATTATGGGTCTATAGAATGATGCAAGATGTGGTGGTTTGCCCGGTTTCAGAATCATTATGATTTCTGAGACTATCCATAATTTTGGGTAGAATGACAGCCTTAAGATACTATTGAACAACTGCGTTAGGAAAACTATCTCCTTGTAATTTTTGTAGCACTTCCGCTTTAATCAAGCAAAATCCTGGAACCTTTTTTCTGTCTAACTTGCTTATCTCCTTGTAAATTTCCTTAATTGAGCAATTCTTCACGGGTGGGCTAAGATCTGTTTTAGTAAATTGTTAAGTCCCTGCCTGTTCAGCCTCCGCAGAACCGTCGTTAGGTGTGAAGACTGCTAAGAAATGTTCCGAAGACTTGAGCTCTTTTCTGATCAGTTTTGGCCCAGGCATTGTTTTCTAGTTTTTAAGTGTGCTGAGCTGGCATATGTACTGTTTTGCTTGTCTTGACAACTTTCCAAAGCGAATATTCATTCTTGGCCTAGGTAGCCATCCAGCAAACTATAAAGGGTGCCAAGTACCGGTCGGTAGTGTTGTGATTCTCTGCAATTGTTTTTAGTATGTCCGTACTGTTCGCATCGTTTACAGTGTGGCATTGTTTTCTTGTTTATCGGGTCTTCGATTAATACTCTGGTATGAAAGACGTGAGTTATCTTTTACGAAATGGTTATTTGGGTGCGGATCTAAATTTACAAAGAAAGTTGATAACTTTGATATACTTTGCATTTAGTATTACTCCTCTTACGGTATTTTCAGTATTCTCTATTGCTTCTTTAATAGCTGCGTGTGGTATTGTGGGATGAAGGTTCCTAATAACTATACGATATGGTCTTGTGTCTCTGCTAGTAAATGTATGCCCAATCAGACAGTTTTCCCTTACAATGTGCAATAGTCTTATGTAGGCGTCTATGGTTGAACAGTTTTATCTTAGCTGTTTGCGTGTTATTATTTTTAATGTGAACTCGGTGTCAATGAGTTCACTTTTAATTAGGTTTGAAAGTTTTGTGATGTCTTCTATACTATTGTATAGAACAACAACCAAGTAAACCAACTATTATGCTCTATGGAGCATAATAGTTGGTTTGCTTGGTTGTTGTTTGGTGGGTTTTGAAACCGTTTCAACATCTAAGACATCTATGTTAAGGCCACTTAGCAACAAATATGACACATATTTGTTGCTAAGTGGTATTTTCGAGTTTGTTGGGGATGGAGGGCGCGAGGTTCTTTTTCGTTTATGCTATCTTGGTACGGGGACACTTTGCCATTCTGTTTTATTAGGTTTGTTTGTATCGGCAACAATGCTGTTTATGCTAGTACTGTTGCTACTATCAGTGTCGGTGAGGACTCCAGTTGATAGGTACTTTGACTTGATATAAAACATACTCCGATGAAAAGTTTGCTGTACCATATAGGCATTATTTTTGAGCCAAGACTTGCTGTAGCCTCTTCCAGCCTACCTGGCCAGGTGTATGGTTATACCGCTATTGCTCGGTCGCCAGAGCCTCGTCTGTTATCTGACAGGGAGCACCAAAGAGTATCTATCTGCCCCATAAGGCGCGTGCAGGTGAGGTTGACAATTGGGTCTGAAAAGATGTTAAGTCCATCCTCCCCTTACGCCCGATCCCCCGTTACTTTCTTACTACCAGGATGATCTTTTTAATAGTTTTTAGAGATAAGAACTTACAGTATCAAAAGCGTGGCGACGCTGTCCAGTAGAGCGGCAGAGGGCGCCACGAGCGCCAGCGCCAGCGCCAGGGGGGGCGCCAGTGCGCCGGCCGCGCCCGCGCCACGAGCCTCGGCCCGCGCGCGGCACACGCCGCTGTGCACCGCGCTGTGCAGGGCTAGCATATCCTCTGTGTAACAAATCATAATGATTATTTTAAGTCGAATTAACATTACGAAATTAGTAGCATACAAGTAAAATTCAAAAATCCCCGACACATTTTTAGGGTTCCGTAGCCAAATAGCAAAAACGAAACCCCTATGGATTTGTCATATCTGTCTGTCTGTCTGTCTGTCTGTCCGTCCGTATGTCACAGCCACTTTTTGCCGAAACTATAAGAACTATGCTGTTGAAACTTGGTAAGTAGATATATTCTAAGAACCGCATTAAGATTTTCACACAAAAATAGAAAAAAAAAAGTTAATTAAAAAATCAAAGAACCCGACTGCTTAGAAAGCAAACTAAAAAGTCGGAGAATACATATTCGCGAGCTGGCGGACCAAAACCAGATGTATCCTCCGACTGCACAGCATGATTTTCTTCTTGTTTACGTCTTTTTAGTTTGCTTTCTAAGCAGTCGGGTTTTTAGATTTTAATCTTAATTTATTAAAATCTTTTTTTATTTATAACTTTTTAGTTTTTTTTTTTTTTGAATCTGGTACATTTAAACATATATGTGTTATATATTTTTTAAATCATTTCTTAAAATCCATTATTTTGATACCCCACACGATAGGTATGGAAGAAAAACAAAAATTGGTCCCCCACAATATGGCGCCCAAGAACCGCTATTTTCCTATTTGCCAATTTTTATGTAGCCAGTGACACTCGCGGGGTTAAGACGAATCGATTGACGTAAGAATCATCAAAATCGGCCCACGCGTTTGGTCTCTAGAACGCCACATAGGAACAAACATACATACATACATACATACTTACATACATACATAGACTGATAAACACATTACCCTCCTTCGGCAGTCGGGTAAAAATAGTATAAGTGCAATGGAATTTGCACTTCTTGTATAATAATTATAGAGTTTGTTGATCAATAATTTGATATTTTTTTCGAAATCTGAATTCAAATATAGACTTCGTTTAAGTAATGGATTTCTATCAAAACACATCTAACTACAAAAAAATGTTATATCATCCTTTAAAACAGAAACGCAATGTAGGGTAGTTGCGTCTTTATCTACTACTTCTACTTGCTTTCCTTGTCTTTTAATCGATGGACAGGGCTAATCAAAATGCTGTACGCCGCTTCCTCATATATTGGCTAGTTGACATAAGATTTTTAATACAAATAACTAAACTAAGGCATCTAGAGGCTGAATAGTCGATACTTGACACCAACATCTATATCTATACCACGGGGTCTCATTGCTAAGAAAGAATATTTGGTTCAAATAAATCTCACTAGATGGCGCGATATTCTCCTCCATCTGTTATTGAATGTGTGTAAAATTAACATTTTCTGGAATTGAACACAAAAATTGTATGTTCTTGTTTAATCAACTCTCCTAAGTACAAAATTATGGAATATTGGGCTCTTAATTCACATTTCAAAGATTATTAGACAGATCATTTAAAATTGATGCCAATAGATGGCGCATTTTTAAATTTCTGAGGCATTCCACTCAATTGTTAAAGTTTGCATTTTAACACATTTTGGTGTCAAAAAAACTGTAAAAACGTGCAAATAAATACTAGAAAACAAACCTTCACTATATAGTGAATTGGGATTTTGAGTGTATTTTTTTCTTTAAATATTTAGTATTCTAGTATTATATTATCTGTGTCTATACTAATATTAAGATTAAGATTTGTGTTTGTTTGTGATTTGTGTTTGTTTGTGTTTTTTCTTGTGTTTTTTTTGTTTGTTTTTGTTTTGTTGTTGTAGATTTGTTTTTGTGTTTTAGATTTGTTTTGTTTTTTTGTGTAGGTTTGTATTTGTGTGTGTTTGGTTATTAAGATTTGTATTTTTGTATGTAACAAATAAACTTAAAAATTAGTGGACCAGTTTCAAAAATTCTTTCACTGTTAGGAAGCTACACTATCCCAAAATATCCTATGTCACCCGGACATAGGATATTTTATCCCTGTATTCCCACGGGAACAGGAAATACGCGGGTGAAACCGCGAGGCGTCCACTAGTTTATTATATTTTTCGGTAGATTACCCTATTGATAAGTGTAATAACAAACTCTATAACGAAAATTTCACCCGTATACGCTAACAATTTTCACATATAAAAATATTTTGATTGATTTAAGACTATACATTTAGAACACCAGTCCGGTCCCTTATCATTATCACACAACATTTGGTCTGGTAGCTTCCACATACCTGGATCTACTTGCAGTTGTTTGTTGCACATATCGCTGATGGCCGTCGCGACCTTTGGCAGGACGAGGGAGTAACTTTCTCTCGTTGCAGACGTGCCCATGAAGTGCTGGTGAGTCCTGGTGCTGGAGTATACCTAATCATATCAAAAAGTTTCATGTTAGATGTATGGCGAATGTGCCTAACCGACCACTTTCAACCTTATTGTTAAGAGCCAAAATTAAAAACTGGCCGTTAGTAGATACCCTACAAAAGCTCTGGAGACATTTTAACATCATAGTAAATGAAAATGCTCACTATCAAATTAGTTGCACGAAATTAGTTGCACGAAGTTCACGATATTTATTTCTGCATAAAAGTAATAAACGCTTAGCGCCATCTAGGTGCAGCCAATGGAGTTTCTCGCCGAAAACTTCATTGGAACCGTTGTAGTTATTGAGTTGTATCAAAATTTACTAGCGACATCTAGGCTAAAGTATGTTAACTAAAAGTTGTAATGAGGGTCTGTGTTAAAATAAAAAAATGTCACTCTGCACTGATTAACCAACGTATTTGTACTTTAGGAACTTCGCAACATGGCGTTCACTGTTTTTGCTTTTCCAAAAAAATAACTTTGGCGCTCTTTCGCGGCCCCAAAACAACCCCATTGAACTACAAGTGTATTTGACCACGAGTTTCTGGAAGCATAATTATCACAAAATTCGTGGCGCATGCCTCGCAAAGTCTGTATCCACCTTTATATGCTGTGATTGGTTGAATGTATTTTCAACATCCAATCACAGCATTTATCACATAAATTTTGCTACCAGAAACTCGGCGTGAAACTATCTCACTGCCACATGGTCAAATAGATCATATCGTTGAACTATATTCAAGTGACTCTCAACCAGGCGATAAATAATTAATTTCCAGGACTGTATGTTAGTTAAAACTGTACTTACAAGGTTAGAGTACATGTTGTTGAGACTCTTCAGTATGGCACACTGTTCCAAGGGCTGTGCTCGGTGGTATATCTTCGCGAGCGGCTCCACCACACACATCACGTGGTCAGGACTGTCTATGCTTACCCATTGGACTAGCTCCAAGATCTGGAAGAAAATAATAATCGTATCTCAAGTGAAAACCAGATAACAAAATAGTACATTTCGAGCATACAAAGTCGAGATTTTAACACGAGCGATGTAGCCAATTTCGTGAGCCGAAGGCGAACCTCGAAAGCTACGCGCGACTGTTAAAATAAAGCCTTTTTATGCGAGCCACGAACAATTCTTTTTCTACTACCTGATGAGCTTACTTAATTAAATGCAAATAAGTTCCAATAACAATTTATTAGAAACGTTTAGACGCTTTTTCGAGAGGTAACAGTTCTGTATCATTTTGCCAGTTACATAATGATCCATACAAAAGTCATTTCGTAACTGTTATTATGTAATTTTGTTTTTTTTATAACTTTTTTTATAATCTTGTGTCTAAATGTTCATATTTCGAAAATAATTTCTTAGGCAATGTGTTACATAATAGACAAGGTAGTAGAAAAAAATAAATGTTTCCATTGATCCGACTTGTACCAAAAGGTATTAATTACGTAACTTGAAAACACTATTCTTTGTTTATAGAGATATTTTGATAATTTTGTTGTGTATTAGTGTAGTCTCAAATGAAAGGCTTAGTACTATTTGATCCGTTTAAATCAAGTAAATCGGTGGGTCAGGTGTTTATGAGATATTAACTCATTACTGAATGCCAAGTGAAACGTTCAAGGACGCCCCTTACCGCGATACGTTTGTTTTGATCGTATTAACGAAACTGCCTTTACATTATTTTATCGTTTTGAAATATTGGAATACATTAGTAGACAGGTGTGAACGACTTTAATTTTTTTGTTATCTGGTTCTCACTTTAGCTATGGACTGGGCCGAATCCACGACCCACTGGGTCCCTGAGGTACGACACTGTAGCAGACCCAGACGAAGATGGAAGGATGATGCTGAACTCCTTAAACAAAAAATGGTCCATGTCATCCAGATCTGCCAAAGACCTCTTCCCTTACTTGAGAAAAGAGCAGGTAGGTGGCCATTTGCCGAAACTTATTTGCTTTCGATACATCCTTATGGGCTATTGGCCACACATATACCATAGACCACTGGCACCGATTAGCGAAACCCGAAAACATTGGTATTTTATACTCAAAGGACAGCATATTATTATGGTCTACATTCGTTTGTAAAGTTTCCTGGTTCGATAGGTCTTACCTCAGCAAAGAAATCCATCTCATTCCACAAGGGCAGGTATTGCGCTAGGAACCTGGTGATGACAGGTATGCCTTGCATGAGCGTGTTCTGCAGTATCCCCAGCCGGTGCAGCAGGTCCTGCTTCTCTATGTAGCTGTGTGGAGATATGTTCAGGAAACCTGCAATGCAGTAAACATATTTTTAAACCAGCTTCTGCCAGCAGCTTCGCCCGCGTGAAAATTGTTTTCTAATCCCAAGGGAATGTTATACCAATATGAATAGTAGCCTACGTGCTATGCCAGACTATAATCTATCTCTGTGCGTAATTTTTTCCAGGCCCGTTCAGCCGTTCCGGCGTGATTGAGTAACAAACATACATCCAACCATCCAAACTTTAACGGCTGTTTTTTTTCTGATTTATGTCATAGTAACCTACTATGACATAAAATCAGGTCAGTTAAACAGTGTATAGTTCTCGCCAAACTTTTTGGCCGCCTTGAAGGCGGCTTTCTGATGCGCAAATCACGGTGCGGTGCTGTTTTTGTAGCAGATGAAAGCGAAGACACGATTCACAAAAACATTGCGATCCTGGCTTTGGCATCTGTGTGAAGAAGATTACTACTCAACCTCGCCTATGGAAACTTAATTTACAGGGTGGACATTTTCTCACCCTCCAACCAGACGGATGTATTGTCTGATAGGCTGCGCTGGCCCGACGGTTATTGTGCTTTTGTATATTGTGTTAAAAAGGCGAACAATTCTGCTTGGATGATGTAGGATGGGTGACGCTAGATTTAACGAGTAGTTCATACGTGGTGGTACAGATATCGCCACATATTTAATACGTCATAGCTACTCCTTTCAATACTCACAGCTGTTTAGCAGATGATGTAATTCATGCGAGAGAAAGACCTCCTCCGGTCCAAGCCGGTCTCGTTACACAGCAGAGCTCGTAAGCGAGCCGGACGAGATGTGGAGCTTCGGACACTGCACTGGAGGACTATTGGTAGTGTGGTTCAATGGGCTATACTCACAGCTGTTCAGCAGATGATGCAGGTCATGCGACAGGAAGGCCTGCTTGGCGTGCGAGGCCGACGCTAGCAGCACCACGCCGGTCTCATTGCACAGCAGAGCTCGTAAGCGATCCGGACGAGATGTGGAGCTTCGGACACTGCACTGGAGGACTGATGGTAGTGTGGTTCAATGGGCTATACTCACAGCTGTTCAGCAGATGATGCAGGTCATGCGACAGGAAGGCCTGCTCGGCGTGCGAGGCCGACGCTAGCAGCACCACGCCGGTCTCATTGCACAGCAGAGCTCGTAAGCGATCCGGACGAGATGTGGAGCTTCGGACACTGCACTGGAGGACTGATGGTAGTGTGGTTCAATGGGCTATACTCACAGCTGTTCAGCAGATGATGCAGGTCATGCGACAGGAAGGCCTGCTCGGCGTGCGAGGCCGACGCTAGCAGCACCACGCCGGTCTCATTGCACAGCAGAGCTCGTAAGCGATCCGGACGAGATGTGGAGCTTCGGACACTGCACTGGAGGACTGATGGTAGTGTGGTTCAATGGGCTATACTCACAGCTGTTCAGCAGATGATGCAGGTCATGCGACAGGAAGGCCTGCTTGGCGTGCGAGGCCGACGCTAGCAGCACCACGCCGGTCTCATTGCACAGCAGAGCTCGTAAGCGATCCGGACGAGATGTGGAGCTTCGGACACTGCACTGGAGGACTGATGGTAGTGTGGTTCAATGGGCTATACTCACAGCTGTTCAGCAGATGATGCAGGTCATGCGACAGGAAGGCCTGCTCGGCGTGCGAGGCCGACGCTAGCAGCACCACGCCGGTCTCATTGCACAGCAGAGCTCGTAAGCGATCCGGACGAGATGTGGAGCTTCGGACACTGCACTGGAGGACTGATGGTAGTGTGGTTCAATGGGCTATACTCACAGCTGTTCAGCAGATGATGCAGGTCATGCGACAGGAAGGCCTGCTCGGCGTGCGAGGCCGACGCTAGCAGCACCACGCCGGTCTCATTGCACAGCAGAGCTCGTAAGCGATCCGGACGAGATGTGGAGCTTCGGACACTGCACTGGAGGACTGATGGTAGTGTGGTTCAATGGGCTATACTCACAGCTGTTCAGCAGATGATGCAGGTCATGCGACAGGAAGGCCTGCTCGGCGTGCGAGGCCGACGCTAGCAGCACCACGCCGGTCTCATTGCACAGCAGAGCTCGTAAGCGATCCGGACGAGATGTGGAGCTTCGGACACTGCACTGGAGGACTGATGGTAGTGTGGTTCAATGGGCTATACTCACAGCTGTTCAGCAGATGATGCAGGTCATGCGACAGGAAGGCCTGCTTGGCGTGCGAGGCCGACGCTAGCAGCACCACGCCGGTCTCATTGCACAGCAGAGCTCGTAAGCGATCCGGACGAGATGTGGAGCTTCGGACACTGCACTGGAGGACTGATGGTAGTGTGGTTCAATGGGCTATACTCACAGCTGTTCAGCAGATGATGCAGGTCATGCGACAGGAAGGCCTGCTCGGCGTGCGAGGCCGACGCTAGCAGCACCACGCCGGTCTCATTGCACAGCAGAGCTCGTAAGCGATCCGGACGAGATGTGGAGCTTCGGACACTGCACTGGAGGACTGATGGTAGTGTGGTTCAATGGGCTATACTCACAGCTGTTCAGCAGATGATGCAGGTCATGCGACAGGAAGGCCTGCTCGGCGTGCGAGGCCGACGCTAGCAGCACCACGCCGGTCTCATTGCACAGCAGAGCTCGTAAGCGATCCGGACGAGATGTGGAGCTTCGGACACTGCACTGGAGGACTGATGGTAGTGTGGTTCAATGGGCTATACTCACAGCTGTTCAGCAGATGATGCAGGTCATGCGACAGGAAGGCCTGCTCGGCGTGCGAGGCCGACGCTAGCAGCACCACGCCGGTCTCATTGCACAGCAGAGCTCGTAAGCGATCCGGACGAGATGTGGAGCTTCGGACACTGCACTGGAGGACTGATGGTAGTGTGGTTCAATGGGCTATACTCACAGCTGTTCAGCAGATGATGCAGGTCATGCGACAGGAAGGCCTGCTCGGCGTGCGAGGCCGACGCTAGCAGCACCACGCCGGTCTCATTGCACAGCAGAGCTCGTAAGCGATCCGGACGAGATGTGGAGCTTCGGACACTGCACTGGAGGACTGATGGTAGTGTGGTTCAATGGGCTATACTCACAGCTGTTCAGCAGATGATGCAGGTCATGCGACAGGAAGGCCTGCTCGGCGTGCGAGGCCGACGCTAGCAGCACCACGCCGGTCTCATTGCACAGCAGAGCTCGTAAGCGAGCCGGACGAGATGTGGAGCTTTGGACACTGCACTGGAGGACTGATACTGGGCTGTGGATAGTAGGATAAAAAAATTATTGGACGCTATGAATATTGGAGGCTAGAGATTCAAGGAACCATGATTTTATTTGCACATAAATACGTCTTTCTATGAGGGTCGCACTGTCACTGTAGGGTACCTACCCTATTTATCCTTTAGGGCAGGTGCCCTACTTACCTACCTACATACCTACCCTACCGACCTAAATTTTTTTTTCCTTTTTTAACTAAATTTGTCCTTACGTAAAAACCTTCTATAAAGTATTAGAAAACAAACAAAAAAAGATGTCGTTCTTAAAAATTAAAATAGGTCTTCATTTTTATTGATGAATTTCATAAAAATCGACAACGCCATCTACATGCATTACCGGAATCAGCATACAACGCCATCTACATGCATTACCGGAATCAGCATACAACGCCATCTACATGCATTACCGGAATCAGCATACAACGCCATCTACATGCATTACCGGAATCAGCATACAACGCCATCTACATGCATTACCGGAATCAGCATACAACGCCATCTACATGCATTACCGGAATCAGCATACAACGCCATCTACATGCATTACCGGAATCAGCATACAACGCAATGTTCATTTTTGTCGGTGTTTTGTTTCTGTCATGTATCAGAGACTGCCCTGTGTTCACAAAACGTATGGGAAAATTGATTTTCTTAATAATTTTTTTTGGTTGAATTTTTCCCATGTTAGTCTAGCCGTTCTCGAGTTATAGATGGTGTAACTAATCCGACTTTGTTTTATATAAATATGTAAGTGATTATGATCGTCATCAATCACACCTTAACGGCTGAATGGATGTGGATAAAATTTATTAGCCTGGATTAGACATAGGATCAAGGGCGTCGCCAGCCGATGGCCCAGGGGGGGGCAAGTTGATATGGAGAATGAGAAAAGTATGAATTGTAGGTAAAGTCGAGAGCACATGAAGCTTTTCACTTGTAGTACGAGCCTTTCATCTACAGCGATTGTAATAATATCGGTATAGTTCTCGCCAAACTTCTTGGCCGTCCCGAAGTTGGCTGCAATGTCTGCGCAGTAGTAAATCATACAAAAACAGTACCGATCCGTGCCTTGCGCATCGGAAAGCCAACTTCAGGGCGGCCCAAAAGTTTGCCGAGCACTATTCAGAGTCCAACGTGTAAAGCTACGCAACTCTACCGTACACGTTGTGCACGGAAGAGCGATCAAAATTTTAATCGCTTTTCCGTGTCGGGAAAGAAGGTTTTTGCCTATTTTAGGATATCAACAACGGTTAGATCTGTTGGGTTTTGGTTTATATATATTTATTCACGACGTACGGGAATGATCAATCAAGCAAGTCAAGTCAAAGACTTAGAACTTTGGTTGCTTTACATTTGGAAATTTTTTTATAATCTCTAGGGGGGGGGGGCAGCTTCCCCCCCTGCCCCCCCTTGGCGATGCCCTTGCATAGGATACTTTTTATTTTAGCAGTACATTCCTGTAGCACAATTTTCTACTTATGATCATAAGAAGCTGGCTAAAGTTATATATAAAGTTTGGCTAATTACTTACTCTGTAAAGTCAAGGAAGTTCTTCTGTGGCTCCTTGTCAGCATACTGCTTTGAGCCGATACTGAAGAACTCCATGTTAGGCACCAATGGGTCTGCTTTCTTATTTCTTCCACTCACCTGTAAATTACATGTTTTTTTTATGTTGTTGAAGACTAAAGATGGACAAATTGTGTAAGAAATTATGTCTGGGAAAGAAGTGAACATCAAGATAGATAGGTGGACAGACATCTCTCAGAAGTATACACAAAGATCTTTCCCAAACATTTAAAAAACCATTATTACAAAAAAATACAAACAAGTTACAAATAAAAAAAGTAAAAAAAAACAAAAACAGAAGTAAAAAAAAATTTAAACTAAAAAAAGAATAGAAAAAGTAGCAAGTAACACTATAAAGTGAAACATAACTTCAATTTCAGCAGTCTGTTTTGTTCCTTTGTTTTTTGACACCGACTTCCGAAATTCAAGTTATTTTTCACTTTGTACTGTTTTTATTTGGAAGTTGGTTGTATTTTTTATAAAAATATTTTTATTTTTCACTTTTTAGTTGTGGTAGACAACACATATCAATAATGCCCAAAGTTATGCCAGAATAGATTAGGTACCCGAATAACATGCAACTTGAACCCAACCGGTGAAATTAGAGTGTACCATGGTGAACTGTAAACATCTGCGTACCCCTTTAGAGCGTACCGGCATGATGTTATGTTACGAAATGGTATAAACAATAACAGACATGCGATTGCAGGAATCTAGAGAGATCATTTATTGAAGAGTTCTGTTGTATATCTGCGAAGTTCTTCATCAGATCTAGATCAAATTAAATGGGACCACATGAGAAGCAACAGCTTTCAAATAAAAAAAGAATCATCGAAATCAGTTTACCTAGTAAAAAGTTCTGATAAACTAAAAGATGCATATGACACATTAAAAAAATAAAGTCGAATTGTGAACCTCCTCCTTTTATCAGTCGGTGAAAAAGAGGTTTGATTTACAAGTACTGAGCAACCTTATTAAAATACGAATATGAAACAGAAAGATACGATTCAAACAAGTTATTATTAACTATCACACATTATATTCAACCCAGCTCTCTGAAGAGCCAAATCTTAAGCATAAATTAGATTGACGGTATAAGACATAGTAAATAAATGATACTTACAGAATTGATAGGATTAATCCATGTAAGATGTTGTTTCTCCCTACGCATTGTGTTCCTGTTTTCCTAAAACAAGAAAATATTATAGAAAATCATCTTTAAAAAAAACTTTTCCTTAATACATAAAAAATGGACTGACACAAGAGAATGGACCAAAACAAAGCAAAAAACCCGACTGATTAAGAAGTGAACTAAAAAGATGTAAACAAGAAGAAATTCATCCTGTGCAGTCGGAGGATACATCTGGTTTTGGTCAGCCAGCTGGTCATGTATCCTCCTTTTTAGTCTTTTTAGTTCGCTTTTTAAGCAGCTTAATAAACACATTACCATCCTTCGGCAGTCGGGTAAAAAGGACCACTATGTAAAAAGAGACGAAGCTACTTTGCGGACAATACCCATCTCTTTTTTGTAGGTTGTAGCAAAGCAGGCGACACCGCAAGCCTGTGACGTGGCAATCCAAATTTTAGACAAATACAACTGATTGCACAATTCCTTTATGTCTTTAAAACTTTTCTGCCTTTTTTACAACTGGCGAAGGTGAGAAAGCTCATTCCATTCTCTATGTCTATCTTACCTGGTTTCTTCTGAACCTGGCAAGGAGTTTTTCGTTGATCTTCTTGAAAGCGCTGTGAATGGAGATAGCCGGTATGTCTTCAGGCACACATTCTGGTTTGTAAGACTTGAACAGCCCTAGGAGGACTTGTAGTTGCCTGAATATGTTCTGTAATACGAAATGGAAGATAATTTAATTGATTTTATGGTCAAAGCTTTTTCTATATAAAGAAAAAGTGTGCCTAGAGCCCATTTGCACTAACATCTAAATAAATACAAGTATAAGTAAATATGCTGATGGATTGTATTTTGTAAAGCTTCTTGACGCTGAAAATACAATGTTTGTAAGTTTCTCCCATGATAAGTATTTTTATAAGATGTTGAACATCTTGCCTTGAACCTGGACCCTGGTTGCCCCCTTCTAACCGGCGCGAGACCTTATAAGGAGTCTGTTTAGATATTTTTCTATTGTGTCTGTAATTACGCCGGATAAAGCATTAATTACAGTACATCTGCATATTTTAGCTGCATGTATGCAATATGACTTGGCAACCATATTTATTTTTGCCATCTATCAATAAAATAATGCAGATTGATTGCCCAGTTCTTTATCTGTCTATAAATAGCAGGCAACATCGAGCCAGACCCAAACAGAGATGGCAGGGTAAGCTAGCTCCTTTAATAAGGACTGGTTCTTATTACTTTCTAGGTTCTGCCTGCGGCTTCGCTCGCGCAATACTGTTTTATCACCCCTGGGGAACACTACCAGGATAAAACGCCTATATTCTTCCCAGTGTCTCTATAACCATACACAATTCAATCATGAGAGAGCAGTGGTGGCCCAGTGTTAACGGCCGCTACTTACTAGGTTAGGTCATGGGTTCGAACACAGGCAGGCGCTTTAGTTTGTGTAAATTATTACATCACCTCTCAAAACGGTGAAGGAAAACATTGTGAGGAAACCGGCATGTATTAAAACAAAAAATGCGAAGACATGACTGACATCCACTAACATGCTCTGGATCTGCGTGATGGATTACGGCCCATTCCCTCTCACAGAGAGGTCTGCACATATAAAGTAACAAACTCGAGTCTAAGTGCGGAAAAGGGTTCCATCTATCCTATCCTATCGTAAGATTAAGGACAGACAGACAGAGTTACTTTCACGTTTATAATATTAATATGAAAGTATGGATAGATAAACAAAAATAAGTGGACGGTGAATTAGCCTTTGCCTTGCAGTAGGACATTGTGTAAATATAAAAGGCTTACCTTTCTACCTTCTCTTTTCTTAGCATAGTCAAGCAACTCAATAACTCTCCTTCTTGTAACATTCACAGGCTTTGTCAGTGTGTATACTAGTTTCATAGCGTGTGGTGTCTGTAAACAAAATTCATAAGTTATTTAATGTTTTTAAAGTAGCGGGTAGCATAATATTAAAAGCACTAATAGCACATAGTGTAGTCTAAAGTTAAATCTGTGTCCCAGCAGTGGGATCATTAAAAAAATGCTGATTCCAACAGTAGTAGTAGTCTTTTAGTCTGTGCTAAATAAATGTATTTTCTTTCTTTCTTTAGTAAATGCGAGATAAGAGTTGAGCTATAGTTGTTGTCAAGGCTTGTGCGTACTAAAATCTAAGGAACTTGTCCACCGCCAAGGATCAGCGAGTAGAGCTAGAACCTAGATACGAGTTAGTGAGCAGCAAGAAGCGAGTGTGTGGTTCCAATAGTTTTACCACTCGGCTATGAGCGAGTGTTTTAGTGTGACGGGTGATTACTCGCACCATTCGCTTGGGTGGTCAGTTCTATACGCGTCGGTTGGTTGGTCTGACCGCCAAGCAAGCATCACCGAGCGAGTATTATCTTTGATAGCTCTTATCCCTGCGAAAAATTTGTGGTGAGAGAGTACTCGCCAGCAGTGTGAACAGCCAGTGATAAACTATTAATATATGAGTCTATTTTAATGACACATCTTTTGTTTGTTTCTGCAGCGAGAAAATAGTCAATAGCTAACAGAAGCTATTAGTCAAATACATTAGATTTGTAGTTCATCAGTCACAAGCACTTAAAATCACACAGAGAAGAATATAATAAAAGTCTATGTTTAAGATTGTTTTTGATACTAACCAGAACATCATAAGTCAAACAAACATAGAAAACCTCATATCCTATATCCAGGGTTTCCATGTCAATACAGTCACATTCCATTGCAGCTGGAAAAACAAAACAATGTTTATTGGAAAATTGAAAATCAATCATTCTAGGGTTTTGTTAACTGTTGGGGAAACGCTGCTGTTATGGTAACGTTTTCATGTGAAAATTACTGCAAATTTCACTTATAAAGACCTAGGTAATCAAAGGGAAAGGATACATAAACACACCAAAATTATTCTCAATTTCTAGCCACTTGCTTTACCTGTTAGCCAGTCAAGTAAAAATCCAGTTCGTGAGAAAGTTGACTGGTCTTCATAGTTAGAAAGTATCCAGCTCAGAGCGTATTCTACGGTTCGGTCCTCGACACTGTCTGGAGGCACAAGGCAAGCACCCAAGCTTGTCCATTTCGTTATAGCTGTAAACAAAACACACCATTTTAGAAACACCAACGGTCCAGGGTCTGTAGTGTCACGACAAATCAACATTATAATTACTTACGAATAGATAAATTCAACCAAACTTTGAACAGAGTATGGAAATCATTGTATTGCAAGCCACTTGTATCAACTGCATACGCCAATTCATCGATTTTATTCTGGAATAAATCTTTGTCGAACCCTCTCTTTAGTGATTTTATGTAATCAATTATCTCGTCCACGTCAGTCATTGTAAATCAATAAATTAATATCTTGTTTTTCAAAAACAAAATATTTTTGCTATCCACTCAACAATGAAATTCAAATTAAACAACCGTTGACTGCGTTGACACGGTTGACAACTGGAATGACAGACGCTTTCAAAATGTAAATAGAAAAAAACGTGGGACCGCTATGTGGATATTATTAACATATATCAAAACATCGTACTGTATCTTTTTCATAATACCTACGATAGAAAAGGATGGCGCATAAAACTGCACGTTGTCGGTGAATTTAAACCGAGTAAAACATTCGTCGATGGAACGTGATATTTATTTAACTGGCAATATTTGTGTTGTGTGACTAAATTTAGTTGTTTGTTCGAATTTCTTGTAAATTCAAACGTCACATGCTAAATTGTGCTAACATTATTGTAAAATCACCTATTATTCATGAAATACTCATTCATTTAATTTATTTATAATACTTTTTTTTTTGACGGTACGCTAACTAAAGTTTGGCTTGGAGTATCTATAATGTTGTTTACGAAGATTGTTAGTTACATTTTTTTTTAATTGAAACTGCAATTAAA
Source organism: Anorthoa munda (assembly GCA_945859665.1). Taxonomy (NCBI): domain Eukaryota; kingdom Metazoa; phylum Arthropoda; class Insecta; order Lepidoptera; family Noctuidae; genus Anorthoa; species Anorthoa munda. The sequence goes on along the minus strand of OX243897.1, from coordinate 40,221,212 downwards.
CAAGTATGTATACTTTTTTCATAAACTAAAAAATAATGACATTATTACACCGCTTAATTAATATATATAATGTAATTGAAAATGTTATAAACTTGCTGATGAACATTACTATAAACAAAAAGTAAAATAATGTCAACTATTTGCTTTCTTTGTAAACAAAAACTGAATGCGTCTAGGTCTATGGTACAAACATCAAATGCTGCAATGAAAGAAGCTGTCCCAAAGAGAGGGGTAATTTCAGATGTATGAAACATTCTGCTACTGCCAATAAGAAGCGAATAAGAAGCGAACAGTGAATCGCGTTGAGTTCGTGGATATGTTAGGCTCAAAGATCGTTCAGTAAAAACTATTTGAAGAAAGATGATTAGCGATTAGTGGCTTTTTTAGTTAAACAACTTTAGTTTGTCTAAAAAACTTTTGTGTTTCTTATTAGAAACAAGATCGATTGGTATAAAAAATGCTTCTGTGTAAATTGCCTATTTTCTTACTGAATGTACATTAGTTTTCAAAATCTAAATGCAATTGAAATTAAAAACGAACCGAAAATTAATCCCTAATGGCCCTTCGAAGATTGTCCATTTAGCTCCAAAATTGAACATTTTTGGTTATGCGCCCGTACGGATCAAGATATTAGCAAAATCGCTCATTCTATGAAAAAAGTCATTACAAAAGTTGTAGTCCATTAAATTTCCATACATTATAACACAGAACAAAGTGTGAATAATAGTTCACTTACAATCTTGAATGAAAAGAAGAAGGTAAAAATTGATTTTTGAAGAATTGAGACAAAGCCCTCTGAATACTTATTTACGTGCATAGTACCAGAGAAAAAGGCATAAATCTTGTAAAAGGAATTGCAGCTCAGCTCTCAGGCAAGTACACGCCCCCCTCCTCCTTTCCCACATTTTCAGGCGATGAATTTGAGAAGGCATAGCCTTTGCTTCTATGAACTGCAGCTCTATAAGTGTCTTTAGTGACCACACTAAAGACCTTATAGACCTGCAGTTGGACTTATTTTGTTGCAAATTTAACTATCTTTAAAAAAGTATGCAAGTTTGCTTGTCGAAAAATGCATAGTTTATGACTTTTACAGCAAAAAGTGAAAAATGTCTCAAAATTTCGAAGTTCTTTACGTGGTGTGCAGCTAGCATAAGTTTACGAAGTAGCAAATTTGGATTCACATTACCCTAAATAAGTCCATACAACATACTAATGCGATTTAAGCCTTTTTTTTGTATCGATGTCTAAAGGGCTACTCGGAGGACGTAAGAAGACGGGTTTTTTCATATAAAAATAAATTGATAAAAAAATAGATTTTGTATCATTTTGGTGACATAGCGGTTGACCCAGGCGAAGATGGTGGGACGAGCTTGACGCCTATCGACGGGTTTGGTTCACTACTGCACTAAACCGGGAGGAACCAACGAAAGTACTTTATCCGTCAGTTTTAGTCCCTTTTTTGCATAATTCTGCTAAGTTATCCATCAGTGCTAAAGACGGTGCAGAGATGCAGGAGCGAGCAAAGCGGGCTCGAAAAATGTTAGTACCCGGTAATAACGGGGTTAACTTTTCTTTAATGATTTACTTTATTATTATACAGTAACTATATTATAAAATAAATAGTAGCTTTGTCAACTTGTGCTGAAAATGTTAGGATCAAAGAGAATTAATTTAAGACCTAGCATCTAAACAGTATTTAATTAGGGGTATGAGAATTTATCTTCTCTTCCAGACAATATTGCACCAAGAGAATTCTGGCAGCGAGCGAAGTGAGCTCGAAGCTTTTAGCATACCACCTCGGATATGATAGGCCTTAAATGATTGAATCCATATAAATATTATAAATCCGGCAGTATCTCGGTGTGTTTGTCTGTTACCTTTTCACCCTTAAACCGCTGAACTGATTTAGGTGTTTTTTTATGGAGATAGTTTGAGACCTTGGGAAGGTCATATGATAGTTTTTATCCCGAAATTATATGCGAGGGGGTGGAAGTTTGAATGGTGAACCATTAATTTCTCTAATAAGGTGGGTCACACATCTTAAATATGTTGGCTATTCGAAGTACTAATGCTACGCACACGGAAGTCGCGGGCAAAAGCTAGTGTATCAACTTCGACCACGTCGCCCACGCCTTACGCTGCCTCTACAAGGATGTGCCCAACAGGTGTTACACAGGGAGGGTTCCGGGGTGGTCTTTTATGACGTCGTGGGGGCGGATTCCATGTGTTGATGGTGATCACCAGAGTGCTTTTAGTGATATGAAAATCACACACTCCCTTGTCTTTTCCCCAAAAAGTCCAGGCGCCTTTTAAAGGTCCCCCCCCCGAATGCAAAACAATCCTAAAACTAAAAAGTGTTATATAAAAAAAAATATTTACCACAAATACCACCTAATGACGTGGTGCGGTGTCAAAAATAAAAAATATCTTCCACATCGCTGTCAACAGGAAATGTGCCTAGAATTGGGCTTAGGCTGGCAGAATTGCCACTTTGGATGGCAATGCTGATTTTATGGCCAAAAATGGCCAGCCCTCTGGTCTCGTGAAGAGTTGACCAACCGCTTGGCGATATCCCGAAATAATAGCAGTGCACTCGTCGGACCCCATGGCCCTAGTGTATCAAACCCAAACGGCTCAAACACATAATTACCAATTAAGTTGTTGTATTTGCGCCGTTTGAGTTTTCAGCACCTGCAGCAGCCACCCCAGCGCAGCCTACCGTTCTAGGAAGATGGGATGATGCAAGGGTGTCGACGCAAGTGGCATCCTGTCGACGCAAGTTGCATCCCACACCAAAGACCTACCCAACTTCCATGGCATTATGGTCATACCATGTGGTCTCTTCCCATCGACGCGTGCCAGGCCATTGGGTTCTATTAGGTGACGGTAGTGCCTGAAGCCAGAGGCCCGACTCCCACTCACCCACATCCAGCAGGTGGGCACGCTCAGCAGTATTGGTAGACGTATTAATAAGGTTATTCCGTACCAACCTGCAGAGCGGCTCATCCCACTGTCTCTGGCTAAATCCGGGCAAGCCACTTTCCAGGCTTCCTCTGCGTCGCTCAAGCATGGCACTTTCGAGTCAACCAGGGAAAGAGCAAAAATGTTTCTGGTTAGTTTTTCAGTGCTGCGGACAGAAGACAGGAACGCTGGTAAGCTTACACTAGAAATTTTGCGGACGCCGTGGCCACCAAAACGAATTGGTAGGATGGCTTGCAGCCACGCTCGATGGTCCAAGGCCACATTAAGAATGGATGTTAATGTGTTACGAATTATTTGGTAATTTTTGTCCAAAAGTTGTGGTTTCTTCCAAAAAGGAGAAGAACGGAGAAAATACATAAAATTGGACCGAAACAGCAATATTTGATAAGGGTGAATGCCGAAATGAAAGATGAATACAAATACAAATACAAATATCTTTATTTGTTGAACATAGGTAGGTTAGATACAGATGTTGTGGTTATTGAAGAACGCTATGTCTAGCCGTCATCGGCGTACAAATAATAATTTGGCAAACATGCTGATTATAAAAAGTTATCAAACATTATTAAATAATTCTAAATTAAATAGTCGAAAACAAAAAAAGAGAAAAATACATTCCAATTAAATACAATAATAATAATAAAGTCTAGTATAAATTGTCAATTTAAATGTCAAAACAAAAAAAAAAAAAAAGAAATATGTGTAATTAAAATGTGTCAGTTAGGTATTCGTTCACCGTATAATATGTTTTTTCATACAAAATTTTCAGAAAAGCTTTTTTAAAATCGTCTATGTTATTCATTTCTTTAATTCGTCTAGGGATCTTATTATAGATCCTAGGTGCCATTCCTAAAAAACTTTTTGCATAAAGAGCAGTGCTATGTGGCTTAGTGCATATCTCTCTGTTGCGACGTTTAGATCTCAAGGTTTCAAACAGATGGAAGTTGGATTTGACAAATACTGCTGTCTCAAAAATGTACATACAGGGCAATGTTAATAGTTTAAAATTTCTGAAATATGGAATACAGCTATCAGTCGGTTTCAGTTTAAACACCGCACGCACACATCTTTTTTGGGCTTTAAACGCAACTTCTCTGTCCGTGGAATTGCCCCAATATATTATGCCAAAACGTAATGTAGATGTGACATATGCCTCGTAGGAAACCAGAACAACGGACTCACTCGCTATTTTTGCTAGATTGTAAAGCGCATATGAGTACTGGTTGAGTTTCTTACAAACCGTTTCTACATGATATTTCCAGTCTAAATGACTATCCAAGTGAAGTCCCAGAAATCTAGCACTACTTGTTTCAGCTATTATTTGATTTTCGTAAGCTATGTTTAAGTTAAGTTTTTTTGTTCTTTGATAAAATGTCATAAGCTTTGTCTTATCTATGTTTATTTTTAATTTATTTTTATGTAACCAATTTATGATGCAAAGGATGGACTTGTTTATGTCATCTTCATAAGTTTCTATATTTTTACATGGGACAATAAGTATACTATCATCTGCAAACAAAACAGTTTGATGCTCAGTGCATTTTGGCAAATCGTTAACATATATGAGAAACAAAAAGGGACCAAGGACAGTTCCTTGGGGTACACCACATGTTGTATCTCTAATTGATGACATATGAGTAGTTTCTATTTTGGATTTAGAACAAATTCTATTTATAACAGTGGCTTGCTTACGTCCTGTTAGATATGTTTTGACTAAATTTAATATGTTGCCCCTGACACCGTATCGTTCTAACTTACCCAGTAATATTTCATGATTTACGTGATCGAAGGCTTTCGACATGTCCATAAGCACTGCTGCAATTGGATTTTTTTTGTCACCAACAATTTCTGTAAATAATTCATAAACAGCTTTATTAATGTTTCTATTTTTCCGAAAACCATATTGTTCTTTAGCCAGTAAATTGTTTAATTCAAAGAATGTGTTCATAGATCTATAAATTACCTTTTCAAAAATTTTTGACATTACTGGTATCAGAGCTATTGGACGATAATTTGACATAGCAGCTTTATCACCTTTCTTATGCAGTGGTTTAATTATGGTCGTTTTTAATAGATTAGGAAAGTGACCATGTTCTATGCATAGATTAATAACAAAACTCAAAAAAGGTGCAATTATATGCGACACAGATTTAAAAATTTTAGTAGTTATTCCATCATAACCCACGCTATTTGTGTTCTTTAATGAATTGATAATACCAAATATTTCCAACGAATCTGTCGGTCTCATAAATAGAGATTTGGGATAATAATTTACGCTGAAAAACTCTCTTCTAAAATAGGGGAACCTAGGAGGTGCAGGGAACTTTTTTCTAAGATTTTGATTTGCGGGGCTATTGTATTGTTGTATTTTTAAATCAAATTATATTTGTAAGTATATTTGTTAAATAGGACATGTAAACATAAACGCTCCAATCATTCAATTTCCCTCAACCCTCTAAAAAATGACAACGACGCGGTCGGTGTAGTGTCAGTTTAAAATTCTGGTTATCGTGGAGTTTTGGATCTCAATACGGGTATCACTAAGCAGCATAGACAAGACGCTTTATATTTTCGCTTCTCTTATTTGAAGTGTCAAAATGAACGAATTGTCGTTTGAAGTAAACAGTATGGATATTTGCCAATTGACTATTTTATAAAATATGTTCAAAATCATATAATCAAGAGTTAATTTTTAGTGTATAATAAAAGCCGTCGAAAATGTGGCCCATGCTCCTAAATATGACGCGCGACGAATGTCGCCTGACGCTCCGTAGACTCGGTATATATTTAGTCCTATAAATGGCTTTCATTTTCCCTCCTATGGTTTTCTTAAATTATACTCAACGCGTCGTAGCTAATTTGTTGACAATCGTATAAGAAATATGTTTAGAAACTTATACTTAATTCATTTGTTTCTAGAATTGGAAGCCTACTCGAATATGATCAGTGTGTTTAGAGCACAAGGAGCATTGGAAGACAACAGAAAAAAGCTATTGGAAGAACTGCGCGCCGTTTTGCATATAAGCAATGATCGGCATAGCGCTGAGGCGCGCCGCGTGTCTAATGATGAGTTATTAGCTACAATTGCTGATCAGTAAGTGGATATTTAATATTTTCAGTGTAGGGTTGTTGATTTATTTTTAAACACTATTACACAAAGTCAAAGATGGCTGAGAGTAACTGAAAGTCAAAGGTATTACCATATTGTTCTTGCTTATTAGTATTTCTAATGAGTTGTGTGCATAATAGTCCTGTAAGATTGTTATAAAACTTAATATTTTGTTACTTATTTTTATGTATATTACTGTTACAATCTGAATCTCAGCCTTCTTAATGTTTGTTTGGTTTGACAATGTGGGTTGACCACTGCTTTTTGCAAAGTTTATGTGTATTAAAATCGTTGGAAAGTAGTTTTTTGATAATATTAAATTTTGACAGATAACCTATCATCTCAAATGTCAAAATATGTTTTAATAATTTCTTTTTCAACTCTATAAAAATTTTGTAAATTATTTTTAGATAAAAAACTAAACTGCCTATTCCATGTGGAGACTATTAAGTGCACCAATTTCAGAATTACATAATGAAGATAATTTGAAACTTCATTAATATTTAATTAATAATTTGATTGTAGTATTACCATTAAGGTTCAATACATTGAGTATTACAAATGAAATGGTTAGGGTATTTTTTTTATTACTAATTATAAACATTGGGAAAAAGGTGTGAGTTTATGTATGTATGTATGTAAACATTCAAGTCAATGTTTATTATTTGATAAAACTATTTTCTATGATAACTTTATATTAATGGATGTTATTATTACTTCAACAAATAGGTTATCAGGTCCAAACACAGGTTTAGCATGGATCAGCGAAGGTCGGAGGCAGGTGCCTCTCATGCCTAGAGGGATCGCACAGACTATGTACACAGAAATTGCAGACAAGGCTGCTGAAGCCGCAGCTGCTGAGAATAAGGAGATTCAGAAAAGACTTGAAGCTGAGAGGCTCATAGCCCCCAAGTCCAATGAAGAAGGCATACCTGATACTGAGGGTGAGACGGCCGAGGGTGCTCTCACATCTAATGATACCATGGATGAGACCATTTACCCTCCCATAGCTATGGAAGATCAGACAACAAAGGTGAGTTTTGTTCTTTCACAAACCACTTTGTTATTCTGATGTATTTAAATATAATTCCTCTTTTTCAGTGCACAATTCAGGAAAAAGTTTAGTAAGATTTAGGCTTAGCACACACTGCAATTTCTATTCGCGCGATTTTTTTCCGCCCATTCTGCGACCTATGGAATTGTATGATGATTGTTGCACGCGTTTTTTTGCGGAAATAAAATCGCGCGGAAATAATATCGCAAGAAATCCGTGTTTTGCCACAGAGTCCACCCACCGCACCGCGGCGCGGATAAAATCGCGCGAATATTTTGAACTCTATGAACAGGTAGAAGGAGCCAAAATCGCGCGGAATTTTATCCGCAGTGTGTGTTAGTTAAATGTAGTATGCGGACAAAAATTAAATCGCAATGCGTGCTAAGCCTTATAGAACAAAGAATTATCTATTTCCTGAATCTGTATTCAATAGACTTGGCAGCTGAGTTATTATTACTTACATTACATCAATACACTCAGCAGTATAATAAGTCATAAAAGTTTGAGTTAGGTCATCATAACTGAACATGTTAACAGAAAAATTCAGTTTTTTATTTAATAATTGAAAATGTATGATAATTTTCCGCTGCCATACAGACTGCTGACGATCTATCTTCCTAATAACTATACAATTGTTTTGTTTGATGGCATTGGTGAATGTAGAAATACTTTCCATTTAAAATTCAACATTCATAAACAAGATGCAAGATATTAACAGTAATTTCTTGTTACCTTTTAGATTTGGGAAACGGAGCTTGTAAGTCGAAAGCGGAAACTGCCAGAGGGTGGTGCAATACCAGATGAAGCCAGCACACCTGTCAAAAATATGAGGAACATACCTGTCAACACCAACCAGAAACATTTGAATTTATCCCAGATTTATTCTAAGTTCGCACAACCAGCAACAAGTAAGTGGGCTATATATTATTTATTACTTCATGTACATAAATAATATCTTTGAGATCAGCATTTTTTTATAAATCAAGAGAAGTTAATATGCCAGTGTTTTGTCTGATAATAAAATGTTTCTGTACAGGTAAACCATCAGGGCAGTCAAAACACTCATACAATCAAGTAAGCAAAGTGTCAACCAGTAAACCGAGTCAAAGTCATGGGCCGCGCTCGACGCCGCATAAGAGCAGGTCTCACAAAAGTGCCAAGACTGCACAAATTGTATCTAAATCGCAAATGAAAAAACAAGAAATGCCAGCTTCTCCTAACAAACAGTACAATCCAACATCTATGCAGATGGAGTATTCAGGCCCTCCTAACACTTTTCAAGCTAGTTATGCTCAATCCATATTAGGTAATAAAACAAAACCCGACTATTTGGACGAAATAAAGCCCAAAGTGTTGTCGTCCCCGGGAATGGTGACGGACTCGCCGACCATGCAGCTACTAACACAACCCGCGACCGTCCCGCACGAGCTCGAGGTGTCGGAGAACGCGCATCCCGACGACCCCTCCTGCTTGCAAGCTCAGAGCACTCCTGTCTCTCACAAACACACGATATCCGGAAAACCTTGCCAACTTATCATAAAGAATCGCGGTGAATTAAGCACAGACAAAAAAGTACAAATGTCTGACATCAAGTTATTACAAAAGCCCCCTGAGGGGATAAAACTATTGACTAACAGACAAGTAGTCGTCGCGCCGAGTTCAGCTCAGAAAGCGTTGAACACGCCGGGGAAACTCGTGACTACTAAAGTGATAGGTTCGATACCGAAATCTCGTAATTCTAGCACGCCCCTTATGTCGGAGAAAATGATTGTTGTCTCGAAACCGTTGGAAAGTAGAAATATGCCCAACTCTAAAGTAATAATTACATCCGCCGTCAGCACGCCGCACCGGGACCACCCAACTAGTACAAACAGCATATCAAACAAATTAACAGAAACACTTACACCTAAGGGCATTCCTGCCACTGATCTCAAAGTATCAGCCAAAGCAGTCGTTTTGAATCCTAAATCAGGACAAAAAATGGTCGTGTTACCGGCTAAAGCTCGAACGAAACCGGGGACCGAACAGATACCGCTAATACATTTTAAGGGTATACCCACTGCTATGAAATTAGTACCAGTGAGCTCCCAATCTATGGTACCAATTCCGAAAGCGCCCGCTATGACTGTAATGTCCAAACCTTCAACAGCTAGCTCAGTCCCATCGAATGCTAAAATCGTTGGTGTGGAGACAATTAAAACCGCGAACTTAGCGGATATTGTACCAGTAAAGGGTTTAGCACCCGTGACTACTCCTAAAATTTCCAATCCTATCGTCCGACCATCTAGTGCTAAAGGCAGCGTTATAGTAGTACAAAAGGGTACACCGATAGGCAAAGCTTTAACATTCGCTAAAAATGGGAACGACATGTCTAAAGTAATAATGGGTAAAAATGTTAATCAGCTATTGCAAGCGTCGAAAGCTGACCAAGGTGAAGCAGGCAAGTGTGGGGGCAATGTTATTGTTTTAGAGTTGAACAACGAACAGACTGGTCGCACTACTACCATGTCTGAGATATTAGACAGTCGCGGTAGTAACGCACCTCGCCCTTTGCCCGACGAGGGCAAGTTGTCTCAAATTACCCCAGACACACCAGTACTGTTTGGAAACCAAATGACAGACGATACTTGCAATGCGAGCAGCTTAGATTCTAATGTTGAAAGCATAGAAGAAATAGTACCTATGGAAGAGGGAGGTTTATCATTAATAGAAAAAGATGAAGGTAAATCCAATTTCACAAAAGAATCTGAAGGTGTCAAAGATTCGTCGAGCGTCACTGACTGGGAAATGGAACTTGATACAGTTTCGAGAAAGGGCAAAGACGAGGACAAGTTAAATTCCCTACACCTAGACTTAGGCATGTCCAGTGATAGCGACAGTGAATACATGTCCACCAGTCACAAGTCAAAAAATAAACATTCATCACAGGAGAGCATGCAACGGGCAACACCAAGCGGTAATCTATACATTTGATTCCACCTTTATTTTTATTTTTGTTTGTTCTTCTGATTAATTTGTAAGAAAACCTAAATATTTGTTCAGGTGAGAGCAGCGAAATGTTCAGCAGTTCGAGCGCAATGTCCCTCGCGACCAGAACGTTACTCAGCCAGCTACAAGACGAAGGGTCGTCGAGTAACGATTCGTCGTTCGCTCTTAAAACTAAGATTGAAAAACTAAAAGAGATCGATTCTAAACTAGATAAATCAGAATCCGAAGCACTTACGAAAGCGAAAGAGAAGCTTTCCGAAAAAGTAAGAGACGCTTTATCACAACAGAAGAGAATAGACATTTATAGCACTGCAATCACTACTTCTGATATAAACCTAGACTCGTTCTCGTATCTGGAAGAGGGCGATATGTTGGCGGGGGACGATGTTTTCGCCACCGTGGACGCCAAGACGCGCGAGCCGAGGCGAGCCGACACGCTCGACGACCAACTAAGCCGATTATTAGGCGAAGACTCTGCTAACTCGACTGACTCACAAACTGTAAGTGAAAGTATGCCTTTAAATAAATAAATGAGCAATAAAGTAGGTTAAATAAAATGTTGGAGCCTGTGGAAGACATCTTAAATAAAATGTAATGAACTAGAATAAGCGCGGACATATAATGTGAAGTGAAAAGTGCTGACATTGTCGCTCTCGAGGGAGGCGTGATCATAGTGCTGTTTTGTTTGTTCTGTTAAAATATACAGTTTTTTTAAGGTGTTTGTATACTATCTGCGTATTACATATTTTCCTTCATAATAAAGAGGCTAACAGATTGATAAACAGCTTAGTAGTAGTTTGGAGATATTCAAATAATCTCATCTGCAAAACACGTTATGTCATAAAGATAAAAAAAAAACAATAACTGTCTTGCCAGTGACATGAAGAAGAAGATGCAGTTAAATTTTTATTTCTAAATAATGTAAAAACAGTCTTCAATTGTTACCGAACTCCTTAATATAGCAGAATAATTATGTTTACAACAATATTCAATAGGTCTGGTTCACACATGCTCAAGTAAGAGTTTGAAATAAAACATAGTGTCATGAATAACATAAAACTTATTTATTCATGTAAATACATACAAGTTTGCATTTGTTTAGCTACTTACACAAACAAGGTAACTTATATTTTACAGTAACTATAGGAATATATTGCTTTTATAAGTGCATGTAAGTAAGTGCAAGTCAGTAAGTAACCTACATAAAAAAGTGCATATTTTATTATAAGTTCATGTAATGACAACGCAAATAATACAGTACAGTAGCAGGCAATGAATATGGCACATGACATCGAAAAAAATTGGCTTGCAAAGACAATTCTGTGGGCTAATCGGAGTTTTTACGCACGCACGTTTGATCGCGTTTACGTAAACGCCAATTTGTATTGAAACTGGATTTAAGCGTCGTCTGATGACGTTAAGGGGCAAACTCTTTTTTGTATACAAATTGACCTAAAAGAACGTTTACCGAAGGCCTCTGCTCTTGTGTCATATTAACGCCAGTGTACTGTAGTGAAGTCCAGTGGTAATATCATTATATTCTCATGTAAATGTGTGGTTGTTTGGTTTTTAAAACGATTATTATTACTTATTATTTTTAATAAAATATGGGACCTGCGTTACACGTAAAGTTTGCTGCCTGGTCCCGCGAATATTTTATTTTGGAATGTAATTTCAAGTAGGTATAGATATAGTTTACAAAGGCAACTTTCTTACGGAGTATCCATACATTGGAACGCACAAATTGTTTCTAGATTTTTAGTTCTTGATATTGAATTTTTATTATTTATGTTATATTAGGTACCAATGACTAAAATGCAGTAACTGCAAAAGGCCTCTTAATTAGTTTTAATTTGAATCTTTAGATTTGTTTATGACTGTGTTTATATAAGACTGGTATATCTATCTGATGTGGAAATTCAGGGCGGAGAGACAGCAAAAATGTTGCAATGTATACCAGCTACTTACTTTACTACCTACATACATAAATAATATATAGATTTGTTTATATACATTTCCTTATAGGTTTTCATACATGTCGCCTGTAATATTTAATCACATTATTTATTTCACAAGTTATTCACAGTCGTTACTATTCTAATAGAATATACTTAGGGTGCAATAACAATTTTTCTAAATATGTATAGCAAACATAGCAATAATTATATTTTTCATAATAACATGCTAAGAAATTTAAAGGTGTACATAAATATTGTATAAAACAGTTTAATTTTATATATAATAAATAGCCCAGTGTAGAGTAATAGATTTAAATGATCACACATTTAGGAGTAGGATGAAATACATTCACATTTTGCTTGGAATCTTGTAATATTCTAATACACAATAATGGAGTTTTGTTGAAAAACGATCAATGGTCACCACCCGTCATACAGACCTACCAGTACCTGCATAAATTTAATATAAAAAGTATCTGTTACTGGTGAAATCCTATTTTAGCTCAACTTCAGTTGTACCAAAATTATATTTCTATCGGTAACGTGTACACCCCTAAGATTTGCAAAAGAATATAAAGCAATTTGTAAGACTTTAAATCATGAGAAGTATGGGCGTACTCGCGGTGGGGCAAGTAGGGCAGCCTTCCACACCTTGGTTTCTGACTCGAAGCTTTACCTATTTAACTTAATAATGTATACTTATGAGTTACTTTTTAGTAGTACCTAAAAAACTTTTTACCAAAAAAAAATAAACCTACTTCCAAAACAAAACACTACAAAGCGAAAAATAACTTTCTTTTCGGAAGTCGGTGTCCTTGGTACCTTCCTATTTTTTACGTTTTTGACACTGATTTCCGCTTCCGCACCACATATTTTGTTTTGGGAGTTGGTTAAATTTTTTTGTTAAAAAGGTTTTTATTATTCTTTTAGTTTTGGTAATTTATATTACCATGAAAATCATTTATAGCCAGAGGGCTGCTCGTAACAATTCGAACAAGCCTAAACTCGATTGGGACACATTGTTTTATTTCGGAGTTCCGGTGCCTACCTGCCGGCTTCATCACCAGATCAGTTCGACGGTACCATTTTCATTAGAACCATGTTTCACCACAATCATTTAACTATTCCAGATATACCCAAAACATATTTATCATTGAGAAGTTTCAGTGGCCATCTGTCGTCTTCATCAGTTCCACTTTAGCAAATGACGTTTCCGGAATGCAAATGCTTGCCATGTTGATGAAAATACCAAAATCGCTGTCCTATGCATGCCTATAAAATTTAAGGAATGCCATCGATTTCCATGGGATCCCCTCATCAGATCCTAACTTTGTGAGAATGGGACCACCCTTTCAAACAAAAAACATACATACAGTCCAACATAGAACCTCTTCCATTTTGGAAAGTCGGTTAAAAAGATGACGATGTAGACGGCGTTCAGGTTCAGAATGTCCAATTCCCAAAATGTCCAACGGTTTCAAAATGTCCAATTCCCGAAATGTCCAACTCACAAAATGTCCAATTCCCGAAATGTCCAATTCCCAAAACGTCCAATTCCTAAAATGTCCAATTCTCAAAATGTCCATTACCAGAATGTCCAATTCCCAAAATGTCCAATTCTCAAAATGTCCAGTTCCCAAAATGTACAATTCCCAAAATTTCCAATTCCCGAAATATCTAAAAAGCTGAATCAATAAAATAGTAGTTTTTTTTTCAAAAATCCTCATTGCGCTTTTTAAATAATTCTAACAATAAAAAAAAAACTTAGTAATCATGATATGTTTTATTTATAGGTTAACACAGTTATTCACAAGTTCACAGTCCTTTTTGACATGGCCTTTCGATCGACACTTCCAACACCACAACTTGTTCGCACTTGACGAGAAACTAACGTGTTTCAAAGTAATAGGCGCATTATTCTTTGCACCTCGGGAACTGTGTCAAAATGTAATGTAAAAAAAAGCTACTTCATATTTTTGTAACATTAAAACAAACAAAATACCCATTTGTATCAAAATCAATGTAAAAAAAAAACAAAATCATATATTTTTATATGAAATACCCAGATGTGTTTAAATAAACCTAATGTAAAAAAACAGCATCATATTTTTAGGACAATTAAACAAATAAAATGCCCATTTGTGTCAAAATAAAAATAATGTAAAAAAAAATACAAAATCATGGTTTTATAACATAGTTTTATACTTCTAGTATTTAAAAAGCGCAATGAGGAATTATTGAAAAAAATACCGTCGGTGCTCCATGGATTAATTGAAATCTGTCCAATTGGTTTATGGGGAAAATTAAATGTTTCCATCGTCCAATTACCAACTGGGCTATGGAGAATTGAGAAATGTTCCGCTGCCCAGTTTAATAGTATAGTAAAGCTTTGTCCATAAGTATTAAAAAAAATATATCATAAACAATTTCAGAAACCACTTAATAATCATTTATTGAATAATTACGACATAACAAATAAGAATCCCACCTGCATATGTTTTACTACTTTTTGTAGTAAAACATATTACCACTATTTTATTGATTGGGCTTTTTAGACATTTCGAGAATTGGACATTTTGGGAATTGGACATTTTGAGAATTGGACATTTTGGGGATTGGACATTCTGGTAATGGACATTTTGGGAATTGGACATTTTGAGAATTGGACATTTTAGGAATTGGACGTTTTGGGAATTGGACATTTCGGGAATTGGACATTTTGTGAGTTGGACATTTCGGGAATTGGACATTTTGAAACCGTTGGACATTTTGGGAATTGGACATTCTGAACCTGAACGGTAGACGGTGTCAAAAAAATTCGAGCATTATCCTGCTTTCTCGCCATAAGTCGTAAGAATAGACTCAAACGAAAGCTTACCTAGCTTTCGTTTGAGTCTTTTCTTACGACTAAACTCTTAATTTCTTAGACTGGAACCTAGAGCATTCGAGCTTGTTTCGCTCGCTTGAGTCCCGAGCTGAGGGAACAAGGGCACGTTTTGCCAACCCGGGTCTCCGACAGTCTTAGTTTGTCACTAAAATGTCTACTTATCAAGTTTCCCTACCCCACCCCTAAGCAAATGCTGGATACGCCCATGACGAGCACTATATTTAATTAAAGGGGTAACAAAACAATAATAAATTAGTTGGCGAACTTTTTTTTCTAAACTCATACCTACTACAAATTACTGCAGGGAAATAACCGCAAGTAGTGTCATAAAATCAGTTTTCCTGTGTATACTTCACAGATTTGGTGAACATCAAGCCCAACCCCGTAGATACTTGAAGTATGATGAGTTTAGTTTAACTTTTTTTGTTTTATGGCATCTCAAGTTTCGCCAGCTATTTATTAGTTGGGGCCGATTTCACCAATGAAACTAATCGCGATTATTTCAACTAAACTCAGTTTATGCAAATACAGCGTTCTGATTAGTAGCTTCTTAGCGGTCTCAACCAATACCACCTTTCTGAGGCCTTAGTGCGAGTTTTTACTTACGCTCAATCGGGTTAACGTAAACGTCAATTTGTATTGAAACTGGATAAGCGCCGTCTGGTGATGGTAAGGAGAAACCTCTTTTTTGTATACATTTTGACATAAGAGATCGTTTACATTAACGCGATTGAGCGTGAGTAAAAGCCCACCGAACATAACATAAATACAGCGTTCTGATTAGTAGTTTCTCAGCGGTTCTCCACCAATCAGCACGATGTATTTGCATAAACTGAGTGAACTAATCGCGATTAGTTAAATTGGTGAAATCGGCCCTTAAAAATAAAACTTATTCTAACAGAATGTATGCAGTGGAGCCCAAAACCTAAAGGAAACCTAATGTCAATAAAATCAGTGTTTTAAAACTACTAAATTGTTACATATTTTTGTTTTCAACCAATATCAGTTAAATTACCAATGCAATGTTGCGTTCATACGGATGCACTGATCGAAGCTGTCGGACTTTAGGATGCCATGCAGCCACAACATGTAGCCTATTTAGATATATTTACAGGTTGTCTTTAAAATGGTGGTGCTACACGATACTTGCGTTTTTTTTTATCTGTACAATTAACGTATAAGCTATGGGAAAGGTTTGTGATTGTGTACAATTATTTACACGAGTCGAATTAGGCATAGGTTTAAATGTGACACTTATTATAAGTGTTTGTACCCCCTCACATTCTTCCACTAGAGTAATGAGTATTCTATGATCATTGTCGACATAAGCCGCACGTCCTCCCTGAAAAGAGCCCGAGATTCGGAGCTTCAAGATTAATGAAACCTCTAGAATAGAGGTGTGTATATTAATGGTACATATTTCTTGCTTTAAAACGAATGTGTGTACATTCTAAAGAAATTGTGCCATGGGTAGCAATTAGTTCGTTCTATGACAAATGTGTAAATATTATTATAATGTTAATGTTATTATTTTTATTAATAAAATATCATTGACAAGTGTCTACTAATAAAAATGTATTAGTATATTTTGTATCATAATAATGTACGAGAAAGCATTTTTGGATACCTATGTATGTCCTACAATAAACTGATTTAGTTTAGCGAATTGTTAATAGGTTTATGTCGATATTGGATGCAGGTGAATATGCTTAAGATTGTTACCACGATGCAATAAAATTGTGGATGAAATGTGTTCTCTTTATGTATAACATGTCCTTTAAGGATTCAACAATGTGTAATATAAATTATTGTTAAAATGTCAAGGCAATGTTAACGATTGACCTGCATCAGTTTATTTTGTAAAAATATAGAGTAAGATGTTTATTTGTTTTGTCAGCTGTAAATACTTTGCGTAGAAATACCTAGTACCGTCGTAGAATCAAACGTGTTGATACAATTTTCTGTGTTTTTCGCAAGTTTATTTTATCTACTTATTTTAACGAATAAAATTTTAATCAAACTTATGAAGTTTTTTATACTTATACTTACTGTACAGGGTGGATTTCTGAGACGGTGCAGCAAGTGCAGGTTTACTTAACCGTTTGTATCTTTAAATAGTAAATGTCAAATAAATTCGCAGATTTTATAAAATTGGAAAATTAATAAAATGTCGTATTTTTTATTACAATACCAATCAATGCGACAAAGTGACAACGAAACAATTTACGAGTCGCGACACAATTTTCTTTGAATTTATAAAATATGAAGCTACCTTCCGACAGTGTCGCTGCTTGTCACCGATAACGCGCTCAAACTAAGTACCTCACGGTACCGTCTTAAAATCCACCCTGTGTATTCTAAACTAAAACTATTACCTACATTATATAGCAAAATAATGTAAAATGTTTTTAGGGACAACAAAAAAAAACGAAATACGTTAAAAATTTAACCCCTTATTCATAAACATCTTACAAATGTCTATTTTTTATACATTTATCACATCTTTGACTTTCACAAGGACATGTAGAATTTATAAAGATGTTATGAATAAGAGCGATTTTTCCATTTATATTTTTTTTTAAATAAAATATACATGACATACAAAAGTATATGATAAAAGCAATTTAAAAAAATAATCAATAAAAACAAGCTGGTTTTTCATAAATACTGTGTTTTTTTGGTACATTGGAGTGGAATCTCGTGTTGTATTGGCCATCGACTCCATTTCAGTACCTAAAATGCTGAAAGTAAAAAAAAATATTAAATACTTCGCACCAGGAATGTGTAATGATGTAGGAATGACATTCGTGATTCGATTAAATGAAACCGTCTTTTACTTTAGAGTGTCCTACAACAATCTAATTCAGGTCAGCCAGCAGTCCCTGACCCTGTTTTTATAGACCCATATTTTAATTTATTTAAAAAGTTCGGTAAATATTCACTCTTTTTACCCGACTGCCGAAGGAGGGTAATGTGTTTATCAGTCTATGTATGTTTGTTTTTATGTAGCGTTCTAGAGACCAAACTCGTTGGCCGATTCATACGTCAATCGATTTGGCTTAACCCTGCAAGTGTCACTAACTGCATTAAAATTGAAAAATAGAAAAATGGCGGCTTTTGGGCGCCATATTGTGGAGGACAAAATTTTTTTTTTCTTCCATACCCATCGTGTGGGTTATCAAAATGAAGGGTTTTAAGAGCCGAATTCAAAAATATATAACACTAATATGTTTAAATGTACCTAAATAAAATTTTAAAAATAACTAATAAGTTATAAATATAAAAAAAAAACACAAGCTCATAATCGCGAGCTGGCTGACCAAAACCAGATGTATCCTTCGTCTGCTCATCATGATTTTCTTCTTGTTTACGTCTTTTTAAGCAGTCGGGGGGTTTTATTCTTGAATTTTTTTTTGGTTATCAAGTTCAAACAGAATAGGAAAGATAACTAAAATCATGCCTGTGGACACAAACTCAAAACATTAAATAAGAATGGACAGCTACCCACCTATTTTTTTGATATTGCTGCGTTTAAGAGGAGACCTTGTGCATTGCGTCCGCGACATAATCCACGTTCTTCGAGGAGATGCCGGCGACGGAAATACGGCCGTCCTTGGTTAGGTAAATGTGGAATTCCTTAGTGAGACGCTCCACCTGGAAGTACAACATAGAATACAGGACGGATACATCGAAAATATACTAAATTTATTTTGTAATTCAGTAAATTTTGTCATTAAGTAAATTTTCTTTTCTTAAGTTTGATAAATCTTTCATATGATAATTGATCGCTACGAAATATATGGAAAAACTTTTAGCGATTTCTGATTGTTCCAGTTAGTTAATCTAACAGACTTATGATTCTTATTAGACTCTGTATCAAAAGCCCGTTAAAGCGTTCCCTCCGTATTTTATATTCTCCGTATTTCTTTCTACATGAGTTAGCGGGATGTTCAATTATTATCGACACTTCTTGTAGGCTAATTTTCTCAAGTATTGACGAACTAGGTTAAGCACCAAGGTGCGTCCGACGTACATTTATGCATGGTTGCTCAAGAAACCAGGGGGGTGACTATAAGCTCTTAGTGTAAGTTTATTTTGAGTGTACGTAAGGGACAGATGTATATGTCTTGCATCCGTCTCTTTTTTACAGTCGATATCATAGTTCTATAGTTCGTAAGTCGATATATAGTTTTGACACGTTAGGGTACGGGAGCAGATAGATAAAATAACAGAAATTTACCGTCGCATTAGTTTAATGATGGATGGATTGTGAGAGGAATTATATAAAAGACTAGCTGACCCCCGGAGCTTCGCTCCCGTCAATTGGCTACCTACCTACCTACCTTACTCTACCCAAAAAATATATAAAATTATATTGTCTTATCCTACTAATATTAAAAAAGGCGAAAGTTTGTGAGTTGGTTTGTATGTTTGTTACTCTCACGCAAAAACTACTGGATGAAATTTGGCACAGGGATAGATTATTGTCTGGAATAGCATATAGGATACTTTTTATCCCGGAAATATGCTCCCTTGGGATCATTTTCGACATTCACGCCGGCGAAGCCGCTGGCAGAAGCCAATTTCTGTAATACTCCCAAACAATAATTAATCTATTTTAATATTCTCATGTAAGTGAATCATTATATTCTTACGAAAAGATTTCTCAAACTAAATAAGTTTGAAATATGTACATACCTGGTCGGGTTTAAGTCCAGTGTAGCAGAACATGCCAATCTGGTCGGTGATGTGGTTCCATTTCTTGGGGTTGCCGCGACTCTCGATGCCTTCACGCAACTTCTTGCGCATGGTGATAATACGGTCAGCCATTCCTTTTACATCATTCAACCTGTGAACATGTATACATTTTTGCTAAGATTTTTTGCGTGAGTGGTACGAGTAAAGTTTTCCATCAGTGTAGGAGCACTCAAAGCATCTAACAATTCCTAACATTTGTTAGGAAATGTATTAGTGTTAGAAAATGTTAGTAAACATTTTTAACAGCAGTGTGGGAGCACCAAGAGTGATAGTGTTAAACGGGATAGATTGAACCACTTCCACAGTAAAAATATACAAACAGTATGGAAACTACCTACAAACGCTCGAAACGGCACACTCACACAAACGTAAGCACCGACGAGACTGCTCGGGCACTTTCGACGTAATGTCAGTACTGAGTGACGCGTCGCGAGTTCGCGACAGGTACGTGTGTTTGTGTTAGCGTGCCGTTTCGAGCGTTTGTAGGTAGTTTCCATACTGTTTGTATATTTTTACTGTGCCACTTCTGTCTCAGTGCCCATATAAGGTACCTACAGTACAAATATTTTCTTAACGTCTCTCGGAAAACTTCGTGTTTCGTCAGCCGTCGGATTTCTATCAGTTGCACTTGGTGCAGACCGGACGCTCTCAATCAACTTGCAAGTATATAGAGTTGTGAATACTCTTTTAACTTAATGTAATTTATTTAAGAAATGGAAGGAAAGCTACTAAAGGAAAATAGGATAATAGTTATACAACTCTATATAGATAGATCACACGGAAATCAAAACAAAACAACAATAAAGTACTTAGTTCTGAATTCAAATGATTATACACGATAAATCTATTAATTAATGGACATGGAAATTTGCACTCGTTTATATTTGGAAATGCGATGATTGCCGAGGGACATTTTGCATCAACATAAATATTATTGTTACATACAGTTGAAAATGAAGTCAGGATGGACGCTTAAGACATGGCTATATCCAGCAGAGGACGTCTCTTGGCTGATTTAGACAACATTTCACTACTCATCAGACACTACGAAACGACGAATCACTACGAGGGTACTAACCACATCGTATTAAGTTCCGGGCTGTTGAGGATCTCGCAGACGATGCGGGAACCGTTGATGGCAGGGTTGGAGTAGATAGTGCGCACCATGATCTTCACCTGGGACATCACCTTGGCAGCGGTGTCCGGGTCTCCACACAAGATAGTGAGCGCGCCTACTCGCTCGCCATATAAGCCTGGAATAGCCAGAAGAAAATAATAAAAATAAAATCTTACATAGTACCGATTACCGAACGGCATCTCTTACAACAATAAAATAAAAGTTATGTGGTAACCCGAAATGGTCCCACGTGATGGATTATGGCCCTCACTAAAGGCCTGTTTAGAGCCAACATTATAGGCTGATTATGCTATGTCGTCATAGTATAGTCAGCAAAAGTAATTATAACAACAAAAATATTTATATAATAAAAAAAAGTAAATTAAAAAAGATCTAAAATCACGACTGCTTAAGAAGCGAAATAAAAAGACGTAAACAAGAAGAACATCATGCTGTGCGACTGCACAGCATGATGTGTATATAGCCTGATATGTATCCTCCAACTGGAGGATACATATTCGCGAGCTGGCTGACCAAAACTAGATTTACATTACATTTATTTTAAACATTTATGTGTTATATATTTTTGAAATCACCTCTTAAAAATCTTTGATTTTGATACCCCACACGAGGGGATAGGAATTAAAAATAAGTTTGGGTCCCCACAATATGGCAGCATTTTTTATTTTCCAATTTCAATGTAGCCAGTGACACTCGCAGGGTTAAGATGAATCGATTGACGTAAGAATCATCAAAATCGGCCATTTATTTCCATGCATTTTGTATGAAATTTGAATGGAATAGGAAGCCGCCCGTGCCAAGTCCACGCCCGACGCCATTTGTATGTGGCTAGCGCCTCAAGTTATTTTCCCCTACTGGAAAATTTTAAGTTACTAAACATAAAAAAACCATATTCAGTACATTCCGGGTACCTTAACACAGAATTCTAACTAAAAAATATCCCATGAGGGTTACCACTAATCGACCCAATTGACGTCATGTAAAAAACTCGGATAAGATAACAAGGTCAAAACTGTAAACACGCGGTTCATCTATCATAAACAAGTATTGTATGACGTCACTGGGGTACTTGACGACAGATCAATAAGCTACCGGTATTGTATCGTTTTTATTAACAATACCTTATCAGAATGTTCTTGTCAACCTACGCTATGGGATATTAACTTTACAAATTTATAATTGAAACCAAATAAAATTTGTGGGTAGTTCTTACTTTTCGTGATACTTACTGGTGTTCTGAAAATTCTGTTTTATTTATCTGAATGTCCAGGTCATTCACGACGATTTACGCCCGGCCTTAAGGGCCTACAACCGCTTTAGTGCCGTAAAACGGTAGATTTCTAAAGCATACTCCTTAGTAACGGCTAGGTTAAAAGGTTTGACAAAATAGTACATTACTGCAGCGGCCAGCAAAATAGGCATTGATGGACGAACTTCGCCGAGGCACACATACGTAAGTCCATCAATGCCTAGTTGTGGCCAAGGCTTGTATAGTACTTTTCTCAAATAATGCGCGGAAATTAAAACTAAGTATTACCTAGAACTAATTTTGTCAAATACAATTATTACTTTTCAAAATCTATGACGAATAACGAGTAATAGTCCAGTAGGGATACAATTATTTTCCAAATAACCTTTGATAATTCAAAAGTTTTTTATTTTCGCTGGGTGGATATCTTATGTGAATTCAACGCTATGTACAAAAATGCTAACAGTTTAGAGTTATGCATTAGGCATAAAGTAGGTATTTCCTATTATTTCGTGTTATAACAATAATATAAAATTTAAATTTAAATAATTTACTGTTTCTTTATTAGTACTATCTAAACTTTATATTAGTGAAAATGCTAACAGATACATACTGTGGAACAATGGAAAACTGAAAATGGCTCGTAACTCTTTCAATAAAAGATTTAAGTTTTCAAATCATTTCCTATATGCATAGAGGGATTAGTTATACCTTACAACAAAAGTTCTAACAACTAAGTATAATGCTGCACAGGTTATTGTATTTTTACATTGTGATTTGCGAAATATTGAATTTAAGTTTATAAATTTGCGCCTACATATTCGAAATAATAAACTCTGCCACCATACAAAAGTTTAAACACTTATGTGCTATGCTAGTTTAATAAATCAAATACAATTGGGTATTGCGGGGCGCGGTGACAGTCCACTCTGAATGTATTGAATGAGGCGCGAAACCATTTCATTACTGTCACATCAGTATTTAAACCTCGTTCATAAAATCTAATTTTATGGCAATTTGTTATTTTTAATGTTAAGGTCGAATACGATTTCTAACTTCTTTGTTCCTATAAAAAGAATAAGAAAGAAATATTCACAGAACACGGAATAATCGTACCTGCCGTGCTGACAGTATATCGAGATGACAGAATAATAAAATTCTCCGTATCGTGAATCTTTGACAGTCGTTACGGGTCGTCAGAAACCCGAAAGTCTGCGGCCACCCTAACAAAGGGTACCGTATTATCCAGTAGGATTACCGTATAATCTGGGTTAGCAGGGTAGGCAGTCACTTCATATAAAACACTGGTATTCAGATGCGTCTGGTTCGACTGAAAACATTGGAAGTCAACCCCAACATATTAGGGA
Organism: Anorthoa munda; assembly: GCA_945859665.1. NCBI lineage: Eukaryota > Metazoa > Arthropoda > Insecta > Lepidoptera > Noctuidae > Anorthoa > Anorthoa munda. The sequence goes on along the minus strand of OX243897.1, from coordinate 40,197,722 downwards.
AAAGTCCAAGCAAATGCGTTTTCCAAACAGATGTGACTGTAGAAATATAAAACATCTTATAACCGGTGCAACTGTCACAACTACATTGACTACATCGCTGGTTCTAAGACCTAATACAATAAAGGCAGTGTTACCCACTAAGCCTTAGTAGATGACACTGTAAGCATGATATGATGTATGCTTATACAAATCGATGTATTTATGTTTGTAAAATATTACCTACTAATTTTTTTTATTCAGAATCAATATAGAAGCAACCCTAGTGAGTCCGGCAAGTTTAGGTGTCAATTTTGTGATACGCTTACCAAGATTTAGAACCCTTTTTTTTTTTTAAAGGTTGATAAATTTTACATGATCGTGTCTATTGCGCCCTATCTATTAGTTTTTAAACTCTATTATAACGAAAAATCGGCACCACGTGACCTTACCACACGATTGCTGTACATCAAAACCTAGTAAATGCCATAAAATATTTGATTCCAGGAAAGCGCAAAAATATTATTTGAATTAGCCTATGGAATTTCATCTTGTGTTAGGTAACTAAACGAAAAAAAAAATAAGCGAGTACTAAACAAGGCTTACGGGTGAACTGTACGTAATAACACAAATGATATTAATGGTGTCCTAAATCTATTAAATATTTTACATATCTCTAAACAAGATAATTCAATACCTATTAAGTACCGAACATTTGCTAATTTAAGGTGTTTTTACAATTTGAAGGGACTTTCCGATTGTAAATAATGATAAAATGTATTAATTAAAGCACCAAATCTCAATTCAAATTATAAATTTCCTGGTTAAAATTACACAGTCCATCGCAGCATATTAAAACTCATTAAAATAATATAAATAAGATTATCAGGGTATAAAACCATTATAAAAATATGTCACCTACTGCGTTCTTATATGGGGCAGTCGTACAGTACCAGACATAATTTTAATATTTATTCGATTAGCACGGGGAAGGCTTGTATAACACATGCCAGATTACCTATTTTAGTGATCTTTATTATCGTAGCAATAAGGTTGCATTCATAGGCAAAATAACAGTGAACGATATGTCAGATACTAGACGCCAGTTTGAAATAAGAATTTGCGCGATAATGTTTTTCTAAAAATCGTCAGAAGAGTCCGTTTATGATGTTGGCCTCTGTGGTCTGTATGGTTCGAAGAATTTATACTGATCGTACATACCTACACCGCGCCCCGTAATACCCAAATTGTATTTGATTTATTAAACTAGCATAGCACATAAGTGTTTAAACTTTTGTATGGTGGCACAGTTTATTATTTCGAATATGTAGGCGCAAATTTATAAACTTAAATTCAATATTTCGCAAATCACAATGTAAAAATACAATAACCTACGCAGCATTATACTTAGTTGTTAGAACTTTTGTTGTAAGGTATAACTAATCCCTCTATGCATATAGGAAATGATTTGAAAACTTAAATCTTTTATTGAAAGAGTTACGAGCCATTTTCAGTTTTCCATTGTTCCACAGTACGTATCTGTTAGCGTTTTCACTAATATAAAGTTTAGATAGTACTAATAAAAAAACAGTAAATTATTTAAATTTAAATTTTATATTATTGTTATAACACGAAATAATAGGAAATACCTACTTTATGCCTATTGCATAACTCTAAACTGTTAGCATTTTTGTGCATAGCGTTGAATTCACATAAGGTATCCACCCAGCGAAAATAAAAAACTTTTGAATTATCAAAGGGCATATTCTTCTGGCTACTGGACTATAACAATAATTATGCCCGCGTTAAAATGTTCATAGCTTTTTTTTTTTCAATAAACAGCCTTCTATTTGCAAGCCAGTTCGAAATTTAAATAAAACCTTTGATAAGTTACCTCCTTGGTTGCCATGTCTCGGAGTAAAAGATCGTTCCATTTTTAAATTACACGACAGATATGAGTTTACTATGTAATTTATTTGGCCGCTAAACACGACAGATATGGATTTTCATACAACTTTTGCCGGCCGGTGCGTGCATGTATTTGGCCAGTACAGCAATGTCGATTTATCTCGAAGAAGGTTGTCAAAATAATGCTCACATTTCCAAGCATGTTTGAGAAAAATATATTTATAATTTTTTCATTTACATTATTTTTTAAACAAGGTTTTTTCGTGTAACTAAGTTTTGTTTAAAAAAAATAATTAACAACACTTATATGTTTTTGCAACTTTTGGATACTCCTCCAAAACAACTTGGATATTTAAAAATGTTTTTACACAGAAAAATTGATGGCTAATTTCTTCCTAAAACTGTTCAAAAGGAGGTTCAATATTGATATTTTGGCTCCGAGCGGGCCACGGTCAGTACTGCGTAACATTGCGGCGTATATATCGCTAAGAAGGAAGATTCCCCCGTGCCGTGACAAAATGATGAATAAAAAGTTTGGTGCATATTTTAATCGGTTAGAAATTCAGGTGCGAACTTTTTCATCAGTCAAATGCAAGTTATGTAATGCTATCTTACTGATAGTGATATCTTTTAGGTATATAAGAATATGATGATATATTATTTGAGTACATTCCTATAGCTACACATAATTCATCAATGTCTTCTGCACGTTTATCTTTAGCTAGACAATTCTTAACCTTGCATTACAGAGATATGCAAAACAGTTCATAACAATTTATTTATAGGATATTTCTTTAGTCACCTGGAACCGTTAAAAGGAAATGCGGTCGCAGTCATTCGACTGAATTTAATAAGTAAAAAAAAAAAAATATTCCGACGAATTGAGAAACTCCCTCCTTTTTTGAAGTCGGTTAAAAAGTCATAATTTGAGGTTTGGCTCGCACCTATTTCCTTCTCCAATATTTATTTATTTATTTTAGTACATGGAGGACTTACAGCTAATTATTGGACCAATTTAAAAGATATTCTATAAACTGAAAAATAAAAATATTGGAGGAGGAAATAGACGAGAGCCAAACCTCGAATTATGACTTTTTTACCCACTTCAAAAAAGGAGGTTATCAATTCGTCGGCATCTTTTTTTTTACTTAGTAAATTCAGTCGGATGTCTGCTTCCGCATTTCCTTTTAAGAGGTTTGTTCCACCCGTCTATTGCCGTAGTGATCAACTTTCACGACATTTTAATCGATTTCGTGATAACAAGATAATGTACAAAAGATATCAGCATTACACAACAACAGTCACGATCATAAATAAGTAACATCAAAAAAAAAAAAAAAAATCTTAACACGTGTACACACTTACCCATATTTTTGGCGAAACTCTGTGCTAACATCACCTGATGACAATCATTTACGAAGAGACGTACGGCAAACGCGTCGTTGTCAACATTGCCGGTGGCGAATCCTTGGTACGCCATGTCGAAGAATGGTAATAACTTCCTCTCTTTGATGACCTGTGAATTTAAAAAAAGAAATTATGGCACATGAGGTTTAAGAAAGATATTTGAGAGACAACGCTCGAACTTTTTCTGAAACTCTGCAGTTTAGTACCTACCTATTGTATTATGGTTGTTCTATCTCACGAAGGCGGGTTACGTGACTTTTATGACGTCGAAATAAGAGTCATTTTGTTACGAATCATCCGCCTTCGCTAACGTTTAACTGTTCTCCAGAATTTCAGTCTGAGTACATACTTTTTCAGAATACCTATTACCCCACTGTGAAAAAAAAATACTCCACCGAAATGTGACCCTGTATTACAAGTTTTGGCGCATTAAATAGGGATTCTGAAAAAGTGTAACACATGACCATGAGTGGCTCTGATATCTTTCTAGGACGAAAAAACAAAATAACGATTGTGAACAATACAAAATAAATTAAACACAAAATAAATTATAACTCTGCAGGGGTTGACCTTAAGGACCTCCCATAGAACAATTTTTTACAGCTGATGGCCCCATCAACGCTGCTTCACAGCAGAAGTAAAGGGCATAGAACCGGGCTTCTTCAGCTTCACAGACACACCCTAGTTTCGATTACCAAGTCGGGCAAGGGGAGAAAGCCCGTTTGTGTTTGCGCACACGCATCCCCCGCATCCATTCCGCTGAGATTGGCCGCCACGACCTAGATTTAGTTAGGAAAGCTAAATTGTGAATATTTACCCCTGACAGTTGCTTCCATTCCTCCGGCTTAGGGTCAACTCCGGTTGGGTTGTGGGCGCACGCGTGCAGTAGAATGATGGAGCCTTCCGGCATTTTCTATAATATTAATAAAAAATTATCCATTATTTTTTTCTTTTCAGACAAGCTTTTTTCGTATCCTTCTAAGCAAATCCTTTCATTTGATACCCATATAATGACAGTGCACAATAAATAACTAATCCGCCATCTTGTGCCGTCCGCCATATTGGATTTAGAATTACATCACTTAGCTAACCATGCATTGTCATCCAAACTAAACGTGTATGCAAAATTTCATCTTAATCGATGGAAGATAACTGCTTTAAAATTCAGTTGCAAGATTTGACCCGAACACACTTACATACATACAAACATACATACATTGCCAGTTAAATAAAAGCTTGTAAAAAAAAGAGATTCATAATATAATTTATCGTCATGTAATCACAAGATCGTGGCTAATTAGGGCCGTTGGTATGTAATAGTTTTTTACTCTCTATACCTAAAAATACCTACTTTTAATAACAATAAACCATATTGTCCATATTAATATGCCTACATAAGAGTACCTAAACCACAGAATAATTAATAGTACAACTAATACATTAGCTTCTATTAGCCTACTTATTCAGGGTCGCTCCTGACTTATTGACTATAAGTACTGTTGTGCAAATAACTACGATAAGGCCACGCTATAATGAGTTAATTTCCATTGCTTTCGATTATTGTTATTAAATAAATAGCTATTAAAAAGTTGATCATGTTATGTAAGAAGAAGGGTGGTTGCCGGGGCAGTAAAGAAGCTAAAGGGCTTATTACACTACACGGTATTCAGGGCGCTGAATACCAGGTCACTCTACCATTCCGTGTCAATAAGGTCGATATTTTGGGAAAACTAACTCCCTAACATTTATTACACCACCCTATATTAGGGTTTAGGGCCCTGAATACCGTGTAGTGTAATAAGCCCTTAACAATTTGATTTATGTTATGTCTGCTTCGATCTCTTCTATTATTTCTGCCGAAAGAAGTCCAATGCTGGACCTAAGACCCCCAAGTGTCATCGCACATAGACCGGTCTTCTCGCATCTAGCAAACCCGACGCATAATTATCTTTCATTCAATTTTAATACAACAGATACAACTCTTATAATATCACGCGTGTATTTCGTGAACGCCTTTATCGTTTTATCTAACAAGAAACAGTAAATATTTTTTGCTATAAGTAGTAATTCCAGTTTTATCTAGTTGTAATAAATATGATAAACTTGAGTTGAATGCCGTTGAGTGTTGACAAGAACTGTCGTTACGAGTTCTTTTACCTCAATTGGCTTTTGGTCTGTCTACCTCGGTAGACAAACAGTGGATCAAATTAAATTAGTTAGCGAAACTCCACAGAGTATCAGCAGCCATTGACTATATATTCTGCCTTAGTTCTGTAGTCATTGGATATCGATACCAGCACGTCATAAATTTGGAACTTATTTTGACCCTATAATTGCGAAGTACCTTAGCACCCAAATTTCCAATATATATTCCTATAACTTCATTTTTTAAAAGATCATAAAAACGTCTTCGAAAATAAAAATTAAGTTAGTCAACATCTCAGAGCCCAGGGCTCGATGATCTAGGCCATAAAGGTATTTATTAGTAAACAAAAGTATCTAATATCTACAAAATAACGTTAATCTGCATTCTAAGAAAACCTAATTGCACACGGAAAGTGTAATAATAGAAATGCCAACAAGAAGTAACAGTGCACACTATTTAGAGGCCTTGTGATAATTTTAACATTCTACAATTTCTCGTCAGCTGTTGACTTTTTATATTGGCAGCTTTACAGTCGAAATTCCAAGTTTGAAAAAAACGCCGGCACCTTCCTTTGTGTTGCTTATTTGTAGCTTCTGCCAGTGGCTTAGCCCAGGTGTAAAATGTTTTCTTATCCCAAGGGAACATTATACCGGGATGAAGAGTAAATAGCGTATGCGCTATTTCAGACTATAATCTATGTCTGTGCCAAATTTCATCCAGCCGTTCTGGCGTGATTGAGTAACAAACATACAGACACACATCCATCCAAACTTTCGCATTTATAATATTATTACTAGCTTCTGCCAGCGGACCTGTCCGCGTGTATTTCGAAAATAATCTTAAGGGAACATATTCCCGCGATAAAAAGTATCCTATGTGCTATTCCAGACTATAATCTATTTCTGTGCCAAATTTAATCCAGATCCGTTCAGCCGTTCTGGCGTGATTGAGTAACAAACATACACACATCCATCCAAACTTTCGTTTATTATATTACTAGCTCCTGCCAGCGACTTCACCCGCGTGAATGTCGAAAATTATCTCAAGGGAACACATGCCCGGGATAAAAAGTATCCTATGTGCTATTCCAGAAAACAATCTATTTCTGTGCCAAATTTCATCCAGATCTGTCCAGCCGTTTGAGCGTGAAGAAGTAACAAACACAAACGCACACACACACTCACAAACTTTCGCCTTTATAATATTAGCGTGACTAGCTTCTGCCTGCGGCTTCGCCCGCGTGAATTTCGAAAATTATCCCGAGGGAAAATTATCTCGGGATGAAAAGTATCCTATGTGCTATTCCAGACTATAATCTATCTCTGTGCCAAATTTCATCCAGATCCGTCCAGCCGTTTGTGCGTGAAGAAGTAACAAACATACAAACACACACACACTCACTCACAAACTTTCGCCTTTATAATATTAGTGTGATATTATGTATTATATATAAAATAAAAATATTATTATTATTATAGTGTGATGACATATTATAATAAGATAAGAATTGGTATATGATAAGTAGATAAATTTGAGTAGTTTATGAAAAACAAATTGATGAATAAAATATTATCATCACAGACAATGATCATCATTACGTGCGAAAACCAAATACCTAAATAAGAATATTGAATTTCAATGTCTTTTCTTCAACAGAATCTATGAAACAAATGCACATAACAAATTACAGACAGATTAAAAAGGTCATTATGGCATGTCTCATTTTCTACCATAGTGTTCTAGAATAAACTCAAGCCCTAAGAGTAGTGCGTTGGTACCAGAAAGTGTCTATGAAAGAAAAAATATTTGAAATTGATACTTACACAGATATCTTCACATGCACCACTGAGGTCGAAGCCATGTGTATTGGGGTCGTAGTAACGGTACTTCTTGTGTGGCAAGCTGAGCATGTTGCAGATCTGGGGATGGTTACCCCACGTTGGGTTGGGGAAATATACTTCCTTTTTCCCACCATAGTGTTTCGTTACGAACTCAAGACCTAGGCGTAGCGCACCGGTACCAGATAGTGTCTATGAAATAAAGATTGCTATTAAAATACTATATAATACAAACAAAGTTTTTACTAGGTCTCAAACCCAATAATATATTTTTCTTTATGATATCAATTTCAAGAATAACTCACCTGTACAGTGCAGTTTGTTTTATCTTTTATAGGTTGACAGTTATTACCAAACGCAAGCTTGGCTACAGCTTCATTGAAGGTTGCTTCACCCGAAATAGGAGCGTACTCATGGTTCATAACCTTGTTGAAGATGAGTTCTTCTGCCTGTGATGTAAAATACAAGTAAACTTTATGTATAATTATTATCCACTCATGTCTTCGTTCGTCTGTGGCTTTGCTCGTATAAAGTCAACCATTGATGGACAAGATAATTCAAAAAACAATATAATTTTTATAAATAAATAAGCTTAATTAGGTTTTTTAGCTTACCGTGTATTGTCATCCAAAACAAATGTGTATGCAAAATTTCATCTTAATCGGTCGAGTAAAGCTAATTGCTTGTAAAATTCAGTTGCCAGATTTGACCAAAACATACATACATACAATACAAGTTAATAAAAAGCTTGTAAAAAAGTATCCTATGTCTACCTGTGTATTCAATTTTATCCAGTCAAGGAAACACCTGAATATAAGTTAATTATAACCCACTGCCACAGATAATATAATACTAGCATCCACTGCAAAATATTATATACCATAGAGATTTCTGTCTTGAATTGCATTTTAATTTAAATTACAACATAAATATCATCTGTAGTGATTCAAAAATTGTTTTATTATTATAACATTATTCTAAATAACCATGTACCTACATCTAAGTGTATGCATAACTTTTACTTATATTTGAAGATAATTGACAATATTCATTATCTCGTACCCATTAATGACTTGAGTGAAGAATTTCAAAAGATATTTAGGTTGAACAATATCTAATAATATTACATTAGCTATATAATTTATTATTAGATAATAATGCTGACCTTTCTCACTGATGGCAGTATAAAGGGTTTGCCTGCATCATCTCTGTAGGCACCCACACCGAGGTTGACCTTCTTGGGGTCCGTATCCCTCTTGAAGGCTTCAGAGATACCCAGGATCACATCAGGGGGGCCCATAGGAACATTGCCCCAAAAAGAACTGACAACAAAATTTATTAATTCAGAAATTATGAAATTAGTTATCTCAGGGCGTTCTAGCTTGAGACACTTGCTGAGAATATAGTAGTCAGAGTCACAGACATTGTTTTAAGATTGTATTCTTTGGTTTAGAACCATTATCTCACATTATAAAACTAAATTAACAGTTTGGGTTTGATTTTACATAATACAATTAATAGCCCACTGAGTGCCATACTTCAGAACCCGTCAACTGTTGAAAATAAATGGTGAATTATATAAAGAAAAGTGCATTGTCGGTGGTCACCCTCAAGTGGTCTTGCAACATTCTGGGAAATTTAGGACCCCACTCTTTCTAAAATTGCTTTTTCTTCAGTTTTTAAGGAATTATTGGATTAATTTTAAAACTTGGTGCTGAGGTAAACATGTAAGAAAGAGTGAGATATCACAATGGGTGAGATAATATGCATTTCTTACATGTTTATTTGATTAAATTACAATCAGGGTGTCATGACCACGACATAGTATTGCACCGATAACGCCATATTTTTTGACATCTGTGAAAAGCCACATTGTGGTATAACAACTGAATGGACAATTCACTACATAAACTTTAGCACTTTAGAGTGAATCTATACATATACCTAAATAAAATTGAAGAGTCTGTTGGTTTTTAGTAAATGCATTAAGAAAGTAAATCATTTTTGGTCTTTATAATTATTGCCTGTCTGTTCCGGGTCATCTCCCAAACGGCTGGACCCATTTTGACGGGACTTTCACTGGCAGACAACTGATGTTATAGGGAGTAACTTGGCTACTATTATTTTAGAAAAAGAATCAGGGTTCTGTGACCACAAATTTTAAACCTTATTTTTTTAAATTATTACGAGTTTGACGCGGACGAAGTCATCATCAGATTTTAAATTGGATTAGAATTTTAAAAGCTTAGGTGCACTCAAATATTCTGTACCTATTAGACCTACAGAAAAGATACCTTACCATTTAAAAGGTACAGATCCTTAAATATAAATAAAATTAATAATATCTAAAAAAAAAACATAACCCTTTCCTTGCAGCCGGGTATAAAGTGTCGGGGTCATACATACAAGCATGCTGACAATTTGATTGAATCAATAATTATTATTTTTAAATAAAACATTTCGTTACGTAAATAGCCAAATTGCCGGTACATCACCTGCTTGCCCTTGAGGCGATAGTACAGTAATCCACATTATTTCTTAGCACTTGCACTGATAATTTTGCTAAAACGTGTGGCATTTTAAATTTTTCCTTAACTTGTGACTGCTGCTTGAATGAATGATTTGAATTGATTGGGTTATTAATTAGTTCCACCCATAGAGGTTTGTAGCAAGTTTGTAGTTCCAACACCGCAGCAGCCGATGAGCCGATCGCGCGCGCAGTTTCGTAGTGCTGCCAGATGCTGGTTTTGATTTTTCCCCAAACTTTATATTGTTCTTGTTCAAAATGATATATTAGGTCTTTACCTATGAAGTTGTCGTGTTATGAAACGGGCAGGGGCGGACCATGAACATTTGGGGCCCTAGGCTAACGCTCCCAAGTAATACCCTGCAACCTGCAAGGCTGCAACAGTGCAACTAAACTCAAACAAACTATTCTTCATGTAAAATAAAAGATAGCTTGATCTCCGCGACATATGACAAACTGACGTATACGTTATTGTTAGCCTGTCAAGCGCTATTGTTATAGTCCTCGCCAAACTTCTTGGTCGCCCTGAAGTTGGTTTACCGGATGCGCGACGCACGAAACGGTGCTGTTTTTGTATGAGATTTACTATTGCGCAGCCATTGTAGCCAACTTCAGGGCGTCCAAGAAGTTTGGCGAGAACTGTATTGATACTGACATAATCATCATCATAATCATCATATCAGCCGAAAGATGTCCACAGCTGGACATAGGCCTCCCCCAAGCGTCGCCACATTGACCGGTCCCGTGCGTCTCGCAACCAGCGGATCCCCGCAACCTTCACCAGGTCATCGGTCCACCTGGTGGGAGGCCTTCCAACGCAACGTCTTCCGGTTCGCGGTCGCCACTCCAGAACCTTTCTGCCCGATCGGCCATCCGTTCTGTACAAGGGCGGATCCAGGATTTTTTTCTGGGAGGGGCACAAGGGGCGGACAGGCAAAAAAATTCACAATAACTGTCAGAAATAAACTTGAAGTATCATTTCATTATTTCTACAAGTTCAAGTATACACAGGAAGGGTTATGAAAGACAAGAGTTTCACTCATGTTCTTTCTGTTCATCATCACCATATCAGCCGAAAGATTTCCACTGCTGGACATAGGCCTCTCCCAAGCGTCGCCACATTGATTGGTCCCGTGCGTCCCGCATCCAGCGGATGCCCGCAACCTTCACCAGGTTTTTGGTCCACCTGGTGGGAGGCCTTCCAACGCAACGTCTTTCGGTTCGCGGTCGCCACTCAAAAACTTTTCTGCCCCATCGGCCATCTGTTATGCGAGCAATGTGCCATGCCCACTGCCACTTAAGTGTGGTTATGTCGGTAACCCTGGTTCTCTTGCAGATCTCTACATTTCTGATTCAATCACGCAAGGACGGTTACCTATCATAAGTTCGAACAACATTTGACCGAATTTCATTTCACCTATTATCGTTTCGTTTTTTTTTACTTCATCGAAGTCACGTCTGCCACTTTCTCAGTTGACCTATTATGAATTCGATTTTATTTCGTGACTCCAACGTTTTACTTGGTCGAAAAACTTTTTACCGAAGTTACACTTAGCCGAAATAACATTTGTCCGAAATATTTATATTTAAACGCATATCAAAATAATAAGTGAGAGAGAAACAGTGAGCGAATACAAATGTTTAAAACAGCGACCGGAAAAAAAAAATGTCAAACACGAAATAAAAATGAATGAAAAATGTCAAATAGGAGCCCCGCTCCGCGGGGCTCCTATTTCTGTCTGCAAGGTCTAAAGTAACCTAACACGAAGGAATTGACTTGACTTGACGCTTTGCTCGCTCACTTCACCTCCCGTCATCCACTTCGGACCTAACCTATCCATGTCGGGGTGCCCTGAATTCCCGAGCTCGCTTTGCTTGCTCTTGGACAAATTCTTTGAAATAATTAATTAATTAAAATGTCTAATGCATGACAGCTATTAATAAATCATTTGCATGAAAATACGTAAACACAACAATTTAGTGACAAAAACGAATCGCTGAAAAATCGACTTCACGCAATCTGAAAGCGTGAAGTCGATTTTGCAGCGATTCGTTTTTGTCACTAAATTTTGAAGCACAACATATTGACTTTTATGACACTATTTCAATTTGAAAATGCTACTAAGTAACCGGCTATATGTGACTAAATAATATTCCCGATAAATCGTTTCGGTTTGGTGAAAATTTTACAAATGAAAAAAGTTCAAAAGAGGCTTCGGCCAAAAGCAAAAAGTTATTTTGTAAATCGGCGAAATGTAGTTCGGTAAAATAATACATATGCCACATGATACTTTGATGATCTAGAAATATGTCAAATAATGCATATAGCAAAATAAACACATTAACCTCCTTCGGCAGTCGGGTAAAAAGACTTCGGTCAATAGTTTTCGGTAAAATGAAATTTGACCAAAACATATTCGGAAAAGTGATCGTTTCCCCGCAAGGACACCTCGAGCCTGGCCCTCTCCATTGCCCTTTGGATGACTGTAAGCTTTCTGTTGAGGCCCATTGTGAGCGACCACGTCTCAGAGCCATAAGTTTGTCTTGAGACACTGTGTTATGTTGGACGATGAGAAACCGCGCAGCTGCCCGAATGCTGCCCCGCCGAGTAGGATTCGACGGTTGACCTCTTTCCCGTTTGTCCCAGGTAGACATGGTCGTCCACGGCTTCGGCTGTGGAGCCACCGTTCTTGGCTGTGGTGGGTGGGTGCGACATGAGCGCTCAACATCACCTTGGTTTGTCCATGTTCATTTTTGGACCCATTCTTTGGGAAGCTCTACTGAGGTCATCGAGCGTTGTACTGGGGTCCTCCATGACAGCTTCATCATCGGCTAATGGGCCTCTCCAGTCTAGAACCTTGAAAACATCCTCCAGTGCAGTCATGAATAGTTTATTTGTTAGACGACAGCACTGTTGCTGAGAGATACGTGTCCGACGCGCGGGCTACTGGGCCTCAGATTTGGTCTCTCCGGGAGGCCATGGTTGAACGCTTGAACTTGTCCTTGGAGGCAGTCTCCGAATGGGGCGATGCCAATCTGGTCAAGTTCAATGCCGCAAAAACACAGGCGTGTCTCTTCTCCGCGAAAAAGAGCCAATTTCACCCGGCTCCTTCTTTCCGAGGTGTAACCATACCGATAACGAACCATCTTGAGCTTCTTGGCGTAACGTTGACATCGACACTTAATTTTGGCCCATATATTGAGGCAAAGGCTCAACTGGCTGCCAAAAAGTTGGGGATCCTTGCGAAGGTGAGACGGTACTTCACGCCGGAACAGCTGCTTAAGCTGTATCAAGCGCAAGTTCGATCTTGCATGGAGTACTGCTCTCACCTCTGGGATGGATCTGCCAAATACCAGCTTGATGCACTTGAGTCGATTGACAGACGAGCCAAAAGGCTCATTGGCAACGATGCACTGGTCGCCTCAAAGCTCCAGAGCCTCGAACATCGTCGCCGAGTTGCCAGCCTATCGGTTTTTTATCGGTTACACTTCGGGGAGTGTGCGACGGAACTGCACAATTTGATTCCGCCTAGCCCTTTCCATCATCGGACTACAAGACGTACGGCCATGCGCCATCGGTACATGGTGGACATCCCTCCCATACGCACAAAGCGTTTTGCTAATACTTTCATTGTGCGCACAGCTAAGGAGTGGAACTCCCTTCCGGGGTCTTTGTTCCCTGATAGCTACAACCTTGGGGTCTTTAAGTCAAGAGTGAATAGGTTTCTTCTAGGCAAGCGTGCTTCACCGTAGACCACATCATCGCTTAACATCAGGCGAGATAGTGGTCAAACGCGAGCCTATAAATTATAAAAAAAAAAAAAAAAAAATTGTTATTTTATTCACATATTTAAACAACTCTGTAATTTGATTTGCTTATAAGTATGTACTGAGATGGAATCTCCACAGTACACATAATACCGTCTGGGGGGGGCACGTGCCCCCGTGCCCCCCCCCTAAATCCGCCCTTGGTTCTGTATGTATATGTTATATGAAAAAAAATCAAATTCTATATTTTATATGAAGTTATATGTAAGCTGATATTTTGTCAAAAAACTGGTTTATAGAGTTTGGCTATTATAACTATGCATTATTCAAAAAATGTGGAGAACTGAAACTTTGGTGAAGGTAACACCATCTGTATTACGAAAAAGGATTTTGATAGTTGTCGAGAAGCACTGGGAAGCGCTTGCCGTCTCCCTCGACATCTCGAAGGCTTTCGACAGGGTCTGGCACGAGAGCCTTATTGGTAAGCTTCCTTCATTTGGTCTGCCCAGTGGACTGTGCGATTGGATCGCAGATTTCCTGAGGGACCGGTCTATTCGACTGGTTATTGATGGCCGCTCATCTGACCAACTGGATATCAATGCCGGGGTCCCTCAGAGATCGGTACTCTCAGCAACATTGTTCTTGTTGCACATAAATGATCTGCTAAAACCTTTGGGTATGCAGACGACAGCACTGTTGCTGAAAGATACGTATCCGACGCGCGTACTACTGGGCCTCAGATCCGGTCTGTAAGTCCTTCAATCGCGTTCGATCCTGTTTCACGGCAATAGATGGTGTTAGCAGCGACTTGCAAGTAAAAGTGTTTACTAGGTTCGTGAATATTTTTTTCTTTAAATACAGTAACGGTTCGTTTTATAGTATTTTTTTTGCACGTTTTTACAGTTTTTTTGCACCAAAATGTGTTACAATGCAAATTTTAACAATCGAGTGGAATGCCTCAGAAAAAAATGCGCCATCTATTGGCATCAATTTTAAATGATCCGTTATAATATTTGAAATGTGAATTAAGAGCCCAATATTCCATAATTTTGTACTTAGGAGAGTTGATTAAACAAGAACATACAATTATTATGTTCAATTCCAGAAAATGTTAATTTTACACACAATTCTTTCTGTGTGAATTGAATTGTGTGTACACGTCGCGCCATCTAGTGAGTTTTATTTGAACCAAATTTTCTTTCTTAGCAATGAGACCCCGTGGTATAGATATAGATGTTGGTCTCCGTGAATGCTACCACAGATAATATAATACTAGCATAATGCTACTAAGACCCAGGCGTGTCTTTTTGCCACTAAAAAGAGCCAATTCCACCCTGCTCCTTCTTTCTGTGGTGTGACCGTGCCGATAACGGACCATCTTGAGCTTCTTGGCGTTACATTGACATCGACCCTCAATTTTGGTCCATTCATTGAGGCAAAAGCTCAACTGGCTGCCAAAAAGTTGGGGATTCTTGCAAAGGTGAGACGGTACTTCACGCCAGAACAGTTGCTCAACTTGTACCAAGCGCAAGTTCGGTCATGCATGGAGTACTGCTCTCATCTCTCGGACGAATCTGCCAAGTGCCAGCTGGATGCACTAGAGTCGATCGAAAAGCGGGCCAAGAACCTCATCGGCAATGAGATACTGGTCGAGTCTAGGCTCCAGAGCCTTGAACATCGGCGCCAACTTGCCAGTCTGTCGGTTTTTTATCGGTTACATTTCGGGGAGTGTGCGATGGAATTGCATGAACTAATTCCTCGTAGCCCGTTCCATCATCGGACTACAAGACGTACAGCAATGCGTCATCGGTACATGGTGGACATCCCACCCATACGCACCAAACGTTTTGGGAATACTTTCATTATGCGTACAGCTAAGGAGTGCAATTCCCTGTCGGAGTCTGTATTTCCTGAGAGCTACAACCTGGGAGTCATTAAGTCAAGAGTGAATAGGTTATTTCTAGGCAAGCGTGGTAGGTAGCTATCGGGAAACAGACTCCGGCATGGCATTCTTCTCCTTAGCTGTAGGCATAATGAAATTAATTCCAAAACGTTTAGTGTGTATGGGTGGGATGTCCACCATGTACCGATGGTGCATCGCCGTACGTCTTGTATAGTTCTCGCCAAACTTCTTGGCCGCCTTTAAGTTGGCTACAATGGCTGCGCAGTAGCACAGATAATATAATACTAGCATAGCAGTAGTAAGTCTCATACAAAAACAGCACCATTTCGTGCCTCGCACATGCGGTAAACCAACTTCGGGACGGCCAAGAAGTTTGGCGAGGACTATAGTCCGATGATGAAACAGGCGAGGCGGAATAAGATCATGCAATTCCATCGCACACTCCCCAAAATGCAACCAATAAAAAACCAACAAGCTGGCAATTAAGCTACAATGTTCAAGGTTCTGGAGCTTTGAGGCGACCAGTGCATCCACAGAGCACTTTTTTATATAGAGTCATAGAGTGCATCGTTGCCAATAAGCATCTGGGTCCGTTTATATTCTGATTCATTCCTGGTAAAGAATTGTCACTTTAGTACGATGCAGTGTGGATTTGATACAGTTTTATCACTATGAGTGGCCGTTTTCTTAGTGTGTGACTACCTACTGCAAAACCACAAAGGCGAACGGCTGGCTTGTAAGGGAATTTCATACCGCTAATAATATTTCGTGTTTTGGGATATTTTTTGTTTTAATTGGTAGTTAATATGATATCCCTTTTTAAATTCTTAGTTTTTTAGAACTTGGGACATAAAAGTTATAACCAGTTTTATTTTTTAAGGTTATGTACTAGTGTACCAATAATGTAGATTGATATATACATATACGTAAATGTTACATATTGTTACATAATGTGTAAAGTAAATGTTCTAAATTGTTTGTTGCCATCTTTGTAGTGTTTTACTTACCATTAAGTAGGTAGATTAAGGCGAGGATCGTACCTACTCAGGGCATTAGGAGATACCTATATTCAGCAGCGGATTGCAACAGTTTGATATTGATGAGCTTGATTAAGTAGGTATATTAAATGTTATTTCTATTTCTAAATAATTAATTATCATTTCAATATTTGTGTTATTTTACATAAGGCAACTTCTAAAACATAACTGCGTTTAGTGTACGATTTTGTTACGGTTATGTATCAAAATCTTTTTATTGATATTATTAATTAATCCGAAGTTCTAAAAATATTAAACTTGCATAAAAATAAATGTCTCAGTCGCCTTAATAAGTGGTACAAATTCTATAACCGAACAACAAAAAAGTATGCGGTACGAAATCTGCCGTTCATTCACCTTTGTTATTTTGCTTGATGTTGTAATTTGACACGATCTTCTAGTAACCTAAATGATATATTTTTATTTTTTTTTGCTTAAGTTCTAGTGGCCATCTGTGTTCTTCTTTATCAGTTCCACTTCAACAAATGATACTTTCTGAGAGCAAATGATTGATGGATTGTTGATGAAAACCATTATATGTCTATTATTTGAGTTGTGCCCTCGATTTCTATGACCTGATGGCTATGCTATGGGACCACCTGGGAAATAGGTTCAAACAAAAGAAGATTTTTTTAAATCGGCCCAGGCATCTTTGAGTGAGGAAACAAAAAAATTAAAAAAAACCGATGAATTGAGAAACTCCTCTTTTTTTTAAAAAGTCGGTTAAAAAGTTTGGATAAAACGACGGACGGCTCTCGTTACTGATGGAAATGTGGTTAACTTTTGCTACATGCCTTTTTACCTCATATTAGGGCATTATTTTTAAGCTGACAACATTAGTAATAATAAACGTCATGTTTACATGATCACTGACTGGAAGTGCTGAATGTCGGATTTGGTCGGATTGTAACATTTTTGCCAGCCAATGTCATGGAAGGTCATCATGGTTAATGGTTCAAAATGGAGATTTGCGATTTGCTTTGCCAAGCCAAGCCAAACCTTTTCTTTGATAAATAAGTAACAATTTATTTATTTGTCCTGGATCATAATACAGCTGCATAAAATTATTTTTGAACAATTACTGAAGCTTTTATTTATAACTAGCGACCTACGCCTTGTTTGCATGGTTTTTACAACTAGAAAACGTTTCGAGGTTGACTTATATATTTAAGTTAAAGAATTTCGGAAGAAATATATAATAATAATTAAATAATATATAGGTAAAAACCGCATCAAAACGTTATGGAAAAACATAAGGTGCCTCCTAAAATCGCCGTGTGTGGATCTAGATCATCCTGATCATCTAGATATACCTGTTCACAAAAAAAGTACTTTATGCTGTTTACCCATCAACCACACAGCACAGCCCCAGTGCCAGTAGCTGTATGGTCGATGTGTTTAACTGTTTACCTCTACTGATTAGTACGTGGTTAAATTTCAAAAGTCGCGCCTATTTTGACGTCCTCCTCTCATGACTCTCTCATCATCCCACATAAAAAAGTACTCTGTGATCCCACATAATTCCCACGTCCACAAGTGCCGATTTGATTTTCACTGCATGCAATGAATCTAAATCTTCAACCAGTCTTCAACAAAATGACTTGTCGCTAGCGAGTTACCGGTGTAGTAGCAGACACACACAAATCGACCATGCATTAACTATTCTTTTTCTTAGATAAAGTACCTATAGATTAAGCCTTAAAATGACCTTGATTGATAGAGCGAGATGGCTAATTGGCAGCTCCATGTAAATGATAAGGACAATAGATTATTTTTTGTGATTGTCATCGTGGCCGGTTTCTGTTGTTTGTCAAACTCTAATACAATGGCAGGTTTGACAAACAAACTCGGTTTTGTTTGATTTTCTATGATTTCGTGGTATTATGTGTTAATTGAGACAAGGAATTTGGGTTATTTATAGATAATAAGTGTCAGTGCGATGGTGGGTTGTAGTGTTCTTGTTCTTGTTGTAACACCAGAACTAACTATTGCTGTCTCATGTGCGGTCACGCCAGTGCTTAATCTATACTTTATCTAAGTTCTAGTTCGTTTTGAACTTTTAATTTACAATATCCAACGATAAAAATAAATTAATGATAACTGCGTAAAAAGGATTTTTAGGGGCGTATTCTCTTAGACTTATTTTATTTTATCTATAATTTTGGCATAGAATTATTTATTTTTATCTAAGTGTTATTTTCTACTTCTAGTCCATTTTATTACATAAAACTCAAAATGATGAATTTTATTTTTCTGCTCTTCCCATAAAGTTGAGTTCTAAAACGACACAGAGTACAGTCACCCACATATTTTTAAGAATAGCACCCCCTATTGAAATGTACTCTGTGGCACCCCCAAACCTAAATGTCAAAATTATTATGACGTTTTCTTTTCGCTGAAAGAATTAGTGTCGAATAATCGTGTTTATTTAGTATTTCTGCTTTAAAACTTAAAATATGGCTGCTGAAATTAAGCCTGCTCCAAGAACTCCCAACGATAGGTTTTCTACTACAAAGAAACCAGCTCTTTTGAGTAAATTGGAAGGTTGTACCGACGATGTAAATGCAGCGGTCGTTATACCTGGCGAGGACGGTGTAATTAGCGTTTGTGATGATAAGTAAGAGTACTGACTCATATTTCTTCCATTGTTTGATAACAGAGCTCTTTTATCTGTTTGATGTTCCGAAAAACATGTTCCTCTTGTACCCTCATTCAAATGTCAACGTATTTGAAATCACCCCTACGTGGGCTGTAAATACTGCCCAACTTCTAGTTAATTATCTAAAGCTAGTATTTAAATAGATATTTATCAGCTGTGTGACTGTTTGAATTTGTAGCAAATTGATATGAGTAAATAATCTCTTGTTGTTTTTATAATGGTTTTCTTGTATTTATTCTATTATGATTCATATAGGTATAACATTCTCAAAACATTATTTTAATTGCTAAATTTTTAGGGTTCCGTACCCAAAGGGTAAAAACGAGACCCTATTACTAAGACTGCTGTCCGTCTGTCTGTCTGTCACCAGGCTGTATCTCATGAACCGTGATAGGAAGACAGTTGAAATGGTCACAGATGATGTATTTCTGTTGCTGCTATAACAACATACACTAAAACAGAATAAAAAAATATTTAAGTGGGGCTCCCATACAACAAACGTGATTTTTTTGCCATTTTTTGCGATAATGGTACGGAACCCTTCGTGCGCGAGTCCGACTCTTACTTGGCTGGTTTTTTTATACATTATAAGTCTGCAGAAATAGCTTTGTTTATTCTCATGAGATTTAAGAATGCATTTAGTGATACCACTAGAATATTGATATTTGATAATGCTTAAATTGTTTTACGTCAGAGGTAAAGAAATATAAGAAAACACTTAATTGAATGGGCCTACAATTATGTTTGATAAGCACAATAAATATCTACTCTTATAACAACAAATAATTTCAGGACAGTGCGAGTATGGCTGAAGCGAGACTCTGGACAATACTGGCCATCTATTTGTCAATACATGCCATCTGGGTGCACATCAATGTTCTATACACCAGAGACAAGGCAGCTATTCATTGGTCAAGAGAACGGCACAGTCTCGGAGTTCACACTGGCAACAGATTGTAATAGAATAAACCCTGTGAGTACTTTAAAACCTCAACATCTGGACAAACATTTAATGTTAATATCTAATCTTATGTTTTAATACTAGTGTGTCAATTTAAAAATCGTCGACCACATCATCACTTACCATCAGGTGAGATGGTGGTCAAGCACGAGACTATATCAAATAAAAAAAAAAATTGAAACATCTATACAAAAAAAGATTATAACTTTCTAATTACACAAAATTATAATATTATCACTAACACAATAGTATCATTAATCACTAAGTAGAACAATTTATTCATTCAAGTCAAAGATAAGATTGTTTTTGAAGAATTTGTCATTTTATATGACTCATGAGATCTTTGCCTGTTATAATAATGCTCCATTATAAGACCCTAATCAGTACTGATGACTAAATCTTAAGGTCTGATTTGAATATAGTCAAATATCCTTTACCAGCGTGCCGATTCTCCTTATTATAAAACTATTACATTCCATTTGCAGTATCATTAGAATTGCAAAATGTCAAAAATGATTCAACAGCATTCCATAACTTTTGATGTTGTACAATTGTAATGATAATGCTATTGGAATGTAATTGGTATATAATTAGGACCTGTCAAAAAAATCTAAATTTATTTGTAAGACAAGACCAATACTAAAATCGTGACAATCTATGGAGTCCGATGACGTTTCTCATTATACATGCTGCAATAACTTTGTACGTAAAAAATTGAAAAATCCAAAGCATAATCCTAATTTATTGCTATGTTACCCATACACTATAACAACAAGTATCATTTGTAAGCATCAAGTTTAATTATTATAACATATTTTTAGAGTGTCAAATCGGACTTCGTAGATTGTCATCACTATAGGGTATAAAAGTTTGTAAGATTTTGACTAAGCATTGTCTGTGCACATTATAACATTAACATTGCATTTTACTGAAACGGTGCCCGAGGTGACATCTTTCAGCAGGTATATTGCTGAGATCTCGGTATTTGCTATGGGTTCCCTCATTTACCTACCAGCCTATAGTAATGCCACACAATAATCTCACATGAGAAAAGACAACAACTGTTCAGATAAAATAAAATTAACATCCAAGTGTCAAACCTAAAATATCAACAAGCAACGGCAACCAAGTGGTTCGTACCTATGAGGTTCGGTTGAAATTTGTACATGTTTTTCTTATGAACTTATGTGGTATTGTGCAACACTTAAAAGTGAACAAGACTATTGATCAATTAGCTATTTAGTTGTGTCACTGTCAATAGTATTCTTGTTTAGTGTTGTTCCCTCCCACAGAGAGGAGGCCTGTGTCCCAGCAGTGGGAACATTAATAGGCTGATGATGTGTGTGATAGTGTTGTTGACCTTGATTTCATTTCACCGTGCCATCTAACATTTGTATACTCTAGTCTAGCTAGTTAATTAATTAACTTTGTAGTAATTTGCATACACCACAATATATTGTGAAAAACAAAATGTTATCAGTGTAAAAGTTTAAATTGAGTATAAAAATAGAATTTACAAATAACAAGAATATGAACTAACAAGAATATGAATACTTGGTTTTGCTTTCCTTGAAAGCAAAACCAAGTATTTGTTTTGCTAATTAGGCTTTAGGTGAAATAATTTCACAGAGCTCGGATCAGTTGCGCCGGCAGCGAGTAGTGACGTCATAACTAATACTATGCTAGTATGCTCACGACATTGCGTGGACAGCTTGAGCACAAGTTTCAGCTGTCGTAGCCAAAGTAAGAATTGTTACAGGTCGTCATTTTGTTTTTAGGGTTCCGTACCCAAAGGGTAGAAACGAGACCTTATTACTAAGACTCCGCGGTCCGTCTGTCTGTCTGTCTAGTCACCAGGCTGTATCTCATAAACCGTGATAGCTTGACAGTTGAAATTTTCACAGATGATGTATTTCTGTTGACGCTATAGCAACAAATACTAAAAACAGAATAAAATAAATATTTAAATGGGGTTCCCATACAACAAACGTGTTTTTTTGCCTTTTTTTTGGTACGGAACCCTTCGTGCGCGTGTTCAACTCGCTCTTGGCCGGTTTTAGTAAAGGGTTCAGCAAACACTATTTGACATGCTTGATTTGTATGGCAAGTTTTGTCAATGCTGTATCTGGGCAGTGGACTGAAAGGTGGTCTGGGGATAATTTTCTCATTTCATTCTTAGGCTCGTGAGTACTTAGCGCACACAGCACGCGTGACTGCAGTCAACTTCTCCTTGAGCTGCGAATGGGTGCTCTCCGTCAGTCGAGACAAGCTGTTCGCGTACCACTGCAGTGAGACGGGACGCAGAATCGGCGGGTACTCCTTCGAAGCATGGTGTACGGCTTTGCAGTATCCTTTTCTAATAATTAAAATTAAGACAAATTTAATACATTTTGAGCCAACTTCAAGTAGTAAGGCAGGAGCAGGAATAACGGGACAAAAAAAAAGGATATTTTAAAAAAAATATCAGTAATTTGCTTATAATGGGACTTATGTCTAGCCCCCTTATTAATGAACATGGAGTAAAAGGTACAACCATCTGACTACCCATAAAACTTTTGAGGTTCGATTTTCGGTTAATTTTACTCTAAGGGCGCGCGATGAGAGCAGTGGTGGCCCAGTGGTAACGGCCGCGACTTACGTATTGTAGGTCGTGGGTTCGAACCCAGCCAGGCGCTTTACTTTGTGTAAATTATTACATCACCACTGCTAAAAAGGAAAACATCGTGAGGAAACTGGCGTGTCCTAGAACCAAAAATTCGAATACATGTGACATCCACCAACCCGCACTGGGCCCGCGTGGTGGATTACGGCCCATTACCTCTCTCACAGAGAGGAGGCCTGTGTCCCAGCAGTGGGAGCATTAATAGGCTGATGATGATGATGAAGGGCGCCCGCAGATAGCGTACTGAACTGTTTTGTCATTGTAGGCAAATGTTCTTGATAAATATTGAGTTTGTGCCGTGCCGTGTTGGGTGGTTGTGATTGACTGTGAGAGTCTCTCGTATACAGCCACAAAGTTTTAGATTACGATTTACGACTAAAATCAACTAAACTGTTGTTGTTGCGTTGGCTATGCGGGTGCCTTGTCGGTAACCCGACCTCACAATCCAAGTCAGTAAACGGAAGTCCTTCCGGCACAGACTAATACGCTTACATAATTATAAAATTAGTAAACTAACAATTTATCGGAATCCAATTAAAGATAACAGAATGAATATCCTGAACGTATCCCGTCAGATTCGACTCGCAGTCGAAATATGCTTTTGTGGGAGACTACAGCGGCCAGATAACGATGCTGAAGCTAGATAATAATTGCGCTACGCTTGTTACTACGCTCAAAGGTCATACCGGGTGAGTATCTATGGGCTTTTTAGGGTTCCGTTGCCCGAATGGTCCAAACGGCATCCTATTGCTGTCACTCACATGTCCGTCTGTCTGTCCATCGTCTATCACGCGGGCACATTGTAAGTATCTTGTTGACCCAAAGCCATACAAATGGGAAAAAAATATATTGGCCTACCCTATCGAGTGAGGTATCGTTGTTTAGACTAAATAATATGAATTTTGTTTAAAAAATATTAGAAAATATGACACAACAATGAGAAGCCACCAAAATCAGCTCTATTTCACAAAATCTTGTTCCGAAGAATTTTCTAACGTCCCATTGACCTATGAACTTCAAATTTGGTTATAATGTTTACTATTATGTATATTTTACATAAAAATACCAATATATTAGTAAATCAGTATTTTTCTTTGAATTTTCTTAATTTTTCCTATTACAACCAAATTAATTTTGCGGTCTGGTACGGCAAGTGCACGCACTTGGCTGGTTTTTTTTTGAGTAATCATAGTTTCTCTGGTTATGCAAACTGCTTAGGATTGGCATTAATTGGTTGCTGAAACCTATCTTCAGATAAACTAATTATTTATATTAATTAGAATTGGTTTACCTGAAGATAGATCGTGATAATGTAGTGGACCAGTTTGGCGATATTCTACCGGAAGACCTCCCACAAGGTGGACCGATAAAATCTGATTAGGGTCGCTGGAAGGGGCATGCACAGGACCGTCATATGTAGTGATGCTTTGGGGAGGTCTATGTCTAGCTGTGGACGTCTTTCGGCTAAAATTACCATGACGTTGTGTTCTGGCTGGTAACATTCCCTTTAAGGTCACATTAAAAAGTATGGTTCGTAAAAAAGATACGTGCAATTTAATCTTATACACCGATTCTTTTATCTCATTTGATTAGACCATTCATACAATATAATTTTTTAAATAAATTTACTATTAATTTAAATAATTTATTTTTCCAGTTCCGTTAGAGTCCTCAACTGGGCTCCCCTGCCCCAGTTATTATTCAGCGGCTCGTTCGACCAGACGATAATAGTGTGGGACATAGGCGGACAAAAGGGTACGGCATACGAGCTACAAGGCCACAGGTAATTATGATATTTTGTTGACCTACCTCTATTCATTGTTCGTGGTATCATGTTTCTTACAGAGTAATTAATAAGCACAATGAAAAGTCAGTGTACAAAATCATAATATAACAATGCATTCATTTCATATTATTTTGAATTTACTACGGATTATATAAAACTTTTATCATCGTACCTACTAACATTAACATACCAACATACCAATTAACAATGTTATAGTTCTCGCCAAACTTCTTGGCTGCGCAGTAGTAAATCTCATACAAAAACAGCACCGTTTCGCCTTGCGCACCCGGAAAGTCTACTTCAGGACGGCCCAGAAGTTTGGCGAGGACTATACCAAATTTATAACTCGTGTAAGGCAGAAAATCGGGGATGACTGACGAAATGTCCTAACGCTGAAATTATTAATTTAATGTCTTCGTACTAGTTCATTATTTTTTATCTCTTATGTTCCGCAATCATTCATAGGTCTATGAGCAGGATTGTTGCAATATTGTGGTGCAGAGTGGCTTCTCCAGCGAGATTTTCCTCTTTATATTCATGACACGTTCTGATGTCCTACTTTGCGAGGTCCATTACAGCCAACCTTTTCAGCCGCCTTTTGTGATCTGGATTTGTGAGAGTTTCGCCATGGGATTTTTAGGATTCTCCATACGTGTTCTGTAGCGTTCTGCACAGATTTTAGCCTCCTGGTGCACTGTATTTAGGTTAAGATATTCATGAACCTCGCAGTTTCTTATAAACCACGGTGCATTTGTGATGTTTTTAAGGATAACATTTTAAAATCTTTGGAGAATATTGATGTTGGAGACACAAGCAGTGCCCCACAGTTGGATGCCGTAAGTCCAAATTGGCTTTCAGATTGTGTTGTATACTTACCAATAACTTGTTGTCCACCGACGGGACAGATTTTGTTTCAATGAACCAGTATAGGTTCCTGTACTTTGTTCAGTTGGTCTCTCTTGGCTTGTATATATTTCCGCCATGTAAGCCTGCGGTCTAGGTGCATGCCCAAGTACTTCACCGAGTCATTATGTGGTAGTACATGCTCGCCTAGTTTTACGGGTGGACATATTCCCTGTCTTAAGCTGAAAGTGACCTGGGTTGATTTTCAGGCACTTGCTTTTATTCGCCACGTCTTTCTTTAGCCATTTCTCAATGTCATCTAGACTGCCCTGAAGTTTTTGAGAAACAATTTCGGGGTCTTTGTGGTTAGCCAGAACGGCTGTGTCACCTGGATATGTTGCTGACGTAATGTCCGGAGTATGTGTTAGATCTTCTGAATATGGTGTACAACACTGGTCCTAGTACCGAGCCCTGGGGCAATCCTGCAGTTGTCTTGTGGAAATCAGAGGTGGCCTCTCCTTCCTTGACTTGAAAAATTATGTCAGAGAGATAAGATTCCTGCAGTTCGTAGTAGGTCCCACACCTACTACGAACTGCAGGAATCTTATAGAGTAATCCGCGGTGCCAAACCCTATCAAAGGCTTGTTGGATATCCAAAAATGCAGCCGAGCAGTATTCCTTATCTTCCAGAGACTGCTTAATTTTGTCATAGATCCTTTGGACTTAGTAGCGTGTTTCTCAAATTGGTGGTCAGGTATGACAGACCTTTAGAGTAACTGTGGCATCATTCTATTTAAAAATCGTTTTTCGAATAACTTAGATGTTACAGGGAGTAAGCTGATGGATCCATAAGACGATACCGCATGCTCTGGTTCACCTTGTTTATTATCACTATTTGAGAAACTTACCATAATGCTGGAAAGTATTTGGTTTGATTTAATACAATACCTTACTTTGGTAGTTGGATTAACACTTGCTTAGTGATAAGAGCAAAGCCTGCTGGTTTTTTGCCATCAAGTTTAATTATCTGCTAAAGTACTTCTTTGGGTGTTATGTTTGAATTGATGCTAATATCTTACAATCAACAGAGCAATGTCAATAACACAAATCAATTATAGAACGGAAAATCTTTATCCGCTTCAACAGTTGCCGGCAAATAACTTTAAAATGCGCTGGGCAAGTTTCCATATTAATTAAAATTAATGTTATCCTTCCTTTAATACATTCTCAAATAAGAAACGCAATGAAAACAAACTTAATGGCCATTGTTAAACCATATTGTAGTGTGTAACATTAAGTACCTAGACTAAAAATTTTGATTAGTTTGAAGCAGACACATGTTTAGTTAGGCAGCCGCTAAACATACATCGTACAGAACAGACTCCTTGTATTTTAATAAACCTAGTCCCTCTACAACATAATGAAAAAAAAAATGACAAATTTTAAAAATCGGATATTTCCTTTCCAGCAACAAAGTCACAGGGTTATGGTACGTGGGTAGCTGCGAGCGGCTGATCTCCGCGGGGGAGGACGGAGCGCTGGGAGTGTGGGAGATGGGAGTGCGACGTCGGGAGACGCCCGCGTGGAAGGAGTCCGACCTGTGCCAGATCTGCCGCGCGCCCTTCATCTGGAACGTCAGGGCGATGATGGAGAAGAAACAGCTTGGTGAGTTTGAGACATTAGAAAGAAACCTTTATTTCCTAATCCTCTACTTCATTTTAAAGCAACTGCAACAATTGAAAGTGCCTTTATGTCGAAGCTGTAAGAGTGGTTTTCGTGGTTCATGTTACCTCAAAGTCAAACATGCAGTATACTCGTACTGCATGATGCTCTTGAACATCTTTGGCCTATAGTAAATTTATTTAAAACTGCTCTGGAAGTGGTGGTGTTTCTAGGTTTATTTTATTCCTCTTTTCCTATTCTCTTTCCTCCGTTCGTTCGCATGTTGTGGTTAGAGGTCATCGCACCCTATAAATGGCCCCGCAGAGTATAACAAAGCTGCCTCACATTGCAGGTCTCCGCCAACACCACTGCCGGTGGTGCGGCGCCGCGGTATGCGCAGCATGCTCTCCTCACCGACTGCCGCTGCCGGTCATGGGCTTTGAGTTCCCCCAGCGCGTCTGCACAGGCTGCTACGACATCTTGAGGCATGAGCCGTAAGTATCTAAAGGCAATCTCAAAACGGTTATACCAGAAAATAAGTAATCTTCGTGATTCCGGATTATCGATATTTTTGTCGAGGTCTTAGGGGTTATAATCGCTTGTATCATTCATTACCAAATGTTCATTCCATAGCTAGTGTGTCCCATTGAATTTCATATACTTTATGCATAAATTGGCTTTAAGCCCATTTCCAACTAACCATGTAGGAGAACCCTAGTCTCCAAAACTATACACCATCCCTTTTTGCAGTCGCGAATCCCTGGCATCGTTCCACGACATGAAGCACGCGGTATCGTCGCTGTACATGGACGAGGCGACGGGCCGCATGTGCACGGCCGGCAAGGACCGCGTCATCAAGGTGTGGGACGTGGGCGTGCTGCTCGCGCCCGCGCCCAAGCCGTCCACCGCCGACCAGTAGCCGGCCACGACTGAGTCAAGCTGAACAATAACATGTATGTCGCTTTACTTACTTACCACACATGGGACAATTTGAAAATGGAACGTTTTGGAGGTCACATGTGTTTTTCAGCCAGTATTTTGCGTTATAAAATGAAATGTAAACAGGATTTAATGTTGGCTTTTAACAAATTGAACCTTTTGAGGAAATGAAAGACATTCGAAATTTAAAAAATATTAATCGCCCATTTTTTTTTAACAATATAAGCATGTGCGTTATTGATTCAGCTTCATAAGTCGCGTATTGTAAAAGAGTATCAAATTGAAATTAATGGATGTACTTCATCGGGCTGTTTGCATTAATGTTATAGTCGTTATAATATTATTATTTAATGTGTATCTAATATATTTGTTGTTGATAGTCCAACGAAAGTTTTGCTTTCTATCACTTGTCGTGAGGTAAGACTGAGACTTTCTTTTCTGGTAATATGGTGGTCGTTTATTATGGATAGTAAAATATATTTGTGTCATCATATTATTGTATAAATTATTTAAAAAATGAGACGAAGATCTCAAAACTATTTTATATGTGTGATCAAAAATAATCGTCTATATAATCTGATAGTTTCACACGTTTAGTGTACATAAGTCTGTCGATTGCTTTGAATATTTTCATCAATTCATTATTTTCAATCATCTTCTATGACGGTTCACAGTCAATCATTTCTGGTATATTATCTAGTATACTCTGTGGAACGAACGCTGGGCGAGTGTTGTGTGACTGATACATGAGTTGGTTATTGTGTTCACGATATGAAGTTGCGCGCGTGTACGTTTCGTTACACCATTGTTACATGTTAGGCCGTTTGTTCACGACGCGACACACGACACGGCAAAATGTGGTCACGATGCAGAGCTCCATATATTTGTATGGACTGTTTGTTCATTACATGATATCACACTACACGCGACACGATTTATTAACGGTTTATCTGCTATGTCGTCACGACATCGTTGTTGACGGCACGACACACCGCACCGCAAAACACACGCGTGGTTCGTCACTCACGCGCTTATACAACAATACAAGTGCACTGCAGTGTCGTTGCAGAATCGTGTCCAGTGAACAAACGAATGGACGACAGAACGTCTGCAGTGTATCGTGTGTACAAATCGTGACCGCAAATCGTGTCGTGCGGTGCCTCGTGAACAATCGACCTTACGGCCCGTTCACATTACAACCACCCGTTAATTTAAAGATCGTTTTAGTTTAACGGATCGTAGATTCATTGGTCGGCAAAAAATACGGTTCATTGTTATGCAAACGGGTCGCTATCCAGCATCCACAAGATTTGTCTTTATTATACAGTCGTTTGTATCACATTAATAAGTATTTCAAAAGCCTATTCAGAGATGTTCTAGTCTAGCTTATATTTAAGCTTCGTCGCAGATCGCAGGCAATCGCATTTTTTTAGTAAAACAACGAATATAGCATTGATGAATTCAGGTATATTTTTTCGCCATAATTGTCACGCAGCTCAAATAGCCGAACATTTATTGATAATATTTAATATGTTGGTTTAAAATAAAGCTAAGCTTATGTGGATGTTGCAACATGTAACAATAGATCTCAGTTTCCATCAAGGGTACATTATATTTACGTATTTACAAAAAAAGCGTATGCTTAGTTGTATATATGTAGTGATGTCATTGTTTCCATATTACCGGAACCGCCAAATATGCAAATGGAATCGTTTTTATACCATCTAAGTATGTTGTATGTAGCAATTATGCGGTTTGTGGAAAATGGCGTCGCGTCATAATGTACTAGGTACTCGGTTAAATAACTGTGTACCTCACTGGAATGCGCACCAACTCTCCCTCATGCGTGTTAAGCCTAAGGCGAACACGGGGGGTGTTCGCCTTAGGCTTAACACGCTTTGCGATTTTTATTCGCGCGATTTATTCCCGCTTATTCTGCGACCTATGGAATTGTATGAAGCTGCACGCGTTGCGGTAAAAAATTCGCGCGGAAATAATATCGCAAGAAATCCGTGTTTTGCCACAGAATCCACCGCACCACGGCGCGGGTTAAATTCGCGGGAACATTTTGAACTCTAGGAACAGGTAGAAAGATACAAACATCACGCGGAATTTTATCCGCAGTGCGTGTTAGTTAGATTCAGTACGCGGACAAAAATTCGCGCGAGTAAAAATCGCAATGCGTGTTAAGAGCCATTTCACAAAATGATTACGCTCGAGTTTAGGTAAAATATTGCATCATTGTTTATGTGTGCGTAGCTACTCACACAAACTTAACGTAAACAGTGTAACGCGAGAGACGAGACGGACGAAGCAATCTTGAGCCGTAATGTGATTTATAAAAAGTCATACATTTTATTTAGTGTAATGAAATTTTCAAGCTAGGTAAATAGAAAAACAAGAAGGTATCGTATGTAAAATAATATAATAACAATTGGCATAAAAACATATTATTGTCGGTTAACAACTTATTTATTTATTTATCAACTATGGACGACTTACAGCTAAAATATACAGATTAGAAAAATAGTATGTGAGACTGACAGCCAATTAAAAGTCACCACTTCCAAAAACATATTATAAATGATGAGTGAGACAAACACAACACAGCTACCAATAAAACAAGAAAATAAAATAAAAATAAAACACAGTACAACATTCAAGCTTAAACTAAATTTGCATTTCATGTTTAACACAAAAATAAAAACCTAAACATACAAAATATTAATTAAAAAAGTCTTGGCTAAATTGCTTACATACTTATTATATTCATATATTTATATGAATATTTGTCGTAAAGGCATTGATCTTGCCTTTCTTGGGTCTATGATTTCCGGTAATACGCAATCTTGGTAGAACCGAGTCAATTTGGGTAGCATTTTCTCCTGCCAAAAACCGTCGTCTTTCTCTACTCTTACTACTTTCAGTGGAAAATCAGGCCCAGTCCATACAGCAAATACACATATGTCTCTTTTCGCTATGTGCAACTGGCCCTGAACCTGGTAGTACCAGTCGTGATTTTTGTTTTTTAACACAACGGTATACACAATCCTTGCGCCCCATTGCTAAAACTAATAAAACAAAAATATATATTTATTCTACAAACAATTCAAATCATTCATTATACTTGATAATAAACCAAACTTTACCTTGTGAAAAAATACAAAGCGAATCAAAACTATGTGGTCGCAGTACAATAATGGTTTCACTCTACGAACGCTCGATAATCGGGACGCGGGAAAAATGACACAGGTCCTGCTTCGATGGGCTCTCGCGCCGTACTAAACGGTGCCCACTTGTGTATCGTAATTTATTGTAATTTCGATTGAAGTTTTATCAATATTTTGACAAAGTAAATGCAAGAATTTTCAATATTATTGTAGAAATTGGTTCTCTAATAAACGTAGTTCATGTTGGAGTAATTTTATTTTTGTAATTACTGTGTATTTAAACCAAAAATCACGATTAAATTGCAATGTTAAACTCAAAAATTGGCCTAATGGTTTATTTTTTTACTAACTAATGGTAATACATTTCAAGAATCTGTTACGTTAAATGACGAGTAAAATATATGTCCAATGCTTTATGTATTTTTTTTAATTTAATTTATAAGTGTTTTTGATAGAAATACGACTCTGAAATCAACTCTGTGGCGTTTTTTCAATAAAATGGTTGTGGGAAATTGATTACTGTAGATAAAATAAGTAATTTTTAGTAAATGTGATACATTAAACGTCAACATGAAAGCTTAGCCTATTATTTGCGTGTATTCAATAACTTCTGGGTATTACAGAATATGGTAATTTAGGAGCCCAAAATATTAGAAATTCGTGCGAAAACGTGAAATGGCTCTTAAGACTAAAGCGTACGCGGGGGTGTGGGGGGATTTGGTTTGCATTTCAACGAGGCACAGTTATTTAGACCAAGTGGTTTGTACCCTTGGAGAAAACTGAATGTCTTGTTAGAACTCATACAAGTATTTTGCGTTATACGTTTAGATGTTACAATATATTAGTTATGTATTACTTAAAATATTATTAACTTTTTTATTTCAACAAAATATAATTCCAATTTATTATATTTAAATTCCAAACTTTGCATTGCTAAAGACATTTGCTTTCAAGGCAATTGCTTGTATTTTAAATAAAAAAGTTCTTAATTATAAACGTTATTTTAACTTATTATTATTTTGGTTTCGTGACATATTGTAATGAAGTAAATTTTAAATTATATTTATTAAGAATAAGTTTGGTTTAATATTTTCTAAATATATTTTCATAAATTGAGCTAGTTGCTTTTATTAAGTATTTCTATGAGGTACGGAGATCGCTTTGATTGTTCGTACTGTACCTGTTTAATGAACACTATTGAATCTGACAATAAATATGTTATATATGATCTACCCCATATAAAATAGTGATGTGCCCTGTCATCATTTATCGACACTATTATTGTATAGAAAAACAAACGATCTAATCGGGAATTTTGTGAAAAAGGTGCTTTTACTGAAGTTGTGTCACCTGTGTAGGTATCTTTGCATCGAACAAAAAGTTATCTTTCTGTCAGCTTAGAGCTCCGCTTTCAAAGGCATCGATTGGCCGCGCCTATAATTTTACCAAGTTACTGTTGGCACATAATAAATATACAAACAGTATGAAAACAACCTAAAGACGCTCGAAGCGGCACAATAAGCGGCTCGAACTACTGACAGCACTGCAGAAGTGCCTTAATGGTCTCTTCGGTGTGTATTTTTGTGTGAGTGTGCCGTTTCGAGCGTTTGTAGGTAGTTTCCATACTGTTTGTATATATTTACTGTGCTAATGGTCTCATGTTAACTTTTCTTTTTAAAATCGAGTCTTGTCATTTTCGGCGTGGACCAATTGAAAAATTATATGAAAAATCCTTGTATAAACTTAGTTAATCAATCGTAAAGTGTGTCCGAGTAGGTCAGGAAATCGTTAAAGGAATCTGTAATTGAGTGTTGTATAAAAATGTATAAAACAAATCTAGTGGTATTCGCTGGTGTCTTGAGTTAGAGAATGTCGTAGACCCGGTGTGGAGAAATGGTAAAATTCGCAACAGCTAAAATTACTGTAAATTTTAACTAATTTTTGGCATATATTTCCCGGTCCACAGCGATACTACGACAGTCTCACAATTAAGGCGCCAGCTTATAAATTATATACACGAAAATTTAAACATAAAACGTTTATTAAATACGTAACATTATATTATATACTATGTACATTATTTAGACATGCTTTCCTAGTTATGAATAATGCCAAAATTGTTTAGATTATATTTAACGGTTTTGACGAATACTGCACGTTATTTACAATAATATATTCGGTTAATTTTCTTTACTCAAAATATTGTTTTTCATAGTAATATTGTAATGATAAAATTTGTCATATCAAACGGCTCGAAAAATTACCAAGCCAATGTAAAAATATTAACTCTATTTACTTCAATATGACAAGTAATATTATTAACTGTTTTGTGGAGATTCGCTAATCATTTGTATTAATTTAAGATCGAGGAAAAATTATCTATATTAATATTATAAATAAATAAATTAACTATTCTTTTATGTCGTTAAAAGAGATTTTATTTTTCTATTCATGGAGCTTATTATTCATTTGTAAAGTAATACTGTAAGATATAGTCAATGTGTAATTACTATTAGAAGTATATAGGTCGCTTGAAAGTTTCTATGCCAATAAAAAGTAAGAAGTAATCGTGTCTTATTACAATAGGAGGTAGATGAGTGGAACGGGGACGTAAACTTAGAGTAGTGCGCGCATCGTTAACGGCGGTTCACAGCCTCGGGATAAATACAGTAATCAGGTACGTCGTGAGTGTCTCCCAGCCTTGTGGCGGGTGGCGGCAGTGCCCGCGGGGCAGCTCGGTCCTCGCAGTGCGGCCGCGGCTCAGCCGGGGCACGAGTACTGCGCCTGAGGCACGCACACCTGGCCGTTGAACATCTGCTCCTGAGGACACGTCAGGTAGGTCCTGGTGCCGCTGACGCAGAAGTAGTACCGCTTGCACTCGGTGCCCGCCTGCACGTAGAACCCGTCGCGCTCGCAGCGCGCGCCCGCGTGCTCCTGCGAGCCGGCCGGCGCGCCGCCGCACTCCTGCGAGCCGGCCGGCGCGCCGCCGCACTCCGCCTGTGACGCCTTCACACAAGCGCGGCCGTCGAACATCTTGCCGCCGAGGCAGGACAACGTGACGAGCCGATCTCCTCGCTCGCAGTAGAAGTACCTGCCAATTCAAAAGTTATGGGTAAGCTATCGTTCACAACATTAAATGTCAAGTAGGTAATAAAATCTGGTTCGTACCTCCGGCATCCTGATTCGATCTCGGCGTGGTAACCGTTAGAGAGACCTTCGCACGAGTAGTCTTCTCGCAGACACAGGCCGGGCCGCGCCGGCACGCACGCCTCTCCGTCGAACACGCGACCGGACGTGCAGGCGTAGATAGACTTGTCGCCGCGCACGCACTCGTAGTACCCGCGGCAGCCGGTGTCGGCGGCGCGGTACCGCCCATCCGGCCGTCCGTAGCACGACTCGCGCTCCAGGCTCGGACACAGGTACTGCGCACGCGGCGAGCAGCGCACCCCGTCGAACACGCTCCCCGGCGGACACGCCAGCGTCGTGCGCAGCAGACCGTCGCAGTGGAAGTAGCGAGTACAGTTTGTGTCGAGATCTTGATATGTGCCACTCGGAAGCCCTTCGCACTCTACCGACACTGCTGGGCCATCGCATAGGAACTTGTCGGCAGGCGTACATCCGCTGCCGTCGAACACGAGTCCCGGCGCGCACGAGCCGCGCTTGACGACGCGCTCGCGCCGGCACTCGTACCAGGAGGTGCAGTCGTGCCAGTCGCGGTGCAGCCCGTCGTGCCGGTTGAAGCACGGGCTCAGTGCGGGCGGCGGGCACGAGGCGCGCGCCGCCGGCTCGCACGCGCCATCCGAGAACAGCAGCCCCGGCTCGCACACGCCGCGTCGGATCACTCGGTGAGCCTCGCACACGAAGTACTCGCGACAGCTGGTAGTGCGGTCGGCGTAGGCACCGTCGGGCACGTCACGGCACAGGGACGAGCACGCCTCGTCCGAGCAGAAGTCTGCGTCGCCAGCCGGCAGCGGCACGGCTGCGGCGCGCGGTGGCGGGCACGGCGCCGTGCAGCCCGCGCACGTCTCCACGGCGCGCAGCTCTCCGCCGCGGCAGCGCAGCACGCGCCGGCACTCGTGCGATGCGTCCGGATAGTCGCCGTCCGGCAGGCCGGCGCACACGGGTTCGAAACAGGTGCCGGCGCCGCGGGTGCAGGCCTGGCGCTCCAGGTCAAACCAGGCGCCCGTGGGGCAGGCCCGCTCCAGCGCGGTGCCGTTCTCACAGCGGTAGTACTGGCGGCACGCGGTGCCGGGGCTGGCGTACGCTAGCGTGTCCCCGGGCGCGCAGTGGCGCCGCACGCAGGGCCGGCGCGCGCGCGGCACGCACGCACCCTCCGCCTCACTGAACACGCGCCCCGGTAGACATTCGTAGCGACCGGTCACTGCACCACTGCTGCACTTCACATATTTCTGGCAAGCTTGATCATAGTCTGTGTAAAGACCATCTCTGTGACACTCAAAAGCCTGGATACCTGAAATAATCGAAAGGAAATGTTCATGTAACATGGACTACCATCAGAGCACCCGATGCACCGAAAGAAATAAAAAATTAGAGATTCCTCTCTGGTAAAAATATAATGTTCTGGAATATTATTAGTTTATTTCTAGCCTATGAATTTCGACCAGTACAAAACTTAACGGTAGTCGACGAGCCATATTATGATGTTGCGTATCGTAAATGGAAAATATTACTCACTGCCGATCCGCGCGAGAACAGCGAGCGCGCAGAGCGCGGCGGCGGGGACAGCGCAGACGGGCGCGCGCGCAGACATGTCGGCTGCGACTGGCGGGCGGCGGCGGCGGCGCGCAGTGCGCTCTGGGCGCGAGGGTTCCTTGACATTCGCACGCCCCCGCCGTAACGTGATCCCTGCGGTGGCCCGGATGCAGCCTCCGAGTTAACAATCTAGACACGCCTTGTTTATCGAGCGACTGATGCTCGAGTGAAAATGACCGCAGATGAAGCTCGATGGCCGTGAACTTTGTCTTCTTATGTAACGACAATGAGAAGTATTTGATGAATGAACAGAAAAACCGCAATGGAGTTATTAGCGCATTTAGATGTTGGAGTATTGTTGATTTCCCAAGCAGTCGAGGTATAGCAAGATAATTGAATCGCATACAAGTTTTTTTCTGCTATTAAGATGCGGTCCGAATAAAATATCTAAACATAAATTTATTCGAAGGACACCTTTGCTACTGACCTCCTACAATGTTTTGCTTACAAGGCCATAAATCGTCTCTACCATTTATATAATGAACGAACGAATTGCTATTCTGCCGTTGTACCCGTGGGAAATTATTATAAAAACACGTAGGTAAGCAAAAACATGCATAGATCGTGTCGTAACGTTATAAATACTTGGTAGTGAGCCGGAATCTCTGAGAATCCGCATAGGCATACGAATGAGATTCTATTGACAAAGATTGGATGATAATAGTGTACAAATATTTGAATTTGGAACAGTATAGTGATGGGCCAACACTCTAAATATGTTGCTCAGAAATTCAGCTTTGAATAAAAACCTCTAATTCTGATCTTTATGACTCAAAAAAGAAGAAAACATTTCTAGAACGCTGAGTGAGCCTTTCTTGCAATACAATTACAAAGCTTCCATGACCATGCATATCGACTCAAATTGTCCATCATCAGGGGGAAACCATATTGCTCATGGGCTACTGTTCAAAGTGCAGCGCTCATTTATAGGTCCAAAAGTCAAACCGCAAGTATGTGGAAAAAAAACAGTCTATAGGCAGTTTCTTGTTCATTTGTCCTACAATACCTACATCCGTTAAGTTATCTATGCTAAGACCTGTCATCAGATTAGAGCCAGTTCACAGTAACTTGAGACTGGCAAAGGTAATGTTACTCCGAGGAATGTACGGAATGTGAACCACGCGTGTGACTCTGCCAGTTGTCCGCAGTGGGGGGGCGGTCGGCATTCCTCTAAGGTGGCTTACACAGTCACACGAGTCATATTACTAGTGGATGCGGCACGTGGCAGAGACGAGTGAGTCGTGACTTGAGACCGCACGGTTCCGTTAGCGAATTAAGTACATTGATGTAGATAAAGCTTAAGCAGCGAAAATATACGTTGAACGGTAACACAATAGTCTACTATTCTTCTACAACAGAAAACGCTCGTGATATTCCACTTGTAACAACAGAGTACAAGACAAAACGCGTGGTGTTAAGCCCAATAAGTCCGCAAATTCGATATCGTACTTTGCAGCTGAAAAAGTTGGTAAGCATTGGTAAAAAAAAACAAATTTTAGACCGAATGTGCGAATGGTAAAGTTAGTCTGCTATTATTTTGCATGTACCTAGGTATCTCGTTTTAAAACCAGATTGCAGTGTCACAGATAATATAATACTAGCATACCCTGGCATAGCATTTCTCTCCATTTATTTTCTCTCCCCCGATTGTATCTCGTCTCGTCTTTACCTATCTTTGATTCGCAAATTCAGCAACAATTTAAAATCGCAACTTATCAACTGCCTTGTGTGCAGTCCTTACTCTAATCGATTACCTTTCGATCTTTCGATCATATCTCGGATCCAGCCTCAATTACAATAAACATAGCCTCGGGCTCAGTTCCGTATGGCGTTGTTTAGCGTTTGATCGACAATGTTATTTGCAATCGTGATTGTGCAACATTACTTGACAATATCCTTCCTCATATTTCCTGTCGCTTGTCTTTCTTTTATTTGAATATATTAGTAATGCGAGGAAGGGAATTTTAGACAGCAAGGCGCAAAGATAGTAAAATCGCGTTAAGCTCTATTTACGAAGATCCAGTTCAGTAGACCGTCTAAGCATGCTCTGAGTTATCCGGAACACTGATGGTCCAAGTAGCCAGGAAGGAACGAACCTTGTAATAAGGGTGTTTAGATCCTAAAGTAAAAACTAACTGAGCATAATTAGCACAATGTCTGTTCCCTTTTATGGGGATTTGCATGATACCTTATATAGTGCCTATTTAAAACTAGAGAAAAAAGCTAGTTATTTTTGGCTTATCATGCAAAATCATCATATCGTTGTCGTTGGAGTTGCCTACTTACTACCTATAGTTTATCTAACTTGAAGCTAAGCCCTATTTTCTCTACGTTCTATAATAACAAGAGCACTACAGGCCGACTTGCTTAACTAAGACTATTTTGAAGTAGCTTCGAGGTGCAAAAAGGGTGTATTTATTTATTTATTAAAACTTTATGCAACACAAAAGTAGGTACATAGGCGGACATATTGTCACCGCGGGTGTAGTGACCCTGTCAGTCGATAGTTCGCTGATGGGTGTCAACATCTCTCTTGCTACCTTTGTTACGGTCTCAGCGGTCGGCCTAAGCTGTAGTGTTGTACCGCCAACGACCCCAAATATGATCTCTGTATGTCTTGCGGGGCAGGAGCGTTACTTTGTGCGATTTAGAACATCCACTGCTTTCAAAACGGCGAAGAAAAAAATCGTGTGAAAACCAGTCTATAACAACAGCACCAACAATTCGAGTCTTGACGTCTACCAGTCCGCACTGGGCCCTTGTTATGGATTACAACCCACCTCCTAACACAGAGAGGAGGCCTGTCTTCCAATTGTAGGAACATTATATGTTGTTTGATTATGCTACGCTTTTACAACATAGGTTTATACAAATATTATGCTACTCATTCAATAACAGATTCACAAGACTAAAGGAAAACGTGAGACACGCAAAATGTAATTGTCTTTTAATGGGGTATTGTAAATTTGTTATTGTCGCTGAAAAGACTTAAGATATTGGATAATCCAGTGCATACGACATTGAATAGTCTTTCAGGTATTTATTTATTAGAAGTAGGTATACACTGTCAAAAATACATAATTAACTAAGATTACAAACAGATATACTCAAACCAAAAACTATACACTAAACCTAAAAATATACTAAACTAAAATATGGCGTCGAAAACCTCCTCCACATCGTTGTCCACTGGTAATGTGCCCAAAAGACTGGCAGCATTGTCTCGTTATATGGCATGCGTATTCTCTGACCAAGGTAAGAGCCAGCCCTTGGTTACGCGAAGTGTCAGCTAGTTGTTGCCACTTTTTTGTCTCTTTCAGGTTAGTCATACATTTTTGTTAGGTATAGGTACTTCACGTCCGCATCTTTCTTCAAAATAGGTTATTTCTGTGTAATGAGGTACAAGAAACTATATTTGAATGCCTTTAGTTCTATGCATTGTAGTGTTGTGCATGTTCAAGGTTAAGCAACGCTTGCCCGGATCGGTTCGTGTATGGTCCAACATGTTCTTGCCAAAGCACGGAGTGGTCTCGGAAAGCACATTAGGCTGTTCCGGCTGTCTTTCAGATGTTGACAGCAGTTACTGCTCGCCAGAAACCCGAAATTCTGGCAACATTGATAACCAGTCTAACTAAGGCCCAGTTTTTTTATCCGTAGTTATCTCAACCAATTGCAATTTTAAATATCACTCACAATTTACAAACGCACATTGACATTTTCGCGTTGTCGCTATATAAATTTAAAATAATGGTTTCTAGTTTCTAAATTTTTTGCAAGTCGCCCATAAGATGTAGGCTCTTGTCATCCGCTTCCTTCGATTCGTATATAAAGAATTTATCTGCATTTTTTTAAATTTTTTTTCGTTCGGTATCATACTCCGATTATGTCACTTCCTGAATAATAGTGTGGGTTATACAATATTTCGGCTGTAATATTACTACTTTTTGTATATGCTGTACTGTATAACTGTTTTTGTCTCAAATAAATAAAATAAAAGAAAACTATGCTAACCAATGGTTAAAAATTTCGTCAATTTCGTTTTTCATTCGTCAATTGTTAGTAACGGGTGTCCCAAAAAGGACGCAAGATTTCAATTTGCCGCCAGTTTTGTATTTTAGTGCTGGCAACCCTGAAAAAAAAAACATTTGACAGCTGAATGTTTAGGATTTGTAAAAATGGCGGGTTATACGAAAGATCAACGCGTTTTTATTATTGAACAATATTTGAAAAGTAATGAAAGTTTGGCGGGTACGGTTCGAAAATTCCGTGCAAAATATGGTCGGAATATTGGCTTGAGTTCATCAACTGTGAAGAGACTGGTTGCAAAATTCAGGGAGAGTGGATCAATTAATGATGTTCATTCCACTGGTCGTCCAAAAACAAGCCGTTCAAATGGCAATATTGAATCTGTGCGTCAGAATGTCCGTGAACATCCAGGAACATCCATTAGGCATCGTGGACAAGAATTGCAAATTTCAAGAAGCTCTCTCCAGCGTATTCTCACTAAAGATCTGCATCTCCATGCTTACAAAGTTCAAATAACACAAGAACTGAAGCCCCGTGATCATGGACAGCGAAGAGAGTTCGTTGAATGGATTATCGACCGCCAAAACAGGGATGCAGATTTTTCAAACAAAATCATCTTTAGCGACGAAGCACATTTTCATCTCGATGGCTTTGTTAATCGTCAGAATTGCCGCATTTGGGGCTCAGAGAACCCACATGTGATTGTTCAAAAACAAATGCATCCACAACGTGTCACTGTTTGGTGCGGGTTTTGGGCTGAAGGCATTATTGGACCATATTTTTTTCAAAATGAGGCCGGTCAAGCGGTTACTGTTAATGGGGCTCGATATCGCAACATGATAACAAGGTTTTTTTTAGCCGAATTAGAGGATATCGATGTGGAAGCAATGTGGTTTCAACAAGACGGGGCCACTTGCCACACAGCCGGAGAAACGATGCAATTACTGCATGAAACTTTTCCTAGTCGTGTGATCTCTCGATTCGGTGATCAGAATTGGCCCCCTAGATCTTGCGATTTAACGCCTTTAGATTTCTTTTTATGGGGTTATTTAAAGTCTAAAGTCTATGCCAATAAGCCTACAACTATTCACGCTTTAAAACAGGAAATTCGACGCTGCATCGGGGAAATTCAGCCGCATCTATGCAAAATGGTCATAGAAAACTTTGACAAAAGAGTGCGTATGTGCCAGCAAAGCCTAGGAGGACATTTGCCTGACGTGTTATTCCACAAATAACCCTATTTTATGTACTTCAAGATTTTATATACAAATATATTATAACGAAAAAATAAAAGTGCTTTTCTTCAATTTCAAATCTTGCGTCCTTTTTGGGACACCCGTTATAACAAATGGTCAATTAAGTAACTCTCCAACTTATTTGACCATTTCACAAATGGGCTAGGCTAACAACTGAAGAAAAACGCATGTCACCGAAATTTTTAACCATTCGTTAGCTTTTAACCATTGGTTGAGATAACTACGTATCAAAGAGCACATTACCCTCCTTCGGCAGTCGGATAAAAACAGGACCTAAGAGTATCGTGTTCATCAGTTACTGGATTGTGAAGACCATCTAGAATACCTGCTGATATTCAGTTGCATCCAGCAGGTAGACTGGCACTTAATCCCAACATAGTGGGAAATAAGTGGGACAGCTGATGACGATTCAAAGCATTGTTCTATCAATGGGTTTTTAAAATACGGAGTTGTTGCTAATTTTGCGAAAAACCAACTTGTGGTCGTAAACGGATATAAGACACTTATTTCGTTAAATGTGATAATCATGTTCAATTGAATCGATAACTCTTAAAAGATCTTTAATTAATGCAAACCACTGAGTGTTAAATAAATAATAACTGTTTGCCGAAGATTTGGATGGGAATTCCTAGCGTGGGAAAACCGACCTAAACATATTTGTGGTAAAACACTACGGCTTGAACTTTTGGTCGGTCACTCATATTATTATTTATAGTACACTAACGGACGCCTCGCGGTTTCACCCGTGTATTTCCTGTGGGAATACAGGAATAAAAAGTAGACTATGTCACCCGGGGATAGTGTAGCTTCCCAACGGTGAAATAATTTTTAAATCGGTCCAGCCGTTTCGGAGTCTTTAAGGAACATACATACATATTTTCTCTTTTATATAGAGACTAGATATTTAGATACAGGTATATCAGCATTCTGGTGTCTAAAGGCCGGTTTCTGAATTGACTACATATTTGAAGTTAAAAACGTGTCCTAATTAAAATATAAATTTAGAATCTAGTTACTTTTATTTAAATCCAACATAAAACTGTAAATAAATATTAGGATTGCTGTAAGAATTTCTGGGTGCAAATAAAGAATTGATTAATTCATAGCATCTAGAGTTTTATTGAGATAAAGTCAAAATTTTTTGGTGACCCTTCATTTTTACATAAAAAAAATATAATTTAAATGCCACGTTTTCTAATAAAGGTTCGCCATCCCTGCTCTAGGTAGTCGCCCCATACAGGTATTACAGCTGTATCCGTTTAAGACTTGAAGCCGACCTCAACATCGTTGCGAAAATGCTTGGCAGATTGATTTAAAAACTCAATTCACTCGGAGAATTTAGACAAAAAATATGCCTTCGATGTAACTAGGTATTATTTATTTAAACTACCAATGGAATTCCCTAATCGTTGATTTTAATTTATAATTTTATGAGCCTAAAATTATTGTATAGGTAGGTATGCGAAATGGTTTTAAAAAGTGCGTATATTAGATGATATGCGGATGTTCAGTTTTTTCTTGTGTTTGGTCGGCAATCTTAAAAAGGCGCCTGGACTTTTGTTCCTGTTTTGTGCCTGACTTTTGTGACAAAGTCTTACACCGACGGACCAACGAGTGTGGGCTTTTTAAATCCAAAACCAACAGATGATCAGCATATAAAAAGAGAGAATAACCTCTTAAAAACATCATCCCAGAAACCCCCAAAGTACAATGTCTATTGCACACCACAACCTGGGGAGCTCGATAGTTACCTAATTAAATATTTAGGTACTAGATGTTCTAATTACATCTTCCTCTTTCCTACTCTAGAAAGTAGACACGATATAGTTACTGGGATCACCTAGGTAAGTGGGTGCCATATAATTTATGGCCGATATTTGACACCTGGCGAGAAGCCCGAAGACCGAAGGGAACACCAGAAATGGTGTTGGAATAATCCTGGACCAACATCTAAGTGACAACATAGTGGATATCAATAGGTTCAACGATCGCATTATGTCCGTTAAGCTAGCCCTGGAAAATAACCGTGCTTGAATGTGGTTTCTGTCTACGCACCACAAGTAAACTGCCACAGAGAAAAATTATATGTAAACTGCCCCGAAATAGAAAAACTAGAATTTTGGGAAGACCTACAGATCCACCTAACAACAATACCATCCGTAGAACAAACACTTTTGTGTGGAGACCTAAACGGTCATGTGGGGGCGGACAAAGGCGGCTTCCATGGTTGCCATGGCGGTTTCGGGTTCGGAAAGCGTAGTAACGAAGGCGAAACGATACTTGAGTACGCAGCAGCAGCGCAAAATCTTGCAGTAGTCAACACATTCTTTCAGAAGAAAGATTAACACTTAATCACCTATAAAAGTGAAAGCTCAAAGACACAGATAGACTTTATCTTGGTAAACAAACAGGACATAAAACAAGTCAAAGACTGCAAGGTGATCCCGGGAGAGCCTTTAACTTCCCAGCACAGAATTTTGATAGCCGCCATAAAACGAAAGCACCTATGAAAATTAAAAATTCTAAAACAGAGAGGATAAAATGGCATTTACTAAATACGGAGAAAGGAGTGATCCTGAAAAGAGAGGTGGTTGATCACCTGCGAGACAATCCTTCTCGAGAAAAAGATCCGTCTGTAATTTGGACCACTGAAAAATGCTCTGCACTGCACAAAGCTCTGTGTCAATTCAGCTAAAAGAGATCTAGGAGTCAGCAAAGGAGCCCTCCACAATGCGAAAGATACCAAATGGTGGCACAACCACACCACCAACAGCGAAGCTGAAAAGAAACGCTTGTTTAAAATCTGGCAAAAAGAGGTCTTGGGTGAAGACAGAGACCTCTACAAACAGGCCAAGAAAAATGCTAGAAAACGGTGGCAGTAGAGAAAGAAAAAGCTGATCAAAATCTCTATCAGCGCCTCGAATTAGCATCAGATAATGACATATACAAAATAGCTAAACAAAGACATAATGCCACCAAACATTTTAAAACCACAAAATATATTAAGGATAAAGAAGGCATGCTACTTACAAACAACGAGGACATATGCAAAAGGTGATGTGAGTACTATCAAGAACTACTGAACGAGGAATTCTCTAGACAGCCAGAAGTGGAACTACCAATGACACAGGGACCTCTTCATGAAATCAACTATTGAAGAGGTGCGGAAAGCAATATCTAAAATGAAAAACCCTAAAGGGCAGGTCCAGACAATGTACCAGCTGTATTCTGGAAATCCCTAAAGGGCGGTGTTGTGATATGGCTTGTGGAGTTGTACAACCATATTTTAAGTTCTGAAATCCGAATCAATTCCTGAAGCCTGGAGAAAGAGTGTTCTGGTACCCTTCTACAAAAAAAACAAGGGAGATGTCCGGGATTGCTCAAACTTTCGTGGTATTAAACTCACATCAGACACCCTGAAGATTTGGGAGCGAGTCCTAAGTGA
Organism: Anorthoa munda; assembly: GCA_945859665.1. Taxonomy (NCBI): domain Eukaryota; kingdom Metazoa; phylum Arthropoda; class Insecta; order Lepidoptera; family Noctuidae; genus Anorthoa; species Anorthoa munda. The sequence continues at coordinate 40,153,030 of OX243897.1, read as the reverse complement.
GCGCCTTCAAAACTTATTATCACTCACAGAAAATCAGTTCGATTTCACTGCGGGAAAGGGAACTACTGATGCCATTCATGCAATCAGGTTGGTTATGGAAAAAGCTCGTGAAAACAAGCAAAATCTCTGGATGGTCTTCATAGATCTAGAAAAAGCCTTTGATCGTGTACCGAGAACAATAATATGGCAAGCACTGAGGGCACAGAATGTTCCGGAGCTATAAATAAACCTCATAAAGGACATGTACCATAACGTGCAGACATGTATCAGAAGTGCAGCCGGCATATTAAAGTTGGAGTCCATCAGGGAAGCGCGCTAAGTCCATTGTTGTTCAACATTACGATGAGCTACCTCACAGCGCTAATCCAGAAACCTACACCATGGAACCTTCTATATGCAGACGATGTGGCCCTTATCTCAGACAGTGCACAGGAATTACAAGAAAGTTTGGAGCTGTGGAGGAGGGCTTTGAGACTTAACGGGCTGCGTATCAGTCGAACGAAGACTGAATACATGGTATGCAGATTCAACCCTGATACCAGCCTAACCGATCCCGAAATAAAACTTGACGACCGAGTAGTAAGGCTACTAGAGTGAATAAATTTAAATACTTTGGATCAATGATCTCTGAAGATGGATCGATATCCAATGACATCATTCACAGAACGACGTCAGGATGGATTAAATGGCATATTTTAACGGGGTTCTGTGCGATCCAAAAATGCCAATAAGAACAAAAGGCAAGGTCTATAAAACAGCGGTATGACCAGTTTTACTCTACGGTAGCGAAGCCTGGGCCACCAAAAAGAGTGACGAGCAGAAACTGCACACCGCGGAGATGCGCATGCTGCGCTGGGCAGGTGCAGTCACTCTCAAGGATAAAATTCGGAACGAGTATATCTGGAAGAAGGACATGAAGAAATGCTGCCTATCTACTGACGATGCTTATCAGGGGAACAAGTGGCGCCTCAAGGCCAGGAAAGCCGATCTCGAGTAACGGGAAGTGGCGAGGTGGAAAAAGAAGAAGATTTGACATCTGGCGAAATCACAAATATTGAGTTCCGGTCTAGAAAACTATCGTAAATACGACAGACAAGTCTGTAATTTAAGAGTGATTGATAAATGACCGATACTTATACCTCTTATACCTAAAGCCAATGACTCACCCAAGGAGTTCCGTTCTGAAATAGGCCTAGGTATAGCTCTAGAGAAAGATCATGCAATAGCTCGCGAAATTACGTAAGATAAAATCCTGTATTCGTATTCACGATTTGGTACAGGCAGTTTTATAAGTTATAATTAGCACGTCGACTTGATCGAATTATGGCGGATCTCTCGTTTTTGTGCGCATTCCTAACGCACACAACGCAATTAATAATCCCTTGATGGACCGAGTTACTAAGTACAGCGCTGTTTGACGCTCAATGCTGAAACCATCTACACTTATCCGGGTTAAATTCGCCAGTAAAAGATTTTAAGGTCATTGAAATATCATGGCATTTATCTATTGATCCTGTGTAAAAGGATATACCAACAAAGAAGCTCTCAACTACTTTAACAATGCTCTACAAAAATATAATTGTTAACTGCGACTTGACGACCGTCCCTGGTCACGAAAAAATATTGATATTCGAACTGATAATTGCCAAATAAATCCACCGATTTAAGAAAACACACATTAAGTACCATTATAAGAATAATCTTGATGATCTTTAAAAATTTGATAAAGTTTTGTTAACCGATTAGGAACTCCGGCTTCCAGCCAATGATACGATCCGAGATAATTTACTCATTTAGACGTAAAATTACATCTAAAGATTAAGATTTTGAACATTATAATTAGATTTGCTAGCGGGGGGTGCAATTCTGAAGGTCAAATAAGACAGTTCGCACCGACAAAATTTGTGAGAATTTTTATTCTCACCAATGTTACAACATCCGTTGAGTATCAAATATAAATATAATATGCCTGTCCATCGTATGTTTAGTTACGATAATGCGACCGATATGATAATAGGAACTGCCGATGTTACAACTTGTAATTTTCTATAGGTAAATTATGATGATGTTTAATATTTTAAAACTCCGCAGTGTTATATTGCCTAATTGAAATCTGGTTAGGTACCCCAGAAAGGTGAGGCCCCTTGTGCTAATTTAAACGATAACCATAACGATATTATGAGAACAGGGGGGTGACCAAAAGCTCTTAGAATAAGGTTATTTTTAGTGTGTGTAAGGGACTGATGTATCTGTCCCTTTTTTACAGTCGAATTATGATAGTTTTGACATGTCGTGGTTCGGGGGCGGTACCTGATGAGACCAAGACTCCGAAGCCCCCGTAGGAGGTGATGGTCTACAGACAGGCTATCGATGAAACCAGTAGATGAACGATCTGAAGGCTTTACACCTTTTAGTTGCAAATTGGAGAGTCCATGTCCAGTAATAGATTAAGTTTGTCCAAGTTTATTGAATACCTAGTCTTTAAGTCAAGAGTGAATGGGTTTTTTCTAGGCAAGCGAGCATCACCGTCGACCACATCATCGCTAACTATCAGGGGAGATAGTGGTCAAGCGCAATCCTATAGAAAAAAAAATACCTTATGGATTCCAGAACTAAGTGGGATGATGCAATAATTGTAATGCTACCTTAACAAAACGGTATAAAGAGAGGTAGAACATTTACGAACTCTACACCACTCGCTTCTTCTCCCATTCCTTGCCACAAAACCTGCAATCGACAGCACTGCGGCACTGACTGTCAAAGTTGCGAAGTTTTGGCCCAGACTTAAATTTTTCTAGTTACAGACTGTATAGAGAAGTATATGATACCTACCTAATATATATACCTACCTAAGTATTACGGCAGGAAATATGTCTCATCCCAGTTTGAATTGAGAAAAGGTGTCTGCCTGCCAAAAAGTCACTAACCGGCACAAACAAATGCTAATCATTTAATTTTAAACTATTTTAAATGGAAAATTAAGCAAACCATCTGTTCAAAATCGGACGAAATACCAAGGTCGATTAGGTAATTAGCAAATCATGAAAAAGGAAATGTTCTAATTAGACAAGATCTTCTGGTGTTTGTTTTTGCTATTCTATAAGGCAATGTTTATCTAACAGAGGTGTTTTGCAACATTGAAGTTGGACCTCTACGATAAATTATAACCATCATAATCACGTGCTTCTTGTTATTAACTTCAAGGGTTTAGGTAAATTACTTACCTATAATAAGATTTCCTTAAGCATACCAAAGCAATTGATCATGATATTATTGAAAAACTCGTCAATTAGAGATGATCCGCATTGCTCAGGCCCTGGCCTCTGTATTATTTACATAATTTAAATTAATTAGGTTTACCTACGTGACGTGTTAGTGCTATTTGCTCTGTCTAATATGGTTATAGGTAGGTAGTTTTAATTGGAATGACTCACTTCGCGCTTCCGTAGTGCAACTGAGCCGGATATGTTGACGTCACTGCCAATAAAAAGCATAATATAAAATGGCTGTTTTTGGCGGGCAATCTTGTCGCAGAACTAGCACCAGTCGCAGCGGGGGACAATATTAAGTACTTAGTTATATTATTTTGTTATTTTTAGGTATTTATGTTATGCTCGTTTTAACATAATTAGGAGCTCACTGCTAGCCGGAACTTGAGCGTCGACGCGAGACTGCCAGCGGTCTTAAGGCGTGTGCACATGTGCAAAATTAATTAACTATTTTAAGAACATAATAATTTGAATATTCATTAAGCTACATCTACAAAGTGAATCATACATGTTAGCGGTAGGAGTGTCCAATCAAGTGATGATTAATTGTTTCTACTGAAATCTGATCCAAATTGGATAATCCCCCATTAAGCTGGTATAACATCGATAAATTAATTTAGAAGGCATATAATAATGAACGCTCAGTTTTTAATAATAGATTATGCGGTCAAAAATTGAATATTTGAATATTCAATTTTTGATCTATTCAATTTAGCCGAAAATGGTTTATTGAGATAGGTAATGTGAAGGCTAACGACAAACGCAATAAAGTCCTACGTAAGACAGGGTGTGATGTGAAGAAGGTATCAGGGAGGAACTGCCTAATCATGCCTTACACACACGGTCTACTGCCTGATCAGATCCGTTATCCTATCTGGTGGTACAATAACCTACCTAAACCTATTTGTGGTAGGTAAGTAAGGCCAAAGATCCTTCGAATCATCTGTCTTTAACTATTTGACCACCTACGCGACAGGGAAGAAAAATCTCAAGTCAAATTGAAAAGCATTTATCAATTAAATCATTTAAAGGCACTTTTGATTTGTCAAGGAGTCGTTCAGTCAAAAAGATGAATCTAGTTCCACTTCCCAAAGCGTAGATCCTTCTATAGAGCAAGGATCTCCACGGGCAACAGCAGGAATTCACGAGGTATGCAAGCTTCATATAATTTTGGACCTCCGGAACAATTTATTTAGATTTGTATTGTAGCTCGTATAAATTTGGCGCTAGCTATAAAAGGAATCTAGAATCGAATGACGTATGAAACAGAAAATTATATTGTCTTTTACACAAAACAGTAATCCAATGACGTTGGTTATCCTAATTTTCTTGTTTCAAATAATTCAAACATGGCTGTTTCATTTTGGCGAAATATTAATTGCATACTAATTTATATTACATTTTTTACCTAGTTGGTAGGTTCAAGAACCCAAAAGTGAAGATTTGTGAGCTATGTCACTCCTACCAAAAAAAAAAAAACAATTCTCGGAAGCCTGTGAGGCTGGTAATTATTAGCGATACGAAGAATTTTCAGAGAAACGTTTGGTTACACATGCATTGTAATTTGAGCCACATGAAGAAGTTACCAATTCAGCGAAATCGGGTTGGTTATTCAGCCAGTTGTTTTTTTCTTTAAATTGCCGCAGCCAGTTTTTCTAAAGGTATCTAAGTAGGTATGGGGTATATATAAATAGATATGTTCTATCTTACAGCTTTCAGAAATTTGATCATGTTTCTTCTTACTCCTCGGGATTTATGACTCTTAAGCTTCATTGCTTGGGCTTTTTTTGGTAGACGCTACTATTGATGTTTGCTTTCTGGAGTTGCACTGGCTGTGAATAGTGTGTTGGGAATGTTCTGTAAAAAATCTAAAAGTTACTTCTTTACCTACCTATTCTGACAAAGATTTGATTTAAACAAAATCTACATCAAGTCGACCTGTTATCATAAAGGCAGGCCAAGTTATATAGAAATGTACGATATTATTTTCCCTTGTAGCGAATATTATATAAGTAGTACCTGGGCGACCGAGCTCTGCTCAGGTGAAAATAGAGAAAACGACGTTTTCTAAAAATTAAACCTACCTAAGTCGATTTATCGCCCTCGAAACCCCCTACATACTAAATTTCTTGAAAATCGTTGGAGCCGTTTTGCGAGATTCAGATTATATATATACTTGCTGACCCGCGGGGCTTCGTTCCCGTCAATTGGGTACCTACCTACCTTACCTACCCTACCTACTCTACTTACCCTACCTACCCTACCCTACCTACTCTACCCTGCCTACTCTACCCTACCTACCCAACCTTACCTACCCTACCCTACCTGATCATGTAGTACATAATATTTATGTATCATCAATAGTTTTCTCAGCGCACGCCAAAGAATGAATTTTATGTGCAACATTTTGCTACTTTGGGTTACATTATTGAAAATATATTATAGCCTATGATATTCAGAAATAATGTAGCTTTCTAATGGTGAAAGAATTTTCAAAATCTGTTCAGTAGATCCAGAGATTACCCCCTACAGTACTTATAATATTAGTATAGACATAAATTGCTCGTTTAAACGTATTAGATAAGTTCAATATCAGTCACATGTAAGTACAGTCACGCCATTAGGTACACATTATAATAAGTAACACAAAGTAATGTTATAAATACACTATACTTGCTCTTGACACTATTGTGTGGCCTCAGCCTAACAATACTATCAAACTCTCAATATTATTATTGCATTTTAATTTACCTATGTTTATCTAAAGCTTTTTTATACTTTTCCAAGACTAATCCACTTAATGACACTGAACCTAACCTGACATATATATTTTTTTTTTGAATCCTAAACTTTTTATAAATTTTTAATTTGATTAAAATTTATGTCCTTATTATAATGTCAGTGATTAGGAAAGAAAAAAAAAACATTTAAGTATCATATTATTTTATTTTTGTGTTCAGTTTTGGAGGAGTATTTCTTCATATCCGGATACTACTGACGACATAACGAGTGTAGAGTTCATCGTAAAGGTGAACTGTTGGAAAACTTGAAATAATATTTTGGTTTGATAATTTTTTTGCCGACCGAGCGTCTAATTTTAGGTTATTTAAGATTTAGGCTCTGGGAGAGCAGTGGTGGCCCAGTGATATCGGCCGCGACTTACAAGTTGTAGGTCGCGGGTTTGAACCCAGGCAGGCGCTTTACTTTGTGTAAATTATTTCATCACCACTGCTCTTAAAACTGTGAAGGAAAACATCGTGAGGAAACCGGCATGTCCTAGAACCAAAAATTCGAAAACATGTAACATCCACCAAACCGCACTGGACCCGCGTGGTGGATTATCCCATTCCCTCTCACAGAGAGGAGGCCTGTGTCCCAGCAGTGGGAACATTAATAGGCTGATGATGTGATGTGTGCTCTGGGCAGACCGCCCTAGTTTTCTCCAGTTGTTTAGAACCTACTGAAAAAAACCGCGGCAATCCCTTAAGATTGGCCTAGTCGATCATTCTTCCATAAAAACGTAGTCTGGCGATTACTCCACTATTTGTAGTTGTACGTTCAAATTAAAAAATGATATCAATTTGTCTCATCATTATCTAGCCCTGTATGGAATCAAAAATGTTAAAATATATGTTTGAATGTTATGAGCGCCGTAAGTTCCATATTTCAACACTAATTTTAACGCATCTTTGGGCGCAAATAAATACCATAAGAAGAAGGAATGCAAAACAGTCACCATACAGGGATAGATAAGTAGTTCAACAATGCAAATAGTTTTATTTTGAACAGATACATTTAGTAGTTTTTTCATAATATCCATACTCACAAAGGTCTGTTTATAAAATTTCGCGCGCTCGTTTTCGTCCTAAATAATCATCCATTTCGCTACAAAGCAAAAGTGTCTATTCGTACGCGAACTAGCTTCTTACTGCTCATCACAGCATCTATCTCTTTCGCACGTGTTTTCGGATGAGATACCATGCATTTTTTTAACGCCGCGCACAAAATAGTTCGTGCCGACGACTAGTGCAACCTTAAGTATTACAAAGAATCTTACAGCTTACAGATCTTATATTTAATATTGATGGTAGAGGGCTAACAAATACCCCAGAGGCCTGTGGGGTTCCCAGAGGCGGCTTAATTAACTCTGACACCAGAGGTGGCCACACCTCACACGAAGAGAGAAAAAGACCAAAAACTTACGGAATCATTATCATCCTGCCCTTGTCCTATCACATACACGTCATGTCACTTCGGGTCAGTGTCGCCAGGTTTTCTTATTCCGTTACGGAATATTGTTGTTTATAATGCCCCAAAGTTATACTAAGTTAAAGCACGCAGATGTTATTTCAGTAACATTGCTGAAAAATGTAGTTGGTACTGGTAACTTACCTGACTTTATTAATCTGGCTATTTATTGCTCTACCTTGCAAGTTACATAGTATTTAAATTATATGAATCTAAGGAAGCTTTTAGCTTATTCATGGTTAGGTTACCATTGATATGCAAACTACAATCCTCGGCATATCTAAGTAGCAACTAAGTACTTGCTATATCTATTGATGGGGAAATAATGGTAAGTAAATAATAATCAACGCAAACGACGTGCACAACTGCACAAGTACTTATACAGACAGAGTGGCTTTTAATTTATTGGTAAGCTTTTTAGGGGATGAAAATACTTATGAATATGGACAACTTTAACAATGGGATCAACAATGAAGTATGAAAAAAAGTGTTTAACAAAATAAAATACCGACTTCCAAAACAAAACACTACAACGAGAAAAAGAGTCTCGCATCCAGTATATTCCCGCAACCTTAACCAGGTCATCTGTCCACCTAATGAGAGCTCTTCGCTTTCGCCATTCCAGAACTTTTCGGCCCCATCGGCCATCCTATCTGCGAGCAATTTGCCCTGCCATTTAAGTTTCGCATTGCCATTTAAGTTTCGTAATTCTTCGGGCTATGTCGGTAACTTTGGTTCTCCTGCGGATATCCTCATTTCTGATGCGATCACGCAAGGAAACGCCGAGCATAGCCCTCTTCATTGCCCTTTAGGTGACTTCAAGTTTTCTGAAGTGATAAGGCCCATTGTTTGCGACCACGTCTCGGTCTTATTGGTAATCACTGGCAACACACACTGGTCATATACTTTTGTCTTGAGACACTGCGGAAAATTGGACGAGAAGATACCGCGCAACTGCCCGAACGCCGCCCAGCCGAGTCGAATTCGACGGTTGACCTCTTTCTCGAAGTTAGACCTACCATAACTGGACCGTTTGTCCCAGGTAGACAAAATCGTCTAGAACTTCAAGTGTACAGTCTCCAATCTTTATAGGAGTGGGTGTTACATGGGCATTCACCATGACCTTGGTTTTGTCCATGTTTATTTTAAGATCCACTGTTTCGGAAGCTCTTCTGAGCTTTTCGAGCATTGTACTGGAGCCCACACATGGTCTCGGCCATGACCACTATATTATTTATTTATTTACTATATACTTTATTGTACACCACTTAAATAAATCGAAAAACAAAACGTATCGCTTATATCGTCGGCAAACCGAAGGTAAGTGATGTATCCGCCATTAACGTTGATGCCTAGCCCCCAGTCCAGAACCTTGAAGACATCCTCCAGCGCAGCAGTGAACAGTTTCGGAAAAATTACGTCTCCTTGTCTCAAACCGTGCTGGAGAAGGATAGGTTTCGAGGTCTGATCCTGAAATGGACTGACATGGTGGCATTTTTGTACAAACACTTCAACACCTCGATATACCGGTAGTCGATCTGGCACCGTTGGAGAGACTGCAGTACCTACAGCCCAAGTCTCGATCGAATCGAAGGCTTTCTCGTAATCCACAAACCCTAAACAAAAACGCAGGGCTCTTCGGTCTTCTGTATAACCTGCCGCAGCGTATGTATGTGGTCTACGGTGCTGAAGCCTTTACGGAATCTGGCTTGTTCGGGAGGCTGGAAATCGTCAAACCTGCGCGCGAGACGATTCGTGATGACTCTTGAAAACAACTTGTAGACATGGCTAAGAACTGAGATGGGCCTAAAGTTCTTCAACCGGGCATTGTCGCCCTTCTTGAAGAAGAGAACCATGCCTGTGGCACCCCTGCACCATGCCTGTGGCATTTTCCGCAATTTTCATAAGAGCCACTTATTTAAATTTGCTTCATCAGTCATTTAATTTGAGATATCTTATACCCAAAATATACTTCTCATTCAATAGTTCCAGTGGCCATCTGTGGTCTTCCTCATCAGTTCCACTTCACCAAATGATACTTTCTGAATGCAAATGATTGGCAGGTTGATGAAATTACCAAAATATATGTGTATGCCTTTGAAATTTGAGGAGTTCCCTTGATTTCCATCGGATCAACTAATCAGATCCTGGCTTTGTGACAATGGGACCACCTCAAGAGTATACCTACGCTTCCAAACAAAAGAAGAATTTTCAAAACCGATCCATAATTGGCGGAGTAATCGGTGAACACACATGGAAAAAAAATATATACAGCCGAACATAGAACCTTCTCCTTTTTGGAATATCGGTTAAAAATTATATGATGTTTTATGTGATTTCTGTTTCCCCTGAAATAAATATGCCTATTTCGAACTCTGTCGGGATCGATTTCCTGTCTAAACGTTTTTCATGGAGCGACTGCCTAATGCCTATGTTAGCTCTATAACCCAGATACGTCATGTAAAACTGGTTATACGTAATAATTTTACCCCTGAAAGATTCCCAATGAATAAATGTATATTTTTCAAATAAAACGCTAAAAGGTTCCGTTTTGATTAAATAATTTCAAAGTTAATTCTCATGACCTCAAAAAGCGGACTAAGATAGAACCATGATATACTTCGGTATTCATAAAAAACGATAGGTACCGGTTTTAATAATTATGTCTACACAAACAATTAATAATTATAATTTATGGTCGAAACCTGTGTTTACATGTGAAGACGTTTATGCTATTTTACAAATTAATTAATTATATTGATATCTACGTCCTGTTCCGCAGCTTTCAAATATTATTTTTTATATCATCAATTTTGGTTGTGCTGTTTATTTCATTGTTTGTTATTAGCTAAAAGACCCCAAGTTATTTCCAGTTTCAATGATAGCTTCGTAAACATGACAAAAACAAAATAAGGCAAAAAAGTAATGCCATTACATTGCTAAAAAAACCCCAGTACCTACATACTTATATGTATAGTTCTAAGTTAGATTAAGTATATATCACTAAAATTGCTTGTTTTCGAAAAATGTTTTTTTATGTCGGTATACAAGAAATGTCTCTTATGGATGTCCTAGTCGGTCATTCATCCATACAAACGTAGTACCAAAAGAAGAAGAAAAATTGCAAAAATAGTCCCCAATACGGGGATAGATTGGTAGTTTAAAATGCAAATAATTTTATTTTGAACGTACATTCGGTAGTTTTTAATGTATTTTAATAATAAATTGTGTGCAAAAAATCAACAAGTCGTGCGCAGTACGACAAACGCACTGCTGCAGTACCGCAGTAGTCCCGCACTCTCTCTCTCTCTCTCTCTCGCATCTATATATTTAGTACGTGCGAGCTCGCAGATATTTGCGATGCGTTGCGAATTCGCAGTTATGTGTGGGAGCCCTAAACGTCTAAATTGAAAGAGCCCTATAGTCATTCAGCGATAGCCTTTTGCCGGATCGTTACTCCCAGAAGTCCCAGAGAATAATTTATACAAAAAATATACCTCTTTATAATACATATGTGAATAAGATAGGACTCCGTGTACCTGTTGCGTATATACGCAGATCTCACCTACTGGACACACCGGTGCAGCGATGGTGAGAACTTCTTACAGAAAAAACGCGTACCAACCGTTAGAGCGAGTCGTGCCTTTGATGCGGCAGGCCGGGAAGTTGACATCGACCCTTTTAATACTAGAAGTATCTATGCATTAAATTTTTCGTAAGTATTTGAATCTCAAGGATTATTTTATTTATTTATTTAACCATTTATGCAAACACACATAATATACAGACAAGAAGAAGAAACAGAAAATAGGTACATTGGATTATCTGTAATTTTATTTTTAATTCTGGGGGGGGGGGGGACACTGACTCTAACAAAAATCCACTCACTCGCTTCGCTCGCTCGTGAATAAAAATGCCACTCATCGGAAATTACCTACCTTCCGCACTTGTAGCATAAATAAATATTTGGATTCAGAGATCCGTTTGCGTAAAAAAATCATAAAATGGCGGGCTTATTCAAGCGCGCTCATCATAACCACAGATTAACTAAAAGTTCTTCGGGCATATCTACTGCGCATGTGCAAATGTACTTGTGTACTTCACGGCTGCACAGCTGCTCAACTTGTATAAAGCGCAAGTTCGGTCTTGCATGGAGTACTGCTCTCACCTTTGGGATGGATCAGCCAAATACCAGCTTGATGCACTTGAGTCGATTGACAGACGGGCCAAAAGGCTTATTGGCAACGATGCACTGGTCGCCTCAAAGCTCCAGAGCCTCGAACATCGACGCCGAGTTGCCAGCCTGTCGGTTTTTTATCGGTTACATTTCGGGGAGTGTGCGACGGAACTGCACAATTTGATTCCACCTAGCCCTTTCCATCATCGGACTACAAGACGTACGGCTATGCGCCATCGGTACATGGTGGACATCCCTCCCATACGCACAAAGCGTTTTGCTAATACTTTCATTGTTACGCACAGCTAAGGAGTGTACCTCCCTTCCGGAGTCTTTGTTCCCTGATAGCTACAACCTTGGGGTCTTTAAGTCAAGAGTGAATAGGTTTCTTCTAGGTAAGCGTGCTTCACCGTAGACCGCATCATCGCTTAACATCAGGCGAGATAGTGGTCAAACGCGAGCCTATAGATTATAAAAAAAAAAAAAAAACGTAACGCAAAAAGGCACGAGTAAAATATACATTCTGCCAAACATATTTAATGAATATTTAAAATTAATAATTAATTGATCTAAATCTAAATGTAGAGTAATTAAAAACGTCTTTAACGAAGTATTAGTTTTATTTTACCTTTTATACGAATGATAATCTGTACTTAACTAATTTTTAAAACTTTTCTCAAATAATAAAAGGTCTATGCGTCGGGCTGACGTTGGAGTTAACAATTAAAAAAAAACAGAAAAGTAAAAAGCACTAGTGAAAAAAGTGACATTTTCCGCAGTTTGGCTGCTTGGAAAACGCTCTTTTCGAGGACATGCATTGTAAAATAATTTTATCAAACCCATAATATTTTTGAATGGCCTATCCAACGATACCCCACACCATGGGATAGACGAGAAAAAAAAATCCCCACTTTACGTCAAAAGGAGGAACCACAAAAATAGTTTTTTTTCTTGATTTTATTTTACCGCTTTGTCGGAATTATTAATATGTATATCCATGCCAAATTATAGCTTTCTAGTACTTAGATTCTCTGAGCTAAGCTGCGGACGGACAGAGCGAAACTATAAACGTCTATCCACACATATCAGGGGCGTGCCCGGGACGTGGACAGACCGTGCCCCGTCAGGGGCTCAAAAAAATATCGGTAGGAACATTTTATATGACATCGTTCACACACGTCAGTGCACGGGCCCGGGCACGTCCCGTGCACGGACGTGTGTGAACGAGTTCATATAAAATGTTCCCACCGATATTTTTTTGAGCCCCTGACAGGACCCGGCCCTGTCACGTCCCGGGCACGCCCCTGATATGTGTGGATAGAGCTAAGGGTTCCTTGTTGACTTCGGAACCCTAAAAACGGGCCCCTATTACTAAGACTCCACGGTCCGTCTGACTCTCTGTCTGTCACCAGGCTGTATCTCATGAATCGTGACAGCTAGACAGTTGCAATTTTCACAGATAATGCCCTGACACACACACACATGCACACACATACACGCATGCAGGACATGCTCTGCTGTAATCTGTTGCCGCTATGACTACAAATACTAAAAACATAATAAAATTAATATTTAAGAGGGTCTCCCATACAGCAAACGTGATTCTTTGCCGTTTTTTGCGATAATGGCGTTGAACCCTTCATGCGCGTGTCCGACTCGCACTTGGCCAGTTTTTATATTAACTAAGCGTCCTTGTAATGTACCTAGCTTTAAGTATTCCAAATATAATAAAAATAAAATTAGTATCGGTAGATTTACGAGGAGATTGGCTAGTTAAATCTATGTTTCAGCATACAACACCCTCTATCTCAAGACCAAACAAACAATCGGTACCTGTATGTGAGTAAGTTCTGTGTACAACGTAGGTCCCTAATAGGTAGTAAATCTTTTTTTAATTTTCCAAGAAAAGTGGAACTAATTAAAACAATAATTAATCAGTGACACATAATAATTGTGACATTGGCGAAGCAGAATGACTAATGGCGACCATAAATATTTATTGGAACAATTAATTTGAAGCCACTCAATGACAAGCCGGTGCGGTGCTGTCGCAGTTGCAATCATGAATGAATCTGTTTCTATTAGTTGCGCGTGAACTTGAACTTTATTAATAGCTGTTAGGGCCAGTTTTTTGATCGGTAGTTAACTCAACCATTGTTTAAATTTGCTGACCAATGGTTTAAAATTTCGGTAAAATGGGTTTTATCTTTAATTATTATGCCAAGTTTCTCACTTCTAAATTATCGCAGTTTAGTTTAATTAATGTGATAAATTGTCAAGCACGTTTTAACGGCTGTTGAAAATTCATTCAACCAATCATAGCAGATAACGCGTGCTTAACAATTTGTCACATTAATTCTGCGATAATTTAGAGGTGAGAAACTCGACCTTAGCCTCACAAATGGTCAAATAAGTTAATTATTTGAGCATTTCTTGCACTAAAAATTTATGAATAATCGCGTTTTATCGAAAATTCAAACCATTGGTTAGCATATTTAATGATTAGTTAAGCTAACTACGGATAAAAAAACTGCACCTTACTTATACAACTGTTGTTTTGTTACAATGTAAGGACTTAATACCTTGGACATGATTACTTGATAAATGGTATCTAAGTTAATTGTGTAAGTATTATATGCATGCTTACAAAGCTAGATATATTTTGAGTTTGTGTATATGAAACACGGGGTCGGTCTGGTAAAAATAACGCTCAATCTGTTGCCTGAACTGAGACTACTGACTGCCTAGAAAAAGTTTACCCAACCTAACACGAGAGATCACAGATTAGACTGAAGTTGATTCTACATAATTTATTTATTTATTTTATTAGGTTAACCAACAATTGTTTACACATATAAAAATACATTGTAATTGACAGAAATACATTTGGCCATAATGCGGGCTGAAGTTGATTCTACATAATGGGGACCGCGTTTGAATTTTCCGCTAGGGGCGCTGGTGTAGACTGAGGTCCTCAAAATGTCAAATTTTATAGATTTTTTTCTATTTTTTATTGTTGTGAATATTTTGCAAATATGCATCCCGGATCTAGGATTTATTCGAACTGGGGCAGACACTTGACTGTGACTTTTCTCCAGCATTTGCGCAGTGCCTGCTTTGGAGTCCTGTAGCCTAATTGTGTAAGTGAATTCGGCAATGCGAAGGGTATGATTACATGAAACAGTATGACAAATCCCCTTTAAATAATTAGGTATTGCCAAAAATTATTAGACTCTTTCGAAATAAAAGCGTCCAATAATCTTCCTTCATTTGCCTACGCAATGAGGCTGCTGATCTGACCGCCCGAGGCTAACTGTGAATATCCACCTCCCAGCCCCGCCCAGCCAGCCCTGAAATATCATTTTAGCAGTAGCGAGCAAAGCGAGCTGGATAATTTTGTAAAAACTCGTCACAGTCCGATAGGTCGATTACATTGCCGACATATGCAGAAAAACTTCGCACTTCAGATTTCAGCATAAGCAAACAAAAGGTTGTTCAAAAACTTCAAAATCTAGAAAGCCGCTTACCCAGTAGTTCTTAATTTTTGTTTTTTGTGTGGCGGCAAATGCTATATGGCCAGGAGCGCCAAATCTTTAAATACGCCACTGTACGTAATCCAACAGTGATCGTCGCTTCGACCGGGTTTATTTGAGTCACCTCGAGTATAATTTCTAATACACGCACGTGTTCAAAAATCGACATAGGTTGCGTTCATAAGTTAACTTAGGATGTGTTTAAAAATTAACGTGCGCTGGATGTTGATGCTTTGTGATCCAAGTATATTTTTACATTTTATTTTATGATTTTGGCGCTCCCTGTAGCTGGCGCCCGGGGCACAGAATCCAGCCTGCCGGAGATCCGGGCTTGAGTGCACTTATTCCAACTACAATTTCGTCAGCTACAATCGCGTAACGAAGACTTTTGAAAGAACCACTCCTTTACCAACAGTAAGTGTATAGAGTCTGGCCAACGAAAGTGTGATCTGAAAAAAGCGGCAAATTCAAAAAATCCTGATGTGGTATCACCAACTATACTTCTAGTTAAAAGTTGTGATACTTGTATTATTTGTATTTATTATAATTTATTTTTTGAGTTATTGGCTCCATTAGGTGAAGTGTGACGGAGCCGTGACTGTCAGGGATGTGAGTTAAAAAAGAGTGTGTAGATTTATTTATTAGTATGTACATAATATTAACTCACTTAACATTTAATTTATTTATTACTTAATCATCATACTCAAAAACATAGTCCAAAAATTCAACCTCTAAGTATTCATCTGTATCTGAATCATTATCTACACTTATATAAATTTTTCCAATACTTCTTCTGTTATGTGGTCTCTTTGTTTATATTTATTTGCCACATTTATTACATGGTCCGTCAATTTTTCCAGTCTTCTGCAGTTATTCGGCCAAATGAGGAACATTGAAACATAAACATAAGAAAATGTATCATCATATCGTAAATATGTATAACAATCAGCCAACATGGATCAAGATTACCAAGTCATACTAACAATCGCAATCACAGACAATACACAGATTAATAATGTTGCCATACCCCAACTTTGAAAATACCCCAGATCACGCTTTCGTTGGCCAGACTCTATCTATATAAACTCTACGTAGCTACTAAATAGTTACGATACTATAACAATCAGATGTGGGAAATATGCCACTATAATATATTCCAAGATGATGAGCCGTCAAGCTCTTGCATTGTTACAATCAAGTTCAAGAGTTCAAGTATTGTCGACATTGACACCTCGTGATGGCGTGCCTAGCTTTGTGACAGCATAAAGCATATATATTGGAGAGGACCACCTGATTTATAAGTAATCAATATTGTAAAGATTGTTAGACTAGCTATTTATCGATTTTACAGCAGTAATCTTGTGAAAAGACATTCGATTTAATGATAGAAACATATCGTTGGTCAATACGTCTCAAAGAGAGATTTCATCCGTCTTCTTAGAGGTCAACTTTCATTAATGTTTTAATCATGAAGACTATTAAATACTTCATTATGATTCAAACGTTGATAGTAATGTCCTTCTTTTATATTTGCGTCGTTTATACGAGTTTTAGTGTCGTGTTTTATCAATATTATATTTGAGATAATGTTAAATTTAAATTTTATTTATGTGTTGTACCTGTTTCGGAGTCGTTACGGTCGCCGGGCGGTCTGCTTCTCACCTATATTTATGATCTAACTTGTTACGCGAAATATTTTCGGGGTCCTGTGCTAATAATGCGGTTTCCGAATCCTTTTAAGTTTTAGCTCTTTTTATTTCTAAGGAATTGTGATAAACACGTTAGTGTTTATCAATAAGGAAGTACATTTAGATTTGTGTTTACGGAAGATCGTCTTCCATCAAAACATTTCTTAGTTCGAACGTTCTCACAAACATTTCAGAAAATGTTAGATGGAATCTATGAAGGTTTGTTTAAGGCGCAGACACCCCTCAGTAGCTGATTTAAAATGAGAATCACCTCTAAACGGTTAGTCGATTTTTTTGAAAAAAATATTATGTTACATGAGACCATTTTTACCCGACTGCCGAAGGAGGGTATTGTGTTTATCAGTCTATGTATGTATGTATGTATGTTTGTTCCTATGTGTCGTTCTAGAGACCAAACGCGTGGGCCGATTTTGATGGTTCTTACGTCAATCGACTCGTCTTAACCCCACGAGTGTCACTGGCTACATGAAAATAGGAAAATAGCGGTTCTTGGGCGCCATATTGTGGGGCCCCAAATTTTTTTTTCTTCCATACCTATCGTGTGGGGTATCAAAATAAAGGATTTTAAGAGGTGATTTCAAAAATATATAACACTTACATGTTTAAATGTACCTAATAAAAAAAAATAAAAAAAAGTTATAAATAAAAAAAGTTAATTAAAAAAATCAAAAAACCCGACTGCTTGAAAAGCGAACTAAAAAGACGTAAACAAGCAGAAAATCATGCTGTGCAGTCGGAGGATACGTCTGGTTTTGTTCAGCCAGCTCGCGAATATGTATTCTCCGACAGCACAGCATGATTTTCTCCTTGTTTACGTCTTTTTAGTTCGCTTTTCAAGCAGTCGGGTTTTTTGATTTGTTTAATTAACTTTTTTTTTTTCTAAGGCTCGGGTTTGACCTCCATCTCGCCTGATGGTAAGCGATGATGTGGTCGACGGTGAAGCACGCTTGCCTAGAAGTAATCAATTCACTCTTGACTTAAAGACTCATCTGGCTGATACTGAAAATATCGAGTTCGATTTTTGATGAGACTACTAATACTATAGTCTATATCCAACCAATGCACTTGACTTTCCAAAAAGAGGGAGGTTCTATGTTCGACATGCTTTTTTTCACCTATATCTCCGTCAGTTGTGGACCGATTTAGAAAATTATTTTTTGTTTGAAAGAGTATGTTCCCAAATTGGTCCCATTTAAATTTGGTGAAGATCTGATAAAGAACTCGGGATTGCTGCAATCGCATGTCTGTTTTTAGGGTTCCAATCGCATGTCTTAGAAATAGGGTCTATTACTAAGACTCCGCTGTCCGTCTGTCACCAGGCTGTATCTCATGAACCGTGATAGCTACAGTTCAAATTTTCACAGATGACGTATTTCTGTTGCCGCTATAACGACAAATACTAAAAACAGAATAAAATAAATATTAAAGGGGGGCTCCAATACAACAAACGTGATATTTTTGCCGTTTTTGCTCGATATTAATAACGGCAACAGGTAGACGCTTGAAATATTCACAGAATGTTTAGTTGTATATTTACTTCAAAAAATAATAATTAATAAATCAAAATAAAATAAATTAAGGGGGGCTCCCATACAACAAACGTGATTTTTATGCAGTGTTTTGAGATAATGGTACGGAACCCTTCGTGTGCGAGTCCGACTCGCACTTGGCCGGTTTTTTGTTTAGACCATTACATAATATAAGAACACTCAGACAGTACGCTCTAAAGGGGTTCGCAGATGTGTTCAGTTCACCCTGATATACTCTCATTCCACCGGTTATGTTCAAGTTTCATGTTATTCGGTCAATCTATTCTGGCATCACTTGGGGCGTTATAGGTTAGAGTATTTTTTTTTTTTTTTAAATTGTCTTTGTCAAACCTTGAGTTTGGAGTTCTAAGCCTCGGTCATAGACCAAGTCTGAGCACCAAATGTTAGGATAGACAGTATACACATGTCGACGAGCGAGATTAGAAGAACGCCCTTCATCAGCGCTTATATGGACCAAATAGCTCCTCCAGGGGTTTTCGACTCGAAGTTCAATCTCTTTGTCTTGTCTGTTGTGGAAGAAAATTAACTGGCCTAGATTCGTCGGCGTCGTGATAGTAGTATTGGTCATGACTTTAGCCTTTGACCGATTCATCGTCAGTCCAACCTCAAAGCTTGCCGTGCTCAGATCTTGGAGCATTTGTTGTAGCTGATCCACTGTTGAAGCAAATCATAAGGATGTCGTCTGCAAAACGAGGGTTTGATAGCATTTTGTCACTTATGGATATGCCGTGCGCTGCCCAAGCTCCTGCAAGTTTTTTTAAATTTATTTAATATATAGTAGGGTTAGGAATTTGATTGTATGCATTTGAATTTTATTATGTTTTAACTGTGACATTGTTTTGATTTTTATTTGTGATTTTATTATGATTACAATTTGAATGATTATCTTTGCCTACTATTATACTGTCGCCTATATTAAGTTTACTAACCTTTGGTTAGATGATAAGCTTTTACTAACCTTGGACCAATGAGTTTGTCTGAAGTTGACTTTAAAATAAATTACATTATTAATATATTATATTATTAATATTAGAGTATTATTTATTTATTTTCCCTTTCGCTCTTACCAGCTTTCGAGATAGGCCTTCTCCTCTTGATTCTGTCCTCATTTAATAAAACTTTTGAAACTACAAAAAACGTGTGAAATATTCAATTTCTAAATCCATCTATTAAAAATCCATAAGTTTTCTATTATACTAGACGTTTTGACGTCATTTTATCTATAGTTAAGATAAAATTACTAGTTAATAGATGATAGTTTTTTAAGCATTCGTTTGAGATTGAGTTTAAAATTATAGCATTATTTTTATGTGTCCTTGTTGTGTAAGATCCGGCTTGAAATCGGAAAGGAGCTAGAGTTGTCGTCATACAGCTTGCAGAGTTAGCAAGCAAGGTGCAGTGGCAGTGAACTAGCCTTGCTTGCCGAAGGATGCCTATGGAGCAGAAGATTCCTTCAGAGAAAACTGCAAACCGGTAAATATAGTGTTAGCCACCCAAAAGCTCGATGCGTCTACGGGCCCTCTCTCCTTAGCAGGAGGGGCTGATTAGGCTTGGTATGCCCTGTGCTGGCGAGCAGAAGGCGTAAACCCTGGCCCAGACACGCCTGTTATCTACAGGTACTGTGATTGGATAAGTTTATTAATGAATTGGTTATGATGGTAGAAATCCGTAAAAACTTGTGATTATTTCTCTTGAGTTCATTTTGGATGTAGGTATCATAAGATGATATCACAATCACATATAAGCAAAGAATTTTTTCATAACCATATACTTAGTAAAATATGTTTGATTAGGTATGGAAATGTTTTGATAAAGATAATGGATTCAGGTAATGAATCATCCTATAGAAAAACAAACCGAAAAAAAAGGGTACGGACCAACCTGCCTACGTCAGAATTTGATATTAAAACTTAGTTAAAAGATTATTATAGGTAACTACCTGTTATACAACTGATACAAGATAATCCTCACTTTTTTGTTACTTTGTAAACACGCATTCGTCATCATGCAAATAAAAGGCTTAGACAATGTTGAATGAAGGCTGTTTAGAGTTAAGTGGCTCCATCTGTGGCTAAAACATTGAACTGAGTTGACTCTAGATCAAAGTCTGATTATGTATAGCTAGAAGTTCAGGGCTAAGAAAGTCGTGTTTTAAGGTTCAAAATCATTATGCACCTCAAAATTTCAATAACGTATCCAATTTTCCTGAAAACTATTTACAGTTTTCCTTAATCTAGCTTTATCCAATGTCTAGTGACTTGAACGTTTCACTAACGTGAACTTAAGGGCGTTAGTAGTTCTTGCTACTTCCGCCAGATGGCAGACCACGTCGGTAAAGCAGATTAAGGCTTTCACGCCTATCTTTATAGCGATCTATGATAATATACAGCAGGAAAATTGTTTCTCACGAAATTTTTAAAGTTTGGGAAGTATATGAGAGGTGATTTTGTAAAGGTATGATGAATTAGTTATGTAAAGGTGTTGCAAGGAGGTTGTACGAAACATGGCGGTGGTGGGTGTCGGTAAAGCAGGGCGCCGGTCGGCGGGCCGTCGACGGGCGACACGCAAGCGCAACAGGTAGGTTAAGATTCACGGTCCGTCGCATTTGCTGGTCCTGTGCGCACGACGCGGCGACGCGGCCCTCGCATACAGCACCCCAACCGCGACCGACGAAATGAACGGCCACCATCGGTGATCAGTGAAGTGATCGTATCCTAGTGATAGTTTACAACAAGTGCTTGTGTCTGTGATATGACGAGGACCAGCTCCGGAGCTTGAACGAGCACCACTCAGCGGATCTTAACGGTAAATTTCGTCAAACGTGACAATATGACCTGAGTGTTTACTAGTCAGGTGATGGTGCATAAATATATACTCAACATGTGGATAACTTTGATGAGCGCTGATTAATTGAATCGAGCACAGTCGCACGCGCAGTGTTCCACTTCGGATGCGAGAACTCGCTGGATTTGTTCCACGTAGCCCGTAGCGGTGTTTACACGTGAATTATGACACCTGTATCGGATGAGTTCGTGTTGCCGCCACTAACAATTTTAACATTTAATAAGTTTTCTTTAAAGAAAGTTTTGTTAGTTTAGGATTGTTGGCTGGTACACAATGGAGTTGGTTTTACCGTTGCAAAAGAAAGTAGGATCAGCAAATATGTAGGCAAAATTATTTTCGTTGTTCAATCGATTAGATCGCACAAGAATCTTATTGGATTATAATTGACACTTAAGTTATGAGTCGCGTTAATTAAAAGTGGTAAATTGTAATTTTATGCGTTCGAGACATTCATTAATGAACCGTGTGCATTTGTAGAACATTCTGAATGCAACCGTTAGCCGAGCTACCTGCATCCCAAAATATGTAGGTTGTGCGCGAACCGGTCATTTAAAATATGATGAAATTCATAGCTGAATTGAAATTGCAAGGACCGAAAAATTCTTTTACAGAGACGTACATTCGTCTGACATTACAAAAACGAAAACCAGTTTAGACCAACCTAATGCAGTTTTTCATACTACCCACAATATGAAATGAAAATGAAACTTGTCGCATATGGTAGCCGTGTACTTTTTATATGACGTGCTGTCGATAAACGCTCTCCTAAAGCAAACAATGGAGCATTAAGTTCCCATAGAAAGTTGTAAACAATATTGATCTCTAATGTGCATTGATTATCACAAATCGAGGGCATAGCAACAATATAAGAACAGATAAACTATGTAAACAAATCGGGTTTTTAACCAAATCCTGTGGAAATATAGTATGTATTGGTAAAGCCGGATTCGTCATCGGTTGTTGACCGTTATTTGAATTGTATCTTTCTCAATATCGAAGCTATAGTTTTCATAGGTCATATGGTCATAAAAAGTAGACCAGTTGGCCGATTCGGGTTTTTAGTAACAATTGGTAAGCAAAACGAATCGTTTTTATGCCTTCTGTAACTGATTGTCAGTGAATAATTGAACCTATCCAAGAAAAGGGTTTTTACACTTGTATGCACAAAATAATACGTCATCCTCAAAGGTCATACGTAATATCATCAATATAACTCGTTTAATATTACAAAAACTGTACGTAAATGACTGTTGATGTATTATGAAATTAACGCAAATTAAAAAGATGGAGATAAGGAAAACACATTTAAAAACGTCTTCAACGGTTCATTTATTGAATCAGAATTTATTCGAAAAGTTAAGACGAGGAAAGATACATTGGATAGATAGAAGATACATACCAGCTGTAATCATCATCATCAGCCTATTAATGTGCCCACTGCTGGGACACAGGCCTCCTCTCTGTGAGAGGGAATGGGCCATAATCCACCACGCGGGCCCAGTGCGGGTTGGTGGATTTCACATGTCTTCGAATTTTTGGTTCTAGGACATGCCGGTTTCCTCACGATGCTTTTCTTCACCGTTTTGAGAGCAGTGGTGATGAAATAATTTGCTCAAAATAAAGCGCCTGCCTGGGCTCGAACCCACGACCTACAATTTGTAAGTCGCGGCCAATACCACTGGGGTGGCCCAGTGGTATTGGCCGCGACTTACTGCTCTCCCAACCATCTGTAATATCATCCACTAATATTACGATTTTTGAAGAATTTTGTAATACATTTTGTTATACATAGACATTGGATACTGTTTATCCCGAGAGTACCTAGGTTCCCTTGGGATCTTCTTCTTAACGTGTTGATGAAAAACAGACTAGTTAAATAATCGTGCTTGGCCCAGTATTCAGCGGTAACGTCTGCCGCTAACGCAGTCATAATGTCCTCACGTGAACAGGTCTTCATGAGATGGGATGATTGCCGACTTACCATCGGGTAAAGCTATAGTTTCAAATAATTTATGAGCACTAAAAAGTTACTCTCGTCGATTTCTCCCATAACAGCTTTTCACGTAAGATCTATTACATAAGCGACGCCAGACTGACATTAGCAAGTCTGAGCTGTGAATAACATATAAATACTTAAGTTTAGCACATATGTGGAAAACGTGATACAACTATTTATCTTTCATTTGTCCATCTGCGATTTCTTTCACGTAGAACTTACGACTTCTACCTTTCGTTTTGGGTTTTGATACGAGATTACCTATTTTATAGCCGTTTATTACTCCTTATAGCTGATCAAAAAAAGTTAACCCGTATAACATGGAAAAATTGCTTTTACCCTACATACCTAAAAGCTTGGACCCTGTTCCCGACACCGGTGGGCCTCTATTTTTTATATTTTTAAATGTTTTCTTTTTTGTACGTGTTTTGTAAAAATATTTAAAAATGTAACTAATAAGAAAAATAATTAAATAAAGGACATAATAATAATTATTTATTTCAAAGTTGAGACAATTTACAGTCCATATCTTGTTAGTAACAAATCCTTATAAAACAAGTGTTAGTAAAGGTACACTCCAAATCAAATCAAATAAATATTTTCATACACAAATTGAATATTAATAAATTGTCAATTCATTAAATTCAAAGTTATAATCAACCAAAAAACAAATATTAAAAATTAAAATGTAAAAATTAAAATATCAAAAATAAAAAGATTTTAAATGTCAAGTCATCTGCCAACTGCAAAGATGAACGCTTTGTACCATCACTCTTGGAGGTTCTGTTTTATAAACTGTATAAAAAAGAACCTGCAGCCTTATTGCGTAATGAATTCTGCAAGGCAAAGGGCACATGGGGAGATGAAAGACGCGACGGGGATTTCCATCAATGTGATTGGTCGTTGTTTATACTCTTTGCCCTTTACCTTGCCGAATTCATTACGCAAGAAGGCTGCTGGAGTGCACACTTCCAGAAATGTCTGGAGGCTGTCTCCACTGCATTGGTATTCAAAATCGTATCCGGACCGACCACAAACGCAACCAGAAATGGTCAAGAGCTTTGTTTAATAATATTACGTCTTCTAAAATCAACATTCTCTCGTATTCGGGCGTTTGTATTTGTCGATTTTATTTGGCATCACTCTGTTAGATGCAGTTGATGTTTAGATCAATTTATTACCTATTCGAACCTGTTATATTAGATAATTACTAACACGATCTTCTGACAACAGTTTTATAATAGTTAGAGCTATTAACTAGCCTCTGATAAAGGCAAGTGACAATTGTCAAGCAAGTGGTAACGAATCTAAAGAGACTTCAGGAACTATTTGAGTATCTAGCAATAAGTGATGGATAGTTAAAGATTGAACAGTTTCTATAGTAAGAAATTAGGAGAGGAAGAGGTACCTCAACCGTTATGAAGCAATAAACAAACTAAATTTACGTAATTCGAATTTATTGGAAATCTCACTACTTTATGAAAAGATAAACTCGATCATTTATTCACAGATACGACAACACTTAGCCTAAATCTTTTTGGGTCTAGCCACAAGCATGAAATGAAGAAGGTTGTATAAGGAAGGTGCTCAGGAAGGATTTTGAAAATGCATCCCCTAAAGAGGTTCCAGCGTTCCAATTTTGTTGCCGTTGGTAAATCCCTTCGGGTACATACGACTGGTCTTAGCTTCTTATATTGCAGTAATTGCTATTTGCGTGATTATAAACAACTCAAAACAAGTACTATTTGTAGTAATTTACTCTTTGAGAAAGGAAAGCAAGGTCGTTAATAATATTTACGACTAATTGTTTTAAGTTATTGCGTATAAAACCGTTTACTACATAATTGTCGCAACAAACCTGCAAATTAGTAGCCAAACATGATTTAGACATGACAGTATTAAAAAGAAATGCGGTTGTAGACATCCGACTGAGTTTCCTAAAAATTAATAATTTATAATGCATATAATTTAGTAAAAATTTATAATTCGAGGTTTGGCTTTCGCCCATTTCCTCCTTCAATGTTGGTAAGGCGCCGATTCCCTTGAGTAGCTGATTTTAAAATGAGAATCACGTCTAAATGACTAGTCGTAATTTTATGGAAAAAATATCTGTTATATTAGACCATTTTCTTAATAATTTGATCTGAGCAAATTTTGAGTTTTATTCGCATAACATGGTGTAATTAATTTGTAAAGTTATGTCTAAAACGGACAAAAACACGACAATCGCACCAAAACCGCTGGGCGTATTTTAATGAAATCAACACCATCTCATAGACAATTTAATTATCTACATTTTGATCTAAGACTTTTTTTTTAAAGTCTTAGAATAATAAGGAAAGTACGAAAAACTACTAAATTTTGGGTCGCGCGTGTGTGAAATGAGTGCGCTTTTTGTTCCCTCAAGGTCGTTGGCGTTAGTCGTCTTCTTAAAAGATATACCATAAACTGGTAAAGAAAGATATATGCTGTGCCCGTATGTTTTCCTTTTTAATGATACATTATCTTTAGAAGCACTAGAACACTCAATAGATGCCCAAACTTGCGCTGTCAAAAGAGGCCTAGTGTACAAATTTGACAACGATAAATGAAAAAAGGAAAACATAAGGGCACATTATATATCTTTCTGTTTACTTAGGATATTTAGTCGGATGTCTGCGACCGGATTTCCTCTCAAGTGCTACCATTATTAAATTGAATTGTCGTAGATTTTCCAGTAATTAGTTCCACTAGTCTTGCCAAGGGAGCATTGTTTTCCCAGTCGCTGGGTTGTGGAGGTCAGATAACCAGAGGCTTCATATAAAATACTGGCTTTCAACTGCTTAGAGAGGCTCATTGGCAATGAGGCACTGGTTGAGTCAAAGCTCCAGCGAGCCTTGAACATCGACGCCGAGTTGCCAGCTTGTCGGTTTTTTATCGGTTGCATTTCGGGGAGTGTGCAATGGAATTGCATGATCTAATTCCTCCAAGCCCGTTTCATAATCGGACTACAAGATGTATGGCTATCATCGGTACATGGTGGACATCCCACCCATAAGCACTAAACGTTTTGGAAATACTTTCATTATATGTACAGCTAAGGAGAGGAATTCCCTGCCGCAGTCTGTGTTTCCTGATGGCTACAATCTCGGGGTCTTTAAGTCAAGAGTGAATAGGTTACTTCAAGGCAAGCGTGCTTCACCGTCGACCACAGCATCACTTACCACCAGATGAGATAGTGGTCAAGCGCGAGCCTAAATAAAACAAAAAAAAAGAGAAAGCCGATCTCTACATTGACTGTTGAGAAAAGGCTAGGATTACATATTACAGTAATTTCTTCATTATTTTTGAGAAGGAATATATAAGAAACTGTAAGTTCAAAATTTTATTCAAGAATATGTTTGGGTCATGTACTTCTTACGTAACGTCCTTATAAAAGACATCAACGACTTCGTGAAGTAATATTTTTTTCTAAACTTTTGTTTTTTTTTTTGTTTATATATTTTATTTATGTTTGGTTAATGATTACTATGTGTTAATTAATAGCAGCAGTTAATAATAATAGAGCTACATTATGTTACGAATATTTTATTCCAAATAATCGTCTATTCTGATGAAAATTGTTTTCAAAATTTAGACTTGAATTGATTGTTATTTTGCCGTCTTATAGCTTTAGAATTGTCTAATTGTGTAACAAAACGTGTTATATATTCATTAGTTTCTCTTTTTTCATTTTTAATTCACATTCACATTTAATTTTGCAGATTTATCAAACATGTTTTATCTATTTTTTTAATTAACGTTTATTTAGAAGGCCATTAAATGCTAAACATTTTTAATATCCTTAGATTTTTATGATCTTGGACTTTGAAATAAATAATTATAGGCTATAAAATATATTGTAATTATTGACTGTTACATGTTGAATGGTTATTTTTTGTATGCATGAGCAAGCAAAAGAGTTTTTAAATTACTATTCCATTGAAAAAATCCTATTATTTTTATTTAAACATTGGCAGAGTTGCCCTTTATAAAAACGCTTAGGTACAAAAAGAAGTTCTACTGCCTTTAGATAAAGCTGATATCTCCATAACAATGATAAAATTGATACAGGGTACACTTAAAGCATGACAAGTAAAATTAAAAGTTGCAAAAATTAAATTTATGTTGGAACCTATCACGATCGCATTCAACAACGGACGGCGATTATTTTCTTTTGTAAACTTGTGCTTATCGTGACAGGATAGTGAACTTTTTGACGTAGGTAATAAAGTTCAAGATTGTAACTGTTAGGTGGTGTGTTTAATTATAACTGGCGCGTAGCATTACATTGGTTGAACTTCGCATTTCGGTTGAGAACGCTGCGCCCGCGCCCGTGACCGACACTGAACTTGGTCGTATTTAATATAGAAATGCTTTTTATTATTTTAATAATAATTTTCTGTTCAGTTTTTAAATGTATGAAGTTAATTGTAAAGTTCGTTATTTCATTTTCTGGTACAGTACCTCTCTTTTTATGCTTACTGTGTTAAAAAACATCAATTCCATTTCAGTTGTTAATTATTTTCGTGCTAAGGTACAATTATTATTTAAAAAAAAGGAAACTACTTAATCTTCACTTTTGTTGCACCAAGCCATTATCCCCCGTACGAAGGCACCTTTTTATACCAAGTATAAAAAATCGTGACAAATCTAATAAGGCTCTTTATGGCAAATTTGTTCCATAAAGGGAAAACCCCGCGCTGAAGGTATATGTCCCAGTCCTTTTACAAATGCCGCTGAAGCACGCTTTCTTTCCTTCACATAACTTATTGGCTTGTTTCTTAAGTGTCCAGTAATTCTTAGAATTTATTGAAAGGGGTAGCTTTAAGATAAATATCGGAGTGTATGAGCAGTTTGACAGATGAATGGGAGGAGATCGGACAGCATGCATGCTTGTCTTTGATTGATTCTCACATTGTGTGTATGATTAAGATGAAGTCATCTGATCTGCTACCTTTTGAGCTGCCTACGTATAAAGAGCATAAGTATGTCGACTCAGATAAACTTGACAGCCGCTAATATTACCTAAACTTATTTTTACCCGACTGCCGAAGGAGGGTAATGTGTTTATCAGTCTATGTATGTATGTATGTATGTATATATGTATGTATGTATGTATGTTTGTTCCTATGTGG
The DNA here is from genome assembly GCA_945859665.1 of Anorthoa munda. Taxonomy (NCBI): domain Eukaryota; kingdom Metazoa; phylum Arthropoda; class Insecta; order Lepidoptera; family Noctuidae; genus Anorthoa; species Anorthoa munda. The sequence continues at coordinate 40,124,548 of OX243897.1, read as the reverse complement.
CGTACTAGAGACCAAACGCGTTCGCTGATTTTGATGATTCTTACGTCAATCGATTCGTCTTAATCCTGCGAGTGTCACTGGCTACATTTAAATGGAATAAAAATAAAATGGCGGATTTTGGGCGCCATTTTGTGGGGACAAAAATTTTTTTTTCTTTCAAACCCATCGTGTGGGGTATCAAAATAAAGGATTTTAAGAGGCGATTTCAAAAATATAAAACACTTATATGTTCAAATGTACCTAATTCTAAAAAAAAATAACTAAGAAGTTGTAAATAAAAATAGTTAATTAAAAAAACCAAAAACCCGACTGCTTAAAAAGCAAACTAAAACGACGTAAACAAGAAGAAAATCATGCTGTGCAGTCGGAGGATACATCTGGTTTTGGTCCGCCAGCTCGCGAATATGTATCCTCCGACTGCACAGCATGATTTTCTTCTTGTTTACGTCGTTTTAGTTTGCTTTTTAAGCAGTCGGGTTTTTGGTTTTTTAAATTAACTATTTTTTTTTGGTTTGGTTAATCGTCCAATGACTTCTCCCGTTCTGGGTGTGGCGGGGGGCTTGTCAGACTTTTACTGACTAAAACCCACCCGTGTTCTTTCAGTTGCTTGTGCCAGGGCCGTGGTAACCCTTTTTCAAATTTATTCGCGACTCAGACAGGCATCGGTCCTGGCGGACCCCGTCACTTTTTCTGACATCTCTTTGAGGCGGCGGATCCTTAGAAAGTCATAAACCATTCTATAGCTTACCACTCTCTACAGGAAACAGAAGCCACTCAGCGTACCTGCAGGAATGTCGTTTGGAAATGTCCTAATTTACAAACAGAGGACGAAACGCGACTGGCATCATAACGAGGTTTTTGTTTATATTGTGTCGACTTTCACTGGAACAGCGTCGCTACTCGGCAGGACGAAAGGGCCATCATTTGTTTTGTTACCCGCTTTGTCTCGACGTGACTTGGATCAGGAGTTTGCGTTTAATTCGCCCTCAAGTATTGTTCTGCAAAATTCTTTCTCATATTTTTTTTTACGTTTTTTGGGACAGGCTCTAGTTCTGAAACTGTATTTTTTGGACCAGCATTTAGGTGCTTATCACTATTAACTTTAACAACGTTTGCTGTAGAAGGACTTGCTTAGTTATTATTTTTGGTCTTCTTATACCCTGATTCATCTTCATCATAATGATCACTTTGTTTCAAAACCGCTTCGTATCGGTCTTTATCTGACTTGGATTGGGCTTGTAGGTGTCATTCTGCGAGTTTGTATTCGAATTTTTTCCATTTTTTTCTTATGGCGTATTTTTCCTCCTTCACTGGAATATAATTCATATCTATCATATTATGCCACTTTATAAGTCAGTCTTTTTGTTTACTTTTTAGAGTATCATAGTATTAGTAATTATTTTGTTTACAAAATAATTCTACGTATATTGAGGTGGTAGAACACTAAGTCATTATCATCACCAGCCTATTAATGTTCCCACTGCTGGGACACAGGCCTTAGTACAGTCGCGCCGCCGCTTACGTACTTTGTGGTACAGTTGGCAGTATTTGCCAACACTAAGTACTACATTTAAAATCTCAACACATTATTATGTTATACCAAGAACATTATGTAATTTTAATTTTATTATTAGTGTAATACAAAGTCACTTGGAAGCCTTAAGACTGCCTGCTCAATAACCTAATGCAGTAATCGATAAGCTGATTCTTAAGTCGAGCATTTACACACCGGTTCTGAACTGGGAACATGTATAATGAGATTGAGATATGCATTTTCTTTAAAACTTTCTCAAAGAAGACCTTTTTGAAGAGTAAGGTACGTATGTATGTTGGTAGGTCGTTCATTAATATTGCTCTTTGATGATATCGTGAGACATAAACAAAACGCTATCGTCTACGTCCATGTATGGCTTTATACGGGCGGCAATAAAAACCTCCTAGAAGATAAATGGCAAAATTCAAGCTATTAAGCCATTTATTGCATTTACAACCATCAATAGGAACACATCTGTTACTAAAGGTACAGAATGAAAAACGTTTACAGGATCATAATAACTCAGTCAATAGGATGTCCACATAAATAAACAGTGCACATTGAGCTGATCCATAAGAGGGATGAGCTAATAACTTCGCTTCACGACTTTCAAAGCGAGTTTCTAGAGTTGTCGTTTTTCTCTACGTGTATGTGAAATTATCGAGTCGTGTCGTACTCAATATTTGTGACAAAATGCTTCTTTTATGAGTGCAGCACGAACATTTTGCATTGAGCTTGCACGGTGACATTCTTAAGCGATAATTAGCTTGCCTCGTCTGCTTATGATCCGCCAATATATCGAGACCTTCATTTTCAGTGCGTACTTCTGCGTCGTCACCTGGCACGACAACTGTTGCGGGAGGTCATACCTGGCTGGTCAGCTGTGACACGCCAGTGACGTGTCTGCGGTGCTCCACAAAGTCACGTTACGTCGTTGTTGACACAAACCATTCTCTTTATTTTACGAGGCGATAAGAAATGTTCGCAGTGACGCTGTCGTGAGGATACAGCGTACTGACTTCTAACTATGTATCTCGGTCGCTAGTAAATTGCTCGTTCTGCGTCTGACTGACTGACGTGCTAAGCATAGTTATTGTTTTGAAATGTTTTCACGCCTCGCTGTTCTTTGCAATCGGGTAGTTGAGAATAATGGAGATATGCATATTGTGAGCGTGCAAGTCAAAAGATCTTTACTTGAAAAGTAAAGCGTCCCAATCTGCACATTTGGTACGCAAACCACGTTCAAATGAAAGCGAGAATAAGTGAAAAAAATAAGGATTAAGTAATGGCTGATTTGTAAACGAGTCTTGGGTTACAAAACGAAGTGTGTCTCCCGCGGTTCCGGTCGTAAAGTCGGTGAACTTGTTGAGAAAAACATCCAATTATGTTGAAGATATTTTTTGTGTGCGACCACGTAAGAATGTGGGTCAGATGATGTGCGTCGCATACAAACCAGTGGCGCGGCGCTGCGCGTTCATTGTGTCGCATATCAAGCACTTTCCTATGCGCCCGCGCCTATAAAAAACGAAGTTCGGCCACTTATCTGATTGACATGCGGGTTCTCTTTATGGAGATGCGGGTAGCATTTTAAAATTGTGTTTTTCAATCGGTCGATATTGGTAGCGTCGCCTAGTAAACTGTAATCTTAGATAGGTAAAAGAAAGTAACACATTATGGCAATTCTTTCTCTAGTAGGAAGCTACACTATGGCTGATCTGAAAATGCATGGTGCCTGTGCGATACCTACTACAGGAGCGAAGCCGCTGGAAAAAGGTAGTCAAGGAAATTTTGCCATGATCCCAATGGGTAAACATGACCACCATATCCTCTGCGGCCTATATATGTGTGGTGGCGGGACCATTGCCCTGACCCGTCACAGGGGGACCAAGGGTGCCATACATGGGTACGTCTGGTGCCCATGTGCTGGTTTGGTCCCTGGGGTGGTTAGGGCCTACAATGTGTTCTGGTGCACCGGTGATGGGGGTACTTCCCAGAAGAGGGTCGGCTGACGGACATCCGCGGCGGATTCGCTGTGAGTGCTAAGGTACTAACGCGTGATCGTGTTCACGCCATAAGCGGCACAGGAGGACACCGTGGAGTTTTAGTGGGTTGGAGTCCCACATACACGATAAGCACGATAAATGCCGAACGAAAAAAAAATGGTCTTGACTATAGCCACCTACAAGTTCGAATCCAATAGCATAAACCGGTTAATGCCGAGACAGACTAGACTACTAAGAACGACTCGAGACGTATCTCGATGATTGAAAGCATGATCGATGTTGATACTAAATCGCGAATACATGGAAATCATGCACATAAGTGGCACGCGATTATTCGCTGACAATAGTGAATAACATTAGTTTTACGCACGAGAATTGTTTGATCTAGTTATTGTAGGAAAACTCTTTATTTAAAACAGTTGTGATTGTTAATTAGAGTAATAAAATGTGGTAATTTTAAAATCCCAAGCCAACAATGAGTGCTTGCTTATTAAAGTTTAGTTGATGACTGAAGAAACACAATTGAATAACAAATAGTATATGCTAAGATTTAAAGGATTAATCAGACAAGGGTAGCTAAAATAATTTAGGAAAGAATTATACAAAAGTATAAGAGGCTAAAAGAGAGTAAAAGACTCGTGGCTAAATAATAACAGCCGCACGGGTCGATCTTCAAGGTTAAGCAACGCTTGACGAGGTCGGTCCGTGGATGGGTGACCATTTCAACATACCGAGTTTCCTCCGTGCGTCGAAAAGCACGTTAAGCTGTTGGTCCCGGCGCTCATTTGAAGATCTTTGACAGTCGTTACGGGTAGTCAGAAGCTTGAGATCTGACACCAGTCTTGCTAAGGGGTACCGTGTTACCCAGTTACTGGGTTGTGGAGGTCAGATAGGCAGTCGCTCCATGTAAAACACTGGTACTCAGCTGAATCCGGTAAGACTGTAAGCAACAATAATTGGGAAAAAGGCTAGGCAGATAATGATATACAAAAGTATAAGAAAGAAAAATTAAAGCTATTTCGCGTTGTGTTCACTAGAAATACCTACAGAAGACTGAAGGGACAAATAAAATTAAAAGATGGAGTGAAAAGAGAGACTGCAATGCAACATAATCAATATGAAGGAATTACTCGGTTTTAAATAATTAAAATTGTCATGACCTACATTAACATTATATTAGTAATATGTGCTTTATCTATCACTATTGAATTATCTATTGTTTCTGAGTTTGATATTTTATTTTCTCCGTGCAAGTCTTGTTTGGTTCAGGACAATGGGCATTGTCACTAACGTGTTCTTCATCTTTTTCTTTACATAAAAGTACAACGGATTGAGCAATTGTTTGCAAAATATGCCATATTGACAGCGTTTAACACAAGTAAAATAAACAGAAACACACAAAAATGAAGAAGTGATGAGAAGTGTAAATTATGTGTTTTTACCCGACTGCCGAAGGAGGGTAATGTGTTTATCAGTCTATGTATGTATGTATGTAAGTATGTATGTATGTAAGTATGTATGTATGTATGTTTGTTCCTATGTGGCGTTCTAGAGACCAAACGCGTGGGCCGATTTTGATGGTTCTTACGTCAATCGATTCGTCTTAACCCCGCGAATGTCACTGGCTACATGAAAATTGGAAAATAGGAAAATGGCGGTTTTTGGGCGCCATATTGTGGGGAACCAAATTTTTTTTTTCTTCCTACCCTATCGTGTGGGGTATCAAAATAAAGGGTTTTAATAGGTGATTTCAAAAATATATAACACTTATATGTTTAAATTTATCTAATTCGAAAAAAATAATAACTAAAAAGTTATAAATAAAGAAAAGTTAATTAAAAAAATCAAAGAACCCGACTGCATCATGCATCTTCGCGAGCTGGCTGACCAAAACCAGACGTATCCTCCGACTGCACAGCATGATTTTCTCCTTGTTTACGTCTTTTTAGTTCGCTTTTCAAGCAGTCGGGTTCTTTGATTTTTTTAAATAACTTTTTTTATTTGCTGATTGTTTTCGGTGCAGGATCCAAGATTAAACATGTGTTCCTTGGTTTTCCTATGCTGAAAAATATTAGTTTTTCCTAAAATTATTGTTAAATTATTGCATTTAGTGTTAAGGTCGGTTTTCACTCTAATTGAATCTTTCACTGGGACTTGCTTTTCTGATGGTAGTCACCGTTGATTCTGGCTTTCAGAAATTGCACTGGCTGGGAATTTTATTATGGGATGGTCACAAAAAATTAGTAGGCATTCTTGCAGTACCTATTTTTAGTAGAATATGTAAATTGTTTGTCATCATCTCGCTGTTATCTTGATAAACGTGAGACTATGCAAATTAAGCTGACTATGTTAAATCCCTGCAGTAGTTGTGAGAGATTCTCTTATCATTTGCGATAAGATTTCAAAAAAAAATTGGGTTATCATATCATTGTTCCTATTTAAATTATAAGTAGGTAGTTATGATTTAAATTTCAGGCAATATGAGTGGAAAATCACTACATATTATAAAATAAAGTCCCCCGCCGCGTTTGTACGCGATAAACTCAAAAACTACTGAACGGATTTTCATGCCGTTTTCGCCAATAAGAAGAGTGAGAAACGAGGAAGGTTTTAGTGTATAATTTGTCACGGGTGAAGCCGGGGCGGGTCGCTAGTCTATACTAATATACTATACTATTATATACTAATATAATATTATAAAGAGGAAAGATTTTTTGTTTGTTTGTACCGAATAGGCTCCGAAACTACTGGACCGATTAAAAAAAATTCTTTCACCAATAGAAAGTTACATTATTCCTGAGTGACATAGGCTATTTTTTATCCCGAAAACGGGTCCTGTGGGGTGGCCCACGGGAGCGAAGCCGCGGGGAACAGCTAGTATTTTATAAAACACCGAGATTATATTCGAATAAAATAAAAACTTTCTCGTTTCGCTAAATAGTTTACGATATCGATAAACATAAATACTGATGGGATCGTGTATACATTAGTAGTATACTAAGATATGAGATTTGCATAAATATTACATTATTTTTTGTTATATTAATTTGTTTAATAACATCCTGTATTTTGCACAAGTTGGAAACTAGAACAAATTATTGCCTATTTCGAAATATCCTATTAATAATATAAACTTCCTTCCCTCTCACAGACAGGCCTGTGTCCCAGCAGTAGGAATATAAAAAAACCGGCCAAGTTCGAGTCGGATTCGCGCACGAAGGGTTCCGTACCATTATCGCAAAAAACGGCCACAAAAATCACGTTTGTTGTATGGGAGCCCCACTTAAATATTTATTTCATTCTGTTTTTAGTATTTGTTGTTATAGGGGCAACAGAAATACATCATTTTTGATTGATTTCAACTGCGTAGCTATCATAGTTCATGAGATACAGCCTGGTGACTGACGGACAGACAGACAGATAGACAGACGGATCGCGGAGATTTAGTAATAGGGTCCCGTTTTTACCCTTTGGGTACGGTACCCTAAAAAGGCTAATGATGATGATGAATATAAACATGAAAGTGTGACTGTTTGTATGTTTGGTAATTAGTTAAGCCTCAACGGCTTCACAGATTTGGGCGAGGAAACGGGTAGCCCATAGCTTGGATAAGGACGAAGGAATACTTTTTATCGCGGTTGTTACGTTTCTATGGTATATTTTTGTTCTTTCATCCGGCTGAAGCTTGTATTTGTAGTTACCAAACATTTCATTAAAATAAAGTAGTTTTTTTATGCCTATTCATAATTAAGCTAAAAAACACGATAGATTTGGTACGTTTGGAAATATATCGTGTTACAAAAATTTCTAATATTCAGGAAGTCAAATATTGCATATGTTGAAATGTGTGTAGGTACAGTTTCGAAGTGTCGAATTTCGTATTTAATTATTATTTCTACCGTTACTTAACAAATGATCGTCTAACGGTTTTTCGATTTTGAAAGGAAGCTGTCACCTAATTAGCACTTTGTCCGTAAGAATTTATGTTTTTATGCAAAATAGTAGTCTCTTTTAAATTAATATTAAGAATTTAGTGTTAATGATTTGTCAGATGTCTTTTTTCTACAAAAAAAAATCCCAGACTTGTCAGTCTCTAAATCTTTATCAATAGATATTCATTAAGAATTTTTATCTACTCTAGATTGAGATAGTATCAACATTATCTCTCATCTTATCATCATCTCTTGATCTTTTTTAGGGTGCCGTACCCAAAGGGTAAAAACGAGACCCTATTACTAAGACTCCACTGTCTGTCTGTCTGTTTGTCACCAGGCTGTACCTCATGAACCGTGATAGCTAAACAGTTGAAATTTTTACAGATGATGTATTTCTGTTGCCGCTATAACAACAAATACTAAAAACAGAATGCAATATATATTTAAGTGGGGCTCCCATACAACAAACGTGATTTGTTTGCCGTTTTTTGGGATAATGGTACGGAACCCTTCTTGTGCGATTTAATTAGCTTTTCATGATCTAAGTTTCTTTGTAGTGCCATGTCGTATCATTTCATGGAGTGTTATGCTTAGGTATGACGAAAGTAATTTGATCTTGCAATGTCAATGACCTGTCTAAAGTACAAACCTGCAGCCTAATTGCGTAAGTGAATTCGGCAAGGCGAAAGATTTGTCCCCATCAATCGACCAATCACGTGCGAGATGAAAGACGCGTTGTGGATTTCCGTCTATGTGATTGGTCGATTGATGGGATCAAACCTTTCGCCTTGCCGATTTCACTTACTCAATTAGGCTGCTGGCGTTGTAACTAAAACGTATAAAGTTTTACTACCAGCTGTTACCGTTCAAAACACTAGCAAAACGTTACCCTAATCGACAGCTGACCATTGATTAAAAGCTACGTGACCACGTCATAGCGCACCAGGGGTTCGGCCCCGGTCGAGCCGCATCGATGCCATCGATGTTCGCAGGCGCATGCATGCATGAATGAGCGCGCTTCCTAGAGGCGGCGCGGGCGACAGGAAGCGGTGGCCATTCGTGCGTGAACGCGTTTGCGTACGCCTCCCGACGACTGAATGCATAAACACCGCTGTCTGTTTACATAATGACGACACTTTTGCGACAACTACGCAACTTGTAATCGTAATTGGTGCATTGATTCTGTTGTTTTCGATACGTAACTGGGCTTTGCTTTCAGTTTCTATTTATTGTGATAGATTTGGATTTGCGGGACATATTGCATTTGTTGGTTCTGTGAAACAATGGATGTTTGATTCAATTCAAATTGATGGAGGGTAGAGATCTCATCCGTTGTGAACTAACTTCATCTATTGTAGTATATACTTTACCAATTCGTTGCCTCAAGTATACTATGAGTAATAAACATATTGTTATTGCAAGTCTTCATAAATATTATGTGTTCGTTTAACAAATAATATAGCAGTTCTAGTAAACAACACCAGCAGCCTTATTGCGTAATGAATTCAACAAGGCAAAGGGCAAAGAGTAAGAAAAATCGACCAATCACATAGACGGAAATCCACTTCGCGTCTTTCTTCTCGCATGTGATTGGTGGATTTTTCTTACTCTTTGCCCTTTGCCTTGTTGAATTCATTACACAATAAGGCTGCAGGTATAACTGGCAGGTGAATTATTTATTATTATTATTATTATTGGTTATGTTAATTTTAAAGCGTTGCTATTTTAATTCCATTCCAAAAAGTGCCAACACAAAGCTTTCTAGGTCGACGTCCTCCGTAAAGCTAGATGAACACATGATTTTGACGTATAGTTTAGAAGGTACGTCGTAGTATAGTATTTAATCAGCTAGTCGTTTACAACGGCCGAGCGCTCAGCCGCGACCGGCAGGTGGCGGGTCACGGCCCTCCCGAGGAGTGCCACAGAGGCACAGAGGTAAACATCACGCACATACATACCTACATACAATTACTGACTATAGTCGTCAGGTATACAATACAATACACGGTACGCCCAACGTTTGTAAAGTCGTGTATTATTTACTTGAACTGTCGTGAACCACGCTTTATGCGTATTTTGCAGTAATGATTTTGTGCGAAGTATTTGAACTGACAGGTCTTTTGCATAACTTGATAGAAGATGAGACACCTGTATGGGGAAGAACTTAAATTCAATACTACACACCAATCTTTCATACCATAGGCACAGATAATATAATACTAGCATAGGGTAGCCTTAGGGTATGAAAGACTGGTGTGTTTGATTGACTACCGTTACTTTGTATCTCCTTCGACAACTAATTCAACCATACAAAACTCTATCGCCAAAATCTAGCATAATAAATTAGCACATAAAATCTAAAATCCCGACTGCTAAAGTAGCGAACTAAAAAAACGTAAACAAGAAGAAAATCATGCTGTGCAGTCGGAGAATACATATTCGCGAGCTGGCTGACCAAAACCAGATGTATCCTCCGTCTGCACAGTATGATTTTCTTCTTGTTTACATATTTTTAAATCGCTTCTTAAGCAGTCGGGATTTTAGATTTTTTGAGTTAACTTTTTTTATTTATAACTTTTTAGTTATTTTTTTTTTCAAATTTCGTACACATTTAAACATATAAGAGTTATATATTTTTGAAATCACCTCTTATATCCCTTTATTTTGAACCCACACGATGGATTTGTAAGGAAAAAGAATTGGGGCCCTACAATATGGTGCCCAAACGCCGCCACTTTTTTATTTTCCAAATTTAATGTAGCCAGTGACATTCGCAAGGTTAAGACGAATCGATTGATGTAAGAATCATCAAAATCGGCCAACGCGTTTGGTCTCTAGAACACCACATAGGAACAAACATACATACATACATACATACATAGACTGATAAACGCCTCGGCCCTCCTTCGGCAGTCGGTTAAAAAGTATTTGTAGGCATGAATAGGTAAAGTACCACTGCTTCCTTATACAGTTAGAAGTAACATTTAACTTGAACTAAACTCTGATCTAAACTCCGATCTATATTTTGTATGTTAAGAATGGTTAAAAAGTATTTGTAGGCATGAATAGGTAAAGTACCACTGCTTCCTTATACAGTTAGAAGTAACATTTCACTTGAACTAAACTCTGATCTAAACTCCGATCTATATTTTGTATGTTAAGAATGGTTAAAAAGTATTTGTAGGCATGAATAGGTAAAGTACCACTGCTTCCTTATACAGTTAGAAGTAACATTTAACTTGAACTAAACTCTGATCTAAACTCCGATCTATATTTTGTATGTTAAGAATGTAACATGGCACTAGAAGAATATACAACCTGCAACTTGCTACAGCAAACACATGCTAATCTAATCTAAATCAAACTGCCATCATTTACCTGCGCACACGCAGATAGCCGTACATGTCGCGAACGCATTGCGACCCGCACTGAACCGTAGCGTATACGCATGCCACAGCTGCCGTCTTTATTTACTATGGGTATGTTAACCCTTTTACTTGCAAGTCACTGCTGGCACCATCTATATATCGCCGTGGAACGGAACCGAACGTGATCAATGTACAAAAAATAATCAGTTTAATCAGACGAAAAACGCTAGTTACGTCGGCTCGGTTTCTTTGTATGGGATGAGGCATCCGTATGTAGTATTATATCATCTGTGTTATGGGTATTACAAGATATACAAAAGTATATTGGGTTGCAGTGTTTAAAGGTCGTAATAATCGGATCCTGTTTGTTTTCAAAAAGTTTTCGAAATTTGGCTTCGCCGGTGCTACTGCTACATCCGTCTACGACCTAAGGGACCTAAAATCACTAATAAATCATTTAGTAGTAATAATCAACTTAATAAAAGAGGAATTACTTGATCATTTAATGACTGATGCTCATAAAATAATGACTTACAGTTACAGCCTTACAATTTTACGACTCATTGAATACGTTACCTACATTTGGAAGATTTTGTTGAAGCGACATGACAATGCGTTCTAAACTTCATCGTGACACACTTAGATAGTGCAGTTAGCTCATACTAACACACAAACCTACAATGTACCTGTAGTACAACTTCTAAGCGTTTGTTTTAAGTAGGATTCTATTGAATATGCTAGCCATTGGGAGTTGGTACGCGGGCTCTACGCGGCTACGAGGCTAAGATATTTGGCACAGTCCGAAAAAAAATCTTAATATTTTTATTTATTTTCTTCTTAGTCGTACACTTATGCCGGGAGTGGTCGTGGTCAAAAATCGTCTGGTAGGTCGGTTGTGGCTTTTGTGAGCTAGAGCTTACTTCATCTTTCTCTATTTATGGCATCGCGTGTACATTCAGTAAAGGCACTTTATATTATGCTGAAAAATTATGTAAAATAACAGGGAGCTTTTATGATATACAAAGGATGTAAAATCTTGTACATATTATATTATTTATTCTGTGATATTATGGTACAAAAATTGTGATGGTAACAATTTCTTGAACAAAGTAGGTAAATGTTTATTTATTTAAACTTCATGCTGCAAAAAAGGTACATAGGCGTACTTAATGTTGTGTTAACAAACCAATATAATCACACGGTTTACTTTATATCATTAAGTAATTAATGTCAATGACTAGATTGCAATGGACTTATGCTAATTCAATTATACGCACATGGCACACTCATAACACTTACAATTACAACGTACGTTAATTTTAAAGAGTCCATTACAAACTTTATCAATAGTCATAATAAATATGCAAATATACTTGATATTTCTGCGCAAACAGCCGACCTGGTAACATTCAATGCAAGTTTATTCATAGATAGATACATCTATCGACAAACCACTTCAGTTTTCATATTTGTAATTTATTGGCAATCAAACGATATCTACTGATATCAATAGTACGGTAAGCAAAACAATAATAATCACGTTTTTAATAAAATTACAGTCCAGATGTTAATCGATAACTAAAGTGAATGTGTGCCATTGTTTTATTTACTAGTAGCACCTACAAAAATCTGATAATTTTATTTTTGTGATTTTCACTACAAACATCTAGAGTAGATCATGCCAATCATAACAGTTTTCATAAATATGAAGAAAAGCCGCACCTAGTATAGAATTTTCCAGGATGTATAGCATAACCCGTAGAAGACACTGTAAACGGCCCTACATCATAAATGCATGCATAGCTATTCATTGTTTACCTTCCCACTAAACTATTTTGCCATCAGTACACAAATACGTTAAGCGCACTCACAATCGCTATCTCGCATCGGGCACTTGCGTCCCCTTGCCGTTACATAGCGGACTTGTCTCGCTTGTGACAAATATGGTACCCGCATGTCACACCGCTATTTTACTAAAGTTTCTGAGAAAACTCTGCGCTAACTGGATTCTAGTTTGCTGAAGTATGTGTGAAGTTAATGTATGGTGTTCTAGGATGTATTGGTATGTGATTTGTGCGGTTCCTGGTGGATTGCAGTGTGTTGGTAACTAGGTAGGTGGTATTTCGTCATGAAATAGTAGAATAAACGTTGGCACGTCACAGTGTAATAAAACCATTTGGTAAGTTCCTAGGAATTTACAACTGAAATATGTGGTCTTCTTAAGGTCTTCGTCCAGAAGCAGACATCTCGTTATTTCGTAATAAATCTTACGGCCTATTTCACTACCTTCTTCTAAGTTTCTGTAACATCCAATTATATTCAAAATAATATAAGTCTCTGAAAAATAACTTATTTTTTTGTAATAATCTGAAGCATTGCGAGATCGTCAGGTCGACTCCGTTGCCACAGCAATCGACGCGCGACCCCGGTTAATATATCTTCTAAAATCGGCTGAAAAGAATCAAAATCACACAAAACCTTACTCAACAGAGTATCCCCTTGAATCCATGATCTAGTTGACGAAAAAAACCACAGCATCAATAGCGAAGCTTAGCATCATCACAAAGTATTGTGCGCGAGATGAACGCCCCATAGATAAAGGACTTCCGCCGTTTAGTTCCGCCGCTCACTTACACGTGCGCTTGCGCTTGTACATAAGAAGCAGTAGGTGAAGTACAAACAAACATTGAGATAATCTATTGACACAACCTGGATGTGCTATAATGTAGGTATCTTTCGCCAAGCATTGTCCTAGCTATAATGCAGCAACATACCAATATTTCACACGGAGATACTGGCCTATGTGACCTTCTACTCTCTCTGACAACTCGGAGAACCTAGCAAGACTGATGTTAGATTTTCTGGCTTCTGTAAAATGTGCTTTAATGTCGCTACGATTTAAAGTTGTTTTTATCGTCTCGTGATTTTTATCATTGTAGGATTTTGATTTCTTCATAGTACCTAGGTACAAGACAGACAGTAAACAAAATACCGGCCAAGTGCGAGTCGGACTCGCGCACGAAGGGTACTATTATTGCAAAAAAACGGCAAAAAATACACGTTTGTTGTATGAGAGCCCCACTTAAATATATATTTTATTCTGTTTTTAGTATTTGTTATTATAGCGGCAACAGAAATACATTATATGTGAACATTTCAACTGTCAAGCTATCACGGTTTATGAGATACGGCCTGGTGACAGACATACGGACCGCGGAGTCTTAGTAATAGGGTCCCGTTTTTACCCTTCGGGTTCGGAACCCTAATAGAAAGCACCAATTACTTATTAACACACCATGACCTAAGTCAAGTAACAACACTGTAACCAAGTACTAAGTCAAGATCTACTGGCTCGGTGTTCGCTTAGGACAAGAGGCCAAATTCAAGCAACATTAAATCGGGTAATTCATACCTATACATTCGAATTACGAACACACAGCCTTTTGAATGGACCAACAGTCCAACGCCCTAGTAATTTGAGCCCTTGGTTATTGACTCAACGTCATTTATCCATTCAATTCACATGAACGACTAAATAAGAGGCCACAGCTGCGACGACGATTCACAGGCATTTGTATAGAGTGGTCCTTTTATAAATACATCTATTCTGTGGTCGAACTATTACGCCGGGACATGCGCGCACGCACCTTAAGGTTGCACTAGTCCAAAATTCTTCCATACAAACGTAGTTTGGGTTTTACTCCACTGTTTGACGATGTACGTTCAAAATAAAAAATTATATCAATTTGTCTCATCATTATCTAGTCCTGTATGGAAGCAAAAAGTACAAAAAAAAATTAGCTTGAAAGTTATGAGCTTCGAAAGTTCCATATTTCAACACCAATTTTAACGCATCTTTGGGCGCAAATAAGTACCATAAGAAGAAAGAAAATTGAAAAACGGCCTCCATACAGGGATAGATTAGTTGTTCAACAATGCAAATAATTTTATTTTGAACAGATACATTCAGTGGTTTTTTCATGATATCCAGACTACCAAAGGTCTGTTTATAAAATTTCGCGCGCTCGTTTTCGTTCTAAATCATCATCCATCTCGCTACAAATTTCCTCCCCGGTCAGTGGGGCGGAGGGGTGCGCGTGCGTCGCATTTACACCTACACACACACACGCTCACTAGTTTAGCTACCGCCCGGCGCCCGCGCCCCGCTGCCCCAGAGGGGCCTCAATCGTCTGCTGCATAATATATACGTCACCGTAATTACGCGCGTGCGGTGTATGTTATTGATATTGTGATATCGACGATAACGTATTCGTATAATATTTTATAACATTGACCCCTGGCTTGAACTTTGGAGACCGATATTCCTTTATGTGTTGTGTTGATTATTTTGAATTGGTCCGAAATTTTACTGACCCTGGCGTTCGTGGGATTTCATACTGATTTACATGGCGTTTGAATTTGAACTTGTTGCGTAGGTGAAGTGATCTTCAGCAGTTCAAGTAACAATGGGTAAGTTGAATCTTTTATCGAATTTAGTTTGTACAATTCATGAGGGCGCTTGACTTGACTTTTATACCTAAATAAACACAGACTTGTAATTCTAATATTTCACGCGCATTTATAAAATTTTAAAATTACAAACTGCCTATCTTTATCTATAATTAGAAAATCTTTTTTTTAAATACTACCGTCTTCCAAATAAAAACACTACAAAGTGAAAAATAACTAATTTCGGAAGTCGGTGTTCTTGTTTTTGTTTCTTCGTTATTTTTTTTTTTTTAGTTGTGGTACATAAAGATCAAGTTCAATAATACCTATAATCTCAGATTAGAGAAAATCTGAGCCTAAAATGCCCAAATTTATGCCTGAATAGATTACCTGAATACCTAACATAAAACTAACATAACCGGTGCATTGAGAGTGTATCTTTCAGGGTGAACTGTACAAATCTGCGAACCCCTTTAGAGCGTACCGGCTTGACGTTATGTTATCAAAAGGCCTAACCAATAAACAGTTTTGCGATCGCAGCAATCCCGAGAGATTTGCCGTTGTTTATTGAAGAGTTCTGTTGTATATATTAGGATATTAGATTCCAATTAGATTAGGTATTTTAAGATTTTCGATAGTCGTGCCTACTTATATCGAAAGTTCATTATTATGTAGGTACCTATCTGTTATATCGATATCGGCTCGGCTTCAGCGGCGGACAAACACAAAAGGAAGCTATTTTTTAACCGACTTCAAAAAGGAGGAGGTTCTCAATTTGACTGTATTTTTTTTGTTACTTACCTCAATACTTTTTTAATGTGAACCGATTTTGATGATTCTTTTTAGGGTTCCGTACCCGAAGGGTAAAAACGGGACCCTATTACTGAGACTTCGCGGTCCGTCTGTCTGTCTGTCTGTCTGTCTGTCACCAGGCTGCATCTCATGAACCGTGATAGCTAAACCGGTGAAATTTTCACAAATGATGTATTTCTTTATAACAACAAATATTAAAAACAGAATAAAATTAATATATAAGTGGGGCTCCCATACAACAAACGTGATGTTTTTTGCGATAATGGTACGGAACCCTTCATGCGCGAGTCCGACTCGCACTTGGCCGGTTTTTTATTTGTATACCTACTATGCGCGCCGACACTCACAAGCTCGGCTCAGCCACCCGAAGCTATTATATTGTATTGTGATAACAAAGAGAATATTTCAAACTGCTATTGTAAACAAACAATCAATAAACAATTTACAAAATAACATTATTTTTTATTTGATGAACCTAATTACCTAGAAAACAAGTCTCACATCAAAGTGGCGCTGTCGAAAAAGCAGTTATCCTGACTCTGGCTGGTATGAAATACCTACTTACGGGGAGGCGCCTGTAGGTTATAGCTTACTAGCTAAGGTAAGTAAATACCTATTTAACACACATTGTAATATTTGCAAAACCTGCAATAAAATACAAAAACATAAAGACATGACCTACACCCGTGCGCATAGAGCCTAGCTTTCCGCACGCGCTGGTACGATACCTACAGTCAGCGAAGCCCTGGCGCCCGCTCTGCCAACGTAAAATCTACCGACTTGACGCTCGAACACTTTTCATTCTTATAACTAAGGGCATAAGGTTCAATAAGCGCGCAAGCGGCTCGCGCTGCTCTGCCGTCGCCGCCGCCAAAAATAATTAAAAAGTCAAATCTAACATTACTTGTCGATAATAACAATATCTATGTAAATTCACATTTTCGCAAAACATCTTATTGTCAAGTTGGCAAAGTCGCGGGTAAGTATAGGTGCATAACAACAAGTAAATTGAGTGCCTTCTAATTACGTTACACACAGTAATAATCCAAAGTTCTACCGGCACGCCGGTGCGGTGGCGCGTATGCAATTCATTGACAACATAAACATAAAAAATAGGTGTTAGCTTTGACACCGCAACCACACACAAGTATATTATAGTAATCTTTGCACACACACCGCCGCGCTGTCGGCGCTCTGCAATGAAATTGCGCATGTGTGCGTCACACAGCGTTATGAGTGTGTATACGAACACGATCTAGCTTCTTACTGCTCATCACAGCGTCTATCTCTTTCCTGCGTGATGTCGGATGAGATAGCAAATATTTTAACTCCGCCGCCAAATAGTTCGTGCCGTTGACTAGTGTAACCTTAATAAGTTGCACCGGAGTGGAGCACGATCCGCGTATTATAAAGTCATCTTAAAGCTCTTAAAGTGCTGTTATTAAGACATGTGAGACGTGTTTCTTGTGTCAATAGATGTTTTCTCGCGGTTGCTTGATTTAAATTTGGGTACTTGATTATTTCCGCTGTGGTTTTTCCATTTGATTGTTATGCATTTGGCGGTTTCTACTTTCGTAACTGTATTTTCCGATCGAATATGAGTAGGTTTCAGAAAGAGAATATGGCGGGATGAACTAGTCACATTACAAATAGGTTTGAACCTTTTAGTAAAACTTTTGGGTCATAATTTTTATCTTAATGCATTTTTGATTTCTCTTTCCTATATAATGATCCTTGGGATTATGTCCTTACTAATATTTTTATTTAGAGCCATTACTGACCTCCTCTAGTCTTCACTCCTGTCGATGTATGGCTTTTTTACCCGACTGCCGAAGGAGGGTAATGTTTGTATCAATCTATGTATGTTTGTTCCTATCTGGCGTTCTAGACACCAAACGCATAGGCCGATTTTGATGATTCTTACGCCAAACAATTAGGTGTGTCACTGGCTACATTAAAATTTAAAAAGAAAAATGACAGATTTTGGCCGCCATATTGTGGGAATTTTTGGGCCCAATTTTCGTTTTTCTTCCAAACCATCACAGAACCATGTAGGATATCAAAATAAAGGGTTTTAAGAGGTGATTTAAAAAAAAAATATGTTTAAAAGTAATTCGAAAAAAGAAACTAAAAAGTTATAAATAAAACATCTGATTTTGATCAGCCAGCTCGCGAATATGTATCCTCGTACTGCACAGCATGATTTTCTTCTTGTTTACGTCTTTTTAGTCCGCTTCTTAAGCAGTCGGGTTTTTTGATATTTTGGCCTAAATTTTTTTTTCGATCTAAGGCTTTAATCATGTGAGATTATATAGAAAGAAAAACTGCTTATTCAACACACACACACACACACACATGTATTGACTGGTATTTAGTTACTCATTTTATCTACATCTGTTTGCAGTTATGTAAATGCAAAATTGCTCAATACGCATTGAAATTGATCCATTTTAAACTCAGTAACGTTGCACACGTCTATTTGTGTGAATATGTTACAATAAATTCGTCGTACGGAGGTTGCAACTCGCAATTACAACATGGAGAAATCGAATTGCATCAGGAAATTGGCCATAAATCACCAGTCCACGAGTTTGCTAACTGTTGCTTTAATTTTATATTTTCTGGAAAATTTCGAGTCTCTAATTTATGTTCACCTGCAGCCTAATTGTGTAAGAGTATTCGGCAAAGAACACGTACAGTCAGGGTGACGACACCTTTAAAATAACGACTTTCATATTGCGTATTACACCCATGGAAAGGATATGTGAATTCGACTCATAGGGTAGGACACCTGCCCTTTCTAAATTATTTACGCAATACCGAAAACATTTAAGGGGAATATGTCATACGAGTACTCTTTCATGGAGTTGTTTCGTTTGGCCTGCCTTACTCACTTACACAATTAGGCAGCTGATCAAGACCCTGATCAGTAAATGTACTCACATATCACGTACACGGTGAAATAAATGATGAAAGAAACCTTAAAAGCTCATCAAATCACTTTTTATAAGATTTGATAAAATCTTTTCCAACGAAGGTGGGTCGGCTGCCAGTGCATCCGGTATGCGTCCGGCTGAATATCAGTATAGTTTTACCCGACAGCGCGACAAAAAGGAGGGTAATGTGTTTATCAGTCTATGTATGTTCCTATGTCGCGTTCTAGAGTTCAAACTCAAAAGCCGATTTTGATGATTCTTACGTCAAACGTAAGACGAAGCGTTTGACGTAAGAATCATCAAAATCGGCATTCAAACGTTGCGAGTGTCACTTGCTACATGAAAATAAAAAAAAGGAACATGGCAGATTTTGGGCGCTAGCATATTATTGTGGTGGATCACAATTTTGTTTTATTCCAAACCCGTCGTGTAGGGTATCAAAATGAAGGGTTTTAAGAGGTGATTACAAAATTATTTAACACTTATATATTTAAAAGTAATTCGAAAACAAAAATATAACTAAAAAGTTATAAAAAAAAATATTAATGTAAAAAATCAAAAATCCCGACTGATTATTAAGAAGCGAACTAAAAGGACGTAAACATGAAGAAAACCATGCTGTGCAGTCGAAGGATACATAAGGTACCAAAACCTTGCACACTGCGATGCAAGATGGAGCGACTGCTTATATGCCGTTCCACAAACCAGTAACTGGGTAACGCGATGCCCCTTGGCAATTCTGAAAATGTACATAATGAACTCCAATCCAGGTGGCAATAAGTTTCAACGAATACATACCTAACTGAGTTTACAATTGATAAGTGTGTGGCGTCGAAAATAGATCTGTATTCACGTTTATAACCTGCATCTAGAAGTATGTTATAATCTACCTAAAGTGCAGATGCTATTGTAAAACAATAAAATCCTTTCACAGTTCTCATTTTTTAAACATTCATACTACGATTACCATACAGCCTCCTAGTCTAGAACCTGGGAACGCCTCTACAATTCAACGCCATAAAGCTGAATGCATCTCCACGGGACGCAGTTAACAATGCGGCATACTAATAACTGAACAATGGAGCACTTCACACCTGCTGCGATTAGGGTTACCGCGTTCATAAACATTGCACCATTAGACCGTCGTGTATTCATTCATCTTGTATTTTATGGAGCAACCTTTTTCAAGTAAGTAGCTGCGGTTTTATTCGTCAGGTATGCAGGTAAAGAGCACACCGAGTCTCAAATTCGTCCCCACAATTCTTAAGTGGGAGGTTTGGCGCACCCTAAGATAATCTTTTACAGTTTCTCCTGAAAATAAGAATCTTTAAATAGTAATTTTCTCCAGTATTATCTTTAATAATAAACTACAGTTTTAAGCATCACCACCTGTTGGGTCCACCCAAATATTTATTTATGAAACTATCATTATCGTTTCGAAAAGAAGAAACTTCAACTAACAAAGCTAACTTTATGGAAACCTCTACAGTGAATACAAACTCACTAGTCCTATGTTTCCTTTTATCAGCCTTCCTTTCAATTGTAATCGAACAATTGCAGTACCTCCCATCCCAATAGTCTCATTTTTTCCTTTTTTTTTGGCGTGTTATGCAATCCATTGACTTCTCCCGCTCTGCGGGTGAAGCGGGAGGTTGTTCAGTTGCTTATGCCAGGGCCGCGGTAACTCTCTTTCAAATTTATCCGAGACTCAGACAGGCATCGGCTCTAGCGGACCCCGTCAGTTTTTGCTGACATATCTTTGAGGCGCGCGTGGAACACAAATCGCCGTCGACTCGGGCCTGGTCCTTATCGGACGGTGAGCTACCCATTACTCGCCGTCGGTTCTAATCGGCTTGCGACTCCCGAGATTGTCTCCTGCGGTGTGTAGGGGCGTGAGTGGCGTCTCCGTTGCTTCTCCCTGATGCGTTCCGCCTCCTGCTTCGCGAGGATTACTGCTTCGGAGGAGGAGACAGCTTCCCATGCCCTCTCCCTCCGTACCATGGCCTGAATCAGGGCTGGACACGAGAGGTCGCCACCGTCGATCGCTTCCACGAGGAAACGGCGGTGCTTCGCCCAAGCGGGGCAGACCTCCAGCGTATGCTGCATCGTGTCCTTCGGGCGATCCACACAATGGTGACACCCGGGCGTTTCCTCCCACTTTATACTGAACAGGAACCTCCTGAAACAGCCTTGTCTAGTGAGGACCTGCGTCACGCGGAAGGTGAGGACGCCGTGGCGCCTCTTAACCGTATAGTTCGGACGGGGTACATTTTGGGGCTTGACAAGCATACCTCCGCTGGCTCAGCCGCGGTTCATTTTGGACCCCAGATTTACGTCATACGACATCCTAATTAATAACTTAATTATTGATTAAGATACCTAACGAATCTTATGTGGGGGCTTTAATTAAAATAGTTGGATAAAAAGCTTACATGTTAGCGCAAATATTTTTTTTAGATTAAGTGCGCAAGTTTATTAATTTACATTTGTTAAAAACAAGTGTAATAATACGATAATCGCCATTTTGATGACAGTGGTGGTCGAAGCTAAAAAACATAAAAATGCAGATTTTGGACACCCAAACTCCACGACAGGGGTAAAGGTTTGCTAATTGTTTAATTATTGGTCGAATTCATCCATATTTCAAAATAAATAATTAGTGGTAATGAAGTTATTTGTTATTCAAAGTCGAAGTTAGGCGCCAATCGTGTTTGTTTACATTTTTATTTTACACAAATATCACCCTTCCACATGTAAAATTGATTACAAATATGACAATTATGTCTCTAAATATAATAAACAACAAGAAGAAGCCCTGATTTTAACGTAATTAACAAACACCAGTCTAATAATATGTAAAATTCATTACCACTACTTTATTTTTGTTAAATTTCCAATTCGTCAAGTAGATTGTTTTTTTTTAATGTAATAGTTGTGTGGCAAAACGATTTTAGCAATCGATTTTATTTATGCTATCCACTCGATTAATGACCGATTATCCAAAATCGATTCTTAAAAAATAGAAAAATCCTGTTTTAGGCATAAAATACAATTAGTACTTAAATTATTACTATTAATGATTTCTAAAAGTAATCTTAATAGATTTTTGGACATTATTTGACTACAACCTTCTAAACAATTTCATCGAACCGTGGATAATTTCGCGCCGAATTATCTATCCGATTCAAAATTCAAATTCGGAATGCGTTCGCTATTCAAAACTATTTTGTATAAAAATAATAATGATTGAGTCTTTATGTTTGATAGTCTCAGAAGTATACAGAGTGCCTAGTATATTTTTATGTAAGTTTGTAACGCAAGTGTAGATAAATTTAGTTTCGGGGAACCAACGATTTTGTGATTATTCGTTATATTGCAATGAGTGTCGTACTGGCCCAGTGGCTAAAGGCCTCGCCTTGCCTGAGGTCATGGGTTCAAATCTGGACAAATACCAATGATTTCCATTTTCAAATTAATTAATGTACTTTCTAAGTATATTTTAGAAATCGTTGACAACGGTGAATGAAAACATCATGAAGAAACCTGGTCTTATAGTCTCAAATCGCCAACCCGCATTGAGCAAGCGTAGTGATGAATGTTCGTGCCTTCTCTGTATGAGAAGAGGCCTTTGCCTTGCAGTGGGACAATTATAGGCTGGTATTATTATTATAATTATATATTGAATAATGAGTTGAGAGTATGGTATGGTTAGGTTTTGAATTCGGTCGAGTTTGTTGTAATGTTATGAAAATTGGTTATTCTATACATACTTTTAAAATTTTATTTTTATTCATTTTAAGAACATAAGTTTGGTTTGTATTTACATCTGCATTCCCCGAAAACTATTAATATCAATAACCTTGTGCGTATCTTCTTGCGCGGTTCCTTTCCAAGCGAGTTATGGCATGGTTGTCAACCAACTAAGCTGAAAATCATCTAGAAGCATGAAATTTGGCAGAAAGGTTCCTCAAGTGACGTAATTGTGCAGTAAGAAAGGATTTTTGGAAATTGCATCCCTAAGGGGGTAAAAAGGGGTTTGAAAGTTTGTATGAAAAATCTAATTCCTTCGGCCATAATTCTTATTCTAAGTAAACAATATAGGTTGCCATTATTAGTTTTTCGAAACTCCCGAATGACGATTTAGGGGATGTTGAAGTTTGTATGGAAGAATCTGATTTCTTGGGTCAATCAACATGAAACTTGGCACAAATACCAACCTAAATAAACAATAAAGGATTTCATTATTAGTTTTTCGAAACTACCCCCAAAAGATGATTTAGGGGGTGTTAAATTATTTTTGAAATATCGTATATTTAAAAAATAATTTAACACCCCATAAATCACATATTAAATATTTCTTTGGTTAATAAATTAGAAAATTTACATAAATACCCATCCTAAGTGAACCATAAAGGTTTTCATTATTAGTTTTACTTATCTAGTCCCAAAAAACGATTTTTGGGGAGTTAAAGTGCTTTGAAGAATTTTATTTCCCGGGTTAATAAAGAACAATGGCAGGTAGGCAGGTACATTGTTTTAGCTGAGATTAAATTCAAAAGTCTATAAATGAAAAATATCTGGTTTAACTCAGGGTGATGTTCTGAATTAGTTTTTGCAAGAATTTTTGTTCGAGAATGTAGAGAATAATAGATATTCAGTCATAAACTTTTGTAGGTTATGTCTGGGTAACTTTTAATAATGTGTTTAATAGGTAATATTATTCAATTTCGTGGAAGTAAAAGGAGAATATCGCATTAGTATTTCCCTTACCTAGTTATTTTAGCATGAAATGTTTAGTATACTCTTTGGAAAGAGTATATTTATTTAAACTAAGTGACTTTGACGTGTATCAAAACGTTGTCGTCAACAACCAAGCTATATTTTTTTTAGACTTGGGTACTAGTCTTTTTGCCAATCATTAATTGAAAGTAATTCATTTATTTCTACTACACTACAATATTCTTACCTACCTGCAAGGAACATCTACACTTAGACATAAACTGTTTTGTTAACTAATTAACTGCAATAAATACAATAATGATATTATTACTTAATATAGTTACTACTTGTCACTTAGCAGATAAAATATATAATGGCAACTTTTTATTTATTATGTTTTATTTTAATCTATTTTGGACCAGGCCTAATTATACTTTAAAAAACATAGACAATTAATAGAATGTCTTTCGTATATACGAAACTCACTTTCAGACGCTCAAATTTAAGTCAGCTAAAATTTCGCCAGTGTTCTTTGAAATTTGGCACAAATACCAACCTAAGGAAACAATAAAGGTGGTCATTATACATTTTTCGAAACTAACTCAAGCTAAGAATCTTACTGGACAGGGTTTCGTTTTTGACGTGGTTTTCTAGGGAAGCACTAAGGCACGATTTTGCGGCAATTCAACCTTTAAGGAAGTGAAAAGGGTAAAAATTAGTTTGTATGTAAAATCAAATTCTTTGGGGATAAAGTTGATGATCAAAATTTACATAAAACATTTTGAAAACTCCCTCCCAGATTGGGTTTAGGGGTGTTAAAGTTTTTTTTGAGGAAACTCACTGCGCAATCTGACTAACATAAAATGATAAATAAAAAAATTTAATTCAAAAAATCTAAAAACCCGACTGCTTTAAAAGCGACTAAAAAGACTTAAACAAGCAGAAAATCTTGCTGTGCAGTCGGAGGATACATATTCGCGAGCTAGCTGACGAAAACCAGATGTATGCTCCGACTGCACAGCATGATTTTCTCCTTGTTTAAGTTTAATTATCTTTTTTTATTTATAACTTTTTAGTTATCTGTTTTTAAGATTTAGGTACATTTAAACATATGTGTTTTATATTTTCGAAATCACCTCTTAAAGCCCTTTATTTTGATACCCCACACGATGGGTTTGGAAGAAAAAAAATTGTCCTCCGCAATATGGCGCCCAAAATCTGCCATTTTTCTATTTTCCAATTTTAATGTAGCCAGTGACACTCGCGGTGTTAAGACGAATCGATTGACGTATGAATCATCAAAATCGGCCAACACGTTTGGTCTCTAGAACGCCACATAGGAACAAACATACATACATATATACATACTTACATACATACATACATAGACTGATAAACACATTACCCTCCTTCGGCAGTCGGGTAAAAAGAGAAGAAAGGAGTGAATAGCATATTTATAATTGTTCAAAACTAGACCCTCAACGGGGCAAAAAGGGTTGATAAGTTTTTAGGGGAGGATTTTACTTTGTGGCGATAACCTAAAATGTATTATTGTTTAAGTCAAATAACGAATCGTCCCAATCCAATAAACCCACCAACCCCAAACCCAAATCCACGATACCCAGTTTTTAATAGTTTTAATAATATCTTATTTTTGGTTGCCTTTACTAACTGCATAAAGAAAATCATTTATAGGATAAACGAAATCACGCGAACATAGTCGCGGGCGGAGTGCTAGTCATACATAAACATACTCATATTTATACTGGTCATTCTGTATAAAACCGTCTGAAATGATCAATGTAAAACTCTCTTTTATATTAAAATGTGCCCGATAAAATATTTTGAATACCGACTGCATTCCAAATTTGAATTTTGAATTCTTTTACGTTCGGCGAATTCGGCGTGAAATTAGCCACGAATCCTATTTTTTTTTCAATTTACTCTTCTGATAACATTATGAAAGCATTTATGTATAGTTATTACTATATATTATTACTATAAGTTGTTATTTTATTTTGTGCCTATAAACTAATTTTAATTTTAAAACAATACATTTTTGAAAATCACTTTTTTATTTAAATGAATAATTTTAAATAATCGAAATACACTTAATCGATTAGGCTGAATGCAGTTTTAATCGATTATGAGACGCGTGAATGGACAGCAAAAAAAAAAAACAACACCAAAGAAATGTCATGTTGCAAGGTTGCATCAAAATTTTAAGCAATTTTTTTCCGGATTTTGGCTTGTTTTTTTATGAATTTTTGTATGACAAATTAGGAACATAAGGACGCAAATAAAATGAGTATATCTTTGTGTTGTCCTTTTGCATCTTTTCAGCAAGGGAAAAGGT
This sequence comes from Anorthoa munda, assembly GCA_945859665.1. NCBI lineage: Eukaryota > Metazoa > Arthropoda > Insecta > Lepidoptera > Noctuidae > Anorthoa > Anorthoa munda. The sequence continues at coordinate 40,098,435 of OX243897.1, read as the reverse complement.
TGTTTATGTACATATTTTGAGCAAATCTAAATTGTCTACCGTTTGGAAAGGTGTAGTAATTCGTATTTTGTACACATTTTGCAGTAGACTGACGCGGTTTAACCGAGCGCAACATGTAAATAAAGATATTTTTTTCAAATTTACTGTGTAAGATAGCTGCGTAAACTTATTTTTCTGAATAAATTCGAATGTTGAAAGTTCAAGTAAATTCCCGAATTTCATGACGTAATTTGCAACAACCTGTCGACTCAGCTGGTGTGTCATGTGTCAAAATCTTGTCGAGCAGAGTGGTTAAGCCACCCCTCAATGAGGGGCTTTATCGCCGCAATTGTGGCGTGCCCAATCCCAATAGTCTCCTAGGCATTATAATAAGCTTAATTGAATTATGTCTAAATCTAATCTTTTCAGGCGCCCTGACGACTAGCAACCCTAAGGTATTGTTTCCAATCACCTAAGAGATGTTTGTCGTTGCGAGCCCTATTGACTTCGTTGTTCCACACCACTTAATTTGCAGGGCTTCTCATACAAAGCTCTGCAGTTGAACAAAAGCCCTTTTTAAGTTTTTACGAACGCAGTTAAATAGGGTTTTAGAAGAGCTATAAACTATTTTAAAAGCTTTTAATTAGAGGAACCTTGATAATTGGAAAAATGGTAAGTTGTTTGAAATTATGAAAGGATTTAAAAGCGGTAATATTCAATTCAAATAATTTGAAAAACAATCGGTTCATCTGTTTATTAACTGGTCCTTTTAGAAACAGTCCTATGCTATGCTAGTATTATATTATCTGTGCCTATGCGAATGCTTCCTTTTCCTTTCTATGATGTATCTATGAAAATATAATTTTGATTGTTGAGCTTATCTTATTAGTGTAGGATTTGGGTCGTGATGAGAGAAACACTTCTTCAGGTTACTTCGTTTAATTTGGCTCGTTAAACACAACTTACAGATTGATATTCTCTTCATCCGCCATTCTTTTTACCCGACTGCCGAAGGAGGGTAATGTGTTTATCAGTCTATGTATGTATGTATATATGTATGTATGTATGTATATATGTATGTATGTATGTATGTTTGTTCCTATGTGGCGTTCTAGAGACAAAACGCGTGGGCCGATTTTGATGGTTCTTACGTCAATCGATTCGTCTTAATCCTGCGAGTGTCACTGGCTACATTAAAATTGAAAAAAACAAAAATGGCGTATTTTGGGCGACATTTTGTGGGGGGGGGAAAAATTTTTCCTTCCATACCCATCGTGTGGGGTATCAAAATAAAGGGTTTTAAGAGGCGATTTCAAAAATATATAACACTTATATTATTAAATGTACCTAATTCTAAAAAAAATAACAAAAAAGTTGTAAATAAAAAAAGTTTATTAAAAAAATCAAAAAACCCGACTGCTTAAAAAGCAAACTAAAAAGACGTAAACAAGAAGAAAATCATGCTGTGCAGTCGGAGGATACATATTCGCGAGCTGGCGGACCAAAACCAGATGTATCCTCCGACTGCACAGCATGAGTTTTCTTTTTAAGCAGTCGGGTTTTTTGATTTTTTAATAAACTTTTTTTATTATCTCACTTCCATACATACCCTCTCATTCCCTCAGCGCTGCATTCATATTTCTAATCATTTCTTAAAATTATGTTGCGTTCCGAATCACCATCCTACATTAATTTAAATTTAGTTAACTTAATTAAAGATAAGTAATCAGTCTACGTGGTTTATATCTATACTAATATTATAAAAAGGAAAGATTTGTATTTTTGTATGTAACAAATAAACTTAATAACTACTGGACCGATTTCAAAAATTATTTCACCGTTGGGAAGCTACACTATCCCCGGGTGGCATAGGCTATTTTTTATCCCTGTGTTCCCACGGGAACTGGAACTACGCGGGTGTAACCGCGAGGCGTCCGTTAGTGTAGTAATAATTCAAGAGCTCTATTATCGTTAAATCATTAAAACTTTTAAAAACTGAATTAATAAAAACTTGCTGCAATTCAGTTTTATAAAGAAGGTTATGCACAAACTCCCTCTTTTTTTGTCGGAAAATTAAGCACGCCAACTTGCCTACGTTACCCTACTTTAAACCGGTCTAGAACAGCCTCCACCTCAATGAGCCTGCAACAAGTACTTAGAACAATGCACTCAATAAGTCCATAACAACAATCAACATAATACAATGGAGGATCATTTTGAAAACAATCCCATCCTCGAGACTAAATGAATACTGGGTGCGTGATAAGAACGCACTTAGAGTTTGGTGGGTGGTATTCGCCTTCCTGCGAAATTGGAGTTAAGCAAGAATAATTTAAATATTAGTCCCTACTTATCTAGATAAATAGACTTTAAATATTTTATTACGTATTGATACAAGTGGGGCGATTTTAATGCCGTTGTGACCAATCTCAGGCGTTTCAAACGAAGTTTTTCAACACACTGGCGAAGAAACAATAAACAACATTTGCAAGAAACGGTTTTACGGCTAGCGGATTCTATTTTCGATTTTCAAAGGAGACAACCAGCCCAATATTTATGTATGTATGTTCCTTATAGACTCCAAAACGGCTGGATCGATTTCAAAAATTCTTTCACCATTGGGAAGCTACACTATCGCCGGGTGACATAGGCTATTTTTTATCCCTGTATTCCCACGGGAACGGGAACTACACAGGTGAAACCGCGAGGCGTCCGCTAGTCTAAATATAAAAGAATATGAAAGGCAAACACTTTATTAAAGTACACTGCAGAGTGAACCTAAAAGTAATGCAATCATAGCCAGTTTACGAGTTTGTTGAAAGAAATAATTCTAGAAATGCCATGCATTTAATTGCAGGATTCAAAATAGTAGGCCTTTTAAAGAAGGACCTGCGAAACTCCATAAAAAAGAATAAGATGATTTTGATTATGGGTTATGTCCCTTTTGCGGTGTCCGACTGTCTTTGTTTTTTGTCTCAGCAATACAGCTTCTGTTATTAAACAACTCACTGCAAAAATGCCTGCAATATTACTGCAATTATTCTTTTCCTTGACATTTGTAATTATTATAGCTCTGTATTTTCTTTTTATGTGAATGAATGGTTGACTTCAACTTTAGTGGTTAAAGTATATTATTGTAAGGCTATTTCTAGCTATCACCTACGAGTATATTCTGGTATCTTATCATTACTAGTATTAATACTTAAAATGTTAGCTCAAAAGGACTCATTTATTTACTCTTAGACTTTAGTCTTGACATCGCCGCCGCAGTCTTAGTCACTAGCGGGACAACCTTGGCTTTACATTTGTATAGCACTTATAGACCAAAAGTCACTTGTTTATTTTTATGTTAAAGAGTTTACGAGTTATACCTTTATGTAGGTACGTATTTATTCATCTGAATGGGCTAGCATTTGCTGGAATATAATTGGTCTTTTGAACCATTCCTTTTTCCTACGTATGTCTGAAAAATGTATATCATATCTGATCCCACAGATCATATGATGTTATTTGCATTGACAATCTAATAAGTTAGATACGAAAACAGAATCTATAAATAACTATGACTAAAACTTCGTTGAAGTTCAAGAAGCACCTATCGATGGTCACATAGTGACGTAATTTTACGTGATTTGCTACTTACTTGCATGCGGTAACATTAGGTCATTGAGAATTCACTTGTTCATTTGAATATAATATTTTAAAATAGAATGCAGTCCTTAGTGCCAGTTTTCATATTCACTCTATCACGTTAACGTAAGCCTTAGTTTGAGTTTTTAAATGTACAATTGTGCGTTAACGTAAACTACAGTTTATAGGTACTAAAACTGAATAAGCGGCGTCTGGTGTCAATAATGAAAACTCCTATTTTGTATACAAATTAAAAATAAATGAAGACTACTGGATAAGCTTCGTCTGGTGACACTACAGTGAAATACAATTATTGCAACGATTTGACATATGCGGACGTTTACATCAACGTAATCATGTAAGTCTTAAAACTCGTACTAGGTCCTCTGGCGTCACTCTCAACAATTGATGTGTGTTTACGATTAAATGAAGATAATGAGAACCTCTCAGGTTACTACTACATAACTAATTGGCATCAGACAATGGTATTATGAATTCTGCCCTTTTGTTCGTCGACTTGTAGTGTATTTTCAATTGTATAAGAGCATTGCATAATATCATTATCTAAAAGTACGAGACTCGTGATACTCGCTTACTAATATTTAAAGCTTATATGATTAAGTGTGTCAATGTAAAATAACTGATAGATATTTAGAAATTTGGGGGAGGCATCAGTTTTACCGCAAGCTTCGAGTTCAAGCCTTGAAACTTGACTTGATTTGTATTGTTATAAGGCAGTGTCTTTTTATCCATCAGTAGTTTGATTGATCAGATTGTTTGTTTTGGTAATATCTCAATAATTCTTGATCTTTTTCTTCATCGCTTCGCTCCCGCTGTCGTCTACACTAAACAACCACCAACTCTGTAGTGGCCATGGTCACGATGAATTGTGTCCGATGGTTGATGTTGTCATAAGTCATCTAACGAACTCTCTCCATCTGGTTTTGTTAGATGACAGCACCTTAACATCTATCTTTTAGAAGAATTATAATGAAGTATTTTTAATTGTTTCAGATCGTGCCGGTGACCACATGCCGCCGACATCATGGTGATCGTTACCAGGGTATGTATCTTTAACTTAATTATTTCATCGAATGCTTGGAATGACTTTTAAGAGTAATTGAGTGCCACTTTAGTTCTTACAAAACTTTAAAAAAACTTAACAAGATTTGCACAGTTTGGTCCTTCGAGCCGGATACCTCGAAGAACCAACTTTAGTGCCCAACGTTGCTAAATCAGCTGCTAAGTTCAGTTGCTAAGTTCAGTGATTCGTTATAACCTATTGGGAATTTGTAGTAAAGTCTTAATTTATACATTCACAGCTAGAATAATTATCTTATTAAATTTAAATGTAGAGCGAATATAATCAAAGTAACTTCCTGTTCTACCAACATTAATGGGTACGTACCTAGATCAATTTTTCTCAATGTAAACAAACGTAACTTAAGTACCCAGCTTGCTCGCTAAATATGGTGTTTAATTTGAAATCTTTAGAAAGCCTCTCGAAGATAGCTTCCAGTTTTGTGGCTCACACATATAATTATGGGTATTCACGAGCAAACCGGATGCCGCTGAGATGTCGAGACGGCATCAGTTTTACCGCGGGCTTCGAGTTCAAGGCTTGATACTTAACATGAATGGCCTGTGATAATGATTTGTATTGTCATAAGGCAGTATCTTTTTACTATCAATAGTTTTGTGGGTGGTAAGAGTCAAGTCCTTTACCTAATTTTGTAGCCAAATAATAAAGACAAGTTACATGATTCCATTTAAAATTTCGGAAATAAGCATGGTTAATTTTCATTTCAGTTTATTGAATGAGTGGATAAAATGTTCATTATAAGTTCCAAATGGTTCGTAACTTTCAGCCGCATTCCGCTTTACAATTAGTTACTTATATAGGAAATCGGATTAAACTAAAATTGAAAACGATTCGATGCAGCAGACATTGAATGAAACGTTCCATTTTTTCTTACCAAACGGAATTGAAAATAAAATTCAATAATTGGTAATTTTAATGTGATTGCTTGTAAAAAGAGATTTGCTGTCAAAAGCTGCAACTTCCGCGAGTAAAATAAAAAAAATGGATAGTCGGCACCGTGGACGGTGACGCAGTGTGAGCTACCTACTTGTGCCCAAAGCGGTACATTCTCACCGAGTTCCGATCAGTGCGTTTGGCAACACATTCCGTCAGCCCGCCACAGAATCCAGCACTGAGGGCGTTCACCCCGCTGACCAATACATACATGCATACATACATATACACTCTCACATCGCGAAGCCAAAGTATAAAAGTCTCATTATCGAAAACGTCAAAGTGAGAATTTCTAACGATTCGATACGGTCAACGAAGAAACTTATTCATCGGTGTGACAAACAATCACAAATTACTTGATTTATGATAGCCATTTGACACTGCAGGGCTACATCCGCTAATGTAAATTGAATCCATAAATATTCGAATCAAATTGAAATATTTGCGTCTGATTAAACAGTCGTCCTGTTCGTCCAAATCGATCCAAATTTTATGTGATACATAAACACGGCGCTGTGCGCCGTAGGCCAATATTATTGAAACTAGAGTTAAGTTAGATAATATAAATGAAACGTCAAATTATTCAAATTTCGTAAAAGGAATGATTGCTAAAATATTCTAATCTGGTTTTACATTGGCGATTCAGACGTGACTTTTTGCCGTCGCGCTAGACAACATTTCGAATAAGGGAAGACTTGAAATAATTACGAATTATTAAAATGTTTTACTGTAAAAGATCCTCTCATCAAGAGGATGAGGCATCATTTGATGCACCCGCATTAACTTTTTATAGGTCAGTATCTCCACAAAACACCATGCATATTATGATGAAAGTTAATAAAATCAATTCAGTATAGACTGTGTTGCCTAATCGTATATGTGCAACCTTACCTACCTAAGTACATGTTACCGATATGTCAGACAGCGTGCAGAAATGGACGAGGCGAGCTGGTCGACTTCCAAAACGAGAGGGAGAGTGGACAATGCCTCGTAAAGTGCCTCGAGTGGGAGGGAAACTAGGACCGACGGGTTTCAAAACTAGCTTGATATCGATTTAAGTAATCTGTTTATTGTCCCAATAAATTCTCAAGGAATTGCATAAATGATTACTAACGTAGCTTATTCAATGTTTTGGTCCTTCCGTAATTTTAGTCTGCGATACTTTCGAGCCGGATTCTAAAGCGGTCGTGTATTCTAAGATATTTTCAGTATGTTTTTCCTTATTTACGAAATTTGTCAGCCTGCTACATTCAACCTTTTGTAGGATTTATTGGCTGACTATATTTTCGGCGTCATAACCGTTTCTAAACACACCAGCAATTACTTTAAAAAAAGGTAATGTTTAGTTTTAACTTCTCTACAATTTTATTCTACGTATTGAAGAAGTATTCAGGTTGTATCCATTTATAATGTTTTCCTCAGTGCTTTCTCAGTCCTTTTCCTAATTTATAGGAAAGTAATTTGCAGAACAAAGCCCTCCATATGGTAACTGTAAATTAAACGATGTTTTATTACTCCTACGAGTAAATGTAAGTACACGTCTTGTCTTTGTTTAACGATAAATGTTGCAGTTAGATACTTATGCTTAACTGTTAATTATTAGATACCATCTCGATGACGTTGCAGATTCTTCGAATGTAACGATTAACTTACAATGTTTTTCAATAGGCACATTACCTTTTTATGTTTATCACCTACTAGCCAGAATTTTTGTACTGCCTCCCAACTCTCCTGACCCTTCACTTTGTCTAGGGCTGTTTGGGACTAGTTTTTATCGAAGTATTCCTCCTTCTATAAAGATTTACTGGTCCGAAATAGCTCATCCCGCTTTCTCTGCTTGCCCCGAACCAATACGCTCCTTAAGGTTACACTAGTCGATCATTCTTCCATACAAAAGTAGTCTGGCGATTACTCCACTGTTTGACGATGTACGTTCAAAATAAAAAATGATATTAATTTGTCTCATCATTATCTAGCCCTGTATGGAAACAAAACATTAAAAAATATATATATTTGAAAGTTATGAGCATCGAAAATTCCTTATTTCAACACTAATTTGAACGCATCTTTGGGCGGAAATAAATACCATAAGAAGAAGGAAAATCAAAACGGCCTCCATACAGGGATAGATTAGTAGTTCAACAATGCAAATAATTTAATTTTGAAAATATACATTTAGTCGCTTTTTCATGATATCTAGACTCCCAAAGGTCTGTTTATAAAATTTCGCGCGCTCCTTTTCGTCCTAAATCGTCATCCATTTTGCTACAAACTTGCAAAAGTGCTAATTCGTACGCGAACTAGCTTCTTACTGCTCATTACAGTATCTATCTCTTTCGCACGTGTTGTCGGATGAGATAGTATGCATCTTAAACCCGCGCGCAATTTTGTTCGTGCCGTCGACTAGGGGAACCTTAACACGGCAAGTCAAAGCCAATATTACATTTAAATATTGTCTCTAGGCGCAGCTAATTACTGAACATCCTGAAACATTTCGATCTCGACAACAATTCAATAATTGTTATAGGATATTCACCTCCGTGTAATTAATGACACAACATCGGATGTTGATCTCACACATAAAGTTTTGTCTAAACTCAATCCAGTTTAAAAAGCCAGACAGTTTACAGTTTCCATAGATATGTAAATCAGACAGACAAGAGTTCATATTTATATACATGTAAATGTCAAGTTTTTTAGTTTCTGTTTAATATTAACATTTAAATCTCACTTTCTTCTAACAAGCGAAGACCATACATTATTTAGAAAGTAATATAATTTAATAAACCGGTACAGAAAGTGTATCCTAAACAAGAACACGCTGTATTCACATTAACATTCGACACTAGTGAGTTTGTTGAATTGCTAATCATGTGTGATTACTTGATTAGTTTGATGAGCTGATTGTTTAATTGTATAACTATTTAGATACAATAATAGGTGTTATTGGACCACTGTAGAACGAAGGCCTTTTCTCTTTCATATTATAACATAACATTACGCCTAGGTCATAACTTACCTTACCTTGGTCATAACTTAGCTGCCTCGGCCTGTTTTTAATTACCTATTTATTGTATTTTTTAATTGTTTGTTTTACTCTAGACGCTTTTACACGAACGTTGAGAAACATATGATGAATCCAATTATTTCCTACTAGTCCGACCCGGGCATCGAACACAGGACGAAATGTTTAACAGCTGCTACAATTGCGACAGCTAGATAATCGGGGCAGGCTTTTATATTATAGAGAAAAGAAACAAACGTTGATCATCCTCGTTTGCAATCCACGTACCTATGTCGATTTCAAAGCATAAAGTTCGTAGTTCATTACGATTTTCTTCTTCTCAGTAAGTCTGTGGTAGCCCTAATGTTACGTAAGAAGGTATAACAATAGGGCCAGTGGCTGTCTACCAGCTGATTTGCTAAAACAACTGTTGCATGTTGCATCCGTTTCTTAGGCTTAGTTTGGCGTATCGGATGTTTCCCAACTACCGTTCGTAGATTACCTAGTTTATTTGTGTCAATATGATGTTCAAAACAAAGGTAACACTCAAAGCTTTTATTTTTTTCAAATCCTTCCTCCGTCCAAAACTCTCTGTCATGTACGATCTCTGGCCATGTTTGCGCCACAAACATGATTAGATCGCCTCACCACCTTCCCCGCGATCGACCTCGATTGCGACGTCCTCCTTCAGACATCCAGAGGCTGTAGACAACTGTCATACGATGTTAGGGATGGCGATGGCCGAAATGTAAGGGATTTGTATTTTTTTTTTTAAGATTGCCCCATACTAGGAATATCTTCCTGTATCGTGGGTGCGTTTACAAACATATAAACTCACATATCCAGATGTGGAACAACTGTCTGTAGGTCATAAAAATATTTATTCCGTGTGGTAATCGAACCCGCGACACGAAGTGCAGCTATCAATCGCTCAACCACTGCGCCAACCGTGAGCCCTATTTTTTTGGGTTGATCACTGACATTGGCATTCCCATAAATGTTTGACATTTTTCCATAGCTATCGTTACGTTTTCGTTGATACAATGTCACGAACGATAAGAAAGATTTATTTTGAACGTGATTTCATTATACCATTAACACAGAGGGAAATCCACATCGCGTCATTCATCTCGCATGTGATTGGTCGATTTGATAGCGGTCAAACCCTTCGTCTAGCCGAATTCAGTTACGCAATAACGCTGCGGAACGAAAAGTAGCCTACGTGCTATTTTAGACTATAATCTATCTCTTCAAATTTCATCTAGATCCATTCAGCCGTTCTGGCGTAACAAACATACTCCATCTTAACTTTCGTATTTATAATATTAGTAAGATATTTTCTCAAATCAATCTTATCTCAACGCTAGCCAATGAATGAATCTCACGACACGTCAAATGAATCAAGTTGAACTCAATGAACGAAACGAATGGTAACTGGTGATTGATAACTATAATAAACTAACTACTGAATGCCCCGAGAGAATCGCGGTCAGTTCCCGATAAACTTATCGGTCGACACTTCTTAAAAACAGAGGTTATGTCGAATTGATATATTTTTTGCTATATTTTTGCTACTGTGATGTGTGGCCATGGAAACAATAGAAACCCTTTACTTTGAGGTAACTATCGTAACTATTACTAATGTTAATTTGTGTATTTAAAGTCTAAAGTATGTATAATGCCGGAACTAACTTTATGATTAAAATTGTTAGATTATATGATTCAGTCAAAACAGTTATCATAGTCCGTTCACTTTGTTTGAATCATACGATGCCTAATAAATACTAGTTTGTAATAAAATTGTGACATTGCAGTGAAAATGCATTTTCTCATAAAGTTGATGTAGAACGAGCATCGATCATCAAATTTACTGTGCTCTATTGGTGTCTCACTTTCTACTCAACCTCTAAGAATTAATGAGATAGTAAGTCACCAGTATCTTTGAAAACAAAACTTCTAGAATCAATAAGATATATTTTTTTTTTAAACGAAGAAATTCCTAGTGTGGACCACTAGGAATTTCTTCCTGTATCGTAGGTGCGTTCTTTTATTTTATTATTGAAACGATTGAGCTGGTATTGAGTCTAAACCTTAAGATTATACTGGCACGAAATGTTTCTGTTTTTAAAAGGTTGTTCATATTTCGAATAGATTTGAAATATTTTAAAATTAATGATATTTTTTAGGACGACATTCTTTTATTGGCTTTCTAAGTGATTAATAATTATAATCATACGTTTCTTCAAGCAGTTTAATTTGATAAAGTCGCTTTGCTTTCAGAGTGCTTACCTACCTAATACATTATACCTTTACCGACATTCTAGTACTATTGTGTAAAGGATGTCCCAAATTAAAAGAAACAGCGGATCAGCCACGCTTGTTTCCACAAAAAAAAAAACAATCACTAAAATGTAGATATCTCAGCTCCACTTAACAATATCATCGTCAATTAAGTAATAAAAAAATGTATATTTAAGAATAATCATAATAATTAATTAAGATAGTGATCGCGAAGTATTGACGCGCGCAACAGGGACGCGGCCGACTTTCTAGAACTTTATACTGACACACAGACGCACCATTGTTTTTATATTAGTTCCGGCTCTGGTGGATTACAAGTTTATATGTTACTGGGTTTTACTCGCGTATGTTTTTGTATGGTTTAAGCTTGAAGTCTCTGGCCTTAATAGGAAAACTCTCATTGTTAGAACCAGTCAAAGCGGTAAGCCACAAGAAATTAAACATTTAAAAACTTATTAGTCGAATATTAGCAGATGTGAATTAAAATTTTCCAAGGTGAATTTGAATAACGAATCTGGTTATCAGTATAAACTAATCATAATAGTTAATAGTTCTTTTTTATAAACAAGCCAGATAATCATCTGGAAATCAGTTAATCAGTTTTGATCTGTAGTTTCTGCTTACCCCCATGGGAAAAAGGCGTGAGTTTATGTATGTAAGCCAGATAAGTGTTGAATTTTTAGGGAACGAATGGATGATGCACAGAATTCGGGGATTTCCTCTCATATTTTTTATCTAATAACCTACTCTTACAAATAATTAGGGAAAACTTTGGGTAGGCACGTTATCGTCTTTTTAATTATGACTAACAATGCTGGCTTATCTGCATTACACAATATTTAGTAATGTCATTGTAGTCATCCCGTCTGTTCTGTAAAAATCTCATCGTGAAAACTTGTCATTCCATCTGACGCTATAGATTGAGAGTAGTACTATTCTGTAAAAATCTTATCGTGAAAACTTGTCATTTCATCTGACGCTAGGGATTGACAGTAGTACTATTCTGTAAAAACCTCATCGTGATATCTTGCCATTTCATCTGACGCTAGGGATTGACAGTAGTACTATTCTGTAAAAATTTCATCGTGGTAACTTGTCATTCCATCTGACGCTAGGGATTGAGAGTAGTACTATTCTGTGAAAATCTCATCGTGATAAATTTTCATTCCATCTGAAGCTAGGGATTGAGACTAATTTTCACTAATTTTCATTTTTAAATCTCACCGTGATAAATTAGGTGAAGTGAATATGGAGTGAGTTTTCAATCCATCTAATCAAGGTGGAATATAGTTCACTTTACCAACACTTTTACGGTGAGATGTTCGCAGCCAGTCGATACTGTAAGAACGCTCACCGTGATAACAGTGAAGTGAGCAGTCACTCCAATTGATGCTAGGGATTGACAGCTCCAGCCCCCTTCAAGCATACTTCATGTTAGTTTTTACTGTGAGATTATTACAGAATAGCACTATAGAACTATTTTCTCCAGTACCATGTGATATGATGATACATAATAATACTTAGTAAAAAACTGCCCAAGTTCGAGTCGGACTCGCGCACGAAGGGTTCCGTACCATCATCGCAAAACACTGCAAAAAAATCAAGTTTGTTGTATGGGAGCCCCGCTTAATTTATTTTATTTTAATTTGATAATTATTATTTTTTGAAGTGAATACACAACTAAACATTCTGTGAATATTTCAAGCGTCTACCTGTTGCCGTTATTAATATCGAGCAAAAAACGGCAAAAATATCACGTTTGTTGTATGGGAGCCCCCCTTAACCCTGGCCTAAGGCCTGGAGTTCTAAAATACAGGCCTAGGCTTAGTTTAGACTCCAGATCTCCCACAAATTACACACTTTGCCAATATTTCTGTGTCTGACTGTAATTTGTACTCACGTTGATATGTAATTTGTGGAGATAAATAAAGATTTTTTATTATTATTATTATTATTAAATATTTATTTTATACTGTTTTTAGTATTTGTTGTTATAGCGGCAATAGAAATACATTATCTGTAAAAATTTTAACTGTCTAGCTATCACGGTTTTTGAGATACAGCCTGGTGACAGACGGACAGACAGACAGACAGACGGATCGCGAAGTCTTAGTAATAGGGTCCCGTTTTTACCCTTTAGGTACGGAACACTAAAAAGATCAAGGGGCTAACCATAAGCACTTAGAGCAAGGTTATTTCGAGTATGCGTAAGGGACAAATGTATATGACCTGTATTTATCGGTCCCTTTTCCCAGTCGCACCATGATAGTTTTGTCACATCATGGTACGGGGGCAGAATATCCATTTTTAGAGAACTAATAAACAAGTACAGTGGCTTGTTCCGTGACAGTGAATAAATTATTTATTAGTGGCGAATAAATCAATGTCAGATTATATGCTTAAATACAGATAATTAGAAGCGGACTTTCTTTTGAAGAGATTAGTGCAGTTGTTTTAAATTGACCGAAGGATTACTCAATATCGCTTTAATATAGCTTAATTTTGATTGCTTATTTAAATACTTTATTGTTTGCAAATGCAGTAATTAAAGATGTCTGAGATTGTCCGTATCTTAGCAATTTCTGTGTACATGCAAAACAGTGTCATCGATAAACAAAATTGAATTAAGGTCTGGTTATCATGGTTGATGTCGTATTTACCTTTGTTTGTACATACATGTAGATGTTCCAGATATTTTGTATGATGTAGATAATTATGCTGGAGATAATGATCGGGAGCAAGTGCATATCAGATGCAATAAGTGCCACTGTTTTTTTAAAGATTCATATAAAACAAAAGAAAATAGTTTGAATGAACCTGTGTTGTTTTTGTATTGTGTTAAATATTCTTCTCGGGTAGGCACTCTAAACCTGAAATCCAGCTTGTTTTCACGACAAACATTGATAAATAGAAATAGAGATATCGAATGTAAAAATAAATCTACTTAAAAAACCTAATAAATAACATCTAGCTCTAAATAGATAAATACTAACTTTTTTATAACTGAGTGTCGGTACTTATAAACAGGAACCAGATGTTAAAAAGGAATCAATCACGCGAAAGCTGTCTGGTGACATTAAAGACAACTAATGGCTAAACCTGCTCTCTAATCGACTATTTTTTTTTCAGTAGTTAAAACTTAGATATGAGGACTTGTAGCAAAAGCGATTAGGTAATATAAAAAAGTTGTTGGATTGGTTCTGGTCTATCTACAGCCAAATTGGTATCATTTGTCGTCCATCATTGCTTCGCCCAAAAAAGGAGAGCTATCGTAAACCTGATTTCCGATTTCAAGATTTGTCGCCAATATAAAAATGTCGTTTTGTTTCGTCTGAGTTGAGAGTCGGACGGAGGACGATATAAAACTGCTAAGATAAGCCTATAGAAATGTGGGATCAGATTTCTATCGGTTGTTTTATGATTTATTTCTATCGGTGTTCCTGTCTTTTAATTAAATAGAGAGTATGAACGATTCGTTTTCGAGTAGCTAATTTTTATCCAAGTTTTGGAAACTACGGTTCTTTACCTACCCAGCTATAGTATACCTAGGTGTGTACTGCAAACCGTTAACATCATTTTTAAAGGCATGTCATTTTGGGCTCATTTAGATAATGCCTATGATGGCGCCACGGTTCCTTGAATTTCTGTAGTGACAACACGGGGCAAGACAAACCACAAAGCACTTTTTTATACAATTTATAACCATTCATATTCTTCGGTCGTCAAGAGCTTATGGTCCCGGGTAGTTGTAGTGTTAATAAATTGTATGTATGCTGTGCGTTTCTTCAATACCCAACTACTATACAATTGTCATTCACTCAACAAAACTCCTCTCATTTCCAGGGCGATTACATATGGATCGAGCCGGTGTCTGGTCGGGAGTTCGACGTAGCGATCGGCGCGCGCGTCCTCGCGGCCGAGGGGCGACGCATCCGGGTACGCGACGACGACGGGCACGAGCAATGGCTGCCCCCCGAGCGCCGCATCAAGGCCATGCACGCCACCTCCGTGCATGGCGTCGAGGACATGATATCACTCGGCGACCTGCACGAAGCCGGCATCCTCAGGAATCTACTTATAAGATACAATGAGAATCTCATTTATGTAAGTATAGACCTTTTTTCTACTAATATGAGAAAGACAGTATCTTTATAATTAGGGTATACGAAAAGTTAAATGCACTGGGTGAAAGATAAAAAGAAATAAATAAAGAAGAAAGATATTAACATTTGCAGTAACTATAGTTAAGAATAAGATGCTACGAGTATTAAGGCTACAAACAACTGAACTCTGAGGCAACTGCTGATAGAGATGCAAATTATCTGATGGGAAAGGTTATGATAATGGACCTTTTCTTCTTCTTGCCTTCATATAAACTCGCACCGAAACGCAGAGAAAAGAAAAAAAAAACTTTTTTACAATAAAATACAACCGACTTCCAAATAAAAACACTACAAAGCACAGATAATATAATACTAGCATACTACAAAGTGAAAAATAACTTCAATTTCGGCAGTCGGTGTTCCTGTTTCGTTTCTTCGTTTTATGACACCGACTTCCGAAATTGAAGTTTAAAGAAGAATTTTTAACTAACCTTAACATTAACATTTTTAAATAACCAGTTCTATAGTTAACTAGGTGCCTATAATGCCCAAAGTGATGCCAGAATAGATTAACCCAATAACATTAAACTTGAACAAAACCGGTGGAATGAGGGTATACCAGGTTGAACTGTTCACACCTGCGTACCAATTTAGAGCGTACCAGTATGATGTTATGTTATGAAATGATGTAAACAATAAACATACATGCGATTGCAGTCATTTATTGAAGAGTTCTGTTGTTTATCTCCGAAATTCTTCACCAGAATATCTTGATGTAATTATGGGACCACGTGACAAGCACCAGCTAAAAAATAATCATCAAAATCGGTTCACCCAGTAAAAAGTTCTGAGGACACAACACACATAAAAAATAAATAAATAATACAGTCGAATTGATAACCTCCTCCTTTTTGAAGTCGTTAAAAAGGCAGAAACTACACAACGCCACTTGCTACAATTCTTACTTGGAAGGTGGCTTTTTTCTGTAAGTAGGTAGCTATGTTACCACTCATTCAGTATGTCGGGTCAATATTTACAAACGTTACTATTGTGTTACAAGAGCATGAATATGAAGCATTTTGTAACACCTGCGCGTTGTTTACCTTTTCATTGTATACGATATGCCTTACCTAGATTTCTAAAAGATCATCGTTATCCAACTCCATAATCATTGTACGAATTTGAACAATCTATTATTAAGTCTTGATTAATCAGAATCGGAAATATTTCTTCTTGTAACTTAATCTTTTTTGATCAAGAGTTAAAAGCTGCGATGACTCAATATATTACATTGATTTTTGCACGTTTTTTAGAGAATGTCCATTTATCACATTATTGGTCTGACGGGGAAAAATATTTAAATCCGGTTTTAAAGCAAGGACAAGCGCCATAGGTCAAGAATTTATCAAAATAGAGAGGCAGGCCATATCTTATTTAGTCAAAAAATTGCCTCCACTTGGACCTATAGTCCAAGACCAAAAAACTGAGATTAAGAGAAATCGGATATTCCTGTGGTTGTTCGGTGACAACAGCTATCTGTCTTTCTAAATTGGATGTCTGTATTTATTTACCGATTTACATATTTGTTTGGGTAAACAGAATATTTATGTCACTTTCATTTTCGTTAAAAATTGCTTTGGTATTATTCATATTTTTTTGAAACACGTTAGCTACTACTAACTTGAAAGACTGGGTACTTCTACTTCTAGGTACTTGGTTATGAAGTTAGTAGCAGCTCAGGTTAGGACCTATCTACAGAGATAGGTCCTAACCTGAGCTGCTACTGTCTTGCATAAAAAAGCAATTTAATATCTACTGTTGCCATTCCACAGCACAAAAATTGCTAGACGGATTTAACTAACAAGAACATTATAATTTCCAGACCTACACCGGCTCAATATTAGTAGCCGTAAACCCGTACCAAATACTGCCGATATACACGGCAGACCAGATCAAGTTGTACAAGGAGAGGAAGATCGGGGAGCTGCCCCCACACATCTTCGCGATAGGAGACAATGGGTACGCGCACATGCGTCGGTACAAGCAAGACCAATGTATCGTCATCAGTGGGGAATCTGGCGCTGGGAAGACTGAGTCGACGAAGTTGATTCTCCAGTATTTGGCTGCCATCAGTGGGAAGCACTCTTGGATTGAACAACAGGTTGGTTTTGTGTTGATTTTGAAGTATTTTATGGAACAATTGAAGAAGTCTTGATCTGATCGAAAAGCTCAAATTACGGCTTACTCGACGGACCTAGAAGTATTACCGACTAACTCGTAACACGTGCGGCGCTTAGAACTGACATTGACGAAACCTATGGACAAATCTCTGTTCAGTATTGGGGGTCCACTGGCAAAAATGATTCTGATTGGTGGCCTATGTCCAGTATTGGACTTCTGATGATAATATAAATGACTAAATGTGAAACGATACAAAAATGTGTTACACATGATTTATATTTAAGATTAAAATCTACAATCAGAACACATCTTTCGGACGTAATTAATTAAGATTAGATACTGAAATATGGTTGCGGGGAATTATAAGGGTCCCTAATCTAATAAATTATAATCCCGTCGTAAATATTGTTCAGATGAGTGTCAATGATGTCTACACTTTAATTGAAACCTACATTTAGGTTCTTTATTATATCTTAGTGGAAAGGAAGCTCAGTCCAAAAATACAGCTTGAGCAGAGGTAATTAAATTATTAACAATAATCAATAACGTGCATATACTCACGTTTTTACCCATGAGGATTGCAGAGACTTTATAGCTCGATGCGCTAATCTTTCGTCCATATATTAGGCAAAAAGTAACCCTAAACCATTCTTTCTCCAGATTCTAGAAGCAAATCCCATTCTGGAAGCCTTTGGCAACGCGAAGACTGTCAGAAATGACAACTCCTCCCGTTTCGGCAAGTACATCGACATCCATTTCAACAACAGTGGAGTCATCGAAGGCGCCAAGATCGAGCAGTACCTTCTAGAAAAGTCTAGAATAGTCTCCCAAGGCGCGGAAGAGAGGAACTACCATGTGTTTTACTGCCTGCTGGCAGGACTGTCCAAAGAAGAGAAGAAGAAGCTGGAACTGACTGATCCATCTGAATATAGATATTTGTCTGGGGTAAGTTTATAAGAAAATACTCGTCGATATTTTGTGTCACACCGAACATTAACTTCAAACTGTCAGCTGTGTTGTAGTTGTTGTGACAAATATTGTTCTTTTGTTCTTATCAATATTACTATATCTGATTATAGCTATATTCATAGTGTAATATCAAATATAAGTCTATAAGATAATAATTGTGTTTTAATAATGGAATTACTAAGATGGTATCTTCTTCCGGAAAAAAAAGATCTAATTTAAATCTGAGATGAGACCCATGTACCTGACGGCGATTTATTTTCCAGGGAGGAAGTCTCACATGTGAAGGCAGGGACGATGCTGCAGAATTCGCGGATATACGATCAGCCATGAAGGTTTTACTATTCACAGAACCAGAAATATGGGAGATATTGAAACTGCTAGCTGCCGTCTTACACACCGGTAACATAAAATATGAGGCAACAGTTGTCGACAACTTAGATGCTACAGAAATTATAGAACAAGCCAATGTGAGGAGGGTAGCAACCCTACTCGGTGTACCCATGCAATCACTCATAGACGCACTCACTAGAAAGACACTGTTTGCCCATGGAGAAACTGTCATATCAACCCTTAGCAAAACCCAGTCCGTTGACATCAGAGACGCCTTCGTCAAAGGCATCTATGGACGTCTATTCGTCACTATTGTCAAAAAGATCAACGCAGCAATCTACAGACCAAAGTCGACAATGCGGACAGCCATCGGCGTCCTAGACATATTCGGTTTCGAAAATTTCGATCAAAACAGCTTTGAACAATTCTGTATCAACTTTGCCAACGAGAACTTGCAGCAGTTCTTCGTTAGGCATATATTCAAACTGGAACAAGAAGAATATAACCATGAAGGAATCAACTGGCAACATATAGAATTCGTTGATAATCAAGATGCGCTGGATTTGATTGCGCTAAAACAACTGAATATTATGGCTTTAATTGACGAAGAGTCGAAGTTTCCAAAGGGTACTGACCAAACGATGTTAGCCAAGCTACACAAGACCCACGGCCTGCACAGAAACTATCTCAAGCCAAAGTCAGATATCAACACCAGTTTTGGACTCAACCATTTTGCTGGGATAGTGTTCTACGATACTCGAGGATTCCTCGAGAAGAATAGAGATACGTTTAGCGCTGATTTATTGCAATTAATTCATATTTCTACGAACAAGTTCCTGCAGCATATATTCCAGGATGACATCGCGATGGGATCTGAGACACGAAAACGAACTCCGACACTTTCAACGCAATTCAAGAAGTCTCTAGACTTGTTGATGAGGACATTAGGAACATGCCAGCCGTTCTTCATACGGTGTATAAAACCAAATGAATTCAAGAAACCAATGCTGTTTGATCGTGGTCTTTGCTGCAGACAGCTCAGGTACTCTGGTATGATGGAGACGATCAGAATCAGGAGGGCTGGGTATCCCATCAGACACAGCTTCAAAGAGTTTGTTGAGAGATACCGCTTCTTGATTTCTGGCGTTCCACCAGCCCATAAGACTGATTGTCGTTCAGCTACTGCGAAGATCTGTGCAACCGTCCTTGGCAAGTCTGATTACCAGTTGGGTCATACCAAAGTTTTTCTGAAGGATGCTCATGACTTATTCCTGGAACAGGAGAGGGACAGAGTGCTAACTAGGAAGATATTGATTCTGCAGAGGTCTATTCGAGGGTGGGTGTACCGCAGACGGTTCTTGAAGATGCGGGCGGCGGCCATCTTGATCCAGCGTCACTGGCGAGGCAAACTGCAGAGAATTCGGTACAACAAGATGAAGGTTGGGTATGCGAGACTGCAAGCTTTGATACGTGCACGAGTGTTGGCGCATCGCTTCAGGCATCTCCGTGGACATATTGTGGCTTTACAAGTAAGTTGAGATTTTTATAATGTATTTAATTCTGAAAAAGTAGATGCGAGTCCAATTGCAAACTGATCCCTATTCTTGTTTCCAAAACCCGTTTGACTTAAAATACTGGGAACACAGTTTTTTAAGTATTCGCATAGAAACCAAAACCACTTTAACGTTTACGTGGAAATCAATCACGATTGTTGAACTCGATCTTGAGGAAATATCAAGTAATGTTCTTTTCGCAATTCTTATCCTAAATATTACCAATGAGGAGTTCTACAATACAATTTTCTTCTATCACAAACCCTGACTAACCTTGTTGTCTGTTTAGGCGGCAGCCCGCGGCTACCTAGTCCGTCGCTCCTACGGGCACAAGATGTGGGCCATCGTGAAGATCCAGTCGCACGCGCGGCGCCTGCTGTGCATGCGGCGCTACCGGCGCATGCGCGGGGAGGCGCTGGCGCACTCCGAGGCGCTGCGCCTGCGCCGCCAGGAGGAGCTGCGGCTGCACACGCAGGGGAACACCAGGGCTAAGGAGATCGCTGAACATAATTATCGGGTAAGTGAGACGCACGGGCGTCGCCAAGGGGCGGCAGGTGAGGAGCAGTTGCCTCCCGAAAAAGATTTAAAAAAAAAAATGCAAAGAAATAAATGCGTAAGTCCACTCACTGAACTTAATATAATCTACCCGTTGTTGATGTCCTAAAAGAGACAAAAACCTTCTTGCCCGAAATGGGAAAAGCGTTGAATATTATGATCGCGTAGAGCGATCGTTTATCAGCCTCGGGAGATTAAAAGCCTGGTTAAGAAGCACTATGGGAGAAAATTGCTTCAATGGTCTGTCCATGAGGAGTGTGCACATACAACTTCAAAGATTTTCATAATAAAAAGGTCGAGAAGTTTACAAAATACCCCCAAAAGTGTGTTTTAATTAACTTAATCAAAAAAAGGATCTCGCTAGACTACTTTATTATTAAAATCTTATAATTGTCAATGGACCATTTGATTGCTTCCAAATTCTTTTTATTCTTCTATCTTATATTTTGTCCCCAATTCTTTGTATTCTAATGTATATAATAACTTTGTTTACAAGTATTATTTATCGTACCTACGGTCAAGAGCTACACATTGTATATTGTACCGGTTTTTTTCTCAATCGCCGTAGGGTTAAGTCTTGCACTATCAGTGTAAGGGGGATCACAGATCTATAAGTCATATTTATATGATAGTGTAATATAAAAATATGAATCATATACACTTAGAAAAAAGTTTATTGGCATTTTATATTTTGGATAGGATGTATGATTCTAGATATATGATAGTGAAATACCCCCCTAAAGCTTCATGTGTATTCAAAATTCATACTTTTCCCATCGTCCATATATCAATTGCCCCTCCCCTGGGCCACCGGCTGGCGACGACCTCGGTGAGATAAATAGTTATATAGTGCTATTCTGTAAAAATCTCGCTGTGAAAACTAAGATGAGCTGGAAAACGATAAAAAAGGTGGAATGTCAAGCTGACTCCACCTAAGATTTTACGCTGAGATGTTTAAAGAACAGACTGGCAGGTGTCTTCTTCGCTGTATCGTTATTAGTTTCGACCAGAATTCAGCACGAGATGCCTTAGCGGTCACTGTTAGAGACAGCATTGTTCAATCATTCCATGACTATGGCAGGACTAACGGTTATGACAGCCGAAGCAGAGCCGAGCAGATTGTGGTCACTGGCATCTCTAAACGCTGACGGACAAAGATTCCATGCTTTGTCACAGAATAAATAATAGTACAAGTACAGAAGAGTCACTTCACGCAACAATTTATGGAAATAGAGACTCTTGCTAGTAAGTAACAAAGTGCGATTCAGCTCGCTTAAGCGCTCAGTGCCTAACACGATATTCACCTAAACGTTGCCGCTCTCTTCTAACGCGTTACTCTGTTGCTGTCTGGCACGGAGTGACGCGCTAGGGTTGTCGGCTTGCCGCTGCTAGTATAATATTTATCGTCCATCTACCTAGTTGTTGTACGTACTTAGGTAGACTAATTATTAGTATTTTGCACACCTACTCATTCTTTTAGACCCCCAAAAATCTCGTTCTCATTATGCACCTACTACCGACAGTTACAGGGTATTTATTTAATGATTTAAATACAACAAGATAGTTTATCTTCAACATCTTTAGGAACTGTAAAAAAAGATAATATCGATTCTTTGTCCTTTCCTTTATTTCGACACCCGTAAACACAACTGTATCTTTTATAGGACTCATTCCATCATGTCATCGTTCTTAGTAAAAATCACAGTAGCTACAAATAATAACTCGGCTAGCGTGCGAGCCGAGCGGTAAGTGGCAACCTAATGCGATACTCCTTCCCACAAGGAGCGCCGGCCGATCGTACCTAAACTGCGGAGTGAGACCCCCCTGGCTTTGTGAGCTATTTCGCGTCGTAGTTTCATAGTGCAGGTGATACAAAAAGAGCATGATAGAAGTTGAAGGGTCGTTTGAAATATAGCTAGAAAGCGACACTGATGGCTTGGAACTGGAAAATGATATCACACTATCACACCAATATTATAAAGACGAAAGTTTGTGAGTGTGTGTGTGTTTGTTACGTCTTCACGCTCAAACGCCTGGACAGATCTGCATAAAATTTGGCATAGAGATAGATTATAGTCAGGAATAGCACATAGGATACTTACTTGTATCCCGGGAATATGTCCCCTCGGGATAATTTTCGAGTTTCACGCGAGTGAAGCCGCTGGCAGAAGCTAGTTCGAAATATATGAGATCGTTATCATCGAACTGGAAAATTATATCATTCCTATGATTTTTATATAATATAACTTTTTAGCGTGCCCAATATTTAATACATACAAAATAGGGTTAGACTGTTTAACGGTCTCGGTTCGATATAGTATCATTATTAACTGTAATGTTGTTTAGTTCAATAAACTGCGCAAACGATGAAAGAATATTTGAAATCGATTTCCGTTGGTATTCATTGAACCGTTTCACCCTCAGTTAACATTGTATCAAGTTCACGATAATGTATTGTGCAGTTCAAGTACAATGTTAGATTTAAATATTTTTATCAGATAATATAACCGATTCGATTGTATATTTTTAGTTAAAAATTTCGATGACCGAGTCGGTAAACTTCAAAATGACACACACAAAAGCAAACTTTGATAAAAACAAAATGAATCAATTTTTATTTTTCTAATTTATCGTTGTTTTGACTAGTAAAATTATGCATATTCACGATAAATAATTAGTAATATGTCAGTTTAAAAGATATCATTATTTTAACACTATCAATATCTGTTAATCAAAATAGATAAATTATCCACTTAGTTAAATAGAAGATTAAATATACGATAAATCTGATAAAACCATAAATTTAACTGGGTTAGTTACATCCTAACTTTACATATTTTCAAAAAAAGAACCACTTAACCGCCCGCCAGTATTAAAATTACATTACTAATTATTGTCTTTAAAATTGCAGCAAGTAGGTAGTGTAAATATTTCAACTGCTCATAAACATTTGCAGAATTATTACTATAGTAATTAGTCCATGGTAAGCCCAGGGTGCTAATTCTACTATTTTCATCCTCAGAAAGATCTTTACTCTGTGCGTCGCTCTCTAGAAACGGAATATATCTAGACATCTTTTAAAATATTGGATTTCTTAACCAAGCAAGCTTATTTTATATCCATACTATGTGTTGTGGTATAGGTAGGTATAGTGCAAGCTGTGGTTGCCTGTAATTGGGTGTGCATTGCAGGAAAATTATATTCCGTATGATTTGTGTAAGATGATATTGTATTGTGGCACTCGTTGGTGATCCTTAAATAAATAAATAAATAAATACTACTTTAATAGTGAATTTCATAAAATAACCAGTAAATTAACTATTTATGTTTAGGTTATCGTGTGTTTAATCTGTGCATCTAACACCATTTATAAATTTCCCTTGTCTATGTAGGAAACTATAGTACATCGTCTAATCCTATAGTAATCGCTTCGTTATACACTAAATTCACTTTGAATAGTTCTTGAAGTAACATTACAGTATGTTGTCGAGAATGCACTGAAATACTTTGACAAAATATAAGTAAAAGAAAGAAAGGAAGAAATAAAAAATATTTATTTGTGACCCACACAGGAGACACGAGATAAGCAAAGCACAAACAATAATAAAAAATAAAAATGCGAGACCAAAAAGGCTCCTATCTCAGCTAGCTGTCAGTACTGACTGACAGTGATGCCACTTAAGCTTCGGTCTTTAAGTCAAGATTGATTAGGTTACCTACTTCTAGGCAAGCGTCGTTAATCACAATATCATCGCTCAACATCCGGTGAGATATTTGAAATAGGCTCCTTCCTATCTCCACATGTATATTAAAAAAAAGACACATACGAAAAAAATAACGATAAGGTAAGGCTTAGCACGCACTGCGGTTTTTAATCGCGCGATTTTTTTTTCACCCGTTCTGCGACCTATAGAATTGTATGAAGCTGCACGCATTGCGGTAAAAATAATACCGCATGAAATCCGTGTTTTGCCACAGAATCCACCGCGGACGAAATTCGCGCGAATATTTTGAGCTCTATGAACAAGTAGAAAGATACAAAAAACGCGAAATTATATCAGCAGTGCGTATTAGTTAAATTCATTACGCGGACAAAAAATCGCGCAATAAAATCCGCGCGGCTAAAAATCGCAATGCGTGTTAAGCCTAACTTACTTGATTTTTAAAACGAGGTTGAAAATAAAAAACAAGAGAGATGCCTCTAAAAAAACATACTGTAGCTATGTTACTATTCCCGCGATAAAACTTACATCAAACCTTATCACCTTAGATCAATAGATAGTCAAATTAACTAAATAATAAATCAAAATAAAATGCCGCTATTGTTTTATCTTTATAGATAATCGATGATTGACTTTACATATTATTTCTAAGTTCATTTAGATATCGTAGTGTCAAAGAAAGCGCACGTTACATTCTTACAAAAAAATAAAATAAACAGTCTATTGAGTGCTGTACCTCGCTTTAAAAAATTTAATTTGAATATAGTTTTTTTTTTTTTCTGTTTTTTTAAATATAATGTAGTTCGGTGACCATGATAAAAGGTGAATATAATAAAAAAGTTAATGAATTATGTTTGAGTCCATTAATATATGGCAGGTATCTGCCGTATATTGACGAAAGCCTATCGCATAGGGCACTTTGGTATCTTCTGCGTTACCGGGTAAGTTAGACACCTATTAAATAATAACAAAACTCTTATCTTATATTATTTTTAAATCAACTTAAAAATAGAACACCCTAATCGCGTCCTTGGCAATTCTTAGAACGTGCTACGAGCTTTGCTACGCGCCAGGCTACAGCGTAGCACGTAGACATATCCTGCTACGACTGCTACGCTGCCAGGACATTTTAGAAAACTTTACTGTGTTATTTCCTAGCTCGTTGGTCTCGTGTTCGCAAGCGAGTATTGAGAATGATGTCCTAGGTTCGATGCACAGGTCGGGCAAAGTGTTTTTGCATCTCGATTTTTTCAGTAGCCGCCCGGAGTCTGATTTAATGCCCGGTTGATGGCAAAAGGCTCATCCCCTATTATTATCTAAATATAACTGGCGAAATGCAGGTGCACTATAGGTGCACCCCTGCCCAACCCTTCGGGGAACACGGGCCTGATGTTATGTTATGTTACTTCGCTCTTTACCAATCTTATTTTTTATTGCCGTGGTATTTTTTAATACTGCATATTTATTTATTTATTGGCCTATCTACAATTGTAATTATATATACACTAATAATAACCTTATAATGAAAGCAATAATATAAATTAAGTGTACAATATGATGCGATAGACACAGCATGCATGAGCATTCATGCATACTGCACTACCAAGGGGAGATAGTGTAGTTATGTGGGACTCCCCATAACCCACTAAAACTCCAAGGTGTCCCCGTGTGCCGCTTATGGCGCGAACCCGGGCACGCAGTAGCACTCACCGCGAACCCGCTTCGGCTGTCCGTCACTGGACCCTACTCTGGGGAGTACCCCCCTTTACAGGCGCAACACAACACATTGTACGCCGTAACCACCCCAGAGACCAAATTAGCACATGGGTGGTAGACGACCCCGTGTATGGCACCCTTGGACCCCTGTGACGGGTCAGATCAGTGGTCCCGCCACCTACCATTTTTCGGCAGCAAAGGATAGGGAACGCGGCCAACACTATACCGACAGTCCTCCTCCCCTGCGGACCCCCCAACGGTGGCGACACTGGCGACCCCGTACAGGCCGCGGAAGGTAGGGAGAGTGGCCGCGATGCCTCCCATACGACATCGCGACCAGCCTCAGTTGCGATGTCGCCTCTGTTGCCAAGCGGCACCGCAACCTACTTGTTGGCCGCTACATCGTTGACTTCTCGGCAAAAGCCCTGACGAGCGGTCCCACCTCGGGTTCCTCTTCGCTTCATCGTGGGTGACTAAGCCACAGGTACTGAGCTCTCCCGCCTCTGTAATGCGGGAACCCACCGGGGTCTTTACCAACCCATGAAAAGAGAGAAATACCAGTATATTCTCGACCGGACTGCAGCAATAAAATGCCTAACTAGAAATGAAATTCCGCAACTAATTACGGAGGTGCTAACACAAGTGTTATATTAATGACGGTTAGCTTTGCGTAATTGAACGATATCGTCTAATCAATCGAGCGTGTGCCTTGCGCAAGCGCATCGAGTCTGGTACCTGTACGAAAGTGCATCTGCCGTGGTCGGCTAGGCTGCAGGCATATTCTGTAACACAGTTGCCTTGGTAATTTCATGACCATTCGGGTTGAAGAACTTTGGATTACCAACGCCAGTCATTGGGAATTATTTAATTCTAATTCAGATTGAAGTTTGCTTCGGTTGGTCAACGCAATTAATTTTGTTAAGAGTTCTAAGGTACAATTACCTTGGCATTGATTTTGATCACAGATCGCGATTGTAATAGACTGATGGGTGTTCAGTGCCTTTGATTCCTTGATTGCGTGTTTTTCTTTTAAGAATGTCCATGGCAATCCTGATTTTGTTAGCCCAAAAAAAGCTACGATAAGCGGTATCAGTGGTCTTCTGCTTCTTCTTTTCGCTTTCTCGCTTTGACTCAGTTATTGTTCGACCAGAATGTACACTTGAGGCCCTACACAAGTGACATTCTAACATCGAAAGCGTGGCGATAGCGATTGTCAAAAAGGCAAAATTGTATGGGATTGACAAGCGATATCGAAAATCACTTGATCAATTTCTTACATTTTGACATTTCGTCTATCGCCCTGACATCGATGGCAATTATCTATTGCCTCTGGATAGCTCTGTTCTTAATTTCGTTTAACTTAAGGAGGTTGTGCCTACTGGGCCGGAAAGGAGATGACTCATATCCTATGAAGGGTCTCTACACTGGCACTGTGTTTGGGATGGGTCAGGATAACCTAGATTATTTCTGCAGTATCAGTAGTATTTGCTAGCAAATTATTCGTGAGTCAAATCGCACTTGCCTTCGTATACAAACTGCATGGCATTCCTAACACAAGTGCGTTACACAATAACCCTGCAGGTTAACGTAACCCGCAACCTGCCGATACCAGCCGTAATAGTGAAGTAATGTGCAGTGATTCTTTAAGTTAAGCAGACGTGTGGTTGCCCAGTGGTCGGTACATAATGATGAATTTGTGGTTTGAAAAGTTCTGTAACAATGTTATATTTGACACCAACTATGTTGACGTGTCGTATGTGGGTAGTTTCATTGTGAGTTGCTATTAATTAATCTATGTTTATTTATATAACCTGTTTTTTATCACCATCCAAATTTATTCCAGTACATTTTTCAATCAAGGACACGATCTAGAAAAAAAACAATTATTAAAAAAGAAGTCAGCTCTGTTCCCTACATTTTGTCGAGTTGTGCAGCCAGTTGTACTGAACAGCTGAATTGTTGTTTCATTAAAAAAATGGGTGGGATTGTTATGAAGGGGAAGGGTAGAAAGTATTGCACATTTGTACACATAGTATTATTGATTTCAAAAGCGATAAAAGACTAGATAATCGGCTTCTTAGAATTGAACATCTGAATTTAGATCTAGTCACGGCACTGACGATAGAAAATTACGATAGTTGTAGATTTTTTGAAACATCGGCAGATACGTGAGATGATTGAAATGCCAGGATAGTGTTTACGTTAGGAAGATACAATAGTACAATAACGTTCAACTAGGGATGGAATCGAAAAATACCAAAAGGAATTCTTGTAAGAAATATCTATTGATACAAGCTGTACCTTTGTGCTCTTCTGTCTATATGTATTCTGCTCTCTATTAAGTGTGTTGTGTATACATAAATAAATAAATAATATCACAATTATATAGAGAGACGCAAGTAATATACAATAGGCTTGTCCCTTATAACATGGGAGTTAAACGGTATGTGGGTGTATTTATAAGAACCACCTCTGCCTTACCATCCGGGGTATAGGCGTGATGATGTTATATTTATATATTATACAAGTAGGCAATAACATAATATAATAAAATCATCTCTTTTCACAGGAACGCATGTACGAACTGGAACGGCGTGAAGCAGAACTCGCTCTTGAAGAGAAGAAGCAACTGGAAGCTAAGAGGACATTACTCCAAGAGGCGGCGAGGAAGCAGGACGAGCCCGTGGATGACAGCAAGCTGGTGGAGGCCATGTTTGACTTCCTGCCTGACTCCAGCAGTGAGGCGCCTGCCCCGAAGGATACCTCGGTCTTCAGTGATCTGCCGCAGCCTAGGGCTGATCAGCAAGAGGTAAATTTGCTTCGTATGATAATATTTTATTAAACCTTTGGTCCATCTTCGCTTTGGTGAAATGAATCACCTAGTCACATAATTATTTCATAAAGATAAGTTAACAACGATATTGTGCATGAAATGATACAAAAAAACATAATATTATATCCAAAGTTAGGAGTATTTATTTTTCTGTTCACTCCACCGACAAGCTCCTTTACTTTCATATTTTAAAACGTAGGAATGAACATTGATTTAACCGGGGGCTAAACATTTGTAGGAAGACAATAATGTAATTGCGTTTACAAAAAAGGAAGACCAAAACACAAAGAATAGTGAATTGCCGAAAACGTTATCAGTAAATAATTTATAAAAATATGTTAATTACCCAGTCCATATGGTCCACGTCAATGCACTCTGTTTATCTTTGATTTCTATCAATCATTCACGTACGCATTGATTTTCATCTTCACAAAGTTCACTCCGGTCTAGATATTGCATTCAGTACATTAATGCGACCTTATCTATATTGATGGTATCTTCAGTATTGACTTATATTTCAACAGATTATTTTAAATCAATCTTGAATACTATTTCTTCTTGACTATTATCTTCCACTGTATTCACAGCTTTTTTTCAAGATTTTTACTTAGTGTTTGCATTCTCAAACATTCGATTGTTCAACATGAATGTATCTATTCTTATTCAAGTCATCTTTATTTATCTGATTTCCATTCAATTGGATGCTTTGGTTACTGATGGCAGGACATTTTTTATTACCAATCAATAATTATTATGTTCCTGTCTGTATCCCATGTTTCTTGGGGTCGACCCAAAACGTTTTTTTCTTCCATTCAAGCAAGAAAAGAAAGATGAAGAACGTGTTTATTTGCACCAGGTACACATTCTCCCGTCGTAGTCGTCTGCGCAAAAAATCAGTAGCAATAATATTCGTACATTCTAAAACCAATCTTTATTCGCAGATGGTAACACCGATGCAAACAACATCAGAAGACGAGGAAGATTTGTCGGAGTTCAAGTTCCAGAAGTTCGCAGCTACTTATTTCCAAGGCAATGTCACTCATCAGTACTCGAGGAAGCCACTGAAGCATCCATTGTTGCCTCTACATACGCAGGGAGACCAATTGGTAAGAAAACGTTATATAAAGATATAGTTATAAATGTGTTGCAAGTGTAAGTAAGTGTTTGTAAGTAAGTAAGTAAGTAATAAGTGTATTACGGAAATGTATTTTTTTAAATTATTATTGTTTACTACAAACGTTAAAATACTTTTGCAATCAATTTAATCATCTGATCAATTCAAACAGGAATGTTAAGTTACGCAACTGATAATTTATATTTAAAATCGCATTACAGGCGGCGCAAGCGCTATGGATCACAATACTCCGGTTCACTGGGGACCTACCAGAACCAAGGTACCACACAATGGACCGGGACAACACGTCAGTCATGTCCAAAGTCACAGCCACCCTCGGCAGGAACTTCATCAGGTCCAAGGAGTTTCAGGAAGCTCAGATGATGGGGGTTGACCCTGATGCGTACCTGAACAAACAGAAGCCGAGGTCTATCAGACACAAGCTCGTGTCTCTGACGCTGAAGCGGAAGAACAAGTTAGGAGAGGATGTGAGGAGGAAGTTGCAGGTTGGTTTAGTTTTTTAATAATTTCTACTGCTATTGTATTTTTGTGGGGCAAATACTAATGAATCTCATCTTGTCATTTCCAGGATGAGGAGTACACAGCAGACAGCTATCAGTCGTGGCTAGAATCTCGTCCAACGTCAAATCTAGAAAAATTACATTTCATTATTGGGCACGGTATTCTACGGGCTGAGTTGAGAGACGAAATATATTGTCAGATCTGTAAGCAACTGACAAACAATCCTTCAAAGTCCTCGCATGCCAGAGGATGGATATTACTTTCGTTGTGTGTTGGATGCTTTGCTCCTAGTGAAAAGTTCGTCAATTACCTGCGGGCTTTCATAAGAGAGGGTCCTCCCGGGTACGCCCCATATTGTGAAGATCGTTTGAAACGCACATTCAACAATGGCACCAGAAACCAGCCTCCCTCGTGGTTAGAACTTCAAGCAACGAAGTCTAAAAAGCCCATAATGTTACCCATAACCTTCATGGATGGCAACACGAAGACCCTGCTAGCAGACTCAGCAACAACTGCGAGAGAACTGTGCAATCAGTTATCTGATAAAATTGGTTTGAGAGACCAATTCGGTTTCTCGCTGTACATTGCTCTGTTTGATAAGGTTAGTTCACTTGGAAGTGGAGGAGATCACGTTATGGATGCAATATCTCAGTGCGAACAGTATGCTAAAGAACAAGGTGCTCAAGAAAGAAACGCGCCATGGAGGTTGTTCTTTAGAAAAGAAATATTCGCTCCATGGCACGATCCTACAGAGGATCAAGTGGCTACTAATCTTATTTACCAGCAAGTTGTTCGAGGTGTCAAATTCGGTGAATATAGATGTGATAAAGAAGAAGATTTAGCTATGATAGCCGCTCAACAGTATTACATCGAGTACGGTCAAGACATGAACACTGAACGACTGTATACGTTACTGCCAAATTACATACCAGATTATTGTCTAACTGGTGTTGAAAAAGCGGTTGACCGGTGGGGTGCTTTAGTGGTGCAAGCGTATAAAAAGAGTTATTATGTTAAAGAAAAAGTTCCTGCTTATAGAGTGAAAGAAGATGTAGTAAGTTATGCAAAGTTCAAGTGGCCTCTTTTATTCTCTAGATTCTACGAAGCTTATAGAAATTCAGGGCCAAATCTACCTAAGAACGATGTTATAATAGCAGTGAATTGGACCGGTGTGTATGTTGTGGATGATCAAGAACAGGTGCTGTTAGAATTGTCGTTCCCTGAAATAACCACTGTCTCCAGTCAAAAAACCAACAAAGTGTTCACACAAACCTTCAGTCTCTCGACAGTTCGCGGTGAAGAGTTTACTTTCCAAAGTCCTAACGCTGAAGACATTCGAGATCTTGTGGTATACTTCCTTGAAGGTCTGAAGAAGCGATCCAAATTTGTAATAGCACTACAAGATTACAAAGCCCCTGGCGAGGGCTCTAGTTTCTTGACATTCAACAAAGGAGATCTGATTATTTTAGAAGAAGACAGTACAGGGGAATCTGTGTTGAATAATGGTTGGTGTATCGGTCGCTGTGAAAGGACAATGGAAAGGGGAGACTTCCCCGCAGAGACCGTCTATGTGCTGCCAGCGCTGACTAAACCACCTCCAGACATATTGACTCTGTTCTGTCAAGAAGGTGCATCACACGGTCGTCGAGCGCCTACTGCGGCGTACAATGGTACAGAAATAAAAGACAAGCCGCATACTTTGTTGGAATACGCTATGGATCATTTCCGGTTGCCACCGAAACGCACTGTATCCAAGGCGCTAACACTTTCCACTGCCAAGAGGGGTGGATCTGAGGAGCTTTGGCGACATTCCAGAGAGCCTGTGAAACAGCCTTTGTTAAAGAAATTGCAAGCAAAGGAAGAACTAGCTGAAGAGGCATGTTTCGCGTTCACAGCCATCCTGAAGTACATGGGTGACCTTCCATCTAAACGGCCTCGCATCGGCAATGAGTATACAGACCACATTTTCGACGGTCCACTAAAACACGAAATCCTGCGGGATGAGATTTATTGCCAAGTTATGAAACAACTGACTGACAACCGAAACAGAATGTCGGAAGAAAGAGGCTGGGAGCTAATGTGGCTTGCCACCGGATTGTTTGCATGTAGTCAAGGTCTGCTAAGAGAATTAACACTGTTCTTAAGGACTAGGAGGTATCCAATAGCCCAAGACTCACTCCAAAGACTTCAAAAGACTTTAAGGAATGGTCAGAGGAAGTATCCGCCTCATCAGGTGGAGGTGGAAGCTATTCAGCATAAGACTACTCAGATATTCCATAAAGTATACTTCCCTGACGACACAGATGAAGCGTTTGAAGTAGACTCGTCTACTAGAGCAAAAGACTTTTGTCAAAATATAGCTCAGAGACTGAATCTCAGATCTAGTGAAGGCTTTAGTTTATTCGTTAAGATAGCTGATAAGGTGATATCGGTCCCTGAGGGCGACTTCTTCTTCGACTTCGTGCGGCACCTCACGGACTGGATCAAGAAGGCGCGGCCTACGCGCGATGGCATCACTCCGCAGTTCACCTACCAGGTAAGAACTCAAACAGAATATTCCATATGCTGTCACCCCTTTGTAAGTTTCACTGCAACTCCGTAATTTCCCTTGGGCATCCGATCAGCTGAATATTTTTATATGACCCTATGTTCACAATTCGAACCTGAAAATATGGACATAAAAAAGACCCAAAAACTTAACTTGTGCACAGGATTTAGTATGACTGAAAACTACGTCATCTGAATTAATCATTTAACCCTTACCTCTATTTCACAGGTGTTCTTCATGAAGAAGCTCTGGACGAATACAGTCCCTGGCAAGGACCGGGCAGCGGATGTGATCTTCCACTTTCACCAGGAGCTGCCCAAGCTGCTGCGCGGGTACCACCGCTGTGGACGCGACGAGGCTGCTCGGCTGGCTGCACTGGCCTACCGGGCGCGCTTCGGGGATAACAAGCAGGAGTTGCAGGCGATACCGTACGTGTTTCCGATATACGAGTAACTTAATATGTTACAGCTAAAACTAAACTTGAACAACTTTACCAACTACCCGTTAGTTAGTAAAACTGTAACTGTTCAACTCCGAAAATCTATTCAGAAACCGGCCTTGAGATTCGTTTATTGATTTTCAAAGGTTCGCGATCGTGATACTAGATTCTACGCACGATGTATATGTGAATACTAAGAGGAATTCTAGGTAGAGAAATTAATTAAGGCTTCGAGAGAATTGAATTCAAATTAGGGATTGTCAGGGTTTATTTCTAGGCCCATATGTTTTTTATAAAATTAGGGATTGTCATGGTTTATTTCTAGGCCCACATGTTTTTTATAAAATTAGGGATTGTCAGGGTTTATTTCTAGGCCCACATGTTTTTTTATAAAATCTTTATAACACGCTTATTTTTAACTACATAAACGATGGTTCAAAATCTCTGTTACAAAATCAAATCAATCTAAGATTACAATAATTAAAATACAGAACGATAAGAAACAAACTGCATAACAGAGATTAAATCAAAGCCATGCCCTGCCTATTTTTTTAATTTTCATCGATATTTTTGCAAAAATAATAGTTCTATATCCTAGTTACCTGCTATTTTCAGGCAAATGCTTCGTGAGCTGATTCCAGCAGATCTGATAAAGCTGCAGAGTTCTGCTGACTGGAAGCGAGCTATCGTGGCGTCATACAACACAGATGCTGGAATGACGCCTGAAGACGCCAAGATCACCTTCCTGAAAGTCATCTACCGCTGGCCCACGTTTGGGTCCGCCTTCTTTGAGGTCAAGCAAACGACGGAACCAAATTATCCTG
Source organism: Anorthoa munda (assembly GCA_945859665.1). NCBI lineage: Eukaryota > Metazoa > Arthropoda > Insecta > Lepidoptera > Noctuidae > Anorthoa > Anorthoa munda. The sequence goes on along the minus strand of OX243897.1, from coordinate 40,064,077 downwards.
AACTCTTGCTCATTGCTATCAATAAGCATGGAGTTAGCTTGATACATCCCCAGTCGAAGGTGAGCATTTTTTTCAAATATTTCTTTTTGGTGTGTTTTATTTAGCGATTTGTGTCTATAAAATACGAGTAGGGTCAAGTGGGGGACAGTGTAACAAAAAAGTCATTTTAATTTTTAGAAAAAAAAACCTTTATTATATCATCTTCTTATAATTTACCATAAAATCAGCAGTCTTTAAGCTTCATATTAGGCTTGATATAATATCGAATTTATACATGGAAACTAATTTTATTTTTAGTTTTCTGAGATCACAAATTTGTTATAGTGTACCCCAGGGGTGGGGTACAGTTTAACAGCCATAGGGGTACAGTATAACAAGATTACATATACATATTTTTGGTATTCAAAATCAAACATAAACAAATTTATAATATAAAAATATTATCTTTCCTTAGCCTAGATTAAAATGCCTCAGTATTTTTTTGGAAATGAGTAGCAATCAGCCTGATGTCAAGTTTTTTTTTTCAATTTTGGTAATGGCTGCTTTCATAGCATTAGCATCGTGTAGACCGATTTGCGTCTTCCTTTTACGATTCCGAACCATTTTCGATGTAGCACACCTAAAAAATAAAGTAAAAATCAAAGGGGACACATGTTACACTGTACCCCGTTACACTGTACCCCACACCATATTGTTTCAAACAAAAATTCGTTAAAATTTTATAGGTTAGAAATTGCAATAAACTTTGTTTACTATTAAAACACCAACTAATTGAAGATTAAGAGAAACATATATTTACTCACCAGAACTTATTACTTTTCCAATAAGAACGAAACTTCACTCTCTAAATTTTGCACATTTTTTTTACGAAAAACATAAATTTGGGGATTCTTTCGTTCATCCAGCGATTTGTCGTCCGATGATAGCTGTTTAAGATGGCGGCACTTGAGACTGTCAAAACACGTAAAGAGACACCATTGATAAATTAGAAAAGAACAGAGTTAATCTTGATGTTATACTGTGCCCCCTGTTACACTGTCCCCCACTTGACCCTACATCAAACATGAGTCATGGCTTAGCCGCTCAAGCATCTACTGAAAACTGGCAGATTAGAAATTAATTTTTATTTGTGATATGAATCATTTTTACAATCTTTTATTTAACTTGCAATGTATGTATGTAAGTTATGTAAGTGTGTTCGGGTCAAATCTTGCAACTGAATTTTAAAGCTGTTATCCTCCACCGATTAAGATGAAATTTTGCATACACGTTTAGTTTGGATGATCTATTCCAATATGGTAGATGGCCCAAGATGGCGGATTAGTTATTTTTTGTGCACTGCCATGATATGGGTATCAAATGAAAGGGTTTGCTGAGAAGAATACGAAAAATGCTTATTTAAAAAATAACGTTTTATAGAATATTTTTTTGGCGGTATCTTCCAAGATTTTTCATTATTTTCAAGTATAAATCTAAAAAATCTTGACATTCACTGTTTTATTTTCCAGGACATCCTAGTAACGCACCCATTCACGAGGATATCAAACTGGTCGTCTGGCAACACTTACTTCCACATGACGATCGGCAACCTCGTGCGGGGGTCCAAGTTGTTATGTGAGACCTCCTTGGGATACAAGATGGACGACCTTCTGACGTCATACATCTCGCTCATGCTCACGAACATGAACAAGCAGCGTTCCGTCCGCGTCAAGTAATCCCGCGGTAACATGACAGCTGTCATCGTAGTCAAACATTGCGAATATAGACACAATTATTTTTTATCCGCTTACCGTTAAGTTCGCACGCTTCCCAGCGGTATATTTAACTTAACATAGGATTTAGCATTTACATGCAATCAGAATGAATGCTTATTATTAATGTTTTGCGTACAGTGTGCCCGGTATATCTTGGTCTATTAAGACGCTGCTTGCAAGATGAAAAGTAACAATGTAAAATTGAGTAGGATTTGAATTTAGTTCCTTACTTCGCCACCTGCCAAGATATACTGCGAGCACTGTATTTCCATCGCAATGCGCTGTATCATTGTAGATAAAATTGATGCACAATTTTTGTGGTCGCATTACATTTGTTACATTCGCGTCAAACAAAACCAACTGTAGAATAAATATATCCGTCCGTACATTAATAAATATAATATATAGATATTACACGATGTTACTGGTATTCCAAATCCGTTCTGTTATAGTTATTAAGTACAACGACCTAAGTTTAGGTGTTTGTTCTTCTTTGTACTCTCCAGTGGATATGGTTAACTGAAATACGTATCTTCTAAAATCTAGAAATAGGAAACATGTTTATTTATTAAAATTTATTTTCATTGGACAATATTTTTTCATTTTTTGTCATATTTATTGGTTTTAAACTTTTAATATTAAATAACGGTTGTCGAAAAGATCTGTTACAATATTTATATTTAGGTGTTCGGTAAAGTAACATGGTATGAAATTATCTAGCATTACATCGCCTTAATAAGTGCCTAGCTTCAGTGCTATACGCAGTAAAAAAAGCAATTTTTATTCAAAGTTCAGGAGCTAGTTATATTTACTCGTGAATTAGTTTTACAACTGTTTATATTACTGGAATATTATGATATAATAATTAACAGTGGTTTGAATTGCTGCTGTATTGCTCGAATTTGATTTAAAAATCGATTTAAATAGAGATGTAACCGTTTAACATCAATACACATGAAATTGAACAGTCGATAAATGAAATATCGTTAAAAATCGAGCATATCGCAGATGTCGCATCGGTTTTAGATGTTTATATATTTATAAAAAGTAACCGTTTAGCATAACATCTATATAAAATACATAGGTAACATCAATGTATTTATTTAATAGGTAAAGGAATTTATTCTAAGTATTGTGTATAATTGATTGTCAGTTTCATGCCATGAGTCCGGTGACAATTAAATATGTTTGTTTTATTAATATCGCTTTAAAGTAAAAGTTGCATTTGTGAGTGGTTGTAAACATGAGTCACAATGATATTTTGAGTGTTTTATTTTATTCAAATACCTTCCCCGAAAAATCCCTGTCAGACTACCGCAAAGCAATAAAAAATTAAAATGTAGAATAGAATATACTTTATAGTACACCAAAAAAAAGCTACAAATCTCTTTTACAAGAAAACTTATTTCTATAGGTACAAAGGCGGCCTTATCGCTGATAGCGACATCTACCAGACACTAGACACTACATTAAAATATAAATACACACATACAAAATAAAATACCAACCCGCGGGCCCGCGTGGTGGATTACGGACCATTCCCTCTCACAGAGAGGAGGCCTGTGTCCCAGCAGTGGGAACATTAATAGGCTGATGATGTGATGTGACATACAAAATTATATTACTATATTAAATACTATACATAAGCCTATATAAACATACGTATATAATACTTCTGCTGGACGTTCTAGAATTGAGATATATGTTAGATTTGGTTACCTATTGTCTGATCACTATTGGATTTAATTCACTCGATTTGCGTTCAATTAGTCATTCCGCAGAGCTATCAGCAAGTAGCTTGATGTAACTTCTCTAGCTCCTCAGACACGCGAGTAGAATCAAAATGATGAAAGACCTTCAGGCTAATCAAAAAGGCCTAACTGCAAACGCTTCAGTAAACTACCTTTATCTGTGACTGATTTTGATTTGATCTGACTATCAAGTCGACCGTGTATTGAGTCAATCATGAGTCAACAGTGTTCGCAGTTTCAGTCGGATCCATTATCTGCGAACATCGCGCCTAAGGCTCTAAACAGACGGACTTCATTTCAACTGAACGCCGACTGCAAATAAAATATGCAATAGCATTATAAAATAAAATAAAAGATTGAATGCAATGTTAACGTTGTAATGTAACGTTAAATATAGTTGTAATGTAATGTAATTATTTTGAATTAAAAAGAAATTCACCGAAAATATAAAAAAGTAAAACACATTATTCAAAAAAATAAAGAACCGCAATAGTCAAAATCGTATCAACTATTTTAAATATTTAGTATATTTAGTAAAATAAACTTTAATGATGGTTTAAGCATACAGGTAAAGTACGATTCCATAACGTAATATAGGTAAGGTAATAAAAGTTGTTTACTACGGAAACTTTTAAGGTAAGCTACGTAATTCCACCACAAAAAAAAAATTATAACAGCCACTCGTCGGGGATCCGCGCTGGACGATCAAAACCGCCTTCGGTAGTACCTCTCCAAAAACACAGGCCGTTTAAAAAATTATGTACGGAACCTGTTGAAAGATGTTCGGAATCCCGAAGACTGCAGGTACACCAAGGGTCATGCATTCTGTCTCGGGGTTAAAGCCGATGTCGGCTCAACTGATATATCTGTAGTCTGTACTAGGAAACGGACCAAGCATCAAAATTATGGAACAAAAGGGTCTGAAATACAAGAAGAAAACGACCTCGCAAAGAACAATTAGGAAGAAGAGTCATTACGTACCATTTTTGATTCATGATGCATAAGTCTTTGCAGAACTGCCCAGTCCTCCAAACTCGCACGGCAACTGTGGCATGGTAGTGAAACGATAGTTTGTGTCTCTGACAGGGCTCAGTCGTAGCAGCATGCGGTCCGCGAGCTCCGGCGCGCCCGTGGGCTTGTACATCACGTAACCTCTGCCTAACGACAAGGAATGTGTTTCTGCCGTTCCTGCACAAGAATTGACATAACCATGATCATATTGTTGCTAGCCATTTTTAAACACGCTTATAAACAGTTTATAATAACTGTTTATAATAATATTAATAGTAACTGTTTATAATAATATTATTATTATTCCATTTATTTATTTTATTTACATATCTTTACATTTTTAAATATTATTCTATAAAAAAATTAAATAAAAAAACATTTAAAAATACAAAAATAGTAGCCCACCGGTATCGGGAACAGGGTCCAAGCTACCGGTGGTCAGGGCTCCTGAGAGAGGAACCTCCTAACGATACGCGCCGTGTCCAGGAGTACCGCTTTCTGGATCAAGCCCTTGATCCAGCTGCCCAACGAGAGCCTCCTCAGATGTTCGTCGAGGCTCTTGGCTATTATGCCATTGGCCGTAACGACTATCGGCACAATGACTGCTGTATTCACATCCCACATGTCGACAACCTCGCGAGCCAGATCAAGATATTTGCTTTTCTTATCTCTCTCAGCCTTCACGAGGTTCTCGTCATGGGGAACCGCTATATCAACAATCATTGCGCGACGCTCTAGTCGGTCTATCACCACTATGTCAGGCTTATTGGCAACAATAGTCCTGTCAGTGATGATAGACCGATCCCAATACAACGTGACATTGCCATTTTCGAGAACTGGGTCGGGCTCATACTTATAGTAAGGCACTTCCGATTCAACAAGATTGTATTTCAGAGCAAGTTGCTGATGGATAATCCTGGCTACAAGGTTGTGTCTATGCAAATAGTCTCCGTTAGCTAGACTAGAACAACCGGAGATAATGTGACGGATGGATTCCCCCGGCCGGTGACATGCCCGACAGATGTCAACCGTGCCGTCTTTCACAATATATTTCCGGTAGTTGTTCGTCATCATAACTTCGTCCATAATCGCAAAGACAAAACCTTCGGTTTCCCCGAAAAGGTCACCAAATCGCAGCCAGGCCACGGACGCTAAAAGATCTACATCAGGCCCATGTAGGACCCGGTAGAAGCGTCCGTGAAGCTCCTTGCTCTGCCATACCTCCCTGCGGTCATTAGTATCTAATACTATAGGTTTGCGCCAGTTCTCGTTAGCCAAGGAGAGCGGGGTAAGGCCCTTATCCACCGCTACCACATCTCGATGCATACCCACGTCAGCTGCCTGGAAATATTCCCTAAGACTGCATACCTCGCGGTTGTGCAGGGTCTTAGCATTTAAAAAGCCACGACCCCCGCACTTCCGAGGGATATACAGTCTCATAACCGATGACCGTGGGTGATGCATACGATTTGCGGTAAGCAATGTGCGGACTCTCCTATCCAGGGCGTCAAGTTCTGTCTGAGTCCATTTGAGTATGCCGAAAGAATACATCAAGACCGGCATGACCCAGCCGTTGAAGGCGCGCACCTTGTTCCCGCCTGATAAAAGACTATTTAGTACTTTTTTCAGGCGGCCAAAGAAGCGTTCCTTCAACGACTGTTTCACGTCAGTTACATTGATGCCTAATGCTTCCGACATACCCAAATACTTGTAAGTTTCGGTTGAGGAAAGGGATCGAAGGTGTATGGAATCCGAGAGTTGTATTCCCACGGATTCCATAATCTCCCCACGCTTTACATGCATGACAGCACATTTGTCCACACCAAATTCCATCCTGATGGCGTCACTAAAGGTTTCTGTAACCTTCAGTAGCTTCATCAGTTGCAAGTTGTTGGGGGCAAAGAGCTTGAGATCATCCATGTAAAGGAGGTGAGATATGACCTGACCTCCTCTTCTCAACCGATAGCCCAGGCCCGAACCCTCCAGCAGTGTACTAAGAGGGTTCAGGGCTAAACAAAACCACAGTGGACTCAGACTATCGCCCTGAAATATTCCACGCTCGATCCTTATAGGTTCGCTGTCCTCTTGAATCTGTCGACATCCTGGATAGCGAAGGACCGTCCTCCACTGCCCCATACACGACATCAGGAAGGTGCGCAGAGTTGCATCAATTTTATACAACTCCAGCACCCTCATGAGCCATGTATGTGGCACTGAGTCATAGGCCTTCTTGTAGTCTATCCAACATGTCACCAGATCCCTTCGGGAACGGCGAACCTGCTGGCTAATAGCAATGTCTATAAGGAGCAGCTCCTTAGTACCGCGGGACCCGTTCCTACATCCATTCTGAGAAGCAGACATGATTGAATTCGTATCAATATGTTGATTAATTTTAGCTCTCAGAATGGATGTAAAAACTTTATAGACCGTCGGTAAACATGTTATCGGTCTTTATTATTATTATTATTATAAACAGTTACTATTAAAATACCAATAATTAATTTAGTAGAAGATTTCAGAGCCAATATTTTTTTTTATAAATCCTTTCTGCCAGTCCGAAATTACATATGTATTCTCATGGACTTATTATAAATATATCAGGACTGAGCACTCGCACCAAAAACGCGAGCAGAGAGAGATAATGTGTACAGATGCGTTCATCTCTTTCTAATAGGGTGACCAAACATTCTTTTAACAAACGGGAAAGTTCGTTTTGAAATAATTTGTAGTAGGCTAAGGTGCATGAATTTTATTCCGGGACTATGTATAGCGACATGCTTTTGTTAGGGTTACGTATGTCCGAATGACAAAATGGAACCCTTATAGGTAGGATCCATCCAGGTAAAACTCCTATTGTGCGTACAAACATACATTTGCAGTTAGAATGTATGGGAGAATATGTTTTTCAACTACAATGATAGGTTTGTTCTTGGGATAAATTCATCATAAGTACGGAAACCTTCATTTTGCGTGGTCCGACACGCATTTGGCCGGTTTTTTTTCTGTTTGCTCTACAGAGCTGGTGTATGGGTATTTAAATGAAGCAAAGGGAAATAAAACTAAGTGTGTGTGACAAACATTGTATTGCGGTTTATGGGTAGAGGTGGAGGACACCAATGAAAGACCGTTTTAAAATAGTTATTTTACACTTTATTTGATATGAAGGTGTGTTTAAGTAATAATACGTGGGACGTGAGGTCCCTGACAAGGCTGATGGAATTACATCCACCCATTTTTGCTTCATTTCTTCTTTTGATGGAAAGCTGTAACCAACACAAATATACGCTATTTCAATCATGCGATGTACTTGCATAGGTACAAACTGTATTTATTACACTCATAATATTAAAAGTTATAATTATTATTCCATTTATTTTATAGTTTCAATTAGAAATAAACTAAAACTTTAAATGTCTTCTGTCCACAAAACGTCTAGAGCATGGTCAAACTACTTATTGTTAATAAACAAAATCTTTATTTTTCCTTACCGGTGAAATGAAATGCCACAACCACCGTATGATTCACTTTTACATGTCTTGACACAACACCTTTTCACCATTTTCACTATAAAAAAGCAACGTAGCTCAATAAAACTTAAAATGCATTATGCGTTTTCAAATTTTTCTCTGTGGTTTTCAAAAAATAACAGTAAAAGGTCGCTATGACACCACCAGATGTCAGATTTCAGTGATACCAGAGTAATTTTATGATACCTACCAAACAATCATATTATTAAGATTATTTTATTTAAATAAAATTACTTACTTTATGTACAGATTGTAAAACTATAAATAAAATTTCGTATAGCTATAAATATTTATATGTTACTAAATGTACTTGTAGTTGGTAAAATATGGCATACCCATGTTTCTACCATCTTTAACATTTTTCATCTGTTGGCAAGTGAGAAAAAGGGACAAACGCCTTTCTTCGAGCTATCTCTCTCGGCTCGTTTTGCCTCGGTTAAGATTACCTAACAAAAGTAAACCTAAGGTGCAGCTTATATGGTTCAGTTTTGTATGATACGATTTTTGGAGTGCTCAGTCCTGATATATGTAGTTATATTAAGTCCATGTGTATTCTTGACAAAACAAATATGACAATTTGAATAATTGTGACCGGTCTGTTTAAACAATTTAAATAAAGGCAAAAGCAAAGAGTCTTGTAGCGTAAAGCCTCTGTCTAATAGGCTGTCCCTGTTCGGGCGCCATTTTGTAGCGAAATAAAAAAGAAGAGAATCTTCGCTAGAACACGTTTTTATTTTTGTACATAAAAGAAGATACATCTATGACAAAATAAAAAAACTTACAAAAACACACGACGACTAATATTGAGATTAACAAAAGAATGTCTGAAACTCTTTGGAGTTTGGAACATATATTAAATATTCATGTATTATTGTTAAGTGTCGACTAGGATTCGTTTGCAAACGTATAGTATTTCGTAATCACATAAATAAAAATACGTTTTAAATGGTATTATCAGCACCAAGACAATACATAATAAAGATAAATAAGAAAATAGAAATATAAGAATAAATGGTAGTATATTACTACTAAATATATACTATTAAAAACTAAATACGAAATATCTGAAATAGCCGGTCCTAGGCTCCACGATGACGATCGTAAGAGTTCTTGCTGATCCGAATCTTCCCGAATTGGAAGCTTGTAGCTCGCTATGCAGGAAACGTAGTCAGAGCCGTTCGGGAATAAAGGGGAGGGCGAATTAAGATCACCCTAAAGACGAATCTACAGAAAATAACGTAAAATGGTGATCTGAGACGCAGGCAGAATCTTTTATAACAAAGTAACTGAAGAAAAAGTAAGTTACATACCAAGTCTGAATCAGGAAACGTGACTCGCCTTGAGACAAGTTTTTAATGCTGTATAGTTGAGTTATGCAATTAGTTTTTCAGGAACACTGCATGCATGAAAACTTAAAAATCTCGGTAGGAGAAAAGGCATGACACTTTTAGATTCATAATTCAAACGAATTTAAATAAAAAGCATTTCTGGTTAATAAAAAATAAAATAAAATATCTTTATTTCAGACCTATAACAGTTCATAAGTTGTAAGTGATTAGTAACAGGTAAATAAGGAAAAATAAGGAGAATAATAAGTTTGAATTCGTTATAAAGAAGGTCGATTGTGATAAAATTTTAATGTAGCATTTGCTAATGCTGCAGACTGCAATAAAACTGCAAATCAACCGTGCAGTCGGTGTGCAGTTGGCGTGCAGTTCCAAACATCCAACGACCGCACGCTGTGGAGCTATGAATTAGAAATTTCTTCCAAAATCCTTCGGATTGTGATAGAAAGTGTGTTACCAGTGTTGCCAACGTCCATAGTCTGGATGCCCCAAAAACCTGACTGAAAATCCCCAAATTTGGGGAATATAAAATCAATATTCCCCATATCTTCCCCACAAATTTTATGAAATAAATATAAGTAATGTTCACATCATGTTATAGTGGTCAAGAAAGAGCGAATATTAAAAAAAAAATACTACTTTGTGCAGTTCTCATTACGCCATATTTTTTTGTTTATCATATTATTTGAAGGATCATAGTTCAAGCTCCCTCTTTTCTTCTTAATACCTTCTCTAATGGCCATAAGCGCTACAGTGTCAGTATGTAGGCGATTACGATGCTCTGTTTTCAAATTCTTTAAGATGCTAAATTTTCTTTCGACATATGCGTTTGAGAAAAGTAGAACGAGCAATAGGCTTATTTTTAGCTTTTGGTGGTCATGAATTTTGCCACAAAAAAACTCTAAAACCTTCCTGCTGGATAAGTTGGGTTTAGCTTAAATGAAATATTGTAGCCGTTGGGCATAGGGTTCGGGCCTCTGAGTAAAAGTCCTTGCTAAATTTTCACTATTTTAATCACCAATACCAAATAATTACACATACGGGAACAAGAACAAGATAAACATGAACTAATTATTCAATGAGTTTACAATTAGAGGTCTAAGATGGCCGGCGCTTTACGAGCGCGGCCTGAAACACGTCGCGTGCACGTTTCGAGGGTAGACTCAGACTTAGACTGTCCTTTTTCTGGTACCGCCAGAAACGCTTGCTCAACGCGGTTCGCGGGAATAATTGTTGCGCGTGATTGGTCGCCCACGTCAGTAGTGTCAACCTTTCTGCCGTGGGCGCGATCATCCGATTGGATGTGCCTATCAGTGGGGCCAACAGTATCATTCACTCTATCGTCTTGGGGTTGCCACGTTACATACTCCCCCTCTAGATCACGATTACGACCTCGATCGTGGTCTAGCCTAACATTACTGTCATTCGGAATGGGTTGTAAGCAAGGTCGGCCTCGCTTTTTCTTAGGCTCCAGTGGCTGAGCGCACTCATCTATTCGACCTCGAAAAGGGGTGAGCTGATTAGCGTGGAATTTGCCCAATACCTCACCAGGATTTCCATCAGATGCAATTAGGTACGTTGTTGGACTCATGTGACAACGTCCACGTGTAGTAGATTGCAGCAGTTCATCAATGCGAGGCATTGGATAGGCGTCCGACTTCGTGATTGAATTTAACTTTCGATAGTCGACGCAGAAACGATAACTGCCGTCACGTTTAGGTACTAGCAGGGCTGGAGCAGCCCACGCAGATTCGCAATCTTCAATAATATCTTCAGCCAACATCTTGGTCAGCTCTTGCTGCATAATCTCCTTCTTTGCAGGTGTCAGGCGATATGGAGGCGTCGCTATCGGAGAATTATTCCCCGTGTCTATATGATGTTCCCCATATGGAGTCGGCTCCCCAATTGTATTAAAAATCTCCTGAAAATCCGTGAGTAATTGGGCAAGCTCCTCACGCTCCTGATCCTCTAAACCTGCACCTTCGTCATCGCGTAAAACATTCATCGCGGCGTAAGAATGACGAGGTGAAAAAGTTTCCGAAATCAATTTATACTTTTGATCTACACTATCCGAAAAATGCCACAGGCGCTGCTTGAAATTGATAACGAGACCGGCACTGTTAATAAAATCTATACCTAAAAGTGATTCATTATCTTGCGCTTCGGGAAAAATAATAAACTCGGTGGGCACAATTTTATGAAGAAGTGTCACCTGTACCTCTGCAACGAGCACCTCCATCAGGCGCGTGCAGCCATCCGCCAGGCGGATGTTTCTAGTGCACTGTTGTAAAGGATGGCCTTTTTCCTTCAACACACGAAAAAGTGTGTGACCGGCAATACAGCCTCTAGACCCAGTATCCAGTACCGCGGTACCATTTTTCCCCAAAATACCTATTTGCATCAAAGGTCTATTATTATTAGGCTCCCCCTTGATTGGGCCTCCCTTGGTTCGACCCTGTGCGGACGCGAGGTGTTTCTTACAATTTTGTAGTTCGTTATTTCTATTTACATTTACCGAGCTTAAACCTAAACATTTATGAGCACTACCATTAGGAATATGTGAACATAAACAATCACTCTGAACATTATCTAAACACTGAACAATTATATCCTTATTCATGTAACATGATATGTCAACATTATCGTTATCATCTGACTGAATTACATGTCCATGTTGCGAACTGGTTTTAGTTGAACATATAGAAAACTTATTGTCTCTAATATAATTATTATTAGCACAAACATTTTTTATGACATTAGAATGCTCGTTAGTATGTTGTAGTTCAGTAACACAATCATAGTAAGGTTTTAAGTGACTCCCAGCGTTGCAATACGCTGGGTTACCTTTGGTACCGGCAGGAACGATGCGAGGCGGACTCGGCGACTTTCGACCGCGCGGAACGTTATTCGTACGCTCGCGAACGGTCGCTAGGCAACGAGCGGCAACGGCGGCGGCGCTCACGGCTCGGTCGCAGGTACTCTGCGGGGCCGGCGCGGGTGGCGCTGGCGGGACGCTAGCGGCTGTCGATCTCGGCTCGTCCGACGCACATTCATTTTGCATGATAACGCGATGGCGGGAACCGCGCACTTTTGAATTCACGTTATCACTGGTTGTCGTAACCGAATAGAAAGCATTTTGAGAATTAGATTGACACTTTTCGCACTTTGATTTTATAACGTTAGGGGTACCGCACCCATAACATTGAATAGGTTTATTTTTGTTTACGTTGTCATCACTTCTCCCGGAATTACTTTTATTGCTGTTTATTAACTTTTTACACTGCGATTTTTCGTGTCCCCATTTCTTACAGTAACTGCACGATAGCCTTTTGTTGCTAGTGGTCTTCTTATCACTTGGTGCCGAAGTTGAAGTAGCACCGGTCGCGGCAGATTGTTGACTGGCGCTCGGAAGCGTCAGTGTCGATGTCTTGCCCCATGTGCTGTCTTCTAACGATTCCTCGATCGCTCTGGCACGGTGCAGTAGCTGGTCGAAAGATGTTATGGAGTTACGATCGAGCCGCTTTTTTATTCTACGATCGAGAAGCCCGTATATCATATCTAGTTGTACTTTTTCACGTAGATCTTCTTGTGGCAATCTCGATAAAAGCGCTCGCGTCTTCGCTATAAATAAATCTGTCGAGTCTGCATTTTGTCGCAACGAAAACAACTCCAAATATATTCGAAAAGGCGGACGATGCTCTCCGAACGCACTTTTAAGTTTTTGAATAGCATCCGACCAAGACGTGGTGCTGGTTTTTATCCCCTGCCACCATAATGCTGCTGAGTCTACTAGCAACATAGAGAGTCCTTTGACAGCGTTATCATCCGATATCTGTAGGCAGTTTTTGTACACTTCTATTGCGTCGATAAACCCGTCAACATCAGCGGACGATCCGTTGAATCGAGCTGTGCATTTTGAGAAGTTCGCGGCGGGCGTTGTCATGGACACTTCAGGCGCTGGTGTCGAAGTCCTCACATCCTGGATGAGCCTCGCGAAAATCTCTGCCTGACTCTGCTGTAGTGAGTGCATCAGGGTTGCAAATTGACTCTGGTCCATGGTGATCGATGTGGACATCTCTGTTGCCTCTTCCAGTTCTACTCCCTGATTCTTGGATTTCTTATTTCTGGTCTCCATCGTTGCCATACTGACATCGGACGCGGAACCACGTGGCGAACCGGAAACGCCAGTCGTAGCGCTTCAGGTTCCAAAACTCCCTCTTGTAGGTAGGTAGGTGTAATCGAAGGCTTCCTCCTGGAGTACTGACTCCAATTGCGGCGCTATGCTTCGTAAAAAAAATCCGCAAGCACGTGTCGTCAGAGGCCCCTACTGTTGGGACGCCAAATGTAGCCGTTGGGCATAGGGTTCGGGCCTCTGAGTAAAAGTCCTTGCTAAATTTTCACTATTTTAATCACCAATACCAAATAATTACACATACGGGAACAAGAACAAGATAAACATGAACTAATTATTCAATGAGTTTACAATTAGAGGTCTAAGATGGCCGGCGCTTTACGAGCGCGGCCTGAAACACGTCGCGTGCACGTTTCGAGGGTAGACTCAGACTTAGACTGTCCTTTTTCTGGTACCGCCAGAAACGCTTGCTCAACGCGGTTCGCGGGAATAATTGTTGCGCGTGATTGGTCGCCCACGTCAGTAGTGTCAACCTTTCTGCCGTGGGCGCGATCATCCGATTGGATGTGCCTATCAGTGGGGCCAACAGTATCATTCACTCTATCGTCTTGGGGTTGCCACGTTACAATATACATATAAATACTTCTAGTGCTACTTTTATTACATCTAAGTTCAGTCCTATTGTAAATGTCTAAGTAACGATTGGGATGCAATTGTCTAGACATAGACAAGTAATTCACCAAACAAGAATGAGTTCGATTTCCATTGAGGGTTCTATTGCAAGCGGGATAATTGGGTAAAACAACCAATGGCAAAGTCATTCGTTTTGAAAATTCGAGAACATTCTTAATTGTAAGTACCTATTATTATAATGAGTAGTAAAGCAGCCGAATTCTTTCAATAGTCTGATGACTTTTATGTGAGAATTAAAAATGGATTCACGAGCGAGCGAAGCGAGTGAGTGGATAAATCGACACGAGTCGGAAATCATCTTACGTACGTGTATCATACAACATTTTACTATGCACTGTGCGAGGAAATAAAAAAATATATCTGAACCAAGCAAGAAATTAATAAAATGGCGAGCTTATTCAAGCGCGCTCTGCATATCCACAGATTAACTAATAGTACCTCGGGCATATCTACTGCGCATGCTCAAATAGCTGTCACGTCGTAACGCAAAAAGGCACGAGCAAAATATACGTTCTGCCAAACATATTTAATGAATATTTAAAATTAATTTATTGATCAAAATCTAAATCTAGAGTAATTAAAAACGCCTTTAATGAAGTATTAGTTTTATTTTACCTTTTACATGAATGATAATCTGTACTTAACTAATTTTTAAAACTTTTCTCAAATAATAAAACTCTATGCGACGGACTGACGTTGGAGTTAAAAATTAAAAAAAAAGTAAAAAGCACTAGTGAAAAAAAGTGACACTTTCCGCACAGTTTGGCTGCTTGGAAAACGCTCTTTTCGAGGACATGCACTGTAAAATTATTTTGTTTATAGATTCTAATGTTTTCATCGCATTTGAATCTTTTCCTTAATCATGGATACGTAAAAAATTGAATAATTATAAAATACTCATACCACAGATCACTCATATACCCGCTATCGCTCAGCAAGTTGGTTGGATCTTGGATCCTGTTTCAGCACCTAAACAATGCCCTAAACGAAAACTTAACCCTAGCAAAGTGATGGTCACTGTTTGATGGTCTAGAGCCGGTATGAATCATCATCATCATCAGCTTCTTACCAAACGGGATGAGCATTACTGCAGATGTATACTGTGAAGAATTTAACACAATGATGGAGAAGCTAGCACGTCTCCAACCAGCGTTGGTCAATCGCTCGTCTCCGCTGCTCCTGCACGACAGCGCGCGGCTTCATACGGCACAACAGACGGTCTCCAAGTTATAAGAGTTGGGGTTGGAAGCTCTCCGACATCCGAAATACTTACCGGATCTTGCGCTTTTCCTGAATTTGGATAACTACTTGGCGGGAAAAAAAAATAATATCTGAAAGGCAGTACAAAATGCCTTTGAAGAATTTGTTGCCTGTCCAGCTGATTTCTTCCAGAAGGGCATCCATAAACTGCCACAGCGTTGGCAAAAATGCATCGATTGGATGAGCATGGGTTACTTTGATTGATAGAAAAAAATACTTTTTTACAAAAAAATACCGACTTCTAAATAAAAAACTAATAAAACCGGCCAAGTGTGTGTCGGGCCACGCGCAGCAATACGGTTCCGAAGTTGCATAATAATGCGGACTAAGAAGGTTTTTTTGTTGTTACGTGAACATAAAAACGGTTTCAGCGGCACACAACGTCTAAAAATGGGCCCTCATAGGATGATGACTTTTTTAATGTGTTTTAGCAAATAAATATATCTTAATCTTAGTCTATATGCCCGCGTTTTACCACTATCTCGACTTATGGTAAGCGATGATGAAGTCTACGGTGAAGCACGCTTGCCTAGAACTAACCTTGTCACTCTTGACTTAAAACTAAAGAAGGACTAACTGGTAACTGAAGAACGAATTATAAAATCCAACTTCGCAACTGAAGTTAGAAAAATATTATCTGTTTGAGTACCACCGCGGGTGCGAATTGCGAAAGGAGCCGATAGCGCGCGTTAGAGCCACGGGGAATGATATGGTTCGTTCCTGGATCCTTGCGCGCACGCTCCTTGTTTATTTCTCTTTCGGAGTTTGAAAAAATTCTTATGTATTCACCTGTAATCTGCGGTATTCACTATTTCTTTCTGGAAAGTTTTAGGCTACTCAATTAGTGATGTAGTCGGGTCGAATATTGACTTTATAGATAGATGGATACCGACAAAAGAAAATAAGTAATTTGCTTGGCAATCGAATCTAATTTGACTTTAGATTACAAAACGTCGAAAATACTTCAGCATTAACACAAAATATACTCCAAGGCGCGCATGCGCCGTATGGACTACGGACTGGTACTGCCAACGACTCCGGCCACTCCAATGCGTTATTCGAGCTTAAACATTATTAATTTAGAAATCGTTATTATAAAGGAAGTTATGATTTTATTTTTGTATATTTTTACATGGTCCATAAGCAAATATTTACTCTCTTTTACATAGCTATCAACCATAGCTATCAACGTTATTTAAGTAATTTTTCAATGCCATTTGTACAAAATTTATAATGTCCCAAGTACATTTTAGAAGTTGGTCGACTCTTACTCGTAAACTTGCTTACTTATCTGTAATAGTTTTCCTTTTAATTTCGTTATATTTACTATTGCCGTGATTTTTTCACATAGCCAAGAGCAACCATTTCGCTGGCAGGGAGGAGGGACACACTTGATTCTAACATATTTTTTTTTATTTTTTTTTGGGTTTGCTCTTGACTCTAGCCTAGGTCAGAGGTGACGGAGACAAAGTCGACGATGGAGTGAGCTTACCCAGAAGAAGCCTGTTTACTCTAACTTTGAAGAGATTCGGGTTGTATGCGTTTGGAAACACAGACGCAGGTAGTGAGTTCCACTCTTTTGCTGTGCGCATTATGAAGGATGTTTGGAAGCGCTTGGTGCGAATTGGCGGAATGGCAACTAAGTGAGGATGGTAACTTGCAGTGCGTCTAGATGTCTGATGGTAGAAGGGGGCCGGTGGGATGAGGTCGTGGAGTTCCAGAGCACACTCGCCAAAGTATAGTCTGTAGAAGACCGACAAGCAGGCAACCTTACGGCGATGAGCCAAGCTGTGAAGCTTGGCATCCACCAGTTTGACGTCGCCAATTAGTCTCTTAGCTCTGCGTTCCACCGAGTCAAGCGCGGCAAGCTGATATTTAGCTGAGCCATCCCAGAGGTGGCTGCAATACTCCATGCAGGATCGGACTTGCGCCTTGTAAAGAGTTAAAAGCTGTCCAGACGTAAAGTATCGCTTCACCCTGTTTAAGATGCCCAGTTTTTTTGCCGCAATTTGGGCTTTGTACTCAATGGAGGCGCCGAAGTTAAGACTGGATGTCAACTCCATGCCAAGGATCTCGAGCCGATCTGTGACAGGAACAGATGCCCCGAAAAGTAGGCGTTTGGGTGAAAATTTTCAATTTAAAGCTTAATTTTACGCAAACGGATCTCTGAATCGAAAAATGGTTTTAACAAATCCATAATATTTTTGAATGGCCTATCCAACGATACCCCACACCATCGGATAGACGAGAAAAAAAACATCCCCAATTTAGTTACATCTATAGTTAAACACCAAATTTTTTTATTTTTTTATTTTATTTTATCGCTTTGTCGAAATTATTAATATGTATATCCATGCCAAATTATAGCTTTCTAGTACTTAGATTCTCTGAGCTAAGCCGCGGACGGACAGATGGACAGAGCGAAACTATAAGGGTTCCTTGTTGACTTCGGAACCCTAAAAAGTGAAAAATAACTTTCAACTTCTTTTTTCTTCCCTTTTTAGTTGTACCTACTTAGTAAGCAAGTTGTTTAGTACCTTAGGTACCTATAATTTCAGAATAGATTACCTGAATACTGAATATCATAAAACTTGAACATAACCGGTGAAATGATAGTGTACCAAGGTGAACTGTAAGTACACATCTGCGTACCCTTTTAGAGCGTACTGACGTGATGTTATGTTATGAAATGGTATCACACTAATATTATAAGGGCGAAAGTGTGTGAGTGTCTTTGTATGTTTGTTACTTCTTTACGCTCAAACGGCTGGACGGATTTGGATGAAATTTGACACAGAGATAGATGTTATGAAATGGTATAAACATACATGCGATTGCAGCAATCCCGAGAAATTTTCCGTTATTTATTGAAGAGTTCTGTTGTATATCTCCGAAGTTCTTCATCAGATCGTCACCAAATTAAGGGGGGACCATTTTCGGAATATACTCTTTTAAAAGAATAAATAATTTTCTACAAGTCGAACATAGAACCTCCTCCTTTTTGAAAAGTCGGTTAAAAATTGCGTTAACTTATTTAATAAAAAACGTCAATTTCATAGAATGCAAATAGAATGCAAATAGAATGTCACATCTCAAACCTGCGTACTTCTACTAACTTTCTATCCATCCCGAGATTTTTTTTGGTTTTACTAAAAAGAAAATCTAAGGAGCAGACTCAATCAAATGAATGATAGGTATTATGATGACCTTTTAATTACTTATCATTAACATCCATTCATCCATTAGTATCCATTACATAAGTAAGTATAAAAAGCTCCATATGCTAATGAGAAAATGCTAACTTCAATTTACATGAAGATGGGGAACGGAAAGCCATTTTCCACGAGCGAAAGACGAGCCATTAACGAAGTGGGTTTATAAAAACTTAATGCCTGTCTTTAATCTTTTTCTTCATCATGCATTTAAAATATAGAGGAAAAATCACCAAACTGTCCAAACATGTCGCATGCAATTTTGACAATAACGCAATTACACTATAAGTAGTTCAGAAAAGCTGCATTGTATGTTTCTAATAGTGTTATTTTACCAAAAACAGTTAAAAACACGGTACTGAATGAACAAGAACAATTAAAGTAAAAGCAGACTATTAGAAAAACTGTTAATTAGAACAAACAAAAAATATATATCCGCAATAAAGTCGTGAGAGTCTCCCACGGCAGCGCGGCCTATTCACGGAGCAAAGGAATAATGATGCCTCTATTGTAGCCCAGCAGGAAGTCATTTATCTAACATCAAGAATATGAGTGTTTAGAGCAATTTCGTGTCTGATTTCTCATCCTAAAGTGTGCAATTTTGGTGACCCACCAGTAGGTAGCTACGAGAAATGTCAAACAACTCAACCGGTGACTAAGTATTCTTTGATTGCTTGTTCTTCTGTACGTTTCTAGAGGTTTATAAATGCTATGTTTTGTAATGGACAATTTGGTGTGTTTATTTTCACAATACGAGAAAAAACTCAACAACTAGACAAAGACATCGTTTCCACCTATGAGTAACAGGTGCCAATTATAGTGCTTTAAAAAATAGGGAATGACTGAATTTGGAAAAAATCTCACTGGGTGGGTAGCTGAAGCTATACGCTGTACACACAGTCATCTTGCTCTTATATAAAGGAAGTGTTGGTGAGAAAGATTGGTATATTAATTACTTATAAATTAAGATCAGAAGAAGACCAAGATTCAGAGATAAAGCTGAGTGTAGTCAATTCTAGGTCTTATAGAAATCGATGGAACAAAATGGTCTTTTCAAAGATACGAGAAGATTTGAACGAGACAAATACGACATTTTGATGCAAGATGATCTAGCTTTCAGTTTATGAGTGACCCAGGTTTAGCAGGTAAACTGGGCACCTATAGATTGCGGCTAATTGAGAGATTGCAACCTTATTTTTTCCTATAGTTTACACCGTTTTCTTTAAAATGTCGTTGGATTTACTTAAAAATACTTATATATTTGGGGTTAGCGAACATAAATTTCAATATATTTAAGAAATTAAGATTGGCTAGATATTTCCAGACAACCCTTGCCTTACTTGACTTAAGATCTTATGTACCCTAGCTGGGGCAGGGAGCATCCATAGTAGTATTCCATCGCCACCGGCCTTGAGCTTCACGCTTCATCTCGCTCCACGTCATTCCGATGCTCGTCACTTCAGCCAATACGGTGCGTCGCCAGGTTTGACAGGGACAGTCACGCTTTCTTTTCCTTTGAGGATTCCAATCCATGGCCTGTTATGTGATCGGAATCCCTCCAAAACGTATGACCAATCCATCTCCATTAACGACGCTTGATCTGGCTATCGAATGCTCCAAGTTAGAGATGGTCTTGGGCCAGTATATTCCGAGGCTGCGACGAAGAAATCGGTTGACGAAGACCTGGATTTGACGTGAGATGTTCTTTGTTACCTTCCACGTTTCATATCTGTAGAGCAGCACGGATTTGACATTGTACCCGAAGATTTTGAGTTTAATCCTTCGGGTCAGTTGACGCGATTGCCATATAGGTCTCAGTTGCGCGAAGGTAGTACGTGCTTTGGCGATCCTTGAAATGATGTCCTCTTCAGTTCCTTAACTCTCTAACACTACGCTTCCAAGGTTGTGGACGCGTTCCACAACCTCTGTGCCGATTAGCATCGGTGTAGAATTTTTCACGCCTGTACGCATCCCGCATCTTTTACCCCAGTTTTCACCGGCTCCTCCCGCAGGTCGTTCAACTTCGCTTTCATGTCGGCGTGTTTATGACTCAGCAGGCAAAGATCATCGACATAATCCAAGTCTTCAAGACGTTGGACAATCCCCACTCTATGCCGCGGCGCCTTCTTACGTATATGAGAAGCATGATTCTGTCGAGAACGATTATAAAGAGGAGGGGCGAAAGAAGACAGCCCTGACGGACAGCTACGTGTACAGCGATGTTTCCGAGATGAGGTCGTCGTGAGTAAACTTGCAAAAATATTTCTTGTAGGTTTCTTGTTGGTAGGTACTCTCCAATAGGTTGACTATTTTCGGCGGCACCCCAATATCCAACAGGCGGGACTAGATGCTAGACCACTTCAACGTATCAAAGGCCTTGTCGAAGTCAACAAAGGTAAGATAAATCTCCCAGTGCTATTCTGCTGCCTGCTCGAGTATGATACGAAGAGTATTGATATTATGGTCCGTGCATGAGCGGTTCGAACGAAAACCCGCCTGCTCCATGCGCAGAAGAGATTCCACGGCCTTTGATAGCCTATGCAGGATTACCTTACAGAAGACTTTAGAGAGTCGTCGTATCTCTCAACTTAGGGAACAGTGCAAGTTTCATCAAAATCGGTTCAGCAGTTTCCATGATATAGCCCTCGCCAAACTTCTTGGCCGCCCTGAAGTTGGTTTACCGGATGCGCGAGGCACGAAACAGTGCTGTTTTTGTATGAGATTTTCTACTGCGCAGCCAATGTAGCCAACTTCAGGGCGGCCAAGAAGTTTGGCGAGAACTATACAACCGAACTCCTTAGCGACAAACAGCAAGAATGTGTAAGTACCTAAATAAGTTATTATGGGTATTGCGCAATCCTTAAGGTACTACTTACTATATTTGCTAAAAAGAGAAATAAAATCATTTTCACAAAAAATAAACCGACTTCAGAGAGAGGAGAGCGAGAGAAGAGAGGTATCAAAGACTTCGAAACAAAATTAATTTTTGCACTTTTTGGTATTTGCTTTATAAGTCAATTTATTTTTTGTGAAAATGTTTTTTTAAGAAGAGGCCCCTGTGGGGCCGCTTTAATGCGCCGATGGAGAACATCAAGGTGCTTTTAGTAATTCCGGGCGGTCATGAAGGGTGCCCTATGTGATAATAATGTACCAATACTTAAATATAGGTAAACTAATCAGAGAAGCAAAGAATCTAAACCTGTCGAGGTAGGAACTTTAGTTGATAGGAGCAACTAACCCTCCGGTTTGGCTTTATTCATGAGGCTAACAATAAAAAATATATAGGACATAATGAAGTATTTTCATATCTTCAATTCTTCACCAACCACGTGTTATTTTCCTATCTTGATGTGTGTGAATGAATTCGAATGTCAAGAGATTAGAATCCTGAGCCGTGATTAAGGCAGTTTCCTCCGCGCTGAATGAGAGATCATCTCATCTGAGGCTGCAATTATGCTCTCAGTGACGCAAACATGATGCATGGCTTACGGAAGTGACTGCTTTATATTTACTACACTAGAAAACCTTAGTCTATGTGCTATGAGCATTATTTTACAATGGTTTGGTATTCATTTTACTGATTCTTTTTCTAAATAAATGATATGCATAGGCACTTGGAAAATTGGAAGCTATCCTAGGTACTTCCGATATTTTTTGTTCCATCACTATCTAAACCAACATTTTGCATTTATTTATTTATTAAATCTTCATGCAACATAAAAGTACATAGGCTAACTTAATGTCTGAGGCATTCTCTACCAGTCAACCAAAGGCGGTGAAGAGATAGCATGGCAGGTGCATAAAAAATGAAATATTAATATTATAAACGAAAAATTAGTACAAAAGTATATAGTTAAAAATCTTTTTTACAAAAAATACTACCGACTTCCAAATAAGAAAACTAGAAAGTGAAAAATAACCTTATTTTAGTCAATGAAGTCTGAAGTGGGAAACTCCCACGGAAATAGATGGACTTTCCCGCCGGCCGTACCTTGCTACAGTCCTATGTCTGTTTAGTGTTTAAACATACACAAATATAATCAGACAGACCTATAAAGCGTTGTCCGGTGAACAAGGACAACGCTCCGGACAAGTCCGTTTCAAGAGTACCCAGTTTTCGGTTATCAGGGTTGCCAGAACTTCACTATATCAAGCTGTGGTATCCACAGTTGCTTGTTGCAAGATCCCTTCTGCTAAACTTAGCAAGTTGAGCTTTTGCTTTTAATGTGCTTATTAACAGAACATTTCCTGATAAAATAGATAACTCTGGTTGTAATTTGAGCTATTCCATTAACTACCTTATTTAATTATAGGTACGTCGGAAAGGTAATTTCTTTGATGGCGCATTGATTGCCGGTAGGTATGCGCCTATTGTTCTGATTATCAAAGAAAGAGGTAATAAAGTAATAACGATAATGTAGTTGTAAGGTTTTTTTTAAGGCAAATACTTCGGTAGTACTCGGAACCTCTTAAAGGTTAAAAGATACTTTCTGTGAGACCCACGGTATGATAAGTCTAGTTTATAAATTCCTTTTTGAGTTAGATTGACTGTTTGGCCCAGTAATCAGCTACGGCAACGCCATCCACTGACACAGTCATCAGGTACTCACGTGTACAGGTATCTAACAGGCACAGAATTTAGGTGGATAATGTCAGGCAACGTCTGTGTTCTCCCCTATCACCTATGACCCATTCGCCTTCAAAGTAAAAGTGAAAAGGCATCTTTCAGGCTCCCTCGCTCTACGAATATATCATGATTTATCTATCGATTGTCATCAAGCTAGATCGAGGTCAATAGCGGGTTCCATAGGAAACAAAAACTTTTTCATAAAAAAATTACCAAAAAGCAAAACACTAATAAGTGCAATTATAACTTTACTACCGTTTCGGAAGCCTCTTAAAAACCGCTACAGCGTACTAAGCACATACCTACCTAAGTATGTGAAATGCCTGTAAGTTAGTAGAGCACATCCCTGGCGAGACTGTAAAGGAGTCTCCCCTGAGCAACGTGCTAATTGAGCTCCCAATATTTGAGCACCATCTTAAAAACCTACTAAACTAGAAGTTAGTACTTAAAATTTTATAATTGAGTAAGTAGGTAACTTTAGGTACATGTATAATACGATAGTGTATACCTATCTCAAAATTGAGAATGTCAGATCCAAACAAGAAAAGTGGTTTAGTGAAAATTCCAAAATCTGAAATAGTCGGTAATATACAGCCAAGTAAGAATTGAGGTAAGTAAGTAATGATGGTTTTCCAGATAGATAAGAATAAATAGCTAACAAAAACGGTAGGAGGTGAGGTTTGAATATGTACCTTCTCATAGATATCTAAGGATATGACCTCTGTATCTGTCAGGTACTGGACATTTAGCTAACATGCTGTTCTGCCTATGGGTACTGTTCTAACATTCAGAGTTAGAAATTGGGATGGCTGAGCCATAGGAAAGGTAGTTAAGGACTTAAGGAACTTAGGAACTGTGGTTTTTCTTCTACTAGGAGAGCGAAAGGTAAAGATAAAAAATACAAATATTCAGCCAAATTATCTTATTGAGAGCCGCCTTCTTTGGCACAATTTCAATATCTACACTTAGCAATTAAGCCAAGACGTCACAAGCCATGGCACAGAACTTTTTGTGCACGAAACAATGGGCGTTTTCATCTAAATGCTCCACCCACAACTCTGAATGGCCAACGCGGAAAAAACAAACAAATTATAGAAAATTACAACCAGAACGTACCACAGTCACGTTAAACTGAAAATTCGAGTTTAATTTACACCAAAGTTCATAAAAATATGAGTTTTAACGATAACGATCTTGTTTTTGTCAGTCCTATTGTAAGTTAATTGCCAGAAGACGTCCTCTGAAGCACTTTTTGAACAACAAGCATGTTTAAATCATTCTAAACAATTGAAAATTAAACTAAAATTATAATTGGTTCTATAAAATTCGTGTGTTTCCTGGCCACAGTTCCCACGAACGGAGATGACATGTTGGAAAACACTGGAGCACGGTGCCGTTCAACGTTTCCCACACTCTGCATATCTTGGCACCATAGATCAACCTGGCAGAATGTAAAAACGCAGACAATGATTCAATTGTGTGCACACAGATTTCTCACAGTCCCGCATAGATATAATCGTCATACGGCTAATTGGTGCAGGTAAATGACCAGCCGATGTTCCGGATCACCGTTTGGCCAAAAAGGATGTTGATAAGGGAAAATCTGTTGTGTGTTTCCCCTGATTAGTGAACAGGATGTCGAAGCCCTGATTTCTTTCAACACAATGATATTTTTTGCAACACGAATGAATGGTTACGTGCATGTTCTGTAACGTCATAATTTCTTATGCACGTCACCGATTGGGAAATAATGGCGGCAATCACGCGAGCAACACACTGCCTGTGCCAGCGGCGCGAAGAAATTGTATAGTTTGTTTGTGTAAAGGGAAATTTAAGATATTTGCTTTCCCAGGCGTGACGAAAAATGTAATTAGCGGTTTACAGTTTATACAGTAATTGATTAGGTTTTCGTCTGATTACGTTTTGTGTTTGAGATTTTCTTGTAGAAAATGTTGCAATTTTTTTGTCAAATTGTCTTTGGTATACGGGAGATGTCCCCTAACTAAGATGGATGGATAGGGGCCCTGAGGACATCCCCTAGATGTAAATAGTTACCTACCTTAGTATATATTATTTTAATGTAATAGGTAGTTGTTAGCTAAGTACAAGCTAAAAACCAACCATTAAATTGATATAGAACAAAAGAATAATTAATTGAATTACTAAGATCCTGCAGTAATTCAAGTTATGATTAAGATAATTTGCTGGTGATAAAAGTTATCAACTGTACTAACAACTATGGCAATTAAGACGCGGAAACGAACAGGACATGGGTAAAACCGGTGATTATTGAAACAGTATCCATCATTAGGCTTATATCATCAGTATTTTCATGTTTTTCCACATACACAAGCGATCAGCGACTTTATAATGAAGTAAACGAACTACTGTTACGTGTCGCCGGCGTCACTCATTGCATGGCTGTTATTGCGAATACTAGGAATAGATTTCTCACCATTACCTACGATGTCAATCTGTGACGCTTAGTTTCTATGACGAGAATAGAAAATAGCGAGTCAGACTCGCGCACAGAGGGTTCCGTATAAACAGCTGCATTCACCAAAATAAATAAGTAACATTACTAACGTTCGTAAACAATGAAAGCACCGAACATTGCTCTAACGAAGGGACTAAATTAACTTTGTCGTTTAAAAACTGTTGTCCCCATACATCAATATACAAAATTTTTTACTTATTCAAGTACATATTTTAAGTTGGTCGGCTATTACTCGTAATCTTAACCGGTGCTTCCTCGTGGTCTAACTATTTTGTCAAACTGATTTGACCAAGAGGAAAAAAAATCCCGTTGGTCAAACTTCTAGGATAGATAACTCTTTTTTTCATTTGACTTATCTTGTTGCGTACAGTGATGATTAAAATTGACAATAATATTATGTCATTCTCATTTTCCTGTTTTATTTGCATTCATTATTGCGGTGTTACATTATTTGAATCTAAATGGATTTTAAGTACATAAATCGTAAAAGAGGTAGGTACTCTATAACTGCATGATGGAAGGCAGTATTATTAATTACGAACGTATAAAAATGATGATGATGTGATGATTACCATTATAATTTAATATTGTGTAAGCTTTACACACTATAATACAAATCTATTGTTTTTCTTTTAGAACGACCAAATAGTTAAAATAACGATCACATATTATTATGTATAGCCGATTCGATTCGGTAAGTACGAACTGGATGAACTGATAGACGATTTTAAAAAAAAGACAACATTAACGTGTCTGCCTATTCCACAATTATATCGCGAAACAAAGAATACGAGCATATTAGCTGAGACGATTTCATAATGAAATGCCAATTACAATTTTTGCATAAAGAAATAATTATCCGTAATTAACTTAACAAATTACGCTGACGCTTTTTTCTTTATGCAAAAATTGTAAATTGGTCCATATGACTTTCCATTTTATTATATTATCATTTTTATTTTTTAAATGACTGTACTTTTCTTAAACCATAACAGTTTGACCACAGGGAAAAACTATTCCTTGTGGTCAAATCAGTTTGACAAAATAGTTTGACCACGAGGAAGAACCGATCTTAACTGTGATAGTTTTCCTTTTAATTTCGTTATATATACTACTGCCGTCAATTGTTCCACATATCCAAAAGCAACAGCAACAAGCAAAAGCTTGAGCTGGCAGGGGAGTGGACACTTGACTTTAACAAAAAATTTGCACTAAAACGGATTGGAAAAATGGTCTTCACAGACCCGTAATATTTTTGAATGGCCTATCCAATGATACCACACCATGGGATAGACGAGAAAAAAGAATCATCTCCAATTAACGTGTAAACGAGGTACCATGTTTTTTTTTTGTCATGGTTTTATTTTCCCATTTTGTAGGCATGATTAATAGGTATATTCATGCCAAATTATAGCTTTCTAGTACTAAGAATCTCTGAGCTAAGCTGCGTACGGGCGGACAGACGGATATAGCGAAACTATAAGGGTTCCTTGAAACCCTAAAAAAGAACAAAAAAGTGTTTGTCACAAAACGACAACCATAGACATGCTAATAGAACGCGATGCCTCTGTCACCGATGCTCATTGAGACAGGACCCTATAAGTGGATCGAAGATCAATTGACTCAATTACCTTCCAATTGATACTGTGACAGTCGAACTCCCCGACGCGAGCACATGTCATAAATATTATCCAGTTTATTATACTGAATCTCGGCAGCGAACAATGGCGGAATGAGTATAAACTTGTGATAATTATCTGAGGTCAAACCCAGCGTTGCGGAACGGTATGTAGGGGAAGACACTTGTTATTATCATGTGAAGACTTTTTGAAGACGTTCCCACAGACTTCGAGGCACTGATTCCTCGATTAACACTGATTCATAAGTAGATAATTACACTTGACCCCCGCTTTTTAATTAAAACAATGAGAATTAAGCCAATGAGATCCGCTTCGTGCCAAACAATTCGACTGTGAGAAATGTAATTATAATGATCCGAGATTGTTGGCTTTGAATCTTAATCACGTAGGGCGAGGTTTAATAAAAAACTTTGTTATTTAAATTCAATTTTATTATAAAATATTTACTCATATTTCAGAATCACTGCTCCGAATATCATTACGAGTTTACACTCGGCTCACAATACCATTCCCGAGCAGTCACCACTTAAATATGACCATTTCCAAATATAGAAATACCAAATGTAAATGATAAAAAGGAGTAAACAGTTTTTTTTTAAATGACATTTTTCACTTATCGTTTTATAAAATTGACGACAATATTACTGTCTATATATTCATCGCGTTTAATACTAATTTCCTTGTAATACTGTAACTTTACCAATTCCATAAGATTATATCGTAATTCAACGTTTTGCTACAAAAATATTGATATTTTTTGTACTTCTTATTACACTTTCCACATGGAATGTTCGAAATCACACGTTTCATTAAAAATACACATCAAATCCGTTTTCAAAACAATACAGTTTCAAAAGAAATCATATTGGCATAAAATAAATAGAATTCAAAAATTTATAATTTCAGTTTTTTTTATCATTTATTCATTTATTAGGAGGTCTGCACACCGAACGCGATGTTACATGCTAAAAAGTGCGTGTAACAACATGTGTTCAACGTCTTTGATGGGACATAAAAAAAATTGATGTCTACGTACAAAGTCGTACGATTGCATCGCATCGCATCGCGTTCGATGTGCACAGCTCATACTGTTCTATGGGCTAACTCTAGCTACTAAACTACGTGTATTGTTCGTTTAAAATCTCCGTAAATATACATACGTACAGTGACAGCTCTACGTGTCTTTAATTGGGTTTAATTATTATCTCCAAATGTTGTGATTAGATAAATTGTGCATACACATTGAGACCGATTGACATTGCTGCAAGCAAGAGTAAATAGTAAATAAACACTAAAATAATGTATAACACAAAAATACTATATCAAGTATTCTGAGATAAAAAGGACTTATTTGGCTCTTCTCTTACTCAATTGTAATAAACTAATATACTAGGATATCTACTTATTTTATACAAACCAATTACATTAAAATCACTCATAAAATCAATCTCGTAGAGTTCATTTTCCTTTACCCAAACGTATTAAAAATATTATTATAGTATAAACGCAATGACTTGTCATGGATATTACAACTATTTGGCCCCAAAGAAACAAATCTAAGAGCAGAGAGATCTCTTGTTATGAAGATGACAATGAACGAACTATTTTAATATTGGTGTATATTAAATGCCGGAGTTAGGAACTAGCTCCTTGTATACACTAGCAGTGTTCAAACGAACCTTTGAAAAACTATATTTTTTATGAGCTCTGTAGGCAATTATTGCATAAACTTTATACGTATAATTATGTGCATTTATAAGCGCTTTTAAAGGCGAATAATTGCATAAGAAATTGTGTGAAAACATAATTACGGACTAGGAGTTACCTATTGGTAGTAAAATATAGAAATATCGTAGTGAAGAATACTGGTCAGCGGGTTGAAGAAAGGACATACAACAGTAAATAAAAAGATAAGAGAAACAAAAGAAAATAGGAAAAGATTGCTTTACAAATACTGTACGCATTTGGAAATCAAGGGGTCTTCTCCCTAAGCATGAAGTCCGTTATTTCGGGCTTCGTTACGGGCCTTTCCTACTCCGTATCACATACGGACACATGATTCGTTCGGGGCCCGAACTACTAATAAATGACAACACAATTTGACAGCTGTACCTGTTCCCGCAGCCTAATTGCGTAAGTGTATTCTGCAAAGCAACCAAGTCGGAACCTTCCCAAAAACGACTTTACGTATTGCATATTACACTCTGAAAAGTCTTTCCATAACCAATATTTTGACGTAGAATTGATTGTAAAGAATGAACGAAAGCGGAAGAATCGAGATAAAACTTCACTATTGGTATTGTTTAATAAAATTATGTCTTAATGATTTGGAAATAAATCATTCGATTTTGATGAAACATAACGCAGTAGATGAACTTCAACTCAAAGGAGGATGTTTGTACTCTTTCCAAATTAGTTTCACAATACCAAAACAGTTAAAAGGAATGATTCAAATTCTTTGAAGGAATCGACTTGTTTGCTTTGCAGAATTCACTTACGCAATTAGGCTGCCGTTCATATGTTTTTACCCATCCGAAAATTTTTATCATTACGGAGTAGGGGTTTACTCCAAAGTTCCTGAGTACTTCGTTCGTTGCCCGTAATTTCGTTGAGAGAGTTAGGGAGTAGACCCCCAGGACACTTAAAATATTTGAGCTATAAAAATATTTTTTTTTATTAACCTCCCAAGAATTTTTCCTTAACAAGTATTCTGCCATACACACATAGTACATAAAACTATGCAAAGTACTGTTGCTAATATTGATTTTATACCGACTTGTTAGCCCACTTTCAACCCGCCAACCGTGAGAAAATGAGAATTAATTTACAGGGTGAAGTTTTTTCAAAGGTACAGCTCTACTTGTCGTTTCATTCTAACAATAGTTTCAATTATATAATAAAAGTAAAATTATTAATTTCATTTTTCTAGCTGCAATCGAACAAAACTAACAAACATACAAATAGAGCCATAACTTAGCATTTATCACAAATTCCACGCCCTTTTACTGTTGTCACAACTTTTATTGCTGAATTTTAAACCTTAATCATAGTTTTGGTGTCATAATCTCGTAGATATACAAACATATACTTTAAGATATATTTAGGCACACGTCGATCGTGCTTTCATCGTATTCGTGTCCAGCGCCCGAGGTCTAAGCTCAAGCCAGGCGATCGACTCGCGAAGTGGCACTTTCATTAATAATAAAACTTTTTATAATCTATAGACCCTAACATGATCTTTAAGACGTATCTCTCAAATTATTATAATGATCTCTGATACACAACATTAGGGCCACATCTCCACAAGAGAGATTTTTACATTTGTCTGATGACAATAAGAAATCAGTCACAAAAGTAAATAGTTTAATATTGCACAAACTAATGAGCTATTCATTTTCTATTGTACATGATTCCCCCTCCTGAAGATACCGCCTTAATAAGCAGGTCGTGCTGACGCAACACGCATGCGCCAGTAAAATATTTACGCCATTTGTAACAGCATACCTTTCATTTAAACGACTTAAAATACATGATTTTCAAAAATATTACCCACTCGTCCGTAATCTGTAGCACACTCCGCCAG
The DNA here is from genome assembly GCA_945859665.1 of Anorthoa munda. NCBI lineage: Eukaryota > Metazoa > Arthropoda > Insecta > Lepidoptera > Noctuidae > Anorthoa > Anorthoa munda. Next base: position 40,033,044 of record OX243897.1, on the reverse strand, counting down.
AGATCATGAGGAATAGACATTAGGCACTATCGAAATTATACAATTGTAAATTGTCTTTGAATCACTCACCAAAATGTCTCGTCAAGAGTCACAAGTTCGTTCTTTGGAGTCACATTAACACAGTTTTTGAGTTGCCACAGAGTAAGTTATAACTGCAGGCTTTCGTCTTCGAGCCTGCAGTCCATGGGCTATTGGAGGGTGTTGTCTGGTAGCCTGTGAGGGTGGGCGTCGGGGTGCCAGCCCGTGGCGGTGTCGGGCCGCATGACGTCGTCCACGGGCGCACACACGGGCCGCGGGCCCGGCTCCGGCGTGTACGTGAACGTCAGGCCCGTCGCGTATATTATGCCGTCGTTCCTCACCAGCGACACCGGTACCTGAAATGGAAGAGAAGACTATTGAATTGATTATAAATCGGCTATTTTAATTGACAGCCAGTAAGCTAACCGTCTGGTTGTCCTCTGCCTTGGCTGTCCAAGTAGAGGACTGTTGGTAGCAGCTTGTCTTTGCATGCTTCTGCATTTTCCTGACACAAGATATCCGTCAACCACGGAATGGGAAGAGGTGGTTGCTTCATTTACAAACAATAAACTATTCAAACTTTCCTAGAACTAGGTTGTTTTAATTTGAAACACAAATCCATGACTAATCCTCTTAATAACGGGTACACTACATAAATTCGAAAAACTTTATTCCGACAGTCACAAATATGAATTTCAAAATACCGATTTTCATAATTCCGAATTATCATTACTCCTTTTTTTATAATTCCTAAACTTCAAAATTCCTAACGTTTATAATTACTATTCTCAAAATACCGAGTTTCAATAGATCGAATAACAAAAAGTCCGACTTCATGATAATCGGATAAAACTAACAAATCGCATTTACGAATTTCGGTAAAATAAATATAGTGATTTTTAATAACAGACATTATAATTCTTAGGTATTATGAAATTCGGACTTTTGAAAATCGGAACATCGAAATTCGGAATAAAATATTTCAGAGTATTTGGGTGTTACCCATAATAACAGCAACAATGAACGAGTTATCCAAGTCGTGGTGATTATAACAGACTTGTAAATGAGGAGATGTTACGCAGTAGCAGTATATTAAAGTAGGGGGGATCACATTGCCGCTTTATGACTAAAGTATCAATATCCAGGCCGACATAAATTATTCAAGTCTCCTTCAAACGAGGCTGTTATTAAATCGATTTGATCGAAGGGTGCAATTCTACGAAGGAATATCATTCCTCGAAATGGAACTATAAATTCACTATGTGTTACTATACAAATTCGCGTAAATATGTTTTTAAGTTTTATATCGCGGTTATAATGATAACAACGTTTTCCAGGTTTCGAAATATACTGAAAAATGGTCTGGATTAAACACGTGAACCAGATGTTCTAGGCTTGAAAACTTAGAACAATCGTCTTCGAGGACAATTATAAGTAGCGTAATAACTAACCTATTGTTTGTATATCATGATAATTGTTTTCTAATCACTAGTTGTTAGACACAGGTGCGCTTTCGGAGACATATCATAACATTTTTATTTAGTAAATGTCTGCGAACGAGTTCTCACGATACAATATATTTAAAGTGTCTAGTAAACGCTTCCATCGTGATTGTCACTTCCTGACAAAGGAGATTATTTGAATAGGGTGCTGGTAAATTGTATGTAATAAAAAGATACACAATCGTTTTGTAGAATCTTGTATTTAACTGGGAGTAGTTTTAGCAGCTACGCCGAAATTAGAGTAAGAGGATTTTTTTATCGAAATAACTATCTTTTTTTTATGTAAGTTTACACGAAAGTTTTACCAAAAAGTTCATCATTCGTAACATTTCTACTCTGAATTCTAAATTTAAAAAGAAAGTTCTGTTATTGATTTAAAAGTTGGAATGACCAGTCTTCATTGTCCACCGGCCTTCTTTAAAAATAGAACTTGTCTTTGTAATTTTTATGCTAACAAAAAGAGTGGGCGGCGACCATACAGAAGGTCAAGCTTCGGTAACTTCTTGAGAATATACGGTAATGAGACCTAATTTAGCTTTATTATTTTATTTACATCAAATGATATCAGCCTGTATTCGCCAAAGTGTAAGCAGAGATGTACGGAGTGTAGGTGTAATATAGTACCCATGAAACAGGGGAAGAGCAAATTCATCAACCAGGCAGGATGGGCACAAAACCTGACTTACTTAGTCCTAGTCTAAAAAGGATCGTTAAGGTTCCCCTAGTCGACGGCACGAACTATTTTGTGCGCGGGGTTAAAATGCATGCTATCTCATCCGACAACACGTGCCAAAGAGATAGATGCTGTGATGAGCAAGTTTGTAGCGAAATGGATGATGATTTAGGACGAAAACGAGCGAAATTTTATAAACAGGCCTTTGGGAGTCTAGATATCATTAAAAAACGACTAAATGTATAATTTCAAAATAAAATTATTTGCATTGTTGAACTACTAATCTATCCCTGTATGGTGGCCATTTTTTAATTTTTCTTCTGCTTATGGTATTTATTTCCGCCCAAAGATGCGTTAAAATTAGTGTTGAAATATGGAACTTTCGACGCTCATAACTTTCAAATATATTTTTTTTACTTTTTTGTTTCCATACAGGGCTAGATAATGATGAGACAAATTGATATAATTTTTTATTCTGAACGTACATCGTCAAACAGTGAATTAATCGCCAGACTACGTTTGTATGGAAGAATGATCGACTAGTGTAACCTTAAAGGCTACAACTAATTTAAAAAACAAATAAGCCTTCGATATTCAAATTACCTGCGTCGGCTGCCGCACCCAAAGCCACTGTCCTCTGAACTGCGAGATGTCAGGCACGACACACAGCATAGATTCGGCGCAGCGGTACATGGTCTCTGCTTCCACATCGCCAAACCAGACTTGCAGGGATGGCGTGAAGTTGTCACCAGCTAGCTCCAGCATGGCCACGTCACCACCACCGTTGAGGTTCAGAGAGTGGACTAGCGGCACGGGTGTTACGGGAGACCTGTATGGAGAAAGGTGTTTGTTATGATCATGTAGTTTTGCTACCCTATATAGTTTAGTTGGGCTTGAGCTTGACCAAAACGTGAAAAAAGAAAGTAGGATGGGCGTGCCAAAGCTGTCTCGCAATACATAAAGGTGCCGATCTAATCCCGCAATCTCAAACAAGAAAATCCCGCTTCCTCGGTGGAAAATGGTTGAAGAAAACTGGTTTTGGTTTTTAGGAGTCTGAAGTAAGCGTAAATCATGCATTGGAAGAGGATAAAGTCCGAAAATAAGTTTTGAAAGCTCTGGATGATTATCTGAAATTTATCAAAAGCGCGAGACACGAACTGGATGTATGCTATACGAAGAATAACTATGCATATCCAATTTGATACGATATCTAATGAGCAGTGGTGGTGCAGTGGTAACGGATGCGGCTTAAAAGTTATAGGTCGTGGGGTCGTCTGGCAGGCGTCTTACTTTGTGTAAATTATTTCATCACCACTGCTCTCAAAACGGTCAAGGAAATCATCGAGGAAACAAAGGTACTAAGTCTTATAACCAAAATTCGGAGGCATGTGACATCTACCAACACGCACTGGGCCCGCGTTTGGATTACGGCCCATTCCCTCTCACAGAGAGGAGGCCTGCACGCACAACGGAGCAAATGGGAGTCTAAGTGCCGAAAAGGGGGTCCATCTATCCTATCTTACGATATATGATGAAAATGTATTTGAGGCCCCAAATTATTCCAGAATCCCGCAAAAATCTACATAGATTTCAGAGAGCACCGAATTACATCAAGAATCGGCACGAGGGAACAATTGACACCACATGATAACGCAATAAATACTTTTAGAGAGAATCGAATAAAAATAGGGTGCGACAAAATTGCAGGGGTGGCAAAAATATTTAGGGGTGACCTACACGATAGTTCCTTGTTTGAAACTTTAAAAGGATTGGGTAACACGATATATTAGTAGCCTCGGACTGCTAGTTACATATGGGTAGCTAGGCAGGCGGTAGCTACGTCACAGCAATCGCTTATCTTCGCTGACAGCTGGTACCGCTGTTCCCAGGGTATCAAACGTTACATGTTATGATGGGCGTGCGAATTTTCTTTATGTTTTCCTATAAATATTGCTACTGTTTTAATGTTGGCAATTTAGGAGTGTTTTGACAACATGAAAGTTATATCGGTATAGTTTATGTTCGTCGTGAAAGGTGGAACGGTGATTCTCATGGTGTCAAAAAAGAAATTCGCACGTTTATCATAATATCTGAATTACGATGATCGTGGGTTTTTTCCATGTTTTCCTTATTTTAGTGTTTAGATCGCGGATTAGCAAGCTTAGCGTGGGACGCTCAAAAGCTAGGTGTTCAAAAGGTGTCTGGGTATGCGGAAGCCGATTGTGCAGTAGTGGACTGCGATAGGCCGAGATATATATTAATCTCTAGATACATTGAATAAGTAAATTGCTCAAATTTACCGTGAGCGGAGTTGCGGCCAACGGTTTTCACGCGTTTTACGTTGAATGTTCGATTTTGTTTGTTATTGTTATTAGAAGAAGTGGCATGCCAAATAGATACAAATTACGAGCATAATTTTGTTGAATAGATATGTTTACAATAGCAACCCTGTCGTTCATTAATAAGCTATTAGTTATCACATTTATCACGGTTTCTACAGAAAGTAAATAATTTGTTTATGGGGTCAAAAGATTACTTGAGCTCCCTCTGCTTAAATTTATTTGGAAGATATACCTATTTATTATTGGGTGGTGTTCTTTTTCTAAGCTCTTGACGGGTTCAACTACATTCATGGGCTTGAGCAGCAGCAGACGGGGTTTTATTATTTTTAGAAAAAGAGGTTAATCAGGTTTTGCAGAAATATTGGACTATTGATTTGATTATGCTGAACAAATTTTCGACCTTTACTGGCGACTTTTAGAGCCAACTTCTATGTTTACAGTAGGCAACAATTATTATTGCATTTTACATAGCAGAATATTAGCTCAACAAAAATTGAGCTTGTATCCCACAATATCTAATATAGAATCAATACAATGCCGCTTTTCTCCTTTTATTACTTTTCAATAATACTCTAATAACAAGTGCGAGTCGGACTCGTGCACCTAGGGTTCCGTACCATTATCGCAAAAAACGGCAAAAATATCACGTTTATTGTATGGGTGCCCCACTTAAATATTAATTTTATTCTGTTTTTAGTATTTGTTGTTATAGCGGCAACAGAAATACATCAGCTGTGAAAATTTCAACTGTCTAGCTATCACGGTTCATGAGATAGTTTGGTGACAGACAGACAGATATACTGACAGTGGAGTCTTTGGGACCCTATTAGTCCCGTTTTTAGGGTTCCGTACCCAAACGGTAAAAACGGGACCCTATTACTAAGACTCCACGATCTGTCTGTCTGTTCGTCTGTCACCAGGCTGTATAATGAAACGTGATAGCTAGACAGTTGAAATTTTCACAGATGCTGTATTTCTGTTGCCGCTATAACAACAAGTACTAAAAAAATTATAAAATAAATATTTAAGTGGGCTCCCTCCAACAAACGTGTTTTTTAGACGTTTTTTGCGATAAAGGTACGGAACCCTTCGTGTGCGAGTTCAACTAGCACTTGGCCGTTTTTACTCTTTGGGTATGGAACCCTAAAAATCAAACATACCTGACAGGTCCCATTCCCTCATAAAACTGATATTCAGCCTTATCTGTGGAGATGATGGTCCAGCAAGCACCATCATTGATCATCTCCTTATTGGGCTCCTTAGGGCACGGGGTGGCTTGGAACTGGATTATTCGTTCTTGTGAGAGGCATAGATACATGCGTTCCGTATCCTTCATGTAGAACGCACACTTGTGGAGTTGAGATACGGGGTCATCTGCTTCTAATAGGGCCATTTGTTTGTCCACCTGTGGGAATAGAAGGTTTATTAAAAAAGTTTACTAGGCAATGAATACAAATAAAAAATATGTGGTTAGTGTAAAGGCAGTTTTTCAGGATTATCTCAAAAGTAATATAGGTGTTGTATTTATTTTTTGGGCAAACTACAATGTTTTGGGTCATGCTAGGCTTGTTTTTTAAGGAATTATATTTCTACAGGACAGAAGTTCATATTTAGCTTGATGTTCATTTAAATAGTATGAACACATGTATGAAGATACCCTATCTTTATTACAATATTGTGTTTTGCTCTGGGATGCATCTCTCATCTCTTATGCTTAGCGACTTTTGTATGAGATGTGAAAATGAATTTGGTACTCATTTTCATCTTCCCATTTTTGCTTTGATAGCAAAAGTTCTATAAAAAAATAAAGAAATTGCATAATAAAATAATAATTTTGTCTAAAAAAAGTTCAGGAATACCACCAACCACAATATTGTAGCAAAAAAGCAGTGTGTTGTTAGTGATATGATAACATAAACATACATAAATATCTAATGATAAGAATTTATGTGGTAACAAATACCTACTTGCGGTTTAGTGATGGTGTGAAACTGGTTCTAATCAAGTTCACATGTATGTGCTAACCATGTGGAAAATTGTAAAGAATTTACTTGGTCAGAGCCTGAGAATTATGCACGTAAGTCATGATGTTGGGTATAAAAGTCCTAAACGTCAAATGAGATCTTACCTTTCTTATAATTAGTCTCGGTAGTGCCATGCCCGTGACTGAACATACAAGCTTCACGGTAGACCCATAGTGAACATATCCATCTCTCACAGCAAACTCTTCTGATTCACTCTCATTGTCATCCAGTAGGTGTATAGTGAACGCTCCCCACTGCGTGGAGGACGCATGGAAGTTACCATTCTCTACATGGAGGTACCTCGTGGACACAGTTTGTGACCTCAACCTGTTAAACAGAGCTACCTTTGTTCCACTTGCAATACACAAGTCAGCATTCTTTAACGATTGCTTCTTTTTGGAGGGCTTTGATATCACTTTTATTCTCTTACTATTGAAAATACCAATGTCATGACCGTTACCATAGAACATCTTAACGGAGAGCATGAAATGCTTTCTCTTATCAGAGTCAGATATGTACAGGGTCTTGGCTGCGCAATACTGCTTGCCATTGTTGAGGTCCAGCTGCTGCATATCCTGGTCAGAGTTGCCGATACCTATAAAGGCACACAGCTGAGCTGCCTGCTCCGTCTCGCCCTCCCGCAGCATCCGCTCGCGCCGCAGTCGCCAGCCATCTCCAAACAGATAGATGCAGGGTGGCGGGCAGAAAAATCTTTTCTCGTTTCCATAAGATTTTTGTGCGACTTTCGCGTGCAAGATGACCACGACCATGTCGGACCGGTCGCGCAGGTAGCGCTCCATGGCCTCGCGCGTGAGGCGGCGCTCATCCGGGCGGTAGGCGCCGGCGCCGGGCCCGGCGGCGCCTGCGTAGCGCGGAAACAGCGCCGCGTGCTGCGCCGGCGGCGACGCGCCGCCCGCCAGCGGGCCCGCGCCCGCCCCGCCGAACTGGTGCGGCATGCTCGCCACGGCTGCCTTCACCTTGCTGCCGCCCGCATAGCGCGCACCCGACCTCGGGCCGCGCAGGATGATGCTCTCGTGTCCCTAGCTGGCGTCACTTCTCCGGTGGTTCATCGCCGGCAGTCCTGTGAGCGGCTCAAGCGTCCTCCCAGGTCCTTGATCGGAGGAAGAGCGTCCACTGGCTAGGTTCAGCCCAGATGCCTTCGCCCCGGGTCCGATTATCTCGCCGATCGATACACTTTTGTATTATTCACGCCCCTCGTCAGTTAATTACGCTGGGAACTAGCACACATTTCATTCGAGACACCTGTTCGACGACGGTATTTTCGGACGGGACGGGACGACTTTGCGTTGGATGCCACTCGCGACCGGGGGACGCTCGTCCTCGTCCTCGGCCCGGCAGGTTCTTATTTTATGATTTTATTTTATGAAAAGTTGACGAAACTTCTGTTTATTCGAGTATAAATACGACAACGCCAGATGCGCGAGCTGTCAAAGATTAACCATAGACACGGAGCCGTTTGCAGGCGTGTTGTCGTCTACACGCGCGCGAATCGACAGAATCGAGTCGAGTCGATGAGGGATCGGTCGACCCGCGACGCGCCGACTGACAGACGGCCGGTCATAGGATGTGGGGTTACGCATGGGGCGTGAGAAAATAAAGTGTGGGAAAGAGTGGGCGTTCGCGGCGTAGTAAAACATTTGATATGTTGTAGTGAACCGAACACATATTTACGAACGCAGTGCGCCAGTAGCAATCGTTTCGTTTTGTAGATGTGTGCGTTGCCACTGCGGGGTACATTGAGCTCACGGAGCGAAATAGTTGCGATGTGTGAGGAAGAGACCGACGATTGACCGGAGATCTCGTGGGAAACGACCTTTGTTATGTACACTGATATATACATTAGTATAAACAAAAAATCTATTCTGGAATTTAATCGCACGCGATGGGAGTCACTGGACTGTGGAGACTAATAGAGCCAGCCGGCAAGCCCGTGCCGGTCGAGACGCTGGAAAACAAAGTGCTCGCTGTCGGTAAGATGACGATTCAGTGTCCGGTGTTCATTATATTCTGATGATAAAGCGAGACTTACCAAACTAACACTTTGTTTCCATCTTTATTAGACATATCAATATGGTTGCATCAGATGGTGAAAGGTTACCAAGATGCAAAAGGGGCTCCTCTACCAAATGCACATCTCATGGGGCTGTTCCAACGTCTCTGCAAGCTGTTATACTTTAGAATTAAGCCAGTCTTTGTATTTGATGGTGCTTTTCCAGAGTTGAAAAAGGAAACTATTGTAAGTTTTGTTTATGTTTACTTTTCCAAACAAAAATAACCTCACTTCAATGTTATGACTCAAATATTTCAAAATATTTTAGGCTAAGAGACAAGACAGTAAAGCAAAGTACAATTCGGAATCAGAAAGGATTAAAAGAGAACTTATGCTCCTACTGAGTAAGAAAACAGCAGTCAGTAGTTTATTGGGTAAAGAAATATCACCAAAGAAAAGTGGCCATACATCTGGTGACACTGATGACCTGTTCAAACTACCCGAATTACCTCAGAAGGAAGAAGAAAGTGAATCAGAGTAAGTCCCACTAGAAAAGAACTATGCTTCCATAAAATTATTTCTGTCTTAACATGTTAGAACATGTCAAGCTGAATAGTCTTAACATGTTACAACATGCTGACTGAATGCCAGTGCATTTATTATTATGACATGACCAGTCTGCCTTTACAGGAATCAACTTTAACTTTACCACACTAAATCTTTACTAAATTAAATCTATATGAAATATTGTTTAATCTATCTATCTATATATATAAAAGAGAGTATTTATGTATGTTCCTTATAGACTCCGAAACAGCTGGACCGATTTAAAAAAATATTTCACTGTTGGGAAGCTACAATATCCCCAGTGACATAGGCTACTTTTTATCGCTGTATTCCCATGGAGACAGAAACTATGCGGGTGAAACCGCGATGCATCCGCTAGTGACATGTAAATTACCTAATTTGGTTTCAGATCTGAAGATGAATCAAACGCAAGTGGCTCCAGTATTGATGTGCATTCCATTGATATACAATCTGAAAGCTTTAAGAATTTGGGAGTTAAGGAAAAGTATGATGTTCTTATAGAATTAAAGGAAACAAGAAAACAAAATTCATGGGGAAGACTTAATGAGCTGCCTAAAAACAGTGACACCTTTTCTGACTTCCAAGTAATTCTTTCTACCAACTGTTGTAGTATTGCTAAGTTTCACTTTCAAACAGTGCTTATTAGAACAAGTTTGCATTATGGGAATTATCAAGCACACATAAACTTGTTTTCTCCTCAAAACTTAAAATATTGAATTGCTTTATTACAGATGCAAAGGCTACTGAAGAGAAGAAAGGTACAAGAATGTCTTGAAGAGACAGAAAAGGAAATGGGTGATACAGGAATGTCTTTAAATGATTTAGAATCCTTCCTAAATGAAGAAGGCATAGACACCAAAATGGAGACAATACCCACCCGGCGCATAGCTTCTAATGTCTCAACAAGATTTTTACTCATTAAAGATGTCAAACAAGCTTTGGCAGATGCAAAGAAGAGAAGTGAGTTGCAAAACAATCCAACTACTAGCAAAGTAGAAGAAATTACTGAAGAGGAAGACAAACCAATGACAAGTAAAATTGTAGAAGTTAAAGAAGAAGCACCAAAAAAGGTTGATGAATTAGAAGATGATTTACAAAAAGCAATTCAAATGTCACTAGAGTGTGTTGATGATTCCAGTGATACAAAGCAAAATACAAGTGTGGCATCCAAAACTGATGAGTCTTGGACATCATGCATGACAGACACAGATTATTCCAATACTGATTCAGAGGAAGATGATGGCTTTGAACCACCAGATATGACCTGTGCAAAATCTTATATTATGCAGTACAGTGATTTCACACACAGAGCAATTGATAAAATTATAACAGACAGAACAAAGATGAAAAAGAAACATAAAATACCAAAAGTGGATAAGATAATAGATGAAATTAATAAAGAGAAGTCAGTTATTGTTGATAATGTAGAACTATCATCTAGTGATGATGGTGATGATGATTGTATACAAGTTCAAGGCAAAGTATTATCTGATAGTAGTGAAGAAAATGATGGAGTAACTGTTGTTGATGAATCTAAGCAATCTGTCTCAGAAGATCTTGAAAAACAAGATATAGATTCAACTCAAGCTTCAGTAATATGTGTAGAAAATCCAGTGCATGATGTCATAGACCTTGATTCTAGCATGGAAGAAGTAGAGAATGTAACTGAAAATGTGTTACCACCAGTTGAACTAAAGCAAGACAATTACTCTAGCGATGAGTTTGAAGAAGTTTCAAACACTGCAACTAAAGAAGAAACTGATTCTAGTGAGAATGAGTTTGAAGAAGTACCTGAACAGGAAACTACACTTACCAAGCCTGTTGTAGAACTTACATTAAATATGGGTGATGCACCCGACGATGATATATTCGCAGATATTTTCGAAGAGAAAAAGGTTGTAACAGAAAGTAAAGCAATAAAAAATTTAAAGACTGATGAAGCAATAAATGATTTCAAGGAAGAAGTATCGTTCATAAAGGGTGCCTGTGATGATATAAGACCAGATAAAGCATTTAAAATACCAGAAATACCTCTACTTAAAACGAATAATCGAGTTATTGTACAGAATGTTAAAAAATCAGATGGAGAAAGTGTCCAGGATTTTGTATCTCCTCAGGAAACAGTTGATATAGCTCTAGTAGACAATGATGCCATAGATCAAGGAAGCCCAGAAGAAACTAACACAATTGAAGATTCAAATGAAATAATTTCTGATAAAATGGAAGTTGACGAATTGTCAGTAGCAGCAGAAATAGTAAAGGCTGACGACAAGCAAAATAAAAGTAATGATGAACAATCTCGCGACCTAGTTAAGGTTGCAGAACCATCTAAACCAGCCCTAACTACAGAACAACTAACTACCATGGTGGAAGAAATGCAAAATGAAGAGCAAGATTTAATGCAAGAAAAGGGTCGATTGGATCGTATAGGTCGTAACATCACAGAGCAAATGACAAAGGAAGCTCAAGAACTGCTTCAGATATTCGGTATCCCTTACATTGTTGCCCCTATGGAGGCTGAAGCTCAATGCGCGTTTCTCGAAAGTGTGAATTTAACTGATGGAACCATAACAGATGATAGTGATATCTGGCTCTTTGGCGGCAGGACCGTGTATAAGAATTTCTTCAATCAAAAGAAGCATGTTTTGCAGTTTTTAGCTGACAGAATCGAAAAGTCATTTAGTAAGTACTATATTATCAGTTGTAATTTAGGACTAGATAGGGATGATTCACGAATATTGTGCTGTTTTGTACGAAACATTACCTAACAATAAATACATTTTTCAGATTTGAATAGGGAACAGCTAGTCCTTCTGGCTTTGCTAGTTGGTAGTGATTATACAACTGGATTAAGTGGTGTAGGGCCTGTTACCGCATTGGAGATACTAGCATCATTCCCATTCAATAAAAGGCAGCTCCTTAGCGAAAGCACAAAGCAAGCTCAATATGCGCAGATAGTGAAGGGATTGCAAGAGTTCAAGCAGTGGGTCAGAGCAGGGAAGAGGACTGACAACACTAGTCTTAAGAAAAAACTGAAGAATGTTGCTCTTACTGAAGACTTTCCTAGTGTACGGGTAAGTCAAATGGATTTACGATGTTCTGTCCATTGCTTATATTATTATTTTATGAGTAGTATATAAATATTTCATTTCACAGGTGGTCCAAGCATACTTGGAACCAAATATTGAAAAAAGTGAAGATAAATTCACTTGGGGCGAGTTAGACGTCACAATATTGAGAGATTATACCAAAGCTAAGTTTGGCTGGTCCCAAAACAAGCTAGATGAAATTTTAAAACCAGTATTAAAACGAATGCAAGATCGCAAAAGTCAGAGATCTGTGCAAGACTTTTTCAAGAGAAAGGTGGAGTTCCAATCATTGGACGAACAAATGAGTAAAAGAGTTAAAGCAGCAGTGCAAAGAATGGGCCCTGAAGGACTCGTAGGAGAACCTGAGAAGACTGAAGAAGAAAATAATAAGTCTGCAGCTACTAAGAGAAAGGCCACGAAAAGTTCTAAAAGTACAAGCAAAGCTAGACCATCTGCTGCCAAACAGCGAAAGAATGATGAAGCAAGTGTACTTATAAATCAAGGTGTAAAAGTTGTATCACAAGTAAAAGATGGTAAATCAGAGTTGGAAATCAAAATACCGAAATCTGATCGCTTCCAAGAAATCATTCCACAAAAAGAGAAAACCAAAAAGAGTTTATTGGAAAACAAAATGAAAGCAATAGAGTTGTTCAGAAAAACTAAACTTGATCAGAAAAAGAAACATGTTAAAAGGAAAGCATTACAGCCAAAAGAAAAGGCGGAGCTTTCAGAAAGTGATAGCGATTAATTTATTTTTAATAATATAATAATACCAGCCCTTAACTGTCCCACTGCAGGGCAAATTCCTCTTCTCATGCAGAGAAGACACGAGCATTGATCACCATGCTTGCTCAATGCAGGTTGGTGATTTCAGACTTACATTAACTATTTAAGTCCAGGTTAACTCACGATGTTTTCCTTCAACTGTCTCTGTGATTGTGTTGTCTATTGTCTGCGATAAACTTAGTACATAATTATGAATTTGAAAAAGTCACATTGGTACCTTACCCGGCTTTGAATCCACAACCTCAAGCACGAGAGGCGATGTCTTAGCTACTGGGCCACCACGACACATTTTTAAGAACGTAAGTACAATAAAATTAAAGGCTTTTAAAATAGTTTTTTATTATTTACATTCAACTGTTTCAATTAACTAAGCACAGTTTTAAAATAATGATAAAATAAAGTTACAATAATTATTTTAAATTGCATAATATGCACACAATACATAGTACTTTTAAACAATAGTTTCTAAAACGATAATAATGTCATCGCATGGAAGTTGAGAAATTGGTCTTTCATGGTTTAATTTGCGGTACCGAGGCTTGGCGCTAATTTACATAAGATTCTACGGTAAAAAATTCTGTTTGAAGCCCGAGCCGAAAATGCTAAATTTGAAACACAGCAATTTGAAAAATTATTGTTATATTGAGATTGGAATAGATACCTAAGTTTATAATTAGGTATCTGTTCCAATCCAGGTCCACACGATAACACGGGAGAAAAAATAGATCAGAAGTATTCATTATCCCTAATAATTTTTATTAAAAAATGCTAAATCTCACTTATTTTAATTGCAAACGTATGATACAAGGTTAGAATATCATCGAATCACTTATTCGTAAATCACATTAGTTATTTTATTTAGTTTTCCTTGATATTGTATAGGGCACATTTAAGTACTATCATATTTGTTGAATCTTTTAATAAGAGACAATTTTCGACCACTAATTTTCTTGTGCAGGATAACAATTATAAGCAGCACAATAAATAAAACTTTTAAGCTTCGATTTCCATTCACAATGAGAACCTCCTCCTTTTTGGGAAGTCGGTTAAAAAAAACTTACAAAGCTAGCGACTAAAGGCGCATACACATTGAAGAAAGTTTTTTAATGTTCCTAGATGCGGTGAACAATAAACTTGCATTGTAGTGATACTAGAGATTTTCTGTCAATATGTATACGACCTGACGTTTAAATTAATATCTAAATAATAAACAAACGATTAAAAGACGCACAGGAGACTATCAATTTATTAGCGTTATAAACTTTTATACAATTAATCACATTGTGTACAGCAGTCTCAGTTGTCACTGCCACACTACTCAACATAGGACCGGCGGCGCACGTGGCTCATCTAACACTCATTGCAATGCTAAGTCATGTCTATGCTTTTGTTATTAAAAAACTGTTACAATAACTTAATTCGTCGACACTTATAGACCACCACGCCTTCCAAAAGACATTTAAATATAAACAAATGGACTAGGCGGCAGTTTAACGCAACAAATAAGCGTATTTTTCAGAAAAACAACGCTTTGGTGTAACAACTCGGCTTAATTTTTACCCGACTACAGTAGAGGAAAGGTTATGAATGTCACTGACTAATGTATGTATATCAGTAAGTTTGTCACCATTTATACAACATAAAGTTCTTGATCCAGAGGTTGTCGAGGATATATGCCGTCACTGGAAGTCTGATTACACTACACTGTACTTATAAATCTAGATAATTTAGGTGGGCGCTAATTTCAATCTCATGATGGCGACGATGGTAGACGGCCCAGGTCGAAACCCAAATTGCTTAGGGGGCTTTAGTTCCCTAAGCAGAAAGAACGAGAGCAAAAAAGATATCCGCTAATTTGGTTCTAGTAGCGCCATCTACTGGAATATTTTCTTCATATTTTTTACGTAGTCGAGTTTCAGTTTTTTATATTATTTTTACATAACAATAGCGCGCCCGACGTCGACGGAGTCGTCCATACCGCTGTACCAACACTCGATACTTATCCTAACACCGCGTTTAGTCTACTTTGACGACACTGTAGATCTTTCTAACAAACCAGAAGCAGGCCATGAATCCAATGGTTCCTGTGAGAAGGAAGAACAAGAAGACCATGATGAACGTGTATCCGAAGTAGAGGAAGGTGGAGGCGGCGTCTTCGATGTTAAGTTTGGTGACGAAGTAGTGGCAGCAGTAGATGAAGAGGTAGGCGGCGGTGGAGCCCGAGCTCAGGAAGCCGCGCCACCACCAGTGGTAGTCCTCCGCGCACAGGTGGAAGTAGCACAGCAGGATCGTGGTCTCCGAGCACGTGATCACCAGGATCACGAACACGAGGAACAGGAAACCGAACATGTAGTACATCTGGAATTAATTAACATATTCTCTTCAGTTTTGGTCTAACGTTTCTATTAAAAAATTAATGGGAAGTTAGCACATACACAAGTACTTCTATCATACATTAAAACTGTAGTAGCTGATTATATTAATTGTCATCTAAACAACCCAATTATCAAGTTAGCTGTCAAAATTCAGTGAATAACATAAAATAACACGGTTTGAAGCTGAAAGATCCATTATTTGAACATATAGTTTAGTAGTCAAATTGGATTGCTTCCAATGGAGAATAACTTTCCCACATACCTTCAAAAAGACAAAAATAAACAACATACCTGACTGGACCAAAGCGAGTTGAGAATAAAGAAGAGTTGAATGAAGATGCATCCGAAGGGCAGGACGCCTCCCATCACGATACCGGGCACAGGCTGCGTGTACAATGACTGCTCGGGAATTTGCCGGGGGATCTGGTTCGTGCGCACTGGATGGTCTAGGATCTGGAAAATATAGAAATAAGATAAGTCAAGAAGAAAAACAACACAATCGAATAAGTTCACTGATTTATAAGTTAAGCCTATAATGTTGCCACTGCTCAGACTCAAGGCTCTTTATATGAGAGGAACCGATCGGTAATCTACCAAGCAGGTTCAGTAGGTTGGTAGAAATCACATTCCGGTTTCCTTATATTCTTTTACAAAGTGCTTGCGCATTTGCCGAATGCGAGAAGCACAGGACCGGCCTCATTGAAGTTTGGGATACGCTTGGTCATCAGCTTATCTTAAACGACCGTTTGGCCGACATTACGGCTTAAATGATGAGTACGGTCCTGTCCTGTCACGGCTGTGGAGTTTGGCAGATAATTTAATTTGATACTCCTATTTCCGACAACAGCCATCTTTGATTTACAGTGTATGTGTGTGTCATAAAATTTACTTTTCTATCAACTCACCCTCTTTCTAAATCCGAAGTAAGCGCCGATAAACGTGAGAGGTACAGACACTCCGAACCAGAGAGCCAGCAGAGCCACCAGGGTCGAGAACGGAACCGACGCAGAGGAGCCCTTGCCCCACAGCACCAGGTTCATCACGAAGAACAGCCCGAATACCACACTGGAATAGAAAATAGTAACTTAGAATATCAACTAAATTACAGTCTTTGATATTGTATTATTATTTTGAGTCGACAAATACTTTAAAAAGTGTATTCTGCATCAAATGTTTAGAGATAAGACGAATATCCGGTCCAATTACTATTCGGCCGGATACCGGATAGTAGTTTAATATCAGGCAGATTCATTTATTTTAAAATAGTTAATTGTCATTTAATGTTGTCAACTCACTGATAGTGTCCGACTTAAGGTCGATTTCTGGCCGAAGCAGAACTTAAGTAACGTCACTTGTCGCCGCAGGTCACACAACACCCAAAACGTTGTTACTCACCCAGGGCACACCATAGACGTGAGCAGTATATTGCTCTTCCACCGGCGTCCCCCGAAGCTCTTGTAGATCCTGGCGCTGACGTACCCGGCGGCCGCTCCCAGCAGCACCCACGCCACCAGCGCACACGTCATCAGCGCGCCGCGGTTGGCCGGCGACAGGAAGCCCAGGCAAGCGAAGGCTAGAGTCACCAGGGTCATACCGAAGACCTGGAACGTAACGTAAGTATAATGGTAAAATATGTGGCCGTAAGACGTGTTAGTAATTTAACAATCATCATCATCCACATTCCGACTAGGCCTCTTTTTACCTGACTGCCGAAGGAGGGTAATGTGTTTACCAGTCTATGTATATATGTATGTAAGTATGTATGTATGTTTGTTCCTATGTGGCGTTCCAGAGACCAAACGCGTGGGCCGATTTTGATGGTTCTTACGTCAATCGATTCGTTTTAACCCCGCGAGTGTCACTGGCTACATGAAAATTGGAAAATAGGAAAATAGCGGTTCTTGGGCGCCATATTGTGGGGACCCAAATTTTTTTTTCTTCCTATACTACCGTGTGGGGTATCAAAATAAAGGATTTTAAGAGAGAAATATATAACACTTATATGTTTAAATGTACCTAATTCGAAAAAATAAATAACTAAAAAGGTATAAATAAAAAAAGTTAATTAAAAAAATCAAAAAAACCCGACTGCTTGAAAACCGAACTAAAAAGACGTAAACAAGGAGAAAATCATTCTGTGCAGTCGGAGGATACATCTTCGCGAGCTGGCTGACCAAAACCAGACGTATCCTCCGACTGCACTTCGGTTTTCAAGCATTCGGGTTTTTTGATTTTTTTCTTGTGCCAATTCCCATGCTCCTGTGCCAACCTCATCCAGGTTCCGCTCGCGATGACAACAATGTCTTATGCCTTCGCCACGCCACATCATAGAATTTTACACTAGTCGCAATAAATGTCGAAATACAATGGAAGTGGTTTGGACTAAAGCTAGAGCTCATTATTTCATGAAACCGAACGTTACGTATTCGGCTTTGAAACGGCTATAGAACGTTATCTCTGTTACTCATCCTGTGTGACAGGCTCTTTTTTAAACTTTGGTCTGTAAATATGGCTTCTCTACTGAAATAGGATATTAAAAGCAGTCGAACTGGTTCTGCTGTTCTTACCTGAGATCCGGATCCAAGGAATACAGCAAGCAGCATTCCGCGGCGCGGAGGGCGGAACACGTCACCGTGAACCAACTTCCAACCGAACTCTTCCTGCAATATAACATGCTACTTAGTAGGATATACTTATTTATGCACAAATGAATGATCAGAATGGAACCAAAACGAGGATTGACGGTTTTCCTTATTGTGTTTACAAGAAGGCTCAAAATCGAATGTAGAAGACGATGCAGAATCTAGAAAAATGCCTTTTTATGCCATATTGAGCTGTAAAGAATGTATAGAAAAAGTTGACCAATGCATTGGAAATGTTTTCTTTCATTGGTAAGTAAATTTGTTCTTAAATTGTTTTCATACAGATGGAGGGACTTGCCTTATCTAGTTAGATTTAAGTCTGTGGGTGTAACTGCAAACTTTTCTAGCTGAAAAGGGATCAAATATTTAAGTAATTCGGACTGACGGACTGAAAATATTTTATAGTCGGTCAGTTAGAAATCCAAAAAATATTGGGCACGTATTTTTTCTTTTGTCACGTTAACAAAAAATTATGACGATATAGTGCGTTAAAATATCGCATGACGTCATGCCTTGGTACACTTTTTACATAGAAGTGATGTCACAAGCCCCCACTCCCGAAGTTTCATGCGCTTAATCTTGGTGAATTTTTATTCATTTGAATAAGCAAAAAATACGTGTACCAATATATTTTGATAATTTAATCGACGGACTAAATAGAATTTGCTGTTTCGTACCCCGTCATCATCCCTATTGAAGCTGAGTAAAATTCGTGGGAGTTTCTTACCTGAGCATCTTCTCCACACTCCATCTGGTTGTATCTGGCGATATCTTTGTACAAAGTCCTCAGCAGGATCATAGCAACCATTCCACTGAGGAACAGGACAATCACCAAAGAGTTTAGAATTGAGAACCATTGTATGTTGGTCTGTGGCATAGACTCCAGAATGTAGTCCCATCGAGAGGACCACTTGATTGTGTTATTTTTTCTAAAGGTGACACTGTATGAATATGTGACATTGAAGGTCTTGCCCGATTCGAGTTCGGTCGGTATTTGTAGTTCTTCCGCGCGGGCAGTGTTACTGCACTTAGGATTTTTCGGGTCGGTATGACGAATGCTGGCTGGTTTGATCTGGAAATGAAAAACAAAAATCGTTTATCCTAATATTAAAAACGCATGATCGAATCAGAAATCTAGAGATCCGCAAGAGAACCAGGGTTACCGACATAGCCCGAAGAATTGCCAAACTTAAGTGGCAGTGGGCAGGGCACATTGCTCGCAGAACGAATGGCCGATGGGGCAGAAAGGTTCTAGAGTGGCGACCGCCAACCGGAAGACGTTGCGTTGGAAGGCCTCCCATCAGGTGGACCGATGACCTAGTGAAGGTTGCGGGGATCCGCTGGTTACGAGACGCACGGGACCGGTCAATGTGGCGTCGCTTGGGGAGGCCTATGTCCAGCAGTGGACGTCTTTCGGCTAATATGATGATGATGATGATATTAAAAATGTTTTTACATTTTCCTTTGAAAAATGTTATTTAAAAGAAGAACTATATGCAATTTCTATTCTAGCAACAAAATTATCATGGTCAAGTTACACAATTAAAGTAGTAACACTAATTAAGGTGTTAACACATTACCTTAGCAGATATAATCCGGCCGCCGTTTTCACCGAAGGCCACTCCCCATTCCTCTTCACCGCCACTGTGATACGTGATCTCTATATCCACGTGGTTGAAAAGGTAGTAAGCGCCGATGCGACTCGAGTGCCCATTCACTATCGGTGTGCATGTGTCCTAGAAAAATGTAATAAAATAAACAATTTATTAATTGTTTTCTGAGTGCATTAGGATATAACAGTTTTGCTAGAAAGTTTAAAGTCGTAAAATTTTATTGCGCAACTAAAGTTGTACCTAGTTGTTTATGCGTACCTACATGAATACTTGAGTGTAGGGAAACTAAAAGCAATCGTTTTATCGCATGGATTGTAATATAAATGTAGACATAACAAAAGATTTGTTTTATAGTATCTTTTGCACCTTTTTACAGTTTCATTGCACCAATACAAATTTAAACAATCGAGTGGAATGCCTCTGACATTTAAAACCGCGCCATCTATTGACATCAATTTTAAATGAGCCGTTCAAATATATCTTTGAAATGTGAATTAAGAGTCCAATATTCCATAATTTTGTGCTTAGGAGAGTTGATTAAACAAGAACATTTTTACACACAATTCAATAACAACTCGGTGCATGTCGCGCCATCTAGTGAGATTTATTTGAACCATATTTTCTTACCGCTGAAACCCCGTGGTTCTGATAATAATAAATTAATAATACTTAACCGAACATAATCAGTAGTTCATATAAGATAAAAGCCTGTATGGAAACCAAATTATTATTAGTGACGCGGCGGATATTCCTTATATCCTATTTCCTCATTCACGGATACGGATACTAACTTTTTAGAGTAGATTATTTTACCATGTCGTGTCATTTTTAATTCTCTCTTGATTTGTATGAATAAGATTGATTATAGACTTATAACTTAGGTCTTTATCACAGTTTCATTTGTCCTAAGGGAATAGTGTATTTATCCCGAATAAAAAGTACCAAGTCAGATA
Organism: Anorthoa munda; assembly: GCA_945859665.1. NCBI lineage: Eukaryota > Metazoa > Arthropoda > Insecta > Lepidoptera > Noctuidae > Anorthoa > Anorthoa munda. The sequence goes on along the minus strand of OX243897.1, from coordinate 40,012,428 downwards.
CTCAGCAATAATGTTCGGTTCGGCTTCCAGAGATTGTCTTTCACAAACAACCACCTTAACTGCCAGGTGACCGACAAACAATACATTTTCTATTGTGTCACATTGTCTGGCAGTGAAGGTGCCTTTATAATATTAGTTAAGTCTACTGCAACTGAATAAATATATACGTGTTCAGTGATAGCTGTATGTGTTACGTCTGCATTATGTATCTTCTATTATATTCAATATTTTTATAAGTATGGCAAGCACCGATGTCGACTATTCTGCAAATGTTTGAAGTAAATTGCAAAACAAGTGTTTTCCAACGATCTTTTTTACATTTCATAGCTCAATCGAGGCATGTGATGGGTCGCGATTAATTCACTTCGCATGCTTGAACTTAAGGCCCTTACTCCGCTTTAGTGCCGTAATACGGTTAGTTTCTAAAGCATATTCCTTAGTACAATGGGCTTCATCAGAAAGCTTAAAGTCACCCAAAGGGCAATGGAGAGGGCTATGCTCGGCGTTTCCTTGCGTGATCGCATCGGAAATGGGGACATAGCCCGAAGAATTGCGAAATTTATGTGGCAGTGGGCAGGGCACCACTGCTCGCAGATCAGATGGCCGATGGGGCTGAAAAGTTGTGGAATAGCGACCACGAACCGGAAGACGATGCGTTGGAAAGCCTCCCACTAGGTGGACCGATGACCTGGTTAAGGTTGCGGGAGTCCACGAGATGAGAGACGCACGCGATCGGTCAATGTGGCGACGCCTGGGAGAGGCCTATGTCCAGCAGTGGACGTCTTTCGGCTGAAATGATGATGATGACTACTTAGTAACGGCTAGGTTAAAAGGTTTGAAAAAAAAATATTGATCCATGTACATTATTTGTGAAACATGGTTTTTTCATATGACTAATACTTTTGCTTTAAAAAAATAATTAACCACACGATATATTTTCGCTTCTTTTGCATACTCGAACTACAAAACGACTTGGATATTAAAAAATATGTTTACTCAGAAAAATTATGGCTAGAGTTTCTTCTTAACCTACATAGGATATGAAAATATTTTGCAACCAAAACTGTCCAAAAGGATATCCAATATTGATATTCAGTCACCGAGCGGGCGCACGGCCTGTACCGCGTCAACATTGAGGAATAAAAGCCTTAACCCACAGATATCGCGCTCCATATGCACGCATGGTCGCTCTCACTCACCCGTCATATCTGTACGCAGCTTTATAGGCTGTGTGAACGCGTAAAGACACATTTACATGTATCACTTCATATTTCCATCTTGAAGGAATCGAGCACAGTGATCAGTGTCGTAACTCTAAGCAATGTACATTGCTTTTATTTTTTTTTCATCATCAAAATATAGGTAGGTACCTATTTATATCTAAGATGAATGACGAAATAATATTTACCGCCCATTAGTTCATTGGTCTATGATTAATTCAGTGAAGACGCAGTAAATAATAAGAATAATGAGTTAATCATTTCTAACCACAGCTAAGATGTGGTAAAAAAATAATAAACTAATTATTCTGAATGAAAAATCGCAAACAAGGATGATCATCCTGGACGATTCACCATGGATGAACGTCAGAAGTATGCGTACACCCTTGTTTACTATATCTATGCGTACACCATAGATTGAGTGCGCTGTGACATGGGAAGTCTGGTTGGCTGAACATATAGAGCACGGAACCATCGTGCTGGCAGTATCTGGAGATGGCAGTACTAATGAAATTTGAGATGCGGAAAGTGCGCTTAGTGCACAGCTTCTGTCAAGGCCGAAAGTTTCTATAAGTCATTCGTGTCATAGTGCGTGTAAAAGGCGATAGTCTTGGCATGCATGGAAACTTAGGTGTAGACAATGACGTCTTTAGAAGGCGCCACCGAGTCGTCTCCGTACTATGTGGGTGAGAAAGCTTAGGCCCAGTTTCTTGATCCGGAGTCAACTTAACCACAGATGATATAATACTAGCATACAGATGCCTCATCCCATACAAAGAAACCGTGCCGACGTAACTAGCGTTATTCATCTGATTAATCTTGTTATTTTTGTAAGTACATCAATCGTTTCACGGCAATAGATGGTGTTAGCAGCGACTTGCAAGTAAAAGGGTTTACTAGGTTCGTGAATATTTTTTTCTTTAAATACAGTAACGGTTCGTTTTATAGTATTTTTTCGCACGTTTTTACAGTATTTTTGCACCAAAATGTGTTACAATGAAAATTTTAACAATCGAGTGGAATGTCTCAGAAATTTACAGGTCCCGTCACGTAAAAAGAACACTGATAATGTTTACTTGAGCATTATTTTTTATTTCTATCTTATTATTATAAATATCTTATCATCATAAATCATTATCTACTGCTCCTTTCTTCACAAAACAATAAATCATTATCCTTTCCTTCATTTTTAAACGAATGAAACGTGATCTCAGCGCGGGAAGCATGGGTCAACTGACGAACCAATAGCGTGCGCGCACAGACAGAAATACTGGCGGAGCATTCCCCCGTCGCGCCCCCTTCGTACCACCAATTTGATCGATAAATAGCTCAGTGTGCTGATTCAAGGCCAGCTTTTTTATAAACGTGACGGGACCTGTAATAGGGGCGAGCTTGTTGCCATCAAGCGGGCACAAGTCCTGAAGACTCTGGGCTCTGGTCTGGGCGTAGCATTAAGGATATAATATACTAGCTGTCCCACGCGGCTTCACTCCCGTCAACTGGCTACCTACCGACCACATACATGATTGTTGCGTAACTTAAACCGTTTACGCAGCGCACGTAACGGAAGCCCTCAAAAAGGCCCGTTTTTGCAACATTTTTCATTTATGCTCCGCTCCTATTGGTCGTAGCGTAATGTTATATAGCCTATAACCTTTCTCGATAAATGGACTACCCAACACAAAAATATTTTTTCAATTCCAACCAGTAGTTCCTGAGATTAGCGCGTTCAAACAAACAAACAGACTCTTCAGCTTTATAATATTAGTATAGATTCTGTCTACACACCTCTTTAGGTGTTACTCATTAAGATATTATCAAATGTATTTAATTTAGAAATTATCTGTATTGATTAAGTTTAGTAGTACCAACGCATTACAAAATAACTTTAAGGAAATTATGTTATCAAGAACATTTTCCTCAGAATTCGTCGATGAACATTGTGTTTAAAACAAACTTAGGATTATGATGTTATGGCGATAAAAACCAAAATGCTTCTAATAATGGTACTAATTGACAAATAATGTTACTGATAAAAATCATCTTTGTCCATTTACCAAATCGCGGTTTAACGTATATTTAATACAACACAATCCAGCACCCTAATTGCATAACTTCATATAAACCGGCCAAGTGCGAGTTGAGCTCGCGCACGAAAGGTTCCGTACCATTATAGCAAAACACGGCAAAAAAATCACGTTTGTTGTATGGGAGCCCCACATAAATATTTATTTTATTCTGTTTTTAGTATTTGTTGTTATAGCGGCAATAGAAATACATCATCTATGAACACTAAACTGTTTAGCTATCACGGTTCATGAGATACAGCCTTGTGACAGACAGACAGACGGACCGCGGAGTCTTAGTAATAGGGTCCCGTTTTTACCCTTTGGGTACGGAACCCTAAAAAATCAAAGGAAAGGGGGGACGCCTTTGTGGGACAATTCAGGCTAACAAAACAAAATCCTAAGTCTGTATTCACAGAGTAGGATGACACATTGTTCTACAACCATATTGCGCCGATGATTCAAGAATCATTTATTAAATTTGCATAAAATCCTGGTGTAACAATTATGCAATAGCGACTATTCGCTACATTTACATGCAACGAGCGCGGTCGCAACCACGTGGTCTAAACATGTTACTAAAAATATACCTGCAAAGCATGGTTTGAAGCTAGAATGCTAAGTTGTTTACATAGCAAATACTAATAAAGAAAACGTTTAGAAAAGGCGCGTTTTTAGGGTTCCGTACCCAAAGGGTAAAAACGGGACCATATTACTAAGACACCACGGTCCGTCTGTCTGTCACCAGGCTGTATCTAATGAACCGTGCTAGCTAGACAGTTGCAATTTTCACAGATGATGTATTTCGGTTGCCGCTATAACAACAAATACTAAAAACAGAAAAACCGGCCAAGTGCGAGTCGGACTCGCACACGAAGGGTTCCGTACCATTATCGCAAAACACTGCATCAAAATCACGTTTGTTGTATGAGAGCCCCCCTTAAATATTTATTTTATACTGTTTTTAGTATTTGTTGTTATAGCGGCAACAGAAATACATCATCTGTGAAAATTTCAACTGTCTAGCTATTACGGTTCATGAGATACAGCCTGGAGACAGACGGACAGACAGACAGACAGACAGAGAGACGGATCGCGAAGTCTTAGTAATAGGGTCCCGTTTTTACCCTTTGGGTACGGAACCCTAAAAACCAAAAATTAATTGGGGCTACCATACAACAAACGTGATTTATTTGCAGTTTTTTGCATAATGGTACGGAACCCTTCGTGCCAGAGTTCGACTCGCACTTGGCCGGTTTTAAATCAGCGCAGATCTAGCCAACCAAAGCGATGATAGAATCGTGCGCAGATATAGCTATCCCGTTGATGGTAGTTTGGTACGTCAACCACTGCCAAAATAATATTTTTATTTTAAGAATGTACATATTCTGAAAATAAAGCCTAATTCGCGCAAAATGGTAAATAGTTTTTTTGTGCCAGTAAAGATGTAATTGCCTATAAAAGCATATTGCCATCGCAATATGCTTTTATAGGCAATTACATGGTACTTATAACATTAATAAATTAGTGTTTTATAAGTAACTATTAACATGTTGGACTTTGAAGTATCAATCTAAAAATTTACAAAGAATATTGACCCCTATCTCCACAACGTAATGCACACATTTCGATAAAAAGACGATCGGTCGAATATGCGCGAATGCGTTCGACTCTGCATCAATGTGTCCTACTAATAAGCACATTTAAAATACAATACATAATTGTCAATACATAATTATAAATGTAAAGTAGCTCTCTGTTTGTAAACCAAACAATTGGACATTCTCCAAAATCTTATATCCATAACAACCACAATGTAAACACATTTCTTTGAAATAATTGTACTTATCTAATTCTTTACCAACCTTATAAAAGTTAAATCAATAAACGTATACATAGTTACCTACATAGTTTAGGGCCTAATGTGTCATTTATATACTCTGGTAATCTATGAGGCAGGATGTCCTAGTGCAAACATCAGTCTCCCACAAAGATTTATCAGATAATGTTGCAATTTTATATAATAGTTTATAATTATAAGACATGTTTGTGAAAGAGAAAATAAATATAAATTATGTGTTAAATAAGGTATTTAGTTTTAAAGGGAAGATTGAGGTTCGAGTTTGCCTGGTAACAAACAAACTGGTCCACACTAGTACATAAAAATTTAATGAAATTTTTTAAAAACAATCAATCTATCAAAATACGTAATTATGACACAATATCTAGCTAAAAAACCCAGGTACAAAGAGTAAATGCGGATAACTTTTGAATGGCTGAACCGATTTTAATCAAACATATCTAAGAACACTCTTGACAAAGTCACTTTTCAAACAAAAAAATCTAAATCAAAATCGGTTTATCCTTTTAGGAGCTATGATGCCACAGACAATGCTCATCAACACATGTCAAACTTATAACACCCCTCTTTTTCTATCAGGGGTTAAAAATATAATAATTGTGTGGAAAAGTAAGTCTTAAACTTGCGGTGGGACGATATTGACAGTTTAATAGTAGTAGAGAATGTTATGTGTCTATGTAAAAATTTTTAACTGCCTGTTCAGTCTTCATTCTAAGGTTCAATACCCATATTGTAAACCACATTTTGAATTAGGTCATAATAATTACTTTTGTAACCTTAATTGTAATGGTGATTATAAAATTCTTACCATGCCAAGCTGAAATTTCAAATCAACTCTATAATAATAGGCAAAACTTATATTACTAATTGGTACTAAGATTAAGGATTATCATTTTAAAATTGACTTTGAATTAAGATCTTATTTGTTGTAGAAAGTTGACACAGCTGACAGTATGTCAAATAAGGTCAATAAAAACAGACTGTTTAACTTTTTCATGTGTAACCTTTACTTACAGTGTTGCAATGGCATATGCCTCGGCCAGGGTGGTACTGTGGGTGAACAGAAAATGACAAAACTTGTCAGTTTAATTTTCAGCCACCAGGGCTGATAAGATAAAACTTGTTGCACACAAAGGTATGACAAGATCAACAGTAATAATAATTAAACTATTTGAAGTATGTGGTATTGGATAACAATGACATTTTATAAGTGTTTTATTCTGGTCTTGATTGTCATTTGTTATTCCAATTTACCAATGCCAACAGACTTTGTTTATCGCACAGTGCAGCAACACTCTTTTCTAGGAAAAAAAGCATTGTATAGTTTGGTAAATGAGTTCAATACATTCCACAGTTGTTAAAATGGGAATAAGTACCACAAATACCCCAAATGCCTTATCAAAAACCATAAATATTTAACTAGTTTTCCTTTACAGAACAAAGTATAATATATATACCTACTGTATGTCATTAAAAAGTGGTGATAAGAGCATTTAATCCACACTATGTATATAAGTAGATCCTTACAATTAGAATTGGTATTTTAATATGTATCATGGGTAGGCAGAGCAGTACAATACATACTGAGTGGTTTTGAGGTAATCAGTCAATAACTTTTACTTTCCATGCTGTTATATTGATCTAACTAATTGACCACTTAAATTCTTTACTCATACGTGACTAATTGAATTATCTTATAATATTAAATAAATATAGAAAGTTAGAAACTCAGCTAATGCAATATAATTGATATCCAACTGTAGAGCAACAGATTTTCATCTCTGATGGTGCTAGTTTATGTTTAAAAAAATGATAATTGAACTTACCATATCCTTGCGCACTTGGCAACCCATGGGGAATCCAGTGCTGCAGTAAGTCTTTCCTCCCTCATTAACCAAGTAGCACCAAGTCACAGGCATGTTGTCCAAGATCCAATGGTGCTGGTAAGAGAGCGCCATGCCCATCTTCAGGAGATTCAACCGTTTGATAGAATCTGTGTCCGAGCCCCTGTATGTCTTCGTACAGACAGCTTTACATTCCACATTTTTGAGGAACTCGAGTTTGTAGGGACTCGGTCGTATTCGTTCACCGAAAACAACTTGGCCAAGATTCTCCACTGGCGACTGACTTTCATCCGTTGTACAAAAGTCAAAGTGGTGATATTCAAATGGAATCACTGATTCTTCTGTGTTCAGTCTATTTACATACAGGGGAATTTCCGTCTGGAAAAAAACAAAAGATCATTTTAACGAATAGTTAATTGCTTTTTGGATGTTCTTACTTGAAAACGTTATCGTGTTTTAAAGCCTTTTCGTTGTGCAATTGCTATATCATTAGCGGAAATACTTCACAGTGCTGTTACCATGCAAACTATGATAACATTTATATCCTATTTACAAGCAAATAATTGAAATAGGTCGTAAGAATGTAAACCTTGTGTTTCTACGAAATTGCATGAAGTGTCGGCACACGATAATAATGATTACAAACAGTAGTCCTTCAAGAAGTAATAATTGCTTACCTTGCATGATTTGCTAGTGTCATCACTGGCTATACAATAGTTTACAGGAGCTAAACCCGGCAAATAAAACGCACGAATAGGCGTCAAAAGCAGCAATGCGCAAACCACATACAACGACATGACGTGATGTTATTACACGACTTCCGTTGCTTAAAAACTATGCAAATACAGTAATTTATTATAATTGTGAAGTTAAAAACTACATAATCATATTTATTATGAATACTTTCTTAATTATGGGACGTCTATAAAAATATTCTTATTAGATTTCGTTGAATAATTCCCTGCCTGCGCACTCTGGGAAACGTCACCACTGCCAATGTTGTTGTGCTACAAAATTAAATAAAGAACGCAGTGTTGTCAAAGTAGGATTAACATCGATGAGATTCTCGCTATTGCAATGAATAATATATTTCTATTATATTACAAATGGTTTTGTAATTTAATTTAATTAAAAAAGAACATGTAGACTTTAGGTCGTATCGAGACGAAATCAATTAAATAACGCTTTCTGATACTATAACCGACTTTCTTCTTGTAAATCCATTTTTTATATTTATTTTGGGGGCCATGAGGGCCCATAGACAAAAACATCTCGAATGTTACAATTTTATTCATTACTTTGAGGGGTCAGCAGACAACCAAGCCAATCATCATCAACTGTCTGATTTACAGTTTACATTGATCTACTATCAACAACACTTTTATGGTAGTTTAATTATTAATTCTGCTTCTTAGTTACATAGCTTTCAAAATGCAACTATAAAATAAAAAGAAATAAAATTCGTATAATTACCTTATACAGTTACATGTTAGATGGTTGTATGTATTAGCTTCGTATACATTAATTGAACTAACAATGACGTTGACAGATTAGCAACGGGTCCCAAACTAGGCACAGCCTGTATCTTGGTGACCCAGATATAACGTGTCCTGCTAGCGCAGCAAAGCAATTTATACCTAACAATGACTGCCTAACACTCGCAGCAAAAACCAACTTTGCTATCTTGTTGCACAAATAATTATTTCGAGGATTTTGGATGTAACACAAAGCAACGAAATTGGCCTGTAGTTGGGTGTTCTTGGAACCACTTTTGAAAATACGCGTGATAACAGCAGTTTTCCAGCAATTAGGGACGGTACCAGTTTCCATGCTCAAATTGCATATGTATTTTAAGGGTTCGAGAATAAACTTTTGTGTGTTTCAGAAGCAGAGGCTGGAAACCATCTAGGCCTGGAGCACTGTCATCTTTAAGGTCGTCGATGATATTTTTAATTTCTTGTGCGGCTGTAGGGTTAAGAAATAGTGAGATTTTAGGTGGGCTTTTACCTTGAACACTGAGACACTGTTTGTTTTCTTTCCTCAGCTGCTTATTTAGGATGTCCGTTGCAAGTTTCTGACCCACCGAAACAAAGTACTCGTTACACGCGTTAATAGAAGTTTTGCAGTTTTCTTTATATTTAGTTCTGGTTATCGTTGCATCGTTTAGGTACTTGGCATATTTATTTTGTAGTCCGCCAGAGCTTTTTGGGTTCTTTGCTGTTGGTTTCCAGTTTATTCCTATCGTCGGCTTTGCGCTGGCGCATAATGTTGTTGCAATAGTTTCTGTACCGTAAGTAGACAATTTTTAAGACATAATTTTTCGGCTGCTGGCTTTTCTTAGCGTGAAGAGAGTCTCGATGATGGATACATCTCAGAAGACCAGGCGTAATCCATGGTTTCAGGTTAAATTTTGAACGATTTATTTTAATTTTAGAGGTGTGTTTGGTTACGATATCAATCAGTATCTTGTTAAAAAGTAGAACTGCATCTTCAATATCTTTTTGTGGAAGTAACGTCCACCCAGCCGACCCGGCTCACTTCTTCAACCAACTTGGAGTAGTCTGTAACGAGTTTGAATCGGTTTTTCATTTGAACTTTCGGTTTAGAGTAATTGACTCCGAGCAACACAAAGTGACAGATCGTTACTGAAGAATCACTGACGACCCCCTGTGCGGTAGCATCCTTGAGTTTAACGTAGCTGTGGTCCAGACAAGCTTTTCCTCGAGTTGGATGAGTGACAGCTGGTAGGAGCCCATGTTCAGCCAACAAACATTGGTAAGTCATATGGACAGCATTAGGTGAGTCATTCAATATGTTGATGTCGATGTCGCCCGTCACTATGACATATGAAACGTTTGTCTAAGGAGTGATCTAGAGAGTTAAGGGTACACTAGTCGACGGCACGAACTATTTTGTGCGCGGGGTTAAAATGCGTGCTATATCAACCGACAACACGTGCGGAACAGATAGGTGCTGTTATGAGCAGTATGAAGCTAGTACGCGTACGAATACACACTTTTGCAAATTTGTAGCGAAATGTATGATGATTTAGAACGAAAACGAGCAGGCGAAATTTTATAAACAGACCTTTGGGAGTCTGGATATCATGAAAAAACCGGCCAAGTGCGAGTCGGACTCGCACACGAAGGGTTCCGTACCATTATTGCAAAACACTGCATAAAAATCACGTTTGTTGTATGGGAGCCCCCCTTAATTTATTTTATTTTAATTTATTAATTATTATTTTTTGAAGTAAATATACAACTAAACATTCTGTGAATATTTCAAGCGTCTACCTGTTGCCGTTATAAATATCGAGCAAAAAACGGCAAAAATATCACGTTTGTTATATGGGAGCCCCCCTTTAATATTTACTTTATACTGTTTTTAGTATTTGTTGTTATAGCGGCAACAGAAATACATCATCTGTGAAAATTTTAACTGTCTAGCTATCACGGTTCATGAGATACAGCCTGGAGACAGACGGACAGACAGACAGACAGACAGACAGACAGACAGACGGATCGCGAAGTCTTAGTAATAGGGTCCCGTTTTTACCCTTTGGGTACGGAACCCTAAAAACGACTGAATGTATCTGTTCAAAAAAAAATTATTTGCATTGTTGAACTACTAATCTATCCATATATGGAGGCCGTTTTTCAATTTTCCTTCTTCTTATGGTACTTATTTGCGCCCAAAGATGCGTTTAAATTAGTGTTAAAATATGGAACTTTCGAAGCTCATAACTTTCAAGTAATTTTTGTTTTATCCATGGTCAGAAAATATTATGAAAGCGAACACAAACAGGGAAATAATTGAAGCCACAATTTTGTCAGTAATTACTAGTCTAATACACCGATGCGGGAAGTGAAAAAGTGTAACGCAAAATCGTACAATCTTGCTACTTACTTCGTAAATATGTGTGTATCTGATGTGTTTTTGGTTGAGCGTGCAGTGAAAAAAGTGTTTTCCAGGCGATAGTTTATAGTGATGGGGTGTTGTAGGTTTAATAACTGTTATATTGCGTGTGTTAGAAAACTTAAGACATATAAAATTACAAATTAACACAATGAACAAAAAGTAAAATAATATTAAGTTATAGTGGGTAACAAAAGGAGTGGTGCTTGACCTGAGTAAAAATTTAAACAAACGGAGACAAGCAACAGGTGAAAACCCATAGATTAACCACATGCTCAATGGCATTCTATTCTAACTAATTTTCTTAGAGTGGAGAGAGCCCAGAGAGCAATACTGAAAGTAATGCTACGAACTTTATCGCTATCCAACAACTCAACTATACTCAGATTGTAAGGTACTGACAGTTCGTCAGCTCTTCGTGTTGCAATCCGTTCTCAGAAGTTAAATACTCCAGCGTCCCACCGTCTGATCCCAACAGGTACACGACACAAAACCGCCTTTGCCAGACACCAATACTTCACATTAAGTACACTAATCTACAAAAGAATTCATAAAGAACTAAATATACGCGATTGCAACAAATTTAATTTAAAAGGTGATGAATGGCTACATCTACAGGACTATGCACACACTGAATCACAACTCATATACATTGCCTGATATTGCATTATTTTAGCATTTTATTTCTTCACATAATAACACCTCACACTTACTACTCTCAAATAAAAATTCACCAAACATACATCATAAACACATCCCAACTAGCACAAAAAGGTTGCTTAAGAGCTTCATAGCGTATATAATTACAGTTAGGAGCTGCAAGAGTTAGCTGCATAGCACGCTATGTAACCCTTCTGCAGCTGCTATAGCCCTAAAGGGGCGCCTAATAGCGCCTACTTAATAGATCCTAAAGAGTTGTAATTTCTTACAACCGCTATTTTCACACTTTTCTATTTTCCTGCACCCTTATGAAGTGAAAATAGCGGTTGAAAGCTGATATTGACACTAAATGAATGAACGATGCACGTCACATTCACTCATTATAATTCATCCAAATCGTAGATTGCAGCTTGCAGTGTTAAATTGTGTTATGAATTTGTTGTTGGTGATTTTAATGTAACAATTGAATTTACATTACAATAATAAAATGGCGACATCCCAAGTAACACATAAGCAAGATAAAAGTACACATTTTGCATATTATACAGTTCAAAGATGAATATGGTTTGTATAAGAGCTTTGGGAATAGCCAAATGCTGAATTAGGTTGAGTTCGGACCCTTAAAATTCTTAACGCTTAATAAATTCTGTATTTCTGTCCTTAACTTCTTAACGCTTAATAACCAGTCACCGTAGGATTATTATACAGACGTTATTTAGCATTACGCGTTTCAGGTTGCTTAAAGCTGAAAAACAGCCCCGTCGGTAGCATTTGTCTGAATATCCATAATCTGTATTGCTATTATAAAAGCATTACTAAGCTATTAGCGTTTGAAACAGCTCAATGCTGAATAAAGTATCACCTTCTGAATAATATTGTTACATAATTCTATTAAACAGCTTGATACTGAATAATTGCTTTTATTTTATCTTCAAACTGGATAAGATTCTATGTTTTACTAATTATTCAGCTGCTGAATAAATAATATTATTTATGTTTTTATTAAGCTTTTTCCTGTTTAATAGAGAGTTTGAAACTAACTTATTCAAATTAAAGACCATATGTATGTTGTTATAGCGCCCATAGCTTAATACCAGCTTAATTAAAATATTATTGACCGTATTTATTTTTGCGTTATTTAATAAGAATCGAAAATCGTGGAAAAAACGTAAGAGAACTGGTTACATCAAAAGAAAATTGTTAAAAGAATATTTAAATATCAGCAATAGTAAATGTCCAAGTGTTTCTGGTCATCAAAAGATTTATGAAAATAGTTTGAACAAAACTGAACCCGGTCCCAGCCAGCATGCGTGGTTGCCGTGCAATGAAGATGGTTCCGTCCCCCAAAAAGTCAAACAGCATTGCGATTCACACAAGATGAGAATGCATCTGATGGCAGTGTACAAATATCGAAGAAGAACAATGTAGACATGAAAAATTTGATATTTCGAGAAAAATTTGAAAATGGGCTTTCGAAAAAAGATCACACAAGTAGCACTAAAGGATTTGTCAGAAATTTAATATTTCTGCCAAATCCTTTCCAATCAAAGATTCCCAGACATTTTACCTAATGATCCAAGGACAATTTTAAATACACCGAGACAAGTCCACATAAAGTCTATTGAGCAAGATGAATACTGGCACAATGGCGTCATTGAGACACTTAAAAATATTGATTAACACAAACATTTTGCCAGAAAACATATCACTGAATATAAACATGGAAGGTCATCCAATTTTAAATAGTCCTTTAGAAAGAATTTCGGCCAATTTTAATAGAAAAAGAAATGATTATTTTATTAGCAGAAGGTATTACAGTACAAGAAAATAAAATTTACGTTGTGATAAGATATTTTATTTGCGACTCTTAATTCTCCAACATGCACATAAATTTCTTCAAGTTTTTTCATGATTTTGTCTTGACTCTCCATAATATGTTGTGGTTTCGCGTATATATTCTTGATTCCTTCTAGAGTCTGTACGTCTGGTGTCCATCAGTGCCAAGTGACAGCTGCACGGCTACGTTTTCAATTTGCCTTGAGGTTCAGTTCAGTTTTCAATTTGACAGTTTCGGGTGGCTTGATGTACTGGTGTTTGTACATAAAACAAATAACAAAACACGGATTAAACAAGGGCCCAGTCCACACCACACACGCGAAATCTATAGCAGATTTCGTGTGTGTGGTGTGCACCACATTTTTAATCATAAATGAGATTTTCTCGAAAAAAAATGCAAGCAAAGACGCTATATTTTAAATGTAATGAATTCAGTGAAAGCCGGGCGTGAAATTCCACAATAGAAAAGGTTTTTGTTAAATCGATTAGAGAACCCTAAAAATCTGAATAATTTAGAAATGTGATCAACTATATAATTGATATTCAGAAGTTAGTGTACTGAGACTACTTTTTTCAAATTATAGCTTAGTAACAAGGCATGTGTGCACTTTTATTCAGCATTATACACCAAAACAATCGATCGCCATTAAAAATCTTTGTAATATAAACTTTCACGGAATTTACGAGATACCAAAATGCTTAATCTTACAACTACAACATTTTCAACTCGATTCAAGTTATATAGTTGGATTAAAATTGCTAGTATTAGCTATTTCGTCACAAGTACTTTTGTCAGACCTATTATGTATGTATGAAAATACTATTTACTATCTATTATCTTGATTATTAACGCGGCGCGTAATAAATAATGAAAAAAAAAACATACTATTCACGACAAAATTACTTGCGCACTAACAATTAACATATAGCAGACCTCTAATTTGTAAATTAAAATTTACTTACCGATTTTATAAGTTCACCATGTCAAATCACATTTAAATTCGACATCGACATTAAAATATTTAATCCAATTGAATTATTTTCACAATTTGTATGAATATTGTTTGTAAAAGTGTGAACAATAATTTAAATGCTTAATAAATTCTGAATAAAATAATCAATTCGATTAAGCTGAGTAACTCAGTTGTAAGAGCTTAATAAAAGCAATGTGAGCTGTTATTCAAAGGTTATTAAGCTAATTGAAACGTTATTAAGCTCCTACTCAGGTCTTGCTCAGATGTTATTCAGCGTTAAGCATTCAAAATTGGGGCCCTTTTTGCTTGAATAACAGCTGAATAGACAGGTACTCAGACGTTATTCAGCTTACTATTCAGCTTATGCTCTTGATGATTGCTCTTACTCAATCTTTATTCAGCACGTTTGTGTTACTTGGGATATTTATAGTTTAAATAAAGATTTGAGTTACGCGGCTTGTTTAGGTGAAAAGCATCGGCAAATTTAATTTACTGTGATACATGTATGGTGTTTTCGGCATAAAATTATTGGGCCCTCAATTAATTGAAGATCTTGTCCAAAATGTTTGTCTTAATTTTGATAATTATAACGCTGATTTATGTTTATATAAGGATAACTAACGATAATATGATGATCGCGAACTTACCTGTGCTGTTTGTTAAAAAAACAAAAATATATGATCAAACAATGTTATTGTCTCAGAAAATGGCGTCAATATTATTGCAGCCTTTGTTTCTAATTTTTGCTACTGTAGCTCCCTTTTGCAGAATTGGGTGATAAAAATCAGTGGTCAGAAGCTCCTAGTTCATTCATGCTGCTAAATTCTTTGTTCTAGAACTTCGACCTCAATACAAATCACAGTAGAGTGAATATACCGCAGTGTAAATTTGATATCATATAAATCCCGCACCTACAGTGCAGTACATACAATAAAAGTAATTTAGGGATCTGCAAAACAATGCTAGAAACCCTAGCTTTTCTTCTGGTATACTTAAATATTTATGATCTCTGAAAATCAACTTACAGGGCAATGCACCTACAGGTTGTAACTTAAAAATTAATCGTCAAAAAATAACAATGTTTGTTAATATTAATTTTCAAGAAAATAAAAACGACGTCAAATAAAAACATACTGCTCAAGTCGTATTTTGACTACCTGTGACAGTGGCCTGTTCCCTTGTCTAACCATGTTTTTAATCTGATGATGTATTTCTGTTGCAGCTGTAACAACAAATACTAAAGACAGAATAAAATAAATATTTAAGTAGGGTTCCCATTTAACAAACGTGATTTTTTGCCGTTTTTAGCGATAATGGTACAGAACCCTTCGTGCGCTTGTCGACTCGCACTTGGCCGGTTTTCCTTCATGCTCCCTAACTGCGCATCTAACACACTTTCTATTGAAAATCTATTATTTTCTAACATAAAGCAGACTCCATAGTAGTTCTACAAAAAGGAATTTTAAAAGCTGAGGAGTTAATTTTATCTCATATGCATAACAGAAACCATAGGCAGTAAAATAGTCACAATTTCCTATCCTATGCAGAACAGAGTGGCAAAGTAGATCGCGCGGGACCATAATGCAAATAAAAGTGCGTATAAAGATGCAATTACAACTACAGTGCAGTTAATGGTGGTCTAAAATGCCATGCGAAACCATTATGCAACTAATAGTCGTAAAAAAGATACAAATCTAACTATTCTGCAGTTAATGGTGCCCTAAGGTATCACAAAAATACCTTAAGTTTCTACTGCGTTTAAAGCTATAGTTTTAGCTGTTATCGAACTCGTGCCTAATTCTGACTCCCTTATGCCACCCGTATAAACACTAAAGCTTTAAGAAAAGCTGCATTTTTCACTAGTGTGCTAGTTGGGATATCCCCACACACATTCACCTATTCACAATTACGTAGGTATTTAATTGTTACCAAAATATTTTTTCCTTTTTCTTAGAATATAATAATAATATGTATAATGACCGCAGGGAGGTATTAATGACCGCAGGGATACCTCCCTGTGGTCGGTCTATCATCACTGACAGGACTATTGATGCCAATAAGCCTGACATAGTGGTGATAGACCGACTAGAGCGTCGCGAAATGATTGTTGATATAGCGGTCCCCCATGACGAGAACCTCGTGAAGGCTGAGAGAGATAAGAAAAGTAAGTATCTTGATCTGGCTCGCGAGATTGTCGACATGTGGGATGTGAATACAGCGATCATTGTGCCGATAGTCGTTACGGCCAACGGCATAATAGTCAAGAGCCTCGACGAACATCTGAGGAGGCTCTCGTTGGGCAGCTGGATCAAAGGCTTGATCCAGAAAGCGGTACTCCTGGACACGGCGCGTATCGTTAGGAGATTCCTCGACCCTTGAAGGGTAAGCTATACAACAAGTGAAAAACCATTATTGACCACACAATATACAATTTTCCATGACAAAACGTTATGAAATTATGAAAGCAAATTGTGGATTTTGAGTATGAGATTATTATAGCATTTTCATGTGGAAGTGCTTCATGGTTCATGAGTGCCGTGAAAAAGATCAAGCTCTTTGTTGGTCCTAATAGTGATGGCTGGTTGCCCGGCCACCATCTTGCGGATGTGTCCGTTATTTGTCCAGTAGAATTTGTGTCCCTTGCTCTGTGCACGGGTGCGCACCTCGCGAAATAAGATGCAGTTTTCCTTTGTCAGATGCTCATTGACAAAATCTATCAACGGCCTTGTTGCAGAGCTTGCGTCTTGTTTTGGAAGCCTTTATCAACTCATCTCTCTTCAACCTCCTGAGCAGTGTAACATTGATTGGTCTAGGGAACTTTGTGTTTGAGTCGGACATGGGGGCTTTCCTTTGCCCCGCACGCGCTGTCCAGTCGACGTCGTCCAAGGTCAGCTGAACACCAAGCCTAGACGCAGTCAACAAGACGATGTGATGAAGGTTTTCAGAGGGGGATTCCTCTATGCCCATAACTCAACCTCATTACGCATGTTTGACTGCGCCTGTACATATAGTGTCGTTTAAAACAACTACTTGCGAGTAACTTTGCTCGAGAGATTGGATTCTATTCTCACAGCTGTCAAGACGTGCAATTGTTTATACCATCGAACAACGATTTCAGGGATGCGTTGACCACCTCCATGTCCGATCGCATCATCCTGATTTCTGACACAAGTTCAGCAAAAGACACAGAGTCCTCAGGAATATCTCTGGCGGGTGATCCCATAGCCACACGCTTGTGCCCGTTCACGACGTCCACGCCACGCTACATTAAAATTGGAAAATACAAAAATGGCGGGTTTTGGCCGCCATTTTGTGGGGAATTTTTTTTTTTTCTTCCAAACCCATCGTGTGGGGTATCAAAATAAAGGATTTTAAGAGGCAATTACAAAAATATTCAACACTTATATGTTTAAATGTACGTAATTCTAAAAAAAATAACTAAAAAGTTGTAAATAAAAAAAGTTAATTAAAAAAATCAAAATCAGTTGCAAGAAGAAAATCATGCTGTGCAGTCGGAGGATACCACAGAACAGATAAAAGATTATCTGTTCTGTGGAGGATACATATGGTTTTGGTCCGCCAGCTCGCGAATATGTATCCTCCGACTGCACAGCATGATTTTCTTCTTGTTTACGTCTTTTTAGTTTGCTTTTTAAGCAGTCGGGTTTTTTGATTTTTTAATTAACTTTTTTTATTTCACTAATCAGTACTTTTACGAGCGTCTAAATAATGTATTTATATATACAACTCTGCACATTCAAGGAGGCGGCCACATCTAATTACAACATTTGAAAAAAAGGTTTAATGAAAAAAACATCAATAACTTTGGGCATTATTTATTAAAGTTCCATTCCATCGTAGAAAACAATACCAAACATAACTAAAAAATAAGCGTATAGTAAGGGCTTGGAGTTGACTACTTCAGGGGCAACTGACGTCGTCGCAGCAAGTTTTTTTCTGAATCCACTAGGCTTCCAGTGTCATCGGTCAGGGGTATGCCTCTTGCGAAGGCTGAGATGAGACCGAGGGAGGCTGCTGGCTTGTCTGCGGGCACCATGTGACCGGCACCGCGGATCATTACCTCTGTGAGATTGGCGGCTACTCGGTAGTATCTAGAAAAATAATTTTGGATATTAGTTTTTGTTGATTTGATTGGACAAAAGGTGGTCCTTCTGTGGTGGAATACTTTTAGGAGGAGTTAGGGATTGGGGAGATTTGATCTTACGGAAGACTTGATTCATATAATAAAGCTACTTAGAATTACAAATTGTTATAAAATGCTAATTCCAAATCTACTAAATTAATAAAACCGAGGAAGTAGAACTAATAGTAAAGTTTGGTTTGATTTTTAGGGTTCCGTACCCAAAGGGTAAAAACGGGACCCTATTACTGAGACTTCGCGGTCCGTCTGTCTGTCTGTCTGTCTGTCTGTCACCAGGCTGTATCTCATGAACCGTGATAGTTAGACAGTTGAAATTTTCACAGATGATGTATTTCTGTTGCCGCTATAACAACATATACTAAAAACAGAATAACATAAATATTTAAGTGGGGCTCCCATACAACAAACGTGATTTTTCTGCCTTTTTTGCGATAATTGTGCGGAACCCTTCGTGCGCGAGTCCGACTCGCACTTGGCCGGTTTTTTTTTAAATCAACCGAAGATGTTTAGGGCTTTATAATTTGTTTTTATGTACCAAGTCTCCCGTAGAACCAAGTAATCTCAGTCTCCCGTACACTTACAATAAAGGATGATTTCTATTTATTTTTTCTTAACCCATTAGTTTATTTATTTATTTATTATTTATTATATGCTTTATTGTACACCTTAAAATACAATTATAAAAAGAAACTTAAAATTAATACAAATACAATGGGCGGCCTTATCGCATTCGGTTTATGTATAAAAGGGTCAAATTAGATTTGATAGCAAAACTCCGTGGACTAGTTAGTACGTTGGTATTGTATTAACTCAAAATTAAAAGATTATATTGATTTTGGTTTTGTCTTTAGCTACAAGCTGTTCCCGCGTCTTCGCTCTCGTTAACTACCCTACCTTAACTACCATATCTAACTACCCACCTACCTATCCTACCAACCTATAGTGCCCTATTCCACCTACCCAACCCTACCTAACTTAGCTTACCTACCTTACATACCTTCCTCCTACATTTTTGGTTTTTAAACCTTCCTTGTTTTTGAATGTTTGTTTCTGTCATGTATCAGAGATGGCGCTGTGTTCGCAAAACGTATGAAAAGTTAATTTTCTTAATATTGTTTTTCGTTAGTTTGCCGATGTTTTAATAGTTATTCTGTTATTCGGGGTGGAGACAAATCCAACAAATTAAACATCATGTAAATCGGTCTAACCTTTCTCGAGTTATAAATGGTGTAACTAGTGTACTTTGTTTATATATAAAAAAGAACCCAGGCAGGCACTTTACTTTTCACAAAGTAAAGTGTCTGCCTGGGTCCGAACCCACGACCTACGATGCGAAAGTCGCGGCCGTTACCACTGCACCACCAATGCCAGAAGGGTGGCATTTAATAGCTCTCAAATAAGTTTTCTAAATAATTTACATAACTACTGCAGAAAAAAAAATTACACAACTTTTACAAAAACGGTGTTTTCACTGACAGCTATCTTCATCTACAAGACAACCTTTGGATGAACTTAAAATAAAACAGGGGTTAGCTTGTGGTGTATTGCTACATTGAAAAATAAATACATAGAAATTATATCTATACTTATCTATACTAATATTATAAAGAGGAAAGATTTTTTTGTTTGTTTGTTTGTTTGTACCGAATGGGCTCCGAAACTACTGGACCGATTTAAAAAATTCTTTCACCAATAGAAAGCTACGTTATTCCTGAGTAACATAGGCTATTTTTTTATCCCGAAAACGGGTCCTGTGGGGTGGCCCACGGGAGCGAAGCCGCGGGGAACAGCTAGTAATATTATAAAGAGGAATGATTTTTTTTGTTCGTTTGTTTGTTTGTACCGAATAGGCTCCGAAAGCCCGCATGGTGGATTAAGGCCAATTCCCTCTCTCAACATTAAATAAGGCTGATGATGATGAACCCTCATTTTAGGCTTCACCTAGGCTTTAGGGTAAAAAAACCGGCCAAGTGCGAGTCGGTTCCGTACCATTATCGCAAAATCGGCGAAAATATCACGTTTGTTGTATGGGAGCCCCACTTAAACTTATTTGTTGTTATAGCGGCAACAGAAATACATGGTGACAGACGGACAGACAGACAAACAGACAGACAGATATACAGACCGCGGAGTCTTAGTAATAGGGTCCCGTTTTTACTCTTTGGGTACGGAACCCTAAAAAGGAGTCATAGGTATCTTTGTATTTCACTTACCCAGCTAACTTCCCATCATGATACCAGGGGGATCGCTTCGCCTTCGCGAACTCTGATGATCCGGAGAATGATAACGAGTCGTAGGTGTTCACCGACGGGTGGTACGCCACTATGATGTCCAAATGACCACTGGAAACAAAAAATCATCTTTAATATTCTTCTTTAATACTAACCCGCACAGGGCCTGCATAATACCTCTCTCCCAGATATGATGTCTGTGTTCCAGCAGTGGGAACATTATAAGGCTGATTATGAATATTCTTCTTAGCGTGTCGATGGCAAATACAGTTTATAATAAATATTATGTTTGGCCCAGGATTCAGCTACGGCAATACCATTCGCTGTCGCTTTAATATAGGAATAGTACCTAATTTAAAAAACTGCAGTCTAATTGCGTAAGTGAATTCGGAAAGGCAAATTGACCCCATGAAAAAGTATGACAAATTCTCTTTAGATATTTGGGTATTGCCTAAAAATATTGGATGCTTTCGAAAAGAGTATTTTCACCAATGCTAGGCTGCTGTTTATTGTTGGCGTTACCGAAGGGAATAAAACACGGACCGGTCGTCAAAACGATTGTTTGAGCAAGTGAAAGAAACTACATCCTCAAGCAAATTTCAGCAGGTTGTGATGAAACTTTGGATTGGACCGAGTCGATGGACGAGTGACCAGTGACCACGATCCTCAGGGACCGATTGAAGAAAAATTTCCTAATCACCAAAGCATAGTGTAGGTAGGTACAGTACGTCCTGCATTAGCTCATTAAAACAGTTAATTAATTAATAAGCCGTTTTTGGGTTGTCGGTTTGCCAAATTAATTAGTTTTATCACTACTCAGCATAACGGAATTTATTAAAATCCAAATGGAACAATTTCAATTATCAATCTATGGCATGCTCTAAAAGATAAAGCGCTTATTAGCGCGCGACAAACAACAGAAACCGGCCACGGTGACAAAGACAAAAAATAATCTTTTGTAATTATTATTTACAAAAAGCTGTCAACTAGCGATCTCGCTCTATCAATCAAGCTCATTTTATGGCGAAATCTATAGGTACTTTATCTAAGAGTTTATGTGACTGCCGGCAACAAATCGTTGAAATTATCTAGCTACGCATTGAGTTGTATCTAAATGATTTAAATATAATAAATTCCATTAGGTAATAGAAGGGTGGAAAATACTTTTTCACAAATAAATAAACCGACTTCAAAACTGCCGTGGTATAACTAAAATGCCGTTATCCGACATCTGGTCGATTTTTAACTTTTGATGCTATCGATCTGTGTATGCGAATTGCCAAAACTATTCAAGGTATTGAAAATTCGCTCACACAGATCGATAGATTTGGTCACGATCTGTTAGGTAGTTTCGGATAAATGCGTAAGATGCAATTCCAACAATATTACATACATACGTATCGAATTGATTACCTCCTTTTTTATTAGTCGGTGAATATTGTAAGTGGTCTGCAATAGCCTAACTTTATAAGCAGTTCTGTTGGTAGGTCAGTTACAAAACATGCAAGAAGTGCGGTTAGTTGTGCCTTCTTGCTCCTGCATTTTACGAAACTTGACGCGACTTATAAGTGACATCAAGGCTTATTGCGTAAGTGAATTCGGCAAGGCAAAGGGCAAAGAGAGAGAGAGCATGCGACCAATCACATAGACGGAAATCCACATTGAGTCTTTTATCTCGCATGTGATTCGTCGATAGTTGACTCTTTGCCCTTTGCTTTGCCGAATCCACTTACGCAATAAGGCTGGTAAACCACTTACTTGTAAAGCATAACCTTGTAGTTCTCAAGCAGTTCTTCAAGCCACATCTTAGCGCTTTCCATGAAGTCAGGTACCAGTTTCCTGTACACAACTCCGATGGACGTGAAGTTAGTGTTGCCAACATGCAGTGCCTTCCGGACCTCGGTTCTCTGAATGAAGTCCATGTATGCTCCATCTAGGTCAATGTCGTCTTGTAGGTAGTTGTAGAGATTTGACAGGTGAGATCTAGACATGAATAGTTGGAGGAGATAGTTGTAGTACTGCAACAAAGGAGTAAGAATTAGATACAAATAAAAATTAACCGTTGGGTTTTATTCAGGCGGCGATTTTTTGCAGCTCTTTGTTGTAGGCCTTCTAGGGTGACCAATTAATTTTTATGTTATCGGTTATTGTGGTAAACGTCACCAGTTAGGGCCAGAATGTACCTACAAGTGCGTTGTCATATTGAATCCCAGAACAGAGCCGAACGGTCTAAGATTTATCACAGAAAATGATACTTACAGCATACGCTTTCACCAGCTCTCCATTATTGATGAACTGTGTGACAGCCGTCTCCAGATGGTTCATAGAGTTGGCCACACTGTCGTCCACTAAGCCAACCTCACGCACGAAGTAACTGTACCTCTGCAGTGATAGGGGATCGATGAAGCCGTTACCGATGGCTAGACCCTGTAAACAGAAGTTAATAATGATTTAGTGATCCTTCTTCTTACCATACTGGCGAAGGAGGGAAATGTGTTTATCAGTCTATGTGTGTATGTTTGTTCCTATGGTTCGTTCTAAAGACCAAGCGCGTTGGCATATTTTGATGATTCTTACGTTAATCGATTAGTCTTAATCTTGCGAGTGTCACTGGCTACATTAAAATTGGAAAACAGAAAATTGGCGGATTTTGGGCGCCACATTGGGGGGGCCCAATATATTTTTTCTTCCAAAACCATCGTGTGGTGTATCAAAATATAGGGTTTTAAGAGCTGATTTATAAATATATAACATTTAAAGGGAAACCTCGAGGAATTAATACCAACATTGAGAAAGGTTTTCAACAACATCTTGGCATCAGGACACATTCCGATTAAATGAACATAATTCGATTATTTCGGTTTAAATTGTTTAATTTCAATAGAACGATAATACATTTTGGGTCAACTTACGTGTCGCGCACTATACGTCTTTTTAGTTTGCTTCTTACTCAGTCGGGATTTTTGTTTTTTTATAACAAACTTTTTTTTTTCTTATTATAAACATGGATTGCATGGCTTGATTGCCAGCCTGCACGGTGATTACCTGCAATTCTGTTTTCACCCGGGTGACTGGAGGTTTTTTTTCCTGAGAGTTCTCCTTGTAAAACTTGGCTAAAGACGGGATAAAGTAAAGTGCACTGTGCATGCAACAGTTATACACATAACCATTTACTGGATATTGTTTTAAGAAGTGCCAGAGAGATGATGGTTCTTCCCGATTGGCGAGCGGAAGACGAAAAAAGAGAAAAGGTGTTTAAAAGGTTGTTTTGCCTCTCCGTGATGCCTTACCTGAAGGTTAATAGGTTCTTTTTCATGCTTGTGCCAGAGGATCTGTACTCCCAGTGAGGGAATGTGTTTCCCAGCGTACGACTCTCCAGCGATAGTCAGAGGAGCTTTTCGGAGTTCAGGGAAGATGGTAAGGAACTGCTGTAATGCTTCGTACAGGTTCTCTCCGATCTGTAAATATATCAGAATAATTGATATCGTGATTAAAGGGCTTTGCGATACCAGCGTCTCAACCACTCAACAACTCACCGTAAAAACTTAGTTGAAGTAAGCTTCAAGTAAACTGTCATTCACTTAAACTCCATTTGCGACAACATTAGACGTTTAAATTAGCACATTTTACAGCCCGTTCAACTGATTTTGACTTCTATTGCGTTGGTGAGCTGTAGTAAACAGTTGGTTTTGATAATAGGTTTATGCTTTTTATGTCCTCCTTATGTTTACGGGATAGAACTCAAAATCGGTTGAACAGACTGTAAAAAGATTTGGAAACATGTCGTATGTTATTTCAAATGGAGTATACATTTAATTAATTGACACCTTTTAACAGAATAGCACTACAGATGTAGGTAAGTATCGTCTAACGTTGATGTCGTCGAGATCTCAGATGTACATAAAGCTGAAGTGTGATGTCATCTCTTAAGCTTATGTGAGTCCACGTAATATATAATAAAACCCTAAAGACAGGGAAATAGTTAAATAAAATAAGGAACGCTAAAAACAAATGACGTAGGCATAGTTACCGTGGTCTGATTGGTGGCGTATCCTCTGTCGTCATCGGTGAAACTGAAGCCAGTTCCTACAGGGTTGTCGATGAACAGTAACGAGTGGTTCTTGCCCCAAGAGTACTGCATTTCTAAAGCAAACATCAAGGATTAATCGAGGATGCAAGGATGCGAGGATGTTTTGTTGCTAGGTACCTATATAGTGTTAAATTGTGCTTTGCAATTTTGGCAAGCTGCTATCTACTGGATATACGGCCTACCCAAAGCTCACAACGGCTTGTCCAGTGCCTTTCACACGTAGCAGATTCTCGCACAGTTCCAATTATTCCACTTACCTACCGCCCGCGCCGGTTACGTGCTTTGGTAAAGTTTTAAAAAATCGTAATTAACATCATGCCCTCCCGAGACCCTTACCTTCCAAATTATTGTCCGTACTGACGAAAAATGGTCCGATCTCAGTAAAGAGTCCGTACAGTGAAGAGGCGCCAGGTCCTCCTTGAAGCCAGATGATCCAAGGAGTGTCCTCCACTGATTTACCCGATACCGGGAAGTACCAGAACCATAAGTTGGCATTGTACTCTTTGTTAACCTGTTGAAGAAATTGCAAAGTCAATGATTCACCGTCATCTTATGGCCAATTTATTTTTTGTCGGCGCAGTAGGTACGTCTTTTTCCATACATTTCTCATTGTCATCATCGTAATAATCACCTCCTTTGTAGTTATATCATCTATAAGATTGCAATGTCAATATTTTATAGGAATTTTATTTGTCATTGTACCTACTTAGATTAACATGAAATAAATACATTCATCGAATATTAAACTCGGCAATTTCAGGCGTCAGCCAATCTTACTTCTTACTAATATTATAAATGTGGAAGTTTGAATGGATGTATGTATGGATGTGTGAATGTATGTTTGTTACTCAATCACGTCAGAACGGCTGAACGGATCTGGATCAAAATTGGCACTTTTTGTTCCGGGAATATGATCCCTCGGGATAATTTCCGACTTTCCCGCGGGTGAAGCCGCTGCCAGAATCTAATAAAAAAATAAAACCAATGTGACGTAGCTTTCTGTGTTCGCTAGGATGTTTCCAACTTTAGAAACAGTAATTTCGATTTAAGAACCTTAACATTAAGTAGGCTGTAGGTACCTAATTCTCCAAATAGATACTAGTCAGAGGTGTGGTACACCGGTGGGGTTAAACAGTAATGTTTAGTGAAAAAAAAAAAAATGAATTGCGTAAGTGAATTCGGCAAGGCGAAGGATTTTTTCTCCTTCAATCGACCAATCATGGGGCGTACGGTTGGCGCAGTGGTTGAACGATTGACTGATGCGCTGCTGTCGCGAGTCGATTCCCGCAAGGAACAAATATTTGTATAACCTACAGATTTTTGTTCCAGCTCTGGGTATGTGAGTTTATATGTTTGTAAACACACCCACGATACAGGAAGAAATTCCTAGTGTGGGGCAAACTTATCATAAAAAGAAAGTACAAAGACGGAAATTCACAACGCGGGTTTCATCTCGCACGTGATTGGTCGATTGATGGGATCAAATCCTTCGCCATTCCTAATTCATTTAAGCAATTAGGCTGCTGGCTTCGATTACTGGGCTGCGCAAAGTGTAATTTCCACACTGGTATTCCTCAGTATCAGCCCGGAGCTGCTTAGGTGCCCAATTGAAAGCAATAGAGTCGCCCCCTAAGAAATACATAGGACTCAAACATGGCAACTCACGAATATGTTATAATATTGTGAAACAGTTTTTATATTATTATTCGCGTATTCCCGCGATTGAATTTTCCGCTAGGTGCGCTGCTGTAGACTAAGGTATACAAAATGTCAAATTTCATGGTATTTTTTTGCTTTTAGCGCGAGTTTATTAACATATTTTTTATTGTTGCGAATATTTTCCAAATATATCAGATCAAGATGGCACCTACGGGATTTACCAACCACTGCTTTAAAAGAGTATTATGTTTCGGAAAATGTTATCCTCGTTTTTTTCGAAAAAATGGGTTGCGCAAACCTGCGGCATACTCGATTTTATATTTAATTGCACTTTTGCGGCATTAAAAATGAATGAATTTTAATTTGTAAGTTGTAACAATGTTTAAGTGCTATATTTATGGATCTTAGGCAACAGTGGCGTCAACTGGTGAGCAATTACAACTGGCCCCCTATCTCCCGTTTTATCTCATCAACCTGTCAGGTAGAATGGTCGTGTGATGAAGTTTGGAAAGCGAGATCGAACAGCAAATTATTGATACGATGCATTTTGAGTAGTACGATAAAATTAATGAGATTGAGAGAATTCCAGTTTACAGACGACTACCTATAGCTACTTAGTTATAGATAAAACATGTTTTGAAAACAGCATTCCGTATACTTAGCCATTTAACGGTAAACACGATAAAATACAAAATATACATGAGTAATTAGAAGAAATTGTAAATTAGTGCTAAGTAGTTGGATCAATTTAATCTCTACTACTTACACGTCTTACACCATAACACAAGGCGTTAATAGGATGGCATATTGAAGAGTTTTCCAAAGAGAGAGCACCGTAAAATTGATTCTTTACTAACCGACTTTCCAAAAAGGAGGAGGTTCGGATGTTTCAATTATTTTTTTTTACAATTTGAGGAAAACTTACAGTAATGAGAGTAACAAAAATTAGGCAATTAAAAGTTTTCACAGATAGCAGAGAGCTTATAAACAAAAAGATTCATAGATACATACATACCAAGCTAATAAAAGCGTGTTAAAATTGTGAAAAGGTAGACAGTCGTTCGTTCGGGGTTTTCGGGTTGTCGAATGTATAGATAGACGGATTTGCAAAATTATTTTTTTGTTTGAACCATCGAATTGATTTGATGATGAAGCCGGAAGACATAGGCACTAAAACTATAACTTACCGTCAAATATCCAGCATAACTCTCCATACCAGGCAGCAGGTACAACGGATCAACATAGGCCGCTTTCCTAGCCTCCTCAATTTTCTTTTCTTCAATGTACGGTGTCAGAAGAAGTGGTGACCCCGCATCAAAGGTAGCCCTAGCTCGGCTGATCTTATAGGTATTCTCCATGAAGGTCAGGATAGGTTCCGGAGCCTCTCCTGGTGGAAGATCCGGTAAGGTGTATAGGTCGCCGCTGTTTGCAGCTGTTAGTGCTTGACTTGCACATCTGTATAGAAAGGGTTATTAGTTTTTTTGCAAATATGTAAAATCTGTACATATACTGTTCGCGATAAACTCTAAAACTACTAAACGGATTTTGATGCGATTTTCACCAATAGACAGAGTAATTTTATAAGGAAGGTTTAGGTTCAAGATTTGTTAAGGTTATGTGTAAATTGGAAGAAATATGACGATAATTGTTGAAAAGGTCGACAAAAGTCAATTCGCCTGGGAGCTTTAATCGAAAACCCTTTGAGATATTATCAAACAATGTATGTTGGAATTGTTCCTGTATTTATAGGTCTACAGAAAAATTCGCGCGGTATGTCTATATTTTAATGATAGCTTACTATACCCATTCTAACTTCTAATAGAATGGTCACGTACTCTGCGGTAATTGGAAAGCTATTTAGACGGATACAGTATTAATATTTATCATCTTAAATACGTTAGTTACCTTAAGCATTTCATGCAAATTATGATAATCCTTTACACCATATAATTTAAATGAATATCTTAGGAGTTATCGCAAAATAAAAACTAACGCGCGCGAAAATAAATTAAGCGCGGGTCTCACACCGATGATGGGACCCTACGACAGAAAAACATGTAGGCATAAAATATGCTTTACAACCCGTGCGAAGCCGGGGCGGGTCGCTAGTATTTTATATAAAGTTGTTTAGGTACCTATGTGCTGTGCGCAATACGCAATGATTTATTGGATGTTAGGAATGGAGAGGTATCCTTTCTAAAGATGCTACGAGCGTGGGAATTGTTGAATGCAGAAATATAAGTGAGTCTGGATATAGCCAACTGCAGTACCTTTAAGAGTACCTACATTTACTCTATACCTATTTAAAGATACATAAGTAGGTAGCCACATCCAGCTAAGTTCAATCTTTCAGCAGATTCACAGTATCAGAGGCCTGTGGGGTTCCCAGAGGCGGCTTTAACTCAGACACCAGAGTAGCCACATTCTCACACGAAAAGAAGAAGAAGCTGATTCATGGTTTGTATTATTAGACGAGAAGCTTATTTTTTTATAAGGATCATAAGAATAAAAAGTTATGAGTTCAAAATTCCAGAAGTAATTATAACAAGAAATTGGAAGTGGAACGGTATATAGGAAACTCATGGGGTTGGTGAGTTGGTCGGTGATAGGTTGTAACTAGTTGTAAGTTGGTACGACCTGAGGCTGGGACTCTCAGTTTGCAAAGTTGTTATTTTTTGGTGCATTTAATCCCATAAAGCCAGTTGCAGCCCAAGAGCTTTTTAGCGTCGCATAGCTGATGATTTTTTATAGTTACTTGTGTATTTATCTACCTGTACCATGTAAAATTAACTTAGCTATGTGAGCTTAAGTAGTATAGTGCAGAGTAATGTCACTAATAATAATATATGACGTAGATCACACGACACTTTTACCCAAATGCTTCATTAGTTATGCGTCAAGTGTGCGTATGCAATTACGTTGTGAAAGCATAGTCATCGAATTGTAGAAACCACAAGGAAAAGAAGGTAAAGTCAATGTGTTATGATTAAGACCCGTTTTTCCTCATTTGCCCTTTGTTGAGTTGATGGTTAGACAACTAGTTTCTTGATTGACAACACTATAGCTACATACCTATTATAGATTTCCTACCTATAGTGTCGTCATCATCAAGGAAGTTATGAATGAATTAATGCAATGTTAATTAACTTGATTTAGTATAGAACTCCATACGCTAATCAAATCAAGTTATAAAAAACAATAAAAATATGAGGAAAAGTTTTTGGATGAAAGCTGGCATTCCAAATTTTAAAAAATAGAAAAGAAAAAGCCTTTAGCATAGAGACGACCACTCCCGCCAAAAGCTCGAATTTAAAAAAAGAACTTACGTCAACAACACAAATGTCAAAAGCACGTCCATTTTATTTGGTCACTATCAGGCAAGGGTGCTTCTCGTGTCGTCTTCCACAGCGGAATGGGCTCGCGTCCTAGCCTCGGGAACTTTGTATAGTCAGCCAGTTTTCAACGTGCACTTGCGTCTTGAACTTGGATTTATCTCGATCTTGTATACAGGGTGCTTCGTTTTGTTTGTTTACGGATGATTGAGTTATTTTATTATGTTTATTCGTAACTTATTTGGAATTAATAACAGGCGTTATAACTAAAACCAACAACCGACTAGCCACGGAACTTATTTTAAAATAACTGAATCGCCTTTTAATTAATAATCGCCATGCTAATCACTAATGCGATTCCTGATAAAATTTAATTAGCTGCAGACCAATTATTAAAAATCTATATTTTGGATTCATTACACCATTAACTTTGTAATGTGTTTTTTTTTCATTTTATTTCAATTATAATTTATTAATGAAGGCACTATTTCTGAAGTGAAACTTAAGTAGTTATCGCACAATTAATATAACAAATAGTCACAGGCATGTTGAATGAATTTTCAACAGGCAATGACATCACTTGACTTGTTTTTTATTTGAGACGCTTCTGTATATTTTTCCCAGAAAACTAAAACTTTCCATAGATATTAATCCATCTCTCCCCTACCTACGAAACACTTGTTTACGTAGTTTCTTAGTTAAATAAAAATATTGTAGCTAAGAAATGATAAATTATGGGCACCAGCTAATTTTATCCATAGATTTGGATAAAATATCTATCTAATACCTTTAAATGAGTAATTCCTGTATCTATATATATATATATAATCTGGAATCTCGGAAACGGCTCCATCGATTTTCATGAAATTTAGTTTGCAGAGCTTTTCGGGGGCGATAAATCGATCTAGCTACGTTTAATTTTTAGTAAACGTCGTTTTCTCTATTTTCACCCGACCAGAGCTCGGTCACCCAGGTACTATATAATTATGAAAAAAAAAAGTAAAAAAAATATCAATGTTATTGTGCCGCGTGCTTTTCAGCACCCCCTGTATACCGCGAGGTAAGGCGCGGGGTACCAATGACCTGCTTAGCATAACCGCGCTCCCACGCTCAGATATTCGCGATAGATTCTTGCACGCTCTTAAAAGTGATTTGCTCTATATTTAGGATGTTCGTAGTAAAACAAACATCGATGCGATACATTTAAATACGTGAATGTAATACCTTATAGCGTATTACGATGTGCGTGATTCGACTTAACAGATAACTGATTTTCCCACGCTCATAAAACCGGACAGCGGCTTCGGTTTTGCGGGTTTTTTACCAAACTATTAATTTTGAACGCGATTTCTTTGTAAAAAACACATTAAGTTTATTAAGCCTATGTTAATGTGGTTGAAACTTTATGGGGCGGGCTTCTCCGTGAGATTCTGGTTGAGTCATCGACGTTTCTGTTCGAGTTTGTAAGGAGGCGATCTGCGGCCACGGTCAACAGTAATGGTGGTCTTGTTATTAACGCTTTCAATGTTATGTTCTACCTTGCATTGATGAAAGTGGTAGTAATACTAATATATCTAAACATATAAAAGAAGAAAGTGACTGACTGACTGACTGACTCACTCACTCACCATCAACGCACAGGCCAAACGGCTGAAGCTTCAATCATGAAACTTGGCACGTAGGTTCCTTTGGTAGTGTAGGTGAGCACTAAGAAAGGCTTTTTGGAAATTCCACCCCTAAGTGCGTGAAATAGGGGATGAAAGTTTGTATGAAAATCCGTCAGTTTTAAAGTCAGGATCTTCATATTTTGGGTTTAGGCTGAAGATTAAAAAATAACTTACACGTGTCTCAGCGATTTTGAAGATTACACCCCCATGAGGGTGAAAAGGGGGATGAAGTTATGGGAATAATTAAATCGTCTAGAGACTTGAAATTTTGCACGTAGATACTTTATACTGTGCAGGCATCCACTAAGAAAGGATTTTTGTGAATTCCACCCCTAAGGGGGTGAAATAGGGGATGAAAGTTTGTATGAAAGTCGGTCGGTTTTGAAGTTAGGATCTTCGAATTTTAGATTTGGGCTGAAGATTAAAATCTAACGCAAATTAAGGTCTTTTGGGAATTCCGTCCTTGGGGGTTGGATTATGGGGGATGAAATGTTGTATACAAAAGTCCTTCTTTTACAAAGGAAAAATTATTAAAAATACTTTCAATACTTTAAAGTCTGTGGGTCAACGCATAAATATAGGAATTAAATAGGGACGGAAAATTCTGCTTCGCCATGACAATTAATAAGGCTCAAGGACAAACTCTGAAGTATGCTGGTGTATATTTGAGGGCAAATTGCTTTATCCATGGACAGTTCTATGTAGCGTGTTCACGTGTTATCTCATCAAATAGTCTGGTGATATTGGCGTCAACATCCAAAATGGTTTAAAATGTTGTTTATAAGGAAATACTTTATTTTAATTACTTATGCTTATTACTTATTATTAGTCATGGATAAACACAGAAATAGTGTAGGCCGACGGAACGGGACAAGGATAGAGCGTATTGATGATAGAGTAGGTAAGTATAAGTGTGTCCTTAGAATTAGAAACACTTTCGCATTACATTATTTTTTACTTTTCTCTACATACTGTTAACATATGATAAGGAGAAGCATGTAGTCTATGCGAGTGAAGCCGCGGGCAAAAGCTAGTTATATATATTATTAGTAGAAATACCGAATAGAATAGGCATTTCACCCTGTATTGTGGGTGCGTTTACAAAAATTTAAACTCACATAGACAAGACACCCAGATCCGGAACAACTAGATAGTTGACAGTGATAGTGTACAGATGTAGGCCATAAAAATATTTGTACTGTGCGGGAATCGAACCCGCGATACGTAGCGCAGCAGCCGATCGCTCAACCACTACGACAACCGTGTCGTCAAGGTAATAGGTATGTACTCATATTAAAGTTAAATCATAAAGTAGCTCTAGCTGCATCCGTGATCGATCATTATGTTAATTGACCCCAAGAATAGAAGTCTAGTAAATGACATTCATTTTTAGTATTATTTCGATGATATTATTTCGATTAATTCGATATATATTTGGGTAGCTCTTCTTTAAACTATAAAGATACATAAACTCACGCCTTTTTCGTTTTAATATTTAAACCTTGACATAAACCGACGGAACAATTTTTCTATTATTCTCTTTCAACTTAATAATCACATTTATATATATTTTTTAATGTTCTTTTTATGATTATTTAAAATTAACAGAGAATAAAAATTTCAATAAGATAGAAATCAGCAAAATAAAAATAAAACACATACACTTTCCTTGTTTATAAGTAGCCTTATTTAACGATATTGGTGCTTAAGGGTTTGGTGTGAGTTGGGCAAATGTTACCTTTACAGAAGTAACAAATGGACTTGATGTATTTAGTATAGTAGTGCTGGGTGCATCGTTCTCACGTATAAGAATTTATTAATGTATGTACTTTTGTAAATATTGTTTAAAGCCTATATTTTTAAAAGAGTAAGTATGGAGTTTCTTGTCCATTCTTCTCCATATCAACCTACTTTTCCGAATGCACAGTAGAATCAATTTTTTATTACATGTAAATTTTAACGTTCAAAAGTGCCGCATAAAGGCCTAGTTGAAATAAATATATTTGACTTTGACTTTGATTTGTCTACAAAATCAACGCCCGCTTTACTTTTGTTATAAAAACCTATTATTTTTGGCAACTTTTGCGGATTATCAAAATTTTCTTTGTCACCCTCATCACCACCAGAAATATCATTTTTTTTTCTTTTTTCTTTTTATGATTTCACGTTGTGTATCGTCCATTTTTACCTGACTGCCGAAGGATAGTAATGTGTTTATCAGTTTGTTCCTTTGTGGCGTTCTAGAGACCAAACGCGTTGGCCGATTTTGACGAATTTACGTGAATCGATTTGTGTTACCCTTGCGAGTGTCACTGGCTACATTAAAATTGGAAAAAAGAAAAATGGTGGATTTTGTGGGGGTTTAAAAAAAATACATAACAGTTATATGCTTAAAGGTACGTAACTCGAAAAAAAATTAACTAAAAAGTTATAAATAAAAATAGTTAATTAAAAAAATCAAATAACCCGACTGTTTAAGAAGAAAACTATACATAAACAAGAAGAACATCATGCTGTGCACTCGGAGGATACATCTGGTTTGATTTTTTATTAACTTATTTTCTATTTCTATAGCTAGTCTTGAACAAAAAGAATCAATAATATAAATAATAACAAAAAAAATAGCAGTGCAATTTTACTTACGTCATTCGTTGCGTGGGGTCCCTCAGAACCATGCGGAGAAACACACGTATATAAATATCTCACAGCACCCACGCCCAGACTCTGTACCAACTGCGTGAGCATCGAGTAACATCCTTTTTAGGCAGCTACCTAAAGTAATGGATCCGTGGAAACATTGTAAGTTACACTATTTGGTGTTTTGTAAAACCTGGGCTTTCAAAGACGGACACGCGACGGTTTGAGGGTTAAACATCTATAATAATACCTAGTTATATAGAACTCGGAGAATCTCTATTTCATCAACCAAAGTAGATAACATCTAATCGTAGATAGATCAAATTCGTCGATAATTTCCCAACGAGGACCGACCATACAGTCATAGTTTTCCTCTATAAAATATGGTGCCATAAGCAATGAAGTAGGAATTCGATATTAGGTCATTTGTAAACCGGAATATTAATCTGTTGTTTCCCTTTCCTTGCAAAGTTCTTAAAAGTCTTCTTTTTCGATCAAGATGGTCGACGTTTCCAAGGAGATTGAGATCAAAATTGGGGTCTCATTTAATTCTAGACAAGTCAAATGAGACCTAAATTTTCAATAGCGGTCGATCAAAATCTTCTCTAAATACCTTTTTTTTTTTTGATTGGCTTGCGCTTGACCACTATCTCACCTGATGGTAAGCGATGATGTGGTCGACGATGAAGCACGCTTGCCTAGAAGAAACCTATTCACTCTTGACTTGAAAACTCCCAGGTTGTAGCTATCAGGAAATACAGACTCCGGCAGGGAATTCCACTTTGCTGTACGCATAATAAAGGTATTGGTGTATGGGTGGGATGTCCACCATGTACCGATGACGCATCGCCGTACGTCTTGTAGTCCGATGATGGAACGGGCTAGGAGGAATTAGTTCATGCAATTCCAACGCACACCCCCCGAAATGTAACCGATAAAAAACCGACAGGCTGGCAACTCGGCGCCGATGTTCGAGGTTCTGGAGCCTAGATTCGACCAGTACTTCATTGCCGATAAGCCTCTTGGCCCGTTTTTCGATCGACTCAAGTGCATCCAGCTGGTACTTGGCAGATCCGTCCCAGAGATGAGAGCAGTACTCCATGCATGATCGAACTTGCGCTTGATACAAGTTGAGCATCTGTTCTGGCGTGAAGTACCATCTCACCTTCGCGAGGTGAGGAGACCTTCCTTGAGGAGACCCTCAAAAGAGTATTTAGATTTTAATTTTAATTGCTGCTTAGATAAGGTGAAAATAATCAGATATTACCAGACGTAATATCTGATTATTTATCTAAGCAGCAATTAAAATGTTGTGTTTTCATCAGATAACCATTCACCCCACCGTATATAGAGTGGCGACCGCGTGCAGGAAGATGCAGCGTTGGAAGGCCTCCATAAATAGGTGAACCGATGACCAGGTTCAGTTTGCAAGAATCCGATGGTTGAGAGACGCACAGGATCTGTTGATGTAGCTACGCTTGGGGTAGCCTATGTCCAGCAGCGGACCTATTTCGGCGGATAAACCATCCATCGAGTGACTGGTAAAACTAATTATTCAAGGCGACGAAAGAATGAAAAACATTAAGTGTATCACAGCCTTATCTTTCCGCACAAGGTGAAAATAATGTCAACGAAGGAAAATCTTTGTTAGAAACCTACGCAGTACCTTAAGAATTGGATTTCCATTCGTCATCTGCCTTATTTGTATGTGTACCTATGTTGTGTTGTATTCATCTGCGCTATACGCAGTGGCATTGCTAGTCCTATAGGGGCCCCTGTTTTAAGTTTTTTGGAGGCCCGACTGCACCAACGACCACAAGGAAGCTGTTTCTTACAAAATAACTAAAATATGATGTCTGGTGGATTCTTGTCTTGGGTAACTTAAACTGTCATGAGAAATGGGAATGAAGAACGCGCGAAACGATGATAAAAATAAGAGAATTGTGACTGGGATAGGTTAAGGTGAACAAACAACTAAATTGAAAAAGGAAGCACTGAAATTTAACGAAGTTGATCTTGTTTTAAAGTTAAATTATTTTTCGGTATTTTGCAAGGTAATTCTAATCATATCCATGAGTTGTTTGTATGCAGTTAAATTTTAAAAATAATTGTTTTATTTACACTTAGCCACCCTTGAACTTAGATTCTTACCCTCTTACAAATAAACGCGGAATAAAATTTTACCAGGTATAAAAAAGGAATAACCATACATTTTCATAGGTTTATACTTAGTATAACTTTACTCCGCGTTTATTTGTAAGAGGGTTAGGGTTATTAGCTCTTTGACCTTGGCTTCGGTCGAAGGTTTTGTTGATAACCAATAATTGGCTCCGGCTTCAGATTCGGTCAAAATACGACCTTCGGTCAGGCACTAATTTTTGAAGTGATTTTACTTGGAGAATGTTAGAACGCCTGTAGTAGCGATCTATAAAATTGGTGCATATTGAATGGGGTAGCTGTCCTCATAATAAATAAAATTGATTAAAAAAAAAGTTAATATGCCACGAGAGGCTCGTATACAATATCAATATTCAAAATTGTTTGAGATTGTGGATACAATTTTACGAACATTTTATTCTCTCTTATTCTCTTATTCTTGTACACAAAACATAAAAACATACTAACACAATGGACAGCTTATGTACAAAGGCGAGCTTAACCCATAGTTGGGTTCTTTAACAGCAAACCTTAGTTGCGTAGAGAAATATGCATTATTGTTATTGTCGTGGTCCCTGCAGCTCGGGGATAGCGTTGAAGTTGAAGTAGAACATTCAAGTTTAGACTATGGGTTGCTGCCCCTTTACAAGAAATGTTTACCTATTTCAATGGCTAAATATAATGCTTTAAAAAGCTATGTACGTCAAAGATCATTTCGTTCCAAAAAAAAATATTATTTTATCAGCTAGACTAGATAGTGTCAGAGGCTAAGGCTTTATTTACCAGCATAGGAATCTAACGTCGTCGTGGCAAATTTGATTAAAATATACTAGTCATTCCAAGTTTTAAAATATCCCTTTATTTGATGCAATCATTTGGGTAAGAAAAATATCAAAACTAATAAACCAATACACGATAACACGATTCACACTTCCTAAGTATTAAACACATCAATACATACGTACTTTAGGTAGTGTTATAGGTATTTAAATAAACGTATAGGCTTTGGTTATTTACAATAAGTGTAGGTATATTGTTACAGTAATTCAATAAAAAACAATCATTTACACAGTAGCTCGTGGCTTAATAATAACAGCCGCACGGGTCGATCTTCAAGGTTAAGCAACGCTTGACGAGGTCGGCCCTTGGATGGGTGACCATTTCAACATACCGAGTTTCCTCCATGCCTCGGAAAGCACGTTAAGCCGTTGGTCCCGGCTGTCATTTGAAGATCTTTGACAGTGATTACGGGAAGTCAGAAGCCTGAGATTTGACACCAGTCTTGCCAAGGGGTATCGTGTTACCCAGTTACTGGGTTGTGGAGGTCAGATAGGCAGTCGCTCCATGTAAAACACTGGTACACAGCTGAATCCGGTAAGACTGGAAGCCGACCCCAGTATAGTTGGGAAAAGGCTAGGCAGATGATGATTTACACCTATATAATAAAATTCAATTTATATTGTTATTTCACTCACGTTCATTTTACACAAAGGCTATTTTTTTTTTATGTCGTTCATGAAAGATATTATGAAAATAATTGACGTATGGGACATGCATCTTAGTTGAATTGAATATCAGGGTTTGAGAAATTTAATGTACACTAACTGATACGAGTAGCACTTGAAAACCTTATAAGCAGTTAAATGCTAAAGTCATGTAAAAACGTAAGTCCTTTAAAGTTAACAGCCCCCGTACCATGACGTGTCAAAATGATCATGGGTCGACAGTGAAAAAGGGACAGATGTATACAAGTCACATACATCAGTCCCTTTCGCACACTAAAAATAACCTTGGTATAAGAGCTTATGGTCACCCCCAGGTTTCTTTTAAATAAGATACTTCATTTGCTCACCCTGTAAGACTGAGATTTGTCCCTTACTTACGTCAATTCTTATTACAGGATTTGAATTTTGAAGTTCTAAAATTCAGTTTGGGTAAAGCAAAAATCAGAGACGTTTGGGACATGTTTTGACGATAAATTAATTTCAATTATTAGCCACTGAGCTATCATGCCATTCACATGGTAATTTTGCTCAAACATATTTGACCTTTACTTATAATTAGACATTCTTGTACGTTCATTTGTTTACATATTTGATTAGAAGATCTTTTAAAAGGTAAGGCAAACTTTTTAAACATGTTTTTAGGGTTCCGTACCAAAAGGGTAAAAACGGGACCCTATTACTAAGACTCCACGATCCGTCTGTCTGTCCGTCTGTCACCAGGCTGTAACTCATGAACCGTGTTAGCTAGACAGTTGATGTATTTCTGTTGCCGCTTTATCAACAAATACTAAAAACATAGTAAAATAAATATTTAAGTACATACAAGAAACGTGATTTTTTTGCCGTTTTTTGCGATAATGGTACGGAACGCATTTGGTCGGTTTTTTACTTTCCCCAAGTGACCTCAACGTGCCCGTAAAACCCTAGGATGTAATAGACGAAAGGAAAATGGCTTCAGTAGATACCTAACAATGAATTAATTTCCTCATATTCGTCATCAATTTTCAACGCACTTGTTATAAGTATGTTGGTGTAGACATAATACGAAGTAGTACAAGTTCATAACAAGACTGGTTTCCAACGGAGTTAGACATGGCGCGAGCTGTTCTTCTGGTGTTACTTGCTGCTCTGAGGTAAGTGCCTGAGGTGCTTCGTATTAAGTGGAAAAGTAACTAAAAGCTCCTTAGTTAGGTACGATACATCCGGGTTACTTCACATACTTGATAAACATTTCTCTATAAATTTATTCGTTTTAAATCATATAATATTCTTTCATGAAATAAGTTTATATTTTTCTAATATGTGAAAATTTTGATAGTTCAATTCTTCGTGGGTTTTAAGTCTGGTAAATTTCTACAGCCAGTCGATTCTGTATAAATATCACCGTGAAAAATTGGGTGGATTGAAGACGAATTGAGTTCTCAATCCCTAGAATAAGCGGCATGACGTTTATTTCGAGCTCTCTTCACCCTAAGTCATAACGGGAGAAGTTTACAGAATCGACCGGCTTCACCTTTCTTTTGTTTCAGTGGATAAATACCTACAGAAACCAAGCCGGCTATCAAGGGTCACTTTTGACCCCTGACTGTACAGTCCAGCGCAGTCACAGCCACTTAAAGCTAAAGTGCCTAAAATTCATTTGTAGAAAAACTTTTACATAAAAATAAACCGACTTCTAAAACAAAACTTTAAAAAGTGCAAAAATAACTTTCGTTTCCTAAGTTGAGTGATACTTAATCCAATTAAAAAAGAATGATCACGATCCGATGAGTAGTTTCGGCGAAATGCGTGGACAAACATACATACATACATTTATGAAATTTGGCACTCGTGTTTAGAAGCCCATACAGAGTAACATAATTATGTGGATACTGTGCAATTCCAACAATATTACATACGTATGTGTCGAATTGATTACCTTTGGTTTTTTTTAAGGCGGTAAAAACGTCAATAGTCCTCTTCCACGACTATTTTAGTAGTTTTAGTTTATCTATACTGTAGATAATGTATGTGTTTTTAACCCTTAACTGTATACCTAACCGTAACCCAAAACTTTTTATTTTGTTTTCAGCGGTGTCTACAGCAAAACGGCATTGCCTGAAAATGACTGCGCCGACTGCTTAATTTTAACGCCTCACATTCAAAATGGGAAGGCGTCACTAGCCAGAGAGCTAGCAGAAGTCAATTCATCACATTTCCTCGGACTGAAGAGCTATTCAGGTTTCATAACAGTGAACGAGGAATATAATTCGAATTTGTTCTTTTGGTTCTTCCCGGCTGCTACGAGTACCAACCTAACGGAAACACCGTTGATAATATGGCTGCAAGGTGGTCCTGGATACTCGTCTATGAAAGGACTCTTTGATATCGTTGGACCAATCAAAGTGGAGGATGGAAAAGGTACCTATGTATATCATGTTTTTTTTTTTTTTTTTTTTTTATTAATATAAAACTTTGCCCCACACTAGGAATTTCTTCCTGTATCGTGGGTGCGTTTACAAACATATAAACTCACAATCACAAACACCCAGAGCCGAAACAACTATCTGTAGGTCATACAAATATTTGTTCCGTGCGGGAATCGAACCCGCGACACGCAGCGCAGCAGTCAATCGCTCAACCACTGCGCCAACCGTGCGCCCACGTTATTGTTAGTAGGTACTCCTAGGGTTAGCAAGAGATGGGTGCGCATCAAATTGTGCAATATAATCGAATTTCATTTACGCTCACGCGAGCATAGCACTGCAAGATTCATTCATAATAATAAACCAATGATACTGGCAGTCGCCTGCGGTTTTGTTTGTGTCATTTTAAATCCGCGGTTGATCTTGAAATTAAGTGCAACTTTGAAATATCTTCTCCATTGATTTAGACCATCACTTTCTTTTGGGGGGTTATTTATTTGCCTACGAAAAAAAATATCGTCTTTAATTACGCTTGGCTCTTAGTGTTAAACTACCTAAATGTTTGTCTATAACATTTTTTTTTATTTACAGCATGGAAATTTATATTATACTGTTATAATTTACTCATAGTACGGGACGTGGATAATGTTCGTTACTAATTGATTAACTGTAACTTTTATTATCGATGTAATGCGCACTAGAATTCGCACAGTGACACGGTCAACTATTTTATTACTTTCCTCTTGATCTTGAAGAACCATGAGATGACAGGACTCTATAAAGTTCAATGTCTTGGTGGCCCAGTGGCTTAAGATCTCACTCTCGTGCTTGTGGTCAAATCTGGGCAAGTTCCAATGTGACTTTTTCAATTTACTTGTACGGTATAGGTAAGGGTGACGACACCTTTAAAATAACGACTTTAGTATTGCGTAATACACTCGAAATATATGTCATGGAAAGGATATGTGAATGCAACTCGGCTTAGGCTCGTTGCCTCGCCTTTATATCCATGTTCTACACATCTGACAGTGAATATGCACATCATATCTTATAGGAGTGCATTCTTTGGCAGAATGAACGCAATATTATGTTAGATAAAGTACAGGCTGCATCTGGAGTTGTTTACTATACGGACTTTGTAGAAACTAGAACAAATTTCCGTGCGTTTAAGCGTTTTTGGCATACCTATTATTGGAATCAAATAACAAACAGCTCACAATGTTAGGCCCCATTAATATCCGTTGTGCCTTTTAGCCTTTTTTGTTCTGTCTCCTGCTTGGTATCTTTCGAAAAAATACAAACTTCCACTTTTCCTACTTCTCCGTTATTCTTTTCTTAATTTCGTTGCGGGATCCAAGACATTTAAATTCATTCTCCGGGACTTCGTCGAGCTTCATTGTCCCAGCACTTTTCTGGTGGTCGCCACAGTTGATTCTGGTTTCCAGAAGTTGCAGTGGTTTGGGAATAGTGCGGTGGGATTGTATTTGTATAAGTTTGAGCTCTATTGGTGTAGAGTCTAAGAGTCCTTTGCGAAAAGGCTAGGCAG
Source organism: Anorthoa munda (assembly GCA_945859665.1). Taxonomy (NCBI): domain Eukaryota; kingdom Metazoa; phylum Arthropoda; class Insecta; order Lepidoptera; family Noctuidae; genus Anorthoa; species Anorthoa munda. The sequence continues at coordinate 39,970,658 of OX243897.1, read as the reverse complement.
CGTTGCCTACCGCAACAGGCGGTGCAGCGCGTTGCAGGTGCGTACCTGTGATACCGTATCCCGGGTATAGCGGATGTCCATATGCAGCAGTGTCCACTAACCATTTGGTGGGCCGCCTGCATGTGTACCAATGGCAAAAAGAGTTCTCAAGAAACACATGAACAACAGCAAGTGCAATGTTATTTTTCCATGACAATTTATGCATCTAGTTTTACGGTTTGCCTTCTGAACAATAGATTGTTTTTTCAACATCATGCTATAGTATTATAAAACCCTGGGAGCGCTAATGGGAGCCAATATCAGTCAGATGGAAAATCGTAAGGGAATAGTCTGGATTTCCCACGGAAAGAAAAGAAAGAAGAAAGTATTAAATCTTGCTGACCATCGACATTCTTTCAAGGAACCTTTCTGCCATAGTGTCCTGCATCCGTATCTTGTAGGTACGTCGAAATTTGACTCCAAACGACGAGAGAGTAATTCCTTACTGACCAACTGGTACCGTCTACTTTTTCAGTGGTATCAAGAAACGTGTCATGGGCTGATCACTCCATGCTGTTCCTCGACAACCCAGTAGGAGCAGGCTTCAGCTTCACTGATGACGAGAGAGGTTACCCTGACAATGAGGATGATGTAAGTAGATAATAATATTGAATTAAGATGTAAGGCTTATGATTGATTGATGTGACTTAAGATGTAAGGCTTATGATTCATTGATATGATTTAAGATGTAAGGCTTATGATTCATTGATGTGATTTAAGATGTAAGAATTATGATTGATTGATGTGACTTAAGATGTAAGGCTTATGATTGATTGATGTGATTTAAGATGTAAGGCTTATGATTCATTGATGTGATTTAAGATGTAAGGCTTATGATTCATTGATATGATTTAAGATGTAAGGCTTATGATTCATTGATGTGATTTAAGATGTAAGGCTTATGATTCATTGATGTGATTTAAGATGTAAGAATTATGATTGATTGATGTGACTTAAGATGTAAGGCTTATGATTGATTGATGTGATTTAAGATGTAATGTGTTGATGTGGCTTATGATTGTTTAATGTGATTTAAGATGTTGTTTTTGCTGCTCCGTTGGTGTCGTGGTTGCAAGCGTGACTGCGTATCATGTAGTCCTGGGTTCAATTGCCAGATCGGGCATGTTGTGGTCGGGAGGATTATAAAGGGTCTTTCAACAAGGACGGGTCGATGTTAAAATTGAATAAAACAAGATGTGTGTGAGATATTAACGAAATTTATTTTTTATTTAAAAGGCCCATTTATGCCATTATGGATGGAATATGACATCGTTCAGATGTCCGCCGCGGCTTCGTATGGTGGCACGAATCCGAGAGGTCCAATTTTTAATGACTCTGCTGCATAGATCGAGCGAGCGCTACAGATCAATGATAAACAATTTCTTTTGGCTTGAATTGAACAATATGGACGTGAACGACATGTGGTTCCAGCAAGATGGCGCTACTTGCCACACAGCGAACGACACAATCGACATTCTGCATGAACGATTTGAGGGTAGAGTTATCCCTCGCAGAGGTGACGTGAATTGGCCACCAAGATCGTGTGATTTGACTCCGCTAGACTTTTTCTTGTGGGGTTTTCTGAAGTCGCAGGTCTATGCCAATAAACCACATTCGACCGTTGCCCTGAAAGCCAACATAACGCAGGCCATCGCTCGGATTCAGCCGGATCTATGCAGCAGAGTCATTACAAATTGGACCTCTCGGATTCGTGCCACCATACGTAGCCGCGGCGGACAATTGAAATATGTCATATTCCATCCATAATGGCATAAATGGGCCTTCTAAATAAAAAATAAATTTCGTTAATATCTCACACACATCTTGTTTTATTCAATTTTAACATCGACCCGTCCTTGTTGAAAGACAGTCTCAGAATTGAATCTCTCAAGTCACATCTTATCAAACGACTTCTAATCCTTTGGCAGAGACACCTTGTCTCGTAGTCCTTGCTAGATATGAGAGTAATTAGTTGACTGTATGCAATGCATGCCTGTGTATTCCTATTAGTACCTACGGACTTAGCAATTCAAATTACTCAGGTACCTATCATTTGTCCTTTATTAGCCATTTACTTACAATGGAAAAACTTTTGAAGATAATATTCCATGTTGCTTATCGTCAAGACCAAGGATAGTGACAATATTCTTCCATAAGTCGTTCAATTTGTTTTAATAGCAGCCATTTAAGAATAACTGTCCTACCTAAATGTGGCGTTAAGAGTCTCTCTATGCAAATATCTATTGCCTAATGGTCATCAAAATGTTTATGGACCAATGGGAATGTAAACAAACCAGTTGAAGAAGCCTCGCGTTTAGTAAAGAATAGCATTTTACAGTTTGAAAGAGATGCGATTAGCTTATTATAAAGGTCAGGGAGCAATGTCCTGTTTACTGAAGAATCAACTGATTTCAAGTCGTGATTTTCAATCGCGAGTATTAAAATAGTCTTTATGGTTTTTATTCGAAAAAACGGAATATTATCAATCATCATCATCAATACCTACTTTATAATAAATCTATAGGAAAGTCATTTCTGTACACCGAAAACATTTCCAAAAAAATAGCCAGGGATATTGTTGATCAAAGAACAGAACCCATTTCCAGCATCTTAAATTAAAATTAAAATTCGTTTATTTACCGTACACAGTTACATTTTGTTAGGTAATAGTTTTATCGTGACACAATGATTAAAAATAACAATGACATTAATAGGTTAGTGACGGGTCCCAAACTAGGCACAGCCTGTATATTGGTGACCCAGTCATAACACAGAGTTTACAATTAAAATTGTCCTGCTAGCGCAGCGAGGCAACAATTTATGAGTTTTCCTAATAAACCAAAATCAAAGATAGAAACGAGATCAGTTTACTGAACAAATGCAATAAAAACAGTGAAGGTGAGTTAGTGTGGAGTGATGGTGAGTAAGTGTGGAGTGTAATCGATAGTGTGTTTTGTCAGTCTGTGTACTGTGTGTGGGAGTTAACTTGAGCGACAAAGAAAACTTTCTGTTTCCTCGTAACTAGAGAGATTTGGCCTCAGAGTACTTGCACGGTATGTTAAAAGTTTTGCTGATAGTATTGAAGATGCGTATGGGTAAGTACGGCGAAAACCGAGTCGCAAATAGGGTTTTAATTGTTGGAAGCTCCATTCTCTCAGGCAATTTCCTACCCCTTTTACTGCAGTTGGAGCGAGCTACCTTGATACCTCTCTGGATTTTTTGTCTGTTTGTCGGTTTAGTTATGCATGCATCACGTAAAATGTACGAAACCATTGTAGATAACTTTTATACATAAAAATTGTGCGTAACTTGAAGTATAACTTAATTTTTGTTTCATTGCAATCGCTGTACTCTATCAAAAGTTAGATAAATTAAAAGTGTCCAAGAAGTAAAAAATCAACACACACGCATTTTAGATACTTGCACAGTTGAACGCCATATTCGATTGATGGCGTTGTGCATTTGACGTCATATTCTGAGTGGCGGTGTTAAGATTCTCCGCGAAAGAATGACCATAGACAAAAAATATTAGTGTAGGCTACCCTAGGAGGTAGGAAGGTAAGTAGGATAGGGTAGGCAGTTGTCGGGAGCGAAGCTGCGGGCACACTGGCACACCTGGAGGAGACTGATTTAGTATGCTAGGTACCACTTTTTGGTTATACTGCAAGCCTGCGACATAATTAGGAAAAGGCTATTAGCAGATGATGATCTAAGTCCGATGGATATGGAATTTCAACTTCTCATAATAATCTTATCTTGGCGCATAAGACTGTTACTGCTGTGATGTTAAACATGACAGGCAGCAGATCAGTCCATGCTACAGATCTGACTGCACCGGACCAGCGGCGCTTGACAGTAATTTTTCTTTTTAGCTGCTCATCATCATCGTCACTTCAGGCCGGAATCACCTACTGATGGTCGAAGATATACATCCCGGTATTGCCGGTTCCGTATGTTCCTCATCCAGGTGTTTCCCATGACTTTGACGATATCGTCAACCTAAAGCACTTCAATCAGGACGGCCCTGATTTCTTTGGCCCAACCTTGTCCACCATTAGTAGTTATTGTTTTTATTCGTTCTAGCGCCCCGCCCCGGCTTCGCCCGTGACAAATTATACACGAAATCCTCCCCTCGTTCCCTCCTTGCCTCCTCCAAACTCGGTTCGTGTCCTCGGAATCCTCGCCTCGTTCCCTCCTCGCCTCCTCGGAACTCGGTTCGTGTCCTCGGAATCCTCGCCTCGTTCCCTCCTCGCCTCCTCGGAACTCGGTTCGTGTCCTCGGAATCCTCGCCTCGTTCCCTCCTCGCCTCCTCGGAACTCGGTTCGTGTCCTCGGAATCCTCCCCTCGTTCCCTCCTCGCCTCCTCGGAACTCGGTTCGTGTCCTCGGAATCCTCCCCTCGTTCCCTCCTCGCCTCCTCGGAACTCGGTTCGTGTCCTCGGAATCCTCGCCTCGTTTCTCACTCTTTCTATTGGTGAAAACTGCATGAAAATCCGTTCAGTAGTTTTAGAGTTTATCGCATACAAACCCGGCGTTGGACTTTATTTTATAATATGTACTAAGTGATTTAGTTTTATTAACATTTGCAGGTCGGCGAACAAATGCTGGTGTTCCTACAGCAGTTCTTGCAGATGTTCCCAGAGTTACGATCAGCACCTTTGTTTGTCGCCGGGGAGTCTTACGCGGGGAAGTACGTGCCTGCCTTGGCTATTCAGATCCATAGGCACAACCAGGATAAAAGACAGGAACCTATTAACATGAAGGTGCGTAGCTTAAATTAATTAGAAATATCATAAGGCCACTGGCGTAAAAATCTTTACTTAGAGTTAGTTGCAAAGACGAGGATAACATGTCTTAAATAACACGGGGTTAGCTACTAACTCTTATAATAAGATAACCCAGGGGGCATATTAAATGCGGACTTAATAAAGGGTAAGTAACATATGATATAATTACAAAATCTCTAATATTTACAAGATATAACAACTAAATCTATAATTTTATTTGATATAATGATCAGTTAATATAATAAACCAATATAAAATCGTTTGATATACCACTCAAAAGACATAAAATCTATTTAGTCTAGTATGATAAATATACATACACCATACATGCAGCATGCAAGCAAGCATACAGCAAGCATGCAACATGCAGCAGGCATGGTTTCTGTCATGGCTCCAGCGCTGCGGGGCTCCGGCGGTGCCATGCGAGCTTATCGTCGCAGATCTGTTTCACGCCCACCACCGCGGCGGCGAGTGTGAAAACCACCTGCTTCTCAGCTCGCGAGCCGCCTCGTCCCTTTGCGCCTACGCGTTTTTAAATAACACTCTAGGGGTAGGGCAGACAAGACTACGTGGAATCGTTTCTGCCACGCCGCTCCCGCAACACACTCGCTTCACTCGTTCGCCTTCGCTAACCAAACCTAACACAAATGATTCACCAACATAGAGGGGACCTGGCACTCCGCTCCGCTCCCGCCTTAATCTTCTAACCTAATATAACCCATCCGAGTCAGATTGATTTGAATCAGGGTGTTAACCATGAAGATGGTATCAATATTATATATTTTAACCGATAGGCCTAATGATTTTCGATTAAATAAAAGTTATATCTAATAACGTTATACAAAATAAGTTTTAGAGTATATAAATGTTATAAATAAAGAAATTATATCAACAGTTGGTATAACTCACGTTTATTATAACTCTAAACGTTATTGAAATGAAAATATACCAAATAACTTTATATGATATGAGACGCACCCCTTAATAAGTGGGTCTTAATATTATAAAGAGGTTTTGTATGTTATATGTTTTGTATGTTGTGTATGTTTATATGGTTAATAGCTTCTACCAATGGCTTCGCCCGCGTGAATGTCAAAAATTATCCCAAGGGAACATATTCCTGGGATAAAAAGCCTATGTGCTATTCCAGACTATAATCTATATCTGTGCCAAATTTCATCCAGATCCGTTAGGTAGTTTTTGAGTTAAAGAGTAACAAACATACAAACACATTCACACTCACAAACTTTCGGATATTCCGCCGGACATGTCATTCCGTGCAAATTAATCTTTTTCGTGCAATTGGTAACGTGATTTGTAGCCTGCTGTTCCTGGCAGGATCCAAATGGCCTGGGTTCGAACCCACGACCTACGTCACGTAAGTCGGGGCCGTTACCACTGGGCCACCACTGCTCTAAAGTTAGTTAAAATTAGTTTTAAACATCGCTCAAAATTAATTTCAGGGTATTGCAATCGGCAACGGTCTGGTGGACCTCAGAGACATGATGCACTACAGCACCGTGTGCGAGGTGCTGGGCATCCTCGAAGGTAACCAGATCGACCACGTGGCGATGCTTGAGGCACAGGTCGTCAAGCTCATTGATAGTAAGAGGATGGTCGACGCTGCTAATGTGAGTTTGCTTTGATTTCAAAATAGTTTTTGATTTATTCTTAAACGTGTAGGTTTACGCAAAAATAACGAAGTTCTCTGAAGTGATGGCGTGATTCGCAACCAGAGAATGGAAGTTCGACAGCATCAACACTCAGAGGCTGTTCGTGTTTCAGTTGTTCGAATAAATAATAGAATAGCAAAAATAAGTAGATTTTCTGAAATATTTTCTCGAATAAGAAGACAGCCTGCAGCCTTCTGCAGCCTTAATATAGCGTAATGAATTCGGATTTCGGTCGATGTTTCATACTCTTTGCCCTTTGCTCTTTCCTTGCTTTTTTATTTCTTTTCTCGATCCAGATGAGTGCCCACCCAGTTAACTTTGGACAGATAATTGCCGATCCTTGTTCCATTTTTAACCCGCAAATAGAGCAGAGATATCTGCAGCCCAGGCAAAGGGCAAAGAGTATGAAAAATTGACCAATCACATGGCGAGATGAAAGACGCGATGTGGATTTCCATCTAAGTATAAATTTAAAGAAATAACTAAAAATAACTAATATACTAAATAACGTTTTTTAAAAAAGAAAAGAAAGAAAGAAAGAAAGAAACTTAAAAAAATTAAACCTCCCAACATTAATACCTACTGATCCGTAGATTCCAAATGTGGAATAAAATTTTAAATAATAAATCATTTCACTTACCTACGGCGCCTGCGAAAAATATTGATAGGTGCCGAATGTGGAATACCTCAGGTGCCGTTAAAATGGGTGCCCAATGTGGAATACGGCTTTGTCCTTTGCCTTGCCGAATTAATTAGGCAATAAGGGTGCCGGTTACTGTCACACCCTCCTGTATATATATTATGCAACCAAATAAAAACACCTACTTTGTATTTCTTATGTTTCAGAAATTCAACGAAACCATAGAATACATAAAGAAACAGAGCGGTGTCAGCATTTACAACTTCGTAGAGGACGCCTCAGCAGCAGCACCGGAATTCGAAGCGTTCATCACCAGGAGTGACATCAGAGAGCTGATCCATGCGGGGAACATTACCTTTAACTATAACAATCAGCTGGTTTATGAGAAGATGCTGCCAGACATCGCTAACTCCACCAAGCCGTTCGTTGAAGAGTTGTTAGAGCATTATGGAGTTTTGAGCTACAGGTAAGATATGAGCGAAAACATACCTTTCTCATTGAATACAGCAAAGGTGGGATTAGGTGCACCTAAACCTAAAGTGAGCAAAACAATTCGAGTCCCTTGACTTAAGGCGTATTTCCACTTCAGATAGACGTTAGGAATAGGTAACTGAAATTCACCATAATACGATCTCAAAAGTGAAGTTTGAAGAAACAATTCCATGTAGACTGAATTTATTTTCTAGAAAGGTTCTCCTGTGAGGTACTTGAATCTCAGCGAACGTTTGCTTTACGATTAAGAGAACAGAGGCAATGTCAAAGTCAAAGTCAAAATTCTGTTGAAAATTCATTCAACCAAACACAGTAGATAACGCGTGCTTGACAATTTGTCACATTAATTCTCCGATAATTTTAAGGTGGGAAACTGAGAGTAAGCGGCACTTTTGAACATCAAAAAATAATAATTTAAAAGTTATAATAAACGATTCAACCGTGCATTTGGAATAGTATCTTGTTTTGGAGAAGAACGGACAAGAAAATCCACACTAACTCTTTAAAAAAAAATGTTATACTACATATACATACCATACATTAATTCATATACGACGACGATGCACCCAGAATAACACTACTATATACTAAATCTAGGTATTTACAATCATTAACAGGTAAATTCATTCATTTGATAAATAGGAACATGGTTCTCACATACTTACAAATATTGCAAACATAGGTAAAATACCTAATTCAACAACAACATTGTGTCAGTCCAATTTCTTAAACAAAAAGAGATGAAACAAAAACAGTACTGTTATGAATATATATATTAACCAGTTTGATTTTGCCTACAATAAAGATTGCCCTATGGAGCAGGAACAGCATGATACCAACAAAAAAAAAGATATAACTATCCTGGATAAAAAATATCGTTTGGTAAAGCCATTATGTATTTTCTAGGCCCTCAGGTGACCAGAGACTAACTCTTCAAGACACTTAAGGTTACTTTACCCAGTTCTTACTTTTCATTATTGTCTTGCAGTGGTCAGCTCGACGTGATCCTGGCATACAGTTTGTCGAAGCACATGTACGGAACAATGCAGTGGTCGCGCCGGGAGTCCTACATACAAGCCCCTAGGCGGCGTCTACGCAGATTCGTTAACGGATCCGTTGTCGGGTAAGAAGACACTTTAATATTTAACTTTCATATTCTATTCCATTCGCCCAGTCCCTGGTGTGACCCTATTGTCTAAAATCCTTTTGAAAATTCTCAGTTTCCATTCTCTGATGTCCTTTTGCCTTTCTTTTTACCGACTTCAAAAAAGGAGGTAATCAATTCGATGTATGTAATATTAATATTAACTTTAAAACTTTCGCGTGTCATAATGGAAAACAATATATCACGGGAATTTAACGCGATGACCGTGGTCCCGGGTAGACTAAACCCGGACCACCCGGGGAGTCCACCCTGGACAACGGTCGTTGCAACACGGCCGAAACGTCGGGTTAAATAGGTAAATAAATAATCTAAATCATCGCGTTAAATTCCCGTGATATATTCAATCAATCAGATATATTCAGAAAATCAATTATAAACATTTTTCAAAATTCCATTGCCAAAATCCGCAAAGCTTTAAAATGTTCCATACCTCCTGAAGCTTTTTCTCTGCAATATTTTTCATTGTAAACTTAACCAACTTCTTTTACATTGCAGGTACAAGAAGGCAGGTGGAAATTTCGTGGAAATACTAATTCGGGGTGCTGGACATATGGTGCCGCTTGACCAGCCGGAGGTAGCGAAGTTCATGATAGACAGTTTCATACAGGAGTTCAAATAAAAGTTAATTTAATGTACAAAATATGATTTATTTTCTATACCTTACAAAAAAATACACGATATTTACAACAGTATAGGTCTTAAAATTATAAGGCACTGAGGGATATGGTAAGGCCTTGACAGAATTATAGACCAGTTCATACATATAAAACGTTAACCTGGTATCACTTGTCATATCAATAATTTATTATGATATATCATTAATATATATATTAATGTCATGATGTGTATCCTGTACTTCGATTTTACATACAATATAAAAATATTTTTTACAAAAAAATACTACCGACTTCCAAATAAAAAAACTACAAAGTGAATAATAACTTTATTTTTGGAAGTCGGTGTCTTTTGTAGGTAAGTACCAATTTTTTGCGTTATGGACACCGACTTCATGGGACCAATTTCGAAACATAGATTTTCAAACAAAAAAATAATTTTCAAAATCGCTTCAAAATTGGCGGAGATATATGCGTGAACACACACAAAAAAAAACAAACATAATGCCGAACCTCCTCCTTTTTGGTACATCGGTTAAAAAAGTATTTCTTCACATACAAAATCAATACATGCTGAGATCTGGAGACGAAAGAAAACCTTGGTTCCTATACTTAAAACAATTTAATTCTATCGAAAGTATGCACCTTTATTTTACTAGCATTTCCTTCTGACTATTCTGGGATGCTTGGATGTTACATCGTAGAGACCTTTAATACGGCAACATAGGCACAAAGTGTAGCCTATTAATACTCGTAATTACGTCCAGTAAGTTACATGAACAGAGTAAACCAACGTCCAAAAATGCTACGCACAACCGCTCAACGATATCTGGCACAACCTGAGTAAAAGTTCTAAACTGCCATTCTTAGAACATAGTTGAAGTAATACTAGTCTCATCAACATTATTATATAAATAGATATCCGTTCGTCTCTTCCACCTCAAACCATAGACCACACCACAGACTAAAGCTAGAAGCAGTAGAACATTAAGCACGATGCTCACGACCATCACTGCTTGAGTACCAGAAGGTGTTTCTCCAGGAACTTCGAGAATGGTCTTCGAAATCCCTTCGGTATCATCGTCGATATACGGGCCAGTATCTTGGGCCATGACATGGTAGTTCGTTGGCAGAGGCATGTCTAGACCCCTGATGAAGTAGGAAATCAAGGTCAGGGTTTCTGCCGGCTTGTCCATTGGTACTAGATGGCCTGCACCTCGTACTAAAACTTCGGTTAGACTGCCGCCACTTTTGACGTATCTGGAAATTTAAAGAGAGTGTGATAGGAACGTATTCAAGAGTTTTGTTTCTTAAAATGTTTATGATGATGAGCTTGTGGACTTCCTATTGGCAAAACTCTTAGATAGCTTATAAAGTAAAACTTAAAAAGCTAGGCAACAATTTGTTGCACTTTCTGATAAGTAAATGTTTGTATCTGTTAAAACCTACTTATCCTATCCTACCTATTATCTTTTTGGGAAAATCCCACCGCACTATTCCCAAACCACTGCAACTCCTGAAAGCCAGAATTAACAGGGCGACCACCAGAAAAGTGCCGAGGCAATGAAGCTCGACGAAATCCCGGTGAATGAATTTAACTGTCTTGGATCCCGCAACGAAATTAATCAGAAAAGAATAACAGAGGAGTAGGAAAAATACAAATTTCCACTTCCCTCCATATCAAGCAGGAGACAGAACAAACAATGCCAATAGGCACAAAGGGATGTTTACAATTGGGATAAGCCCAGTTGCCTAGCACTACGGATAAAAATTATCATTAATATTAATGGGTCCTAACATTGTAAGCTGTTATATTTGATACAAATAATAAATAGGTATGGCAAAAACTGTTGATAACACTGCAATTTGTTCTAGTTTCCATAAGGTCCATGTAGTAAATAACTCTAGATACAGCCTGTACATTTTATTAAACTACTTATTATTGCGTTCATTCTGCCAAAGAATACACTCCCTTAAGATATGATGTGCAGATTGTACATATTCGCAGTCAGATGTAGAACATTGACATAAAGGCGAGGCAACGAGCTTATAGGAAAATAATTTACTTTTAGAGTTACCATGTCCTGTGAGAAATTAGGCAACACTGTGATCTATCTTATCTATATAACTATCTTCTATCATCGTATCTATCTAATCAGCTAACACAGTTTGCTCCCCCTCGTTTCGACCCCGTAATACAGCTTGTACGAGTGCGTACCTACTTACCTACATGTATGCCAGCGTCTTTTTCTTATATCTAGCACTTTCAGCACCCCATTTCGAATAGGCTGGGTTTCCTTTTGCTCATTTGTATAGAGATGGATCTAACTAAGTGACTAGTTGAAGACCTATATAAGAATCAAGATCGAGCAAGGTCAGCTCGAAAATTTTAGCCCCTTGCCTCGGATTGTTGAATGTTTTTGTGCCTATATTTTATTGAAAGCTAGGGCTCCTCCCGGCGCCCATAAGAACGCATTACGTTAGTTAAAGACTATCGTCATGCTACAAACTATAATCCCCGGCGCGTGAGTTGGCCAGAGTCGTTAGATGGGCAGAAGTCGTTTTTAGGAATCTTTGGTAGTGAAGCGGGGCGCGGGGAACGTTTAGGACCGTTCCGAGCGCGCGATTGGTTGGTCAGTTGACACAAGAATCGACTGACCAATCGTGTCGCGTCCACGTTCCGTTCGCTCTATATGGTGGTTGGTCAGTTCGCGGATTATGCGCGAACTTGGGGTAAGTTACTACACTACGCCAAAACCTTGCCAACTTAGGTGCCGGGCACTATACCCTGATTGTTGAATGCCAACAATATTTCCTACGGTCTAAATTTCTACAGGATCATTTTCTATTATGATAACTTACCCAGCGACCCTATTATCGAACCACCAGGGAGTACGTGTCGCATTCAGGAACTGCTCGCGTTTGTTCCAGTGCCAGTGCTTTCTGCGATACTTCGCGTTGGGCACGCACGGAGCTGTCAGGTCCATCTGCCCGCTGAAAAGAAAACTTTCGTTATTAATTAAGTGTCAGGAAGTCTTCAATGACTTGCTTGGTTTTGTGAGGATCACAGATGTGTATGGACCACAGAAATTAATCACGTGTGCTGTGCATCAGCTATGGAATTAATTTTATCTGAAAAGGATTTTCCAGTCAGTCGTGCTAGTTATTAATTTTTAATCAAAGGCTCGTAGATTCAGAGAAGCCTATTACTTGATTTAAAAACCGGCCAATTAGAGTCGGACTCGTGTACGGGTTCCGTACAAACAGCTACATTCAACAAAATAATTATGAAACACCACTGAAGTTCATAAAAGCACCGAAGATTGCTCTAATGAATTGATAAACTGGATTGAGGGACAAAATTAACAATGCCAATGGACATTGTTGTCCCCTCTATATCGGCATAAGTCTGCAAATATTACAAGCGTTTTTTTTATGTAGCTACAACAGTTTTCAGACATTTTTCCTTTACTTGTGCTATAATATAAAACCTTGCTTCGCTTAAAATTTCATGATACTAGGTCATCGGGAGGTTCTCTATAAGATTTTATTCCCTTACAATTCGTCAAATATGCGAGATTAACGGTTATATCTTTTGATTGCGTTGATTTAGAAGTTTGAATATTCACACGATTGATGACACATGATTAACACAGCACTTTTTTTTTTTTTTTTTTTTTATTGTCTATAGGCTTGCGCTTGACCACTATCTCACCTGATGGTAAGCGATGATGAGGTCGACGATGAAGCACGCTTGCCTAGAAGAAACTCATTCACTCTTGACTTAAAGACCCCTAGATTGTAGCTATCGGGAAATACAGACTCCGGCAGGGAATTCCACTCCTTAGCTGTACGCATAATGAAAGTGTCCCCAAAACGTTTTGTGCGTATGGGTGGGATGTCCACCATGTACCGATGACGCAACGCCGTACGTCTGGTAGTCCGATGATGGAACGGGCTGGGCGGAATTAAATCATGCAATTCCATCGCACACTCTCCGAAATGTAACCGATAAAAAACCGACAAGCTGGCAACTCGGCGACGATGTTCCAGGCTCTGGAGCTTCGACTTGACCAGTGCCTCATTGCCAATGAGTTTCTTAGCCCGCTTTTCAATCGACTCTAGAGCATTAAGCTGGTGTTTGGCAGATCCATCCCAGAGATGAGAACAGTACTCCATGCACGATCGAACTTGCGCTTGATACAAGTTGAGCAGCTGTTCCGGCGTGAAGTACCTTCTCACCTTCGCAAGAATCCCCAACTTTTTGGCAGCCAGCTGAGCCTTTGCCTCAATATATGGCCCAAAGTTGAGAGTCGATGTCAACGTAACGCCAAGAAGCTCAATATGGTCCGTTATTGGCACGGTTACATCACGGAATGTTGGAGCCGGGTGAAATTGGCTCTTTTTAGCGGAAAAAAGACACGCCTAGGTTTTAGCAGCATTAAACCTGACCAGATTGGCATCGCCCCATTCGGAGACTGCCTGCAAGGACAGGTTCAAACGCTCCACCATGGACTCACGGAGAGAGCGGATCTGCGGCCCGGTAGCCCGTGCGTTGGACAGGTATCTCTCAGCAACAGTGCTGTCTCTGTTAAAAAAGCTAAACGTCATAGGTATCAGAGGAAATATGAATAATCTCTTAAGATCATATCTCAGCAACCGAAAACAGTACACAGAAATTTCAAAAATATGTTTAAAAACTAAGTGTGAAGGAAAATACTTATCGGAGCATAGACTTATTAGATATGGCGTACCACAGGGCACTGTGTTGGGCCCTTTATTATTTTTAATTTATATTAACGACTTGCTTGATGCATAAAACATCCTATGGTCTTATTCGCTGACGATAGTACTGCCTTGGTTAAATGTACAGACCTAAAAACGTATGTATACTTGACATAAATAATACTTTAACGGACATTATACACTGGCTTGATCAAAATAATCTAACAATTAATATATCTAAGACTAATGTTATGCATTTTTATCAACGGATACCACCTCTAACTTTAAATTTAAATTACAATGGACAAAAAGTAGACCAAGTGCAAGTTGCAAAGTTTTTGGGTATATTGATAGATAGCCAACTAACCTGGAAGCCACACGCAGAAGAAGTATGCAAAAAATTGAGTACAGCAGCGTATGTGCTTTTTAATCTATCCGGGAAAGTGAATATGGCCACCAGATTAGTTGCTTACCATGGCTTAGTGGCGTCAATTCTGAGATTCGGGATAATATTTTGGGGAAATTGTAGTCTGAGAGAACAGGTATTCAAGGCTCAAAAACGATGCATAAGGGCAATATGTAACATGAAAGTAACAGATAGTTGTGTACCTGTATTCAAGTCCCTAAATTTGCTAACATTTCCATCGCTTTACATTTTCGAAATGGCTGTTTTTGTAAAATCCAATATGCATCTTTTTAATAAATTGTCTGACAATAGAACACGACCAGTTAGAAAGCAGTATACAAACATGCTGCGTTTTACTGGGCATAACACTGCATTATTAAGGAAAAGTGTTATATGTATGTGCCCAACTATCTTTAACAAAATACCTGATGAAATTAAAAACGAGTCCATTCCACTTTTTAAAAAGAAATTGTCAGTCTTTTTAATTGATAAATGTTATTTATTACTCCATTTGTGAATTTCTAAATGATAAAGCCTTATAGTTTACTTTGTAGTTATTTTGTTGACATTACTGTATTTTATGCCGATTTTATGGTAAATTCTTTTATTTTGTAATTTTTTCTTTTTGATATTTTGACATTTGACTAATTTTACACAGATATTACTTAAATTGATTTTATTTGACATTTGATTTATTTTTTTGACACTTTATTTAATTTTACATTGGCTTGACATACGCATAATTCTATTAGACATATGGTTGATATTTTGACATTAATAATATTATTCATCCTTCCTACATTTTCTTATCTATTGTGTTTAAATTTCATTGTTATACTTGTTTTTTTTTTTTTTTTTTTTACTTGTTGTATTTAAGTAGCGATTTTTTGAAATGATAACCTTAATGTTCTTAACTGTAATATGTTGCGAGTCATTCTATGTTTTTTAAAATGTTTGGTTTGGTTTAATATTTTGAAAATATTGGTGTCTGTATTAACATTAAATTCAAAAAATTTGCATGCCGTGAGGCAAAATGTGTCGGGACTGTTCTACAAAAACAACATCTAATCTGTATACCTACATTTAGCAAATAAACAATTTCATTCATTCATTCATTCATTCATTCATGCATACCCAAAGGTGCCGGGTTTTAGCAGATCGTTAATGTGCAACAAGAATAATGTTGCTGAGAGTACCGACCCCTGAGGGACCCCGGCATTAATATCCATTTGGTTCGACGAGCAGCCATCGATAACCACTCGAATGGACCGATCTCTCAGGAAGTCTGCAATCCAATCACATAGACCACCGGGCAGACCGAATGAAGGAAGCTTACCGATAAGGCTTTCGTGCCAGACCCTATCAAAAGCCTTCGAGATGTCGAGGGAGACGGCAAGCGCTTCCCCGTGCCTCTCGAAGGCCTCACTCCATATGTGAATGGCATACGCTAGAAGATCCCCAGTAGACCGATTTCGGCGGAAGCCGTATTGGCGGTCGCTAAGGATATCGTTAGTTTCTAGGTATGCCAGGAGCTTAGTGTTAAGTACACGCTCCATTCACTTACAGAGTATGGACGTTACAGAGATGGGTCTGTAGTTGGCCGGGTCAGCTCGACTGCCCTTCTTGGGCACGGGCTGTACGTTGGCTTGCTTCCAAGCATTCGGCACTTTTCCAGTCTCATATGAAAGGCGGAATAGCCGTGTCAAGATCGGAGACAGTTCAGGCGCACAGGTTCTAAGAACTATAGCTGGTATGCCGTCAGGGCCACTAGCCTTGTTCACGTCGAGGTTGCGCAGCACCCTACGGACGTCCTTTTGATGGATGCGAATGTCCGACATACTCGTCTCGCATCCATCAGGAGAAGGAGGGGGCCGCGAATCACCAGGATTCAGACGCGAAGATTCCGCAGCTCCATTGCAAACCTGAGTATATGATATTATTCGATCCATTCATCGATCTAGGCGTTCCAGAGAAAAAGGTCTTGACACACGGACAGAGAGACATACAAAAAGACAACGAAGTGATCCTATGAGGCTTTGCCACACTGGATGTGTTCTGCGTCCTGCGGTCCGGTCACTCGAAAATTTGGTGCGGGAAATGTTCGAGTGACTGGACCGCAGGGCCGCAGTACGGGTCCAGTATTACAAATGCCATGAAGGTTCCTTTTTTTCTTTTTGAGGAACGGAGCCCTAAAAATTATCAGGTTCTAAAATTTAGGCAATGAGAGCGCACGTGAAAAACAGGCATTTATTCCCCTTCCCTTATGAATAATCGCTCTGACAACTTAACAAAGTCCTTACCAGTAAATGAGTACCCTGTAATGATTCAGCAGCATCTCGACCTTCGACTTGACTTCACTCAAGAAGTCAGGAGTAAGCTTCTTATGAGCAGTTCCGTTATGGAAGGTGAACGGGATGCTACCGACGTGCAATGCCTCGCTAACTTCGGGTTTCTGAATGTAGCTGACGAAGTCATCCAGGTGGGTGATCTGATCTACGATGATGTTGAACGTCTGCTGCTGCATGGACATGTCATCTAGCCGGTGTAAAAGTTCTTCGCGAAGCTGGAAAAATCAAGGTGTTATAAGAAAGGGAATTAATAGTGCTTCAATCTATACCTTTAATAATATTATAAAGCTGAAGAGTTAATTGTTTGTTTAAACGCGTTAATCTCGATTAGAATTGAAAAATTATTTTTGTGTTGGATAGTCCGTTTATCGAGGAAGGTTATAGGCTAGAGGAACTTTGTAGGCATCACGCTACGACAAATAGGGGCCGAGCACAAATGAAATGTTGCAAAAACGGGAAAAAAAAATATTTTTGTCAGCTTCCGTTGCGTAACATTCATGTATGTAGGGTAGGTAGGTAGCCAGTTGACGGGAGCGAAGCCACGTGGGACAGCTAGTTGATAATAAAATGAAGTCAGATTTTTTATGACGGCATTGTTTGCGCAGTGGCTGAGCGTTTGGCTGCTGCTGTTTCCTGATTCGATTCCCGCAAGGATAAATTTTCTTATGACCTGCAAATAGTTGTTCCGGGTCTGGCTTTTTGTGTATGTGGGTCCAAATGTTTGTAAACGAACGCTCAATGCAGGGGGAATTCCAAGTATGAGGCAATATTAAAAAGAAACCGGCCAAGTGCGAGTTGGACTCGCACTACACGAAGGGTTCCGTACCATTATCGCAAAAAACGGCAAAAAAAATCACGGTTGTTGTATGGGAGCCCCACTTAAATATTTATTTTATTCTGTTTTTAGTATTTCTTGTTACAGCGGGAAGAGAAAATTCGTTGTTATGTTGTTATTTGTTATGCGGAATGCCCTGCCGGAGTGTTTCCAGATAGCTACAACCTCGGGGTCTTTAAGTCAAGAGTGAATAGGTTACTTCTAGCAAGCGCGTTACACCGTCGACCACATCATCGCTTACCATCAGTTGAGATAATGGTCAAGCGCGAGCCTATCTATAATAATAAAAAAAATACATCATCTATGAAAATTTCAACTGTCTAGCTATCACGGTTCATGAGATACAGCCTGGTGACAGACAGACGGACAGTGGAGTTTTAGTAATAGAGTCCCGTTTTTACCCTTTGGATACGGAACCCTAAAAACAACACCGATGAATGAAGTCAGATAATTTATACCGTCCATTCTATCAGTAGACCTGACCAAATTGGGACATGACTCGTCATAATGTATACGCATGCTCGACCTACGCTCATTATGGATAGAACTTCATTCTTTCAATTTGTTGATGTTCAATCTAGACCTAATTTCGTCATTAGCTACCACTATTAGGAAAATTCACTTTTGGATGCACATCATCATATTTTTATCTACATCAAAAAAAAGTAGGTAATCAATTCGACACATATTTTATGTATGGAATATTGTTGGAATTGCACAATATTCACATATGTTACTCTGTATATAATAGACTTCTAAACACGTGTGCCAAATTTCATTAGTGTATGTATGTTTGTCCACGCATATCTCCGAAACTAGTAATCGGATCGTGATCATTCTTATTAGATTAGGTATCTCTTAACTTAGGGAGCAGTACAAGTTTCATCAAAATCGGTTCAGCAGTTTTCATGATATGGAACATACAACCGAACTCCTTAGCGGCAAACTGCACAAATGTGTAAGTTAAGTTATTATGTACCACAAAGACATGCTCACTGGTTTTATGATACAATAGTTTCTGCCAGCGGCTTGGCCCGCGTGAATCTCGAATATTATCCCAAGGGATCATATCCCCGGGATAAAGTAACTTATGCGCTATTCCAGACTATAATCTATCTCTGTGCCAAATTTCATCCGGATCCGTCGTGCCGTTTGAGCGTGAAGAAGTAACAAACATACAAAAACACACACAGAATTTCGCCTTTATAATATTAAGTGTGATTTGATAAGCAAATGATTGTTCTACTTACTAATGTCGCAGATGTAGAGTCTTCGCCAATAATAGCTTTGTTGTAGGCGTCCTGCAGCGGCTTGACGGCCTGCAGACCCTGGCTGTCGATCAGGCCCCATTGGTAGTAGATGGAACTATAGTCCGCTATACTGTCGCGGCTCATCACTGGGTTACCCATTATTATGCCCTGGAAATGAGGAGGGAGAGAGTTAGTGTTGTTGGTGCTTCAGGAATTTCGGCATAGGATCCCGTAAATCTGATTATCGCCTTAGCGTAAGGTTTACGCGATCTGACCAATTCTTACGACATTAAATGAATGTTTTCGTGTAAACGCAAATCAAATAATATTACGTTTTCACGAAAAAGTCAGACTATTTTAGTGATGCCGTACGAATAAATCTAGTCTATATTGGCAGATTATATATAGTACCTACCTGGGCGACCGAGCTCCGCGGGTGAAAATAGAGAAAACGACGTTTTCTAAAAATGAAAGCCAGCTAGATCGATTTATCGCCCCCGAAACACTAGCATACTAAATTTCATGAAATCTCTGGTGCCGTTTCCGAGATTCAGATTTTATATATATACAATAATTGCTCGTTTAAAGGTATTAGATAATATAAAATCAGAATATATAATCTGTAGTATTTTAGGATGGTGTCGCTGGAGAAACGTAGGAATATGCTGGATTTGGTTTTCCTTAAGAATTTAGTAACAGGCTCTCTAAACCGTCCTGATTTGCTTAGTTGGGTATTATTCCACGTGCCACGTAATCTGCCAAGAAGTTCTAATAGGAGACTTTTCTGCATTCCAAGATGTCACACCAACTTAAGGCAATTCTGTCCACTATCAAGAATGTATGCTGCATACAAAGAGCACGAAGGTGATATTGACCTATATAACTCTTCTGGACCAGCTCTAAAAAAAGTCGCGCTTGCCATTTAGTGGGTATCTGTAGTACCTAATCTTATATTTTTAATAATTTTTAATAATTTTATTTCATCAAGCCATACAAAAAATGTTTACAAATAAGAAACACACGAAAAGGCGAAATACAAATGATGGAACCCTGACTTCCAAACTAGGCAAATGCCTGTATCTTAGAAGTCAGTGTCCCTCCAGGAAAGAAAATTACAGATATTTTTAATAGGACATGCATGCACTTAGAATTTTTACACAAAAATAGTCAGTCATTGCAGAAAATAGAAACAAAACTAAATCTAAGTAAACCTTAAATTAAAGAAATAAAGTGAAATTAAATTAAAGTATTAAAATTAAATTAAGTTCAAAAATTTATTAATATTTCCATTAAAGTAGGGTTCCATTTTAATACTGTATGAACAATAAATTATAGAAATATATAACTTAAATTAATTGCATGGATTATTATAATTGTAAAATTATTTACAGTAAAATTAAAACCATAATTAAAATCAAAAACAACAACAAAATTATATAATATTAAAATTCGACCAATAATTTCCACGATAACAATATTAAACTGTGGTCAGGAACAGTGCTCCTATTGGAATCAGCGCGTGTGTGTATGTGTTCATTGCGTGAGTTGTGTAGATAGTGTGTAGTTCGTGTGTAGAGATGTGGATGTATGTATATATATATGTCTGTCAGTATAAATGTATGTAAGTGTTTTATTTGAGTTTTATTTGTTCAGCAAGATGTCCTCTGTTTCATCATAATTGAGGCCGAGCAACCATGTCTGCAATGTATTTTTGCAATGAAAGTAACTCAGGCCGAAAATACCACAGTGTCTGTTGATGGTATTGTATATCTTAGAACTAGCTATAAGGTAGTGACGACTAGCAAAAGTAGTTCTGTGGGATTCCACCGAAAACACCCTATGTTTTACTCTACCTGTTGGAGCTTCAAGCGGACGAACTAGATGTTTACGCAAAACACATTGAAGGACGTATAACTGTCTAACCGACAGTATTTTACAGTCCTTGTATAACTGGACAGTAGGGTATCTAAACGGCTTGCGTAACATAACCTTTAGAATCGCACGCTGAGCCCTCTCAACTTGGAGAAGACGGGTTTTTGCTGCACCACCCCAAACCGGAAGACAATAAGAGACCATTGACTGGCACAGTGCATAGTAGACTGTTTTCAAAATAAGTGGATCAGCGGCATTACGCAGTTTCCTGAAAACAGCTATCAGCCTTCGCATGCGTGAGGTAAGGTTGTCCAAATGCTCGCGCCAGTCAAGGCGATATCCGATAAGAACACCCAAGTATCTTACAGTAAGAGCCCTGTTTATAGTTAGGCAGGCGCAAACTTCCGAAGAAGAAGCGCATGTGTGGGCTCTTAATATGTAATTATCAGGTGGGGAATGGTTGGACATGATCGAAAACGGTATGTACTGTGTTTTGGCGATGTTGAGGGTTAGGAGGTTAGAGTTCAACCACGCCATAACAACAGTGAGAGTAGATTCAGCGTTTTTGTATGTTTCCGACCAGTTGTCTCCCTGAATAAAAAGGGCCGTGTCATCTGCATATGTATAAATGCTGCAATTGGGAAGGTCCAGCTTACATAGCTCGTTGATGTATATTAGGAATAAGGTTGGCCCAAGAATACTGCCTTGTGGGACACCATACCTAGTCCCAACCTCTCCACTAACATATTTTCCGACTCTAACGGACTGGGTACGCTCTGAGAGGTAATCCTTGAATATTTTTAGTGGGATTTCTCTGACTCCGACATTTTCCATCTTCCTGAGCAAGATGGGAACAGAGACAGTATCGAATGCTTTGGATAGGTCTAGAAATATAGTTAGGCACTTTTTTTTCCTATCCAAGGCCCGAACCGTACCACGCAACAAATCCCTCACCGCATCTTCAGTACAAACACCTGATCTGAATCCGTATTGATTCGGGGCTAAAATTGAGTTAGCGGTGAGGTATTTTACCAATCTATTGTTCAAGGCACGCTCAAGGATCTTCGACAATGCCGTTAGCACAGATATGGGCCTGTAATTGCTAATACTGTCTCTGTTCCCTGCTTTGTGGATTGGGTGGACTATGGCTTTTTTAAATGATGTAGGAAAAGTACCAGATCTAATGGCGAGATTGCACACATGAGTTATTACCGGCACCAGGGTCTCGCCAGCAGATCGAATAATTCTGGAAGATATCTGATCCCATCCAGTAGCACAGTCGGGTTTCAATGTGGATATAATGCCGGCAATCTCATCCTCATCGGTTTCCAAAAGCACCATAGAGTTGGATTTTGATGTATTTGGCGTTATTACGGAAGAGACTGGTTGAGTGGGAGGAGTTATTTGAGAAGCTAAACTTTCACCTATGGCAGCAAAGTAATTATTGACCAGCTCAACTGAAGTTTGGGGAGAGCTAGACAGATGCAGAAGTTCGGTTGGTGGTGGTGTGTGAGGTTTTAGATCTGTCACCTTTTTGACAATGTCCCAAGTTGCTTTGATATTCCCTTTTGCTTTGTTAAATTCGTCTTTTTGGTATTGTGTTCTGAGCTTACGTAGGAGCGCGTTGAGGAAGTTACGGTATCTTATATAAATAATCCATTCCGTATCATTATTAGGTCTTAGTTTACAGTTTAAGTGGAGGTGGTCACGGTGACGCATGCAGCGAGTCAACCCAGGCGTGATCCATGGTTTGATACATCGCCGTGATCTTGGTATTTTACGCTCGTGAGAGTGTTCCCTGACGATCGCCGATAGAGTACCAACCAAGGCGTCGGCGGCCCGATTTGCGTCCTGTGACATCGTTACATTCGACCAGTCACTGCTTTTAATATCTGACAGGATAGCGTCATGATCCAGAACAGTTCTAGAACGCGATGGAGGGGAATTCGTTTTACATGTTTCAATGTACAGCAAGACTGGTTCATGATCAGTGATATATGTCTCTAGGACGAGGGTAATGGCGAGAGTGTTGGTCTTTATTAGGACATGATCGAGGCAGTTTTGCAAACGAGTGGGTAACGTGTGAGATGGTACAAGCCCGTGAGAAGCCATGCAAGTAAGGTACTCGCCAGAGTGTTGATCGGTATTGCCCTCTTTGATATCTATGTTTATATCACCAATAAGAATAGTAGTGCGACCACTTTCAGCCAAAATCCCATTCAAACTATCGACAAAAGAATCTATTGAACTGTAACTAGGTGATCTGTATACAGCAATCAGAAGCAAATCATTTTCGAGGCGGCAAGTCAAACACGTGCCACCTAGAAACACCGGCTCCGAGATTTTGTGTTTAATACTTGATCTAATATAGATCGCGCAACCATCATTCTGGTTTTTTACATTAGAAGTGTAGTAGGAGCTATATCCACTGAGAGTCGGAAGTGAATTAACTTTGCTTAGCCAGCATTCTGATAGGACTAGTATGTCACATTGGATACCTATTATTTGCAGGAGAGCGGTGAGTTCATCAAAGTTTTTGTTAATACTCCTTATATTGATATGCAGGATTTTTAATCCCTTATTATTGTGAGGAAAATACGAAAAACACATATCGGGTGCGCATTTGTGGGATTTGAACTGATACAATGAATCCAATTGTTCTCCTATCAGTTCATCAATGTTAGGCATTGGAGAGTGTAAAACACAAAACTGGTATTGTAATAGATGTCGGCTTCAAAACGTACTGAATGTGGCTGTATTTAGGAGTAGTTGAAAGCAAGATACAGAGTGACTCAAACCAGTATGGACGAGCAAGTTGTTCAGAACTTAGGTTGTATACTGACTGCATATGATTTGTGATGAAGGACATGTAAAAAAGTTTTCTTTGTGATGTGAGGGTCTTGCGTAATGAATTGTGAGATGTAATCGTGCTAGGTGTGTGTACTAAATAGGAGTGAAAGCTTGCTAAGAAAAGTAAGACAATCTTTACAGTATAAAATGACAAAACAATACATTTACCAATTAACTTAACAGTTCCGAACAACGATCGACTAGACTCGGGTGACAGTCATTGACTAAAGTCGCTCAGACATTGTTCCGATTTGATAAGCAACTGCTTGGCGCCGACGTCCTTTCGAATGAATATTCTACCATTTGAAATCCAGCAAAACTTAAATTCTTTCTCCTTTGCAAACTCTCGCGCTGTATGGAATAGTTTCCTGGCTGACGGCGGGAGAAATTCAGCAACGTATATGGGTTTCTTATCCGTTAGTCCAATCGCTGTTGTATTCAGTTTTTCATTCGGTTGACGAGCATTATTATAGTTGCGTACAGAAGACAACAGAGTGTTCTTGGTCTGGACGGAGTTAAACTCTGCAATTATTGTAGTCCTTTTCGCACCATTCCTGCCTGGAAGCCGGTAGATATCACGGATGTGGGACTGCTGAATTGGTAGTTCGACTGTAGACGCGATTTGGGTAAGCGTAGTGCTTAATTGGGATTGGGTCTCATTTTCTTTTGTGGGTATGTTCCGAATTTCCACACTAGCTGACCGTGACATATGTTGCAGATCATGTATCTTGGTTTCAAGACTTTCTATATGATTTTGAAATACCTTACGCTCCTTTTGGAGGTTTTCCAGTTGTTTCTTGGTGTCTTCAAAATTTTTGTTCAAAAACTCAGCTGATCTCATTATTTCGGCATTAGATTGTTGAATGAGAGATACTTGAAGTTTTAAATCGGACATGTCGGTTACCAATTTTTTAAGGACTTTGTCATTATCGGCTTTCCAGGACGTCAACATGGATCGAAGTTCTTCAATTTGGCTGGTTTGGTTGGGGTCCGAATCCTCAACCTCAACATCCGCCCGCATACGCTTCCTCATATGGACATTTTTGTCACCTTTGGTCGTAGCTGGGGTGGTTGGATCCGGTTCGGCGGAAGCCGCCTTAGAAGATTTTTTGTTCGGAGACTTAGCCTGAGGCGAGCGCTGCGATCGGTGCATTTTTGTACGTTACGGATGGGAAGTAAGTAGACCGAAGTAGGCACCCACTCTACAAGGTAACCTTACAACAGCACTCCGTATAAGGGTCACGAAAAGGTACTTAACACCGAGCAAAAAAAAAAAAAAAAAAAAAAGTGACAATGTTAAAAAACTAAAACTTAAAAAACTAAGCGAAAAAGCAAAAACAACTTTTGTAGTTCGCCGGGCTCGAACTCGGGCCGCTGACTGGTGATCGTGATTGCAGTTACTAAAGCCACTTAGCCAAGCGCGCTGATAATAGCATGGGCGAAATAGGCGAACTGTTGGTCAATATCGGCAATTATTGAGGTGCAGAGTGTGCGACCTTGACTATCGGTCACGATAACTACCCTCACTTTTTCGAGTTACAAGTCATTCAGCACAACACTACACTTTTTTCCAGAAACTGTTTTAATGATTTACACGTGAAATGATTATGCAGAGTATTGAATCTACACTGGTATAATTGTTTACAGATTTGTCCGTAGGATTTTGAATGTTTCGTGGTCGGAAATTGGTTTTTGACTTTTTTCTGAATTAATAACTTCGGGAACACACAAAGCACGACTGCTCGTCGCGACGGTCGGGCGGGGGGGTATAATAGTAGGTCTGTTTATAAAATTTCAGGCGCTCGTTTTCGTCCTAAATCATTATCCATTTCGTAAAAATTTGCAAAATTTCGGATATGATAGCACACATTTTAACCCCACACACAAAATAGTTCGTGTCGTAGACTAGGACCACCTTAAGACGACGACAAATACCAACGACCTTGAGGGAACAAAATGCGCGCTCGTTTGACACCCGCGCGACCCAAAATTTAGTAGTTTTTTGTACTTTCCTTATTATCTACGACTTTAAAAAAAAGTCTCAGATCAAAATGTAGATAATTAAATTGTCTTTGAGATGGTCTTGATTTCATTAAAATACGCCCAGCGGTTTTGGTGCGTCGTGTTTTTGTCCGTTTTAGACATAACTTTACAAATTAATTACACTATGTTATACGAATAAAACTCAAAATTTGCTCAGATCAAATTATTAAGAAAATGGTCTAATATAACATATATTTTTTCTAAAAAATTACGACTAGCCATTTAGACGTGATTCTCATTTTAAAATCAGCTACTCAAGGGAATCGGCGCCTTAACCTAACAAAATGTGGAATTGAAGATGCGTAGCATAGATATGATTCGTAGTCGTAGCCTGCTACGGCTAAGAGCTACGGGCTACGTTTCTCCCTAGGCTACCCTTGTGTGGACCTCTCAAGAATATAAAATACTATCTTTCCCCCGTGTCTTCGCTCCTGTGGTTTATTGTGAGGACCTCCCAAGAATACATAAAATACTAGCCTTAGCTTCGCTCCTCGTCTATCCCGCATGACCTGTGGGTTTTTCCTGAGATAAATAAGTAGCCTATTCCACTCAATACTCATCGATATTGTAGCTTCCTATCAGTGACAGAATCTTCGTAATTAGATCAGTACTTTCATATACCAAATCATTTTTTTATCCTTTTTAATCGACTTTAAAAAAGAGAGAGGTTTCTCAATTCGACCGTACATATATATATTTTTTTTTATGTGTGTACGCGGATAATTTTGTCGTTGATGAACCGATTTTGATGATTCTTTTATTGTTGGAAAGAAGAGAGGGTGGTACCATGATAAGGAAACCAGGATCTGATGATGGCATCCCAGAGAAATTGAGGGGAACCTTCGAAAAACGTAGTTGGGACTAGTGCTTTTGTAATTGTTTTTCATTATGTATTTTTCGTGTAATCTATTCTGGCATCACTGTGGGCATTATACGTACCTCACTATAAGACTGGTCGGTCCATTATGTACCACTAAAATAAGAAAAAATAAAAACAAAAGAATACAACCGACTTCCAAAAAAAAAAGGAAAAGTGAAAAATAACTTCAATTTCGGAAGGCGGTGTCAAATAACAAAGAAACGAAAACAAGAACACTGACTTCCGAAATTTTAGTTATTATTCACTCTGTAGTGTTTTTTTTGGAAGTCGGTTGTATTTTTTTTGGTAAAAGTGTTTTTTATAATTTAAATAGCTGCCGCCCGCGGATCCGCCCGTTTAGTAGTAGTACTTCTCCCAATATCTTTATAAATCATAGCCTGTCATATTCTGATGTATAAGCTATATTTCTGTAAAGTTTCATCATCATCCGTTCAGTAGTTTTTGCGTGAATGAGTAACAAACATCCATCCTTCTGATCCTTCCATCTTCACAAACTTTCACGTTTATTATAGTAAATAGGATTATTTACAATTTAAATAAAATTTGAATTAAAGATCTTCTATGCAATTATATTGATTGCGTTTCAAATCAAACCAAACAACCTAATATTTTAATTTTAACCACAAATTTTATTATGTCACCAACATACCTATTATAAATACTTAATACACCTCTGTAGATGGACCTACTATTGTTTATATTTATCAGACAAACAGGTTTACATAATTTTTCGTTTTTAATCTTCAAGTATGTACTCGTATTGGCAGTCATTGACGGACGAGGAAAAGTCAAGCAGCTGACAACGTTAAAAAAGTGGTACGTAATCAAAGTAAATGTCTTTCATGTAACATTATCGTTTTGTGTTTCATCCGCCTACTTATTGATCAGTCATCAATTTCAACTGTTATGTGAAACAAGAGTTGATATTAATTACATAATAATCTATCCGATTGCCAAAATTCTTTCACGGATAGAAAGCGACACTGTCTTTGAATGCCTTAGGTCATCCTCACCATAATGACTTTTATTACACAAAACACTACAAAGCGAAAAATAACTTTCTTTTAGGAAGTCAGTGTCAAAAACGATAAAGTAAAGTAAAGTAAAGTAAAGTAAAGTTTATTTTATTTGCAGAGATTGTAGGTACATGACATAAGGTGTAAAAAAACAATTGTGATCCCTGTACAATCTATCAATTTAGGCATGCAAACATGAATAAATTAAAATGAGTAGATAATCAAAAAACTTGTCTCAAAAATACAAAATTACGAATTACAGTTCAAAACAGATACAATTAAATAAGTTGGTATGTCGTTAAATTGCATAAAACATGTTATGATTAAATTAAATTAGAAATTTACATTAGAATGTCAAATGTCATTGTCATTTAGAAAATCGTTAATCGAGTAGTAACACTTTTCAATCAATAATGCTGTTAACTTCTTTTTAAAATTGCGTATTGTGTTATCTTTTATTATGTCAGGTATTTTGTTATATATTGTAGGTCCCATACCAATATTTTTTTTTTAATAAAGCAGTATTGCAACTCTCAACTAGTAAAAGGTTTTTGTACTGGCTTCTGATAGGTCTCTTACTAGTTTGTGAAACTGTAGTAGGTAAATAGATGCATGTTACGTTTAACAAAAATTGCCATTTCTAAAATATACATTGCCGGAAATGTTAACAGCTTTAGGGACTTAAACACTGGAACACAACTTTCAGTCATTTTCATATTATAAAATATATTTAAGTACCACTGACATCGACTTCTGAAAAGAAAGTAATTTTTCGCTTTGTAGTGTTTTGTTTTGGAAGTCGGTTTAATTTTTCTCTTTTAGTTTTGGTAGGGTACCAAAACTAAAAGTATGTTTTTGGTTTTCATGGTATTATATTACAATGAAAATACGCATTATTAGGGATAGCTTAAAAACTACTCGTCAGATCTTGATCAAATTTAAATAGGGCCATATGAGAAGCACCAGCAGCAAAAAGGAACATCAAAATCGGTTCGTAATTGGCGGAGTAATCGCATAATAAACATACAGTCGAATTGAGAACCTCCTACTTTTGAAGCCGGTTGAAAAATATACACTAGTCGTATGGGACAGGCCACATGCAGGAGCAGAGCCGCAAGAAATATAGATAGTAAATATATAATATTATAAGGAGGGTTTAGTGTGAGGAGATAAAAATGAAACTCTCCATACATGAAGTAACAATATATATATTATTATTATTCTTTATCAACGTCTTCTGATAGAACCGACGATGGACTAAACACGAAGTTTGTCGAGAGGCATTTAGAAAATAGTTGTACCTACTATACTTATTTACATGAGATACATTAAAAGTATAGAACACTGATTATGGCTGGGTTTCGCACCGCTGAATTATCGCAGAATTAATGTGACAAATTGTCAAGCACGCGTTATGTGCAGTGATTGGTTGAATGAATTTTCAACAGCCAATCACAGCAGATAACCGGCGATTATTCGTCGATTACGTTAACAGCCCTATAATCGAGTGTTGATAAACCGGGGGTTAATGTTACAAAAACAAGACTAGAAGCTAGATGCAATATAGAAATAGAACCTTACGCGCGTCCTATATTGTACGTTTGGTGTGTAGTTCGCTAGCGAAGCAAACACAACATTATACGATTCACTACACGGCGCTATGTAATCCAGGCTTAGGAAGAGGCGGGGTAAACTTGACTGACCTAAGTCGATGCGTTGTGTACTCCCGGACCCAGCTGAACTCAGCTGCTGTGTTCTTTGCGTAACAATATGCAATTTTAGCGCTAAACCTGCTGTCTATATATCATGGTCATGGACCAAGGGTAATAATCAGTGCACTATATACATTGCCCGGGCATTTTGAATCAACTCAAGTCAAATCGGGCAACGTAATGAATATTGATGTACTTCTATATTTATCACATTGTCTAGTCATTATAAATATTGCTACGTTACGGTTGGGCAATTATAATTATGGTCAATACATTTTATCAGTCAGGGCTCAGGGCACCACGACACGGATAGGTTAGGTTCGAGGGGATGGCGGGAACTGAAGTGAGCGATCAAAGCGAGCGAACTCAGCTCCCGTCATCTCCTTCATGTTATGTTACTTTAGTTTAGACCCTGCAGACAGAAATGCCCTGCGAAACAGGGCTCCGTTGACTCTGTTGGTTAAATAGTAGATAATCGTACTTACTATTCTATATTAACATCAATGTCAACATAAAAATAATAAAAAAAAACACATTTTTTGTTTCCCGGCCCAAACCCCGAAAGCCCGGCCCGGCTAATTATTTCAATATTTTTTAGCATATTGCCTACTCATATGTTATGGCATTTTTCAAATTGCCTGGTCATTACGAATAATGCCGTATTAATCACTTGGTCGATAACATATACACATATCTGATGTATCTATGATGCTGACCAATCTGACCATCAAACACACAATAATTTTGCACATAATCAAGGACAATTTCACGGCTGCCAACCTTAAAATGATTGTTAACATGACCTTCTCAATTAGTTGCCACATTTATCAGTTGGTATCATTTGCGTCAATAGACTTATGATGAGATTGCCTCGCTATTTGATTTCCGTTATTTAAGTGAGGTGTCAGCGTATTTAACCTCCATTTAATGGCATTTTAAAATATTTAAGCAGACTAATTTAGAACCATGATAGTTTATATTGGAAGTACATTTAATAATGGAGTACCCGAGTTGATTTGACTTATATTACCACATTACGCCTGGTAGTGGTAGAACCAGTTGCAAATGTTTAGTACCCTGTATTAATATATAAATAGGAAAGTCTATTGCACAAATAAAGACGACGGGTTACTCAGTGAGAGCCTGATGGAAAAACCCAATTACAATGCGTAACCGGATAATCGAACACAAACCTCACACGCTCGGCAAACGCGTTTAACCAACGACGCAGCCTGACAATAAGTAACAACGTTCATACAAAAACGGATATCACCTCTAAGTATATTTTAGGACTATCCCACTGCACTATTCTCAAACCACTGCAACTCCTGAAAGCCAGAATCAACAGTGGCGACCACCAGAAAAGCGCCGAGGCAATGAAGCTCAACTAAGTCCCGGAGAATAAATTTAACTGTCTTGAGGAGTAGGAAAAAAGTTAACACAATTTCCACTTCCCTCCATATCAAGCAGGAGACAGAACAAACAAGGCCAATAGGAACAAAGGGTCATTTACAATAGGGATAAGCCCAGTTACCTAGCACCACGGATAAAAAATATATAAATATTAATGGGTCCTAACATTGTGAGCTGTTCTATTTGATTCCAATAATAGGTACGGCAAAAACGCTTGAACGCACGGAAATTTGTTCTAGTGTCCACAAGGTCCGTATAGTAAATAACTCTGGACTGGATGCAGCCTGTATATTATCCAACATAATACTACATTATAATATAATATGTACAACACTTTTTGGGAATGCTTTCATTGTACACCTACAGATAAGGAGTGGAATTCACTGCCGGAGTCTGTGCTTCCTGATAGCTAGAACCTGGGGATCTTTAATTGTGCTCCATCGTAGATTACCTTTCGCTATATCAGGCGGGAGTGGTAGAACACGACCCTACCAAACATAAAATTTATATGTTTCTTCTTACCTGTAAGTTCACATCCAGAATACCAATGTCCCGGTCTTGTTCGAGTATCTTCACGCCGAGGGCGGGTAGGTAGCGACCAGCGTACGACTCTCCGGCGATGTAGAGAGGAGCCTTGCTGACCTCAGGGAAGACCAGCCGGAACTGCCTCAAAGCACTGTATAGGTGGCTTGAACACTGAAACATTTAATGTTTTTCTGTAACATGTATTTTAACATCTTGGTCTATTCTATCGTTTGTCCATTAGCACCACCACGATGTGGTGACACTTGGGGGAGACTTATGTCCAGCTGTGGACGTATCCCGTAGAGAATCATAACGTATTTAGTCCCCGAGATGATAGACAAGTGTGTATAGCATTATTGGACCAAATTTTAATTGACAATCTCATTGCTGCGTGCATACATTTGCACTGCAATGGCCTCTTCTCTCTGTGAGAGGAATTGGGCCGCTATCCACCAGGTGGGCCTACAGTGGGACGGGGGAAGACACATGTCTTCGAATTTTTATCCGACTGCGGGTGGGTAATCTTTTTCGAGCATATGTATGTATATATCCATTTCAATAACACGCACTACAGCCCAAACGGCTTGACAGAAGACATATTATAAGGTGTCATGTTGGATTCGCCTCAATTGTGGGAGTGACATAGGCTACATAATTTTTAAATATTCCCCCTCCCCCTCCCCCAAAAAGGAGTGACAAAATTTGTTTTTCAAGTTAAAGCTACTAAATAGACCATGCAAAAAATATATATCGTAATGTTACTATTTTGGCAAAAATTCAAGATAAGCGTAACTTTGATGGCAATATATTATACCTAGTTCTTGTTTTTCTCTTTTCAGTTAATTATTATTTAGCAGTCGGGTTTTTTGTTTTTATAATAATTTGTACGGTTGCTAGGGTATGACAGTGTGCCATCGCGAAGTCTCGATGTTTTCCTTCACATTTTTTTGCCCCGCCCGCGTACTTTCTATATGGTAGAATGTAATTCACGATTTTATCTTTATGACAAAATTGCATTAGTAACCTGTTTCGGTTGTTTTTGTTTGTTTGTGTTTGTTTTAGTAACCTGTTGTGTTGTGTTGTTGTGTCTGCAAGCGCACGTACCCACAAAATGTTTATCGGTAGACAGATTAGGTACAAGTATATATTTCAATCGTTAATTCATGATCTTGATGTAAGAAAATCTAGCTTTTATTGCATAAATCTCAAGTTCGTGACTTTATAATTACCTATTGTTGCTACTGTATTATTTAGATTTTATAACAACATTTACCTATTTATTCTGAACATAATGACAATTATTACAACAAGTATATAGATTCTGATCCGAGACGCCTTTTTCTCGTGACTTGGTTCAGACAGAACTATTTGAAAAAGGTGTGGAATGAGGACCGAACCAATGACGATAACAACAATAACGATGAATAAATATCTTTTCAAAACACTTGCTCATAAAGTGGCTCTAATTTCACCGCAATTAGGCACATAATGACACCTGTAATCAAACTGTGACTTTTTCATTGCTTTCTACTCACAAGTGAGTTATATATTATTTTTTTAAATTTAATTGGTTGAGTTGCTTTGTTCTTAAAAAAGTTTCGATACAAAAAAGATCGTACTCAATAGTACAAATAAATTAATGTACCTATATATATTGCTTGCTCATTTCATGCAACTTCGTATTTAAATAGATAATTTCAACTTGTACGTGTTTAAATAAAACTTTCACTCAAATATAACTTTTGTTTTCTCTGTAATAAAGAAAACTTGAAATTCCCCATTTTATACGTGGCAAAAACGCTATCCGCGAAAAGCCAAAAAAAAGAAACCTCATTCTTATAGTCTATGGCCGATCGCCATTGTTAAATGCGCGCGCATAGGAATACTGATAATTTTATCCCGCCATTGCGAAAAAAAATTCACAACGTTTTCACTGTTGAAAATGATTTTTTTGTATTATTTTCTTCACAAGTGTGTTGAAAAACGTCGTATGATACACGTGTGTATTGCGGCTCTCTTAAGACCATCACCTAACGGCTCAGGTCTCAATGGCGCCTCAGCGGTAATCACAAACATTACACACTTGAACCATAATGTACTATTACACTAGTATGCTGTATCAAATTACTTTTGACACTAGCAATGACTTTAAAAAAAGCTGTTTTTGTTAATTTGAAGTATTGACGACCAAACAAACGAACCTACTTCATATCCATCCATGCTAAAAAACTGGCACACCTTACATTTTATGAGACCTTGCTTCAAGCCTGACCACAGACGTAGACGTCACATTATATCATTTATACACAATAAATAAACTTTAACACTTCTTGAGTGTCAAAAACCATCAATATCAAGTGGATAATAAAACAGAAGCTCTGTTGAATAACATCTCAAACTTTACTACATACGCGGAAGTTCTCAAACACGCTTCATTGAGTTCCTAGCAAAAACGAGGGCGTACGGTCAGCAACTACAGTTATCTTAACTAAGGAAATAAGTAAGAAATAATTTATTTTTGCAAAAAGATTAGCCTAGGCGCCTGGGTAACATCAGCGTCTAACCCTCTTACAAATAAACGCGGAATAAAGTTATACCAAGTTTTAGGAATTGAAATAAAATAACGATCCGAAGTTGACAAAAGTAATCTAATCAAATTAATAAAACACAAACATAAAATGAAATTTAACAAACGAATTTAGTATTAAAGTTACACAATCATCAAGAGAATAGAATCAAGGGGAATTTAGCTAAGTGCGCGCCGCCGGATGCGGGAATGAGCCCCTGGCCACGGTACGCGTTGGCTTATATAGGCTCGACGACATGCGCCGGGCTTTCTGAAGGGGTGTAGGTTGGAGACGCAGCTAACACAAGTATAAACCTATGAAAATGTATGGTTATTCCTTTGTTATACCTGGTATAACTTTATGCCGCGTTTATTTGTAAGAGGGTAAATGTATAACTATACCTATACGGTGATTTTTTATTTCCTAGACTAAGATGACATTTGGAGGATTGTCACCATATTGTGACTTAAAAATAGTGTTGTATCCTGAATTAATCAGTTTCGAATATTGTGAATCATTTTCACATTATAAAAATTTGTTAATTTTAACATCAGTTAAAAGAGTAAATGGGAAAATTAATTTAAACGTTTTTTTAGGAATCTCTTTCGTATGTCGTGGCTGTCATAAAAAAATATATAATTATTATTCGATTCTACAGATTCGATAAAACATTTTAGAATCACATACTACAACACTATGTTTCACGCTTGCAACATTAAAAAAAAAACGTCGATTGCAGCTGTCAGTTTAGATTACGAAATCAATAATCACGCAGTATAGTCTGTGTGTGCCTGTGTGTGTAACTGTCTTACCCTCTTACAAATAAACGCAGTATAAAGTTATACCAAGTATAAACCTATGAAAATGTATGGTTATTCCTTTGTTATACCTGGTATAACTTTATTCCGCGTTTATTTGTAAGAGCGTTAGTCTATACCAATATTATAAAGAGGAAAGATTTTTTTGTTTGTTTGTACCGAATAGGCTCCGAAACTACTGGACCGATTTAAAAAATTCTTTCACCTATGGAAAGCTACATTATTCCCGAGTAACATAGGCTATAATTTTGACGGGAGCGAAGCCGCGGGGTCAGCTAGTCATTAATATAATAAGTCACACCGTGGCATTTAATCGTCTTACAAAAGCTCTTCTGGCCATGTATAAGAAAAACTTTTTCCAAAGAAGTCATAAAAAAACCCAAAAAAAATTGGTTTTCCATACAAAGTTGTTCATATATTTGAGTTCATGTGGCACGTACAACGTTATGATTTGGCTCCCCTCATATATACTTTTTGTTGAGTCTGGAACTACTCTACTGATCCGATTATGAAAATTATTTTATTGATAGTGATAGAAAGATAAAAACTATGGTTTCTTCAGAAAAAAGATAACTGAAATCTCAAGAGACATACCCTCTTACAAATAAACGCGGTATAAAGTTATACCAGGTATAACAAAGGTATAACCATACATTTTCATAGGTTTATACTTGGTATAACTTTATACCGCGTTTATTTGTAAGAGGGCTAGGGTTTATTTTCGGGTTATTGGACGACTCGCCCGAATTTAACTCGCCCGAATCGGGCGAATTGTCCACTATTAAAAATATTCATTTTTCTGTGTCGATTCGCCCGAAGTTATTTTATCGGTGGGCGAATCGACCACTCCAATATTATTTAGTGGACGATTCGCCCGAATTTCATTTTAGAGAACAAACAATATAAAAGTACAGTCGTGCTCACCCGTCTCGGTAATAATATGAAGAATTAATCGAAGTTATAGATATTGTACTAGAAACTAGGAAAGCAATTCAAACTACCAGGAGGCCAGAATCATGAAGAAGTATTTGCAGAGCTAGAATCATTAGCGGTAGAGACTAACGGTGTACTAGGACTTCAGAATCGAAAATCGCCCGGTACTCTTTTTACCGCTCTTGATTCCAGCCTAGCTTCCTCATGATTATAATCTCCTGGTACTTAAGTTAGACTTTACCGGTACCGAAATTACCTGATAGCGTATAGAGCTTTCTCTTTATTTTTTTTTGTAGCGAATATTGCTGTCTCCCTCTTAATGTTTTGTCGCCAATGAATCAAAAGAATCATAAGCAGTAAAAAGAGTACGAGTGTACGTTGAGATTTGAACGTTAGATATGATAAACAGGTGAAAAGACAATAAGAGGGAGACAGCAATATTCGCTATAAAAAAAAGAAAGAGAAAGCTCCATACGCTATCAGGTCATTTCGGTACCGGTAAAGACTAACTTAAGTACCAGGAGATTATAATCATGAGGAAGCTAGGCTGG
This sequence comes from Anorthoa munda, assembly GCA_945859665.1. Classification (NCBI taxonomy): domain Eukaryota; kingdom Metazoa; phylum Arthropoda; class Insecta; order Lepidoptera; family Noctuidae; genus Anorthoa; species Anorthoa munda. Next base: position 39,934,506 of record OX243897.1, on the reverse strand, counting down.
AATCATGAGCGGTAAAAAGAGTACCGGGCGATTTTCGATTCTGAAGCCCTAGTACTCCGTTAGTCTCTACCGCTAAGGATTCTAGCTCTGCAAATACTTCTTCATGATTCTGGCCTCCTGGTAGTTTGAATTGCTTTCCTAGTTTCTAGTACAATATCTATTAACTTCGATTAATTCTTCATATTATTACCGAGACGGGTGAGCACTACTGTACTTTTATATTGTTTGTTCTCTTAAATAAAATTCGGGCGAATCGTCCACTAAATAATATAGGAGTGGTCGATTCGGCCACCGATAAAATAACTTCGGGCGAATCGACACAGAAAAATGAATATTTTTAATAGTGGACAATTCACCCGATTCGGGCGAGTTAAATTCGGGCGAGTCGTCCAATAACCCTTATTTTCATATATAATTATATAAAGGCTTTCCATTTATCAAGTTTCGCAAACAGCCATGTTTAAAATGACGTTGTCTCATAAGGACCTGCGAAGAATTTCGTCAAGCATTAGCTAGGTGGGTAAGTAGGGTAGGTTAGGCAGTTGACGGGGGCGAAGCCGCGGGCACAGCTAGTAACTAATAAATTGCATAAAGTTAAAACTGCTCGTTAGAACATTATAATTTGAATAACTACCACGTTTATGTTTCGACATGACCGATAGCCATAACTTTTATGAGTCATTTTTCCCATAAAATTATCTATAATTCTATGCATAAAATGATATCGTAACTAAGCCACATAGTTTTGTGACCGATAGAAAAGCAGGTACAAAATGGTCGCTATTATTTATTTATTATATACTTCCCACTACTATTAATATTGCCCTTATAAGGCGTTATAACTTTATAAGGTAGTTTAAAGTGCTACAAAGGTCTTTTTGTGCTTAAATGATAGATATTGACGGTCGGGCGTTGTTATGTTAGTCCCTAAACATCATCATTCTTTGAATTCCAATTATTTGGGGTCGAAGCAACATGCCTTGTGCATATTTCTTTAAGACCACGCTAGTCGCCAAAGTCCTTGAGGAAACAAAACGCACACTCGTTTGACACCCGCGCGACCCAAAATTCAGTAGTGTTTTGTACTTTCCTTATTATGCTATGACTTAAAAAAAAAGCCTCAGATCAAAATGTAGAGAATTAAATTGCGTTTGAGATGGTGTCCATTTCATTAAAATACGCCCAGCGGTATTGGTGCGATTGTCGTGTTTTTGTCCGTTTTAGACAACTTTACAAATTAATTACACTATGATAACATTAATTACACGAATAAAATTCAAAATTTTTATAGTCAAAGTATTAAGAAAATGGTCTTATGTTACATATATTTTTCCTAAAAAAGTAGCCGATTAGACGTGATTCTCATTTTAAAATCAGCTACTCATGGACAATGATTTCGAAAGGAAGGATACGCCCATCTGAACATTTTATAGAAACCTTCTTATGACAAGCAAATACTCGCTCACTCCCGCCACAGATAACTATATACTAGTCAGAGACACGCACACGGACCACTGTCAACTGAGTCGCGTTGGTCCTAAACTGCAATTTTATGACCAGCGCGCTGGTGCCATTTAGTGGCGCGGTTGGCCTGGTCCTTACGCAAGTAATATATATGTCAATGCTCAGGGGTATCTGCGCCTTAATAGCCTTCATCACAGTAGAATAATACCGGTTCTGGACAGCATTATTTACACAGTCCTTTGATAGTTTCTTTGGATTTCCCCTAATCTTATAATTATACTCGTAGCCAACCACATTCAATCCCAAAATTTTTGTCACGTCATTTTCCTCATTGAAGTTATTTTGTCTATGATAAAACAAGATGACGGCATTAGTTCCGATTTTGACATGCGCCAAAAGATACATAAGGTTCTAGAAATTACACTATATATCAGCGATAATGATTTTCAAAAGTTATAGCAAAAGCCATATTTTAGGGGATTGAATTCTTTACCGAATTGCTTTTGGTTTGTATTGTATTGTATTGATAGAGAGTCTTGAAACTATTCTAGTTAGTATGAGATCCTTACCGTGGCCATGTCCTGTATGAAGCCGTCAGGGCTGTCTGTAAAGCTGTACCCAGCGCCCACAGGGTTGTCGATGAATAGGAGCGAATGATCCTTCGCCCATGATGATTTGCGCACTGAAATTAGATTTGATTAGTTTAATAGAGACAGCTGCTTTTGCCAAGAAACTCGAAATTTTGGGAATTTCTATCATACGGGGAACGGGGGCAACTACTAACCGGATAAAAAAAGTTAATTAAAAAATTCAAAATACCCGACTGCTTAAAAAGCGAACTAAAAAGACGTAAACAAGAAGAAAATCATGCTGTGCAGTCGGAGGATACATATTCGCGAGCTGGCTGACCAAAACCAGATGTTAACTTTTTTATTTATAACTTTTTAGTTAACATTTTTTTCGAATTAGGTACATTTAAACATATAAGTGTTATATATTTTTGAAATCACCTCTTGAAACCCTTTATTTTGATACCCCACACGATGGGTTTGGAAGAAAAAATAAAATTGGCCCCCCACAATATGGCGCCCAAAAGCCGTCATTTTCCTATTTTCCAATTTTAATGTAGCCTATGACACTCGCAAGGTTAAGACGAATCGATTGACGTATGAATCATTAAAATCGGCCAACGCGTTAGGTCTCTGGAACGCCATATAGGAACAAACATACATACATACATACATACATACATACATACATACATACATACATACTTACATACATACATACATACATACATACATAGACTGATAAACACATTACCCTCCTTCGGCAGTCGGGTAAAAAGAACGTGTCCTATGTAATTTGGGCCATGGTTCTTTCCGTGTTTCAAATTTTAACTAAATCCGTGCCACCCTTAAGACGTGATTGATGTAAACTTAGGTACATAGACATATTGCTAAGATTGCAAAAAAACTGGTGTTGAATTTGTGTTTTTTGTTTTCAACTACAACTCGGTCAAATAAGTAGGTACAGTACATTATTATGTAATCATTATGCTCCTCAAAAGTTATTGAAGTTTTTTAGATCGATCGATAGTAGATTGAACCTATCAAGCTTTTTGTGAAAATATTTACCTACCTATTGTAGCATATCTGCTAGAAGACTTATCGGTTTAGCCTTTTTTAGGGTGCCGTACCTCAAAAGGAAAAAACGGAACCCTTTTAGGATCACTTTGTTGTCCGTCCGTCCGTCTGTCTGTCAAGAAACTTTTTCTCAGGAACGCGTGGAGGTATCAAGCTATAATTTATATCAAATACTCAGGTCTACTGTCCCTTAAAGCTGTGAAAATATCAAAACAAAATCAAAAACTTCTAAGCCAACGCAATCAAAAGATGCAGCCGTTAATGCCGCAAATTTCCACAAATTTTTGACATTCGCAAGGGAATCAAAACCTACAGGGTACTACCCGTGAACTCAGAATCTTGAAATTTGGTACGAAGCAACGTCTTATAGCACAGATAAAGAAAAAATTGCGAAATCCGTAAATTTTTTGTTATATCATATAATAAAAATATTTTAAATAATTTTAAACTTACTACCCCTTTCCTCATGAACGCGTAGAGGTATTAAATTGAAATTAATATCAAATACTCAGGAATTGGGATTGGTCATAACTTAACTGCTTCGGCCTGCTTTTAATGATGTACTTATTTTATTTTTTAATTGTTTGTTTTGCTCTAGATGCTTTTACGTGTATGTCTTTTTACATCGTTCACACGTTGTATTTTTCCAACAAGAATGATGTAATCAAATAATTGTAATTAAAACTGATGGAAAAGAGTATCCGTGGAGTTTCTTCTCCATAGATAACTACTGACGCTTGCAAATGTGCAACTGGATTCATATTTTGTTTGACAATTCAAAAGTACCTATATCTAATAAGTAGGTTTAGTTGAATTTCGTTTGACAAGAAAAGAGAAAATTTCTGCTGAAATAATGTGATTTACAGATAATTCAAGGCATAGAAATCTTAAACCCAATTAATGATATTGTCATAGCAGCTGTTGAAAGCGTCGATATTATTATAAATGGCGAGCAGGATCGTCAGACAGGTTCAAGTCATAACACCAGTTTCTCTGGGCAAAGTTCAACATCTCGTTAAAAAAAAAAGTTAATTCAAAAATTCAAAAAACCCGACTGCTTAAAAATCGAATTAAAAAGATGTAAACAAGAAGAAAATCATGTTGTGCAGTCGGCTGAATTTTTTAATTAACTTTTTTTATTTATAACTTTTTAGTTATTTTTTTTTTAGAATTATGTCTCTTTTTTATTTTTAAATCCGCACATAACACGATGGGTTTGGAAGAAAAAAAAAAATTGGGCCCCCACAATATGGCGCCCAAAATCCGCCATTTTTATATTTTCCAATTTTAATGTAGCCAGTGACACTCGCAGAGTACAGGCGAATCGATTGACGTAAGAACCATCAAAATCAGCCAACGCGTTCGGTCTCTATAACGCCACATAGGAACAAACATACATACATAGACTGATAAACAAATTACCCTCCTTCGGTAGTCCGGTAAAAAGGCTGGTGAAAACTAAGGCTTATATTATGAAAACTGATATCAGCTATTAGAAGCCGGACTTCGTCCAACCCGTACAGGCAGAGCACGTGGCCCCTTGTGTGCTTGCATACTTTACCAGTACAATTTTTCAACGGTCTGTGTTTTGCTACGAGAACTGCGGTGTTGTTTCAGCCCGTAATCCAGTATTGGAGTGGTATTACTGAAGGCGGATTTTTTTCGTCTAGCGCGGATCCCCGAGGAGTGGATGACGTATTATTTTTTATTACATTTATTTTTTGTGTTAGTAATAGAATTAACCTAGCAATTATGTAGTATCTTTTAAAATGCCACAGATTAAAACTTAGCTTTATGACGAACCGGATGCAACCGCGTTGAGGATGGGCACTTGTGTTCAGCGTATTAATTACTTTAAACTTTAAAACATTGTCAAAATTTCACTCCCAAGTTTATTTATTTATTTATTTGGTTCACCAACAATTGTATACAGTGGTATAAGCAAATTAAACATAAACAAACAATCAGAATAGAGTGTAACAATCACTTACAGGTAAACTCTGCATGCGCACAAAACGTTGTCGTAACTTACAAGAAAACAGAAAATAGACCAAATTAAACTTAATAAAGAAATTAAACTAAATTAAAACTAAATAAAAATAGGTATTACAGCAGTGTGATAATGAAGGGCTAGGAAACTCAATGTTCGTTTAATTCTTCTAGATATATAAAACAACTAACTCGATATTGATACGGTCAGCGGGTTATCTGTATTTTTAATAATGTGTTTTATTTACCTTTTTGTATTTTATTCTTTTTGTGTTCGCTGTATTTTTATTTAAAATCAAGATTATATTTATTAATGCGGCGTTAAGTTTTTTTCCTTTTTTTTAATGCCGCACTACCTTAATATTTACCTACATCAAGTAAAACAAGTAGTTTTATTTGCACATCAGTGAACACGGCTCAAATAGGACAACATACGCCTACGTTCGGTTTTTTTTAGCCATATATATATATTTTTTTTATATAATTTATAGGCTCGCGTTTGACCACTATCTCACCTGATGGTAAGCGATGATGAGGTCGACGATGAAGCACGCTTGCCTAGAAGAAACCCATTCACTCTTGACTTAAAGACCCCTAGATTGTAGCTATCGGGAAACACAGACTCCGGCAGGGAATTCCACTCCTTAGCTGTACGCATAATGAAAGTGTCCCCAAAACGTTTTGTGCGTATGGGTGGTATGTCCACCATGTACCGATGACGCAACGCCGTACGTCTGGTAGTCCGATGATGGAACGGGCTGGGCGGAATTAAATCATGCAATTCCATCGCACACTCTCCGAAATGTAACCGATAAAAAACCGACAAGCTGGCAACTCGGCGACGATGTTCCAGGCTCTGGAGCTTCGACTTGACCAGTGCCTCATTGCCGATGAGTTTCTTAGCCCGCTTTTCAATCGACTCTAGAGCATCAAGCTGGTGTTTGGCAGATCCATCCCAGAGATGAGAACAGTACTCCATGCACGATCGAACTTGCGCTTGATACAAGTTGAGCAGCTGTTCCGGCGTGAAGTACCTTCTCACCTTCGCAAGAATCCCCAACTTTTTGGCAGCCAGCTGAGCCTTTGCCTCAATATATGGCCCAAAATTGAGAGTCGATGTCAACGTAACGCCAAGAAGCTCAATATGGTCCGTTATTGGCACGGTTACATCACGGAATGTTGGAGCCGGGTGAAATTGGCTCTTTTTAGCGGAAAAAAGACACGCCTGGGTTTTAGCAGCATTAAACCTGACCAGATTGGCATCACCCCATTCGGAGACTGCCTGCAAGGACAGGTTCAAACGCTCCACCATGGACTCACGGAGAGAGCGGATCTGCGGCCCGGTAGCCCGTGCGTTGGACAGGTATCTCTCAGCAACAGTGCTGTCGTCTGCATACCCAAAGGTGCCGGGTTTTAGCAGATCGTTAATGTGCAACAAGAATAATGTTGCTGAGAGTACCGACCCCTGAGGGACCCCGGCATTAATATCCATTTGGTTCGACGAGCAGCCATCGATAACCACTCGAATGGACCGATCTCTCAGGAAGTCTGCAATCCAATCACATAGACCACCGGGCAGACCGAATGAAGGAAGCTTACCGATAAGGCTTTCGTGCCAGACCCTATCGAAAGCCTTCGAGATGTCGAGGGAGACGGCAAGCGCTTCCCCGTGCCTCTCGATGGCCTCACTCCATATGTGAATGGCATACGCTAGAAGATCCCCAGTAGACCGATTTCGGCGGAAGCCGTATTGGCGGTCGCTAAGGATATCGGTAGTTTCTAGGTATGCCAGGAGCTTAGTGTTAAGTACACGCTCCATACTCTTACAGAGTATGGACGTTACAGAGATGGGTCTGTAGTTGGCTGGGTCAGCTCGACTGCCCTTCTTGGGCACGGGCTGTACGTTGGCTTGCTTCCAAGCATTCGGCACTTTTCCAGTCTCATATGAAAGGCGGAATAGCCGTGTCAAGATCGGAGACAGTTCAGGCGCACAGGTTCTAAGAACTATAGCTGGTATGCCGTCAGGGCCACTAGCCTTGTTCACGCCGAGGTTGCGCAGCACCCTACGGACGTCCTTTTGATGGATGCGAATGTCCGACATACTCGTCTCGCATCCATCAGGAGAAGGAGGGGGCCGCGAATCACCAGGATTCAGACGCGAAGATTCCACAAAAAGAGAGGCATTTAAATTTGCCTTCTCCTCAGCGGTGGGGGCCAGCGAACCATCGGGTTTCAGCAGTGGTGGTAGTGAGGGACGGCAGAAGTTCGACTCGACTGACTTAGCCAGGGACCAAAACGCTTTACTACCTGCTGGGTAAGAAGCAAGTTTGGCCCCTATTCGGCCAATGTGGTCAAACTGAGCCCTTCGCAACACCTTCTTGCAGGACTTGGCAGCCCTGTTGAAGGCTTTCTTCTTCAGACCCACGTCACTCGCTTTGCGCGATCGAGCGTCGACCCATGCCAGGTACGCTTCGTGTTTAAGCGCGTCGGCGCGACGACATTTGGCGCCAAACCATGGCCGATCAACGCTGGACATTGTTACGTCAGAGAACGGAATGTAGTACTCCATTCCCTGACGCAACACACCCGTCACGGCGTCCGCGCACGACGAAGGATCAGCCGAAGAAAAGCAAGTAGGCTGCCAAGGATAACAAGCGAAGAAAGATCGCATGCCATCCCAATCTGCTGACCTGTACCGCCAAACCCGCCGGGTGCCTCTTGGGCTGGGATCGGGCGGGGAGTAGACGGACACAGACTTCAATGACAATGGTCGGAACTACCCAAAGGTGAAGCTATTGACACAGAGTATCGGTCTGGATCTGTTGTCAGCAGAAGGTCCAAGCAATTGGCTGTGTGCGAATCAACATCAGGCACCCTCGTTGCCCCATGGACCGGCTGGGTAAGGTTAAGCGCAAGCGAAAGTTTACGCATCTCCCGTCCAGCATAGTCAGTGCACTGGTATGGGAAGAGCCACTCCTGGTGGTGGGCATTGAAATCCCCCAGTAACACTAATTGGGCGGAAGGGTACCGCTGCAGTGCCGCATCAGCCGCCTCACTGAGGTACTCTGTGAGCCTGGTTGTCTCCTGATCTCCGCTGTGCGATCGGTAGACACAGGCGTAGATAATTTTATCCAGACCTGTGTCCACCAGAGCCCAAAGCGTAGAGAATCTGGAGTCCTCAAGGTTATGGAGACGCCGATAGCAAGTGTCGTCACGGGCGTACATACACACACCCGCGCGTGTTTTATAATTGTGCTCCAAGGTAAACCCTGGGTAAGATAAGTACGAGACGTCTGAAGGACTCGCTATCTGCGTCTCCGTAAGAAAAAACAGCGCTGGTTTCTCAGCCTCCAGGTGGTAGTGGACTGCAGAGAGATTTGAGTGTAGACCTCTAATGTTGGTGAGGTGCACTTTGAGGGGGAGGGAGTGCATATATCCATATCACTTCAACTGAATGAAAACAAGACCCTTGACTGTTGAGTTAATAAAACAAGCTTTTAAGGCGCTGATACCCCTGAGTAGCTGATTTTAAAATGAAAATCACGTCTAAACGGCTAGTCGTAATTTTTTGGAAAAAATATATGTTATATTAGACTATATTCTTAATAATTTGATCTATGAAAATTTTAAGATTACTGTAATTAATTTGTAAAGTTTTGTCTTAACACAGAAGAAAATACGTCAATCGCACCAAAACCGCCATGTAATTTTCACCTTCTCAAAGACAATAAAATTATCTACATTTTGATCTAAGGCTTTTTACAAGCTTTTATTTAACTTGCTATGTATGTATGTAAGTGTGATCGGATCAAATCTTGCAACTGAATTTTAAAGCAGTTATCCTCCACCGATTAAGATGAAATTTTGCACACACGTTTAGTTTGGATGACACTGCATGGTTAGCTAAGTGACGTTATTATAAATCCAATATGGCGGACGGCCCAAGATGGCGGACTATTTATATTTTGTGCACTGCCATTGTATGGGTGCCAAATGAAAGGGATTCCTGAGAAGAATACGAAAAAGATTGTTTTAAAAAAATATTATTTTTATGAATAATTTTATTTTAGATACATCTATACTATGATAATTAATAATAATAATATTATAAAGAGGAAAGTTTTTTTTTTGTTTGTTTGTTTGTACCGAATAGGCTCCGAAACTATTGGACCGATTTAAAAAATTCTTTCACCAATAGAAAGCTACATTATTCCCGAGTGACATAGGCTATTTTTTAATCCCGAAATCGGGTGTGGGGTGGTCCACGGGAGCGAAGCCGCGGGGAACAGCTAGTAGAATAATAAAGAACGTTCAAAAAACTACTGAATTATAGGTCGCGCGGGTGTGAAACTAGTGCGCGTTTTGTTCCCTAAAGGCCGTGGGCCGTGGGCCGTGGGTGTGTACTGTCGCCGTGAGCCGTCTTAAGGTATAAGAACAAGTGTTTGTCCTTGTCCTAAGTTTGACATTTGTGGTTAAAGTTGCATACCATAAGCAATTATTACAAGCTTTTTATTAACTTGCAATGTATGTGTGTTCGGGTAAAATCTTGCAGCTGAATATTAAAGCAGTTATCCTCAACCGATTAAGATTATTTTGCAAACACGTTTCGTTTAGATGAAAATGTACAGTAAGCAAAAAGGGTAGCTCAAAAAAAATTGGGCATAAATATTTTATATTTAAGATGCTGCTCAACCTGCGAGAGTTTATTTTTAAGATCTTATGTAAATAGGATATCTGCTTAACAAGAAGGTTTTATCGGCCACAAGCAAATTGTTTTTGAAATATATAATAAAGTCTATGTTATGGACTTTGGCTGGCAGCTAAGAGCTAGGTAAATTATGACATACGTATTTGGATTGGCATTTAGTTCCCTACAAAAAATAAATGTGTCTAAGGGACCTGCTGCCTGATTGCGCAAGTGAATTCGGCAAGAATGTTCCTTCATGGAGTCAAACCTTTTGCCTTACCGAATTCACTTACGTAATAAGGGTGCTGATGGCGAAACCACACATGTTTTAAAAACCGACCAAGTGCGAGTCGGACTCGCGCACGAAGGGTTCCGTACCATTATCGCAAGAAACGGCAATAAATCACGTTTTTTGTATAGGAGCCTTACTTAAATATTTATTTTATTCTGTTTTGAGTATTTGTTGTTATAGCGGCAACAGAAATACATCATCTGTGAAAATTTCAACAGTCTAGCTATCATGGTTCATGAGATACAGCCTGGTGACAGACGGACAGACAGACAGACAGACCGACCGCGGAGTCTCAGTTTTTTACCCAAAGGGTACGGAACCCTAAAAACGAAAAATTCCTATACCTGCGTAGTATGGTAGTGTTAGTCCAGGTGTATCGTCCTCACGTATATGAATTAATGTATGTATGTTAATGTTGTAACACTTTTTTTAAGGGAGTAAGTGTGGAGTTTCTTGTCCGTGCATCTCCATAACAAGCTACTTTTCCGAATGGACGGTAGAATCAATTATTATTACTTTAAATTTTTAACTTACAAAAATGCCGCTTAATGGCCTAGTTGATATAAAGAATTTTTGATTTTTTGAATTGCTAATGCTGGCTACAATGGCTGCGCAGTAGTAAATCTCATACAAAAACAGCACCGTTTCGTGCGCTTGCGCATCGGAAAGCCAACTTCAGGCCGGCCCAGAAGTTTGGCGAGCACTATACCTAAATAACGTTGCATGTTGTCTAGCCAGTAAATATGCAGTCAAAGAATGACCTCGGTTTTTTCTTATACCAATCAATCAACTAAACACATCTCAAAGTGGCAAGCCGCTAGCCGGATTTCATCATAATTAAGTATATTCCATAACAATAGACCGTGGTATTTAAAACCGGTTGACAACCGAAATATATTTTATTCTTTAGCTTATAATCTGGCCCTCAGAAACCGGTAATAATTTTAAGTCAGAAATTCACCTTGAACTGTTGCCATGTACCACGAAATGACACGAAAGTGTGTTGGAATTTATTGAAAGTGTCTGTTGAAGTTACCTGCGCCGATATTATTAACAGCCATTGCCCGCGGTTTTGCTCCTGTGGAAACCATGCATTTTAAGGTACTCAGTTCTGTGTAGCTGTGTAAGATTTTTTAATTCGGATTAGTATTTACTTTCAGAGATATAATAGAGTGTTATACCTTCTACGAACAAACAAACAATTAAAGGCCAACTCCTTTCCTATAATAAGACTGGTAACAGATAACTTAGTTTTGAAAGGGAATTGAAATTCGAACATATTATATAAATAAGTGAAGATAAGCTTTGCTTGTCAATTGTAGAGAAGCCGCCTAAAACGCAGGCACGTTGTTGCTGAAATATATCATATAAAAGTAATCTCTAAATATGTTATTAGCTCCCTGAGCTACCCCTCTCAATTACTTATTTGATGATCACTCCGCAGGTTGAGGATTACTTTGTGGACTTTCAAAAATATTCGGGGAATTGTTAAAAAAATATAGCCGCATGTTCCCTGAAGGGCAGATGTGTTATCGCGGGGAGGCCCCGAAAACGCAGATGCAGTGAAATTTTGCTTTGTACAAAGGACGAAATGTCATTATAACAGATCGTTTATTGTACCTTCCACTGTACACTAAACGTTATTTAATATAGCAGTTTGCTACACATAAGTACAGTAACACCGTGCCACACAATATATCGTATTCAAACAACATATTGTATTCACTTATTCAATATCCATTGTGAAAAAATATTGCGGTTATAGTGTATATTTTATCTTGGATTCAGGGATTCCCACGTAGCAGTTCCTACGCACTGAACCGTGCAAGTAATTTCAAAACTCACGGAAAACATTTGTTTATTTCACGCGGCATTTCCAACGTCAGTAACTTTGGAAATTATCTACCTATTGGTTCAGTTTTCAATTATGGTACCTATCTGTACATATTTTGTGCAGGTATAGTAAAAACACCACCTTAGTTTAATCATAGTACCTGGGTGACCGAGCTCTGCTTGGGTGAAAATAGAGAAAACGATGTTTTCTAAAAATGAAACCTAGCTGGATCGATTTATCGTCCCCGAAACCCTCTTTTTTATCGTGGAGAAATGCTCATGCAAACTGCGCTACCACGGGGAGATAGCGCAGTTATGTGGGACTCCAACCCACTAAAACTGCACGGTGTCCTCCTGTTCCGCTTATGGCGGGAACACGGGCACGCGTTAGCACTCACCGCGAACGGCATACTAAAGCTCATGAAAATCGTTGGAGCCGTTTCCGAGACTCAGATTATTCATATACATATATACAAGAATTTCTCGTTTAAAAGTATTATATATTAGATAGATAATCTATTAATAAAGCGTGTCTATTGGTGAGCATGAGTTCGTGCGTGCGATCCTCGCTTCGGACAAACAACAGTCTTAAAGTCCTCAGTAGCAGCTTTTCGCCTGCAATTGAGTCCCGTCGATAACACTAGACTCACCACGACATGGGATAAACGAAGGTGGTGAAATGTGGTGTATTAATAAGTAGGTACCTCTTCCTACTAACCCTTATCCTTAGTTATGTCGCCAGTCTTGACGGGGATGCTACGCTTACATTTCCCTTGAGGATTCCAAATCCATTGCCTGTTTGAGAATGTGATCGGAATCCCTCCAGAGTGTGTGACCAAGAACCGATTAAGTGGTAGCGGCACCAACGCCGCCACTTACGAACTAATGACATGACGTCACACAAATCCTGCTTTTCGCAAGCAAAGTTTTCGGCGCGATTTGAACACATACAATAACAGTCCGACATCAACCGTCGGGCAGTTGCCCTGACCAGACACAAGACCCACCTGGTCGGAGGATCTCTCCATTTTATATGGAGGTTTGCGGGACTTTACACCCTGTTCCATCTACCCCCAAAAAGTAAACCTTAATTCTACAAAATATTTGCTCATGCATACTTGATTCTATTTCTATATTGGTTTGAATGGGGCTCTAAACAAAATAGAGATTTCGCTGTATCTCAGAACCTACCTTATTATTTTGATTGTTATAAGGCCAGTTGCATTATGTATAGGTACCGTAATTTTTCAGAGCCAAAGGTTCTGGAAGCAAAATTCCGACATTAGCCGCCAAATAATTTAATCCCTTGACGAGCATTTACCCGAAACTTAAAGCGTAAACGATACAACTACTTAAATAGTAACGAAAACTAGTCCATACGCCTTTCTGTGAATGGAAGACATAGGAAATCTCTCGAAAGATCCATCTGATTCAGGATGTAAGAAAACTCAGACGTTATAAAAACAAATGACTCGACTCTTGCATAAAATAGAACTCGATAATGACCCTCATTATCTATCTATAGTAGTAAGTAAGCAGATACCTAGATTGCCTTCTATTGAATTATGTTATTGTTTCAATTGTTTGTCTAGCCAGTAGGTTGCTAAACACAGAGAAAAATTGAAGGACGGAAGGGATGCCTCTGCCTTGCTGTCCGACACAATAGGCTTATAAATAATAAGCTAGGACAATAATAACACAACAATAATAGTATATACAAGTGAGCTAAGTTGCTCATTACACACGAGGTTGTGGGTTGCAGCCCAATCCGTAGGTGAGGGCGTAATTCAGCCGAGCGTGTAATGAGCGAGCTCACGAGTTTCATACGATGTTTTTCAACACATTTGCGAGAAAAAAAACATGTATTACATATATCGTTTAATTATTATTATTATTCGCTGGCTTGATTTTATTTTAATTACTTGCAAACATTATTTGTACGCCCTCTGGCATAACATAGCGTGCGCTATGTTATGCCTTCTTTATTACCTGTATATACCACTCTTATTGTACCTATGTTATACAAATGAATAAATGACTTATGACTTATTAAAACAATCGGTGAACGTTCAATTTTCAAAGCGATAGTGGATTGATTTCGATAGCAATTTCACAGTTTGTGTTACATTGGGGCTTGCCACTTCTTTTGTAGATACTTTCGTCTTCTTCTTATGTAAATTTAGGCGACAAAGTTAAATCATAGAACAGTAGGATCCAAATAACTCATGCTACGAGATGTACATGGTTGTGGTTCGGGCCAAAACTATTTTGCATTTGGCTCCAAATTAATGGTTTGCGTTATTTTGTCACTGATTTTTGCCTTGTTATGAATAGAGTCTATACACCCTTTGTTTAATATTATAAAGATCTTGTCGTCTACACGCACCAATAACACCGAATATTAAGGCAACGAAATCAATTAATTAGTTCTAAAAAGTTATGCTAAGGTTACGCAATTATTTAGAAACATTTAGATTAATAATATTCAACGTACCTTTGTTGCTAGGTATTGACTATCCGGAGCCTCTTTCAAAAACTTTACAACGTCGGCTGGTGACAAAACATTAGATTTCTGACCAATATATAGGCCGTCTCTTCATAAATGCCATCAGGTTACAGTACGTTTTGATATCAACAACTTTAAGCACCACCAGGAATAGATGCACCACAGGGAGCTGGGCTTATATGTAATGGCGAGTTCAGAGAAATCCGCCAAAAACACATTTTCATAAAATGACTGGATATTATGCTTGCTCTTCCATTGTAGGAAACTATCGTAGGCAGGTAAACTTTTCTATAGCTTTTGCGGGGATTAGGCTATCGCTTGCATTTTGCGCTTCATTTAGTATTTCTGTCGGGGTTAACTCTATAATTTGTTCATCTTCTGCACGAAAACTTAACATTTCTAAAATAATTTACCACACAGCGACAAATACGATAAAAGCAAAATATGAAAATTATGGGAAATGGCGCGCAAGCTTTTTTTTCACGCGCCAAATGCAAGGTGAGTGAACATATATAGCCTACTTCTAAATTATTTAGTAATAAGTAATTATTGTTGTATTAATAAGGTTATTGAAATGTTTGTCATATTTAGCATAATATTTCTTTTGAGTTTTACTTGGTTTGTGGTGAAAAATAAACGACATTATAATACACCCACCACCCACCCACGATACAGGAAGAAATTCCTAGTGTGGGGCAACGTTTAAAAAAAAAAAACAAAACAAAACAATGCAATCCTCGAAAAGAGCGTTTTCCAAGCAGCCAAACTGTGCGGAAAGTGTCACTTTTTTTACTAGTGCTTTTTAGGTTTCTGGTTTCTTTTTAAATTTTAATTCCAACGTCAGCCCGACGCATAGAGTTTTTATTATTTGAGAAAAGTTTCAAAAATTACTTATGTACAGATTACCATTCATATAAAAGGTAAAATAAAACTAATAGGTACTTCATTAAACGCGTTTTTAATTACTCTAGATTTAGATTTTGATCAATAAATGATTAATTTTAAATATTCATTAACGCGTTCATAAACGCGTTTTTAATTACTCTAGATTTAGATTTTGATCAATAAATTATTAATTTTAAATATTCATGCAATATGTTTGGTAGAACGTATATTTTACACGTGCCTTTTTGCGTTACGACGTGACAGCTATTTGCACATGCGCAGTAGATATGCCCAAGGAACTTTTAGTTAATCAGTGGTTATGCTGAGCGCGCTTGAATAAGCCCGCCATTTTATTAATTATTGCTTGGTTCAGATATATTTTTTTATTTCCTCACACAATGCATAGTAAAATGTTGTATGATACACGTACGTAAGATGATTTCTGATGAGTGGCATTTAAAAGATAAATCGACACGAGTATTTATACACGATAGACACCTACCTTCCGCACTTGTAGCATAAATAACTATTATAACAAATTATTGTGAATTATGAATAATTTGATAATAATAAATGTTTGTTTGACTTAATTAAGGATGTACACATTTATTTATTTCAAAAATGTATATAGATTTTCAGCGGCATAAAACCTCTTTGTTGTTACTTACTAAAAAAAACTGTATTATACGGTTAAATTGAAAATGCTCTGTTTACTCGCATAACTAGAACTTGCAGAAAGGTACTAATTTAACTTTGTAGGGATAATTTTATTACGCACTAGTGTATAATGTTATTACGCACGTGTGTGTTATAGCTCGGTTTATGGCCCTCAAAGCGATGTAATAAGGCTCACTTTACGAGCAGTGTGTTGAAAAAATAATTATGTACATAACAAATTATCTATAGACCCGTGGCATTAGTGATTCAAAATATGTGCAGAATCTTATTCCTAAATCATAGACGCACTAAGGCTTAGCACGCATTGCGGTTTTTAGCCGTGCGGGTAAAAACCGCATATTCTGCGAGATATAATTCTGGTAAACAAAACCACGCGGTAAAAAATCGGCGTGGTAAAAAATCCGCAACAAATCTGTGATTTGAAAACCGCACTGCGGCGTGGATTAAATTCGCGCGGATATTTATTTATATGAACAGGTAGTACCTAAGAGACAAAAATCACGGGGTATTTTATCCACATTGCGTGTTAGTTATGATTCAGTACACGAACAAAATCCGCGCGGCTAAAAACTGCAATGCGTGCTAAGCCTAAGCGCTCTCCACCACATTTGTTGTAATGCGCACAGTCTAAATGTGGAACACTCTGCCAACAACAATGTTCCCTACCACTTATGACCCGTCAGCCTTCAAAGCAAGAGTGAATAGGCATATTCTCCTCATCCATCGCTTGCCATCTGGCGAGTTCGTGGTCCTTTAAAAATGTTAATTTATAAATCAAAAACCCGACTGCTTAAGAAGCGAACTAAAAAGCTGTAATCAAGTAAAAATCATGCTGCATGTGCAGTCGGAGGATACATATTCGCGAACTGGCTGACAGCGTGATTTTTACTATTATTGATTTATAAATCAACTTTATATAACTTTTTAGTTAGCATTTTTTTTTCGTATTACTTTTAAATATATAAGTGGTATGTGTTTTTGTAATCAGCTCTTAAAACCCTTCATTTTGATACACCACTCGATGGGTATGGAAGAAAAAAAAATTGGAACCCGCACAACATGGCGCCCAAAATCCGCCAAGTATGTTTTTTTTAACTTCACCTATCTAAGAACACTTGGGCGGTCAAGACTTATAGCGATGTATTAATTATAGAAATCGGTCTAGGTAATAAAGAATATTACATACATACATAAAAAACATACAAGATACGCTCGAAAAACATAACCCTTTCCTTTCAGTCGCATAAAAAGGGGGCCATCAGTAAATAAATCTTACAATATAGGTAGGTACACAAGCAGGGTTAAAGTCATTTGATATCAGACTACAAGGTCAAGGGACCCAAAATGTGTAATGTGTCCAAACCGGAACTGACAACATTGCGTCTGCAATTACCGTCTGGATGAAATGTTAACCTTAATTCGTCCTGTTTGGGGAAACCCGTACTATAAACTCAGACAAATGAAGAAGACTTTACTGGTTCAAATTGTTACAATGTAAATTAGTCTTTATGACTTTGCTCATAGGTAATATTGTAACGGGGTTTTATTAATCCCGATTGTATTCTAATTTGAACAGAGACCTTGGTCCGGGTCACGATCGTGCCTGGCGAGGTTGCCAAACGAGTCAGCATAATTTTCATAACAAAAACGTATGTATCAATATCATCCTACTTCCTACTAGTAAAACCTGTATGTTTTACGATCGATCACGATTCAACGGCTGAACGGGTTTGGACGATTGGCACAAAAGTAGACCATCCCCTGGATTATAAATTTATGTTAAACACAGGATACTTTTGATCCGATAATTCCCGATTGTAACGCGGGTAAAGCTGCGGGTAAAAGCTGGTATGATAAAATAAATTCAATAGTCTGTTTCTGCCGACTGAGGGGTCAACTTCCCAGGCGAGTTGTAACGGCCGGTAATTGGATTATTGTTGTAGGAAGTCGCAGTTGCCATCCTGGTTTAAGATTCGCGATTTACCCTATCACGTGTGGCCAGTATCAATTATTGGGGTAACAAATTTTGTGCGAAGATATTGCGATGTCTCCGTATCTCCCTCCTTTTCCGTAGCTAAGTTATTACTTTATAGAGAGAGAGTATTACTTGAAAGAGAGGTATCATTATACCACTGCACGTCCTGCACCGCATACCCCGCAACCTGTACATGTGAGGGAGGACAGGGAGGACCTTATTGAGATATAGAGGAGGTTGCGTCAGCGGATGGTGTTGCCGTAGCTGAATAATGGGCAAAACATAATATTTAAAAACTGTATTTGCCATCGACACGCTAAGAAGAAGAATTATACCTCTACGTAGGTACTGGCCCTCATTACTGAATCAAGTATTTTAAGTTACAATCTCTTCTTTAGCCAGAAAACCTGTCAAACTGTTACAGTAGGGTTTAACAAGTTATTTTAGTCCAAATATTTGATCCATCAATGCAGAAACCGGCCCTGCCATGCTTAAAGCCCGTCTGTTGTATTTCTATGAAGTACCAACGGAAGGAAACACTGAATTATTGATTTATTGCTTCTATGTTGTCACGCATTATGATAGGGTTACCCAACACTAGAAAAGTAAAGACTTGGACCTTATTTCAGAAAGTTATTAACCATATGATTTGTATAAAAACTGATTACCTGGGGCCCTACCATGAGCCCTTTGAGCAAGGTTATTTTAAATGTGTTGTGTAACAGCTAGATGTATCTATATGACTTATATCTGTCTGTTACGCACAATAGAAGTAACCTTGCTCTAAAAGCTCATGGTAGGGCTCCTGATCCTCTAATCAAATTCTCCATAGAAAACTTAAATCAAGAATCTATCAATCAGTGTTGATAAGTGCTAACTGCCTAACTAAACAGTTTGGTTGAGCAGTGGGGATTCCCCACTGCTCAACCATTCGCAGTTGGGTAGCTACAGTTGAGCAGAGGGGAAAAAGGGAATAATCCTATATAGGCTGTATGACACAACAATATTTTTATTAAAACAGGGCAAAAAAGACGATAACATTTTATGTTCCTTATGAGATAACTAAATAAATAAATGAAAACCTCAAGAAGATTTGTTGACTGTTAGATTTACCTACGTAGGTGATGATCTTCGTTATTTATTTATGTGTCTGTTCTCTATGTATTTATTCATTAAATTCAAATTCCGGTCAGGCATTCTCATTAATTTCTTCGTAACGTCTTTTTCCGTGAATAATATAAATATGATCATCACTAAGTGAATTAATATCATCGGATCGCAGACATTGTAAGTTTGTAATAGATCGTGCGGGATTATAATTTTTCTGTACATACATTGTGAACAGATCATTTTAAACACAATAATCCCTTCCAAATTTAGTAGTTTAAAATATAAATCAGACGAAAGAGTTTACAATATCACACGATTTATATAAACATACGGTGTTTGCAATAATCCGGTGACCGACACAAATTATACTTACATTTAAGTTCGTTATTCGAGTATTCAAAAGGCCCTATTTCATCGAAAAGACCAGCGAGACTGGTAGATCCTGGTCCTCCTTGTAACCACAATATCCATGGCGTATCAGGTTTATAGTTCTCCGCAGGAAAATACCAGAAGAAAAGATTTGAATTCAGCTTCTCATCAACTGTGAAGAATCCGGAGTAACTGGTTCTGTTCAAGAATAGTTTTGGATCTACTAGGGACAGATTTCTTGCTTCTTTCACAAAGTTCTTCTTGATTAGCTGTGTGAGGATTAACGCTGGTGTCCTTGCCAAAGACGATGATACACTGAAAAAAAATATGGATTGTACACATTACAGATTTCACGCAAGCTAGAAAAACGCATTGGCCGCTACAAAAAAGGGTTATCCGTTTTAATTGATGTTAACAAGGAAATCATGATATTGAAAATGAAATCAATAATAATTAACACGATTCTTCCTATAGCCAATCATATTTTTATTGACACAATTATTTATTTTATTTAAGTAATTTGAATAATTAGTTACAAATGGTCGTGAAATTAACCGGTTTTCGACGGCCCTGAGAGTAGGGTCAACACCATTGTTTGATAGTGATCGTTTAAGTACAAAATGCACCTACTTCCTTAGCACGCATAGTGAAAACATAAATAAACCATGCCCTGGTTACTAATAGCTGTGTTACTGACTGTACTTAGAGTACAGTCAGCTACAAAAAGAGATACAATAGAATAGAATATACTTTATTGTACACTATAAAATTAGGTACTGATGGTGAGCGTGCTAGTGGTGTGTTAGTGAGTGAGTGTGATAGTGTAATTATTTTAGAAAAAAATAACAAATGTTTTCGAAAACTTGCAAATGAAGGTAACCTACTCCAGTAGGATAAGCTGTAGATAAACAGGCATAAAAAACACACAAAAAAAAATTATTCTTTAAAAACAGTTCCGACTTCCTGAGTTTGGCAGAAACTGCCAAAAGATTTTGAAAAAATATTAATGTATTTTACTATTAACTAAGTAGGTAGTTGAATTGATTCAAGCGTTTATATTTAACCGACTTAGAAAAGGTTATCAATTCGACTGTATTTTATATTTTATGCGATTTTGATGATTCTTCTGTTATTTGAAAGTTGGTACTTCTCATGTGGTCCCATTTAAATTTGGTAAAGAATTGATTATGCACTTCGGATATATACAAAAGAACTCTTCAATAAACAAGGGGAAAACTTTCGGGATTGCTGCAATCACATGTCTGTTTATTGTTTACGCCATTTCATGCTCTAAAGGGGTACGCAGATGTGTACAGTTCACCCTGGTAGACTCTCATTTCATTAACTTTGTGTATTATAGGTACATAAACATTACTAAAGAACTTGCTCTTTATGTACCACAACTAAAAAGTGAAATATAAAAACAATTTTCCAAAAAAATAAAACAGGAACATCAACTTTCGAAAATGAAGTTAGTTCTCACTTGATAGTGTTTTTTTTTTGGAAGTCGGTTTTATTTTTTTGTAAAAATGTTTTTCTAATCCACACACGATGTCTACATCTTTTTTTTTTCTAATCTCGTTTTTTAGAATAGGGATATGTCCTGGGTAGAAAAATGATATTTCTATTTAGTCTGTCAGTGAGATTATCAAATAATTGGACCCGTATTGTTTGCTTTATCAAATAAATCAAAATTGACAAAGTGAAGACTTGTGACGTCACTTTGTCAGTATAACATGTAGTACACCGTGACGTCACACGATATTTCAACACACTATATCGTCGTATTTTAAGGGTTCCGTACCATAATTGCAAAAACGGCAAAATAATCACGTTTGTTGTACGGAGCCCCACTTAAATATTTATTTTATTCTGTTTTTATTATTTGTTGTTATAGCGGCAACAGAAATACATCATCTGTGAAAATTTCAACTGCCTAGCTATCACGGTTCATGCGATACAGCCTGGTGACAGACAGACAAACAAACAGACAGACAGACGGACAGTGGAGTCTTAGTAATAGGGTCCCGTTTTTACCCTTTGGGTACGGAACCCTAAAAATACGTGTCCAATATAACATTTATATAGGTTATCTAACTGACGGACTAAATAGATATTTCTTGTCAACTACCCTATTATGCATCACCTTTGTACCTATTTATTTACTTTTATCTACTTGTCTGTTTATTATGTGTTTGTACATTTTTAAATGAAAAACTAAGTATACAAGCACCTATATCTATTATTTTCTGATTTTTTTTGTAATAAGTATCATGCGCCAATTTGCTACAGAATTTCACGGTCTGGTAATTCATGAAACTATTATGAAAGGTTGGATTTTAGTACAAATATGCAGCTAATAACCGTTGATAAGGTTATAAACAATATTTACCTATATTATTTCCACTCTCTTATAACCGTGTTACCAATTGCGCGGGAAACTATTTTAAATAGTAAATAATAGATCAATAATATATCTAGATAAGCACATAATTCCGTGTAAACATAACTCCTTTGATACCCCTATTGGCAGCAACAATGTATCAATCAATTTAAATTATTTGCAAGTGCATCGTGTCAACGACATCGAATGATTGTGCTCTGAGCTGAGTGCCCATATTGTATGTGTACCAAATCCTGCTGCAAACTTGCAGACAAAACTGCAATCTGTTACAAAGCATACATTCATCATAATCTGCTTTATATAAAAGTAATTAAGTAGTCATTAATTGCTCTTACCTCGCTAATAAAAATAATCCAATAAACACTTTCATTTTGCACAAAAAAAAACTTCTAGCTTATTTAAAAAAAAAACTTTTATTTGAAAAAAGAACGTAATTTTTTATGTTTGTTTGAAAGGAACAGCGACCGCGCGCGATGGCGCCGAGTTCCCTCACCGGACTGAGTCCGATACGAACGAGTCGTGATCGTGACCCGCGGCAACCAGAGAAATTACACAACTTTGCCTGGCAAGTGACGTCATCATAATCTACATAATATCGCACGTTTAGGCGTGTTCAAAAGTGATGATCTTAAGTGCTAAACCATTTATCACGTTGACTGAAAAGCAAAAAGGCCCAGAATTTCATATTTTGAGAATTCCACTGAATATTTCTTACAAAATTCTGAGTTTACTTTGTAAAATTATCCTAAAAATACATTATAAATATTAACATAATACATAAAAAGTAAATAGGCAATTAATTTAAAGTCTTTATTATGAGAACAAAAACCACATGCTTTAATTACTTTGTTTAGTATACACTACATTAAAAAGTACCTACCAGCATATAAACTTCATATACATTATTCATAAAGCTTAAGAAAGAAGTAGTTACCTACCTAATATTCTCGATAACGCTATCTTAATGTGCAGTGTAAAGTAAGTGTGTTCGGGTCAAATCTTGCAACTTAATTTTAAAGCTGTTATCCTCCACCGATTAAGATGAAATGTTGCATACACGTTTAGTTAGGATGACAATGCATGTTTAAATAAGTGAAGTCATTCTAAATCCAATATGGTGGACGTCTTAAGATGGTGGACCAGTTATTTTTTGTGCACTGCCATGATATGGGTATCAAATGAAAGGGATTGCTAAAAAGAATACGAAAAAAGCTTGTTTTAAAAAAAAGATCTTTTAATGAAAAAAAAATATTTTCTCATGCATTTTATGTAAAATAAATATATCACTCAAGCTGATTTTGTTAAAAACTGTTAAACTGAAAAAGTTTCCATGTCCTTTTCTTTCTAAGTTCTAAACATGAAAGAGTAGAGCAGTGGTGGCCCACTGGTTAATGTCCTGACTTACGAGTCGGCCGTGGGTTCGAACACAGGCAAACGCATTACTTTAGTGTAATTTATTTCACCACAATTGCACTCAAATTGGCGAAGGAAACATAGAGAGGATATGTCCTAGAATTAACATTTTCAGTAGATAACAACTTGCACTGGGCCCGCGTGCTATATATGGCCCATTCCCTTTACAGAGAGGCTGCCTGTGTACCAGCTGCCAGCAGTAAGAAAATTACAGACTGATTGTGCATATGTTTTTACATAAAAAAAATTAGGCAACTCTTCAAGTACCTGCATAATTTTACCCCTATTTACCCCGAAAGGATTGGCAGAGCTGGAATAGGGCTTATTGGTTTTAACATTTTATTTTCAGGTAAGGTTTTTCTAAATCGACCCCCAATATTTTTTACCGAATTTGTTTACGAGTAAAGTAATTAAGTCCTGACAAGTGGCAACATCCCAATACAGTGGGTGAAATCGCTTGAACCTAATCCACCTTAAAAGCGAAGGAGACATTGAAAACTACAGACCAATAAGCCTTATGTGAAATGTCTATTTATGGTATTCGCGAAAATCATACTGGACAGGATAAGCCCAATACTAGACTACTTGAAACATTAGGCAAAGAACTAAATATAAACTGGAGTCAGGCAAGAAGACCCGTTATAATCAAAACTTGTCTCCGCAGTACTTGAAAACATCTTCCGAAACCTAAACTGGGAATGTTTTGGTCTAAATATAAATGCATTCAAACTGAATCATCTCAGATTTGCCGAAGACCAAGGAAGGACCTCCTTTTTACCCGACTGCCGAAGGAGGGTAATGTGTTTATCAGTCTATGTATGTAAAATCATGCTGTGCAGTCGGAGGATACATCTAGTTTTGGTCCGCCAGTTCGCGAATATGTGTCCTCCGACTGCACAGCATGATTTTCTTCTTGTTTACGTCTTTTTAGTTTGCTTTTTAAGCAGTCGGGTTTTTTGATTTTTTTAATTAACTTTTTTTGAAGAAAAGCCTGAAATCTTGGAGAAAATTATACAAAGCCTTAATGACGTAAGTATTAAGACTGAAAATGAACGCCAATAAGACCAACTCCACAAAGGTAGACATAGTAAATAAAAAAACTCGAGAGTTTGTGGATGTCAGCTTTTTTCCCCAAAAGACAAAACTGAAAAGGAAATAAATACAAGGATTGCAAATGGATGGAAGATATACTGGTCACTCAAGGAAATCATAAAGTCACAGGACCTGGGCATGGCACTGAAGAGAGAACACTTTAACATGTGCATCCTTCCATGCTTAACCTACGACTGCGAAACATAAACACAAGGCAGACTAATTAGGGATATTTTGTAAATTTTTAAGTTTTGATATTTTTTAGTTGTAATCCTTTGATTTTGGAATAAAAGGCTTTTTTATTTTAACAAAGTAATTAAGTACCTACCTATTCAATTTGCGAAAGACATGCCGGTGGCTGAACTCGAAGAAGGTTCAATTAAAAAAATACAGCTTTTTAGTAATAATTTATGGTAAATATGTATAAAGTTATTCAGAGAAGCAGACAATGCCATTCCCACGATGATTATGTAGGTTTACAACAAGCGGTAGAAAGTTTATTTATGGCAGTTATTAACACAATGTAAGGATTATGAACAATGCAATGTAATTTAAGATTTCGTTCAGAGGTTTCTTAATGTTGACTTTTTAAAATCATTGTCTGAAACAAACGGACAACTCGCAGCGTATCAGGCTCTTACCTGTCGGTACAGTCAGCAATGAAGATTATTTCAGTTATTTACTTTATCAAGGCTCTCCCAGTCTCAGGCAAGCGCGACGCAACAATGCCACAAGTAGAATAATATAAAAATATAAAACGTTTATTTTTCTCTTCACAAACTTGAATGATATGTTTAAATTAAGGTTTAATTTTGTGAGAGACTGGTGCCAGAGTTACACATACATGTCACCCTAAAGTGTTTTAGAACTATTTCTATGGACATGCGCTGTCGCATAGGTCAGGGGTTCCCAAACTGTGCGTCACAACGCCCCTGGGCGCCGTGGTGCTCTGTCACGGGCGTTGAAAACGAGTAAGAACAGCCGTTAGAACTATGAGATATAAATAATTCCTAGAACCGCTTGACACATCGCGTCGCACCTTATTTTTTTAATCTATATGCTCGCGTTTGATCACTATCTCGCCTGATGGTAAGCGATGATGTGGTCTACGGTGAAGCACGCTTGGCTAGAAGAAACCTATTCACTCCTGACTTAAAGACCCTAAGGTTGTATATAGCTATCAGGGAACAAAGACTCTGGAAGGGAGTTCCACTCCTTAGCTGTACGCAAAATGAAAGAATTAGTAAAACGCTCTGTGTGTATGGGTAGGATGTACACCATGTACCGATGGCGCATGGCCGATCTTGTAGTCCGATGATGGAAAGGGCTAGGCCGCGAGGCGGAATAAAATTGTGCAGTTCCGTCGCACACTCCCCGAAATGTAACCGATAAAAACCGACAGGCTGCCAACTCGGCGTCGATGTTCGAGGCTCTGGAGCTTTGGCGCAAATCAAATCAAATCAAATAATTTATTTGCTAGAATGTGGGTATACAAAATAAGATGTTGGGTTGTTAGAAAAGTGGAGCCATACATTCTGCCCTAAATTTGGCATGCAAAATTCAAAGAAATAATACAAATACATAATTATCCAATTAATAAAAATAAGGTGGTAAAAGTAAAAGTAACAATAATAAAGTCAGATTCAGTTAAAATTTTCAAAATACTATCGAAGCAGTCAGTTTGTCAGTTAGGGTTAAAACCGTTAGAATAAAATTTATAAAATCATTAAAAGAAAGTCAAAAAACAATTAATAAAATTATAGTAAAAAATAAAACAAACTTATACAGTTAAAAAATGTCAAAATAAAAACAAATCAGCCAAATGATATACATTAAAAGAAATTGATAACATAAAAAATAATCAAAAAAACATAAAAAATAATAAAAAAACACTAAAATTTCAAATTGCAATTAATAAATATCATGTAGAAAGAATAAAATAAATTAAGTCAAACAGTTAAAATGTCACAATAAAATCAAATCATTAAAACAGTCAAATACAATTAATAAATGGCGCGACCAGTGCATCGTTGCCAATAAGCCTCTTGGTCCGTATGTCAATCGAATTAAGTGCATCAAGCTGATATTAGGCAGATCCATCCCAGAGGTGAGAGAAGTACTCCTTGCATGACTGAACTTGCGCTTTATACAAGTTGAGCCGCTGTTCAGGCGTGAAATACCGTCTCACCTTTGCAAGAATCCCCAACTGTTTTTGCAGCTAACTGAGCTTTCGCCTCAATGAATGGACCGAAGTTAAGGGTCGATGTCACAGTCGTAACACCAAGAAGTTCGAGATGGTCCGTTAACGGCACGGTTACACCACGGAAAGATGGAGCCGGGTGGAACTGGTTCTTTTTAGCAGAAAAAAGACACGCCCGGGACTTAGCAGCATTGAAACTGACCAGATTGGCATCACCCACCTAGGTATGCGAAACTGGCTATTCTACAGTTGCAGTAATTAAGTCGTAGTACAGATTTGTAAGCCAGCAGTGGACTGTTATAGGCCGATGAAGATGGTGATGATAGATTATATATCAATTGGGAAAATAAAAGGAGATAAACTTTTTCGAAATTTTAGTTCTGATTTGAAAAGTTATGCTCTTAAAAGCGAGCTCATTCAAATTCAATTTTATTTATTTTTTGTTTACAATGTATGATCTTAACTGCCGGTTTCCCAGCTCAGAATTATCGGGCTGTTAACGTAATCGAGGATTAATCGCCTGTTAATTCTACTTTCAGTTTCTCAACATCCAAGTGTGACAAGTGGTTGACAATTTGTCACATTTGAGTAAAATCTCGAATTAACCGCATGTTACAGCAGTTTTGGGTTTCTGAGCACCTTTTTAAAAGTTAATCTCTTGTCAACGAGCCTAATTTATAATTGTTGGAAATTGGTCGATTATTCGTGGATTAAAATTAATATTATGACTTTAAAGGCTTATATTACGATAAAAAGATAATAGGGGTCGGCGAAAACTATGGTATGGGTTGAATTATAAAACAAATGTTAATTTAAATCAATTAATTAATTACCAAGATTTAAAAATAATTAGGATATTACAAACTTTTAAATTAATTACATTATAAAAACTTAACACAATTATCAAAAATTGTTATTTTGTATTGATGTAAATAAATTAAAAAAAAACAAACTGTTACTGACCTGGGAATCGAACCTTCCTCACGCTAGTGCGCGTGAGGAAGGTTAGATCCCCAGGTCAGTGTTGACTGTACCCTGTACTTAGTACTTACTATGGTCAGCTTCTAGATAGGTTTGTGTTTAACTTGAAGCGGCTGGGGTGGTGACCGCGCCAGGGTAAGCAACACTTGCCAAGGTCAGTCTTGGGATGGGTGACCACTTTTTTTTAGATCGCTTGTTTATGGATAGGTGACTCCGCCAGGGTAAGCAACACTAACCAAGGTCAGTCTTTGGATGGGTGACCACTTTTTTTTTTATCGCTTTTTTATGGATAGGTGACTCCGTCAGGGTAAGCAACACTAACCAAGGTCAGTCTTTGGATGGGTGACCATCACCACAAAAATGTTGATCACCCATCCCTTGACTTTATCACCCCACTAGGTTAAACAACATCTAACAAGGTCACCCATCCAAAAACAAGCGAACCCAAAAAAAGTGGTCACCCATCCAAATAGTGACCTTGGTAAATGTTGCTTACCCTGGCAGGGTCACCCATCCAAAAACAAGCGAACCAAAAAAAAGTGGTCACCCATCCCAAGACTGACCTCGGTAAGTGTTGCTTACCCTGGCGGGGTCAGCCATCCAAAACATACAAACCAAAAAAAAGCGGTCACCCATCCAAAGAATAACCTTGGTAAGTGTTGCTTAACCTGTGTGGGGTCACCTATCCAAAAATAAGCAAACCAAAAAAAATAGTGGTTACCCATCCAAAAATCGACCTTGGTAAGGTTTGCTTAACTTAGCGGCTACACCAACCCGGCCTCTCAAGATAAAATACTATTTAAAGTTACTGATTACGTTAAAGTAGTGAATGAACACCAGCTAGGGTAGCCAACCGAAATAAATTAATGTCGATTATTTAATGTAACAAGCGATTACGTAATTTCTCGATGATGAAGTGTTGAGAAACTCACTGACAACTGACGGCTGGTTAATTTGTGACAAATTGTCAGCTGATTTGAGATGTGACGTCGACTTCAGAAACTGGCCCTAAATCTATGACGGTCCCTTTACATTCTACCATTAAATATGGTGTGCAAATATTTAATTGTAGCTTGTACTACTATCATCTAAACTTTGACAATAATAACAAAAAGTCTTCATGCATTAGGATTCTTATGGAACAAATTAATTCATTGATGTCAGACATTACTAAACCTATGTCAGTTCAAATAATGTTGGATTAAGAATGCTATTCTAAATTACTGTTGTATTTTTAATTGATAATGTCATAATTATTATAAAAATAAACAGTAACTATAAAAAGACCTCATACATTAGGATGTTTATGGAACAAATTAATTAATTGATGTCAGAGTTACATTATTTAATTATTGTTGAAGTGAAACTTCTTTATCGACGTATAGGACAGCGTACAGTCGCATAGAAACTAGCGCCGCGTCTACGGGACTTCTTTCGTTGGACGGACTTTATCGTCACGTTTTTCGGTTACGCGCCATGTTGCTTTTTTTATCAAAGTTTAGTAAAAAGACTTATTCAAATTTAAGTGAATTTACAAGAAAAGTGAGAGTGATTATATATTTCGTTTTATAAATTCAACACGTATGAGCATGATTTTAATATTTATATATATATTTTTTATTTTTTTTTATTTTTATATTTTTTTTTTCTTTTTACAACAATAGTAATAATGATGCTATCATTATTGATGAAATACAACAATAGCAATGATATTATAATAAGAACAATGATAAAATAAATTACTCATTAATTGTATGCATGTCTATAATAATAAAATAGCTTTAATTTAATACGGAAAATATTGATTTTCTTAAGGCTTAAGCCTTATCTACCCCATTTTCGTGAAGTTGCAAATAGTAGAAAAATGATATGTCGTAAAGAAGTTTCACTTCTTACCTGTGTACTCTGGTACACACACACATTTTTTAATTTTTTATTTATTTTTTGTACTCCTACCACTGTTGTGTCCTTTTTAACCCAAAGGTTGACTGGTAGAAAATGCCTTGCTGCATTAAGTCCGCCTTTCTATGACCATTGTACATGAAGTTTGAATAAAGAAATAAATAAATTATTATACCTATGTCAGTTAAAAAACAATGTCAGATCAAGAATACAATTATAAATAATTGTAAATTTAATGATAATGTCATAACTATTATAAAAAATATTGTAAATTTAATTGATAACATCATAATTATTTTAATCTCAAAGTGTTCATTCAGTACATTTTGAACATCAATTAATTATTATAAGGTATATACCAATCTGTACTTATATTCTTATTACTTATAATCTATACAAATTTTTTTTTTTGAAAACGTTTCCCCACACTAGGAATTTCTCCTGTATCGTGAGTGCGTTTACAAATATATAAACTCACATACACAAACACCCAGAGCCGGAACAACTATCTGTAGGTTATACAAATATTTGTTCCGTGCGGGAATCGAACCCGCGACACGCAGCGCAGCAGTCAATCGCTCAACCACTACGCCAACCGTGCGCACAGGGCGCACGGTTGGCGTAGTGGTTGAGCGATTATACAGAGGAAAGATTATTTTGTTTGTTTGTTGGTTTGTACCGAATAGGCTCCGAAACTACTGGACCGATTTAAAAAATTCTTTCACCAATAGAAAGCTATATTATTCCTGAGTGACATAGGCTATTTTTTATTCCCGAAAACGGTTCCTGTGGGGTGGTCCACGGGGGTGAAGCCGCGGGGAACAGCTAGTATCATATATTTCAGTTTCCTTTGTCGCGATCTGGGGGGTGACCATAAGCTCTTAGAATAAGGTTATTTTGAGATCGCGTAAGTGACAGATGTATACAAGTCATATACATCTGTCCCTTACACACACTCAAAGAGTTTATGGTGACATGTATTCATTGAGATCATAAAACTATTTTTCTTTTAACCATTGCGTTAACTTTTTTTAAACATTGTCAAAGGTAAATCTTTAAAGGCGTCCGGTAATTGTTATATGCCTATACAGTATGAGTTCATTTTATGCAATTTGAGCCTGCATTGCGGTAAACAGAGCTTACGTATAAATTTATTTTTATTTCTAGGAGCTACATTGCGCTTGGTTACATCTTTGTGTTTTATAAAATATTTCGGATGTTGTTGTACAAATAGGCATAAATCTCTAATAATACTACATATACGATAATGGTAGAATATTGTACTTTTTTAACAAGAGCTACAGCTATCCGTATACCAGGCCCCACATATTGCACGCACATATTTATTTTGTGTTCTAAACACTTTTATAATATCCACCGAATTACCCCACAATAAGGGACCATAGGCGAGTACGGACAACACGTAAACGTGATAGGCACAAATAGCTGCTTAGGTTGATACCGTGACTGTCAATCTTTTCATTGCGTAGACAAATCTGTCGAGTTTGTCTCAAACGTATTCGACGTGTGCTTTCCAATCACAATTTTGATCCAACCTTATACCTAGAAATTTGGTACTTTGAACTTCTTCGATGAATAGTATCATTATATTTAACATTTAAAGTCAATGGCTTTCTTTTATGCGTTTGAAATTGGGTCACTTTAGTTTTCTCCATATTAATTTGTAAGTTGTTAGAATGTAACCAGTGTATTATGTTGTTTATTGCGTTGTTTATTTCTAGTTCATATTAATCTGGGTTTTCACATTTCACAATATGGGTCGTATCATCAGCAAACAATATTGTGTTATGGCAGGTGATATTTGGGAGATCATTAATATATATTAGGAACTAGCTGACCCGGCAAACTTTGTTTTGCCATAAAAACACCAAACATTCATCTACCCTACCTACCCTACACTGCCTACCCTACCTACCCTACACTGCCTACCCTACCTACCCTACACTGCCTACCCTACACTACCTACCCTACACTCCCTACCCTACCCTAATTACCCTACACTACCTACCCTACCTTATCTACCCTACCCTACCCTACCTACCCTACCCTACCCTACCTACTCTACCCTACCTACCCTACGTACCTTTTTTTTTTTTTTTTTTTTTTTTTTTGGGTGGGAAATCATCCAATGACTTCTCCCGCTCTGGGTGAGGCGGGAGGGCGTGTCAGACTTTTACTGACTAAAACCCACCCGTGTTCCTTCAGTTGCTTGAGCCAGGGCCGCGGTAACTCTTTTTCAAATTTATCCGCGACCCACCCTACGTACCCTACCTACCCTACCCTACCCTACCCTACCTACCCTACCCTACCTACCCTACCCTACCTACCCTACCCTACCTACACTACCTACCCTACCTACCCTACCCAACCTACCCTACCCTACCCTACCTACCCTACCCTACCCTACCTACCCAAAATTTTCTTTGCTATAAACCTCACGAAACCCGAGACCTTTCCAACGAATGCAAAACCGTGGAAATCGGTTCGCGCGTTCTGGAGTTATAGCGTCAGGAAGGAAAACCCGACTTATTTTTATATAGTAGATTTGAATAATGAAGCACAAATAAGTAAAAAACAGGATTAATTTCACTGTATTATCTTCATTATAATATGAATGCAATTTACACTTCAGTCTAAGTAACACGTGGCCGGCTATGCTAACACCAAAAATTTAAAATGGAAATAATCTATATATATAAAAGAAGAAACTGACTGACTGATCGATCAACGCACAGCCAAAACCACTAGGCCTAGAAGCATGAAATTTGGCAGAAAGGTTCCTCGAGTGACGTAAGTGAGCACTAAGAAAGGATTTTTGGAAATTCCCCCCCTATGGGGGTAAAAAGGGGGTTGAAAGTTTGTATGTAATTTCTATAGTTTGCAAGTTGGACACGTGAAATTTTAGATTTATACTCTTGGTTGATAAATAGAATAAATGTGTTTATTGGTTTTTGGAAATTCGACCCCTAAGGGGGTTGAAAGTTTGTATGAAATATTTACAGTTTGTAAGTTGAAGACGTGAAATTTTAGATTTATACTCATGGTGGATAAAAATAATTCATGTATTTATTAGTTTTTGGAAATTCTACCCCTAAGGGGATAAAATAGGGGTTGAAACTATATATGAAATTTCTTCGGTTTGGAAGGTAAAACATCTGAAATTGTAGGTTTACACTCTTGATTAATAAAAAAAACAATGAGTTTAATCATTGCCGGAATTGCCACCCCGAAGGGGGTAAAAAGGGGTTGAAAGTATATATGAAATATTTACAGTTTGTAAGTTGGAAACGTAAAAGTTTAGATTTACACTCTTGATTGATAAAAAGAATTCATGTTTTAATTGGTTTTTGGAAATTGCACTCCCAAGGGGGTAAAAAAGGGGTTGAAAGTTTGTATGTAATTTCTACAGTTTGTAAGTTGGAAACGTAAAACTTTAGATTTACGCTCTTGGTTGATAAAAATAATTAATGTATTTATTGGTATTTAGAAATTCTACCCCTAAGGGGGTAAAAAGGGGGTTGACAGTTTGTATGTAATTTCTACAGTTTGTAAGTTGGACACGTAAAACTTTAGATTTACGCTCTTGGTTGATAAGAAAAATTAATGTATTTAATGGTTTTTGGAAATTCCACCCCTAAGGTGGTACATATGGGTTGAAACTTTAAGTCGCGGGCGGAGTGCTAGTTGAATTATACGGTATTTCGTTCACTACAAAATAAATTTAATTAATTTTATAGCGTCAACAACACGTGGTAATTATGCTGTTAAAATGTAGCTTATATGACACGTTCGTAGATTTACCATAGCAGCGCCATCTATTGATTACTTACTCAACCCAGTCGAAAGGTATCGACATCTGTTAGAATCATTTGGAGTTAACAGATAATTGTGACTGTCAAATAATAACAGACAAATAATTAGCAATAAATTAAAATTGCGACTATAATTTGAGATTTAAACTATCCTATCTCTCAAGTTGGATCGAACTGCACATGGTGTGCGAATTTTATTATAATCGGTTAAGTGGTTTAGGAGTCCATTGAGGACAAACATTGTGACACGAGATTTATATATATTAAGATAAGAAAAGTCCCAATACTGTGCCCTGTGGCACTCCAAAATTATTTTGTCGATAGTCACTTCTATGTAACATGTTTTTGTTGCTATTATTGATTTCAGAGATTTCCACATATTGTTTTCTGTCATTTAAATAGTTTATTAACCAGTCATTCTTATTCCATATTTTTCTAACTTACAGTACAAAAAGGAATTTTTGGACCACAAAATCGAACGCCTTACTCATGTCTAGGAAAATCGCAGCAATTGGTACTTCCATCATTTATTGCCTGGGTGATAATTTTGATCAAATTAAAACATGCCAATGAAGTAGTAGTATTCTATCTGAATCCATATTGCTCGTCTTTAATTAGACGATGGCTTGTTGTAAAATCTTGAAGCCTTTTCAACATGATTTTCTCGAAGATTTTGGACATAATTGGTATCAGTGTCACTGGTCTATAATTGTTTATGTCGGATATTCTCCTTTTTTTCAAAAGTGGCTAAACTATTGATTTTTTCAATATGTTTGGAAAGGTCCCTTATTTATTTATTTATTAAAAGGTACACCAACAGCATTATATACATAACATTTAGTAGTTAACAAAGAAAAAATAAAGGTGCTGGTATGTATGCCTATTACAGGTATACGCAGCTTACACCATATGGTCAGAAACACAAAATTATTAACAATTTCAAAATATAAATATTAATCTGAAGTTAAAAACATAGTAAATATAAAAACATACAAAATGAAAAACAGACAGAATAAAAATAGAAGCAAGATGTATATATTCGTAATTAGCCTAAGTTGAGAGATTTGCGCACACCCGTACCTCCGACACTGCTCTTCTAAACTTATTGAGTGAAACACCGTGTAAGTCAGTATCTGGAGTTGTACAAAAACTATTATAGCTTCTACACATGCGGAGAACTGGAGCGTTGAGGCCTTGGTTGGTTTTGTGGAATGGAATATGGAGTAATTTTGAGATGGGATGTCTGGGTAGTTTTGAAGAGACTGAATATTGGATACATTCTACTAAATCACTGCACTTAATAAACCCGTTTGCTACTTTGTAAAGGAAAATTAGATCACGCGTACGGCGACGTTCACGCAGTGTCTTTATTTTGAAAAAGTGTAGGCGCTGTACATACGGACAGCGATGACTTATTCCTCTAGATCTAAAAGCAAGATGTTTAGTGAAAGCTCTTTGAATTTTTCAAGTCTTTGCGAATGAACAGCGTAGAGTGGGTTCCAAGCGACACTGGCGTATTCCAACCGACTTCGCACTAGGGTGGTAAACAAAACTATTTTGGTCTTTGGTTGTTGGAAGCCTCTTGTGTTGCGTTTAACAAAACCCAGCATCTGCGCAGTCTTCTTTACAACGTCGTTGATGTGTGGCTTGAAGGTGAGCCCATCAGCCAACCCTTAGATCCCGGATTTCTCCAACCTTTGACAACGAGGTGTCGCATAGTGTGTAGGTAGTTGGGAATTATGACTCAACTCTCATGTTGAGAAACGGATGTGAAAGCATTTTTGGGGGTTTAAGGTCATATTGATAGTTTTGCACCAATTTTCGACATTTGTTAAATCGCTTTGAATAAGCGTGATGTCTTCAGGCCCAGTGATTTTTTTGTAAATATTTAAGTTATCTGCAAACAAAATTGTTTGGCAGTGCCTGATATGATTTGTTATTTTATCAACGAATAATAGAAACAAAACTGGGCCAAGGTGGGAACCTTGCGGAACACCGGAGCGTGCTGAAATTCGTAAGAAACATAGCCATTGACAACAATGAACTGTGAACGATTTATAAGACAGGATGCAAACCATCTCAACATTGATCCGTGGACACCACTGACCTCAAGTTTTGCTATCATGAGTGGATGGCTCACCTTGTAAAACGTGCTGCTGAAATCTGTATATAATGCGTCGACTTCGTGTCCGCAATCGAGCGCTTTAGATATGTCGGATAAATATCTGACTAAATTAGTCTCTGTGGAACGTCCAATTCGGAATCCATGTTGGCTATTGGAAATCTTAGTGTCCAAGTATTTGGTAATTATGGGACAAACGAGACACTCAAGGAAATAGGCCTGTAGTTTTCACCGGCACGATCTGTGCCTTCTTCCATTCTTCTGGAAATACTCTCGACTCTAAAGATCGATTAAATATTAGACACAGTGGCTCTGCAAGTGCTCTCCCACATGATTAAACACAAACTGGTGGAATACAATCGGGACCGGCACCCTTGGATGTATCAAGTTTCTTTATCTTCGCTAGAACTTCTTGAGGAGAAATTTTTATGTTACTAAGCACTCCGGATGATTCTTGGATGTTTGTTTTGGTACAGCCATTTGGCTCCCGTTATGTTTTAGTACCTACTTCTCGCAATATCTTTATAAATTATAGCCTATGTGTTATTCTGATGTATAAGCTATATTTCTGTAAAGTCCGTTAAGTAGTTTTTGCGTGAAATAGTAACAAACATCCATCCATACTCACAAACATTCACGTTATCTCAAAATCATTTGACCAAGTGCAAGCTTTCAAAAAACTGTTGTGTTTTAGGATTCCGTACCTCAAAAGGTAAAAAAGGAACCCTTATAAGATCACTTTCCTGTCCGTCTGTCGGTGTGTCACCACTGATTTTCTCAGGAACGGGAAGAAATTTATACCAGATACTGAGCATGTTGAAATTTATACCAGATACTGAGGTCTATAGTCCTTATTCGGTGTATAAAAATCAAGTCCTAAGTCTACACGATAAAAAGATATAAGCAAATTTATATTTCCGCGAAAACATGTAAGTACTAAAATTTACCTTAATTTTAGAATCTCGAAATTTGGCAAAAAGTAAGGTATTACAGCACAAATAAAGGAAAAAATCCAAAAAATAAAAATAGTTGAACATTAGGTAAATGTACTTACATGTTTTCACAAAAATCTAAATTGGCCCATATCTTTAAAACTTAGCCACCAATAAAAATGATACCAATTTTATTATGGCGTTATAATGGTACGGAACCCTCGGCGCACGAGTTTGACTCGCACTTGACCGGTTTTTTTAATCTAGGCTAGCGAATCCCCAGTTCCTGGTAAGAAATATCAAATGGCACAAATTAACGCTAATCAAGTACCTAATTTAATGAGAGCTTCCGTTCTTGTGCCCACCAGTTGGCGCCACTCGCGAGTAAGTCGTAACCTAAAAACCCGTACCTATCATAAATCTGCTAAAATATTTGGAAAATATTCACAATAATAAAAAAGTACTAAATAAACTCGCGCTATAAGCCAGAAAACTATGAAATTTGTCATTTTGAAGACCTCTACACCAACGGAAAATTCAAACGCGATAGTCCTCATTGGTTTTTAAAAATCATTCAACCAATCGCAATATTCATTTTGCGATTACTTTCGTTCCAGAAACTGAACCTACATCTGTACTGTATTGCTACAGAAATCATTATTCAGTAGGTGGGTAATTACTGAGCTAGCTAAAATTCCACATTCGTAATTAAGCAATTTGTTACATAGGTAGGTAATTTACACGCTACGTTTTTTTATTATACTTATTAGGTATTACTAACCTAGGTATGACCGAAGATAAAGTAAACACATAACATTACGACATTATTCCCCGAAGGGAAGGCACTGAATGATTAGAGGTGACCCTTTAGTACATCCACATCAGTTATAAATAAAGAAAACATGTCGTGGTGGCTAAGATCTCGCCTCTCGGGCCGGGTCGTGGGTTCAAATCCGGACAAGTACCAATGTCACTTTTCAAATTCATATGTACTTTCTAAGTTTATCTTGGACATTACAGGCAATCCCACCGCACTATTCCCAAACCACTGCAACTCCTGAAAGCCAGAATCATTAGTGGCGACCAACAGAAAAGCGCCGAGGCAATGAAGCTCGACGAAGTCCCGGTGAATGAATTTAACTGTCTTGGATTAGTTGGATCCCGCAGCGAAATTATTCTTATAACGGAGGACTCTCCTCCATAACAAGCAGGAGACAGAACAAACAAGGCCGATAGGCACAAAGGGTCGTTTACAACTGGGATAAGCCCAGTTGCCTAGCACCACGGATAAAAATTTGCATTAATATTAAAGGGTCCTAACATTGTGAGCTGTTCAAATCAAATCAAATCAAATGTTTATTATTTCACATAGGCCTACATGGGCACTTATAAAACGTCGACAAAAGGTGCACGGTTCGGGTTGGTCGTTTCCCGTGGAGAAGAACCGGCGACCAACAGAAAAGCGCCGAGGCAATGAAGCTCGACGAAGTCCCGGTGAATGAATTTAACTGTCTTGGATTAGTTGGATCCCGCAGCGAAATTATTCTTTTAACGGAGGACTCTCCTCCATAACAAGCAGGAGACAGAACAAACAAGGCCGATAGGCACAAAGGGTCGTTTACAACTGAGATAAGCCCAGTTGCCTAGCACCACGGATAAAAATTTGCATTAATATTAAAGGGTCCTAACATTGTGAGCTGTTCAAATCAAATCAAATCAAATGTTTTTTATTTCACATAGGCCTACATGGGCACTTATAAAACGTCGACAAAAGGTGCACGGTTCGGGTTGGTCGTTTCCTGTGGAGAAGAACCGGCAAGAAACTCCACGGTTACTATTTTAAAAAAATTGGTTTGTTTTTACAATATTTTCATGTTACAGTATTAGTGCTTAGATATGGGGGGACAACGTAGGCACGTAAGTCGTAAGAAACTAAAAAAAAAAAAAAAAAAAATATTAGATTCCAATAATAGGTATGGCAAAAACGCTTGAATGCACGGCAATTTGTTCTAGTTTCCACAAGGTCCGTATAGCAAATAACTCTAGATGCAGCCTATACATTATCCAACATAATATTGCGTTTATTCTGCCAAAGAATACACTCCCATAAAATATGATGTGCAGATTGTACAACATATTCGCAGTCAGGCAACATCGCAGGCAACGATGAAGAAAAACATCGCGAGGAAACCTGGAGTTATATTGTTAATGTAAGTCTGAAATAGCCAAGTCAAAGGCCTGACTTGGCTATTTTCTTGGAGGTGACATCCTCACACGAAAAGAAGACGAAGAACACATTTATTTGTTACAAACCACTTGAGCACACAACATAAACATGGAAAAGCGAAATAAAAGAACAAAAAGGTACTTAATGGTACTAAACTACAACAATTAAAAAACCCGGCCAAGTGCAAGTCCGACTCGCGCACAGAGGGTTCCGTATAAACAGCTACTCTCCAAAATATATAGGTAACATTACTAACGTTTATAAACAATGAAAGCATCGAACATTGCACTAAGGGAGGGACAAAATTAACTTAATAATAATTACTTATTACTTAATAATAATAATAAATAAATAACTTTGCCGTTCGAAAACTGTTGTCTCCATACATTAATATACAAAAATTTTACTTTTCTAAGTACATTTTATAAGTTGTTCGACTATTGCTCATAAACTTGTGAAGCCTACTTAGCTGTGATAGTTTTCCTTTTAATTTGGTTATATATACTACTGCCGTGATTTTTTTTACATATCCAAAAGCAGCCATTTAGCTGGTAGAGGACACTTGACTCTAACAAAACAGAGCAATTTAAAGCTTAAATTTACGCAAACATGATCCTTGAATCGAAAAAAGGTTTTCACAGACCCGTAATATTTTTGAATGACCTATCCGGTTGGATAGGCCATTGGTGTAGGATATGGTTATACCCCACACCATGGGATAGACGAGAGACAAAAAAACCAGCCAAGTGCGAGTCGGCATCGCACACGAAGGGTTCCGTACCATTATCGCAAAACACTGCAAAAAATCACGTTTGTTGTATGGGAGCCCCCCTTAATTTATTTTATTTTAATTTAAAAATAATTATTTTTTGAAGTAAATATATAACTAAACATTCTGTGAATATTTCAAGCTTCTACCTGTTGCCGTTATTAATATTGAGCGAAAAAGGCCAAAAAATCACGTTTATTGTATGGGAGCCCCGCTTAAATAATTATTTTATACTGTTTTTAGTATTTGTTGTTATAGCGGCAACAGAAATACATCATCTGTGAAAATTTCAACTGTCTAGCTATCACTGTCCATGAGATACAGCCCGGTGACAGACGGATAGACAGACAGACAGACGGATCGCGAAGTCTTAGTAATAGGGGCCCGGTTTCACCCTTTGGGTACGGAACCCTAAAAAAACATCCCTACTTTACGTGTACAGCAGATATAGGAAAAAATGTATATTTAAAGTTTTATATGACATGTGAATCCCCTAGCTCTTAAACCTGAAGTGTTACCTCTCCCCTCCCTAACCAGCTGCATTTCTTACACGTGTTCACATATTGGTTATACACAGATGAGGCTACAGGTAATCTACTTATTACTGTTTGACACACTATTGTTCTTCTTTATGTAAGTACCGTGAAATCTTTATCGTTTAATCGATAATCATAACTCCATGAGTTGATGGCTTAAGTTGGCACTTATTTTCGGCTTGGCTACAGTGATAAGTTACTACTCAGATTACGAAACTGGTTACTACAATGTAACGCTGAATATAGCAGCTTTTGGACAGTGCACACTGAAAATTGTTGTGTGAAGATTGGTTGTCTGCTGAAAATCTTAGACCTTAATCTTACCTGCAACTTTTAGGCGGGAGTGATATGAAGATTGAATTGGAATGACGTTATTGCGACGCACGCTATTTCGAAAAACTTTACGAGAGGTACGCCAGTTCGAAAACATATTGAGTCGAAAACCGCTATATCGAATGACGTTGACACGCTGATTCGAAAACTCTGTTTGACTGGTACACTAGTATGAAAGTCTTGGTAACTAACGAAATCCACTGTTGCGAATAGCATATTCCAATCTAAATTTATTTGAGGATCGAACTCGTGACCCTGTGATTACCAAAAACTATCTACGCTACGATGATAAAACTAACACTGAGCGGTTTGTCTATAGCACTAAGTATAAATGATTAATATTAGTACTTACTCGTAAAGTTTTTCGAAATAGCGTGTGTCGCAATAACGTCATTCGAATCTTCATATCACTCCCCTTTTAGGCTGGCAGAAAAATAGTCCCACCTAATGGACCGATATGTCTTGTTGAAACCGCGCAGGAATTC
Organism: Anorthoa munda; assembly: GCA_945859665.1. Taxonomy (NCBI): domain Eukaryota; kingdom Metazoa; phylum Arthropoda; class Insecta; order Lepidoptera; family Noctuidae; genus Anorthoa; species Anorthoa munda. The sequence continues at coordinate 39,893,843 of OX243897.1, read as the reverse complement.
AGACAATATTTTAAGCTTAACCACGTAGTAGGAATGATGTAATGGTTCGAAACCCATGCAACCTTATATATGCATCACTGATTCACAGTAGGTTGCGTGCACCTACTGTGAATCACTCGGGGATAGTGATATCCCCGAGTGACTTTTTGTATCCAATTAAAGGTTCCTGATAGAGATGGGCAATTGACACGTTTAAAACCGTATTGTTTGATTTAAATCCATCAATCTAAGATGGCCAAAACCGAAACTATGAGGTATAGCAAAAAACACTCAAAGGAGTCACGAGGCCAATTTTGATGAAAACTAAAACTGCATCATTGGATTTTTGAAAAATCAATGTTCCTAGCCAGGAATCGAACCCGTTGATTTTGAATAAGAAAACTCACGCTGTATAATTACACCATTCGGTAGTGTTGCTGATATGGATCAAATTCAAGGACGAAATGATAACATAAATACAAAGATATGCAATCAAACGATTAAATCCATATTTATCCATCTGTAATCGTGAGGGATGGGCAACATCATCAGCCTTTTTAATGTTCCCCACTGCTGGGACACAGGCCTCCTCTCCGTGAGATGGAATGGACCGTAATCCACCACGCGGGTCCAGTGCGGGTTGGTAGATATCACATGTCTTACATTTTTTGGGTCTGGGACATGCAGGTTTCCTCACGATGTTTTCCTTCAACGTTTTGAGAGTAGTGGTGATGAAATAATTTACACAAAATAAAGCGCTTGCCTGGGTTCGAACTCGCGGCCGCTACCACTGGGCCACCGATGCTCTGGGCATCTGTATCCAAGCATAATAGTAGTCTGTGATCGAAGCCGGAAAAATCTAGTATCGTAAATCTTATAAACAATATCGACTTGTCAGTATTTACACATCGCTGCAATATTTATGACCTTGTGGTTTGTGGTCTAGATATGGACGCACGTGAGATCTAAACATATCGACACGTGTTCTCATTGTGCTTACCTTGCTAGCATGCCTTAGGCACAGATTAAAAACCTACCTATAGATAGGTAAGTAGTTGGGTATATGTATATCCAACTTAGGACCTTAGCAGACACGGTTTTTTCATCATCAGCGATTTTGCGGCTCCACCAATGATGCGTCGCGTGTAGCATTTGAGTGCGAAATCGAAATTGCTATGCTTAAGCTTGCAATTGTTATCCGCATGCTCTGGCGATGCCAACGCATCACGCACAAGTCACGACGACTAGCGTTCAGCTGGCAATCTGGAAATCCCTAAATCGTTTGCGGGCCCAGATTGGGCGTTGAAGAAAAATCCGGCCCAATGGAAAGAAGAAACCCGGCCAAGTGCGAGCCGGACTCGCGCACCGAGGTTTCCGTACAAACAGCTACGTTTACGAACATAATTAGGTAAAAATACTGAAGTTCATAAACAATGAAAGCAGAAGCACCGAACATTTCTCTAAGGAAAAGTTGATCGACTATTACTCGTAAATTTATAAACCTTACTTGGCTGTGATAGTTTTTCTTTTAATTTCGTTATAATTATATACTACTGCGGTGATTTTTTCAGATATCCAAAAGCAACCATTTAGCTGGCAGGAGGGGGGACACTCGACTCTAACAAAAATTAGCAGTTTAAAGCTTAATTTTCCCTGAATCGCAATTTCGCGGTTTTCACAAGCCCCTAATATTTTTGAATGGCCTATCCAACCTACACCGTGGGATAGATGAGAAAATAAAAAAACATCCCCACTTTACTTGTACAGGAGGTAGGTACATTAAACAAGAAAAAAAAATCGTGTTTTTATTTTAACACCTTATCGGCGAGATTAATATGTAAGTATATTAATATCCATGCCAAATTATAGCTTTCTAGTACTAAAAGTGTCTGAGATAAGCTGCGGACAGACGGACATGGTGTAACTATAAGGGTTCCTTGTTGATTACGGAACCCTAAAAAAAAAGCGTTCAGTTGCTGTAGAGTTACCGGAAAGCGCTGCGGTAGCCGCTATAAAAGTAGCAAGCCTGGTAAGGCCCTTAGTTATGGGAACCTGTCTAGAATATCTGACAAGTTACATGCAAGCGACGTTTCCGATTACTCACTGGGTCGCATGCTGACTCGCTGTGGTACATAAAAGACACATTTAAGTAGGTAGGTAGTAGATAACCGTGAGAACTTGTTGCTACTTTATCATTTTGAATCGCGTTTGATCAATCTGATATTAAAAGCAGAAAGGGTTCCTTAAGGTTGCCCGAGTCGATCATTCTGCCCTACAAACGTAGTCTAGCGATTACTCCACTGTTTGACGGTGTACGTTCAAAATAAAAAATTATATCAATTTGTCTCATCATTATCTAGCCCTGTATGGAAACAAAAAAGTAAAAAATAAGTATATTTGAAGGTTATGAGCGTCGTCCACATTACAACACTAATTTAAACGCATCTTTGGGCGCAAATAAATACCATAAGAAGAAGGAAAATTGCAAAACTTCACCATACAGGGATAGATTAGTAGTTTAACAATGCAAATAGTTTTATTTTGATCAGATATATTTAGTCGTTTTTTCATGATATCCATACTCCCAAAGGTCTGATTATAAAATTTCGCGCGCTCGGTTTCGTCCTAAATCATCATCCATTTCGCTACAAATTTGCAAAAGTTTGTATTCGTACGCGAACCAGCTTATTAATGCTCATCACAGCATCTATCTCTTTCGCACGTGTTGTCGGTTGATATAGCATGCATTTTAACCCCGCGCACAAAATAGTTCCTGCCGTCGGCTAGAGCAACCTTAAAAAGATAACTTTTGGATAAGGAACTATTGATTTGTACCAATCACATTAAATTTTAGGACCGAAAGCCTTCTACAGAATCTAGCAAAATACAAGAACCATAACACAACACTCCGACATACAGACACAACACACAGTCTTGCAACTTATACTTAAGTACATTATTATTATTTAAGGCACAGTATGAAAACAAAACAAAAATAATAACACAGAAATATTTATTCAATAAAAATCAGAGGTAGATAATAGAATTATTACGGATATAGTCCTGCATGAAGGAGCCTTCAAGCAGGCCGAATCTTCGGCTGAGCGGCTGGTCGTGGGTCCATCGAGCCACCAGGTTCTGAGTGGGGGCTGGCTGGTCAATGGGTACCATGTGACCTGCCCCGCGGATCACCACTTCTGTTAGACGACCACCGGTCTTGTGGTACCTGGGTGGAAATAAAAGAAGTTAGAATATGCCTTGGTTTATAAATAGATAAGGTATTCTTCAACTGACTGCTAGAATTTTACAAGGAAATTGCCTATTTGACAAAGCATTATCATCATCTCAGCCGTAAGACGTCCACAGCTGGACATAGGGGAGGCCTAAGCCCAAGCGTCGCCACACTGATCGATCACTTATCGATATTTTATTAAGATTTTTCAGTAGTCGGGTTTTAATTTTGAACTTATTTTTTATTTAAAGTATTTTGGGGTATTTGCAGAGCCACATCACATACATACATACTTTTGTTTTTTAGCTTCGCCGTAGTCGGGTATTTTGTACCCGACTACGGCGAAGCTAAAAAAAAATTTTTCTTTCCTATGTTTCATTTACTTTACCCCGTAGCTTTTAATATTATCCAAATATTCAATGTACAGTTTTGACGTATCTACGTTTTTATTATGTATAGATTATACCTTAGTAACGTTTTTAACTTACAAAAAGATAGAAACCAAAAACCTATATAGGGAATAAATGAAAGAGTTTACTAAGAAAAATAATAGACGTTTTTCAACAGAGAGCCCGAGGAGGCAATACTAGTAAGTAATTAATAGCAGAGCGAGAGTAATTAGTAGTAGTGAGTAGTAGAGTATTAGTAGTTATTAGATTAGTATAAAAAAAAGTTGTCAAAAAATGAAAGGCCCGTTTTGACGGCTATAAAAATACTTAATAATAATTAAACTTGATGGTTGCGAATGATACTCGTTGTCATATACACTATGTACAGTACAGTAACATAATAATATATTTAATTAGGATTATGAATTTGATTTTTCAATTTCTTACGTAGAAAGTTATCGCGACATGTAAAATAAAAAGCTTTTTTACAAAAAAATACTACCGACTTCCAAATTAAAAAACTACAAAATGAAAAATAACTTTATTTTTGGAAGTCGGTGTCTTTCGTAGGTAAGGAGATATGCGTGAAAAAAATAATAAAAAAAATGAAACGTACATAATGTCGAACATAGAACCTCTTCCTTTTTGGTAAGTCGGTTAGTGAGAAACGTCAACGGACTTCTTAGATTGTGACGACTAGTTTGTTTAGTAATTCTTCTCCTCTCGTTCAGTCCAACCAAAGGTTGTCTGTAAGAGATCGTCCTGTGCGAGAAGATTGTACTGATTGTACACTTTTTTTTTTGCAAATGTTTGTCCCGAATGTTTTTTTGTGTGGTGTAGATACAATAAAGTATACTTATAATAAATAAATAAATAAATAGTCCATATTTCACACTAATAAAAGTGGTTATAAACATGCTATAAGTATTCATAAGATGTTGTGACGTAAAAAACCGCAGATATATCTAAGATCTAAAATTATTTAAGCACAAGGTCACAAGGAGACACGTGCTTACACAGATATTTTTTATTTTATAAAGTTAGAATGTACTTAAGGAGTTTTTGTAAAATTTAGTTTATTCGCTTTTTGCAAAGTTAATGAAGTGACATTGGTTTAATTGGAAACATAGTTCCAATAAAAATCAAAGACGTGACTCGGGTCGACTCTCGCGCAAATCGGACGAAAAGAGTTTAAATGTCATTTTGTTACGTACCTACTTAATTTTAACATTTATAAAAAAGTTAATAAAATCAAAAAACCCGACTGCTTAAAAAGCGAACTAAAAAGACGTAAACAAGGAGCAAACCCTGCTGTGCAGACGGAGGATACATATTAGCGAGCTAGCTGACCAAAACCAGGCAGCCTTATTGCGTAAGTGCGCAAAGAAATTAAACTCTATCCAACCGACCAAATCGGCCAATCACACAAAAACATCGCGTCATTCATCTCGCATGTGATTGGTCGATTTGGTCGGTTGGATAGAGTTTAACTTCTTTGCGCACTTACGCAATACGGCTGATGTATCCTCCGACTGCACAGCAGCGTTTGCTCCTTGTTTTTTTATTTACAACTTTTTAGTTATACTTTTTTTTTTCGAATGACTTTTAAACATATAAGTGGTATATATTTTGTAATCGCCTCTAAAAACCTTTCATTTTGATATCCCACAATTTTTTTCAAAAAAATATTGTAACACCTACAACATGGCGCCCAAAATCCGCCATGTTTCTTTTTTTTTAACGGTACTTATCTAAGAACTCTTGGTCGGCCAATACCTATCTAACGATGTCTTAATTTTAAGAATCCGTCAAGTGGTTTGAAAGATACGAGGTAATAAAGAATATTACATACATACAAGATACGCGCAAAAAATATAACCCTTTCCTTGCAGCCGGGTAAAAAGCTTTTATTTTGGATTGGACCAAACACTTTTGCACATTTAATTATACTATAATATATATATAAGCGTACTTATAAATTCTAGACATAAAAAAAAATTGTTGTTGATTTATTTTTTTGCTTTTGTTTTGTTTTTAAATTTTGATATTTTTAACATTACCTGTTAAATGTATTGATATATTAATATATCTATGGTTAAATATTATAAAGTGCATAATGAAATCTACGTTTTCACTTAAACGACTAGGTATTTGTATTTGTTATTTTCATATCTTCTTCAGCAACGCCCTCCTGAGGCGTTTGACCAACAAACCAATGTTCTCAGTTTCTCATCCTTAATCTACTACGACAACAATATGGCTCTATGTCCTATTCTATTGTTAGCGCCGCCGATGTAGGTTCAGGGATCCTAGTATATGTAAGATTTTTGGCAAATCAATAATAGCTTAATAGTTAGGTAAGGAGCCTGATATCAAAATGTTTGACGATCGTTGTTGTTGCTAGTTTTTTTGTTTTTTAAAATTTAATAAGATTAGCCAACTTTTTATTTCGATTTTGGTTAAAATGAAGCTGTTGATTTATCGATGGACAAGAGTGATCTCAGTAGGTAAAGTGGCGATCAACAATTCGGTTTTAATCGGATTATCATCGTCTGTGTCGGCAGGTCAATCGTTCTCTTTTATAGAAAGACATATACGAGTTTCATTTTAACACAAAAATTACTTACCCTGCGACTTTATTGTTGAAGATGTAGGGGAACCGGGTAGCGTTGAGGAACTCCTGAGAGCCGTTCCATTTCCACGTGCGGTAGTTCTCCGACGTGAACACGCACGGCAGCATCTGGTCCAGATGACCGCTGGAAGGAAAGTTTACCAGAATGCATATTTAAATATCCTCTAGGCCTAATAGGCCTCATATTCGCCCTATAGGTGGGTTGTTGTTGTATTGCCCAATTATCTAGGTAAGCACTTCAGAATTGTAAATAGGCCTCATATTCGCCCTATAGGTGGGTTGTTGTTGTATTGCCCAATTATCTAGGTAAGCACTTCAGAATTGTAAATAGGCCTCATATTCGCCCTATAGGTGGGTTGTTGTTGTATTGCCCAATTATCTAGGTAAGCACTTCAGAATTGTAAATAGGCCTCATATTCGCCCTATAGGTGGGTTGTTGTTGTATTGCCTAATTATCTAGGTAAGCACTTCAGAATTGTATAGACTTAAATACAAAGAAATTATAGTCATCGGCACGTAACTTGGTCAGTCATCGGCGCATAAGTAATTTTTTAGGTCTCTTTGGTTACCAAGCGGGACGCGGGGTACGTTTAGCACCGTTCCGAGCGCGCGATTGGTTGGTCAGTTGACACAAGGATCGACTGACCAATCACGTCTCGTCCACGTCCCGTTCGCTCTATATGGTGGTTGGTCAATTACCCCCACTACGCCAAAACCTTGCCAAGTTACGTGCCGATAACTATACATACAATGTTTTTACAAAAAGAAAAATAAACACATGGGGAAAATTAAACGTACATCGTCGCTCAGTGTAATCTGCATCTCGTGTGGGGAAACAGAAGTTGAAGATTTCTTCTTTTGATTTAAAGATGTATTAACCCGTCTAGCTGGGTGAAAAAAAACCAATTTGCTAACTATGGCTGTCACCTTAGTGAATTGGTCTTTAATCTCTATTATATATTTCCGTTAGGTGATTTTTTAATTTTTTTATAGGCTCGCGTTTGATTACTATCTCACCTGATAGTAAGCGATGATGTGGTCGAGGATTGAGCAGGCTTGCATTAATTTAACCTAATCCTCACTCGACAGAAGGATGCAAACGATGCTAGTAAATTTTGATAGCCACATCCCTGACAAGGTTGGTAACATAGGAGTGAACTATATTTTTAAATTGGGGCCGGTTTCTAAATTTAGTATTTGGAGTTAAGAACGTGTCAAACACTACATTAATGACAAAATTTGACAAATACTCAACTTTAAATTCTTAATTTAGGAATCGGCGATAGATATTTCATCCAAGTAGGTAGATACTCAAGTTTAAATTCTTGATTTAGGAATCGGCGATGAATATTTCATTTGAATAGGTGACTACACTAGTAGGTATACAATAATAGTATCGATAATAAATCTGAAAGGCCACTGTTAGCCTTGCAGCGCAGTGCGCCAAACAAAAACGTAGGAACAATAAGTCTGGTATGTGATACTGATACCTATCTTATATCGCTTCCCGGACTCTAGGTCAATAACAAAAAACATTGTTTGTGCTGTTTGAACTAACATTTAAAGGCCAGTCTGTCAGTCTAGAAAAAATCACCTAGTCTATTTATCTTAATGACGATACGCGTGCCGTGGCCGAAACGTTTACCTACTTGCCACTACCTATCATATTTATCACATAGCATTAAAAAAAATATTTCTCGATATGCCCTACCTATTGAGTATTATTTATACTTACTTAAAATTCTCGAGAATAATTTTGAAAATCACTCGGGAATTGCTAGAATTAACAGATCTTTTTTTTCTGCTCTATGTTCTCAAGATTCTATTACACAATAATAGGTACCTATATGCCAATCTTTTAGACGGCGGTGTAAAAATGAACTGGTGAAGACCGCAAGAAACGCTGGATGTGTAAAGAGAAGGGCTGGTTGATGAGGTGACGCTATGGGAACGTACCCATACTAGGTATACTCCTCGCCAAACTTCTTGGCCGCCCTGAAGTTGGCTTTCCGATGCGCTACGCACGAAACATCATCATTACCGTGGAGTTTCTTGCCGGTTCTTCTCCACAGGAAACGACTAACCCGAACCGTGCACCTTTTGTCGACGTTTTATAAGTGCCCATGTAGGCCTATGTGAAATAAAAAACATTTGATTTGATTTGAAAATGCATAACTACGTGAAAACTAGAGGAAGAGGGGGTTTTGACATATACTACAGCAGGTGGTCACCGAAGGGGAGAAGGGGGCAAAAAAAAATAAAAAATATGGGTCACGTAGTATGGGTACGTTCCCTTAGGGGAGGCCTGCGTCCGGTAGTGGACGGTGCAAGATTGCAGGTATGCATGTAGCTATTTACCTACCTATTTATTACCAAAATACTATTAATAAAAAATATTGGAAAAATATTTAAAAATATTTTTCGTAAACATAAAGTGACGACGATATAATGCGTTGAAATATCGTGTGACGTCACGCCGCTAGTACACTTTATACTGCCTTGGTGACGTCACAAGCCCCCACTCCTGAACTTTGTAATTTTTTATTGATTTGGTAGAGCAAAAAATACGTATCCAATATTATTTGATAATCTCACTGACGGACTAAATAGAATTATCATTTTTCTACCCAGGAAACATCCCTATTGGCGAAATTCAGCACAACACCGAGATAAATAGAATTCTATTTATGTTTGATGTTGCTTGATGTTTGTTGTTAATAAATGGGGTGAGCCTTTTACCAAGGAGTGGGACAAATCAATCTAAATAATTATATAGATGCGTTTGTAAGAATAATAACTACTAAAACTACTTACCAATACGCCAACACCTTATAATGCTCTAACAGCCTCTCAAACATTGGCTTTGTAGTGCTCAAGAAGTCAGGTGCCAGCTTCATGTTAACGGTCATGTTGACCCATCCGAAGTTGATGTCCCCGACGTGTATGGCCCTCTTGACTTCCGAAGTCTTCAGAAAGTTCACGTACTTCCCCGCGGAAAGCTCGTCTTTGAGGAAGTTGTAGGCATGCTTTTGGTGGGTGATGAAGAGGAGGACTGTGACTAGGCTGTTCCATTTCTGTGGAGTTGTATGTTATGTTAGTTGGATTGACTAGTTGATTTAGCTTTATGTATAAATTAAGAAGTCATTTATTAACTGTGGCTGGAGAGAAATATTGAAGTACGACTAAAAGAGCGGCTGATCCAGTAATTAACTGGACCGAGACTTGTCAAAGTCTAGCTACAAACGGACAGGACTCCCCGCTTGGATCTACTTCTGACTTTTGATAATTACTAAACACTAGCTTCTGCCAGTGGCTTCGCCCGCGAAAAAGTGTTTTATCATCCCAATCCAGACTATAATCTATCTTTGTGTCTCATCCAGAGCCGTTCAGCCGTTCTGGCGTGATCGAGTAAAAAACATATATCCATCAAAATTTTCGCATTTATAATATTAGTAAAAATTTTGATAAGATAGTAAGATACCTGGCATCAGGATAATGATCACACGTTTTCGGCGCGATTTGAACACGTACAACAGTCCGACAATAATCGTTGGGCAGTTGCCCGGACCAGACACAACACCCATCTAGTCGGAGGATCCTCCCTTTTCTATGGAGGTTTGTGGGACTTTACACACTGTTCCGCATGCCTCCGAAAGTCCTTTGTTTTTCAGTGAAACAGTGATGATATGCAAGAATCGTCACTTGCATTACTTCCTAACATAATTATAACAAACAAGTACCTGGAAGAAGAGAGAAGAAGAAGAGAAAGTTGGGATAGGATTCCAAACTTACATTTTTAGCCTCAATACTCCTGTTAGCCTTGATTTCAGCCTGGAACGAGTCGATGAGCGGCTTCACGGTCTCAATCTGTTCCTTCTCCAGTAGACCAAAGTAGTAGAATGGCCACGCGATGTGCGATATCATCTCAGGGTCCACATACGCGTTGCCGATAATCAGACCCTGGATAAAACAAAGGAATACTTTTTATGCAATTCGATCACGTAAACTTCAACGAGCAATTTGTGCGGTGATGAAGCCAAAACAATATGCCAGCCCCCCTAGCCAAGTTACAAACGTTTCGTATCAAATCTCTTTCTACAATCGTTAACGCCTTCTATTTGTATGGTCTGACCACGTGACTTAACGTTCAGATGTGTCATTCCCATCCCCCCCGGTGGGTTCCCGCTTTGTCGATGCGGGGGGGCTCAGTAACCGTGGCTTGGTCACCCACGGTGAAGCGAAGAGGAACCCGAGGAGGGGCCGCTCGTCAGGGCTTTTGCCGATTAAGCCGACGACGTAGCGGCCAACTAGTAGGTTGCGGTGCCGCTTGGTAACAGGCGACATCGCAGGGCGCATGAGGCGGGCCGCGATGTCTTATGGAGATTCCCAGGTTCTATACGATGTCGCGGCTGAGGGTTGGAGGCCGCGGTGAGAGAGGAATGCCGGTATTGCGGTGCGCCGCTCTCCCTACCTTCCGCGGCCCGGACGGGGTCGCCACCGTCTGATGGCGGACGCGGTGGGGCCGCAGGGGAGGAGGAGTGTCGGTATTGCGTTAGCCGCTCTCCCTATCCCCTGCGGCCGAACAATAGTAGGTGGCGGGGCCATTGACCTTGACCCGTCACAGGGGGACCAAGGGTGCCATACACGGGGTCGTCTGGCGCCCATGTGCTGATTGGTCCCTAGGGTGGTCACGGCGTGCAGTGTGTTCTGGTGCGCCGGTGATGGGGGGACTCCCCCCATCACCGGCGGTGAGTGCTAACGCGTACCCGTGCTCCCGCCATAAGCGGCACAGGAGGACACCGTGGAGTTTTAGTGGGTTAGAGTCCCACATAACTGCACTATCTCCCCGTGGTAGTGCAGTATGCATGAGCATTTCACCACGAAAAAAAAAAATAAAAAAAAATATGTGTCATTCCCATAGAAATATAAAATACAGAAATACAAACTGCATGTGTAGTAGTTGCCGTGTGGTAGGGGCAAACTGGAGACACAGGTTGCCGATATATTTTCGTCTACCGGGCATATCTCCTTGTTTATTATATTTATGGTCATTCCCATACATTGATTTGTTTTCTACTAGCATTATCGATTGTAGATTGTCAATATGGCTACAGGTGCCGCACCTGTAGCTAAATAAAAATAAAACGTGGAGAGAAGTGAGTTTACCAGAAGGGAAGAAATTAAGACGACGACTAACGCCAACTACCTTGAGGGAACAAAACGCGCACTCGTTTCCCGCCCGCGCGACCCAAAATTTAGTAGTTTTTTGTACTTTCCTTAATATTGTACGACTTTAAAAAAAAGCGTCTGATCAAAATGTAGATAATTAAATTGTCTTTGAGATGGTGTTGATTTCTTTAAAATTCGCCCAGCGGTTTTTATCATAAAAATTACGACTAGCCGTTTAGACGTGATTCTCATTTTAAAATCAGCTACTCAAGGGAATCGGCGCCTTAATTGATACTAAGTGGGTATTTAAAATTAAGAAAGAAGGAAATAAAGATCTTTGTAATGCTAGATTGTTTGTTGGCTTTAAGCAAGAAGATAAGTTTGATCACTCACAGATTTATGCTCCAGTAGCTAAACTACCTACATTGCGGATTTTATTAGCAATAGCTAGTAAATATAACATGGATATTCAGCAGATGGATGTCAGAAGTGCATTTTTATATGGGAACATAGACGAGGTGTATGTGGAGAAACCAAAAGGTATGAAGAAAGATGGCAAAGTATTGAAATTGCAAAGGTCTTTGGATTAAAGATATCTCCAAGATATTGGATTGAGAATTTTAATCAGAGTACAGAGACAAGGTGTTGTGTTTTCAACGCCTTTGTGCAAACTTTATCCAAATCCCTGAGAAGATTGAGCAAGCAACCATCACCCACTGTCGAAAATTTCGTCTTTTTAGTTTTTATTAGAAGAATAACCATTCCTCCTTACTGTTGAGGTTCCAGAGGTCCGTTAAATCAAATACTATGATTTTGGCCAGGATCACCGATCACGAACCAAGCGTGATCTTGATCTACATAATCTTTAGTTAAATCAATTTCGTTCGAGGATACTCATCATCAGTATCGTACACCAGTAATTCAGTTGAGACCCAAAGTTACCTCTAGATTAATATCAGAGCCAAGTTTTTCCTTCCGCTTGTGTATCTCCATAGCCATGGCCGGAACATACTTGCCAGCGTACGACTCTCCGGCCAAGTACAGCGGGGCTGTTCTCAGCTCAGGGAACATTTGCAGGAACTGGTTCAAAAAAATGTAGAGGTGGCTGGCGTACTGGAAAGATAATGTTTATATAATTAAATACATTTTTATCTTAAACACTTTTTGATCTTTTGGAACGAGTACAAGAAGCATTAAGCGGAAGCTTCAGGAGTTCAGTCTCTTTACAATAGACATGTATACTCGTTAGGCTTTTTCTGTCATTTATTGTAGCGCTGTCCCACAAATTCTCCTCTTTCAGGTACTGTTTCATACTTGCGATTAAAGAATTGCTCCTGTAGAGTGATTGACTAACAGAAAATTTTGGTCAAGGTCAGGTTTCATAATCTTCTATTTAACGTTCCCACTGCTAGGAACACGGGTCAAACAGGTCTCCTCTCCGTGATAGGAAATGTGACTTAATCCACCAAGCGGGGCCAGTGCGGGTGTATGTAACACGTCTTCGAGTTTTTGGTTCTAGGACATGCCAGTTTCCACCCGATGTTTTACTTCACCGTTTTATATTTTAATGTGTGTAAATAAATCATAAAATAAATAGATAATCCATAGAGTTTTTAGAATAGGCAGTTAAAGGGATTCACAGAAAAAAAATGCATCACATCTTACCGTAGCCATATTGGTGGTGTAACCATCCGTATGTTCGGTGAAGCTGTATCCAGTCCCAACGGGATTGTCGATGAACAACAGGGAGTGGTTGTGAAGCCATGTGTGCGGGTTTCCTGGAATTTACTATGTCATTATCCAGGTTATGTTCTTTCACTAAACGTTATCTGTAGCGAGTAGAACATCTACCCCAAGAAGGCGAAATGGGTGCATCACAAATGGGGGACCGGTGCAAAAGAATGGTATTTGGTCAGGCCGCTCTAGCGAGCAGATGTCAGTTGAGGGTTTGAATGCATGTACCTAGTTTCCGACCCCTTGAGACCCAGTTTCTGCTCTGGTAGTATCGACTCCAAATCTCAGTACGTCAGGAATCATCAACAGCGGCTAGATAAGTATCTACTGATAAGTAAAAATTATTCATGACGCACATACATCTAGGGTCAATAGCTTTTATGCACGGGAAGATCCCGTACAATCATATCATCTGCATACAATGAACAAAAGGTTCTTACGATACATAGGTACAACAATCTTGAGATTTTCTTTTATTTATTTGTAGTAACACGTTACTACTCAGAACCGATGACCTTTAGCAACAATACAAACAATTAAGTATTCTATCAATGCTAACGCAGAATGCTAATGATATGGTATTTTTTGCTTGATTAAATGCAGACGTTATTAAAAGCAAAGACTTCAAACAATAAATTGCATTATATTTTTCCCTGTTTTATAATTACCTCGTAAATACTAAGATAAGCTCAATGTAGTTATTTTGATTATGGTCCTGTGGTCACTCGGTTAGCAAAGATGCGCTTTTTTGTTCCTATATGTCTATTGTGTGGGTTGCTAATTTTTGATTCAAACCAAGCTTTATCTACTAGGTCCATTCTATCTATGGCTTCCAAGAAAATTCGGCAACGAATTCATATGGGATAGGAGGTACTAACGCATAAACGAACCTTGTAGGTACAATTTCGATAGAGCGACTGCACGGACGCAATTGTTGCTTAGTTCAGGTGGTCAGGTGTGTAATAAAAAATATACATTGTTTGGCACGCAACGACTGCCATTCGTCGTTGCGTGCCAAATAAAGTATATTATTTTTTTATTTTAAGCTGACCAATGCATTTTTCACAGTTACAAACACCAAGGTAGATATGCCTAACGAGTTAGTCAGTGCAAAATTGTAGATACTTACGTCTGAAGATGGAAAGATGATAATTTCCAATAAAACCAAAACTTGTCTTAAAAGTACTAAAGTATATCACATATCGCAGAGGTTTACAAAGGAATTAAAGAAACCGATAGTCCGAAACACAATCGTTCTAACGTGACCTCCATGAACTGTGATAGTACGCTAAGTTACTCTTAAAACAACGTAACATTGAGTAAATCTTAATTAGGTACCTAATCAACCAATGGTAGAGTAGATAAAGTATAACAGGAAGATTGAGACAATAAAGCTAACATTGCAACTACTAGTACTAGTATTATTATTACCGAGCATAATATCACTGAAAAACGTGATGCTCAAGACGTAGGTATAAAGTACCGTGTCTTTAGTTGTTTCTTTAATTTCTCCAAGAAGGACTATGACGCAGATTGACACGTATTTATAGGCACGTGTAACCAATGTTTTATTTATTAACGCAAGATTACGTGCACATTATCTATTGATAATAAAATACTTACTTTTCAAAGTTTCATTTATAACAGTGAAAGGTCCAATTTCGTCGAACAGTCCAGTCAAACTGGAAGCTCCTGGCCCTCCTTGAAGCCAAATGATCCATGGACTCGCGTTCACTGGTTTGTTCAACACCGGGAAGTACCAGAAGAAAATGTTCGAATTGTAGGTTTCGTTCACCGTCAAAAAGCCAGAGTAGCTCTTGAATCCTAAGAAATGCTTTGCATCCACTCGAGCAGCCTTTTTCGCCTCTTTTATTTTTCCTTCTTTCAAGTACGGAGTCAATATCAGCGCCGTCCCGTTATCAACTTTACCTTCTGGTTCACAAGCTTCATTAGTTCTTGTTTCATTGTGATTTGCATCTATCGTATTATCTGATACATCTTTGCCACACGTTTTCTTGGTAATATTATTATTGTTTTCATGAATCAAGTTCTCGTGAACTGTGTTATCGCTATCTTTTTTTACTACGGTCGTATTGCTTATTATAATAAATTGTTGGGCTTTAACTGGTTTTACGTCTGCTATTAAATTACTAATATCATCTTGTTCGCCAACTTCAGCAACTCTGCCAAATACACTGGAAAACAAAGGTGGTATTGTGTTACTAATTAGTTTATTAAGTACATATAATGACGCTGATGATAAAATTTAAATAGCAGATAAAACAACAAGAACTTCAGTATTTTTGTTTGAATTCACAACACTCTTATATTTTGTAACAACGCAATTGTGTTTTGTCTGAGTGAGAACTTTTCAAGGATTTTAGTTAGATCCGTCCATGGTTCGTGTCAAGCCAAAGGACCAAAATGTTTAGAAGCTATGGTTTTAAGAAATTACATGGTTAATGATACTCGACAAGATGGACATGGAACTCGGAACATAAGCTGTCTTCATAAAATGGTGTCCATGAGAAAGACGATAACTGTCAATGTCAACCCAAATAGGCCGGGTTAGGGGTCATTCGGCCGCATACGTAACTGAGACCAAGGCCCAGTTGCCCCTTTAAAAAAAAAATATAATGGAAATCTGGGCTCACTTCTCTTTTGCCTTTTTTGTTGAACATTATAAGCATTTATACCCAAACTACCAGAAGGCCAGAATCATGAATAGGTAAGTATTTCCAGCCCCGCAAATACTAAGACTTTTTCATGGTCAGCCTCCTGGTAGTTTGGGTATAAATGTTGTTCAACAGGGTTAGGGGTCATTCGGCCGCTTATGAAATTGCCCCAACTGAAGACCGAATAGTTGATATGGATGCCAGGATCAGAAAAGTTGGCATAAGGAAATATCAATCTAAATAGACCGAAGAGGGACTGTCGATAGCATTCTCAGCAGAGACTGTATTTGTGCTGAATCAAAGAAAAGATAATGATGCATATACAAAACGGGTGATTGTAGTGTCAGCAAACGCATAAGTTAGGTAATCGACCTTCAAGTAGAGTATAACGTAAGTATTTATTAAAAGGGGTCGGTTTTTTCAAAATATTGTTTATAATCAAAAGTTTCTAGCACCTAGGTTCATTATTCGAATTCACTTTCCTTGATATTTTCACTCATTATATTTTCAGCACTATTTACCCCGAATTTAAATAAAAAATTTAACAAAAAAACTTACCTTATTAAGCACAAAACTAGAATACATATCACATTCTTCATTATAAATAATTTGATTAGCCCTAATAACTAGAACGTGCGGTATCGCATTGATACATGGTTTGCGAACTACTAAGTTGGTTGCGACATCCCTGGGCATACATTATCATCACTTGAACTATGTGATCCCAAGTCGTTGATACACTGATATGGCTGAAATTCGCTTGAATATGTGTACGTTGTACGCCTTAGGATAGTCACTGACTGGGAGCAATTGGTTTTGTTTACTTGTAACTTTTATTCCAACGAAATCATATAATAAAACTCACTAGTAAGGAATTTTTAAAAATCAAGTGCGATATACTTTCCTAATCACTGCACTTCTGAAAACCAGAATCATAGTAGTGCATATCTGAATGTGGTAGTGAAGTGTGTAGTGTAGTGCTCGCAGAGGTAATGAAGCTTGGCGAATCCCAGTAAAATGATTCTACTGTCTTGGAAACTACAAAGAAATAAATTGGAACTGAATATTAAAACACATTGGAGGAAATGGACATTTCATCATCATCATCAGCCTTTTCATGTTCCCACTGCTGGGACACAGGCCTCCTCTCTGTGAGAGGGAATTGGCCGTAATACACCACGCGGGCCCAGCGCGGATTGGTGGATGTCACATTGCATGTCTTCGAATTTATTGATTCTAGGATATGCCGGTGGTTTCCTCACGATGTTTTCCTTCACCGTTTTGAGAGCAGTGGTGATGAAATAATTTACACAAGGTAAAGCGCCTGCCTGGGTTCGAAGCAACGAATCGCACGAACGCACGAATAATGTGTAGGTATTTCAAACAATGCTTGGACTGATTGCAGTTGTACTAGTTTCTACAAGGTATAACTCGTATCTAAGCTGCCACCTGTCTAAATAGTATCCTATCTAAACGTGTCTAATGTATTACAACATCACATCACATCATCAGCCTATTAATGTTCCCACTGCTGGGACACAGGCCTCCTATCTGTGAGAGGGAATGGGCCGTAATCCACCACGCGGGCCCAGTGCGGGTTGGTGGATGTCACATGTCTTCGAATTTTTGGTTCTAAGACAAGCCGGTTTCCTCACGATGTTTTCCTTCACCGTTTTGAGAGTAGTGGTGATGAAATAATTTACACAAAGTAAAGCGCCTGCCTGGGCTCGAACCCACGACCTACAACTTGTAAGTCGCGGCCGATTCCACTGGGACACCATTCCTCATGTATTACAAGTAGGTAGATATAAGGTAGTGTGCGATGGAATTGCATGATTATAATTCCGCCTAGCCCGTTTCATCATCGGACTACTAGACGTACGGCAATGCGCCAACGGTACATGGTGGACATCCCACCCATAAGCACTATACGTTTTGGAAATACTTTCATTATGCGTAGGTTCAACCAAGATAACCTCAATCTCATCTTGAAAGCGAGATTGAGGATTTATGGGTTAGTATTGATGTAGAATCATTGCAAAATAATAAAAATAAATTGTACATATGTTGAGTCTATCTTCCACCTCCTCTACATCGTGATACATTATTGCATTATACCTCCAATGCCCAGAAAGTCTTAGATAAAAATGTAGACACACTAATTTTAGGCGATTTTAACCTTAGTAATATCTTTTAAAAGATAAATTATTATTTCCCGATTGTAAAAACTCTGAAATCAACGCTTTATTCGTAGAATTTATGACTTACAATGCTTTGAATCAATTTAACCATATAGTCAACAGTAAATCAAAAATTTTAGACCTCATACTTAGTAACATATGCTTAGAGAAAATCATACGGTGCAATTTCGCGCTGTCCAAGGAGGATCCGCTACACCCACCCATAGACATTTTTTTGCCAACCTTAGCAGATTGTCACCTAGAACCCAAGAATATATCGAAACCTAACTTTTTTAAGGCCGACTACGAAAAAGTTCAGAGTCGTTTAATGTCTATCATATGGGAACAAGAATTTGACCAATGTCTTAGTGTAGATGAAATAGTTAATATTTTCTATAGAATCTTAAGAAACACAATCTCTGAGATGATTCCAATTAAAAAAATGACGAATAAGAATTGCCCACTATGGTACCCGCGAGACCTCATAAGGCTTTTAAAAGAAAAGTACAAATATCATGTTCGTTTCAAAAAATATAAAAACCCACTAGATTTGTTAGCATTTGAAAGATTAAGGGATGACTGCAATACGCTTAGAGCAACCTCTTACAAAAAGTATATTTCTAGCCTAGAAGATGGAATATCTAAGAACCCAAAATTATTCTGGTCCTTTATTAAAAATAAAAGAAAAGGTAGTAGCACATACCCGGCTCAAATGTTCTTTGAAAACAAAGAAGCTAATAATGGTGAAGACATTTGCAATTTGTTTGGTGAAAATTTTGCTCAAGCTTTCAGCTGTCCAACAGCGTTCCAAGTCAGTCTATTCCAAACACTAATCCTAACAAATCCTCCTCTGCATTATGTACATTATCTATTGATTCTAGAGAAATTTATAGAGGTTTAAAACGATTAGATGAAGCTAAGGGCGCTGGCAGTGATGGTATCCCTCCAGTCTTTATCAAACGCTGTGCTAAGGCCTTAGTCGAACCCCTACATATTATATTTAGTAGATCCTTACTGGAAGGTGTCTTTCCACATAAATGGAAGGAAGCTATAGTTGTACCTATTTTCAAGTCTGGAGAAAAGCACTTTGTTGCCAACTATAGGCCTATCTCAATTTTAGTAACTTTTGGTAAGGTATTTGAAAAAATCATTAGCAAACATCTCATGTGGTATCTCAAATCACAAATTACTGAGTACCAACACGGCTTTATTAAATCCAGATCTACCACCACTAACCTTCTTTGCTTCACTTCTGCTTTATCTGATTGTCTTGATAAACGTATCCCAGTAGACACAATCTACACAGATTTTAGCAAGCCTTTCGACAAAGTCGACCATACCCTCCTTGTTAATAAACTGGCTCAACTTGGCATAGACAGCACATTGATTAACTGGTTTGAATCATATTCATATAACAGGCATTCTAGTGTAGTCGCAAACGGTCACTTCTCCAAAGAATATAGAGCCATGTCTGGCGTTCCGCAGGGATCACATTTGGGACCTATTCTATTCAACATTTTATAAACGACGTAACACTATGCTTCAAACATTCAAAATTTTACTTATTTGCGGATGACCTTAAAATCTTAAAACCCATTCAGAGTAATCAGGACGCTCATAAGCTACAAGAAGACATCAACCGACTAGCGCTCTGGTGTAAAGCAAATAATATGTCATTAAATATTAGCAAATGTAATTATATCCAATTCACGCGAAATAAACGTCCACAACCTAACAAATATTTTATAGAAGGAGTCCAATTAAAGAAACTATGTGTTGTCCGTGATCTAGGAATTCAGCTCGACAGTGCACTCAAATTTGATGTCCATATCTTAAACATTGTGTCAAGGGGCTTCAAAATACTAGGGTTTGTTATACGGAATTGTAAAGAATTCAAGCGATCCTCAACAAAAATTAAACTATTTAATACCCTTGTTCGCCCGATATTGCAATACAGTTCAGTCATTTGGAACCCGCATTACGATGTCTATATTAAACGCTTAGAGTGTTCAAAGACTTTTTCTATATCATCTCAGTTATGGAGACCATTTAGCAAAGCAGATAACGAGTTACAAAGACAGGATGAAACATTACCTTATTAAAACATTGTCTAGACGAAGGGAATTAATAGATTTAATATTTCTACACAAAATTATTAACGGGTCCATTGACTGCATCGAACTCCTGAACTCTATAAATATAAATATACCCAACCGCACCGCCGAAAAAAAGTTTACAATTTATTGGAAATACCGTACTCAAAAACCAATCTTGGTCACTATGCCGCTGTACACAGACTGTAGGCAATATAATACTTTGTCGAAAACTTATGACATTGAAATTTGTGAGCCATTGCCTAAATATAAAAAGTCATTAGTTGAGGTTTTGTGAGTTTTTATTATTTAAGTTATTTTATAGTTTTATGTTTTAGATTTTGAATTTAATTTTATATTATATCTTAAGGGCGCGGCGAAGCATGAATTGTCCATACAAACGTAATACCTAAATCATTTGTAAGTTGAGCATATTTCCACCAAATTATGCTAATATTCGGATTCAGACAGTATTTATCTAGGTTCCTACGTCTTTTTTTTTTCAAAATAGTTACCTAAAATGAAGTTTAAGCAAATTTCATTTCGTACTTTTTTACAGCGTAAATGACATGTTTTCTTATTGATTTTTCTATCTTAAAAAAAAACAATATCTATAAAATTGTCAACGCTATAACATAGCTCATATTATCAAGAAACAAATTATCGAAAAAAAAATAAAAAAACATTAAGTTTTCATTCATCATTTTTGGTATTACGGAACACATAAAAATAATCATACATTTTCAATAGCTAGTATTGCTGTCGCGTCGAGCACGTCATGTCAATGTGTGTGTAGTCGTGCTTCATACGGTTGAGTAGGTATCGCTCGTACGGCTTTTGTTCGGGGCACTTCGGGGTTGTTTACTGTTTGTTGTATTGTATATTTTTTACCCGACTGCCGAAGGAGGGTAATGTGTTTATCAGTCTATTTATGTATGTATGTATGTAAGTATGTATGTATGTAAGTATGTATGTATGTATGTATGTATGTTTGTTCCTATGTGGCGTTCTAGAAACCAAACGCGTGGGCCGATTTTGATGGTTCTTACGTCAATCGATTCGCCTTAACCCCGCGAGTGTCACTGGCTACATAAAAATTTGCAAATAGGAAAATAGCGGTTCTTGGGCGCCATATTGTGGGGGACCAAATTTTTTTTTTCTTTCGCACCTATCGTGTGGGGTATCAAAATAAAGGATTTTAAGAGGTGATTTCAAAAATATATAACACTTATATGTTTAAATGTACCTGATTCGAAAAAAAAAATAACCAAAACCCGACTGCTTGAAAAGCGAACTAAAAAGACGTAAACAAGGAGAAAATCATGCTGTGCAGTCGGAGGATACGTCTGGTTTTTGTCAGCCAGCTCGCGAAGATGTATCCTCCGACAGCACAGCATGATTTTCTCCTTGTTTACGTCTTTTTAGTTCGCTTTTCAAGCAGTCGGGTTTTTTGATTTTTTTAATTTATTTTTTTTATTGTGGTTTGTTGTCAGTGTTAGACGATTACTTTACTGTGCTGCTCGTGCGTATTTATTTATGTTCTAAGTACTTATTGTAATATTTCTGACACTATTGACCTAAGCTATGAACTTGGATTTAGATTTGCCTTGTGATTTGAACTTTGATATTGAGTAATCTACTTTCTTACGAACTTTGCGTTGTTTACGGACTTTATTATTTACGATTTGGTTTGGTTGCCGACATGGACTCCGAGCGTTGGGATGTTTCTCACAGTAAGTACCTATATCCCAATGATATAATACAATAAGTTACTATTTTACCAGATACAAGGACAATTGCAAATAACAAACCGCAAATACTGTATTTTTATAATATGGACGCCTAAAGGACTGGCATATGAAAAAATTTAAAAAGACAACGAATTTTGGAATTCAATAGTATTAAAATTAGAAGAGTTTTATTTTAAATGTATATTGCCTGAATTAATAGATCCCTGTTTACCTAGAAATCTGCCTATCAGAGACAGAATATAAACTTTTTTTTTCTTTACCTACGTAATGTACAATTATTACAATGTACAATTGTACATATAAACTAAAAAGCATGCGTAAAAATGTTTTCTGATTATCATTATTGTATTTTTGTATTTCGTTCAGTCGATAATATTTATGGTCACCCTACACGACTTTATCACGTTTTGATTTATATTTTTTAAATAGATGAATGATGATCTATAAAGTAAAACATAACTAAATAAATGTTTATACGAAATTCGTGTTTTTATTTTTAATATTCTTAGATCAGAGCGCTGTTATTTGTCTGTACCTACTTATGCGTAAATAGGCATAAATTATTGGAATATTTGTCTTGTACTAATACTTTGCCTAAGTAACATTTGTATTATTTTACTTGCATTCATTATTTATTATAACAATACATATTTGAGGTTTCGTAAAAGGCATAGTTAACCACATAAATAAGACAAAAGAACGCCGGCGCAGTTCGCGTTGGCCGGCTTGCCGGCTTTCGAGTCGTTATGAATGGAAGCCTATCTACTCGCACACACACGGCTGCGCACGGCGCACCGCGTGTGTGAGCAAAGCGAGATAGCAATACTCTGAACGAATTCTTCACTCGTCTCGGATTGCATTTGCGAGCTCCGTTCGCCGCGCTCTTAAATAGTTTATTTTAAAAGTGCCTTACCCTCTGTAACAAATATATTTTTATTTATTTTTTCATTTCAGTTTACCATTATGTTTTTATTTTAAAATTGTTTAACCTGATACTGTTTGTAACAAGTATACATTTATCATTTTGTTACTCCTGTAGATTTTTGCCGTCTGGTTTGCCATAATGTTGGTAAATCCTAAGGTTAACTAAATATAAGGATAGTCTCTTTTTATAAGTAGGTATGTCATGTTTCATTTGTTTTTGTTTTATATGTTTTAATAAGAATTTATATTTTTGTTATTTTAGTTTCTAATTAGTTCTAGAATTAGAAAAAATAATTTATATTTTAGTTTAATTACGCATGCTGTGGCCTCCTATAATTGAGGGAGTGCACTTGTCATTACTTAATATTAATGATACATTGTGTTTTTTTGTGTACATCTTTCGTTGGAGGTCCTGAATAAATAAATAAATAAATAAAAGAGTGAATAGGTTAAGTACTTCTAGGCATGCGTGCTACACCGCCGACCACATCATCGCTTACCATCAATTGAGATAATGGTCAAGCAATGGTCAAGTACAATTAAAATAACAAAGATTGACTGGTACAAAATTCTCCACGCGTCAAATGCTCCTAGTCAGTTCGCACCCTAAACTTATCAATAAAAACGCCCAATGATTATTTATTCGTAGAATTAGGTTGACCCCGGGTCACTGACTCACGTCTGCAAAGTACCTACCAACTGGTATATTTTTTCCTCCACGATATGAAAAAGAAATAAAATATACTGGTTCTGGAAAAAAAAGTTCATACATCTGGACATAAATGCAGTGTCCCCATGAGAAAAAGGAGTGGATAGTGATGAAATGGAACCCCTATTGTAACAATCCATTTACTCTTAAGCTAATACTTGTAACTTGCTAAGGTATACAATAAAGAGTCGAGAGCGAGAGTATCTACACAGTAAAAATATACAAACAGTATGGAAACTATCTAGAAACGCTCGAAACGGCACACTCACACAAACTTACGCACCGACGAGACCATTAAGGCACTTCTGCAGTGCTGTCAGTAGTGCGAGCCGCTTAGGTGTCTCGTCGATGCGCATGTTTGTGTGAGTGTGCCGTTTCGAGCGTTTGTAGGTAGTTTCCATACTGTTTGTATATTTATTCTGTGGTTTCTATCTATGAATAGCCACAGAATAAGTATGACTGACTCGGACTGCTTCATTCAATCTGTACGTACCTAAGGATCTATACTCCATTTGTGATAACATTAGATATTTAAATAATCCCATTTTACAGCCCGTTTAATCGATTTTGACTTCTATTGCGTTGGTGATATGACAAATTGCAGCTGTAACAGTTAGATTTGGTAACAGGTTTATGCTTTTTATGCTATCCTTCTAGCTTTTTATGCTTTCTTCGGGATAGAACTCAAAATCTGTTGAACGGAATATACTAGGTCACGGGGTCTCATTGCTAAGAAAGAAAATTTGGTTCAAATAAATCTCACTAGATGTCGCGACATGTACACACAATATAATATAATGTGTGTAAAATTAACATTTTCTGGAATTGAACATAAAAAATGTATGTTCATGTTTAATCAACTCTCCTAAGTCCAAAATTATGGAATATTGGGCTCTTAATTCACATTTCAAAGATTATTTGAACGGATCATTTTGAAAATTGATGCCAATAGATGGCGCATTTTTTAATTTCTGATGCATTCCACTCGATTGTTAAAATTTGCATTGTGCAAATTTGGTGCAAACAAACTGTAAAAACGTGCAAAAAAATACTATAAAACGAACCGTCACTGTATTTAAAGAAAAAAATATTCACGAACCTAGTAAACCCTTTTACTTGCAAGTCACTGCTAACACCATCTATTGCCGTGAAACGGGATCGAACGCGATTGATGTACTTACAAAAATAACAAGATTAATCAGGTGAAACCTACATAGAACATGCAGACAGACAAAGGGTGCTACTATCCTGCGTTAGCAATTTAATGTGTTCTTCAAAAAATACTTGGACGTCTAAATACGCTAAAAATATTTACATGACTTTTCTATAGAACTTGTCATTCAAAAATCAAATGAATTTTAACTAGCGTAAAGTAAAAAGTATCTATTTGATTGGCAAATAAATCAGATGGAAACAAATATTTTAATAGAATATGAAAACCTTTGCCTTTTTATCAGGGGTACCAATAACATTAGTCTATAATATTAACATTATAAAGAGGAAATATTTTTTGTTTGTTTGTACCGAATAGACTCCGAAACTACTGGATCGATTTAAAAAACTCTTTCACCAATAGAAAGCTACGTTATTCCTGAGTAACATAGGCTATCTTTTTATCCCGAAAACAGGGCGTGTGGTGTGGCCCACGCGAGCGAAGCCGCGGGGAACAGCTAGTTTATAATAATTCAATGAAAGTTCTTAGTATCGGTTAAAAAAATCTGTTTATTTAATGAAAAGTGTACTAAAAGTATACACACTATAAGTGCTTAATTAATAGTATTCAGTCTATGACTACTTACTTAGATACATTATGATAATAAATTAGATGACACATTACTGCTAAAAAGATTGTACATTACATTATGTTAGTACCTAATGGATACACTCAACCTTCTCTTTAACAAAATTATTTTTAGAATAGTAAACACAGATTTTTTAATACTGCTAAAACATGATACAAAAAAAAAATAACAAAATGTACAATTAGATTACAATTTTGGCAAGTTATCTATACCAATATTATAAAGAGGAAAGATTTTTTTGTTTGCTTGTTTGTACCGAATAGGCTCCGAAAATACTGGACCGATTTTAAAAATTCTTTCACCAATAGAAAGCTACATTATTCCTGAGTGACATAGGCTATTTTTTAATCCCGAAAACGGGTCCTGTGGGTTGGTCCACGGGAGCGAAACCGCGGGGAACAGCTAGTCTAATATAAGTATTGAGCGAGGTGACAGACATATTATTATATTGTGTTTTAGATAAAAAAAGAACAAATCTAATTGACAGCAATTCAATTTGTTAGGATGGCGGTAATTTTTCATAAATACTATAAGTATTTAATTGGATTGATGAAAGGAGTTTTCATAATAAATACTATTTTATTGTTATACTTATAATAATAAGAAGTCATCTTAAACTCCATTTGAAATAACATTAGATGTTTCCAAATCTTTTTACAGTCCGTTCAACCGATTTTGAGTTCTAACCCGTACTACATAAGGATGACATAAAAAGCATAAACCTGTTACCAAAACCAACTGTTTACTACAGCTACCATTTGCCGTATCACCAACGCAATAGAAGTCAAAATCGGTTGAACGGGTTGTAAAATGGGCTAATTTAAACGTCCAATGTTATCGCAAATTGAGTATAGATAAATAGGAATGAAACGATACCACTAAGGTATCAATACTTTTACTCGATATAATGTCGGTCGTAAAGTATCGATACTTACTCGGTATCAATTGAAAAGTATCGATACTTATACGAATCGACCGAAGAACGAAAATATTGAGTTAATGTCAAGAAAATAAAATTGGCGGGTAGATATTTTCTCTCTGTCATAGACAAATAAGCCTCCAGTCAGCTAAAAGGACTAGGAAAATATACATCTAAAAATTAAATGATCTTAAAGTAAAATCGTGACATACTGGTACGAGTATTTTTTAACCGATACGTGTACTTTCGACCGATACCAACTTGGTACTTAGATTTAAAGTATCGAAACAAAAAGTATATATATTCATGGTATCCGATGAAAAGTATATAGTACTACTATTTACTCGTATCGTTTCATCCCTAAAGATAAGTCTATGAATATTCTTTAATGATAACACGACAGGGAAATCGTTTTTTTTTTAAGTTGTTTTCCTATATGTAAGTTCTTGAAATAAGTTGGTTAGGAGTTAACACTACGAACAGTTTTACAGTTTTAGTTTGAAGATGTTTGCTAGTGGCTTGCCCAATCACATCTATAAAAAATAATATCCGTTTTAAATTGATCATAGGTCAAGTTAACAATTAATTAGATTTCACAAACGAACAATGTAACAACTTTAATTTATTTTACAACTAATTTTAATAGATTATGATTATCTATAAAACTTGAGCTACGAAACCCACCCTCACTGCTACGACATAAAGGTCATATCTGAATCAAATTGTGACCTTGCAAGTGCGGCTGACTGTACTTTAACCATATTTCTATTTAGTAGGTAAATAACTACGTATTAAACGAATGAATACAAAAATTCAAAATTCTAATCACTATTAATATTTTATAAAGGGAAATAATAAGTCTAGCCACAAAATTATTTATTGGACACGTGATTAAACTTCTAATTTTATAACTAAGCAACGGGAAAATGACATAGCCTCTAATAAACTAATTCGTCTTTTTTGCAACGCCAACTAAATATTCTACAGAAAGCGTCAAGTAAAGATCATCAATTATTGTGACTTGTCCTTCTTATTTATACATTGCCACGTAATTTACTAACTCGGCCACGGATTTTATATCTTGTCACCATTTTACGTTTTACAGCTTCAACGCAATATCCTCAAAAAAATATAATTCAAGCTTCTATCGAAGAAAGAAAGAAAGCATAATTTATTATAACTTAGCATGTAAAACAATACATCATATTCTTTTATCGTGAAAATAGCCACTGCATGATTTGGCGCGAGTACGCGAGACGACAGCGACCGGCCATTTGCACCAATCAGAGAGCGCCATTCGATTCATGTGACGACGAGTTGAGTTGATCACATCTCGATTCGACGAGTTGATTATATTTAAAATAATAAATGACGGTCAATGAATAAGTCCAAGAGCGAGCGTAGCGAGCTCGGGAGCTTAGGGCACCCCGACACGGACAGGTTAGGTTCGAAGGAGATGACGGGAGCTGAAGTGAGCGAGCAAAGCGAGCGAACTCAGCTCCCGTCATCTCCTTCGTGTTAGGTTACTTTAAACCCTGCATACAGAAATAGGAGCCCCGCGCAGCGGGGCTCCGTCGACTCTGTCGCATAAATACTAATCCAACTTGCACCTATTCTATATTAAAACCAAAAAATATAGTCTTTTATTTTGTCTCTCCTCAATAGCTTCTGGTAATATTAGTGGCCAATATACTATTTGATGAAATGTTTTTGCAATTTTTTTACGATCAATTAATATGGGATGAGTTACATTTTAAACGTACTGAGTTAAAAAATTAGAAGCTAAATAAATATATTTTTTGATGTCATTTAATAGTATTTTAGAAATTTACTGTTAGAATGCATGTTAAAAATTTTACACGTAAGTTACATTTTAAACGTACTGAGTTAAAAAATTAGAAGCTAAATAAATATATTTTTTGATGTCATTTAATAGTATTTTAGAAATTTACTGTTAGAATGCATGTTAAAAATTTTGATGCTAAAAAATAACCATCATGCTGAGTTGTATTTAGAGTGGTTTACATAGAAGATAACTAGTGGCTAACATAGTATTATTTAGATGCTCGTTAATTGTGGCTGACTTAGTAATTTAGAAGGCAACATACATTTTTGGGGGCGAATAATGATATTAAAAAGAAGCCTGTTTAATTAGCACCCTTTTATAAATAATACAAAATATCACATTAATGTTACATAACATTGCAATTTTAGTCTATAAGATCCACTTGCACAACAAACCATTTATTTTTATCTATGCTAATATTATAAAGAGGAAAGATTTTTTTGTTTGTTTGTTTGTACCGAATAGGCTCCGAAACTACTGGACCGATTTAAAAAATTCTTTCACCAATAGAAAGCTACATTATTCTTGAGTGACAGGCTATTTTTTTATCCCGAAAACGGGTCCTGTGGGGTGGTCCACGGGAGCGAAGCCGTGGGGAACATCCAGTTATTGATAAACTTGCGCTAAACCACTATCTCACCTGATGGTAAGCGATGATATGGACGACGTTTGCCTAGAAGTAACTTATTCACTCTGACTTAAAGACTCCCAGGTTGTAGCTATCCAGCAATACAAACTCCGGCAGGGAATCCCACCCCTTAAAACCACTCACCAATCATTAAATGCATTATTGACTCAAGTGTCAATTAGCAGACACATTTTAATTTACCTTTGTTTTAATCCGATTCGGCAATATGGAAATTTCTTCTCTTCATCTTTCTTTGTTATTTTATTCTGTACCAAAGAGACAAAGGCCTTTTGCCCACTCCTTCGACCTTTCACGAAGCCCACGCTTTCTCCTTCCAGTTCTGGCTATAATCAGTCTGGTTCTTTCCACCATTCCCTTGCGACTACTGCGACCCCGTGGAACTGTCTCAGGGTACCAGCTCTGTTCTACTTGGGCCCACAATTTGTCATGCGGCAGACATCACAGTCTTATTAAAGTTGGTCAGCCTTTTGAGCAGCATCAGCTATCAATTGGAGCGCAGTTAGTATTTCGAACCTTATCCGTTCATTTGGATATCGTCATAGATATACTCCGCCCCGTGGTGAGCGGAGGGGTCTGTCAAACTGACTAAAACCACATGGTGTTCTCCATCTACCTTTGGCCGGGGCACTAGAGTGCTCAGCCAGGTATTGGCCGCATGAATTCATTGTGGATCCCGTCTTTGACTGTTTGAGCAACAAATTCTCCTTGTCTATTAACTATAGGCCATGGATGGGGAGAGTGGTTGTATATTCCCGCTCCTGTCCCGCCGTCTGGTCTCCAAGTCAGTGCGCCCAAAAATCAAGATGGGAAGACTAAACATGTCCATGAGATTGCGTTTGAGCGCCATTGACAAGTTACTTTTAAATAAGTCAATCATGGTACTGTAAAAAAAAATCTTTTTCTATTTTGTTTTAATCGTTTGAAAATTGCAGAGGCAGAATTATTAGCGTAAAAGATTTTTGTGATTTGTGGTGCAAATGGCCCTATGGTTAAAACGAATAACACCTATTCAAGTTACACTTTGTCTATAGTTAGTAACTAAATAATCCTTAATGTCAGCCATGACAGATGTCAGTCGTGATATCTCTGAGTGTATCCTCTCCAATGTGTTTATTATTTTACCGGTACTGATTACTTTTTCCCGCTCTATGGACAGAAATTCTGAAGCTTTGTCGTCGGCATCTGTGGAAATAGATACAAAATATTATATCATTACAATATACTTTAATGAGTGCTCCTTCGCTTCTCAAAAGACCAATATTTTTGGAGCGCAGACAATATTGGCCATTTTAGATAAAACGCTGACAAACGCCAACTTTTTATGAACAGTTTATTCGCAATAGAGCAACCGACATCCACTAATTTGCTAACAAGGATGCGCTTAATATGATATGCACAGGACCGATGTGGTGTGGTGACGCTTGGGGGAGGTCTATGTCCAACAGTGGACGTCTTTCGGCTGAAATGATGATGATGATGATGCGCTTAATTAATCAAAAACCCTATCATGAGATATTACACATAGAATTATGTGAATAATGCCATTTAAAACTTTACTTTCTTGAAATAAGGTTTATTTTGACATGACAGACGGTATTCACAATTTCCACATTACTCGGTTTGGTTTCTCTCTCACTTAGTCTATCGCAGTCCGTTGCTGAATATAGGCCTCTCCTAAGCTACGCCACAACATAGGTCCTCAGCCGCTAGCATCAGTTTTTCAGTCTGTCCCAGGAAATCTATCTATCTGGATAATAAGCTAAGCTTGTCGAAATGCGATCTCCACAAATTATAATTACCTAAATCAATGCAATTTTGATTTTTCGTAACAACTACTTCTGGTTTGAATTCCAAGGGACTGCACGAGCCGCCTATTTCCATGTCGGAGTTGATAGGTGACCGCTGTTTTCTTCTCCTTTTGGACGATCTTGCTCCTGGAAAAACCGAAAATAAGGACATGCTATAAAGTGACGGATAGGTATCATCATTTCAGCCAAAAGACGTCCACTGCTGGACATAGGTCGCCACACTGATCAGTCCTGGGCGTCTCACTTCCACCGAACTCCCACAGCCTTGATTAGGTCGTCGCTCCACTTAGTGGGAGGCTTGCCAACGCAACGTCTTCCGGTTTTCGGCCCTAATGGCCATCCGTTCTGCGAGCAAAGTGCCCTGCCCACTGCCACTTAAGTTTGGCAATTCTTCGGGCTATGTCGGTAACCTTGGTTCTCTTGCGGATGTCTTCATTTCTGATTCTATCAGCAAGCAAACTCGGATCATTGCTTTCTCCATTGCCCTTTGGGTGACTTTGAGCCTTCTGATGAGGCCCATCGTGAGCTACCATGTTTCGGATCAATACGTCATCACTGGAAACACACACTGGTCATAGACTTTCGTCTTGAGATACTGTGGTAAATTGGACGAGAAGGTACCGCGCAACTTAACGAACGCTGCCCAGCCGAGTCGGATTTGGCGGTTGACCTATTTCTCGAAATTGGACCTATCTAACTGGACCGTTTGTCGCAGGTAGACATAATCGTCCACAACTTCGAGTGTAGAGTCTCTGACCCTGATAGGAGTAGGTGCAACATGGGCATTCAACATAAACTTGGTTTTATCCATGTTCATTTTAAGACCCACTCATTCGGAGGCTCCACTGAGGTCATTGAGCATTGTACTGAGGTCCACTATATCGTCGGCAAACCGAAGGTGAGTGATGTACTCGCCATTGACGTTGATGCCTAGCGCTCTCCACTCCAGAACATTTAAAACATCATCCAGTGCAGCGGTGAACAGTTTCGGAGATAATGTCGTATCCTTGTCTCTCACCTAGCTGCAGAAGGATAGGTTCCGAAGTCTGGTCCTGAAGTCGGACTAACCTGGTGGCGTTTTTGTACAAACACTTCAAGAACTCGCGAACTGCGGTAGCGAGCGGACGTGCCTACGGAGCGAGCGCTCACTGGAGCTGACTCACGCGCACGACTGATAGGCTACCCTCATTTATAAATGTGCGAATCGAAATATTCGGACGCGAGTTGTAAATATAAAGTGAACTTTTTATAGTAAATTGTGGACTGTAAAGACTCCAGGGGGTCTCGTAACCCCCGGGAAACGTTAAAAATAGTGTGATAATTAGTGTAAGTGAAATTATAGAACCAAAAACAGTGAAAAATGTTTTCGGAAAACAATAATGTAAGTTCGGTAAACAACAGTGACATGGACACGGATACGCTAAATTCGGGATCAGACAGCGAAATAGTTAAGGACAAAGTGAAATTAGAGAAAGTAGATTTATCTGTCTTTAATAAAAACATAGTGCAGTGCTGGGAATGTGAAAGTACCTTCCAGATGGACACTCCCCTGTGGGGTATAAATCAAATGAACACTAAGAAGATTCAGTGCAAAGTATGTATGAAATTCTTTCTCATCAAGGCTGCGCTTAAAGCGGATCCTAAATATGATAACGGCACACTAAAAATTGAGTCTTCAGTAACAATTTATACGGCAGGACTAGACACCGGTGTGAAAAACATCCGCTCATGTACCAGCTGTAAAATAAAGAAGGAATTGACTACCATACCTATCGAGACCTTCACATCCGAGGAGTGGTTCATATGTAAGTGCGGTAAAAACCAGTGCGCACTCATTGAATTCGTATCACAAAGCGAGCAACTGCCTTTGGCTGCCAGAAGATCAAGAAAAAAGAATAAGCGCGGAAACAAAGTGATTAAAAACATCGAAACCTCTAAAACACTTCTTGCCCCGAGTACCAATGAGAATGTAGGCCAACAACTCCTGCAGGCGCCGCAGCTGGTGCACGGAGTGAGGACGAAAATGAGTGGCGGCGCGCCGTTCCCCACCACCATCCAACGAACTCCGCCTACTCGGGCAGTACGAGTAAAAGACAGCGAGCGCGCAAATGTGCCCGCTACAAACAAGGATGGGGACTACACTCGAGGTCAAACTACTCAAACAAGCTCCCAGGTCGTAGGCAAAGTACAGACTACGCTGGACGCGTGGAAAACTCCACAACCCGTTTTACCACTGCCTATCGTAGATAAGTCTACAGTACAAAAACCAATGAGCGACAACAACCGCACTGCGCATGGTAACCAAGCGACGTATCAACTGGTAACTAGAGGAGCCAAAAGACAGCGTACAGGCGCATCCAATTGTAAGACACCGGCACCGAGAAACACCCATATCCCTAATATAATAATCAGGGATGAAAATGCAATTAAAAATCAAGAAACATTAAAGAAAATCAGGGAATCAGTAGAGAAGAATAGCTCAACGCTCAACGTTATGAGAGGCCAAATAAAAATTAACCCGGATAATGCGACAGCGCGCGTGAACTTACTCACTACGATTGAAGCTTGTGGGATAACCAGAGTGATTGCACCAAAACCGAAGGCTGACAGACAATCAGCGACCAAGATCGTGCTCAAAAATGAGACTTATGGAGAATCCACCGACACCATTGCTAACGAGATAGCAGACTGCATCGGTATTAAACCAACAGCAATCAAGCCACTCGGAGGAGCAGGGAAAATACACCTACTCATTTTTGATGGCAAATACAAATCGAGAGATCTCCTGGAGAACTTCAAAACCTCGGAAAGAAAATTCTTCTGCGCACCCTCCATCAAAGTCGAACCATTTAGAGAAAACCCGAAACATATTATACAATGCAAGAAATGCTATGCATTCGATCACTCAAAACAATCGTGCTACGGCAAACAAGAGGAACCACAAATAGTTATTACCACGCTAGAGGGTACAATGACGAAAGTCTGCAGAAATTGTAGAGGAGAAGACCACGGCGCGAACAACGCCAAATGCCCTGTGTTCAAAAAAGTGATAGCTAGGCAAATGGAACAAGCAGAGGCTAAGAAATCAAAGAGAGAGGAGAGAATTAAACGCTCAGTGGTAAGATTGGGAGTTAAATACGCAGATGTCACAAATACAAGGCAATTTCCAACTCTGCCACAAAAAGAATCACCACAATCACAATCAGAAAAAGTACCACCGACAATAGGCGGTCTCACGTTAGAGGGCCTCTTTCAGATGCAGACACAAATGCAACAGACACTGATGATGCTGATGGACACTTTAAATAGGATACACTCGCATCTCAATGGCTAACCACGACAGTAAGAAAATACAGAACCTCAAAATCTTACATCTGAACACCCAAGGAGTGAGAAACAAATTCTTTGAAATAAAAGCACTAGTCGAGAAATATAGACCGGCTATAATTATATTGAACGAGTGCAAGATCGACTTTGAGACACAACAATATAATCTCAAAGGGTACGATAAACTCACCCACACATTGGAAAAACATTTAGCCACTGCCATGTATGTACAGAGGGGACTAAGGTGGGTCGAAACGGAAGTCACTCCAGGCTGGAACGATGAAAACAAGAAGATAGAAGGCGTAGGCATTAAACTTTTCACTAACCACGCAACTGGACAATACATCAAGATCAAAGGAATATATATCCAAATTCCAAACCAGCATCATGCTAGAGAAGAACTGGAAGAGACCCTAGCCGACGAGCCATCCGTCATCATCGGCGATATGAACTTACGCATGCAAACCCTCGGCCACAGCAGGAACTCCGGCCTCGGCAACGTTGTTAGAAAAGCAACAAAAGACGGAATCTGCTCGTTAAAACACGCCAATGCACCATCTAGACCTTTCAGCCAAGGTAACACCATCCTGGACCTGGCTATAATCACACACCAACATCTAGAAACGCAGGCCAAACAGGTAGAGACTGTTGGTTCGGATCATCTCCCTTGGTTGCTAACGGTGAAGATTGAACACAATATAGAGGAAAACCTATCCCGTAACACAAAGAAAATATATGAGGACGAGAAACTGAGATCTGCATACCAACAGACAATGTGGGAAGGTCTCTGTGACCTTAACATGGAAATCACAACAGAAGCCGATTGCGAGAAGTATGTCGAAACAATGGAAAATGCCATTGTCGCAGCCCTCGACACTCACGCACCCCTGAAAAATTCAACAAGGCAGGAACGACTACCGAAGGAAATAAACGATACGATAGACATTCGAAACCAACTAAAACAAATTGTATGGCAAGCAAGAAACTACAGCCCCGAACTCCAACGCGAAACACGCATTCTTTACAACCACGCTAAGAGAGAAGCTGAAAAGGTCCTGAAAGAATACTCCGAAAAAGGCTGGCTCGACAAACTCCAAGATCCACGGGAAAATAAGTCACAAATGTGGCGCATCCAACGAAACATGAAGAAGCCTATCGTTAAACTTCCAAACATAACGGGATGCAGTGCAGAAATAGAAACGATCGACAAGCTCACCGATACAGCTATAATTAAAGAGGCCAAAATAGCGAAAGACGATGAGGGGACTGAAAAGACGACACCATTCCAACCGCTCGACCCAACGTCAAAAAAAAAAGTACAACTTGCACTGAACAGGTTCAAAAACAAAAAGGCCCCAGGGCCAGATGGAATAAAAGCAGACGCCCTCAAACTTGGGGGAGAAGTCTTCATCGAGGCATTTGTGCCTCTTGCTAACTTTGTATTGTCCACAGGCTACTTCCCTAAGCGATGGAAATCAGGCGTGTGCATATTCCTGCACAAGGCCGGCAAAGATCACCGTCAGGCATCATCGTATCGCCCGATCACACTGCTCAACATCATGGGCAAGCTTTGTGAGCGGCTGATCCTGACAAGACTTACCACTACGGTCAATCGGCTGCAGCCAACTTTCCAACACGGCTTCACGAGGGCAAGAGGCACGGCAACGCAGATTCTACGTACCGGAAAAATAATCACTGATGCTCTAGCCACGGAAGACAGCGTCTCTATGATATCTACGGACCTATCGAAGGCCTTCGATTCAATCAACCACAAGGGACTGATCAAGAAACTTCAGAATCAAGACGTCCCCAACAATATCATTAAGATAATTGAGAACTACCTCGAAGGCAGAAACTTGAGAGGTAGATTCAGAACTACCATAACCAAAGACAAGCCAATACCTCACGGCGTGCCCCAAGGCTCGATCCTGGGACCAATAATCTTCAACTTCTACGTCCATGATATTTGGGATATACAAGACCACATCAGAGGTCTCAAACTTTCACAGTATGCGGATGATCTCTGTATACTCAACAGAGCCACGAACCCAGAACACGCGACTATGCGTGCTGAATGGGCAGCGGAAGCCATCGTTGACTACTATACGAGATGGGGGTTAAAGTGTAACATAGAGAAAACAGAATGCATCATGTTCTCGAAAAAGAAAAAATACCGGCCAACGGTTAAACTAAAACAACAAACGTTGCACTATCAAAAGCAGATCAGATACCTCGGTGTCATCTTCGACAAACACATGAAGATGAACCAGCACACCGAAAAGGTCGTCAAAAAACTGAAACAAGTCAGAGGAGCCCTCGGACCAATAATAGGATACAATGCGAAGACAGAAATAGACACGAAACTGGCCATCATTCAGGCCTGTATATTACCGTTGATGGACTACGGAGTGGTGCAACTACTCTCAAGGTATAGTGCAACGAACCTGAGCAAAATCGAACGCCAATACAGACTGGCACTGAAAAATGCCGCACAATTACCAAGACGAACACCTACAGAAGTGATCTGGGAGATGGCGGACATAGAAGCCTGGCATCTACGCGCC
This sequence comes from Anorthoa munda, assembly GCA_945859665.1. Classification (NCBI taxonomy): domain Eukaryota; kingdom Metazoa; phylum Arthropoda; class Insecta; order Lepidoptera; family Noctuidae; genus Anorthoa; species Anorthoa munda. The sequence goes on along the minus strand of OX243897.1, from coordinate 39,857,461 downwards.
GAGGACCTTAACACCAAAATGTTGCAAAACATTGCAAAATTAGAAATAGAAGATCTAGAATCCCCTGGAGACGCCTACCAAGCGCACGGTGAATTAAACCCCCTCAGGGTTAACCAGAGAATGGGCGATATATTTTATGACCCTTATAAAAAAGGATACAAGCGGTGGCCTACCGACAAAGCGATGACGCCACGTCCCCTTAAAATTAAGTGAAATTAATAATTGTAATAATAAGTAAGTAAACAACATAAATAAAACACGTAATCTGTTTGTATAGTCTCACATATTGCGAATAAACAGAACACAGCAAACATAGATCCATTAGGACGTAAGTTAGCTGACTCAACTCTGTACGGCCCACCGGCCACAGAGACATTTTGTAATACACAAAGTAGGCAAATAAATGTTATTCTGATTCTGATTCTGATTCTGATTCAGTACAGTCCAAGTCTCGACTGAAACGAAGGCTTTCTCGTAGTCCACAAACGCTAAGCAAAGAGGCAGGTTATAATTTAAGTTTAAGCTCTTCGGTCTTCTGTTTAACCTACCGCAACGTATGTATGTGGTTTACGGTGGCAAAGCCTTTTCGGCAACCGGCTTGTTCGGGAGGCTGGCAATTAATCGGTAAACATGCGCGCGAGACGATTCGTGATGACCCTTGAAAAAGACTTGTAGACATGACTAAGAAGTGAGATGAGCCTATAATTCTTCAACCGGGTATTGTCGCCCTTCTTGAAGAAAAGTTCCACCACACACCTGTACCATGCCTGTGGCATTTTCCCTTAGAGTATGACGGAATCGAACAGCTTCTGATGGGCCATTAGTAGCGGTTTTCCACCCGAATGCAGCCGTTCGGCCTTAATTCCGTTGTTCTTAAGTTGCTTCAGGGCATCCTAATCTCGTACAGGCTGACTTATGGGATGTTTTCGGTACAGTGTCGGGTCAATCTAGCTCTTGGGTCGACTGCTAGATTCGCTACTACGGGTTTACTGATTGACAAGGGGATAGGGTTTGCAAATGTCCATAGAACCTCTCGATCACTCTCAAAAGCGCTGATTTGGCGGATTCGATCCTGCCATCGTCGGTCTTCGGTTTAAAGAAATTTATTTCTCATAAGAACTTACAGTCCGCTTATAATAAGATACAGAGCAATAATTATAACAATACAGTAAAATACAATTTCCTCCAGAGCCTTAGAAGTTATAATGTACATACATGTTTCTTAAGCTTATTTTTAAATGTATTTAAGTTATGACACTCCTTTATATCGTCCGGCAATTCATTGAACAGCTGTGCTCCTTCACATAATATAGTCCTTCTACCGTAATTAGTGCGTACGCTGATGACTTCTAGTTTGTTTTTATATCTATTTCTCAGGTTATATGACATTGTTTTTTTCTTTATTTGTATGTTAGTTTGTATTGAGTTTGTAGTTATGCTTTTAATAAGAATGCAGGTGTAGTAGATGTAAAGCTGTCTAATATTTAATAGTTTAGTTTTTTCGTATAAGGTCTTTGTTGGAGTGAGATAGTGATAGTGGAACAGAGTTTTAATTATTTTATTTTGAACTCTTTGAAGTGAGTTTAAATTAGTAACTGCTGCGGAGCCCCATACCTCAATCAGATACTCTAAATGCGATTTGACTAAAGAGTTATAAATCAAAGTGCGCACTTTACTTGGAATACAGTTTGCAACTTTCCGTAATGCTCCCAATAACGATGTTAATTTAATTCTGAGATACTCAATGTGTAAGTTCCAAGTTAGTTTTTCATCTACCCTTAATCCAAGATATTTTTCGTTAGTTGATCTTTTTATTATTTCGTTATTTATTTTAAGAGGTGAGAAGTCCGGTATACGCTTATTTTTAGTGGTGAAAATCATGAATGATGTTTTCGACGTATTAATTGTAAGAAGGTTGTACTTTAACCATTCGTTTAATAGGTCAAGATCATGTTGAGCGTCATTTATAACGTTATGAATTGATTTGTTAAAGTAAAAGAGACAGGTGTCGTCTGCATAAAGTGTTAGGTGTCCTGTTAGACCTATTTTATTAATATTATTTATATAAATTAGAAAAAGCAATGGACTGACAATAGAGCCTTGAGGACAGCCGTATGAAATATTTTGGACCGAGCTAGTGTGAGTATTTCCTATTTGAACAACTTGGCGCCTGTTCTCTAAATACGACCTGAACATTTTATGTGCTGTATCTATAACCCCTATGTTTTCTAGCTTCTGTAGCAGTTTTTGATGACTCACGGTATCGAATGCTTTTTTTAAATCGATAAATGTGCCTAAGGCATAGTTCCCTTGATCTATATTGGTTTTAATTTTGGTAACTAGATCCGTTGCAGCCGAGAGAGTACTTGATTCAGGTCGAAAGCCATATTGTTCGTTTATTAGAATTTTTTTATGTATCAAGTAGTTATTTAGGCGACTATATAATACGCGTTCAAATATTTTGGACATTACAGGTAACACTGACACTGGTCTGTAGTTGCTTGGGTCAGTTCTATTTCCAGATTTGTAAATAGGACTGACCCTAGCCACTTTGAGGGTATCGGGAAAAGTACCATGTAGTAAACAGGCATTTATACAGTTAGCTGCTCAACGATTATATTTTTTAAACATTTTATTGACTTAGTACTAATACCATCCAGACCTGTGCTAGTGTTGCTATCGAGGTCGTCAATGATTTTAATTATCTCCTCCGTGGTGCAAGGCGTTAGTTCGTTCAGTGTTATATCATGTGTATGGTCATGATCATACATTAGTGTGTTGCCTGTATTTGTGTGATATGAGTCTGGTATTTTTTTTGCTAAGTCAGCACCGATAGATGAGAAAAAAGAATTGAACAAGTCACATATCGAGTTACCTTCCGTTAGAAGTCCAGCGTTTGACATTAGTTTGGGGGGAGCAGCGCTGTCTTTAATTTTATTTAATCCTAAGTTATTAATCAGGTCCCACATTTTTTTTGGTTGATTTCTGCAGTTTTGAAACAAATTATAGTAATAGGTCTTCTTCTGCGTGGTTATTAGCACCTTCACTTTCTGTTTTTCTTCCTGGAACCTTTGCCGCAAGTCGTCGTTATCTGGGTCTAATTTGGTTTGTTGCCATAACCTATTTCGTGTATTGATTGCGTTTATAATGTTCTGATTAATCCAGTCTTTTTGGGGTGGGTTTAGAATTTATTCTTTCCTATTTTGTTCTTGTCTATCTGTTCTGAGATAAATATTTCTAGTTGGTTGTAGTCGTGGTCATCATTGCTGTGTTTTGCTTCTAGTGTGTTGTTGTACAGATTTTCATAATCCAATGCTCTGTAATGTTTCTTTTTGTTTTGTTGAGGAGACAAACTTCCTATTTGGAGATATATCTGCTTATGATCAGAGAGACTTGATTCAATTATCGAAACGCTGAGAGAATGGTTGTTTATATTAGTACATACATGGTCCAGTATTGTGTTTGTTGTGGCCGTGTCACGTGTGCTGTGTGATTTGTTGATTTTATTTATTATTCTATAGCCGGCTTCTTGGATCCCATGTTTGTATTTTGATACATTACCGTTTGAACTAAGTAAATCTATATTGAAGTCCCCAAAAACTATTGTTCTTCTTCGCCGCTCCAATTGGGATGAATATGTTTCTAGAAAGTTGTTTATGTTGGTATCCCCTGGTTTATAAATCCCTCCAATATTTAATGATAGTTTATTTATATATATCCATAAATAGTGGTTTCCGTTCTCGCATAGTTCTTCCGTTATATCATATTTAATACTGTCATGCACATAAATGGAGACTCCTCCGCCTTTACAATTCTGTCTATAGTTATAGATATGATTATAGCCAGGAAGTTGGTATAGTTTCGCATCTGACTCTGAGTTAATCCACGTCTCAGTAAAAATCAATAGATGAGTAGTCATTTTTATAGCTTTTATAATGCATTTTATTTCATCAAACTTCCCAGGCTTGCGAATGCTGCGCAAATTCGCATAAAGGAATCTTAGTGAAAACGGATGCAATGGAATGTCTTCATATTTATTTACTATTTGGTGGCATAGTTGCCTAGAACTATCCGTCGGTTTGGCATTTCGTAATGGGATACTTACTGGTTTTTTTGGTTCGCAGCAACTATTGCAGGCGTTCCTTTCATATATTTAATAGTGAGGTTTTTTCGCCATCCTGTGTACGCTTAATTAGCTCTTCCTTCAGAGATTCTAAGTATTGTTTTTGTTTTGGGGTTTGATCAGAAAAAATCTGCATATTTTCAGGTAGTTTAGTTCTATTTTTTAACAGGTATTTCGCAGTCTCGGAATTTTTGAAGTAAACTTTTATGGGTCGGTTCTTGTTAAGCACATATTTTCCTAGTCTCATAGATTTAATCGGCTCAGTCTTCAGAAATCATTGTTATTAACTTCCTAACTTCCTGATTATCGTGATGTTGTCTCGATTTCCAGTTTTTGTCGTTTACTTCCGATATAACCACAATCACAATATTCTTCTCACGGTCGCATCGGTCCTTAAGTTCTAGGATGAGGTTTTCGTGACACTCGGCGGGCGATTTTTGTGCCGCACATTTTGTATGTTGTTCATTTTTGATGTGGGATATTTCGGTTTCTATATTTTTTATTTTGTCTTCGGTGGCGGTTGTTTTAGCTTTGATATTTTCTATTTCTGTATTTGTATGTACGAGCTGTTGAGAAAATTTTTCAGTAGTTAATTTTATTGTCTTAATTTCGTACTTGATATCCGATATTTGTTCTTTAATTTGGTTTAGGTTCTCAGTTTGTGTTCTGCCAAAATTGGTTAGGAAGTTCATCATTTCCTTACGGAAATCCGTGAAGTCCTTTTTATATTCGCTTTCTTCTGTACGCTCCTTCCGCTTTCTTGAAGTAATGTTAGCATGTAAGTCCTCATCACTGAAAGTGGATAAGTTTGGAACTTGGGTACTGGGTCATCAGTTTCATGAGCTGGCTCTGCCCAATAGCCAGATCTCAATCGCGTCTTTAATACACTCGGTAATAAAGCGGCGGCGGTCGCTCTTCAAGGACTTCGAGATCCGTCTATTGAGCTGCTGGTAGTTCCACGAATGGTGTGAAGACAGCAGGGTCATTTCACGCCTCTTCATCATGAGCTTGAGAGTAGGATCGGATAGATTTTTGTTACTACTTATACGACAGAAATCAGAATCTTGAAAAACTTAGACCCGACCGTATGGATAGTTTCCACGAACCCATCGTTGTAATTGTCCACGGAGTTCCCTAGGCACTCGAAACGATTCTGGAGTTCGAGCTGAAAGCTCTCGGGGTTTTGGATCTTGATCTGTGCTGGACGGACCGTGGACTTCATCAGTCGAGACCTTTCTAGTTTCATATTTAAGTTCAAAGTGAGTTTCCACGAACCCATCGTTGTAATCGTCCACGGAGCTCGCTAGGCACTCGAAACGATTCTGGAGTTCGAGCTGTAAGCTCTGGGGGTTTTGGATCTTGATCTGTGCTGGACGGAGCTTAGATTTCATCAGTCGAGACCTTTCTAGGTTAATATTTAAGTTCAAAGAAGTTGTGCCAGAAAGCGTTTTATAACATTAAAGATTACGTTGAGGACAAAAAGGCTTGGGATTGAGCTGCTCCAATTAATTTCGTTTTTTATTTTTTTTTATTTTGCTTCGTGGATTTAGTTTTTAATTATATTTTAATTTTTTTAATTTTTCTTGCAATGACAAGAATATTTACTTTTTAAAGTATTATATTATTTTATTTTAATTATTGTGAATGTGAAGACTATGTGGATTATTCTTTTTTTTTAATTTTAATTTATCTTAGTTAGTTTTTAATCATGGTCTGGCAGTTTGAGTATTTATGCGGCCTACCCGAATGTCCTTTCTTTGGTATTGTTCGTCAATTCGTTGAGCTCCTTAAATTCTAAGTTGAGCTGCACGGTTATTGACAAATGCGTGCACTGACTGGACAGGTCCACTCAATCTGGCTGGTTCTTTTCTCAAAAGACCATTTCAGACATCAGTCTACATGGTCTTCACATGATCTAACCAAGTTTTTGTCTGGACTTTAAAAGAGACTGTGACCTCTGAGTTTGTTTCGGCCTTTCTTCTCAGAGTAGTCAGACAGGAAACGCCGACCTCATCTAGTTTTAAAAAATATGATCGACATGTGAAAGTGTTTGTACAAACCAACTTACAGAAAATAAATCATTTATCATTTATCATTTATCAAAGTGTCTCTTACTATACGGTGATCACTTCAGGTTTTCACCGTGTTGATTACAGAGACATCATTAAATATATGCTTCTTCGACGACATGATGAAGTCTATCTCATCTTTCGTTCCACCATCGGGACTCTGCCAGGTCCACTTCCTGGGCTCGAAGAAGGAGTTCATCATATAGAGGCCCTCCTTCTCCATAAAACTGGCCAATAGGTGACCCCGGTGGTTCCGTCGTTCAAATCCAAATTGCCGCATTTGCAGCTCATCATCGTCTTGTTTGCCCAGTTTCGCGTTTAAGTCCCCCATGACCACGGTGAAGTGAGTTTTGTGACGATGCATGGCACTGGAAATATCCTCATAGTCTCTACTTCGTCGTCGGGGTATGCCGAGGTTGGGGCATAGATCTGTATGACCTTCAGTGAAACAGGATAGGTACTATCTACCAATTAGCATAATACAATGTAACAAATAAGTCAAGTACAAACAAACAAAGGTTATAGTGTAGGCACTATCAACCACATAACATACTTAAATAAAACAGATAAGTTTACTGGCACTTATATGGTGAAACAGGCATTTTTTTTCCTGTCATGGTCACTAACACTAACATTAGAAACGGGATCCCCGTTTCTAATGTTAATGTTAGTATTTTTTTTTCTTTTGACTTTATTTTTATTTTTTAAAATCTTATATTTACGAGTCTCTAAATATTCACTGCTGAGCTGTGATGATCTAATATACTTATTACACAGGTTGCAGTATTTTAAGGAATTGTTATGAATATTGTTTGGTGCCTACCTTTACCATTTCCACCTGTGGTGTCCACCCTAGGTTTTCTTTCAGGGGGACTGCTTGGTCCAGCATCATTATGACAAGGCTGTCGTCTCTTGCGACCTTTTGCAGGTGGCTGCATATCTTCTGTCTCTGAAAAGTAATGAGAACAAAATCAATTATTAAAAGCGACTAATTTTAATACTGAACTATTGAGATTAATTCTTTGCTTAATTTAGAACTCACCAAAGTACTGGTTGATTGGACTGTCTTCATTGTTGTCTGCATAATTTTGTATGGCTTCATCCAACCCCTGAAATAATGATATTGTAAGTAGTTAGAAAAATAAATAGAAGAGAATAATACTATCTTGAATAGTTATCCTGAACTAATGGATATCACTCAAAATAATACAAGCACTCTCATTTGAAATTAATGTTTTATTGCAAATTTATTTTAATACATACTTCTTCAGATAGCGGATCGTTCATGATGACCACATCCTCAACAGCACTTTCTCCGATAAGAGTCATAATATTTTCTTCCATCGCTGACAACGGCAACATTCCTTCAGGCAGCGGTCTGTCACCATCCTTAGAAGCTTTTAGCTCTAGTGCTCGTCTCCTTACTCGGTATTTCCAGTCACACCAATACTAGAAATTGAAAAAGGTTTTATTCACATTACTGAATCTGATTTGTATGTTTTTTTCATGTTTTGCGAGCCTGTGAACTGGACTGCGCAGAAAAAGTATGGCTTCCCTTTTTAAGCTATTTCACAAGATTATATATTAAATAAATTACCCTTTACTAAATATTATCCTCACCTTAGACCAACCCTTTCCATCTTTTATGGCACCGTCTTTAATACTATTCAGCTTCTTGGCGCACAAGTTCCATACTTTTACAGTGTGAAACTTTCCACGTCGGTGTCTACCCCTAGTTAGGCCCTTGGCCAAATCTTCATGTTCTTTTAAAAACTCTAGCAGAGCTGACAACTGGTCATAGCTCACTTGTTTTCTCTTGCCTTCTAAGGAAAAAAGTAGATCTTAATTTAAAAAACTCAATAATCTCAAGTTATTTTTTGCTTGACATTGTGGTGAATGATTAATCTATCTGAAAATCTAACTTTATTTATGAAATAAAAATGACCGGTGGTAAAGCGAACATTTGAGATACACAAGGTGGTTTGATTTATTTAATTTTTATATTAGTAAGTTATTAATTTATTAAGTTTTCACTTCATATTATGATAAGTACTTTAACTTCAAATGATATTTTGTGGGTTTTTTTTTCTGGGCAAGACATTTTCATGATTTTATTATGTATCTATCCAAGCAAACGATCAAAAGAGAAATAAAAACACTTGCCTGCTTCCATTTTGAACAGCACTTATTCCGTCTTTGTTTTAGCTATTATCATTGAAGTTTTCCTTGCGATTAACAAACTTCCACACGCCCGCCATCAGTAATATGTTATTGTGCAGCTTTTATCGTATTTTTACTTATTAATATATCGGTTTCAAATCATCTCGTTCAACTTATCGGGCTGCAAGATAATCGACAGTTTTCGCACACAATTCACACTGTTTTACCGACAAAATGTAGAACGGAGAAATGCGCGCGCATTATTCGATATATTTTGTATCCTTCAGCGCTTTAATCATGAAATTCTGAGCAATTATTTGTAGAAAGGTGTTTTTATTTTTAAATTATAATATTTGTAAACAAAATAATACAAAAAATGACAGCCGATCAGCCGTGTGTGTGACGTATTGCCACAATAAAAAAAGATATCATAAATTAATTTTCTGTAGAATGAAAAAATGAACTGCTACCGGCAAATCGGAGGAAATAATTCACAGATATCTTATAAATCCCTAAACATTTGTTTCGTTTTGTAAAGAAACGGATCTTTTTTCTACTTAAAAAGTATAGTTTACTTCAAACTCAAACAAAACCTAGTTTTTCTAGGCGAGTGTGCTTCACCGTCGACCATATCATCGCTTAACATCCCATCAGGTGAGAATGGTGAGATAGTGATCTATAAAAAAACTTAAACACTGAAAAAAGCGCTGTACTGCTAAGTTTTCAGGCGCTTTCTGCAATGTCATCAAAGCAAATATTTACTTCCCGCCCAAATTCATGACTATCCGAACAAATTGAAAATGCTTCTTGCTATGGCGATGTTGCGAATATTGCTAGCCATTTTCACTTGGGCGCATAAAAATCTTTCAGCTCGTAAAATTGACAAGTGATACATATCGACGCGACGCAGGTTTCCGGTTTTGTAAATCTCTAGAAAGCTCAATATGTAATAAAATGGTGATAAAATTTTGATTGTTTTGTTAAAATACTATTCAAAATGGTATTTGGCAGTTTTAAATTCCTGCGGAGGGTAAGTTTTCGATGTAATTTCCAAAACTTTTCAGTTCAATATTTGTATGTAGCTATGTAGATGTTTTGTTGTTTATTTTGGTAGGTAACAAAATCCCTGTAAAAAATATTCTTTTTCGATTACATTTATTGAAAAATGAATTTTAGTGAACAGAAATCTGCAATTTTAACCAAAATCAATCGCACGGGCGACAGATTCCAATGGTATTCTAGAGGGTCATTTTATTGATTTCATGATAACGAAAGTACTACACCGGCCGGTCCTGGAGTAAGTTGTAGGTACTTAGGCAGTTCAATTAAGCAAAGCGATTTGAAATTCGTGTACTTACTATGCTAGCTTTACTCGCCTCATATGAAATTACAGTGATTGCGTAAATTATAAGTCCCCTAAGTGTACTTAGCTGTGTAAATTGGATAAGGTAGAAAAAGCAGGCAAATATTTTTCGGGTATGATCTAAGTTAGGACTTAGTACGTTTAGATAATGAATATAGGTCTGGTACAGTAGTCACAGCGGATCTTTGTGTCTCTGAAATTAGGCTCTGCGAACCATTGCGCAAGAAACAGTTTGTCTTCGAGCATACTGCATACAATATGTGAGATAGGACGATGCGACAAACGTAAGCGTGTGAAAGAATACAATACAATGCTATCTTCTTCTTGTCTTGATGATAAAGACAGGATAATGATAATTGCAATGCTTGTAAAAGGCTGCTAAGTCTTAAGTACTAATATTTAACATAACACCAACATTATACACTTAGTTCGCAATAAACGTTTTGACTTTGACTTTGACCATTTAATGACTCAAAAATAGCAACTGCGCATTGTCTTGCAGCCAACTTCAGAGACACAAAGATCCGTTTTTTTTTTTTTTTTTATCTCTTTTTCATGAATATGTTTGATTATGTTCAGAAAAAAATAATGAGAGGAGAGCCTATCTGAATCCAGCCTTGAGATGCAAAGAATAGATAGAATCTACCCATTATGCAGATATATACTTACCTACCTATTTAGGCCGCTATCCCACTGAGCGTTGGCGTTGCTCCAATGGCGTCTGTGCAGCGACGACTCAGCGCATATTTTTTTTTTCATTTTTGATAACGGTGATAAACCTTCAAAAGGTGCTTGGACTTTTGAGGGAAAGACCAGGGAGTATGTGACCACCCCGGTGATCACTATGAGCATGTAGAAGGGGCCTTATAACCTCGTAAAAGACCACCCCGGGACCCTCTCTTTGCAACGGCTGTTAGGGCACATCCCTGGACATGTGATAACTAGTCGATGGGTAGTGCAGACAGTTTCCGATAGGTGGCTAGCGGTGACAGGACCTCTTGTTTGTTTGTCATGCATTATGATAAAACTAATTTAACTTTAGTCCTTTTGGAATTGGGATCGATACTGCATATTCTTGGAGCTGGGTATTGAATACCAAAGAACGAATGAATGAATGAAGCACCTTCATGGCTCAGGTCTGACAGATACTTTGCGAGGCATTATCTTCACACTTTTGTTCAACTCTGCGTATGTTCATGAAGATTGTCTAATTTTACTATGGTTGATTGTCTCAACATCTAGTTAAGGGCTCAGCCTTGCTGATATTAACGTTGGAAAGGCTTTGGCATCCTTGATAAAGTCAGCTTTTTATTCGTCGTATTGATAATAATTCTAAATTAAATGTATTTTGACTGGTATTCTGCCACATCGTCAGCATTACATTTGCCTCGTAAAGGGCTTTCAGAGTGCTGGTGTTGGTGCACAGAGAGCAGGACAAGAGTGGCATAGTTTGTGACGTAGTACCGCAATCGCATTGTTGCAGCGGCCCCCATCATGAAGTCTGCTTTATTGACATCGTGAAGACATAGAGCCTTCATTTAAATTCAATCATCATTCAATTCAATACAAGTTCCTTGCAGTTTCATTCCCATATAAATTACATTAAGTAAATTAAACAACTTCATTCTTATTGGGAACCGCATTTCCCTCCATTAAAAGTAGGAATTTACTTAATTTTCCAATAGTCTTAATAGCCGGGATTGAGATTTATACCTATACGGGGTTGTTAGGTGCTATTGGATAAATCCTTTGCACTGTATAAGAGTTCTAGAGGAAAGAATCTTGGTGGAAAAACGTAAACATTTTGTTTTCATATTCTTTTCGAATTCTGAATTCGCAGCATCGGAAAGCTCGCTATGCTATTGGTCCGGCTGATATTTGTAGACTTTTGGCATTGGTCCGCTCCGTCACGGGTCATGGGAGTCTGAAAGTCACATAACCGTCAAGCAGGCTTACCAAGGGGCCTCGTACTAGCCATTAACTGGGTTGCGGAGGTCAGGGTAGCCAATGGCTCCATTAAAAATACGGCAGCCTAATTGCGTAAGTAAATTCGACATCAATCGACCAATCATAAACGGAACATAGACGGAAATCCACATCGCGCATGTGATTCGAGTGTTGTCGATTGATGGCGGTCAAACCCTTGCCTAATTTACTTACGCAAATAGGCTGCTGGTTTAAATTTCAACTGCACTGCTTAGTACGCGATCCCAACCTACATAGTGGGTAAAATCCTAAACAGATGGTGTTTCTTTTGGAAATAGCAGCGTCAGTAGTGTTTATTCATAAACTAAAGGCCTTCTGGTCCGGATCTCAGATGCGCTAGACGTGCATACATATGTCTGTTAGGGATAATACAATAGAAGGAAATAGGACGCGTAGATTGCAAGTCCAGACCATTCCGATCCCCCTTGACCAAACATTGGCTCCAATACAGCCATCGTTATTGTTCCGAACTACAAGCAGGCCAAGTTTATTTGAACAGTCGCTTAAACGCCTTCGCGGCGTCCGCGTGTGTCGTTGACCGGAAAATTCCTTCCGATATTTTTCTTATTTGCCTTGCCGCCATAAATTCGATTTTAGAACAAACTGTTTTTAAAATGTGATCGTTGCTTTTTGTTGTGAGTAAATATGGAAATTAAAGTAGACGTGGTAAGTTTTTTTTAAATATGAAAGTTTTTGCAGTTTCAGCTTCAGTAGGTAAAACATTTCAGTATATTTGTGCAGTTCTCTTAAACGGTGGTGTGCAAATTACATAAATACGTAACTACCCACATAAATTATTGAAATGTATCTAATTTAAAAAAAAATATCTAATTATGGATTTAACGAGTTACTTAAAAAAGAAAATTAAATGTTTCTAATTCTAAGTTCATAAAATTGCCTACTTTTCTGAAAATATTTGAAAATTGCTTCCTTATGCTTTCTTTATGTTTATTGTTGTTTACGTACCAATTAAGCTTCTGAATGGGTACTTCACTTACCCATTTACACACTAAAGTAATATTTTGGCTGTTGTACTTGTACCTACTAGGCATAGTCACTTTTCCTGGAAAGAAACTTTGGAACTATACTTAGGTATTTCCTTGTAGATCTAAAATATATTCCGGACAACATTTTTTTTACCGGTAAGTTTAACTGTGATACCACTTTATTGTTTTCAAACAACGGATCGCTTTTTTTTTTAATAATTATTTAATATATTGGAGTATCTACTAAAATATAGATGGTTATTTATTAAATAATATGGTTATTGGTTATGGTTATTTTTTATTTAATTTATATACGTATTTTTCCGTCCGGTGGATGCGAGACGCACATAACCGATCAGTGTGGCGACGCTTGGGGGAGGCCTATGTCCAGCAGTGGACGTCTTTTGGCTGAAATGACAATGATACGCAGGAGTGGAATGTTTCAGCCTGATAAAAAAATACGAGGGTAAAATAGCTGACACAAAAATGTTAAAAAATATTTATGTAAGTTTAGGTTATTAATTTTATTAAACTTAAAAATACTTATTTTTATAATTTCTTCCAGTATAAATATCTGCTCTAACTAAAAACAACTTCAATTATGATGCTTCCCCAAGGTCTTTCTAACAGCATTGTGCACTTGCAATTCCAATTAGCGTATCCCTTGTTTTACTACCAACTGGCAACATATAAACGTGTATTCCAAGTAAAGTAACATAACTTATCTACATGTGAATCTACTAATTCCGGTATTACAGATGACTTTGCTAATACACCGCACCCAGCCTTCAATTACTTTAAATAGATACTTGCTGTATTTTAGATCAGTATTGCCCAAAGTGCGTAAAGCCGCTCCCTTTTGTTCCAAGTAATATACGTCTCTATCATTAATTTTAATATTAGTGCTGGTATAGTGAATGTAATTTTTAACTCGGCAGTAAGAGAAGTTGGTGAAGAAAAAAAACATTCGAGTAACGCTGTCTATATTTTCACTTTAATCAACAGTGAGGTTTATTTATTTATTATAAGGTACACCAACAGCATTACATACGAAACAGTTTTTTAGTAAACAATGTTAAAATAAAGGTGCTGGTATGTATGCAATATATATAAAATGTCTAAAATATAAATATTAATCTAAACATAATAAAAATAAAAACATACAAGATGAATAACAGACAGAATAAAAAACAATGCACATCACATCATCAGCCTATTAATGTTCCCACTGCTGGGACACAGGCCTCCTCTCTGTGAGAGGGAAAAACAATGCAGTAGGATATATACGTTCGTAATTAGCCTAAGTTGAAGGATTTGCGCACTCCCGTACCTCCCGAGACAGCTCTTCTATATTTATTGAGTGAAACACCGTGTAAGTCAGTGTCTGGTGTTGTACAAAAACTATTGTAGCTTCTACACATGCGGAGAAGTGCAGCGTTGATCGTTATGGTTTTGCGGAATGGAACAAGGAGTAATTTTGTGATGGGATGTCTGGGTAGTTTTGAAGGGACTGAATATTGGATACGTAGTCTACTAAATCACTGCACTTTATAAAATCGTTTGCAACTTTGGAAAAAGGAAAATCTGATCACGCGTATGGCGACGGTCACACAGTGACTTTATTTTGAGAAAGTGGAGGTTCATATCAGTAAGCACTATATGAAGCCCTATCACGATTGTCTCTTAAGTATTTTAATTTATAGTATCTATTATATTAGTACTAGAATCTTGGAGCTGCGACGTGGGAGAGGTGTTTTCTCAGTGTGTATCCCAAATAGCGCACATTTGCATCAATTTCAACGGATAGTTTTGAAGATATCATGAAATCTTCATCATGATGAAGATTTAAAGTTTGATTCTATGCTTTTCTCTTAGTTGTCGCTGGCAAGGAGTTGAATTGCTTGTATCGAGAGGGCCTACTAAGGTTAAGTCCTAAGTAGGTCCTCTCGATACAATCAATTTATCAATTGCCTAGATAAATAAGTTTAGAGATGAAGTTCCACACGGAACAAATAGTTGTATGACCTGAAGATAGTTGTTCCGGCTCTGGGTTTTGTGTCTGTAAGTTTATATGTTTGTAAACTCACTCACGATACAGGAAGAAATTCCTAGTGTGGGTCAACTTTTTTTTAAATAAATAAAAATTACAGCGTTGGAGGTATGGAATAGCACGACGTAGGAACCTATCGCAGCAACTGTCGTTCGGCAATTATTATATTATAATATAGCCTAACCAAACCGAATCAGTCCAAAATGTCGACTCAGCTCCCAGAAATTGGAAAACAACAAAATCAGAGACCCGCTTTATGGAGATCCGGGCCCGATATGGGTGTCAATGAAGCGAGGCCATCGAGCCGCAGCCATTATCCTCCGAACACCTCACTGTGATTTGAATACAAAAAAGCCGTTAAGTGCTTTCTTACTGCTGCGCCAGTAAACAATGAAATATTATGGCCATCCGACCGACACTACGTAATGAATTGATGAACATATTGATAGCTTTATTGTATAGGAACTGGACCCAGACGTTTTAACGGCGTGAATTTATCTCTTATAGCCTGGCCTTTGTATGACTACGTACCTAATCATAATATTATTAAAGCGGTCGTAAATTATGTTGAACAGACAGAATATGAATTAGTATTTAAACTACACTGATCAATGCAAAGGGAAAAGGAAAAAGGGGCGACAGAAGGGGAAGAAGATATTAGAAAAATAGCAGGACCATTATGGAGAAGAATAGCCACAAACAAAAAAGAATGGCAAAGTCTGGGGGAGGCCTTTGCCAATGGGCAAACTGATACAAACGTTGATGATGATACAAATGTTACTGATGTCACAATTAGAAGTACAATGACTGAAATATAATTAAAATTTTAGAATTTGAATCGTAATAATTGATTTGTGTAGGATGGGTGATTAATTCATGAATTTGATTACTAAATTAAAATTAAATTTATATAATTTATATTATTTTTATATTTTAACTGCGACAATTGATTTGTATACTATAAATAATTAATTCAGAAATCTAGTAACCTAATTGACATTCAATAAATTCAATTACAATTTGATTGAAGTACATTAAATAACATAATTCATGAATTTTATAACTATTCTGACATTCAATCTACGCATGCATGTAATACTTAATATAAAATGGGATAATAATAGAAAAACGATTTTATAATGTAATTTAAATATGAGAAATAAAGGCTATTTGAATTGATAAATGCAACGTGGATTTGTTCCTTCGCTTCGGTACTAATATCCGTAAAATTTATATTTATGGCTCTAGTTATAGGTTCAAAAGTACGTGTACTCGTAGAAAGCAGCTGCTGCTTTATTAATCCATTATCAAAATTAACGTTTCATCACACAATGGGTAACAACGAAATGACCCCTTACCAAACTTATAGATAAATGCCAAGAATGGCATAAGGAGTGGACGACGTTTATGGGTTATGACTTTTACGAGTGCAGTAAAATGGACGTTAAACGCTGCCATAGCCCGTTGTATATCAATCAGAAAATTAGGAGAAATTAATTGTTCTACTGTACCGATCAAACAGAACAGTGCTTGACCTGGATCCTAGCTAGTGGCGGGAAATTTTCTATGACGTCACGAAGTCAAGTACTACAAGGCATTACTATTGAAGTGAAGTATAAATGGTGCCAGCCGGAAGGTAATATTTATACACACGTCGATTGTTGACATATGGGGGAACACTTTATGTTTGTCCAAGACGGTGCAGTTGCAAGTACTACGTAGGTATAACGAATAGAAGAAATAGTCGATAAGTCGTTGGTCACCCTAGGTTTGACCTTTCAGAAAATCGAACACAACTGGTTGGCTCGCTGAAAATACTGGCTAATGCCTTGATGCTCTTTCTACCTTCAATAAGAAGAACTCATATTCCAATAGGGATGATGACGGGGTACGAAACAGCAAATTTTATTTAATCCGCCGGTTAATTATCACAAAATATTGGACACGTATTTTTTGCTTATTCAAATCAATAAAAATTCACCAAGATAAAGCGGTTCAAAGTTCGGGAATGGGGGCTTGTGACGTCACTTCTATGTAAAAATTGTACCAAGGCGTGACGTCATGCGATATTTTAACACACTGTAACGTCATAATTTTTTCTTAACGTGACAAAAGAAAAAATACGTGTCCAATATTTTTTGGAAATCTAACTGACGGACTAAAAATATTTTTTTAATCATCATCCCTATTACTCCCTTCCCTCCCTACAATCCCTTCGAATGTTTGAAAGAGTTCTGACTCAGGGTCCTCTCTACATTTTTTCAGCGCAGAAAAACTATTTATAGACTTCATTTCTGTCCTTACAGCACACAGTTCACCCTTCGTCAGTCAAACAGGTGGAGAAGCCTCCTATACCCAAAGAATCATGTGGCTCTTGGTGCACACCCGATTCTACACCGGCCCACAATACGTGAGTTCAATGCAAAGTACCTGCTATCGTGACATGACACACCATCGATGAGTAGGAAACAGATGTAATGCTAATTTATGCACAATTGATTTCAGATTGACACAAACAAATTCGAATATCGAAACTAAAACTGAGTTTCAAGAAGATGCACAGAATCGAGAAAGGTATGAAAGGAACTTAATTTTTTATGGAAAATACCTTTGCCCTTATGAATACCTTTATGAATTTATTTTTATTTAAAAAAATCATTGCCTCACACTAGGAATTTCTTCCTGTATCGTATACAAACATTTGAACTCACATACACAAGACACCCAGATCCGGAACAACTATCTGTAGGCCATACAAATATTTGTTCCATGCGGGAAACGAACCCGCGACACGCAGCGCACCAGCCGATCGCTCAACCGTAGACGCCAACTCTGTCGTCAATGATTGAAAGTAATGAATCGATGGCCACTTATTTCCAGGACAATTATAATTAAACTGAACAAATTATATGTACCTTCTGATAATTCCAAACTACCCGTAAACCCACACATTTCTATTGGGCAATCATTTAGAAAGATGTTTAATGGTAAAGTTCGATGTGATTAAATAATTTTGTGAATTTTCAGCATAGTAAGTCAATTTCAGAAAATTCGGCTGTTTTCCCCTAGCCCTCCCCCTGCTTATAAATCTGATAATGACATTACTGAAGCTGATACGGAACTCAAAGAGTTCAAGCAATCAAGATCTGAAGATAATTCACCAGAAGCGTAAGTTTTTACGGCAAACAGATGTTATAAAGTAAACACAATGTTTAGACAAATTATGTAGTGATATAAAAAAAATTTGTAGGCCACCAGTTTTGGAAGACAAACTCGACGCAATAATTGAAACACCGCAAAGTCCCGTACCAATTTCTCCTTCGCGAGACCTAAAATGCAAAGGTCTATCACGATTGTCATCGTTCTGCGATCCTTTCATGCCTATAGATCCCCAAGGTAAGTAATTATACGCTATTGAAGTAAATTCTTTTTAAATTGGTGTAATAGCCGGTCCCTGTTGGGCGCCAATTAATTGCTACGACGATTGTTAAAGAACTATTAGAAAGGTTTATTCTATTAACCGACTGAAGGAAATTGCCAAGGGGCGTGTTAGGTAAATGAGTTAAATAAATACTGACCGACGGCGACGCAAACAATATAGTATAGACTAATATAGCTAGTTATTGTTTAAATTTAAACTCTCCGCCGTACTTAGGTGACTAATTCAATTGGCGTTCTGAAATTCTGTACTCATCTTGTGTCAAGTGATTTGGCGTTTCACTGACTCAAGATGACTACGGAGGCCTTTGTGCGAGTTTTTACTCACGCTCAATAGCGTAAAAGTAAAAATCAATTTGTATTGAAACTGGATAAGCGCCGTCTGGGGACGGTAAGAAGAAACCTCTTTTTTATACATTTTGACATAAGAGATCTTTTACCTTATCACGAGTGAGTACGTTAAAAAAACAATACGCACACAGTTGACGTTTAAAAACTGGTTAACATAAAACACACGCACACATTTAGTTTTCGGTATTTTGGAAATTAGACATCTGACTGTAGGTAGGTACCGTACCGTCATTTGCCGTACCTTAGGGCTCTTTCAATTTTGAGATTCGTGCACAGTACGACTAACGCACCGCTGCGGTCCCGCACTAAAAGCTTAGAGCCCTTTGGTACGAAAACTGATCTCGAATACTTATTTTGCTGCAATTTCTTTTTAGGTCGCCGTTACATCAGCTGGCTTCTCCTAGTAACTTTCTGCTACAGTTACAACGCTTGGTGCGTTGCTCTTCGCGCCACATTCCCTTACCAGACACCTAAGAACACGCCATATTGGATGGTAGCAGACTACCTATGTGATATTGTATACATTCTGGACGCAGCGTTTGTGAAGCCCAGGCTTATGTTCTTGAATGAAGGATTCTGGGTCGATGACCCTTGCGAGACGAGGAAAAATTATAGGAGGAAGACGCAATATAAGGTGAGAATTATGGTGATGTTAATGACTAGAACTAGGTATCTATAATCAAATACTGGTACATATTTTATTTTAATAGGTATTTATACATTTGCTTAGTGTAATTTTGCAAGCATTTACGTGTTTTTAAATCACTTAAAGTAGGTAGTAAACGGAAAAATGTTTGCCACTACCGTAATTCTTTTAATAATCGAGTGAGTACTTACAAAACTTTAATTGATTGAGTTGACAACTATGGTATAAACGTGTAATTTCCAGTTCGACATGATATCTCTGCTCCCTCTCGACTTGTTGTACATCTACTTCGGTACCCAGAAAGTGATCCTCCGCATACCTAGACTACTAAAGCTGCAGACCTTCTGGGAATTCCACCAGGCTATGGATAGAGTGCTTGCTTCGCCGTATGTTGTAAGTATAATAAGTATGATGAGGATCTTAGATATGATAGTCCCTTTCAGAAACAAAAAAAACAGTTTTTATTTTAATTTCCCTTTTACTTTGTGATTTTTGCTGTTGTGCTGTGTTGATTCTATTATTGACAGCCAATATTTTTCTACAGGTACGAATCGGAAAAACTCTTTTCTATATCTTCTACTTGATCCACCTAAATGCTTGTGCCTATTACGCGATGAGTGACTATATAGGTCTCGGCACAAACGGCTGGGTCTACGACAACCAAGGCTCCGCCTACATCCGTTGTTTTTACTTCGCGACTAAGACTGCTACCTCTATTGGCAAGAACCCGAAGCCTGAGAATACTATTGAGTATTTGTTTATGACGGCTGCCTGGCTGATGGGCGTGTTTGTCTTTGCCTTGCTGATTGGGCAGATAAGGGATATTATTGCTACTGCTACAAGGGCCAGGGTAAGCACTTGTGTATACTTCTATTTTTTCTGCCAGTGCTATGCTCTACCATAAGTGAGATATTCACAATGTCCAAAAATATTAATTTCTATTTGTCTATAATTCAGTAAATAATTCGTTATAGTGCCATAATAATAAATAATTCAATAATATTGTTTTGCTTTCTAAGTTCTGTTTTATAAAAAAATCTAAGTATTTACTCGATTAATGCGTAAAAATCAATATAAACCAAAGTGACGTCAAATAACTTAAAACATGTTACAGACGGAGTACCGTCAAACACTGGACGGTAGTAGTCGCTACCTGCGTCGCCTGAACATGCCAGTCCCACTGCAGAGACGAGTCGCATCCTGGTTTAACTACACTTGGAGTAGACAACGATGTTTTGGTGAGTCAATAGTTTTGTATAACTTTATTGTTTGTTGGGTGGAGATATAACATTGCATTGCATGTCTCATACCGGATTCAAAAAATCATCTACATTGACCCATTTCAGACGACAAATTTGATTTAAATCGACCCACGTTGGGCGCAAAGTATCGTTTACATCGACCCACGTTGGGTCTTGACTTACTTGATTTAATGTCCTATAACCCCTAGATGGGTCAGAGGGCGTCCACAGATGTCCTCCATCGCGATCGATCTTGAGCTTCACGCTTTACCTCGCTCCATGTCATTCCGATGCTCGTCGCTTCTGCCAACACTGTGCGACGCCAGGATAGACGGGGACGGCCACGCTTTCTTTTCCCTTGGGGATGCCAGTCCAAAGCTTGCTTGGGTATGTGATCGGAACCCCTTCGGAGCGTGTGGCACTTGCGACGCTTGATCTGGCAGTCGATCGAGCTTTCGTAGCATTTCTCCAACAGCTCTACGTTGGAGATGGTCTCGGGCCAGTAAATTTCGAAATGCGACGGAGACAGCGGTTGACGAAGACTTGTATTTGGCGTGAGATGTTGGGTGCCAAGTTTTTATTTACATCGACACACGTTGGGCGCCAAGCTTCGTTTACATCGACCCACGTTGGGTGCCAAATTTTGTTTACATCGACCCACGTTGAGTGCCAAGTATCGTTTACATCGACCCACGTTGGGTGCCAAGACTTATTTATATTGACCCACATTGGGCGCCAAGACTTATTTACATTGACCCTTGTTGGGTGCCAAGTATTATTTACATTGACCCACGTTGGTTGCCGAGACTTATTTATATTGACCCACATTGGGCGCCAAGACTTATTAACTTGACCCTTGTTGGGTGCCAAGTATTATTTACATTGACCCACGTTGGTTGCCGAGACTTATTTACATTGACCAACGTTGGGCGCCAAGACTTATTTAGACAAGAATTATTTACATTGACCCACGTTAGGCGCAAATACTTATTTATATTGACCCACGTTGGGCGCCAATACTTATTTATATTGCCCCACGTTGGGCGCCAAGACTTATTTACAGTGACCCACGTTGGGCGCCAAGACGTATTTACACAAGATTCATTTACATTGAGCTACGTTGGGCGCCAAGACATATTTACATTGAACCACGTTAGGCGCCAATACTTATTTACATTGACCCACGTTGGGCGCCAATACTTATTTATATTGCCCCACGTTGGGCGCCAAGACTTATTTACAGTGACCCACGTTGGGCGCCAAGACGTATTTACACAAGATTCATTTACATTGAGCTACGTTGGGCGCCAAGACATATTTACATTGAACCACGTTAGGCGCCAATACTTATTTACATTGACCCACGTTGGGCGCCAAGACTTATTTAGATTGACCCACGTAGGGCGCGGGGACTTATTTACATTGACCCACGTTGAGCGCCAAATCTTGTTTACATCAACCCACATTGGGTGCCATAACTTATTATTCCTTTTGGTTGCAGATGAACCCAGAATTTTAAACTCATTGCCATTTAATATGAAACGAGATGTAGCTCTTGAAGTTCACATGACAACACTTAGCAAGGTGAGAACATGAATATTTTATGCGTATCTATTTTTATTAATAAAAACAAACAAACTCAAACAATAAAACAAACATATTCGAACGAATTACGTTACGCTACGCAACGCTATAAATTACCGCAAAATAATAGCCTGTTTAAATTGAAATTAAATTATTTTTTTTCAGGTACAACTGTTCCGCGACTGTTCAGCGTCCCTACTGCGTGATTTGGTTCTCCAACTGCGACCGGTGTGCTTCCTCCCCGGTGACGTGGTCGTACGGCGAGGGGACGTCGGCCATCAGATGTACATCATCTCTTCCGGCGAGTGTTGCGTATGTATTCTATTGGTACAATTTGAACTATTGTCTAAACTTTTAAAGCATTCTAGGACGTATAATCCACCGATTCGCAATGGGCCCACGTGGTGGATTAAGGCCCATTCCCTCTCTCAGAGAGCAGAGGCCTGTATCCCAGCAATGGGATCATTAAAAGGCTTATGATGATGATGATTGTCTTAAGCCATCATTAAGACTTAGTACTTAAACTGAGAACGCATAGTAAATTAGTAACCATTCAAACCTGCAGTGCTAAAGTTAGTTTTCGTTTATAAAAGCTGTTCAAATATGATCTTTTATATTTTCAGGTAATGTCACTGGATGAGAAAGAAGTTTTGGCGACGCTGCAAGAAGGGTCTGTCTTCGGTGAGATCAGTCTACTAGGCATTGAAGGACTCAGACGACGAACTGCTACCGTTAGGTGAAGTAATTTCCAAAATACATTCTGGGTCATATTTATAAAAATCTCGACGGTGTTAATAACAGCTACAAATACATAATTCAAATTTCGAATACAGAATTAGAATATTTTAATCAGATGCTTAACACAGTCAAGTTTTTAGGGTTCCGTACCCAAAGGGTAAAAACGGGACCCTATTACTAAGACTCCGCGGTCCGTCTGTCTGTCCGTCTGTCGCTATATCTCATGAACCGTGATAGCTATGCAGTTGAAATTTTCACAGATGATGTATTTCTGTTGCCGCTATAACAACAAATACTAAAAACAGAATAAAATAAATATTTAATTTGGGCCCCGATACAACAAACGTGATCTTTTGCCGCTTTATGCGATAAAGGTACGGAACCCATCGTGCGCGAGTCCGACTAGTCGCACATAGCCGGTTTTACAAATAAGGCTAGGGCCTTAGGGCCTAATGGGTTTTTCAATATTTTGTCCATGATTTTATAAACAAAATAATACAAATGTTGGCGCCCAACACGGGACCTAGCTCATTTTTAAATGGAAGTAAATTCTTATTTATGAATATAAAGTGTTACGTAACGACTTTGCAATCAGTTAGCGAGCCCCACGCTGGCTGCCAATTTTTTGAACACAAATCTTGCATTTTATTCAATTACAAGCACCAGTTACAGTTAGGTTATGTAACTAAAGTTTATACAGAATGAGCCTTTTAAGTGGGCGTGGATAGCCAGAGCCGAAAGTATGAGGAATAGCGAAGAATGAGCCTTTTAAGTGGGCATGGATAGCCAGAGCCGAAACTATGAGGCATAGCAAAGAATGAGCCTTTTAAGTGGGCATGGATAGCCAGAGCCGAAACTATGAGGAATAGCGAAGAATGAGCCTTTTAAGTGGGCATGGATAGCCAGAGCCGAAACTATGAGGAATAGCAAAGAATGAGCCTTTTAAGTGGGCATGGATAGCCAGAGCCGAAACTATGAGGAATAGCGAAATATACTCAAAGGAGTCACGAGCCCGATTTTGATGAAAACTAAAACTGCATCATTGGAATTTTGAAAAATCAATATCCAGGAATTGAACCCGTTGATTATGAAAAAAAAACACATGCTGTATTATTACGCCAATTTGGCTATTTGGATTTGGCCATCCACGCCTACTTAAAAAACTTACCTTGTATAAACACTGGTTACATACATCCCTTAATAATTTGAGTGTTATTTCCTACTTCCCACAGATCCCGTGGTTACGCTAGTCTGTTCGCTCTATCCCGAAACGACCTAGAAGCTGCACTAAAACATCACAAAAAAGCCGCTCAAGTCCTCCGCATTAGAGCTGACCAAATCATCCGAGAGAACGCAGCCCGTCTAGCGAAACAGCGCTTGATCAGACTCGAAGCGAAGAAAAGCGTCAGTATTCACGAAGACGAGAATACTGTGAAGAGGAGGATGTCTAATACTTCAAGCGCTTCCAATTTTACGCTTGAGGGTAGGCGACAACGGTCGGCCAGTGCGATGTCTAGGAGGAGGCTGTCTGCTGTTTCTGAAACTTGCGCTCTGGAAGGCAAAAGTAGAAGAGATGAGGTTTGTAAAGTTTTCTTCATAATATGATTATAATATAAAGGTACAAGTTGGTAGCCGACTACACTCAGCAGCAGTAGACGACGTGTCGTCGCTTCACGCCACGACACGTCATTGCCTCCTGTCGCTGCATTCATGATTTCGAACCCGACTGCAGACGGCAGCGCTGTATTCCTATTGGTTCTGAGTGTTCCGTGAGACAAAATGTCTGACTACACTCACTCACTACTGATCTGTGGTCGGGCGAAAGGCCGTCTGCGATCATGCGACGTGTCGCTAGCTTTGGAAGGTATTTCATAGATATACATAGAAACCAGTAGTGTCGCTGCGACACGTCGTCTGCTGCTGCTGCGTGTAGTCGGCTACCAACTTGTACCTTTACATACCATCACGCCAGTATTCCCCGAAGGCTTTTCGTCAGTTATGTTAACAAGTCACTGGTTTTTGTATGTTAATTAGGGCCTACGCACAACGGGACGGAATGGCAGAGGATTTATATTTTTTACCAAAGAACATTCAAACTTATCTAGTTGGAATAAGTACGACATAAATGCGAATGTTTTAAATTGATATATTTGCCGTGGCATCGAGGTGAGGCAGTGCAAGCGGGCGTACATGATACATGTGTGTGTATTAGGCAGCAGGTCGTGCCGAAGCATACTTCGGCGTGACGCAGCATGCCGTGGCACGTCGCGGGATGTCTTGGTAGGTCGCCGGAATGCTACAGTATCTAAGCAGCAAGTGTGCGCTGATCGGTGGCAAAATCCTCTGCCATTTTGTCCCGGCGTGCTAAAGCCTAGGTATTCGGTCCATGCAAGATACTGGCAGTCAGTAGGTAGGGTAGACAGTAGACTGAAAGCTGACACTGACATAATTATTTGGGAAAAGGCCACGTAGGTTGATTAAATTTAAATTTGTTTAATTCAAAATATCAAATAGATGTCATATATACTTTATTTGGAATTTATTTGTGGCGGTGATGGCAAGCAAGCAATAAGTAACTACCCGCATTAAAAAAAATCTTTTTGTTTACAGGCAGCTACATTAGCGGTTACGTGTGACAGGGCTCGAACCCCTCTACCAACGATTGTACTGTCTGGGGATTGAACCAACAAACCCTTGAATTTATTTAGGATCTCGAAATTACAGGTGGTAATAGAAAAGACTAAAAAGTGTGCATTATGGAAGACATTTTTGGATTAAAGAAATTGATAAGTCAATCTAGAAAGGGATGGAAAATGAATTGTCTACAGGCTCGATTATTTTATATTTTTTTATATACGACATACTCTTCTATAGTACCTACTTACTTATTAATTAAACGTGGTCTAAAAGAATATATATATTGTAATCTCTTTACATGAGAAATGATATTCGGCCTACATTATATACAACATTCAAACTTATGAAATTCTTGATGTACCCTGTTGTACCTTTTCTAATATTCTCTTGATGGAACTTCGAAGTATCCTAAGCATATATTAAAAACTTTCTCAACATAATAATACCCCCTATTTTTGAATTAAGAATTTGATATTGAGTATTTGTCAAATTCTACTTTAGCCTGAAAATCTGTCAACTTTGACATCCAAAAACTAAATGTAATATTAGCTTATTCAATCCTTGTAATATATTTGTTGAATATATTTATACAAAAATATTGATGTTTAATGTATGATAAGCTCAAACTGTACCTTCGTAGAACTTATAGGTGTTATTTTTATAAGTAATTTATTTTAGAAATAAACGTTATTTGATGTGCATATCTAAACAACATTGTATGTATCAAATAAAGATCATACTAAAAATATTCTCCTTTTATTTTATTTATTTGTTTATCCCTGCACAGGAACGCCTTGCAGCCATAGGGTAGTTACTGAAAATTAGTTTTTTGTCGGTCAGGTAGAAAAAATTAAAAAGTATTTTTTCTTTTGACACGTAAACATACAGTGACGGAGATATAATGCGTTGAAATATCGTGAAACGCCACGCCGCAAGTACACTTTATACAGCCTTAGTGACGTCACAAGCCCCCACTCCTCAAGTTTGATGTGCTTTAACGACAGACTGACATGGCAAAACTATAAGGATTCCTTGTTGACTACGGAACCCTATAAAGTGTGGGTAGTTACCCTAGTTGCATTCGATGACAATATAATAAATAAAACCTCACTGCTTTTGCCTTCCGTGTACCATGCGCTTTTAAAACCCAGAAACATCACCACTATAATTATTCACTATCAAACCAGGAAGTCACCGTACCTTACCCTGTATTTTTCACTTTCCTTTGAACCGATCATTAAGTTAAAACGCCAATCTTGGGGACACTGATTAACTCTATTATGTTGGCCTTGCGTGCATCAAACGCGGTGACAAGAAAACCTTCTACCAACTTATATAGCCACCTGATATAAACAACTTTAAACCCTATGGCAGTGACATAAAGATTAATTGAAAGCTCAAGAAAATTGGTAGAAAGTTAATAGAAAGTTACGATTGCCGGTGCAGTTTTTCAGTATTGCTCGACTTTTTTTTATTTTACTTTGGTTACAAAGGATTTTAATCAACGTAAACCTTGCCGGTCGATTGTCAGACATGGTTTAATAAAAAAAAAGTTTTAGCAGAGGTCAATTCCCGTATATTTTTAGGTCATTTTGCGGTCATTTCCTACATTGATTGCCGCCGAGATGTGTGAATGTTTTTAAGTAGAAGTAAGAGAAGTGGCCTTCTGAAATCAAACCTATAGGCTCCATTCACCAAACACATTCATGGTTTGGTCCCACAATGGTGGGACTACAATTCAAATCACGCTTGTGCTTTCAATTGACTACCATCGGGAAAGTGGAGTTGCAATTGAGTATAGTGTCAATGCAGTAATTGAATATTGATTGGATGTTGATAGGACAACCTCCACTCCACTTGGTTTATAAATTACAGTTGACGAGAGATTAGGAACCTACGATTGCCGAGACTGCCCAGTTTTTCTCATATAAGGTTATGTGTCACACGTCAAGTCAAGCGATTCATGACTAAATTAAACGCAAATAAAAAAAAAATTGTATCCAAAAATAATCCGAATTACAATCAAAAATACTGATTGCACAGCAAAATAGTAACCTGAAAATATTATTATTTTAGCAGCAATTGCGAGGCTACTTCTTCTGTCTTCAAGGTCTAAAGTAATCTAATATGAAAGAGATGACGGGCGCTGAGTTCGCTCGTTTTGCTCGCTAACTTTAACGCTTCGAACGCTCTTGGACTTATTTTGTTAGACGTATGAGTACAAAGTTTGTACCTGTAACCAGAGCATCAGATCATTTATAAATCTACATTTTTTTTAAGTATATATGTGATGGAAATAAATTGATAGATTATTATTTATTTGATGTGCAATTAAAAATAAATAATTATACAGTTCAGTACACGAGTTTTGAGATTTGCCCACTTCTGCCTTTGCAGAGGCAAACATATCCACTTTTCGCAACCACAGGAATACCTCAAAATCGGAGCAAGTTTTGACTGGAACTGAATCTTAGTACCTATACGATTAAGGTGCTGTTTACTCTTTCACTTATAATTACTAGACAGAATAAAAAGTTCAATCAATAAACCTTTCAGTCGTAATGTAGTTATTTTTCGTTCACCGCATAATTGTATTTGCTCAAATCGAAACTTTCATGCAAACTCCGTAGATTATAGTCTTGATTATTGACGTTGCGTGCCCTCACTCATTTGTTTATTGAAATAAACACAGCCAGGTAGCTCGTAATGTAGCAAAAAATAAACAAATACCTCATTTTGGGAAAACTTCACAAATTACCTTTTCATTGTTAAGGTAAAACGGCGGGTTTAAAAGGTTTGGAAAAAATATCTGATTATAATTTAATAGTTTTGGGCTTTTTAGACTATCCAACCCATAGATAACCTTTTATTCATTTATTATGCTTACAGATGAACTTTTACTGATGAAGAGCAAATAATGTGGACTGAAAAGTGGAATAGTAGCATAGATAGAAATGTGAGCCAATTTAGATTTTTGTAAATGATATACATATAGATATAGAAATACAACACGAATAGCGTCTTTCATAGAACAAAAACGAGGTACCTTGTCTTGTAGCTTTATTTATTTAGATTTAGTTAAATATCTATATATATTTTACAGTCAAATTATAACGTATCAAACTAAGTACCTATATGAGATTCAAGCTCAAACTAAGCCAATAAATCATTCTTAAATCAACTGGATGTATGTAGAGGAAACTGTTCCACTACAGACCAAAAAAAAATACAATATCGTAGAATCGTGAGGCCTGCAGTATCGTGCAGTGTAAACAACCCTTTCATTAGGGGTAAGTCGAACCCGATCAACTAGTGGCTCAGTCTGCACCCCGCTGTGACTCACTGTGGTTCCTCTTTACTGATTATTAGCTGAGCAATTTGTTGAAGAAAATTAATCGTAAAATTCTGAAAAAATAATTAATTATTTGGAGTGTGTGGTTGATTTGTGAGTGATCAGATAAGGAGGACACAAAGGTAAAGTAGATTCTGATATCCTTGGATAGCTAAAATTAGGATTGCTTTATTAATTAGGTATAGATACCAATAAAACGCTGAAAGTAAGAAGATAAATATAAAGACTTGAATTAAGAGCAGATTTAAACGCCCACTGCTCACTGAACTGAAGCTAAGAATGACCAACAAGAGTGACTTTTAAATCCCTTCTTCTTTAAATTCCTTTAACCCTATATAGGTCAAAAGTGATGCGATCTTCAGTTAAGATAAAAGTAACGGTGCTGCCGATAGGCACCGAATGTTTGGCATCTAACTCTCAGAGATTAAGTATGATCCAGTAATTCAACTGAAAAGCTAGTTGAGTTCATAGATACATTACATTATGTGTGTAAATAAGAAAACTATGTATTTATTTTTTCTCTGTTAGGTGTTTTGTGTGTACATAAATAAATTAATATTATAGTCAGGCATAGCACAAAGGATACTTTTTATCCCGGGCATATGTTCCCGCGTGATAATTTTCGACTTTCACGCGGGCAGCTAGTCATCACACTAAAGTTTGTGAGTGTTGTTACTTCTTCACGCCAGAACAGCTGCCCGCCTAGCCAAGTAACAAACGTTTAATATAGAATCTCTTTCTACAATCGTTAACGCCTTCTATTTGTATGGTCTGACCACATGACTTAACGTTCAGATGTGTCATTCCCATACATTGATTCGTTTTCTACTAGCTTTATCGTTTGTAGATTGTCAACTTGGCTACAAGTGCTGAAAGGATCTGGATGAAATTTGGTCAGGAATAGCACAAAGGATACTTTTAATCCCAGAAATGTTCCCTCGAGATAATTTTCGATTTACACGCGGGCGAAGCCGCTGGCAGAAGTTAGAAATAAATAATTTTAGTTCACAAAGCAATATCAATAAGTCTTTTCTGACTAAGCCTAACCATAGCAGTCTGATTGATGGTCGTGATAACCTTCCGAAACCTTCTACAATACAATAAAGACTAAAACAAATGACAGTGCTCATCACAGCGCCATCAATTTAAATCAAAACGACATGCCGTCTATATTTCAGCAGTAAATCATTCGCTATCTTCAAAAGATATCTAGTTCGATCCGGTTGAATTTACCCACGGACGTTGCGAGCCCGTCTACAGGGCAAATAATGGTTAATTTCATTATTTTTGTGGTCGTAAAAGAGCCGTATCGTGGGCTCGCGTGTTTCACGATCCTAGATATCATACGGCTATGATAACGCATGGTGGAATCCCTCGTAAACGCTGCCAATGTTAATATTAGAGCTGATGAGACACTTCCGAAAAGTATAAAGTTAAATTAGTTCTACAAATGAAATAGCGTTGTATTCCATTAAATGAAGATCAAAACAGCGGGCATTTACTTTGCCGACATCGTATGTCACGATTTTTCAGACGGATTGTTATTACACCTGTGTCTCAGTTGTTCTCAAATAAGAGACAATTTACCCGACCCACGAATAAAATTTTCAAAGTTCAAACATGAACTCACGTCTTTTTCCCATTGGGGTAGGCAGAAACCCCAACTTCAAGACAGGAAAAATGAAAGCTTCATAATTAACACTTCATAAGAGAGCAGTGGTGGCCCAGTGGTAACGGCTGCGACTTACGTGTCATATGTTATGGGTTCGAACCCAGGCCGGCACTTTACTTTGTGTAAATTATTTCATCACCACTGCTCTCAAAACGGTGAAGGAAAATATCGAGAGGAAACCGGCATGACCTAGAAACAAAAATTCGAAGATATGTGACATCCAATCGATCTGCCTAGCCTTTTCACAACCAGGTCCAGCTTCCAGTCTAACCGTATGCAACAGAATACCAGTAGATATTTTTACCCTTGACGGAAAAACAGGGGTGTTATAAGTTTGACGTGTGTGTTTGTATATTTATGTATCTGTCTGTGGCATCATAGCTACTAAACGGATGAACCGATTTTAAGTTTGTTTTATTTTTGTTTAAAGGTGACTTTATCGAGAGTGTTCTTAGCTGTTTGATGAAAATCGGTTTAGTCGTTCAAAAGTTATGGGCGTGTTTTTACTTGTAAATATATTAAGTGACTACCTATCTGACCTCCACAACAAAGTTACTGGGTAACACGATACCCCTTAACAAGACTGGTGTCAGATTTTACCAGACTACGTCGAAGCAAAAAGAGAGGGTTATGTTTTTGACCGGTATGTATGTTGATCTGTGCCCTCATAACTTCTAAACTAGCAAAAGGGAGGGTTATGTTTTTGACCGGTATGTGGATATGTAGGTATGTATGTGTGTATGTATGTTCATCTGTTCCCTCATAATTTCTAAACTACTTATCATAATTTGACAAATGAGGTGTCGGTCGTTGGAAGCATCTTGCTTGTCCGCCGCTGGTTATAGGCTATGTGACGTCACATAAAATTAAATATGGCTTCCTTTAGGAGGCATCCGTGCCTCCGTATGTTATGATGGTCACCCATCTACGGACCGACCTCGAAAATCGGTGCTTAACCTTCAAGATCGACCCTTGTTATTATTATTATTTACCCAAGAGCTCTCAAACCTAATTAATTACCCATCAACAATCAAAGGTACAGCTGACAAGGTACGATTGCATAGCTTCCCCTGCATTATGATTTAACATTCCGTGTACCGAGTACCGACTAGCTGGCACGCTTGCATGAATAATATCCACGATAATGAGCAGCAACCGATGCCAAAGTTATGAGCCACGGCCTGCCTGCTAGTACTCAATTATTTATGGGACCGTTGCATTATCGTGGAGTCATTATATTGTTAATCAGGTTATTGCGGATCAACCACATATTTTTTTTTTTGAAAGACAGACTGGAATCAAAATATTTTCTTTCAACTAAACCTAAAGTAAGTTACTTTTGAATAGTCAGCAAAAAAAAAAAAAAAAACTAGTTGTACAATCGCAAGCGTCAGTAGCCCTCTATGGAGGAGAATGTGCTCTCCACTGACACTCTTTTCCATCAATAACTTTTAATTACAAGTATTTGGTTACATCATTCTTGTTGAAAAATTACATATATGTGAGAACGATTTAAAAAGACGTACGTAAATCGACTAGAGTAAAATAAACAACCTCAGAATACAATAATTAATTAATAAAAATAGGCTGAGGCAACCAAGTTATGACCCATCCCAAATGATGACGCCCATTCACGAACATGACGCATGGATTGGCACCACTCAGCCCGACCATCATGAAGGGAACCGAATGATCCAACACATACGCCACCATAAGAGAGACATTTGAGAGAGCATGAGACACTCTTAACTGCCAGGGCATATTCAAGTCAAAGAACGACATAATAGGTACAGTAAATGATAGATTTGAAGTTGGTACATAGTCCTCACATATGTGCTGTGCAGTTATATAATACAAAAATAAATTGAGTTTGTACAATACAAATATAAATTCATAAAATTTTCAGCACATCTAACAATAATGTTTAGGATTATTACTTGCTTTTGCGCCCTGGTGGTTATGGAGCAGGAGTCAGCAGGACTAGCATTGAGCCAAGCATTTTTATCAGCGATATAATCCTACAACCTATAATATGACTTATAGTACAACTTATGGTATGCACTGTATGTCATTGATGAGCTACTAAATAAAATAAACAGAAACACCGCCGCCATTTCCCTTTGAATTAACTTTACCATACAATTAAATAAACTGATGATGCACACAGAAACTGAAAATGCAATAGTTATTGTTGATCCATATTGTAGGTAATGTGATCTGGAACCACCAGTCCTACCCTATCCTCAATGACGCATCGGCGTCCAAGAGACCAAATGTTGATATTATACAGTATATAGGCTCATTACATGACTGTAACAAAAAAACGTGAATGTACAAATGATATGCAAAAAATGCAAAAGATTGCTGCTTAAACCTGCGGAGAATACCTACAGGCGTGTTGTTATTTTATTTTGTTTGTAATCAATTATTTAAAAGTTTAAAGCATAATAAATGACAGCAAAGCCACGCAAACGAAGCTACTGTAAAACTTTAAAATACCGTGTAGCGAACGGAATGCAAGCTGAATGAAGCAATAGATTACAAATTAAGTTTTGCAAAAAAAGACGTTCATAATGCTGCTTTTGGAAGACGGAGTAATTTTCCCTTGACGGGCAAAGTGGGAGATGTCACGCCAGTTAGCATTAAAAAAAACGATGCCGAAAATCTATATTTTTTGCTGTGCTTGCCTGTAAATGCTGTAACATGAAATGGCTAATTTTTAAAAGAGTTATTTTTCGGATATCTGCAACTAGTACCTACTTGGAAAACTGAACTATTACAGTGAAAAATACATTGTGGTTTCAATGACACTTCTACGCTTTTAAAACACAACTATTAGTATTGCCGAAAGACACAAATATATCCCCTGTACTAAAATACCAAAACCTACGTTGTTTTTATCAACTGAAATAAAAACCAATACCGATTCGTTTCCGTCTTATAAAAAAGTAAAATTAATGCACCCTTCTACCGATGAGTTCGGTAAATGACAATGATGACATTGAACGGGAGATGCCCCGATAACTGCCGAGAGTAATAGGCCGCCATCACGGAAGCGATTACGATTCAACCGCAGGTTTGAGTGGGGCCACGAAAACGGCGAAAACCGCTTTGGATAAGCGAATTGATGTGCTCCAAGTGCCCAAACACCTGCATTTTATAAGACTTGATGAACGCCACTGATGCTGCCAGAGGCGGATTAAAAGTCGAAAACGCCTTAGGCAAGCATCTCATCGGCGCCCCTCTAGCGGCCATAGTAGGTACATAATTATTATAAATTACAACTAATACTTAACCAAAATAAAACCCAAACCACGATCATGAAAGCAATCTATTATACCTTTAGTAGTTCTAATTTCGATCTTATGTTTTAAGCTACACTTACAACCAAGTTTTCGCTCAGTATTTTTTTTTTTTTTTTTAAACTTTGCCCCACACTAGGAAAGGAAAGGTTGCCCCGCACAGGAAGAAATCCTGTATCGTGGGTGCGTTTACAAACATATAAACTCACACATACACAAACACCCAGAGCCGGAACAACTCTCTGTAGGTCATACAAATATTTGTTCCGTGCGGGAATCGAACCCGCGACACGCAGCGCAGCAGTCAATTGCTCAACCACTGCGCCAACCGTGCGCCCATATTCTGGAAATGACTTTTACAAGCATAATATGCTCGAGCTGTATCTTACGAACTTGTATTATGAAATTAGACGATGTAGAAATTAAAGAATCTTTTATATTGTACAAGTACTTACTACTGGAACTTGAACTTTATTAGTATTACTTACTTGTATTATTTATAGCAATTCATTTCATGTTATTTTTTTTACTTTGTTTAAAAACTGCCGCGCTTGCGCCTTTTGTAACCTCGCGCCCATTAAACATACAATTTACGTTTAAACATACACGTCGCTTAGTTGTTAATTATTTTTTTAAAGCAAAACTACACACGAAAAAACCATGTGTCACAAATAATGTACATGAATCAATAATCAATATATATGTTGTTTTAACCTAGCCGTTACTGTGCTATGCTATGAAATGTCCATTATAAAGTATTCTTTAGAAAGTGACCATTTTACGGCACTAAAGCGGTGGAAGGCCCTTAAATAACCATCGACTCAAAAAGAAGAAGAAGCGGTTTTTTAAATCACAGTGCAAACATATTTCTCTATCCTGATCTTCTATCGATTTGACCCAACTTTGTTAAATTTGAGAATCCATGAATTTAATGTTCCCTTTTTCTTTTGCCGTTCATGTCATGTCGATGCCAAAAGAAAAACACGCAAAATAATACAATGTAATAATATTTTCTAGTAAAGATTAGCTATTAAGGTTCCCCTAGTCGACGGCACGAACTATTTTGTACGCGGGGTTAAGGACGCTAGTACATTTTTCTACAAATAACAGTGCTTTTCAGGTACCATTTTTAGGGTTCCGAAGTCAACAAGGACTTAGCATTCGCGGCTTAGCATATTTATAACTAGCTGTTCCCTGCTGCAGGTATTCAAATTATTAAGTGACGCTGGTTATAAATCCTTATTACAAACTCTTGCCTCTACCCGCGGTGGTACTCAAATAGATAATATTTTTTCTAACTTGAGAAGTTGGATTTTATAACTCCTTCTGCAGTTACCATCGTCCTATGTGGGCCCGTTTTTAGACGTTGTGTGCCGCTGAAACCGTTTTAATGTTCAAGTAACAACAAAATACCCTCTTTTTAGTCCGCATTATTATGCAACTTCGGAACCCTATTACTGCGCGTGGCCCAAAACGCACTTGGCTGGTTTTTATTCAATAGGTACATGAACGTACCTAATTATTCGTTGTAAATAATTTTATGTTATAGTAGGTTTATTTTGCGGACTGTGAATTTATCACCGAGCGATAGGTGGAATTCGGAATGCCAAAGTTTACTGAATTCATATACATTTTTTTATTTTTTTTAAATAACTTTGCCCCACACTAGGAATTTCTTCCTGTATCGTGGGTGCGTTTACAAACATATAAACTCACATACACAAACACCCAGAGCCGGAACAACTATCTGTAGGTCGTACAAATATTTGTTCCGTGCGGGAATCGAACCCGCGACACGCAGCGCAGCAGTCAATCGCTCAACCACTGCGCCAACCGTGCGCCCACATACTATTGGGTATTCAGTCACAATGCGACTGAATGGAAGGCGCACTAGTGCGATTGCGCGACAGGTAGGTTTTCGGGTATTCTGAAATATTGTCCGGAGCGACAGCGAATTTATCGCCGAGCGATGGGTGAAATTATAAAATAAAATAACAAAGCCTTTTATTAATAAAATAAAACAAATGGAAAAATCAACTATGTAAAATAAAAAAACTTAAACTAAAATTAAAATTGAAATAAAATTAGAAAGATTTTAAATGTAAATTAAAATTTGAAAATTAGAAATATAAACAAAATTTGAAAATAATCTATTACAATTGAAATTGAATATAACTTACAAATTTAAAATTAATAAAAAAAAATATACAGATGAATGCCATATATACTGAATCAATATATTTAAATTATAAATTATTCAATAAATTTCCATTCATGTAATAAATTTAAACATTTTATAAGTGCAAGAAATTAAGAATACCTATTTTATCCAAATCAGTATAGTATTGGGCATTCTGACACAACGGAGCGTAGGCGAACTTATTCGACAGCGCGACAGGTGGGACAGAATGCCCAATACTATACTACTTCCATGACACCTGACTTAGCCTGCAGTCGCCACGTATCGCTGGTATACGCGCCGAATGTAATATCTGCTCAAATTGAGTTGAAAAGCGACTTTAGTTTGATTATTTGCTTGAATTAGAACAAAAATTTGAACTGCTTCTTTAGGTGTAGTATACATTTTTCAGTATTGAACTTTAAGAAAAATAATAAATAAATAATAACAATCACCTGTAATCGTTTCATATCACAAACATGCCCAATCAGCAATGACATACCCAATTAGGCTTTTCCGAACGCTCGCTACAGTTAAGAGAGTAGTTTAAGATAAAGAATAGAATAGAATAAAACTACTTTTTATTATGTACACCATTTATGTTACAGAAAGCCAAACAGCCTCAGAAACTGCTAAACATACCGACTTTATACATTCATTCTTCATTCATGTGTTTCTAACAAAAACTTACCGTACTTCAAAACCGCATTCAGTATTATTTGATTATATTAAGCTTTATTTTCTCGTATCTACGATGTGAGTTAAAGATAAGATTTATTTATTTCTGAGTATATGGTACATTAAGATCTTAATATTAAATAGTTTCAGATATACTACCGTTGCCGGTGTAGAAATATTAAAATTAACTTACAAAATCAAAGCGTCCAAATTCTAGGCTAGTTTGTCATCAAACGCTAAGAAGAGGCTATATTCCGCCATTGCGCGTCAATAAGCAGACACATAATAGAAACAACAAAAGATTACACAAACATGAAGTGCGCGCGGCGTAATATTATAAATTAGTTTAGACAAAAAATTGGTTTTTGTTTTTTTTTTGTTTTTGAAGTGAAACTTCTTTATCGACGTATGGGAGAAATTTTGTACGTAGAGTCCGTCCAACGAAAAAAGTCCCGCGGAAATACATGGAACTAACAAGATTTGTTAGAGGACAGCGTACAGTCGCATAGAAACTAGCGCCGCGTCTACGGGACTTCTTTCGTTGGACGGACTCTATCGTCACGTTTTTCGGTTACGCGCCATGTTGCTTTTTTATCAAAGTTTAGTAAAAAGACTTATTCAAATTTAAGTGAATTTACAAGAAAAGTGAGTGATTATATATTTCGTTTTATAAATTCAACACGTATGAGCATGATTTTAATATTTATAAATTAATTAATTTATAAATATATATTATAATAAGAACAATGATAAAATAAATTACTCATTAATTGTATGCATGTCTATAATAATAAAATAGCTTTAATTTAATACGGAAAAAATTGTTTTTCTTAAGGCTTAAGCCTTATCTACCCCATTTTCGTGAAGTTGCAAATAGTAGAAAAATGATATGTCGTAAAGAAGTTTCACTTCTTACCTGTGTACTCTAGTACACACACACATTTTTTTTTTAAAGAAAATGTTGCCCCTCACTAGGAATTTCTTCCTGTATCGTGGGTGCGTTTACAAACATATAAACTCACATACACAAACACCCAGAGCCGGAACAACTATCTGTAGGTCATACAAATATTTGTTCCGTGCGGGAATCGAACACGCAGCGCAGCAGTCAATCGCTCAACCACTGCGCCCAACCGTGCGCCCAAATTGGTATTTTTATACAATTTATGATAATGAATTATTTTCTTTTACAAACAGATGCAATAACAAACATAAGCATACAATTAGTTAAACACAATCCAGAAACAGTTTCCACAGATTAATAATTATACAAGTAAATTAACGTAAGTGTAACAACAACCAAAAGTTCACACAGTTTAAAGAAGTCACAATTTATAACATTACATTATTTAAATTTAAATTTTATGCCAAAATATTTCTTATTTTCTTTCTTTTATTGATTATGAATGAAATGTCAAAATTTAATAATTATGTAATGTCAAATGCTTCTAAAATAAAAACAATACAAGTGTAAATAAGTATTAATAAAATGTAATGTCAAAATGTAAAGTTAAAACTAGGGTACCTGCGTGATAGTGTTCACTCAAGTGTAACTTAGCATTATAAATTATAAACTCTCGTCGTTTATAGCTGGGCAGGGTTGCATGGCACGTTGTAGCTTTTCTTCAATATCTGTCTTCAAACTTTGCAAAACGTCTTGTAAATTTTTCTTGTTGTCACAATAGGCACCAGTGACGGCAATATCGCATCTTTCACCCTCATAACCTCCTTTGCATTGACAAACTGCCTTGTTTTTAATTAGTTTACATTCACCGTTGTTTAAACAGTAATTATAGCAAGTATTTATTTCGCACCTTAGCCCCATGTGGCCGGCATTACAGCTGAAATCAAGAAGATTAAGAAATGGCGTTAAAACCATCAAATATTGAGTAGGTAATTGTAATAGGCGAACGAGGTTCACGACCTCGACCAGTACGCTGAGTTTCAGACACTATTTATTAGTAGAATATGCACAGATCGAAGGGTTAAAGCAGTGTCTTATGTCACGGACGCCATATTGACTCCAAAGCGAGGGAATACTAATGCAGCGAGTGATTAAAGCTAACCCACAGCAAAGACACCTTTATTCCCGAGGAGCGGTTGCTACACGCTGAAAGGTGTAGGTAACGCGATAATTTTTTAGAGAAATTATAAGTCAAGCCACACATTACGAGCCGTAACTAAAGTAACTGACAGCTGCAGACCATCATTTTTAGGGTTCCGTACCCAAAGGGTAAAAACGGGACCCTATTACTGAGACTTCGCTGTCCGTCTGTCTGTCTGTCTGTCTGTCTGTCACCAGGCTGTATCTCATGAACCGTGATAGTTAGACAGTTGAAATTTTCACAGATGATGTATTCCTGTTGCCGCTATAACAACAAATACTAAAAACAGTATAAAATTAATATCTTAAGGGGGCTCCCATACAACAAACGTGATATTTTTGCCGTTTTTTGCTCGATATTAATAACGGAATATTCACAGAATATTTAGTTGTATATTCTCTTAAAAAAATAATTATTATTAAATTAAAATAAAATAAATTAAGGGGGGCTCCCATACAACAAACGTGATTTTTTTTCAGTGTTTTGCGATAATGGTACGGAACCCTTCGTGTGCGAGTCCGACTCGCACTTGGCCGGTTTTTTAGGGTTCCGAAGTCAACAAGCTATCCTTATAGCTTCGCTCTGTCCGTCTGTCCGTCCGCAGCTTAGCGCAGAGAATCTAAATACTATAATTTGGCATGGATATACTTATTGAAATTAAATATTCTTACGTTACCATGTATATATATATTAGAGGTTATAATGTTCGTAAGGAAAAATACAAACTACTTAGATAAGTTAAATAGCAAAAGATACAGATTCGATAATATTTTTTCCAAGCAATAAAACAGCGTTATTAAATAAAAGTATATTATGTATGGCTCCACGCATATATAACGATTTACCAAATTCACTACTGGAGATAAGTGATATAAATATATTTAAAAACAATATCAAAACACTTACTAAAAAAAGCATATTACTCTGTTACTGAATATTTACACGATAAACTTATATAATGTTACTCCATACGATATTTATCTCCATACATAAATAATATCTTTTTACTTTTTAAATTCTTGTTTTAAAGGATACCTGTGTATTTGTAAATTTGCATGCCTTATGGTAAGATATGGCTAATGGACACTTTTGTTTGTATAAGATCTTTTTTGTACCCATATTCGCAAATAAATAAATGATTATAATTATGACATTTCTTTATTGGCCACATAATCAAACATCTCATTTTATAACTAAGCAACGGGAAAATGAGATAGCCTCTAATAAACTAATTCGTCGTTTTACAACGCCAACTAAATATTCTATGGAAAGCGTCAAGTAAATATCGACAGTTATCATAACGGTACTGAAACGTTTTGCCAACAGTCGATTGGTCCATGAACCGTTGGTCAACATTATCTTTAATCCATTAACTTTTCATCCAAAGGACTCTTCACCCACGAACGTTTCGCCAACATAACTCTACGTCAGTGAATGCTTAACCAATGTTTTGACCAATTACTTTTCACCCAATGAACAATTGGCCAACAGACACCGAGACAGGCAAGATAGCAATCAATTCAACCAAGAGCGAGCGAAGCCTGCCCGACTGGACCCGACTCGTTACTTTATACCCTGCAGACAGAAATAGGGCTCCGTCGACTTAGTTGCTTAAAAACTATCATATTTTTTAGGTAATTTTTACAACCTTTAATATACTTTCACCTGTCCCGGTGTATGTTGGCCAATTGTTCGTTGGGTGAAAAGTAATTGGTTAAAACATGCTGTTGGTTAAGCATTCACTGACGTAGAGTTAGTGGCCATAATTTACTATTTGATGATAATTTTACCAAAACTTTGGACGATCAATTAATGTGGGATGAGTTACATTTTAAACCTACTGAGTTAAAAAATTAGAAGCTAATAGAATATCTTTTTTGATGTCATTTATTACCTACTATTTTAGTAGTTTACTGCTTGATTGCATGTTACAAATTTAGTTCCTGATTGAGTAACAAACATACATACACACACACATCCACACAACTCAATTTTCACATTCATAATATTAGTAAAATTGTAAGACTTTAAGTTGGTTTTGAAAACTTAATTATAATAAGACAATTTCTAGAGAAGACCCTAGATAATTGCCATTTTATCAAAGAAAGCGTGCCGATAGCGATTGGAATTAATAAAATCAATAAACCCGACTGCAAAGATGTAAACAAGAAGAAAATCATGCTGTGCAGTCGGAGGATACTTATTCGCGAGCTGGCTGACCAAATCTACAAATATCCTCCGACTCGCACAGCATGATTTTCTTCTTGTTTACATCTTTGCAGTCGGGTTTTTTAATTTTATGAACTTTTTTTATTTAAAACTTTTTAGTTAGGTACCTATACTTTATTTTTTCGAATGACTTTTAAACATATAAGTGGTAAGTATATATTTTTATAATCACCTCTAATACTAATACCACTTTCATTTTGATACCCCACTCGATGGGTGTCAAAGAAAAAAAAAATTGCAACCCCCACAATATGTCGCCTGTGTCGTGAGCCTCAGGTAGCGTGAATAAGTGATTGAATTTCTTTGGTACTTTGAATTCATTGGCGACGTTTAAGGGGATAAATAAACTCATGAGTATGAACGACTTATGGGATCAACTCTGAAATGTTGCCAATAAATTAAAAGTCATCTAGTATATAAAGTATACTTGCTTAGCCCGTGGGTCCGCCCGTGTGGTATTACTTTTCGTATTCTACTCAGCAAATCCTTTCGTTTGTTACCCATATCATGGCAGTGCACAAAAAATAACTAGACCACCACAATATGTGACATACATACATACATACAAACATTACATACATTGCAAGTTAATTAAAAGCTTGTAAAAACACAGACAAGTGACTTCACGTGTAATCTATAGAGAAACGCGCCTCGTGATCATGAGTGGTTATGTGCTTAACGTAACATTAGTGAAAAGAACATAATAGCTTTAAGAGATGAACATGTTTTACCTGCATGAAGGTGATCCATCAGCACTTCTTTTACAAGTTCCTAGAAAACAATAGTTGTAACAGAGGTCAACTTCACAGCTTCCTTGAGTTTGTTTCTTAATTGGATAGTTAGCTGCTATAACTTGACAAAATGTACAGGATTCATTAGTACTAGAAAATAAAAATGGTTTTTCTGCCACATTTTTGCCTTTTGGTAATCGCCAAATTTCCTTTTGATCTATGCTCATCCAGTAGATGAAATCTTTGGCCACAGCCCATGAATTTACATTTCCTTTGTTGTTGAAGATATGTAATGTTTCTTGGTTTTTTCCCTTCAAATCAGCAGTTTCAATAGATACCTGAGTGTTATTTTTATTAGAAATTTCCTGAATCCAGTACATTTTTTGTTCCGGTTGATCGATCGCCAAGCTTAGTCGTTTAAAAACAGTACTGTTTATCAGAACTTCTCTCTCGGATCCATCAAACCGAGCCCTTTCTATATTTTTGTCTGTAATCCAGTATATGTACCTGTAATTTGTAAATAACTATGTTTATAAAGTTTTATATGAACGTTGCTGAATTAATAAACAAAAGATATAGATAGATGGTTAGATTTGATTTGTTTTGAGTTTAAGGTACTTGTTGTTAGGATAAGCGTATTTATCGCATTGGGGAATACTGTAATAGTAAATGTAATAAAGAAGTACTAAATCAATTCATATGATAAATAAATAAATTATCAGTAGCGTACCCTCCTTTGCTTTCCACGGCTATATCTTTGCAGAAGTTTTTCTGCGTAACTATAACATTTCTTTTACCAGGACGATCTAATGAAAACGAGTAAATATGCCTGTCTTCTTTCCAAATCAGTAAATCCGTGACCGGGTCGTAGGCGACCCTCCTGTAACTCTTTGGTTCATTCATAACTAAACGTTGTATTGTCATGTTTGTTATGTGAAAAATGTATATTGTATCTTTCTCGGGTTTAATGTCGGCAAACAGCAACCTGTCGTTATCTGGATCGTATGTTATTGAAGCGATATATGTAACCGACGGAATTTCTTTTGTGTACGTTATTGTTCCATTCGAATAAAATACCAGTCGTTTATTTTCGCCCACGACGATGTCTGAAATATGATAATAACATTTAAATAGGCTGATTGCTAAATATAATCTTATCTTTTCTCTTCTTTTAAATGACTTTTCAAAAGGAGCAGGTACTATGTTCGGCTGCATGAGTATTTGTTTTTTCTATGAGTATATTCACCGATTTCTCCGTCAATTTGGAAGGGTAATTTCTCATATAAATTTGGTGAAGAATTGATTAAGAACTTCGGAGATATATAACAGAGCTCTTTAATAACAACGCAAAAACATACATACAACGTAAACACATAACGGAACTCCAAAAGTTGTATTGGTTCATAAACATGCTGGACATTGTTACTATAGAACTTGCCCACAAGGTAAGGTACCACTGCAAACGTAAAAAAATAAAAAAAATACAACCGGTGTTCCTGTTTTTTAACCGACTAGAAAATGAGGAAGTTCTCAATTCGACAGCTTTTTTAACCGACTTCCCAAAAAGGAGGAGGTTTCTCAATCTCGACCGTATATATCTTTTTTTTTATGTGTGTTCGCGGATAACTTCGTCGTTTATAAACCGATTTTGATGATTCTTTTTTTGTTTGAAAGGAGATATCCCAAGGGTGGTACCAAGATAAGGAGACCAGGATCTGATGATGGTATCCTAGAGAAATCGAGCAAACTCCTCAAATATTATAGGCATACATATAGCGATTTTGGTATTTTCATCAATAATGCAATCATTTGCACTCAGAAAGTATCATTTGGTGAAATGGAACTGATGAAGAAGACCACAATGGCCACTGGAACTAAAATAATGTATCCTAGTCTTGTTTAGGCTTATTGGAATCGTAATGAGATCTACTTTGGCTATAAATGATTTTCATGTTAATGGGAGGTACCTACCAAAACTAAAAAGAGGAAAATAAAAAACTTTTTAACAAAAAATCAAACCGACTTCCAAAACAAAACACAACAAAGCGAAAAATAACTTTCTTTTCCGAAGTCAGTGTCGAATAACGGAAAACAACGGGTACATAAGACACCGACTTCGGAAAAGAAAGTTATTTTTCGCATTGTTGTGTTTTGTTTTGGAAGTCGGTTTGATTTTTTG
This sequence comes from Anorthoa munda, assembly GCA_945859665.1. Lineage (NCBI taxonomy): Eukaryota > Metazoa > Arthropoda > Insecta > Lepidoptera > Noctuidae > Anorthoa > Anorthoa munda. The sequence goes on along the minus strand of OX243897.1, from coordinate 39,813,662 downwards.
TTAAAAAGTTTTTTTTTATGTGTGTTACCTCAAATCTATCTACCAGGTGAACCGATATGGGTGATTCTTTTTTTATTTGGAAGCTGGTGCTTATCATGTGGTCTAATTTAAACTTTGTGCATTATAGCACAGATAATATAATACTACAGTACAGATACCCAATCCCGTACAAAGAAATGTCACCTCCTTAAGTTGGGCTATTGGTCGGGCTATTTTTTCTTTCTCCATATTTTTAACAGGCGGCAGCACCAGTGACTCATTAATAGCCCGAGACTGTGGTTTACTAACGCCTTCTAGTAGTTTGCTTAGATACTAAATCATATGGCAATTTGAGCGAGGAATCGCATCATGTTCTCTCAGACGTTTTTAGGGTTCCGTACCCAAAGGGTAAAAACGGGACCCTATTACTGAGACTTCGCGGTCCGTCTGTCTGTCTGTCTGTCACCAGGCTGTATCTCATGAACGGTGATAGCTACACAGTTGAAATTTTCACAGATGATGTATTTCTGTTGCCGCTATAAAAAATAATAATGTATACTATATAATGTATGCTATAACAACAAATACTAAAAACAGAATAAAATAAATATTTAAGTGGGGCTCCCATACAACAAACGTGATTTTTTGCCGTTTTTTGCGATAATGGTACGGAACCCTTCGTGCGCGAGTCCGACTCGCACTTGGCCGGTTTTTTGCCAGTTGTCCTTGATCGCTTACCTCGTATTCGTAATAATAACATAAGGTATGATCGGGACAGACTCCGCTCAGACCGCGGTAACTTCTTAAATCTAAGTGGTCGCATTGTGTAGCGAATTTCACAGTATTCACGAATATTCCCAATCAATCTAAACTATAGAATTACTTGTAGAATTAAGTGTAGGTAGGTAGGTAGGTTCACTATAAGGGTTATCCTTTTTAAGGATTCCGTACCCAAAGGGTAAAAACGGGACCCTATTACTATAAGACTCCGCGATCCGTCTTTCTGTCTGTCTGTCTGTCTGTCTATCCGTCGGTCACCAGGCTTATATTGAAATTTTCACAGATGATGTATTTCTGTTGCCGCTATAACAACAAATACTAAAAACAGAATAAAATAAATATTTAAGTGGGGCTCCCATACAACAAACGTGATTTTTTGGCGTTTTTTTGCGATAATGGTACGGAACCTTTCGTGCGCGAGTCTGACTCGCACTTGGCCGGTTTTTATTTTAGGTAGGTACTTAGAATGAACAGGATGTTTTTACAAAAATGATTACTTTTAATACTTTAGTTAGGTACGTAGCATGGGCTACTTGAACAAATTTGATGTAGACTAGAATCAAACTTAATGGCGACTCGCAACAGAAACTGCATATAAAAAAAAAAACAAATATATATATATTTTTTTAATAATAATAGTAGTCCAAAAACCCGATTGCTTAAAAAGCGAACTAAAAAGACAAAAACAAGAAAAAATCATGCTGTGCAGTCGGGTTTTAGTCAGCCAGCTCGCGAATATGTATCCTCCGACTGCACAGCATGATTTTTTTTCTTATTTTTGTCTTTTTAGTTAATTTTTTAAGCAGTCGTGTTTTTGTTTTTTTTTAGTTTTTTATTTAACTCTTTTTAGTTATTTTTTTTTTCGAATTTTGTACATTTAAACATATAAGTGTTATATATTTTTGAAATCGCCTCTTAAAATCCTTTATTTTGATACCCCACACGATGGGACAGAAAGAAAAAAACTTGTGCCCCCACAATAAGCGCATAAAAGCCGCCATTTTTCAATTTTAATGCAGCCAGTGACACTCGCAGAGTCAAGAAGAATCGAATGACGTACAAATCATCAAAATCGGCCATTGCGTTTGGTCTCTGGAACGCCACATAGGAAAAAACATACATACATACATAGACTGATAAACACATTACCCTTCTTCGGCAGTCAGGTAAAATTAATTGTGCCAGCGGTGGTTAGGGGTGCGCAGCGACTCATACGAGTGTTCCAAGCCGCCATTAAGTTTGAATCGTACTGTTTGAGTAGTGGAGCCGTGTAATCAGAAGGACAACAATTACTTTATGGTATTATTTACGTATTTACTAACAGGACGTCGATTCAAACTTAATGAAGTTTTAAAAAATCCCTACTCGCTGCGCAGTACCTACCCTACCCCTTACCCCCGCTGTCACATGAAATTGCTGGCGCGTAGTGGCTCACGAAGTGTTTCGAACCGTCATTAAGTTTAAATCAAACTGTACCTAATATGCGACGCGTAAACTCGGACGGCAAGCGGAACACGCGTCGCGTTATCTCATATTTTATAACCCATGCGATTTGAGTAGGCCCTAGCGCGATACGAGTCCTGTTCCAACGAGGTATCTAGTTAATTCGACGTGTAAACAAGCTTCACAAAAAAGTGATTTTAAGTAATAGACCAAGACTTTAATAATTAAAATTACGCCTATTATAAATAATAACTGTCTTAAAAAATGATTCTTACGATGGATATATTATAGTTTAGGACAAATTGTGAAAAACGCCATCTATTGCAAAGAACTCAAAACAAAACGAAAAGTCGATAGCTACTTTAAACTAATTTGAAATACAAAATCTTCACTTATCTTTTTTGTTCAAAAAACCTTGATTAATGAGTGTAAATGGATAAATTAACATTAAAGAAGCAAGTTTTGATGTTTACTAAACTTATTTCAGCCTAAATCTGCTGTTTAACATTTTTAAGTGATTGTTACTTTCACATTTGTTACCTATGCCACAGATAATATAATACTAGCATACAGATACCTCATCCCATACAAAGAAACCGTGCCGACGTAACTAGCGTTTTTCGACTGCTTATTCTGGCAATTTTTTGTACATCGAACGCATTCGGTTCTGTTTCACGGTGATAGATAGATGGTGTTAGCAGCGACTTGCAAGTAAAAGGGTTTACTAGGTTCGTGAATGTTTTTTTCTTTAAATACAGTGAAGGTTTGTTTTCTAGTATTAAAACTGTAAAAACGTGCAAATAACGTTTTTACAGTTTTTTTTGCACCAAAATGTGTTAAAATGCAAACTTTAACAATCGAGTGGAATGCCTCAGAAATTTAAAAATGCGCCATCTATTGACATCAATTTTAAATGATCCGTCTAATAATCTTTGAAATGTGAATTAAGAGCCCAATATTCCATAATTTTGTAATTAGGTGATGTTGTTTAAACAAGAACATACAATTTTTGTGTTCAATTCCAGAAAATGTTAATTTTACGCACATTCAATAACAGGTGGATACCGAGGTGCATATCGCGCCATCTAGTGAGATTTATTTGAACCAAATTTTCTTTCTTAGCAATGAGACCCCGTGCCTATGCTGCCATCTTCGTTGTTTTTTAATACTAATTACAATTTGATTGAATTGAGACCCCATGATTATAGGTACCTTATTATAGAATTTGCTCATTATGTACCACAACTAAAAAGTAAAAAATAAAAACATTTACAAAAAATACAACTGGCTTCCAAAAAAAACACTACAAAGTGAAAAATTAATTTCGACAGTCGGTGTCAAAAAACTAAGAAACAAAAATTTTTCGAACATAACCGGTGAAATGAGAGTACACCAGGGTGAACTGTAAACATCTGCGTATCCATTTAGAGCATACCTGCGTGATGTTATGTTATGAAATCCCGAGAGATTTGCCGTTGTTTATTGAAGAGTTTTGTTGTATATCTCCGAAGATCTGCATCAGATCTTCACCAAATTTATATGCGACTATTAAATATCAAAATCAATTCATAATTGGCGGCGAAATCGCGTAACAAACATAGGTACAGTCGAATTGGGAAGCGCCTCCTCCTTCTTTTGAAGTCGGTTAAAAATACAACCGTCTTCAAAATTAAAACACTACGAAGTGAAAAATAACTTCAATTTAGGCAGTCGTCAAAAGGTAAGAAACGTAAATAAGAACACCCACTTATCAAGCTCATACAAATGGTTTCCAAATCTGACCTGCACAACCCAGAAACTGGGTCAAACCATGGTATAATAATATACTCGGCCTGGTATTCTCTTCCCGTGACAGCTGGGTCACGTGATTGGCCATATAATACGTCATCAGTTGCGATGCACTAATAATTTAATATATAAATTAATCAAAAACTAAACAGATGAATCATACGAGTTACTTAGTAACTAAGCTAGAGTCTGGCCAACCAAAGTGTGATCTGAAAAACGCGTCAAATTCAAAAAATCCTTATGTGGTATCACCAACTATACCACTAGTTAAAAGTTTTGATACTTGTATTATTTGTATTTATTATAATTTATTTTTTCATTTATTGGCTCCGTTTGGTGAAGTGTGACGGAGCCGTGACTGTCATGGATGTGAGTTAAAAAAGAGTGTGTAGATTTATTTATTATTAATTACATAATATTAACCCACTTAACATTTAATTTATTAATTACTTAATCATCATACTCAAAATCATAGTCCAAAAATTCAACCTCTAAGTATTCATCTGTATCTGAATCACCATCTACACTTATATAATTTTTTCCAATACTTCTTCTGTTATGTGATCTCTTTGTTTATATTTATTTGCCACATTTATTACATGGTCCGTCAATTTTTCCAGTCTTCTGCAGTTATTCGGCCAAATGAGGAACATTGAAACATAAACATAAGAAAAGGTATCATGATATCGTAAACATATAACAATCAGCCAACATGGATCAAGATTGCCAAGTCATACTAACAATCGCAATCACAGACAATACACAGATTAATAATGTTGCCATACCCCAACTTTGAAAATACCCCAGATCACGCTTTCGTTGGCCAGACTCTAGTTAGTAAATTATTTTATTTTCATTAACTAAATAAGAAATAACCTAGATTTACTGAAAAGGACAATCAGTGGTAACACTTATCGTGGCCTAGTCTTAGGCCTACGTGGGAAGAGAATACCAGGTGGAGTACCTAGGTATATTATTATACCATGGGTAAAACTGTATTTATATACCCTTGGCAAGACTAGTGTTGAATGTTCTGGCTTCTGACTACCCGAAATTACTATCAAAGATCTACAAATGCCAGCCGGGACCAACAGCCGCCAACGACCTTGAAGGAACAAAACGCACGCATTTCACACTCGCGCGACCTAAAATTCTGTAGATTTTTGTACTTTCCTTAATGACTTTAAAAAAAAGTCTTAGATCAAAACGTAGATAGTTAAAATGTCTTTGAGATGGCGATAATTTCATTAAAATACGCCCGGCGGTTTTGGTACGACTGTCGCTATTTTTCCTTGTTAGACATAAATTTAAAAATTAATTAGGCGATGTTATACGAATAAAACTCATAATTTTCATAAATCAAATTATTAAGAAAATTATCTAATAACATATAATTTTTACATAAAATAGGAAGAAAGAAAGAAAACATTTTTATTTGTGACCCGCACATGAGACACGAGATAAGAAAAACACAAACAATAATAAAAAAATAAAAATAAATAAACCCGTGCGAGACCAAAAAGGCTCCTAAAATTGCAACAAGTCGTTTAGACGTGATTCTCATTTTAAAATCAGCTACTGAGGGGCACAGAGGAATCTTGCGTTAAGCGTTATTGTTTTACCTAATAAACATAAATAACAAACTATAATACTTTTGTTCACGATTATTATACATACCCCAAGTGAAGGACTCCGCCCAGCCCACAAACAGTGTTAACAACCCCAACAAATGAGTTTTATTCATCTTGCAGGCACGTGTGTTTGTTGTCTTAGAAGATTTATATGAGGCGTTCGCTTCTCGTGAATATTTAATTAAAACATCTCTATTTTTGTAGCTTATAGTTTTTAGCCAACAAATATATTGATAACCCGAGAGGTCGCTGATAAGACCCATACAGATAAATTTTACAAGTTTTAATTGCGTGTAACATACAGAAGATAAGTTTATTAGCCAAAAATAAGATATCTTGTATGTGAAAACTAGCCAAGTCAAATATTCAGCTACAATTTATCCTAAGTTATCTGCTGTAAATAGTTCGACTTTTCTAATTTAAGAAGTTATATTTTAAAATAGCAAATATTATTGTAGCAGAAAAAACAAGAAATTGTGTTTTTAAATTTATTTTAGAATGTTTTATGTTTTTGTAAATAAATTTCAGGATACAGAACTTGCCACCCATTTAGATCTCAATTCTTTTGTCGGCGTAGTCAAAAACCGCGCATATTCTTAGTATTGAACGTGGCTGCATTTTTCACATTTATGTTTTTAATAGGATATCATTACTTTTTGTACAGAAATTATTAGTAGATACTTATTCATAATAAAATTAATAAGTGATTTTTGTTAATCTAATGTATTTTCCTACGTTTACGGGGTATAATTGTCTTTTTGTGTTATTTTCTTGTACTCGTACCTTTGAAATGTTCCAGTGAATTACCCATTCAGTAACTGGATTTTTTTATTACGCGTTTTCTTTTTATTCTTAATTTGGCCAAGTCAGGGCGGTATAACGTGCGCAGGCGGTTGTACTCTACAATAGAGCTCTCTTGTGCCTTGATTTGACTTGGATCTAAATTTATAAAATGTACTTCATCTAAGGTTTTAACTCTGCAGAGTCCAACGTAAGCTTGCCCTTTACTAAATATAGAGGAGGCTATGTCGAGAAGAGCGCTGTCAAGGCTAAGGCTTGTGATTTGTGGTTAGTAATAGCATATGCTTAGCAACAAACTAATTGTGAACATAATTATACACTACTTAATATCTGAAACTTGGTCTTTACTCGTTCTAGAATTAAGGGTGGTATTACACTCGTTATATATTCACGTGAAGACCTTAAAATCCACATAAAAACAGCCTGTCATCAATTTTGATTGCTGATTCTTACATTACAGGCACTTAAGATAAGTGTTCCTAATTTATTTATTTATTTATTCGTTTATCCTCTCACTGGAACACCTTGCAGCAATAACACCAATGGAGCACTATAAGTCTAGGTTTCCTCACGATGTTTTCCTTCACCGTTGTCAACGATGTCCAAGATTAACTTAGAAAATACATATGAATTGAAAAATACACATTGGTACTTGCCCGGATTCGAACCCACGACCTCAAGCACGAGAGGCAAGGTCTTATCCACAGGGCCACCATGACAATACGAATGATCAATTACGAAATAATCAATTAATTAATAAAATTATAAAAATTTACTAGTTTCTGATTTATTCCTTTGTGCTTGCTAACCTAACCCTAAACTACCTTTCTGGATGCCAAATTTGAACTTTCTAGGTCATCTGAACTGGGTTAGAGTTTTGATCTATAGGTGACGATTTTTTGACGTTAATATCTAAATAACCGTTTGAGCTATATTTATAAAATTTTGTTTTATAGTTCATCTTAGGTATTTTAAAACACAAACCAAATTTCATGTGTTTATTTTAAATAGATTTTGAGTTATTAAGATGACAAAAGAGACTCCAAATGGTTTGTGTAATATTACATACAGCTGCAGCATCGCCAGTTCCATTTCTACTTGAACTTGGCTTGACACGCTGCCACGTTTCTAGATGTCCAGATATACCAACCCAAAATAGATCGATCTTCAACAAGTTTCAAGAAAGTTGACGGCGAAAGAACTCCACAATCAGCAGGGAAAATCAAAAGATTTATTTGAATTTCCTGTTTTTCAAGTATCAAGATGGAAGAACTATTTCACAAGCAGCAAGATGCCATCAATGGCATGCGACAACTTTGGTAAAATTTCAAGAAAGATGGTCAAGATCGCAAAACTTCAGAATATATCAAGACGAGAAATGAGACTCTGAACAGCTATTGGAACGAGTTGCAGAAAAATCATGAAAAATTGTGCATTTACGAAGATAAAACCCAAGAATATTTTATCGGAAACCACTATGAGGAAACTAAGGCGTTCTACATAGAAGTTAGAGATTCGATTCAGAGAGCAGGTAACTGCCCTGTTTGGACGTCAGCAGCCAGGTGCCTCGACCGCAGAGGGCAGAAATATTCCAGTGAGTCCAATGCCAGCTCCTATACTACTCGAGGAACTGATAGCAATTTAGATGAAAGGTTGCGTAAACAAGCTAGCAACTTCAAAGCCTAATTTTCTCGCTTCGTGACTAACATAAATCTGTCAACCATAGAAGAAAAATGGGCGTTTGAAGACATTTTGAAAAATCTAGAAACCCGTTGCAATGCGGTTGATGGTTTCCACTGGAAAACAGACAACGAATTTGATGAGGTAGACGAAAATTACGAGAGTTCATTCACGCAGCATGAGCAGAATGTACTTCAATATTAAGAAAGAAATAAATCGTAGATTATTCTCTGCATCCCATTGAGAAAAGTCTACGCCGCAGCTGGATATTCCTTCAAGGACTTGTCCACGGAAGCAATTTACGGTAACCCATATTTATCTGCTGCACAGAAAATGCAAATCCTGAAGAGCAAGATTAAGGGTGCTATTCCACCAGAGATATGTTATGCTATGTTGCTATGGATGCGTTTGATATCCACAAATCATATTCATTGGTCCATATAGCATAGCACTGGTGGAAACGGGTTCTGCTAAGCTATGTTTTATATATGGATGGATGTGCATCCCTGGTGGAAAGGCACCCAAAAGGTGAACCAGAACGCCTAATACGAAATCTTCCGATCAGCGCGGACAATTACATCGCTAGCTGGGATATATTAAACCACCGTTACAACAACAAGAAACTTATCTTTACTACTCATATTAACACCTTGATGTTTATTCCAGTTACGCAACAAACGACATCGAATCACATCAAACGTATTCATGACGTAACAACCGAGTGCTTTAATGATATCAAGAATTTGGGTGTCAACATTGACACCTGGGATCCAATGGTAGTACACCCGCTCACTCAAAAAATTACTAACTCATCCGACAACACGTGCGAAAGAGATAGATGCTGTGATGAGCAGTAAGAAGCTAGTTCGCGTACGAATTAGCACTTTTGCGAGTTTGTAGCAATTTAGAACGAAAACGAGCGCGTGAAATTTTATAAACAGTCCTTTGGGAATCTAGATATCATGAAAAAACTACTAAATGTAATAACTTTTGGTATAAATGCAGATAGATAGGAAACGAATAACTGAAATTTTAATTATAAAGGAAAATATTAAGCGCTATTCCTCTCTCCTAGACACTTAACTGTATCTAGAATGTTGCTGTGCCCGACAGGGTCCATAATTGTTTCTGTAACTAATATTTTACCACCTGTATGTACATTATGGATGCAATAAATTTAATTTGAATTTGAATTTTGAACTCCAGCCGGGTGCTAAATCTTTATATTCACCTCTGGTCGCTCGGCGAGCATCGCGGTAAGAGTGAGAGTGTAAAATTTTCGCCCACCCTTTTTACCCGACTGCCGAAGGAGGGTAATGTGTTTATCAGTCTATGTATGTATGTATGTATGTATGTTTGTTCCTATGTGGCGTTCTAGAGACCAAACGCGTTGGATATTGATGATTCTTACGTCAATCGATTCGTCTTAATCCTGCGAGTGTCACTGGCTACATTAAAATTGAAAAATACATTTTGAGGGGTAAAACATTTTTTTTTTTCTTCCAAACCCATCGTTTGGGGTATCAAAATAAAGGATTTTAAAAGGCGATTTCAAAAATATATGACACTTATATGTTTAAATGTACCTAAATCAAAAAAAAAAAAACTAAAAAGTTGTTAATAAAAAAAGTTAATTAAAAATATCAAAAAACCCGACTGCTTAAAAAGCAAACTAAAAAGATGTAAACAAGAAGAAAATCATGCTGTGCAGCTGGTTTTTTGATATTTTTAATAAACTTTTTTTATTTTTACTCTTTTCGGACAGCCTCTAACGTGCTTAGTAAGACTGTGTCACTGACGATCTTATATTACACCATCGGGAACTAAAACTGTATCGAAAACGTAAAATATAAAAAAAATCGTGGGCAAGCACAGGCACATGCGGACAGACTGGGGGGCGCTGAAAGTTAGCTTAAGGCGGTCAGTATCTATCTAAATCAGGCCCGACATATCCCATATCCGAGGTCAGGTGCTAACCATTTCTGAATCTTACATCCGTGGTTCCCTCTTTTATGCGTCGTCTCGGCTTTAGAGAATTCGGCCCTAGAGAATAACCCTATATAAGCCAATGGCTTTGCTTTTATAACAGCTAGTTATGGAAAAGATAACCGCTCACTTCGGGGCCCAGCGCTAATAATTATCAGATTGGAAGCGTACACAAATAGAGGGCAACAATAGTAAGATTTATGACGTTATGGTCTGCTATGGCATCGTATCATCCGTCATTGTCCGGGCTCGGTAACTGTGCAAACATTTGCCTAATACATTACAGGAAGGTAGGCTACAGCGAAAATATTTACAAAGTGCTTTAGTGAACACTTTAATCATTTTTCGGTAACTGGATCGGCTTTCTTTGGCTACTATACATATTGTTTCTTCCTTGTTCACTTGGGTGGCGTATTTGATAACTGAGAAAATATTTGTATACTGTTGATAAAAATAATTGCGTGCGGTAGAAAGTCCTCCATAAATAAGTACTTCTTAGATTTTAGGATATTGCTTCCATAGCAGTTTATTGTATTTTTACAGGTTGAGCTGTATTCAATCCCTCTTATTTTAATGCATAATGGGTCGAGGCAAGGAACCAGAGCTACCTATCACAAACCCTGTGGAGGCCAAGAAACATCGTGATGAGGCAACCGGCCATATCAAGAACGGGAACTATGATCGAGGACTCAATTCGTTAGCCAAGGTACAACAATGCTTATTTAGAAGATATATTATTAATGAATAGATTTTTTAGTGTTAGAAACACGTAACTATGTAAATTTACAAATTTAGCGAAGTCACAATTTCCCGATCCGGTTCCTACGCGGTTACGCTACGCTAACAGCTACGGCGTAGCGGATATGCTGCAACCGCTACGCCAAATGCTGTAGCACAACTTATAGTCAAATACCACGTTCTTGTTGTAGCTTTTTTCCTGCAACTACATAAATATAAAACGCAAAGTACGTGAAACGCAAAGACTACTATTTCGCGATTTTCTAATCTGTTCCTAAGCGGTTACGCTACGCTACGCTATGGGCTACAGCGTAGCAGATGTGGTGCAACTGCTACGCCAGATACTTAGCAGTGTAGCACGTAGCCTTGCAACATGTATCGTAGCATTTGCTCTTGCTCAATGGATGATTTCTGTGTAAAAAAATAATAATTCTTTTTAGTTTATTAGTTAGATTACCAAAAAATATTGGAAAACTATTTTTGCTTTATCAAATCAATAAATATTGATGAAGGTAAAACGCATCAAAGTTCAGGAATCGGGGCTCATAACGTCACTGTTGAGTCAAAAGTGTACTAAAACGTGACGTTTCGCGGGCTTTCAACGCACTGCATCGTCGTCATTTTTTTGTTCACGTGACATAAGAAAAAATATTTTTTTGATAAACCACCCTGACGAACTACAAAAAGATTGTTTGTACTTTAAAACAATGTTTTCCAGTGCTCTCATTAAATAATTGCCTTGGATAAACTTGCATTTGAGATCATGTTGTTAGGAATAGCTCTATAGAGCTTGGTCGCTGAGCTAGCTCGGTAATAGGCTTATCTATAATTAGTATTAAAGTTAGTTAAGGCATTTATATTTATTATGATAAGTGTTGAATAAAAATGGGCGGGCTCTAAATTAGCGTTGACCTATGTTTCTTACTGCCCAAAATTTGCTGAGCCCGCTCCTTCTGCCACACTGAAATCTGGTATACGTCATAATCATAGTATAAGTATAATCTTTGTTAAATATTAATAATATTGCCAACACTGTTCATGTACAACCTCAATATTATTGAAGGCATCAATGTTGGATCATTATTAAGGTTTTAAATCAAGTTTGTTAACGTCTTCAATATTTTTGAGGTTGAATTAAAATTGCTATATTATATATTGCTCAATTTAGTTTGTCACGGGCGGAAGTATAAATTTATTTTTATGCAAATTAAATTCCCTTTAAGGGTCTTAAGTTGATTGTATTCGTTGATTGTTGAGTTTTTAATTGAAATAAAAAGCTTTTATTAATTCCTTACTACAAAGGTTTGCTATTTTTATATTTAGAAATGATTTCATTTATCTTTGATTTGCTAGTAGATGTTATACTGCTGAAATCGCTCCCAATCCTAAGTTCCGATAAGACGTACCTAGATCTATTGTATTTAAAGCTAATACAAAGCTTATGCTTTAAGTGTAGTGTAGGACATTTTAACCATCGACTTTCCTATAGACTTGAATAAGAAAATACGATGCAAAATTTGTACAAAAATTACTTCACTAAATATAATAACGAAAACCCATGCCACAGCTCTGCGACACAGCCGCCCCTTGGGCCGACCCATACACCACTAGTGTGTTGGAAGTGGGTGCGAAAACACATTCAATCACCATGACAACGACAGCCGAGGCGTCGATACTGACGCCTGTCCCCACACCTACACATTACGTAACCACTGGAAGACTTACATATCCGATACGATGGACTGTGACCACGCAAAAGCCCAAGCCCGCTCCATCCTCGGACCTACAAAGGACGCAGAGTTCCTACAAAGCTTCGTCCGAGTAGGCATTGGCGATGAGGAAGAAGAAGTCCCAGTTCAAAAGGCTTCAATCAGCAAACGAGCCCCGCAATCCGCCGACAAAGGACGCGAGCATGAGATTGAAGAAGAGAAGCTTACTGTTAAGGAGAGAAAGGAGTCGGTTAAGCCGAGGCGAAAATGGAAGAGAAAGCCGAAACGGGAGCGAAGGAGACGGGAGGAGGAACTTTACACTGATAAAGATCGAGCAGCTGCAGTGGTGATGGGTTCCAAGGACATCAAGCAGTCACTCAATCTTAAGGATAAGGCGGAAAGAAGCAATGCCCTCCAGCTACCTGTTGAAGCGGATGCCGGAACTTTGATAGCATTGGCTCGAGCTGAGATGATGAGGGAGCGATATCGCACTGCTGTCTTGTTCGTCAGTAAGGTACATCGAGTTTTTGGTTTGCGGGTTACCGTTTTGTTGTTTAAAATGAGGTGTTCGTATATCGATGGCGTTGTGCTGGTACACAGGCTGATTTATTAAGATTGGTCGGTGTGGAGAAGTCTGTATCTATTAGAAGTAGAGAAATCAATTCTTAGAACGTCGTCGACTATTCCTCTAGATATTCATTCCAGCTAAAAGGCACAGTTATTGAGAGATAAACCGGGATACCGTGGGTAAAAACTTGATCATAAACCAGGTACAGATTACCAGGTTAGGTATCATAACATGCTAAGGCCTCTCTTTCTTTCCAGGCCATCGAACTAGCACCTGACGAAAAAGCAGCATATGTGGCACGCAGTAAATGCTACCTCCTGCTAGGAGAGCCTCGCTCAGCGCTGGTAGACGCCGAGGCAGCCCTGAGACTCGACCCTAAGAACGCGAAGGCTCTGCTTCGGAAGGCCGAAGCCCTGTATTACTGCGGAGAGTTCGAGATGAGTCTCGTGCACTACCATCGAGGACTAAGAGCCAGACCTGACCTGAATGATTTCAGACTTGGAGTTCAGAAAGCGCAGGTGAGTAAACATGCTATTTATTCTACAGTCGGTGACCAGAGATGAGTGAGGTGATAAAATGTTAGGAGGAGGGACAGATGGTGTATCTTTGGTAACCGATCGTACACAATGCAATGAACCGAAATTTTCAAAGACAAGGTTGAAACTGCTGCGAACGTTATCTTATTAGTTTACTCTTAAAACAACATACGCCTGGGCAATACAAGTCAAGGAAAACGATGAGCCATAGCGATAGATATTGAATTTGACCACTAGTAGAGCCTGCAACAGCCTGAGAGAGCAGTGATGGCCCAATGGTATCGGCCGCAACTTCTAAGTTGTGGGTCACGGGTTCGAGCCCAGGCAGGCGCTTTACTTTGTTTAAATTATTTCATCACCACTGTTCTCAAATCGGTGAAGAAAAAAACATCGTGAGGAAACCGGCATGTCCTAGAATCATAAATTCGAAGACCTGTGACTTCCACCAACTCGCACTGGACCCGCGTGGTGGATTACGGCCCATTCCCTCTCTCACAGAGAGGAGGCCTGTGTCCCAGCAGTGGGAACATTAATAGGCTGATGATGATGAGAGCTTGCAACAAGTGAGTGATTGATATTTATTATTATCTACCTACTAACTTTATGGTTTAATTTTCAGGAGGCCATAGAAAACACGATCGGCTCCGTCAAAGTGCCGAAGAAAACATCAAAGAATAAGAGGTCAAAATCCGCAAGGCCAGTTCTAGGACAGTTGAATTCCGACAAAATTTACCTTGAGAATCTGCTAAAGAATCCAGACTTGGCCATAGCAGACAAAAAGAACGATGTTGTAATGAGACAAGCAGAAGAGGCTATACGGTTCTTGGAAAACCGTGAAGAGTTTTGGAGACAGCAACAAACGACATCGTAACCGCTTAGTAATGGAGTTGCTTATCATTTGTTTAATCAATTAGATACATTTTTATATAGGAAAAGCAAATCATAAATTAATCAATCTTCACTTAATTGTAGTTTTAAAACCTACTTAGTTGATAACACTGAAATAAAACAATAAGGATAATAATAACGTTTACCTCATTTCATTACAAACATTAACTTACTTATTGCCATGGTGTAGATCAGTGGTGGGCAAACTTTCTTAATGGGGGGCCAGGAAGTTTAAGAAATTTCAGAAGAGGCCCAGAATTTTTTAACATATTTCTTTGCCCAGATATTGTTTTTTTTTTTGGTTTGCCGCATTCACCTTTTTTTCTGCGTCATTAATCAAAGCTTATTTGGTTTTAGCATGCTTGGTGTTAAAATGGCGAGCGAGGATAAAACTTTTAATACCGCCACTGCTTCTTCATTACATATAAGACATGCTGGCTTACCGTTGTATTCTGCTATTACCTATGCGTCTATTATTCTACTAAGTAGAATCTACTATATACGTCTGGACCGTCAAAATAAAATTATCGCGGGCCATATACTATTCATGTCGAAGGACCTTCGGCGGGCCGGATTAAATGCTTTCACCGTTCTGTCTATCACTGGTGTAGATAGACAGAAACTACAGTTCACCTGCTAAGGTCCTTAGATACTCCTTTTGTCATTAAACTAACATTATTTCAACATTAGCCCAGCAGAAATCAACACTGACAAAGCCGCGATTAACGTGTCGTAGGTCATGGGTTCGAACCCAGGCAGGCGCTTTACTTTGTGTTCATTATTTCATCATAGTGATGTTGAACGCCCATGTCGCACCCACTCCTATCAAGGTCGGTGACTCCACAGCCGAAGCCGTGTACAACCATGTCTACCTGGAACAAACGGTCCAGCTAGGCAGGTCCAACCTCGAGAAAGAGATCAACCGTCGAACCCTACTCGGCCGGGCAGCATTCGGGAAGCTTCGCGGTATCTTCTCGTCCAACTTACCACAGTGTCTTAAGACAAAAGTCTATGACCAGTGTGTGTTACCAGTTATGACCTATGGCTCTGAGACGTGGTCGCTCACAATGGGCCTCATCAGAAAGCTTACAGTCAACCAAAGGGCAATGGAGAGGTCCAGGCTCGGAGTGTCCTTCTTCTTCTTTCTCTCCGCAAGAGAACCAGGGTTACCGACATAGCCCGAAGAATTTTCAAACTTAAGTGGCAGTGGGCAGGGCACATTGCTCGCAACAACACAGACCAACAGATTAACAGATGACCGATGGGGCAGAAAAGTTTTGGAGTTGCGTCCGCGGACCGGAAGACGTTGCGTTGGAAGGCCTCCCACCAAGTGGACCAATGACCTGGTGAAGGTTGCGGGGATCGGCTGGACGCACGGGACCGATCAATGTGGAGACTCTTGGGGGAGGCCTATGTCCATCAGTGGACGCCTTTTGGCTGATATGATGATGATGATGATGAATAGAAAGCACTTCATATACCTTCCTATACATACTTGAACTTGTAGAAATAAACATGAATAATGAAAAAAAATAAAGTTGTTGTTTTTTTTTGCACGTCCGCCTATTGTGCCCCTCCCAGAAAAAAAATCTGGATTCACCCTTGGTGACATCCACCAACCCCCACTGGGCCCGCGAGGTGGATTACGGCCCATTTCCTCTCACAGAGAGGAGGCCTGTGTCCTAGCAGTGGGCACATTAAAAGGCTGATATACCAGTTAGGCCGCGGACACATCACCACGGCGCGATGGGATCCGCGCCACGGCACGGTGGCGTGTACGCTGTGGCAGCGACGATCACGGCAGCAATCATCGGTTTAAACGTGGCAAACTTGCAGTTTTTGTATAGATGTGGAACGCGACAGACGTATTATTCTCCTGTTATTGCTAAGACGACGATTGATAAAAAAACAGAACCAAAGAAACCATAATGGAGGTCATTTTAAGAGGATATATGAGGCGCTGAAAATATCGAAACATCAACTGCCAAGCGGAGGCGCCGCCGTGAGCCGGCGCAGCGCACCGTACACGGCACCGTGCCGCGGCACGACCCCAGACGCCGCGCCGTTGTTATGTTTCCACGCCGTTAAACACCCGGTAGTGTAAACCCAAATTTAGCCGCTGCGTATCACGGGAAAAACTGAGAAATTGTGGTACTTTTTTTACTTCTTGCTCTAAAAATCATAAACTTTACGTTTTACGACAAAAAATCTCCGTACTTTTTTACAGTTCATCATCATCATCATTTCAGCCGAAAGACGTCCACTGCTGGACATAGGCCTCCCCCAGGCGTCGCCACATTGACCGATCCCGTGCGTCTCGCATCCAGCGCCTTCCCGCAACCTTAACCAGGTCATCGGTCCAACTAGTGGGAGGCCTTCCAACATATCGTCTTCCGGTTCGCGGTCGCCTTTCCAGAACTTTTCGGCCCCAACGGCCATCCGTTCTGCAAACAATGTGCCCTGCCCACTGCCACTTAAGTTTGGCAATTCTTCGAGCTATGTCGGTAACTTTGGTTCTCCTGCGGATATCATCATTTCTGACGTGATCACGCAAGGAAATGCCGAGCATAGCCCTCTCCATTTTACAGTTCATTGTGACAATTTAAGCCTAACTGCCGCTCTATAAATCCTATAAGGACCAAGCTATGACCTTCTCAAAATCATAACCTGCAAATGTATGAAGGGATGCAGGAGGGTGTATACTTACGAGTACATGAGAGTTGGACTGAAATGCCTTTCTTACACGATTTTATGCAGAGGGCTTTGTCAAAATTCTTCAAAAATCCATTTTATCTTCTTTTTATCTGATAACGGCGTAGCCAAAAGAAAGGGCTATTTATGTATGTTTGTTTGTATTTACATATGTTCCTCCGTAGCGCCTAAACTATTCATCCTATTTTGATGACTAAGGTGACAATCGATTCATAATTATGGCCCGGGTAACTTAAGCTAAAAAAAAAAACCCTGAGTCGGGTTACAGTTTTTATGAACATTTTTGTTGTTTTTCGAGATTGCGAGTGAAGTATTAGTTTCACAGATTTCGTTCTATGATTATAGAACAAACGAAATTAAATTTTCAACAACTTTATGTCTAATGAATTTTCTCATAGGACACGCGATTTTACCAATATCTTGATCAGAATGGGAGCAAAAAAGGAATTGGCAGTTTTTGGGTAAAATGGACCATCTTCGAAGGGCTAACAAGAGAACTGACACCATTCCTCAGTATCAGTTTGGGGCTGTATTGGGATGATGCCGCAGGAGCTCATTTCCCAACCCCAATCAGTGGAGTCCTTCTCTACTCCCAGCCACTTTTGCACTTGGTGGTAAGTGTGAGAGGAGCTCGTGGTTAAATAATATCAGCCACACGGGTCGATCATCAAGGTTAAGCAACGCTTGACGAGGTCGGTCCGTGGATGTATGACCATTTCAATATACCGAGTTTCCTCCGTGCCTCGGAAAGCACGTTAAGCCGTTGGTCCCGGCTGTCATTTAAAGATCTTCATTTTAAGACAGTCGTTACGGGTAATCAGAAGCTTGAGAACTGACACCAGTCTTGCCAAGGGGTACCGTGTTACCCAGTTACTGGGTTGTGTAGATAAGGAACACTGGTACTCAGCTGAATTCGGTAAGACTAGAAGCCGACCCCAATATAGTTGGGAAAAGGCTAGGCAGATGATGATGGTAAGTGTGGAACGCATGGAAATCTCCCGTCTTAACCTTCAAATTTTGGCGCCATATTGTGGGGCCTAATATTTTTTTTCCAAACCCATAGTGTGCGGTATCAAAATAAAGGGTTTTCAACAAATTTCAACTCTCTAGCTATCACGGTTCATGAGATACAGCCTAGTGACAGACAGACAGACGGATCGTAGTATCTTAGTAAGAGGATCCCGTTTTTAACCTTTGGGTACGGAACCCTAAAAAGATGATGAAGAAGATGGACTATGTGAACGACGATATTATGTCTAGAAAGGGGTGACTATAGTATTGATAATAGAGAAGTACCTATGAAATAAGATAGGAAACGTCGAACCCAAATAAATAGTATCCCAATACGAGTAAGATAATGATTTTTGAGGAATAGTCGAATAAATTGATCTATCTTATTAATCGATTAAGTATTGGGATTATTCATGTCTAGATTTATATAAAACCAAACCATCTCAAGCCGTCTTCAGTCCAGACGTAAGTAAAAAGAAAACGTTCTTTTAATTTAAATAAATACTCCATACATTTAGTTACTTCCAGGGGCAGTTTTATAAAAGCTAGGTACACGATAGGCTGAATGGCTAGTACTGGTACCGCTAATAGATGGAGTGGTCTAAGCAGTATAACGTTAACAGAATTACATCAGTTTCAGTCAGGCCAAACAAACACACATTCGTACCTATGGACTTTAAGGTTCCTTGTATAGTACCAGGATAGGAAGTCTGCGCAAGCACTGCTTTTTAACTCGAACTACCTGCTCCACATAATACAGGGTCGAATGAAATGAGCTAGCAAAACTCAGCAGAAAAAAAAACATTCAGCAGACTACGGGGTCAACGGCCGCTCATCGTGTAGTTTGTTTTATCGTCATAAAATACCAAAACCCATCACGTCAGCGAAGTTTCACCAGCCTATTAAATTTCACCCAGTGTATATTTTCTTACGTTTGTTTCCAGTGCCCCAGTCTCATTATGCGTCACCTCAGTATACGCTAAATGTAGAAGCTAAATGTAGAGTTCTTCTCAAACAACTGACCAAAGAGAATCCAGCCGCGAAGCCGCTAGGCGGCGGCTGAATTAGCGACACGCGGGGTTGCGACAATCGTTGAGAGGATCCGGCAATTGGGACTCGAGGTGGCCCTGCACAAGTCCGAGGCCATGTGTTTTCATGGTCCTCGGAACGCGCCACCGCCGGGTTCCCAAGTAACGGTAGGAGGGGTTCACATCGGCGTCGGGTCGACGATGAAGTATCTGGGACTCGTCCTCGACAGCCGGTGGAATTTCGTGGAGCATTTCCGACGTTTGGCTCCTAGACTGGAGCGGGCCGGGGCTGCCCTCAAGCGGCTCCTGCCTAATCTAGGGGGTCCAAACGCCTCCTGCCGGAGGCTCTACGCGGGGGTCGTGCGGTCCATGGCCCTGTATGGGGCACCGGTGTGGGCGCGTTCCCTGAGGCGACGACCAGTCCGCCGGTTGAACGCGTCCCAAAAGGTCATGGCCATCCGGCTGGTGCGGGGATACCGCACGGTCTCTGCTGAGGCGGCGAGCCTCCTTGCCGGATTACCGCCATGGGATCTGGAGGCAAAAGTCCTCGCGCACATTTGGGAATGGCGCGAGGAGGCGAAACGCTGGGGCGAAACTCCGTGGCCGCGACACATCGCGGCTCTGCGGACAGAGCTCCGGCAAGATCTCATGGCGGAATGGAGAGAGCGACTGTCGCAACCCAGCGCTGGGCACGCCACAATTGCGGCGATAAGGCCCCTCTTTGAGGAGTGGCTTGAGAGGTGCCATGGCGCCCTCACCTTCCGCCTGACGCAGGTCCTCACCGGACACGGCTGTTTCGGGAGGTTCCTGTTCAGGATTGGGCGGGAGGAAACGCCCGGGTGTCACCACTGTGTGGATCGCCCGGAGGACACGGTGGAGCATACGGTGGAGATCTGCCCCGCTTGGGATGGGCACCGCCGTGTCCTCGTGGAGGCGATCGGCGGTGGCAACCTCTCGCGTCCGGCCCTGGTTCAGGCCATGTTACGGAGCGAGAGGGCATGGGAAGCTGTCTCCTCCTTCTGCGAAGCAGTAATGCTCGCAAAGGAGGAGGCGGAACGCGTGAGGGAGATGCAACGGAGACGCCCTCACGCCCCTAGCCACTGCAGGAGACGCCCTGGGCGTCGGGAGTCGCAAGCCGATTCCCGGCCACCGTAGGCGCGGGCCTGCGGACGGCGAGTAATGGGTAGCTCGCCGTCCGATAAGGACCAGGCCCGAGTCGACGGCGCGTTGTGTTCCACGCGCGCCTCAAAGAGATGTCAGCAGAACTGACGGGGTCCGCGAGGGCCGATGCCTGTCTGGGTCGCGGATAAATTTGAAAAAGAGTTACCGCGGCCCTGGCTCAAGCAACTGAAGGAACACGGGTGGGTTTTAGTCAGTAAAAGTCTGACACGCCCTCCCGCCTCACCCAGAGCGGGAGAAGTCATTGGATGATTTCCCACCCAAAAAAAAAAAAAAAAAAAAAACCCGCGAAGCCGCTGAACGACGAGATTGAGATGAATTGTCTTAACGGACAGTACAAAGAGTGCGCCACCACCAGCAACTCCAAGTGTGACACTATGAAGTACTTACCAAGTTTGCACTTATGTTAACTATTTGCTTACCAGCAATTTGATATTTAGAATATTATGATCTTCTTTTGTGTCAGCGTGTGGTGTCGGCATAGTTCTTCCCTCGCAGCAGTATCAGCAGACTACATATTAATTGGAGTGCACTAGACAATTAGTCCTATTTTTTGCGTTCCAGCAACTGAGGGTTATCTTGGCCACAGATAATATAATACTAGCATATCTTGGCTAATCTTTTCACCACATCTTTTAGTATCTTCACTAGCATATAGATAGAAGTAAAAGTTCACTCAGATATCAGAAATATTGCTAGCTGCATAGCTACTAATTACTCCATTTAGCAGTGTTTACGACCGACAGCTAATGTCATAAATGTTTTTACAATTTTCAACAGGGTTTCCAAAAGTTCGACACTTCGCCGAGAAGCTGTAAGACGCCATCTCAAAACGTGGCCAAATGCAAGCCTATCCTCCCGGAATACTTGAAACATATCAATTCAAAAGTGTGGCAATTAATGTGGAAGTGTATGTACAAAGATTTTAATTGTGAGGATCAGAATAACTCTGTATCCATAATTTGTATTTTTTTACTGCTTCAAAATCAGAAACAGAAAAATAAAGGTTTAATATATATTCAGGAATTCCTAATGAAAGAATTTTAATATGATTTCCTGAGTACGATGGATATTGAAGGCTGTATGTATCAGAAGATAAATAAAACAAGATCATATTAAAAGAAATAACATTTTATTTGTTCCGACGGCTTCGATCTGATCGCCAAACTAAAGTATGAAATCGTTCGTCAGCGATTTGCGACCTCCGCGCGACACACGTCTACCACATAAAAATAAAATCGTTCACTCTATAACCCGAACAGACAATAGTTCTATGTCACTCGTATTTACAACTATTTACACACAACATAGATCACATAAACTATCTCAATATCGGAGATTTTTACACTTCAAACATAATTTCATATCAGTTTACTAATATAATTTCACGACAAACTCATGTTTGGTTTTGTTCCGCAACTGCGGTTGCGAGCAACTATCACTAACGTACTTACATCATCTAATAGTCAGTATTCTTGAAAATATAATTCTGCACTGCGAAAGCACTTACAGCAAGCCAAAGCTTGCTAGGAACAGCAAAAGTGTCAAATAGTAGGAAAATCTCATCGTATTCGAACAGTGATTTCTCTAAAATACGTGGTACTGTCATTGCATAGTTAATCAACATTTTTGTGTGAGAACAAGTACTGTATGTAATCAAGGTACAGTTTTCGCCAAACTTCTTGGCTGCCCTGAAGTTGGCTACAATGGCTGCGCAGTAGTAAATCTCATACAAAAACAGCACCGATCCGTGCCTTGCGCATCGGAAAGCCAACTTCAGGGCGGCCCAGAAGTTTGGCGAGAACTATAAATATCTAAAAACTGAGGCTCTACTAACATGGGCGTACGCAATAGTTGCTTTGCGGTGGGGCAATAGCAAAGAAACTCGATTATTTACATATTGTTATCTTTAACATTTGATAAACGTAATTAACAATACGTAATAATGGATTGCGTATTTATTTTTTTTGCTTCAGTGTAATGGTTGGGGGCAGGTGCCCCATTCTGCATTATCGTGGGTACGCCCTTGTCGGTTTATTGCAATAAATAATATTATTTTACATTCAGTTAATGCATAAATCTGAAAAGAATATTACATAATGATCAGTTACTCCAAAGGGAAATGAATTCTGAATTGATATATAATACCTATAATATTTTGTCTAGCAAACACAATTTAAATTTTCTCTAGGATTCAGTCTACTGAAACAAGCGTGTAAAAGTTGTGTATGGACCAACTTAATATACACAACAGCTACATTATTTCCTGAAACTATCAACTTTCGTCATTAGTTATATAAAATCAGGTTCATCTCAACAATCAGACACAAAACACAGTGGCATACAACTGTTCATAATAATTAATAAAAATCTATTTATAATACTGTGTACTTAAACCGTTGCAGTTCATATTCGAGTTGCGATCGTGTAGCAGCAAAACTCCCGAGATCATAGTACTATATAATCATAAATACTTTCTCTTGCATTAATCCCGTGAACATATATTAAAAATCATGTTGAAGAACATAGAATCATCTAAATTTATAATACAGTTTAATGCTAAAGAGGAGTTTCTTAAAACGTATTAATAGAACTATGGACTTATAAAGCTATATTTACAGTTTAGTTTAGTTGTTATTTTTCTATGCAGTACATCCTTTTCGAAACTCGAAATCTATTTCAACAAACAGTATCTTTTTATCCATTTTTTGTCCTGCAAAGTTATCACTCAAAATCATTGTAAAACTTGACGATTGTCATTCAATATATGAATCATTTGCAAGTGTCATTAACGAATACAAATCGTTGCTAAATGAAACAGTGGATTTAATTTAACTATTGTATCGTCAGTCAGGACGAGAATCTATATTAAAAAAAATACATTCACTGCTAATGCACAAACTATGCAATTTTAAACGCCTTGATCGATTTTAAAGCTGTTGATGGTATCACCTGGGTCCTGGTCTCATTAGCACGTAGTGTAAGTGCCTCGCGTCGTTGCTTGTTCAGTTGATGCATATGATACACATACATTAGGGAGTGCAGCAGTCCGCCCCCCACAGACGTGCCCGGCGCTAGGTATTCGGCCCACTAGCGGCCGCCCTGCGCTAGTCGACTTCTTCGGCCGGACGGTTGTAGACCGGGCCGAACTTGGCCATGTATTTCTTGACGAACATCTTCGCTTTTGAGCGCACTGAGTCGGTCACTACAAGTTCGTCGACGGAGCGACAGTGTTTCAGTTCTTTGAGCATCACGAAGTGCGTTAGCTGGGGAGAAAGAAAATAATATACGTTAGTGTATAGAATAAAAATCGTATATAAGAATATATGCCAGGAGAGTAAGAGATCTATCAGATAATTACAATGAATGGTGTAATTATGGCTGTTCTTCAGCAGTGGGTGTAAAAAAACGGAAGTAATTACGACCAAAGGTATAAGTGTAAAATGGTATCTGATTCAAATTGGTACTAGTATTGAATGCAATGAGCAAAAACTATTCATAAAAATCTTTATATGAAACAAGCTTTTTTCGTATTCTTCTCAGCAAACCCTTTCATTTGATACCAATATCATGGCAGTGCAAGGAAACCGTTTGTCCTGGTATGGTCATCTGATGAGGAGGGATGAAACGCATGTTACTAAAAGAGCTATGAATATAAATGTGGATGGATGGAGAGGGAGGGGACGGCCAAAGAAAAGATGGATGGACTGTGTGAGGAGTGATATGAAAGAAAAGGGAGTCGGTGATAGCGTGACGGGGGACAGGTTTTTTTTTATTACATGCTTTTATTTAACTTGCGATTTATATATTATACAGTAAAAAAAACATTAAATAACTCACCTTCCTAGCCAGATGTTTAAAATCAGCCGTGCACGTGATCCTCCCAGCCGGCGCATCAGGATGGCGGTAGGGGTTCAAATGCTGCACCATGACCCTCGCCATGCTACACCGGAACTGCTCCTTGATCTTCCTCGCCGTCTCCTCAGTACTCATTACATTAACACTATCCTCTATTGGTGGGGACGGTTGTATCACCAGTACTGGTGATGGTGACGCCTCCACCTCAATGGTCTTTTCAACCGGTTTTTCTACAGAAACTGGGACCGGTGCTGGTGCAGGCTCTTCGTTTGAGGAGTCGTCTGAATCGGTCCCCGAGTCGGCTAGCTCCACGATTTGCTGCAGTAAAAATTGTTTTGGTTAGAAATTGTATGAAATTTTTTATCAAGGTTGAATGATAACTATGACCACAGATAATATAATACTAGCATAAAGATGCCTCATCCCATACAAAGAAACCGTGCCGACCTAACTAGCGCTTGTCGTCTGATTAAGATGATTATTTTTATAAGTAGTTCGATCGCGTTCGGTTCCATCCCACGGCTGTAGATGGTGTTAGCAGCGACTTGCAAGTAAGAGGGTGTTCTTTGTTCGTGACTATTTTATTCTTTAAATACAGTGACGATTTATTTTAAAGTATTTTTTGCACCTTTTTACAGTTTCATTGTACCAAAATATGTTATAATACAAATTAAAAAAATCGAGTGCCTCAGAAATTTAAAACCGCGCCATCTATTGGAATCAATTTTAAATGATCCGTTCAAATAATCTTTGAAATGTGAATTAAGATCTCAATATGCCTTAATTTTGTGCTAAGGAAAGTTGATTAAAAATAACATAAAATTTTTATGATCAATTCTAGAAAATATTACTTTTACACACAATTCAATAACAAATCGATGCATATCGCGCCATCTAGTGACATTTATTTGAAGCAAATTTTCTTTGTTAGCGCTGAGACCCCATGCTATGACAATAAAGCAGTAATGGGTAGAAGTTTTGAGAGATATTCTAAACTAGTCTACATACTAAGTGTTTAATGAATTTGCATTTCTACTTTTTAATCTTAATATGTTACAATGGAGACATATAAATAGATATGAGAGTTGATGAATATCGGCAGCAGATTAAATAACACATTTTTAAAAACAATATACTTTTGTTGGATCTGTCAAAGGCGTTTATAATTATTGTAAACGCTATTTGCTCTTTCATTATTGTAAACGCCTGCAACAGATATACCTTTTTCCTTTCAGTTTCTTGTTTCTTCTCTAATTCTTTTTTCTTCTCCATCAGTATTATCTTTTCCATCTCTAACTTTTTCTCTAATAGTTTTTGCTTCTCCAAGTCTTTCTCCTTCTCAAACTCTATCTTTCTCTTTAACTCTTTCTCCTTTACTAACTCTCTCTCCTTCTCTAGCTCTTTTTCTTTCTCCTTTATTTTTTCTGTGTCCTTTTGAGTTAGCATTAACAATAAAATACGACGGAAGGTAAAACAAGAGCGTCAAATAGCATTAAAGAAATTTAACATACAATTGAGCATACCTATAACGACATTAATCGTCGAACTATAATATGTACTACTAACAGTGCCAAAATAAACCCATTTCATCAAATTGGGCCAAAAGTTTTGTTATTATTCCACCCACACATCTTTAGAATTTGTCATAGTGTTCAGTAAGATACAAAGGCCTTTCAATACCGTTACTGCCACAAAAAAAGATTAAAGCTGCATTAAAAACTTGAAGTCGTACAAAATAGTACATTTCTATCGAGCATAAAAAGTCGAGATTTTAACACGAGCGATGTAGGAAAGCTACATGCGACTTTTAAAATAAAGCCTTTTTATGCGAGACACGAACGATGCTTTTTCCACTACCTGATGAGCTTACTTAATTAAATGCAAATAAGTTCCAACAACAATTGATTAGAAACGTTCAGACTAAAAACCACAAGACTATATACACACAATCAACGCGCGCTTTTTCGAGATGTAACAGGTCTGTATCATTCTGCCAGTTACATAATGATCCATACAAAAGTCATTTCGTAACTGTCATTTCGTAATTTTTTTTTTTTTTTTTTTATTCTTGTGTCTAAATGTTCATATTTCGAAACGAATTTCTTAGGCAATGTGTTACATAAAAGATTAAGGAGTGGAAAAAAAAATTGGCCGAAAATTTTAGAGCCCAAAAGACTCACATACTGTTTAAGAATCTACCAACCCTTCAAAGAATTGGTTAGCACAGATAAAACAACACATGAAAACCATAGTCAATACTGAAATATGTGACAACTAACCTTCAAATCCAGCAAGTTGCCTTTGAGTCGTCGATGCGACTTGTTGGCCGTGAGCAGGCGCACCTTCTGCATGAACTTCTCGCGGCGCCGGCGCAGCTTCTCCTTCGTCTGCTTGTAGCGCTTCACTTCCAGCCGCCCGGCTAGCTTGTCTTCTTCTGTGCGAGGCTGAAGTGTGGAACACATTCTTGTTAATGAGAGGATAAATGTATCACGTCAGTCTCCCCAGGGACTTGCCCTAACAGGTGTTGCACAGAGGGGGTTCTGTGGCGGTCTTTTAAGAGGTTCCTTGTGCTGATGGTAATGGGGGTGGATTTAGTGAGGTAAAATCCCACACTCTTCTTCCCAAAAAGTCCAGGCTTTTGCCAACGCGCGATGGCAAAAAGTGGTTGAGATATTGTCTGATGAAATTATGCTTTCCACAGATTAATCACTATTTCACTTGAAACTAAGATATAGCTATATATTGTAAACAACTACATCAGACCTTGAACTTTTATTTAATCCAGATGCAAGGTATAAGCCTGACTTATCCTACCTGACTGTATCTATAATTTTTCTTCATATTTCAATGAAAGGACTACTGCCCCCGTATCCTGACGTGTCAATACTATCATAGTTCGACTGTAAAAAAAGGACAGATGTATACAAGTCATATACATCTGTCTCTTACGCACACTCAAAATAACCTTGCTCTAAGAGCTTATGGTCACCCTCTGATATAGATTGAATCCAATAAGTAGTTATTTTATTGCACTTACAATTTCATAAATCTCGTAGTTATCATAATTTTAAGTATCTGACAGTACAAAAATATTTAATGCTTCTGTGAGTACAAAAATATTTAATGCTAGTGCAAAACTTACGCTAATAGGTCTTTCAGAGACGAGTCCAGGTCTTCGCTTCCGAGGCTTTACGCTGACCAGCGCGTGATCAGGAATCAGCCCATTGTGACTATCATCCTTTATCACTGTAACCATACAAATACAAACATGAAGCAACAAATTATTTACACTGAAAACGACAGCATAATGAATGGGCAAATCTAATTAGACGAAGACTTGAATCCATATTACAGTAAGAAAGAATCAGGACACATAAATTTACACCACGCCACAAGCAGACCAATTTATTATATACGTAAGTACCAAATCTTAATTGTTGTATGACTTGTATGGCTTGTACATCAAAGCAACTTAAAAATTTTGGGGTAAAGCAAAACGCTAAGTAGGCAACAAAAAATTATAATAGAAAAACATCCACTTGCTTTTGTCGTTGTAAACATATACATAATACAACATTCTACAGATACATACAATCAGTGTCCCCACCTTCGTAAATGCCATTGACTCCCTCCACCACCTTCCCTTTAGTCTGGCGTCGGACCAGCGGACTGTCCAGACCCGACGACGGCGGCTCTTCCTCCTCCTCTGATGAACTCTCTTCTATACAATAACAGATAGTAAATTATTATAACAGAAAAACGGCCAAGTGCGAGTCGGACTCGCACACGATGGGTTCCGTACCATTATCGCAAAAAAAACGGCAAAAAAATCACGTTTGTTGTATAGGAGCTTCACTTAAATATTTATTTTATTCTGTTTTAGTATGTGTTGATAAAGCGGCAAAAGAAATACATCATCTGTGAAAATTTCAACTGTCTAGCTATCACGGTTCATGAGATACAGCCTGGTGACAGACAGACAGACGGACCGCGGAGTCTCAGTAATAGGGTCCCGTTTTTACCCTTTGGGTACGGAACCCTAAAAAATATGAATTTAGTTTTGATTGTCAGAAATACATAGTTTTCAGTCACATTCATGATTAATGCCTGAATCAGTCTAAACCTGCGCATGATCACTTGTCAGGCCTTTGACCTAAGTCATACCTGAGTAAGTAGAGGGGGAGGTTACGAACACCCAACTCTCTTATCGCTCTAGCTAGAGGATCCCTTTAGTCATATGGATTCCAAAAAACCTGACTTTTTTGCGGGACAGAGGGCATCTCTTTTTTGGTTTCACATGGTTTATTTTAATTTTTGTTTGTCAAATTTTCTTTTGTATTTTTTCTATGCCTATATCTCGTCTTCAAGTCACAGATAAAAAAAATCTTTCTTTCTTTATCCTATGGGATAACCCTACTCAAAGTAAGACTGTTACGTACCAGGTTCTGGGGGCATAGGCGGTGGTATCCACTGTGGCTGTCGCAGTTTCACGTGGTAGTAGTACGTTCGGCCTCTATCGTCCTTAGCGCTACGCCATAGAGATGGAAGCACGATTTCCTTAGGTTCCTCTGTTGATCCCTGGGAGGTGGAAAGATACATTGTGGTAAAAAAAAACTGCTAATCATAAATCCGAAGTTATTCTGGCACATGTGTGACTATGTATCATAACCACAATGCAAGTAGTGAACTTAGATTATATTTTTATTAGTATTGGGTCATATTTTATTGAGTGATAAACAAGCAGCCGGCCCTGCAAATTTAAGGTAAATATAGGAAAACTGCAAACCAGGAGAAACACAGATTCGCAATTGAGTTACCATGCCATACCTGAAGCTCAAAATGTTTATAAGCCCGACATTATAATCCCCGGCACGTAAGTTGGCAAGAGTCGTTAGATGCGCAGAAGTCTTTAGGTATCTTCGGTAGTGAAGCGGGGCGCGGGGAACGTTTAGGACCGTTCTGAGCACGCGATTGGTTGGTCAGTAGACACAAGGATCGACTGACCAATCGTGTCACATCCACGTTCCGTTCGCACTATTTGATGGTTGGTCAGTAGACACAAGGATCGACTGACCAATCGTGTCACATCCACGTTCCGTTCGCTCTATATGGTGGTTGGTCAGTAGACACAAGGATCGACTGACCAATAGTGTCACATCCACGTTCCGTTCGCACTATATGGTGGTTGGTCAGTAGACACAAGGATCGACTGATCAATCGTGTCACATCCACGTTCCGTTCGCTCTATATGGTGGTTGGTCAGTAGACACAAGGATCGACTGACCAATCGTGTCACATCCTGTTGAGTATCAAGCTCCAGGTGTGCTGCTGGTGGTCTTGACTTTATAATAAAAACGACTTCGATTGTAAGTATGACTATATATTTTCTTTAGGTACTGAGTCAAGACAACCGATATGTGCGCACGCGCAGGGTGTCGGCGAGCGAGTGGTGGTGGCGGGGGCAGCCCGCGATCGGTGTGTGGTATGAGGCCCGATGTGACGTCAGGAACACATCCACGTTCCGTTCGCTCTATATGGTGGTTGGTCAGTTCGTGGCATATGCGCGAACTTATCCCCACTACGCCAACTGACGTGCCGGGCACTATACGCCTGGTATACTCTTGCAACTCGAGCATAGCAATGCTGTGCGTCGTCAGACATTGGTAGTACCTTTACGATGAGCTCCATCCGGTACAGC
This sequence comes from Anorthoa munda, assembly GCA_945859665.1. NCBI lineage: Eukaryota > Metazoa > Arthropoda > Insecta > Lepidoptera > Noctuidae > Anorthoa > Anorthoa munda. Next base: position 39,783,649 of record OX243897.1, on the reverse strand, counting down.
TACTTACTACTAACATAATATATTGTATGCTATAAACACATTACCCTCCTTTGCGTCGCGCAGTCGGGTAAAAAGTGTAGTACTCACAGCTTGATCAGGTGTGGGTAGCTGCGGGAAGGGCGGCTGCTGCCCGAACATGAAGCCACCCATCGGGAACCCAGGCATGCCCATCATACTGTGGAAGACAATAATAGTTATTGCTTAGTTTATAAGAAAATTGTAATGATTGGTTGTAAATTATGTCTGTTTCTTGTCTTTTGGTAGTGATAATAAAAAACATAGAAGACGAGTAAATAGTGCCATAAATAATACAGGTGGCGAAACTTGAGGATGGCCTATTTTTGCCTGGTTGTAATGATAATGATTATGAATATTTTGTAGTTCATTACTCACTTGGGCTGCGGCATACAGAAGGGTGGACAGAAGGGCGCAGGCGGAAAGTCGTGCGGCAACCAGTCCGCAGGCATCTCCGGCATCAGCCCTGCCATCACCATGCCCGGCATGTTGGGCATGTTGCCTATGTTGGGCATGTTCCCCAGCATGTTGGGCCCGCCCGGGACCATGCCGCCAGGGAACATTTGCTGTGGAGAAATGGAAGCTATGGTAAAATATTGTTCGCATATTGTTGACCTGCTAGGGATGCGGAAATTCGTTGGATGCGAGACGCACGGAGCCGGTCAATGTGGCGAGTACTGGACATAGACCATGTTCAGCAATGGACGTCTTTCAGCTTAAACGATGATGATGATTGTTCGCATATAAAAACGATAAGTTGCTAGATACGAAATGTGTAGAAGCAAAGAAGGTCATTTTCAAGGTAAACACTGTGAAGGTCTGGTAACGTGGAAATCTGTTCGCTACAGGAGACGCAGGACCAGTAGTTGTGTCAGTAATGGACAAATTTCAGTTGAATGATTAAGTAGGATGTATATTCTGCGTGCCGGGTAGTCCGGATACTAATTTAAGAACTTATCATTGGCGATTTTAGCTTTCGCTTGCAATCGCTAATACACCTTCAAGCAAAACATCCGTGATACCTTATTCTATCCTTTGAAAATACTCTCACACTCACACTCAAGGCGCCGCTCCTCCTTGCTCATAGGCGGCACGGCTGCTAGCAGTAGATATAGGAACCCCTACACACCTGTGGGAAGCCATCAGGCTGCGGCCAGTAGGTGGGCCAGCTGTGCTGCATCCTGTCCCGCTGCCTGCGTGACTCGTCGGCCGCGGCCGCCGCCTCCGCGAAGGCACGGCGCCGCTCCTCCTTGCTCATAGGCGGCACGGCTGCTAGCAGTAGATATAGGAACCCCTACACACCTGTGGGAAGCCATCAGGCTGCGGCCAGTAGGTGGGCCAGCTGTGCTGCATCCTGTCCCGCTGCCTGCGTGACTCGTCGGCCGCGGCCGCCGCCTCCGCGAAGGCACGGCGCCGCTCCTCCTTGCTCATAGGCGGCACGGCTGCTAGGACTCGTTCGCTTAGCCTGAGGGAGTAAGAAAAGTCACTGTAGAGTTTTATAGTGCTAAAATAAGAGCAGTGGTGGCCCATTTTCATCACCATTGCTCTCAAAACGGTGAAGGAAAATATCGTGAGGAAACTGGCATGTCTTAGAAACAAAAATTTTATGATATGCGACATCCACCAACCCGAAATGGGCCCCCGTGGTGGATTACGGCCCATTCCCTGTGAGAGGGAATGGGCCTGCACACACAAGGTTACCAAATGGGAGTCTGAGCCAGTAAGTGTGTATAGGTCTCCTTTTAAAGACAAACTGGGCAGCTCGAGTATGTGTGTATTTTTGGCTTGGCATACGTCCGTCTGTGTGAGTATACGGCGCGCTAAAAATACAAGGCGATGTACTGACCCTTAGATATACCATTATCATAATAAAACTGTGTGTTCCCTTAAATTTATGATATAATAATTTTGTTTTAACTAAGAGCTGTATTCACGAGACCACTGCCGACAAACTGTCCTGCAGTTTGGCAGAAGATTTGTATAATACCCACTCATGTAAGTTTTGTTGAATTAAATAAAAATAAAAAAGCGCGGAAAAGAGGGTCTATCTATCCTTTCCTATTCCTAAAGGTAGAATAGCAGCCAAAATGGATACATATTCCCCACTACCTTGTCTATTATGTAACACATATGCCTAAGAAATTCGTTTCAAAATATGTACATTTAGACACAAGATTATAAAATTAAAATTAAAAAAAATCTAAATTATATAATAACAGTTACGAAATGACTTTTGTATGGAGTTTTGATATGATTATGTAACTACATCGTAATATTTTTTCATTTTGGCGGCCAAGTACGAGTGAAACAATTTGCAATTAAAAGAAAAAAAAAGTAAGTAACTAGGCTCTCAACTAGGCTCCTGTTGGTAGACGAATTCTGCCGCTACAACCGCGCTTTTTCCACCGCGGCAGAATGATACTAAACCTGTTACCTCTCGAAAAAGCACGCGTTGATTGTGTGTATATAGTCTGTGGTTTTTAGTCTGAACGTTTCTAATAAATTATTATTGGAACTTATTTGCATTTAATTAAGTAAGCTCATCATGTAGTGGAAAAAAAACGTTCGTGTCCCGCCTAAATAGTACATTACTGCAGCGGCCAGCAAAAGAGGCATTGATCGAACGTTCGCCTCGGCCCACATACGTAAGTCCATCAATGCCCAGTTGTGGCCAAGGCTTGTATAGTACTTTTCTCAAATAATGCGCTGAAATTAAAACTAAGTAGTAGGTACCTAGAACTCATTTTGTCAAATACAATTACTTTTCAAAATCAATGACGAACAACTAACAACAATAATTTTGCCCGCGTTAGGCTTAGCACGCATTGCAATTTTTATTCGCGTGAATTATTTTCGCCCATTCTGTGGCCTATGGAATTGTATGAAGCTGCACGCATTGCGGTAAAAAAATCGCGCGGGAATAATACTACAAAAATCCGCGCGAATAAAAATCGGAATGCGTGTTAAGCCTTAAAGTGTTCATTTGTTTTTTTTTCAATAAATAGCTTTCTATTTGCAAGCCAGTTCGAAATTTAAATAAAACCTTTGATAAGTTACCTCCTTGGTTGCTATGTTTCGGAATAAAAGGTCGTTCCATTTTTAAATAACACGATAGATATGAGTTTACTATGTAATTTATTTGGCCGCTAAACACGACAGATATGGATTTTCATACAACATTTGCCGGCCGCTGCTCGCAATTATTTGGCCAGTACTGCAATTTAGATTTATCTCGAAGAAGGTTGTCAAAATAATGCTCAAATTTCTAAGCATGTTTAAGATAAAAGCTTTATTTTAACACTCGCATGTAGCATTCGACGATATTGGCTACATCGCTCGTGTTAAATCTCGACTTTTTATGCTCGACACGAAATGTACTATTTTGTTACAACGAGGCGTTTAGACAAGTACTCCATCGTCGACCACATCATCGCTTACCATCAGGTGAGATAAAGGTCAATAATAAAAAAACAGAATTCTTAGACCGTCGAGAGACGGTAGTCTCATCATATAAAAATGCTTAGCTTTTATGTAGCAACTAGCTTCTGCTAGCGGCTTCACCCGCGTGAAAGTATCCTATGTACTATTCGTGACTATAATCTATCTCTGTGCCAAATTTCATCCATATCCGTTCAGCCGTTTGAGCGTGGAGAAGTAACAAATATACACACTCACAAATTTTCGCCTTTAAAATATTAGCGTGATGAATCGCCTGTTGATTCGCACCTATAAGTCTCACATAGACATTGTTCTACTGACTGCATAGGCAAGAATGTCTATGTAATACTTGTAGGAGCGCAGTTTCTCAATTCCACAATAGTATCCATGCACTTTCTTTTCAACAAGAAAAATATCAAAATTCACAAAATCATTATCTTACCTAATACTCCTCCTCCCCCCCTCAGGACTACTCCTTCGTTTCCTTCTATCTCGATCATCTCTGTCTCTATCTCTGTCCCGATCCCTTTCTCTGTACCTATCACGATCTCTCTCTCCCCGCTCCCTGTCCCCTCTGTCCCGGTCGCTGCGGTCTCTGTCCCTGTCCCGCTCCCTGTCGCGGTCCTTGTCCCGCTCCCTGTCCCGCTCGTCCCGTCGGTCCCGGTCCCGTTCGTCCCGACGCTCTCGGTCCCGGTCGCGCGCTCCACTAGAGTCGGCCGCTCGCCTCTCGACGTTCGCTTGTCTTTCGTGCTCTTTCATCTGTTGTATTCTTTCTTTTTTCGGTATTTTAAATACTTCCTGCGAAGAAAAAATAATGACTGTTTACAGAAGTAATTTGTGAACGTGAATTTCGGGGATATATTGAAAAATAATCCTCAGAGGACGACACTTAATTTTGTCCCAAACTCCTTGGTTATTAAGCATGGCTACTCGATTTTCTGACTGGCAATTCTTATCACCACGACATGAGCCATTCTTTTGTAACAAACTTACAAAAAGCGGCCTTATCGCGTTCTGCGATCTCTTCTAGGCAACCTAGAATGGAAAGAAATAGCCTGCCCAGGACACGATATGGGGTTGCACTTGGTGCAAAAACAAACAATTCGTTTTACTAAGTGGGTACTAGAAACAAACTACTAAAATATATACATAAATACATACATACATACATCTAAAAATACAAACAAGAAAACAACACAGCTTAAACAAGAACAGGATCACAGAGACAAGGTTCCTTTATAAGTTTTTTAAAGACAGGCATGACTGAGCATGTTTTATTGACTCAGGCAATGCATTCCACAGACGAGCAGCCTGGACAGCAAATGAATGATTGAAAAATAATGTTGATTGTAAAACCTTACCTTCAAACTGGACCATCTTTCCAGCAGTTGGTTAGACAGATCCTTTATCTTCTCTAATATGCTTGCACTATCTTTTGCCTTCTCTGGACTAGAGAGATTCTCTTGGCTGCCTCTGTCAGCTAGCTCTATGGGTAAACCTGTGGAAAACCATAAAGATATTGTTTCATATTATGTATATTCGAAAGATGCTGTCCTCTGGGTCACCTTCAATATTACCGTTCTAACTGGCTCATCTTTATACCACAGCACACCTGTGAAAAATGTCTCCAAGGAGACAAGGCATGGACAGTATATTTATACATATTTCCTTTTTTGCAGAACATCGAGAATTCTAACCGACTGCGCCAAATTATCTGACCCAGAATTAGTCCTTTAACCACTGCCTAATATTGGTTGGTTTCATAGACCGTAAATCTTACCGGTAGCCTCATCGATGAATACTGTGTCAGGTGTAGGCTGCGGCACGTCAGCCGCGCTCAGCCATCTCTCCACGATGGTGAAGAACCGACTCTCTTGTATCATCGTCTTGTTGGGGATAGGTAGGCGGTCTACTGTCTGTAGCATTTCTAGCCTGTGGAAGTAAAATATTAAATTAAATTGATATTTCGTCAGGATCTCATCCAACATGTAGAAGAAGATTTGAATATCAGCAAGGATGAGTGTGGTTAAAAAAACTCTACATCTAAAATGTTAGAATCTTAGGAAACTGAGGAGACTTGCTTATTTAGATTAATAATTACTAATGTCAACAAATTTCATTGTATTGCATGAAATTTCTGTAATTGAAGATTGCACTTTAGCGATAGTCAATGTCACCGCTCATACTTCGCTTTTGTGTCTTCGCTAAATTCGCTAGGACTAAATCAACAATATATTCTAACTATTATTCAATATTTCATCCATGCGGTATGTACAATCTTTACAATCTCTCGATGGGGGCATTGTGTTACCCCTTGGGTAGTAACAGTCAGGAAGGTACCCGCTCCATGTAAAATACTGGTATAGTAGACACAGCGGATCTTTGTGTCTGAAGTTGGCTCTCAAACCATTGCACAAGAAACAGTTTGTCATCGAGTATACTGGATAGTGCAAGCGAGATAGGACGATGCGACAAACGTAAGCGAGTGAAAGAGGCAGTTATACAATGGTATCTTCTACTTCAACATTGACACAAAAATAGTTACTGCGCAGGGTCTTTCTTGCAGCCAACTTCAGAGACACAAAGATCTGCTGTGAGTATTATAATCAGCTACATCAGGTTAGACTGTAAACCGTCTCCGATATAGTTGGGCGAAGGCTAGTCTGATAGATTGATGTCCACTTACTTGAAGTCAAGCGGCGCTTCACTACACCAGGGCGCCAACAGCCTCAGGCCGCGGTAGTCCAGGAACAGTCTCCTGCACGGCAGGTCGGAGTCACGCAGCAGCCGCAGCAGTGCCGTCTGCGCGCGACGGGACTTAGCACGCACCACGGTACGGGACAGGCGAAGAGTGTGGCTCTGGTTCTTCACCCCGGTGCGGCCCAGGGCTTCCAGGTCTTCTTCGATCTGAATTGAGAATAAATATTGGGCACATTTAATGAAAATACTGCTGTCACGTGGTATGGGATTATGTAATGACTTCCACAAAATAAGTTGAAATAACGTGTTGCCAGCTGTTCTAAACACGTGATCGAACAGAATTACACAACACATTCGTCTACCGCATTATTTACGGTTGTGCAATGAGCTAAAAAAAATAACTCAGTGAAAGGAGAAATTATAGATTTATTATGATTATCTGCTTTTATACAGTTATTTTTTGAGGAGCTCGTGGCTAAATGATAACTGCCGCACGGGTCAATCTTCAAGGTCAAGCAACGCTTGCCGAGGTCGGTCCGTGGATGGGTGACCATCTTTACATAGTGAGTTTACTCCGTGCCTCGGAAAGCTCGTTAAACCGTTGGTCCCAGTTGTCATTTGAAGATCTTTGACAGTCGTTGGGGATAGAAGGGTAGTTAGAAGCCTGATATCTGAAACCAGTCTTGCCAAGGGGTATCGTGTTACCCAGTTACTGGGTTGTGGAGGTCAGATAGGCAGTCACTCCATGTAAAACACTGTTACTAAGTAGCCGGTGAGATGATGATGATACCATTATTTTTCTATGGTTTTAAATAAGTCAAGAAACAAGAATGCATCTAATATTTACATGGTTCTCGATAAACAGCCTTATTAACATTAAATAGGTTATTTCCAACCAATGCATTTCCCTAATTTCAAGATTGAAATATAACTAATCAAGCAGTATTAACTCACATCAGCATCTTGCACCAAGTCGGGAGCCTTCGGCTTATAGGTGCGATCCTTCTTAGGCCGTCGAACGCGCGGTATTGGCGGTTCCGTAGGTGTCGCGTGAGACTCTTCTGAAGACTCTGTAGTACCAGTCTTTGATGTCGAGACGTCTTCCTCCTCCTGAGAAAGTTATAAAATAGAAATTAGTATGATTGCTTTGTAATTTCTAGCTGTACCACATTTCAAAGAATTGATAACAATCACAATTTCTCATGCATTATATTTATTCCGATAAATTTTTCTTTGCTTCAGAAAGTGTCGAAAATCTGTTCCAGTACAAACTCAAAACAAAGCATGCATTACTTAAGTTATCCAGAAATTATGACAGTTACACGTCAATTTATCTGAAAATTACAACACAGCACCAAATGTGGTGTGTTTAATTAATATTTAAAGTCTCATATCGAGAAAGTGACAATGATAGTTTTAAGATATACACAGACACATAGTATACCTCCAAAACTGCACTGTATGTTAATAATTCTTCATTTCCACATGCGAAAAGCTAGTCCCAAAATAAAAAAAGATAAACATATATACCCGAGGCGCGCGTACCTCGTCATCTTCGTCATCTGAGTCGGGCTCGCCACCGATCCAGCCGCGGCAGTTGTCGGCGCCGCAGTAACAACGCTGGGCCACCTTTCTGCACGTAAACAACACTAACTGTTACCCACCAATCACCAAAACAGCTTTACACCCGCTGGAACCATAAGTCCGGATTTTTAGATAGGATAAGTAGTTGGGTATGAGTTGTGGATATTCACAGCTAAGATATGGGTTAGTTGAAGTAATTTAATGGTCTCTTTGTTAAATTTATACGTACGTAAACTTTTAGAATAACTTCTAATAAATGTTTATGATACTACAGACGTAATGCCCATTGATCAAATTTGTATTATTAAATTATTATGCATGGATATGGAAATAAAATAAACACAGAAAATTTTATATAATAGACCACTGTATATTTTACTTATTTTCTAAAGTTTTGAATGGGATGATTTGATTCTGTTTTAGTTGTCAACAAAAGAAGAATCTAGTAAACTGGGTCAATTCGTCCCAATTGACCTACTTCTGCAGTTTCTTTCTAAAAATAGAACATCAATATCAGTAGTTTTATTTGTTGCAAGACGTGCCTTATCATAATGCAGAGTATTATTTGCGCACAACCTAAAATCGTTACATATGAATCAGATGTTTTCATGAATGTGAATCAACATATATGGGTGTAGAAACTAAAATTCAATGTCGTTCACGGTGAGCGCTTATAAGACAGATTTATTTACGTATAATTATTTCGAAGGTTAGGTTACTGTGTCCCAGTAAGTGAAACACTCTGTAACGCTGGTCTAATAAAAGTCTGTATATAGCTTCATTGCCATGATGGAAAAGCACAAGCAAGCATATGACAGTATATCATACATATTGAAGGCAGATTGTATGATTCGTCATTATACATACGGCGCATTGCATTATACATAACAGTAACGGTAGGCAAATGGACGGAGCCGAATGTATAATGAACGACGAATCTATCTCGAACATGAAAATCACTTAGTACTTAAAGCGATTGATACACATTGTCGTATGGTCATGAAGATGAATGTAGAAGATGCAAGCGCTTCAAAAGTGTGTCACCATTTTGGTTATGATAGGTTGCAAATCGGATAAAGTAACAATATGCATCAGGGTTAAAAATGGAAGAATCATTTTGAAAAAAGATTAACTTACCCAAATCTCTGGAACTGATAATCAAACGTCAACTCCTCTCCACCCACAATATCCCTTTTACTGAAGAAGCCTATTCTCAGCTCTCCATTCACGGTCCACTTCTGGGTTTCAGCATTGGGATCACAGGAATGGTTGATAAATCGTGATATGTTGCCTTTGAGCGTCGCGTCGATGACTGTATCACCTTTCAGTGACATGAAGTAGTGATGTAGGTTGTTCTCGTCGGAATATGCTTGAGCGCGCTTGTAGAATTGTTCGTAGTCGAGGACTTCGCCAACGTATTCTAGAAGGAACTCGCCCCTGAAATTGTGGTTGGTTAATTAATATAGTGATTTGGTGTAGTTGTTCTAATGTTTTTGGTAAAATAATGACGTATATAAACGGCATAGTTTTATAATATTTGAGACTAAGGTAAAGCTTTGCAATCATAATGTCGACTTTTAACAGAATTTTAGTTTGAACAAAATAAAATAACAGAATCATCTTTGAATCTATGATTTAACTCCTCTTTATATAGTTTGGGCTCAGTAGGCAGCCACGTTAATTGCAGCGTTGGTTGCATTCTTTAAGCCCTCCAAAGTGCAGTTGTTTGGGCACTGGTGCACCAAGGTGTGGTTCATGTTTTGGAAAAGGCCACAAGAAATTAATTATTATGATTCCTATTTAAACATTTCATAATCTAACAACACATTGTTGCTCAGTTCAATCATTCATAAAACTTTTAATCATTGTCTGCTTATATTTGTTACTTCCTTGTGTTCAATTGATGATAACTTGATAATTTCGTTTGTAAGTAAATATTGCAATTAGCATATCTATTTCTTCAATTCGCAAAGCATTATTTGAAAGAATAGGAAACATTCCTTGGACTGTACAAGTGTTTAGGTAATATGGAACCCTGATGATTTTATTCATGTATGATTGCCACTGTTAGTATGGATTTATGCTGTGTGCACCATTATTTGTGATGCTAATTTAAATCTAAGGCTGAAACAGCCGTCATCCTTATACCCAGGTTATTTATTAATACTGTTACAGAACTTATTTTGAATGTTGCTGAATATTTATGATTTAATGAACTAAACCTTGTATTATGATTTTAATTTTATGGTGTACAATAAAGTATATTCTATTCTATTATATTCTATAATTTTAGAATGAAAAAGCACAAAATGTTTGCTCACAAAACAGTAAAGATTTTCGCAAATGCTTTTTGTACAGTAATCAGTACAAAAAGCATTAAGCAAGCGAAGTAGTATATTACCTGATACTTTGAATAAAATTCCTAAAACTGTGCAGTCAAATATTGTCACTAGCACATATAAAAAATGTAAATTTACCTTAAAAAAATATTATATTACTGGTGATATTACATCTTAGGTTTTAAGTGGGTATAAGTATATGTTTACCTACTTTAGTAATATGCGGTGCAAGTTTGCTACCTCCACTTTGTCACATAAACCTTTTAAGGTTTTAGACAAGTGTCATGCTGTATAATAAGTGTAATTTAATGTAATGAAAAATAAACGAAAAAATAAAAAAGTAATTTTCTTAGTATTACTTACGATGGTATATCCACACTAGCCTCAACACCGCATCCCTTCTTGTCAGCATAGAATACTTTAAGAGGTGCCATTTCTTTAGCTTGGAACCTTCTGTTGGTACAGCGGTCTCCTACTGGACAGCGGGAGTTACTGAAAACATAATATTACTTTTAGGAGAGTTGAAATAAATTTTAATAGAATAAAAACAAACATGGATTAAGATTTACCATTCAATCATGAGCAGCCTATTGAGACAGTCTTCTCCACAAGCCAGTTCCCCTCTCTCCAGCTCTTCTTTGGTCATAAAACAGTCACAAGTCATCTTCTTGGTCTCCTTACTAATCATTCTGTCACATAAATACTCATTTTCATCCAAATGTTGGTATTGGTTCATCCTCTCTTCAATTATCCTGTCATAATCCTCTTTGCTCAGAGGAGTAACATTTTGTTCATCTTCTTGAAGGTTAGGACTTTCTGCTACTGGTGGCAAACGTTGAGGCAGGTTTGGACTAGCTAAAGGTGAGTTGGCAGGAGAACTGGCACCCATCTCCAGCTCGCTAGACCTACGCCATCGAGACTTAACCTTCACAGGCATCTCAGAAGGCACAGGAAATGATGGAGAGTTAGGTGTGGTACTTGGCAAAGATTCACTAGTTTTTTCCTGACTATCAGAACCCATTTCTTCAAGTTTCAGCTTAGTTTGTGTGATCAAAGCTTTCTTCAATGGTGTCTTGACCAAACCATAGCCTTTTGTCTTCTGTTTCAGGTTACTTATTGTCTTAATTCTACTAGACCGCCTCACACCAGAAGGTGATGATTCAGCAGAGTCATTTGAGTTATTATGGTTTTGTTCAGTGACTCTGGATGAGTTGCTGTCATCTGACAATGTGGAGCTTGGTGTTAGACTGGGGTCTGGTCTTGTTAGAGCTTCAGTGAGGTTCTCTTTAAATGTTAAGTCATGAGTTAAGCTAGGCGAGGTTCTAACTTCATTATCCTCTGAACAATCCATAGGCAGGTCAGATCCCACTGCAGATGTCAATTTCAACTTTTCAAAATGTTCCTGAAAGTCACTGTTTTGTGAATTGTCCTTACTCTCGTCATTATCAATTGGTTCAGATACAAGTTCCTGTGGACTATCAATATTGATATTATAATACAGCTCCGGATGGTCATCCTCAACAATCTGCACAATTGTGATGACTTCATCATCATCTCCTGTAAAATCTAATTGTTCTTCCTCCAATGGAATGTCTTCAACCTGATTCTCCTCTGGTTTTGATTCTTTTGAAGAATCATCAATAATTTGACAATCATCTTTATTTTCAGGCATTTGTTCAGCAATAGAACTGAGCTTTGAGTCACTTTCTGTTAAATCAATAGTATTTAACTCTATGGGCTTCTCATTTACTTCATCTGTATTCAATAATGGGATTCCACTATTAGATGATAGTTCGCTCAGCAAAGGTACAGGTGATATGTCTCTAGAATTGCTCTGTGTATTTGTTGTACTGTTCATTGGGCTAAAATTAACCCCACTGTTAGTATCAGATTGTGTATCTAGTGCAGCATTTGAATCTGACTCGGAGCTAGCACATGGATCAACAATCCTTATTTCTACACTACTATTTGTTTCACTATCACTACCAACATCATATTTTCTTGAAAATGTATCATCATTGTTGAAGAGACAGCGATATTTACCAAATTTCTTATGCAATGCTACGACTGGGACTTTGCAGGGTTTAGTAATAGGGAGCTCTGATGGTTGTGATGTCTCTGGTGCTTGAGGCTCAGGGTCAGGTGCACTAGAGGCATCGGGAGGCGCAGTCTCTGTGTCTTGCTGTTTGTTTTCAGAAGTAGTCGCCTCGACGGAGCCGGAGGTTTCGCCCTTGGCGGCCGATGCAGCATCCGCGTCCGCCTGCTGCTTGGCGCGTCGGGTTGTACGACGCGGTGCCGTGGTTTTTGCTGCTGCCTTCTTTCTTTTCGCCATTGTACTATTTTAAAGCAGCAACAAACAACCTACAAATGAATTATTCTCATTTTACAGATAGGTACTCAGAACACAGTTGGGCATAGTGACCTCTTTCGAACGTTGTTGTTTCTCGTTACTGTCAATGCCACATGGTTTTAACAAAAAAATATAAGATACAATTCTTTGCAATGAATTTATCTACACCTACTAAAGTTTTTTACCACTCAGGATGCTCTGTTTTGAGTCTCCAATGAATTCATGCAATGAAGCCACCGGTTGGTTGGTTGGTTGGTGTTGATGGTCAGCAATAACACTTCATGATACAATCTGACTACATACCATTACTTTTTGGATATAGTAGTATTTCCTGCATTTACTGAAATACTACTAATTATGGAAAAGTATTATACTCTCTCACAATTTGAATGAAACATTATTTTCAAGCAGAATTAATACATTTTTCACTTATTTTAGTTCTACATTGCTTTTTTTGTTGAGGGCTACACCATAGAAATCCAATCAAGCAAGATGAACCCAATACAGATAATAAATAATAGTAATCTTTGCTAAATAGCTAATTAGTTACAAAAAAAAAGATTTTATTTCTTCTGTTCTATCTGATATTTGTTTCTAACCTACTTTTCCTGCAAACCTGGATTCCCTAATGAGATAATAAGAAAACCTATAGTATTTAGGTTTTAATAAACATAAAATTGTACACTATATGACATTATATACGGAGAAAACTTGAATGACAGTGACATGGCTAGCAGGAGTAATGTTAGAGGTTGGCAAGGTAGGAGGTTGCAACTCTAAGCAAATAGATCATATCACATCATTCTCCCACACTATAGTCTTGAAGATGTCGAGGCGGGTTTCGAGTTCTGCACGATCTTCTAAGAACTGGAGGTGTAGCTTCTATGCGTAGTGGAGTGGTGCTTGAAGCAGGAATGCGTTGAGTAGTATCTAGGGCTTGTGCAGGGGAAGGAAAAGGTTGCGGCGATCCAGGAGAGTGATTGTTTGTTGTGTGAGACTGCACAGTTGGATTAGAGGGAGCAGAGTTGGTGGTTTCTTCTGCACGAATCGGTGAGCTTGGTGGGGTCATATATTCTTCTTCTATCAAGGTCCCCGTCTTTAATTCTTCTAGTCTTTCGCCGGTATTCTCCCCGATAGGGGCGAGGTGTCGATTTGATACCGTTGTCTCTCGTCCATCTTGTAATCGGACAAACGAGTAGTCGGGGTTTGACTGTATTAGTTCGACCTCCTCTACCAAGGGCTGATATTTGTTGTTACGATCGAATCTTTTCATTAGCACTTGACCGGAACTTGTGAGCCATGTTGGTATCGTATTCCCATTGGGAGATCGGCGAGTGTGCATGAACATTCTTTCATGCGGAGTACAGTTCGTCGCAGTACACAGCAAAGAGCGAATCGAGTGCAGGGCCACTGACAAGTATTGTTCCCAGTGTTCAATCGGTGCATTATGAGTTCCACAAGCTAATTGTACTGCTTTCCATACAGTTGAGTTCAATTTCTCGACCTGACCGTTACATTGTGGATTGTATGCAGTGGTGTTGCTTGTAGCTACCCCTTTAGAGTGTAGGTAATCTCTAAGATCAGTCGACAGGAATTGCGTGCCGCGGTCTGAATGAATGTATGCGGGCATGCCAAAGATCATAAACAGGCTGTTTAGATGCTTGATCACGGTTTTAGCACTCATATCGCTGCATGGGAAGGCGAAAGGAAATCGAGAGTATTCGTCTATAATCGTGAGCATGTATTTGTTGTTAGACTTCGATGGGAGAGGGCCTTTGAAATCTACACTTAAGCGTTCTAATGCTGACGTCGCCTTTATGAGTTTCGGTGTGGGCGTTGGGTTGTTGAAATACCTCGGTTTGATCTCAGCGCACAGACGGCAATCCCGAGTCATCGTCCTGACTTCGTCGATTGAATAAGGAAGATTCTTACTCTTCAGCCAGTGGTACATTCTTGCCACTCCTGGATGACAAAGTGATGCGTGAAGAGATTGGAGTTTAGATGAAGTATTCGTGGTGCAAGCACATATGCGCGATAGGGCATCCGCAGCTTTATTGTCCTTCCCGGGTCTGTATACTATGTCATAATTATATGGCGCTAACTCAAGCCGCCACCTTTGGATTTTCTCATTTTTGATTTTACTGGCGTGTTTGGCATTGAGCATAAATGAAACTGATCTTTGATCCGTTATAAGAGTAAAATGTTTCCCGATAAGGAAATGCCTCCACTTTTTTAGCGATTCTACGATGGCGTACGCTTCTTTTTCAACGGCCGAATGATTGAGTTCACTGTGATTTAAGGTTCTTGAGAAAAAGGCCACAGGTCGTGAATCTTGGGTCAGTGTAGCAGCAATTGTGTGTTCGGATGCATCTGTTTCAACGGTGAAGGGCATATTATCATCTATAGCATGAACGGAGGACTTGGCGATTGTGGATTTTAAAACTTCAAAGCAATCTTTAGCTTCTTTACTTAGGGGGAAGGAGTCAGCATGAGCCAGAATATGGATTCTTTCGGAGAAGTTAGGGATCCATTTGGAGTAATGGGCGAACATGCCCAATGTCCTTCTATGGGACGCTAGATCATTTGGCGGTGGCATTTTAAGAAAGGGCTGTAGTCGATCACTATCAGGCTTGATGATGTGGTCTTGTATAGTATACCCAAGTAAATTGATGATGCGTTGGCTGAATTTGCTTTTAGTCTTGTTGAGCGTCAGACCGTATTTGTCAGCCGCCCGTAAAAATCGTTCCAAATTTTTGTCGTGCTCTTGTTGGGTGTTGCCACAAACTGTTATATCATCAAGGTAAGCGTATGCACCGGAGAGATTTTCTTTCCTGATGAGCCAATCGACGGTTCTTTGGAAACTGGCCACCCCGTTAGTTACGCCAAATGGAATGCGGCGAAATTGATAC
Source organism: Anorthoa munda (assembly GCA_945859665.1). Taxonomy (NCBI): domain Eukaryota; kingdom Metazoa; phylum Arthropoda; class Insecta; order Lepidoptera; family Noctuidae; genus Anorthoa; species Anorthoa munda. The sequence continues at coordinate 39,768,314 of OX243897.1, read as the reverse complement.
AAGTTACCACAAGCTTCAAAAGCTGTGAATGGTTTCTCGTGGCAGAGTATGGGGACCTGATGATAGGCGCTTTGGAGATCGATGGTACTGAAGACCGCATACTTAGAGACTTTTGTTACCATTTCTTCCATGTTAGGTAGCGGGTATGCGTCTAGCTGAGTGTACCTATTGACGGTTTGGGAGTAGTCAATTACTAAACGCTTTTTGTGATTTGCATTTTTAGTCACGAGTACTTGTGCCCTCCAGGGAGAATGGCTCTCTTCGATGATGCCGTCTTCTAGCAGTTTCTTTACTTCATCCGCAATGAATGCCTGGTCCTCAGGGCTATGTCTACGAGATCGAATTGCTATGGGCTTGCAGTCAGGGGACACATTGGCAAAGAGCGGTACAGCAGGTACTGAGGCCTCTGCAACACTGCATACTTTAAACGCGTCTTTAGGGCCACCAAATGCAAATTCCAAAGTCGAATGGAGCGCAAGCACATCATGGCCTATGATCAGGTCAGCGCAAAGGTTCTTGACTATCAATAAATTTATCTTTTCGTAACAGTGGTCACCTAAATGTACGTTCTGGCAGGTTGAACCGCTGACTTGCGAAGTATGAGATAGAGAAGCCATTGAGACTGTCTGGGTACAAGGGCTTCGCTTCAGACGGCAGAGGTTGGCGAAGTCTTCATTGATGAAGCTAATCGAACTCCCAGTATCAACTAGAGCTTGAGCTTTGATGCCTTTGATGACAGCAGGAATCATGGCCTTTCGAAGAGAGGCCGGCGTAGCAGCAATGATGGCAGAACAATGTTCACATTCTTCTGGAGAGGTAATTGATGCACTAGTGTTGGGCTTCGATCGGCATTCCTTGCTAAAGTGACCTTTCTTGTTGCAGGATTTGCAGACTGTGTCTCTTGCTGGGCATTTCCTCCTGGCATGCAGTGATCCACCACAGTACCAGCATTTGCGAGTGGAGGAGGAGTTAGCGACATTTGATATCGTAGCGGCAGTGGTAGTAACAGTCTCGGGAGCAGTGTTGTTGTTTCGCGTTTCAGATGCTAGAGGCACGGCATTGATAATGGGGTTGATAAAGGTTTGTGAATTTGTTTCCGCCATTTCCATTGACAGGGCTGTATTGTAAGCTTGATCCAGTGTTAATGATAAGCTCTCTAGAAGTCTCGAGCGTGCTTTGGCGGACGTCATGCCTGCGATAAATGCGCCGCGAATCGTGTCGTTTTTGTTAGTTTCGGCATCAACGCTGGTGAAATCGCAGTCTTTTGCGAGTTGTTTGAGGGATTGCATGTATATATCTATAGTCTCACCTGCCTGCTGCTTTCTCGTTGTTAGTAAGTGTCTGGCATAGATGATATTATTGGGCTTGACGTATAATTTGTCGAGCGCAGCAATCGCGGAGTCATATGTTTCGTACTCACTAACATGGGCGTAAACCTTCGGCGAGATATGGTTTATCAAAAGCTGGAGTTTAATTTGAGGCCATTTTGCGGCAGTATCTTTGTCCGCAGCAGATAATTCTGACTGAGTTAAGAAGTTGACGAATGTTTTTTTCCAATGTAGCCATTCTTTTGCAGTTTTACTGGACGGGTCCTCGTCGAACCGTTCTGGTCTTAGGTACTTGTCCATTTATGTTTATTAAATTGAGATAATAAGAAAACCTATAGTATTTAGGTTTTAATAAACATAAAATTGTACACTATATGACATTATATACGGAGAAAACTTGAATGACAGTGACATGGCTAGCAGGAGTAATGTTAGAGGTTGGCAAGGTAGGAGGTTGCAACTCTAAGCAAATAGATCATATCACATCACCTAATTTTATGGAATTTTCTGTTCTATCCTAAATTGCATGGAGCTCCAAGAACCTATCTTGGATTGCTTTGGATAGCTAGATGAATCATTCACTTCACACTATTGTTTTCGTCAAACGATCTGGCGAGAGCAGGTGAGAAGACGGAAACACATTTACGTGTCGTGGCGTGGCGTCTTCTGACACAGTTGATAGGCTACAAAACTCGTTGTGTTATGACTTAGATAAAGTACCTATAGATTAAGCCCTGGCGTGGCCGCACATGAGACAACAATAGTTAGTTCTGGTGTTACAATAAGAACAAGAAAACTACAACCCACTATCGCACTGACACTTATTATCTATAAATAACCCAAATTCCTTGTCTCAATTAACACATAATACCACGAAATCACAGAAAATCAAACTAAACCGAGTTTGTTTATCAAACCTGCCATTATATTAAAGTTTGACAAACAACAGAAACCGGCCATAGTGACAAAGACAAAAAATAATCTTTTGTCTTTATTATTTACATGGAGCTGCCAATTGGCCATCTCGCTCTATCAATCAAGCTCATTTTAGGGCTTAATCTATAGGTACTTTATCTAAGTGTTATAATGTAGGCTGCAACAGAGTCGTTTGATTGGATCCCGCGGGACGCCTCGCCACGACACGAAAGTGTGGTGCCGCCTAGAGGGTGAACAGTGGCATTTTTACCCTTAGGCCAAGAAGGCCATCGCCCAGGGTGGGAGCATGTGAGGGGCGCCGCAAGCTGTCCCACAAGTCTGCAGCTTTTTCATGACCAGAAAGACCAGAGCTACAATATTTAATCACCGGCAACACTCCTTCTGCCTTGTCAAGTTATGTACTTATTGTGCCATTTCATGTTAATGGTTATTGTTGTTCGTGTTTATTTGTGATAAGGGCTTATTACACTACACGGTATTCAGGGCCCTGATTACCGGGTCACTAAATCATTCCGAAGCAATAAGGTCGATATTATGAGAACCCTAACTCTCTAACAGTTATTACACTACCCTAAATTAGAGTTTAGGGCCCTGAACATTGTGTAGTGTAATAAGCTCTTTACTGTGGTGTGTGGTGATATTGGCAGTGGCATACTTAGAGTGGGGCAGTTAGTGCACTTGCCTTGGGGCACCGATTGGAGGAGGGCGCAAAATCACAAATTATAAAATTTAAAAATCAAAATACACCAAATTATACCATTGTATACTGAGGAGTTACTTGCAAAGCCAAATTTTCACCTATTTACCTTATAAAACAATGTATCCTAGTTGTGTTTGTGCTAATTGGAATTATAATGAGATGTACTCTAACTATAAATGATATTCATGGTAAATGAGGTATCTACACTAAAAAGAGCAAAATGTAAAACTTTTTAACAAAAAAATTAAACTTAAAACGCTAAACACCTGTACTCATCTGAAGCTGATGATCGAGCTCTGTTCATTCGGTTTTCCATCCTTAGTTTAGATGATTTTATGTCTCGATTCTGAAACAAAAGAAGTCAAAAAGATTCTGCATAAGTAGTTAAAAACTGATTCGAAGTGCAAAAGTTTAGAGCTCGCTTCGCGGGTACTAGTAATTCTTATTTTTGCCTCACGCACCACTACGCCTCCCTCCCGAACAGTTGTTAATTTTTTTTGTTTATTATTTGGTGGCAAATCCTATATGGCCCGGGACGCCAAATCTTTAAATACGCCACTGAGGGTGAGGGGCGTCAAAGTTGTTGTTAAGCTTGCTTGTTTGGTTGGAAAGTAAAGGGGAAAGAGGTTGAAGAATATTTTTATGTATGTTTTTTGAACGCAACTTGTGACGTTCAAACACGTCATACATATGTCAAATTTTGCAAGTGTCAAAAATTTAACCAAGCTACTCAAGCTAGCCGAAAAATACCGTAAAATATTAGTTTTAATTTCTATTAAGAATTCTATTGGTGATACTACCGTAGATATATTAAGAGATATTATAAAATGGCCGAAACCCCAGAGGTAATTTAGAATCATACTTCATTTACTTTTTCTTGTTCGCAAAAATCTTTATATCTAGAGACACGTCACGTTTGTGTTTTTCAATTTGTAACGTGAAAGTATTTCTTTGAATACCTGTATTTATTCTTTACGCTTGAAATTACTATTAATATGTGATTAAAACAAGTATTATTACGATGGACAATAATTAAGCACATATCACAATTGTAACAACAGCTTGCAATGTTTATTTCAGAACGTGAAAATCAATAAGTGGGACGGTGCTGCCGCTAAAAATGCTATTGATGATGCTATCAGAGAGGTAACTTCCTTTTGTATATCTTAAAATTGATATTATTTTTCCAACTTAGCAACTGGCATTCTGTAGTTTCTGCGTAACCCCATAGGGGTGCGGCGTGAGTGTATGTAGGTTTTCTACCTTAACATTATTCCTTCCTTCTTCTTCTTTCTCCTAGCTATTATATTATTATTATACCTTTAACATTATTAATGTTTAGATACTTATTAAAACTTAATTCATAAGTAAAACCTAGAGTTGGGCTTCGTAGGCATTTTCCAAGAGTCACAAAATTAAAAACAACAACAAAATTACCAACAGAGAGGGAGAGTGTAACATTATGCAGAGTTCCTGGATAAAAATATGTTGAGTTTTGATTGCAGGTGTTAACGGGAGATCTGAAATGTAAAGAGAGTTTTGCCCTCATTGATGGACGGCTCTTCCTTTGTGCATTGGCCGTTGGAGTAGCTCTCTATGCTCTCCTTTGGGATTACCTGTACCCATTCCCTCAGTCAAGGTATGTATAATTTTTGACATTTATACGGTATGAGCAAAACTCCTGGCTCAAATGAAACAGGACAAAAGTTGGAATATATCTTAATAACAGTAACTAGTAAATATTTCATAAACATCATAATGGCGGGACCAACTCTTGTAATTGAAAGATTCTACCACTTATATTTAGCACCCATTTTGTACTATTTTGTACCTATCCTAAGATTTTTGTATGTCACATGGCATAAGCGGCATTTCACGATAACACTGGTCCCGCCATTATGATGCGTCATATTGGCGAGACCGTGCTTGTATTCCAAAACTAAAAATAATTACATAATTCTGATTAAACCAGTATCTAGTACCTGATTTAGTACCACCAAAAATAAACAGTGGTTGACGGAAATCCAATTAGTTTCTTTGCAAAATATTTTTTTAATTTTTGACATTTTCTATGCCTGATTAATTTGACGAGCAAAAATACCTCAAGTAAAAAGTTGCAGCTACATTTCGTGTAGACAGACGCTTTATTATTAATTATATTGTTGTGAAACATTATGTTACTAGATAACGGTTAGGCCAAGGCAGGTAAATTATTATTAAGCATATTTTATAAAGGTATTACTAAAAATAATCTGTACATCCTACTTATTAAATATGTAAAACTACCTTTTTACACGAGGGCCAGTCTGCAATAAATCTTAATATAATATAATTTTTTCTACCTATCTATGTCCTTTACAGACTTTGAAACCATCCAACCGATGTGCCCCAAACCGGTTTAATTAGAAAGGCAATAAAAATTCCAAGATGGTTTTAGACAAAAAAAACTATGAAGCGCCTGTAAGAATGTTGCTGCAACTTTTTACTTTAAGTGCTTTTGATCGTTTATTTATTCAGGCGTATAAAGTGTCACAAAATTAAAAAAATATGTTGTAAAGAAACTACTAGGATTTCCGTTCAGGAATTTAATCTCGTAATGATTGAGTTCAAAACTTATTCTTGTTTGTAATATTAAAAAGATAGATTTAATTTAACTGATGTTTATTTGCCTTATTAGCTTTCTACAAAGTACCTATGTTGGTTTACTGTATGTTCTGTGAAATCAAAGAATCTTAACAAACTGTTGGTGGATCAGTGATTGTATTTTGATTTTCCCCACTAGTCCCATAGGCTGAAAAAAAGGAGCAACACCTATTGTGATCTTAAAAAACTCCTTTTGCTTCAACCACATTCTCTAAAAAACTAACTTATTAGGATACTTGATGTAATTTAATGTTTTTATTTATGAAATTAAAATACATATAGCCTTTCACATCAGACAGTATGTCCAGTATTGAACTGAAATAGGCTGAGTTAGGCCTAGTTTTCTGATCCATAGTTAAACTCAACCAATCGTTAAATATGCTAACCTTATGACATTCCATACACTCCAGTGCCTACCTCTAACAGGTCCTACTTGATTGATTCATTTATTATTATCATCATCAGCCAATAGCAGTCTCTCAACTGCTGGACATCATCATCATCATCTTCAGCCTTTTAATGTTCCCACTGCTGGGACACAGGCCTCCTCTCTGTGATAGAGGGAATAGGCCGTAGTCCACCACGCAGGCCCAGTGCAGTTTGGTGAATGTCACATGTCTTCGAATTTTTGGTTCTAGGACATGCTGATTTCCTCACGATGTTTTCCTTCACCGTTTTTGAGAGCAGTGGTGATAAAATAATTTACACAAAGTAAATCGCCTGCCTGGATTCGAACCCACAACCTACAACTCGTAGTTGGCACTACTTGATTGATTCATTCATCATCATCAGCCTATAGCAGTCCACTGCTGGACATAGCCCACTCCAATTGCATGCCATTTGGTTTAACTTTCGGCAACTGACATCCAGCTGCTACAAGCCACCTTGCGAAGATTGTCGCTCCACCTAGACTTAGGGCATCCCATCTTACACTTCCCAGTTCGCGATCTTTACTCAAAAACAAGTCTACCCCAACGGTCATCAGTTCTATGACTTATATGGCCGGCCCATTGCCACTTCAGCTTGCTTATTCTGTAAGCTATGGCATCAACTTTCATTCATACCTTCACTTAATCCCTGTCCTGTAATTGTTGTCACACAAATAAATGAATAAATCTTGTTTTGTTTCTTTTAATTAATGTTCTGGTGTTGTATTAATTGCAGACTGGTCCTCATAATCTGTGTGTCGTCATACTTCATACTGATGGGTATCCTCACGCTGTACACCACATTCAAAGAGAAGGGAGTTTTTGTGGTGGCCAAGGAAAAGACTGGAAACAACAACAGGGTTTGGGAAGCCAGCTCCTATGTTAAGAAGTAAGTCATTTTATATTACTGGTTTTTTTACTATTATTATTATTATTATTCCATATTACAATTTTTTTAATAACCCCGACTATGACATGGGATAAGGGCAGGCAGATGATTATTACTTAAAAAAAAACAATCTGCTTCCTTTTTATTTTGTTCTTATTTATTGTATTTTTAACCTAAAATACTAAATTCATGATTGTCTTGTGAATAAAAATACAAAACTTAATTGTATCTACAATTAACTTATTTTTAGGGTTCCGTACCCAAAGGGTAATAAAAAGATTATTTAAAACTAACAAAAAACCCGACGGCTTAAAAAGCGAACTTAAAAGACGTAAACAAGAAGAAAATCATGCTGTGCAGTCGGAGGATATATAATTATGCGCGAGCTGGCTGACCAAAACCAGATGTATCCTCCGACTGCACAGCATGATTTTCTTCTTGTTTACGTCTTTTTAGTTCGCTTTTTAAGCAGTCTGCTTTTTTGTTATTTTTAAATATTTTTTTTAGAATTAGGTACATTTAAATATATAAGTGTTATATATTTTTGTAATCGCCTCTTAAAACCCTTTATATTGATACCCCACACGATGGGTTTGAAAGAAAAAAAAAATTGGGACCCCCCAATATGGCGCCTAAACTCCGACATTTTTCTATTTTCCATTTTTAATGTTGCCAGTGGCACTCGCAGGATTAAGACGAATCGATTGACGTAAGAATCGTCAATACATACATATATACATACATACATAGACTGATAAACACATTACCCTCCTTCGGCAGTCGGGTAAAAACGGGACCCTATTACTAAGACTTCGCGATCCGTCTGTCTGTCTGTCCGTCCGTCTGTCACCAGGCTGTATCTCATGAACCGTGATAGCTAGACAGTTAAAATTTTCACAGATGATGTATTTCTGTTGCTGCTATAACAACAAATACTAAAAACAGTATAAAATAATTATTTAAGGGGCCAAAAAATCACGTTTGTTGTATGGGAGCCCCATACAACAAACGTGATTTTTTGGCCGTTTTTTGCTCAATATTAATAACGGCAACAGCAGTTGTATATTCACTTCAAAAATAATAATTATTAATTTAAAATAAATTAAAGGGGGCACCCATACAACAAACGTGATTTTTTGCAGTGTTTTGCGATAATGGTACGGAACCCTTCGTGTGCGAGTCCGACTCGCATTTGGCCGGTTTTTTTTTTTTTACCCTCTCTACACTATATTTAATGAACACCTACTAAAATATGAAATTTCGCCTATTTATTTATATTTTGGACAGGTTCCTTACTCATGGCTACAGGGAAAAATAGCATGTCACAGGGAATAAAATACAGGCTGATTCAAATAATTTGAGTACATCCTCCTTTATTTTACGTCGGTTGAAAAATTAAATTCCTTGTACTTTGTTTGTAAGGTCACACACACATATTTTGTAAAGTGTTATATTTTAACCGAATTTTTAAAAAAGGAGGAGGTTTTCAATTCGGTTGTTTCTAATCTTTTTTTTATGTTTGTTCGGGCATAACTTTGTCATACAAAGACGGACAAGTATATATTTTTTTTTTGATTTGGTTTACTCTTGAGGTGGTCCCATTTGGAATCGAATCCCAATCGGAATTGAATTGAGATGTACTCTGGCTTTAAATGACTTTCATGGTAATATGAGGTACCAACACTAAAAAGAGTAAAATAAAAAACTTTTTAACTAAAAAGTTAAACCGACTTTTAAAGCAACTGGATACACATTAATGGTTTTATGTATGATCATGTTTTCGGTTATTGAGCCAAATAAGCAAAGAAATAAAACTGGCTTATTGCGAGTTGGAATCGCGCACGAAGGGTTCCGTACCATAATCATGTTTGTTCTCCCGCCCCACTTAAATATTTATTTTGTTCTGTTTTTGTTGTAATAGCGGCAATAGAAATACAACATCTGTGAAAATTTCAACTGTCTGGATATCACGGTTCATTAGATAGAGCCTGGTGACAGAGGGACAGTCCAGACAGACAGACAGACGGACCGCGGAGTCTTAGTAATAGGGTCCCGATTTGAGGGTTCCGCCAAATGGCAAAAAACGGAACCCTTATGGATTCGTCATGTCTGTCTGTCTATCTCTGTCCGTCCGTATGTCACAGTCACTTTTTTCCGAAACAATAAGAACTATGCTGTTGAAACTTGATAAGTAGATGTATTCTGTGAACCGCATTAAAATTTTCACACAAAAATAGAACTTACAACATACTTAGAACTCAAACTCATTTTTTTTTTTTCATCTTTCCCTTCGTGGGTAGAATAGATAGATAGGTAGACGTGATGTGGATGGTAGGTGGGTGGTGGTGGTGGATGGATAGGTCTTCAAAAAATGAGGTTTCTAATATTTTTTATTTCTAAAATGAATAGTTTTTGCGAGAGACACTTCCAAAGTGGTAAAATGTGTTTCCCCCCATCTGTAACTTCTAAAATAAGAGAATGATAAAACTAAAACAAATATATGATGTAAATAGTTTATTTTTAATACGTTATTAATTCGAAACCGCAATTTACCAAGTACGGAACCCTTCGTGCGTGAGTCCGACTCGCACTTGGCCGGTCATTATACCCTTTGGTTACGGAACCTTAAAAAGGAAGTGAGAAGGACGGGAACATAGAAAAAAATTAAACCGACCGAAGCAAAACACTACTACTATTTGTACTTATTTGCGCCCAAAGATGCGTTAAAATTTGTGTCAAAATATGGAACTTTCGAAGCTCATAACTTTCAAGTAATTTTTTTTTTACTTTTTTTGCTTCCATATAGGGCTAGATAATGATGAGAGAAATTGTTATCATTTTTTATTTTGAACGTACCTCGTCAAACAGTGGAGTAAAAGCCAGACTACGTTTGTATGGAAGAATTTTCGACTAGTGTACCCTTAAATCAAGTTCTCGCCTTGCGTGCGACCGTCAAGCGATTGCTTGAAATCATGTTTAACACATAAGTAAGATAAAATATCCAATCATGAAAAATGTCGCTTCTCAACTGTCCAGAAATTCTACTTATTTAAACAGTCTTTACTTGAAATATTAATACCATCTTCTTTCTCCAACAGGCACGATGACAAGTACAACTTAGTTTTGGTGCTGCGTGATGCCTCCGGCAAGTCCCGCGAAGCCTCCATCACCAAGTCCTTCGCCAACTTCATCGACACCAACGGAACCATCGTGCAACCCCTCGTCATCACCGAAATCACCAAGCTATACAACTCCCTCTCCTCTGAAAAGAAAGAGAAGTGATCACTTGTCTCACTCACACAAATATAATAAGGTCTGACATTATTGTAATACAATTACTTAATAAACTAAATGTCCTATACTTTGTTGTTTATGTTCTATCTGTTTGGTTCCCCAGGTTGTATGAATGTTGAAAATAGGTCTGAATCCCATCCCAGACTGATTTGAGAGTGGGCCTCTTAATAGAGTTGTTATTTCAGGATGACCCCATATTGTCATTCAGGTATGTATGTTGTGTCAAGTAGAGTACCAGTAGTGTCACTGTCGTTTCGTAGAGAGGTACTTGTTTTGTAGTGTTTGGAGTAGATCCTAGATGGCGCTGTTCTGTAAAATAGATTGTGCATGTAAACATTGAAAAGAAGTCAATCATTCAAAATACATAAATAAGATGCTAGTTTAACGACTACTTGGTTAATTTTCGCTTTGTCTGTTAAAATATCGATCGGCATTATAAACTTGCTGGAATCAAAGCAGCATACTGTAGCAGTCTGAAGTGTTTGTTAGTTCCATCATCTAACGCTAGATGTCTCTATCGCGCTAAACGGTGCCAAAGTAAGTAGAACACCTAATATTGCGGCATTTCCATGAACTATTTATGCGAACAGTATAAGGTTGCTTATCAGACGGTTTTAGCAGTTGCGTCCTCCCCGCGGGTATTTTTATTTTAGTCGCATTTTCCGCATTTTAGGCGTGAAGTTGTGTTGTCGGTTTCAATGTCAGGAGAACAATGACTCACGCCTGACGGCATGGAGTAAGATCGAATGCGCTACGGTCAGTCAGTAGGTCGGTCGGAACCGCTAGTGCGTCGTGGGTACCTCACTCACGATTAGCTAATATGTACTAGAATTAAGTAACATTAGTGCAAACAGTTTTTAACTAAAAAGTTGAATTAAACAGTGATGTGAAACTGAAACAATAAGTGCTATTATCGCTCAAATTTTATACAGAAATAAATACGAAGATTTTCAAGCGCCTTGCAAACTAAATTTAACTAAAATAGATTACATGTTTTCATCGTAGTTTTCCTTGGACTTAAATTTTCTAAGGTAAGCTGAACTATTGGTTATAAGTATAACTTAAACTATGTCCCTGTATATGTTTTTGTTATAGGAATATTAAACGAAATATTTATTCGATTTAGGCAACGCTGCAGTAGAACTTTAAATTATTATTAACATAACATTTTTTTTAATTCTTTGTCCCTAAGACGTTATTAGGAGCGTCTAGAAGGGTTGGATCAATATTTTTTGGCGTCATCAGTTGTAACTTGTGTTGTAAATCAATAGTCTGCTTGTAAAGATTGTAGCTCAAAGCTGAGTGGAAACCGGCAGTGTTATGACATCATCATAGTGACCTAAACCAAGGACTACCAGATTATGAACTGCTATTTACTACGTTTTGTTATCTGTTACGTTTCTAGATTTGACCAAACTTTTTTGTCTGCTGTAATAATTTTTTTGTTGATGGTACTAAGTTATTTTATTGTAGTTTTGATAAGTTTCTCTTCGTATATAGGGAAATATAATTTCATGTTTAGTAACGCTGGCATAACAAACATATATTTTTAATTAGATACAAGTACTTGCCTAACGAATGGAGCTAAATTTAGTGTTCTTATAAAGTAGCGATTTTAATTACTTATAAACAGTAGCTGATCTCATATGATTAAATATACGTAAATTAACAATGAGATGAAGACATTCAATCTATATGTTTATTTAAAACTCTGCATGTTCTCAGTTAGTGTTAGTCAGCTGACTGCACGTGTAAACTATTTATTAAACCTTACGACAAAGATTATTTCACAAGACGATGCTATTTTAGTTCTGGCTTCAGTCTCAACGCGTGGCATACATGCCGCACTAAACCACTGTGTGCACTCAGTGCAAAATACAGTAACACAGTTCGTGACCGACCTTGAAATGCCGGCCGAATCGCAAAAGCCGTGGGTTCGCCGGTCATTCACCCCTGTCAGCTGGAAATTTCGCTCCCCCATCTATTCACGTTGAACAAGTGTTGGGTGTTACGTATTTCATTTAAAAAATATTTAAGCGTATATTTTCTCCCGTTTTCACGCTGTTACGTGATGGTACAGCATGCGTACAACGTGAAATGAAGTTCGACGCGTTGACTCAGATAAAATTGGAACTGAATTCGGCGGGTATCGAACCCTTGCCAACATTTTAACTACACTGTCTCTCCCACGTGTGCTGTAATGATTGCGTGAAAAAATGCGATTCTTTCATACAGCTATTTGGCTGTTTTTCTATGTGCTTTATTCTAATTGATAGAGGAAGTAAATACTTTCAAAGAATGAAAGGTATTCAAAGAAATATCGCTGATAAAGCCGAGAAAAATCTTGGCTGATAAGTAATTGGTTTCTAACTGAAAACAAGGTTCTAAACATGTTATAAATTAATTTTAAAAATAACAGGAAAATATCCAAATTATCCTACAATCAAAAGGAAGTTCGCATAGCTGATATACATGATTTACCTGCGTATTTACCATGTCGCATAAATCTATATTCTATTGCGTGACTGTAATTACATTTTCCGCGCGAAATGAATACCAGAGACTATGATTCTACTGTATTTTCTTTTCAATGTACTACTTCGTTGCGCAACTGCTATCTAGCGGTGACCCGATGAGATTTCTTATATAACAATTTTGCTAGGTAATTTTCTTAATGAGCCAAATACACAAAATTATATAAATCTACGAAATCCATAAAGAGAAATCCATACAGGATAATACAACGTCTACTAAAATAGAAAAAGAAATGCCCAAAAAACTAAGGTCACTTTTCATCACATTTTGGTCTAGGTTAAAAAATTTGCAACAAAACAAAATAACCTGATAAAAATTTAATTAAATAAAATGCCACATCACATCACATCATCAGCCTATTAATGTTCCCACTGCTGGGACACAGCCCTCCTCTCTGTGAGAGGGATGGGCCAGTGCGGGTTGGTGGATGTCACATGTCTTCGAATTTTTGGTTCTAGGACATGTCGGTTTCCTCACGATGTTTTCCTTCACCGTTTTTGAGAGCAGTGGTGATGATATAATTTACACAAAGTAAAGCGCTTGCCTGGGTTCGAACCCACGACCTAAAACTATAAGTCGCGGCCGATACCACTGGGCCACCACTGTTCACTGAAATAAAATGCAATTTGTAATGAAATACGAGAGGGAAAGGTAGATCAAATATATAAAGCTACTTCAATAGACAACTAGGCAATTATAGATTTTGCACTCATCTTCAGGATTCAACCTACACACGTTACTCCATTGTTTTTAATTTCCTCTATGTTACATCAACACACGACTGAGATACACTGAGATAAACTGATAAAGCAAACACGTGTTTGACCTTGCTAAGCGTTATCACTAGTGCAGCAACAGATAGACTCGTCGGCAGATAATCAATTTTATTAGGAAATGCTAATAACGGGAGCATAAATCATAAATTTATTATTATAGTATTTGTAATAATGGATTTGTCAACAGATTTAAAAGCCACTATACAGACTGAGATCAACGAAGCGGCGAAAATTTATGTAAAGCTTATTGATGCTAGTTGGCAAGAGATTGCAGCAACGATTGCGCTGAGATATTTATTGAATGGATTCCTCCTTCAGAGTTATTATTATATTGATGCAAGTAGAAACAAAAGCTAGAAAGAACAGTCGAAAGAAGGGGTTTACAATTCGCTTGTTTCCAACTCCCAGACTGAGTCCATGCAATAAAATTGCTCTACATACACAAATTCATGGAAATAATCAATCTAGTCACGAAATTGGGTTGTTGAATTTAAAAAAAAATACGATTTTTAAAATTTATTTTGAAACTTTACATATCATAAATTATATTGTCATTGCAAAAATCTCTTAAATATTTTTTTTCAATTTATTATAAGCAATTGAAAATCGATAAAATTTTAAAAAGAACCACCTGTCTACGAACGGGCCATGATTGGTCGCCATGTTGGTGACGTCATAACGTTCAAGGAATTTCACCATAGTACAGTGTCACGTAAATTGACTAAAAATATCCGAAAATTAGTGCAAAAATATTATTTATAACAGCAAATTTTTATTTAGACATGTGTGATAAAGGATTCATAAAGGCAAATTTCGAAAAGATATCCATCTGATGGACGGTTTGGAAAAATTGAGCATAAGTAAAGTAGTCGTAATGAATATTACGTGATGGTGGACCGCGACCGGTGTTTGTCATTGTTGTCCATTGTACACATTACATTTAGAAACATAATTGTCATAATGTAATTGTTGTTACAGGGTAGGTGATATTCGTGTAAAATAAAAAGCTAACAAACACGATTGGCGCGCAACTTCGACTTTAGATATCAAAAAACTTCATAGGTATCACTAAATATTATACAACCCGAAATCTGTGGAGCCTTTATTTTTATTTATTTTTTGCATAACATCCTTAAAATTTTCGGTATTTTTAATTATTTGCATATCCCTTTATAATATTAAACACAAATATCTATATAATATAATTACAAACACTAAAAAACTTTGTAGAACAAAAACGTGAAAATATTAATTCGGTACATTTTCAAATATCTCTTAAATGCGTCGACCGATTTTCACAATTCAAACAGAAATATTAGTTTTACGCCTATATCTGTCATTTAAAATTAAAATAATGAATATATCTCCATAAACAAAAAATCATGTTTTCAAGTTACGTAATTATACAAAAATGTCAACTTTGCTCGAAAGTTCCCTTAAAAATTTACTTTTCTCAATCTTTAATGATCAAATTAAGAAATTAATCAGAATCTAATACTAAATTAGAACAAGATAACAACATAATTAACATATTCTAATTGGATTCTAGTTAGACAGAACATTCAATCACATAATAATGGGGAGTTATTTGTAATATTCGTGCATGCGAAGCAAGCACGATAAATTTTAAGGTTCGATATTTATGATCAATGTATTCGATATTCATCAATATATTGACGATAATAACAAGATGGAATTGGTTATAAGTCAAAACACTGTATAAGCTATGTGCCACAATGAGTAGAAATGAACGTTGTGACGTCACACGGGCTCGTCTTTGTTCGGAAAACTGTCGGGGTGTTTTCGGTACTGGATTCAAAAAAATATTTTCGATTGGATTTTACTTTGTAATTACAATGAAAAAAAAAAACTAAAAATAGTTTTGTATGAAAACTTATATATGATCTTTCCATTTATTACAAAAAAAAAGTTGGTTCAACAAACCAATTGCCTTTTACAAGCTTTGATAAATTTTCCCCAGAATTTAATCACGATATGTTACGATGCTAACGTACTACGAACATTTATAGTTAGAGTTATAAAATGCTTTTGTTATCGTTTATTATGATAATATTCTTATGGATCTTTTGTATTGTTTCCTATCTATACAGTGGTATAAAATATACAATGATAGTTAGAAGTTTCTATATTTCAGTAGCGTCTACTCAAACAAGACACGTGAGTGTCTAAATTAGAATTTTAGTTTTACGAGAGACGCGTTAAAAATGTCATGAAAACCAAAGAAACCTTGGGTACGTCATGCTCGTCGATTGTGTTTTTATCCTCGAACACAAAAAAACAGTCTACAAGACTGTTTTTTCATTTCATGCGAATGCATTTGACTGGGTGTGAAGGACAGTATTTGATGAAAATAATATCTTTCAGACGAAATAAGAAATTTAAGAATTGAAAATAAATATTATCATCATTAATAAGGTAGATAGAAACACGAGATGTCCGCCATCGTAAATAGACCCAATTCATAGAAAGAGTTCCCCAAGGATCTATCATGAGCCCCTTCCAATTTTTCCTTTATGAATATTTAAAAACTAGAAAAATTGTTATATACACTTAAGGCCGTTTACCGATCTGAAAGTAAATTTTTGTTAAACCTAACCTAAGTAAGTGCCTTTATTTTGTTTACCTGTACCTCACGTAAGGATAAATGTTATTTCAATCAGACAATCAAAAAACAAAAGTAATTTCTAAGCAATACGGTTTATTCCCTAACTTCAGCTAAGGCAAGTATTTCCCCAACCAAAACATTACGTTCTATGGGTCTGCCTAGTCCTAGGCCATAGAAATTATAATGTTCTATTTCCAGTAAATAAGCACGACTACAAGATTACCACATCCTGTCGTTGTCTCCAGTCTGCTAGGCGTGAAACGTCGTAATTGTGTTGTTCATAGAGTTCGTGATTATAAAAGATTGCTTTGATGTTGTTTAAGATCGAATTCTGCAATAAATAACTGTGTGACTGTGACCGTGACCGTCGTTATCACTCTGGCACGCGTGTTATGTAAGAAGTGTGCGGTTAGTTCCTGCTTCTGTAGCTACAAATATTCTGGAGATAAGCCAGTAAATTTTGTGTGTCTCGTCATTTTTATCTGTATAGAGTTCAAATTCAATTGGGCGCACGGTTGGCGCAGTGGTTGAGCGATTGACTGCTGCGCTGCGTGTCGCGGGTTCGATTCCCGCACGGAACATATATTTGTATGACCTACAGATAGTTGTTTCGGCTCTGGGTGTTTGTGTATGTGAGTTTATATGTTTGTAAACGCACCCACGATACAGGAAGAAAATCCTAGTGTGGGGCAACAAACAAAAAGATGATAAATAGAATTCGTGAGATGTTGTTATTGCAGCGTTAGAATAGTTGATTCCTATATTTTACCATGGGCGGTCCGTAAAGATACAACTAAACTCCATTTGAAATAACATTAGACACGTTTCCAAATCTTTTTACAGTCCGTTCAACCGATTTTGAGTTCTATCCCGTAAACATAAGGATGACATTAAAACCAAACTAAACCCAACTGTTTACTACAGCTACCATTTGTCTTATCACCAACGCAATAGAAGTCAAAATCGGTTGAACGCGCTGTAAAATGGGCTAATTTAAACGTCTAATGTTATCGCAAATGGAGTATAGGGTCAATGGAAAACTGTCCCTCTACATAGTAGATAGACAGGTAATTTATTGATATTGGCTTTAGAAGTTTAGACCAAAAGTCTATTTTGAAGGATCAGTTTGGCAATATCTAGCAAAGGTAAACAAAGAGATCGTGTTCGGATGTGGAAGGAACCACAATTATGTATCTATATTTTGTTATTTTATACCAACGGCATACCAGGCAACTACTGTGTGAGGAGTGATATGAAAGAAAAGGGAGTCAGTAATAACGTGACGGGGGACATGACGGTATGGAAGAAGCAAACGTGTTGCGCCGACCCTAAGTAACATGGGATAAGGGCAGGAATATGATGATGATGGAAATGCTAGGGCTGTATTATTTCCTATACACGAGAAAGTCGCTCTCTAAAATGAAGACACGAATGCGAAATGTTCTATTTATACCGTTTCTAATCAGTTACTAGGTAATTTTACCTATGATAATGATGACTCCTCATTGCTGTTATCTATTCGGACAGAGAACTCGTACCTATTAGGTACTACATTAGTAGGTAGGTTACTATCTCCCATCACTAGTAATTCCTTTACCGCATTCTACTTAATCCTACTGCTAGAATGGTCTTCTGGTTTTATTATTTATTTTTAACCCCCGACGGAAAAAGAAGCGTGTTATAAATTTGATGTGTGTTGCTGTGTCTCTTTATGTCTGTCTGTGGCATCATTGCGCCTAAACGGATGAACGATTTTGATTTAGTTTTTTTATGTTTGAAAGGTGACTTTGTCGAGAGTGTTCTTAGCTATGTTTGAATAAAATCGGTTTAGCCGTTCAAAAGTTATTCACATTTTACTCTTTGAATCTGGATTTTTTCGCAATATATCGTATCATTATTACGTGTTTCGATAGATTGTCGATTGCAGCGTGTGTACTAGGTATAATAAATGTTGTTTAAAAAGCATGAAATAAAAATTAAAACCGGGGATTTTATAAATTTGTAATTTTATCTTGTTAGGCTGGATGTGTCCACTGCAGAGCTAAAGTCTCCCTTATATCTTGCCATTGCTCCCGGTTTGGGCAATTGTGGACCAGTCCTTTCTGTAGGTGTCTAGTGCATATCATGTTCTCGATCTACTAGACAAGGTCTTCATTAAAATTCAGTCCTCGCGGCTGTCCCTATTCAATACTGTTAGCAACAAGTACCTTTACGACATAAATAAAAGGAACAAGCCATAATACTGAAGTGTTTTAAAAGAAAAACAAAGTGACAAGCGTTTCAAGACTGTTGACTTTTCAAAGTAATAAAGTGGAGTGTGTGTGGAGTGTCAGGAATCGCTGTGACATTGATTTGATACACCTAGCACAAAGTAAGGTGTACGTACGTGAAGTCGTCGTACTTTTGTTTTTATTGAGAACATAAAACGTGATGCTGGCAACTAATAAACCTAATTGTTTTATAATAGTCATGGATGTCACAAGTTATAAGAATGATATGATAGGAATGAACGTGCTATCGTCCGCACATATTTTTTTTATTAATCACAATGATAGATCGATTGTCTACAAAATGCTCATTATCGTACGCTTATAATAGTAGGAATTCTAATCTAAATCAAATCTGATTCAGTTCTCACACTTGAAAATTGCTCGTTTGGATATTGCATTCAAACGGGTAACGACTGCAATCAGCGCAGGAAGGAAACGGATCCTTTATCTCCACCAGCATAAAATATCCTAGGCTACAGGCTATATCTACTACTAGTTAGTTAAATTCCATAGTACTAAATGTGCTATGTATTACGTATTATGTATTACCTATATTCGTCATGTCTTATGTACGGTTAGATATATTTTGTTGGTTCATTTGATAAGAAATGATTCATGGATGAACTGAGAACACATAAAAATATGAAAGGTATAATGACTCTGCACTTCTTTAGTGCTGACGTAACTATAGATCTACTGTTGCTACCGTATCGTGTGCAATGTTCAAAAAAGAATACTCTCTTTCTGGGACAGTCGGGAAAGAAAGCCCATCGCTCCAATTGTATCTTGGGGTCAAGGAGGCAGGTCATTGGTTCTCTCAGATTGTGACCTGGAATCGGTATTAAACAGATTCCAAGCCAGGTTGCTTAAGGTTCAGAATAATCCCAGTCATGGTCAATGCCTGATCTAGTCCTTAGAAAAGAATGAATTAGATGTTTGATAGAGATCCTACAAAGGAAAGAAGGAATAACTGAAACACGTCCACAAGCAAGATCCGTTTAAGCTGGAAAAATTGCAGTTGTTGTTTACAATAGCTCTCTTATCATTCAGTGTTAGCCCTTTGCGCGCGGTTGTTTTCTTCAAAGCCTTTGACACAGTGAGCAAACTCGCTGAAACACCGTGCTCGTTTGCACTCCACGTCGTCACCATGCCATACCCTTCGCAATATAGCACACGGCAACACCGTCAATCAACTTGTCTTTTTTTATGATCATTAGGAATAGACGACATGACTATCAGATAAGCTGTATGTATCGGTATTATCACGGCGTGGCAGTGTGAGGAGTGACAGTCGCTGCGACTTCCACGCGTGATCGCTTCGTGATAGATTACTATCAATATCGTCTAACGCATGCTTCATCGTAACATATTATATCATTATAAACTATATCTTAATCTGGTGTTAATTGCGGCAAATTATATCCCTTATACCGGCTCATTCTCTGATACATTGCTAGTTGCTACATCCCTTTTAGCCGTGTTAGAAATTGATAACTTTTCTGTTGTAGGTTCTTAATGTTGCTATCCAGATTTCACCAGCTAACAATATTAGCCTGTAACTGTTCCACTGCAGGGAAAAAGCGTCATCGCTTTTGCTGTGCTCTGGAATTGATGATTTTAGACTTTGTAAGTCTTTCCTTACGATGTTTTTCCTCCACAGAACTCCGCTTGCGGCCACTTTAATGAATAAAATGGCATTACATCTGTTTGTAACATATTTTAAATCAATATGTAATTTGCTCCAATAACTTAATTAATATTCAAGTGGTAATATTACTGCAATTATGTGCCACCAATTCTTGTCACTATGTAACCAATATTAGAGGGTTATTGGACGACTCACCCGAATTAAACTCGCCCGAATCGGGCGAATCGACCAAAATATTCATTTTTCTGTGTCGATTCGCCCGAAGTTAATTTATCGGTGGGCGAATCGACCACTCCAAAATTATTTAGTGGGTGATTCGACCGAATTTTATTTTAGAGAACAAACAATATAAAAGTACAGTCGTACTCACCCGTCTCGGTAATAATATAAAGAATTAATCGAAGTTAATAGATATTGTACTATAAATGCAATTCATTAAATAACCACTTAAAACGTGGAGAGATATTTATACCCAAACTACCAGGAGGCCGGAATCATGGGAGCTAGAATCATTAGCGGTAGAGACTAACGGAGTACTAGGGCTTCAGAATCGAAAATCGCTCGGTACTCTTTTTACCACTCATGATTCCAGCCTAGCTTCCTCATGATTATAATCTCCTGGTACTTAAGTTAGTCTTTCCCTGTACTGAAATGACCTGATAGCGAATAGAGCTTTCTTTTTATCTTTTTGTAGCGAATGTTGCTGTCTCCCTCTAAGTGTTTTGCCAATGAATCAAAAGAATCATGATCGGTAAAAAGAGTACGAGAGTACGTTGAGATTTGAACGTTAGATATGATAAACAGGCGAAACTAGGAGAAAGCAATTAATTAAATAAGTAATATTTAATGAATTGCTTTCTCCTAGTTTCTAGTACAATATCTATTAACTTCGATTAATTCTTCATATTATTACCGAGACGGGTGAGCACGACTGTACTTTTATATTGTTTGTTCTCTAAAATAAAATTCGGCCGAATCGCCCACTAAATAATTTTGGAGTGGTCGATTCGCCCACCGATAAATTAACTTCGGGCGAATCGACACAGAAAAATGAATATTTTTAATAGTGGTCGGAATGCCCGATTCGGGCGAGTCGTCCAATAAACCATATTCGACACAAAATTTTGGAGTGGTCGATTCGCCCACCGATAAATTAACTTCGGGCGAATCGACACAGAAAAATGAATATTTTTAATAGTGGTCGGCATTCCCGATTCGGGCGAGTCGTCCAATAAACCATATTCGACACAATGTCAATTGTTTGCAAATAAATAAATGAAATGACTTAGGGCCAGTTTGTATTTAGGAACGTTTGAAAAGAGTTTCACAGGGTTTCAGGCTAAAGTGGAGTTTGACAAATAATCAACTCAAATTCTTAATGAACGAATCGGGGGTAGGTATTGCACCACACCCACTGCAGTTTGCACCAACGCGCAACGTCGATATACATCGATTGATAACGTTCATCGATATGTTTGACGTTGATCAAGTGGGTGTGGCAGTATCCTAAGTAGGTAGGTAGCCCCCAGAAAGAAGACGTTACGCAAAAATGATGAAATAAGTAAAAATCGTTTGCAAAGACATCTGACGTAAAACGTATAAGATAAGGAATTATTTCCGTGTGTATGACTGATTATGATAAATGATAACCGACGAGTAGGTAGACGAAATTCCAGACACTACCAATATTAAGTCACAGTGTAACCAAGTACCTACATTATTTTTAATTAAAGTTCTAATTTTGTGATCAGTGAGAGCGCAAACTTTTCATTACCTACTAATGATGAAATTTTGCTACAATATTGTAATCTGAAGTGGATCCCGGATCAAATTAAAGGTAAAGTCCCGACTTATCGTCAAGTGAGTAATAAATTGAATGAATTTCAACGATATTCGGTTCAGTCACGGAAGTTTTGCAGGGGCTGGTATCGACCCCCTCATCCCTTAATTAGAAATGTCGTTCATTACACTCCAGTGGCTACATTTTAAGGGCTTGGCTTCCAAACTGTACGAATACACTATCCAACCTTGAAACGCCCTCTGCAGTCAAATCGCGGTAGTATAAAATAATATCTACACAGCGTGTCCGTGTTGTTATTTCAACAACTATATTAGAAGGCCAAGTTAATTACTATCAAATGATGGTGTTACATAAACACTTCACCGTGACTTCGCTATTGTATTGTCATGTTTATGTTTATTGAGACGCATGCATGCAGCCAAGCATGGATCGTATTCCAGTAAAGTTAAGTGAGCAATTTTCTTTAATTTTCGCGAAACAAAGAAACCTGTAGGAAGTCTAAGCCCAAACTCGGAGATTTACTTAAATTATTCTGAAATGCACCATGCTATCGTGAGGAAACCGGCAGGTCCAAAAACCAAAAATTCGATGACATGTGACACCAACCCGCACTGGGCCCGCGTGCTGGATTACGGCCTATTCCCTCTCACAGAGAGGAGGCCTGTGTCCCAGCAGTGGGAACATTAAAAGGCTGATGATGATGACGATTCTGAAATGATGTCCTCCTCCTTGCGTCGATTCCCCAATGCTGGGGGTCGTGACTAAATCAAGCCTCACCTCCTTGATATTGTTTCTCCACTTGCTCCCCTAGCTCGTCTCTGCTCGACTTTGCCAGAGACAATTTCCTTCCGAAGGTTATCACCAGGTTTCCGGGCGATGTGGCTATAGAAGTCGAATACTTTGCGGAGGCACATATTTTGACAATCTTGGCCTTTTCTCAATTTTGAGCTCCTGCAGTACTTACATATCGAGATGTTCATCCTTTGTGCTGTTAACGTTATACGCAGCATCTTCCTATAGCACTAGACTATGCGTTTCCGAACAGCAGCTCTTAGGCAAAGAATAAATATATAAACAGTATGGAAACTACCTACAAATGCTCGAAACGGCACACTCACACAAACAAACGCATCGACGAGATCCCTAAGCGGCTCGCACTACTGATAGAACTACCGTCTTTTCCGTCCTTTAAGGTGAACGCGCACCTATCCGCGCCGCAGGAGCCGCACGCGCCGCAGTCATCGCATTTTCTCAAGGCCCCGCGCTATCCGCGCCGAACGCGCCGTACGCGCCGAACGCGCCGAACGCGCCGAATGGCCGAAAGTACCGCACGCACAGTGTTGTCAGGATCATATTCACTTCTGTATATCTTATTATATGAATATTTTCTGTATAGAACGAACGTACGTAGTGTATATCCTGTTATTGTCGGTTTTGCGGTAGAAGAGGTGGAATGAAAGAAAAAAATATGGGTTCATGACATTAACTTAAAATGGGTACAGTTGGAGAGTATCGCACATTATTTCCTGACTTGAGATAATTTAAATTAAGATCCGGTGTCCCACTACAATCTCGAAAGCATTCATGTCTTATAAAAAATGCTAGAAATTATAGTTAATAAATTAGCTACCAGTTTTATCAAATAGTAGCTGAAAAATAGCTTGATTTAGCTATAAAGTAGCTAAGCTGGCATCACTGTACGCATGATGTCTCCGCGCCGCCCGCACCGCACTCGCCGCAAGCATCGAACGCGCCGAATCTGATGACGTCATCAGCACGCGCTGGTGGAATCCGTATACCTACAGCATTTTGCTGAAATGCGGCGCGTGCGGCGCGGACAGGTGCGCGAGGCTGCATACGATTTCATATAAAGATTTATAAAATGCGATGACTGCGGCGCGTGCGGCTCCTGCGGTGCGGCTAGGTGCGCGTTCACCTTTAGTCATTTATATGCAATTAAAGGTCTATCCACACATATCAGGGCCGTGCCAGGCACGTGGACGGACCGTGCCAAAAAAATATCGGTGTGTACATTTTATATGAACTCGTTCACACACGTCCGTGCACGGGCCAGTGACGAATCTTCAATGCCTTGGCCCGGCCATAGACTTTAAATGTACCGGCGTTCCGCCGCGGACGATGGCCTTAGAGTCCTGAAATTATATAATCACATAGCCCCAACATAGTTAGGATAATGCTAGGCAGATTACATGAATTACATAGCTATAATCATCAATAATAATAATCAATATTAATCCGGAAAATAGCAGGTGTTTATGAAAATTCAATATTATATAGGTACATTAGAATTAATTGCAGAATATATTTGCAGCATTGGTTACCTGGTATAAACATTATTATTCCGGAAAATAGCACTAGTCTGCAAACATGCGACCACAACCTAGGTATATATTTTATCCTGATTGACAACACATAACAAAGCATTTATCAGTGGTATTTTCCCAAATCAAAAAAGTAGGCAGTTACACGTTATTTTTTTCCTGAACAGGGGAATCCCAAGGATTTCTTCCTTAATTAAAAAAACAATTTCTTGCAGAATAATGTCTCGCAGAAGATTGCTGATCGGTGGCGCGGCGGGCGTCGCAGGCGCAGCGCTGACTGCGTGGGCCGTGGCAGCCGATGACTCACCCGTGGTACGTATACGTACCGAGGAAACCCGGCATTATCGCTCCCCCAGATAACGCAGCTGTTCCTTTCGCCGGTTTTAATATCAGCCGTGTGTAGCGACCGACAGATTCGGATTATTCGGAGATAAGATTGCCGGCTATTTTTAGTAACCTAGATAACGGTTTTGGCTTTGAGCTAGAAGCAGGTTAATGAAGAACCTATGTAGTTTACTAATTTTAAATGACAATTAGGGGACACATAATAGGGCCCATTATCTGTGACCATACGAATTTAAATCATGAAAGAAAATGTGTAGCAGAGAACCAGAGAATCATGCCTAGCCATTCTGAAGACTCTTCAGAACCTGGATAAAACAAGCTTTAATCTCGTGGCTTGTTAACCGACATAAAAAAAGGCGGGTTCTCAATTCGACTAAATGTTTTTTATTCACAGGAATGGTACAGACCATCAACGGTAAAAGCGACAACAGCGCGCAAGAAGAGACCCTTACCGTCGCGCGATCAACAGGTGGCTTCCTTACAAGCTGGACATACCTTTGACATCCTCATCGTTGGTGGGGGTGCCACTGGTGTAGGATGTGCGCTAGATGCGTGCACGAGAGGTAAGCAACTTTAATCCTTACCTACTATATTATAAGAGCGTCAAAAGCGGCCACCAGGTAGCTTCCTTACAAGCTGGATATACCTTCAACATCCTCATCCTTGGTCGAGGCGCCACTGGTGTAGGAGTGCGCTAGATGCTTGCAGGAGAGATAAGCAACTATAACCCTTACCTACTACTAGATAAGAGTGTTAGAAGCGACTGTCAGTTTGTCTTCTTACAAGCAGAACAGACCTTCAATATTCTCATCGTTGATTGAGGCGCCACTGGTATAGGATCTAGCATGCGTGCATGAAAGGTAAGGAACTTTAACCCTTACCTACTATAAGATAAGAGCGTTAGAATCTAACATCAGCTGGCTTACTTACCAGATGGAAAAACCTTCGACATTCCCATCGTTAGTGGAGGCGCCACTGGTTTAGGATGCGTGCTAGATTTTTGCACAAGAGTAAGCGACTATAACCCTTACTTTCAACTAAATAAGAGTGTTTCAATTAGCCAAGCCTAACACTTGCCTTTAGTTTAGTTAGATTGTTCACCTTGCGAGTCGTGCTCATTTATGACATCCGGATCGAAGGAGGGTCTCAAATTGGATCAAGGCGTCTTTGGGAGCGATGAATATGAATGCACATACTTCTATTTCCTTCTAGATTTAAGACACTGCGGAAATGGGAATGTAGGTACATTTAATTTTATAGCTTTATGAAGTTAGGTGTATGTATACCGCAACCAGAATGGTCAATTCATTACCATATTGAGACGTCTACTAAGCTTTATGAAGTAATGATGGACCGGTAAACGTCTATGTTTGTAAGAACACCGATTAGTTACATTACGTACACAATAGTTTTTTACGACAGCCTGACATGCAGTGGAGATCGCAACATTGTCAAATTATGGAATTCAATATGGTGGATATTCATGTACAACATCTTAGCATACAAATATTTTAGTAAAATAAGTCATCATAGACAAATCAAGCTACAATCTGGGGCTCTTTAAGTCAAGAATGAATAGGTCATTTCTAGGCAATCGTGTTTCACCGTCGACTAACTCTTCGCTTACCATCAGGTGAGTTAGTGGTCAAGCGCGAGCCTATAGACAATAAATAAAAAAACAGGATTTGGAAAAGGCCGCTTCCAATAGAATTTTTGATTTTTTGATCAAAAATCAAACGAGTTTAATTTTGATGAGACATTGTTTTGAGTTTCAAAAAACGGTTGTAAATTTACAGAAAACTGATAAGCTTTTACACCATTATCTAACCACCTTCTCCATTCCAGGCCTCCGCACAGCTCTGGTCGAAGCCGACGACTTCGCCAGCGGCACATCAAGTCGTAGTACCAAGCTCATCCACGGAGGAGTGCGATACCTTCAGAAGGCCATCATGCAGCTGGACTACGACCAGTACAAGATGGTGAAGGAGGCTTTGCATGAAAGAGCAAATATGTTGGAAGTTGCGCCGCATTTGACACGACCTTTGCCTATATTGCTGCCTGTTTATAAGTAAGTATATAGTATTTATTTGAATTCAGAATCTCATAGTTGGATGGTTTTGGGAACTCATGCTTAATGTCATACTTGACAAAGTTCAAATTACGTTGCTACCGATTCAGGAACTTCTTATTTCAAACGGTGCATCAGCTCAGCTTTGGAGTACTGTCGGTCTATTTTGAGGGTGACCAGGACATCGAACCATACCTATCCGAAACACAATACAAGACACACAAATTGAATACAAACAACATCGTGGTGGGAGGAGACGTAAATGCCTGGAGCCATTGGTGGGGAAGTGTTTCCGAAAACCATCGCGGGGCGGCGTACAGTTCTTTCCTCAATGAGCGGGATCTCCACATCCTAAATACGGGCCAAACACCAACGTTCGAGACATACAGAAATGACAGGTGGTGCACAAGCATCGTCGACGTGACAGCTTGCAGTTCGTCGCTGCTGGGCAAGGTCGAAGAGTGGCGGGTAGAAAGAAGTCTAACAACTTCAGACCACAACGCTATAACCTTCTCGATGCGCCTAGAAAAGGCCCTAGAACCCTTAAGGCCAATTTCGACGCGCATCTACAACACCAAGAAGGCCAAGTGGTCCGACTTCAACACCCACTTCAAGACCAGCCTAGCAGACAGTGGCATCACTCAAGTCAGAGTCTCGAACGCATCGAACCCAGAGGATCTGGAGACAATTATTTCAAACTATACTCAGAACATCCACCGCTCATGCGAGGAAGCGATTCCAAAACTTGGGTCGCCCAAACACAACGCCAAGCCCCCATGGTGGACCCCTTCTCTAGACCGTCTCAAAAAAGACGCCATGACGAAGAAGAGAAGGATCCGAAACGCAGCCGCAAGCCGGAGACACTTCACCATCCAAGAGTACGTGCTGGCCAAACAAACCTACAAGACAGCAGCAACGGAAGCAGCCACAGCCAACTGGAAGGAGTTCTGCACGAAGCAGGACCGAGAGAGCATGTGGGACGGCATCTACAGGGTAATAAGGAAAACAGCCAGAAGAAAGGACGATGCGCTCCTGAGAAACGCCGCAGGCGAGACGCTTAGTCCAGAGCAATCTGCGGATCTTCTGGCAAAAACCTTCTACCCCGACGACTCAACGGATGCCGAACAGCCCTACCACACTGCGCTAAGGAGGCTAGCGGAGGAGAAGAACCCCCAAGGTCTGTCTGCAGACGATCCGCCCTTCACGACCGCGGAGCTGGAAATGGTTCTCCAGAACCAAAATCCGAAAAAAGCCCCCGGTCCCGACGGATTAACAGCAGACATCTGCGCAGCGGCAATAAACTGCGATAGGGAGGTGTTCTTAGCGATAGCAAACAAGTGTCTGTCACTGTCACACTTCCCGAAGCAGTGGAAGATCGCCCACGTGTGCATTCTCCGCAAGCCAGGAAAGGACGACTACACCAGTCCTAAGTCGTACAGGCCTATAGGTCTGCTCTCGGTCCTAGGAAAAATCGTCGAGAAACTTCTAGTAGGCCGACTACAGTGGCATTTCCTCCCAACACTACACACAAACCAATACGGCTTCATGCCACAGCGCGGAACCGAGGACGCCCTCTATGCTCTAGTGGGCCACTTACGAGCCGAAATCAAAGCCAAAAAGATCGTGCTTTTGATATCACTGGACATAGAGGGGGCCTTTGACAACGCGTGGTGGCCCGCACTCAAGAAGCAGATGGTAGCCAAGAATTGTCCAGCAAATATCTACGCTCTCGTCGCCTCATACCTGGAAGACCGGAACATCAGGGTCAACTACGCCAGAGCGACTAGCGAGAAGGGAACCACGAAAGGATGCGTCCAGGGCTCAATAGCCGGACCGACGTTTTGGAACCTTATCCTAG
The DNA here is from genome assembly GCA_945859665.1 of Anorthoa munda. Classification (NCBI taxonomy): domain Eukaryota; kingdom Metazoa; phylum Arthropoda; class Insecta; order Lepidoptera; family Noctuidae; genus Anorthoa; species Anorthoa munda. Next base: position 39,739,827 of record OX243897.1, on the reverse strand, counting down.
ATTCACTCCTACAAAAAATGGCTAGTATGGGGGTATACTGTCAAGCCTTCGCGGACGACGTTGTCCTGGTTTTCTCTGACTTCACAGCCGGTCCCCTGCAGCAATCAGCCAACAGCACGCTAGCCAAAGTATCGGAATGGGGCGTCCAAAATAAACTACGTTTCGCCGCGCACAAGACCAATGCGATGGTGTTAACGAGGAAGCGAAAGTACGACGCTCCGGTACTTCATATGTCGGGCACGCAGCTAAACCTGGTTGAGGAAGTGAAGCTGTTAGGTCTCACGATAGACTCCAAGCTCACCTTCAATGCGCACGTGTCTGCGACCTGTAGAAAGGCCGCAGACATCTACAAGCAGTTGGCATGTGCGGCGAGGGTGACTTGGGGTCTGAACGGAGAGATAATCAGGACGATATACGTGTCGGTTATAGAGCCCATCGTGATGTATGCAGCGAGTGCGTGGGCCCCCGCAGCTGAGAAACTGATGACAAGGAAAAAGTTTGACTCACTGCAGAGGGGCTTCGCGCAGAAGATCTGCAAAGCATACCGCACGGTGTCTCTGACATCGGCACTCATCCTGTCAGGACAACTCCCCCTAGACCTCCGGGTACTCGAAGCGGCAACCCTTTTCAAGATCAAAAAGGGACATTCCCAAGAGTTCATACCGCTGGGCCGCGTGCTGGAGTGCAACGTGCACCACTCCGAAAATCCCCACCCAGCGCAACTCACAACAACCGAGTATGAATGCCTAGAGAATTTGACTCCCGAAACCCAGGCAACCCACCAAGTAATCGGCCCCCAAATATACACCGATGGCAGTAAGATAGAGGGGAAAGTCGGAGCTGCCCTAACTTGGTGGGAAAACGGGACGGAGTCAAGGTTCAGCACCTTCGGCTTGGAGCCTCACAACACAGTCTTCCAATCGGAAATGTACGCTCTCTTCAGAGCTGTCAGGATGGCAAGAGAATCCAAGGCGGCCTCCGTAAGCATCTTAAGTGACTCAAGATCGTCACTTGATCTGCTGAGGAGACCGTCTGTCACGCACCACCTGGCACTCCAAATCAAGAGAAGCGTCCGTGAAATCAGAGAGGAGGGCAGAGAAGTGAGGCTCTTTTGGCTCAAGGCCCATGTGGGAACTGCCGGGAATTAGAGAGCGGATGAGCTGGCCAAGGAGGCAGCCCTAACAAAACTCACATCAGACTACAGCAAGGTCCCCGTTTCATTCGTGAGGAGGAAGATACGGGAGGGGACTATAAGGAAGTGGCAAGCCCGGTACGACTCCTCGAGTACAGGATCGGTCACGAAAGTGTTCTTTCCAGACGTCCTAGCGGCGAAAAGGACACTCAGAGACGCAGTGCTCACACCGGTCCACGTACAAGTCCTTACAGGACACGGCGGATTTTCAACATATCTCCACCGTTTCCATCTCAAAGATAGTCCCTCGTGCGTCTGTGACCCGAGTTGCGAAGAGACAGTCTGGCACTTGCTCTTCGAATGCCCAAGGTTCAGCCAAGACAGAATGGAGCTCGAAATAAAATTCGAAACCCAGCTTAGCCAGTCCACACCCCACACCATCATGGGGAGACTGGCTACTAGGATTCCATTCTTGGCATTCGCGAGCAAAGTCGCCACAATCGCAGCAAGGGCTAACAAAACGGACGTAACCTTGCGAAGTCGACCACACATTCGAACACACACAACCACAACAACAACCACAACCACAAACACACAAACAACAACCACAACTACACAAGCAACAACAAGCACACAATTGACTGATACACAAATTACACACACACATTCTAACCAACGGCCATTATCAACGGTAGCAGCAGCGGTAGCAGCAACAGCCAGCCTACAACCAGCCTCTAGCATGACTACCACACAATTCCTGGCATGTGGAGAAGACGGAGTCCCTGGCATCAGACTGCGAGGCGTCGCTCTGTTCATGAATAGGGAACAGGAGAAGTTAGGCATAGGCTTCTGCATAGGCTCAAGTCGAGCTACGGCCCGAATACACCTTTCACCGGGCCTTGCCGCCTTGATTAACGGAAGCACCACCAAAACGAGCATAAAAGGCAGCAAGTATGCTGCACTACCTCAAGTGGAAGTGGCCACTCACCGATGCCGTCTAATGCGATTTAAAGGGAAAACAATCGCATTACTCGAGTGGGGAGAGGCTACTCCATTTGCTCAGGCAAGCTCATTGCTTCAGAAGATCGGGGAGGCAGGATACTACACGTCAGCCGCGGCCCGAACCATAAGTGTGGACGCAATGGTGGTGGGAGGAGAAAGAGGAGACGTCGCAGACCGCTTTGGCTGTCTAAAGGCCTCAGAACATCATGAGGTCGTTGTCTACGAGGATAGAGGGGAAACCCTAAGTTTCCTCAAAGCCCCCAGACAACCAACAGCCAGAGCGACGAGCTCCACAAAAAGCCCCACCACACAAAGCGGATCGGAAAGGGCCCAGCAGAAGACAGCAGCCGAAAAAGCCGCTAAGAAGCAGTGCAACACCATAAACCCGGAGGACCGGGCCCGGTCGAGGAGTCGCCTGAAAGCGTTTGGCACTTTCCTCAGTGCACTGCTCCCAAGCACCAGCCATGCAACACCATCTCACAAGCAGGAAACAGCACTGGAGAGGTTCCTCAGAAAAACACCAAAGGAACCAACCCAGCAAAAGCCTAAGCCAACACGAGCCGACAAAGGGCAAGTCAGCCCGCCGACCCTCGCAGTAAAGTCGGGTACCACGGACCACGTAAAAAGCGCGTTCCTCGAGTACGTAGCAATCGTAAGAGCGACCAGAGATGTCAATCTTACGACATGCAGGAAGATCCTGCAGACCTTCCAAAGAGACACAGAGGGTCTGTTAAGGATACTGCTCGAGGAAGCAGGGGCAGCGGTTTACGACAACGTCACATCCCAAGTCATCAAAGGGGAAATGACGGGGTCGTATATGGCAGCCTACAGCGCGAGGAGTGGTTTTGTGGCCCTGGACAAGGAGGAGACGGAGCGCTCAGGCAAACTCAAGTTCAGTGTGCCAAATGACGACCCGATAGTGGTTACCGCCAAATGTACTAAGATCATGACGGATGATAAGATCCTGGAAATGGCACAGTCCATTTCGGGGACCCCAGGTATCCCGGCATCGCAGGAAAGTTGGGCGGTACCCAATATCAGGTGGATAAACGGAGTTCCGGGTTGCGGTAAGACAACCTGGCTGGTAAAGCACTTCGACGAGGACAGGGACGTGATAGCCACCACGACAACAGAAGCTGCCAAAGACCTTAGGGAAAAGCTTGCGCGCCGCTTAGGAGACCGAGCAAAGACCAAGGTGCGCACTATGGCCTCAATCCTAGCAAACGGTTTCAAGGGCCAAGACAAATGCTACCGTCTTACGGTAGACGAGGCTCTTATGAACCACTTTGGGGCAGTAGTCATGGCAGTAAAGTTGTCTGGAGCTAGCGAGCTTGTCCTCGTCGGAGACGTTAACCAGCTCCCATTTTTGGACAGAGAGAACCTTTTCGAGCTTAGGTAGACCCGTCCAGACTTGGTGGCTGGCATCACCCAGGAGTTTCTCTGCACACACCGCAATCCAATGGACGTGGCGTTTGCACTGAGTGAGATATACCCCGGTATATACTCCTCCAAGTCGTCGCTGTCGCGGGTCCACTCCCTGAAGGTGAAAGGTTACACAGGGGCGCAAATACCGAGCACTGCCCAAAACACCCTGTTCCTGGTTCATACGCAGGAGGAGAAAGCCTCTCTTACGAGCCAGGGATTTGGGTCCGGTGAAGGGTCGCGCCTGCTAACCATACACGAGGCTCAGGGGTTGACCTACGACAGCGTCATCATCATCAACACCAAGTCCAGGAGGCTTCAGGTCCACGACAGCATCTCCCACGCGGTAGTGGCGGTGTCCAGACATACAGTCAGTTGCGTCTATTACACCGACGACGCCGATGACGCCGCAGGCCGCCTTGCTAAGAGGGCGATGGATGCGCCGACTAAAACGGTCGTCAACTACAATCTTAAGACGGCCATGCAGCATCGAGACGTAGTCGTCATAGAGGCCTTGCTCACGCTGGTGAAGTCCCTGGTCAGCAGACATCACCAAAACACCACCTAACAAGTCCCATCCAAAAACTCCAACCCAAACACATACCCAAACCATCACCCTGTCTAAACCCTTAAACGCAAAAAATTATATATATATTTGTAAAGCTGCATGGTGGAGCGAGTCAGTCATACACACCTTAACGTCCTAACGACGGGGTTCTATAGCCGGAACCGTCGGCCGGGACTGGTCTGCTCGCACTGCCATGCATCTTCCCCGAAAATGTACCAATAGATATTAGAAAACAAAATAACATAAGCAGTGTATCAATAGAAATAAGCAACAAAATAGAAATAACATTAATATAAGTAGCAAATAGAAACTTAAATTGTAATGCCGGTGTGTGATATATATATATATATATATATAGTATTTAGTGAGGGATGAACTCACGTAGACTTAAGTTAGTTAAGTAAGCCTAAAAATAATGTCCGACGTAGGAGTCAGACAATTGTAACGTTTATGAAAAAATAAGAAACAAACAAAATAAAACCACTATAAAAAAGATCGCGGAGTGCCACATGTCCGCGGTAGAATATTGAAATAAAAAAAAAAAAAAAAAAAAAAACGGTGCATCAGAAATCACCTTAGATGGTCGAGATAGTCTTCAGTAGGTAACGTCAGCTCGCCGCGCCGCAGTTAAAAGCCGTTTAGTATTTTCTCAGATTAATATCTGAAGAAATGCTAAATGAATTCTATTCAAGGTTTTACCAGAAGATAGTATATCTCGAAAAGGTTCATTCATGAAATCTCTTAATTCATATGAATGTAACTGTGTAGTTTAGCTGCCATGGCCAGCCCTGCGAAGCTAGTAATTAATTGGATCATGTTGTAAAACGAAATTACAAGTTGTAAGCCCCTAAAAATAAAGTTACATTACACTAGGGCGCAATTAGCCATTTATGCTATATTCAGCACAAGCAGATTATACCTAATCTGCCTGTAACATTGTTATTTCATTTCCGACTCACGGCAAATCTACTTTCTAATTTTGACATAAAAACTCAGACAATGCTTTTGATCCTCTTTGTTATTCAATTAGCGCCACTTAAAATACACATGTCGATAATAAAATGTAATTGTTTCTTTATTCGTTAAATAACTTGGCACTGTATAGTGCATTATTTTAGACTCACCTCTTCTGACACTGCCGGATTTGGTTTTGTTTTGTTTACAATCAGTATCTACTTTGGCACTGAATTTGTACCTGTTTAGCATCTTGTCAGCCAAAATTCCACTGCTATGATACTCAGGGCTCTCCCATTAGCTTGAATAATTTTTGATGAACCGCTCTGGGTCCGCTTGATAGATTACGGCCCGCCCCCTCTCACAGAGGGGCCCTGTGTTCCAGCAGTGGGGACCGTTATAGGCATTAACAGGGTGAAAGCACACTCAGACAGAATCTATGGGAATTTCGAAAAAATATACTTATGTAGCATATTGATTGACCCCTATGTCCACAGCGTAGAGTACACATTTCTATCCATTCAAAGTTTGAATGCGCGTGTCTTTTTAGGGTTCCGTAGTCAATAGCACCCTTATAGCTTCGCCATGTCCATCTATCCGTCCGTTCGCAAATTAGCTCAGAGATTCTTAGTACTAGAAAGCTAGAATTTGGCATGGATATACATATATTAATCACGCCGACAAAGTGGTAAAATAAAATCACGTAAAGTGGGAATGATTTTTATTCTTTATGTATGGGGACAACAGTTTTCGAACGGCAAATTTAATTTTGTCCCTTCGTTAGAGCAATGTTCGGTGCTTTCATTGTTTACGAACGTTAGTAAGGTGACCTATTAATTTTGGTAAATGTAGCCGTTTATACGGAACCCTCTGTGCGCGAGTCAGACTCGCATTTGGTCGGTTTTTTATTGTGATAGAAATGTATACTTTACAGTTTACGTCTTCCTGGAGATAGGGGTAATTGTGCTATGTACATTATTAGAAATTCGTTTCGACTGCGTCAACAATGTTGACACAATATTTTCTCTGGCTACGGATTTTTTAATCTGGACTCTTCCAAGTATACTCATCTGCAACAATCTCCAATTCCCAGATGGTGGCAAGTTCCCTACTACTGGTTCGGTATCAAGATGTACGACGTGGTAGCGGGCGACAGAAACGTCAAGAGTTCCTATTACTTGTCTAAGAAGAACACCCTCGAACTGTTCCCCATGTTGAAGTCCGACAACCTGTGTGGAGGCATCGTGTATTATGATGGTAAGCCTTGGCCGTTGTATTTTATTTATTTGAGTCTCAAACAAAGGATGATTTAACAGTAATCAAAATGATAAAGGGAAAAAAAGGAAGAAAAATTAAATAAAAAAGTGGCTACAAGATATTCACAGAGAGCCAGAGAAATGCACAGAAACGGCCTTTTTGTGCCATAATAAGTATTCTTTAACATTCGCAAATAGTGTAGTTTTCTATCAGTGTCATTTTTTAGGGTTCCGTACCCAAAGGGTAAAATCATAGTTTAGGCGCTACGAAAGAACATACATAAATACAAACATATATACATAGACTGCTAAAATCATAACCCTTCCTTTTGGCTTCGCCGTACTCGGGTAAAAGTTTGAACGCTGAGATGACGCCTAATGGAAGATGAATACATGTTGGGCCAACCCCAAATAAATTGGGATAGATAAGGGCACGAGAATTATGGTGTGGAATGGCTCCAATAACGTCATTAACAAGGAGTACTTACGATTCTTATCGAGTTGAATCTAAATCGGTACTACAATCAAATATTTCTCTACCCACAGGCCAACAAGACGACGCACGTATGAACCTGGCTATAGCGTTGACGGCTGCCCGGCACGGCGCCACCATCGCCAACCACGTCAGTGTCACCAAGCTCTACAAGGTTGCTGGCAAGCTCAGCGGGGCTAGGCTAAAGGTAACTACTACAATATGCACTGAAACAGCAAGAAAATTGGGCTTTTGTGTTCTCAATAGACCTTCTGATATACCTTGCCACCAATATTTTGTTTATTAATAGTGACTTCGAGAATATTGCCTTTTCAACACAATGTTTGGAAAAGTGAGTAACAATCACATTTTCTGTTTCATTGGCAATCAATTTGCGTGGCCAGTTATCACCTCATCCGTCACTTGGCACGAAATTTCTAAATTATTTCATTACCTAAGGAGTTCGCCCTCAAATGTATAACTGTTAAACATTAGATAGCAATGCTCTGGAGGATGTGGCGACGCTTGGGGGAGGCCTATGTCCAGCAGTGGACGTCTTTCGGTTGATATGATGATGAGATGCTCTGGAGGAAAATAAAAAAGCCATGCATGTCATTCATCTTCTTGACACAATATCATAAGCACATACTCTATATCTATAGACTAGATTCTGCCCGCGGCTTCGCCCACGTAAAAACAACCATCCCAGGGGAAAACAAACTATCATATATCCTTCCCAGGGTTTCAAACTATCTCCATGCCAAATTTCATCTTAATCGATTCTGTAGATCCAGAGATACAACCTCACAAACTTTACTACTTTAAAATATTAGTATAGATATTACGAGTACATAACAAGAGTAGAGCAATGCGGAAGAAAATACGAATCTAACTTTGTCAATGTCCCCAGGACGAGCTAACCGGCAAGGAATGGGACATCAAAGCTAAGTGCATCATCAACGCGACCGGCCCCTTCACCGACAGCATCCGCAAGATGGACGACGCCACCGTCAAGGACATCTGCTGCCCCTCGTCCGGCGTACACATCGTGCTGCCGGGGTATTACAGGTAACGTGTTCTATGTTAGTCCGTCATGGCGCGACGCAATTCTATTTATATCACACGGATAAGCGATTTTTACATGGGCGCAACGCGATGCAATTCGACCGATACGCACTTCATTTTGTTTTAGAAAATACGTGCCTGATGTAGAAAGAAAGAAAGAAAACATTTTTATTTGTGACCCGCACAGGAGACACGAGATAAGAAAAACACAAACAATAACCATCATCATCATCATCATTTCAGCCAAAAGTCGTCCACTGCTGGACATAGGCCTCCCCCAGGCGTCGCCACATTGACCGATCCCGTGCGTCTCGCATCCAGCGCCTTCCCGCAACCTTAACCAGGTCATCGGTCCACCTAGTGGGAGGCCTTCCAACATATCGCAATGTGCCCTGCCCACTGCCACTTAAGTTTGGCAATTCTTCGGGCTATGTCGGTAACTTTGGTTCTCCTGCGGATATCATCATTTCTGACGTGATCACGCAAGGAAATGCCGAGCATAGCCCTCTCCATTGCCCTTTGGGTGACTTTAAGCTTTCTGATAAGGCCCATTGTGAGCGACCACGTCTCGGTCCCATAGGTGATCACTGGCAACACACACTGGTCATAGACCTTTGTCTTGAGACACTGCGGCAAATTGGACGAGAAGATACCACGCAACTTCCCGAACGAAAAAAAATAAAAATAAATAAACCCGTGCGAGACCAAAAAGGCTCCTCATCTCAGCATGTGCAACGATATTAAAAAGAAAATAAAGCTGCGCTGATAATCTGATAGGGCCCACTGTTTATGCCACGGATAAATTTACGGAAACGGATCATACTTAAGAAATAAAATAGAACAAAATAAATAATAACAAAATAGTATAAATAAACACAGAAGGAGAGTATGTATGTGTATAACATATAAAACAAATATTATCTAAGTAAAATAACATAAATATACGACCAAAATCCCTACGGCTCAATGAACATTTGTCAAAACCGTAGACAAACGACAGACCGCGCGTTTATCTGTGGTCGGCGTCGCGTCGGTGTGATATCGCCTATCACGCGCACCATCAGGGATGGGCCTAAGTCTGCGAAACAAGCAGCGAAACTCAAAGGTTTTGTTCAGTCGTTAATGCAAAAGCTTTTTGAGTGTGTTACACTCGAGATCAAAAACTATCGTGTCGTATATTTATATAGGTATATATATGTACGTGTATTTTACCTATTGTAGTATAATCACACTTAGCTTTTTATTATTATACTATGCACCTGCCATGTTGTCTCTTCACCACCTTAGGTTGACTGGTAGAGAATGCCTAAGGCATTAAGTCCGCCTTTGTACCTTTGTGCATGACGTCTAAATAAACTCATTAAGTCCAAATCCAATGTATCAAATAATGCTATTGCGAACCGAAAAGCGTGTTGAGTAATACTGCATCAAAACATTGTTGTTATACCTATGCAAAGAATAAATGATGATATTTCCATAAAAGCAGTAAAAACGCATTTTGGACCGGTTTTCTAATTTGCTATAACAACAGCTTTAGAAACTATTCTGTAAAAACCCAGATATGGCCTTGATCCTTTAAACATTTATGCATCTTTTTATTCTGTTTCGATTAGTTTAGAACTTAACAAAATGTTAGGCCAACAGTCTGGGTCTATTATTAGATTGTTTGTATTTGAAGATCTACGAGGTCCAAAAGTTCTTAATTTGATACTATACTTTTTAACTGACTGAAAATATTTCCATAGATAAAAAATATATCTGCGTTTCAAGGAAAATATTCCTCGAAATAGGCCTCTGTATGTATCATATATCTATGGAAATATTTTCAATCAGTTAAAATGTATAGTATAACACAAAGAAAATGTATAATGTGATAACAAGAAGTGTCTGTAGCACCGTCGTGTGTCTTACAACACTGAAGGCCGGTAATGAGGTGAACTATTAATAGTCGAGGCTACTCGGTAACGATGGACGAGACACTATTTAAAACTAATTTATATTAACAGGTATTTTATGGTTTAACGATCGGTTAATATGACTTGCATAAAGTTTAAAAGTAGTAAATGGTCTTCAGACCACCTTCTAATACCATATGTTTACTCTTCCTTCTTTTCCGCCATCAACCATATACATTTTCTCACTCTTAAATTAAACTTAAAAAAAGGTTATAAAAATTGGTTGTCTGTAAAGTCGATTTTCGGACGATAGTTTAACGTGACAATGTCATGATTAGGGCATGCATTTCGAATTTTCATAGTTACGAAATTTCGGACTATATTTGCATGTTTATTAATTTGGAAATTGACACCCATAAATTCGAAATTTCGAAACAGGGTTTAATTTAAGTATTATGTTATTTTCCTAAACAATTATGCTAACATTACAATAAAACAAAGGCTAACCATGGTGTTAAATAAAGAAGAGTGAAAGAAGCTCGTCCATTTAAAAAACCACGCAGTGTGTGTGGTATTTCTACCTCATTAAAACAAAACCGGTAATCACCATCAGCACTTCTTAAAATACCACATCCTTGGGGAGACGCCCGAAACCCCGAAGTTCCACCTGCCTTAAATGTGGCTGGGTTTCGGCGTGTCTACATCGAGGTGGTTGCCTCCACGATGCCTTCTTCTCCGAGTGGGATTGGCCTTCTCACGATTCCATTCGGTGGCTATTTCACTCTAGTTTTCTGACTCCGCCACCATATTCCACACTAATACTGGCAGAGACAGGTCTCGCCCGATCCTGGCGGCTAAGACCCACCGCTCAAAGGCCCAAGAAAACACTCCTCGAGCGTGTGCTGTGCAGAATCCAAGTTGCCTCTACAATGATGGCAATTTACCGTGGCCTCTCACCCAATCCTAATCAGTTACTCACGGAAGGAACCGTGCTCGATCTGTACCTTAATATCCCTGTAGGAGAAGCGCTCCGCTCTTTTCAGCTAGCCACGTGCTATTCAAATAACCATTTTCCGCTGCAGGCTATTGATTTTAGTCCTGCAGCGTCGGACATCTGATAGTCTATTTCTGCCTCCGAGATTGGGCTCGCTCCAATCGTAACGGGACAATGAGCGTAACGGGTCAATGAGCGTAACGGGACAATGTGCGTAACGGGACAATGAGCGTAACAGGACAATTTGTCATCCTTTTTCGTGCGTGCAGCCGGCGTTCATCGATTTATTAGACGTCGACACGTCAAAAAATTTGTAGTTTGAATTAGTTTCGAATGAACGCGTATTTTTCCTGGTTCTGAAATTCCTAGTAGACCTAAACTTCCTAGGTCGCGGATAAATTTGAAAGAGAGTTACCGCGGCGGAGTAAACCCACCCGTGTTCCTTCAGTTGCTTGAGCCAGTCAAGCAACTGAAGGAACACGGGTGGGTTTTAGTCAGTAAAAGTCTGACACGCCCTCCAAGTCATTGGATGATTTCCCAACCCAAAAAAAAAGATCTTACCTTAAACATTTTCCACTCATGTTTACCGCAAAAGTTTATCTGGACTAGAAAATTCATCATGCGCAAGAGTTTATTAATTGCGTACAAGCCAAATTCTGGAAAATAGATTTACCTAAGAATAATATGATTTTAGTCGGGAACACATTAGTCTTCTAGACCCTGCCATATCATCATCTTCATCTGCGACATCTTCTTCCTGCCGTGGCCAAAGCGTTCAACCGATTACCCCTGCATTGATGCACTAGTTTAACCCATAACATCTGTTTTCAGTCCGGAACACATGGGTCTCCTCGACCCCGCCACATCTGACGGTCGTGTCATCTTCTTCTTACCCTGGCTGAAGGGAACCATCGCCGGCACCACCGACCTGCCCTGCAAGGTCACACACAACCCCAAGCCCACTGAAGACGAGATTCTATTCATCCTCACTGAGGTTAAGAATTATTTGAACCCGGATGTTGAAGGTTTGTATCGACTAGTAACTGGTATATTGATAATTGAGAATGTTAAGCAGATATTTCTGCTTTCACTGTCTTTTTCCAGTCTAAAATACTTGTAAAATGTTTAATTACTTATATCAATGATCAATTTGTTTGAAGGTAGATGTTAAAATGGGATACTTTTGAAGATACTAGCGTAGTTTTATTTTCTCTGTGGATACTAGAGTTAAGTCAAGATATCCATCTAACTTTAATTTCAATCGACAAACATAAATAAATAAAAAAGTTTGTCTGTAAGAGATTGCCCTGTGCGATAAGACCGCCCATTGTACACTTGATTTTATGATTGTTTGTCCTGTATATATATTTTTGTGGTGTACAATAAAGAATATAATAAATAAAAAATAAGTTTTGATGAATCCCAACCTTTGTTAATGGGGTTACCATTTGGATGCCACCAATCCCCACCACCTACAACAGATATCGCCATTTCCAGGCCCTTAGCCTCATTATTTCAGGGTTGGCACAACACGTCGTCCAAACAACGAGTAAATAATATGCCTTCGCCACATTCCAGTACGTCGTGGCGACGTCCTGTCAGCCTGGTCCGGCATCCGGCCGCTAGTGTCGGACCCCAACAAGCCCGACACGCAGTCCCTGGCGCGCAACCACATCGTGCACGTGTCGCCCGCCGGGCTCGTCACCATCGCGGGCGGCAAGTGGACCACCTACAGGTCCATGGCTGCCGAGACCATCGACGCTGCTATTGAGAGTGAGTAGGAATAAATTGTGATGCTGCTGAGAATTGCCGAAAGGAGATACGAAAAAGTTGCAATTCGATGCGCTTGCTCTATTGGATATAAAACCATAAGCATAACGAATATAGATACTTTCACCTTTTTTTTATTGGGGGGAAACCTTCAAAAGGCGCCTGAACTTTTAGGCAAAATACCAGGGAGTGTGGAATTTTTACCTCACTTAAATCACTCGGGTGATCACCATCAGCTCATGGACCCCGTGACCTCTTAAAAGACTAAAGGTGAACGCGCACCTAGATGCACCGCAGGAGCCGCACGCGCCGCAGTCATCGCATTTTCTCAAAGCCCCGCGCAATCCGAACGTCCCGCAAGCCTCGTATCCACTTCTGTACATCTTATTATATCAATATTTTCTATACGCATACGGATGACGTCACAAAGCCGCCCGCATCGCACTCTCCGCAAGCATTGAACGCACCGAATCTAATGACGTCATCCGCACGTACTGGTGGGATCCGTATACCAACAGCATTTTGCTAAAATGCTGTCGTGCGGCACATCGTCGTGTCATCTTAAACTGGAACTTTCACATATGATTTATTTTTTTGGTTCAATTTGTCCAAAAATAAAGGATACAGTTGATCAAACATTGATTTGTGTCACCCAGACTCGAAAACTTTAGGGGTGTCAAACACAAATGGATGTTTATGATTACATTACACTGGCTAAAACACCTACCAATTATTAACCAAACATTACAGCCAAAGGGATGTTGGAGCCAAAATTACTTAAACTGTATGTAGCCGGGATTACACCCTTAACTATGTATGTCGTACATTTCAGGCGCGAATTTGAAGCCCCTATACAAGGAGTGCCAGACTGACGGGTTCTTAATAGAGGGCGCGCATGGATGGACGCCAACCATGTACATCAGATTAGTACAGGACTTCGGATTGGAGATGGAAGTGAGTATTCTTTAACAATTCATAGATAAATGGCTCAATTAAAATACACATGAGTCCTTTAAGTAAGAGGCAAGGAAGTTAAAGTTGCTTATAGTTGTAGTTTTTTTTTAACAAGAGGGTAGAATAAGACACCCGTCTAAGTAATCCCTCAACTGCTTGGCTTTCGCTTGTTTCGGCCATCTATGAAGACCTTTCACGATGGCAAACCATTTAACTCATTCCGCCGCCATTACTTAAATCTTTACAACTTTTTTGAACTTGTGCTGTAGGTTTACAGACTTCTTTTTTATCAGTCTGTACATTCTGACTTCCTTGTGCAGAAGTAATGTGAAATGTATTTCAGGTAGCAGTGCACTTAGCCAAGTCGTACGGTGATAGAGCGTTCGCCGTCGCTAAGATGGCGTCCATGACTGGCAAGAGATGGCCCATCATCGGCAAGAAGGTCCACCCCGAGTTCCCTTACATTGATGCCGAAATTAGGTAAGACAAACCAAGTTCAATGTGATATTTAAATTCATATCAAACAAATTACGTCCATTTTTATTCTCTTGTCGTCCATTATGAAATCTTTGATACTTGTACTTTTATTACAAGTCTTCATCTAAGGACTGGCTGTTATTTGATGAGTGGACAATGAGCCCTGAAACAATTTTCTTATCACTCTCTTTAAGGGGCTGATAGTGTTATTTCAAACGCATACAGAGCTTATGATATGTTCGTCCTCTCATGGTTGGACCTCATAAAATCCTGACTAGAAGAAAAATCTCACGCCCAGTAGTTATATGTCATGAATGACACAATTTGAACACGCTTAAAATGCAGAATCACGCTTTCGCAATCTCTGAGCTGTTTAGCAGGTTCTTTATTCAAATCTTCGATCAAAAATTGTTGATCGAAGATTTGAATAAAGAATCTGTCAAATTCTCTAAAGAAAATTTAAATGTAGATTCACAAAGCTCACAGATTTTTTTATTTATTTATATGCTCGCGTTTGACCACTATCTCGCCTGATGGTAAGCGATGATGTGGTCGACGGTGAAGCACGCTTGCCTAGAAGTAACCTATTCAGTCTTGACTACAGATCCCAAAGTTGTAGTTATCAGGAAACAAAGACTCTGGAAGGGAATTCCACTCCTTAGTTGTGCGCACTATGAAAGTATTCCCAAAACGCTTTGTAAATAAGCGTGTGATGAAGAAACAACAAAACTTCTTTATTTAAATTAGGCCATTAAGTGGCACTTTTGAACGTAAAAATTTAAATTTAAAAGTAATAATAATTGATTCTACCGTCCATTCGGTAAAGTAACTTGTTATGTAGAAGAATGGCCAAGAAACTCCAAGAACAGTCAAGAAACTCCAACACTGCTGTTTTTATGGCTGTACTTATATTATACTTATTGAATTTTTAAAGGTACGGTTGCCGCGAGTACGCCCGCACAGCCGTCGACATGATCGCGCGTCGTCTGCGCCTGGCCTTCCTGAACGTGCAGGCGGCCTCTGAGGCTCTGCCCACCATCGTAGATATCATGGCTGAAGAGCTCAACTGGAGTGAGGCGGAGAAGAAGGTAACCAAAGAATATTATACGTACATGAGACTTTTCAGCTAATTGCCTCTGATATGGCAACGCACCTGTTATGTTTTTGGTATTGCAAAAGTCTATATTGGGGCGGTGACAATTTGCACAATGAGTGGTACTGGCGATAAGTTTATCCCACAATACAAAAAAAAAACATATTGAAAAGTTTTCTGGCTACCTTTATTGCTGTTCGTGTTTGATGATTTTGGCTAATTCCATTTGCCAATTATCAGCCGAGTAAACTATCCTATTAGGCTGTAGAAACACTTTTTTCCAAACTCCTATGTACGCCTTTCTACAAAGATTTAACTTGTGCATTAAGTTTTAATAAATAGCTATAGAACTGCCCACTTATTAGAGTCTGTCAAGCGAGTCGTGTCCCATGAAAAAGGCCGCAAATTCTAAAATCTTACAGATGTCAACACTGATATAGTACGCTGAAAACTTCTTTGATAGAAATTTTATCTACATTTATTATTATCATTAATCTACAAAAATTTGAGTATTAAACAAGTTTTCAGCGTACTATATCCGTGTTGAAACCAGTAAGATTTTTGAAATTGCCGCTTTTTCATGGGACACGACTCGCTTGACAGAGCCTATGTTCGATATTGCGTAAAAGGTAGGTCGTATGATTGCCTCATTGGAACGTCACTAAACATTCATAAACACACCTAAAACTTCCAGAAACAAATCAAAGAAGCCGGCGAGTTCTTAGCCAACGAGATGGGTCAGATGGTGAACCGCGCCAGTCGCGACAAGATCCCCATCAACCTCAGCAAGGACGAGATCCAGACATACATCAAGCGGTTCCAGATCATAGACAAGGACAGGAAGGGATTCGTCTCTATCAACGATATTAGGAGGAGTCTTAAGGTATGGGTAGTGGAATGTGGGTAAGAGTTTGAAGAGAGGCGAGAAGATTGAGCATAGGCAAGAACAAATCCAAAAAGTTAAAATTCTTGAAAAAAATTGACCATAGACAATATCAGATAAGAAAGTCAAAAAGGGTTTTCTAATGTTTTTTTTATGGATCAGGATCATTAAAATGGATCTTCAATGTAGTGATCCACTTAATCTCGACATGATGAGCTAAACTGACATTGGGCAGAGAAAAACCAGTGTCGAAGATGTAATGACGATCTTAGGTTCGATTCCCAGATCTAGAAAAAGTATTTGATGGACGATGGATGGGTATTTAGCTCGCCTAAAGCAACGTTATTGTAACATAAATTTCAACTGTGGGCATAGCTCGTGCCCCCATGAAAACCAACGAGGAGCAAAACATGAAACTCAATATCAATATAATCAAAATCTTTTCCTAAACTTACTACCAATTCTAGAGTATGGGCCTGAAACCTACCGACGCGGAAATAAGCACCATCTTGTCCGAGATAGACGTCACTTATCACGGCCAGTTGGAATTACAGGACTACCTGCAGGTAGACAGTATATTCAGGTTATGTGGGTAGTAAGTCATCCATGCTGCCGTCCACGTCTTACGGGTTATAACTATGGGGTGCCGCTGCTTTTGAAGTTATGCAGATATTTTATATGAAAGTCGTTTGAATACTCGATAGAAACTCTCCTCTGACCTTCGATGTAATCTTTTGTCAAATATGATTGGTTTATGTGATTTTTGAGCATCTCCACAGCTAATTATGTTGGTGAATGATTTGATTGGCCATTGTTAGAAATAAGGATGAATATGTATTTAGTAAGATATTGAGAGAAAATCTGTTGAAGACTTTCGTATTTTTATGGTTGCATAATTTCAGTACAATTATGTCAATAAGTTGCACAGAATCTTTGTCATAGGCACCTAATTTTTGTCATCATTTAAAAAATAGTATTCATTCCAGCTTTAGTGTGACTACACATAATTTTGGGTGGGTAAACACTTTTCTAAATCCAATATGGCGGACGGCCCAAGATGTCGGACTAGTTATTTTTTGTGCACTGTCATGATATGGGTATTAAATGAAAGGGCAATTCAAATTTTTTTTTGGAGTTTTACTCACGTTGTCATTTCTGGATAGCGCAAGTAGTTTCGGACATGTCTCAAACGCGGGAGTAACTTATGTTTGAGTCCGATACTAGTCGTGGAATATCGTGAGCTAAACCACCCTCAAAGATTAAAAAATCTCACAAAAGCCACAATATGGGTCATCCATTTTACCAACCACACAACTAACCTACTGCAAAGATTCAGTGCAACAGTGTCACGTGTCATGTCCACGCTTGTTGACGTCCCCATGTCGCATGGTCCACAGAACTACGGCGAGGAGGTGACCGGGGAACAATTGCACGAAATTCTGAAAGAAATCGACACTAACATGAACGGACAAGTCGAACTCGACGAGTACTTGCAGGTCTATATCGCGTTATTGTGACTATACCTCTGTTTTCTGTATTTTTTTTTTGTATAATAAGGCGGCAGTACGCTTAAAATTCGTGTTAATTTGTCATTGCTAAACGAACTTTATTTGTCAGTGGTGGAGGTGTGTTTTGGAGTGGCAAACGGCGAGAATATTTAACAGTACGCTAAAAATTTCACGTTAATTTGCCATTGCAAAATGAACTTTATTTGTCAGAGGTGAAGGTGTATTTTGTATTGGCAAAATAAGGCGAATATTTTGACAATACGGCAAGTGTAGTGCCGCCTTTGTGTATGTATTTTTTCAACTTTTTCTGTCTGAGTTTTTCTGCTTGGCTTGGAATGTGAATGGTCAATTTTTTATTTATGGTATTTTTTTTTATAATGTTTTGTCCAGAATAATTAATTTTTAGACTAGTAGAAGCATCAATAAAATAAAAGTGCGAGTTCATTTGCGTATACTACAAAGTTAATCAATGTGCAGTTGTATCAGAAATTCAGTTTCAAAACAGTGTAGTGCCTGTACTTATACTAAACTAGCAGCACGTCCACTATTTCATAAAACGTATGTAAATTATTACTATTATTAAGTACTAGATCATTTATAGTTTTTGGATAATTTTTAGGGTTCCGTACCCAAAGGGTAAGAACGGGACCCTATTACTAAGACTGCGTGATCCGTCTGTCTATCTGTCTGTCCGTCTGTCACCAGGCTGTATCTCATTAACCGTGAGAGCTAGACAGTTGAAATTTTCACAGATGATGTATTTCTGTTGCCGCTATAACAACAAATACTAAAAACAGAATAAATAAATAATTAAGTCGGGCTCCCATACAACTAACGTGATTTTTTTGCCGTTTTTTGCGATAATGGTACTTGGCCGGTTTTTTATATTTATTTCTACTTACAAGTAGGTCATGAATAGTACCGTTTGGCAGCGTAGAACAACATTGGCGCCTACTTTCAAACAAGCGTCCAATGGATCCTCTCCGAAGTAAAAGTGAAGATTACCGTGATTCATTGAATCCCATATTTCAAGCTTTGGAAACATATTCTCATGAATAAAAAAAAAATTATCTCATTTATCATAGGGATATTAACAACATATCTATACTATAATAATATATACTCGTAGTATAATCATATTATAAAGAGGTAAAGTTTGTGAT
This sequence comes from Anorthoa munda, assembly GCA_945859665.1. Classification (NCBI taxonomy): domain Eukaryota; kingdom Metazoa; phylum Arthropoda; class Insecta; order Lepidoptera; family Noctuidae; genus Anorthoa; species Anorthoa munda. The sequence continues at coordinate 39,721,219 of OX243897.1, read as the reverse complement.
GTTGTAAGGGGTAAACTCTGGATCCGATTTTGAAAATTATTTCACCAGTAGAAAGCTACATTATTCATGAGTGAAATAGGCTATTTATTTAATCCCGAAAACGGGTCCGTGGGCCACGGGAGCGAAGCCGCTGGGAACAGCTAGTTATTTATTCAATTCAACGCATTCAACCCGAACCTCTTCCAAAGTTACAGTGAACAGGCTTCTTCTGGGTAAGCTCACTCCATCGTCGCATTTGTCTCTGTCTCCTCTGACCTAGACTAGAGTCAAGAGCAAACACTTCGCAAATAAAAAAAAAGTACATGTTAATAAAACGAATAAGATAGTTTTTAAATATATGTATTTTTATCAGTTGTGCTTTCTGCTTGTATTAATACACTGCCATACCTGGGTCATTAATTTTATGTTTCATTAACATTTTCCATGGTTTGATTGCTTTTATTTTTAATCAATATTAATAAACTAATCCATAGTTAGAATAAGAATGGGTACAGGTAAGTTGAAGGTAAGTCAGCAGTAAGCTATTTTATATATTCATTTTAATTAAACTCTATTTATTAAATGACTATTTCTAGACTACCTATCACTTAAAACTATGATCTATTTATATTTAAAAATTTCTAATAAAATTCTACTATATCCCATCATTGATGTAGATTTACTAGTCTTATTAACATTATAAACCTTGTTCACACTACAATACAAGTTAAATTACATGCTGCGTAACTAAAGGTCACGATACACATGCCTGTAACATTAATAAAAGTGTGCAAGTAGCTTGCATGCCATTGTGTCTAGTCAAGTAACTTTCAATTTGGTGAATGACACAATGGCATACAAGCTACTTGCACACTTACACTCTAAAGGTGACAATACACATGCCTGTAACTTGCATAAAACTGTGCAAGTAGCTTGCATGCCGTTGAACCACGTTAACTTTTGGTTGGTTAATGTTCGAATGGCATGCAAGCAATTTGCACACTTTTATGCAAGTTACAGGCATGTGTATTGTTAGCTTAAGGTCGCGTTTCCACCTGCAATCAGTTTGCATGCGAGTTGCATCACATTGGGGGCTACCGAGGCATAATATGACCAATCACAAGATCATGCCCCGCAATGTAGTTGAACTTGCTGGCGAGTTGCTTGCAGGTGGAAACGCGGTCTTATATCTCGGTACTGTTTAGCAATTGTTTAGCACATTCTATATTCAAATCTTCTATTGAGAATTTGAATTTAGAATCTGCTAACCGGTTGCCAAACACTGTCAATTTTTTTATAACTGAGGCATGATGTTCTCTAGTGCTAGCAAGGTTCTCTTATTCTAACTACAAACGGCTGTATTGCAAAGGCTTTTAATTCGTCCATCCTACATAACGCAATTTTCTGACCTCTTTTTTCAATGTACAGATGATGTCGGCCATCAAATCGGGCCACGTAGCGTACTCAAGATTCGCGCGCATGGCTGAGATGGAGGAGGAACACCACGAACAGGAGTTGCTCAAGAAGCAGATCTCGGTCGAGAGGAGCGGCGGTGGCTTGTAGACGCCATATACCTACATGGTGAGACGAGAGTTTTATGAATTTATGTGTGTGTACGCACAAGTGCGTTATGAGATTCTAGAGCTTGCGTGTAGATTTAGTTGGTGAAAGTTAGATGGGGTATAGGTATCTAACCTTCACCAACTAAGGCCTTGCGTATACTCATAACTTTTGCATCGACAAAACTGTTCAGTCGAGTTGTGTACTTCTCGTGAATTCCACACAACTAAACCGTAGTCTATGAAGGTGCGCATACAATCGATCAGTCTTTATTCGGCAACGGTTGAGTCCGGGTAATAACTGCATGCAATGTCAGTTAACAAAAAGAAAACTAGTTTGTACTTTGCTCTATAGACATTTCAAAAGAAATAAGAAAAGGTCATTAAGGAGAGGTATTTGCCCGCCATGGCGACAAAGAGACGTGGCACCTCTCCCAATGCTTATGCGAGACTGATCAAGTGATCAGTCGGATCGACTGTTTAGTCCATGGTATGCGCACACCAATAGATCGCAATACAAATTGCGCATTTGATCGATAGTTGTCCAACTTTTTAATCAAAAGCAAATCGCAAAAAGCGTGTTGATTTGTTTGTCGAGCTACTATCGAGTTGACAGTATGTGCAGGTTCTATGATCTCAATAAATTTCTATAAACTTTTGACGCACAACAAAACAGTTGTTCAACTAAAAGTTGTGAGTATGCGCTAGGCCTTAAGCCTTCTCTAGGTGGAAGATATCTATAAAAATGTATTGATGGGTTTATATGGACAACTTAGTATTTATTATTCACCCGTCACTACCACTTTGTTTATTGATAGTTTTTTTTAAAGAAATCTAAGCTTCGTTCGCTAGAATATCAAGTCAACTTTGCTGTAGGATTATTTCTTAGTACTTCACTAAGGCGTATTTAATGTCACTATTGCAACATCAAAGTCGTCTAGTTCAGATAATATGTGAAGCAGTTCATATCTGAAAATTTGGCGTTGTTCAAACAGTCCTATCCTAATATCTTTTTTCTGATTACAGGTACCGAAAGCATCGCAACAAAGTAGGCGCTAAGCAAGACACAAGTATTATTTCTCAAATGTAGAGTACAATTTATTGCGATTTCTAAACATAACTACCCACATTATTACAAATTTTAACACCAATCTATCAATTTATATCAAATATAAGTACGTCCATAAAAATATTTATTGTTGTAGAAAATATAAGTAAAGAAAGTTTGATGGAGGATGATTTTTTTGAATCGTTAATTTAATATTTTAGCTTGACAAAAAGCATGTAACGACATTTCGACCCTTTCCCTAGTTTTAAGATAAATGGATTTGATAATGTGATTGTTATAATTTTAAGATGATTTATTTATTCGATTTTTTTTTGTTATGAAACATGTATTTAAATATTCAATCATACCGTCGGAATGCGATTTTTATATTATAATTTGTTACAATTTTATTTGTGCGGTTTTGAATGTGTAGAGCTCTAGCATGGTATTGGCTACAAAGAAAAATCAGACCTAGTCAAATAAAAATTAGGTTTAAATTGGTGCAATCATCGAAAGTTAAGTACAGAGGTTAATTCTATGGCAATTTATATTGTTTTTTTTTATGTAGCTGGAGCTTGCCCTTCACAAGACGCGTTACAGTTGTTAATTATGCCTGGGCTTCATTTGCGCAAGTATTTGCGGGTTAAACCCTCAGACACGGAATCTCCGAGGTGAGCCAGACGTTAGATATTACACTACATTTTATAATGCATAAAACTACGTTCTCTATCGAACGATAGGTACAATTTACAATGTATTTTAAAGTTCTTGATGTGTTTATTGTGCAAATAAATTTGATTTTGAATCACAATGTTTTCTTTTCATTTTACCCCCTATTTAAGAACCTAAGGTTTAACAGGTTCACAATGCCATGAGCCACATATGGTCTGCTGTATTGTTTTTACTAATGTTTTCGCTGATGAGACTGTGAACTTGTTAAATTTTCTCAGGCATAGCACAAAAGACCTGACCCCTGAAACAAAGGTCAAACTCAGAAGTGGTGAATTGTGGCACCTTATACTTACCTCCCATTCGGGACGAGGCGTGTGATGTTATGTTAAACTGAGTCTCAGAAGAAACCCTTTTTGTAAGGCAACTATAAAATAAATAATATCAAGCTTTTATTACGAGAAGGGTAAGCAGAAGTACACAGGAGTACGCAAACATTTCGTCACTATAAAATATTTGTAAAAAGTACTTTTATGACTAGATCAAATAAATCACAATAAATAATAGTACTATGAGTCGTAATGATTCAATCTGTGGAGGTAGCCGATTGATTAATAGCAAGTGATAAATCACCTCACGTCAGAAGTAATATTGGCACTGCTAATATCGGCCTTACTGCTAGGAGATAAAGGTGTGAATGTCAAATTGTTACCACTGAGGTGCTGTTGACTTACAATGATCGTGATAGAATTAACCCCAAATGATCGGATGTTTCTCGGGTTAGACAAGGCTAATCTCTTGACAATTAAATAAATGTCATATTTTATTTATATTCGCTGTAAAATCCCTTTGCTAGTAACTAACATAAAGTTCACAATGAGATTTAATACGCCATATTCAATAAAGCCTTCCGGGAGTACGATCAGATAATCTATTAACATTATTAAAATATGAAAAAATAATCTGAATAAAACTAACGCCTAAAACCAAAATACTTACAGAAAGGTTTAAGATCCGAATGCACTACGCGACGCGACACGACCAAATATACTTTGTATGAGATAAACCGCACTACGCGGCAGCGGAACTACGCGACGCGACACTTTATCTCATACAATTTCATATAAAATATATTTTGTCGCGTCGCGTCGTTACGCCTAGTGCGGTCTGACCTTTGGATTAAAGGTAACTTGTAGTATCTCTAAGTAGTCTGTGGGTAACTTGATGATCATGACAGCCAAGGCTGATCAAGTTCCCGCTCAAACGCGTGATTTTCAAAAAACGTAAGCTCCCCGTATCAGAGACAATCTAGAAGAAATGAATGAATGAACGAAAGTCAATAAATCATTCAGTTTCAATCAACACAATCATCGTGATTCGTGAACTTGTTTTTTATTGACATGAATATCTAACGACGTCATGTGGTAGGTACTATATCGATCCGAAAATCAATACGCTTGTACTTTTTATAGAACGTCGAGTTAGAAGTAGGTACTTTTCACTTTATGAGGAAAAGTTTTAGTTACAGGCGTGTTTTGAGTTCAATTTCTACGAACGTGTTGATTCTCACAAAGTAATTTTACATTTGGGAACCAAGTGAACTTGTAGGACAAGACTTGTTGGATATTTGGCGGGAAAAAGTTCCTCAGCCTCGGGCGCGGCGTAGGGCGGCGGTTACGCCCCCGCGGCCGATGTCGCGGGCGGGCGGTGGGTGGGCGCGTCTCTTCCGCGTTCTTATGAATTTTTAACTCGGGAACCAAGGGAAACATTACAAGGGGTTATTTTGGCCTTCGATAAGCTATGATTAACTTAAGAAGGGTTCCAGCAAGTATTTTTTAATTGGGTAAGTACTTTTTTGTATATCAGATACAAAGATTTTTTTAAAGGGATTGGACTCGGTGACAGTTTTTGTATGGCAATTTCCGTGAAATATGAAATTAATAAATTTAAGGAAAACTTTAACCTCAGAAACCTTAAGAGTACTACGTTTTACTTTTGAAATTAAGTTTCATTGGGTTTAGTGGATTTCTTGGTTTTCACAAAGACCTCGGGCGGGACTCAACACGTGACTTTTAATTTTATAATAATACCTACTTAGATCGTGTTTCATAATGGTGATTTATATCTACACAGTATAAAAATAAGTTGAAGATTACTTTTAGGAAGAGGAAAGTAGAAATGTTTAATTACTTATTTTTTCATTTGCAGATATAGATAGTAGGTACCTACAGATGGCGATTTTTGAAAGTAGTTAAAAAGTATATACCTTCTTATTAGTAAATATGAATTTACTCATATAATTTATTTTTGTACATCTTATGTAAACAATACCTATGTAAAAACAAAACTTTCTACAGGTACGTACCTAATACTTAACTCTCAGATTACGTTATACACAAATAATCTATTATTTTTGTAAAATATCGCAATTTTCCTCGATTCAAAGCAAATACTCATCGATGTTCAAAAACATACGTACCGTGATTAATGGGCCCGTACATTGAACCAGCGGCAGCGTCGAGTGGGTGGGGAGTGTCGCCCACTCGCGTTTTTGCGCTTACTCTCATTACTTACGGCGATACTTTGAGCAATCACTCAAATATATGTGTGATGTTGATGTGCTAATTACTGAGATGCAGCATACTTCGTGAGAGCTAGGGCGTGTCTGGTCGCGGGGCGGGTGGCGCGGGCGGTCCGAACCGCCCACCGTTACTTCCGCTTCCGTATAGCCCATAAACCCTACGGTACCTTGACTGAAGTTAAAAGGGACCACCTCATAGTCGTTTATCTAAAACACTTGCTAAAATAGACCCGTTGATGTCAGGTAACTGTAGTTACATCTTACCACGGACTTACGCAAGCGGATGTAGTGCCTGTATTGATCTTGACTTATTGATAGGTCTGTATATAAGTGCAAGAAATATTGTTTTTTAAGAAAACAACGGAATCTATCCTAGGAGTTTGTGCTCCAGTTTAAATCTAGGGAAAGAATATTACTTAACGTAAGGTGTCAACGTAACGTCAAGTTGAAATATTCAGATAGCACAGTACACTGAATATTCAAATAAATAAATAATTACATATACTTTATATACATTCGCGAGCTGGCTGACTAAAGCCAGATGTATCCTTCGACTGCACAGCATGATTTTTTTCTTATTTACGTCTTTATTATTCTTCTTTTTAGGGTTCCGTACCCAAGGGGTAAAAACGGGACCCTATTACTAAGATTTCGCGATCCGTCTGTCTGTCTGTCCGTCTGTCTCCAGGCTGTATCTCATGAACCGTGATAGCTAGACAGTTCAAATTTTCACAGATGATGTATTTCTGTTGCCGCTATAACAATATAAATATAATACTAATAATAGTAATACTAAAAATAGTATAAAATAAATATTAAAGGGAGCCCCCCTTTAATATTTATAGCCCCCCATACAACAAACGTGATTTTTATGCAGTGTTTTGCGATAATGTTACGGAACCCTTCGTGTGCGAGTCCGACTCGCACTTGGCCGGATTTTTTATTTTTATAATTTTTTTGTTAACATTTTTATTTCGAATTTGGTAAATTTAAACATGTGTTATATATTTTTGAAATCACCTCTCAAACCTTTATTTTGATATCCCACATAATGTTGGATTGGAAGAAAAAGAATTTGGGTCCCCATAATATGGCGCCCAAAAGACGCCATTTTTCAATTTTCCCAGTTTTTGTAGCCAGTGACAGTCGCAAGGTTAAGACGAATCGATTGACGTAAGAATCATCAAAATCGGCCAACGCGTCGGTCTCTAGAACGCCATATAGAAACAAACATTCACACATACATAGACTGATAAACACATCAGCCTCCTTCGGCAGTCAGGTTAATAAACTGCTATTAAACGTGCTAAAAATGTTTGTTTATTAGTTTCCGCTGAATTACCACAAATATCTTAACGGAAGCTGCGCTAATTAAAAATGTTGGTTTAGAAGCGAGTTGAATAGTCGTGGCTAAATAATAACAGTCGCAAAATTCGCCATTAATGTAAGGTGAGACAACGCTTGCCGAGATTGGTTCGTGGATGGGTGACTATCTATACCGAGACACCTCTGTGCTTGAGAAAGGATGCTATGCAGTTCTACATGTTTACGTGTCGGAGGCGTTGTTCAGGTCATCTATGTAAACTGACATTTGGTGCACTCCAGCAAAGGACATAGTCTGAACAGAAGCATGGTTTTCGCATTTGCAGTTGATCCCGACTGTCATTCGTAGATCCTTAACATTATGGGTAGTCAGAAGCATGAAGTCTAAAGTCAGTCATCCTAAGGGTTCGTGGTAACCAGTTGTGGAGGTCATATCGGCAGTCACTCAATGTAAAGAGGTGTCATTTCTGATAGCCGTGTAGTATCCTCTTTTGCTTTTATTACAATTTACTGGACACACGTGATGATTTTTGTAATTTAACACCTAATATTAAAAGTCAGTTCACTAGCGAATGTATCTGTCATTGGTACTTTGGGAAGATCACCTTATCTTCCATATCATATCATCTGCAGTTCATAAAAGCTGCAGATGATATGATATGGAGAGATTCAGGTAATTTTTTAGCACGTTTAAACGGTTTTTTATTTTGAAAATTGACATTTCCAGTAAGCAAAAACCGCAGCGATTGTGAAAATTTGTATCTATCTATCGGGACTTAGTCACTAGTTATTGTACGTGAGCCATGGTCGCACTGCAACTAGTTGTGAAAATTGGTAATAGAGAAAGTAATTTCGGTGCAACATTTGGTTGTTAGGATATTGTTGGTGTTATTATCAACTACCCATGAGATCATGTTTTTTGGGACATGGTTTGTGCTGAAGTTTCTATTACATGTTTAAAAAAAATGAGCTGTAAAGGTGTAGAAGCTTTATTTTACTCCGTTACTTGTGCGTCATGGTAACCTGTCACATACGGAAATAACTGACAGAAAATTTCCAAAGATAGCCTCTATAAGTTCCTTAAAGTTAATATAACTCTTATATGCACTTGAATTACATGGTTTTGTTGTAAATACTCCACCTCCATATTATATGCATTTGCCCATAGACATGGGCGTAGTCAGGATTTGGGAGGAGGGGGGAGGAGCAAAATATATAATCAACCTGAATACGAAAACCATACAAATCATGTAAAAGTGACAAGGTGAAACTATTTAATTTATAAGCGACCAGCCTTTGATGGAGATCCATTGTGACTATTACTCGTGCACCAACTCGTTCGAGTTGGCATACTCTATGAATACGCGCATGATTGATTTGATAACTTAACCTTCGAACAGAACCTGATATCAAGCATAAACTCGGTCTTATTTAAGCAGGTTAACAATGAACTGTTATGAAACAATAATTGTACTGTCGATCTATCTTTGTTAGATAAATAGATTGGACCATATATGTACTTCAAAAACTACGTTCAAAGAGTAGTCAAGGGTGCTTTCAAGTTTCAATAGCAATTAACTTTGCTAGAATGGTCCGAAGTATCCCTAACATTAAATAATAATAGTACATAGTACCTACTGACCGACAAAGGAACGACTGCGGGGCATAGGCGTTGCCATGGAGGATCGGAGGGGCACTAGCTTCCCCTAACGGATGGACCAGAAACGAAATAAATTGGATTCTTTGTTAGCCTTCTTTCCTAATGATCGGTTTGAATACAGCATTAATAGTTTACAATTTTTTTGGCAGAGTAAGGATAAAAGTTGCGAATTTCCTAGAATATCCAGGAATACCAAAGCTGTAAAAGCTGAATGTGCCAAAATTCAAGAGGAGATAACGAAAAGTTCTTTTTTAATATTAAAGTATTAAGCTAACGAGGTCGATGAGAAGGATTACCTAAGTGAGCGATGGGTATCTGTCTTTAATGTCTCAATTTCGTTGAGTATTATATCTTGGGTTTGTCTCACGGAATTCATAGAGCGAAACTTTTATGAGCACCTTTTCGATTATGGGGAATTTCTTAACTTTGGTTAGCATTATTTCCAAAGCCAAATTGAAGCAAGTTTATTAACTCAGGGCAAGGTTTACTTACCATGCAAGTGACTTCAATACGAGCGATACGGACTCGTCGGAACCGGAGAGGAAGCGATTAATCTTGATTACTATCTTTCGGATAAAGTTACGCGCGCTTGAACTTGTTTTAATCTGCTTTTATACAAGTTGCAAATGTGGTACAGGCATATCTATGAGCGTGTTTAGTACTGTATATAATTATGGTTGTGGTGGTTGCTCTTTAAATTACCTAGACAAATTACCACGAGTAAGTGTTGTTGGGCTTAATAGATTTTCTGGGAAGTATAGAAATCTACTTATAAATTAATCAGATTGTACTTGCTGTATTATGTTAAAATCACTTGTTACTATATCACCAAATAAATTTAACTCAGAGCCCAAATACTCGCATACTAATTATCTGTTCTGTAGCACATTTGCCCGAACCGAACAATGAACCGAAAACAATGAACGCCGATGATTTCATCAACACAATTCATCGACTAATTAAAATCGTTATACGCAAACAGCATCACGTCACTCTGCTACCGCATGCCGCGCCACGCCGACGAGGTACACCCATAATAGATTTTAGTACATTTAAGAACGGTGTATAGGCATAATTACGCCAGACGTATTTTAATCCTTATTGTGTTTACTAAAGGTACAAAATGCAACACCACCTTAATAGAAAACTGCGTACTTGCGTATGCATGCTCGACATCTATTTGTATAGAAGTTTAAGCTTTAAGTAATATAGTTTTAGGTCTGAAATGGTCCGTTAGTTATGCGAAATAATTAACCGGGGACACACGCTCTCTCGGGGCGGTTTGCTCATTCGTGCATAATGGACTCGGGCAAAGCGACGCGACTGACGCTTGACAAAACGTGGTCCAACTTTCACTCTCACTCCAAACCAGTCTAAACCTATAAATAATGGGGTCGCTATATCTGCAGACGTAGAAATTTGGTAATGCAATTAGTCATCTTCTAATGGACTACTTCGCTAATGCTAATTTATTAATGGTGTTAGTAGTATGGTAGGTGGATAGCCGTAGACACAAAAAATTATATAAAGTATAAAAATACAAGATGAAAGTTCAACTGTAGCTGTTGTTTTCCTCCATAATTGGCATAGATAAATTCGTAACTACGTGGGTTCTAAAATTAACTACGTTGGTAAAAAGGGATACCACAAAAATAGGAAAATATATTCATTCAATTTGTTCCCTAATGGATGCTAAAAATGCACTTAGATTTAGATAATGTGATTTTTTTATATTATATCGTTAGATATTAAATTCCTCCAATAACCATACAATGGGTGAACTCGATCCAACACTGATAAGAGTTTCTCAGACACGATTGTGTTGTAATTTAGTATACGGTAGGGAGTCAAGTGAACAAAGAATCGTAAGTGCAACGGGGTATGCTTATCGTTTGTTTACAGGCCACGTCTTGTTAGACGATGCGGCTGGCGAGTCAACCGGCACGACATGTGTGCATTTTTTGCCCGCCCAAGGAGGCCGCGGGCGCGAGGTTATACACCCATTATTACGTCCTTCCTACTTTCAATTATTATTATCGGGCGGCGGCGCCGCACCCGCGACGGGGAGGAGGAGAGAGGCGCAGCTGCTGCCTACCAATAATCAAGACCTGTCTCGGTTAGAGTGAGACGGAGATAACCCCGGATAAGTTGAAAAATAGTCTTAAACTAAGTTTTATACATCTATCTGGTAATTGAGACTTAAAACAGACAACTTGGTGAATTATATGATCTCTGTAGAAACTGCCGAATCCTCAAGAGTGCGAAATATTTGATAAAAATGTGTATAAACGATATAAATCCGAACGCGATAGGAGGCGGATCTCCGAAAATTGCCGAGCGCGCTCGGCACGACTTGCCAGTTCGCTCGCCGCAGTTTGGCGGCCGGTCGTGAGGATGGTGCTTTCTGTGCGTGAACAAAGGGAAATAATTGTTTGCAAGTGTAAAGTAGATGATGTCGTCTGAGCCCACAAAAGTGAAGGTGGAATACATAAACGAGGACAAAACAAGCAAGGTAAAGAGTGCAAAGTGAAAGGATGCAGTGTTATTGTGTAACAGATCGGACGCCAGCGGGCAGCGGTCTCGTGTCGGTCGGTGCAGGGGGAGGGCGGGGCGAGTGCGGCCCCGGCCGTGTGGGGCCCGCCAGGCCACACGCAGGAGGTTGTGACCGTGTTGCTAGCAACTCCCTTGCCGAAATAGCATCAGCGTCCTCCTCTAGTTCCTTATACAATTAATACACACCCATTTCTAATGCAACTACAAAAAAATGTCCGATACTACTACGTAATTCATCATACAAGCATTAATCACAAGAAGCCATTTATACCTTGAAATAGCGAAGTTTCTACAGGTAGCCATTTTAAATTACTGGTATTAAAAGTTGTTTCATGCAAATTAAAGTCGTAAAGTAAAAGGGAACTTGCGTACATACCTAAAATTAACGTGTTCGATATGTTACTGTGATAGCCTACTTAGCAGCTGCATAAAAATCAGTCACGCGATTTGAGGTGGGTGGATCAAAGGGCGGCGGCGGCCTTGCCTGCGACGACTCCCGGCACTTGTTAGGAAAAGGCGTGTCGACTCACAACTATTACGATATATAAACTTTGCGAACAGTTGCAACGTCAAACTTTACACATGCTATATTCGTGAAACTAACTTTTCCGAGCTGCTAAAGCTAAATGAAAGAAAAACCAGTCCGTGCAAAAATCTTTCAAAAACAGAACTGTCAAAATAACAAAATGAATGAACATTAGTGAATATTTTGTCTATGCGGATATTTTTTTTGTTTATTTACGAGTTTCCGAAATCAATCAAAAAGCTTTTTCTACATTTTGACTTTTTGACTCATGTCAGAAATATGAAATGAAAGAAAAACAAACTGATTTCTTGTTTATTTTTTAATTAGTTTTGTGGAATGTTAGCTACACATTTTTATGAGGTGAGCATTGTACTCGTAATAGTACGTGGTTCGTAAGCGTTATATTTTTTAGATAGATACTTAGACTTTCGTATAATATTGTCGTCCAAAAGGGTTCGATCGACGCCGGTGCTCCCTTTGAGCGCGACAAAAGGGCCTGGGGCGACGCTACTGACATTTTTCCCCTTTTTATTCCGTCCTCGGTTGCTTTGTGCGCAACGCGGCCGATCGTCGATATCATTACACGTATAAATACTTGTAATGTTAGACTGCTATATTCCTCCCATATGGATGCGTTCTTGTCAACAAAAAAAAACTGGCCAAGTGCGAGTCGGACTCGCGCACGAAGGGTTCCGTTATCGAAAAAACGGCAAAAAAATGACGTTTGTTGTATGGGAGCCCCACTTAAATATTTATTTTATTTTGTTTTAGTATATAATACATTTTTTGTTAAGAAATTTTACTGTGTGGCTATCACGGTGTTCATGAAATACAGCCTGGTGACAGACGGACAGACAGACACACGTATTGTGGAGTCTTAGTAATAGGGTCCCGTTTTTACCCTAAGGGTACGGAACCCTAAAAATTAAACTTCCCACAGGCATTTTTCTACATTATAGTATATTTTTGTATCCCAGTATCTTAAAAATGTTAAAATTTAGTTGCTATACTTCACAAAAATCAACAAATCAAATATGTAATTAGTCTTGAGGATAAAGTGAGAGGTAAGGTAAAACCTTGTCATAAACTCCAATATAGTCATCGGCACGTAACTTGGCAAGAGTCGTTAGATGCGCACAAGTCATTTTTTAGGTCTCTTTGGTTACCAAGCGGGACGTGGGGTACGTTTAGCACCGTTCCGAGCACGCGATTGGTTGGTCAGTTGACACAAGGATCGACTGACCAATCAAGTCGCGTCCACGTCCCGTTCGCTCTATATGGTGGTTGGTCAGTTCGCGCACTATGCGCAAGTTTACCCCCACTACCCCAAAACCTTGCCAAGTTACGTGCCGATGACTATACCTACTATCTCGTGCCATTTGATTGTTTATCATTTATCTATATAATGTGAAATTTCTAAATGACTAAGGATCATAACTATCTCAATGTTGATCTTCTGCTTAAAGCTCTGTACAGGAACTTTTCTAGAAATAGATAGACCAACCTTGCATACCCAAATAAACATGATTGTCACAAATTAATGTTAGTTAACTTGCAAGTTCCCATATTCAAAGTCAAACAATTAAATGTTGAAAATGTTTAATTTTAAATGATGAGATTGAGTTCAACTCAGAAAGTTATCTACATAGATAAAATAAATCTGACTACTTTGCACTTCGCAGTTGTTTTTTTTTTTACTACTTTAAAATGGTTGGCAAAGGCATTGAATATAATTGTTGAAGCCAGTTGTGAGTAAATAAATGTTTTATGCTAATTATTTAATCCTCAAGTGACAAGTCAATGTCATATGTAAAACATACTTTGTTCTGTGTAACTCCTATCCTTAGCATGAGTACAGTAATCTATTATAATGTTTCTGAATTTAAATTAGAAATAGGACGTTTAATTGCTGAAATTGCATATGATTACAGGAAATACAAATAAGGATAAAAAGGATTTACTTATAACAGTATAAATGCATTATTAAATAAATACTAGGGAATTGATAATGATAAATTGTTAATCGGGATTATAACATAAACAACAAATGGGACAAAATATAAAAATTGGTACACCATATATTCTGTAAATCTAAAGATCAATAAATTATGTCTTTTGAGTATACTTTTCTGGGCTACAGATCCTTAATAAAACAAACAACTCTCAACTGATTCAAAACTTTCTACATGAAATATGTTATTATTAAGAAGTAAAACTTCATTCAAATTCATGCCATTGCAATCGCCTATACTCCATTTGAAATAACATTAGAAATTTAAATTAACCCTTTTTACTGCGCATTAAAACGATTTTGAGTTCTATTCCGTAAACATAAGGATGGCATAAAAAGCATAAACCCGTTAGCAAAACCAACTGTTTACAACAGCTGGTTAGCAAAAACAACTGTTTACAACAGCTGCTATTTGTCGTGTCACCACACAATATAAATCAAAATTGATTGAACATAAACTACTGAGCCGTTTACGACATAGATGGTTAGGTCCAACCTATGCAGCTGAATATCAGTATCTCCAGCAGATTATAATGAGAAATATTGTAAGCATATTGTGTTGATAGGAAGGCAACGGGACGCAGTCGCCGTTAGCTCTACTGGCGGCGACGTGCAGCCGGCTCGGCGCCGCCACCATGGGTCCCGAGCAGCAGCAGGACAACAAGGACCAACAACAGCACTTCAGTGAGTGTAATTAACTGTTTTTTACTTGCCTATAACCTAGGTCAATAAAGATAGTGCTGAGTCTGCTGCGCTGCGTGTCGCTGGTTTGATTCCCGCACTGAACAAATACTTGTATGATCTACAGATAGTTGTTCCAGTACCTGTAGCCAAGTTGAAAATCTACAATCGATAACGCCAGTAGAAAATGAATCAACATATGGGAATGACACATCTTAACGTTAAGTCACGTGGTCAGACCATACAAATATAATACTGACAGCGGATCTTTGTGTCTCTGAATTGGCTGCAAGACCCTGCGCAGTAGCTATTTTTGTGTCAATGTTGAAAGTGAAGATAGCATTGTATAACTGTCTCTTACACTCGCTTACGTTTGTCGCATCGTCCTATCTCGCTTACTCTATGCAATATACTCGATGACAAACTGTTTCTTGCGCAATGGTTGGTAGAGCCAAGTCGTGGCTATTATAAAAAGGCGTTAACGATTGTAGAAAGAGATTCGATACAAAATATTTTAAACTTGGCTTGGGCAGGTCTGTGTGTTTGTGTATGTTAGTTTCTATGTTTGTAAACGCACCCAGGCTACAGGAGAAATTCTTAGTGTGGGGCATCGTTTCTTAAGAAAGAAGTTAGTTAATATTGAAAGTCTGAACAAGTTTAAGTTGAGGAAACTAGTTGTAAGACAACCACCGATCATTCCAATCATGTTAGATAACAAAATCTATCTATATAGACTTTCAGTTTAAGTAGAAGATATAGTCAATCAAACAATGTGTGTTAATGTTATCAAATTATCAATTAATTTATTCTATTACATTAATACTTTTAATGAAAGTGATATGCCTCAGATTTTTTAAAGGCTAATCAGTTCAAATGTGCTGACAAACCTGAAGTTAGCACACATTTTTAAGACCAGCTCTAATTAAATCAATATTTTGTCTCTTTGGCAAGGTATTACACTACTATATATCTAGACCCTATCACCCTAAACCCCTAAAACCTATGTTTTTTATCTAGGTCCACAGCAGCAACAACAAGCCCAACAGCAACAGGCACAGCAACAACAAGCTCAACAGCAAGCGCAACAACAACAGCAGCAGCAACAAGCACAGCAACAGGCACAACAACAGGCTCAATTAATACAGCAACAGGTGCAAGGCGATGCTGCTACGATAGCTGCGATACAGCAACAGTACATGCAACAACAGCAGCAACAGCCGCAGCTTAGGGTTATTAGTTCTGCTGTTGTGCAGCAGTTAAGAGCACAAGGATTGTCGGTTAGTTCAGAAATTCATTCAAATCTATTTACCTAATTTATGGTTTTGTTGTGTTAATAAGTACAGTACCTGACTGAAAAAGTTTTCCTTTGTTGAGCATGGCTTTTGTCAAATACTGCATGGATTTCTCCTGATTATCAATTGTTTTTACATTCATCAGATTATTTTTTTGTTTTCAGGGCAATGAGTTATCAGCAGCAATAGTCAATGCAGCGAACTCAGTTCCAAATGGAATTCAAGTACAACAACCACAGGTAATTATAAAGAGATAAATTATTAATAAACATCATTTATTTCAACATTTTACCCGACCCTTTCAATTATTCACATGTTCTATAGTTGACCTTGATGCCAAGCCAGCCATACAGTTATTGTATATTTTTTCTCTGACTTGAGCAAAGGAATTATTTAATGTAAATAATGTACTATTTACAGTAAATGAAATATTATTATCTTGGATAGGCTTCTTTATTTTAATAGTTGATGATAGTGAATAATGACAAGGTTTCATTTTCAGGTGATATCGATGCAACAACTTCAGTCGTTGCTAGGGGGCGGTGTTGTATCGGGAGAGGGTGCAACGTACCAGAACTCGCCACAGCAACTGTTACAAATACATCCACAGTTGTTACAAGTATGTATTCTTTATTAGTTTGGAAAATCCCGAAAAATCCGAAGTCCGAAATCCGAGTTGTTCCGGCTCTGGCTGTTTGTGTATGTGAGTTTATATGTTTGTAAACGCACCTACGATACAGGAAGAAATTCCAAGTGTGGGGCAACGTTTTTTTTAAAAAAAGAAAGAAAGAAAGAAAAGAAAGAAATATTGCAGCAGAAGCATTGTAGGCTGACTGTCTTACTAAATTTTTTAATTAAATATTTTATTTAATTTTTTATTTAAATCGGCTGTTTATATTGCAACCAATAATAAGTTTTGTCTTGTTTTCCACTGACGAATTTCGCGGAGACATATAGTGCAATAGTCGACTTCATAAATTCTTGTACAATATCATTTACCTGTTGTTTAGGATTAACGGTTATTGATCTTTACAGCTACCGATAAGAGCGACTTTATCGCATTAAATCATCATCAACTTGAACTTATCCCAACATAATTTGGGGTACATACAGCTCGTCATTAATTACATTAAATACCACGTGTTTGTTTGTTGTTACAGCAACAACAAGGTGTATATGGCGGTTGCTTAGTCGGAGGTGTGGGTGGTGTAGCTCCCATGCAAGCTGTCACCGTGGATGGACAAGACGCGTTGTTCATACCCGCCCAACATGCACAGGTAACTAACACAATAATACGTTGTTAATTATAAGACGCGTAAGCATACGTACCTGACGCTAATATGTGCAAGGCTTAGTACGCCCTGCGGTTATTAGCCGTGCGTTTTTTTGCCCGCCAATTCTGGACATTTAGAATTGTATGAAGCTGCACGCACTTGCGGTAAAAAAACCGTGCGGTATAAATGCCCAACGAATCGTGTGTTTTGCCACAGAATCTACCGCACCGCGGTGCGATTTTAATCCGCGCGAATATTTTGTGCTCTATGAACAGGTAGAAACATAAGAATTGGTTGGTTGATTGGTTTTTTATCCGCAGTGCGTGCTAAGCCATAATAACATACATACTCAAACTTACGCCATTTCCCCATGGGGGTAGACAGAAACTACCTGCTACGATCCTGTGTTAATAAATCTTAAAATAAAAGACATGTGTGGAACTTTGTTCTTGACGGGGGTCCTCTTGTCAAGAACAAAGTTGCTCACGCAGAAAAGAAAGAGGGAGCCGTAGTGTTCGTATATACCTGCTTAAAGAAAGATACACGGAGAGAAAGAAAAAAGCGTATAACGCAAAAATCTTACGTGACGTTACATTTGCTCCCGAATCACTCCTACTGCAAGCCGCTTTAAGGAACTTCGTACCAAAACGTATTCCAGACTGCAAATTACAATGTACTTTTCCTGAACCTCATATAAAATCGAAACAGAATGGTCTCCATCGAATCTGATACTGACTATACTAATATTTGCCTCAAATAAACACGCATCTTACCTTTACAATCCAGCCGTATATGGGGACTATACCCTGTGACACCAGTGAATGAAATGGATGAAATGGATTGACCATGGCAAGCGCTAAATAACCTTGAAAGTCAATCGATTGGCGTGTTTTATTTTCTTCTATTTTTATCTATACTTGGGCTCGGCACAAACGACCGCCCACGGCCACCTGTGGGTAGCGACAATAAGTTCATATGCTTTTTCATGAGATTTATATGGATTCGCTCATGGGCGCCGGCAGGATTAATTTCAGAAGGCATCTTCAGTACCCCGCCTTGATCAGTTTTCTTTTACCCGTTTATACAGAGTTAAAAGTTACTTTGTCGACATAATAAATAATGCAAACAAGCTTGAGAACTATAGAGCGAAGCAAGCTCGAAAATGTTAACACATCGCCTCTGATATAAGGCTTTTTGCCTTTAACTAGATTAATATGAGGTTTTTTGATATTTTTCGTTTTTTAATATTTGAATGAGGATTCCCTATCCTCCCGGCTCCCAAGGATTCGCAGTACACATGTCTGAAACATCCTTGACTCCATAGACTCTCCAATCAATCTTGATTCCCACTTATGAATTTTGAATTTGACTTTTGAATCTTCTCTGTAAGTGATTTTGTAATCTTTTGAGAAAATAAATGTCTAAAACCGTAAAACCGTAATATCTCGTCTGCTTCGTCGTTCCCTTACTGCTGAAGATCGCGACCACAATACACTTGTGGTTTCTGCAGTGAGAACCGCACGGTCTATGTTGTCTCCAACAGCTTCTTAATTGCGTCTTTCCATCTTGTCGGTGTTTCCCTTGATCGCGTTTTATCGCGCCGTTATACGAGAGAAAAAGTTATTAAACACTAACTTCCTTCTTCCAGAACTTCTCAGGCATGGGTCAAGTGAGTCTGGTCAATGGTCAGCTGGTGAGGACGCCCGTCCTGCCCGCTGGCTTTCTACAGAACGTCATGCACTTACCTACAGGTATGTATTAAGAATATCTAAATAAATACTAAAAATATCTTACCTCTTTTTATAAGCTAGTACCAGCTGTAGGAGATCATTTTATTAAAAAAAAAAACAATAGTCAGTGCCACCGCTTAGTTATTAAAATTAAATATTTTTGATAATTGTTAATGAGATTTCAAGTAAGTTGGTGGCAAGTGAAACAATTTTCAATCAATCAAAGAAAAAAAACTTTTAAATATTCATCTTCTCCAAACTACTACTTATAAAGAGAGGTTACCAATCGCTTTTTTAGG
Source organism: Anorthoa munda (assembly GCA_945859665.1). Taxonomy (NCBI): domain Eukaryota; kingdom Metazoa; phylum Arthropoda; class Insecta; order Lepidoptera; family Noctuidae; genus Anorthoa; species Anorthoa munda. The sequence continues at coordinate 39,702,034 of OX243897.1, read as the reverse complement.
TAGGATTGTAGGTATAAGTACGGTTCCCGTGTGTGAATATGACTCCTCGGGCTTTAGAAAGAAACTCACACGAGTATGAGTGACAGAGACAACGGTATACGAAGCCGAACTCTTTCCAAAACGCGATGTGTCATATTTTAGGCCGGTTACTCTACAATAGGTTTTTTCATAAGCTTTTGACTCACTAAACCTCACAGTCAGCTTCGGGATTGCTTTGGGATTAACTTTCCATTCAACAGCTTTGCTTTCAGACTAAAATGTTCACTCTTTTGTCTCTTGACCAAAATTCTGACTTAAAACATCTATCTTCCGTCATTTTCCACGTGTTAGGTACCTAGTTACTTCTGTGGACTTGTCACTACAAGTCACGTTTTTTTTCCTATTTCACTAAATAGGAAAAAAAACTTGTGCGTGTCGGGACGCCCGACAGAAGTGATAACTCTAGATTAGAGATTGTTTCACTTGTTAGAGTGAGAGAGGAAGAGCCTGCCTACCGCTGCCGTATGCGTGAGAGAAAGAGAAGCCAGACAGACTGGCGCCGTAACGCGTTACGTTACGAAGCGGTTTACCCTCCCATAAGAAGTTATCACTTCAAAAAGTATTTATTAGAGAAAAAAAAAGTAGTAAACGCATGTGTGTCAATTAAAAAATATTTAAAATTAGTTAATGCTAAATTATAAAACCAAAAAAATTTAAATTTTATTTTAAAATTGAATGATTTTGGCTGTCGTATTATTTAAACATTTAGCATCGAACATTCTAGATTACCTCAGACTCTACAAAACATTGACAAACAATGTGGGGTACTGACTTTGTGCAAGACATCACATTAGTCACCACCATCGCATGTTCTTCGCTTCTAAACTACTGTCATACTAATCTGTGTTTTTCCGCCCCCCTCCCCCCACCGCTAACAGAGCAGCAGGCGACCGTCACTATCCCGGGCACTAACCTTACCATCCCTATAAGCGCTTTGACCGGGGGGAACCAACCGATGATCACGATCCCCGGCACGAACATATCCATACCGGGACTACAGGCAAATCAGACGATATCCATCCCGACAAGTCAAGCGTTATCCATTCCGTGTAGTTCGGCGGGCGTCACCTCTGTGGACAAGCAGGCCAACGGGAAAGAGGCGAAGGAGCCAGGGAGCCCCAACGGACAAGGTTGGTGCCTCGGTCACGTGTGGACACTATTTTGAACTTCGTTTCGGATCGCGATTTTTTTGTGTGTGTTACGGACAAAAATTGCCTGGCTGCAACTTTAATTCTACTTGTGAATTCCTTTAGTAAAAAGTAGCTGTTGCTGAAAGAGGACATCAAATTGATTAATATTTGAAGATACTTGCTTGCTTCGGGCAGTGGTGTCTCATCCCATACAAAGAAATCGTGCCGACGTACTGTACTGATTATACTGATTATTTTTTGTACATCGATCGCGTTCGGTTCCGTTCTACGTTCCACGGATATAGATGGTGATCTATTTATCGCCGTGGAACGGAATCGAACGCGACCGAAATAAAAAAAAAAACGGTATAATCAGATGAAAAACGCTAGTTACGTCCGAACGGTTTCTTTGTATGGGATGAGGCATCTGTATGCTAGTATTATATTATCTGTGCTTCGGGTTTCTAAGTTAAGCCGCGCGGCTTTTATCCGTAACACACACAGTATTGGAGCTAGGTAAGTCTCCTATTGATTCGTCAATGTCAGAGTAATATTATCAAGTTCAATCGCATTTTATACTTGGTCTATGAAATTCTCTCTATACATTTTCCTCTAATATTTCAAATCCCAAGCTTTTTGCAATGACATTTAATTTGCTTTTTGTGAATAATTTCTCATGCACTATCACTGTCATTAGATCACTTATTAACATAACTAAAATAATACAACTTATTTATTACATTGTGTATACTTAGTTTAGGACAAAATTAAAAAAAAAAACTGGTCTGGATGTTTCGTAGGGTGATGTTCACATTAAAAGGAAGATGCAAGGGTCAAAGAAATAAAAAAAAATCTGCGCAATTTTTTTTACTTCTTGCGTTGTAGTAAATGAATTGCCTCACTTAAATCATCCCTTTTTTATTGAAATCGCTTTACAAAATCCCATTATAAAGACCCTCCAAACTGAAGTGAATAATTTGCTGCTATTGTGAAGATATCGCGGTGAAATATTTTGAATAGAAGTGGAAGCAAATGCTTCATTTCAGTGTCTGGATTCTTTATATACCTAGGTCCACATAGCACATGGCACTTTAGTATTGCACACACAATTAGAAAGCTTTGTTTAACAAGAAGTTAACACACTGTTTAATTTAGCTAAAGCACACTCAAAATATTTTACTAAAACTTTATAAAAGTGGGGTCCTTGAAATTGATTAATAAAACTACAGTCAAGTTACCCTTCAGTTTAGTTTGGGCTTAAAAATAAGGCTCACTGTTTTCAACCATTTCCCATTGTATCACAATACGGAACGTCAACCCTCAGAAAGAGTTACTACGATGTCTGGGGACAAAACTCAGTCGCAAATGTAGACTCCTTGACGAAGCAGTTACTTACAGCGTCAATGCGTGCGTGAGCTTATTTATTGGTCCTTCTTTACATACTATTTTTGTATTTTATTCCACATCATTCTAGGTGACTGACAAAAAGCACAGTAAAAATATGCAAACAGTATGGAAACTACCTACAAACGCTCGAAACGGCACACTCACACAAACATACGCACCGACGAGACCATTAAGTCACTTCTGCAGTGCTGTCAGTAGTGCGAGCCGCTTAGGGGTCTCGTCGATGCGCATGTTTGTGTGAGTGTACCGTTTCGAGCGTTTGTATGTAGTTTCCATACTGTTTGTATATTTATTCTGTGACAAAAGCGAGGAGATACGTTAGACAATTCAGAAATAACAGTACAGTACCTCACTTACATGCTACTTACAGTTCAACTATTTTCTTAATGGCCCTCGGCAATCATCGCATTTCCGAATACAAACGAATGCTCATTTCCATGTCCATCAATTATTAGTTTTATCGTGTATAAAAATTTGAATTCAGAACTAAGTACTTTATTGTTGTTTTGTTTTACAGGTAAATTACCTGTTAAATTAGTGTTAAAACAGCTTTAGTAGCTTCCCGCCCGTTTTTAGGGTTCCGTACCCAAAGGGTAAAAACGGGACCCTATTAGTAAGACTTCGCGATCCGTCTGTCTGTCTGTCTGTCTGTCTGTCTGTCTGTCCGTCTGTCTCCAGGCTGTATCTCATGAACCGTGATAGCTAGACAGTTGAAATTTTCACAGATGATGTATTTCTGTTGCCGCTATAACAACAAATACTAAAAACAGTATAAAATAAATATTAAAGGGGGGTTCCCATACAAAAAACGTGATATTTTTGCCGTTTTTTGCTCGATATTAATAACGGCAACAGGTAGACGCTTGAAATATTCACAGAATGTTTAGTTGTATATTTACTTCAAAAAATAATAATTAATAAATTAAAATAAAATAAATTAAGGGGGGCTCCCATACAACAAACGTGATTTTTATGCAGTGTTTTGCGATAATGGTACGGAACCCTTCGTGTGCGAGTCCGACTCGCACTTGGCCGGTTTTTTAAAAATAAATTACATTATGTTAAAATAGTATTAACAACTCTATATACTTCTAAGTTGATTGAGAGCGTCTGGTCTGCAACAATTACAAAGGGCAATTGATAGAAAGCCGACGACTGACGAAACACGAAGTTTGCCGAGAGATGTTAAGAAAATCTTTGTACTTTACCTACATATAGGCGCTTGCATAATTAAATGCAAAATTAACTCTGACTTTTCGGTTGGGGGTAGTTGAGAGCTTCCAATAAAGAGGTAAAAATAAACTTTGGAGTACGATTATCAAGTGATGTCCTACCTACGTGAGACCTCACCACAACAAATCAATACAACCTCATTAATTATCCACATAGGCGGCGGCGGCGGCATTGCAGTCCGGGGCGGTGTAGGCGGTATGGGCATGGTGCCCGTCCAAGTGCCGGTGAGCGTGGCCAACGGACACACGGTGTACCAGACCGTACATCTGCCCGTACACGCACCGCAGCATCTGCAGATTATACCGCAGTTGCAACAGGTACTTGAAAACTAATAAGGTAGTTTACTGAAAATTTCTTTATTGTCCGTCGGGTAGATTAATAAAAAATATTGGACACGTATTTTTTCTTTTACGTAAACATAAAGTGAGGACGATATAATTCGTTGAAATATCGTGAAGCGTTACGCCGCTAGTACACTTGATACTGCCTTACTGATGTCACAAGCCCCCACTCCTGAACTTTGATGCGCTTTAACTTTGTAATTTTTTATTGATTTGGTAAAGCAAAAAATACGCGTCCAATATTATTTGAGAATCTCACTGACGGACTAAGTAGAATTATCATTTTTCTACCCAGGAAACATCCCTATTATGTGTAAACTTATTGCACCTATTTGATAGAATAGAATAGAATATACTTTATTGTACACCAAAAAATCTGAAATCTGTGGGTGTCCTCACAGATATTCTGCATTAGTATAGGAAGAATGGAGGATTCCTACTGACTCAAACCCCACGGTTCCTGGTACTATTCTTCCTGCCACCATAAGTCGGTATCCCGGGAGATATCCGTACGTTCGCACGAAAGTAAAAAAGATCGAAGAAATGATTGAATTTTGTCATTGTTCAATGCTTTGTGTCGGGACCCTCTACCGAAATGTACCCATCGAATCACTTATCTTTGAGATTTCGCTATTTCTCACACTGAAATAGCGCTTTGTAATGATTCCGACTTAAATAGACCATGAACAAATGAGTTTTGAAAAAATGGGTCACCCTATAATCTTCTCCTTTTAATATAAAGAACCCCGTAAACGATTAAGCGATTATGCTTAGATAAAACCATAATATCTATTGATACCAGGGGGGTGACCATAAGCTCTAAGAGCAAGGTTATTTCGAGTGTGCGTAAGGGACAGATGTATATGAGTTGTATACATCTGGTGGGTGACCATAAGCTCTTAGAGTAAGGTTATTTTGAGTGTGTGTAAGGGACAGATGTATACGACTTGTATACATCTGTCACTTACTCGATCTCAAAATAACCTTACTCTAGAGCTTATGGTCACCCCCCTGTTCCTTTTTCACAGTCAAACCATGATAGTTTTGACGTCATGGTACGGGGGCAGGTTGCTATTGTCAATTGTTTTGTAACTGCTTATTCATTATTTAGCCTGAAGTAACAGAACTCGACTATTATGGTTATTTATATGGAGCTTATTTACTTATTTTTATGTACAGATGCAAGCACAACCTCAAATGGCGAGTGTACTTACACCTTCGGGACAGATTCAACAGATACAGATAGCCTCACTGGCTAATGTGCAGGTAAATATTGTTTCTCACGTACCATATTATTCATTCTATACTTCAGCTTCTCCAAATCCAAAACAATATCCTTACTGCTTACTCTGATTATTCATGCATATTCATTTTAGAATTGTATACGTTTACAAATGTATAACAAACAGTTAAACACTCTCATCAATACACATCGTACACTACACAGTACACATAGAACGCCTAGAATTTGCCTGTTTTTGATACTACAGCGAATGAATCGTAAAACTGTATTTTGTTATTTCGATATTATCGGAAATTTGGTATGCTTCACTTCGCCTTGTTGTGTAGTTTGTAATGCGTCATTCAAATACACAATTTCGTAATTCTCTAGCATCCAGTTTTGCATTCACTGTAGTGTGCTAATGTAGTAAGCAGGGATGCCTTTGTGCATCTAAAGGGGCGGGCAACTGACGCTGGCTTTACAAAAACAAGTGACGCATAGTGAATGGACCCTTGTATTATTTTATATTTAAGTTCATACATTGTATCTTGTACAGGTGCCCAAGACTTCGGCAAATTTTAGGGCCGATTTCACCAATGAAAACTAAACTCAGTTTATGCAAATACAGCGTTGTGATTGGTAGTTCCTCAGCGGTCTCAACCAATCAAAATGTATTTGCTTAAACTGAGCTTAGTTGAACTAATCGCGATGAGTTTCATTGGTGATATTGGCGTTAGACAGCTGAGAAACTACTAATCAGAACGCTTTATTTGCATAAACTGAGTTTAGTTGAACTAACCGCAATTAGTTTCTTTGGTGAAATTGACGACTTAGTATGAGACTGAACTTAAACTTAAAGCTTTTAACAGCAAAATTCGTCGAAAGACATTTTCGAACTGAAGTCTCTCGATACATTTTTTTCTTGAAGTGAGGCAGGAATTCTGTGTTTTTTCAAGGCTGGCCTTTTACACTAGTGTCCAGAATATTTATCTAAATAATTCGTTAGTAGAGCGATTATTATTCTCATCTAAAGAGTTATTTATTAGGATTTCGTCATTCGATTATTTCAATAGGAGCTTTATTTTTTTTAACTAAAAAAAACTAGTCTATATACACATACAAAGAGGCGAGGGAAAAGGGCTCATCGTGCATCAATAAATTCGTCCACATCGATGTCAATGGGAAACGTGCCCAGAACGCTGGCAGCATTGCCACGTTGGATAGCAATGCTGATTCTCTGGTCGAGAGAATGGGAGCTTTATTAAGTTTTTCTTGCTATACATGCTTCATGAACAAGCCTGAAAGTCCAATTAATTGCCACAAGACAGTAATTCCTACTCACTCTATTTCATCATGATATTTGATAATATGTATAAGCTGTTTATAAGTGCTGTAAATACAAGCCTGGTGTTGGTTTGGTAGCAGGGCAATGGCGCGCAGAACGGAGGTGCTGGTCAGTCTCCCGCCACCATCACGCTGCAGGTGAGACCTAGCTCTATCCCCCTGATTTCCGAGTTAAGAATTTGAAGTTGAGTAGGTATTAGTCAAAAACAATAAAGTGGGGTTGACAAATTTTAAACGCCAAATACTCAATTCAGAAATTTGATATATACGAGAGACCTATAAGATGATTTGACAGTTTTAATCTTAAATGATATACAGCGCGAAATAAAAAAAACACAGTCGCAATACCATTGGTATTGATGTGTCAATGGCGAATGTTGTCCGATAAATGACAGGGAGTTCGCAGAAAAAAAATGTCTATTGATCTGAATTATGTTCCGCCTGCCTTTGGCTATTGTATTGTCCTTTTGGAGTAAAACTGTTATTTTTATAAGTTATGTTAATTTTGCATGTTGATTTTAAGTTATGTTTCATTCTGTTCATATTTATTTGATACTATTAGTTTACGTTTTTGATTAATTTATGCTTATTTAAAAATCTTCTAAGATCTTATCTATCTTGTGTGGTTTGTGCAGTATCATAGAATTGTGACAATTGTAGATGAGCAATGAACTTGATTAAAACCCTAATAACAGACTGACAAAAGTGTTTTTAACATTTACTGTTTTTCCATTTTTGTTTTAATTTTTAGTCTGACTGAATAACAAAACTAAGTTCAAAGCTATATTTTAAAATTACAATTTTAACAGTGCACAAAAAAGGGTGTCGAATATTCCTTTTATACCATAGTTACTTTTGTCTCATCTTACTGACCTAGAGGGACAGAGATGGGATATACTGTTACCTGAATAGAAGGCACCATTTTTTATCAATGAATATTTTTCCCGCCTTTTTAACAAACTCTGTGACAAGAACGCGGGAAAAATATTCATTGATTGAGTTCGCTTTGTTACTACAGATACAATGCTGGCCTTTTGTTGTTCAAATTATGTTTTTTTTGCTTATGACCTAAAGTATTATTTTGTGGTGATTGTAGAGCTAAAAGCCAATACCTACTTATAGTTGTGTGGAGGCCAGCACTATGTCAGTGGTTTCATATTTTTTTGCTGTATAAATAGATTTTTAAACACAGTTTTGTAACGTTTGATAGTTCTTTAGACAAATCTGATTAACTGAATATACCAACCATACTAACCCCATGCTGATATGCTTAATATAAGTAGAGCAACCATATCTAAAACGCCCAATATTATCTATCACGCTGCTTGGATACGGGTAAAGGCGGTTCAAGCGGACCAGGGCAACATGCAGCAGCAGCAACAATCCCAGACCATCATAACGAACACTCCCAATGGCCAACAAGTCACCGTCATACCGGCTTCAGGCAATGTACGCGTCGCGAACCTCGTACAGGTATTGCGTTCGGCAATCTTCGGCTCTCGCACGAATATTCCCGAAGCGTAACCGTTACTGTTGTTCGTCATGAGTTTAGATTCCGAACGAGTTTATTGCCGTCGCATCTGTGTCTCTGTGAGTCTGCGCGACGTTTGTGGGTTATACTCTCGATTTTTTTTTGTGAGGTTATTATGTTAAAATAATACAGGTTTGTACGCATTTAAAGGGTTATTTATTTAGAGATTTTCTCATATAGTATTATAGTAAACTCAGGAAGTCTTTGAGTGCTCTATCTATCTGGGCGGATCCTGTAATTGACAGTTTTAACAATGTCACTGCCTTCGTTTCATAACAAGACTAACCCTGGTGAAGGATTACCTCAATAGATGACGTATATCATAATATTTTTATATCGTAAACCCCGTTTAGGTTATGTTGTCATCCTTGAATATTTTATGATGAAAACATAACCTCTTTTGTTTGTCGGCGGCTTGAAACTCGTTCGATTTGGTGTGTGTTGTTGGTTAGTTGGCTATGTGGGATTAATTAGTGTGTTTGCAGGTTCCAACGTTGGGTGTTGGCGGATTGGGTGGTGCAGTGCAGTTGGTACCTGCTTTGGGTTTACCTGGAGTGCAACTAGCTCAGCTGCAGCAGGCACAACAACAAACTGCACAGCCTCTAATAGGTAAGATGTTTTAATTTGTAGCAAGTGTTTCCAGCTGAATGAAGCAGCTATGAGTAGCCTTAAGTAAATGGTTTGCATGGCGAATATTATTATAAGATTCCAAGATTCTTTTGATACTATAATTTTAATAATAAACTTCTTGTTTAAAAAAAATTGCCAAATGTCATTACTTCTCAGAATTTTCTCCTTATAAGTGACACTATCGGATGGTGTAATAATACAGCGTGTGTTTTTTTCGATATGAAAGGTTTCGATTCCTGGCTAGGAATATTAATTTTTCAAAATTCCAATGTGGTTTTAGTTTTCATAAAATCGGGCTCGTGACTCCTTTGAGTGTTTGCCGCTATTCCTCATAGTTTCGGATTTGTCCATCCACGGCCACTTAATAAACTCACCCTGTATAGATTATAGGGCGTTCAGAATATTAAGGGAAATGTTGACTAATCTACAAAAAAAAAAGAGAGTGTTAAAATTGTGGGAAAAGTTGTTGAGCACTTTAACTGCCTCCAAAGCAAACACAATAGTGCGGAACAATTTTGAACCATATCTAGGGTCATAGAACAGTGTCTGCTAAGCAAGTTAAAACATTTTGTCCTGTGACTCGATCGAGAACGTTTCGAATCACGGCAAAAGAGTTTTCCGTGATTGTCGTTTATTTATCCGGGATAAGCGCATAACATCAGTCTATCCAAAAATAATGGCTCATTGGAGAGCGCTCACTGTAGGCCGCAAATAATTGTTGAAGATTTCGGCTGCCTGCAGCCAGGCTGTTGCCTCCTAGCTGCCTAATGAGATGCACTTACGCATTCCACTGCATAAAGTGGGTGTTCTGTGATACAGATGGCTTGAATGGTGCGGGCGGTCCGTCCTAAGAGATTATAAAGAGTCGCGTTTAGCCCGCCGGGAGTCCCCTGCCCGGATTTCGCTTATCGCGGCTCGTCTACAATGGGCTAATCGCAGACTTCCGTCCGCCTAGTGCAGCCGACGGCCTAAGGATGATCTCTCTCTGTCTTGGCCGGTCCCTCATGGCTGAAGATCATGGTCAACATCAGGGTTGACACTGGCGCGGATGATCCGTGTCCATCGGGTTCTGGCCAGTGACTGACGACTCCAGGGGATTGGAAATTACACTTCTTAGCTGTACAATGAAAGTATTCCAAAAACGTTTAGTGCGTATAGGTGGAATGACCACCATGTGTCACACTCTCTGAATTGTAACCGATAAAAAACGAACAGGCTGTCAACTCGGCGTCGATGTTCAAGGCCTTGGAGCTTTGACTCGATCGAGATGATGATGATGATAGTTAATCATAAATGTTTCGTTCTCTCCAGGTCAACAAATCCAACAAGATCCTAACGAACCAGGCAAGTGGCAAGTCGTCAGCGTGAGTACATCAAGCGGAAACGGCAGCGCGGCCAGCACGCCGCAGCCTGCCGAGTGCGAGGCCGCCAAGCTGCGGCCGTCCAGCCCGGGCCAGGCGGGCAAGCGGCTCATGAAGAGAGTCGCTTGTACCTGCCCCAACTGCGACCAGGGCGAGAAGTGAGTACTATTACACCTTTGTGTCAGAGTGTACAAGCTGCGGCCGTCCAGCCCGGGCCAGGCGGGCAAGCGGCTCATGAAGAGAGTCGCTTGTACCTGCCCCAACTGCGACCAGGGCGAGAAGTGAGTACTATTACACCTTTGTGTCAGAGTGTACAAGCTGCGGCCGTCCAGCCCGGGCCAGGCGGGCAAGCGGCTCATGAAGAGAGTCGCTTGTACCTGCCCCAACTGCGACCAGGGCGAGAAGTGAGTACTATTACACCTTTGTGTCAGAGTGTACAAGCTGCGGCCGTCCAGCCCGGGCCAGGCGGGCAAGCGGCTCATGAAGAGAGTCGCTTGTACCTGCCCCAACTGCGACCAGGGCGAGAAGTGAGTACTATTACACCTTTGTGTCAGAGTGTACAAGCTGCGGCCGTCCAGCCCGGGCCAGGCGGGCAAGCGGCTCATGAAGAGAGTCGCTTGTACCTGCCCCAACTGCGACCAGGGCGAGAAGTGAGTACTATTACACCTTTGTGTCAGAGTGTACAAGCTGCGGCCGTCCAGCCCGGGCCAGGCGGGCAAGCGGCTCATGAAGAGAGTCGCTTGCACCTGCCCCAACTGCGACCAGGGCGAGAAGTGAGTACTATTACACCGTTGTGTCAGAGTGTACAAGCTGCGGCCGTCCAGCCCGGGCCAGGCGGGCAAGCGGCTCATGAAGAGAGTCGCTTGCACCTGCCCCAACTGCGACCAGGGCGAGAAGTGAGTACTATTACACCTTTGTGTCAGAGTGTACAAGCTGCGGCCGTCCAGCCCGGGCCAGGCGGGCAAGCGGCTCATGAAGAGAGTCGCTTGTACCTGCCCCAACTGCGACCAGGGCGAGAAGTGAGTACTATTACACCTTTGTGTCAGAGTGTACAAGCTGCGGCCGTCCAGCCCGGGCCAGGCGGGCAAGCGGCTCATGAAGAGAGTCGCTTGCACCTGCCCCAACTGCGACCAGGGCGAGAAGTGAGTACTATTACACCTTTGTGTCAGAGTGTACAAGCTGCGGCCGTCCAGCCCGGGCCAGGCGGGCAAGCGGCTCATGAAGAGAGTCGCTTGCACCTGCCCCAACTGCGACCAGGGCGAGAAGTGAGTACTATTACACCTTTGTGTCAGAGTGTACAAGCTGCGGCCGTCCAGCCCGGGCCAGGCGGGCAAGCGGCTCATGAAGAGAGTCGCTTGCACCTGCCCCAACTGCGACCAGGGCGAGAAGTGAGTACTATTACACCTTTGTGTCAGAGTGTACAAGCTGCGGCCGTCCAGCCCGGGCCAGGCGGGCAAGCGGCTCATGAAGAGAGTCGCTTGTACCTGCCCCAACTGCGACCAGGGCGAGAAGTGAGTACTATTACACCTTTGTGTCAGAGTGTACAAGCTGCGGCCGTCCAGCCCGGGCCAGGCGGGCAAGCGGCTCATGAAGAGAGTCGCTTGCACCTGCCCCAACTGCGACCAGGGCGAGAAGTGAGTACTATTACACCTTTGTGTCAGAGTGTACAAGCTGCGGCCGTCCAGCCCGGGCCAGGCGGGCAAGCGGCTCATGAAGAGAGTCGCTTGTACCTGCCCCAACTGCGACCAGGGCGAGAAGTGAGTCACCTTTATATAATGTCATAAACAAAGACCTTCAGGCCGTGGCACTGCGAGGGCAAATAGGCAGGCCACCTATCTAGTTCAGGGCAGAATGGGGGCGTGTATGAATTCGCCGCTAGAGGCGCTGGTGTGGCGTGAGGTCTTCGATATGTCAAATTTCATAGTTTTTTGGCTTTTAGCGCGAGCCTATTTACATTTCTTTATTGTTGTGAATATTTTCGTACGGGGAACGGGATTTACCAACCACTGCTTTAATAGAGTTATAAAACTCGTTTCGGAAAATGCTATTCTCCTTTTTTGGGCTGTAAATCTGATTTTATATTTTAAATATTATATTTAATCGCGCTTTTACGGCATTAGAAATTATTTTAAATTAGGGATGGGCAATTCTTTTCAAAAAGATCGATTATAGAATCGATTCGAATCGAAATCAGCAAAATCGATCCATAAAAAATTCTAGTACTAATAAATCGATTTTTCAAAAATCGATCTCTTTTCGATTTGCTTTTCGCGTTTGTATTTTCTATACAAATATAAATTACAATTACTGAAAATAAAAAGAAAACCATAATAATCATAATTTTTTTAACTAATTACAATTGTATTTACAACTAAAAGTAAATATCAGGTAAAAAATTAAACCTATATTTTGGTTACATTAAAAAGTTTTCAATTAAACTGAAAATTGTTCATTAGTTTATTTAGTACATTCAATGATTCAACTAATTTTAAATAATATTTTGGTTCATATTAAAACAAAAGAATCGAATTTTGATTTTATAGTGTGAAATATCGATTCACTAGATCGATTCAGTACAACATATCGATTTATTTGGAGCGATGATTGTTTCTGATATTTTTGTTTAATCGATTTCAGATCGCCATCTCTACTTTAAATCAAACTTTGCACCCGTGCGCGTTATAACAACGTTTAACAGCTATATTTTATGGACTTTAGTCAACGTTCCAAGTTTAAACTGACGTTAATTAGATCATTCTCATTGTGTGTGGCGCGACAACTTTCGCGCTAACTTATTCGAGGCTTCGCAAGCGCCGTACTTCACCGCATAGTGCATAGAGGACTGACTAACTACAAGCGAAAGAACCTGATATAACATGAATTAGAGATCTGTGTGCATATGCTGCATAATACCCATTTCTTCCATATTAAGACATGTTTCCCCAAAGCTCTGAAAACCCGCCTACTATTCAAAATGTGGATTCGGAATCGGCGGATTCAAAATTATTATAGCAGGGTTGGATCCGATGTTTACTGGCTAGTTTTTTTTTTGATTTTGTGCTCGATTTAGATTTAGTGATGCAGAATGGCCGTCTTCAAAGCTACAAACCAGCTTGCAAAGTAGTAAGCTACGGGCAATACATTTCTTTATGGGCCTTTACGTATCTTGGTCATTCTGCTAGTCTAAAATCGAGAGAATCGTGGGGCTATTTCTGAACTCTGAAATATTTATTCTAACATCATACTAAATAATATATAGGTAACGCTCAAGTGAATTTTGCTGCCTATCTATTTAATTTCTTCTTTAAATTTGCATTTACTTTGATTATCGAGACAGGAGAAACACATATTTTTTTTACTTTTGAGCGATACGTTATTATTCACGATTTTACTTATAAAGCTCCTTTTAAAGGTTCCCTACCATGCTCTTAGAGCAAGGTTATTTTCATGGTTTGTAAGATACAGATGTAGATGATATGTCCCTTTCGCCCACTAGAAATAACCTTGCTTTAAGAGCTCATGGTAGTCCCCTGCACTAGACGTCCTCATCAAGTTGGCAATCTGGAAACAAAAGCATTACGTATGCATGTAGCCGTAATCACCAGACTTTTTGCAAATACTTTTCACCCGAAACCACAACCGCACGACAGTAACGCAGACATTTAAATTGCAGCCGCCTGGTGGATCGCAAGAAGCAGCACGTATGTCACATCGCGGGCTGCAACAAAGTGTACGGCAAGACGTCACACCTGCGCGCGCACCTGCGCTGGCACTCCGGGGAGAGGCCCTTCCTTTGCAACTGGTTGTTCTGTGGCAAGAGGTAATTCTTCAATTTCTTCAAAGGAGAATGCACATTTTGTATGGGGAAATGTACTGACCGAAACATTTGCGTGTCCTGATAAAAACACCTTTATTTGGTTATGTTACCTTAATTAATTATACTTACCAACTTTAGTCAATTTTCATTGCGGGAGTTAATCAAAATATGTACCTATTCCTATACCTATACCTGTATTTAGTAATGGGGGAACGAAAAACTCAACTCGACGCAACAAAACATACAAACATCAAATGAAAAGACGACTACTGTCACATGACTGTCACTGTCAAATAAGCTGACTGACAGTTATAGGCATGTTACCAAATCGGTAATATAATCGATTTCTAAAAACATGTTTAATTTGTTACCTTGGTTTGCATTAAACTAGTAAACAACACCAATTTATAATTCAATTAGTTCTTTCCATTAAAGAGATGAATCTGTTCGATACAGGAGATCCTTGGATCGATTCAGTGTTTCAGGTAGATTATAAAAAAAACGATTCTTCGATTAATCGATGTCAGATCATGTCAACATGCATCAACCCTAACATAAATGGCGGAATATGTTTGAGCTGTGAAACGGAAGTAAAATACTTATTAATTCAAGAAAATTAACCCCTCTAGGAATCTTTTAGAAAATAAGTCAAAATACTTGAAATATTTTTGTTTAATTTATTGTCCAGAAATGATTGTGACACAATTTGTTTTTTGAAAGAACCATCCATGGGCATTCTCCTTCAATATCTTAAGAAAAAAAAATCCGTTGGTTTTGGATACCTTGATAAGTAAATGTCTTGAAAGCTGAAACTAGGAGTAGTTTGTTTTAGTAGATATGCTTAAAATAGGTATTTTATAAAATGGTGTATTGCCCGTACTGACGCTTTGTAAGTGGTTTTGTAATCGTAGAACTTGACCTTGTACATGGTCACTGCCGACCATAGATATAGTATGTAAAAGATAAACAGAGTCAGATGAAAAGCGAAACCAAAAATATAAAATCTATGTGTTAGGGAATTGTCCATGTGTTAGTTATAAAAGTGTTGTCAAAAAGTTCATGTTCAGTATCGATATCGATACTTGGTGAACACAATATGAAACACGATTAAATGGTTATTGGTTATATTGAACTACCTATAATAAGAGCTGGGCAAAATACATGCTTTGCTAAAGAAAACAAATTACAAAATACTATATCGCAAGTATTTAAAATAAGAAATACAAAATATTAGAATGTCGTGTATTTGAAATATAAAATACAAAATACAGTATTTTATTCGAAATACAAATTACTAAATACAGTCGATCATCCATCGTGACATTCGTACTAATAAACTTAATCAATACACAAAAGTTTTGTGAAAATGAACCGTTTGAAATGAAAATGACAATTGACAAGGTACTTGACAATTTGACGTACGCGGTCGCCATTTTGCTTATGAAAGCTATCGAGCGCTATTTCCTGCAGAACGCACCTATTAATAAAATCGTTAAATGTATTTTGAAGCCAAAAGTATTTGAAATACTAATTACAAAATACCGCAGCGTCAGATATTTGAAATTGACGACACGGTTGGCGTAGTGGTTGAGCGATCGGCATATTGCTGCGCTGCGTGTCGCAGGTTTGACACCCGCACGGCACAAATATTGGTATGCTACAGATAGTAAATGCGATTATTTTGGAGAATCGCCAACACATTTTTGCAAAAATGCGGTCGTCCATTCTTTTCCTTTTCATGTTTGGCCTAAAAAGTTTTTCAGCACTACAACATAATGCGACAACATCATTAGCTGAAAATTAAGCCTTCGTCTGTTTTAGAATAGTCCCTCTTAACAATTAAGAAATTATGACAGAGAGCTTTTGGGTTTGATAATGAACTATGTACACAGTCCTCGCATTTAACTCTTTTTATAATCTTTTTTACTACATACCCAGACACATACGTAACGATCATCATAGATAGTTGCGACAAACTAGCAGAACATGCCTACATTTATTCAAACTAACAAAACATCAAAACTTGCCGAAAATTTTTGTAAAATAAAACCTAATATAATAAACATGCAACTTAAAGTACAGTTTAGATAAACACATTTTCTCAATCCTAACTTAAATCAATTTTAACAAAACTTGAATAAATAAGTTTGTATTCATGTCATGATGTCATTAAAAACGATTAAGTTTTTATCGATACTCATGACGTCACCGCTTTGTCAAGCCCTAGCGTAAAGAAACAATTTACTCTTTTACATAATATTTTTGCAAATTCTTCTAAAATATACGAAATATACTTATATAAAACAATGTAAATCAATATGCTATTGTAAAAATCTTTTTCTGAGCCGATTACTAGCAGAAATTTGTCTAAATTTGGTTCGAAACAAACCAAGGACAAAATTGTATTTACCTATGAAACGTATATTTATTGGGGCTATTTTGTCCTGTAACGTCACATTTACTCACAGAACAAGCTACCATAGCTGCATATTAAATATTATCAATTTAAATCTTAAGATTATTATTTAAATGCAAGAAATTCACCGCGGCGTAAAATAGATGGGACGCTATGGACTCTTCCTCGCGAAAAAAATGACATGACCGGCCTTTATTCACTCTCTTTTTCTCTTGGGCGGTTTGTACTTGATTAGGATTTCTCGCTCGCACGCTTCGTGTATCTTTTGGCGTAGCAAAAAAAATCTAAATCTATGCTGCCGACATACAGATGTTGGAAAATAAAACACGCTTTGCAAAGAGGTACAGTTTACAAGGTTGGGCAAATCAAATTGACTGTTATTTCATCTTTTGTCGTTTGTCAGAGCTTCAGAGTAGTAAGAAAGAAAGAAAAAGAAAGAAAAATATTTATTTGTGACCCGCACAGGAGACACGAGAAATAAGCAAGAGGTAGTAAGAGGTTTAACCTCTCCTTTTCTATTATCAGGTATCTAGTCATATTGGCTTACAAGAAATACTGGAAATACTGAACATGCAAGTCGCCTAGGCCTTTTCGAATACGATAAATAATGAGAATTTCTCTTCTTAATGCATGTTAAGAGCGGCGCTCACTTACGTGTCGTGATCGTGTGTTCGAATCCAAGCAGGCGCATTACTTTGTGTAAATTATTTCATCACCACTGCTCTGAAGTAAAACATCGTGAGGAAACCGGCATGTCCTAGAATCAAAAATACGAAAACATGTGACGTCCACCAACCCGCACTGGGCCCGCGTGGTGGATTATGGCCCATTCCCCCTTCAAAGAGAGGAAGCCTGTGTCCCAGCAGTGGGAACGTTAAAAGGCTGATTGATGATGATGCATGTTGATAATTCCATTTCCTATCAATATAGAATTAAACTTCTTATTTGACAAAAACCTTAATCTCTTATCATTGTCTCCAGGTTCACGCGGTCGGACGAGCTACAACGTCACCGGCGCACGCACACAGGCGAGAAGAGGTTCGAGTGCCCCGAGTGTCGCAAGCGGTTCATGCGCTCCGACCATCTCGCCAAGCACGTGCGGATACACACCAAGAATAGAATTACGGTGAGTTTATGATATAAGAAGAGGTTCGAGTGCCCCGAGTGTCGCAAGCGGTTCATGCGCTCCGACCATCTCGCCAAGCACGTGCGGATACACACCAAGAATAGAATTACGGTGAGTTTATGATATAAGAAGAGGTTCGAGTGCCCCGAGTGTCGCAAGCGGTTCATGCGCTCCGACCATCTCGCCAAGCACGTGCGGATACACACCAAGAATAGAATTACGGTGAGTTTATGATATAAGAAGAGGTTCGAGTGCCCCGAGTGTCGCAAGCGGTTCATGCGCTCCGACCATCTCGCCAAGCACGTGCGGATACACACCAAGAATAGAATTACGGTGAGTTTATGATATAAGAAGAGGTTCGAGTGCCCCGAGTGTCGCAAGCGGTTCATGCGCTCCGACCATCTCGCCAAGCACGTGCGGATACACACCAAGAATAGAATTACGGTGAGTTTATGATATAAGAAGAGGTTCGAGTGCCCCGAGTGTCGCAAGCGGTTCATGCGCTCCGACCATCTCGCCAAGCACGTGCGGATACACACCAAGAATAGAATTACGGTGAGTTTATGATATAAGAAGAGGTTCGAGTGCCCCGAGTGTCGCAAGCGGTTCATGCGCTCCGACCATCTCGCCAAGCACGTGCGGATACACACCAAGAATAGAATTACGGTGAGTTTATGATATAAGAAGAGGTTCGAGTGCCCCGAGTGTCGCAAGCGGTTCATGCGCTCCGACCATCTCGCCAAGCACGTGCGGATACACACCAAGAATAGAATTACGGTGAGTTTATGATATAAGAAGAGGTTCGAGTGCCCCGAGTGTCGCAAGCGGTTCATGCGCTCCGACCATCTCGCCAAGCACGTGCGGATACACACCAAGAATAGAATTACGGTGAGTTTATGATATAAGAAGAGGTTCGAGTGCCCCGAGTGTCGCAAGCGGTTCATGCGCTCCGACCATCTCGCCAAGCACGTGCGGATACACACCAAGAATAGAATTACGGTGAGTTTATGATATAAGAAGAGGTTCGAGTGCCCCGAGTGTCGCAAGCGGTTCATGCGCTCCGACCATCTCGCCAAGCACGTGCGGATACACACCAAGAATAGAATTACGGTGAGTTTATGATATAAGAAGAGGTTCGAGTGCCCCGAGTGTCGCAAGCGGTTCATGCGCTCCGACCATCTCGCCAAGCACGTGCGGATACACACCAAGAATAGAATTACGGTGAGTTTATGATATAAGAAGAGGTTCGAGTGCCCCGAGTGTCGCAAGCGGTTCATGCGCTCCGACCATCTCGCCAAGCACGTGCGGATACACACCAAGAATAGAATTACGGTGAGTTTATGATATAAGAAGAGGTTCGAGTGCCCCGAGTGTCGCAAGCGGTTCATGCGCTCCGACCATCTCGCCAAGCACGTGCGGATACACACCAAGAATAGAATTACGGTGAGTTTATGATATAAGAAGAGGTTCGAGTGCCCCGAGTGTCGCAAGCGGTTCATGCGCTCCGACCATCTCGCCAAGCACGTGCGGATACACACCAAGAATAGAATTACGGTGAGTTTATGATATAAGAAGAGGTTCGAGTGCCCCGAGTGTCGCAAGCGGTTCATGCGCTCCGACCATCTCGCCAAGCACGTGCGGATACACACCAAGAATAGAATTACGGTGAGTTTATGATATAAGAAGAGGTTCGAGTGCCCCGAGTGTCGCAAGCGGTTCATGCGCTCCGACCATCTCGCCAAGCACGTGCGGATACACACCAAGAATAGAATTACGGTGAGTTTATGATATAAGAAGAGGTTCGAGTGCCCCGAGTGTCGCAAGCGGTTCATGCGCTCCGACCATCTCGCCAAGCACGTGCGGATACACACCAAGAATAGAATTACGGTGAGTTTATGATATAAGTTCCCGTTGTATTCTCCGAATGACACTTACATGTAACCAGCATGTTATAAGTTCTATGAATAAGTATCAGTCGAAGGTGAAATATTTGTTGCCTATTTCGTGATTGTTAACGAATTAATCGCCACAAAATTGTAACTGGGCTCTGTCGTCAATCAAATCTGTAGGCCAGTCATGTACTCATACTAAATCTGTTTTTACGCTTCTTGCTATAAATCTGAATCATGACTTTCAGTTACCGCTAAACATTGTCAACTAATCAAAGAGACATGATGATGGAGAGCTTAGCAATGATAGGCTTTCTAGGGGATTTTCTATGAAACGGTGACCTTTTGGTATTACAATAAAAAGAATAATTAGGATAACAATATTTTTTTTAAACTGGCTTTTTTCGTATTCTTCTCATCAAACCCTTTCATTTGATACCCATATCATGGCAGTGCACAAAAAATAACCATCTTGGGCCGTCCGCACTATTGGATTTAGAATGACGTTACTTAGCTAACAATGCATTGTCATCCAAACTAGACGAGTATGCAAAATTTCATCTTAATCGGTAGTTTGGAGGTATGCAGAACAGGGTGTAAAGTCCCACAAACCTCCTTAGAAAAGGGAGGATCCTCCGACCAGACGGGTGTTGTGTCTGGTCCGGGCAACTGCCCAACGGTTATCGTCGGACTGTTGTATACGTTCAAATCGCGCCGCAAACTTTGCTTGCGCGATGTAGGATTTGTGTGACGTCATGTCATTACTTTTGTAAGTGGCGGTGTCGGTGCCGCTACATCACTCCCCTCCGGAGACCGGAGGTCGATAGCAGGTTGAGTCGTCCGTACATCTTGTGATGCGTGCCTGGCCAGTGGAAGATTGGTTCCCGTGAGTCGGAACCGGAAGTCGCAGAGTTCGCGGTGAGTCGGAACTGTATGCGGTTGTGCCCCAGTGAGTCGGGGTGATGATATCCCAGTGAGTCGGGATAGTGTTGCTGGCTCCAGTAGTTCGGAGCGGTGATGATGCGTCCCAGTGAGTCGGGACAGTGCTGCTAGCTCCAGTGGGTCGGAGCGGTGATGAAAGAAGCTGAGGGTGATGACCAGGTATGCGCGTCCGTTGCATGCTGGTGGTCAGGGTACCCCCGTAGATGCCGTGGGTACTGGCTGGCTGTGTGACTCGCTGCTCGAATGCTTGAGGAAGTGATGATGACGTCACGATGAAGTAGCTCTGCACGAAGGCTGCGCTGATGTTCATGTTCGAGGGTCACCAGTTTGGAGGCATGCGGAACAGGGTGTAAAGTCCCACAAACCTCCATAGAAAAGGGAGGATCCTCCGACCAGACGGGTGTTGTGTCTGGTCCGGGCAACTGCCCAACGGTTATCGTCGGACTGTTGTATACGTTCAAATCGCGCCGCAAACTTTGCTTGCGCGATGTAGGATTTGTGTGACGTCATGTCATTACTTTTGTAAGTGGCGGTTTCGGTACAAGGATATCTTTAAAATTTAGTTGCAAGATTTGACCCGAACACACTTACATACATACATTGCAAGATAAATAAAAGCTTGTAAGTAAAGTGTCTAACATTATCCATCTCATTTTCCAGGAGGTAGCAACGTCGACGCAATCAATGTACTCAGACTCAGGCGACGACAGTTGCGACGAGAAGATGATGCTCACCATAGAGACCGTCCACAACGACGGCGATGGCGAGGACAAAATGGTCCTCCGCCCCAGTCCCAAGATGGAGCCCGACCACATCGACAGCTAGGACACGAGCAGCGACGAATAGAACCGTCGCTGTGCAATCTTATACGTCACCAGCCCTGGTGCACCATATAATGACTTTAGTGCCACAAACTTGATAGGAAACTACACCTTATTTGTTTAAAGTGAAGGGTCGTTTTCTAGTGTGTGCGAGTGTTTATCCAGCCTTTTGTGACGCATTCCTATGGGATTGCAGGTTGGTAAGTAAGAATGTGAAAGTAGTGTTTTGTTTTTTATATTATTGGTGAAGCAAATGTTTTGTTAAATTGAAGTCTAGCTAGGTCAGTTGTTCACGAGGCACGATACACTGCAGATGATCTGTTGACTGTCCGTTCGTTTCTTTACTAGACACGATTCTGCAACGACATTGCAGCCACAGAATAAATATACAAATAGTATGGAAACTACCTACAAACGCTCGTAACGGCACACTCACACAAACATGCGCATCGACGAGACCGACAGCACTGCAGAAGTGCCTTAATGGTCTCGTCGGTGCGTATGTTTGTGTGAGTGTGCCGTTTCGAGCGTTTGTAGGTAGTTTCCATACTGTTTGTATATTTTTACTGTACTGCAGTGCACTTGTATTGTTCTATAAGCGCGTGAGTGACAAACAACGCGCGAGCCGTGTGGTGCGGAGTGTCGTGTCGTCAACAAGCTCATTCTTCTTTTGTACAGCCGCTAAGTCGTCACTCCAAAAAAGTCGCGACGACATAGCCGAAAAACTATTTGTAAATCGTGTCGCAGTTAGTTCGGTGTCGTGCAATGAACAAACGGTCCATACAAATATATGGAGCTCTGAATCGTGACCACATTTTGTCGTGTCGTGTGTCGCTTCGTGAACAAACAGCCTAGGGTTGGGCTTAACCGGTATAAAGACATCGATAGTTTGACGGTGACTTGTTATGATTTTTGAATCGATTATGTTATCGATTTTGATTGTCAAAGTCTGACTGAGAAAAGCAACTATTAAAGACTTATTTACCGTTCTTCTGTCGATGGTTTATCCGCGTACGTATCGCTTAATTTTGTTACTAAAACGCTGCAATAAAAGACAAATGTAGAAGCTTTTTAAAAAACATCTTACTTATTATACGCTATATAAAATGATGGTTGTAATAGATTTTGATACTAAAATGTGTAGTCTTAATACTTTTTATTAGGTTGTATAATAAAACAAACGAGATTATGTATTTAAAACAATGTTAGCTATATTAACATTATTTAAATGTTCGGTGTTGTGTTTTTATACTTATATGTTAAGGATATTTATTGAGCATTATTCTTTGGAACCGCCTGTACGAAATAACTTATGAATTAGTCTGAAAATACACTCAAAACTTATTTTGGTTAACTGTTCTAGGACATTACTGTAAGGTTTTAAAGCGCCATAATGATTCCGTTGTGAAAAACGGATAGTGCTATTCGTTATGAAAAGCTTTGTCTCTCTCTCACAACGTAGTCATGATGACATTGATATGTCATAGGGCAACCTTTGGGGTCTTACACTGACGTGTAATAACTATCATGGTGCCACTGTGAGAAAGAAACGGAGCTATACAAGAAAAAGAACACTGAAAATTTTCATCATCCTAAAAATCGGAATCATTGGCGTTGACCAGTAGTACACGGTGAGCTCTTAAAGTAAGGTTATTTTGAGTGTGTGTAAGGGACAGATTTTCATCTATACTTTAATACTATAAAACGTCTGCCTACCCTCGGATATAATTTTTATATTATTGTATTTCAGTGTATATGACTTGTATACATCTGTCACCTACGCGATTTAAAAATAACCTTACTCTAAGAGCTTAAGGTCACCCCCCTGTCCTTGTTGTCTGCTTCCAATATGTGAATCGTTCAGTTCCATCAAATAAGTTTTTACTGTGTCTTGTCTGTTCATTTGTGGAGAAATTATTTATGTATAGATTGTGAAAGTACGTAAGTTAAGTCAATCAAATAGGCCAATAATAATAATTTATTGAATTGAACGCCTTTTCCCATAATCAATTGTACAAAAAAGTTGATATTTTCTTTGTTCAGTTGTAGATGCAGCCAGCTTAAGAGTAACTTTGTATACTTACATAGACAGACATTAGTACTTATAACATTAACAAGGATATATACAAATAGGTATTTATACAAATATGTAAATTGTGCTTTTTTAGTATCAAAAGATGAAACAGCAACATTTTAGGCTAATTTTATACCAAAATGATGAAAAATTATATCTAAGGTATTAACTGTTTTATTTGAATAAGAGTTGAGTTGAGAGACAAAATGTTTGTAATGAAATTGTGTCATATTTCGAGATAAAATTAAAGCAATTGGTCTGTGATCAAAATTTGTACAGTTGTTGTAAAAAAATATTGTTAATTATGCTGTTTCGTTGAACGCAATGTACTTACTTGTAAATTGTAAATATTATTTAAGAGCAAAACTTAATATAAATAACATCAACGCGCATTTTCAGTAACGCTATGTAACGCGTAAAATGCCTTAATATTATTGCATTCTTGGATTTTCTACTTTCGGCGATGACCCGAGCGTCGAAAATCCAACAGTGCGTTTTTATTTAGGTAAGTCGAATAACGTTAGTGAAAACGCGCCTAAGTGTCGATATGTATTGCTAGATATAAGATATATTTTTGTATATAGTCTACAAAGGATTTATGCCATAACATAGCTTTTTAAAAATCATTCCAGAGGGGATTATATTAATTTATTGAAGGTGGCATTCTATAAAATTTGCTATTGCACAAATGAGTATCTGAGGTGAAATATTTTTGGCTACGATAGCCTGTTCGCAGTCGCCAAATACCTTTTACATACAATAAGATCAATAGGAATAAAACAATAATTAGAGGTTTGTTAGATTATCTGCCAGGGATTTGTGGTTTAGAATAATCAATTTTTTGGCCTTCAAGAGAATTGAATTAATAGAATGAGTAACTAGATTTGATACCTGAAGTCTCTGAATAAGTTTCTTTAAAGCTTTTTGAATCACAAATAAACCGCTGTATTTAGCCTCAGTTTTAACCAACCCTGTATAGAACACTGATACCATTTTCAAGTATTTCAAAACGTAGTTGATCAATAAGTAGTTTCTCAGATTTTTCACCTAGGTACATGCAATGCATTGCTTGCAACACAATATTCTAAGGGCGCACTTGCGATAATTTTTCAAGTAACATTTTTTATATTAATTTTTTTTACTATAATTGTGACAATCTAAGAAGTCCCTTGACATTTCTCATTTTATATGCCGCCATAACTTTGTACGTAAGAAATTGAAAAACTTATATTAATAATCCAAATTAATTACTATGTTACCAATACACTAACTACGAGTATCTTTCATAAGCATCAAGTTTAATTATTATGTTTTTTTATAGCTGTCAAATCCGACTTCTTAGATTGTCACGACTATAGTTGCCATAAATACAAGGTGTAACTGAAATAACGCAATTCCTGAAAAGGGGTCACACTTTTTACTATGGGATTAACCCTGAAATCGCGGAAAAATAATTATCAACTACCCCATAGCTTGGGAAAATGTACTGAACAGCAGATGTTTTTCGCGTTTTCAGGGTTGTTCTTGTAGCAAAAGTTGTTCTTAAATATGGGTACTATGACACCTTTTCAGGAATTGCGAAACATTTGTTACTCTCTGTATATACGTAGTTTGGTTTCTCGAGCGAGTCTTAAGCACTATTAGTAAATAAAATTTGTAAAATTTTTCAGAAAGTAAATTCAAAGAGATGTTTAATAAATGGGAACTTGGTGAAAATCGCATGTGGGCTCTTTAACATTCAAAAACCCTGGTAAATGGGTATATTATAAAGGGAGGTTTGAACTCACGTACAACCTCGGACAAAGGCGTATGACCAAATTTCACTCTTATTATTTATACATACGGAAGTAACTTTGTATGTCTGTTTTTTTGTTACGCTTTCACGCCTAAACCGCTAAACTAATTTTGATCAAATAGACTGGAGATAGATTAAATCTTGGAGAAGGACATTTTATACCGGGTGTTTGTTTCCTTGGGAAAATTTCCGACTATCACGCGCGCTAGCAGACGCTAGTAATAAATAAGTTTTGAAAGTGGTCAGCCGCCAATGCCCACAGTTGTACAAAACCAAGGTATTTAAGTCGAGGCAGATGCTGGGTCCAATGTCACTGCTTATCAACTCTTTGTAAATATGGAGTAAATTCTCCCTTTTCCGTATTTTGTAAGCTGTAAATAATTTTATTGTTGAACTGGTTAAATAAAATATTTTTTACATTATTTGAGGTGTTTTTATTTGGGTTATAGAACTGAAAAGTGTACAGTCGTGTGCGAATTTCCGAGTCCAAACTAACGTGTAACGTGGTCGCTTACAATGGGACTCATCAGAAGGCTAAAATCACTATCGCTCGGACACATAATATAATACTCGGAGTTGCCTTGCGAGATCGAATCAGAAACAATGAGATCCTAAGGAGAATCAAGGTTACCGACATGGGTCTATCCCACTAGTCCCATTGACTCAGTCCCACGATGGGACAAGTGGGAAAATATAGCCCCAAGAATAGTATAACTTAATAAAAAGCAGTGGACAGGGCACATTGCTCGCTGAACGGCTGGTCGACGGAGCCGAAAGGTATTTGAGTTGGCGACCGCCCACCGGAAGACGCAGCGTTGGAAGGTCACAAGGTGAACTGCAGCCTAATTGCATAAGTGATGATTCGGCAAGGCAAAGGGTTATGAACCCATCAATCGACCAATCACATGCGAGATGAAAGACGCGATGTGAATTTCCATCTATGGTCTTATGAATGCCGCGGGAATCGCTGCTGGATGCGAGACGTACCGGTCGATGTGGTGATGCTTGGGATAGCTCTACGTCCAACAGGGGACGTCTTTCGGCTGAAATCATTATATTTATGACTTTTATCATATTTAACCGATTTCCCAAAAAGGAGGAGGTTATCAATTCGAAAGTCTTTTTTTCTTTTTCCTCCGTACTTTTTGCCAGGTGAACCGATTTTGATGATTCTATTTTAGGGTTCCGTACCCAAAGGGTAAAAACGGGACCCTATTACTGAGACTCCGCGTTCCGTCTGTCTGTCTGACTGTCAACATGCTGTATCTTATGAACCGTGATAGCTAGACAGTTGAAATTTTCACAGATGATGAATTGCCGCTATAACAACAAATACAAGAAACAGAATAAAGTAAATATTTAAGTGGGGCTCCCATACAACAAACGTGTTTTTTTTTGCCGTTTATGCGATTATGGTACGGAATCCTACGTGCGCGAGTCCGACTCGCACTTGGCCGGTTTTTTTATTTGAGAGCTGGTGCTTGTCATGTGGTCCCATTTGTATTTCATCAAGATCTGATGAAGAACTTCGGAGATATACATCAGAAATCTTTAATAAACGACGGCAAATCACTCGGGATAGCTGCAATCGCATGTCTGTTTATTGTTTACAACATTTCATATCATAACACCACACTGGTAAGCTCTTGAGGGGTACGCAGGTGTGAACATTTAACCCTGGTATACTCTCATTCCACCGGTTTTGTTTAAGTTTCACGTTATTGGGTTAATATATTCTGGCATCACTTTGGGTATATAAAGCTACCTAGCCTATAGAACTTGTCCATTATGTATCACAACTAAAAAGTGAAAAATAAAACCCTACTTAGCGAAAAATAACTTCAATTTCGGAAGTCGGTGTCAAAAAACGAAGAAATGAAAACAGGAACACCGACTTCCGAAATTCAAGTTATTTTAAGTCGGTTGTTTTTTTTTGTTAGGATCATCTATCGTAGATCTTAGAAAAAGAAAATTAATACCATCATCGTTAATGTGTGTCACAGCTTCATATTTCAAAAAGTGTTCACTGCTGAGTAATGACCTACAGATGCAGTGACAACCATCGGAGTTAATGCCACGTTGTGCATTTACGATCGACAAATTAGTGGGATAGCCTCTCAGCTCTCTGACGGTGAAGTACCATTTGAAGTTGGAAAGCTTCCTCCTAATGCTAATTAAAAGCTCCTTCTAATTTCTTCGTAACTTGTTAAAATGAAATCACTGAAACATACTTATTAAACGAAACCTCAGACCTCCTACTATTTAAGAATCCTGCAAACTCTATAGTCGTAGGCATTAGACAGTTTGATGCGCTGTGGCGGCGCCGGCGCAAGATGTCGCAAAACACCGCGGTTACCGTCAATCGCTTGTCCCGAACATCCGTTGAAAAACTAACCTGTACAAATTAAAGCGTCTTGGCTACGATAACTCGCGTCGGGCGGGTCGTCGGCCGCCATTTTCCGTGTCGCTACGGGTCTAATAGCCACCATTACCTCTCCGTGAAATCGTGATGCCGACCGCTGCCCACAAAACTTAATGCTCCATTTTTCTCTTTTTCTTTTCACTGTTTTGTTTAGGCAGCAGCATATCCGCTGGTATGTATCCGGTTACTCGACAGTGACTGCTGAGCGATGCGTCTTGTTGGAGGTGTTGAAGGAGATTTATTGCTATTCAAAGCAATTATTGGACAATCCTTTGGTTGTAGTGAGGAGATACCGTCGTCATTAGGATCCAAAGTAGTACCTATTGGAAATGCTTAATCCCTCCCCAGGTAAGTATCCAAAGGCCGCCCATTTCGTCCAAGTTCTTGCATATGCAACTTATCGCAAAACGTAAAAACCGGCCAAGTGCGAGTCGGACTCGCACACGAAGGGTTCCGTACCATTATCGCAAAACACTGCAACAAAATCACGTTTGTTGTATTGGAGCCCCCCTTAATTTATTTTATTTTAATTTAATAATAATTATTTTTTGAAGAGAATATACAACTAAATATTCTGTGAATATTTCAAGCGTCTACCTGTTGCCGTTATTAATCTCGAGCAAAAAACGGCAAAAATATCACGTTTGTTGTATGGGAGCCCCCCTTAAATATTAATTTTATAGTGTTTTTAGTATTTGTTGTTATAGCGGCAACAGGAATACATCATCTGTGAAAATTTCAACTGTCTAACTATCACCGTTCATGAGATACAGCCTGGTGACAGACAGACAGACAGACAGACGGACGGCGAAGTCTCAGTAATAGGGTCCCGTTTTTACCCTTTGGGTACGGAACCCTAAAAATCAAATAGTTAGAAAAATTATTGATTTTAACTTAGCAATCTCGCTCCTTCTACCTTTATCTCATAACAGTTGCTGCGTGGAAAGATGCTTTGAATTGAACAGTATGGTGGCAAGATTTACCGTTGATAGTGAATGTAAAAGGCGCGGTGCAAGAAAGCAAGACAAAGCTACTCGGTTGGCTGACTCGCCACGCCGACTGGCCAAGCTTCTAATGAAAGACGCGATAAATTTTAATTATATCTAGCTGACTAATTACTGAGGATGCTACACGATGCGTTGTGGTAAAAATGTTATTATGCACAGTTCGTCATAAGTCATTGACTAGTTATGCACAATTTCATCGGACATTATGCATAGCTGCCATCGTTTCATGGTCGCCGGACAAGGAGTTACCGGCCGCTTGTTAGCTGCTCCGCTGTTACTGGCGAAACATTGAATTATGCTTAATTGTATGCTAATTCATGTAGTCTTTAATCACCTTTACGTGTAATGAATCAAGTTCGCGGTGGATTATCTAGTGGCAGTCTTAATCAGGGAAACTTGTTGATTACAATCACGAGTTTTAACCTAATCCTGATTTTTATAGGGATACCCAACCCAAAACGTGGTACAACTCCTAAGAAGTTAATTGCAGTGCCAGAACAAGGAGTAGCAAATTATAATTTGATGGTTTGCGTCCCAAATACGGTGATTTACTCTATGTCTAAACAAAATCCGTTATTCCGACCAGCAGTTGGCAGTGAGATTACTTCCCAAGGCGCACTTTACTCACTCGGGGATCGTTCAACTTGGTAATTTTATTATGATGTCATTCGTGGTAATAGGCGACTCGAGCGAGCACTCCCGGTTAGCACGCCATGTCTGTGCGGAAACTTCGTAGAAAACAACATTTGTTTCATTCAATGAGAGAAAAACTTGAGATACCAAAGATCTTTGTATCACTTACTAAATATTGTCCACTGCAAAGTCATAGTTATTGTTTGTGAAGGGAATGGTGTGCTAACGCGTGCCCGTGTTCCCGCCATAAGCGGCATAGGAGGACACCGTGGAGTTTTAGTGGGTTGGAGTCCCACATAACTGCTCTATCTCCCCGTGGTAGCGCAGTATGCATGAGGATTTCTTCAAGAAAAAAAATGGGGCAAGGGTAAAAGGCACTTATAATTTATGATAAAATCACCTCAGTTTGGCAAATATTAATCTTTTCAGCAGCTTCATTAATATTTACGTACCTACCTGAAAAGATCGACCTAATTGCATTGACTTCGTTCATTGATTCATCTGAATTACTTATTGCAATAAGTATCTAGTCACTTTTTCCAAAGATAACATCAGTAACATCATCATTTCGGTCGAAAGAAGTCTACTACTAGACCCCAAATAAGCGTATCACAATGTCCAAACAAAAAATCGAGAAAACCTCTAGCTAGCACCAACCTATTTAATATTTCCCATTGAACTATGCTGCTTAGCATACATAACAGCGTTTGCCTGACCTCTACTCGGAACATTATGCTAAGCAGCTAGAAGCAGCCTGGTTCTATTTGTTTCAAAGCTGGGATTCTAATCGCAGCTCTCTGCTTGTAGATATTGTAATGGTGCAAGCTTAGTTCCGATAAAGACGGGGACATAACTGAGGTGCTCCGGATATATCGAGCATCATATACTTATTGATTTTATTTGAAAAGCTCGTGTCTTCTGTCGATTAGGACGAGATAGGTACCTCTAACATACATACAGGTAGGCATTAGACGATCGTTGTAGAGTGCCTTCATAATCATTGTAGAAGCAAACTTATCTGGTTACAAGCAGATATTACTGAAGTGGCGCCAGTGGTCAAGCTTCGCTGATTTTAAAAAGATGTTATTTTTAAGTACCTTTAACACAATATATTTTACAGCAAATATTAAAGTGAATCAGACGAAAAAGTTTTATTAAGGAATGACAAATTGCTATAGTAAGAATGCTAATAAGTACTTAGCTAAACAAAAAATTAAACCTATCTAGATTTCCATACATTGTTTCAGAAAAAGAAATAGAAACTTATTCACCCACCGGCCTAGCGGGCCTTGATCTTTGAAACAGCCACGCTTCCCAACGGCTTGATGTTACAGCTGACGACCCCAACTATTTACCCTTACGTAAGCCCTTTACCCGTCATAAAGGTCACCAGAGCGTCTAGAGCAGGGGTTCTCAAACCGTCGATGGCGATCAACCGATTGATCTCAAGACCTTTCGAGTCGATCGCGGTTGTTCTAAAAAAGTATAAAATTTTACATTCTATTGCATGTAAAGGTATATTTGATACTGTTTAAGACTATGACATCCCTTTATCGTATTCTCTCTTGTCCTTACACAATTTTTGTTTACATCTCCTGTTCATTTCGCCTTCTGCAGATCTGCTTGAAGTTTTTTTTTTTATAAGCATGTATATCTATATACCTTTGCATTCATAGACATAATGCCGTCTCTTATTTTTACCTCATTTCTCTCATAGAGTTATAACGCCGTTCGTAGTCCTTTTTACCCGACTGCCGAAGGAGGGTAATGTGTTTATCAGTCTATGTATGTATGTATGTATGTATGTATGTATGTTTGTTCCTATGTGGCGTTCCAGAGACCAAAGGCGTTGGCCGATTTTGATGATTCATACGTCAATCGATTTGTCTTGCCCTGCGAGTGTCATTGGCTACATTAAAATTGGAAAATAGAAAAATGGCGGATTTTGGGCGCCATATTGTGGGGGACAAAAATTTTGTTTACTTCCAAACCTATCGTGTGGGGTATCAAAATAAAGGGTTTTATGAGGTGATTTCAAAAATATATAACACTTATATGTTTAAATGTACCGAAATCTAAAAAAAAAATAACTATAAAGTTATAAATAAAAAAGTAAATTTAAAAAATCAAAAGTCACGACTGCTTAAAAGGCGAACTAAAAAGACGTAAACAAGAAGAAAATCATGCTGTGTAGTCGGAGGATACATCTGGTTTTGATCAGCCAGCTCGCTAATAAGTATCCTCCGACTGCACAGCATGATTTTCTTCTTGTTTACGTCTTTTTAGTTCGCCTTTTAAGCAGTCGGGACTTTTGATTTTTTAAATTTACTTTTTTTTTTTCACTATAACTACTTCTGTTATATAAACAAATAAATGTCCGAAGTAAGAATATTGAAGCGGATCTAGTCATATCATTATTATTTCACAGGGGTCTTGTGGTTTTAGGTTCGTCGTTGTCTGTTCGTAGAAGCTTGGAAGTCTACAGCCTGATGCCTAAATATTTTCAGGTCAGCAGCATAAGTCTGAGCATCCCTGGTGACTTCCCAGGCAGCAGGTGCGGGGCGCTCCACCTGCGAGCCGGTGTCATGCACCCCGCACGCCGCACGGTGGCTGCGGCTCGCTCGCGCGTGGCAGGTCGTCGCTCCTGCCACTGCCACGAGCCCACGACGGTCCTGCAACCTATTGTTATTCATTTTAATTACGAAGATCCTTGTTTTATTGTCTTTATGTTAGTGAAGGATGTTTGGGTCGAATTTTTATTGGTATTTTCGGTGGTTAAACTTGGTGTTTTCGAGGGTCCTTTTATAATTGAGAGATGATTGTTTGTTAATCGTGTACCTAATCTTTATTTTATTATTAAGTGAGGTTCGCTTTGGAGATATTCTGCTGAACACTGTTGAAAATTGGTTACCTTTCTAACTTTCCATTGAGTGTGGTCAATGTGCAATGTGCTGCCGACCGAATCGTAACAAAATTAACACGTGCTCAAGCACTTCATAAAACGTAGTTTGTTTGAAGTTATTGTGTTACAGGTACACTTCAATAAATGCAAGCATGCTTGTGTGTATCGTAGAGCTTAAAATCGGTGCCTCTAGTTAAGATACGTAGCTACGTAATATTAATTCAAGCCAAATAGAAAAATACCACGAATGACTTGGAGGATTAAATGCAAAATGTTCTGATGGTTTGCAGACTTCAAGAAGTTGTACATCACACTGCGGGATATTTCCACTGACTGATTTATAAAATATACATAACTCTCTATGTCCTTCACACAAATCACAGTTACTTATTTCTTGTGATCT
Source organism: Anorthoa munda (assembly GCA_945859665.1). Classification (NCBI taxonomy): domain Eukaryota; kingdom Metazoa; phylum Arthropoda; class Insecta; order Lepidoptera; family Noctuidae; genus Anorthoa; species Anorthoa munda. Next base: position 39,669,549 of record OX243897.1, on the reverse strand, counting down.
CAAGATAATATTTTAGATTTGCAAATAGATAGATGCCTGCTTGTAAACTGCTTTCAAATATATGAAAAAATAAAGAATCAATCTGCCTAGCTTTTTCCCAACTATATTGGGGTCGGCTTCCAGTCTTACCGGATTTAGCTGATTACCAGTGTTTCACATGGAGCGACTGCCTATCTGACCTCCACAACCCAGTAACTGGGTAACACGGTACCCCTTGGCAAGACTGGTGTCAGATCTCAAGCTTCTGACTACCCGTAACGACTGTCAAAGATCTTCAAATGACAGCCGGGACCAACGGCTTAACGTGCTTTCCGAGGCACGGAGGAAACTCGGTATGTTGAAATAGTCACCCATCCACTGATCAACCTCGTCAAGCGTTGCTTAACCTTTATGATCGACCAGTTTAAATGAAGATGTGAAGTTTGATTAGGTACTTAGGCCCATAATTGAATTCATGTCCTCCAACTCCACTCCACCTCAAAACATCAAATTGACAGGAAGATAGTTTAAGCTGTTATTTATTGTCATTAATCGAAGGGATTTCCAGTTGTCATGGCACCTGAGTCACGTGGAGGTCCTTGCAACGGATTAGGAATGGTCTTACATGGGCCTTAGGTATGCCTTCAAGTCATTTCCGTGAAGGATTCCTACCAATTTTTTATCCGTCTTGGAACCCAGCACTTTTGTAATTACAAGAGGACTGACACTTGATGGAGGTCCGGATGTCATAATAATACGAAACAGTTTCTTCCTTCAACTCAATTACGCCCATGTGACTCATGTGAGACACTACTTAACTCACTCCTGACCATAACCAAAGAAGGTAAACCAGTTTAGACCAGTTAAACAGCCGCATCATAAAGGTTACCACTAATTACTGTTACGCGAGGGTGCATAATATGCCCATGCGCAGCCGTGACGCTTGGCATCAGACCACACCCCAGCGCCCTCACTAGGTTGTTGGCATTTGCTGAAAACGCCACAAATGGCATTATTTTTCTACATCCTACTTATTGCCAATCTTGAATGTTCTAGTTCAGGGGTCACCAAATGGCGGACCGCGGTCCAGATCCCGACCGCCCACCTATTTTGTGTGGACCTAAAGTAAACAGTACAATATAATTTACTTGTGTTACTTGAGTACCTTCGAAAATGTCGTCGAAATTCTCAGCAACAGTTACTCTCTATATCCTGACGATGTAAAGATCGGCGGAGGGGGGGAGTGATTGACTTTAAACCTTACGGATCGCAAAGATCAACCTTATGGACCCCTGTTCTAGTTGATTAAATAATATAGGGTACCCATACCCCTCGTATGCATCCGAGTGTCACGCTATAATTATGTTATGTAATCAACTTTTTTTGGGTCACCTAATAAAGTACCTATTAGGTATGAGAACATTTTATGAAAAACACGACAAAAATCTATCGTCTTTTTTTAGCAGCAAAAAAGATGAAAATTTTATTTGATTTTTTTGATTTTTTTTTGGTAACTAGTCCATACAAAAATTTGGAAATAAAACTAATAGTTAATATTCTATTGACAAAAGAATATCATAATTTAAAGTTGTAAACATCCAAGTTGACTACCCTGGAGATATTCTTCGAACATCGACCTATTAAATGAAGTGACAGTTATGTTAACTACCTCATTGGATAACGGATGGAGGTATGTTCAGCTGCCAGTCTTAACATCGGAACTTCGGAAGTAAAGCTTGATGTGATAATAAATAAAGGATGCGCTGGCAAACTGTCAACTGACAGGTCATAATTTGCTGGTAAGCGTTTAATAAGCGAGCTTAATTTATTCCAGCAATATGTTATAGCAAAGGATAAGCTTGTTGAGAAATTGAATGAAGAGCCACGTGGCATCTGCATTCATAAATAACCTTTTAATATCGCCAATAATAACGCGTTATATAAACCAATAATAACGCGGAATTAGAAGGTAGGCTACGCTCTTTTGACCAAAGTCTTCTTCCAGATTACTTGATGGAACATGGTGCATCAGTTATTTAGGTAATCACATGGCAGCAGTGTCAGTACCAACGTGACAGTTGCCACTTAAAGGAATAAAATATTAACTTAACACAAAAATATTTTACATCAAAACGACGTTGTAGTTTCTGCAACTAATGACGTCATGGAAAAATAGAAACGGTTACATTTTATATTTCAAATAATCCTCAAATAACATTCAACCGTGTAGCCAAGTCTTGCATCATCCTGCTTCAAGTAATTTGAACAATCGCAAGGAAACATTCTTCATACAGCTACACATTTATGTTTTAATTAAAATCCGGTTTTAACGTATCCTTAATCCACTAAAATGAATAATAATGTATCATAAAGTCGGCGTGTGATGGCAGAGCGTGGCTTGCGCAGGAGTTGCTGGTCGCTCGCCCATGACGGCCGCGGTCATCAACCGCACAGACACTCCACGATGGTATTTGTCTTCTATAAAAACTAGTAAAAAGTCGTTGTTCATAGTTAGAAACTGAAAAACACGACATTTGCGTCTCGTTTGCGAATAATTTAGGAGGATAAATGGCGTCGAGCGTCGCACTCGGGTGGATCGAAGCTTAGGCTTCGCGAAAGGCTCAGATAATTGTGTAACGACTTCTATAAGCTCAGAAAAATATGTCGAAGAACACAAAACCCCTTTTTAAATTGTAGATAAACATAACATGGACTAGCGTTACATTGAAGCCGTTGAAATAATGGTAAACGAATCGAATGAATTGTGAAACGTTTAGGCATTGTTGTAAGATAATTACAGAGAATAAAAAAATAGAGATCACGTAGGATATCGCATGCAGTATCTTACAGCCAATTTGAGTTTGTTCACATTTAATAACGTCTTTGAATGCTGTACATAAGCTATTACAAACCAAAATGGTGACTTAGAAAAGTATTTAAAGTAACTTCAAAAGAATAAAAGTTAAAACGTGGTTGAAACGGGAGCACATTACGGTGCAATTATTGTCCAAATTGCGCCACTAACATCAAAGCCCTTTGTGGAAAGAAGTGTTACTAACCATTGGGATTACCGACAAATTTCTATGCGTTTAGCTGTCGCTTGATGGAGGCAATTTATTTGTGGCCGTCGGAGTGCGCACACACCAAGAAAAACTGCCTTTAGGGCAGCAAAACCTTCACTCTTATCACCAGAACTTAGGGCTTATAATCCTGTAAAATCTACCAGTTCTACACGCAAATAAAATATGTTTCAGAAGCAATTTTGCCGACACGAGTTTTCGTGATTTCGTAAGCGGTGGCTTTTATTCGTTTTGACTTTTTCTCTTAAGATTGACGAAAAAACTGTCGTCGAGGTCTTCGTCCGCTCCGTGGAGCGTAACGGGCCAGCCAGAGCCTCGGCCGCGGCACTTCGACGAGATTATCTTTGGAAAATTAAAATTATGAAGCATGTAAACGAGATGTTTGATGCGTGCTACGTTCTGGCACATTCTTTACTTTGAAATAGTTTTATTTTGGTTGGTTTCCTGAAATTATTTCGTGTGTACTGTTTTGTGAACTTTACTGTAAACTTAACAGCGTTTTTTAACAAGTACAAAATATGATATTTTCTGTTACATTGTGTAGGTTTTATTATAGAACCTCCTCTCCGAAAGCGCATGTAGCAGTCGAAACTGTATGAAGAAGGAAACTCAAAATTTCGAATCATCATCAGCCTTATAATGTGCCCAATGACACATGCATCCCCTCTGTGAGAGAGGTAATGGGCCTTAATCCACCACGCGGGCCCAGTGGTGGTTGGTAAATGTCACATGTCTTTGATTTTTTGGTTCTAGGACATGTCGGTTTCCTCACGATGTTTTCCTTCACCGTTTTAAGAGCAGTGGTGATGAAATAATTTACACAAAGTAAAGCGCCTGCCAGGGTTCGAACTCACGACCTACGACACGTAAGTCGGGACGGTTACCACTAAGCCACCACTGCTCTAAATATCGAATGGAAAGTCAAAATACACATCAATAATAGAGCCTTCCAATTCAACTTTGAATAAGCAATTCCAAAAATAAATTGGAATTGAATACCCAAATCATTACTACTGGGTCAATTTCCAATCCAAATGTTCAATTTTGTGGGCAGACGGTATGATTGGTCATTGGTATTTGATCACAAAGCCATAGATTTTGGCTGCGGGTGAGTAGACTCGAAAGCTATGGTTTGATATGCACCGATAGTGACGATTTCTTTTCCTTTAAGAGCGTGGCGGACACTTGCTGGTGATTACAAAGGTAATACATACTTCCTTTTATTGGAAAAGTTGGCGTAGCGGAATCGTGAAACTACCTGGAGTGCTTCAGTCGTAAATAATAGTAGAGCAGTTTCGGCCAGATATGTAGGTGTACCCGCAGCCGTATTGCACTATTGCGAAAGTGCGGAAAGAGTTTTAACTCTATCCAACCGACCAAATCGACCAATCACATGCGAGATGAATGACGCGATGTGGATTTCCGTATTGTGTGATTGGCCGAGGTCGGTTGGATAGAGTTTAAACTCTTTGCGCACTTACGCAATACGGCTGCCGGCCTCTATCAGTCCACAGATGGATATCGACATCACCAATCATGGTGGATCGTCAACGATTCTCTCTGAGGTTTGCTCTTAGAAAACTCAATTCTGGGTTAAGCTCGCCTTTTTACATGGTTACTAGTAGGTTATAATAGTAACAAAGTATTTTAACTTTTGAATACATCCTACCATATATATTACTATTATAAATGTGAAAGTTTGTGAGGATGGATGGATAGATGTTTGTTACTCTTTCACGCAAAAACTACTAAACAGATTTTGTTGAAAATTTACAGAAATATAGCTTATACATCAGCACGGTAGAATCATTTTTATGTACGTTCAAAAGTGCCGCTTGGTGGCCTAGTTGAAATAAAATATCTTTGTCTTGTAGAATAACACATAGTATATAATTTATAAAGATATTGATAGAAGTACTAATACCACGCGGGCGGAGCCGCGGGCGGCAGGTCGTTACAGAATAAGAATCTCATTCAGCTGTTCTAGTCACCCACCAAATAGTCGCTCCATTTAACCTGGGAATCTCGGCCTATTCGTGGCTTTCAACTAAGAATATAACAAACCAGTCATCGGATCAAGGGAATATACTACAATTTGGCCATTGTCATAACTTGATCTTGCTTTTTTACACGACTGCCGAAGGAGGGTAATGTGTTTATCAGTTTATGTATGTATGTATATATGTATGTATGTTTGTTCCTATGTGGCGTTCTAGAGACCAAACGCGTTGGCCTATTTTGATGGTTCTTACGTCAATCGATTGGTCTTAACCCTGCGAGTGTCACTGGCTACATAAAAATTGGAAAATACAAAAATGGCGGATTTTGGGCGCCATATTGTGGGGGCCCAATTTTTTTTCTTATTCCATACCTATCGTATGGGGTATCAAAATAAAGGGATTTATGAGGTGATTTCAAAAATATATAACATTTATATGTTTAAAAGTACCTAATTCTAAAAAAAGATAACTAAAAAGTTAGAAATAAAAAAAGTTTATTAAAAAAATCAAAAAACCCGACTGCTTAAAAAGCGAACTAAAAAGATGTTAACAAGAAGAAAATCATGCTGTGCAGTCGGAGGATAAATCTGGTTTTGGTCCGCCAGTTCGCGAACATGTATCCTCCGACTGCACAGCACGATTTTCTTCTTGTTTACATCTTTTTAGTTCGCTTTTTAAGCAGTCGGTTTTTTTATTTTTTAAATTATTTTCTGATATGTCGATCACTCTGTTTCTCTGTAAGATCACTTCATCAATTTTTTAGTACTTAAACCATACAAGTTTCCATTAAATTATACATTGTTAATAATTAACGGAGTCTTTGTAATTAACATAGTAAGCCTCCATTGTAAACTACAATTTTATCAAGATCAATTTGTTGGCTTTGAGAAAGTAGTTTATCGCAGCCGTCGTAAAAGAAAACCGTTGTTTTATGTATAAAATATGGAAGTATCGTCACGCTTTTCCCAAACGTTTTATGGTAAGACTAAGTTTACCATGATAACCACTAATTTGGGAATACTGGGGCAGTAACACGAATGGCCGTTGGGGCCGAAAAGTTTTACGCGTACCGGAAAACGCAGCGTTGGAAAGCCGAACGAAGCTAGATGGAGCGACGACCTGGTCAAGGCTGCGGGAGTTCGTTGCAATCGAAACGCACAGGACCCATCAGTGTGTCCACGCTTGGGGGAAGCCTGTATCCAACAGTGGACGTATCACGGCTGAAATGATGATGCTGAGGCAGTTATCGCTTGTCTATGCACCAGCAATGCTTCTTGTTTTTTTCGTGTTGATTGATCACTCAACTTTTCGAGCTTCCTTCGACTAGTGGCTACTTGGACAGCTCTGCTAGAAAAGTGCCTTAATGCCTGATCAGCGGAGCTTTACTTGCAATTCCTAGCAAAATTCGCGTAAACAAACCCCTGCTTTTCAAAAGTCATTTGGGTCCAAATCCATACATACCTAAGTAATGCTTAATTGCTTACTTGTCTTACAAGTGTGTCGTTTTATTTTAGAAAATAACATTGATTCGATAAATGATAATGATAAATGATTTTATTTCTGTAAGTTGATTTGTACAAACACTTTTACATGTCGATCATATTTTTTTAAACTAGATGAGGTCGGCGTTTCCTGTCTGACTACTCTGAGAAGAAAGGCCGAAATAAACTCAGAGGTCACAGTCTCTTTTAAAGTCCAAATTCGGAAGGAAATGTCATTAATTACATCAACAGTAGTATTATTGTTCAAATTCGGTGTTTCTAGTGGATCTTTGAATACAGGGACAGACACAGGAAACAAAACAAAGTAATCGTCAATAGTTAAACGTTGGAGGTAAAAGTTCGGGGACCGATTTTCTACGCAGCCAGGTGTCAACCGATTGTGGGCAGCTAGCGGTGTGAAACGTCGGAAACAATTGCCGAACCACAATCACAGTAGCGTGGCGATGACAGGCCCTTTTCACACTGACCATTACTCTACTAAAATGTATTTTTTATTTATCTCTATAAGTTTATTGTTTTATACTTTTAAATTCGTCTATGTTTCTTTCTTAATGTTTTTAACCATGATGCCAACACCGTTACTACCTTTTGTTTTCCCTTTATAATGAAGAAAGTATTCCTTTCTAACTTCAATGATTTCGTCTAATATCTTCTTAATTAACATACACTTTATTTTTAAAAGTGCTAGCTGTAAAATTACAGCTGGCACTTTTAAAAATAAAGTGTAATAAATTAAATAATAATAATATATTTACATGAAGAATTCACAAATATATATCCAGAATTAACAAATATAACAGAGCAAAGATTATCTGACCAAGTGAGAGCGATAACAAATAACGGATATATAGACAGCAACAGATTAGAAGAAATTAAAAACCAGGTAGCTGCAGAATTCAGGAATAAAAATAGCAACATTCAGAATATTGAATATAACGATTTAGTTAATATACAATCGCAAAATGACTCCGAACCTGCTGAAAACATTACTAACTTTACTGACACGCCCAGAAATACCCTTACAACGGATGTATTTACAAATACCAGCGTAGATCCTAACCTTGTTTCTCAAATACTCGTAAATACAGATGATGACAATTTCTTGAACAACATAGAAATTGGTAACTTTGAACCTGCGCAAACAAATGGTAACACTGTCAACCCTGAAATCGAAGCCATATTTCAAGAAGCTCAACAAAATTTTACTGGCACAGATCCCACTACTAGGCCTTACATTACCAAACAGAAGACATCTAGGAAGTTTTCTGCCATAGTCACATATATAAATAATGTCATACTGCCTAAGCACGTAAATGTCGAAACCGAATTCATCGAACTGCAGACAATAATCTATTGTGCAGCATGGACGGCAGCTAAATACAACGGAGCCAAAATATCAGTATCTACACAAAATGAACGCGGCACATATAAACCGAGACAACCAAAGTGGCAAATTAGATTAGAAAAGAAAATCAAAAGTTTAAGAGCAAACATAGGTAGACTGACGCAATACATTAATGGCAGCAGAAGCCAAAAGTTAATAGCTGCAGTAGAACAAATAAAAATAAAATACCAACTACACGCGCAACACGAGAATACCAATACCACTCTTTATTTTGTATTGTGCGTTTAGTTTGTGCAGAATAAACAATTTTTCTTTTTTTTTTTTTTTTTTTCTTTTCAATACACTGTTAGAACACTTTTTGGACACCTTAAAACAAAAGTTAAGCGCAGCATCTAGTAGACTTCAAAGATACATTACTTGCACGAACCGCAAAGTTCAAAACACAAAATTTATTAACAACGAAAGAATATTTTATAGAAATCTTACATCTAATAATAGGGACACCACCAGCCAATCGCTAGAAACACCTTCCCCCGAAGCATTACGGGAATTTTGGGCAAACATATGGGCAAACCCAGTATTCCACAATAATCATGCTAACTGGATCAATGACGCAACACCAGAAATCCCTGAAATGGACTTTGAACTCATTCCAATAAACACATTTATAGACGTCATCAGACGCTCTCACAACTGGAAATCGCCAGGCACAGACAATATTCACAACTACTGGTATAAGAAATTCACTAGCATACATCCATTCATATTTAATCACCTAAACACCTTCATTAAATCACCAAATTTGGTCCCAACATACATAACACAGGGAGTCACATACATGTTACCTAAGGACATGAATGATACCACAAACCCAGCCAAATACCGACCAATCACCTGCTTACAAACGCTCTATAAAATACTTACAGCCTGTGTAAGTGAAGTAATTTACGAACACTTAAATAAAAATGACATACTTGCAGGGCAACAAAAGGGATGTCGTAAAAGCAGCCAAGGATGTAAGGAACAGCTCACGATTGATGCGATTGCTATGAACAGCGCAGTTAAAAACAAACAAGATATTCATACTATGTTCATCGATTACCAGAAGGCATTTGATTCAGTCCCGCATAGCTGGTTGTTGCATGTCCTATATATCTATAAAATCCACCCCACACTCAGATCGTTCTTAGAATCTACCATGCAAAATTGGCAAACTGTACTCAAAATAAATCAAGCCTCCATGGCTTTAGCAACTGAACCTATTCAAATAAAACGTGGAATCTTTCAGGGCGATGCCCTAAGTCCTTTATGGTTTTGCATGGCTCTCAATCCTCTCTCACACCTTTTAGATAAAGCTAACACAGGATTTACCTTGACAAGCGGTAACACCCAATTCACCTTAACACACCTTATGTATATGGATGACATAAAACTGTACGCAGCAGATAAAAACTCCCTTTTTCATTTAGCAGATACAACACAAAAAATTTCAAACGATATTAGTATGCAATTCGGGGTAGATAAATGCAAAATTTTGTCAATAGTTAAAGGAAAAACTCAAAATAACAGCTACACACTCGAGTCAGGTAAAATTATTGAGCCTATGGATGAACAAACTACATACAAATATCTAGGTTTCAAACAATCCAGACAGATAGAACAAAATATAACAAAACAAGAACTGCTCAAAAAGTTTACACATCGTCTTAACCTAATCTTAAAAAGTAATCTTAACTCCAGAAACACAATTAAAGCTATCAACACATTCGCAATACCCATCCTTACATACTCTTTCGGAATTATACGATGGTCAAAAACCGATATAAAAAAACTACAACGAACAATCAATACTCTCCTTACCAAACATAGAAAACACCACCCGAAATCATGCATACAGCGACTTACTCTACCACGCCAAGAAGGAGGAAGAGGATTGATTGACATACACAATTTACACAACAAACAGATACTTTCACTCAGGTCTTACTTCCATAACAAATCAGAACATTCACCACTACATAAAAATATAACAGAAGCAGATAAAAAACTTACACCACTCAACTTGCAAAATAAAAACACTCAAATTAATGAAACTATTATAAGCATACAGCAAAAAAATGCAGCATGGGCTGGAAAAGCTTTACACGGAAGACACCGAGCTACCCTGAGCCAGCCACACGTCGATAAATTAAAGTCGAACGAATGGCTCAAACGAGGTGAATTGTTTCCTGAAACTGAAGGTTTCATGCTTGCAATCCAGGATCAAATAATTGCAACACGTAATTACAGAAAGTACATAATGAAAGATTCTAATCAACCGACTGACACATGCAGACATTGCTACAGTGCCTCTGAGACCATACAACACATAACAGGGGCCTGTAAATCTCTCGCACAGACAGATTATTAACATCGGCATGACCAAGTTGCCGCCATTATACACCAACACCTAGCACACAAATATAATCTTATAGGCGAGATGATTCCATATTATAAATATAAACCTGAAATAATTTTAGAAAACAGAAATCAGAAAATTTATTGGGACAGAACAATAATTACAGACAAAACTATTCATTATAATAGACCTGACATCACTGTACACGACAAAGTAAATAAAACAGTGTACCTAATCGATATTGCTATACCTAATTCACATAACATCCAATCAACAATATCCGAAAAACTCAGTAAGTACCAAGAACTCGCCATTGAAATTAAAACCCAGTGGAAAGTACAAACCGTCCACATAGTCCCTATAGTACTTTCATCTACCGGTGTAATACCAAAAGCTCTCACGCAAAGTCTTGACACTCTACACATGCCTTCTCACTCACTATATATGCTCCAAAAAGCCACCATTCTCAATACTTGTCGCATAACCCGGAAGTTCCTGACTTCCTCTACATTATCATCCACCTTTTCAATTTAATTTTCCCCTCACACACTTGGTCCTGGCCCGTGTGTAAGGTCGTATACTCTCTTAAAAGAAAAGAAAAGTAAAGAACTCTATATAATAATAATATTTAATCACCAAATGGTGATTCTCTCTTGTGTTCTCAGTTTTAGGCAGTTTAAAGTGGAAATATACAGATTACTATTTTTTTTTCATTTTATTGTTTTGGTGCTCTTGTTTTTTTACTTATTGGCTGGGAGGGATTGGTCGACATTCGTCACGGTGAACAGTCGGCTTGGGGAAGGTGTCATCGTTTGGTTGTCTTGTTAAATATTTTTCATTAGCTATTCTCTGATCTTCTGGTTTCTGATGTGTGTTAATTGCTATTCTTTATTTATATCTGATGATGTCTGATCGAATTTTTTAGTCGGCGCTTTTCAGTGTCGTTTATTTATCTTTGGTGAAGCAGAGCTCTTCCTTTTATCTCTAATCCCACCAGTTTATAAATGCTATACGTCCCTTTCTTCGTTCATCTTTGAGCTGATGCATGAGTTCTCTCCTCTTTTCTAAAACTTCTTTGCTGAAGTCTTCCTTAACGTAAATATTTTCTTTCTTCTTGTTTCGCAAAATTTCATCTCTCTCTATGCGTTTAGCGTATTAACTAAAACTGAGCGTGCTTTTCCCTTTTCCTTGCCAATTTTAAATGATTTGTTAATATCTTCCTTATTAATTATGATACCAGAATCAGTTAAAGTTTTTGATACCATTCCTGCAATGTAATAATATTTTCTCAAACATGCTTGGAAATTTGAGCATTATTTTGACAACCTTCTTCGAGATACATTGAAATTGCTGTACTGGCCAACCAAATACATGCGAGCAGCGGCCGGCAAAAGTTGTATGAAAATCCATATCTGTCGTGTCTAGCGGCCAAATAAATTACATAGTAAACTCATATCTGTCGTGTAATTTAAAAATGGAACGATCTTTTACTCCGACACATGGCAACCAAGGAGGTTATTTATCAAAGGTTTTATTTAAATTTCGAACTGGCTTGCAAATAGAACGCTGTTTATTGAAAAAAAAAACAAAAGAACACTAACGCGGGAACAATTATTGTTGTTCGTCATTGATTTTGACAAAATGAGTTCTAGGTACTACTTAGTTTAAATTTCCGCGCATTATTTGAGAAAAGTACTATACAAGCCTTGACCACAACTAGGCATTGATGGACTTACGTATGTGTGCCTTGGCTTCGCCTCGGCCCACATTTACACGTTCGTCCATCAATGCCTCTTTTGCTGGCCGCTGCAGTAATGTACTATTTCGGTTTCAGATGTCACGAAACCGAATTACAAATTGTTTTTGTTTTTTCCAAATTCACGACGTTTTACTTTCTCATTTTCACTATCCACTCCATTTATTAGATACATATTTTCTTCTATATTTGATTTTATTAGTATATCGTCAATTTCTTTTAACACTGCTTTTGCGATTGAATCTATTATGATTCTTGTTTGTTTGTCCATTTCTTGTTTTATTTTCGAAAATAGTAATTGCATTTGAACGGCCATTTCGAATAATGAATTCGGATTTTAGTATTTGCAAAACTTCTTTATTCTGGCAGTAACTTGTTTTAGAGATGGTAGCACTAGTATATTTTTTAAGAAACATAATTGAAGAATCACAATGGCTTGCGTGGTACGAAACGTAATGTCCCGTTCTCTGAATTTGGTAGCACTGCTATATGCCAAATTTTAAAGTTGATTGTTGTTTTTAAGTTAGACTAAGAAAAAGTTATTTGCATTTAATTAATGTTCTGGTCAAAACACACACGATTTTTCTCTTAATTTGCACTTTCAGTCATTACTTTTCTTTTCACTTGCACTGTTTTTAGTTTTATTCAGTTTTTAAATAGTTTAGTGTTTATATATTCGGAGCAGACTTTGTGGAGATAAAATTTCCATTATGGGCCGTTGATTTGGAAGTTCATTTTTTTTGTAGATTGTACTCATACATATAAAGCTTTTTACAAATTTTCAAGACTCGGAATATCACCGTTTACGATGGTTTACGGGATATAAATTTTAAAGTTTCCAAACAAATTGGAAAATAGCACGCCCCTTGTAAATTTTTAGGTTGGATAAATTGTCATGGTAGACATCAAAGTTGACATTTTATGTTCCGTTGACGGGGGCTGAAGGGAGTGAGCAAAGCTAGCGAACTCAGCTCCCGTCTCTTCAACGTCTCGTAAAAACTTTAACCATGGATATCTCCATAACCATGGGGTTCCGTGAGGTGGGGATGGTACATTCGGGTAGCCCCTTAAAAAAAACCATAAATGTGAAGGGATCCCCCCTTAAATCGATCGACATTTAAGTTTTTTTATTTATTCTAACCTGAAAACTTTAACCATAGATATCTCCATAACCATGGGACTTCGAGTGGTGGGGACGGTACAGAGGGGTAGCCAAACTTCCCTCCCCGCGTCAAAAATCAACGGCCCATAATGGAAATTTTAATCCTTTGTGGCGTTTGTACGGTTCATCCGGAAGTTCGCTTGGACCCTTCCAAAGCTACCTATAATATATCCTAAATATTTTGAACTTTGGACAACCGCTTTAATGTTGTGTGAATGATAATTTGTGCCAAAATGTAAATGGATAGAGAAGGAGAGGGGAGACCAAAGAAAGCATGTATGGATTGTGTGAGGAATGATATGAAAGAAAAGGGAAGTTAGTGATAGCTTGAAGGTTAAGTCATGTTAACCGTCAAGGTAAATGGAAAGAGAGAGAAAGAGTAATGGAAAAGGAGAACGTGTCCCAGAGACCCTAAGTTATACTGGAAAGATTATAGGAATATTACATTGTCTAGAGTACTTGGATGCCGAATATTTTGTGGTCAAAACGATATGCCTGCTGCCTGTATTGTGTGCTATTTAAGGAATGTCAAGAACAGTTTCGTCGAATTCAATACATTTTGAAGATCTCACTTTAGCCCTTGCCTTGCCGCCTACATTATTACAAAACGATATACTGCTTGTTAGACCTAATTGTTTTTTCTCGTAAATATTCGTCCCAAATCAATCTGCTGGAATCGATTGATCTCATATCCTAACCTCTACTTGATCGTTGTTTAGCTATTTCTCGGTAAATGTGAATCACGGGTCATCGAATCGCTTAATAGGGTAAGCGATATTGAATGGTCATAGTTCTTATACAAGGAAAATATTCGATATAAATATAGGTAATTGAAATGGAAAATTAGGTTTTTCTATTATCTGGCTATATTATGTTGGCTTCTAAGGCTTCCACGCCAATTATTTTTTTAGTCTGATGCCTGTCTATTAAGAAGTTTACACTGTTACTAGGAATGCCAATATTTAAGGTAAAATATCTGTAAATCTATATCTATACTAATATTATAAAGAGGAAAGATTTTTTTGTTTGTTTGTACCGAATAGGCTCCGAAACTACTGGACCGATTTAAAAATTATTTCACGAATAGAAAGCTACTTTATTCCTGAGTGACATAGGTTATTTCTTAATCCCGAAAACGGGTCCTGTGGGGTGGTCCACGGGAGCGAAGCCGCGGGGAACAGCTTGTGTAGTATAAAATCAAAAATAGACGAAACACAGCAGTGGTGGCGCTGTGGCAATGGCTCCGACCGTTGCGTGAGTTCGATCTCGGACAGGCACAAAACTTAAAGAAATGGGTTTTATCACTACGGTAGATTATGTTCCAAATGGTATGATCTATATAGACGAGGCCTAGCATTGGGAAAGTAGTAGGCTGATTATTATAGCCGATACAGTGAAATGTCGTAAAAATAATGATGATAAACTAACATGTAATTATTCTCTGAAGGACCTTAAAATTACACAGGAACGTACTAACGAATTTAATTCCATTAATTATTCAAAAACACATTCTGCTCGGTATAAATTCCCCTGTACCTACTGCTCATAAATTAAGGCCGAATAGCAGCGTGTAAGCCAAGCCCATTAGTACCCGACCAGCATTTGAGCAATCCGCGAGGCGTGAAGCACTGTATCGCAGATCATAACCAGGGTTGCCAGATTTAAATACATTGCAGCCGGTTTATGAAATAATTATACGCTTTTATTTATTTTTGTGCTTGGTTGTGCTGTGATGATTGTTTCAGTTTTAGACACATAGATTTGGGGAAGCTTTTTCTTTATTTGTAGAAAATTCGTCGTTAATCTAAATAAATTGAATTTTCTAGCTTTTTGTGCATCTTCTAGACATGTTACGTGGTCAATTCCAAGCACTTTGGATCATCGGCAACCGTTATCGCTGAAAGAATGTCATCATATCTAGAACACCTTGTTTATATTTATAGTTCGATGCAGCAAAGGGATCGTACTACGAAGTGTCAATATTATCATGATTCTCTGTGAAATGTGATGATTCTCCTCTGTGAAAAGAGATACTGCTATTCGGCCTGTATACTGTCACACACAAGAATGGTTCCTGATGATTTTAAGATGTTATAATTATGCCTAGTTATGCCCCAGAAACTTCGTGTTTAGATCAGATTATTATCTAGCAACCCTAGTAAGCAAGGGTTCAAACTATTAATGTTGGGGGCTATGTAAATATACATAAGAACCGACATTTAGATTAGGTAGGTTTACATATTTTATACTAGTTAATGATTTGGTCTTTTTGGTAGTCATTTGTTAACGGTTCTATAATTGTATATTTCAATTTACCAAGTAATTTTTTTTCAATCAAATCATATATATTATTTTAGTATCTATTTTGATCAGACATTAATGTAAGTACCTAGTTATGTACCTTTACATGAATAACAGACAAGCTCCAGTTTACCACACAATTTCTCCATTCTTATTTTATACACCATAGTGGCGAAATCCCATGTTATCAGGGGGGTGACCATAAACTCTAAGAGTAAGGGACAGATGTATACAAGTCATATACATCTGTCCCTTACGCACACTCAAAATAACCTTACTCTAAGAGCTTATGGTCACCCCCCTGGATAGCAAAATGTTTAGTTATGCCAGGGAAACAGGCGACCTTCTCAGTAGAAATATATCCAAATAAAAAAACAGTTGAAACGTCGTGTCGTCTGAGGGAAAATAGGTAGACACGCGAGTTTATTTCTAACGATTCTATTTATTACATAAAACAACCAGTTTTAGAACATTTCATGTAGTGAAGAGTTTTCCTAGGATATATGGGCAGTGTTAATAATTTTATAGACCATTTAAAACTGGATTATTTGCATTAAGTAGTAAGGAATGCCTTCTAGAAATAAACTTAGCTAACTACTGGTTTATTTTAGTTTATATTACTGTTCAAGATGTGTAATAATATTTTCGCAAAGTTTTATCTTAAATGTTTAAATTCTGGCTTTCACCGTTTGTTTGTTGATTCCCTTATTATTCTCCTTTTGGCTTATTAATTAATAAGTAAATTTGCATGACGATCCAGAGACAAAAGAAAGAAAATATAATTAGAGGCGTAGTTCGAACTGCGCAAGTACTCTGACCAAAGGTAGCTGCATACTCTCCCTAAACCTAGCAAATAAATAGTTTTCATAATATTTAAGTTTTGAGGTAATGTACACAATGTGTAATTAAAACATTATGCATCGTCTCCGGCGCTGCGGGAAGGTCAAACCCATCACCCTTACGTAGTAACAAAGGATAGGCACCCATGCTCACCTCAGCCGCTACGGCTCGCACAGGTGCCTATGCTTTGTTACAGCGGGCGAGGGTTGCTCTCTATTCGCACCTCCGGTTTTTATAAACACTCTAGCGGTAGCAGCCAAAAGACTACGTGAGGTCGGGTAGCCCCGATTCGGTTTTGGAACCGATTCGACCTATTTTAACCATGCAGTGTAATAAATAACGTAAATGTAACTACAAGACGAAGGGAAGGAATGACACGTCATATCAGGTCACTGACTCACAAAATGGCGGAAAACGTTCCGTTTCATGATGGTGCAAATACTAACTTTTTTTATTTTTCTTTTTCTAAAATAATAATGAATTATCATAAAAAAAACAGTAATAATTATAAAACAACAATAAATAATTAAAAAACAACAAAATATTAAATTAAAAAACGAACATGTAAACGCTTCAAGACGTTCTAATAACAAATATGGGGGTGGACCTCCCATATTTGTGTTTAAAGTTACATACAATGGAAAAGGGAAAACCAAGAAAAGTCATTTGAAAGGGAAAACCAACCCCTATAAAAACATCTCCTAACAACCCCAAAATCGGGATACTGGATACCAAGGCCAACCCCATGTTAGGCCCACTGGCACGCAAAACTTAACTCAGAATAAGTTTCTAACACGAAGTTAAATTGTCAGCAAGTAACGTTTTTCGTGCAAGTGGGCCTTCATCATATCAGCCGAAAGACGTCCACTGCTGGACATAGGCCTCCCCCAAGCGTCGCCACATTGACCGGTCCCGTGCATCTCGCAACCAGCGGATTCCCGCAACCTTCACCAGGTCATCGGTCCACCTGGTAGGAGGCCTTCCAACGCAACGTCTTCCGGTTCGCGGTCGCCACTCCAGAACCTTTCTGCCCCATCGGCCATCCGTTCTGCGAGCAATGTGCCCTGCCCACTGCCACTTAAGTTTGGCAATTCTTCGGGCTATGTCGGTAACCTTGGTTCTCTTGCGGATCTCTACATTTCTGATTCGATCACGCAAGGAAATTCCGAGCATAGCCCTCTCCATTGCCCTTTGAGTGACTGTAAGTTTTCTGATGAGGCCCATTGTAAGCGACCACGTCTCAGAGCCATATGTCATCACTGGCAACACACACTGGTCATAGACTTTCGTCTTGAGACACTGTGGTAAGTTGGACGAGAAGATACCGCGCAACTTCCCGAACGCTGCCCAGCCGAGTCGGATTCGACGGTTGACCTCTTTCTCGAAGTTGGCCCTACCCAACTGGATCGTTTGTCCCAGGTAGACATAGTCGCCCACAACTTCGAGTGTAGAGTCTCCTACCTTGATAGGAGTGGGTGTAACATGGGCATTCAACATTACCTTGGTTTTGTCCATGTTCATTCTAAGACCCACTCTTCCGGAAGCTCTACTGAGGTCATCGAGCATTGTACTGAGGTCCTCCATGGTCTCAGCCATAACCACTATATCGTCAGCAAACCGAAGGTGAGTGATGTACTCGCCATTGACGTTGATGCCTAGCCCTCTCCAGTCCAGAACCTTGAAGACATCCTCCAGTGCAGCGGTAAACAGCTTCGGAGATATGACGTCTCCCTGTCTCACACCTCGCTGCAAAAGGACTGGTTCCGAGGTCTGATCCTGAAGTCGAACTGACATGGTGGCGTTTTTGTATAAACACTTCAACACTTCGATGTAGTACACTTAGAGGTAGTCAATTTGGCACCGTTGGAGAGACTGCAGTACAGCCCAAGTCTCGATCGAATCGAAGGCTTTCTCGTAGTCCACAAACGCTAAACAGAGAGGCAGGTTGTACTCTTCGGTCTTCTGTATAACCTGCCGCAGCGTATGTATGTGGTCTACGGTGCTGAAGCCTTTACGGAATCCGGCTTGTTTGGGAGGCTGGAAATCGTCAAACCTGCGCGCGAGACGATTCGTGATGACTCTTGAAAACAGCTTGTAGACATGGCTAAGAAGTGTGATGGGCCTATAGTTCTTCAGTAAGGCATTGTCACCCTTCTTGAAGAAGAGTACCACCACACCCCTGCACCATGCCTGAGGCATTTTCCCTTCGAGTATGACGGAATCAAACAGCTTCTGAAGGGCCTTAAGGATTGGTTTTCCACCCGCCTTCAGGAGTTCGGCCGTAATTCCGTCGTCACCCGGTGCCTTGTTGTTCTTAAGCTGTTTCAGAGCCATCCTAATCTCATACAGGCTGACGTCCGGAATGTCTTCGGTATAGTGTCGGGTCAATCTAGCTCTAGGGTCATTCGCTAGATTCGCGACGGGTTTACTGGTTGACGTGTACAGCTGCCCATAGAATCTCTCGATCTCCCTCAGAAGCTCTGGTTTGGCGGAAACGATCCTGCCATCATCGGTCTTCAGTTTCGTGAGCTGGCTCTGCCCTATAGACAGATCTCTTGCAAAGACCTTGGAGCCCTTATTCCGCTCAATCGCGTCTTTTATACGCTCAGTATTAAAGCGGCGGAGGTCGCTTTTCAAGGACTTTGAGATCCGCCTATTTAGCTGCCGGTATTTCACCGCATCGTCTGAAGACTGCAGGATCATCTCACGCCTCTCCTTCATTAGCTTGAGAGTAGGATCAGAGAGTTTTTTGTTCCTATCTGTACGGCGGGTCTTGAAAAACTTAGACCCGACCGTATGGACAGCTTCCACGAACCCATCGCTGTAATCGTCCACGGAGCTTCCTAGGCACTCGAAACGATTCTGGAGTTCGAGCTGAAAGTTCTCGGGGTTTTGGACCTGGATCTGTGCTGGACGGAGCGTGGACTTCACCAGTCGAGACCTTTCAAGATTAACATTAATGTTCAATGTGCCTCTTACCATGCGGTGATCGCTCCCGGTTTTCACCGAATTGATCACAGAGACATCATTGAACACTTGCTTCTTGGTTGACATGATGAAGTCGATCTCGTTTTTAGTTGCACCATCGGGGCTTTGCCAGGTCCACTTCCTGTGCTCACGCTTTCTGAAGAAGGAGTTCATCATGTAGAGGCCCTCCTTCTCCATAAAACTGGCCAGTAGGTGACCCCGGTTGTTCCGGCGTCCAACTCCAAATTGCCCCACTTGCAGCTCATCCACGTCTCGTTTGCCCAGTTTTGCGTTGAAGTCCCCCATGACAACGGTGAAGTGAGTTTTGAAACCATGCATGGCTCTAGAGATATCCTCATACATGGTCTCTACCTCGTTGTCGGGGTGTGCCGAGGTCGGGGCGTAGACCTGTATGACCTTCAGCGAATATCTTGCGGATATTCTGAGTATAAGGTACGCCACCCTGGTCGACACACTCTCGATCTTCACCACGTTGTTCACAAGGGACTCGTGGACGATAAACCCGACACCACCCTGGGACTGTCGGTCACCCTCTCGGAAATAGAGCAGGTTACCGGATTTGAGGATTATCGAGTCCTCTCCCTCTCTTCGGACTTCAGATAACCCTATAATACTCCATCGCAACCTACTCAATTCTTCCTCCAGTTCGGCTATCTTCTCGTCGGTCCGGAGTGTTCGCGTGTTATATGTTCCCAGGTCCAGTCGTCGGTGTTTATTGGGGTAGCCGGGTCCACTCCGGGGATTCTTAGCACCCCTTGCCACGCCATCGCCTCGACCGCTACCGTAGCCGAGGGTAGACGGGCTGCCGGGCACTCGGGGCCGTTTTTTCTTTGTGCTGATCATATGGATTGGGGGGTTTTGCCATAATCGCCACGCTTGGCAGGCGGGTTGGCGATCGCAGTTTGTTGATAAAGTGCACAGAGAACGCTGCTGCCCATTCTCTGGTGTGTCCCTTAGTCGCCTCTTACGACACCCACGGGAAGATATGGGATGGTGAAATTCTTTACGTCCGTCACCATACGGAACACGAACAAAACAACCGAACAAGTGGGCCTTAGATGTATTTGAATTTCGAATTCATTACCAAATGGAACAACAAACTCTGTATCATACTAGACCAAGTTTCTTTCTGTACGAGTAAAAGTCAATTTAAAATATACACGGTCGACACTAAAGTTTGTGTCGAAACCTATATATAAAAATTATTATTACTATAGATGATAGTGTGAAAATGTATAATAGAAGAGTAAATAGCTAACAACTAGAAATATTTTCAATTCATAATGTTATTTATGCAGCTATTCTCGTATATTATATGGATTTCAAAAGCTTTCACCAATCATATTTGTGACAACCAGTAACCGTAACCGCCCGGCACATATAATATGAAATTCTTTTCAGCAAATCTACTGTTAATGTCCATGTTATCTGTTCTGGTTTATTGAAAGCACCACAAGATATAAACGGTACTAAACATAGTATTTGCCAATACATAAAGTGTAGCTGTCTGAGTCATTCACATTATAAACGTATATTTTATGTCGTTTTTACAAGCTTTTTATTAACTTGCTTCGTTAATATGTGCGTCTAGTTATAGATTATACTTCATAAAAGATAGCTTGATTTCTGCGACATGTGTCAAACTGACGTATACGTTATTGTTAACCTGTCAATCGCTAACAATACTGTATTGATACTTTACAGCTGTCGCAGAGATTGAGCTTCTCTCTCTATCTTTTATGAATTATAAAGTAAAGTAAAGTAAAGTAAATATTTATTTCTCAGTATATGGTACATTGAGATCTTACATTTAACATTGTTTCACTTAAACTACCACTGCTGGTGTAGAAATATTAAACAATAAGCTAGGTACATTATAAGTTTATTATATAAATTTAAGAAATTTTGTATAATGTCGAAATATAAATCATAATATCAAAAAATAAGTCATAATGTCAAAAAAAATTAATCATCATGGCAAAAAATTAATCAAAAATGTCAATAATTAATCATCATGATATAGTAATCTATATGACAAGCACTTCCTAATCTGACATTCGATTAAGCTCAAACTTTACTGAATCAGTAAAGTTTCTAGTTACTTGAATACTGATATAAATTTGGAGGTACCCAATGCAATAATAGCGGAGCTGGTCTGATGGCGCAGCTGGAAGGTGGCCAGAAACTTCTCAACTAAATAAGATAGCATCATCGTGATTTAGCTCATTTGATACCTACGTATTGACTAGTTATAATAGTGTACACTTAATACTTTTTAGCTTATTTTACGGATTTTTATATATATATTCATTTATTGTGATGACAGGTAGATTAGCAACATTCTCTAAATCTCTATCTCATTCCAGCAGAGCTGAGCAGTGATGGCCCATTGGTAGAGGTCGCGAATTACAAGTTGTAGTCGTGAGTTCGAACGCTTTACTTTGTGTAAATTATTTCAATTTACACAAAGTAAAGTAGTAAAGTAATTCGCTATCTTCAAAAGATATCTAGTTCGATCCGGTTGAGTTTACCCACGGACGTTGCGAGCCCGTCTACAGGGCAAATAATGGTTAATTTCATTATTTTTGTGGTCGTAAAAGAGCCGTATCGTGGGCTCGCGTGTTTCACGATCCTAGATATCATACGGCTATGATAACGCATGGTGGAATCCCTCGTAAACGCTGCCAATGTTAATATTAGAGCTGATGAGACACTTCCGAAAAGTATAAAGTTAAATTAGTTCTACAAATGAAATAGCGTTGTATTCCATAAAATGAAGATCAAAACAGCGGGCATTTACTTTGCCGACATCGTATGTCATGATTTTTCAGACGGATTGTTATTAGACACCTGTGTCTCAGTTGTTCTCAAGTAAGAGACAATTTACCCGACCCACGAATAAAATTTTCAAAGTTCAAACATGAACTCACGTCTTTTTCCCATTGGGGTAGGCAGAAACCCCAACTTCAAGACAGGAAAAATTAAAGCTTCATAAGTAACACTTCATAAGAGAGCAGTGGTGGCCCAGTGGTAACGGCTGCGACTTACGTGTCATATGTTATGGGTTCAAACCCAGGCAGGCACTTTACTTTGTGTAAATTATTTCATCACCACTGCTCTCAAAACAGTGAAGGAAAACATCGTGAGGAAACCGGCATGTCCTAAAACCAAAAATTCGAAGACATGTGACATCCACCAACCCGCACTGGGCCCACGTGCTGGATTACGGCCCATTCTCTCTCACATAGAGGAGGCCTGTGTCCCAGCAGTGGCAACATTAAAAGGTTGATGATGATATATTTATATGGGACTTAAATCTTTATAGGAGTTTCGCGATGCTTCTTGAATTAACCTAAAAATACGAAATATGCAAATTTTATCACACAGCATTTTGTTTTTATAGCATTCATCACAATATCAAAGGTATACCATACCATAGAACCTATATAAGAAACATGGATAGGTAGTTCAGTAGGTAGTTACTACGGTATGGAGTTGCCCTTCTATTCTTTTCCATTCGATAGTCAAAACAAAGTCAGTCTCTGTAAGTGCGTTTTCGTAATTTAGATGTAATCAGCGTATTATCTCGCTAGATGAGTGGATGTGCGCCCGTCACGCTCGGGCCCCTTCGGCTTCATTCTGCTGCGCTCGGTTCCGTATGCACACGCATTGTAACATAGAGATTCTGAAAGTGTTCTGATTACGAATTTAGAAGTAGCTTTTTTATAGTAGGAGTGTGTAATTCCCTAACATCCCAGCAACGGTTGACCAATTTGTGCCAATGAATCTGTTTAGAGGCTTGTGCTTTCTTGTATCTATGAATTACCTACTG
Organism: Anorthoa munda; assembly: GCA_945859665.1. Lineage (NCBI taxonomy): Eukaryota > Metazoa > Arthropoda > Insecta > Lepidoptera > Noctuidae > Anorthoa > Anorthoa munda. Next base: position 39,646,366 of record OX243897.1, on the reverse strand, counting down.
TTATATTTGGCATTGAAAGTACATATCTGTTACAGCTTTTTATTCTTAATAATCCCTCAAAAATTAGATTCAATCAATAACTCAGCTTAGAAAAAATCTCTATTGGATATATATAGCCTACCCACATTCCGTCTTCCTTTGGCGTACAGTCTGTCCCAAAGATGAGTAAATTGTACTTAAACCGAAATGAATCCCTTATAATTGACCTAACCGCTGACAAAATACAAATTGTTACGTATAAAAAGTAGAAAAGTATGTTTAAATCGATTAATTTCAATTAAACGTTACTACATTTTTATTTAACTAACGCGCCGCGCACTATATAAGGTTTGAGAAACACTGTGATGAGCATAACCGGAACACACATTGTATCGTCCATTTTATGAATCAACGCTTAGGAAAGTAATGCTCTTAAGAAGCAGTAGAGTAGATTCGTCATACCTAACTCAAATCATATTGTCTGTTAAGTTCATGCAGCTAAAGATACTTAAAGTAATAGAAAGAAATATTCAAAGTATAAATATACTTTGAATATTTCTATGTCTTATTCTGAGGGTTGTAGAAATGAATTGTGATTTTTTGAGCATACACAATTTCCCTTATTAACCGACTTCAAAAAGGAAGAGTTTCTATGATCATCTGCATGTATTTTTTTGTGATTGTGTTTGATAAGAAATAAATAAAAAAAAATAAAAAAAAATTGATTGATTGATTGAAGAAACCTCATTGCCAACATGTTGGTTTTTAGGGTTCCGAAGTCAACAAGGAACCCTTATAGTTTCGCTCTGTCCGTCTGTCTGTCCGCAGCTTAGCTCAGAGAATCTAAGTACTAGAAAGCTATAATTTGGCATGTATATACATATTAATAATTCCGACAAAGTGGTAACATAAAATCATGGAAAATTAATTTCTTTTCGGGTACCTCCCGTAGACAAAGTGGGGATGTATTTATTTTCTCATCTATCCCATGGTGGGGGTATCGTTGGATAGGCCATTCAAAAATATTTTGGGTTTGTTAAAATCATTTTTCGATTCAGAGATTCGTTTGCGTAAAATTAAGCTTTAAGTTGCAAATTTATATAAGAGTCAAGTGTCCCCCACCCCCTTCCAGCGAAATAGTTGCTCTTGGCTATGTGAAAAAATTTACGGCAGTAGTAAATATAACGAAATTAAAAGGAAAATTATCACGGATAACAAGGCTTTACAAGTTTACGAGTAATAATCGACCAACTTATAAAATGTACTTGGAACAGTAAAAATTTTGTACAAATGCCATTGAAAAATTACTTAAATAAAGTTGATAGCTGTGTAAAACAGAGTAAATATATTGCTTACGAACCATGTAAAAATATACAAAAATGAAATCATAACAGGCTTTATAAGTTTACGAGTAATAGTCGACCAACATATAAAAGTGGAGTCTATTTTGTTGTTTAGTGCAGAAGTATTTTCGACGTTTTGTAATTAAAACGTAAAAGTAAAGTCAAATTAGATTCGATTACCAAGCAAATTACTTGTTTTCTTTTGTCGATATCCTTCTATAAAGTCAATATTCGACCCGACTTCATCACGATCGTGCGCGCAATGATCCAGGAACGAACCATACCATTCCCCGTGGCTCTAACGCACGCTCGTATCGGCTCCTTTCGCAATTCGCACCCGCGGCACCACCACTCAAATAGATAATATTTTTCTAACTTCAGTTGCGAAGTTGGATTTTATAACTCCTTCTTCAGTTACGAGTTAGTCCTTATTTAGTTTAAGTCAAGAGTGAATAGATTACATTTAGGCAAGCGTGCTTCACCGTAGACCACATCATCGCTTACCATCAGGCGAGATAGTGATCAAACGCGAGAATATATATAAAAAAAAACATCATCCTATATGGGCCCGTTTTTAGACTTTGTGACCCGCTGAAACCGTTCTAATGTTCATGTAACAACAACAAAACCCTCTTTTTAGTCCGCAGTATTATGCAATTTCGGAACCCTATTATTGCGCGTGGCCCGACACGCACTTGGCCGGTTTTTTCTATACTGAACTCAGCTTCGAGCTTAGATGTAGAAGCATTTGCAAAATAAAATATAACCATAATAATTTAAAAATGTAAGTAATAACATGGCCGTCAAGAGTGTATTGGTCTTGTTACACTTAAGACAAGATAACATCACTCAGCGTCCGTTGTAGAGAAATTACTGTTAACGAAGATTTACGCTCTGTATAGTACACTTACATTAGCGGAGAACGTCATCATATATGTTTTAAATAAAGCAATACACCACTGCTCTAAAACAGTGAAGGAATACATTGTGAGGACACTTAATTGTATGTCTTAGAACCTTCTAAGACATGTGGCATCACAAAATGGATAAAAGTGTGGGATCCAACAACCAGCTCTGGGCCCACGTGGTGGATTATAGCCCAATTCGTCTCACAGAGACGAGCCCTATGTTCCGACAGAGGGACCATTAGAGGTTAATTATGCATCGCTTACGGGTCTTCAGCAAATCAAACAAATACGAATGGAAAGGAGAAAACCTGGAACCAAAAGGCTTACCTAATTCTTTTTTAAGGACTCTCAGATCAACTCAAAGTAATCCAAAATTAGGAATGGATACAATAATATGGATACCAAGTAAATAAGTAAGTACATTACGGATAACTTCCGGCATAACATAACTGTTGTACTGAAAAAATCCATACTTTTATCTTCTGACTGCCAAAGCCTACTAAGAATCTAAGGGTGCGTAGCATTTTACGACGTCGTTTGACAGAACATGAAGCTACAGTTTCAGCTATTGCATTTAGTTAATACATATTTTTATGAGCCAGAGAAAAGAAATGCCTCGTTTAGTAAGACATGCTCATTATAGCCACCAATTGAAACATTCTGAACTATCATGCACACATCTTTATAATTCCTGCAATCTTTTATGGCAGTTGGATGTTCCTTCCAATATCACGCATCTATCATCCATCATCACATTTTAAGCTTTCAACACATTACCGATCGCATTTCCCGCCACATACCATGTGTAATGGCGATGGCGACCGCCGCTAGATCACTGCGCCGGCGCATTCCGCGCGCCACATTGACGCGGGAAGCGGTCAATCTGTCATCACGCTCGATATGGATCGATCATAGGCACATTGTTGTGGGGCACACTAATAAAGTGCCTTCGTTGTCTTGTTACGGTGGGCAGTGGGTGATATGTTCCGCATTTTTGTACGGTTTTGTTGGTATTTGGGTTTTTGAAGTAGGTTCAAAAGGTTTAGGAATTATTTGGGTTGGTTAAGATTACTTCAGAAAGCGTCAGCACAGAGAGTGGGCCTGGCAGAGCTCCGATGGTGCAACTAAAAATGAGAACGACTTCATCATGTCAACCGAGAAGCAAATGTTCAATGATGTCTCTGTGATCAATTCGGTGAAAACCGGGAGCGATCACCGCATGGTAAGAGGACTGTAGTATTATATGATCTGTGGTAAGAGGCACATTGAACATTAATATTAAGCTTTAAAAATCTCGACTGATGAAGTCCACGCTCCGTCCAGCCCAGGTCCAAAACCTCGAAAGCTTTCAGCTCGAACTGCAGAATCATTTCGAGTGCCTAGGGTGCTCCGTGGACGATCACAAAGATGGATTCGTGGAAATTGTCCATACGGTTTGGTCTAAGTTCTTCAAGACCCGTCGTAAATATAGAAAAAAAGTTTTACTCTCTAGCTTATGAAGGAGAGAATCAGATGATCCTGCAGTCTTCAGATGAGGCGTGCAAATAGACGGATCTCTAAATCCATGAAAAGATAACCTCCGCTGCTTTAATACCGAGTGTATTAAAGACGGGATTGAGCGAAATAAAGGTGCCAAGGTATATTCAAGGGATCTGGCTATTGGGCAGAGCCAGCTCACGAAACTGAAGGCCGCCGACGATGGATCGTATCCACCAAACCGTAGCTTCTGAGGGAGTGGACCGTTGTACACGTCATTCAGCAAACCCGTTGTGAATCTAGCAAACGAACCAAGAGCTAGATTGACTCGCCACTATACCGAAGACATCCCGGACGTCAGCCTATATGAGATTAGGATGGCTCTGAAACAGCTTATAAACAACAAGGCACCAGGTGATAACGAAATCACGGCTGAACTCCTGAAGGCGGGTGGAAAACCGATACTTAAGACCGTTCAGAAGCTGTTTGATTCCGTCATACTCAAGGGGAAAACGCCACAGGCATGTTGCAGGGGTGGTACTCTTCTTCAAGAAGGGCGGTAATTTCTGTTGTTATCAAGAGTCCTCACGAATCGTCTCGCACAGGTTTGACGATTACCAGACTCCCAAACAAGCTGGATTCTGAAAAGGCTTTAGTACCATAGACCACATACATACGCTGCAGCAGGTTGTACAGAAGACCAAAGAGTATAACCTGCCTCTCTGCTTAGCGTTTGTGGACTACGAGAAAGCCTTCGATTCAATAGAAACTTGGGCTGTACTGCAGTCTCTCTAACGGTGGAGCATCGAGTTGTTGAAGTGTTTGTACAAAAACGCCATCCTATCAGTCTAAGATCAGGATCAAACCTCGGAACCTATCCTTCTCGAGCGTGGTGTGAGATCCTATCCTTCTTCAAGGTTCTGTACTGGAGAGGACAAGGCAACGACGTTAATGGCGAGTACACCACTCACCTTCAGTTTACTGACGACATAGTGGTCATGGCTGAGACCATGGAGGACCTCAGTACAATGCAAGCCGATCTCAGTACAGCTTCTGAAAGAGTGGGTCTAAAAATTTAACATGGACTAAACCAAGGTAAATGACAGCCCATGTAACACCCACTCCTATAAAGGTCGGAGACTCTACACTTGAAGTTGTGGACGATTATGTCTACCGGGAACAATCGGTCCAGCTGGGTAGATCTAACTTCGAGAAAGCGGTCAACCGTCGAATCCGACTCGGCTGGGCTACGTTCGGGAAGTTGCGCGGTATCTTCTCGTTACTGCAGTGTCTCGAGACGAAAGCCTAAGACCAGTGTGTGTTGCCAGTGATTACCTATGGAACCGAGACATGGTCGCTCACAATGGGCCTCACCAGAAAGCTTAAAGACACGCAAAGGGCAACGGAGAGGGCTATGCTCGGCGTTTCCTTGCGTGATCGTATCAGAAATGAGGATATCCGCAGAAGAACCAAAGTAACCGACATAGCGCGAAGAATTGCGAAACTTAAGTGGCAGTGGGCAGGGCATATTGCTCGCAGAACAGATGGCCGATGGGGCCGAAAAGTTCTGGAATGGCGACCGCGAACCGGAATACGATGCGTTGAAAGGCCTCCCTTTTCTATATTATTATTTAATAAAAAAGTAATTTATTAACATATATAAAAAAAAACAAACCTATATACAAATACAAAAGGGAGACGGCAAAAAAGCAAGTAATTAATTGAGTACCACATAGTGACATTTTCTCCATTTGTCAAAGACAGATTCAAAGCTTTAGATTTCAAAAAACATAACTACGATCACTGTTGGACTTCGTTTGGCAAGGTGTTTTTAAAACGTAATGAAGACCAGCCCCGTCTACGCGTATACTGCGAAGAAGATCTTGTAAACATGGAAAAACATATTTGACTAGTTTTGTTTTCTGAAAAACTTGTTAACATTCCAACTGCATGCATAATTTTTTACATTATTTATTTAGTAAGCACCTATCATTACTCTGTTCATATACACTGCATACAAAATAACAAAACAGTTACTCCCACAGTACAATTGACTAATAATACTTTACACTATATTCTATCAAAAAATACTTACATAACACAGCCACTTCCTCAAAATATAATACAATCTCTTAAATATTATATCGTACCTAATACTATGTTTAATAATTTTCGCAACCATTCATCAAGACTGGCATTCATACGTATTAATTTCACTTTACATAAAAATGCAGCACATAATACTAAGGCCAAATTATCCTACAAATACGATCTTGCTAAATTATTACTTAAGCGAAATTCAATGAGTTAAATCGTGTACAAAGTGAAATAGACTCTTTTAATGTTGCTGATTTTGTCATCTGTGATGCTGAAGACTGCACGGGTCAGTTACTAGACTCCAAAAAATGTCTTAAAATGTTTCAACAAAATATTCGGAGTGTAAAATGTAACCTACCTGGATTATTACCGATTCTAGCCAGTACTGGGGTGGATTGGGACTGTATTGTTTTGACGGAGTGCTGGTTGCCATCAACAGTTTTCTTACCTTCTTTGGATGGATATGACAGTTTTGCCACCACTAATAACCTTACGCAGAATGAAGGTGTTGTTGTGTATTACAAGAATAGCTTGTTCATCTCATTTGAAGAACCTGAGATTGAGGGTGCAAACTGTCTTGTGATTACCTTAAATAAAGATACGGTAGCTTTGGCCATTTATAGGCCCCCCGGGCACAGAAATATTGATAAATTTTTGCAATCACTTAATCAAATACTGTTAAAATACTCATCTAAGCAAAATTTAATATTATTGGGGGACATTAATATTAACATTGCAGAGCACAGTGCTGACAACAGTGTTTCTGCATATCTAGATATGATGGCTTTCCACGGTATGATGCCTGCATACATATCACCTACACACAATAAAACATGTTTAGATCACACGTTTCTAAAGACTAAACTAACAGCTCGTTGTCTCGTACTCCAAACAACAATTACGGATCATAATAGTGTTGCTTTGTATTTAGCTAGTCTTCCTAAACAAAAACCTGTCAAAATTATAAAGTACTTGGATCACAACCTTATAAATGCTGCACTTAAAAATGTTGACTTCAGTCCACTATACGCAATTAAAAGCGCCAACGATGCTGCTGATTTCCTCCACAATATTCTTTATACGGCTATCAAAAACAACACTAAAGAAATCAAAATATCAAACAGGAAAAAAATTCTTAAACCTTGGATAACCCCAGGCATACTAAAATGCATTAAAAACCGCGATAATTTATATAAAAAGGTCAAGAAAAACCCAGACAATGAGATATATAAGGCTACATATAAACGTTACCGAAGTTTTTGTTCATCTTTGTTAAAAAATATTAAAAGAGACTATGAGAAATTACAATTCCAAAACGCAGGAAAAAACAGTAAAAAAATTTGGAAAATAGTCAAAGAAATAACATACTTAACTAAACCCAAAGACAGCCCGATTGAACTTATAAGCACCAATGACCCCCAAAAGTCTGCAAATAATGTTAATCAATACTTTGCAAATGTTGGTAAATCTTTAGCAGACAAAATCACTAAGAGTAATCTGAAAACGGAACCCATCACCTTAAACTTATGTAGCCATTCATTTTGCCTGCTTCCTACGGATGAAGATGAGATTGGGACGTTAATAGCAGGGTTAAAGAGTGATTGTTCGGTAGGTCTTGATATGATATCTAGTGACATCTTGAAATCGAATAAAGATATTCTAACATTACCTATAACCTACGTCTGTAATTTGTCTCTCACAACCGGTGTATTTCCAAAGATCTATAAGAAATCAAGAGTTCACCCGATACATAAGAGTGGCGACAGAGACTGTGTCAATAACTATAGGCCAATCTCAATTCTCCCTACCATGTCAAAAATTTTAGAGCGCATCATTAACAAAAGACTTGTTAACTACTTGGAAAATAAAAATCTTCTATCACAAGCACAATTTGGTTTCAGAGCCAAGAGATCTACCGCCGATGCTGTGTTAGAACTAACAAATTATATAGTTAACAACCTAGATTCAAAAAGAAAAACCATTGGTATATTCTTAGATTTAGCGAAGGCCTTTGACACAGTCTCTGTCCCTATCCTGTTAACGAAACTCGAAAGCCTTGGTATCCGAGATCTTCAATTAAAACTACTTAAAGATTACCTAACTGACAGAACGCAATGTGTAAAAATCGGTAACATAACCAGTGATGAGGTCCCAGTGACTTTTGGAGTTCCCCAGGGCAGTATTCTGGGACCGACGCTGTTCCTAGTTTACATAAACGATATATGTCAGCTAGGGTTACCCGATTCGAAAATAGTTGCGTTTGCAGATGATACAGCCTTACTTTTCAGTGGAAATTCCTGGCATGAAGTTTTTGCCAAAGCTCAGATGGGCATGAACACTGTGACCAGTTGGTTAAATAGGAACTTGCTTACGCTTAATGTAGATAAAACGACCTACATAACATTTTCCATTAAAACCAATGACAAACCGGCTTCCTCTTTAAGCATTATCTCCCATTCGTGCACAAATGCAAATGACACAAGTTGTCAGTGTCCTAACCTTAAAAATACTGAGTCCACCAAGTATTTGGGCGTAATTATTGACAGAAATCTTAAATTTCATGATCATATTAATCTTCTATCTGCGAGAGTGCGTAGACTAATAGTTATATTTAAAGCCTTAAGAAACACTGCAACAAAATCTGTTATAAAATCGGTCTACTATGCTCTCTGCCAGTCCCAGCTTGAATACTGTATTACCACATGGGGTGGCACATGTAAAACTCACTTCCTAAAAGTTGAAAGAGCACAAAGAGCACTCCTAAAGGTAAGCTTGTTTCTACCTTTTTATCACCCAACAGCTGATCTCTACGCAAAATGGAAGGTACTTACTGTGAGACAGCTCTTCATCCTAAAAACGGGTATGAAACAACATTCCCTAACAACTTTTGAACCAGAAACAATTAGAAACAAACGTCGCAAACATGTAGTTTGTTCTGCATCGTCATTCAAAACTAAGTTTGCAAATCGGTTTTTCTGCTACCAGGGTTCAAACTTATACAATAAGTTAAACCGGGCCTTAAATATTTATCCTTTACCAAAAACCAAATGTAAGTCTTTGGTCTCTAACTGGTTGCAAAATATGGATTATAGTTTTACAGAAAGTCTACTTAATTAAAATTGAATTAATACGATATAAGTTTATAACTTACACCCAAATCCTCACAAGTTCACATCTGCACACTACAACTGACATTCAATCAACTCAACACTACACAGTGACATCACATACATCATACACTCTCTTAGACACACACATACACACATACACAGGCGCTCTGCTTAACTTTTTGTTTATAGCTTCGTTTTTATTACTTCTACCGTCGAAATGTTTTAAATATAATATTTTTTTTTGTATCTTATTAACTATAACTTCGGATTGTAATACCATATTCTTTGATGAAAACTATCTCTCCTTCCGTGGGGTGGGGACCTGGTGATTTGTAATACAGGTATTTTATGCCTAACTCAGACACCAGCTCCTCACATTGCCAATTAGACATATAATATGTAAGCTATTTTTTTTTTTTTTTAAATCTTTTCAATTTTCATTATACACTCTTCATTAAAGAGAAAAAGATCTGACTCATTTTACTGTATTTTTGTTTGGTTAATTAACAGAAATAAGCAATTGTACCGTTATTTATTTACCGGATTCCTTTCTTGCTAAAGATAATTACGTCAGATATTGATGAGGTAAATTCTTACATTTATAGCAAGAATTAATACTGCTTTATGTCAAATCAAAACGTGTCTAAATCCAGTAAAATTTAATAGGTATCGCAACACACTTAAACACAAAAAGTTATTCTAAATATTTCTAAATTATCATCGTATCATCCCGATTCGCGTCGAATCGATCTGTGTCCGACTATTCGATTCTCAATCGATTCGTTGAGGAGTCGAGTTGGACAAGCCATCATAGTTCAACGAACTTTCTGAATACCTAGCTCCTAAGTTTTTGCTGTCACATTTTGTGGTAACTCGAAAGTTTCGATTAAGTCAATATTTTTGTGGGATATTATAGGGTCAATAGGTGTAATCATTTTGTAAGTGCGTAATGTGTTTTTTATGTTGTGCGTCGGAAAAAAAAAACTCTTTGCTTTTCGTCGTGTTCGATGTGTTATGAGCGTAACAAATGGGAGAGGCTTTTTTATTATGTATCAGTCAACTGTCTTATTAGCAAGTTGTATTGTTGCATTAGATTTATAATCTTACACTTTACAATCTTTAAGAATATTTCTAGAATTTTGGGTTTACGAGCAAAAAACTCAAAGACTAAATTAAATATTTAGAATGTGAAAAATAAACCTATGCTTTCTCTCTATATAAACTCTGATTTTAGATGAATCCTCTACCACGATGACGCTTCCCTCAGTATTTCAGGGTCTACGTTTACTCCGCTACGGGTGGGACATTTTCGTAGCAACGGTCTACATACATTAAATATTTGTAGACGTCGTAGTGGCAAATATCCATATTTTGCGTTTCCTCCACGCGGTTAATGAAGCGAATGCTTGAGATGTACATTATTTCGGTATGATGCTTCAATGTTCTCAGAGAAATGTAATGAATCACCGTTTGAACATAAACAACTGCTACTTATTACTTTATCGACGATAAAATCAAAACCCGGTTTGTCTCGTCAAATCGTAATAAGTTTAATTCTGATTTGCGGTGGTTGTAAATTTGTACATATAAAATTGATCGAATACTCTTTTAATTGTAGATCGCTTGGCGGTTTTAACGGAATCCATCATCGTCGCGTAACTGTATGCGCACTTGCGCAGGCGCAGCGGTCGCCATTTTGTTTTACGTTTTTCGGGAAATTCAAATGGTGTATATTTTTCCGAATTATGTGTGGCCTTGCTTTTTTAAATATAATTACTAACGTGAAGTCGTGAAGGACGGATTTTTTTCATTTCAGTAGTCGCTTTACTGTTTACGGTTGAAACAAGAAAGCTTCATTTTTAACCGACTCCAAAAAGATAAGGTTTTCAATTCGCGTCACGGCTTTTTAGAATGAACTGCCGCATTTTAAATTGTGTAATGACAATGATTAGCACGTTGCTTTCTTGCTTTAAACATCAACTCAACCTTTTAAAGTATCCTTCACTGAACCATCACGCTGCAAAAATAATTCTATTTATGTTCTATCGTCGCAAAAACTATATATAAATAACTATAAAAATAAATTGATAGAAAGTGCGTGTGAACATCCTCTGTCGCCTAATAAGATATGTTTCAATATCGCTATAATATCGTTTTGGTATCGTTCTCTAAGATTGGGCTGAGATCGACTCACGCGCAGCCGTGGGACCCTGCGCGTAATTTGCCGCCACACGTTTGAAAGTCTGTGAGAACTTCCAAGTAGATCTATGTGATCTGTGTCCTGTAATGGATTTGGCTTGAGAAAGAGTTCTGCCGAAGTTGAGTGAAGATTTTATTCAGTGTCTGCTTTATGGTAGACATGTTAGTTCAGAATATAAAGTTTCAGGGCTTTTCTAGCAGAAATATGCGAGGTAGCTAGGCGGTGCGGGGATGTGTAGCGATTCTGTCCAAGTATGGGACTGTTTTTACAAAACCTGTGTAAAAATCTAGCGTGAAGCGAGCAAAGTGCTGAGTGGTGCGGTGACGCCTAGCAGATTCCTTTCAGCTGTGCGTGGGCACACTCATTCCACGCTCGAGTCCCTCGCACAATTTCCTCACTCACATTATTTTCAGAGTTAAGCTAGGGTAGGAAAAAGAAGTGATACCTTTAGAGGATAATTAAAGTATTTAGACATTTTAATTTAAAGGATTTGGACATAAAACTTTTTGAATTTTGTCATTTTTAAATATCTGGCAATATTAACCGAAATTATTTTAAATCAATTTTTTTCTAATTGACATAGGCGGACTTAATGCCACAAGGCATTCTCTACCAGTCGACCGTCAGTTATTAACATTAAATTGCATTGTACGAGTACTAACAAAAAATGGACTCCAATATGGTCTGATTCTTTGAATAAATTATTATTATTAATGAAGTATCTCTTCAGTTCGGCAGTTAATGGTTAAACCTAGAAAACAAAAAGTTATTTTCTACTTTGGTGACTAGGTAACAACGTTATTTTATCTGTATGTATTAGACTATCTTTCTAACTTCTTATTTACCGGGATCAATCACCTGTCATCACTTCACTATTTAGGAAGGTGTAAGTCCAAACATAATCTATGCAGTGTTTTTCTGTCATTGCGAGATCATAATAAGATATTTTTTACACACTTTATAATTATATGTATTAGAATACAGTGGTAATAAGAGGAAGCGAGCAATTTAGTATTTAACAAGTGTAGAACTATGGGAGACGGTTCTGCTTGTATTATATTGTTTAATAGCGTGAGGAACAGAAGATGGCGTGGATTAGACTTCGCATTCCATGAGCAATTGGCCAAGGTGCCATAGGGTTGTCAAAAGGAAGATTATCTTCTTCGGTTATATTTTGCACTCACAATTGTAAATTGAAGTGTACAAAAGTCAGTATTTCGCTACTTCTACTCTTCGCTAGACCTCATCCAATTATTTTGAATGTTCACGTTTGATCTAATTAGGCTGCATATAAATTAAGCGAATTCTTAAAAGTGTGTCCAGCTTGGATGCAACTAGTACAGAATCGGATGTTTGGTGAGCTTTAGCAGCTAGAACAGTGAACCAGTAGGGTAAAAATGTCTTCGGTGAAATAAATATGAGGAGGTGGTGGTGATGCCATTATTTCCATTCCCATTTCATATTCTAGCTCTCGTCAACCCTACAGATGTCCGGCGTTGCGTAAGTGACATTCCTGTGAAGGTGTTTTTTGGTGGGCACGGAGGCCGAGCGGAACGGATCTCTGGTATTCCCATCTGGATCAGAGACGACGTGATAAAGAAACTAATGAACTATTCTCTTCTGGAATCTGGGGCTGCGTTCTTCCGGTGCAAGTGTTGATCTTGATGACGTTTTGTTTTGAATGAAGTGTTGTGTACTTTTGGTATGTCATTTTGCAGTTACGTAGGTAGTACGTTTTAGCTTGGTGTAAAAGTGTGTTGTTTTGAAGGTTTTTAGAAAGGTAAGATAATTTTAATAGTCGGTAAAGTGTATCTGTACTGTTTCTCATTAGGCAAGACCTGATAGGTTCGTAGTTGCTATTATATTATTATGTTTTCTTTATTGTATCTCACTAGGCAAGACCTGATAGGTTCGTAGTTGCTATTATATTATTGTGTTTTCTTTATTGTATCTCACTAGGCAAGACCTGATAGGTTCGTAGTTGCTATTATATTATTGTGTTTTCTTTATTGTATCTCACTAGGCAAGACCTGATAGGTTCGTAGTTGCTATTATATTATTGTGTTTTCTTTATTGTATCTCACTAGGCAAGACCTGATAGGTTCGTAGTTGCTATTATATTATTGTGTTTTCTTTATTGTGTCTCACTAGGCAAGACCTGATAGGTTCGTAGTTGCTATTATATTATTGTGTTTTCTTTATTGTATCTCACTAGGCAAGACCTGATAGGTTCGTAGTTGCTATTATATTATTGTGTTTTCTTTATTGTATCTCACTAGGCAAGACCTGATAGGTTCGTAGTTGCTATTATATTATTGTGTTTTCTTTATTGTGTCTCACTAGGCAAGACCTGATAGGTTCGTAGTTGCTATTATATTATTGTGTTTTCTTTATTGTATCTCACTAGGCAAGACCTGATAGGTTCGTAGTTGCTATTATATTATTGTGTTTTCTTTATTGTGTCTCACTAGGCAAGACCTGATAGGTTCGTAGTTGCTATTATATTATTGTGTTTTTGGTAATTTGAGAATTGCAAATGTGAGATTAAGAACGTGTCAAACTCCAGTTTAATGCCAATTTAAATCAATTAAAAAAAAAACTTAAAGTGACTTGAAAATGTTCTCAACTTAAAATTCTTAGATTTAAATACTGATGAAGCTTTCACCGACTTTTTCTTCAGAATTTTCGTCGCTAATCTCATCAGAATTAGAAGGCCCTAAAACTCCCAAGGCGATATCAACGAGGAATTCCCCTAACATAATTTCAAGCTAACCTAACAATGCTCTAAACATCGTTCCGGCGAGATCTAAGTAAATGTCTCCCGTTCCTCAGTGGATCGGTGCAGCCGTGGGAACGTCCCAATCCGGCAATTAATCCCGAACGAGACCAGTTTACTTTTATTTCGATGGCTGACACTTTTGACTGTAGGGCTGGCATTTCGGCAACTTGTGTTAAGACTTATTTAAGTATGTTTTTATTTTTTGCAATGGAAATGCTTTGACTTTGACTGACATTTTTTTTCTGATTGAAATCATGTCTTTGTGTTTTAGTGATAGCTACATAAATACTTTTACTATTTCTATCAGTCCAAACTAATTAATTATTCTTTATGTTATTAAAACTAAACGCGTAAGAAGATATTTTGGTAGTTGCATACTGCTTTTATTGCTTACTAGCAGACGCCTCGCGGTTCCACCCGCGTAGTTCCCGTTCCCGTGGGAATACAGGGATAAAAAGTAGCCTATGTCACCCGGCGCTAGTGTAGCTTCTCAACGGTGAAAGAATTTTTGAAATCGGTCCAGAAGTTTTTAAGTTTATTCGTAACATACAAAAATACAAACTTACTAAGCCTTGAGCTATATTCGGTTAAACTAGAAGTTGACCTTAACTTAGCAAAAGGTTAGGCAGATGATATACTTACTTAGCCTAAGGCCCGTATTTCAGATGCTCATACTCGACTCAAACTCAAAATTGGCCACACCTACCAATCACCTGCCAACCAATCACAACTCTCGAGTTTGGCTCTTCAGCTTGTCATAATGTGTACTCAACAGAACAAGAGCCCTGACGCCCCAGACGTTACTGAACTCTTTCTACACAAAATGTGTGGTAGGTATTCAATGAAAATGAAAATCCAAGTTAGCAAGTAAGAGTACGTTCCAAGTACATGCTAACACTACTCAATTCCACTGATATTGTGGTAAAAGTGTTCGGTAACGTTTAGGCGTCTAGGATCTTAGAATTGATCAAGTTAAAGTCAACCAGTCATTTCTGTCCATTTCCAGTTTGAGTTGAGTTGAGCATGAGCCTAAGCATCTTTAATATATATTGTTTAATGCCCTAAATTCATCTTTAAACTAAGCATCTTTAATGCCCTAAATTCTTATTCTGATAACGTTACTTTTAGGGTTTTTGTAATTCTTTTTTGTCCGTACAGCCCTGCAACCAAACGGAGTGACTTTTGCACTAAAAATACCGTCGGCATAACGACGTGCGACACTAGCTCATTACTCGGAAAAAATTATAATTATCGTGCGATATTACTTCTGTTCCGGACGGGATCAAGATGTCATGACGCAGTGGCCGCAGCCCTTTCATGTAAGGTGTAAGGTATACAGGGTGTTAAGATATGGTTAATGGTTTAAAATTGTACCTGTTTTTAATTTTAGACTGTTATGTTTTAATTTTTTTGTTTATGGATGTATTGCCATTAAGAATTGGTAGCCTTAAGTTTTTTGATAACTCTGTCGCCATGTGGTCAGTGATTTCAGATAAAATACTTACGTGAAAGTTTCTTGCACCTAACACGTGTTATCGATCGCAATGGATTGAAAAAGAAAAGTGCGATGTCGTTACTTTATTGTTTCATGCTAACACATTGAAAGTGAGTGACACATACCTTCCTAATTATGAAATCGGTCTCAAATAACGAACAAAGGCAGAATCTTGGGCCGCATTAATTATAATCAATCAATCATTAAAGTCCGGCCTTTTCTTCGATGTTTTATTCCAGCTCTGTAACTAAAACTATTCGTTTCCTAAAATAAACTCATGATAAAAATCAGCAACTGAAAGCAACAACAACGCATAGTTTTTCCAAAACAGCTATTGAACGATCGAATAGGATATCAGTCTGGCCTCGTAACGTCGATATTTTCGATACCACGAACTCTTTACAAGGTGGGACAAAACAGTAATCGAGTGTTTTTTCTGTGGGAAACAATTACCGACTAAGATTTGAAGAGTATGATAAGAAGCGATAGCTCCCATGACAAAAGACTGAATACTAACGTCTATTAGTGACTTATTTGACCATTTGATTAGTTAACTTGGAATATATTCTATCAATGCTAGTTCCTTGTATTAGGAAAAAAGCTTTTGGGATTTAGAAAATAAAGAAAAAGAATTCGGTGTCCGCTTTTTCTTTGTGGCGGCGGCGAGATAGGCAGACGATCATCAGACATCGATGCCATCGCGGGTATGCCAGCAGTGAGCGAAGTCATCTTCATTGAAATCTTTAGTTATATATAACAAAGTCGGGTTAGTTACACCATTTATAACGCGAGAACAGCTGGCCCGATTTAAAAAAAAAACTTCATTGGTTCGATTGATAAAAAACTAAGTGCCCTAAAACGACAAGGCGCCGGGGTGATGTCGGAATCACGGCCGAACTCCTGAAGGCGGGTGGAAAACCAGCCCTTGAGGCCATTCAGAAGCTGTTTGATTAAGTCATACTCCAGGGCAAAACGTCACAGGCATGGTGCAGGGGTGTGGTGATACTCTTCCTCAAGAACAAGAGAAAGAGGTGACAATGCCCGGCTGAAGAACTATATGCCCATCTCACTTCGTCTCGCACGCAGGTTTGACGACTTCCAGCCTCACGAACAAGCCGGATTCCGAAAAGCCTTAGCACCGTAGACCACATACATACGCTGCGGCAGGTTATACAGAAGACCGAAGAGTATAACCTGCCTCTCTGCTTAGCGTTTATGGACTACGCGAAAGCCTTCGATTCGATCGAGACTTGGACTTGTCTCTCCAACGGTGCCAGATCGACTACAGGTACATCGAGGTGTTGAAGTGTTTGTACAAAAACGCCACCATGTCAGTCCGTCTTCAGGATCAGACCTGGAAACCTATCCTTTTCCAGCGCGGTGTGAGACAGGGAGACGTCATTTCTCCGAAACTGTTCACTGCTGCGCTGGTGGATGTCTTCAAGGTTCTGGACTGGAGAGGGCTAGGTATGAACGTGAATAGCGAGTACATCACTCACCTTCGGTTTGCCGACGACATAGTGGTCATGGCTGAGACCATGGAGAGCCTCAGTAAAATGCTCGATGACCTTAGTAGCTTCCGAAAGTGAGTAAGTAAGAGTGGGTCTTAAAATGAACATGGACAAAACCAAGATGAATGCCTATGTAACACCCACTCCTGTCAAGATCAGAGACTCTACTCTCAAAGTTGTTGATGATTATGTCTATCTGGGACAAACGGTCTAGTTGGGTAGGTCTAACTGCGAGAAAGAGGTCAACCGTCAAATCCGACTCGGCTGGGCGGCGTTCGAAAAGTTGCGCGGTATCTTCTTGTCCAATTTACCGCAGTGTCTCAAGACAAAAGTCTATGATCAGTGTGTTTTGCCAGTGATCACCTATGGGACCGAGACGTGGTCGCTCACAATGGGCCTTATAAGAAAGCTTAAAGTCACCCAAAGGGCAATGAAGAGGGCTTTGCTCGGAGTTTCCTTGCGTGATCGAATCAGAAATGAGGATATCCGCAGGAGAACCAAAGTTAACGACATAGCCCGAAGACTTGACAAACTCCTCCCACTAAGTTAACCGGTGACCTGGTTAAGGTTGCGGGAATGCGCTGGATGTGAGACGCACGGGATCCGTCAATATGGCGATGCCTGGGGGAGACCTATGTCCAGCAGTGGACGTCTTTCGGCGGAAATGATGATGATGATGGACTTACCCTACCTTTTTATTTAGTTTTTATACCTTCCCTGCATGCTGCCATGTATCAGAGATGGCGCTGTGCATTCGGCAAAAGAATGGGAAAGAAATTAAAAAAATAAAAACGTTATTTTGCCCGATATTTTAATAGTTATTTTGTTATTTGGGACGGAGATAAATCGAAACAATGAAAATTATTTAAATTGGTCCAGCCGTTCTCGAGTTATAAATGGTGTAACTAACTTTATTTTATATAACTAAAGATTTCAATGAAGAATATAGCATGATTTCGCTGGCTGCTGGCATAGGTGACTCTGCCAACTTCATCCAGGATGTATGTACCCGCGATGGCGTCGGTGTCTGGCGATAGTCTGCCTATCTAACCGCCGCCGCAAAGATAAAACGGACACCAAATTCCAAAAGCTTTTTGTCCTAATACAAGAAACTAGTATTGATAGAATATATTGGGGGAATATATAAGCGCACAGCTAGTTACTTCATAAATCGTAATATCCTGACCTGACAAAACTGCAGAAAGTAGAAGTACCTATAATCGTGACAATCTATGAAGTCGGATGACGTTACTCAATTTACATGCCGCGATAACTTTGAACGTCAGAAATTGAAAAAATTAATCCATAATCCTAATCAATTACTATGTTGTCCATACACTATAACAACGAGTATCATTCGTAAGCATCAAGTTTAAATATTATTAAGTATTCTTATAGCTGTCAAATAAATCCGACTTCTTCGATTTGAGCTCATGGGGTCCCAGCGCTAACAAAGAAAAGGTTCAAATAAATATCACTAGATGGCGCGGTATGCATCGATTGTCATTGAATTGTGTGTAAAATTACATTTTCTAGAATTCTTGAAACATAACATGTTCTTGTTTAATCAACGAGTCCTAAGCAAAAAATTATGGAATATTGGGCTCTTAATTCACATTTCTAAGATTTTTTAACGGATCATTTAAAATTGATTCCATTAGATGGCGCGGTTTTAAATATCTGGCATGCTATTATTTTTTTTAATTTTTTTATGTAACAAAATTTTGGTACAATTAAACTGTAAAAACGTGCAAAAAATACTACAAAACAAATCTTTACTGTATTTAAAGAAAGAAAGAAATTATATTATCTGTGCCTAGCTTAAACGGAACTGATAACTGGGTGAATCCCTTTAAGCAGAGATGGCAAGAAGGACTTATTATGCATGAATTAATATGTCATAACTCTCCCGAGACGCTGCGTTTTCTTTCATCATACATCTCCACGAGAAAAAAGAGCCATTCTTTATAACAAGTATGGTTTACGTAGGTAACAAAAAGTCTTGATTTAAGTCTAAAACAATAATATTTCTTTGCACCACGAAGGCTTATGTTTTAAATTTACAATTCTAGCGTGATTCAAATAGCTAGAACATTCACAGTACCCAGCCACTGTTACTGATCCAACATCACAATTTTCAGTCCCCGGTAAGTGCATCGACCGCACGATTTTATCTTTTATGCTACATTTTGAAGCTTAAAGAGTTTCGGCACGGATTGAAATTTTAATCAGTTTTTGAACTCGTGACGCCGAACTGTTTTTGTTCTGGTTACTTTAGGGGCAATTGTGAACGTTTTATTTGGTACTAATTGAAGAAAGTACCAACATTCGGGTCAGTCTTGAGTAATTTAAGCAATATATTGGGTAGTTATCGATTACATTAATTGCACACACAGTTTCCTGCTTTTTGTTATCAGAAAGGGTTCCTGTATCCTTTGTGGCCTTAATGGTGTATTTGTTCAGTTGTTTTCAATAATAGATAATGCAATCTGCTAGATAAAATAATCGTAGTTGTTGGATGGAATTACGAGACGAAGGATATTTGTGGAATCCAAGGGATTACAAACAACCACAATCCGGGGGAATGGTGAGAGGTAAAAAAATGCAGTGTATTGCCTGAAATGTAAGAAGCTTTTGATTGATTAGTTTTCTATACACAAGCTGTTTGGTTTATTTTTTTATTGTTAGAGCCACGCAACTTACCTTTTTAAGTTGGTTTCAAACTTAACTAAACAAACGTAGTAGATACTATTATTTGAACGAGTTTGCTGAATGTGATAGATGTGTGCTGTGCTCTCAAAGAATAAAAAACCGTAAATAGCGAGTAAAGAAAAATCACTGTAGTCTATTCTTGAGGAATAGAAAACTCTTTTTTGCGTTAGTGACCATATCTAGAACATGCTGCATAATGAACTTCAAACAAAACTTCGGATCGCCTGCCTAAGTTCAAAGCCTGCGATCATAAGTCTCAGCCGTTATCACTGGGCCACTAATTAACTGCTCTAACTTACTCCTGAGCAAGACAAAAGAACAACATCTAAGCAAAAGGATAACCTTATTTTACAAAGAACGCGATTCACTTTTATCTCTAATTCAGTTTATCTGGCCCGGGCCCGTGAGTACTTTATGACGGCGACGACTAAGTTGCCGGGTACCGGGTCGCCGGGTCAAACGCGGGGCCGTTCGCAACGTCGTCAATTTACTTAGAAATGTGAGATTCTCGTTTAATATTTCATGTTTATTCCGTAATTAGGATGGGAACTGTTCGAAATGTAGCAGCAACTAGATTTTTTTAAGATTGTTATTAGAAGAGTAAAAAGAGTAAGTATGGAGTTTCTTGTGCATTCTTCTCTATATCAACCTACTATTCCGAATGCAAGGTAGAATCAATTTTTTATAACATGTAAATTTTAACGTTCAAAAGTGCCGCATAATGGCCTAGTTGAAATAAATACATTTGACTTTGACTTTGAAGAGAATTATGTTTATGAGACTAGTCAACCGAATTCCATGATTATCATCGTAATTTTCTTTCTTCTGGTCTGACTGAAAGGTTAAAACAATCTTGATTCATTATACATAGATATCAAATACACAGCTTTTAACAATATTTTTAATCAGATTAGTTTTAATCATTTCAGTTTTAACCCCGTGACTCCAAGAAGTTTTCATATTTTTTAAATGCAGAGTATCGGTCGACATCTCTCAATAATGGTTTCTGATCTTCGCCTTCTTTACTGATAACTTCCTATCCTATATATCGAATCCAATTGTTTTACCCTTTCGTCCTCATTAAGTCTCTCCTGTGAAGTAAATAATTTGTCAATCTAACTTTTCAAATTGAGTCAATAATATCTGCCATAGCAGCATTTTCACGAAACCCTCCAACAATACATTTACTTATAACAATATGAATAGGATTACAAAACCTGCCGACTGCGCGACTGCCTAATTGTCCACGTTGCATCACCGGAGTTCGTTCACATGCGCGGGCGCACTTGTTAGAAACCGTCCGATTCGCGCCGATTCGGCACATTGCGCCGATTGTTTCACGAATTGCGATGTGTCACGATATGTGCTCTCTTTATGATTGGCAGCGTTTGCAACCAATTTTGTTATTTTTGGCATTTTAATTTGGGTTTAGCTTGTTGAGACAGCTCGTAAACGATGAACAACCACTTATTTGGTGCAGGAAATGGAGAGACCCTGATAGTTCGGTAGTTCTTTCAGCGATGATTAAAAACAATTATGTTTTTACTCTTTTGAGCTCAATCTGTGTATGCAGGGATTTCTTTTCAAGTGAGGCTAGTAAAATATCTACATACGAGTATGTTCTTTGTTTACTATATTTCAACCAAATACTGAGTTTAGGTGTTCTCATTTGTAAACCAACCCTATTTGCTATTTTTTATTAGACATTACATTAGTTTGTGTAATACATAAGCACAGCCTTCAGAGCAGTGGTGGCCCAGTGGTAACGGCCCCGACTTACGTATCGTTAGGTCGTGAGTTCCAAACCAGGCAGGCGCTTTACTTTGTGCAAATTATTTCATCACCACTGCTCTTAAAACGGTGAAGGAAAACATCGTGAGGAAACCGGCATGTCCTAGAACCACAAAAACAAATTCGAAGACGTGTGACACCCGCGTGGTGGATTAAGGCCTATTACATCTTTCACAGAGAGGATGCCTGTGTCCCAGCAGTGGGAACATTATAAGGCTGATGATGATGATGAGCACAAGAGAGCAGCAGATAAAAGAGATATTCATCCAATGATTTCGCCCGCTCTGGGTGAAGCGGGAGGGCGCGAACTAAAATCCACCCCTATTCATTTAGTTTGCTTGTGCAGGGCCGTGGTAACTCTCTTTAAAATTTATCCGCGACCCTAGTGCCAAAGGCTGTACTTACAGTTCTATATGTATAAAATAACATATAATCTTAAGGACATAAATATTAAATATTAAGTCTCCGATTTCGATCGTTAATGTGTGGTTTATTATGGAACCCTGAGTTGCCCAACTCAGGGTTCCATAATAAACCACACATTAATTTTCCACGCTAAATTGGAAATTTAGAGTCAGCACATCCTACGCTGTCTCAGTTAGTGAAAGAACGGGTTCAAATATGTGTGGGAGTAAGTTTGTCTGGCTTTACTTGTACAACTTGTGTTGGTATTGAAGTTTCAACAACATTTCACGGCTGTGTGAAGTGTTTATCTAATATACTATTGTTTTATGAAGACTTTGAGGCATCCTTTATAAATTCCTTATTGATTTAGGACTAAAGAACCATAACCTTGCAATCCATCTGGAGTGGGTGTTTGCTATCTGTTTTGTTTATATCCTTTTGATGCTTATGAGTTAACTTCGTGCTATGCCATGTGTACCTGCCATATTTTGTATCTGCGTCCCCATAATGGACTATTATAGAATTCCTTATTGCCGAGTTATTTATTTGTATTGGTGTCTAAGCTAAGCTTTATAAATAAAATAATAAACTGTGAACTGTTGCAGACTGATGTAATAAAAGGTGATGATTTTTCAGATATGTTTTTAATTATTCTCTACTATAGATCTGCCAGATATCCGTCATTCGCTAGTTAACTAATCACCCAACTTTAACTCAATTTACAAGATTCTAAGCCTAATCAAAAAGCACTCATCAAGGGCCTCTTACACTGAATTAATTTACCGCTTCATACTTCCTTTAATTAGTGCCGAATAATATTAATTACTGGTACCGTTAATTAGGAGAGATCATCCAACTACGACGTATGTACACTCGGTGTGTGGCACTCTCTTGGTGGTTTACGGCAATCATAAAAGCTAAGAAAAACTAGTTGTAATTAGGTATTATGAGCAATGACTTTTAGTAAAAAGTAGATGAAAAAACTTGTTTTATGTGTGGTAATTGTATTCATACATGAGATTGTGAGCTAGAAATTTTTGGAAATAGTGAATACCTAAATCACAGATAATATAATACTAGCATACTGATGCCTCATCCCATACAAAGAAACCGTGCTGAAGTAACTAGCGTTTTTCATCTGATTATACCGATTATTTTTTGTAAATCGATCGCGTTCGGTTCCGTTCCACGGCGATAGATAGATCACCATCTATCCGTGTACAAATCGATGGATTTCAAAGTTTGTGTATCGATCGATGTACAAAAAATAATCAGTTACTGTACTGATTATTTTTTGTACATCGATCGATACACAAACTTTGAAACGTCGGCACGGTTTCTTTGTATGGGATCAGAGAGACACGACTGCCTAAATAATATTACCAGCCTGCAACTGTTCTACTGCAGAGTAAAGGCCTCTTCTCATATAAAGAAGATACGAGCATAAAGCTCCGTATTCACTGTAAACATTTGTCAACACCAAAGTTTCTCAACATCAAAATTTTGGGTCCGTGGCTTATGCCCCCAGTGGTCGACGCACCCGTGGCCTATGCCCCCGATTCGATTAAATTATTTCTAAGCAGTTTTTGATCAAATATACTGTCAGGCACAAAAATGTTGTACAAAAATAATAAATGTATATTGATTGTTATATTTATAATATTAAATCATGATTATATTTAAAACAAAGAAATGCTAAATATTGGTAAAAAGAAAATATTGGTTGTATTTTTTGAAAAATTAAAGTCTTAGTTATTTTTCAATATTGATTTATTTATCTCAATAAGAAATCTAGTAAAAAAATTGTATATAAATCACAGTTTTCATCACCTAAAATCAAGATAATCATTCAAATTAATTATAATAATCAGTCTTAAATGTAATAAAATAAGATAGTGATTTTAAATAGTCAGTCTTAAAAATTACTGCAGAGCAACTAACTTCTAACATAATGATATGTTCTTTTTATGTTTGTAACAATAATAATTAAACGTAATCAACTATGAAACTATTAACAAATGAGAATTATTTTAACTAATTATAACAGTCAGTTCCAATAGCAATAACAAAACAAAATAATCAGGCTTGAATCAAATAATAAACAATTTTTTTACAAGTCAAATGTTTTAAAATTTTCTAAGCAAAAAAATAATCAAGTGTAAAAACTTAAACAAATATAAAAATTATAATTTCAAATATTAAAACTTAAAAATAGTATACATGCAAAATCATCTCTTTTCACTAAGTTAAATAATTACTTTTTTGGACTGATTGCCACATATGGGCGGATTTGTTCTAAAAACATCATTATAGTAATTTTTTTGTTTACATACTGTTCTGTCAAATGGGCAATCATTTTGTCATTATTCCTTGTGTTGTTCTTTCGTCTGCTCACAGGAATGTTTTTGGTTTTCAGTCTGAAATAAAAAACTAGGTATTTTTGTAACATTTTAAATTGTTTTATATAGAAATAAAATTAATAATATTACCGAGCTTGTGCCGTGCCGTAGGTAGAAATATCAATCCTGACCATTTCTAAAAACGACAATAAAGACGGGTTCGTCCCCAGGTGGTTTTTTAAACGGTTATTCCAGGCCTCTACAAAATTAGTGGTTCTATATTTTTCCTTATAGCAACACCACTTTGCGATCATATTTGGAGGCTCAAGCCATTGTTGAACAAAATAATCGTTGAACTTAGTTACTTTGTCGTCTGGAATACTGAAAAGCAAATAATCGATCAAATTATTGTGCAAAAGTAAAAATATCAGGAATAGATCAGCTTTAAAGTGTAAAAAATACTTAATTACCTGTTTTCCATTATGGCAAGCCAGCCGTCTTCAATGTCTTCTTTTGGCAGACACGCAAGGCAGATGCACGGTTTTACGTACTGTGTGGTCTCCTCATATTCTAATAATCCGAGAGATTTGCCCGCCTGTATATGGCATTTTGGAAGTGTATAAAACACCCATGAATTTCAGCAGTCGGAAATTCGTTATTTATTGCGCCTATTGCTGACATTTCGAAATCCAATGTGAATTTTAACGGTTTGAAATCTGGCAAAGCTTCTTGAATTTTCGTTAACATCATTTCATATATTGTATATTGTGTTGTGTATTGTATTGTATTGTGTATTGTATTGTTGTATTGTATTGTATTGTTGTGTATTGTTCACATTATTTATTCTTTTCATAAATGAACTGTGCAAAGTCACTCTCCCAAACTGTAAAATCTTCACTTATGCTGACGATACGGCTCTCATTGTGGATGGGGTTGACTGGAGCCAAACGAAGCAAAATGCAGAGCACGCCCTAAGGATTGTCATGGCCTGGCTGTCTGATAATCTTTTGACTCTAAATTTTGACAAAACTTTGTTTATCCCATTTGCAATGAGGGCTGACCTTCAGCCCCCGGCGACTTTTGCAGTTAAGGCGCATACATGCTCGATGTCTTCCCCTGACTGCGGCTGCTTGAATATCGCCCGATCTCCCTGTGTTAAATATTTGGGTGTGCATATAGATCAGAGCTTCCGTTGGCACAAACAAATTGAAACTGTCACAACTCGAGCTCGTAGGCTCATATTTATATTTAAGAGACTTCGTCAGTCTGCGGACACTAAAACCTTGAGGTTGGTGTATCTGGCTCTATGTCAGTCTCTGCTTACCTACTGCTTGACAGTATGGGGTGGAGCCCCGAAGTCTACACTCCTGCAGCTTGAGATCGCCCAGCGAGCTGTTTTGAAGGTGATGACAAAGAGACCCTTCAGGTACCCTACAGCTCAGCTTTACGCTGACTGTAAAGTCCTAACGGTAAGGCAGCTTTACATTCTTAAGACCATAACTCGTAAACACAAGTCGCGTCCACTGCAGGAGCCCCGTGGTAGAATTAGATCCACAATTTTCAAATCAGATCGGACAAGAACATTTTTTGCGAGTAAACACTACTTTATCCTTAGTGTAAAGTTGTACAACCAGGCAAATAAACATTTGAATTTATTTCACCTTGGCAGAATAAAATGTAAAATGAAGGTGAGGGATTGGCTTGTTCATCTTGACTACCAAGAAACAGAGGACTTGTTGGCAGACATCGCTCGGTAAATCCCGATTTGAAATTACATTCTACAATACCCTACATTACATATTCACACTCATAACACACTACATTTCACACACACATATGAAATAATGCAGAGAACTCAATCATAATTCTATTTATTTATTTTTATTTATTAAACTTTTCTGTTAGCGGCAATGTAATATTATTTGTTATTAGAATATTAACTCAATTAAATTAAAAAATTGTATATATTAAATTAAATTTTATTAATTACCAAAATAATTTACTGATCAATTAAATTACGAATAAATAATTAATATACATATTGTGACCAGCCAGGAAGGAATCCTGACACCTGAGATACAGGACATGTCCTAGTTTGGGTGTCATAAGTTTCTAGCTTTGTGCATGTATTAATGTAGCCTAATCATTGTATTTTTTTTATGTCAATTCTCTCAATGTGTATTAGGCTTTGAATGAATAAATTATTATTATTAAATTATAATTATGAATAAATTATTGTATGTTCCTATATTGTATGTCGTTTTGTGACAAATAAACACTTTTTCTTTCTTTCTTTTTTCTTCTATATGTCCCTTTTTCTTTATTAACCAGCAGAGCGTAAAATATGGGCACAATGTTGGTTTCATCTGAATTATTCCCAATATCTCCGTGGATAGTATAAATCTGTTTGAAGGGACACGGGCAACAATCAAATGTACCGACACAGAAGAAGTGGTGCACTTTTTGAATTTCATCCAAAGCAATGTCAGATACAAATACGATGATCCTGTTGCCGTCCTCATTATAATCAGGAAAAATACTTTATTATGGTGAAACACTTTTCTCATTTACTGTACTAAGTGAAAAAGCACAAAAAAATATTTATATTAAATTTATCGAATCGGGGGCATAGGCCACGGGTGCGTCGACCACTGGGGGCATAAGCCACGGACCCAAAATTTTTCGCTCGCCGAGCGGCAACTCTTCAACATGGCGCGATCAACTTCTCAACACAAATTTTGACTGCAACATGTTGACATCACCTCAGCAACATGTTTATGCAATCATGTTTATAAACAAACTATACTTCATAAAAGATAGCTTGATCTCAGCGACATAGGTAATATTACGTTATTGTTAGTCTGTCAAGCGCAATTGTTACTGTATTGATACTGACAGCTGTCGCAGAGATCAAGCTATGAAGTATACCTGCTGCCCGCGACTTTGTCTGCGCAGCATTAGTACTTCGAATAGCCTATGTTTTTATATCGCGCAATAATATTGTGGGTGTGTGGGCCGCTTTACTTGAGAAATTATGAGTTCACAATATAAACCGCCACCTGCTTTACCACTCCCATAATGATGATTTCCGGAATAATAACTATCCTATGTTCCCAGGGTCTCAAACTTATCACCTGATACCAAATTTTATCTAAATCGGTTCAGCGGTTTAAGCGTCAAAACAGACGGACAGAGTAACTTTCGCATTTATAATAGATACTAGTCCTGCCAGCGGCTTCGCCCGCGTGAATGTCGAATTTTATCCCAAGGGAACATATACCCGGCATAAACATTTCAGTTGGTGTTATTTGAAGTGAATAAAATTGAGATTGATGGTGGCAATGCGAGCTATTTGACTGAACTGAGCAATAGTAAAAACTGCCAGAAGACCGACAAACAATACATTTTCTATTGTGTCTCGGTGTCCGGCAGTTAAGGTGTTAAAGAACCTTAAAGTAACTAATTGCGAAGGTGCAAGACTTAAATCCAAACGCAAGTATTTATAAACACAGGCGAAGTTTATTGGCGAAAAAATATTTATTTACTGAGAACGAAGATTAGAACATAGAACGATTTCAAGAGAAAGGAAATAATTATCTAAGAAGATACAACACAAAAACTATAATTATAAGAGTCAGGATGTCCTCCAGGCCGTGGCAAGGCAATCTGTCCGTTTCCTGAGTATAAATAAAACTTTTCTTAGTTCTCGGGCACATGAATGAAATCTACTAGCAGTACTAGCACCGCTTTCTATCTTTACTGTCCACTTGTGTGTGTGTTAAGTTTCGGACTCTAAGATAGCAAGCAAGTTATATCCTAGCTTGGCGCACACAAAAACGAGGCAAGTTCTTAAAAACTGCTTCTTGCCAAAGTAAATGAATAAATTTCTCCAAGGCCCACATTTGGGCAATTCCCTGACCAAAATTTGTATGGAAGATACAATTTGTCATGTCAGATTGATTAGCTTGCTAGCTTACAAGCACAATCTGATTACCTTACATTAAAAAATATCCAGGTAATCCAGGAATTACGAGCTCGAGAGGTATCAGGTCCGTTTGCGAGTCAGTTCAGCTGCTGTCGCGTAGATACATGAAGCCGAGGTTACTGAATTGTCAACGGAACCGACCTCGTATCTGGAGCACCTTATTTGCACCAGTGTCCCCAATGGACATCTGTTGTACCAGGGCTACCACAGGTAACGTGGGTCGTCTGCCTTTGGGCCGGTTTACACACTATAAAAATTCGCCGGGCCTAGGTAAGAATTCGTGTCGGACCTGGGCACAAATCTTTGCGACAACACGAATTCTTATGTTGGCCCAGTGACTTTTCTTAGGTCTTGGGGTACACTCTCATCAATTTGTATTTGAAGTTCTTTTCAACAACAATCTCTTAAACAAGCGTCAACTCAACATTAGAAAACAAAACACAATAAAAATCGAATGTAATGTTCTGCTACTTGAGAAGAGGAAACAGAGCATACACAACTCTACGAGTGAGACTTCGTAAACAAAAATGCACATTAAGGTAGAATTCCCGTAAATACCCCAGTTAATGTACTGTCATCATCATCATCATCATCATCATCATATCAGCCGAAAGACGTCCACTGCTGGACATAGGCCTCCCCCAAGCGTCGCCACATTGACCGGTCCCGCGCGTCTCGCAACCAGCGGATTCCCGCAACCTTCACCAGGTCATCGGTCCACCTGGTGGGAGGCCTTCCAACGCAACGTCTTCCGGTTCGCGGTCGCCACTCCAGAACCTTTCTGCCCCATCGGCCATCCGTTCTGCGAGCAATGTGCCCTGCCCACTGCCACTTAAGTTTGGCAATTCTTCGGGCTATGTCGGTAACCTTGGTTCTCTTGCGGATCTCTACATTTCTGATTCGATCACGCAAGGAAATTCCGAGCATAGCCCTCTCCATTGCCCTTTGAGTGACTGTAAGTTTTCTGATGAGGCCCATTGTAAGCGACCACGTCTCAGATCCATATGTCATCACTGGCAACACACACTGGTCATAGACTTTCGTCTTGAGACACTGTGGTAAGTTGGACGAGAAGATACCGCGCAACTTCCCGAACGCTGCCCAGCCGAGTCGGATTCGACGGTTGACCTCTTTCTCGAAGTTGGCCCTACCCAACTGGATCGTTTGTCCCAGGTAGACATAGTCGCCCACAACTTCGAGTGTAGAGTCTCCTACCTTGATAGGAGTGGGTGTAACATGGGCATTCAACATCACCTTGGTTTTGTCCATGTTCATTCTAAGACCCACTCTTTCGGAAGCACTACTGAGGTCATCGAGCATTTTACTGAGGTCCTCCATGGTCTCAGCCATAACCACTATATCGTCAGCAAACCGAAGGTGAGTGATGTACTCGCCATTGACGTTGATGCCTAGCCCTCTCCAGTCCAGAACCTTGAAGACATCCTCCAGTGCAGCGGTAAACAGCTTCGGAGATATGACGTCTCCTTGTCTCACACCTCGCTGCAGAAGGACTGGTTCCGAGGTCTGATCCTGAAGTCGAACTGACATGGTGGCGTTTTTGTATAAACACTTCAACACTTCGATGTACCGGTAGTCAATTTGGCACCGTTGGAGAGACTGCAGTACAGCCCAAGTAATGTACTGTAGAACACCGTTATCATTAGTGAAACTACCAAAGCATAACTACCAAGCTTTAAGCAGTGTTAATAATAATATACTTTACAGAAAAGGAATTGCCGCATGAAATCATAAAGACGTGGTTATTCATCGTCCTTCTCAGAAGGTACGAGAAAAGACTTCTGCAGTAGGAAAAACCCTTATTGGATCATAGTAATATTAGAGAGAAGATGGAATTTATGAGGTTAGATAGGAGAGCAGTGGTGGCCCACGGCCGCGACTTACAAGGTGTATGTAGGTCGTGAGTTCAAACTCAGGCAGGCTCTTTAATTTGTGTAAATTATTTCATCAGCACTGCTCTCAAAACGGTGAAGAAAAACATAGCGAGGAAACCGGCATGTCCTAGAACCAAAAATTCGAAGACGATATGTGACATCCACCAATCTGAACTGGGCCCGCGTGGTGGATTAAGGCTCATTCCCTCTCACAGAGAGGAGGCCTGGGTCCCAGCAGTGGGAATATTAAAAGGCTGATGATGATGTATGCAATATTTGTAAGTATGTGAGAACCATGTCCCTATTTATCAAGTGAAGGAATTTACCTGTTAGTGCTCGTAATACTTTATACCTATATTTAGTATAGTAGTGCTAGGTGCATCGTTCTCACGTATATGAATTTATTAATGTATGTACTTATGTAAATATTGTAAAAAGCCTATATTTTTAAAAGACTAAGTATGGAGTTTTTTGTGCATTCTTCTCCATAACAACCTACTTTTCTGAATGCACGGTAGAATAATTTTTTTATTACATGTAAATTTTGACAATGACCGTTCAAAGTCAAGACCGGCAAACTAGGCATATCTCACTGCGTCGAGGAGTTAGACAAGGGGACGTGATTTCCCCGAAATTGTTTAGTAACGCAGTGGAGGATATGTTTAAGACGCTGGACTGGGAAGGACGCGGCATTAACATAAACGGCGAGTACATCTCACACCTAAGATTTGCGGATGACATCGTCATAATGGCAGAGTCGCTGCACGACTTGCAGCAGATGCTGGATGGCCTAGCTGATTCTTCTGCACGCATCGGTCTCCGGATGAACTTGGATAAAACCCAGGTTATGTTTAATTCACACGTCACACCGGGATCGATTGTGGTCAATGGCGGTGCTCTCAAAGTTGTTCGAGAATACGTTTACCTCGGGCAAACTTTGCAGTTTGGTAAGAACAACTTCGAGAAGGAGGCTAGCAGAAGAATACAGCTGGGCTGGGCGGCGTTTGGAAAACTTCGTCGAGTCTTCTCGTCGCACATCCCGCAAAGCCTGAAGACTAAAGTCTTCAACCAGTGCGTCCTACCTGTTATGACCTACGGTGCCGAGACGTGGACACTCACAATACGGCTGGTCCATCAGTTCAAAGATGCTCAGCGAGCTATGGAAAGGGCTATGCTCGGAGTCTCTCTAAGGGATCGAATCAGAAATGAGGTGATCCGGCAGAGAACCAAAGTTGTCGACATAGCTCACAGAATAAGTAAGCTGAAGTGGCAATGGGCCGGCCATGTAAGTCGTAGAACCGATGACCGTTGGGGTAAACGTGTTCTTGAGTGGAGGCCGCGAACTGGTAAACGTAAGGTAGGGCGCCCTCAGGCTAGGTGGAGCGACGACCTTCGCAGGGTGGCTGGTAACAGCTGGATGACAGTTGCCGAAAATCGAACCAAATGGCGTGCAATTGGAGAGGCCTATGTCCAGCAGTGGACTGCTATGGGCTGATGATGATGATGATGATGTAAATTTTAAATGTTGTAACGTTCAAAAGTGCCGCATAATGGCCTAGTTGAACCATTTGACTTTGATGATGATGAGATAGGAAAGAATAGGGATCCGGTGATAGCGTGACGATTGTTAGGATGGAATAGAAGAAGTAAAACGTGTTGTACTGACCCCAAGTAACATAGGAAAGGGACAGGTATGTGATGATGAGTAATATTACTAACATGGGAAAGGGACAGGTATGTGATGATAAGTAATATTAGTAACATGAGGAAGGGACAGGTATCTGATGATGAGTAATATTAGAGAAGAATCGGACATTATCAGTTCTTCCAGAAGTTTTTTAATATTTTAAAATATATTGCACATTGGCACTTGTAGCTTATTTCATACATTTTGGTCCCTGGCCACAGTTTCAAGGAACGCCAACTTGCTTGTTCTATAAAGTAGCATATTTTATAGGCAGTTATAGTCCAGGTTTACCAGCACTTTGCAATCAATGTAGAGTGTAGCCGCGAATCATTAAATTCATGAATTAATAAACCGAACCCCACAAGAAATTTGTAGACTCTCCAATGCTAGTGCTATTGGGTACAGCTTCATCATAATAAATTGCAAGCTAAACATAAAATTAATAGGTTTTTAATGTATATCTGAAAGTTGCTGTATCAGCTTAATAAAAACTAGCACCACATTAACAAAACCTCATCAAATAAAAGAACAATTAAGATATAATCAGCACTTGAATTTAACAAAGTCTAGAAGCTTCGTTTATTAAAATACCATATAGGTGACGGCAAAAAATGCTAATTCCTAGTTACGGAATGGACAATGGCGGCCATAGATCACCGACCACGGAGCATAGAGCTGCGGCCATTTTATTTATGTAATTAAACATGTGCAGGCGCCGTGAAGTTTAGATCGTTCACCGGAGCTACGATTACAGTGAAAAAATTATAGAGTATGTATAACTTGCTTTTGTCCGCGACTTGGTTTGTGTTCAAAGTACAATCCCTCATTTTGGCTAGTTAAGGTTTATGCTGTAGGTTTTCTGGTAGTCGCTTTTTTCCAGTAGATACACCAATTTCACTGTATATCTACCGTTAACCTGAAGTTTGTTTTTATTTTTTTTAGGCGCGCGTTTGACCACTATCTCGTTTGATGTTAAGTGATGATGTGGTCGAAGGTGAAGCGCACTTGCCTAGAAGTAACCTATTCACTCTTTACTTGAAGACCCCTAGGTTGTAGCTATCAGGAAACAAAGACGGCAGGGAATTCCACTCCTTAGATGTACGCACAATGAAAGTATTTTCAAAACGCTTTGTTCGTATGGGTGGGATATCCACCATGTACCGATGGCGCTTTGCCGTACGTCTTGTAGTCCGATGATGGAAAGGGCTAGGCGGAATCAAACCGACAGGCTGGCAACTCGTCGTCGGTGTTTAAGTCGTCGACCAGCGCATCGTTGCCGTTAAGTCTCTTGGCCCGTCTGTCAATCGACTCAAGTGCATCAAGTTGGTACTTGGTAAATCCGTCCCAGAGGTGAGAGCAGTACTCCATGCATGACCGAACTTGCACTTTATACAAGTTGAGCAGCTGTTCAGGCGTGAAGTACCGTCTCACCTTCGCAAGGATCCCCAACTATTTTCAGCCAATTGAGCCTTTGCCTCAATGAATGGACCAAAGTTGAGGAATTTCTTCTAAATTAAGCAGTATTTGTTTTACAACTTAAGAACTATGTTAGACAACAAATTAAATTGTACACTACACACACAGACTACTGTCCTACAGTTAAACATTTGCCTCTTACAAATTGTTTAAGCTATCCTTTTCATAATCAACCTACAAACGGCCCTTGACCTCCTATCAGCGATAATGGTTTTATGAAACTGTAAACTCGCGCTTAGCTTATGGTCACCTCCCGGTGACCATAAGCTCTAGAGTAAGGTTATTTTGAGATCGCGTAAGTGACAGATGTATACAAGTCATATACATCTGTCCCTTACACAAACTCAAAATAACTATTAATAATTACTCTAAGAGCTTATGGTCACCCAGTAACAATTTTATAGCAAAAATGAAAACTGAGACAAAAAAATTCTAATATTTTTGCAGCTATATCAATAGAATGTAGAGACACAAACGATAGATATACAATGACTCATAGTAAGTTCTATCACGGCAGTTAAAACCATCACAATATCGAAAATCTTGCCAACCAAACCCCAGGAGTTTTACTACAGCACTATTGAAATTACTATTAAACCTTTATTGTTATACAACCTGTAAGTGTAAATAATTGAATGAACATAAACTGGAGCACATATTCCTGTGAACGATTGAATCATTATTATAGTTTATGCGTCCGACTGTTACTACGTCCTGCGCTGCGCGTGCGCATAACGCTTAAAGGAGGTTGCATGCTTGAAGGAAAATGTTTGTAATGGAGTCGAACGTTTAGGTTGGTAATGTGTTTTGTATATAAGGTAGGAGGTACATATTACTTGTATACAACTACTATAAGTACAAATTCGTATTTCAATTTGGAGATGCCTTTCTCAAAGAAAATTAGAGGAAATGGGCGCAGCAAACTGTGAATAAAAGTCTAGATGTTAATTTAATCAATCGTGACTCAACTGCTGAACGGATCAATGTTTGGTACAGGGACCAGGGTTCAGGGGGGGTTTTGGACCTGGTTTATTATCTTAGGATAATAAAACATTTTTGAGTTGTAGTAGCGAAGCCGTTGGCTTAAGCTACTTCAACTCATAAGAGATGTGAAAGTTTGGATGTTTGTACGGCTGAACTGATTTGGAACAGATGTAGACTAGCCTGGAAGTACGTTCTTGTGGGATAATTATCGACATTCACGCGGGCAAAGCTGCTGGCAATATAATATACACTAAGCAATGAAACAGTTCCAGTGACATAGAACCAAATTACGCCTAAACGGGAAAGGCTAGCTTAATGACGCCGTCTGCAATATTGAAGTACATTTAACAGCGCATCAGAATATTACCAACTAAAAACGTAAATATTGTGTTCAAATTTTAAATTAAATATAAAAAAATTAAATTAAGGTGTTTGTCGGCATTTTGTGGGTGGAACTTTTTCATTGCTCGGCAGTTTATTATTATGTTCATATCTGCGGGAACTTATCATTATCTACTCTACAATACTCTTCAGACACCATACCCGTTGCCACAATGAAGATTGATTACTGACTTCGCTACAAAATAAGCTAATATGTTCGTTCAACGAGAGAAGAATACAAATACTCCATTAGCATTTACGACACTTATTGGTCAAAGGGCATGCCGGAAATACAACTAGTTGAATGTAGGACAGTCTTTAGAGATCGAATTATTTGTAGCTGTAACAGTCCTAATGGAACACGCAGAAGATCTGGGAATCGTTGACAGACCTTCAGAAGTTACCTTCTAACAAAGTCTTCTAAGGTCCCTCCTTAGGTTTTATGAGACACCATAAGGAGTGGTGTCTCATTAAACCTAAGGCGCAGTAAGTGTAGAACATAGTTTGGTGCTATAGACTTTAAGCCCGCACTATACTTAATTACCACTTAGACATGAATATCCCTTATTAAGATATTAAAGGCCTTAAGCGGTGTTTTATGGTGTAATATGGAAGGTTTCACGAATTAATAGGGGAAATTAATTAATTGTTTGGTCTTAGAGATTTGAATGGTTGACCGTTTCCTGTTAGGATGTAGGTCCTGGTCTGACAGTATTGGAAATACTTGGATCTGGAAACGATACTGACCAGTTTAATGGTGATGGTGATTTGGCCAATCATGTTTTCACTGAAGAGACTCAAACTTACTTTTTGTTAGAGAAGGGGGCCATGTTGCACCACGAGGGCCTATAGAGCGGGTTAGTGGATGTCGTTTTCCAATTTTTTTACATGCTTTTATTAGATTTGTATGTATGTATCTAAGTATCTACGTAACGGAATCTTTGAACGTGATTTTCACCCCCTTCAAAACGTCAGATTAATTTGAAACTTTGCACACTTATCAAGGACCGATGACAATGCAATAATTTAAATAGTTTGTCCCATTGTCCTTAGCAGGATCTTCAGGATTAGCGATTTTTTTATATCCGATATCCCGGTAGTTTCTTTGTGCCAAGTACCAAGGCGCGTGCTAATACATGCGTATGGCTTAATTTTTAGTTATATCCGAAGACACGGTGCCTTGCGCCAAGTACCTATACGTATTAAATAAATATTCCGGCGAGGGGGCCTGAGAAACGGCTATCACATCCAGGGAAGGCAGTAGGCACGCTAATTACCCACATCACAGGGAGGTAGATGCATTAATAAAACTAAAAAATACGCTTTAATAGAAAACCTGAACTAAAAAGTAGCAAATAATTTACAATAAATTTAAATTAAGAATAGTGTAATTAACAAGAAAAAAATATTGTAAAAAAGCGTGTGGTGCTTGATGTTAATTGTTAAAATAATTTATTGACAGATATTGGTAAAAGTAGCTTCATTTTAAAAATATCTTAAAAAGCACCCCACTTTTTTTACTTCTGGGAATTTTAATCGGTTTCCTCAAGATGTGTTCCTCCACCTATTTTCTACGTTTTTATTTGATATAAGTTTCCTTAAATGTCATTCCGGATGTCAGTTAGCATTAATTCGCTGTGATAAAATATTCAGTAAGGTGGCCCTTACAAAGTAGGTAATAGGGAAAAAGGCTGTGAAGCAAAGTCATAATCTAAGTCGCAGCAACTGCTTTCAAGTTGTAAAAGTACCACAGACATAATTACACTAATAAGCCAATTATAATCAGACTATTAGTGCATCCAGCGGATGTAACAAATATGGTACTTTAACTTGGGTTTACAGTTGCAATAGCTGTCTTCGGCCCTAATATAGGGTTTGAGCCAATAATAATAAAATAATTTACGAACAATAATTAGAAAGTTGATTATATATATCCAGCGATTGTCTTTAGTTTGAAAGTAATAATCCAGACTTGTTGTTACTGAACTCGATTGTAGATTAGTTTTTTTTGCGATTCTAACAAATAGTTAAAAGACGGTTTTCTATTTCGGATTTCGAACAGGCTCCCTAGAGTGACAAAAGACAACTAAACAATAAAGTATATTCTATTCCATTTTTGAATTCCATCCCTTACCAGCAAAGGCGTCTGTTTGATCGAAAACAACTGTTTTTATTGGCCTATTTATGGCGAATTAAAAAAAGCCTTATTGTCCTTTTAACCGTTTTATGCGGAGGTTGCACGTTTCGCTCGGCGCGTGCGCGGGGCAGCTGCACGCGCAGATGCGCCTACGCATGCTCGCCGCCCGCACATCCCACCCGTAGGGCCGTCGCACATAGCCCATAGGATTATTGATATAATAAAGCCTTGTGACACAAAGAGTGGTCTCCTCAGAAGGCTTGCATCTGTAAGGTTACAAGAATCGATAGGAGGGCAAGAAACAAGATCTATAATCGTAGTCCACCACGTGGCCGCGATGGTACAGACAAACGGTATTTGAAGACTGTCCTAAGCTTTAGGACAGCGATCGATCATGTCCTCAATCCAATAGCTTCTATTTTTAATAGGATCATTAATTGTATCAAAACCATAATTTCCAATATGCGTATAATATACGCGATAAGTCAGATTATGCAGATTTTGTTGGGTCGATAGTCAAAGACGAATTTTTTTTTGATGCCGTTCATAACGCCCATACGATACAATCTGTGGGACAACCTATATTAATAAAAAAAGTTAATTCAAAAAATCAAAAAACCCGACTGCTTGAAAAGCAAACTAAAAAGACGTAAACAAGAAGAAAATCATGCTGTGCAGTCGGAGGATACTTATTCGCGAGCTGGCGGACCAAAACCAGATGTATCCTCCGACTGCACAGCATGATTTTCTTCTTGTTTACGTCTTTTTAGTTTGCTTTTCAAGCAGTCGGGTTTTTTGATTTTTTTAATTAACTTTTTTTATTTACAACTTTTTAGTTATTTTTTTTTAGAATTAGGTACATTTAAACATATAAGTGTTATATATTTTTGAAATTGCCTTTTAAAACCCTTTATTTTGATACCCCACACGATGGGCTTGGAAGAAAAAAAAATTTTCCCCCCCCACAAAATGGCGTCCAAAATCCGCCATTTTTGTTTTTTACAATTTTAATGTAGCCAGTGACACTCGCAGGATTAAGACGAATCGATTGACGTAAGAATCATCAAAATCGGCCAACGCGTTTGGTCTCTAGAACGCCACATAGGAACAAACATACATACATACATACATACATACATACATACATACATACATACATATATACATACATACATACATACATACATACATACATACATACATAGACTGATAAACACATTACCCTCCTTCGGCAGTCGGGTAAAAAGGATGGAAAGTTGAACGGACCCTAAAAATTTGCGGTACCAATATTTAGGCAATCCAGTAGTCCTGGGCTCGTTTCAACATTTAACATAGTGCATAGTCTTTAGCGACTTGATATAATGAACTATGCTGCTTGGCCTGAACCTTCTGTAACTCTACTATATTTTGTACCAATAGGGAACGAGATTATTGATATCACAAAGCCTAGTCCTATTTAACGGAACGCATAACAGAGTTAAGAGTAATTTATAGTACCTTCTTTGTTAAATCTGTCAATATATCAAGAATTCACGATTGTGTATTCCTTCGTTGATTTCTGAGGCTTAGGAATAATGTAATTTGTGTTATTTTTGAATGAACATTTATGTATCTGTTAACATAGATTATACATAGTGTAAAATATAATAATTGTAAGCTTTTGAAATTTGTAGGTTTTAATGGTGATAGGAGCTTGTTAGTTCTCTGGGGCTGTAGTAGAACGTCTCAATGCCATCATGATTCAGATGCGAAAAAAGGATAGTGCTATTCGTCTGGTAAAGCTCCGTCTCTCTCTCACAATGGAACCATGATAGTTTTGACACTTCATGGTATGACCCCAGTTCTCTGTTGTACTGATTTCAAGATGTCATTTAGCTTCTCAAGTTAGATAGTATTGTGGTTTACGTTGAAATGGTAACAGCAATTACTTTTCGCTTAGTATACGATTTTATAGTTATTTTATTGTTGTTATTAAAAATACTTTCTAAGCTTTGTAGAAAATTTGCGCTACTCACGTCCAAATTGTTTACCCGGGAAAGCTTGCCAGCTTTCCATTCAATATAATGTACATTGTTTTTCTTTTTTGCTGTCCATGAAAGTCAATCATACTTTTGTGTAAAACAATTATATTATTAGAAAAAAAAAGAAGTTTCAAGAAAATTTAAATAAAACGGTCGTGCCGGTATTTCTTTGTAGTTTGAATAAACCAACAAATAAAAAAGAAAGAGGTGTCTTAAGGACACCCGGCTGGAACGGAGTTCTATTAATTAAATTTACAGGTTTTCAGTTTCGTAAATCATGACGAAACTGAAATAACAGCAATACAGCTGATGCTCAGTGTACACACACAATAGCGGCTGCTAGCGTAGGTCAGGCGTAGGTCCTGTATGTGTCTAGTCAGCGCGCGCTCGTGCGTCTTCGGTTTCCTTCGTGCGCCTCCGGCTCTCTACTCGGCATCTCCGTTTTGTGCGGATATTGGCTTGTCCTTGTGTCACTCCTGAATGCGGCATGCTATGCCTCGCACAATTTGTCACGTAAAATGATTATTTATATAAATAAACCCAAAAGCTACATTCACCAAAATAAATAGGTAACATTACTACCGTTCATAAACAATTAAAGCACAAAACATTGCTTTAACGAATGGACAAAATTAACTTTGCCGTTCGACAACTGTTGTCCCCATACGTCAATTAGCAAATTTTGCATATTCTCAAAATAAACGGCAAGCTGAATCGATTGAAAAAAAGTTCTAGTTTCCTAGTTTTTTTGGTCTAGCCCCTCAGCCCGCAAACAAATTAGAACTATAAAGTGCGATAAGGAACTCCGTTCCTAAAATCCAGTTCAAATTATCATCAGCTGTTAGTAATACTAACTCGTTTTATTCTCCCACAACTGAACGTTGGTATGCAGTCGCCCGGCCAGTCCAGGGGGCAGATGTGTGATTCCGGGACTCGATTGTTGGAACACTCGCTTGATACCCCACCTCCTGTTTACTGCGCGCAAGGTGTTACTAATATTGTGTAACAGGGTTCGTTAGGTATCAGAATAAGTCTTAGGAGCAAATGTGGGCAGAGAGCTCCGATTGAATTTCCTTAGTGAAAAGTCATAATTCAAGACCTTTGAGCTCTCGCCTATTTACTCCTCCAATATTGGATCAATGTAAAAGATATTGCATAAACTGGAAAATAAATAAGTAGGTATATATACTATGCCTCTATATTTTTCGTTTTTCATTTATAGTTGACATATTTGTACACTAGGCCTCAGTTGACAGCGCAATTTTGAGCATTTTTTGAGGGTTCTAGTGCTTCTAAAGATAATGTATCATCAAAAAAGAAAACATAGGGGCATAGTATATATCTGTCTTTTTCAGTTTAAATCCCGAAAATGGGTCATGTGAAAAATAAAAACAGAAATACAACATATATCTTTTAAATTTATGGCATATCTTTTGAATTGGCTCAATATTGCAGGCGGAAATAGGCGAGAGCCAAACCTCGAATTATGACTATTTACTTAGGAAATTCAGTCTGATGTCTGCGACCGCATTTCCTCTTAAGAGTCCTCATGGCTTAATTTCAGCTATGCCAGGCAATTTTAGCGGAGACTAAGTAATCGCTCGACTAGCGACGTGGGAAATAGAAAAGTCCACAAAAAAGGTGAAGCCTCAAAAATTTATGACCAAATCTCTGTCCTTCTCATTTCCATCTGTGGATCCTTAAAATTGATAAAATGCGTTATGTTATCATAGGACATAAACAAAACTTTTAATACTGACTGCATTGTATACGGAACTTTCAATGAATTCCAACATATTTATGCATTGAAGGAGGCATACAAATTTGAATTATTTCTTTATGTAATTTTAATTTTTGTTATTTTATTTTAATTGTTAAATTTTTATGTTTATATATGGTGTATATATTTAAAATTATTTATTCTGTGGTATAACATCGTCTTGGAATACTGTAAGATGTTGTACTTATCGTGTAAAATAAATAATAAATAAATATTATTTTTGACATATTTGTATCAATAGCATTAGAGTTTTACTTACTATACAGTCATTACAAAAGGCAACACAACACTGCTGCTGCTGCGGCTGTATGTACGTGTTGTTATCTAAAAAAAACTATTACATCAAGTGTTACCTTAATTAATTCAAATAGCTACAATCTAGGGGTCTTTAAGTCAAGAGTGAATAGGTTACTTCTAGGCAAGCGCGATCCATCGTCGACCACATCATCGCTTACCATCAGGTGAGATGGTGGTCAAGCGCGAACCTATATCAAACAAAAAAAAAAAAAGCTGATTAACTCGAGCGACTGCAGAATTTGTGCATCCGCTTTATTTTTGGCCTCCGTAAATACGATCACGTGTCGGAGTTTCGGACTAAATTGAAGTGGTTGCCGATTCGGCGTCGTCGAGATACCCATATCCTATCTCTCCTCTATACTATCTTACACAATCCTAATTCTCCTCAATACCTTCGTGAACGCTTTGAGTACTTTGTCCCGAGGGGTAAACCCTGTCGCACTACCACTTCTCTTCTCCTTCGAACCCCACGTCACACTTCCAGCCGCTATGATGGCTCCTTCTCTGTTACTGCAGTGCGTCTCTGGAACTCTCTACCACATTCCCTACGTGACAGCCCTTCTCTGAATGTCTTCAAGAGGAAAATCAAGGATCATTTTCTTTCGGAATGACATAATATTGGTATATGTATATATATATATATTTTGTACTTATGTATGTATGTATATTTATGATTTATTTTATATTATTCTAAAATTGTACACTGGACTACTTTTCTTCTTCCTTTTGTAAACTCTCTCCATCACTCTAAGGTTTGCTGGTAGAAAACTCTTCTTTGAGTTAAGCTCGCCTTTGTACGTCAACTATATAATCACTTATGTTGTATATGTAATTTTTTGTGTACAATAAAGAATTAAGGAATTAAGGATTAACGCTCAAAATGGAATAAAAATTGCAATAAAATGCTAGTTACTAATATCCTATGTTTCTGCTGCTAGAAATCGTTGTTCAATGTTTTTGCACCTAATAAAATGTTGATGTATGGACCTCTATTTAGAAATCGATAAAAATACTAGCAGCTGCTAAGAATATGCAAATGGAAATAAGTTTTTTTTTTTTTTTGATAATTTACCCTCGCACGGCGCGGCGTTCCACGCCTTGCAGCAATTACACCAATGGAGCACAACCTTATAATAAACTATTTATATAAGTCCAGGTTAAAAAACATAAAAATAAAATAAAACATCTAAGAATATAGCATACAAAAAGGTTTATTTCAATTTCAGAGGACCTTTCGATACATATTATTGAAGATCGCGTTTTAAGCAAAGAATTGCTTATATTAGGAGAAAATAATCACTATTATCTATAGTTCTATACTACGATTACTAATCCTCGGAAAGGTTAGGATAGGTGTGAATAACCCCAAAATTGAGCCATTATTGTTTTTCTACATTTGCCATTAAACGGACACACATCCAAATTCCGAACTTAAACTTTAAAACAAAAAAACTTTAAACTTAAAAAAAAATGCGACCCAAGGCCGATCACTCACATAGCCTAAAATAAGGGAGATCTAAGGCAAGGACGGGCAAACTTTTTCCGTCCAGAACAAGGTAAAACAAAAATTCAGGCGACTAAAACCAAAATAATGTTTTAAATTCTGGCTGAGGTTTGTTTTTCATTCATCCATGGTCTAAAAAAACAATATTTAGACTAAAAGCAGTTATAGCACAATAAAGTCAAAGTTAATCTACTACAATAGAATCAGCTGACAGTTTCGCACACTGTTTTCTAAGTGATATGACACACGGTACGATTTCTCGTCGACGGCGACGACGTGTGACATTTGATTGTGGGCTGCGTTTAGTTCCCACGGAAGAGACACGGCACGTCGGCACTGTCGCATTATCACTCTACATTTGTCTATGTTTGTACAATGTGGATACATTTTGTATGTAATATGTATAGCAATCGTTTGATATTGTTAACAATTTATATCCATACTTCATAATATAAAAAATGCGAAAATATATCTGATTGTTACCTTTTCACAGGTAATGCGGTCTGAATGAATTTCCTAAGTAAAAAGTCATAATTCCTGGTCTGGCTCTCGTCTATTTCCTCCCACAATATTGGACCAATTTAAAAGATATGCCATTAATTGAATAAAAAAGACATATGTTGTGCTTCTATGTTTTTCTTAAATAGTTGTCAAATTTGTACACAAAAGTCGTCACAATCTAAGAAGTCCGTTGACGTTTCTCATTTTACATGTCGCGATAACTTTCTACGTCAGAAATTGAAAAATCAAATTCATAATCCTAATTAATTACTATGTTACCCATACACTATAACAACGAGTATCATTCGCAAGCATTAAGTTTAATTATTATTAAGTACTTTTATAGCTGTCAAAACGGCCCTTATATTTTTAGACAACTTTAGGTCTCTGTTGACAGCGCAATTTTGAGCATCTTTTGAGGATTCTAGTACTTATATCATAAACTAGCTGTTCCCCGCGGCTTCGCTCCCGTGGACTACCCCACAAGACCCTTTTTCGGGCTTAAAAAAGCCAATGATCAACAGCCGCTCATTAGGTCAACCAAAATATTGTTTACTTTTAAGTTTTACAATGACGCAACTAGATGGCGTTGGCGTCGTAATAGAAGTCGCAAGGGAGATTGTTTGTCAATTTGATATAGGGTCTTGTGAATTTGAGCAAAAAAATACATACTTACTTAGTTCAGTATACAGTTCGGTAGTTTTATTTAAACCTACAATCCTTCTCGTATACTCGTTAGTACACATTTAAGTACCATTTTAGTGTTCGGTATTTAACAATGGTCCATCGAGCCCGATAAGTTTCGGTTTTTTGTGAGTTCGTCCGTGATACTCGCAGTGGATCGCTGCGGCAAAGTACACGGTTCCCCGCATCGGCAGCGATAGCTTCGTCCAGTGTTGTGGACGGGGTAAGCAGCCGGCGAAAAAGTGACGTCAAAGAGTCCACTTGCGTCCAGTTCTTAAGTGAGGTGACTGGTCGTCATCCTCGCGTAGCTCTACGTGTCGTCACACCCCCAGTTCAACGTGTCGTCATAAGGACGTCACGCACCCAGTTCAACGTGACTTCAGAGGACTGACGTCACATCCAAAGTTCGGCGTGTTGTCACTCGCCACCAGAGTGCGCCACATACACCATCATTGTGTTGTGTGAGTGAAGTGAAAATTGTGAGTACATTTTATTATA
The DNA here is from genome assembly GCA_945859665.1 of Anorthoa munda. Taxonomy (NCBI): domain Eukaryota; kingdom Metazoa; phylum Arthropoda; class Insecta; order Lepidoptera; family Noctuidae; genus Anorthoa; species Anorthoa munda. The sequence goes on along the minus strand of OX243897.1, from coordinate 39,602,394 downwards.
TAAACAAAGACAGTGATAAGCCATTTTGGACTTTATTTATTAAGACAATTTAACTTGGAAGTTTTTAGAAGAATTTTGGACTTTGAATAATTATTTTTAAGTAGATTTTAGACTTAGAAAATTTTACGTTTAGTTTTAGAGAATTGTATTTATTTGGGCATGTTAGTTTAGAACTTAGAATAGTTTCATAAAAAACGACGGAACGGGAAACCTATGCCCGATTTCGGCCAGATTATTAAGTGGTTCCAAACACTTATAAAATTTTGAGCAGTTTATTAGTACAAACATTGTTTTATACAATGTTATCATTAGTTTAATTTATTTACTGAACTTATTAAATTTTTATTCGATTTTATTGAGTATCATACAGATTTAGACATTTACATTCATACACTTTTGAATCGGTTTTAATTTACGTGTTAAAAATATGGAGGGATTAATAAACTTATTAAAGGGGTTTTAAAGTGTCATTATTAAGGGATTAGCTAATTTTAAAAAGAGTCCTAAAGAAAGATTAACTATAGAATATATAGAAACCAGATTAGAAGCATTGGAAAAAGATTGGGAATCATTTCAAAATGCGAATAGTAAAATTTATCAAAATGTTAAATTTGATGATGTTGAGAAAAAAGTTACTGAAATTTATGATGTAACTGAGGACACTTATTTTACTTATAAAAGTCTAATGAAAGCAATGCTTAATAAAATAAGAGTTATAAATGAACCAGTACCACATGAGGATGGTTCTTCCAGTGGTGCGTTTAAATCTGTCCATTCACAGGTCAAATTGCCAAAAATTTCTATACCAACATTTTCTGGCAAATATGAAGAATGGACGACATTTCATGATCTTTTTGTATCATTAGTTCATAAGAACAGTTCATTAGGTAATGTGCAAAAACTGCATTATTTGAAAAGCCACTTAACTGGTGAAGCTGAACAATTAATACGCAATACTCCAATAACTGATGCCAACTACAGTCATTGCTGGGATCTGTTAAATAAACGGTACAGTAATAAACGATATCTCGCCAACATTATTTTAAAACGGTTATTTAGTATTAAACGTATGCAGGTTGAATCGGCGACTTCATTAAAGGAGCTTTCAGACACCACCAGTGACTGTTTAAATGCTCTAGCAAACTTAGGAATAAATGTGAGTACATGGGATGTTATTATCATACACATCGTGACATTTAAATTAGATCCTGAAACGCGTAAGCAATACGAATTAATTAAGTGTCAGTAGTAGCGATTCCAGAAATGATTTTCCTACCGTAGATCAATTTAAAGTATTTTTAGAACAAAGATTCCGCGCCTTGGAGTGCATAGAGCCAAAAAGAAGTTCAGGTCACCAGGTCAGTAACAATCATACGCCTAAAACATTGTTAGCCACCGACTCATCTCCATTGAAATGTGAATACTGCTCTGAAGGTCATAAGCTCTGTTTCTGTAAAGGGTTTGCCAGACAATCTCTCGAAGTCAGACGGGAATTTGTAGCTAAGAACAAGATTTGCTTTAATTGTTTAGGCAGTAACCATACAGTTACAAATTGCAGAAAGAACACAAGTTGCAAAGTTTGCCAAAAGCGCCACCATTCTTTGCTTCATTTGGATGGTAAAGGTCAAGACACTGAAGCAAGACCTACCACTGATAGTGCTAGTTCTGCAACTAGTGCTAATCAGATAGTGTCTTGCTTGTCAACAGGGAGTGTAGCAAAGCCCAGACAGGTTTTATTAGCCACTGCGCTACTAAAGGCCTCGTCAAAGACGGGTCAATATTACACGGTCCGAGCTTTGCTCGATCAAGGTTCGCAGGCTTGTTTTATAACAGAGGCGACAGTTCAGTATCTTAGCTTGAAAAAGATCCCAATTCAAGGATTCGTGTCAGGATTAGGAGATAATAGATCAACCATGACGAAATACATGGTACAATTAACGGTAAAATCTCGAGTCGATCCTGACTTTAAGTTTCAATTAAGTGCCTATGTATTGAATAAAATCACCTCTTACCTACCTGAGCGAAGTATTAACTCAGACACCTTCGACTGGTTAGATATAAACAACCTATGTTTAGCTGATCCGGAGTTCAACACACCAAACAAAATGGATATTTTGTTGGGTGCTGACATTTATAGCTGCATCATCAAGGAAGGTTTAGTAAAGAGTCCTTCTGGGACCCTAATCGCTCAGAGTACTGCATTAGGGTGGGTCCTGTCAGGTGCTGTTGGCCCTAGCACGACCAGCACAACTAACAAATTAAATAACATAAATGTTATGCATTGCAAGGTTGACGACATTTTAAGAAAATTCTGGGAAATAGAAGAAGTTAGTACAAATAAAAAGATATTTACCCCAGATGAGAAGAAATGCGAAGAGTTTTATAGCGAGACCACTAGGAGAGATAGCAATGGCAGATACATAGTTAGATTACCTTTTCGAGACGAAGATCCTCCTTGCAAGTCGGGCAATTCACGTGGCATAGCTAAGTTAAGGTTTAAAGCATTAGAAAAAAGATTAGACAAGAACAAAGATCTAAAGAAAAAGTACACAGAAGTTATAGATGAATATTTACAGTTAGGACATATGAGGCACGTTAAGGAAGGTGATAGTAAAAAGGAAGAAGCAGTGTATTTGCCACATCACGCAGTCATTAGGAACGACAAGACCACAACCAAGGTTCGTGTTGTTTTCAACGCCTCTGAAAAGAACAGCAAAGGAGTGTCACTTAATGATACGCTTATAGTCGGTCCGTCACTGCAGGCTGATTTACGTCACACGGTTTTAAGATGGAGAATTCATCCGATAGGACTTGTAGCGGATATTATTAAAATGTACCGCCAAGTTAAGGTAGCCGAAGAAGATGTCATGTTCCAAAGGATACTCTGGCGTGACAGTCCAGACAAAGAAATTCAAGATTACGAACTTATGACCGTGACCTTTGGAACAGCTTCTGCGCCGTATCAAGCAGTCAAAACCCTAAGACAGATCGCAATCGATGAAGGTACAGATTATCCACTTGCTTCAGAGAAAGTTCTAAATTGCTTTTACATGGATGATCTCATGACAGGATGCAACAGTGTAGAAGAGGGCATAGAAATATATAAACAAATGATAGAATTATTAGGAAAAGCTGGATTTATATTACAAAAGTGGAATAGCAACAATCAAGAATCCTGGTCGAATCAACTATATCCTATGGTCTTTCGAGCTATGGCAGGACATACAGGACACATCTTGATCAAATTTACGCAATTCAACTGCGTATATTGAAAGCAATTGTCCCTCACAACATTAAGAAGAAATATATACATGACTATCACAAATTATTTAAATTCTGTAACATATTACCTATACATGAGCAAACTAAATATGCACTGTTAAAAGAAGAATTTTTTAACGAAAATCTAAAGAAAACAAAAAGCGTAAGTAGTAATGAAATTAGGACTCGTAGCGTCATCAATGCCCAGCTGTTACTACCAAAGTACACGAATTTACACGGCAAGAGAGCGTTAAAGTATATAATACCTTACCTTATTAATAAACTACCCATATCATTGAGGGACAAAATAACTCAGAAAAACATAAAATACAAACTAAAGGAACATTTTTTACAAAATATATATACCTAAGATTTAAATATATATATACATTCACAAAAAAAAAAATATTATCTGATTCATTTATAAATAAAGAGATCAAAGTAATAAAAAAGAAACATAACACAACAATATTATCATAACACAAATAAAGTTGAAAATTAACAATTACTAAAAACATAAGGTTTTTATTTGGGAACAACCTGTATCAACTTAAAAACTTTCCAACACTTTTGTCTAAAGGATGGAAGGCCGGAGTGGTAATTTTGTGCGCTTGTTAGCATAAGATAATATTTCGCAAATACCCGCTGTGGTTTTTATTTGATTAAATTCTTTTTGTTGTTTTTTTTACTTAAGTACCTACCTAAGTGGTTATTATTTTGAATATATTATGTAGTCGATGTTATTGGTGCACGGTAAAACTCTAATGAGTTTATGTTGGCATCAACTTAAATATATAAAATGTATGTACCTACTATTACTGAATAAATAAATAAATAAATAAATAAAATAATAAGAAGTACTGAAGAAAATAGATCAAATTGAAGGAAATGAAGTTAAAGATCAAACTAGAACAAATGAAAATAAAGATAACACAATAGGACAAGGAGATATCATACAAAATAATGAATCAGAGAAAAAAGAATACAAAGAAGACAAAGGATTAGAAATCAAGTTAGATAGCACAATAAAAATATTGGGACTTACCTGGAACCGCAACGAAGATACCTTTCAATACTCGGTGAATCTGCTTCCGCCGACGACTGCGCCTGTAACTAAAAGATCAATTATTTCGGACATAGCTCGGTTGTTTGACCCACTAGGATGGCTAGCTCCTAGTGTGGTTCTAGCAAAAACATTCATCCAAAAATTATGGCTTGCGGGTGTTAGTTGGGATGAAGAACTAAGCGCTCAATTAGTAAAGGAATGGGATACTTACCGTTTAGAGTTGTCCCAACTTAGTAAAATACGGATACCTCGTTGGCTTGGCACTAAGTCAAACGACGATCTTGAGTTGCATGGATTCAGTGACGCCTCCAAAACTGCATACTCAGCCGTTGTTTACTTGCGGATAGTAGATGTTGTCGGCAAAATCCATATCTCGTTGTTGGTTGCAAAAACCAGAGTAGCACCCGTCAAACAAATTAGCATTCCTCGTTTAGAGCTATGTGGAGCAGTTCTGCTGTCAAATCTTCTGAGAGAAACAGCAGACGTCTTAAATATTTCCAGGGATAGAATCAAGGCTTGGACAGATTCCACTGTGGTATTAGCTTGGCTCAACAGCCATCCAAGCAGATGGAAGACGTTTGTAGCCAATCGTACCTCTGAAATATTGACTAACATGAAAGCAGGTCAATGGTTTCATGTAAAAACACAGGACAACCCAGCAGACTGCGCGTCTAGAGGCATATTGCCAAGTGCACTCATAAACAATCGCTTATGGTTTTCCGGACCACCCTTTCTCACCGAAAAATCCATCGAATACAAAAGGCCAAATGAGTTGAATACAGACTTGGAGGAAACAACAAAGGCCCACATGGCGATAGTTCCAGAGTGCTCCATGTTCGAACGTTACTCCTCATTTAACTTGTCAGAGTTATTGCGTATTGCAGGCGATTTTTACCAAGGCATACATGTAGACCAAAATATTTACAGAAAATAGAATTAGAAGCAGCTTTGGAATGTTGTATAAGACAAACACAAAGAGAAATATTTAGAATAGAATATTTACAATTACAGGATAAAGGCTATTTACAATTAAAATCCAGTAAGCTAAACTCTCTTTGTCCATATATTGATGACAAGGGCATAATCAGAGTTCGAGGTAGACTTGAGAAGGCTCCATTAAGTGAAAAGATCAAGCACCCAATAGTACTACCAAACTCTTGTCATCTGTCAAACCTTATAGTGGCAGAGGCTCATTTAAGGACTCTGCATGGGGGTCCTCAGCTGATGGCAAATTATTTGAGGACAGCCTACTGGGTTATAGGAGTCAGGAACTTAGTCAAGCATCATGTGCACAAATGTGTAACATGCGCTAAACATCGCGCTAGCATCAAGAACCAGATGATGGGATCTCTTCCTTCTGTCAGGTGTTCTCCAGCGCGACCGTTTTTGCGTAGCAGTGTTGACTATGCTGGCCCTATTAACATTAGGACAACGAAGGGTCGCGGGTACCGTTCATATAAAGGCTATATATGTTTGTTTGTATGTATGTCCACTCGTGCTCTTCACTTAGAAGTCGTCAGTGACATGAGCACACAAGCCTTTTTAGCTGCCTTCAGACGTTTCGTGTCTAGGCGAGGTTATTGTGCCAAAATTTGGAGTGACAACGGCACATCGTTTGTAGGTGCCTAGCTTTTTTTTCTTGTGGGTAGTTGTACCAGTAACACCAAAAAAGAAACGCTCTTGTTTAAAATTTAATATAATTAAATATAATAATAATATCAGTAATTTTATGTCATATTTTAAAAGTTTGTAATTGTTACCTGCTGGTGTAGCGTTATCTCCTCGCAATTACTTCTCTAATTTCTTTAAAACACTAACTATAATCACAATGGATTCGCTGACAAGCACTTTAAGTGATCTCAAGGAGTTATTCCAAACGCGCATGTCCATCTTCGAAGCTGAATTGCAGAAAGCCCCTCCATCACCTGTCACAAGTACCAGCCTGGCAGCTGAGTTTACTACGTTCCGGACATTCGTCTCGCAAGCTCTCAACAGCCTTCAGCGACAGGTGGAGCTTCTTGCCCGAAGTGTTGACCAAATGGAGATGAGAGGACGGCGGAAGATCTTGCTGTTGCATGGTGTGAATGAGGAGCAAAAGGAAGATACCGCCAAGGTGTTAGCCGAGGTGGTATGTAACAAGCTGCAGTTAAAAGAGTTCTCCATTACTGACATCAGCCGATGCCACAGGATGGGAAGAGCAGTGCCAAACAAAACCCGACCTATTCTTTTCAAGGTTGGCAGCCTCGCAGTCCGGGACAAAGTGTGGTTTGCCAAAACCAAATTAAAAGGTTCGGGCGTCACCATGTCCGAATTCTTAACTAAGGGGCGGCATGACTTGTTCCTAGCTGCGAGGGAAAGACTCGGCGTTTCCAAGAGTTGGACTAAGGCGGGCTGTGTGTACGTCCTTGGTCCGAATGATACGCGGCATCGAGTAGAATCTCTCGCCGAGTTGAACAGGATTGCGCCGATTTCCAGTGAGCCGGAGCAGTCTGATCCTAAATCTGCAGTGCCAGACTCTCTTCCGACCGCAGCAGCTATGAAGACAGCAAGAATAAGGCGTGTAGCGGCTGTGAGAAAGTGATTTAATTCTAAGTAATGTTTTACTGAAGGTCCGGGTACTGTTTTTTCTTGTTTTGGTTTCCTTTCACCTTCACAATCATTCTTTTTATATTGAAACTTCCAAACATGTTTACTAACAATTTTACATGACACGTCTTGTCAAATGTCACTTCACCACTGTCACTTGTCAGTTTAACTTTAATGTCAAGCGTTCTTTACGGTGCGTTCCGTTTTAGGTTGCGGCGCACTGGTAAAATTCATAATTTCTATTCTGTATTTTATTTTCTTGCTGCTAAACTTTTGTTTTTAATTTTTTAATTTTATTCTGTTAATGTTGCCCGGACTCATGTAGTTTATATTCCTATAAATTAATGACGCAACTGGCAGGTTTACTGTTTATTAATTTTTAGTTTTATTATAGGATTTTATATATATATATATTATTATTAAGAAAAATATATGTCTAATATAGATGACAGCAGTGACAGCTTTAGTTTTCATTCTTTGACAGGTAGCGATGACAGTTTTGTGAGCGTGCCTTCTCTTTCAGATAATCTTGGGGCGCAGTTTTCTGATGTTCCTAAAAATTTTAACGTTATACATATCAACGCTCAGAGTATTCCGGCTCATTTCCACGATATGCTGGCAAGTTTTGATTGTAAAAACATTCATGCTATTCTCATTTCAGAGTCATGGCTCAAACCTTGTCTCCCTTCATCTAGCTACTCTCTTCCCGGCTTCGTGCTCATAAGAAACGACAGGACAGTTGGTGGTGGTGGTGGTGTTGCCATATATCTCCGCGCATACATTCCATACTCAGTTGTCAATGTGTCAGCGCAGCCACCGCCATCAAATGCTGGTGAACATCTCTTTCTTGAGGTCGAACTAAATCATTCAAAATTACTTCTTGGTGTTTATTACTGTCCCTCTTTACGCATCAATTTCTTTTCATCTTTCGAAAAGCTCTTAGAAATCTTAATCCCTTCTTACAATCATAGCATAATCATGGGTGATTTTAATACTTGTCTCTTGAAGAAAGACCATCGTTCGTCCTCCCTTACAAATATTTCGGCTTCTAGTAATATTTCCATTCTTCCGCTTAGTGCTACTCATCATTTTCCAAACTGCACTCCTTCGCTTCTTGACTTGATTTTTGTCTCCTCTCCTGATCGCGTCGCTAAGCATGGCCAATGCTCAGCCGATGCCTTTTCATATCATGACCTGATTTTTCTGTCTTATAAAATTCGTCCACCTAAGGCTAAAGCCTAAATTCTCATGCAGCGCAATTTTGGTGGTATGAACGTTGACAGTCTTTGCGGGGATGCCAGCAGTATAGATTGGTCTCCTCTGTTTGCCACTGCGTCGGTCGATGAGCAAGTGAATATCTTCACGGCTAAACTTGTCGAGATTTATGATGTCCACGCACCTGTTCGACCAGTTAAAGTTAGACATTTGCCGGCGCCGTGGCTGACGGATGAGATTAAAAGGTTAATTCATAAAAAAGTTGCAGCAAAGTCTAAATTTAAGCGACGGCCTACCGATGCAAATAGAGACAAATATGCCGCTATCCGCAACCTATGCAATAAGGTGTGTAGGAATGCTAATCGCCAACATATTCATAACTCAGTCCAAAACAAAGACTCATCCAAAGTTTGGAATTTTCTAAGATCATTGGGAGTCGGTAAAACCCGACATGAGTCAATTCCTAAAGATTTAGACATCAATGCAATGAACATTCATTTTACAGCCTCGTCCGATTTTGATAGGACAATAAAATTGAATACATTGAACTATCTTTCATCTCTTCCGACTCCCAGTTATTCTCCATTTGCTTTTAGTCAATTCTCTGCATGTGATGTTAAGAAGAGCATACTATCGATTACTTCCAATGCAGTAGGTTGCGATTGTATCAGCCGTAAAATGTTGCTCCCGGTGCTGGACGTTATCCTTCCTGTCATTTGCCACATCCTTAACTTTTCTGTGTCTAGCGGTGTCTTTCCATGCTCATGGAAAGATGCGCAAATAATTCCTTTACCTAAAAAGTCCAATCCCACCTCCTTTTCTGAATACCGTCCAATATCCGTCTTACCATTCCTATCCAAAGTCCTAGAACGATTAGTCCATAATCAAATGAGCAAGTTCCTATCCAAAAACAATCTCCTCAATCCCTTCCAGTCCGGCTTCCGTCCTGGTCACAGCACCACCACAGCTCTTCTCAACATTACGGACGATATACGGTCAGCCATGGAAAGCAGTAATCTGACGGTCTTGGCATTGCTAGATTTCAGTAATGCTTTTAATACTATTGATTTCGACGTTTTGCTTGGTATTCTATGCTCTCTTAATATATCTCCATCGGTGGTTGACTGGTTTCGTAGTTACCTGTTCGGGCGCCGGCAACGTATATGTATCGGAGAGAACTTGTCTTCCTGGTGCAGTACCACTGCCGGGGTACCACAGGGTGGCGTTTTATCCCCTTTACTTTTCGCAGTTTTTATAAACTCAATCTCCAATGAACTTATTTCTTCCTACCATCTTTATGCAGACGATCTACAGTTATACTCGCGGGCACCTCTCGGAAAGCTGTCCGAGGCTATCGTAACCATAAACCTTGATCTGGCTCGCATTTGTGATTGGAGCAGGAGGTATGGGCTTATGGTCAACCCTATTAAGACGCAGGTTATTGTAGTGGGCAGTTCTAGAATGGTTTCAAAGATCGACTGGACGACTCTTCCCCAAGTTCTTTTTGACAGTTCAGTTATTCCATTCAGTGAGAAAGTTAAAAACTTGGGGATTTTCATCGACAAAAACTTTTCATGGACTGCCCAACTGCAGGAAGTTAGCCGCAAGTTGTTTGCATCTGCTGCAACTTTGAGGAGGCTGCGGAATTTTCTTCCGACTGCCACCAAGATTGCGCTTGCACAATCTCTTCTTCTTCCCATCCTTGATTATGCTGATGCCTGCTATCTTGACCTTACTCAAGAACAACTCGATAAACTTGAGCGACTTCAAAATGTTTGTGTAAGGTTCATATTTGGTTTGCGCAAATATGACCATGTTTCCGAATTCCGTGTAAAGCTCAAGTGGTTGCCAATTCGCCTTCGCCGGAATGCTCATATTCTTTCTCTTTTGTACAATGTGCTTTTTACTCCTTCCATCCCTCTTTACCTCAAGGATCGTTTTCAGTTTATCTGCGATTCCCACACGAAATCTCTTAGGTCATCAGAAAACTTGCGACTTAAAATACCTATGCATTCCACTACGTTCTTAGATAAATCATTTACTGTCCAGGCTGCTCGTTTGTGGAATGCATTGCCTGACTCAATTAAACGTGCTCAGTCGTTGCCTGTCTTTAAAAAACTTATAAAGGAACATTACCTGTCTCTGTAATCTTGTGCTTGTTTAAGCTGTATTGTTTTCTTGTTTGTATATTTAGATTATTTTGTATGTATGTATTTATGTATCTATTTTAGTAGTTTGTTTTTATTACCTAATTGTAGTAGCTCTTATGATTTCAAATTTGCACCAAGTGCAACCCCATGTCGTGTCCAGGCTATCTCTATCCATTCAAGGTTGCCTGGAAGAGATCGCGGAGCGCGATAAGGCCGCCTGTTGTATTTTTGTCTTAATTTTTATGTTTTTTTTGTATTGTTTTATCATGGTGTACAATAAAGTATATATAAATAAATAAATAAGTCCTCTACCATTAAGAGACCAACATCAAAACTTTGTATTTTACCGGTTGCAGATTAATGAATTTATTATATTTTGTTAGTGCTACTTTTACAAATGTTAAGTTATATAAGATGTTTCACATATGTTATGCTTTATTTACCGTGTTTATAGTTTAAAAATACCATATTATTATTAAGAATGCATTCACCAGTGAAATTGTTTATCTTGCAACCGTAATTTTACATTTTTGTCATATAATTTTTGGCAATATAATTTAATGTTAGTAGTTTAGCTTTAGTTTTTCATAATTATTATGTAAGTTTTATCTTGTTAAAGGATTTTATATTTTAAATCGGTTATAGGAATGAGTTACTATAGTTATAGGCATAAGTAACTATAGTTTTAAGTTAAATCGATATATCAAATTGTATGTTTATGATTTTAGATCAAACTTTAAGATTAAATTGTTTGCTACAAATTCAAACCTATAATCTAGTTCAAAAAGGACATTCCGTCATTAATGTCCTTGGTGGGCGGTATGTTAATGATCAACAGCCGCTCATTAGGTCAACCAAAATATTGTTTACTTTTAAGTTTTACAATGACGCAACTAGATGGCGTTGGCGTCGTAATAGAAGTCGCAAGGGAGATTGTTTGTCAATTTGATATAGGGTCTTGTGAATTTGAGCAAAAAAATACATACTTACTTAGTTCAGTATACAGTTCGGTAGTTTTATTTAAACCTACAATCCTTCTCGTATACTCGTTAGTACACACTTAAGTACCATTTTAGTGTTCGGTATTTAACAGTCACTCAGGAATAATGTAGCTTTCTATTGGTGAAAGATTTTTTTATATCAGTCCAGTAGTTTCGGAGCCTATTTGGTACAAACAAACAAATAAATCTTTCCTCTTTATAATATTAGTATAGAAAATATAGGGAATTAGTATATATCTCTTTTTTGCAGTTTATGGAATACTAGCTTCTGCCAGCGGCTTCGCCCGCGTGAATGTCGAAAATTATCCCAAGGGAACATATTCCCGGGATAAAAAGTATCCTATGTGCCATTCCTGACTATAATCTATCGCTGCGCCAAATTTCACCTAGTTCCGTCAAGCCGTGAGCGTGAAGAAGTAACAAACATACACACTCACAGACTTTCGCCTTTATAATATTAGTGTCATCTTTAAAATTGGTCCAATAAAAAGAATGGAAATAAATAGGAATAGGAAGGAAATAGGCGAGAGCCAAACCTCGAATTATGACTTTTAACTTAAGAAATTCAGTCTGATATCTGCGACCGGATTTCCTCTTAACGGCTTAACGGACAATGACCATGGAAACTTTCATCCCTTATTTAACTACGCGTATTTAAGTGATGATGAATGATATAATCATTTAATTATTGTAATGAATAATAAATGAAATAGTAAAAGTTATTAAAAATCGATAAATACCTTAAATGTAATTAATTTTATTTTATTTTTAGTGTTATTTTTTTAATATTGGTTTTGTAATTAAATAATGTTAGAATTTTACCATTTCATCTCGTTATTGTAATTTATATTTATCGTTATTTTAAGCAGTTTATGAATGTATTCTTTTTACGTTATAATTAAATATTGTGTTATTTAAATGTATGCATGCAATTGGTGAGAAATAAAGGCTTTATTATTATTATTATTTAAGTGATGATTTTTGTCGAAAATTCTTTCTTAGTGCTTTCGTTAAGTGTGTGTGTTTTTTTAAGTTCAGACGGTGCGTTGTCCGTGAATTAATTTATGATTTTTATGAAATAGATTACAAAGTCATCAAGTCTGGGATAAAGTTCCTTCGGATCAATTTTCGACTTTCATGCAAGCGTAGCCGCTGTCAGAAGCTAGTATTCTTTACATTGTCAATTTGACGCTATATACGCTTAATTTGGGAACCGATTACTTTACCAAATGTTTTTTGGTCGAATTTCATTTTACCGAAAACTATTGACCGAAGTCTTTTTTGCTATATGCATTATTTGACATATTGTCAGATCATCGAAGTTTCATGTGGCATATGTATTATTTAACCGAACTACATTTCGCCGAAGCCTCTTTTGAACTTTTTTCATTTGCCATATTTTCACCAAACCGAAACAGCATTTTAGGGAATATTATTTAGTCACATATATATAGCCGGTTACTTGGTAGCATTTTCAATTTAAAATTGAAATAGTGTCATAAAATGTCATAATTTTTGTTTAAAACTTTTAACCCCTTAAATTAGCTTTATAATTAATGAGAACAGCGCACTTAATTAGTTGTGTTGGCTCTGTTATCTCATCATGTTTCAGTTTATTATCTACTAAATGAATAAATTCTGCCTGCGGAATGTAATCTGTTTTACGGATTGCTATAAAATAACACTGAGAATCACAATATTGATTAAAACTTATAGCCTTTCAAATATATATGACCAATATGGTGTTTATTATGTGATTCTCAAAAATTACTAGTGTTGTCACAGAATAAATAATAGTTGGTGTTGTTTCTCCGTGGAGTAGGCAGATAATATCGTGGGAAATTAAGTCATATGATTCTACCTGTAAGATCTTATAAACATAAAAGATACTTTGAATTGAACTGCCACCCACGTTAAAATGATAATGATGATTAAAAGCAGGCATAACTTCCAAGCTCATACATTTTTTTTTATCCAATTCAAAAAACGATTCCACTCATTGAAGCAAATAAGTAATGCAAGGTTCTACGCAAGGTTTTATATCCCTCACTCATCTCTATCTTTGTCCCGGAGCGGAGGTTGCGCGTAGTTTTTGTGCGACTCCGGACGGGCCACATCCTGTGCCACCGGTCCATTGATATCGCAACGATGGGCAACGCCAGTATTGTAGTGCCAGATGAAAAACTAGCCGACTCGGATATGCGGATATGTGAGTAAGAGGAAATTGGTTCTGAATGAGATGTTGGTACTAGTGTTTGTAGGCAATGAAATTGTAAGTAAGCTTTTATAACTTGTACGAGTAGGTGAATGTGAAGTTTTGGGCGTTAGTAACGTAATATCTAATATAAGTTACATTGACCGATAAGGAAAAAGAAGTAGTGATGATAAAGCATGAGATAAAAATTGTGAAAACTATGAATCCGAATATGCCAGCAATATTAGGTTCAGCTTCGGAATTGCTTCGTTCAATATTTTAGGACTGGAATAACTAAATGAAAACTCGAAAAGCCTGTTTTATTTCTTAAGACCTTAGCACTTAAATAAAAGTGCGTAAAATTCAGCGTTCAGTCGTCGTTATCAGCAGGTGCCGTGACGTGTTGTGCTATCGTCGCCTGCGCACCATGTGGCGTTTATCGCTCCCCTGAACACGACTAAGTGAATTTGATGTAAGTCCTACCACTACTTTCGCCTAGGAACAATGTTCTATGGGTTCTGCCTGATAACCTCCTACTGTGACAAAATATTTTTACTTGTGAACATTTTGTTTATTCGTCGTGTTGTTTGTATGTTTTGCTGGGTCTCGTGGCGTGAAATGTGCAGTAAATAGTGGGACTTACGAGGTATGAAACCAATCACAGCGGCGGTATATTTCATGAAAGATTCTTGATTTTTCATGTTCAACTATCATATTCGTTGGAGTCTTTGAAGTATTTATTAGAAACTAGCTCCAAATTGTGTTATGACAGACTGGCTGTTAGCATCTTGTTTAGTAATAATATCTCCTTCCAAGTGTTCTCATCTATAAACTTATTTCTTGTTAAAGATTAAGCACTAGTATCATTATTGTTTTTTCTATCTTAATTGACATTAGTCTGCAATTACAGATCTGATGGTGATCATGAAAATATTCTCAAAGTTTCTTTACTCGTTATACATACAGCAGCGTGTTTGGCGATACAGCTGTTCTCTTGTTTGATCATAGACAAGTTGGAATTAAACAACTAGTTCCGGTGCAATCATCTACAATGGTAACTTTTCTTTACAGTCACATACTTCAAATACGGTGTGCATTTTAAGTTAGTAAAAAACAAAGATGATTCTCAAAATGATACTTATTCTTTGACTCTTAAATATTTAAGTAAAGAAAAACAAAAATAATAAAAAGTTCAAATCGATTAGCGGTAAGTAGGACATGTGTCGTAATTATGGGACAAAATCGTTGAGGTCACATACCTATACACACGCAGTGTCAACGCAAAAAACGGAAGATGATGAGAATTTAATGGCTGCGTACTAGCATTTGGATCAAAAGGGATTAATGGCAATTTGATTTACAGTAACTGCTTCAAGCGGTTCCACAGTTAAGGCAATCGAAAAGAATATACTTCAACCTATTGGGACGGCTATTGACAGGATGACATTGTTGAATTTTAATGCGGACTAAATCACGAAAAGATTTGATTACAGCACCAATGGATAGTCCGTTATCATATCAGCTACAGATACAGCCGATAAGAATGAATAACGGGCGGCGTCCACCGGCGGCCGTTTACAAATAACACAGGAACCGATTTGTAAATAAATTTCACGTAACCAAATCACTGTTATGAACAAAATGGACGGCGAAACCGGCCTCGGATGTCCCCTCGGCGTTAAAGCATTGTTTGTGTTTACAAGTACTTCGACAATTAGTTGAGCAATCATTCTTTCCGATTGTGCAAATTCAGCAGGTGACCGAGCATCGCCGTCCATTCTTGCGTCAACAATTTCTTTGTGCTTCACTTCACCGTTTCACATTTGCATTTTTAACGTCATCCTTAAATTAAGTTACTACAGTAAGGAGAACAACGGTCGAATGCGGTTCGATCGCATCATCGGTACATCGTAAATCATCGTTTTGATGGACGGGGGCTGGGTTTTCGTCGCGTGAGTCAGGTGTTACGAGTAAACAGTCGCAAGGGCTGGCCGGCCGGGGGCTCGCCGACCCTCGATATATGGAGCGGACCAGTGGCGCGAACATTCGCGGCACATCCTTTGTTGGCCGTTTTGTTTTGGAGTACCATCCGGTTCCTGGTGGTGGGGCGGGGGGGACAGGTGGGCGCAGGTAGCGCGCGCGGCGGCAGTCAGTCCACCTCGGCGCGTCGGGCTGCGCGAGCGCCTTGCCCGTTCATAAATACTATCTAATATGGAAATGGCCAGTCATTCCGCGACAGGTGCGCGCCCGCGGCGTTCGTGCACGTGTGCTGTTAGTGAGTGCGCCGGCGCTGCCACCGCACCACCGCAGCACTGCAGCACTGCCTCATGAGCGACGGTAAGTTTTCCAAACTAACTCCGTGAAAGATCTACGCATTCTTTGAAACTGGCTGCCGCTTTTTGTAGTTTCTATAATAACAGCGTCGGCTGCTCACGCTCATCTGCCGTTCCGTTTCAGTGCAGCTGTTGGCCGGTGAATAGGTAGGTATGATCATTTTTATTCAACGACGTTGCCATGACGTTGTATTGAATGAGTTCGCCCTTTCAGCAACATCTAAGGGCTCTCTTTAACACAATTAGTGGAGTGTAGAAGCCGGGTGCGTTCACACGGTCACGGAGTTTCGCGTGTTTCTGTTACCTGAGTAAATATTGGTTCGATAACGTCCGCGAGTGCGTGCGTGTACACTACTGTTATCGATTCCACACATGCGTCACTTCGATGGTTATCTTTGGCGGATCTGGGTCATTGTTCTTTTGTAATTCGTGCACTGTTGTTTCATAATGTTGCACTGAACGCCTTTTCTTTCATCTGTAATGCTCTAGAATCGTTAAGTTTTCTGGCGAAAAACATAAGTTTTCTGCCGACTGTACCCAGTTGCCATGCGAGTCAGCAGAA
This sequence comes from Anorthoa munda, assembly GCA_945859665.1. Taxonomy (NCBI): domain Eukaryota; kingdom Metazoa; phylum Arthropoda; class Insecta; order Lepidoptera; family Noctuidae; genus Anorthoa; species Anorthoa munda. The sequence continues at coordinate 39,586,026 of OX243897.1, read as the reverse complement.
AAACTTATCTTTGTGTGTATTTATTTAAAGTTTTGAATTGTTTCGTCATTGTCATTACCAACTATGTAGCAAAAAGTAACAAAAACTCGGATACTTGAATGTGCGAGTAAAAACCTATTTGTCAAGTGTCGCAACGAAACCGGTAAGAAGTACAATTAAGTAAAATATTTATTTATACAGAACTACTAACTGAACAATGCTTACACACTGAAATGTATTCATGTCGGAACTCATAAAAGTTTTAAAATATAGATATTCTCGAAGTGTTAGAGACCATTTAGAAAAATATTTATGGAGAGTCGATACAGGTGTTAAAATTCGGTTTTGAATCGTAGCAAATCGATTATAACGTATACAGGAACGAATCTCCAAAATAACCCGAAGTGAATGGGAGGTAACCATGGCAACGGTGGAGTGGGCGGCGTTATAGGCTCTTATCGATATGTAGATTTTAATAAAGCTTTATGGAAATTAAACGAAGGCTCAAACTCGATTAAGGAAACGACTTGTGAGGTTTACTTTACTTGAAAAGTTCAAATGTTAGTCCGTTATTGAATGGAAACGGTAAAGTCGTTTTTTATGGATGATGTTTCCTTTAGTAAAAGCTAGAAACAGTTTTAATTCTGTATCGTTAATTCCCATTTTATTCAATGTCATACTGAGGATATGCTTCTGCCTGCTCTATCGTCTAAACGGGCGATTATATCATCCTAAATCGTTTGTACTTCCAACACCAAATTGTGAGCATTTTTATCATAATCCTCTTTTAAACAACTTACGTTATTTCCATTTGAATGACAAATTTCTCGACCACTGACACCTTCTGTGATCATCATCTTCCTGCCCTTGTCCCAAATGACCACGTTTTTTTTTATGGACTTCTCGCATTTCAATCAAACTGATTGGCTACTGCTTAACCGGGCGATCTTGTGGAGACTAAGGGCCGATTTTACCAATTAAACTAATCGCGATTAGTTCAAGTAAACTCAGTGTATGCAAATTCAGCGTTCTGATTAGTTGAGACCGCTGAGAAACTACCAATCCGAACGCTGTATTCGTATAAACTGAGTTTAGTTGAACTAATCGCGATTAGTTTAATTGGTGAAATCGGCCCTAAACTAGAGCCTACAGCCAAGCACGGACACGCAACACGTTTTCTTCTATTATATACTAAAAATACATTAATTGACTGAATTGCAACGAATCCATTATGAAGAAAACAAGTTTGTTTTCCTGTCGTTTTGGTCTGGTGCTCTCACTGCCTACATTATTTCTTAAAACGAAATCTTACCTAAAATTATCCTAGTAGAAAATAATTTAAGATAATGTTAATCATGATTTCAAAGAACTGCTCTTAGTTTTAAGCTCTCTGTTGCTTTTTTGAATGACTGAATTAAAGAAGATATTCCGTTAAACAGAAAAGACAACTCCGTTAATCAAACCAAACTGGATTATAAGTTAATCAAAAGCCTAAACAATATTGTACATACAGTTTTATTTGTATCATTGACTATATTAAGAATTTACAGAAACTTATTAATTCATAGAATCATTGTTTCTACTGTATACCTCGTTTGTCCAGCTTTCCGCTCCGTTACTTGCTATTCCAAAATCATTCGGCCTTGCAGTTAAAGAAACTTTGAACCCGTGAATTTCCATTGCCAAGGTCGATAACTTCATTCCACCTTCAAAATATTATACATTCCGTATACCAAACAGCATTAATGTGCTATTACTTAATTATGTATAATAAATATCGCCCACAATTCAAATGTGTCTATGAATGTAAAATAATTTTTATATTCTGTCTCTTATTTATGTATTTCGGATTAGTAAGTATGGTGTGTGTCATTAACACTTAGTTTATTACCATTAGAAGAGTTACTGTTGTCAAATTTCACTGTGCTTTTACTTGATTATTCAAAATAGAATTAAAGTAGCCACTAATAAAATTCAAATTACAAGTGTCAATGTCAAATCAATTCAATGGCTAAGCTACCTAAACGAAAAAATCGTGTTCAAAATAAGAATTAAATTACAAAAAAATCTAGCCAATAGGAGCATGAGCAGTTTAATAGAGCTAGCCAATCGGCAGCACGTCGCGTTGCGGCATCCGAGCCGAGATTTCTAATCGTCGGCGTCACGCGCTGCGTCTCCCGGCCGGAACGAATTGTCCGGAGATAACCATCAAGCCGTGTTGCCACATCTAATTGGAAGAAAACATCACCGAAATCAGATCAGAAATTAAGAACTTGAAGTAAAGTGATAAGTCTGTTTAAAAAGACGGGTATGGAAGAATCTGCCCTCGATAATGATAGTGAAATGATATCATTGAAGTAACGACAAAGCATTTGATAATAATTTTCATGATGAGCAATGTATTCTGATTTCAAAAACAAATTTATTTATGACAGGCCTACTGATACATTGATTTAAAGATCCATTGGCTGACGATAAGTTCGTAGTGACGATGGATTTTCTGAAGCAATATTTATTGCGTGAATGTCATAAAGAATTAACACCTCTTCATATCATGATCCCAAAAAGATTGATAGTTTTTTTCAAAGCTAACAACCCAGTTGAACACAAAAACGTTTAGTAGTTTGCGACAAATCGAACCATGCCGTGACGAAGTGCGATGACTTGTCGATCTCACTGTTGTGGCCATGATCGAGAGCCTCCTTTGAACTTGAATGCCTATTTATAAAGTACAGACAGCAAAATAGATATCGAGCTTGATAGGTTTCATTCTAAGAATAATTTGATTGCAGAGAAATGTAATGAAGATAGTCATAAATAATACAACATTAAACACAAAGCAGGCGAAGATAGTAATGAGACGGGAAATGAACTAATAAGAGACGTGGCTGTCCTCGCTGCTCGCAAGCATCACGTTCCGTTCTCATAACCTTTCGACGAGACTAATGTGCCTCCCAAGATCACTGTCAGTACCATAATGCCTTCAGCCGCATCAATGATAAATGTCGACAAAAACACCAATTAGAACAATACAATTGAATAAAACTCCATTCGTAAAGTGATCTATCGGCTCTTTTTTTACCGACACGCATTAAATAGTCATTAGCTTCAGATTTGGAACTATTAATTAATTCTATCTGTAGCAGATTCGCGTTAGAACCGAGTTTCATGTGTTCTCATTGTTGTTGGAAATATGACGAATCTAGACTGTTCGTTGAGAAGCCGGAGCATGAAATTGTGTGCACGAGGCGTATCGGCAATTTGCGTCAGTTTTTTTTATCACAGTCACGACAGGCCGGATTCCTCGTGGAGCGGCCAATCGCCGGCTAGAGACGATGTAATTGGGAGAAACTACTCGGCCACCACAAATGCTTGAGATTCGTTCTCGGCCAGTTGACGGAGACCCCTGAAAAATCATCCGAATGGGTCCGAGGCGTCTTAATCCGAGCATCTCGAAGAGGCGTGGAAGTTCAGATGTAGATAGTTGCTCCATAATGACATGCTCGTTGTTCGGTCTGTTGCAACACATAGTATATAACTGTTCCGGCCCTTTTGTCTGCCGATGATTGTTTGGGCGATAGCCGATATCTCCTTGGCGGATATTGCGTACGGCACTTTCGCGGGTAACAATTATATTTTTGATAGAGGCCTATTCAGCTGAGAGTATTGTTGGATTGGGCATATGTGTTTGAAATTCGGTCAGTACTATATCTCATCATCTATAATGATTGCAATTGTGGCTATCGGTTATGAAACTACTTTGTGAAATGATCATTGGTATATCATTATTATTATTTTCTAAAATGCTGAAGCAATTTGCACTCAATATAAAAAATACCTTTAAGATCCTCGTCATTCGGCCCATCACTAAAAATATAACTACAGTTAACGAAAATATAAAAATTATTCTTGTAACTTTATCTTATAGTATTATGAGAAGATGTTGAGCAGTTTCTTGTTCAGTTGAATTATCACCGATTTTATCACACAATATTTTATGATGAGGAGGAAAACTGCCCAGCCTCGACCAAGAACGACCCAGACACAATGTCAATATTTATCGTCCAGTGTAAAACATTTATCTGGCATTGGATGTGGAAAAATATTATAACAATATACTTACAATGATATATTAATATAATTTCGTTTTCTGTTTTCCCATGTCTATATAATTTACGAGTATACAATAATACGAAGGTATATGTGCCATTCGACAAAACATAAAATAGCTGATCATAAAAATGTAATGCAAGATTCAAGTACCTACTAAAACTTAATTAAATAAAAACAATTCAGTTTTCAACATAAAACTAATTAATTTCGATAAACGATCTTAGTTTGTGTTGCACTTTCTAATCACGCTAACAATGAAATGGCCGCTTCGCCGCCATATTTTATTTATAACGTAACAAACTGGAGCGCCTGTAGTCGTAAACGTTAGCAATGAAATTAATTAGAAATCCTCCAATTCACGTTATTTCTTTATAAAACGCTCTTCAGTTATTGCATGAGGCACGGTAAATTCAACGGTTATTAAAAATAAGTCAATCTATAATACAGTTACTTTGCAGTAATAAACTAATGACACTTATAATAGAAGAAACTTCAAACTCTATTGACACTTCCCGTCATTAAAGAAATGAGTCGATGAATCCAATCTATTATTGTTCGCGACAATAAAAAAAAGAAATGTTAAAATTCAAATAATAAATCACTTCTTTTTTCTTTTAAACCAGTTTAATATTGCAATAGAAACTAACAAAACGTGCCAATATAAAATGTTGTGTTTGTATAACCAGACAAATGAATTAATAATAAATTCTTCTGCAGATCTAATGATAGATTATGCCTAAGATCTTGTTCAAACGGATACAATAAATCTAACGAAACTATGTATTTATATTGCTATTGGTTGTTTGATTAAGGTAATTAATATGAATGTTATCTTATCGGTCACTTGCCGTGTTGGAAGGCTAAATCGTTTTATGTTTTATATCCTATCCGTTTACAGTTTCTATCAAGGTTTCTCTTTATATTTATTAATTTTGAATGATACCTTTTAAATCGTTTAAAAATACTTGACCAAACTTTAACACAAAAAATTAAGTGATTTTTTTTGAAGATAACAATCTTTATCTTGATTGATAGACATGCTTTCGGGAATTGGACTATCCAATTCCATTCCGAATACGAATCCAAGGCACAGCAGTTGCCAAGTGATAGCAATATTTCTTCTAAGAAGTTGATAATACCTTTTCAATGATTTCGCTATCTATATTCCACGAACGAATCAATATCCTTGCAATTTAAGGCCATCTTCTTTCTATATCTCTTGGTTACTTAATACTTAATTAACATATACAACATCTTAAATCTTGACAAATTATACTGGACTTGAGAGACTGTAATACTCGTACTGGCACACAGACATTATGGCAACCAAAAGCACGATGTAATCTATCTTCATCCGAAAATCTGCTCTAAATAATCTAATAATTAGTTCATCTATTCTATAGACAAAACCTGTTGATAGATTTCATAAGCCGTGCTCAATGGGACGAAGTAAAACATCCTACCTATTACCTAATACTAAGGCCAGACATAACGGCGACTGTTAGTTTAACAAGAATTATAAACAAAAGTTAACAAACCAATCCAATCTAAATCCATTGATAAGTCAAATGAAGAAGCTACACAATCGTTAAGCTGATCGATCAGAAATTACCGTGACGATAACCAATTGCCAAATTATCTACAAAAATACGCAAAACCGACTAATCCTTCCGCCATCGCCATTTAGGAATCTGAAATCCAAAACACACAACAAAAACCATGCAATCTCTATATTAAAAACCCTTACGTCCAAATGAGTAGTTTTACTATATTTCCACGAAGCGAAGAAACGGCCCGCGTCGCGCGAACATAGCCTAATAGACTCGTAAAATTTGCCACGGCCCTATGTTAAATTGTTTCACTATCAGTAACTTTGTATGTGTCGCTGACTCGCTGGCAACAGTGACGGCTGTGCGGTATGTGGTGCAATTGTTTCCAAGTCTGTAGGTGGCCTTATTAATGGTAGGTTGTATATGGGCTGCTGTTTGTTGTTCAGGAGTTAAGTGGTTTGTAGTTTATAGGGCGTAGGTAATACACTTAGATTACATCTACGTGTGTGTTGTTGGAGTAAATAATAGTTTTGCAGTTGACATAAAAGTTTCAATTGTAAGAGTAAATTTTACTCCTGATGTGAGCCTGACTGCTGTAGTCAGAAATTGGTTAAATGAGGAAAACGCGTTAGAGCCTTGAACATCATCGTCGAGTTGCCAGCTTGTCGGTTTTTTATCGGTTGCATTTCGGAGAGTGTGCGATGGAATTGCATGAACTAATTCCGCCTAGCCCGTTTCATCATCGGACTACAAGACGTACGGCGATGCGCCATCAGTACATGATCGACATCCCACCCATACGCACTAAACGTTTTGGAAATACTTTCATTATGCGTACAGCTAAGGAGTGGAATTCCCTGCCGGAGTCTGTGTTTCCAGATAGCTACAAGTACAACCTCGGGGTCTTTAAGTCAAGAGTGAATAGGTTACTTCTAGGCAAGCGTGTTACACCGTCGACCACATCATCGCTTACCATCAGGTGAGATAGTGGTCAAGCGCGAGCCTATCTACAATAAAAAAAAAAACCCAAAACAAAATAAACATTCAAAAGTTTTTAATAATTATCCTCTCAAATATAAATGACAAAGGAAACACTATTTAAGCTCATAACCGCAGGCACTAAACCAACATTTTTTTCTATTACGTCAAGTTAGTTCAAACAATTTCCCACAGAGATGTAGCTCCAGCTCCAGATACTAGCATTAGCGACAGGTGTAGAGGCGAGTTAGTGACCCGCGGTAGAAGCGTAGGACGAACCCACTCGACACCGGCTACTAATGACGCGGCTATCTGATTGTGTTTACTGCCTAGTAAATACGGGGTAACTGCTACTCTTGAAACTGTACTTGTAAACGTCGAAGATTTACATGGAGATGTTAATGTTTTACATGTAGACTGAAATGATTTACACGTAGGCATAAAGGCTTTGCCTATAGACTTTAAACTGTTGATGGTTTACAATTAAACGATGTCGATTTACATCTTAACACATATAGAAGTGAATTGCAAATCACTTAGCTGGTTTTCAGTAAGTTTCTAAACATTTCCTAAAGCTTTTTGTATAGTAAATGCCGTTCTAACGAATCTATAGCACTAAATCCTTGTTGATATACGAGACAATCATGTATAAAACCGCTCGTTCCTTGTTGTAACGAATCCTAAAACAATTAAAACCTCGTTTGCCATAAATATCACGGCGCTGCAAGCGTAGGACGAACCCACAGGCTATCGGCTACCGTATTCTCTCTAGAGATTTGACCGTGGGTAGAGCTAACTACTGTTGGAACTGTACACCTAATGGGGGTAGAACTGGCTTTGTAATTACGATCTCAGCTATAGTAGGCGGCAATGTGGTTTTCGTCGGAATCGCCTGCAGTCACTGCAGGTGGTGAATTTTAATTTGAAACCGTTATATGATTTTGCACTGACTTGGCTTCAATTTTAGCTTACTGTCTTTAGAAACCGATATTGTTTCTTTAAATTTTTGTTGTGTTTTCTTTTTTACTTCAGTTCGTTCGTACTTATTACGGATATTGTATAGCCTAGTGCTATTATTTGAAATCCACCTGGAGTAATTATAATTGCTTATCAATCGTTGTTTGCTTCTAAATATTATTTCAAAGTATTATTTATTTTTCCAATTCTTTTCCGTTTCCCCAACACTTCAAATGCCACATTTGGAGAGAGCGAATAAATGTATTTTCTATAATATGGGAAAATATGAAGAATGTCTTAGCGGCTGTCGAGCTGCGGAAGTAAGCTCAAATGAGGGAAACAGGTTGCGAAGGAGTTCTCAAGCGAAAGATTATACATGCCTTATACTTATGTTCTATAGCGATTCAAACAGTTATAGCTAATTTCCTTGCCGCTAGGTTTCTATTCAGGTGCATCTGGCTAATCTTACTTATTTTTTATATGCAAAAGTTGAGATTTTGTGGATTTTTGTGACTCTAAAACCGCTATGGTGATGTAGATGATGTTTGATTCAAAGACATAATTTACAGAGGATTTACAAATGAGAGTTTTGAATACAGAAAATAAAGAACTTTCTACATAGACTAAGTCGAGGTAACAGCTCTTATATTCTGCGTACGGTTACCTGACATTAATTTGATCATGCACATATTTTCTTTACTTTCTTCTTATTTTAAACAAACTCACGTACTATAAAATTAGCCATTAGTCAACTTGACCTCATTCCCATGGCTGTCGCTACAGGAACTATGGCGTGCCATTGTCCATTGAGGCGTGTCGACTTGTCGAATGCATTCTTTAATAAATATTGACAATAATTGTGTACCGATTATATAATAGCATTATGCGACTATTGTACGTTACTGGGTTTACTCACGGACTCACGGTAAGGTACAGATTCCGGCCGGCCAGAATAAATGAATAAGGAATGGAGGCCATATCTTTAGGACTGATATCTTTAAATGTTGATTGGCTGCAGGACTTTTATAAACAAGGCGATTCCAAGCTATGAAATATGCTAGCTCTAGCTCTTGAATTGTAGTAATTATTATATTTGTGGAGCCGTCTCAAACTGTGGTGAAAACGGTGAGAATTTGATCATCCTAGTCTAGAGCGACATGATGAGCTGTTGAGGACTGCGATAGTCCGCTTCGACTTAAATGATGATGATGAATGATAGATGTTTTAAATCTAAGTAAATTCACTACAAGACAACACCTTACACATTTGATAACAACTTCATTCAAGCTTACATTAAAGGAAAACTACTTCATTTTGAATTCAAAATGTTATTCTGCAGCATCGATGTAACAACCTCGTCACGTCGTTCGATTCAAATCAAGTATCGTTCCTAATACAGATGTATCGATCCGTTTGACATTCACCGATGACATCGTATTAAAAGTTTAACCGACCGATCGAGACCAAGATAGTGATTTATGAACGCACGCGGTCGTTATTCGCGTTTATCGATACAACTCGAGCTCGACTAAACCTAGTAGGCGATTGGCGATTGCTAATCGTCTTTTAGTGCTGGCGGTCATTCTGTGATGTCTAAACGCGGTGTATATTCAGTGAATTTATTGCGTATGGTAATGTAAGTAGCTGGTTATATGGATTTAGTTATTTTGTGATATATTGATTCATGTTATAAAGCCACTGCTCTGAAATTGCTAGAAATCTTCTTCATCGTCATCATTCTACTTTTGTTCTATATTAATCGGGGTCGGCTATAGATCTGTTTTCTCTCATATTCCTCTGTCAACTTTCACGTCTACTGCAATTGTGAGAAAATCTAATAAAAATACAACAAAAAACATTTTTTTTAAAAGTAACTAAAACTTACTTGAGAAGGTGATCTTGTAGAGACAACAGAAAAGCTTTCCATTAATATAATATATAATTTTTCAGTCAATTTAAATTATTTCAAACTATAATTTCCCCGTTTTTATTCCCGTAAGCAAGCAAGCCGGGTATACGTCTCCGGAACGGTTATAGTTGCCGTGTAACCGTTTTAACGGGGCGGGTAACTGCGCGTGCGCAAGACGTATAGCGCACGAGCTAATTGTAATTACACGTACATTTGTAACTCGCTTCAACAAGTTTCTGTTGAAAAGTAATGAAGCAAATAATAAAACGATCGTTTGGGGCAGGTTTAGCTCCACCCATCGGCGTAAGATGTCTTTGCTCCGTACTCATTTTCCAGTGATTTGTAGGTAGTGCATAGTTAGTACGAAAATGGCTTTCGTGAAATTACAGGCTCTCGAGACATTTACAGCGCTGGAATTGCACCGTGTGAGCGATACTTCTGGTAATGCAGATGTCTTTAGGCGGCGGTGGCAATTTACTGTGGGCAGTAAGCTTGATTCCTATCATTATCGTTAAAATATGATATGGTACCAAGCAAGAGTTGAAAAGTAAAAACAGTAGAACAGCTACTGTACTAAAGTTAGTAGTAAATATTTAATGTTGACAGGAAGTGCAACAGCTTTAAGCTTTATGTTTTGCACAAGATGACGGTAGGATTACGATCAACATCAATGACTTCCAAACAGTTTTCGATGACAGGTATCTGAAGTTTTAGTACCTACTCAAGTAAACACTGTACACTTATGCTTAACCCAGCCAGTAAAATTCATAATTTAAACTTTGGTACGCATTTATTGAACACTTTGCCTTTACAACTTTACTTAGACTTTCATATTAATATCAATTTTACTACTATTACCGTCTGAACAAGGCTTTATTGAGACTATCGTGATTACAGAAAAGGCCATAAAGGATATGACGGTGCAAACGCCATATCCTTTAATGAAGCTTTCAAATCAAATGAGTATTTATTAACAAGCTCTTATAGAACAATTTCCTTTATCCAAAACTGTAGCTTGTCATCGTGCTTAGTTTAAGCCTACTGAAATTAATGCGAGTAAAATATAGAGAGTATAGTAATCGTTCAAAGTAGTCAATAAATACACAACAAGCACATTCTTAATTTGAAATACTCGTACCTATGCCTTGTTAATACTACACAGTGGCACTAATCAAATTCTAAACGGAACAACAGTTGTATTTGACAATCGAGACTTCATTTGGATGAGCTCGCCGGAGGGGTTCTAGTAGGGCATCGGTGGGACCGGAGCCCATTGTGCCTACACGGTCTGCTAAGATCCGCACCAGAGATCAACACAGCAAGCTATGGATTGACCATTGCGAGATTAGGCAGGCCAAGGAGGCACTTCCTTCCATTGACGGCTAATTCACGAAAAAGTCCCTACTAAACCACAGTTGCGTGCAGTCACAGCCGTAACGACTGGATACGGGACCTGTAATAAGCACCTTTTTGTCAATCGCGGGCAGCCCACTCTGCAGAGCATGCATGGTGGAAGATGAGACAACAGCACACCTGCTCCTAGGCTGCCCTATAATCGTTAGTTACAGGGGCAAATACTTAAGTGACCCAACTTCAGCCACGTTTCCTCGAGGAGCTGGGGTGGATCGAATGATGAAATTAAATCCCATCCGTACGCAAAATAGTTGCGGAAACAGCCCGTCCAAACTAAACTAAATTAGTCGAGACTTTGACAGTACAAAATGAGCGCTATTATGGCTATTATGAAAATTTTAATTATGATATTAGCTATTTTAAAAATTATCACATAATTTCTGGCTTAACCATAAAATTAACATGCAAATGACGTAGGACTGACCACTGACGTCTCCTTGATAAAATATGACCACAACATGCGTCATACATAATGGTTGACAAACATACAGACATAGCACTTACAAAGACATTTAGCGTTACTCTAGCAATAAACCTACCTGTACGTATTCAACACTATAATGAGTTTGAATTCAGTCTTCTACATCGTGATTCAGAGAACAACCCGACTGAATTACGGTAGCAGCTGTCTATGAAGCTAGATATTGACAACAGTGGCCGTTTCCACATGGTCGGGTTACACCGCGGGGCGGACGGAAACTAGCTAGCTCTCACGACGTTATACAATACTTCAGTTGAATCCAAACAGGTTCTTTTTAGCTTACATTAAACATGGTTGGAAGTTAATCGTATTTTTTTCCTTTGAAAATGTTTCGCTTTGTGCGATTGAAGGACAAAATAATAATAAAAATCTATGTAGTCTTTGGTGTGGTCTAAGAATAGTTTGGATAATATTTCGCAGGTTTTGGGAAGGTTAACTTGGGTTGGTTCAATTGAAGGACACACTGGTAAAATTCATCTAGTGTATGCAATGGTTTAAGAGCAGTAAAATTTTAAGATTATTAATGGGAAGCGATGTTTTAGTAAGAGTAATTAGTAGAGTTTCTTGTAGAAAAGTTGGTCTGGGAAAGAACTACGACATTCCAATTAAGCAGTGTTTCTATTGCGGTTTGAAGGATATGCTTGTAAAATCACAAACATATGAGCCTTCTAAACTTTGTTTCAAGGGCGATAGTACATCGGTATCACCGGAACGACGGCTTTAACGACTTTCCATCAACTGGGCAGTCCACCATTTGCGTTTTAGCTTCTGCCAGTAAAATGTGTACCAATTATAGGTTTACTGATCCTCAATGTCGCGGTACAGGTTATGTTCATGTCTCATGAATAAAGATAATGGTTTATTAACTCCTACATCGTTAAATTACTGCGTTAACGAAGTCATTTATTAAGTGAAATTATGGTCGGTGTCTTAAATATCAATTAATTTGTCTGGCAGTGTAGCTAATATGGTATGGTAGCAGGTAATAAACATTTAACGTGTGGTCTTGGCAGAATAGGCTGTAGATAGTGATACCTTTGCGTACAGTATAGAGAAAGGTAGCCTTTGGGCGCTTGTACCATAGACTATTGTTTATGCCTTTCTGCAGGTTCTTTAATCCTAAAGTAGGAAGCTAAAGAATTTATAATTTTATATGTATAAAGGACAGACGGAAAATCTGCGTCTAACAAAAGTCTAAAACATTGGTTTAAGTTTTATCAGTCGCTTCCTCTGAGTTTGTCGTGATGTCGTAGTAGTCCAGTGGCTGAGACTTTGCTTCCCGTGCTTGAGGTGGTGAGCCCAAATCCGGGCAAGTACCATGTGACTTTTTCAAATTCATAGGTACTTTTTAAGTTTATCTTGGATATCACAGGTAACGGTGAAGGAAAACATCGTGGGGAAACCTGGATTTAATAGTTAATGTAAGTCTGAAATAGCCAGGTCAGAGGTCTGTAGGCTTCCTAGAGGCGGCTTAATTAACTCTGGCACCAGAGGTGGCCACATCCACACACGAAAAGAAGAACACTGTCTTAGGCTTCCTTTCTGAGAGAAATTTCTGAATGAAATATGTCATTGAATTTTATAAACTCCTCAACCTCTTGATGATAATTATATTAGTGTTGTTAAAATTTCAAAATTTAGTGGTGCGTGTTGCTGATTAATACACAACGTCCTTCTAATAAAGTCTGCATGATACCCGTCTAAAATGGCGGTAGTTAGTTTTTAAGGATTTTTATACCTTTCGCTACTTTATTAGTTAGAGCCGCTTTAGCTTACCAACATGTAACTGAGGTAGTGATTTATATGTTATTCGAGTTTATTTCGGATTTAGAGAACCAATGTTCAGGAGAAAATTTTGAAAAAAAAAACCCGTCGACTTTAAAAAAATAATAAAAACTATCATAGTTCTTCCAGTTCTAGTTACTCAGTAGAATATATAAAGATGACTATAATATGCATAAAGTAAACATCTCCTCATCTAACAAGCATCTGAATAAAATACCCAAAATTGTACCCACACATAAATAGACAACTCGTGACGACCAAAACTAAATTGTACAGGCACAAAGTGAATCTCAAATAAAGGAATCATGCCCAGTCATAGTATCCATTGGGTGTACCGTTATGCCAATGACAGGGCGCGACTGGCCGTGTGTAGCCAGCTTTTGAATTTAGAAGTAAAAAAAGATGGCTGTTTGTTTAGTGGCATTACTTTTAACTTTTGAAGTGGGATTTATTGGGTGTAACTGGCCAGTGTGTCAATAAGAAGACTTTGGTCTCCATGGAATTAATAAGTACGATGTTTTTGATCTCATGTAATTGGTGTTGTGTTGATATGACAGTCACTTCTTTCGTATGTATTTTGTGGTGAATCACAATTTTAGGTGATTGTATGTCAAGTGCACCCCTCACAGGGGTGAATTGATATCGGGGTGCACAACTGCACAGGGTTGATTTGATATCCATCTTTTGCACTTCCGTAGGGTAAAATGGTATTAAAGTGTCCTAATATAGAAAGTGTTAGCTACGCTATTTTGATTGTATTATTCGAATAAATTACACCTGTACTGCTCATAAAATCTTTTGCCAATTCAATTTCTACGCCATTTTGCTACAGAGTTAATAACTGTATTAACACATAAATTGTTTATGTCAAATGAATCAAAATAATACTGTCGTTTTGATTGGAGTTTGTCCTAAGTAATGAAATGTTAAATTTTGAGTAAACTTTATTATTTATTTGACGTTTATTTAATTATTTAATTATGGTTTCTGTCACAACAATTTTAGCCTTTCACTGGTCACGGAATGAAATATGAATCAAATGTTTATTGGTAATAAAACAGTAGTAAAGTCGAAATGAAACAGATTTGTTTAGTCATTGGGTAATCTATGCATGTGTGTTTCATGCTTGTATGTACCCCATTACAGCTATTTTTACTGTAAAATTAATCACAAAAATATTTAACACAACAATAACAGAAGATCGAACTATAGTACCAACTTATACCTCGACCTTTAGTTTAGCAAAAGCAACTCCTAAAAGATCTTTACCCGACTGCCGAAGGAGGGTTGGTGTTTAGGTATCAGTCTATGTCACGTATTTATATTATATAGATTCGTACGTTAATCGATTCGTCTTAACCTTGCGAGTGTCACTGGGAACATTAAAATTACAAAATAGAAAAATTTCGGATATTGAGCGCCTTATTGTGGGGGCCCAATTTTTTTATTCATCCAAACCCATCGTGTGTGGTATAAAATTAAAGGGTTTTAAGAGGTGCTTTCAAAAATATATAACACTTATATGTTTAAATGCACCTAATTCGAAACTAAAAAGATTTAAATAAAAATATCAAAAAACTCGACTGCTTAAAAAGCGAACTAAAAAGACGTAAACAAGACCGTATACATCTGGTTTTGGTCATCCAGCTCTCGAATATGTATCCTCCGACTGCACAGCATGATTTTCTTCTTGTTTACATCTTTTTTTGTAACTCTTTCTATGCAATTTGCGAACGGAGGGTTAGTCGTGATTGTGATAACTCAAATAAATTGGACAATGTCCCCTTAAACCCATACGGCGTTTGCATGTACACACTGAGCATAATCACTGCAATTTGGCTAACAAAGCTAGACCCACTTTGCTGGTCACAAAATATTTCCGTACAATTATTTATTCATTATGGGAACTGCCCGCGGTGGCCACATTTTATGTCATTAAGGACAACTAAATCGGCTTTTTGGACGTTATAAAGTCATCTCAAGAGACCTTCAGGCGTTAAAATGAGAGCAACAAGGCGTTCTCAGCAGATCTGGACAATTGCCGAACTGGACTAGGTGCGAAAGAAAAGAAAAAAAATAACCAAAAGATATATAAAAGCTGTTCGAATTTCAAACCTGTCACCTACTTACACGAGAGAAGTATTCGTTTGTTTTCGACTTGGAAAATACTAGCCAGCCTGTATTTTTATTTTAAGGTTGCGGAGACTAAATTAATGCTCATAGTACGCTGAATGCATGTATACACTTTGACCGTTATCATTCGTAGTTGTGGAGGCTCTACCACTATCTTAACTAGTAATGAGACCAGAGATGGTCTTGAGATTAATCAGATACCGCTCCTTTCACCTTTATCTATACGTACTCCCGTCAATTGTTGGCCCCACTACCATTCACCACCTCGTATATTAACAGGGCACTTTCCCACGTCCATCTGACGTAACCTTATGCTAATCTACCCTCACAATAGATGTTATCCGAATCTTCAATAATTGCCTTAATAAGCGCCGTATAATCATAATCATAGAGAATTACAGGCGTATTGAAAAGTGATGTTTTTATTGTGGTATTGTACGGTGTGGCTCACAGAGCTCGGTAGCGACTAGAAATGCCAATACTAATAAAATTAATTAACGTGCAATTTGCGTGCCGCAAATTTTCAGACCTGTGACATTCGAAGCTCGCAAGTCAAACATCTGTCTTGTCAAGAGGTATCGTGCTACCTAGTTACTAGGTTGGAGGTCCGATGTGCAGTCGCTCTTTGTTAAATACTGGTATTCAACTACACCTGGCTAGACTGGAAGCCGAAACATACTTGGGCAAAGGCTAGGCAGATTCATTGACATTCATAGTCGCTCTAAATCGTAAGTTTTGACAGTGCCGTTACTAGCATGGTTTAGTTCCATCTCGGCACCCTGTCACAAATCAAAAAGATGCAATAAAAATTTAAACAGAATATTGTAGTGACTAAATCGGCTTGATTATTAATTCAATTAATTTGATTAAATAGTTTTTGTTTTGGTATTTTTTATCAATTTTTTTTTATTTGTTTGATTAGATTTTTTTTTTAATTTTATGTGATACGGTATTAGATGGGAAGGTGCCAAGATGGGACTACACCACTAGCATTGGCCGCCGATGCGTCTCCTTACTCTATGGTTCAGCTACTACGCTTGCCAATCAACTTTTGTATATCGATGACGTTAGTGTTATTGAGTGGTGTACAATAGATTTGTAATTGTTTTTGAATGAGTCGTGTGAATTTTAGTGTGTAATGTGTGAATCAATTGACTGTTACCGAATTCAAGCGTACGGTTACGCGTTGAGGTAGGATGCGTCATGTTCGGCTATGAGTTTATCAATTTTGTGATAGTAAAATGTGAATATTTGTTTTAAAGGGCAAATTCCTCTAGGTATGTGATTTTATTACCCATGTAGTATATCTTTAGCTTCCGCGATAAAGATATGTGGACTTGCAGGATCATTGTCCGATAAAGTTATCTCCATTCATCATGAATTCGTGAACAAACATCCGTAGAGTAATAAGCTCTGAATTATTATCAAAAACGTCAGTCATAGTTAAACACAAATAGTTTGAAACGTCAATAAAATTCAAATTCATCATAATTATATACCTACCTGAGAATTGAACGTGGGAGACAAAGTGAGGCTTGGTAAAAACTAAACTACTCCGTCGGTGACGCCATCTGCTGACGGATCAGTGGAGGCTTCCGGTCAATGATCCACCCCACCACTTCCCCTAATTATGCTATCCCCACTACCACATCTAGCCTTGCTGCGGTTTTAGTTGATTTTCATGAAAAAAACATACCTACGAACAGCAAGATTAGCAAATAATTTCAACTTTTTTAGCATAGTTATTTTTTTATTTATGATAAGTGCAAACGGGGATTAGTGTATTTTAAAATCGATTTATCGAAACTGAACTTTGTTGAGGTATTAATGATTCTTATGCAATTAGATATCGATTGCATTATGGGCTCTAAAATGGCAATGACCGAGTAATTTGTTTACGAACGACCTTGCTAATTTTGGTCTGCATGAAAACTTAATAAACATTTTAAAAGTGTAAAAAGGTAAATTAAGACAAAAAATACTTATCGCAGTCAAAATACCAGAACACATAAAAGTCAGTGCAGTTTAAAAGATACAACAACGCTCGCGTCACTTCAACTCATTTCCCATGGCATCTTGGCGTGAGAAAGATTTCTATCCTACGTCGCCATTCATTTTTGTGCAAAAACCTGGCCGTGTTCGGAAGCCGCGGAAAGGTCACACGAGAACTCGCGCCTTTTTAAATAAAAAAAAAGAAATGGCGCGAAACACTCTGGCGTTTCCCGGTTGCCAGTGTTATTTTTGTTTTGCTCCTCGGGACACAGAAATGCAGTTAGAGGTATTTTATTTTGTCTTGTTTTTTTTGAGGAGAGCTTTTTAAATGATTTGTCGTTGTTTATATTTGTTCTTTGGATTTTATAACTTTCTAATTTAATGAGAAGGAAGTTCTGCTACAGTTAGAAAACTCTGTTTTTGCAGGATTTCTTGGGCAGCAAGTCCAATTTACTTTTTGAACATATTTGTTGCATAATATGTTACAATTTATTGCTCAGACACATGCCTATTCAACATAAATAAACTAATAAGTATCGGTAATTTATATTTATAACACAATCAAAATCAATAACTTACCGAAGAACATAATACTCTTCTACATCATAAATCTTCAAGAGGAAATCATAATATCTATTCGTAATTCAAAATATATTGTACTGGATCAAGTATAGAATTTATGATCCAAATTCGTAGTTAGAAAACAGTTAGGTTATAATACAATGCGTTATCAGTTATAAGGATCGCAGTGTGCCTCGGGACAAAGGTTTGAAAGCTCCACCTCGGCGCCAGCGCAGCATAGATTTATTGAATGGAAGCTATCGTAATGAACTGCTGATTTGTTAGCGAAAATATGTCTTAAGCTTTAATGTGGCTATTTGGTTTTATTTATTGATTACTCAGCTACTTTATTTACTACTTCATAGAAATAGTACATAATATGACTAACCAGTTGATTAATGATAAACGCTACGCCATGAAACTACAGTCATTTGCATTATTCGAACAAACCTGACAAAGTCTTGGCATAGTAAAATGGCTGCCGTTTTCAGAGTATAATATACTCTGAAAACGGCGACGTAGAGTTTGGCGTTGCGTTTAACGTAGCGTTTGGCGTAGAGTTTCTTGTAGCGTTTTGCGTATCGTTTGGCGTAGCGTTTTGCGTAGAGTTTGGCGTAGCGTTTGGCATAGCGTTTGGCGTAGCGTTTGGCGTAGCGTTTGGCGTAGCGTTTGGCGTAGCGTTTGGCGTAGCGTTAAGTGTAGCTTCCCGCGTAGCGTGCGGCGTAGAACTTAACGTAGCATTTGGCGTAGTGAGCGTAGCGTCCTCGCTACGCAAGGTCTACCGATTTTTTTTGCCGAAGTTGGGTAGGAACGCCACTGTATCTTACGCGGAACATTAGAAAGAGATTGTACAATTGCACTGCAATCTCCATAAAACCAAAACAAAAATGTTATCCAAACAAAAATTAGAAGACCCCCACAATGCAACACCCAGACAGTTGATAATAAAGCTGGCAGATATCAGATGAGTACAATAGGAGTGAGGTGGCGAGTGCATCACAATGGCCGACCGTCAGCATGCGCGCGCCGATAATGGACCGATAAATAACTATTTTGAATTAATGACGTTTAACTAGGGGCTTCGCGCCTTTGTCTTGTTGGTAAATTTAAAAAAAATATTGTTGGATATGATAGCGTATTGATCTGTGGTAAACCGATGTTATTGGTTGTAAATTTTCAAGTAAGTTCGCATGGTACGGAAAGAATAAGTATTTATTCCGCTAGAACGAAGTTTATTTAGGAGACTATCACAGTAAAAGGAGATTGCCAATACACAGGCCCCTTATGAGGTATCGTGTCTGCGATTTCAATATTATCCAAAAATAGGATTTATATTTTGTGTTTTTTTTTCCATCATGTCCTCACTTTATATGTACAGACAACAACAGATCAGGTTTCTTCACTTGGACATTTGTATGCACCTTATTGCATTGTAATAAGGGTTCATTTCAAGAATAGAAACATCGCTATATCTCGTGAACTCCGAAAAAAATATAAAAATGTTTTCTAATGATGAATATAACATGTTTTTCTTCAATATATAACCAAGTTCATCAAGATACAACCATTATTCCCTTACAAAATGGGCAAGACAATGTGATCAAGAAATTATAGGTACTTGCAGATCTATTGTGTATCTTCATGACATAAAACACTGACTATAATAGAGTCATTAAGTACAGGTAGACTATCATATAGCTCTAGCAAAACTCATATACCTACCTACATAAACAACAAAGCATAATATGTTTTTGTGAAAGCCTAAAGTTTTAGCACTAACATAATCGATGAAACCACACATAAAACGCCATTTCTATGTTCGTATCTTAATTATTTCTATTAATAGAAACATTACGACGGTAGTAACTGTTGGCTAAACATAGTTCATGACCACCATGTTTAAGTTATTTACGACAATAACACTAAAATTAGCATTTTCTATGATTGCTACTTCAATCAATAAAAAACTTTTATCTCTCTTACAATGTAAAAGTTTTTCTACCGCTAGTAAAATTTACATAACCATTTGAGTGGATTTGTAAAACAATGAACGTTTTACTTAAATATTTACATAAAGACGCGTGGTTTTGTACTTATATACTGCATGTTGTAGGTACATAGATTTGGTTAGTATTATACGGAAAACTCTACTGTGAATATTGATGAAAACTGTTTAAGTATACCTATTTAACTGCAATTCGTTGGTAAATAAAATTTGATAGTTTTATTCGTGAGAAATACCAAGAAAAACATTATATATTTTAGTATTTGCGCTGTAACTAATAAAACATTTTCTTTTGTTTCAGAATAACGGGATTTCCAACATCATGGCAAAGTGAATACAAATTCCGGATTATTTAGGTAAGTTTCTAACAAGTTTTTCAAGTCTCCGTCGCTCAGTGTAGAACTGTAGAATGTACTGCATTTGAAATAGAAACACGTCATCCAAACTCATTACATAGATGCGGGCCCCAAAAACATTTAACTTTTTGTCATCGCGCTGGCCAGCAACAATAAAAATAGTTGTCATACCTACAATTTGAAATGAGAACACAGAATTGCTGGCCATTTAGATTTAAAAAATATACCTATTTGAATTGTCGACGTCTGCTCTATATTTTTGACGTGTCATCAAAAGCAAACGTGTGTAAAATGTTATCAGAATTATTGAAAACTAGCTTCTGTCCTCGGCTTCGCCCGCGTAAAAAGTGTTTTATCATCCCAAGGGAATACAAAGTATCATAGCTCCTTTCCAGGGTCCCAAACTATCTCCATGCCAAATATCATATAAATCGGTTTAGTAGATTCAGAGAAAAAAAGTAATGTTTGTGAGGTTGTAAGGGGTATAGTAGATCCAGAGAATACCCCCTACAACCTCACAAACTTTACCTCTTTAAAAGATTTATATAGGTTGAAAGAAAATGTACTTAATATCAACTATATCCGGTACATCTAGTTGCCACTGTTGAGTCTGTAAAAAATACTGGTTGTATAATAAATCGACAAGATAAAAATCGCCCGGACATGAAGTTTCTAAAAAATATTCTGATCCCCACTTAAATCCATTCCATGTCCACCACAGAGATTCAAGTTTTTAACCAAAAATGCTCAATAGACGAATAATGCTTCGCCAAGAATGATAATCGAGGGACATGGTAATTGCCGTGACGTGTTTTCGAACGTACCTAGTCGTCACGCAACGATGACTGCCCCCTACCACGACACTTTCAAGTTACATTCCGAAACGATGCCGTTCCCTTGTACGCTGTACATTGTAGAGGTCAGTCGTGTGTTCAAGTGCATAGTGTTAACTTGTGCCGCAATGGATTGAGAACTCGTTTCTACAGTTTGTGTGAACTAAGTGCGGGCTATGGTAGTCTAATCGAAGTCCAAGGTCTCAGGTGTGCTGTTTATTTCGGTTTATGTAGGTAAGTACTTTAGGAAGAGTTTAGAATATTTTATGAATCGGAGTAATTTTATTACTCTCTCATACGTGGGTTAATTAATGTTACTTAAATATTTAGTATTAAACATTATAGTGCTATGAATGAACCGTAATTTTCAACGAATAAAATACCTATATGGTTTAATTTAATTTAATTGGAAAGGGACTCTAAACGATGTCTTTGAACAAATTTTAGTAAGCAGCTTTACTAAAGTTGTCAAAAAATAAAAGGCCCGTTTTGACAGCTATAAAAATATTTAATAATAATTAAACTTGATGCTTTCGAATGATACTC
This sequence comes from Anorthoa munda, assembly GCA_945859665.1. Lineage (NCBI taxonomy): Eukaryota > Metazoa > Arthropoda > Insecta > Lepidoptera > Noctuidae > Anorthoa > Anorthoa munda. Next base: position 39,564,435 of record OX243897.1, on the reverse strand, counting down.
GTTGTTATAGTGTAACATAGTAATTAATTAGAATTGCGAATTAGATTTTTCAATTTCTTACGTAGAAAGTTATCGCGGCATGTAAAATGAGAAACGTCAACGGGCTACTTAGATTGTGGCTACCATAGAAATATAAATAGTGGCTACTATAGAGGTGGCCAGATTTGCAGTCATTTTCAATAACCCTTGTTACTTCATGTTATGGACCTATTTGTAATTAAAATATAACGTAGTATTAAAACCGGCCAAGTGCGAGTCGGACTCGCACACGAAGGGTTCCGTACCATTATCGCAAAACACTGCAAAAAAAATCACGTTTGTTGTATGGGAGCCCCCTTACTTTATTTTATTTTAATTTAATCATTATTATTTTTTGAAGAGAATATACAACTAAACATTCTGTGAATATTTCAAGCGTCTACCTGTTGCCGTTATTAATATCGAGCAAAAAACGGCAAAAATATCACGTTTGTTGTATGGGAGCCCCCCTTAAATATTTATTTATACTGTTTTTAGTATTTGTTGTTATAGCGGCAACAGAAATACATCATTTGTGAAAATTTCAACATACAGCCTGGTGACAGACGGACAGACAGACAGACAGACTGACAGACAGACAGACGGATCGTGGAGTCTTAGTAATAGGGTCCCGTTTTTACCCTTTGGGTACGGAACCCTAAAAACTATGTTTGAATACATTTTAGTACCTACGTATTATTTTTAATTACCCAATACATGATTCTGTTGTCCTGATGTTTAGTAGGTACCTAATTTATCATGCTTTAGGTAAATGATGTGAATTGATATTAAACGAAGAGCTAATGATGCATCTAATACACATAAATTTTCACAATTAAGTATTTTATGTCAAAAATTACATGCTAGCAATTAAAATGCACAGTGGACGCATATTTTAGCTCATGCTGGTCAAAGTTCGGTTATTTTATTTTTCGTTTACTTAGCAATAATGATAATATTTGTGAAACGTCAGTAGGCATATTTTTTAGATTCTCATACATTAATGTTTCGTAATGGCGATTGTATAAATTAAAAGAGGAAAAATTTATAAATGAGTGAGCATTAAATACAAAAGCTAAAGTCCGTTCTTACTACATTTCGGCTTTAAAAAAGTTAAATCAAAAATCGAATGCAATTTTTTTAATAACTAACGTTCTTGCATATATTTCGTCGCTAACAATAATTTCATTGACAAATGCAAACAAATAAAAACAAGTATATTCAATAAACGAGCCATATTCAAATATTTGGTAAACGTATTAAATTTAAAAAATAATACCAAAGAGGTTTTGGTTATACAACACCAAACCTTAAGTTAATAAGGAAAGCTTAAAAGTAAATTAATATCATCGGCCGCCCGAAGCCGGCCGCCATCGACATTCGATATTTGAATCCCGTTCTCGGATTGGCGCGCGTGAGGTCGATGGCTCATCTATAAATGCCTTTTATCTGTATTATTTTAGAAAGGAGACCCTGTAGGTATAAATCATATTGTATTGTATTAGGTACTCTGTTGCCCTATACGAATTTCGTAAATATTATTACTAGGCTCCCGTAGAGGAACATAATTTTGACAGATTAACAGCTCCAACGATTGTAGGGAGTCGTTATATTGACTTTTTACACTTATATACAAAATTTTACAATCAATATCAATTATTATATGGCTTTAACGGTGACCTACAGAGCCAGCACTACATCGATGTGGAAATATTGTATTAAAATATTAAAGAAGTGTCGATTTCGACATGTCGTAGCGATAAAATCGCAAATTTCGCACCTCACTGAAGCTGTTACGATGCACGGATTATTATACTAAAAGTTTAAAGTGTTTAACTTTCAGACCGAGCAGCTTATTGATCTTACGAAACTTTAAACAGGCCAGGAGTTAAAACTGTTGTAACTCTTTTTTCTTATTGCCTTTTAAGAACACAATATATTCAACTAAAACACTAATTACAGTATCCAATAAATTTTATGATTCAATTAACACGAAACTTAGACTTCTCCAGTCACATTCAATTAAAAGTCAATTTCGAGCACGGCGAAAATAATTGATGGCTATTACAAGTTGTGCTCTAAAACCAATCATTGGATCGTAACTGGTCACACCCATCACACAAATAGGGTGCCTCCATTAATCAGTCTTATTACACTGGTAGTAAAATATTAATATTCAGCTAATAGTGACAGCTACCAGTTTTTGCCCAGTTTGCCCAGTTTTTCCCCACTGTGTAACATGGCAACTTGTTATGTGTGTCACTGCAGTGTGGCTAACAGCTCAACGAGTTCTCGTGTGTTTTCTAGTTATCGGCTCGATGTTAATTGAGTTTATCAATGTAACGTAGAAAGTTTTTAAGACCTTGAACTGTTTTTGTGAACTACTAACACTAACTAATATTTGTATGAATGAGTAGTTGTAGAATATGCTTACTTGGGGTTGCTATTAATTCTAAGATCTAGCCAAGTGCGACTCGGGCTCGCGCACGAAGGGTTCTACGGGAGGGAAAAAGGGAAAATTCACGTTTGTTGTATGAGAGCCCCACATATTTAAGTGTAATTATTTTATTCTGTTTTTAGTATTTGTTGTTATAGCAGCAACAGAAATACATCTACATCTGTGAAAATTTAAACTGTCTAGCTATCACGGTTCATGAGATACAGCTTGGTGACAGACGGACATACAGACAGGCAGACGTATCGTGGAGTCTTAGTAATAGGGTCCCGTTTTTACCCTTTGGGTACGGAACCCTAAAAATGCCGCTCCCCTTTATAAAACGTCTAGTTAGATTCGGAGGCTGAACTATTATTCATAAGCGCACGCATATAAAAATATTTGTTAAAGTACAAAAAAGAACCGGTCACACAAAAAAAACTTTTAGTTCAATGCTGACTGCGTATTACAATGATATTGGATAAATATTCAATGGTCAACCTTGAAAGACCCTTTTATGACCTGTGCAAACCGTTTTATGGAGTATGGAGTAACGTTCACACGTGCATGAAGTCCATCTTTCATGTTAACATCCAAAGAGGTTAGCGTTTTTAATAAAAAAGGTGTTCGTTAAAGATCAGCTGTAGCATCGAACCTACAGGATGCGCAGATCCGTTATAAAATAAAAAAGTTAAAAAGACACGTTCATTGTGGGCACGTGTGTGCCGGTTGGGGAGCGACATGTGCGCGCGCAGGTGCGCGAACACCCGTCCGCCAACTGCTCCCGACTGCCGCCCTATCTTAAAGGTCGCAGGTAAAGCCGTGTACTACAGCTATAGCTAGAAGAACATTGCATAATATTTGTTCGTACTTGTCCCACAAAGGTCGTTGGGCACCTTTCTCTATCTATCTTCGCTCTATACAATTACGAGAGAAAGCTGCACTTGTGAAGTATGTAGATCTACTAATACTTTACAACTGCATAAGTATAAGGTCTACTACTCGCCGAAGGCTAACATACTTCGTAATAGGGACTGACAGTTAACACGATTGTTTGCTTAGAATGTATATTAATAATACGATAAAGTTGAATTAGAACTATTTATTTTCCAGTCATTGATATGCGTTGGATGCATTCTAAACATTTGCTTTACAGAATCAAGTGACTAGTGCGGCAAACGGTTTGTCTGTTTATTGTCAATATTGAACGTGTGAGATTGTGACGGGCTGACGGTCATTCTGACGTAACTCGCATCTTATTAGGAGGAATGATCTAAAAGGGGAAAAGATTTTCCACTACGAAGTGTTCACGAACATCACAATCAAGAACACAAATAGTTTGAATAATTTTGTGTTGAGTCCATAATCAAGAAAAGAAAATAGAATACGAAATCAGGTATTCAAACGTTAGACGATGGTATTAAATAATAGTAAACTATACAGATTATCTGAAAGAAGCCTGAACAGAAAGGATCCATCTAATATTTCTGTATAATAGATAACACAAATAGATGAATCAACACTAAATAAAACTCTAGCTAAGGTGGCTAAAGAAAACTTCACAAAGTAAACAAAACAAACAGTGATATATTTGATATTTAAAGGACGGAAAATTATAAGAAATACTATTCACTTGTTCATTACACAATAAATTGCTGGAGGACGTGACAAGATTGGCAATAAGACCGTGCTTAGACCACCTTTAAGAATTGCGTGGACAATTAGCAATATTAATAGCGCTAGAAATACCAGCTCACATAGCAATCCAATCCAATTGACAAGCTTGGAGCAATTACCTTTACTAAGCATTTGTATAATTCCTTTCAGAAAATTAAGACTTCACACTGAAAGAGCTACAATTATAAGACGTTAATATATATTAACTTAATGTCGTAAATAAATTCTTGAATATGAGTGAAATGGTTAACCGTAATTATTTGTGTCTTTAATTTAAATTTCAATTAATGAGTAATAGTTTAATTATGGACTTAAAATTATATGGAAGTCTTAGAACTGCATGACTCAACCAGAAGTAATCTAATGACAATAGTTTTAATCTAATAGAAAGCAACAAGACAATAGCAATCCTTAAAACAAAAAATGCATCTCCAGAATAATTCCAAAATTATTTCGAGTTATTAAAACAAGAATTCGTTAATGTGGGAACAGAGTTGGAAACTTTAGGAATGCAGAGAGAATCTCCCACTTAAACTCAGATACAATAGTTTTATTGTTATGCAAGAATGCACAGCTAGGATATTTGGGCTAAATACCGAGCATTCTGCCCGTCCGTGGATGGAAATGTTTGTTCAGTGAATCGACCACAAAGCCGTATTTGCTTTCCAATTCTGTTTGCCGTCCACGATTTGTACTCCTAGTAATACAAATGTGTGCTTTGCTTCCAATACACCAAATAGCATTCTTATATGCAAGAAATAAGGTTGTAGTTTCAGTGATATGTAAATTTTATGATTTTGTTGCGGCTTGTCTTAACTTTACAGAATAGTTAGCACTTTCATCGACTGGATCTTTTTAGTTGCCGATGTTTGAATTGGAATTTTGATTGTTGAAATAGGGACTTAATTCTTCATTACTTTATAGTGATTTAGTAAGTATTGCATTTAAGATCCATTGTGTATTGTCACTAACACGAAATTATTTTGTTTACTTACCAAATGCCTGACTAACCGAATATCATTTAACACCATTATTTGAATTTGGATCGATTGCAATACCAACATAGTGGACAAACTGAGATTCGATCTCGATAAACGAGGAAATAATAGACTAAGGTATGACTAATAGCTTTATTTATAGAACTATTAACTTCCTCTGTTAGAATACAATATGTTCTGAGAAATTCGACTGCCTGAATATTGACTCCAGAATATTTTTTTGCTTCATCTTTTATATATCGGATACGATATGAATCAGTGTCACGAATTAGATCTAGTCTATTGTGGACACTAATTAGAAATTGGAGATGATAATTTTCATCTGTTTTTATTACTTCTTCTCTATAAACTTTATCTCATTATGACATATCGTGTACTAGTAAACTGTTAGATAAGATTTTGTGTTTTGTTTTAGAAACAATTTCAAATATTTATTTATTTTTTATTTATTTATTTATGTACACACAAAACACTTTACAGAGAAAAGAAAGAATACAGATAGAAGAGCACAAAGGTACTGCTTATTTCAATAGAAATTTCTTCCAGCAGAAAATTTATATGTCAAATGGATATATGTCATAGACCAAGTGATTAAACAGTGCACTATGTATAATGCCCGGGCATAATTCATAATAATGAATTAGGCTACTCAAATCGGGCAATGTAATAAATACTGATTTAAACTTCTGTATTTATCACATTGTCTGGTCATTATGAATATTGCTACGTAACGGTTGGGAAATTGGTTAATTATGGTCAAGAAAATAGTCCAAGAGCGAGCGAAGCGAGCTCGGGAGCTTAGGGCACCCCGACACGGATAGGTTAGGTTCGAAGGAGATGATGGGAGCTGAAGTAAGTGGATCTCCTTCATGTTAGGTTACTTTAGACCCTGCAGACAGAAATAGGAGTCGAATTTGTTGCTTAATTAGTAATCGTACTTACCTATTCTATATTAAAATCAATGACGACATTAAAATAGTTTAATAAAACACATTAATATTACCCAGCCTAATAAGTGATGATTATTTAGAAAGCCTGGTCAATTTAATTATTTCAATAGTTTTTATCATGTTTCCTACTCATATTGGGCATTTTTCAAATTGCCCGGGCATTACGAATAATGCTGTATGTATACACTTGGTCCTTAACATATACATAAGAATACTTTAACGAATGAAAATTGCTAGCAAAACTAATAAATTCCAACGAGTATTGGTTTCACGTATCATGAGACGTTGTGGGAAAGACATACAATGGGGAGAGCTATATTCTGGTACGATCGAGAAACCGTGGGATATCATATCATAAAAGAACATTTATGTCAATAAAATTAAGGATTTTCAAATATTATTTTAGATATTTATGAAGTCAAAAGAACTCTGAAGATAAAAATAAGTAATGTTTGAAGTAATACAAAAATTGGAAACTTATTTTTTTCAGGCTGCATACCTACCAATAAATTACAAATCATAGTTTGCTTACAATCTATATAGGTAAATAAGTTTTTAAAGGCATTGAAGAAGAACTTATATGTCATTGTCTTGTCATTGACCCGTCACAATTTCTCCTAGCTTTAAAATATATATTTGGTATCAAATTCAAATTCAAAATTCAAATTTATTTAATCAAAAATTTTGTACAAAGTTTTAGCATTGGCCCCAAACTAGGCGTGCCTGTATCTTGGGTACCAATTTGGAGGGGTTTGGAGGGGGGTTTGGAGGGTATGAATGTTACTTTGGCATTGTGCATCAGGCATTGTATAAAAAAATGTTCTAATGCCCCGTTAAATCACAATTACCACAAATCACTAAATGCACTTAACACAAAACGTATTTAAAACGACATTTCACCTGTGTCATCTTCAAACGATTGTCAGAATCAGAACAACAACTTGAATTGGTTACCGCTAAATGCGTTTAGTGATTCTCGGGCCTTATAATAGTCCGAATTATATTCCCTATCGGGGCATCGATTGTTTAAACACGATCAATCGGTACGCGTGATGATATTCGGTAATAGCATATTATTATGTAAAGCGACGTCGCGTTGCCGGTCGCGCGGTCGCGCGGTCGCTACTGGTTTCCACAGCGATTTGCATTTGTAGGTGACAAGAAACGCGTAATTGGCTTGTTGTTATGTCTCGAACTTGTTAAACAAAAAAGAATTTTATGTAATTGGTATGTTCGGTGTTGTTTAACCGGTATAGTTTCGAAGCCGAGCTGGATATAGTTTTTAATTGTCGTTGGTTCAATAACTTTATGGCTAACCATCTTCTTTTGTATTTTGCAAGCATTATGTGTATTTTTAACGAAACAGCTTGCTGCAACATTACTTTTGAATCGGTTCTCATAAACTGATCCATGGCTTTAGGCACTTAGAAGAAGTTAAAAAATCCATCATAAATATAGTAATACTTACATTAGTTTATGACAGTTAAGTTAAGTCTACAGTTACTGTAATAAATTAATTACAAATATATGATATTCTTACAAAGATTCACATCAAGAAAGACAATAGCATGATAAGTCATAGAGTGGCCAATGAACTCTAAACAGTTAGCGCCCAAAACAAAACTTCATAAATATTTATAAACGAAAAGTTCACACAGTAGTCACTTCAAAATTAATTATAATTTTGTAATTATATTTTAAATAGGATCATGAAGAATGAACTTCTGATGGAATTTATTGATGATAGCGTGGGGAGAGATGAAGAATTGCTACGTCATCTAAAGTAATACTCAACTAATTAAATTAGATGTTCGTCATTCTACTGCTAACAATGCTTTCAAACTTATCTGTGAAGTAAAAGAAAGCTAAGAATTTATTGCTGTAGGCGGTGCAAGTCATAAAAGTAATTTCATCTTGCAATAACCAATACCATAAGATAAAAATGTACTAATATAATTTTCTCAAGACAAATAAAATTATAATTAGTCACGAGGAAATACAATTATAGAAGACAATAAAAATTTTGTTAAAATTCTTTACCTAAGAAAAGGTTTCTACTAGTCAATCGACTTCAATTATTAATGTTTAAAATAATTAGTAAAAACATAGCAAATCTCAAACTTCTAATCGTTGATGGAGAGTTGATGTTTTCACGATATTGATCTTCAGCACCATCTTCCAGTTACTTGATAAGGCTGGCTGAGATCTCTAATTAATTTGTGTTCAATATGAAGATAAGGGATATCAACTCCATTAATTATTAATTTGCCTATGTTTATGTATCGTTCTACTTATAACATATTTGCAGGTGTTTTATCTATAACGTTAAGCGTAAGACCGGATACAATACTATTATTATGCCTCATTTTTATCAACTTTCCTGCAACGAATATAAGACTACCAAGCCATAGTCTAGCGCTAGCCAGTTTCTAAAGCCAGCAAGGAAATAGACAATAGGAACACTAATTACAATCATAAATATAAAGCGCTAATGACTCTTATAAGTCACACTTATACAGCAGTACATCCTACATAAGACTCCTAAACAGAGACAGTCGACCGTGAACCTAAGCCGTGTGAACGAACTCATTTAGGAGTCAAAATGCTCTCTCAATCGCGTTCGCGCGCTCGTTCGTCTATGGACGTGACTGCCAGGGCCGAACTCGGACGTGCGAAGTGCATGCCGGATACACACTAAATGATGACATTGCTGCCGTACTGAATGCCCCTCGACGGTAAAAAGGACAGGCCCACAAACTGTGCACTTTGAAAATCGATATCAAAGTTGGCAAGATAAGGCTGCGAAATCGAAAAGACATTGGCTAAGGTTTACTATGCCGAATGAATATTTGAACTCCAGAGTTAATGTGATATTGATATTATTGCTATTGATATGCAAGTTAAGAGGATAGAGCGGAACCAGATTTTACGAAATGAAATAATTTAAGCCGAAATGGAAGTTTAACCCATACGTGGCTGTCACGAGATTCTGGAAATTTATAACAAAAAATAAAAAAAAGCAATGCACAGGCAGTCTCGAAAATAGAATAGCCATTAGCCATACATCTAGCCACTGTCAAGCAAGTTGTCGGCAGCTATCTTAAATAAAACCACAGTATGTCCCTTCTTTACAAAATTTAATTCAATAAACAGTAAACCTTTCCCGTTCCAAACCTGTACTTGCTGTCAACACATCACTTTAAAGCCGTATCGAAGATGGATGTAAGTAATGCACCTCTTACCAATTTAAATCCGGCCCTGTGCATGCAGTCCTTGCGTGCTAGCCGTAGTATTTTCTCGCCTCGCGTCGTATATCCGCGTCGGACAGTGATCGTACATCTTCGGCTGGCCTCACGGAGTACCACGGACGAGACTTGGCACGCACAGACCAGGCCTGACCCCGCGAGGGCGTGAACCATATCCTCCTGTCCTATAAACCATTAGTGCAGTGCAGTGCTGCGCTCTTTTGACTAATGGTCAAACCATTTATCAACTTTTGTGAAGCCTTTATAAAAGACGCTCTGATTAATTCACAATAAATTGACAGCCACGCTGCCGCTGTCAACCTTTATTATTCAAGAGCTATTTAACGCCTCTTCCGAATAAGTAAAGCATTAATAATTTCACATTTCCAATTTAAATGAATGCTATAAATGTATTGTAATTGTATACCTTTATTTTGGTCGCCAGCGCGGATGTGGTCAACATCCTGTCTGTTATGTTGATCTCGGGATGCCTGATTCAGTAAATAATAACAGGCCTTAATTGATGTTGTTGATATAAATAAATAATTATGCTGCGAATAAAACGTTTTACTGGTAAATTCTTGGACTGGTTGTAAAATGGCAATTCTGCTTTTTGCAAGCCTGTTATTTACGAATTTATTATTGCGCTTTTGTCATTGATTATTTTAATTTATCCTATTGATATGTTCAGAAATACGTCTTTAAATGCCATGAGGCTGTGCATTTATTTTATTTATTTTAGTGACTCGGTTGTCCCGTCCCGTTATATAAAATTATAACTGTCGCTTTATTTCATCGGTCTTTACCAATTTCACATCACCGCAATTGACCAGACAAGTCCTTAGGGCATATCTAAAGCAGTTACATTCAAATATCAAAATTGGAAACAGAACAGCGAACGTTCTAATCATTCATCGTTTTGGTACGTTTCCCATAGAGTTGCAACACCGACCATAAAATATAGACCGCCTCCGAGCAACATCGTGACCGCATTCACACGCTTCGGGAAGATTACCTCCAAGTGGTTTCAAGACTTTCGAGCCAAGTGATTGATTGTCAGAATACGCGCGGAACTACAAATGAACGGATTATACTTTTGTTTCGCCGTGTGTGTTTTGTTTGAGAATGACAGCTGTCACAATGACATTTCATTTTTTTTTAATTTTGATCGTGGAATGATATTATTCTGTAAGTAATTTAAGTGTGAAGAAGATTAGATTCATAGCGTAATCTTTAGCTAGAAACGGCAGGATTAAAGGATGTTGTCTTAACGAGTAAAATATTTGCTCCTTGTTCCACCTATGGAGGTAATTAAAGCTTTTTAATATGTAGTAAACACTTAATTGTCTACTTCGATTAAGCCATCAGCCATAATTCTGCAGTAACCCAGCAGGAGGGCTGACGTCTTGCATAAATCATTTTAGAACAAGATGCGCAACTGCGTATATTACTGTAATAATTGTATTGTTTCGCATTTTCTCAACATTATAATGCTAATTGTTATAATCTATGCTGCATACTGTATAATTGAGGTTTCATGTATGTAGGTTCTTATTCAACACCTACATACGAGGGACTGAGTTTTTTCTTTGTGTGTCATGTATGGGCGTTGGGTTTTCTTTAAATTTTAATAAAAGGATAGATCATTGAACTTTGTTGAGTGGAAGACTGAGGACATTAGGTAGACAGGAATAGCCGACAGGCTTTAAGCACGTGAAAAGAACGACACTGGCTACGATCGTTACTCCATCCAAAACAGTAGTTTTGTTTTCAGTAGAGGGACCAATATTGATAAAGTAAAATTACCAAAAAACAGTGAATAATTTATTATTACTCAAGATTTACTCAAAATGGACAGACAGGCATAATTTGCCGAAAAAATGCCCACGTCCAATATCAATCGTCGAGTGATTGATTGCGGAAAAATTGCTTAAATTTCTTCGAAGTCCGTAATATCAAGTACAAGTACCGATCAAGATACTACTAACAATTTGTGACATTAAGCCTGAATCAATGTGTTATCGCCTTCGGCAGATCATTAATGAATAAAATAATTGGCGTATGGATGTACCGTAAGCTATTTAAGAGAAGGAGTGTGCATCTTAGATTGTAAGAACAAGATAGTCGTGTCGATGTTTGTCAGTTTCATGGCGCGTCCTGTTGCGTGATTTCTTCCTCTTCCTAATCATATTATCAGAATTAATATTAAATGGCACTTAGATTAATCTTGTTTAAAGTTGAGATCGGTTAGTGCAAAATCATGAGCCTATATTTTAAAATCCTCTTGTTTTCCAAAACATCAAAAGCCAAGCAATAAATTACACGATGGTCACATTATAAACATCTAACTATGTCACAACATTAATTCAAACGTCAGATTAAATCAAGAGAACATTCGATTCCATAATTAAAACAACATAAAGGCAACGTTGACAAATTAATCCTATCACCTAATACATCAACTCAACAGCGTTGTTCTATTAGCGAGTTCTTATCCATCACTTACTAATCCGAGTATTAAACATGGCGGGTTTATATATCGGATGGGTTCACGACCTTGATTTGCATTAGAGGTAGGCAGCACGATGTGCGTACGACCAGTCACGCTGCCGCTGACAGGTGTTGTGATAGCACCAATCGCGGAGTAATGAGCCGATGTGCGGAACAGGCTTCGGAATTTATTTGAGAACTCAATCAATCAATCCGATGGCGATTACATTGGGCTTTGATTTTTTTATGGGGGCATGTTTTGTGAAAGCACGTGCTATTTTTAACCCCCAACGGAAAAAGTGAGGTGTTATAAGTTTGACATGTGTTGCTGTGTATCTGTGTGTCTGTGGCATTATAGCGTGTAAACGGATGAACCGATTTTGATTTAGTTTTTTTGTTTGAAAGGTGACTTTGTCGAGAGTGTTCTTAGCTATGTTTGAATAAAATCGGTTTAGCCGTACAAAAGTTATTCGCATTTTACTCTTTGAATCTGGATTTTTTCGCAAGATATTATAGTGTTAAGGTATTATAGTTTCATTATTACTTGTTTCGATAGACTGTCGATTGAAGCGTGTCTGCTACTAGGTATATTATATCCAGTTTAAAAAGCATGAAATAATAATTGAAATCTTTAAATTTGTAATTTTATCTCGTAATTATTATATTTTTCACTAAGCAATTCTTTAGGCTTTTCTACACATCACTTCTATATGCACACTGTTAAAAATGTAAGATGTATTTTATAGAGAAGTGAACGACAGAGTTATTATCACAAAATGAGATTATAATTTGTTTACAAAATAAAAAATGTGTGACCCTAGTTCTTCCGCTGCATCTATTCGTGTACAATAAAAGAGATATTGCATTTATGATTTCGACTTTCTTTTTCCTTCTACCAGCAATCATTGCGACGCAAAACTTGATGGATATCGGAGAAAATTTTCAACTAATTTCGTGCAGTGAAAGTATAATCGAATCCAATCGTTCGGTAATCGGGAAATTTCGAATTGTGCACGTGATTTTGCTCAAACGCCGATTCTAAATGATCGATGTAGAATCGAAAGTTGTTAGAGATGGGAATACAAAGTGTTGTGGTGTCGATAAAACTTGTTGAAGTGTCAAGTCAGACCGCTTCATGCAAATGAGACGACAGCAATTTGACATTTGCTTGACATGACACTGAATAGTAGTTGTGTTGATGAAATTGCGAATTAAAATTAGATTAATCATACCCTGCGTAGGTTCAAATAACATAATCAAGACATAATCATAATTTGTTTCTAACTAAGTTTAGTTCAATATCACTAACTGTGTTTCAGTAGGAACTAAGTCGCAATAGTGTCTCTAATGTCTAAGTTGCGATAAATATTTACTTTGTTGCTCAATGATCTATACTAACTGCAAAACTAAACGGTACTTAGAAGTTTATTTCTTGACCTGTCCATATACTTACTAAGAGTTTCTTAAACTGTTTACATACACTAAACGCTACGGTAACTACTGCACCTGTGCAAAAGTAATAATCATCAACAATACTTTTACGCCATTCAAACGGCAAATGGAATGTTTTATTGAAAAGGGGGCTTGTCCCAACAAAAGCCATGGCCTAGCTCGTATTGCTCACATGTATGAAGATTGAAAACACTTAGTACCTCGCTTACTTATATTTATTTTTGAATTATACTATATATTTTACTTCACTTCCTAAATTAACTGATTAAACAAAATTGTTCTGACCAAAATATTTTTTTTGTTTCAGAATTTACAACTGTGTTGGATATCAATATTTTGGTAAGTCTATCCCTTGGAAAACAACACGGAGAAAAGTCATTTTTGCATTATACTTAGAACGTGCTTAATTAAGCAATGCATTTTAAGTATTTAACACTAAAATATAACTGTAGTGTCGCCTGCAACAGTGTCGTCATTCGGTCGAGTTCATGACCCGCGCATTTTTATGCGCCTGCGTGAACACGTGGGAATGGGTAACACAAACAGGTGCGACAACCATGTTTTAAAGACATTGTTCTAGGGATACACATAATTATTATTCGTAGAACAACGTTCTGGGGGGTGACCATAAGCTCTTAGAGTAAGGTTATTTTGAGTGTGTGTAAGGGACAGATGTATGTGACTTGTATACATACTTACGCGATCTCGAAATAACCTTATTCTAAGAGCTTATGGTCAGCCCCCGGTTGTAGACAACGAAGCGACAGTAAATTTTAAACGATTTAAAAAAGGAGATTCTCAATTAGTGAATCTTATTTTTTGGTATGATCCTTTGTTCAAAAATATTGTCGCAAAATCGCAAATTGTGAGTTGATTTTAAAGAAACGGATATATCTACTATCCTTAGTATCAACGATGTTTATCGAATCGTTGCCCTGTCGCGTGGAACCTGTAACCTGTCTGCGGGCATCTTTACAATAATACTGCCGTATTCCTGGAATCTTATGTGTGCTTGTAATCAAGTAACTGAGGTATTATTTCACACGTAGGCGATATCTTCCGTAGTTTTTATTTTGCTGCGTTTTCTGTAACTCTAGCATTTCTGATTGTCTGTGTCTATTACTTATGAAGTTATGATTAAAGATGAAACTTATTAAAGTTATGATTAAAAAAGTTTTTTTTTTTTTTTGGGTGTGGAAATCATCCAATGACTTCACCCGCTCTGGGTGAAGCGGGAGGGCGTGTCAGACTTTTACTGACTAAAATCCACGCATTATGGGCCACAAAGTAACTCTTTTTCAAATGTATCCGTGACACAGTCAGGAAATTAAAGAAACTAGGTACCTAAGTAAATTATAGAAATCTACATTATAATATAAAATTGTTTTATCGAATTCTTAGCAAGGATTGGCGAAAAAATTAAAGAGCTCTGACAGAATGGCATTACATTAGGTACTTTTAAAATTTCTATTGTATATTATTTCATTCCATTATACTATGAAAAGTAACTACAAGTGAAAAATGGAAAACGGCGCTCAATTATCATCACTAATACAAAATCCGTATTTGTTTGTATTGTAATATGTTTTATCACAATGCAACACAAGCGTTTCGGTTTTCTTATTATTAATCTTTGGATATTTAACGAGTTTGACTGATGTATTAAGTATTACTTAATCGCTGATAATAAACAATGGCCACTTTGGAGTTGGCCTCTATAAATCAATAAAATCAGATTAATAAGCATAATACATTCCGGGTGATCGACCAATTATGCTCCTTTTCATCTATTTGAAGGAATATTATGCTCGTTATAATATGACGTCTGACCCTAAGTATTGACTAGGCCAAACTTATTAAAAAAATATTCCTGTGGGCACCGTTAAAAAGCCATCTATCAACAAATTCATGGGACATCATTACCATCCGTCAATTCCAATTTCAAATCATAATGACAGTTATTCTGATGTTGCCATAACCGTGTACTTCCAAACAAGACGTATTCAATTTTTACCGTTTGCAACAAAGGTCAGGTCAATCAAATAAAAAGTCGTGGGCACACCAATTACTCGCCTACGCTTAAATTTTGTAATTTCGATGATAATCATACAGCCGTGTGAATATTTGTAATGATGGGAGAAGAATGTGAGTGCTCTAATGTACAGTATCCTTTTGGAAAAGCCCACTGTGTAATGTCTTTTGGCATATGAATGACAACGTATGTATTATGTTGGAATCTGCTCGTATCTTTAGACTAAGATAAGACGTATGTGTAGACGTAAAACCCTATGACTAACAATGTGAATACTAATACCAACTTATATAGTTATAAGGCTACTAACATGACGTCTAACATTATCATAAAATATTTACTAACTTTTACTGACACTTCAAATCTTAAGGTATTTCCAACGAAAATTAATTCGGTGTCAATGCACTTACAAATAAATACTAACACATTGAATACATAACTTGCTATACATATTTGGATATACATTACTTAGTTTAGTTTGCTTAAGTTTAATATTTCTTCCGCTTTACTACTAGCAATACTAACATCTTAGTTGAAACAACACGATAATAAATCAGGTTATACACCAGCTTCTTATGGTATTTGCTTACAAAGCTTCCAAGCTTATTTAATAAACTTTGTTCTCAAGACTAACAAGGCAGTTATAATTTGATTTAGTACAGAAAAGGGTAACAGTGTGATAGACAGCCGTAGTTACGTATTTATGTTAAACAAATCAGAATGGCACTCTACCTGGGAACCATAGCTGTTGCACGAAAGAGAATGGTGTGATTGACACATTTCTAATTCTATTCTAGTTCCAAATTCAAATTTATCCTATAAGGATAGGTGTATTATCTCGTCAGATATTCTAAATGGCCAGTAATCTCGGACTAATATTTTTTTATTTTATGTTCGCCTTTTCACAGCCTGCACCATGCTTTATTTTTAATGATAGTGATGTGACTCAACAAGTAGACCTAGATATCGATAGTCGGTGCCGGACTGTCGGGCGTTCGAAAATGGTTGTTCCGTTTGGAAAAGAGTCATCCTGTCGCACCGGTACACCGGTACCGATACCGGTCGGCTTGTCAGCTTGTCTCCAAGTTCATGGCTTCCGGAGCTGGCTTTCGTTCAGGCACGCCTAGCTTATAAGTGAATATTGCATCCGAAGTAGGTTAATAGGTTTAGCACAAGGCAAAGTTTAAAGTAGCTATTTGCAACAGCCATTTGCAAAAAATTTAAACTTTGACACTTCTTAGTCATAAATGGCTGTTGGTGAATGATTTTGATAGAGAAATCATGGGATATTATTAAATTGTGTAATTATTGTTTTACAGTCAATAATTAATACTTTTATTGCTTCTAAATTAATTTATTATTATTTCATATAAACTGAACTAACCCGAGACAAACAGCGATTCTAGTAAGTAATGGTACTTAGATACGTCGTAAATCTTTGAAATTACCAATATAACGTCTAATTTTCAATTATATGAGAAAGTAGGTAAAGGAATTTTCGTATTTATTTGTTCAATTGTTTTTCGACTAATGTAACTCGTGTGAAACTCGTTAAATCTAACGTTACAATTTAACAGTTAATTTTGCACATCACTTTTATGAGTGACTGATGGACTGATGTTATTTTTAAAAGATGAAAGCAACCGATATCACTTAAAGTTTATTTTAAATTAATTGTGGGTAAAAATAAAATGTGAACGAGGCACATTAATGTTCTGTAGATAATCAGTAATGTGTGTTAGCTGTTATTCTCACGCCTGGCTGTCGGGGAGCCATTACCATTACGTGCATTCGGTCAATGTGTTCCCCAAAACACTAATGTTTCAGTTCATTAGTGCCCCACATTACGCGTGAAGTGTGTTAGTTTTATTGCACTTCAAGTGGTAGCTTTGGTATTTTTGTGACAGGAACGCGCTCGAAACTTTTAGCAAGAGTTCTTTTTTCAAAATTGACTGGTTTTTTTTAATGGCAAAGATATCAATATTACAGCCACACAATCTTTTTCAATCTTTATTTAGCTAGACATATAAAAGCCAATGAAGTGTTTTTTATGAGTGCACCAAGTTATTTTTCGCTTTTTACTTTTTTATTTGAAAGTCGTTAGTATTTTTTTGCAAAAAAGCTTTTTTTATTTCACTTTTTAGTTGTACCTACCTAATAGGCAAGTTGTTTAGTAAGGTACCTATAACGCCAGAATAGATTACCCGAATATCATGAAACTTGAACCTAACCGATGAAATGAGAGATCTGCGTACCCCTTAAGAGCGTACTGGCGTGATGTTATGTTATGAAATAAACAATGAACAGACATGCGATTGCAGCAATCCCGAGAGGTTTGCCGTTATTTATTGAAGAGTTCTGTTGTATATCTTCGAAGTCCTCCATCAGATCTTCACAAAATTAAAATGGGACCAATTTGGGAACATACTCTTTCAAACAAAAGAATATTCAAAATCGGTCCCCAAATAACGGAAATATCGGTGAACATACATAAAAAAAACGTACATTAAGTCGAACATATACCTCCTCCTTTTTGGTAAGTCGGTTAAAAATTAAAAGCAAAGATACAAAAGCATGCTAAAGAATCAGAATACAAATCTGTCGGTTAAAAAAACAGATAAAGGTAAACAAGTCGAAGAATAACTGGGTGGGTTTAACATGTCGTAGGCAGCGACACACGCCCACATACCGCACGGTTGGCCTGTCAAACTGTCTACGGACAATTTTCTGGTTCCGTCAGAAAAATATCGACGCAACGTGCACCTCTGACCTCGTGTCGCTTAGTGACGTAGCTATGCGCTAGTGACTTGTCAGACTCCATGTTTTTTCAAATCATTGTGGGAAGGTTTTGGAAATTGACAGAACACGTGGGTTTTGTTAAATTTTCAATCAATATATTTAATAAATGTGTACAAAAATCGTTATTGTAATCTAAAAATAGCAGGGGTGTTAAAAGATAACCAACAGAATCCATTTCTGGCATTGTCTGTTTGTTTTTTTAGTTGTGTATGCATCACGTAAAATGTACGAAATCAATGTACGGCATCACGTTCTAAATGTAATTAATTACGACATGAACCATTTTGTAGAGTTGGTGTCATCAAACTGATTATGTAGGTGTCAACTGAAGATATCACCAACACAACATTATGCTAGCTTACTTGATGGATTACTCAAGTTATTACATTAAAATTAGACGTTCTTTGTGACTTCGTTTTTATACGGACTTTAACACCTCCAAAAATAACTTTTACATTAGGATTCATTAAATCTTTACTTATATACAGAAAATAAAACGGTTAGTCCCCCTATGCTCTAGTCCCGCTATGCTCGACTCAAAAACTACCTACTAAAAAGTGCCGGTATGCACGAAATCACATTCGCGGGCATTGATGAAAAAAAAAGTAGACATTTTTCGAGTCGAGCATAGCGGGACTAACCGAAATAAAAACATTGACGAACCTTGGTAAAACAATGCTATGCGTTGCCTGTCAAAGAGTCAGTAGACACAAAAATGCTTGACAGATCAAAATAATCCCTATTATACTTATGAAAGTCTGTTTGTTTTTTATAGAAACTATGCAAACGGGTAGACCATGACCTAGATTAGGACATACATAATGAGGTCCAATATATCGCGGAATGTTTTCCTTAAAATGTAAGTACATGTATTTAAAACACTGAATATGATAAAGTACTTAGGCAGAGGCTATGGAAACTCATCTGCATAGTCCCGTTAGTACGTTCTCTTAGGATAATTACCCACCTTCACTGGTACTAAAAACTAAGACAAGTATTTCACAACCATTTGACATGAAAACTAACTTCAACATATCATTAATACATTCATAAACCGATGATTGATGGCCCATTAACTGGCGATGGTACCGGTATGCTAATCAAGCTCAAGTGGCCACTTCCTTACCTCAGACAAAGCAGGGGACGAGAAAAGCATTTCCATGATAATTCTATGGTTTCCGGGTCAACAAGTAGTTGGTATGTCAAATTTACGGGCGTGTCTATGGATTTGTAGGCATTTGAGTGGCATTCTCGTATTGTTTGTTTTAATTGGGTCATTTACTAACTGTTATTTTGAGAAAATTGATAGTTATAATTTAAATGGATATAAGTTTTCATCTTAAGAAAATTTCTTTTAACATGAAACTTTGTTGGTGAAAAAACTGACGTCACATATTAAAATAAGTAATTAGTAATAATTACGGATAAGAATAAAACATTGATTGTTTGTTTTGCTTCCGTGTCATTTAGAGACGTTGAGTGTTTGAGGCACATTTGTTTATTTAGTAACAAAGCTGTTTGACCTATCACTAACAAGTCTTGTTGTCAAAATTAAAGGGACACCAAAGCAAAACGATATTTCCGTGTGTACCTCTTAATAACTTGGCCTTTAGATCATAAATTTAATCTTATTTAAGTTTAAATTTATCTCTAGCTAAAGAAATCTAAAGGAAGACATTAAAATAAAATGTTTTACGCGGTAGAGCATCTAAAACGAGTGACATAATAACTCAAGCGCCGTGCCGTTATCTATTCAATTACATTTATTACTAATTACATGTACCCTTTTACATGGACGATTTATGAAATCCAATCGGCAAAGTTACGAGGGCGACCTGGACTGAACGGGAAGCGCCATTTTATGGAAAGGGTTCCGTTGAAAACTAAGATGTCGTATTAATGGTATGGTTCTTGAGGCTGATAAATCTACCAACACTTGGAAGCAAATATAATGGCTTGGATTAGACGATAAAATTTCACTATAAGAATAATTAATTGTTAATTTACTAAAGCATAAAGCAAACTATTCCTGTAATAGATAATATTCTTTTGAAGAGAACGATTTTAACAGACATTACTTACATCGGAAACTAAGAGGCGGTGATTTCTGAGTTTATTGTCATTAACACTTATGGTAGCATGTGTTTAGCAATAACAACGTTAATTGTGAAGGTCCAATCATTATTTACCAAGTAAACACATCCATTTTAATGACTTGTAAAACACAAATGGATACAAATAACAAAACATTATCAATCTAACAGTGAAAACTTTCACCTATCAAACAAGGCATTGGAATCTGTTTAAAATATCAATAATCATAAACGTTTTATAGAAGCAATAATGCCCACGACTGTGATATTTAATAAATTTACAGAAGTCGTATTTTGAATTTGCAAATAGACGATGAAAAGCTTCCTCTGTGTAACTCGACTATTTATTTGTTCCGATATCAATAAAGTAGGATTATGTAAATATATGTATCGTAAAAACTCAATATATTAACCGGATATTTATGCGAATCTGTCTTTAAATATTTTGGAAGGTCATCAAATTAACGGACACAAGAGGCACTGTATAATAAATTGTATTTTTGTAAGCGGGTAGCTCATTTCTAAAAATAAAAATAAAATTTATTATCGGATCATAAATAACGGTCAAATTTGATTATAGAAAAAAGAAGCTATTTTTATCACACATAACTCAATTTCAGATGAATTATTATTTGTCCCAATTTATCTTTCCAAAATAGCTATGGATATTCAAATATTTTTCTGTGTTGTTTCATGCCCCAAGAGGGTTGGATCCTGTATGCACGTAAAACGCGGAGGAACCCCAATCCGACTCGTTTTGCGTCCGGGAGGGAAACGAACTTGTTTAACCTGTCGCGTCGCGTCAACCCAGTGAGTAATAACTCGCGGACGCCATCTGACAATATCATTTGTGTATAAAAATAATTCTGGCCTGTAATTGTCCCACACAGGAGGGTATATATAGCCTGCAATAGTAACAATACATTTTGTGTATAATAAACGTATATCTTCAGCGCTCTGGTCAGTCGACTGTCTTTGTGACTGACCAGCTCGCTGCCTTAACAGTCTTTTTACTTCATAAGATTAGAAGACAAAACGAATGCAGATAAGATATAAGAAAATTTACCTTTTACATGCTGAAGGCCTTTTCTAATGACAGAACGAGCATTTGCCACTGTATATTTTTTACTAGTGTTCACACATAAACTGTGACCGGAGCGAATGAACATTAGTTATTATTACTTATTATATATAGCGCTTCCGTAGCACTGGCTATGCGCTTTGTAATGTGAATTGGTATAATACTAGCTTTGAAGTTACTATTTTTTTATCTTATATATTTTTACTTCAGGGCAATTTGCCGCGAGTTACTGTTCAAGACAAAATCAGAGCTTTAGCTGTGAAGTAGGTATTCTATGAAAGTATAGCTGAAGTGGGATCGGCAGTTGGTGATTCATTTCTATGTCTAAGTCAAAAGTTATCTAGGCACAGCCCATTATTATGCCTAGATTTCCCATCATCAATAGGTAGTTTCTAGTAAACTTAATCAATTCACCTAATTAACATTAAAACAAAGAATGTTTCATTAACAAATTAGTCAACCATTTCCGAGCGTATATAACTGACCATGAACCGTTCGTCAGCCGTTTTCTTGCCATGTAAAAAAATAATTATTCCCCGAGAAGGCAAATTTTATTAAAATGACGCCACGTTACGCAAATTGCTGGTAATTAAAACATTCACGTGTTGACGAAGTCCTTGATCTTGATTATGTGAATAATTTATCTGTCCGAAATTCGCTCATTCGTAGTATCTACCATTTGGCAGGTGAGTCATGCCCTCTCGCATCGTCACTCATGTATTTTCGCAAAACCGGTCGACTACACGGAGGGACGAAAAACGAACACACCCGATGCGGCAATTAATTCTTTTTTATTAATTTGATGTGATGGAGCAAAAAAAACCAATCTTGTTAAGTGGCTTGTTCGATTTTGCTTTTTATTTGTCAAAAAGTTAATGTTATTTGTTACAAATTAAATAGTTAATTCGAGCTGTCGATTACGGCTCCATTATTATATTATATTGACTGTTAAATTGGTATTGACAGTGATCATAATTTCTTAGTTGACGCTCATTAAAATGTAAGTAGGTGACAGACCGAGTTTGTCGAGATGATCGCAGAATTGATTGAGTTAATAATACACATGATTAATTTTTCTTGCTTTATAAAGATAAAAAAATGTGCAACCGTTTATGAAACATCGATCTGTCAATATGTAATAACTTGTTAATATTGAGTTTTTTTATGTATCTTATTGGCTTGTTGTAGTATTCGTACATAAATCATTGCGATTTAATTCTGAGTGACGAGTATTATGTGGACAATATTACACTCTGCGGGTGTAATATTGTCCACATAACAGTATACACTCACCAACCCGTTTTATGCTACGAGTTTTATAATGTTTGTCCCGTCTTTTTGTATGTTTAGCTAAGTTCCTTTTCTGGAAAAACATTCAAAATCTTCTTAGCGTGTCGATGACAAATATAGAATATTTTTGAATAAATTTATTATTGGCGCAGTACCTATTCAGTTCAAATATTTCGCTACAAGTATCTTCGTTTCGTCGTGTTTTCTTATGATTTATATTTATTATTTTAAGTATATTGAGCCACAAAATAATTTACAACCAAACAAAGAATTTATTTGCAAATTATAACAAGCTCTTAACTCCCAAAAGTCGATAAAATGAATCGACTGACAACATTAAAACATTCTTACCACTTAAATCACAAGTTCACAACAAAGTCAATATCGAATGGTACCAATAAATCTATTCGGATTCATTATGTCATCGGCATAGTGTTGGGGCCGTTGCCACTCGTACTCTATGAATATTCAAACCTGTTTCATACAACCTGTGGAACTCGTCCCGGCGAGTTGCGCGCGCGCCGGACGCTCGACGGAGTTCCGTGGATGCGATGCGAGAAAACACATGATGAGATTTGTCGGGACATGTGGGACCAAAATATTTATTGTTTTTGTAAATTAATTAGGTCTTAGAAATATACTCTACATATACGTAAGAGCTATCCATACATACATACTCCATTACTGCTATAACCCTTATCGTAATGGTTTATCTAAAATATCATCAATTTATAATAACATAAGCCAGTATTGTAGCATATCTGTGTGAATACAGACTAGGTAATTGTAGGTGTTTAACAGGATTTCAGGTGGTAAACTTTTACGTTATATTTTTACCTATCCACTCTATGGGCCGGTTTCTGATTTGAATATTTGGAGTTCAGAGCGTGTCAAATCATACTTCAACAGGTTTTCAGGTTACAGTAGAGTTTGACTAATACTAAATGTAACTTTCGCCTACCCGAATGTGAAAAAACGCGTGAATGTATTTATATATAAATGTAACTCAAACAAAACACTTAACTAAGATACAGTAGCCAGTAAGACTTAAAAGCTTTTATTAGTGTCGTATATCTTAGGCCCCCATAAACGATCCAATTTATCGTTGACTTAACAATAACGAAGAGTTATATATTAAAATGAGACTGAGTTTTATTTATTTTGACAAGTTTAAACTTTTAACGATAACGAGAAAGAGCATCCGATTGCAATTAATTTTAACAGTTATAACTTAATACTCCGTCAAGACCAACTTCATGATTTTACAATATTTAAAACCTTGCAGGAGACTAATGCATCATTTGAAACCCGGATAAGCCAAAAATATCTATTTGCTTGAAATTATAACAAAACAGACACGACACTAGGAATAAAAGAAAATACAGTTCCTTTTTACCCGACTGCCGAAGGAGGGTAATGTGTTTATCAGTCTATGTATGTATGTATGTTTGTTCCTATGTGGCGTTCTAGAGACCAAACGCGTGGGCCGATTTTGATGTTTCTTACCTCAATAGATTTGTCTTAACCCCGCGAGTGTCACTGGCTACATGAAAATTGGAAAATGGCGGTTTTTGGGCGCGATATTATGGGGGCCCATTTTTTTTTTTTCTTTCAAACCTATCGTGTGGGGTATCAAAATAAAGGATTTAAAGAGGTGATTTAAAAAATATAGAACACTTATATGTTTAAATGTACCTAATTCGAAACAATAATTAACTAAAAAGTTATAAATAAAAATAATAATTAGTACAATCAAATAATCATAATACCCGACTGCTTGAAAGCGAACTAAAAATACGTAAACAAGGAGAAAATCATGCTGTGCAGTCGGAGGATAAGTCTGGTTTTAGTCAGCCAGCTCGCGAAGACACGATCATAGGAATAAAAGAAAATACAGTTCCTTTTTACCCGACTGCCGAAGGAGGGTAATGTTTTAAATGGTTTGTTTAATTTGTTGCTTGTCAAAATAAAACCAAACACAAACGTTGTAGCGTTCGCTTAGCCAGTCTTCAATGTTGCTACAACTTATGGTTATTGTGAAGTGAAAGTTTTCCCAAGAAGGCAATATTGGCAACATGCAAATATGTACTAAGCCAATGTCACTAAATAACCAATATTAACATTAACATAGGCAGAGCAGCCGAGACCTTTTCAGACAGTCTAATCTATTAAAAACCATTTGAAGGTTGATATTCTCACTCGCCTTACTAAAATCGTTGAATTTAGTTCGATATGCGAAATAGCACGGAATATTGTCGATGGCGAGGTGATTCCCACGGCAAAGACATGGAATTGCTGGGGAGTCACGAACACGTCTAAAAAGGCCTAGTTTATTTTTGGTTTCATTAGGGAAGGGATACACTATGTATTAGACTTAACTAGGAGAATAAGTTTATGTTCCTTGATTATTTGAGATGTTCATATTATGTTCTGCTGATGATGGATGAACTTCAGCAAATGTAAGTCTTAAGTACTTAGTTCTTCTTCTTCCTTACCTTAATACTGTACCTCTGAAGTATTAATTTTTTATCAGCTCCAAACAACTGCGCTTTTTCCATACACTTTACTGTTTATACTACGTGTTTGTTTCCATAAACAATGAATTTACAACCAACCAATTTTTATTCTCCATAAGCCATACAATCTAATTACCCCTGATCTACGAAATTCTCTTAGCCCTAATTCCGGTAATGTAACCTAAGCCTAACCACACACGGCCATGAAGCCTTGTGTTAAGAAAGCTCACTCCGTAACCACACCATGTACGGCAAATTGAATACATTATAATCTCCTTAATGTCCCTAGTCTCCTCGTACCAACGTTGTTTTACTTATACTACTGAAATTAACTATAACATTGCACGATTTTGTAATACGTTTATGTGGATGTCTCGATAAACAAAGTTTATTACCTATTTGCTTTGTACTGAAATATGTTGTATTGATTAAAATGTTTTAATGTAAAAAGGCATGGATTCATTAGGCTTTCAACATCGTCTTTACTTTTTCGTACATTGCAACCCTCTTGGAATTTATTCATCTGATCTATAGTTTTCCTTTAGATGTTCTCTTTAGCAAAGGTTAAAGCTGCCTACACATTACTGTGTCGTGTCGTGGCGTGGCGAGGGGTACACCAATCATATGAATCTTCGTACGTTCAAGCCTACGTCATATCACAACGAGTCTTGTAGACAATCAAATGCATCATAAGATGCCACGCGACGACACGACACAGTAATGTGTAGACAGCTTTAACCTTGACACGTATGTCAATACTTCTGCCTTTACTCTTATCATGAACTTGGATTCTAGGCTTCTTTAAAAAAAGTTTTGATCTAATAACACTTAATCATATAAGACGAAGAAGATAATCGATTTAATGAAAAGCTTCGATTAATTTCAACTCGATATGGACAGTTTCTGACTCGGCTGCTATAATTAAACCTATGTTATTTTTGCTCCTAATGATTTATGAGCCTGGTACATCCAACTTGTGGTTTCCATTTGCAATGTGGAGAAATATTATTATGTTAGGAAGAACTATGTATCTTCTACTAATAAAACCCAATTAATACCTTAGACTGGTTTTGTATTTATTTTTCGGAACATTTTCTTGAAACATTTACATTATATTCTTCTATACCTAGAAACTAAACATCCTCTATCTGCAATATAAATAAATGGATGTGCCGAGCAATATTTTTCAATCAATGCTCATAACTATTAGCCGCGGGACTTGTACTAACATAAAGCTGAATTATGAATGACCAGCTCCTTAGTTCCTGGTGTTTAACTATTTGCTCCTGGGCGCTCTGTAGCCCTAGTACCCCCTTAAGGGCAGAGCACCGACTGTAGGTCTCATTAGCCTTTAACGATGATTTGTGTAGTTGATAATTTATATTTCTGCCGTAGTTTATGTTAAGTTTGATTTTCTAGATGTTTGTTTTGTATTGTAATGTCGTGAATTCGGAATTAGGAAGCATCATCATCTGCCTAGCTTTTTCCCCTATAATTGTTGGGGTCGGCTTCCAGTCTTACCGGATTCAGCTGAGTACCAGTGTTTTACATGGAACGACTGCCTATCTGACCTCCACAACCCAGTAACTGGGTAACACGATACCCCTTGGCAAGACTGGTTTCAGATCTCAGGCTTCTGACTACCCGTAACGACTGTCATAGATCTTCAAATGACAGCCGGGACCAACGGCTTAACGTGCTTTCCGAGGCACGGAGTAAACTCGGTATGTTTGAAATGGTCACCCATCCACGGACCGACCTCGTCAAGCGTTGCTTAACCTTGAAGATCGACCCGTGCGGCTGTTATTATTTAGCCACGAGCTATTCGAAATTAGGAAGCATTAACCAATACATATTTGAATAGGTTTTGAAGTGTACCGAGTATGTTCTATAAAACTTGCTTTGATTTAAATTCCATTGTGTTCGGTGATAGTGAAAAATTGGGATCTTAAAAATACCAAAACGCATTTAAAAACGGTCTATAAACAATCTAGACACAACAGGTCCATTTTTTGTCAGAAACAGTTGCGTGGACCCAGCTTAGACTGGGAGCTGGATGCCCGCGGGGTCCGCTCGAATTAATTAGTCCCAACGGCACACGGTAGCGTTTGGGACGCCCACCCATCCTGTCGCACTCACTGAAGGGATAACGGCAACTTATACTGCCTGTGGGAAAACCTGCTTTTTTGGTACGGGATCTGATGGTCGTTAAAAATGTAGCCAGTTAGATAGTTAACATTAACATAATAACATAACACAGATTTTGTTGTTGTTGCAACATTAAATGTAGATTTCTTGAAAGACTATGCGTCTCATAACATATTCTCACTTAGTACATTGCGCGTATGACGTCAGAAAGCAAAATGTTTTAAAAACAGCACAAAATTAATAAAGCAACGCTATCAAAGTACTCATCATTGAGGACAGGGCGAAGCTGCATAATTGTGGAGGAAACTGTATTCAAACGAGAGGTCACGACCAAGAAGAAATAAACAAAAGACGATGGAGGAAACTGGAACGGTAATTGTTTCTAATTGGTTTTAGGTATAAGAGGAATGAGATTGAATCTTAATATTTTTGGAGATTTGGTAGTAACTTCAGAAGTGCAAATGTTTCATAAAATGTGATCATCTGCCAAGTTATTAAGATTTTATTTTGCAAATCACTATTGTTGATGGCATCCTATAAACAACTATATGCAAAAGATGTCTCACATACAAAAGTCTCGCCAATCCCGGAGATGGGCACATCCTAACGGTTTGCAAACTTTACCGTTTTACAATAATTAACATGTAGATTTGTATTATGAATTTCATCATAGCTATTTCATGCATGTCTAATTCGTAACGCACCTAACTGATACGATAAGAATGAGTAACATAACAGAAATATAATAAACGGTTAACTTACTATCATGTAGCTGAAGTTTCTACATAGAAAATGAAAATAACAAGTCAAATGAAGATGGCTGGCTGGCAGACATCAAATTTTGAAGATATTATATCATAAAAACTCATGTTTAATTTCAAATTAGGCACTTAGTCAATCACTGTATTGGCGCTCTGTAGCCCTAGTATAGTATTAAGGGCAGAGCACCGACTGTAGGCCTCATTAGCGTTTAACAATGATTTGTGTAGTTGATGACTGCACAAACGAAAATTTAGCCTAATTACGTAAATTAGATTCCTTCCAGTAATCAAGTTTTTTTCTCAGGTTTGTCTCCATAAGTTGGTATTCATGCATTACCTTTGTCCTTCTGTATCTTTCTACAACTTGCCACATGCATGTTTGTGTGCGAGGCTCCCTCCCGCAGCGCGTGCGCACAATTTCGCCTCAAGTTTATTACCAAACACTGCGAATAATTTAACAGACATATCAGGAAACGGGGTGGTTTACAATGCAAATATTTTAGCGTCGTGACAACCGCTGTCGCGAGCGGTTAAATCCGTAATGAGATAAATCTATTGTTGGGTTACATTTGCGGGTATTAGGAGACACCATGCAATTTATGTTGTTGTTGTTGATGTTTGTCGTGCTTGTGTGCATCTATTCGGATAGGTTGTTGAAATTACTGTTGAGTTGAAGATTTATTTGCTTTCAGTATGTCCTCCTTATCCAATGAATGAACTCCTTATATTGCAATCTAATGTTTAACCAAACAAGTTTCAACTGTTGCTTGATTTTCTAGTCCCAACTTAAAGATCCCATAGAGATGTTTCACACTTTTATCGACACTGTTAAGAATGATTCACACAGTGAATGATATGATATACATAGATACATAAGCCGTTTTATCTGATACACCGAGATTTATCGCCGACCGCTTAACGATAAGATAAAACGTATATTTATTGCCATAGATCTATTTATAACGATCGGAGACAACCCGCTACGGACAATGCAAATTCGCACTTAGTTATTGCTATTCAATTCACTGCCAATTTTCTTTTCCCAGCGCTTGTTAGTCCCGCAACTATTTTGCATCTCGCTGGAGTCGTTTGCGTTCGCATTTCGTGTTACTCTCGCTTTGTACTGTAACGTAAACGTGTTGGTGTATGTTAGGGACTCGAGGTTGCGGTTCGTGAGTCTATCCTCGTAAGCAGAGCATTAAATCTCAGCATGACTGTTACTCGCACAGTATATCGAGTGCACTCTGTGGAGCGAGAAGCTAATCCGCTGGGAAATGCAACCACGATTCCCATGGAATCGATTTAAATTGCTTTAATTGATATCGTTTGTTTTAGTTGGAGAGATATATAATTGTTGATGATCGATTCGAGCTGAATATAAATTAATGATGGCATAATCTAATTAGTATTTTAAAAGGAAAATACTTGGTCTCACCAGTAGGCGAGGTTTGCTAAATCGTACGATAATTAATTTACTTACTAAGGCATGTGTACTTAGAGGTTATCGAGGATTCCTCTACAAAATCAACGTATGTCGTCAAGCGAGCCATCTTTAGTAATTTATAATTGTATCTAATCAAAGTCTTATTTAGAATCTGGATTAAAGTTGTGTTTAGCACTTCCTATATTTATTTAATAAAGTCTCCGTGCACCGCCGCCATTTCTTAATTTATTAAGTTTTAATTTGTGTCTGGAGGCTCGCGGGAGAGACACGGTTTATTTGCATTTCTTCGTTAGATAGATCTCGTCCGATGTTGTCAGCGGAAATAGAGGCGTATTATTAAATTTATATAGTGAGGAGAGAACCCCAATTACAGGCCACAGAGATGCATCGTCAGATACCGGCACCGGCTGCACTGATTTATTTAATTCAGAGCAGATTTTATTGATAAGTGGCCGGAGCAAAGCCAATATTCAGTTGTCGAACAAAATACAGGCAAGGTAACAGTACTAACAGTATCTGGTGCATTGCATTGTTCTTATCTTTCCATTAATTATTCCAATAACTCACAGCAATAGATTTGAACTAAAGATTTGATTGTTGAACACCGATAAGGACAGGATTTCAATTGATTACTTGAAATCCATAAATTCAAGAGTTACAATTTCTAAAGTATTTACAATTATAAGGTCCAAATATTTTATTGTTAATGGTTATTTATTAACATATATACAATTGAATATTCTAAGAAAAACAAACCTATATACAAATACAAAAGGGAGACGGCAAAAAAGCTCATTGTGCATCAAAAAATTCGTCCACATCGATGTCAATGGGAAACGTGCCCAAAACGCTGGCGATTATTAAGTTAAACAGTGATGAGTTGGCATCAACTAATAAGATGGACACCTTCATTAACTGAAGTTAATATCTGCTAATCAATATCAGAATTTGTGCCCACAAGTAGGAACCAAACACATAAATCTGTATGAGTAATAGTCATCCCAGCTTCAGATCTTGATTCAATTTAGATGGCACATGAGTCAGTAGATACATAACTTTCTGTTCGCGTGTCGGTATTTTAAGTATCGACTATTTCATCTATCGTCTTTTGCATCGGTTTTCTAAGAAAACACCTGGCGATATTTTTATGTGCGTCGTTCATCTAATATATATCGGTTTTATGTGGTATTAAACTGTTTTGTCGGGTTCTTTAAATGGTATGCAATTTATAACTAATGTTGTTAAAAAGAATTGCCAATGGAATTATTTTTCTTGATTTTATTTATAGCTTTTATGAGATATTTTATTGAGTAATTTAACAGTTCACTTGTCATCATAATTATTTTCTAGAACCTTTCTTTCTAATCCATAATTATTATAACAACCATATTAGCCAACTTTCAGTCATTAAGAATAAATGATTCACTTGTAATAATAATATCAAAGCAAATATTTCCGCAACTTCTTTGCATGATAGAAAACCCGTCAAAGCCTAATCAAAAGTAAATAAAGCTATTTGTAATCGATGAATCCATCATTGGCTTCCTTCTAATTGCTATACTGAATCAAACAAGTAAAACAGATGTGTACTTGCTTACTGTGTGTAACCTGCAGCGACACTTGTACCATTCATTAATTTTAATTGCAACCTGCGCGCGCGCCGGATAACATCTCTTAGGGCTTGTACACGTAGGATGGACGCTGTACAGCTTAGTAATGTGCTTTTACTGTTATGGGATGTGCTTGGTTGCTATGCAAATATGGATGATTTTGTTTTGGAATAAATTACTGGTGTCTTACATTTTAAGATCTTTTGCTGAACTATTGTTTTTTCAGAGTGCCTTTCGACCACAATGTTTTGTCATTTCTTGTAGGACTTTACCACCTTATTCACCTTTACTAATTAATTCTTAGTCTGGAACTATGAAATTTTAAATTTCTCGCCGGTGTATGAGTCCTAAACACAAGCACAGAAGTGCAGGCTACCGTGCACAATGAACTCGGCGATCGTAAATAAAAATTTGAACGTGATTTTATTGAGAACTGTCTATAAATACCAACCAGTAGCCAAGAATGATTGTTTGCAATATAATGTTATTGGTTTTTCACAGCTCCCAGCTTATTCAACTTTGATAGGAAGGTTTACGGCTCAGGCATAAATCAAAAATGACATCCAAGTTAGTTAGTTTAATAAATTAAGTTCTGAATGTGTACATCAAGTTTTGTATATATGTAGAACAGTATATGAATACCTAGATAGTTTAAGTCTTTCAGTGCATACAAGTTTTAAAACTTTGATATCGAATAATAGGATCTTAAGAGGTGATACTTGCCGGCTTATCGCAGCATCAGCCGTGTATGTCGGATGCCAAATTTGGTCCAGACAAACACTGAAGTTGTTAAACCAAATGATTTGCTGTTTTTCTACTGATAAATGTGATCTCCAATACAAGATGGCTAAGATAAAATCCGACACTGATAATGTTACTTACAGTTCTAACGCATGTTATATTGAATTCGATCTCAAAACTGAACACACTTTTTAAT
Organism: Anorthoa munda; assembly: GCA_945859665.1. Classification (NCBI taxonomy): domain Eukaryota; kingdom Metazoa; phylum Arthropoda; class Insecta; order Lepidoptera; family Noctuidae; genus Anorthoa; species Anorthoa munda. Next base: position 39,532,460 of record OX243897.1, on the reverse strand, counting down.
TGCAAACGTCTGAATTGAAAGGTCTAATCAAAACAAATGAAGAAGCCTTCGAGATTAATGATGAGATAGTAAACTAAGAGGTTTTTTAAAGATGTTTTGATTTAAGATTATGTGTTATTTAGGTTACTATCTTAATCTGCGAACACGTTTTGATTACGGTACGAGATTTGTTGTTTTAAAAGTGTATGTAACATAAATCAATAGAACAAAAACTTTTTCACAAAAAAATTATACCGATTTCAAAAGCAAACGGACTTACAGAAAGTAAAAAAAACCGGCCAAGTGCGAGTCTGACTCGCACACGAAGGGTTCCGTACCATTATCGCAAAACACTGCATAAAAATCACGTTTGTTGTATGGGAGCCCCCCTTAAATATTTATTTTATACTATTCTTAGTATTTGTTGTTATAGCGGCAACAGAAATACATCATCTGTGAAAATTTCAACTGTCTAGCTATCACGGTTCATGAGATACAGCCTGGTGACAGACGGACAGACAGACAGACGGATCGCGAAATCTTAGTAATAGGGTCCCGTTTTTACCCTTTGGGTACGGAACCCTAAAAAGCACCAAATACGATAATAATTTTAATTATGTAAAATATATATTTATAACAGTTTAAGAAACATAATTGTATATCTTTGTCCGAATAAAAGGCTTTATTATTATAATTATAACACAGTGTTGATGTATTTTAATTAAGTTTAGTCATCAGCCCTACGAATATGAATGATTATGCTTTCAGCCTTGTAAAATACTTAGCTATACGAAGCAGAAAGAAACAGAGAATCAAGAAGAATTAAAACAGGAGAATTGAAGTGAAGAACTCGCACCATGCACAGGCAATGGCACTGGAAGAATTCACGGGTTACATTGTAATAGTCCCGTGGTCTCTTAGTGGCATCACTGGTGCTGGGCGATACTACTGTATCTAAACCCATAGCAAGAAGAAAGAAGTAATACAGAAGAAAGAAGACATGAAAGATATGATTTTGGATGATTTTGTACTTACTGTTTCCTTGATTTTTCTATGTGTTATGATCAATTCTACGTGTGTATATTCTTTAAAGAGTTTAGATTGTCTTACATATATATGCTATTCCTCTTTAAGACATTCTAAAAGTGTTTTAGTGTCCCGTTGATGTTTCTGTTTTTATGAACTTATCGTTTTTCATCCTTTACTTTGTGAGCTAAATCACTGACTTTACCTACCGTATCCAAAATGCCTGGCTTTTAGGGTGTCCTATTGCATTGGCCTGTTTCATGGTTTACAACAAGGAGATTTTTTGTTGGCTGACTTAATTTTATTGTAACTTTTAACGTGTTAACTGTAATTTTTCTATGTCACTGTATATTGTGCATATATTTTTAATTATTTTGCCGTACTCATTACTTAAATTTGGTGTAAAATTCTTAGCAGTTTTGGAATCAGTCTTTACATTGTTTGTTTACAAGAGAATGTAGGTATAAATAATGTTATAAAAGCTTGAAATACTACACACTAGACAGTTTGACATCCTCCGCCCACAAATACAGCAGCTGGACAAAGTCGTAAGTTTTGCTAAACCTATCGTAATTTAGAGATAATTATCAATTAATTCCAATGATACTACTTTAAAATGTTATTAAATTCTGTACTTACTTTATTTATTGTTAATTTTCGGACTGATTTAGGTTTTATAAATTTTTGCTCTATTAATACCCCGATACCGATAAGCTCTTAGGTTCTTAAGGCAGAAAATATTAAAGTTTATCGACAGAGGCTTCTTATCTATCAATATTTATAACATATTATGTAGTTGAATCGAATATTGCGCAGCGTCACCCTCTCCACTACTTACTCCTTCTCTCTTCTACGATCATTTAAATGGCCAAAAAATTTATTAAACAAATTTTTTGTAACTTTTGAAACATAAGTTATACGAAACTGCTTACAAAAGAACATTTGTATTACTTTAAATAAATATATACGGAATAAATAGAGTTTTATGTATATTTTTATAACAAAAAGTCACGTCGTAACAGACACAGGTTGTAAAACAAAGTTCTCACAGAGTGACGTATTTGCTTCAAAGGAGTATAAATAAATAGATACCTTAGGGCATTTGGGCTATTACAAATTTGAAGAGTAAGCCACAAGCAATATAAAGAAGTTATTAATTAATTAATTACGTAACAACTGACGCAACTACAGTAACATGATTGAAGCTCCCGACCGAAAAGCGCTTGCCCTGGAAAAACAGCAAATGCTGGTTACAACAGTTAGCGGGGAGGGTGACGAAGTGTCCTCAACTCCACAATCATGTGCGTATTTTGCGTACTACGTGCTGGTAATGTATTTAGGTCTAAGTTACCAAGATGTACCTTTGTAACTATTTTAAATACACGGAAGTATTTTCAAAACACTAAAACATTGCTACTAACAACAAAACGCTGATGCTTAACTTCGCTGCCGCCCCCATCTACAACAAATCATTGCGGTTTGTTCAGATTTCTTCAATTTATCTTACCCACAGAGCTATAGCTTGGCTCACGTCTGGATGTAGAAAGCGTTATGAAGCCACTTTTTCGCTATTCTTAAGTATAGCTATTGTGCCGTTTTTGCTGTAAAACTAGAGCGCGTTTTTGTACTTTCCAGTTCAGGTACTTGATTCTTTGTGGTTAAATTATTTGCCGTAAGTAAAAGACATGTCATGTAAAATCAAGTCGACATAATCGCTTTTGAGCAGTATTGTATGCAGATCCTATATCTATACAACTTGTACTCTAATAAAAATTGGTCATGAGATTTATGTAAAAAGACATCTTTACATAGGTTCTATGGACTATGGAGTCATATGTGTAAATCATTTAAAAATGGTTTAACATTCGCTTTAGTGCCGTAAAACGGTAACTTTCTAAAGTATACTCCTTAGTATAACGGCTAGGTTAAAAGGTTTGAAAAAATATATATATTTACTAATGATTCATGTCCATAATTTTGAACACAAGGTTTTTTCGTGTAACTAATAGTTTTGCTTTAAAAAAATAATTATTAACACGATATTTTTTCGCAACTTATGGATACTCCTCCAAAACGACTTGGATATTTAAAAATATTTTTACACAGTAAAAATTATGGCTGGAATTTCCTCATAACTAAATAATATATAAATATGTAAATCTAATAATATTTTGCAAACAAAACTGTTCAAAAGGAGGTTCAATATTGATATTTTGGCATCGAGCGGGCGCACGGCCAGTACTGCGTTAACATTGGGGCGTATATAGCGCCTTAAGAAAGAAGTGAAATGTCAGATTTTGAGTGACTCAGTACCGTAACGATTTCACAAGTTTTATTTTTTACATTTACCAGTGCTTAATGACGCGACACTCTAAAAAGTCACTCGATTTTTTCGCGACTCGATTACTTTTTGTGTGTCAGAGAAATCGATACCTAAAAAAGATCTTTCTTAAGATCAACACGATTCAATGATACGGTTGATTTTTGTGCGCCGTTACACTTTGCTTTGTTAACTGCGGTTAACTAGAACATTCTGTTTTTATTTTTATTCTATTGTGTGCACCCGCTTTCTTTTGTGCGCAGAAATTGCTGGTAGCTACAGTTTAATACTCAATCTGAGAGTTAATGGATATGTAAGCGTCTCTGTTTTCGATTTAGAAGATCATTTTGATGTTTATCTTTCTATTACACGCTTTTATTGTATTTAAGGTTAATACTCTGAATGTGAATTACGAACACGTCGCATATATTCTCCTCTTACGAAAATATTAATTACTAGCCATACAGGACCCGTTTTCGGGATAAAAAAATAGCCTATGTCACTCAGGAATAATCTAGCTTTCTATTGGTGAAATAATTTTTCGTATCGGTCCAGTAGTTTCGGAGCCTATTTGGTACAAACAAAAAAATCTTTCCTTTTTATAATATTATTAGTATAGATAACCATATGCATAATTTCAGTTATTCTCTCATTTATCACGGCATCTTAAGATTTTTCTGTGGCTTATGCATCAATAAAAAAGTATTGTCTAGGTATACTCCTGCGAGTGCTGTGCGCTAGCAGTTTACTCCCAAAATTAAAGCACGTATCTGCTTACTATAAAGTCAGAAGTCATCGTAAAACAATTTAAAAATTAATTTCTACGTAAAATTTCGCTCTAAAGCGTGGTGGCCTAGTGGCCAAATCCAGGCAAGTGCCAATGTGACCTTTTCAAATTCATAATAATATGTACTTTCTAAGTTTATCTTGGACAACACAGGCAACGGTGAAGGAAAACATGGTGAGGAAACCTGGACTTACATTGTTAATGTAAGTCTGAAAGCCAAGTCAAAGGCCTGTGGGGTTCCCAGACGCGGCTTAATTAACTCTGACACCAGAGTTGGCCACATACTGTTACTGTTAATATTATCACACGTGTTTCTAAAGTACACGTACTGTCAAGAAAACTGATAAGCTTGTTGGTAGCTTCCTACTACTTCACTTCTTCTTACCCCATGTTGTGATTTAGCTGAGTGGTCTTATCTTTGACATAGGGTAAACCACCCTATCACTGGCACCTATCCAGTTATTGGCACTGGCTAAAAATAAGAATACCATAGATTACGCAATGTTGGAAATTCTGTGCCAGTAATAGGATTTTAGGTTAGCTTTTTTATAATTTAGTGAAAAAATATATATAATTACTATTTAACAGGATGAAACAATTCTTAAAATAAAGATAAGAATATTTCCTTCGATGTCATTATATTTTTTGTATGCATATAGCATTTCAATATGATTTTCTGGGCATTTGATTACGAGCTAGGGGAGGCACTCTGTTAAGGTTACACTAGTCGATAATTTTTCCATACAAACGTAGTCTAGGGATTACTCCACTGTTTGAAGATGTACGTTCAAAATAAAAAAAAATATATCAATTTGTCTCATCATTATCTAGCCCTGGATGAAAACAAATAAAAAACCGGCCAAGTGCGAGTCGGACTCGCACACGAAGGGTTCCGTACCATTATCGCAAAACACTGCATAAAAATCACGTTTGTTGTATGGGAGCCCCCCTTAATTTATTTTATTTCAATTTATTAATTATTATTTTTTGATGTAAACATACAACTAAACATTCTGTGAATATTTCAAGCGTCTACCTGTTGCCGTTATTAATATCGAGCAAAAAACGGCAAAAATATCACGTTTGTTGTATGGGAGCCCCCCTTTCATAATTACTTTATACTGTTTTTAGCATTTGTTGTTATAGCGGCAACAGAAATACATCATCTGTGAAAATTTCAACTGTCTAGCTATCACGGTTCATGAGATACAGCCTGGAGACAGACGGACAGACAGACAGACAGACAGACAGACGGATCGCGAAATCTTAGTAATAGGGGCCCGTTTTTACCCTTTGGGTACGGAACCCTAAAAAAGAAAATTTGGAAGTTATGGGCGTCGAAAGTTCCATATTTCAAAACTAATTTTAACGCATTTTTGGGCGGTAATAAATACCACAAGAAAAAGAAAAATTGCTAAACGGCCACCATACAGGGATAGATTAGTAGTTCAAGAATGCAAATAATTTTATTTAGAAAACATACATTTGGTCGTTTTTTCATGATATCTAGACTCCCAAAGGTTTATAAAATTTCGCGCGCTCGTTTTCGTCCTAAATCATCATCCATTTTGCTACAAACGTACATTTTTGTCATATTCCCAATCGCTTATTGCGAAGATTTATGAACAGAATGTCACTTTGTGAAGAGGTAAATAAAACATTGTCATTGTCACTTCTAGAGCCTCAGACTACTATGAATTTCTCATGGGGACACACGAAAGAAATATCCTGATTGCGAAATCCTCTCTGCTAAGTGATGATCTGACCTGTCACTGGGACAACGAAGCCGATTCCATAGTGTTAATATATTTGTTGCCTCCAAACATGCACACCAACTCTTTTGCCGACTGTACAATCGTACATACACTCTGTACAGTACGAAACAACATCCTGACTCTGTACGGTGCACATAAATCGTGGTGTATGTCCGCGTGACACTAACATACCCATGTTCTCTATATGGAGAGAGATAAGCAGGCACAGGGGTTAGGAGACGGCCTGCGATTGTGATGAGGCAACCAATTGCTCAGGGTGGTGCTTTATGCAACTTACAAGTGACTTGGGTGATGTTTCCCACGAGTGCCAGGAAGTTTAAGGCTGCTTTCCAGTTTTATTATTGTGTTTAAAGTGTTAGAACTTCAACAACAAGTCATGATGAGCATTTATCTAACATATTTGAGGTTATCTTTTGTTGTGACAAAAAGGATTTAGTGTTTGATTGTATCCGTAACCATAAGTTGATGGATCCATAGCTGGTTTATACCATAGTTAGAAATTAATTCTGAAATTAATATTTCTTTGTAAATTTATAATTCATATCACCATTAATTGTCTTCAATAATCGAAATTAAATCTGCCTGACTTCAGAGTCGTCAATCGTTTCAACTGGTGACAGACAGACATACAGACGGACCGCGAAGTCTTAGTAATAGGGTCCCGTTTTTACCCTTTGGGTACGGAACACTATCAAAAGGCAAAATTGTATGGGATTGACAAGCGATATCGAAAAATCACGTGAATCAATCCCTTACATTTTGACACTTCGACTATCGTCTTTGGTGACATCGAATGCCACTTGTCTAGCGCCTCTAAGTGTCCAACCCGACCTAACGGACAAGGACAACCATCTTCGACAAAGGTCAGTCAAAATAGAAAAGATCAAAAGTCAAGCACCAAAATAAATCCTTCCATAGTTCTTCAGACAGCTTGAAGAATCGCCTACATCATTTCCCCTTTCAAGTATTTCTAAAACCTACACAGCCTTACCTTTGCCTCTATCGATAAAACAAAACACAAAAGCTATTAGTTAAACCTTATTAAGTACAATCACCGACAACAGTAAGGACAATTGACGTATCGCTCGACACGTAGAAAGTCGTAAGCGGTAGTGGGTACCAGAGGTGGGACGGACTTCGACTTTCGCGAACGCCCCTATCGATCAGCGTTTTATCGATCGTCGAGACACGTGTTAACAAGTAGGCCTGCACTTGGGACGTTTGATAAGGCATTATTTATTGGCCTCGTCGCACAACTTAGACAATGTTATTTATTTACAGATAGCTTGGTTTAGTCGGGGATCGTGTTGGACTGTTTGTTTTCTATGCTTATTGTTTAATTTAGGGCCTGGTTGTGTTTTGGACAGGGCTTAAGAATAAGATTATATTTATGTCTTTATGTTTGATATGTGATAGTAGTAGTAGTGTTTTTCCAACTTTGAAATGGAGTTTGACTACAATAGAACGTAACAAATTTTACATACATACATAAACTCACATCCTTTGCCCATGTATGGGTATATAACGTCACCTGCTACGATCCTTACATGAAACAACTGATATTGTTTGGCTAAATTGTAGCTGATGTAATGCCTACATAAGTACTGGTTACTCTATAATCTAGATAATGCCTTATCCCATACAAAGAAACCGTGCCGACATAACAAGCGTTTTCCGTCTGATTATAATAATTATTTTTATAAGTAGATCGATCGCGTTCTGTTCCGTTCCACGATTATAGATGGTGTTAGCAGTCTTTGCAGCGACTTGCAAGTAAAAGGGTTTACTCGGTTCGTGACCAGTTTTTCCATTAAATATACTGTCGATTTGTTTTATAGTATTTTTTGTACGTTTTACAGTTTCATTGTACCAAGATGTGTTACAATACAAATAAAAAGAAATTAAGTGGCATGCCTTAGAAATTTAAAACCGCGCCATCTATTGGAATCAATTTTAAATGATCCGTTCAAATAATCTTTTAAATATTAATTGAGAGCCTAATATTCCTTATTTTTGTGCTTAAGAGAATTGATTAAACGAAAACATAAAATTTTTGTGATGAATTCTAGAAAATGTTAATTTTACAAACAATTCAATAACAAATCGATGCATATCGCGCCATCTAGTGATATTTATTTGAACCAAATTTTCTTTCTTAGCGCTGGGATCCCGTGATATTACTATATTATTTATAAAGTTTCAATTGCATACGTCATCTATAGACAAAATTTTCAGGTTTTCCTATTAACCCTTTCTTTTTTTCAAATCCTTTTTTCCATATTTCTATAAAAAAGCTTTACAGTTTCTTTTAATATTAGATGTCAAAGTTTATCCCTAACATTGGCACCTGCGACAGTGGATAATAGAATAATAATAATAGATGTCCTGTAAGGTATACCCATTTATTAATTCAGAAGTCAACCTTAACAGCTTGCATTGTGTACCTAAAGGTGTGCTAATTCTATTACGATCTAGTCTACTATCGCATTCCTAGTTCCCAATTCGCTCATGTTACGCGAAGGTGGTATCCATCCGCCTGGGGCCTCAGCCTTTAAGGTACGAGAACATTACCTACCATATCCATCGAGCACTGCAATTTTCTCTCCAAAATAAGCACAGGTTCCTTTCTATCGAGTAATCCCCGAAGTCCACAATTGGTCCTCTCGTGGGAGTTACTAATATAGAACACAATGAAGAGTGGTTTGTGATCGGATGTTAGGACCAAAGGTTAGTACCGGAACCACGTTCGAGGCTTCTTTCACTTTTTATGCAATTTTACAGACCTACTAAGGACGTCAACGGGCGATATATAAGTAAAGAGTAGGGTGATTTTATTTTCGTATGATTCAATAACGTTTTTATTTCAACACTTTTCAGACCAACTTAACCTAGCCGAAATGCTTTAGTAATTATATATTACTAGCTGACCCGGCAAACTTTGTTCTGCCATAAAAACACCAAACATTCCTCATCCATCACCATCATTCCCATCATTCAATTCAATTCAAAATTCAAATCAATCAAATTCAATTTTTTTTTTTTTCAATTTTTTTTTTTTCTCATCATTCTTTCATCCTACCTACCCTACCCTACCTACCGTACCTACCCTACCTACTCTATCCTACCCTACCTACCCTACCTACCCTACATACCCTACCCTACCTACCCTACCCTACCTACATACCTATGTAGTTAAGGAACAATATTTTTTTTGTTTTAATTTTTTTTTGTTTTCATAACTGAAACCATCTTTTTCGCTGGTTGCAGTATTTATTTCAAATTTTATCTGAAGTGTCTTGTCAGGAAGCTACATATTTAAATTAGGTACGATTTGCTTGTAATGCAACTGATTATTAAGTTGTATTGTATAAAACTGTTGATTCATAACCGGGTTACTGCTGAACCGCAAGACCGTTAGTCAGAATTCCTGACAAACTTAAACATTATAATATCTAGGTAGACAGACTGACTGTACTATTCAGTGGGTGGTCCAATCCTAAGCGTGTGGTCTTGAATACGAACCAGCCTTATTGATGATATGGAATATAGACTACTAGCTTTTTCCTGCAGTTTGGGTCCTGTGGCCTATCCACACAGATCACAGGGACCGTGCATATTTCGGAATCAAGAGTTGTTAACCTAAGGATTTTTTGTTGTCGGATCAGTAATCCCAGAGATGGCCTGCAAAAAAAAAGCTATCGATTTTACTAATCTTTATAATATTAATTCAGTTATTGAATAAAGACTATAAATGAAAAGTTTGTACTGTTCTTATTTGTTTTTTTATGCACCTACCACATATTATCTCGCCACCCCCCATGACTGACTGGTAAAATGTATAAGGCATCGTCCTAACTGGTACGAGTTAACGATGCGATTTCGTCCCACAATGAAAATGTGTTCCTGTGCTCGCGCGATGACTTGCATGCTCAATTAGGACACTCTAGAGAAATATGACTGTTTAAACCCGTTGCCCGACAAAATGCGAATTGCGAATGCGAATTTGCTCCGAATACGATCGTAGCCAATTAGGAAGACGTCTAAGGCATTAAATCCGCCTATGACCAACGCTGGCATCTCTATAAAAATAACTGAAAACTTTTTTTCTGTGCTGTTTGATCTTTTTTTTTTGTTTAATTTAAATTCAAAAGCCGATTTTAATGATGGCTGTTCTAGAGATACTACCTATGGCATAACTATTAAAGTTATATACCTATACCTATTAATCAACTGTTGTTTAAGTTTGCACTAAACACTGATTATTATTAAGGAAAGAAAAGGAAAACTTTAAGTAATGATATAAAATGTAAAATAACTGTAACTTTAACTGCCATATTCTAAGTTGGGTATCCCATACTGTTTGATTGTTCTCTATTGCATGATGTGGTCTCCTATAATTGAGGAAGGACATAGTTTTTTTTTTGTGTTCTGTTACTTTATAATAATATAGCATGTAAGGTGTATTCTTTGTCGGAGATCCTAATAAAATAAAATAAACTGCTCAATACATGCTGTTGAGTAAGCTGAACATGGAACAGTAGGTTTTTCTGTCTGTAAAACTCACAAGTCACAACACTTGTTTTTTTTGTCCAACAAAAGTAGTCAAACATTTATCCCCCTGTTAAATATTCTGCACAAAAAGACAACCGACATAATATTATACTTACCTAAAACAAATAGCTAAACCTTGCCTCCTGCAAGGCAACACGGACTAGTTACACTATCAGCACGGCGGCAGACACCTGTGCATGACGTCACTTCCGCAGCACCCGCGGGCTCTTATCTGCACAATTAGCATTTCCCGACGGCCTTCCTGTTCGAGCGTTCGATACTGTGAATAACTGCAGGCTGTACTACTGTTTTGCTACAGTGTAATTATGTAGGTTGGTACTTGTAGTAGTTCATCGATTGGACCTGAATTTTTTTTGTCCGCACTTGGTTGATACCGACTAGCAGCTCACTAAGCATTTCTCCTCCACATATATTATGAGCTAAGTGTGGAACTCTCTGTTTGAATCTTACGTTACGTTACTTACAACCAAAAACCCGTGCCTTCCATAGAACAGAGAGTGAACAGGCATATTCTGGGTGGTGTCATCCAGAAGAAAAAAAAATATTTTGGGAAAACGCTCCCGTTGAACCACAGCAAATAATTACACCGTGGTATTGCTGGCTTGAAGGATGCATTATGTTTGTCCGTACCACGGAGAATACATAGATGATAAGAAAAATGTTTGCCTTGCCACTCATTGCAGTTTGAATTATATATTTTGAATTGAATACTTTTTAGTACAAAACATAATAAGCACAGGGCAAATATTATACAAGTGTACAATTAAAAGACTTGAATAGTTCTTTTTCTATTTACAATATATGGAAAACGCTTTATAATACAGGTTTGGAAATGTATCTAGCTGATAAAGGAGAGCAACTTGTAAGTTGATACGAAAGAACTATTCAAAAAGTGATTTTTATTTTTATACGAGGTTTACGCTTTTATGTACTAGCCGGCGCAATCTGTCAGTCGGTCTTTGACAGGACTATATCTTTTTACCTTTATCAAGCTTTTTACGGTAATATACTCTGAGTTGAAATTTTCACCAGTGTCTATGTCCTCTATCAAGTCAATAATAAGGTTCTTCTTCTTTTCGAGTCGATGGAAAAACCTCTTTAGATATTTTGGGACCAGTAGGTAGCCACACCAATAGTAGCGTCAGTGTCGTTCATTAGGTCCTCCTAAGTGCAAGTGTGTGGGCCCTCCAGCATGTGTGTCATATTCTGCACAGTGGCACCGCACTCACATTGTGTGTCAGACGAGTCTATAAAACCGCATTTCGCCTAATTGTCTTTGCAGCGGCCTAGGGTACGTAATCGATTGAGTGCTTTCCATACAGGCCACTGCAGTTTACGGCCAGGTTGCAGGTGTTCTTGGGTTTCAAGAAGTTAGGTGGTGATGAGTGAAATTTTACCCATAGCTTGCTTCTTAGTGTGGGTGATTGGTCTTGAATGGCCTGTGTGCAGCGGAGAAAACTCTTCCGGCTCTTGACACCCGGGGCTGTAGTGTGATCATAGAGTAGATGTTGGGAATCGGATTCCTGTCAAATTGCTTTGCATGAGCAGATCGGTGCCACAACGGACACGCGAATTCACCAGCTAAGAAGCAGAGGGACATGCCAGTTGTTCGAAGAACATCGAGTGCTGCTCCCCAGTTGGTAGAGACAAGGCGGCGTAACAAATTACTTCGGGAACCGACCTTCTGCTTCGTGTTGTGACAGTGCAAATTAAAAGTTATGCTCTATATTGTGCAACACCTAGGTACCTTGGGTTATCACTATGTTCTACGATAGTTCCTCTTAGTACTCGAGTGCTAGTATATATTTTATTATTTATTATTTATTTTCCACCTCTGTGAAACTATATGGTTGCGCTGCCAAGGCCAGGTCATCCGCATGTAAGAAGCGTTCAGTGTGCTGCGTAGTAGGCGGATTGTAGGTGTAGATGTTAAACAGAGTCGGTGCTAGCACACTGCCTTGCGGAAGACCATTTTTTTGTTGACGCCATCTGCTCTTGTCTGATTGGAAGAACACCTGAAAACGACGGTTCCGCAATAGTAAGCTCAGAATGTTAACAAATCCCTGATCGATAGTTGCGGCACCGACTTTAGCAAGTAGTTTTCTGATATTTATGGTGTCGTATGCCGCTGACAGTTCCACAAATACGATACCCGTGACCTTATTGTCCTCGTAACCGTCCTCTATTAACTGAGTCAGTTTGAGTACTTCACCGGAACAAGAGTTACCGGGTTACCCAGCCTGCTCGGGAATAAGCGTTGACTCAATTATCTCAATAAGTCAATCAGCAGTAACCGTTTAAGCAACTTGTATGTGTGGCATAGCAAACATATCGGCCGGTAGCTTTTTGGGTCATTAAGGGGCTTTCCCGGCTTCAGCAGCGCTAACACTTTCGTCTTTCTCCACAGTTGGGGAATGTTAGTGGTTTCCAAACATGAAGAAGGCATGTATTGAAGAAGGCGAGTAGCCAGGACACAGCAACAAATCCCAGAAGTTATAATTGTCCCACTGTTAGATCATCAACTCCAGCAGCCTTACTGTTTTTAATGCCTTAATGGCCAGTATTATTTCAGTGAGTGTGAAAGGCTTACTGATGTCACCGCTTACTGGCTGGCAGGCTTACTGTGGAACCGCCAAGAGTATTGATGGTACTCCGTGTTTTTGCTTTCATTTAATTGGTTTGATTGTACGGAACCTTCAGTGCGGGCGTACCTATGCGACCCTTTTGAATTCCAAATGCCAAGCATGACATTACGGCTCACATACAGCTGTTCCTTTGTTTATGGCCACGTGATTGAGGCGTGGAGATAATACAAATGGTTATGATTAACCTTGTTGTAAGCAATAAAACAATAGCAATATTCTTTTTTTTTCAATACAGTTGTTAAACATGGCGTACTTTCAGAGGCTATAATTATGATTCGAAAATTAAATCTTATGCATAGGCATCTTTCTGTTACGCGGTCGTGACTTTTGTTTACGAGCTCGATCATTAGTTTTGCAGTTTAGTTTTAAATTTATAAGTCAATTTAAAAAGTTAAGTAGCAAAGAGTTTTCATACATAGAATAAAATGGGATAGATTTTATACGAGGAAAAATGAATGATTACGTACGTTTTAGCATTGAACTATCAAAAGTCTTTTAAATGGTTGTTTAATATATTTAATTACCAGTTTTAATTTATTTAATTTCACATCAACATTTGTCTAAAATCAAATAGGCTGTATAGACTGTTTTCGTTGTACAAAATGTCCAGTTGCAAAAACGCGCCTTTAGTTATAAGTCAATTTAAAAAAGTTTAGTAGCAAGGAGTTTTCATACATGAATAAAATGGAATAGATTTTATACCAGGAAAAATGAATGATTCCGAACGTTTTAGCATTTAATTCTCAAAAGACTTTTAAATGGTAGTTAATATATTTAAATACCAGTTAAAATTAAATTATTTTCACATCAACATTTGTCAAAAATCGAATAGCCTGTGTAGGCTGTTTTCGTTGTAAAAAAATAAGTCCAGTTGCAAAAACGCGCGAAATTTTTATTTTTTTGTGAATTAACAAATCTAATTCTTTGATTTATTTTTACTATTTCCCACAACTGTATTGAAAAATATCGTGTGATACGCGGGCGTGTAGGTTATTGCAAACTCGTGTCATTAAAAACCCTCGCCTTCGGCTCGGGCTTGTTAATGACAGCTCGTTTGCAATAACCTACTTTCCACCCTTGTATCACAATGTACTATTGTAATCAACAATATAATAAAGCTTTATTTTTTGTCGTAAATATAAAATGTTATACCACTGGAACTGGAGTGGCCGCAGGCCGATATTGGCAATAAGTCTGCCAGGCTGAATTGGGTGATGCTCAACGAAACAAGTGGCGCCTCATGATCTAGAAAGTCGACGCTGAGAAACGAGTAGTGATGAGGTGGAAGTAGAAAAGGAAGACAAATCTCTTATCTAAAAAGTTATTTCAAAAGTTAAAGTCAAACCATTTATTGAGAACTATGTTGCGTCCAGCCTATTATTTGACAAATGCACGCCTATAAAATTTCATAATTAGTAAGAGGCAGACAATAAAATGCAATATTTCATCGAAGCTTACAGTAGTGAAGCAACATGCTTTTACGCTCCGTTATTCTGATTATTAAAAATACACAGTTAAATCGAATTTACGCAGCAGTAAATATTGTAAATTGAATATTTGATACATATCATCATCATCAGGCTTATAATGTTCCCACTGCTGGGACACAGGAATCCTTTCTGTGAGAGAGGTAATGGGCCTTAATCCACCACGCGGGCCCTGTGCTTGTTGGTGAATGTCACATATCTTCGAATTTTTGGCTCTAGTACATGCCAGTTTCCTCACGATGTTTTCTTTCACCGTTTTAAGAGCAGTGGTGATGAAATAATTTACACAAAGTGCCTGCCTGAGTTCGAACTCACGACCTACGAGACGTCGTCGAAGTCGGGGCCGTTACCACTGGGCCACCACTGCTCTCTTCACTTTGTTACATAATAATAATGTAATTATAAATAAGACTTTCAATAAGGTTCACCCATCCAATTAAAATAAAGGTTAAATTTTGATAAAAGTTATATTGCTTATATAAATATACAATAACAGCAAATAAAATACTTAAGATTTTATTATGATGGATTGTTGAATTCTTCTCCATATAAACTGGAATCTTCACTTGAGTAAAATCATGTGTTATCGTATGTTGAATCGATTAAAATTTCTTCATTAATAAAGTCGATTGTGAAAAGAAATCGAATCGGTACCTCATTAGTTCATCTAGTGATGAACTAATGAGGTACCATAATCATTAATTTTTGAGCTGTCAAAAGTAAAATAACAGGCTAGACGGAGTGTAAGTGAACAATGTTGGTGTTATGTTAGTTATGTTAGTACTTATGACTTAGCAGCCTTTTACAAGCATTACAATTATCATTCGCCTGCCCTTATCATCCTAAATTAGCATGCATTAAACATTATTATTACTAAAACTCATTACTATCTATAAATATATATAAAAGCGAAAGGTCACTCACTCACTCATCACGAAATAAGGATATCCACTTGACGTATAAAGATGAAATTTGGCAGGGAGGTTCCTCAAGTAACGTAAATGCGCACTAAGAAAGGAATTTTGGAAACTCCACCCCTAAGGATTGGACACGTGAAATTTTACATTTATGCTCTTCATTGATAAAAAGAATTCTTGTATTTATTGGTTTAGAAATTCCTCCCGTAAGGGGGTAAAAAGGGGGTTGAAAGTTTGTATGGAATTTCTACAGTTTGTAAGTAGGACACGTGAAATTTTAGATTTACACTGTTGATTGATTAAAAAAATATAATTATGTATTTAATGGTTTTTGGAAATTCCACCCCTAAAAGGGGTAAAAAAGGGTTGAAAGTTTGTATTAAATTTTTACAATTTGTAAATTGGCACAGGACTTTTTGGATTTATACTCTTGGTTGATAAAAATAATTCACGTATTTATTGGTATTTGGAAATTCCACCCCTAAGGAGGTAAAAAGGGGGTTGAAAGTTTGTGTGAAACTTCTATGCTTTTAAGTCTGACACGTGAAATTAAGATTTACGCTTTTGCCTTTTCACCTGTGACAAACAATAAATAAATGAATTTGAATTTGGTTGAAAATAATAATTCATGTAAGGAGATGAAAAGGTGGATTTTTTTTGGGCTTGAAACTTGCTATTTGAAACTTGGCATGCATTTATTGGTATTTGGAAGTACCTAAGTAAATAGTAAAGGTTTCCATTACTAGTTTTACAAAACGTACGCAACATACGCGCTTGGTCGTGGAGTTGCGGAAACCAGCCCGTTTTAACCTAACCTATTACTAAAATTTGTCTGTAAGAGATTGCCCTGTGCGATAAGACCGCCCATTGTACACTTTGTTTGAAAATGTTTGTCCTTTATGTTTTTATTTTGTGGTGTACAATAAAGTTTATAATAATAAATAATAAATGACGATTTAGGGATTTTTTTAAGAATTTTACTGTACAGGGCTTCTTTTTGTCATGTAGGGGAGCACTAAGAAGGGATTTTTGGAAATTCAATCTTTAAGGGGGTGAAACTAAAAAGTCAACTGTAGGATAAAATACGGATCACGCGAACGAAGTCTCGGGCGAAGTGCTAGTTACTCACGTAGGTCAAAAAATGTGTCGACAATAAGTAAATTTATCATTTACGCTTAGAATTGCCTCTGAAACTATTTAGAGGCAGATAAATTCGTTCTAATGAACTAGGTTGTCGGATAACTTAAGAAAAATTACCAGCATTTTTTTTTTTAAATAGCTGATGCTTTTCCACAAAATATGTGCTATGTAGCGAGGCGGTGCGGGAGGGAAATATCCACCAATGGTATTACTTCATTTTCTTAGCCAGACTTTGGCTTGGTGAAAAAGGTAAGCACAGCTACATATTTTTAAATACAAAAAAGAGATGTGTGCACTATTTAGCTACACACAGCTTCGCTACACATCCTCGCACCGCGCCGCTATCTTGCATAGCTTTGGTGTAAACACTCACATATTTTCACAGATTTGCTACGCATCCATCGGCACATATCGCATCTTCGGCTGAAAATCACACTTAATTTTAGTAGTTAAACCAAATTGTTTATGAAGAAATAACTTTTCTCGTTTTCTCTCTTCACAAGAATATAAAAAAATACGAAAATTATTAGTCTAATGACACATTGGGTCATATTGGGCCACTTTAATGTCGCTGGGCTGGGATCCTTAGTGTGTCCAAATCATTGGTTATTACCGGGAGTAACAGACGTTCAGCGGCACAATATAGTTTTCTGGAGTATTTCCTGATCTAGTTGTAGTAGTAGTCGGTGTCAGTGTATACTATCAGACTACTCTACATATTTTTTTTTTGTACAATAAATAAAGATGCATAAATATTTGAGTTTGCACAAAATGGGCACCAGCTTCGTTGGCGGGATTATGTAAGGCAGGAGGGGTTTTAGTCAGTTGGAGTCTGAC
Source organism: Anorthoa munda (assembly GCA_945859665.1). Classification (NCBI taxonomy): domain Eukaryota; kingdom Metazoa; phylum Arthropoda; class Insecta; order Lepidoptera; family Noctuidae; genus Anorthoa; species Anorthoa munda. Next base: position 39,514,975 of record OX243897.1, on the reverse strand, counting down.
ACTATCCAGACTGGCTCACTTTTTGAGGCACTTTGGGTGTAAGTCCGACCGGATTTCCCCTCCTGGCAAATAAAAAAAAAAAAAAAAAGTTTATCAGACTACTAATGCTCTTCTTTTTGTATGCGACGATGCCAATCTGAATATAGCCTCGCACCACCAGCGCGCTTCCGGAGTCTAGGTAAAAAGAAAAACAAACTTTAAGTAGGAATTACTGACATAGTTTTTTTCTCCAAATCAAACTGCTACTTCTTTGCTATATCTTTTCGCGTAAGATTTATGAATTCACCAGCTTCCACCCGCGGCTTCGCCCGTGTGAAATAGTAGTTTATGAAACTGTTGCATAATAAGGGGTATTAAAACATGAGTGTGTATTTAAAAACCGAGCCGTAGGCGAGGTTTTTAATAGTATTCACACGAATGAAGCGGGCAAAGTCATAGACAAGTAAAAATTGGAATCAAATCTTTTTAAATAGGTACTATAAAAATGGCATTACAAAAAATAATTGATGAAAACTCCTTGTGATTAACTTCTTGGATTTGTCATGTATCGTAATAGAAAAAAAAAATATTATAGCATTATTTTGTTAGAGAAAAAGTGTTATTATAAGATTCTATTTTTAAATTTCGGTATTGTGTTTATAAAGTATGTCAATATAAACTCGTTTTGAAGTTTATAATTCGAATATTACGATATGAGAGTAGATAAAGTTTTTTATATATATATCACGCATCCTAAGGGATTACTATACCTAGTTTTTCGATCGAAGTATTTTGATCAACCAAGGCCACAAAATTTTGACAGATTTTAAAATCTTTCTATCAAATATTCAGAAGATTATTCCAACGTGTACAGCAATCCAAAATAAGGATTAATATCTTCCCTGTATCTTCTTTCACACATTTTTGCAGTTATATATCGTATTCAGTGGGCGATCGATTGAACAGCTTCACCACTTTTTTCTAGGAATCAATTCAGCCCAAGAATCTTATTTTGCTTTTTAGGGTTCCGTAGCCAAATGGCAAAAAACGGAACCCTTATGGATTCGTCATGTCTGTCTGTCCGTCCGTCCGTATGTCACAGCCACTTTTTTCCGAAACTATAAGAACTATGCTGTTGAAACTTGGTAAGTAGATGTATTCTGTGAACCGCATTAAGATATTCACGCAAAAATAGAAAATACAATAAATTTTGGGGGTTACCCATACTTAGAACAATATTTTTTTCCTCAAACCCATACGTTTGGGGTATCTATGGATAGGTCTTCAAAAATTATATTGAGGTTTCTATTTTTTTTTTTGTTATTGTGTCAAGCTATCTTTTATAAAGTAAAGACTAAACTTATAATAAACTAAGAGTAGTAGGTACCTGTAAAAAAATAACAAAACTAATTTTTTTTTTTGTACATAACAGTACTCTATTTTTATGTGTAATAATCAATTTTAATCATACTCACACTCATAAACGGTACGTAAACCTTGTTAATTTATGAATTGAGCAAACACAATTTCTAATTATTTTGACGAAGCGAAATCTCTATCTCCATACAAAATTAACTCTCTCTCCCATTTCTCCCCCTTTCGTGTTTTATGCAAAAAGAAGTGGCCTATGTCCTTCATACCAAATTCAATCTAAATCGGTTCATCGGTTTAAGCCCTATTAAGAAGTTTCATACAAAACTAACGCCCCATCCCACATTTCTCCCCCTTCGTGTTTTATGCAAGTAGCCTATGTCCTTCCCAGGGTCTCAAACAATCTTCATACCAAATTTCATCTAAATCAGTTCATAATAAGAAGAAGTTGCATGATAAGAAGTTAAACATAAAATTAACACTCCACCCCATTTCTCCCCCTTCATGTTTTATGCAAACAAAGTAGAGTATGTTCTTCCCAACGTATCAAACTATCTTTATACCAAATTTCATCTAAATCGGTTCGGCGGTTTAAGCCATAATAAGAAGTTTCCTGGGTCTTAAACTATCTCCATGCTATAACGTTACGTTTTACTCAAAAGAGCTAAACGTAAGCCACGTTAATAAAAAAAACAGATAAAAATAAGGGTTATTAAAAATTAAAGCTATGAAAAAGGATATAGGGTATAAAACTAAGGTCCGGCTTCGCACGATTTGGGTTGCTCGAGGTAGACAGCTAAGTGGGCAGCAGGACGGACAGAAACTTCATAGGATGTGGAATGCTCGAGGTAGGCAGGTGAGCAGGCATCACGACGGACAAGCAGGCACACGTGTAGGTAGGCAGTTAAGTAGGCAGCAGAACGAATAGGCAGGCAAATGGGCAGGTAGGCAGTAACGCGGGTAGTTACGCAGGCAGCAAGGGGTGTGGAGGCCGGGCTGTGGCTTCATACGCCGTACAGCGAGCCCTTTGATGCGAAGCGATGACCGACGAGGATAAAGTACCAGTAAAAATGCTCTCATTTAGGTATTACTCACAATATATTATATTTAGTGCTGTAATGCGTTCACAAGTTGAATATATTACAGTTTAAAAGAGTTTGCTACAAGAAGTGGTCCGACCCGCAATTTGCACCAGGATATGTTTTTACATTGGTTATTGAAGTTCTCCAGCGGCTGTTAATAATTAAGTAGTCTATTTGATTACGGTACCTATCCAGGAGACCTCCAGAAAGACGTTAAGACGTCTTGGTTGGTGTTGGAAGCAGGTGTTCATTATTGTGAGCTTCCTTTCGATGCAGAACTCCGAAAGTCGTTGACCTCTCTCATTCCTGGAGCCAATGCCATATTTTCCAAGCGTGTTCTGGATGTGATCGTCTTGCTGTGTACTGCCTACTTTTGCATTCCAATCACTCAATAACAAAGTGATCTCGCGATTCGGTATTTTGGACAGAGTTGTTTCCAGGGCAGCATAAAACTCGTCGATAGTCTCTTCTTTAGCGCAGGATGTGGGGGCATACACCACAACAATGTTGTGGGTATAGGGCTTCGTGTTAAGTCTTAGAGTAAGTATTCTATCGGACACTGGGTTATAACCCAGTACATGTTTATTTAGATGGCGGGATATCCAGATAGCTACTCCATTGGTTCTAATATCTGCGGAGCCTGAGAAGTATATGGTGTTACCGTTGGAGGTTGTTTAGTGTCCTTGTCCTCTCTTGTGAGTTTCGGTAATTCCAAGCAAAGCCAGTTTGTGTGATTCCGCCTCTTTCTCCACAATTTCCAGTTTCTCCGGGGCAAGTAATCCACGGACGTTCCACGTGGCAATCTGTCGTTGTTTACGGATTGAGATTCTACTATGTGGCTCACCAGTAGCATATCTACTATCCAAGACCCGGTGGTCCATCTTGGCAGCGGCTTCGGTAGCCAATTTCACATCCCTCGTCCCGGTAACCGAAAGGCGCCGAGTGTTAGTCGGATAGTCCAACAAATCAGATCTATAAGTTGTGCTTTTCATTGGGGTTTTCTTGGGTCATCACACATCGTGATGGCTACCCGATTCGTTCCACGGCAATATTTTTGAAGTAATTTAGGACCTCATGGTCATTGAATACCACCGCCGCCGCCGCCCAATACTCGGCGTTGAACATTTTACAGCTGGGCAGTTCTTCTTCAGACAAACCCTCCACATTTTTCATCCGGGCTTGCGAAACTCATTAAATAGTTAATCTATTCGAATCTGTTCCAAAACCAAATCGGGGCACCCCGACTGCTCGTAGTCTTTTGGCTACTACCCCTAGAGTGTATATAAAAAACCGGAGGCGCGAAGGGAGGGCAGCCCTCGTACGCTGCAGCTGTAACAAAGCAATACGCACCCGTGCGAGTGGAGGTGAGCTCAATTTTTATGTATAAGAGTTATCTACTTTGGTTTCGTACATTTTACGTGAAGCGTGCACAAATAAACAGATAATAATTCCAAAAATCCTGGACATTCGATATTTTGAACACTCGATGTATTGAGTGTACGATATATTGAATGTTGGATTTATTAACCATTCGATATTAAGAACAGTCGAGTATTAGACGTTCGATTTATAGTGCCAATCCTAAGCGTGCGGTCTGAATACGAACCAGTCTTATTGATGATATAGAATATAAACTACTAGCGTTTTCCTGCGTCATCGGTCCTGTGGCCTGTGTGGATAGGCCACAGGGACTGTGTACATTTCGGAATCAAGAGATTTTAAGCTAAAGAATTTATGTCGTCAAATGAATAATCCTAGAGATTGCCTGCTACAAAAAAAGCTATCAATTTTACAAATCTTTATAATATTTGTTCAGATATTGAATATATATCTATCTATCTTCTATCTTTTTATATATATAAAAGGGAATGTATGTATGTATGATCCTTATAGACTCCTAAACGGCAGCATTGATTTCAAAAATTCTTTCACCGTTGGGAAGCTACACGATCCGGGGATCGTGTCACCCGGGGGTGATATAGGCTACTTTTTATCCCTGTACTTCCACGAGAACTACGCGGGTGAAACCGCGGGGCGTTCGCTAGTATACTATAAATGAAAAGTATGTACTGTTCTTATTTAAAATGACTTTTTGATGCACCTTACATGTCATCTCACCACCCCCCTTGGTTGAGTAGTAAAGTGCCTAAAGCGTCGTCCTAATTGGCTAACGATCGTACGAGTTAACGATGCGATTTTGTCTCGCGATGAAAATGTATTCCTGTGCTCGCGCGATGACTTGCAAGCTCAATTAGAACACTCTAAAATAAATATGTGTTTAATCTCGTCGCGCGACGAAATCACATCGTTTTCTTCGAGTATGATCGTAGCCAATTAGGCGTAGGCCAACGCTGAAATCTCTATAAAAAATAACTACTCAATACATGCCGCCGAGTAAGCTGAACATGGAACAGTTGATTTTTCTTTCGGTGAAACTCATAAGTCACAAACACTGGTCTTTTTGCTCAAAAAAAGTTGTCAAACATTTATCACCGTGTTAAGTATTATGCACAAAAAGAACACCAACATAATATAGTACCTACCTAAAACAAATGGCTAAACCTTGCCTCCTGCAAGGCAACACGGACTTGTTACAGTGTTCAGTCAAACGGGGTGAATAGGAACGCAGGGGTGAATAGAAACAAAACTTTGAAGGGAATTGTCAGGTTATTTACAAATTGTTTGTTGCAGTGTAGTAGGTACTTCAATATATTAAATAATTATTTAAAAAAACGTCGATGCTTTGTTTGAAACCAATAAAGTGGTATCACAGTTAAAGTTCCTTAAAAGTTTTGTTTCTATTCACCCCTGCATTCCTATTCACCCCGCTTGACGGTAACTAGTCCGTGTTGCCTTGCAGGAGGTTACACTATCAGCACGGCGGCAGACACCTGTGCATGACGTCACTTGCACAGCACCCGCGGGCTCTTATCTGCACAATTAGCATTTCCCGACGGCCTTCCTGTTCGAGCGTTCGATACTGTGAATAACTGCAGGCTGTACTACTGTTTTGCTACAGTGTAATTATGTAGGTAGGTACTTATATAGTTCATGGATTGGAGCTTAGAAATGTTCATCCGCACTTGGTTGATACCGATTAACCGCACTAAGCGCTTCTCCTCCACATTTATTAAGCGCTGTGTGGAACTCTCTGTTAGCATCTGTTATTTCAAAAGTCAAAGTCAAAACGTTTATTGCGAAATAAGTGTTCAATGTTGGTATTATGTTATGTTAGTACTTATGACTTAGCAGCCTTTTACAAGCATTGCAATTATCATTCGCCTGCCCTTATCATCCTAAATAAGCATGCATTAATAGTAGTTTTAGTAGTTTATGCAATGGTCGTATACTAGGGGTTATTAAAACACGAGCGTAGGTTTATCGCATGAGGCGATGCCGAATGTGATATTAATATTACGCGAGTGTTTTAATACCTAATTATATGCCGTTGCATACACTACATTATCTTCACTCATACAGTTGAAATAAAACAAAAGTGGAAAAGGAAAAAATATGTGGCATGGCGGGCAATTACTTCAATGAGCCCGCGCCAATAAATAAAAAGTAAAAGTGTGCTATAAAAATTAAAAAGTTATTTTATGATGCAGTTGTTTGAAAATCGAAGGAAAATGTTGCACTGTAATGGCTTTTTTTAAAATTTTACCTATCCACGATTGTCCACGAATATAAAGTACGTGTTTATACAATATTTTTTTTAATTCATATTTGGAACTTTACGTTCTGAGTGTAGATAAACATTATTATTTCTAAAACTCATTTTTACTCCTATAATTTGTTAACGTAGGTCAAAAAATGGGTCGACGACAAGTAAATTAAACATTTACGCTTAAAATTGCCGCTGAAACTATTTATAAGCAGATAAATTCGTTCTATAAACCAAAGCGATTGATTACCTACCAGTTACCTACATTAACTTTTTTAAAGATGTGCTATGTAGCGAGGCAGTGCGGGAGGGAAATATCCACCCATTGGTGGATATTTCCCTCCCGCACTGCCTCATGCATTCATTTTCTTAGCCAGGCTTTGCGCGGCTCTGGTGAAAAAGGTAAGCACAGTTACGTATTTTTACATACAAAAAACTTTTTAACAAAAAATCAAACCGACTTCCAAAACAAAACACAACAAAGCGAAAAATAACTTTCTTTTCCGAAGTCGGTCCCTTTTGTACCCTTTGTTTTCCGTTATTCGACACCGACTTCGGAAAAGAAAGTTATTTTTCGCTTTGTGTTTTGTTTTAGAAGTCGGTTTGATTTTTTGTTAAAAAGTTTTTTATTTTCCTCTTTTTAGTTTTGGTAGGTACCTCCCATTAACATGAAAATCATTTATAGCCAAAGCATATCCATAGCGATGCCAATAAGTCTAAACACGACTAGGATACATTATTTTAGTTCCAGTAGCCATTGTGGTCTTCTTCATCAGTTCTACTTCACCAAATGATACTTTCTGAGTGCAAATGATTGCATTATTGATGAAAATACCAAAATTGCTATATGTATGCCTATAATATTTGAGGAGTTCCCTCGATTTCTCTAAAATTTCATCATCAGATGCTGGTTTCCTTATCATGGTACCACTCTTGGGATATCTCCTTTCCAACAAAAAAAGAATCATCAAAATTGGTTCATAAACGACGAAGTTATCCGCGAACACACATAAAAAAAATATATATACGGTCGAATTGAGAAACCTCCTCCTTTTTGGGAAGTCGGTTAAAAAAAGGGATGTGTGCACTATTTAGCTACACACAGCTTTGCTACACATCCTCGCACCGCGTCGCTATCTTGCATAGCTTTGGTGTAAATAGTCACATATTTTCACAGTTTTGCTACGCATCCATCGGCAAAATCACACTTAATTTTAGTAGTTAAACCAAATTGTTTATGAAGAATTAACTTTTCACGTTTTCTCTCTTTACCATGATACCTATAACAAAACCGAAAATTATTAGTTTATTGACATATTTATTGGGCCACTTCAATGTCGCTGGGCTGGGACCATGTCAAATCATCGCTTATTATCAGGGAGTGGCCTTTCAGTGGCACAATATAGTTTTTTGGAGTATTTCCTGATCCAGTTGTAGTAGTAACCGGTGTCAGTGTAGACCAACAGACTCCAACTAATACTCCTCGTTTTGTATGCGGCGATGCCAATCTGAATGTAGCCTCGCACCACCAGCGCGCTTCCGGAGTCACCCCTAGGGAAAAAGATAAAGAAAATTTTAGTAGGAATTACCTACACTGGCTAATAGCCGTTAGCTGACCCACCCTAAAAACGGACGAATTAGAACTCTCGGTCTGTAACATTAAGGGTTATTCGATCTGTATGAGTTTATTAGACTAGTGCTACTCGTTGAACAAATACAATAATAATACACATGCGCAAATTTGAACTTGAAAACGTTAGCGTAGATATATATAAGTACTTGTAATGCGATTTTGATTGTATGCTGTAGGACTAAAAAAATATCAGAGCATTGTAATATAATTAGTATTGTAAATTATTTATTTTAAATATTATATTCTAGTAGAGAGCTGTAGTGGGGTGTTAGCGTCGGATGCCAGCCAGTTGGCCTATACAGGCGACCGAAGGTCTAGTTAAAATCGTTGACACCCTTCAAACTCTCACCAGTGGCTCAAAGTATCTGTTTTGCACGCAGCGGCCACACCCCGGTAACCACGTCAATTCTTCCCCCGGCTAAACCTGGTACAGAGGGGTTTTAGCGTTTCGGCACTTAAGTCTTGCAGTTGCTCCTTGTAAAGTGCACTGCGGGCAATCCACCTTCGGTGGCGAGACAGGTAGGCGAAGTGTAAGGGCAGCGGTAGGAGACAGTAATCGTTCGGCCAGACACTACGTGGCGGCTAAACAACCAACAACAGCATTCCCAACGAGGGTTGGTGTCAGGTTGGCGGCTGACTGTAAAATATTTGCCAAATCCTCTGCAACATGGTTGGTACATATGGAATACGCGATATGATTAGGGCGTACCTCACAGGCCACGCGCAGGGGCAGCACCCAGCTCTGGTGGGAAATAGACTAGGGTTGTTGCACCACCCCAAAGTGAGAAAAACGTAAGAAGCGAGCCCGGCAAATAAGATTAAGGTATGCAAGTTGGAATGTTAGGACTTTGACTGGAAGGACCAGAGATTTAGTGGATGTATTAAAAAGAAGACGAATAAATGCAGCCTGCTTACGGCAACCTAAATGCAGGGGTATCAAAGCGAAGGAGGTGTGAGGGATACAAGTTTTTCTACTGTGGAAGTGACGTAAAAAGAAGTGGTGTGGGAATAGGTTTAGATAGTAATTCGAAAGAAAGCGTGATGGATGTAAAAAGGATTAATGATAGATTGATAGTTGTGAAAGTTATGTTAGAGAATGTGATGTTGAATATAGTTAGTATGTATGCACCGCAGGTAGGGTGTGATGAAACGGTGAAAGAGAAGTTTTGGGCGAATTTTGATACAGCCTTAATGATCATCCCTGTGCATGAGGAATTGATAGTTGGAGGGGTTTTAATTGGACATGTGGGCAGAATGAGACGGATTTATGAAAGAGTTCACGGGAGATGGGGTTTTGGGAGACAACGAAGGAGGATCGCTGCTACAATCCGCAACTACATTTGACCTGGCAGTAGTTAATACTTGGCCCTAAAAAAGATACGAACATCAGATAACTTACAAAAGCGGTAACCACATAACTCAAATCGATTACTTTCTCGTTAGACGTAACAGTATACAGCACTTCAAAAATTGCAAAGTACTACCAGGAGAAGACTTGGTCTCCCAGCTTAGACTCTTGTTTATGGTCCAAGAGGTAAAAATACAGCGCATAAAAGCAAAGAGCGTCCTCCTACTATAAAAAAATGGAATATACTAGAAAATACTGATTGTGCGAAGAAGTTTCGAGAGCGAGTCGTAGACAAAATGATAGAGATGAGAGACATGAAAGATTGAAGTGTAAACGAAAGTTGGAAGGTGATTGCTGGGTGTATTAGGTGTGCAGCGAAGGATATTTTGGGAGAGACGAGAGGAAGGGGCACGATAGACCGACTTCCAAATAAAAACACTACAAAGAGAAAAACTAATTTATTTTTGGAAGTCGGTGTCTTTAGCAGGTACCAATATTTTTCGTAATGGACACCGACTTCCAAAAAGAAACTTATTTTTCACTTTGTAGTGATTTTATTCGGAAGTCGGTAGTATTTTCCTGTAAAAATGTGTTATTATTTTTCACTTTTTAGTTGTACCTAATATGCAAGTTCTTTAGCAAGGTACCTATAATGTCAGAATAGATTACCCGAATATCATGAAACTTAAACATTACCGGTGAAATGATAGGGTGCCAAGGTGAACTGTACACATCTGCGTACCCCTTTAGAGCGTACTAGCGTGATGTTATATAATGAAATGGTATAAACAATAAACAGACATGCGATTTTAGCAATCCCGAGGGATTTGCGGATAATTATTGAAGAGTTCCGTTGTATATCTCTAAAGTCATTCATCAGATCTTCACCAAATTAAAATGGGACCAATTAGGGAACATATTCTTTCGAAAAAAAAAGAATTTTCAAAATTGGTCTACTATTGACGGAGAAATGGTGATCATACACAAAAAAAAAACAGACAAAGTCGAACATAGAACCTCCTCATTTTTGGAAAATCGGATAAAAATATCTCGCCAAGTTGAATGATATTTCTATATGCTCTAACATTTTTTGTGATGAGTGACTTGGTCAATTTGAATTGATGAGTTTTTCATACAAACACAAACTTCTATTTTCAAAGTAATGGCCCCCTTACGCACTAGTGGTTAACCGCGGGGGCAGCTAACCGCGCGGCTGGCCGCTTTTTCACTTTAATATGCAACCGCTTGCTCGCACTTAACCACCACCAAATTTCAACCGCGGCGATTAACCGCGGCCCGCTTCGTGGCTGGCCGCCATCTTATACGCACTGGCTGTACATGGGCGATTTAGGTTGCGGTGAGCCGCCGTTGATGTGTGCAGAGCGGGACTCTCGACTGCACACCACCTAATTATTTAGTGCTCATTTTGTGCTGCCAAATTATTTGGATTTAGATTTTGTGGTCCTAAGATGAAGGAATGGAGTTCACTTGAAGCAAAGCTCTCGCCAGCGGAGTATATTTAATATTTCTTAAAAATAAAAAATACTTATCACATATAGAGATAAGTAAAATAAAAACTCGTAAACTTATAGAACAACAATTAGTACAAAAAAAAAGTTAATTAAAATAAATCAAAAAACCCGACTGCTTAAAAAGCGAACTAAAAAGCCGTAAACAAGAAGAAAATCATGCTGTGCAGTCGGAGGATACGTATTTGCGAGCTGGCTGACCAAAACCAGATGTATCCTCCAACTGCACAGCATGATTTTCTTCTTGTTTACGGCTTTTTAGTTCGCTTTTTAAGCAGTCGGGTTTTTTGATTTTTTGAATTAACTTTTTTTATTTTAACTTTTTAGTTATTTTTTTTTAAGATTTCGGTACATTTAAACGTATAAGTGTTATATATTTTTGAAATCACCTTTTAAAACCCTTTATTTTGATACCCCACACGATGGGTTCGGAAGTAAAAAAAAAAATTGACCCCCACAATATGGCCCCCAAAATCCGCCATTTTTCTATTTTCCAATTTTAATGTAGCCAGTGACACTCGCAGGGTTAAGTCGAATCGATTGACGTATGAATCATCAAAATCGGCCAACGCGTTTGGTCTCTGGAACGCCACATAGGAACAAACATACATACATACATACATACTTACATACATACATACATAGACTGATAAACACATTACCCTCCTTCGGCAGTCGGGTAATTAAAAAAAGACGTGTGGCACTCGGGGACTGCCGCGGTAAAGCTATTGCATAGCATTTTTTATCAACTTATGCAATTATAATTATTTATTTATTTTTAATTTATGCTTAATCTCAATTAAAAAAATGTTCATCCATCAGTTGTAAAAACTTCTTTTGCCACGCGAAATTCAATCTCCAAATTACATAAACACAAATATCTCGGAAACTGAGCGAGATAGTCCGATTTTGAGGCCGACCTACTTACACTTACTAGTTTACTAGTGTATGTGCCGAGGCCCCAGGACACCTCCTCCAGATCCCCCCCATTTAATTTTAATTCGAGCATAATTATAAATTATCATACAGTAAGCAAGAATAAAAACATCTTACAAGCGCAACCGAACCTCCAAACTGGAAAACGCGGCACCAAATTCTGAGTGACCCTTATTACCACTGGCATAAGGCCACTTTTAATTGCCACGCAAAAGTGACCCGTATTCTTAGGGGTATAAGGTCGTTTTCTTTGAATACCAATATTATTAAACGCCAGACGTACAAAATCCTCCATCACAGGACGACCCGAGCCGACACTTTTCTAGAACCGACCTCAAGCCGCCACCAAGAACGAACCGGCGACCAAATCATAAAAACTAAAAAGTCCCATGTCTTGGAATCGGCTGGAGCAATTCTAAGAAAAATTTGGGCCCCCTGCCCGCCGTCCCTGCAGGCCGGAGTACAAGATAGCATAACCCCCCCCCCCCCGTTAACTCTTTAACTGCCACCCAGCAAAAATTTTTTTACTTCTGTCTAAAAATATCAAAATGACCCCCCTCACCCTTCACCCGCTCACACACTCGGAATCCATCGACCGATTCAACTGAACTGACCTTCAAGATACAGTATTTTACTAGTTTGGAGGTCAGGGTCTCACCTCAAAGATACCCTGTAAGATGTTTATAATAAAGATTATTATTATTATTTCGGAGCAGCTCGGGGTGCTAGGATTATTTTTGTTACGGAATTTCTTGATTCGGTCGCCGCGCTCAAAGCCCGCGATAAAAGCTATGCTATAGCTTATAAATCCTTAATAAGGTACTAACAACACTATTTTCTCTTTAAATAAACTAACTTGTAACTGTTTCTGAGTTTTGATATACAGCACAATTATAAATTACTAGCTTCTGCCAGCGGCTTCGCCCGCGTGATAATCGGAAACTATCCCACATGAACGTACGGGATGAAAATAAGGCTATGCGCTAATACAAACTATAATATTTAGCTGTGTCAAGTTTCATCCAGATCCGAACCATTCGTTCTGGCGTGATTAAGTATCAAACATACATTCTAAGATTTTAATATCATAAGCCCTAGAGTTGAGGGTCCCGCTCTGCGTACATAAGAGATCCAACCGCTTGACGCGGTTTCATCGCGGTTGGCCGCCATGGCAATCAGCCGCTATTCTAATCGGGTCAGACGGCTGGCCGCTCAAATGAACCGCCTAGGCGGCCAACCGCTGGTACGTAAGGGGCTTATAATCTTTAGTTTCTTACTCGCTAACGTAAGAGGATTCGTTTCGGCTGCTCGCGCAAAGCGATCCTTTATACATTCCCTTAAGCACTTGTTTACATTTAGTTGTCTTCCACACATATACATCGATGTAGTGAAGTTTATTTGTTTCTTGTTGGGGATCGGTTTCCTGTAAATATTGTTTGAAATATTTAATTTTTTCTATTTTAGTTCAATTTCAGTTGTTTAATAGTAATATTACGTCTTAAAAAATAACTTACTTTAATCACACCCCAGCCTGCTAATTGTGCGTTTTCAGAGTAAGGTGGGTTTTTCATTAACGCCACTCGTTGGACGCGATCGTTGAATGTTAAACTCGTTTTGAGTTTCAATAGTGCTATGTCATTAATGCTTTTTCTTTTATATTCTGAATAGTTGTGTGCGAAGAGTCTTTGAACACTAGACATGCCTCCTTTTATCCAATTCCTGTGGCCCACTGTTACAAACATTATGTCTTCGCTCCCCCCCCCGGTGAACCTTTCCACGCAATGTGCCGCCGTCAGCATTATCCTCTGGTTGACGATAGATGCACCACATCTCCAGTAAAAGTTGTTGCATTTAGCATACAAAGCCGCACTATGTGGAAACTGCGTTATCGCCGCATCCTCACCTTCTACTACTAAAAAATCTTTGTCACATTTGATTATGCATAGGAAACTCAATATTATATAAAAATACATCATTTTTAATAAACTAACACACGTATTTCACTTTCGAGCAGCAAACTCGTTGTTATCGTTGAATAAGTCCATTAAATTTTCTAAATTCTCCGTAATCATAATTTCCTAATCAATTAAACGAATTTTAAGACCAGGTTGTAGTTTACAGAATAAAGCTTAAAATGAAATGGGAAAATTCGGATTACATTTTCATAAAAAAAAAATAGTTTCGTGCAGGAATCATACCCGCGACATGCATCACAGCATCCGATCGCTCAACCACTGCGCCAACAGTGTCGTCAAAGTATGAATGAAAAAGAAATTAGATGATATAGTTTAATTTTGAGGGTACACCAAAAATACAGACAATATCGATGCCTAACGGGCAAAAAGGGATAAGCAACATTATTTTGCGAAATCGATTTTTATATATGGTTAGAATCGGCTTGATGTTCATATAACTTTTGAAGTATTATACTACAAAATCAAGGAATGAACCTACAAAATTTTTAAACTTACTACTAAATAAGTTTATTAATTTCATTAAGATACAAAAAAAAAGTTAATTAAAAAAATCAAAATACCCGACTGCTTAAAAAGCGAACTAAAAAGACGTAAACAAGAAGAAAATCATGCTGTGCAGTCGGAGGATACATATTCTCGAGCTGGCTGACCAAAACCAGATGTATCCTCCGACTGCACAGCATGATTTTCTTCTTGTTTACGTCTTTTTAGTTCGCTTTTTAAGCAGTCGGGTATTTTGATTTTTTTAATTAACTTTTTTATTTATAACTTTTTAGTTAACATTTTTTTCGAATTAGGTACATTTAAATATATAAGTGATATATATTATTGAAATCACCTCTTGAAACCCTTTATTTTGATACCCCACACGATGGGTTTGGAAGAAAAAATAAAATTGCCCCCCCACAATATGGCGCCCAAAAGCCGCCATTTTTCTATTTTCCAATTTTAATGTAGCCTATGACACTCGCAAGGTTAAGACGAATCGATTGACGTATGAATCATCAAAATCGGTCAACGCGTTTGGTCTCTGGAACGCCACATAGGAACAAACATACATACATACATACATACATACATACATACATACATACATATATACATACATACATACATACATACATACATACATAGACTGATAAACACATTACCCTCCTTCGGCAGTCGGGTAAAAAATGGCTCCTCAATCCTTACGGACATTATTTTTCTGCGTTTATTGGTCTAAGTTTCATGTATCTAAGACAAACTTTTTGTCGCTTATGCGGATAAAAAATAGGGTCTAGTAGTTTTTCGTCATAAACGACAATTATTTTGGTAATCTTTTTGCTACGGTGGTTGGATAAAAATAGTGTTTTCAAATCTGACAATTATGCAATTTTGGCTTTGCATAAAAAAAATTTGCTTGAACGTTAACTGGTTTGGGCTATCAACATTTTTTTTGCAAAAAAAAAACGTTTATTAAATTTTGCTTGAATCTTTGCTTACTCAACTTCCAGTTAGGATATTACGTAATGCAGATTGTGTGGAGAGAATAATTGTCATTTATTACATTTAGGCCAAATTTGCGAGCCTTTATTTGGCACTTAGTGCTATTTTTCCAAGACACTATATCAATTATCGAAAGGGCTTAGGATAAATTGTCCAAACTAATTTCGCCTAACATATGTCGCTTATCCTATTTTTCCTCCCAATAAATTTAACGAGTATGGTGTGTAGTGTTATAAGATAAATTGTCCAAACTAATTTCGCCTAACATATGTCGCTTATCCTATTTTTCCTCCCAATAAATTTAACGAGTATGGTGTGTAGTGTTATAAAATAAAAATAAAACTTTTTTAACGCAACGATAACGTATAATTTTGAATTAAAAAGAAATACACAGAAAATATAAAAAAATTAAAAAGGTAAAACACATTATAAAAAAAAAAGGAAAGAGCAAATGTCAATATCGTACTAATTATTTTAAATACGTAGTATACAAAAACTTAGTAGAAATTTACACACATTTAACTTAGAGTGAAATTTTGTCAAGGTTTTAAGGTATAAAGCTGAATTCACGTGCCTAATATTCAACGCAGTTGCAACCGGTTTAATGATGGCTTAAGCAGACAAGTTAAGTACGATACCATAACGTGATATAAGTAAGGTAATAAAAGTTTTTAACTACGGAAACTTAAAATGTAAGCTACGTAAAAAAATCAATTAAATTAAATATACGATAACAGCCATTCGTCGGGAATCCACGCTGGATGAACAAAACCGCCTTCGGCAGTTCCTCTCCAAAACCCAGCTGGTGAATGTGGCAACGCGGGTACCGGATGTTGACGGCCATACATCCAATTGCTTAGACCTTCTGCTGACAACTGATCCGGATTTCGGTGTCGGTCTCAGCCCCGCTGGGAACGTCTGACCACTGTCTGGTGAAATCCGTGTCGACTTGCTCTCCTCCAGTTGACAGTCCTAGAGGCACGAGACGAGTATGGCGATACGAGTCAGCAGATTGGGATGAGATGCGGCACTTTTTTGCGTCTTATCCTTGGCGGCATGTGTGCTTCTCCTCGGGTGACCCCTCGAGCTGTGCGGACGCGGTTGAGGATGTGATTCGACAGGGAATGGAGTATTTCATTACATTCTCCGACATTCCGCTCGGTCACAAATCCCGACCTTGGTATAATGCAAAATGCGCCCACGCAGAGGCCCGAAAATAGTCTGCCTACAAAGCCTGGGTCGGGGCCCGCGCCCGCAAACTTAGAGCACGTAGGGTTCGCGCGAAGAAAAGAGCCTTTAATTCTGCCGCCAAGTTCTGCAAGCGGGTTCTGCGTCGGGCACGTTTTGACCATATTGGACGTATTGGGGCCAAGCTAGCATCACACCCTCCGGGTAGTAAACAGTTTTGGTCCCTGTCTAAAGCGGTTGAAACGAATTTCTGTCGTCCCACATTACCTCCAATGCTGAAACCTGATGGGTCGCTGGCTCACTCTGCGAGTGAGAAAGCAAATTTATTTGCATCTCTCTTTGCTAGCAATTCACGTCTGGACGCTGGCTCCAAGCAACCACCTACTCTACCTCATTGTGACTCTTCGATGCCGGAGATCGCTGTGCACACTAAAGAGGTCCGGAGAGTATTGTGCAGTCTAGACGTGAACAAGGCCAGCGGGCCTGACGGCATTCCAGCGAGAGTGCTGAGGCAGTGTGCGCCTGAACTGTCTCCTGTATTGACACGCTTGTTCCGCCTCTCTCTTGTAAAAAGAATGGTGCCGAAATCCTGGAAGCTTGCAAATGTGCAACCAGTGCCCAAAAAAGGCAACCGTGCAGACCCTGCCCATTACCGTCCGATCGCCATTACCTCCATTTTGTCCAAAGTTATGGAAAGGGTACTCAACAGTAAGTTGCTGACGTACCTTGAAGACAATAATCTCCTCAGTGACCGTCAGTATGGCTTTCGCCGGGGACGGTCAACTGGCGATCTTCTTGTGTATGTCACGCACTGCTGGGGCGAAGCCATCGAGAAACACGGCGAAGCACTTGCTGTGTCGCTTGATATCTCGAAGGCCTTTGACAGGGTCTGGCACGCGAGTCTACTCAGTAAGCTTCCTGCGTATGGCATCCCCGCGGGTTTTTGTAGCTGGATATCAGACTTCCTCAGTGAACGGTCGATCTGAGTAGTCATAGACGGCTGCTCCTCTGACCTTATGGCTATTGATGCCGGAGTTCCTCAGGGGTCTGTTCTCTCTGCAACTCTTTTCCTGCTGCACATCAATGACCTACTTCTGCCTGGTATTGTTGGGTACGCAGATGACAGTACTGTTTCAGAGAGATACCTGTCCAGCGCAAAAACCAGCGTGGATGAAGTTCGTTCCTTGAGAGAGGCTATGGTGGAGCGGACAGATTTGACCTTAAGCCTTGTCTCCCAGTGGGGTGATGACAATCTGGTCTCCTTTAACGCCACCAAAACACAGGCGTGTCTTTTTACCGCTAAAAGGAGTCTTTTCGATCATACTCCTACTTTTCGGGGTACATCTGTTCCTGTGACTGATCGGCTCGAGCTCCTAGGCATGGAGTTGACATCCAATCTCAACTTCGGCGCCTCCATTGAGTACAAAGCCCAAATTGCGGCCAAAAAACTGGGCATCCTGAATAGAGTGAAGCGATACTTTACGCCTGGACAGCTTTTAACCCTTTACAAAGCGCAAGTCCGATCCTGCATGGAGTATTGCAGCCACCTTTGGGATGGCTCAGCTAAGTATCAGCTTGCCGCGCTTGACTCGGTGGAACGCAGAGCCAAGAGGCTCATTGGCGACGTAGAATTGGCGGATGCCAAGCTACATAGCTTGGCTCATCGCCGCAAGGTTGCCTGCTTGTCGGTCTTCTACAGACTGTACTTCGGTGAGTGTGCTCAAGAACTCCACGACCTCATCCCACCAGCCCCCTTCTACCATCGGACATCTAGACGCACTGCAAGTTACCATCCTTACCTTGTTGCCATTCCGCCAATTCGCACTAAGCGCTTCCAGACATCCTTCATAATGCGCACAGCGAATGAATGGAACTCACTACCTGCGTCTGTGTTTCCGAACGCCTACAACCCGAATCTCTTCAAAGTTAGAGTGAACAGGCTTCTTCTGGGTAAACTCACTCCATCTTCGACTCTGTCTCTGTCACCTCTGACCTAGCCTAGAGTCAAGAGCAAACCCATCACAAATTAAAAAAAAAACGACGTTTTTAATCAAATATGTACGGAACCCGTTGAAAGATGTTCGGAATCCCGAAGACTGCACCGTCCGTAGACTGATATCTACAGACAAGGAAACGGACCATCAAAATTATGGAAGCAAAAGGGTCTGAAATACCAGAAGAAATCGACATTCAAAAGAACAATTAGTAAGAATAGTCATTATGTACCAGTTTTGATTCATGATTTACAAACTCTTGTGAGCGACAAGATTTTTTATGATTAGCTTGTCACCAGTCTTGGCAGAACCGCCCAGTCCTCCAGACTGTCGAACGGCAATTGTGGAGACTTGCGGTCCGCGAAAAGTATCCTCGGCCTAACGACAAGGAATGAGTTCCTGCCATTTTCACAGCAGAATTGACATAGCCGTGGTCAAACTGTTGCTGGCCATTTTAAAACACAATTTCAAACAGTTACTTTAAAAAATACCAATAATAAATTAAGTAGAGGAGTAGAGGATAACAGAGCCAAACATTTTTTATCAAAATCCTTTCTGACAGTCCTAGAAAAATTGTCTTCTGTTTTCTTGACAAACGAAATATGAAAATTTGAAAAAATATAACCGACCTGCTGCTTTGACAAATTAAAAAGAGGCTAAAAGCAAAGCGTCTTGTAGCGATCACGCTACAGGTGGTTATATCACCATGACAACATAAAGTGAAATCGGTCATCTGGCTGTGAAGTCACACGATAGCGTCCACCTCCACGACGTCTGACGTAGCCTGTAGTCCACGCGCCACTGGTATATGCGCCGAACAGAATATCTGCTCCCATCGACTTGTCGAGCGGTTACTAATGATAAGCATAAAATATATTCCCATTATTTATATTAGCACAGCCAAATTCAGCATAATGATCATTACATATAATATTATTAGGCATAAAAGTTTTGCCATAATGTATATTGCCATAAATACTGTTGGCATAATAATAATGATGCAGATAACAGCCATTCGTCGAGAATCCACGCTGGAAGAACAAAACCGCCTTCGGTAGTTCCTCTCCAAAAACTGAGGACGTTTTTAATAAAATATGTACGGAACCCGTTGAAAGATGTTTGGAATCCCGAAGACTGCACCGCCCGTAGACTGATATCTACAGACATGGAAACGGACCATCAAAATTATGGAAGCAAAAGGGTCTGAAATAAAAGAAGAAATCGACATTCAAAAGAACAATTAGTAAGAATAGTCCTTACGTACCAGTTTTAATTCATGATTTACAAAATCTTTTGAGCGACAAGATTTTTTATGATTAGCTTGTCACCAGTCTTTGCAGAACTGCCCAGTCCTCCAGACTGTCGAACGGTAATTGTGGAGACATGCGGTCCGCGAAAAGTATCCTCGGCCTAGCGACAAGGAATGAGTTCCTGCCATTTTCACAGCAGAATTGACATAGCCGTGGTCAAACTGTTGCTGGCCATTTTAAAACACAATTTCAAACAGTTACTTTAAAAAATACCAATAATAAATTAAGTAGAGGAGTAGAGGATAACAGAGCCAAACATTTTTTATCAAAATCCTTTCTGACAGTCCTAGAAAAATTGTCTTCTGTTTTCTTGACAAACGAAATATGAAAATTTGAAAATATATAACCGGCCTGCTGCTTTGGCAAATTAAAAAGAGGCTAAAAGCAAAGCGTCTTGTAGCGATCACGCTACAGGTGGTTATATCACCATGACAACATAAAGTGAAATCGGTCATCTGGCTGTGAAGTCACACGATAGCGTCCACCTCCAGAACGTCTGACGTAGCCTGTAGTCCACGCGCCACTGGTATATGCGCCGAACAGAATATCTGCTCCCATCGACTTGTCGAGCGGTTACTAATGATAAGCATAAAATATATTCCCATTATTTATATTAGCACAGCCAAATTCAGCATAATGATCATTACGTATAATATTATTAGGCATAAAAGTTTTGCCATAATGTATATTGCCATAAATACTGTTGGCATAATAATAATGATGCAGAATTTTATAAAGAATAATGTTATAAACGCATTATTATATTTATACCTAATTTTCTTTGGAATAAAACAAACGAGGGTGGCCCAAGGGCCACCATCGCCAGACCTTAATCTAATTCAAATGAGTTCTTATACTACTATAAAAACCACTACAAATATATTTAATTTAAATTAATTATCGTATAAATATTAAGAATCAAATGTCCTAAGTATTGATATTAAAACACTTTTTAAGTTGCTTCTTATACTCGCCGGCGCTGCGGCAAGTGCAACCCCTTCGACCTTACGTAACATAGGATAGGCACCCATGCGCACCTATGCAGCATCGGCTTGCTGGTCGCTTGCGACGACCAGCCTCAGCCGCTACGGCTCGCCGGGTGCCTACGCTTTGTTACAGCGGGCCTTCTTCTTCTGCCTCCGCGCCGCCGGTTTTTCTAGTTTTTTTGTTACTACCCCTAGTGTGTATAACTCTAGGGGTAGTAGCCAAAAAACTACGTGCAGTCGAGGTGCCATATTGGTTTTGGAACAGATTCGACCTATTTTAACTTAGTTACTATTTAATGAATTTCATTTGTATGTCTAACGTAAATATAATGAACTAGTTGCATTAAATGTTCACATTTTGACCGTTTTACCTATAATGACTATCGACATTTTAAATCATTCAATATTTAAATCATCTGGCATTTCTATCTTAGACATTTTAAGCTTAAGTATAACAATTTTCGATATATCGATACAATCGATATTTAAATTTTAGATGTTATGAACATTGATGACGAATTAATAATATGCCTTAAATAAGTATGCAACTCGAAATTATGCCAAAACAAATTAGACCAAATAACAGTTATGCTAAACTTTGTGTATAGCTTAGTTCGTAACAACACTTTAATTATGTTGAATTAGTTGATCATAAGCTCGATAGATGGCGTTGTACCATTCTTGTGTTTAATAGATCTCGAGGTTAAGATTTTCCTTCAATTATGTATATATCTGTGTGCTAGTGGAATCTATCTTCTTTTTCTGCGAATATACCCGTTGGATCAGGTTGCGTGTTTTATTTAAATCTGGAGGTGCCCTGGTTCTATGCGAATTCCTACGCGGACCCTGGCTGGACATCATCAGGTCAAACATTGGCCCTTCGAACTGGATACTTATGGATAAACAGTATCTTGGGCACCTCGGCAGCGCGGTGCATTTTTCCGTGATTGAGCGGGAAGGAGCCTTCCGAGCAAGCAGACCAGCTCGTGAGGAGCTGCTGCAGCATCAGGAGCTTATAGATTTAGAGATTTGGTGGTGAATCCTGCCCTTGGACTTCGAGACAGGCGCTCTGGCGCTGTCAAGACTACGGGCCCGGAAAACACCTCAAGAAGCGAGGGTGACCAGGTGGAGTGAAGTCACGAGGTCGATACAATCGCGAGTGAGTGAACATTATTTTCATCTATGGAGTGAACGAAACGTGAGTGTTTGAACAAAACTATAATTGTCATCGGTTTGACGTTTGAAGAGAATCATAGACTATAACTACGGTGAAAGTGAACGATTTTTCTACTGTCATAAAAAAGTGAGAATAGAATAGAATATACTTTATTGTACACCAAAAAATTAAGTTACACATCTCTTTTACAATAATACTTATTTCTACGGGTACAAAGGCGGCCTTATCGCTGACAGCGATATCTACCAGACAACCTTTGGATGGACCTAAAGAACTTAAAATAAAACAGGGGGTAGTCTGTGGTGTAATGCTACATAAAAATTTAAATACATACATACAACAATATATTACTATATATATATATATACAAACATACATATATAATATTACGTGTTACACATATTCATAGATGGAAAAAAAAAAAAAGGGTTGAATAATGATAGAATAAATTAAATCGAAATAGAAAAAGTTATAGAGAAAGGATATGGTTTTTAACCAGGTTCTTAAAAGCAGCCAGTGACTGGGCTTGTCTTACTGACAAGGGCAACTCATTCCACAATAGCAAAAGTTTTGGAGTCGCTCAAGCTTATCTAGCTGCACTTCAGTTAGATCTAAATAACTGACATCAGCATAATCGAGGATTGGGAGAAGAAGGGATTGGGCGAGCGCAGTTTTAGTGGCAGTAGGAAGGAAATTGCGCAGTCTGCGTAAAGACCCCGCAGACGCAAACAGCTTGCGACTAACTTCTTGCAGCTGAGGACCCCACGAAAAGTCTTTGTCAACTAAAATACCCAGGTCTTTCACCGAGTCGCTGTATGGAATAGCTTAGCCATCAAAAACAATCCGGGGGCGCTGCGACCAGTTAATTCTTGAGCGCAACCTAGGACTGCCGACAACAATGACTTGAGTCTTCGTTGGATTAACCTGCAGACCATGAGCCGAACTCCACTCAGAAATACGAGCCGAACTCCACTCAGAAATACGAGCCAAATCTTGATTGACTATGTTAACGGCCTCAGACAATTCATCTACTGGAGCTTGAGAAAATATTTGCAGATCGTCAGCGTAAAGGTGGTAGGACGAGAGAAGTTCATTGGAAATAGAATTAATAAAAATAGCGAAGAGAAGAGGAGATAGAACGCCCGCCTGTGGTACGCCTGCAGAGGTATTGCACCATGACGAGGAAGAACCTTCAATGCAAATACGTTGTCGGCGGCCACACAGGTAACTACGAAACCAATCAATTGCCGTTGGAGATATGTTAAGAGAGCTGAGTATGCCAAGTAAGATGTCAAAATCGACGGTGTTAAACGCATTGCTGAAGTCTAATAAGGAAAGGACCGTCAGATTTCCATTTTCCATACCAAGTCTAATATCGTCAGTAATGCTAACAAGAGCTGTTGTAGTACTATGTCCTGGACGAAACCCGGATTGGAAAAAATTAAGGAGGTGATTCTTGCATAGGAATGTACTGAGTTGGTTATGGACAAGGCGTTCAAGGACTTTGGATAGAAATGGTAATATGGATATAGGACGGAATTCAGAGGAGACAGGATTGCGCTTCTTAGGAAGAGGGGTAATTTGGGCTTCTTTCCTTGAGGAAGGAAAAACACCGCTAGATACGGAATGATTGAGGATATGTGAGATGAAAGGAAGGATTTCGTCAAGGATAGGGAGTGTCATCTTGCGACTAATACAGTCACTACCAACAGCATTAAACGAGATAGATTCTATGCTCTTCTTAACATCACAATCGGAGAACTGATTAAAGAGAAAAGGTGAATAATCGGGAGTGGGAATAGATGAAAGATCATTTAACGTTTTTGCTTTGATGGTACCATTGAAGTTAGAAGATGTGGAAAAATGTTGATTAAGCAATTCAAGATCTATATCTTTAGGAATAGAATCTTGGCGCGATTTTCCCACTCCCATTGATCTTAGAAATTTCCAGACTTTAGCTGGGTCACCGTTATCAACGGACTTATGAATGTGGCGGCGTTGGGCATCCCTACACACCAAATTGCTACGATTGCGGATCGCAACATATTTCTTACGAGTTAGAGAATTCGGTCTACTTTTAAATCTAGACTTTGCTGCTGCTTTCCTCTTCAATAAGTCTTTTAAATCGTCTGTCAGCCACGGGGCCGGCAGGTGCTTCATTTTTACGGGCCGCACAGGTGCATGGACGTCGTATAGCTGAAGAAGCTTGGTATTGAGTAAACTGATTTTACCATCAATCGACTCAGCGGCAATGACATCAGACCAGTCAATGCTGCCAGCATCCTCACGGAGGTTCTCAAGGTTTATACCACCAAAACTACGCCGGAGGAGTATCTTGGGCTTAGCCTTTGGAGGGCGAATTTTGTATGAAAGGAATAAAAGGTCATGATAGGAGAAGGCATCAGCTGTACATTGTCCATGCTTAGCGACGTGTTGAGTTGAAGAAACGAGTATGAGATCAAGAAGCGAGGGAGTACAGTTAGGAAAATGGTGAGTGGCACTTAAGGGAAGGAGAGGCAAGTTGCAAGAATGTGAAATAGATTGGAGTGATGATGACCTTGAATCTTGTTTGAGAAGACAAGTGTTAAAGTCCCCCATTATAATAGTGTGACTGTAAGAAGGAATAAGGTTAACGAGTAGACTTTCAAAAGAGGAAAAATTGTTGATACGTAGAGAGGGACAATAGTAGACAAATATATTATCTCATCAAGCTCTTCAGCAAGGGCAAAGAGCAAGAGCAACTGCTGGAAAGAAATAGATATTTACGCAGTCTCACAAGAAAACTTTACAAATATAAATGCATTGGGTATGTGTATGACTAGATGTATGAATGTGAGTGAAGCAAAAGAAGTATGTAAGGATCGTAGCAGGTGACATACTGTAGTTTCTGCCTACCCCCATGGGAAAATGGCGTGAGTTTATGTATGTATGTATTATTGAATTTTCACAATAAAAGCATTGTTTTCATTACAATTTTTTTATTTTTCCATTCAAATCTGAATAAATTTAACAATTACAACACACTATGGCTTATACAATAACTACAAAAATACAACAACAAAAGGCAAAAAAAAACGTCTCATTTCGTAATCAAAGTTGTTTTGATTTTGGCACTTGATTATTATACCGAAATTAAGTGTTGGTAGGAAAACAACCTTTATGGGTATGTGACTTTACCCTACTTTAAGTACGAAAATCGCCAAAATGTTGAAAGAAAAGAAAAATTATCTATTTGTGACCCACAGAGGAGACACAAGAAATAAGCAAAAAATTAAACAATAATAAAAATACAACCCCGTGCGAGACCAAAAAGGCTCCTATCTCAGCATGTGCAGCGACACCCAAAAAAGAAATAATGCTGCACTGATATTCTAATAATTTATATTGACAATTCAATATGGTTTTCCTTTTACTTATCAGTCTTAAATTATTGCTAGGACCTTAATATCTCTTGTCTACTGAGACTCAAATACCTAATAATCTGAATAAAATTAACACTTAACACACTATAACAATCAAAACATATATTTCCATTTATTTATCAGTCTTAGATTATTGCTATGAACTTAGTTTTTCAAGAATATTCAGCTTGACTTCATCAAACATCTCATTTCTCTTAGTTCTGATTATAAGCCTTCGCACTTCCACCTTCAGCAGGTGAAGCAGCATGGGTGGGTGTGATGGAGGCTGGCTCTCTTACTGGTGGACCCTGTACAACAAAAACTTAATATCATTGACAGATACAACAAAAAATATATGATTGTATGCCTGAAATTTATTAATATTTAGTAAAAAAAAATAGTCTACTACGATAAATATAAATTTTGTTAAGTATACCATTGGAAAAGCTGGTTGGACTCTTGACTAGGTAACTCCATTTGGGAGCGGGTTGGTGCTATCTATGGACCTGTAGCACATGCTGACCGTCTGGCAGCTCCAGCAGCTTTCTAGGCCAAATATATTTTACAGCTCGCACAAAAAAAATTAAATTTGGATATTTTGTTAATTTTAATTGCATGAAAGGTATAATATATAAAACACTATACTCATAAGTACACCCACAGATAATAATCCAATCAGTAAATAAACAAAAATGCCTTTGCCACAGCTGGGTTAGTGACGATTTTCACATATGTAATCGTGATTGTAACCCCTACTGACTGGGCTATAAGTATTTGCAGGATGACTGACTATGATTGTATGCACTTTACTGAGGACAAGACCTTAAAATCATATTAAATTATTATATATTAATGTATTAAACTCACCTTTTGCCACTGCTCCACAGAATTAGTGCAACTTTCCATTGAATTAAGTTAGTTGCACAGGTTTTCCCACAGCCCTTATGAGCGAACTTATGAAGTCGACGAGGGCCTCAATTTGCGCGTAAATTGCTGCAGCGGTTGGGCTATTTTAATTAATTATTATTGAAAATTAAATTCTTCCAACAAGATATTTATTATTTTAATTATTTATTTCTTGACATTTCATTTGACAGTTGCCGTCATAAAGAAAAAAAAGCAAAGGTTTTAACAGGATAATGCCGCTTTCCGGACATAAATGGCAAAAGTAATTAATTTCTATATAATAGACACAAAAAATGTAAATTGTTAAAAATATGGTAATTTCCTAACGTAAAAAATATTTTATTTTTTGTTTAGTAAGCTTGAAACCACAAACTAGGGAAACCGGTAATCGACCGATAAAATAGTGCAACTCTAACGTCATCCGTCGTTCGTTCACGAATATTGTCTATGATCCCGTTCGAAGCTCAATTATCCGAAATCGATAGGGAGTAGGGTTCTCTCCGAAGTTTCGGAATACTTTCGGACGGCCCGTAAATTCGTCGACGAAGATAGGGAGTAGACGCCCAGAATCGGCATTTCACCTTAAGAAATTAGTGGACACTACTAGTGATTGCTTAAGTGGGTTGGCAAATCTGGGAATAGAGGTTGCTAATTGGGATATCATCATCATTCACATTTTAACCTTAAAATTAGATTTGGAGTCGAGAAAACAATGGGAGTTCTGATGGCTTGCCAACTTACAAACAATTCAAAGATTTTCTTACAAATAGATACAGGGCACTAGAGTTTATTGATAATAAGTCTTCAGCAAACAAAACTAATAACAATAATTTAAAATTAAAATCACTACATGTATCTGAAGTTGTTTGTTCATTTTGTGCTGACCATACGCATAAGATAGGTAGTTGTAAGAAATTTTGTCATGAATTAGTGGACAAACGTCGTGATTTCGTCACTGCAAGGAAGCTATGCTTTAATTGCTTAGGAAATAAACGTACAACCAAAGCATGTCGCGTTAGTACCAAATGTAAATTATGTCATCGTCGTCATCATACATTATTACACCCAAAGAACTCAGATACGCTTGGGACAGTGGTCCCAGTCATCAGTGGATGTCAATTCAAACCGGGCATTGGGCAAGAGTGTTTCGCAGCAGGAGACGGTTTCTCCTAAGTCAGGGGGTTCTGTAGATAAAATAGAAAACCAAACGTCGGTAGTTAGCTGTTTTTCGACAGGGAAAATTTGTAAACAGGTTTTGCTAGCGACTGCTCTAGTCAAAGCCGAGTCGAAATTCGGTAACCTTCATGTTTTAAGAGTGTTGCTGGACCAAGGCTCGCAAGCAAACTTTGTGACAGAGTCCACGGTTCAGGACCTTAAATTAAAAATGGTTTCCTTGAGAAGTAAGATTTCTGGTCTGGGCGGAGATCAAGAATTACTCTCAAGATCAATTGTTTACACGAAAATTCAATCTAGAACCAAACCAAATTACACATTCACATTTAAGGCTCATGTTTTGTCCTCAATCACTACTCTTCTTCCAACGAGAAAAGTAGATGTATTGGAATGGTCAGAATTAGAAAGGGTTGATCTTGCTGATCCTAAGTGCCATCAACCTAATAAAATTGATCTTTTATTAGGTGCTGAGATGTATAGTAAAATTCTTAATGAAGGGTTGATGCACAGTCCTAGTGGTTCTCTTATTGCTCAGTCTACAGCTTTAGGTTGGATTTTGTCTGGAGTGGTAGACACACCGGCCACTCAACCTGAAGGTGTACTGTCATTACATTGTCAAGTGCAAGAAGGAGATGAGTGCCTGAAGCGATTCTGGGAATTGGAATCAGATCAGGAACTGTCTGGGCATCAGAAAATGACCATAGAAGAAATAAAATGTGAAGAATTGTTTAAGACTACTACGGTCAGAGGTCTACGGTTATGTGGTAAACCTACCATTCCGAAGTGATGATCCAGGCTGCAAATATGGACCCCCCTGATGGGTTCCCGCATTGTCGAGACGGGGGAGCTCAGTAACCGTGGCTTGGTCACCCACGGTGAAGCGAAGAGGAACCCGAGGAGGGGCCGCTCGTTAGGGCTTTTGCCGATAAGCCGACGACGTAGCGGCGAACATGTAGGTTGCGATGCTGCTTGGGCGACATCGCAACTGAGGCGGGCCGCGTTGTCGTATGGGGTCTCCCAAACCCATACGATATCGCGGCTGAGGGCTGGAGGCCGCGGCGGGAGAGGAGTGCCGGTATTGCGGTGCGCCGCTCTCCCTACCTTCCGTGGCCTAGACGGGGTCGCCACCGTCTAATGGCGGACGTGGTGGAGCCGCAGGGGAGGAGGAGTGTCGGTATAGCGTTTGCCGCTCTCCCTATCCCCTGCGGCCGAAAACTGGTAGGTGGCGGGGCCATTGACCTTGACCTGTCACAAGGGGACCAAGGGTGCCATTCACGGGGTTGTCTGGCACCCATGTGCTGGTTTGGCCCCTAGGGTGGTCACGGCGCACAGTGTGTTCTGGTGCGCCGGTTATGGGGGTACTCCCCAGAGGAGGGTCCGGTGACGGACAGCCGCGGCGGGTTCGCGGTGAGTGCTAACGCGTGCCCGTGTTCCCGCCATAAGCGGCAGAGGGGGACACCGTGGAGTTTTAGTGGGTAAGAGTCCCACATAACTTCGCTATCTCCCCGTGGTAGCGCAGTATGCATGCGCATTTATCCAGGCTAAAAAAAAGGCTACAAATATTGAAGTTCAAAATCTATTGTCATAAAGCGATTTGGTGCCCTGGAAGCTAAACTCAATAAAAATGTGGAGCTTAAAGTAAAATATACTGAGGTGATTCAAGAATATTTACATCTGGGTCACATGAAGCCAGTAGCAGAATCAGAGATTAATAATAAACATGCAGTCTATTTGCCTCATCATGCCGTTGTGAGAAAAGATAAGGACACAACAAAGGTCCGAGTTGTCTTTGATGCTTCATGTAAGGGAAGTAATGGGGTATCTCTCAACAACGACATAATGATTGGTCCCAGGTTGCAACCCGTTTTGCGACATTTGATAATCCGATGGAGTATACCTCACCGTATTTGTCTTACATCAGACATAACGAAAATGTATCGAATGGTGCACAAGGAAGCAGCCATTAGGGATTATAAGTTGCTTACGGTAACCTTCGGGACGTCTTCTGCGCGGCGGTTCGAGCGATGCAGCAAGTGACTTATGATGAAGGAGTGAATTATCCTCTGGTGGCTGAAAGAGTCCTTAATGATTTTTACATGGATGACATTATGACGGGTTGTGACACAATCGATGAAGGTTTTCAAGTCTACTGTCAAATGAACGAGTTGTTGTCGAAAGCAGGATTCAACTTGCAGAAGTGGTCGAGCAATAGCGAGGAATTACTCGAGCGAATAATTGATGAAAGGTATCAAGGACAGGAAACAGTAGGTAAAGAGTTCGATATTAAGCAGGATGCCATGTTTAAAATACTGGGACTTACCTGGAACAGAAGCAGCGATACCTTCCAGTACTCCGTTAAGTTGTCTCCGCTTCAAGAACCTATAACTAAAAGAAAGGTACTATCAGAGATAGCTAGATTATTTGACCCATTAGGCTGGGTGGCTCCCGTGATTGTGTTGACCAAAATGCTGATCCAAAAATTATGGATTTCTGGAAGCAAATGGGACGAGGAAATACCATACGAAATAAAAAGAGAATGGTATACTTACATAAATAGTTTACACGAATTAAAAAACATTGCGGTACCTAGGTGGATGGGCATCAACTCTAGCAATACTAGAGTAGAATTGCACGGTTTCTGCGATGCTTCTAAATCAGCATACGCTGCGGTTATATATCTTTGTGTGATTGACTCGACCAATAATATTCAAACGTCGTTGGTAACTGCCACGGGGCAGAGGACTTTTTGTTAGAAACAGCAAAGGTTTTGACTATCGAAAAACAGAATTTGCGAGCTTGGACTGATTCCAGTATTGTGGCTTAATAGTTTGCCGAATAAATGGAAGGTATTTATCGCGAATTGGGTGTCAGATATACTTACCTCGTTGGATCCATGGCAATGGTCGCATGTTTCTACAAAACAGAACCCTGCTGACTGCGCATCCAGGGGCATGCTCCCTGAAGAGTCAAGCAAGCACTTTTTGTGGTTTCAAGGACCTGACTGCCTACGGGAAATAAATATTAATTATGATAAACCCCAAGATCCGACCACTGACTTAGAGTCAGTTGGTGTGCATCATGTTGTTGAGGAACTCGATATCTGTGATCGATATGCAACATTGACGCGGCTTATTAGGATTATAGCGTATTGTAGGCGTATGTTGAAATCAAAAATAAGCCCTGAAACCCTTTTTCAAAAAGGTTTCTTACGAACCAGGGAATTAAATGATGAAGGAAGCGTTGGAAACATGCGTGAGATTGTGTCAGAGAAAACACTTTGAAGAGGAAATAAAAGCATTAGAAAGGAATGAACAACTAAAATCAAAGAGTAGTTTAAAACATTAAATCCATATTTAGACGCAAACAATATTTTAAGGGTAGGTGGCAGATTAGAACAATCTGAGTTAGATATGTCAAGAAAACACCCCATAATTTTTCCCAAAAAATCCAATTTTACGAATTTAATTATAGCTTTCAGTCATAAACAGACCTGTCATGGGAGAACACAATTAACGTTGAGTTACTTTTATAATAAATTTTGGTTATTCGCAGCAAAACAGATTGTATCTGGCCATTTACGGAAATGTGTTACTTGTGTTAAAAACACTGGACTTACCTGTAATCCATTTATGGGACAGCTACCTGCAGCGTGCCAAGCCCTCTCGCGCATTTCTTCGTAGTGGTGGACTTTGCTGGGCCTATTCAATTACACACAGCAAAGGGTCGTGGACATAAGTCTTTTAAAGGTTATATATGTCTGTTTGTCTGCATGTCAAAACGTGCTGTCCACATTGAAGCAGTATCTGACCTTACGTCTGAAGGATTTTTGCAAGCGTTTAAAAGATTTGTGGCGCGAAGAGGTCATTGTCAGGAGGTGTGGAGCGACAATGGCACTAATTTTGTAGGCGCGGCAAAGAAACTAGGGATTCTTTTCACCAAGGTAAAGGGTAGCATTTTGTCTGAAATAGCAGAAGCTTTAGGTTCAAACGGCACGTCATGGCATTTTATTCCACCTCACGCACCTAATTTCGGAGGTTTGTGGGAGGCTGGAATAAAATCTGTAAAATATCATTTGAAACGTGTTGTAGGCACTTCTACCCCGACTTACGAGGAACTGGCAACTGTTTTAGCTCAGGTCGAAGCGTGTCTAAATTCCCGACCTTTGTCAAGATTGGGGACGAATTCCGAAAATACGTAAATTTTTACTCCTGGCCACTTCCTAGTCGGCGAACCTCTTGTTACCCCACCAGATTATAACTTCGTAAATTCTAATATAGGCTCGTTAACGAGATGGCAGTATACTCAGCTTATGTTGCAAACATTTTGGCGAAAGTGGTCTCAAGAATATTTGAGACAATTCTTTTATAGACATAGGTGGATCTCGGAAACTCTCTATCCGAAAAGAGGAGACGTGGTCTTAATTAAGGAAGACGGTCTTCCTCCGTGTCGTTGGCTTTATGGCTTAGTAGAGGAAGAGCA
Source organism: Anorthoa munda (assembly GCA_945859665.1). Lineage (NCBI taxonomy): Eukaryota > Metazoa > Arthropoda > Insecta > Lepidoptera > Noctuidae > Anorthoa > Anorthoa munda. Next base: position 39,483,355 of record OX243897.1, on the reverse strand, counting down.
TCCAGGTAGTGACGGAATAGAACGAGTGGTCACTATTAAAACTAAAAACTCTATTGTTAAAAGACCTGTATCGAAATTATGTTTACTTCCTATTACTGAATAGATTGTTTGATTGTTTAGTAAATAAGTTTTTAAAATAATGTAATACAATCGTTTATTAAGGTAACTTAAACCCCACATTACAAATAAAAATAAAATCAAATAAATGTAAGGGATAAGAATGCTACAAAAATCAAGTAATCTAAGTTTGCACTGTGGTTATTAAGGCGTATATATATTCCCCAATGTTAACGCAGTACTACTACTACAAAACGAAAAAAAAAAAAAAACATTTTTCACAAATAGTGTACATGACAATAATAAATAATATATGTATTTTTAAATCTTTAGCCTAGCTGTTATTAAGAGGTATGCTTTGGGAATTACCGTTTTACGGCACCAAAGCGGTTGCAGGCCCTTTAGACTATACTTACACGTTGTTGTTAACTGTGCATGAGTTAGTAAATATTTAGTATCTAAGTTTTTATTTTATTTTATTGATAAAGCTTGTTGATATTAAGGTCAATCTATGCTTGCCCTTAATGGGGGGAGAATGTATAGCTTAGTTCGTAACAACACTTTAATTATGTTGAATTAGTTGAGCATAAGCTCGATAGATGGCGTTTTACCATTCTTGTGTTTTGTAGATCTCGAGGTTAAGATTTTCCGTCAATTATGTCCTATATCTGTGTGCTAGTGGAATCTATCTTTTTTTTCTGCGAATATACCCGTTGGATCAGGTTGCCTGTTTTATAGTTTTAAATCTGGAGGCACCCTGTTCTATGCAGAGCCCTACGCGGACCCTGGCTGGACATCATCAGGTCAAACACTTTACATTATGCCAAAGTATTATTATGCCACAGTATAATTATATTATTATGCTAATAAAAATTATGCGAAAACATAAAGCCAAACAATATTACGCCTAATATTTGTATGCCCATTGTATTCCCTTGTCGAGCCGCTTCAGTTTGATTTTGCCCTGCTTGAATTAGATCAAGAACCTGAGCTGCTTCCGTGGGTGAAGCATCCGTTTTTCAGTAACTAACGATAAGAACCTGTAATCGTTTGATAGGTATCATAAAAATGCACAATCAGCAATGTTCGAGCAGCGGTAGCGAGATAATGCATGATCACTGGCTAGAGATAATGCGTGCACGTTATTTAAGAGTGTAGTTTTGGATAAATTGTCAGCAATTGGAGAGGGATTTGTTACACTTGCGCGAATATACTTGTGTGCGAAGACATAGGCACGAATTTACTTGGTGTTTTCATGCAAAAGTCCATTTGACAATTCCCCAAATATTTTACAGGCATCCCCTTCCAAACCTACTTTCCATCCTCCTTTACCTCTACTCATCATGATGCACACTTTGTTCAAGCACTGCAACCCATCCAATCAAAAAAAAAAAAAAAAAAAATGGCGTGGTTAGGCCACGCCATTTTTATTTTTATTTAGGCCCGCCCATTGGGGGAATGGGGGGCTATGTGGGACTCCCCGGGATGACCCGGTATACCCAGTAAAATAACCCAGCGGCACTCCCGCACCGTCTGAGTGGAGGAGGACTGTGAGACCGGCACAACCTTAACGTCCAGTCCTCCGCCGACGACCGCCCGCCTTTACAGCGGGCCCTTCTCGCCCCTCCCTTAGTGGAAGGGCCCGGGAACGACCGTGATAAGATAAGATAAGTCTTTATTTGCCTTAAACATGGTATAAAATTGATACAGTCAGGTATTAATATAAAGTCCACATGTTTAGCTATACGGGATATGTATCAATTGCATACAAAATAATAATTAGTTAATTGCTGTTCAATGGCACAGATAAGGTTAATACAATAATTTAAAATAATTTATCTGAGCATTATTCGCAATGACAAAAGATTACTTTAAGATAATTGTTAAAAAATATCTTTAATGTCATAAAACACATGTTTACATGTGAGGAAGATGGCGTGAGTGCTCGGCCATTCCCGCCCGACGAGGTTGGTGATTTTGCAATGCAGACGAAAGGCGCCCCCGTGCCTGTCGACCGCTAATCTGATCTAGGAAACTCCAAAGTAATTGCTTACGCTGATGACACGGTTGTCCTGGTTCATGGCAGTGACTGGAACGAAGTTAGGCTTCAGGCAGAGTCAGCCTTGCGAGTCACTATAAGATGGCTCACACAGAATTTGCTCACACTCAACCTAGATAAAACCAGATTCATCACTTTTAGTCCAAGGAAAGCGTCACAACCAGCCCCACACTTCCGTCTGACAGCTCATGCGTGCCATACAATGAGGACTGCCACCTGTGACTGTCCTGAAGTTATGCGCACGGACTCAATAAAATATCTTGGAGTCTGGGTCGATGGCACGTTGACATTGAGTGAGCAAATTCATTCACTGGTCTCTAGGGTAAGAAAATTAATTTATGTTTTTAAAAATCTAAGGACCTCTGTGGAACACCGGACTCCGCGCCGTACCTCCTGTCCCTGGTCGTTTTGTCCACAAGGAGGACCACTCGGTCTTCCAAGTAGCTGGCCAGGAGGTTCCGCAGATATTGGGGCACTCCGTGGTACCGGAGTGCCTCCAATATCGTAGAGTGGGGCACGGAGTTGAAGGTGTTGGCGATGTCGAATGACACCGCCTACACTCCGCCCCCCGACTCCACCGCCTCCTGCACCTGGCCCTTCAGCAGTGCCAAGGCGTTGACCGTCGAACGCCCTTGTCGAAAACCGAATTGCGCGTCCAAAAGCTCTGCATCACCTCCCGCAGCAGGCTATTAAGCCGGTCGGCGACGATCCCCTCGAACAGTTTACCAACCTCATCGAGAAGAACGATGGGCCGGTATGCCGAGGGGGAGTCCACCGGGCATCCCTCTTTACGGAGAAGGCAAAGCTGCCCCTCCCTCCACAGTTTCGGGCACCTCCCAGACGTAAAGCACGCGCTGAAGAGGTCCCGAAACCTGTCCTCCATTTGAGAGGCAGTGATTGCAACCAACCGTACGGGGACGCCGTCCGGCCCAGGGGCCGTCTTCTTCACGCGGAGGCGAAGAATCCCGTCGCGAATCTCATCCGCCATCCCCGGGGTATCTCCTTCTCCGGCGAAACCGCCTCCCGCGGGGGTCTATTACCGGTAGGGCGAAGTCGGTCATGCGCGGAAACAGGGACCGGACCACCCCCCCCATCCAGCAACGCCGGCTCGAAGCTCTCCGACAGTGGGGGACCATTGGGCCGCAGCTGGTTCCGCGCCGCCTTGTATGGTCTCCCATACGGATCCCTGTCAAGACCCTCCAGCATCTCGGCCCTCGCCGAGTACTTGGCAGCGCACATTGCCGTTTTGAGGACCGACTTCACCTCTTGGTAAGAACCGTAGAGGCGGTCCTCGTCGGCCTGATTTCGTGCGCTGCGCCGCCGGTTCCTTAGGTGGCTAGCACGGGGGTGGCAAACGAGACGTCAACTGACCCTCCCCGCTGCCGCACACACGTGGGAACATCCCCCCTGTGCGGCGGAGCGTTCGCGGGAGGACGATCCTCTCGCGCCGCCGCTCCGCAGGCGAAGAAGGGGTGGGAGAAGGCGGTTGTATGATCGTCTCCTCCCACCTCCCGGTGGTGATTAGCGGGCGACAGGCGCGGGAGCGTCTATCGCTCGCATTGCACAAATCACCACCCTTGTCGGGCGGGAACGGCCGAGCACTCGCGGTCGTTCCCGGGCCCCTCCACTAAGAGAGGAAACCGTGGGGCCGCTCGAGCCAGCCCTGCAAGACTGGTCCGAGCGCGTCCAACGTCACCGCGAGCAACGCGCGCCCGTTCTTCCTTAGCCGCAATATGCTCCTCCAACTCCTGCTGGAGCTGCGTCCGCCGAGCCAGGTTCAGCTGGCGTTGGGCGTCAGCGAGACCCACGTCATGGGTGTCCGCCTCTGCCACACGCTTTTTGGCCTTGGCCTTCTTCTTCGGCTCCTTTGCCGAACCCGAGGCCGAAGACCCATCCGACCCTTCCTTGAGGAAGGCCCGCTTCCGCAATTGCGAACGAGAACCTTCCTCAACCTCCATCGAACTTGCGATCGATATAACGGACTCGTTGTGGGAGTCCGACTCGGTGGCCCTGGGGATACGACGTGGACGTAAAAACTGTGAGGGGCTCCCCCGTCCTAACCTCGCATTTTTTTTTTTTGATCTCTCTGGGAAAAAATGCATTACGCAACCGACCATTCATACAACCGCCTTCTCCCACCCCTTCTTCGCCTGCGGATAGGCGGCGCGAGAGGATCGTCCTCCCGCGCACGCTCCGCCACCTCTTTTTGCGACATCACGACCTCGCAAAAGGAGGCCGCTCAGGCCTCCTCACTCCCCAACATGGAGTTGACCACGCCGGGGAGCGAGAGGTCCTGCCCGATCACACTTGTTAGGGTACGACGCAGCTCAGCCCAGGCTGGGCACACATCGAGGGTATGCTGCGCCGTGTTCTCTACTGCTCCGCAGTCATGGCACGCCGGGGTTTCCTCCCTCCGGATCCGGTGCAGGTGCGTTCCGTAACAACCATGTCCGTACAACACCTGTACCAGACAGAACGAGAGGAAACCGTGTGGCCGCTCGAGCCAACCCTGCGGGACTGGACCGAGCGCGTCCAGCGTCCGTCGGCCAAAGTCGGCGGTGGCGAGGTCCTCCGTCCAATGGAGGACGATGGCGTCCCTCGCCTCCCGCCGCAAGGCCTCCCGCTCTTCCGCGGCGGGGCGCTCTCCAAGCGCCTTACGCCGCGCCACCCATTCATACACTCTTCCAACTCCCAGGGAGGAGTGCCCACCAGAGCGCACGCCGCCGCGAAGCCCACCGAGTGGTAGGCCCTCGCCACCCGCTGTGCAATGGCCTGCGGATGGCGTTCGCGTTCTCCCACCTCTTGAGGGAGCCCGCCCAGATGGGGGCCCCGTATAGGGCCATGCTCTTTAAGATGCCGGCATCGCTCCTTGGCCTCCCCTCCCTCGGTTGGGGAGGAGCCACGACAAGGCATCGGCGGCCTTCAGCAGACGCGTCGACAGCCCGCTGAAGTGCGGGCCGAAGCGCCACCTACTGTCCAGCACTAGGCCCAGATACTTCATCTGGGCCAGAAACCGATGTTCCACAGGGGAGGGCCTAGAACCGACCCCTGCGGAACACCGGACTCCGTGCTGTACCTCCTGACCGTCACCGTTTTGTCCACAAGTAGCTGGTCAGGAGGTTCTGCAGGTATTGGGGCACTCCGTGGTACCGGAGTGCCTCCAATATTATCGAGTGGGGCACGGAGTTGAAGGCGTTGGCAATGTCGAATGACACCGCCGACACTCCGCCACCCGACTCCGCCGCCTCCTGCACCTGGCCCTTCAGTAGGGCCAAGGCGTCGACCGTCGAACGCCCCTGTCGAAAGCCGAACTGGGCGTCCGACAAGTCTGGTCCCACCCCCCGCAGATGGCTATTAAGCCGGTCGGCGACAATCCCCTCGAACAGTTTACCGACCTCATCGAGAAGAACGATGGGCCGGTATGCCTAGGGGGAGTCCGCCGGGCGTCCCTCTTTACGGAGGAGGCACAACTGCCCCTCCCTCCACAGTTTCGGGAACCTCAAAGCCGTAAAGCACGCGCTGAAGAGGTCCCGAAACCTGTCCTCCATTTGGGCGGCGGCGATGGCCACCACCCGTGCGGGGACGCCGTCCGGCCCAGACGCCGTCTTCGTCGCGCGGAGGCGAAGAATCCCCACGTAGATTTCATCCACCGTCACCGGGGAAATCTCCTCCTCCAGCGAAGCCACCTCCCGCAGGGGGTCCATCACTGGTGGGGTGAAGTCGGTCCTGCGCGGAAACAGGGACCGGACCACCCCATCCAGCAACGCCGGCTCGAGGATCTCCGACAGAGGGAGGCCATAGGGCCGCAGCTGGCTTCGCGCCAGCTTATACGGTCTCCCGTATGGATCCCTGTCGAGACCTTCCAGCATCTCGGCACTCGCCGAGTCCTTGGCGGCGCACGTTGCCGACTTGAGGACCTCCTTTGCCTCTCGGTAAGAGGCGTAGAGGCGGTCCTCCCCGGCCTGAGATCAGGTTGTGCGCCGCGCGCTCCGCGTGTAGGCCCTCCTGGCCGTTTGAATTAACTTTTTTTATTTATAACTTTTTAGTTAACATTTTTTTCGAATTAAGTACATTTAAACATACAAGTATTATATATTTTTGAAATCACCTCTTGAAAACCTTTATTTTGATACCACACACGATGGGATTGGAAGAAAATAGAAAATTGCCCCCCCACAATATGGTGCCCAAAACCCGACATTTTAATGTAGCCAGTGACACTCGCAAGGTTAAGACGAATCGATTGACGTATGAATCATCAAAATCGGCCAACATGTTTGGTCTCTGTAACGCCACATAGGAACAAACATGCATACATAGACTGATAAACACATTACCCTCCTTCGGCAGTCGGGTAAAAAGTCGGGATGTGTGCACCATTTATCCACACACATCTACGCTACACATTGTTGCGCCGCGTCGCTATCTATCTTGCATAGCTTTGGTGTAATAAGTTACATATTTTCAAACATTTGCTACGCATCCTCGGCACATATCGCATCTTCAAAAATCGCACCTAATTTTAGAAGTTAAACTAAATTGTTTATGAAGAAATTACTTTTCTTGTATTCTCTCTTCACAAGCTTATTAAAAAAACCGCGAATATGATTAGTTTATTAACACATTTATTGGACCTTAATGTGGCTGGGCTGGAACCATTCGTGTGTCAAATCATCGCTTATCATCAGAGATTGTCTGTTCACAATATAGTTTTCTGGAGTATTGCCTGATCCAGTTGTAGTAGTAGCCGGTGGAAGTGTAGACCGTCAGACTCCTACTAACACTTGGTACTCCGTATGAAACGATGCCAATCTGGATGTAACCTCTCACCAACAGCGCGCCTCCGGAGTTAGCTCTAAGGAAAAAATAAACAATCTTTATGTAGGAATAATGTACATAGATTTTGGTGCTACAAATCAACAGCTATCGCGGCAGATTTATGACTTCACCCGCGCCTTCGCCCGCGTGTAATTTGTTTTATTATTGCAAGGGACCATTTATCGGTATAAAAAGTATTTTCCATTCAAAAATGTTGTGTCAATTTGTACATCTGTTACTGTAAAAGCCCAAACTATGGTTAAACTTAGAATTTACCGATAAATCCAAAGACTTACCAAGTATAGCTGGTAGAAGTCCGAAATGATCTATGATAATTTCTGAGTTTCACCAGTAATCACACGGTAATTCTTAGGATTTCTCACAGCATAGAATGGAATAGAATAGAATATTTATTTGCCGGAAATATATTTATTTGTCTCACCGTTTTAACGGCATGCAAAATAAATTTCCAATTAAATGAAATGCTTAGATAAATTTTCAATTTACATTACATTAATATTAAAACTTAAATATTATTTCCATCATAATGTTGAATCTATATAATACACACTTAAATTTATACCATATCATTAAATAAAACAATACATTTAACATATTATCACTTAACTTAAATAATTACTAAAGCCTGTACTTTGATACCAGATCAGATAAAAAAATTACACAGACATTTTACAAAAAAATTGTGAATTGAGTAAAAACACCTCTTCTTTGCCCAACCCTCTTCCCAGTTCAGATGGGGTCGGGTCTCCTTGTACGTCTGCGCCAGAGAGCTCTGTTCTGGGTTGTCTGAGTGCTCAGGTTCTCCTTCAGGACCTCTTTCTGCATGTTTGACCACCAGGTGGCGGGCGGTCGTCCCCTTCCTCGCGGTCGATCGGGGATATTTAGGGCCATTTTGATAGGGTTGTCATCTCCACGTCTCAGGATGTGGCCGTACCAACGCAATCTGCTTTCTTTGACCTTCTCGCTAATCGGTGCTACTTTGAACGAACCCCTGACATACTCGTTTCGTACTTTGTCCAGACGGGTCACTCCTCCTGCCCATCGGAGCATTTTCATTTCACTTGTATGCAGTTGTTGTTTCTGGTCGTACTACCGTTTTGTAAACTTTGCCTTTAAACACCTGATAACGATCTCCACTTGAGCCAGGCGGTTTTGATGCGGTGGTCTACATCCTTATCCACATTTGCGTCAGAGGTAAGCACCGAACCTAAGTACTTGAAGTGGTCCACTTTGCGTGGCTAACTTTAAGTGGATCAGCTTTTTATTTATAGGTAATTAAAACGATACAAATACCAGTTACAATAATTAACATAGAAATAGAGTTGGTGACAATTGCGTCACATAAAATTAGTAATTCACAAATCAATACAGTGATGAACAGTGTAGTGCCAATGTAACAATCTAAATCAAAAATTATAATACAATTACACAGTATGGCTCAGTGGACTGGCAATACATCATACTAGTCATCATACAAATATTATAAAGGCGAATGTTTGTGAGTGTGTAAGTGTATGTTTTTTTTATTCTTTCATGCAAAAACGACTAAACGGATCTGGTTGAAATTTGACACAGAGATAGATTGTCGTTTGGAATTGCACATATAATACTTTTTATACCGGGTGTTTTATTCCCTTGGGATAATTTTCGACCTTTACGCAGGTGAAGCCGCTGGCAGATACTAGTATTAAATCATTCAAATATAAAAATACAATTAACATGGAACAGTAGACACCATAGCATACTTTCTCATACAGAACACCAGAAATGCACCCATTAGTTTATTACATTCGTCCGCAAAAACATCACATTCAGGATTGGCAGTCAAGAGGGCATTGAGCATCTTCAAAGCACGACACACTGAGGATTCACTGGGTTTTTCAGTTCTGGATGGTGGTGGTGCGAGCACGTCGTGACGGCGACTCTGACGGTGCCCAACGTATTTGCTGCGTACAAATAGTCGGCAGAAAAGGCCGTGGAGCTCAGGGCAGTCAATCCGTCCGCCCAGGATCTTGCATACTACTGCGATCTGATCATAGCCTGTCCTCACCTCCAACGAGTTAAAACCCAAGACGTCTAAAAGATAAATCGTGGGGTACAGATAAGGGAAGAAACCTATACCCTTCCCTTTCCTATTCCCTTTGGTATAGCAATCTTAGGAAGGTTTACTGTAATTTTTCAAGCATCATCGTATAATATTATAATAATATATTAGTTTATTTCTCTAAAAATGTGGAATTTCAATTAATAGTATCTTGGTTACAGGTAGATTCAAACCTTTGCGAGAGCTGGAGTCGATACTAGATTCGAGACCTGTTTAACTGATTGAGGCTCACGACCCTTAAAATTAAAATAAGTTGTGAAAGTTTCAAATTGAGAGGAAGAGATATACAAAACAAAAGAGATGTGCCATGTGTATCTTTGTGTTGTGTCCGTGAGTGCAATATAAATCCCCATCCCAGCGCCCCTGAAGGGCACCGGGCGTGAGCACCTACTTGCCCGAGAGTGTGTGTGCGTGTCTATGTGTGACAAGGTGAAACGTGCAATCCTAGAGGATTGAATTGAGTAGGTAAATTTATCCGGAAGGCGAAAATACTTAGTATATTTCCAGTCTCTGCATAATTCAATTTTAGTTGTCATTTCGTTAAAGTTCTTTTACATTTTGATCTGCACATAGGGTATATATTTAATATTTTATTAGCCATGTTATAGACCTAGCTACAGAAAAAAGGAAACTACGATGGGCTAAACGAGAATTTGTACGGATAGAGGGACATACAGTATGTTTACGTCGTTGGGTTACAAACTTACATGGATCGTAAGGAGTTAGAGAGTTTGTGGTTAAAACAAGGTTAAGGATACCTAATTAATTTGTGAACAGTGAGAACCGTACAATTTTCATAAAGATCGATGGTAGGAAAGCGGTAAGGTAACCGCTATCCAACCTTCAGGAGTGTCCTTTGCACATGCTGAAATTGGCATGTAAAACATTTGCAGATCCGCCCCAAGTGGTTATGCAATATTGTAATAGCGATTGGCAGAGGGCGAGATACACAAGTCTTAGCACCATTGTGTCTGCAGCGTGACGAAGGGACTTAAAAATATCAACCTGCGCAGTCGTGAGGTGAGTGTGTGTATGTGCACAGAGAATATCAGGCAGTCGTCAATTTGTACACCGAGATATTTGACACAATTTATGCGAGAAAGGCAGGGGCAATTATAAGCTGTGAGGTGAGGTGAAATACAGGAGTGGAAAATCAAGGAGCAAAGAGAGGAAGGAGTGTTCCCAGCGGCATTAAATGAAAAGGTAATTAGTTTTGTCAACATTTAAAGTAAGCAGGTTTTGAGCCAACCAGCTGATAACATGGTTGAGTTCGGACTGTGCATGGTATATTAGGGCAGTATCATCGGTATAGGTGAAGATGGATGCATTGGGAAGCGCTAGTCGGCAGAGCTTATTTATATAAATGACAGCAAGAGTGATTCAAAGTTTTATCTCAGTTTATAAAATCTTACTATCATAGCCAGAAAACTATTCCAACGTGAACAGCAAGCCAAAATTAGGCTTAACACTTTACCTGTATCTTCTTTCACACGCTTTTTTTTGCAGATGAATATCGTATTTAGTAGGCAATCGTTTGAACAGCTTCACCACTTGTATCTAGGAATGACTTCAGCCCTAGAAATATAAGGATGACCAGGATTCGTTATTGTTACTGTAACTTCTTGATTCAAGAGCATTATTCGTTGTGTCTTTGTCATCTGTATCTGATTCATTAGATGGTATTGCTAGGTGTTCTTCTTCCTTCTCCGTATTCTTTTTGTAAAATACTTCGAGCACGGCCAATTGAAACCCATGTGCAAAGTACAGCTGCTGGTAGCAAATCATAAGCCTACCAACTTTTACTATGACATACGATTTGAACCGTCAGTACTTATGCCCATAATATCAGTATTAGAATCAAGTCCGATACTTTCTAAACAGTTTTTTTATTAAACTCATAATATGTGCCGCATTACACGAGCCGTGTATTCAAGTCAAACCCCCATTAAAGTGTTTTTCTTTATAATTTACACGCAGGTTCAAACGGCGGTAATTTTTTTGGGAAGTCCATTCGTGAAAACTTATAGAAAACTTTTTTTATGATATTCGAACTCAATTATCAAGTCTGCTTTAATGTGGTTTGCAGAATTCGTATTTATATATCTTATGAAATTTGTTGCATTAGGAAGTTAAAATCCGCTAGTCGAAAACCTATATCTCAAATCTGGCGATATACAAAATAAATTGAGACTCAGATGATCTCGAGAACGGTCTGTCAATATGGCGTCATTTTGGCAGACCGTTCTCGAGGTCATCTTTTCCATTGAGTTTTAAATGTCAATTGTTTTACCCTCTTTTTACGTATTTCTTCCTCGCAGATGATTATATCCACTGAGTCAGTTCTTGATGTGGCTGCTTTGGAGGAGGTGGTGGTTTTAAATTAAGACGTTTTTATCGACTAGCAATGACGTTTCAGAAGTAAGTTCAATGGAATGTTTTGTACTCAAATACGTTTTTAAAGCTTTATCAAAACCTTTACTGATTTGGAGTATTTTAGTATTTTTGGAGAGTTATATTTTTTTTTTTTTATAATACTATACAGTTTTCTCACTGTCCTTTCTATACTAATCCCTAATTTGCTTTGTTTTTAAAAGAGACATGTTTTAAAATATTGTCTACTAGACCTGTAACCAAATAACAAAACTTACTTTAAATTTTAGTTCGTACTTAACAGTACTATATTTATTTGTATGTCTAATGACACGGGTGACAATAAAATTTAAGCCAATCTACGCACAATAGCAGTGAATACGCTTAAAACAAATATTGATGAAATTAACAAGTCCTTCATAGTGACAAAACAATATTCAAAAGCTTAGCTACCCTAACTTTACGAGTTAAAGATCAAAATAGTATAACCGTATTCTATAATATTTGCCTACCTTGAATAAGTCGTTCTAGTTTGATAAGCTCGTGCGTATCGAATAACACTTATCTTCTGCTAATTGCAGTAGATTCAAAATCGTCTAACTTTTACTTTTACTTTACTTTTAGCTACTAGAAAACGAATCAAATGATAGGAATGACACATCAGGGGTCGGTACTCTCAGCGACATTGTTCTTGCTGCACATAAATGAACTGCTGAAACCCGGCACCTTTGGGTATGCAGATGACAGCACTGTTGCTGAGAGATACTTGTCCAATGCTCGTGCTACCGGGCCTCAGATCCAGTCTCTCCGGGAGGCCATGGTGGAGCGCTTGAACCTGTCCTTGCAGGCAGTCTCCGAATGGGGCGATGCCAATCTGGTCAAGTTCAATGCCGCAAAAACACAGGCGTGTCTCTTCTCTGCGAAAAAGAGTCAATTTCACCCGGCTCCATCTTTCCGAGGTGTAACCGTACCGATAACAGACCATCTTGAGCTTCTTGGCGTAACGTTGACATCGACACTTAATTTTGGCTCATACATTGAGGCAAAGGCTCAACTGGCTGCCAAAAAGTTGGGGATCCTTGCGAAGGTGAGACGGTACTTCACGCCAGAACAGCTGCTTAAGTTGTATCAAGCGCAAGTTCGATCTTGCATGGAGTACTGTTCTCATCTCTGGGATGGATCTGCCAAGTACCAGCTTGATGCTCTAGAGTCGATCGAAAAACGGGCCAAGAGGCTCATCGGCAATGAGGCACTGGTCGAGTCAAAGCTCCAGAGCCTTGAACATCGTCGTCGAGTTGCCAGCTTGTCGGTTTTTTATCGGTTGCATTTCGGAGAGTGTGCGATGGAATTGCATGATCTAATTCCGCCTAGCCCGTTTCATCATCGGACTACAAGACGTACGGCGATGCGCCATCGGTACATGGTGGACATCCCACCCATACGCACTAAACGTTTTGGAAATACTTTCATTATGCGTACAGCTAAGGAGTGGAATTCCCTGCCAGAGTCTGTGTTTCCAGATAGCTACAACCTCGGAGTCTTTAAGTCAAGAGTGAATAGGTTACTTCTAGGCAAGCGTGTTACACCGTCGACCACATCATCGCTTACCATCAGGTGAGATAGTGGTCAAGCGCGAGCCTATCTATAATAAAAAAAAAAAAAAAAAAAAAAGAACTGAGCGTTAAGTCACGTGGTCAGACCATACAAATAGAAGGCGTTAACGATTGTAGAAAGAGATTCGATACCTAACGATTGTAACTTGGCTAGGGGGGCAGCTATTATCGACTGTACATGAGCGGTCCAACCGCTTGACGCGGTTTCATCGCGGTTGGCCGCCATGGCGGTCAGCCACTGTTCCAACCGCGTCAGGCGGCTGGCCACCCAAATGAACCGCCCAGGCGGCCAACCGCTAGTGCGTAAGGGCCTTATACTCTTTAGTTTCTTACCGGGTAACGTAAGAGGATTCGTTTCTGCTGCTCGCGCAAAGCGTACCTTTATCCATTCGCTTAAGCACTTGTTTACATTTACCTGCCTTCCACACGTATTGATCGATGTACTGAAGTTCATTCGTTTCTTGTACGGGATCGGTATCCTGTAAATATTGTTTGAAATATTTTATCTATTCTATTTCAGTTAAATTGCATTTGTTTAATAGAAAAATAACGTTTTAAAAAATAACTCACTTTAACCAAACCCCAGCCTGCTAATTGTGCTTTTTCAGAGTAAGGTGGGTTCATTAACGCCACTCGTTGAACGCGATCGTTGAATTTTAAACTCTTTTTGAGTTTCAATAGTGCTATGTCATTAAGGCTTCTACCATTATATGTTGAAAAGTAGTGTGCCAAGAATCTTTGAACACTAGACACGCCTCCTTTCCTCTTATTCCTGTGGCCTACTGTTACAATTAGTATGTCTTCGCCCCCGATGGTGCAGGTTTCCACGCAATGTGCCGCCGTCAGCATTATCCTCTGGTTGACGATAGATGCACCACATACCCAGGAAATTTTGTTGCATTTAACATACAGAAACACACTATGTGGGAACTGCGTTATCGCCGCATCTTCTCCTTCTACTAATAAAAAATACAAACTCAATATTATAAAAAAATACTTCATTTGTAATAAACTAATACACGTATTTCACTTTCACGCAGCAAACTCGTTGTTATCGTTGAATAAGGCCATCAAATTTGGTTATCAGTTCTCTAAAATGCGATTCTCCTTAATCATAATTTCCTAATCAATTATTCGAATTTAACGACCATATTAAAGTTTAAAGAACGGAATACATTTTCATTTAAAATCTTTGTGCCTTTGTGGGTCTGCTGGCAGATGTGAAAAATCAACACTATTTTATACAGAAAATATGCAACGAAGAATGAATTATTATAGGAAATAAATAAGGCATGATTAAAAAAAAATAAAGAGTTTTGTATATTAACGAGGTTTATGATAAATATTCCCATAAGAATACAATGACTCACATGCATGAGGATATCAAAACTTAACATTAATTAATTAATGTTGGCAGCATAAATCTCTCCTCCTGTATCGTGTAACTCACATACACAAAAAACCAGACTGGAAAAACTATCTATAGGCCATACAAATATTAGTTTCGTGCAGGAATCGAACCCGCGACTCGCATCACAGCATCCGATCGCTCAACCACTGCGCCAACAGTGTCGTCAAAGTATGAGTGTTAAAGAAACTAGATGATATCATTGATGTATTAAAAAGAGGAAGATACGTTACGCGCTAACATCGTGATCAGAAAACCTGGGCTCGGCGCACGACTACATGCACCGAAACTCACACATCTGTATTCAGTGTCATCACCAGTCCCAAACCTACAGTTACCGATAGACAAGAACAAAAATAGGAGACGGCGCTGTAGTGCGAGCGAAATCGCGTTAGCTGCCGAATGTTAACCGAATGCTTACTATTATGAATGAAATGACACGTATTGTGTCTCGCACGCATGTTTTTAATATATATCTCGCTCTTACAAATATGGCGAAGCAAACATTAAAAATTATTGTAATTTTTAACAAATTAACATTTTTTACTGTAATTACGAGTGGTAAGTGATCCCGTGTGACTTATTTTTCTTCCTGGTATTATTTAAACAGTGTTTAGCTACACAAGAAGTCATTTTGATGCATATTTATTGCAAAAAAAAACGCAAATTCACTGAAATTATTGAGCTGTGAGATCAACCCTGTGCCGTGCGCGACTGAGTGCCCGCTACGGGCATTCACTTAGTTTAGCAAGACCAAGCGCTGTGTCCAGTACCGTATCTTCCTCTTTTTAATACATCAATGGATGACATAGTTAAATTTTGGGGGTAGACCGAAAATACAGACAGTATCGATGCCTAGCGGGCAAAAAGGGATAATCAATTTTTTTTTGCTAGTAGTTGTAGTTTTTGACAGTTATTTAGGTGTTTTTTGCTATGGTGGTTGGATATAAATAATATTTTCAAAACTGACAGTTATGCAATTTTGGCTTTGCATAAAAGTTTCTTGCTTGAACGTTAACTGGTTTGGGCTATAAATATTTTTTGCAAAAAAAAACATACTCAAATTTTGCTTGAATCTTTGTTTACTCAACTTCCAGTTGGGATATTTTGTCAGTTTGTGTGAACAGAATAATTGTCATTTTTAGGCCACATTTGCGAGACTTTATTTGGCGCTTAGTGCTATTTTTCCAAGATACTATAGCAACTATCGAAGGGGCTTAGGATAAATAGTCCAAACTAATGTCGCTTATCCTATTTTTCCTAATTTAACGAGTATGGTGGTTATATCACCATGACACTATACTTATGATTTATCAGTAACAACATAAAGGGAAGTCGGTTATCTTGCTGTGAAGTCACACGATAGCGTCCACCTCCACGACGTCTGACGTAGCCTGTAGTCCACGCCCCGCTGGTATTATATATTAGCACAGCGAAATTCAGCATAATGATCATTACTTATAATATTATTAGGCAAAATAATATTTTAAGAAATGTTTTGCCATAATGTATATTGCCATAAATACTGTTGGCATAATAATAATGATGCATAATTTTATAAAGCATGATGTTATAAACGCATAATGATATTTACACATAACGTTCTTTGTAATAAAACAAACATGTTCGCGGCTCAAGGGTGATCCAAGGGCCACCACCGCCAGACCTTAAACTAATTCAATTCTTATACTACTATAAAAAAACTACTGTAAATATATATATATTTAGCGACCAGAATGGAAAAAATAATAAAAAAATCAATTCACACAAACTAAAACGAATTTATTTCAGAATAGACTTAATTTTAACAATAGTTCAAGTAATCATTCAAATTCGAGCAATCACAAACAACCGTTAAATCAAAACGCGTAACAATAAAACAGAAACCAAAATACCACAATAGGGTACGAACTTACTGCAAGTAGCGTAGGTACCGACAACCTTACCGTGCGACGACTCAGGAGCAAATGACCGATACTCCTACGTGGCGTCTCGCAACTCAGTCAGAGTGACTGTTCAGCTGCTTAACCGGGCTTTCCTACGGAGACTTAAACTATATACCCTCCAGCTAGGCAAAAATTTACTAAACCTAAGCGACAACGCCGAGGGCTACCCCAGTTGGGGTCGAACCTCGGCTCAGGGCGTCGCTGGGGGGCCAACTAAGGCTGGATCTTAATAAAGTGATTCTACCATCCGTTCGGAATAAGCCTACGTGGAGAAGAACGGACAAGTGACCGGTACTCGCTCGAGCGCACGCTTTTATATTAAACGGTAGGTACCACCACCACCATTAATAATTATATATTATTACACTAACAATAATATATATTAATAATATATATATAATTTTTTTTTACCTTTGTATCTTAGATACTATTACCGATTGTTTTGTGAAAGTGTGAACATTGTAGGCCTTCTAGATTCCTAGATGCTTGATAACATTTGATAACTTTATATCTCGTTTTACTTTTTATTTTTCGTTTCTAACGTTTTATTGTCGGGCCTATGTTGTCCTCCCATATTTAAGTAATGCTGTAACATGGAAATATTGTAAAAACAAACCATATTTTTAAAAGAGTAACCATGGAGTTTCTTGCCGGTTCTTCTCCATAGGAAACGACCAACCCGAACCGTGCGCCTTTTGTCGACGTTTTATAAGTGCCCATGTAGGCCTATGTAAAATAAAAAAAAATGATTTTGATTTTGAATAAGTTCCGCTTATACGGCCTCTCCTGATCTTGCACCGCCCTCGGCTGCACCTTGGACATCATCTTCAGAAGCAACAGCAGGTACGGCGAGAGTTTGATCGCCGTTTTCGTCCGACTTGGTCCCGTCCATTGTCCGAGCACCAGTAGGACCAGCAGATCCACCTGAAGGCTCGCCCACATCGTCAGAGTCGTCGTCATTGCAATCTGTATGAGAAACAAGTGGTTAATTATACGTGATAACATGAAAACCTTTGCCTATTCTGTCATTCATCACGTATACAAGGCCCTCATACAAAGATACACTTTCACGACCAAGATTAAAACACTTCACTTTCAGAAGTATGCATACATCATCATACATCAAATCTCAGTCATACTCATACTTAAACTTGTACAAGTTCACCAGGACTGCGCCTGCCAGGACAGCGCCTGATGCGTGTTCCAGGAACACGACTTCTGGGACAGCGCCCGATGCGTATACATGATACACGACTTCCGGGACTGCGCCCAATGCGTATACATAGTACACGACTTCCGGGACTGCGCCCAATGCGTATACATAGTACACGACTTCCGGGTCTGCGCCCAATGTATGTTCATAGAACACGACTTCCGGGACAGCGCCCAATGCATGTTCATAGAACACGACTTCCGGGACAGCGCCCGATGCATGTTCATAGAACACGGCTTCCGGGACAGCACCCGATGCATGCTCAGAGAACACGGCTTCCGGGACAGCACCCGCTGCGCATACACAGTACGCGTCTTCCAAAACCAGGCACTCCAGGGCGCCAGCCCTGGGAGCGCACTGAATCTGGGCTGCATCTGCCACCAGTTCCAACCAGTAAGGCCAGCACCTGCCTCACCTTCATACGCACGCATATACAGAACACGTGCTACTGGAACATAAAAATAAATTATAACGGTTCAATTAAAACTTACTTTCAAAATATGCACCACAACTCTCAGGACACTACTCGCCTGTCCAGGGTACCATGTACTGAGCTGCGGCCCGAGTTGTCTTAGCTCTAGCTCCACTTAACAACTTCAGCTCATAACGATCACTTGGTAACACTTTAGTCACGCGGTATGGACCCCTCATGCCAGGGTCCAGCTTCCCAGCAGACTGAGAATACTTTATTACGAACACCTGATCGTTAACCTGAAAAACTCTTGGCGGGTGTCTTTGACGACTTACCCGAACGTCTTGGCTCTCTTGATTTTGCGGCGCTCCTGCCGAGTTCCCCCATGGCTTCTCGGTTTGGGCTGGAGTCTGTAGCTGTAATATCACGGATCAGTGCACGAATCACAGGAGTGGTCGCGTTAGTACCGATCAACAGGTACAAAGCCGAATACTGAGTGGTTTTCTGCTTTGTAATATTTAAAACCAACTGAATTTTACATAAACTATTTGACCACTAGTTACTACTCTCGACACGAATCATATTAAAGCCCGTTCTTACATAACGCTCGACTTGCCCATTGGAGTGATGCATTTCGGGCGCTATGCAATGGATTTCACAAACCATTTCAGATACCCAACTGGTAAAAGCCGACGCTTCAAACTCTGTTTGGGTGTCCCAAACAAAGATACGGCGCTATTGAAAACTCGTTTCAATTCACTTGCATCCTGTCTGTACATAGGATACAGTAAAAAAAACTTGGTAAAATAATCTTTGGTAGATTACACAAGTACAAACTTGTACACGTTGGACTCCGGCAAAGGACCTAATGCATCAACATGAACAGTGTTGAAGGGAATGTCTGATTTTTCCCATGACGTAATAGGCTGATGCCTTTTAGGTATATAGCACAGTAAGCGCGACTCTTCACACACAGGCGAGTAGCGATAGTAGAGCACATCGTTCTGACACACGTAATTACTGAAGTCCAAGAGACCATCCCTCAGTTTTTTGTGGAGATCGGAAGTCTCGGAATCAGCCGACTGGGCTATTTGTGCCCAACTCAATGGTCTATCAATATTATTGACTTGCAACGCTGGCGTGTTCCTGCTTAGCTAATCCGCGTGACCCATCATCACGCCCTTTCGATATTCAATCATAAAATTGAAATCCTGCAGATAAATCCACCAGCGTGCAACCCGTGGAAGCAGATCTTTCTTATGCACAGCGGTCTTCAAAGCATTGCAATCGGTCACGATTATAAAAGTTATCCCGATCAAATAATGACGAAAGTGTTGCAGTGCCTTGACGACCGCTAACGTTTCCAGTTCATACGAATGGTATTTTGCCTCCGCCCCCTGAGTGACTTTGCTAAATTAGGCTACTACCCGTTTACCACCGTCCGCGTGTACTTGCATAAGTACAACACCATACCCTGCACTACTGGCGTCAGATTGTGTGACAGCGATGATGAAATATTGCAGTGGTCAATTCTTATCTTGCTGGGGCTGATTCTATTTGATTTTTGAATTTCAGTATAATTTCCTGAAGGTCATCTGTTTCCATTGATTGATTTTTCTGAAGTTGTTTCAATCGATATCGTCGGTACATTAGTGCGATAGTGAGTGCACTTGCACCGGATAATATTAGGTAGATTGGAATCGTGGTATGGTAGAGAGCTGTGTCGGTTATTTCATTAAGTTTAACTGGAGCCTGTAGCATGATTTTCGTGTTTATGGAATGCAGGTTTTCTAGATCGGCAGAGTTTAGTATGATTGGTGCCTCGCTTG
This sequence comes from Anorthoa munda, assembly GCA_945859665.1. NCBI lineage: Eukaryota > Metazoa > Arthropoda > Insecta > Lepidoptera > Noctuidae > Anorthoa > Anorthoa munda. The sequence goes on along the minus strand of OX243897.1, from coordinate 39,463,505 downwards.
AGGTTTCAAAGTCTTCAATAACTGTAGGCAATTGCATAATTTCCAGAGCGCATAACTTGATGTGATTGTTAGAGTTCGCTATTGTGAATTCGCGCGTTTTAATATGACAATTGTGCGGGATAATAGCCAGATCCTCCAGCTTCCTTCAAGGATTCTGTATGTTTCTTGTCTGCAGGATATCTTCACTTTGGTTGGATATGGGAAACTGATGGTGTAGTGTTTCTCGTCGAGTTGTTCCACAGCTTCTCTCTTCAATGTGACTGAGGACAGCTTGCAATATGGAAGAAGTTCTTGCTTGGAGATCAGATGCTGGATACAATCCGGATCACTTTGGATCTTGTACTTTGATTTTGCTTCGCAGAGGTACAGAGAATTTACCTTTGGGCATTCAGCCTCCATGTACATAGAATCTTGTCCAGAAATCGCAATAAGAGGTAAGGTAGGTAAAAGGATTTTATTGTTCTTGTTGGGAACAATGGACAGTTTGTAAAGGCTATAAATTGGAGGGAAGGCAATCGGCACCTTAAATAATATAACTATCTGATTATCTATATAAAAGTATCCTAGCTTAATTACGTCATAATAGTCTCTTAATTCTAATTCGAGGATTTCATCGTTCGAGTATAAAATCCTTAATTTATTTAACATATTCCTAATTTCAGCTATACTAATTGCCATATGGTGCGTGCTTAACGTACGTATTAAGGCTAAAGTGTACTCTAGTTTATGGAGCAATTCGAACAAATTGTCTATGCTATCGCTTAAGATAATTAAGTGTTGGGCCATATGGGCGTACTGGGTAAAATCGAAGTCTGCTGTACTATTGATTATCTGATTTAAAACATTACCTATTCTCTCCTGGTTTTTTGTTATGTTAGTTAATAAGTTGGCATTATATGAAATCCTCCTCATCATCTCTTCTCCTTTGTTTTCCTCCCCACTCATCAAGTCGTTACGGTGGGTCATTTACTGTTCGTGCTGTCCGCATCTGGAATAATCTTCCTCATTCCATACAGGATAATAATAATAATAATAATAAGCCCCCTAAACAACCACACGTCCTGATTGACCATCTAATCACGTGGGGGGCGGACACACGAATGAGATATTACTGGCGTGGCTAACGTGGCTCTGGAAACCCATTCAAAATGGAGACTCGATCAAAGAATAAACGTATAGGACCGCTACCCGAGGGCGATCGTCGGGGCGCACCTGGGGCCGATGCTGGGTGCCACAGCATACGATCCTTCGGCGGTGGGGGACTGAGCAGGCGGGTTCTCCCCGATAAAAATACTACAGCCGAACCGACAGACAGACTAGACAATAGGGCAGTTACAGCTGCCGAGGATGTTTCGCAGGTGGCATCAGCTACTCAGCCTGCGACCACCATGGCGGGAAAACCACGAGTGCGTATGAAATGGACGGAAGATATGAACATATTCATCATGCGCACATACTTACATATTACAAAACTTGAAGAGGACAAAACAATGTACTGCACACAACTTTTTGAAAAATTTAAACTACAATACCCAGATATAAATGTAACAGAACAGAGAATAGCAGACCAAAGACGGGTTATTATTAGAAATAAGCTGTTATCGGATAACACGTTAAATATAATCAAATTTGAAATAGCAGAGCAGCTTAAAAAAGAAGAAGAGGAAGGTTTAAATATTTCACAACAAAATAACACTTTACAAATAACCCAATCACTCACACCTTGTAATCCATCCTTACAGTACGACGCGAGCCTAGGGACTGAATATTTTGACACCGCACTACCCGTTAACACACCACATAGCAGTCAATCAACTATAGATAATTCAATGACAATACAAGCACAAACGGTATTTGACCCTTCGTTAGTGGAGACACTAAATAATGAACTAGAAACAAATATGTTAAAATACAATGGAATAGATCCCACGTGTAGACCTTTATTACCAAAAATGCGGCCAACTCGTAAATTATCGGATATCATTAGTATATTCAACCAAAAAATTATCCCGCTAAAACTTTCATCTCTGGAAAACTTATCCGATACACATTCACTAATTTATTGCATAGCGCTTACGGTCGCTGAACATTTTAAATTAAAAATAAATATAGACAGGTCAAGCTATAAAACTAAAGTAAAGAACGAGCCACCATGGCAAAAAAGATTGGAAACAGACATAGATCTACTAAGAAAAGACATAAATAGGCTGACACAATATAAAAATGGTAACACATCAAGAAGGCTTGAAACAAAAGTCAATGAAATTATTGCGAAGACCAAACAACACAGCTCACACGAAAATTTTAATAAAAGAATAGAAGACCACCTAGACACCTTAAAACAAAAACTCTTAGTCAAGAGTCATAGGATAGCAAGGTACAAAAAAGCCAAAGAAAGAAAGGATAACAACAGACTATTTACAACAAGTGAGAAACAATTTTATAGAAAGCTTAAAAGAAACGTTACGAATATGATAAATCCTCCATCGGAAGAGAATCTAAAAGAATTCTGGCAAGGAATCTGGTCAGACAGCGCTGAACATAATAAAGAAGCTAGATGGATACAAGAAGAAATAGTTAGATCAGAAAAAATAGAAGAAATGCCGTTTGAAGATATAGATACTCTTGAATTAAATACAATATAAATAAAACACATAACTGGAAAGCAGCAGGAATAGATGATTTGCATAATTTTTGGATAAAAAGATTACAAGCACTACATAGGACATTAGCTGAACAAATTAATATATCATTATATATATTTTATATATATTAATATATATTATATTAAAAGGGGACACACCAGAGAATGGGCAGCAGCGTTCTCTGAGCACTTTAACAACTAACTGCGATCGCCAACCCGCCTGCCAAGCGTGGCGATTATGGCAAACCCCCCCCAAACCAAATGAATAGCACACATAAGAAACGGCCCCGAGTGCCCGGCAGCCCGTCTACCCTCGGCTACGGTAGCGGTCGAGGTGATGGCGTGGCAAGGGGTGCGAAGAATCCCCGGAGTGGACCCGGCTACCCCAATAAACACCGACGACTGGACCTGGCAACTTATAACACGCGAACACTCCGGACCGACGAGAAGATAACCGAACTCGGGGCGGAATTGAGCAGGTTACGATGGAGTATTATAGGGTTATCTGAAGTCCGAAGAGAGGGAGAGGACTCGATAATCCTCAAATCCGGTAACCTGCTCTATTTCCGAGAGGGTGACCGGCAGTCCCAAGGTGGTGTCGGGTTTATCGTCCACAAGTCCCTTGTGAACAACGTGGTGAAGATCGAGAGTGTGTCGACCAGGGTGGCGTACCTTATACTCAGAATATCCGCAAGATATTCGCTGAAGGTCATACAGGTCTACGCCCCAACCTCGGCACACTCCGACGACGAGGTAGAGGCCATGTATGAGGATATCTCTACAGCCATGCATGGTTTCAAAACTCACTTCACCGTTGTCATGGGGGACTTCAACGCGAAACTGGGCAAACGAGACGAGGATGAGCTGCAAGTGGGGCAATTTGGAGTTGGACGTCGGAACCACCGGGGTCACCTACTAGCCAGTTTTGTGGAGAAGGAGGGCCTCTACATGATGAACTCCTTCTTCAAAAAGCGTGAGCACAGGAAGTGGACCTGGCAAAGCCCCGATGGTGCAACTAAAAACGAGATCGACTTCATCATGTCAACCAAGAAGCAAATGTTCAATGATGTCTCTGTGATCAATTCGGTGAAAACCGGGAGCGATCACCGCATGGTAAGAGGCACATTGGACATTCATGTCAAGCTTGAAAGGTCTCGACTGATGAAGTCCACGCTCCGTCCAGCACAGATCCAGGTCCAAAACCCCGAGAGCTTTCAGCTCGAACTCCAGAATCGTTTCGAGTGCCTAGGGAGCTCAGTGGACGAATACAATGACGGGTTCGTGGAAGCTGTCCATACGGTCGGGTCTAAGTTTTTCAAGACCCGCCGTACAAATAGGAACAAAAAGCTCTCTGATCCTACTCTCAAGCTAATGAAGGAGAGGCGTGAGATGATCCTGCAGTCTTCAGACGATGCGTTGAAATACCGGCAGCTAAATAGACGGATCTCAAAATCCTTGAAAAGCGACCTCCGCCGCTTTAATACTGAGCGTATTAAAGACGCGATTGAGCGGAATAAAGGCTCCAAGGTCTTTGCAAGAGATCTGTCTATTGGGCAGAGCCAGCTCACGAAACTGAAGACCGATGATGGCAGGATCGTTTCCGCCAAACCGGAGCTTCTGAGGGAGATTGAGAGATTCTATGGGCAGCTGTACACGTCAACCAGTAAACCCGTCGCGAATCTAGCGAATGACCCTAGAGCTAGATTGACCCGACACTATACCGAAGACATTCCGGACGTCAGCCTGTATGAGATTAGGATGGCTCTGAAACAGCTTAAGAACAACAAGGCACCGGGTGACGACGGAATCACGGCTGAACTCCTGAAGGCGGGTGGAAAACCGGTTCTTAAGACCCTTCAGAAGCTGTTTGATTCCGTCATATTCGAGGGCAAAACGCCACAGGCATGGTGCAGGGGTGTGGTGGTACTCTTCTTCAAGAAGGGCGACAATGCCCGGCTGAAGAACTATAGGCCCATCACACTTCTTAGCCATGTCTACAAGCTGTTTTCAAGAGTCATCACGAATCGTCTCGCGCGCAGGTTTGACGATTTCCAGCCTCCCGAACAAGCCGGATTCCGTAAGGGCTTCAGCACCGTAGACCACATACATACGCTGCGCCAGGTTATACAGAAGACCGAAGAGTACAACCTGCCTCTCTGCTTAGCGTTTGTGGACTACGAGAAAGCCTTCGATTCGATCGAGACTTGGGCTGTATTGCAGTCTCTCCAACGGTGCCAAATTGACTACCGGTACATCGAAGTGTTGAAGTGTTTATACAAAAACGCCACTATGTCAGTTCGACTTCAGGATCAGACTTCGGAACCAGTCCTTCTGCAGCGAGGTGTGAGACAAGGAGACGTCATATCTCCGAAACTGTTTACTGCTGCACTGGAGGATGTCTTCAAGGTTCTGGACTGGAGAGGGCTAGGCATCAACGTCAATGGCGAGTACATCACTCACCTTCGGTTTGCCGACGATATAGTGGTTATGGCTGAGACCATGGAGGACCTCAGTACAATGCTCGATGATCTCAGTAGAGCTTCCGAAAGAGTGGGTCTGAAGATGAACATGGACAAAACCAAGGTGATGTTGAATGCCCATGTTACACCCACTCCTATCAAGGTCGGAGACTCTACACTCGAAGTTGTGGGCGACTATGTCTACCTTGGACAAACGATCCAATTGGGTAGGGCCAACTTCGAGAAAGAGGTCAACCGTCGAATCCGACTCGGCTGGGCAGCGTTCGGGAAGTTGCGCGGTATCTTCTCGTCCAACTTACCACAGTGTCTCAAGACGAAAGTCTATGACCAGTGTGTGTTGCCAGTGATGACATATGGCTCTGAGACGTGGTCGCTTACAATGGGCCTCATCAGGAAGCTTACAGTCACTCAAAGGGCAATGGAGAGGGCTATGCTCGGAGTTTCCTTGCGTGATCGAATCAGAAATGTAGAGATCCGCAAGAGAACCAGGGTTACCGACATAGCCCGAAGAATTGCCAAACTCAAGTGGCAGTGGGCAGGGCACATTGCTCGCAGAACGGATGGCCGATGGGGCAGAAAGGTTCTGGAGTGGCGACCGCGAACCGGAAGACGTTGCGTTGGAAGGCCTCCCACTAGGTGGACCGATGACCTGGTGAAGGTTGCGGGGATCCGCTGGTTGCGAGACGCACGGGACCGGTCAATGTGGCGACGCTTGGGGGAGGCCTATGTCCAGCAGTGGACGTCTTTCGGCTGATATGATGATATTAAAAGGTAACGAAAATTTGCCAGAATTTCTCACAAAGGGCATCACATATATGATCCCAAAATCTAGTAGAACCCAGGATCCTTCACAATACAGACCAATAACTTGCCTCCCAACTATGTACAAAATCATAACGTCTTGCATTACTAACAAAATTATTAAACACACCGAAAAATATAACATTTTAACTGAATAACAGAAAGGCTGCAGACGAGGGCATATGGGATGCAAGGAACAGTTAATTATTGATTCCACTCTCTTAAAACACGTTCAGAGAGCAAGAAAAAACTTATACATAGCGTACATAGATTACAAAAAAGCATTTGACAGCGTACCGCATTCATGGTTAGTTCAAGTTCTAAATATCTATAAAATCAACCCATTGTTAACAAATTTTCTTAAGAATACCATGCGATCCTGGAAAACTACTCTTAAACTACAAACACAAACCTCAAACTTAACCATAGATGAAATAGCAATTAAAAAGGGAATATTTCAAGGGGGCTCACTAAGCCCTCTATGGTTTTGTCTAGCCCTAAATCCACTCTCTCGCGCATTAAACGAATCTAAATTAGGATTTGACATAAAGAACAATAGATCACTACTACACCAAATAACACATTTACTTTATATGGATGATTTAAAACTATACGCTAATAAAAATACAGATTTACATGGTTTATTAGACATAACAACATCGTTTTCGAAAGACATTAGAATGGATTTTGGACTAGACAAATGCCGAAAGCTTAACATAGAAAAGGGTAAGATAGTAGGCGGAAATTACACAACAGATTCGGAAGAAGTAATAGAAGCAATGAAAACTGAAGAATTTTATAAATACTTAGGATACAACCAAGCGCGACTATTAGAACACAAATCTATTAAAGATAAATTAAAACAGGAATATTGTAAAAGAATCCATTCATTATGTAAAATGCAACTAGCTGGTAAAAATTTGTTCAAATCTATAAATACTTATGCTATACCTATACTAACTTATTCCTTTGGCGTTATAAAGTGGTCTAAAACAGAATTAAATGCACTTGAAATTAAAACTAGAACAATTCTTACACAACATAGATATCACCACCCTAAATCAGCAATCGAAAGAGTGATTATGTCCAGGAAAGAGGGGGGCAGAGGGTTAATTGAAATATCACATTTACACAAAAGGCAAATAATTAACCTAAAACAATTCTTTTATAGCAAGAAGAACACTAGTCAATTACATAAAACAATAACAGAGATAGATAACAAATATACACCACTGAATCTTAGCGAAGGTAATATTGAAACAATAGACAAAGCAAGACACATAGAAGAGATACATAAAAAATGGAGACAGAAAGAACTACACGGAAGACATCCTAACGATCTATACCAAACACACATTGATAGGGAAGCTTCCAACAAATGGCTTGAATTAAGTGGGCTGTTTCCAGAAACAGAAGGATTTATGCTAGCCATTCAAGACCAAGTCATTAATACCAAAAATTATAGAAAATATATTATAAAAGATAGTACAGTTAGAAACGATTTATGCAGAAAATGTCACAGCAAACCTGAAACAATACAACATATTACGGGAGCTTGTATGACATTGACTCAGAACGACTATACTCACCAGCATAATCAACTTGTTAATATTATACACCAAAAACTTGCAATCAAACTTAAACTCGTGCAGGATCCGTACACACCATATTACAAATATTCACCCAGAGCTGTTTTAGAAAATCAATTATACAAAATATATTATGACCGCACAATAATTACAGATCACACTATTTATAACAACAGACCAGATATAACACTTGTTGATAAAGAAAACAAACACACATACATAATAGATATAGCTGTCCCAAACACTAATAATATACAAAAAACTATCTCGGAAAAAATTAGGAAGTACACAGAGTTACAAGAAGAAATTACCAGAGTTTGGAAAATGAACAGAGTTACAATAGTTCCAATAGTAATATCAACAACAGGTGTTATTCCGAAACAAATATACAATAGTTTTAATGTTCTCAATCTATCAAAATACACATACCTAACACTACAAAAAGCTGCAATATTGAACACTTGCCGAATAGTAAGAAAATTTTTACAGTTAGATTTAGATTACGATTTGAGTGCAGTACAAAATAATTTACCAGTTCAAATAGAAAATGGCTTATGTTTAACTTACCACCAGATATAGTAACATATAACAGACAAAAATAGTAAATGATCACCAAAATTAAACCCGCATCTTATTGTAAAATTATAACCAAAGTTTTAACATCTCGCTATCCTGTTTAGGCAAAATGACTCCAAATAAATCATTGTTAACCCAAAAGTAGTAAATGATCACCAAAAGTAGTAAATGATCACCAAAATTAAACCAATGACCAAAAAGATTATAAAATTTCTGGGAGCAACTTGGAAGTAGCGCTCGCCGGCCGCTGCCGCGGCACCGCTCGCTTTGCTCGCTCGGCTCGCGCGCGGTTGGTCACAGTTCTAACCTAACCTAACCTATTTTACAACATTAAATAGCGCAATAATTTGCTATTAAAATTTGGTGATCAATTTACTAAATTTGGTGATCAATTTACTAAATTTGGGTTTCATAGTACAATTTTAGGTAATAGAGGTTATGGTCACAAAGTAATTTTAGGTGGTCATTATATTTATCCCCATAGGAAATTAGGATTTCACCTTGGTTCACACCCGTGAGATCTTATAAAAACACCAGGTTCTTACCTGAGAAACTTAAGTTTAAAAACCAAAATAATAATAATAATTTATTTCACCAAAAGTAATACAACAAATTACATAAATTATTACAGGTCAGTACTTAAAATTATGCAACATGGGAGTATCTGTAGCCGAACTAGGACGAGTCCTGTATCTCGGCATACAGCGCCTGACCCTCGATATAGATTATTATATTTAGCCCAATAGACATGCAAAAAGATGTATCTATGAAATTGTACAATGTCTTGATTTGTTCTAACATCAAAACAATACTAAAAATGTGTATATGTGCCTACGTGTGGTTTTGTGTAAATGTAGAGTAGTGAGAGGTGTAGGGGTGTTGGGTAGTGTAGTTATGATAGATACATAATACCGAGAATCTAGAGATGCATTAAATTAACAAAATAACAAGACATCCATTTACTACTGGTTAGCTTAGAGTCTGGAAACCGCTCATGTCAGTATGCCAGTCAGACTAACTCTTATTTTTATTTCTGAATGAGAAACAGGTTTTCTGTTTCCTCATAAGAAAGGTTAAGTAGGTAGTTATGCACCCTTTTCTTACACAAAGACTTATTTAGTGGATATATATTGAGTTCCTTATTTAATTTATTGTAAAGAAAAGGGGCTAAAAATGTGTAAAATCTTTTTACAAAAGACGTTTTAGGCTTAGGGGATCGAGTACATACCTCGTGCTTTCTGCGTTTGTTGGTTAGTAGAGGGTCATAAAGAATTTCGCTGTGCTTCTTTAAAACCACTCTTTCTATAAACAGCTGCCTCACGGTAGGAACTTGACAAAATTGATAGAGCGCTCTTGTATGGTACAATATTGGCTTAAACGTGCTTACTTTTAGAATCGCTCGCTGAGCCACCTCTAATCTCTTAATGGTGGTCTTAGCAGCTCCTCCCCAGGACAGAATGCAGTATGCAATAATAGACTGACACAGTGCTAGATATATATTTTTCACTAGTGTTGCTTCCATGACGTGCCTCAGATTCTTGAAAACATATATGAGCTTGCGCACCCTAGACGACATTAGTTTTATATGTTCTCTAAAGCTGAGGCAACTGTCCAAAATAATGCCTAGGTATTTTAATTTGTCCACGCACTCCAGTGGTTCACATCTGCAGTCCGTCTTAAAGGCACATCTGTGCGGAATTATGCGATTCTTGCTTAGAATGCCAGTTTTTTTGCGAATAGAGAACGACAAGTATTTAGTTTTGTCACGGTTAAGGGTCAGAAAATTACCATGCAACCACTCCTGAACCTTATCGAAACCAGCTTGAGCGGCATCAAAGACCTCATTCCAATTATCGGCGGAGAAGAGGAGAGCAGTATCATCCGCATAAGAGATTATTTCGCCTTTTGGTAAACTTAAATTTGTAAGATCGTTGATATACACGAGAAATAAGGTGGGTCCAAGGATGCTGCCCTGTGGGACTCCGTACGACACGGGAAGCTCTTCACTATATTGGCTGCCCACTCTTACACACTGAAAACGTCCAGTTAGGTAGCTCTCAAATAGTTCAATTTGTTTTCCCCTTATGCCAAGACTCCCCAACTTGTTTATTAAAAGAGGGATAGAAACGGTATCAAAGGCCTTCGCGAGATCGAGAGAGACCGAGAGACACTTCCCACCCCCATCCAACCTCGTGGTGATGTAGCTAGTTAATCTATGTACTGCTTCATCAGTTGATTTGCCTGCACGAAAACCATACTGATTTTCAGAAAAAAGTTTGTTTTGTTCTAGATAACTGACCAATCTTGTATTAATTATTTTTTCTAGAATCTTGGACAAAGAGGGTAGAATTGAGATTGGCCTGTAGTTATTGAAACGACCCCTATCACCTCCCTTATCGATTGGGCATACGACGGATTTTTTCAAGGCCATAGGGAAGGTGCCAGTTTCAAGACACAGATTGAAAATGACTGCTAGTGGAGGGACAAGAAATTCTTTAAATGTTTTAATAATTTGTTAGAGATACCGTCCCAACCCACCGAGCAATCAGTTTTCAGTTCATCTATATGTCGGGCGACCTCCTCTTCACTGGTATCTTTGAGGAAGAAGGAATACGGTGGTGAATCATGTACAGAAACAGCCGAAGAGATATTGTCTTTGTTATTTTGTGTCTGCACAATATCCCCAGCCAAAGACCTGCCGACACTCAAGAAATAATTGTTCATTTCATTAACCGTTAACTGAGGAGAGGAACAAATTTTTAATAATTCTGATTGACAGCTGTTGTCCTTTTTATTGCTAGTGATGCTTTTTATCGCTTTTATAACTTTTTTGGATTATTGCCAGCTAATTGGACTAGATTTTTTTCATAAGATATCTTGACTTGTTTCAAAATTTTGTTACAGAAATTTCTATAACGTATATATGTGGTTCTTAGAATTTCGTTATCGGGGGACTTCTTATGATTTACATGTAAGCGGTCTCGGTTCCTCATGCATCGCAACAAACCTGGTGTCACCCACGGCTTTATTGTTCTTTTCCGCCTTGACTGAGTAATTAATTTTGAATTTTTTTGAAGCGAAATCTGTATACTATTTATAAGGTAGTCAGTGGCAACGTTAGGATCCCGTGTTAATGATATGGGATTTAGGTCAATGCTAAGAATATCACTTCGTAGGCTCTCAAAATCAACTTTAGTAAAAGTAGTAGTTGGGTATTCACGTTTATGCTTAAGACTCATGCAAAGAAGAACAGGATGGTGGTCAGTCAAAGTAGTTTGGGGTATAAGAGTCGTGCATAAATTTTTAGTTTTAAGTAGGACATGATCTATACACGTGCCGCTTGTAGCACGTGTAATTTCAGTGTGTGACGGTAAAAGCCCATGTGAAGCAGCTAACGTAAGATACTTTTCTCCGGGAAGCTCGATTTTGTCATCATTGATTGCAATATTAATGTCCCCAATAATAACTATATTATTGAAATGCGATAACTTCAAAGAGTACAGTTTAGGGAGGCTAAAAAGTTATCTAGGTTTTTATAAGAAGGAGAACGGTATATCGAAACAATAGCTGTGGCTTCCTTTGTAAGTACCAAGCAGTTTGCTTCCATGAAATCCGGCTCCTCAACACTAAAGTTTAGGTTATCTCTACAATAAACTACGACCCCATCATTTTGTTTAATGTTTTGCCTTGTTGCATAGGATCGATAACCCGAAAGAATAGGTACGGAATCATCTTTTTTTAACCAGCACTCTGTGAGTGCCAGTACGTCACATTCAAATTTCAGTCTTTCCAACATAGTTTCAAATCCTAGCATATTACCATGAATGCTACGAATGTTCTGTGTAAGAACCGTGAGCCTATTATTTGTTGCTAAAAGTAACTTATGGCAATTATCTAAGTCACATGTAAGAGCTTTGGAGACAGTCAATCCATCAATATTGTTTGTTAAGTCGACTATGTTATCGAATTTTGAATATTTATAAGTATGTCAAATTTATCATGAACAGAGAAATGGCCAATTGACCCATATTTCTGTAAGAATGCATCTGATGTTTTATCGGTATGTGTGCTATTAAGTGTGTGTGTGTGATGGTGTGTACTTAAAAAATACAAAAAGTTTGACAAGCAAAATTGATATAACATGAATGATAGTGTGGTATTAAACTTGGAAACAATCACAAAAATTAAAATTATAAACATACAATAGAAATAAAATCCAAAAACAATAATCAAAATTAAAATAATAAACCTAAAATTGAGATTAATTTCACAAATAATTAACAAAATTAAAATAATAAACCCAAAATCAAGATTAAATCCAAAAATAACTAGCGATATTAAAATAATAAACATAAGATTAGCATGCAATTCTATCAGAAAAATAATTATTTTACGAATGACAAAACAAAAGACTAGTCATACAGCACTCTTTAGTTTCTCTAGGTCGGACTCCGAGGTAATACGTATTTGTGGATCTTTTTCAGCTTTACGTAAATAGACAATGCCGTGAGAAGTCCAGCAAAAACTGTAACCATATACCTTTTGAAATTGTCTTGCGGCATAGTATAATCGTTAGATAGCCCTTCACTAGGGATATTCAGGAGAAGAATTAAGGAACATTTCCTGTCAACATGACGCATAAATATGTATGTATTTTAGATCTATGTATGTATTATGTTTAAGCATTATGTGTTGTATACGTATTTGTGTAGTGTATTTAGTTAGTAAGAATTCAAATGTTTTTTAGTATTTGTTGTGCACTTTTGTTAACTGTCCTAATTTTGTAAATCTCACTTTAGCACTGAATCTCTCTCACTGTTGTTGGCATTATAAATGCCGCTAATGCTGCTTCCGTGGGTGAAACATCCGTTTTTCAGTAACTAACGATAAGAATCTGTAATCGTTTGATAGGTATCACAAAAATGCACAATCAGCAATGTTCAACCCAATTATGTTATGCCGAACACTGGCTATAGTTAATGCGTGCACGTTATTTAAGAGAGTACTTTTGGATAAAGCGTCAGAAACTCGAGAGGGATTTGGTACACTTGCGCGAATATACTTGTGTGCAAAGGTAATACATAGGCACGAACTTACTTGGTCTTTTCGTGCAAAAGTCCATTCGCCAATTCCCCAACCTCATTAACAGGCATCCCCTTTCAAACCTACCCCTTTCTATCCTACTTTACCTCTACTCATCATGATGCACACTATGTTCAATCACTGCAACCCATCCAATTCCTAACCTCGACTTTTTTTTTTGATGTCGCTGGAAAAAAATGCATTACGCATACCCGCCCATTGGGGGAATGGGGGCTATGTGGGGCTCCCCAGGATGACCCGGTATACCCACTTAAATAACCTAGCGGCACTCCCGCATTGTCTGAGTGGAAGAGGACTGGGAAACCGGCACAGCCTTTACGTCCATTCCTCCGCCGACAACCGCCCGCCTTTACAGCGGGGCCTTCACGCCCCTCCCTCAGAGGAGGGGCCCGGGAACGACCGCGAGTGCTCGGCCATTCCCGCCCGACGAGGGTGGTGACTAGTGCAATGCGAGTGAAGGCGCCCCCACGCCTATCGCCCGCTAGTCACCACCAGGAGGTGGGAGGAGACTATCGAGGAGTATAACCGCCTTCTCCCACCCCTTCTTCGCCTGCGGGGCGGCGGCGCGAGAGGATCATCCTCCCGCGCACGCTCCGCCGCCCCTTTTTACGATATGACGTCCTCGCAAAAGGAAGCAACCGCCGCACAGGCCTCCTCACTCCCCAGCATGGAGTTGACCACACCGCGAAGGTAGAGGTCTTGTCCGACAACTGTGATCAAGGCACGGCGCAGCTCAGCCCAGGCTGGGCACACCTCGAGGGTGTGCTGCGCCGTGTCTTCCACTGCTCCTCAGTCATGGCACGTGCGGCCGCTCGAGCCAGCCCCGCAGGACTGGACCGAGCCCGTCCAGCGTCCGGCGGCCAAAGGCGGCGGTGGCGAGCTCCTCCGTCAATCGAGGACGATGGCGTCCCTCGCCTCCCGCCGCACGGCCTCCCGCTCTTCCGCGGCGTGGCGCTTCCCGAGCGCCTTCCGCCGCGCCGCCCATTCGTACACACTGGTAATCACCCAAGCCTCTTACTCCCAAGGAGGGGTGCCAGAGTGCCAGAGCGCTCGCCGCCGCAAAACCTACTAATCAGTAGGCCCTCGCCACCCGCTGTGCAATGGCCCTTTGGTGCTGCGGATGGCGGTCGCGTTCTCCCTCCTGTAGAGGGAGTCCGCCTCAGATGGGGGCCCCGTAGAGGGCCATGCTCCGCATAATGCCGGCATACAACCGCCGGCATCGCGCCTTGGCCCCCTCCCTAGGTTTGGCAGGAGCCACGACAGGGCTCGGCGGCCTTCAGCAGGCCCACTGAAATGTGGACCAACGCGCCACCTGCTGTCCAGCACCAGGCCCAGATATGTCAGGAGGGTAGCGCTGCCGAGGCCCGTGAAAGAACACGACCTCCGTCTTATTCAGCGCCACCCTCAATCCTAGGCGGCGGATCCTTTCTGCGACCAAGGATCCGCCAGCCGAGGCCAGACAGGCCTCCTCCCTGAAGTCGCTCCCCCGGCAACGAGGAGAGTTTCATCCGCGTAGCAGATGTCGCTTGTGCCCTGGAGGAAGGTGCCCCGCAGGAGCCAATCAAAACCGATGTTCCACAGGGGAGGGCCTAGATGCGACCCCTGAGGAACACCGGACTCCGCGCCGTAACTCCTGACCGTCACCGTATTGTCCACAAGTAGGACCTGTCGGTCCTCCAAGTAGCTGGCCAGGAGGTCCCGCATGTATTGGGGCACTCCGTGGTGTCGGAGTGCCTCTAATATCATCGAGTAGGGCACGGAGTTGAAGGCGTTGGCGATGTCGAATGACACCGCTAACACTCCGCCCCCCAACCCGACCACCTCCTGCACCTGGCCCTTCAGCAGGGCCAAGGCGTCGACCGTCGAAAGCCCCTGTCGAAATCCGAACTGGGCGTCCGACAGGTCTGGTCCCACCCCCCGCAGCAGGCTATTCAGCCGGTCGGCGACTATCCTTTCGAACAATTTACCGACCTCATCTGGGAGGCAGCTATTGCCACCACCCGTGCGGGGACGCCGTCCGGTCCAGGGGCCGTCTTCTTGGCACGGAGGCGAAGAATCCCCTCGTGGATTTCATCCACCGTCACCGGGGGGATCTCCTCCTCCGGCGAAGCCGCCTCCCGCGGGGGATCCATCACTGGTGGAGTGAAGTCGGTCCTGCGCCGAAACAGGGCCTGGACCACCCTATCCAGCAACGCCGGGTCGAGGGTCTCCGTAAGTGGGGGACCACAGGGGCGCAGTTTGTTGCGCGCCGCCTTATATGGTCTCCCATACGGATCCCTGTCGAGACTCTTCTGCATCTCAGCCCTCGCCAAGTCCTTGGCGGCGCACATTGCCGACTTGAGGACCGTCTTTGCCTCTCGGTAAGAGGCGCAGAGGCGGTCCTCCCCGGCCTGAGATCGGGTGGTGCGCCGCCGGCTCCGCGTGTAGGCCCTCCTGGCCGCTACGCATACGGTCCGGAACCCCACCAGCTCCTTCGTCCACTAATAAACGGCGCGACGGGAAGGCGGACGGCGAGACCGAGGAGTGCTGGAGTTTCACACCTCGGTCAGGGACCTTCGGAGCTGAACCGCTGCTGCGTCAACGTCCGTGCCCTCCACAGGGGGCGGGAGCCAGTCCTGGAGGAACGCCGCCTCCTAGACTGCCTCCCGGACCAGGCTGTTGAGAGCCCACCGCGGGAAGGGAGGTTGACCCGAGCGGGGCATTCCCCCCCGAAGTCTCTTAAAGGGCGGTTAGGGAAGAAATATACCAGGGCTATATCCCGGTCCCCTCTCTAAAAGCGAGAGGACAAGGGAGTCCGTGGCAGGCCGCGACACCACCAACGCCACCAAGCTGTCCCGATCACCCAGCCAACGGCCAGGTACCGAGTACGGCTCGGCGACCACCGCCACGTCCACCAACCACTCAGCGACGGTCTTCATCAGCAGTTAGGGGGGAGCTTTACCCCTTCCCCTTTCCCTTGCCAGTAATAATAATAATAGTATAATAGTATCTTGATCTAGCGCGCGAGGTTGTCGACATGTGGGATGTGAATACAGCAATCATTGTGCCGATAGTCGTGACGGCCAATGGCATTAGAGCCAAGAGCCACGACGAACATCTGAGGAGGCTCTCGTTAGGCAGCTGGATCAAGGGATTGATCCAGAAAGCGGTACTCTTGGACACGGCGCGTATAGTCAGGAGGTTCCTCTCTCAGGAGCCCTGACCAACGGTAGCTTTGACCCTGTTCCCGATACCGGTGGGCTACTATTTTTGTATTTTTAAATGTTTTTTTTATTTTAATTTTTATAGAATAATATTTAAAAATGTAAAAATATGTATATAAAATGAATAAATATAATAATAATAAAAATTTATTCACGGAATATTACAGTTAGGTACAAGAAAAACATGAGGATAAGTTACAACTAATAGGTAGGATAGTATTATGACACAATATTGTATGTTGCAAAATCTGCACTTAAAAGATTAACCCTGCCTCTTAAACTAGGATGCCAGTCGACTGCGACTGGCTAGGAGGGGTGGTGGCTGGGGACGGTTGGGTTACGGTTCCCCTTCCCCTTGCCGACCACCTTCGGCCAGCCCTGCTGGTTGGTCAGGGTGGTGAAAGGGAGAAGTTCGTCCTCTTTCTGGGAGGTCGACCCCGGCACGCCTTGCCTCTTGTCTTGCTGAGGCTATTCTCTGGCAGGAGCCGGTCCTTGATACCTGCTAAGCAGGCTCTCACGAAAGCCCTTTCCGAAGGTCGAAGGAGGCGGGGCCCTCTGCCGCAGGTCTGGCCCGGCATTCTCGCGGCCCGGCATTTCAGGGACTTTTGAAATGTCCCTTTCAAGTTTGAGGACTTGGAGGCAACCTCCACAATGAGGGGATTCGTCCTCCTCAGCCATTCGCTGTAGCTCGGGTAAGGAGTGACCCGCATACAGGACGCACCGTACCCGGACTTGGCACGGGTGACGCGCGCCCGTTCCTCCTTGGCCGCAACCCTCTCCTCCACTCTCTTCTCCTCCAGCTCCTGCTGGAGCTGTGTCCGCCGAGCCAGGTCCAACTGGCGTTGGGCACCAGCGAGACCCATGTTGTGGGTGTCCGCTGCTGTTGTCGGCTTTTTAAGCGGACAACAGCCTTGGTCTTTTTCTTAGGCTCCTTCGCCGAACCGGCCTAGGAGCCGTCGGACCCATCTTTTAGGAAGGCCCGCTTCCGCGATCGCGATCGAGAACCTTCCTCAATCTCCATCGAACTGGTAATTGACACAACGGACTCGTTGTCGGAGTCCGACTCGTCCGCCCTTCCTCCGTACAAGGTCCTACCCCTCCGACGCTGAAGCGTCGCGGTGGCCCTGAGATTGGCCTTTTGGTTGGCCCTGACAAGGGCCTTTTGGTAGGCCCTGAGAAGGGCCTTTTAGGAAACGCCCGCGGGCGTCCCGCGCAGGTTCAGACATAGTCTCCGCAATATCGTACACGACAAGGCAATTAAAATTCGCTACGATCGCACAGTTCACTTTGGCCGTATCCAGTCTGCCACTCCATTGCGGTGGTCAGAACTGGGACGTTTCCAGGGGATACGACGTGATCTGATGAAGAACTTCGAAGATATACAACATAACTCTTCAATAAATAACGGCAATGCTGCAATCGCATGTCTGTTTATTGTTTATACCATTTCATAACATAACATCACGCCAGTACGCTCTTAAGGGGTACGCCGATCTCTCATTTCACCGGTTACGTTCAAGTTCCATGATATTCGGGTAATCTATTCTGACGTTATAGGTACCTGACTAAACAATTTAACTTGCCTATTAGGTAGGTACAACTAAAAAGAGAAAAATAAAAAAACTTTTTTGCAAAAAAATACTACATCATCATCATCATACATCATCAGCCTATTAATGTTTTCACTGCTGGGAAACAGGCCTCCTCTCTGTGAGAGGGAATGGGCCGTAATCCACCACGCGGGCCCAGTGCGGGTTGGTGGATGTCACATGACTTCGAATTTTTGGTTCTAGGACATGCCGGTTTCCTCACGATGTTTTCCTTCACCGTTTTAAGAGCAGTGGTGATGAAATAATTTACACAAAGTAAAGCGCCTACCTGGGCTCGAACCCACGACCTACAACTTGTAAGTCGCGGCCGATACCACTGGGCCACCACTGCTCCCAAAAAAATACTACTGACTTCCAAATAAGAAAACCGAAACGCAAAAAATTGGTAGCTACCAAAGAAACCGACTTCCAAAAACAAAGTTAATTTTCACTTTGTAGTTTTCTTATTTGGAAGTCGGTAGTATTTTTTTGCAAAAAAAGTTTTTTTATTACATACCAAAAAGCGGATGTGTGCACCATTTATCTACAAACATCTTCGCTACACATCCTCGCGCCGCGTCGGTCTTTATCTTGCATAGCTTTGGTGTAATCAGTCACATATTTTCACACATTTGCTACGCATCCTCGGTACATATTGCATCTTTGGGTGAAAATCGCACCTAATATTAGAAGTTAAACTAAATTGTTTATGAAGAAATAACTTTTCTCGATTTCTCTATTCACAAGCTTATTAAAACACCGCGAAAATTATTAATTTGTTGACACATTTATTGGACCTTAATGTGGCTGGGCTGGAACCATTAGTGTGTTATTATCAGGGAGTGTCTGTTCAGCGGCACAATATAGTTTTCTGGAGTATTTCCTGATCCAGTTGTAGTAGTAGCCGGTGTCAGTGTAGACCAAAAGACTCCTACTCATTGGGCGTTTGTATGAAGCGATGCCAATCTGGATGTAGCCTCTCACTAACAGCGCGCTTCCGGAGTCACCTCTAAGGAAAAAAAACCCTTTATGTAGGAATAACGTACATAGATTTTGGTGCTCCAAATCAAACATCTATCTCGGAAGATTTATGCATTCACTAGCTTTCACCCGCGCCTTCACTCGCGTGTAATTTGTTTTATGAAGGTTAGTTTTAAACTCGCAACCATGTTGACATAGGTTCACTGTTGCAACCACTAGACCAAATCGATGTTATACACATTGTTGAAATTAACAAGACCATCATGTGACAAAACAGTATTCAAAAGCTTATCTACCGTAACGTTACGAGTTAAAGATCAAATTGGCATAACTGTATTCTATAATATTTGCCTACCTTGAACAAGTTGTTCTAAGTCTTTACGAATCACACTCGGACATATCGAATAACACTAATCTACTGCTAATTGAAAAAGGTTCAAATTCGTCTAACTTTTAGTGGGTCAGCTTTATATTTATAGTTAATTAAAACGATACAAAGTTGTAATAATTAACATAGAAATAGAATTGGTGACAATTGCGTCACATAAAATCACTAGTTCACAAATCAATACAGTGATGAACAGTGTAGTGCCAATCTAAATAAAAAATTATAATATAATTACATAGCTTGGCACAGTGGACTGGCAATATATCATACTAGTGATCATACAAATATTATAAAGGCGAATGTTTCTACTCACAAACGTGTAAGTGTATGTTTTTTTACTCTTTCATGCAAAAACTACTGAACGGATCTGGTTGAAATTTGGGACAGAGATAGATTGTCGTTTGGAATAGCACATAGAATACTTTTTATACCGGGTGTTTTGTTCCCTTGGGATAATTTTCGACTTTTACGCAGGTGAAGCCGCTGGCAGATACTAGTATTCAATCATTCAAATATAAAAATACAATTAACATGAAACAGTAGACACCATCGCATACTTTCTGAGGGCATTGAGCATCTTCAAAGCACGACACACTGAGGATTCACTGGGGATTGCAACAGTTCAGGATGGTGGTGGTGCGAGCAGGTCGTGACGGCGACTCTGACGGTGCCCAACGTATTTGCTGCGTACAAACAGTCGACAGAAAAGGCCGTGGAGCTCAGGGCAGTCTATCCATCCGCCCAGGATACTACTGCGAGCTGATCATAGCCTGTCCTCACCTCCAACGAGTTAAAACCCAAGACGCCTAAAAGATAATTTGTGGGGTACATATAAGGGAACAAACCTATACCCTTCCCTATTCCTATACCCTTTGGGGTTTACTGTACTTTTTCAAGCATCATCGTATAATAATAATATTATAATAATATATTTGTTTATTTCTCAAAAAATATAGAATTTCGATAAATAGTATCTTGATTACAGGCAGATAGACTCCAGCTCTCACAAAGGTTTGAACCTTTATGAGAGCTGGAGTCTATTTCTATACTAGATTCGAGACCTGTATAACTTATTGCGGCTCACACCCTTAAAATTAAAATATGTTGTGAGAGTTCCATATTGAGAGGAAAATTATTTCAATGTCATTCCTAGTATTATTACAATAAATTAACATATAAATTGATAAATAATAATAATTGACAAATTATTTGAAGATACATGCATAATTGTTCTATAACTTGATGTCACTGTGAGGTCTTGAGTTTGGAAAATTTATCATTCAAGTAGTCATTCAAATTATAGTAGCATTTATCAACTAAAAGGCTCTTTAGATTTTTCTTAAATAAGACAGTACTGATTGCCCTTATTTCTGTAGGTTTGTTGAAAATCAGGAGCCATCCGACAACACACTTTTGTGCATTAATGTGGTACGGGTTTGGCGCACACAGAGGTGAAATGCGTCACGTTGTTGTCTATTATTGACTTCTGAGGCCAGTGTAAATAAGTTATGATTGACCCTAACAAACATTGAAATCTCATAAATATATATGCTTGGGAGAGTTAGTATTTTGTACTACTGGAAATACGGGTTACAGGTCTCAACCATTCTAACTCCAAACATAGCCCTTATGCACCACTTCTGTGCTTTAAAAATTAGGGCAATGTCAGTTGCATTTCCCCATAAAATTACACCATACCTCGGGACTGGAGCAACTAAACCATGATATGCAGTTAACAAGGTGTTGATATTTGAAATCTGTTTCAATTCATGCAGCGCATATACTGATTTATTAATTCTTTTGCATAGTGTTACAATCTGGGATTTCCATTTTAATTTGTTATCTACATTTAGACCAAGAAATTTTGTTGTTTGTACTTCAGATACAGGTTCACCCTTATAGTTAATCTGAGGCATAATTGCTTTCATACGTTGATTAAAGTGGATTATTTTTGTTTTCCCTTTTTGTATTCCCATTGTGTCTGCAGCGTGACAAAGGGACTTAAAAATATAGATTAACCTGCGCACTCGTGAGGAGAGTGCGTTTAAGTGCACAGAGAATGTCAGGCAGTCGTCAATTTGTACACCGAGATATTTGACACAATTTATGCGAGAAAGACAGGGGCAATTACAAGCTGTGAGGTGAGGTGAAATACAAGAGTGGAAAATCAAGGAGCAAAGAGAGGAAGGAGAGTTCCCAGCGGCATTAAATGAAAAGGTTAGGTAGTTTGGGCGCACGGTTAGCGCAGTGGTTGAACGATTGACTGCTGCGCTGCATGTCGCGGGATCGATTCCCGCACGGAACAAATATTTGTATGACCTACAGATAGTTGTTCCGGCTCTGGGTGTTTGTGTATGTGAGTTTATATGTTTGTAAACGCACCCAAGATACAGGAAGTAATTCCTATTGTAGGGCAACGTTTTTTTTTTAAATATTAATTAGTTTTGTAAACATTTAAAGTAGGCAGGTTTTGAGTCAACCAGCTGATGACAAGGTTGAGTCCGGACTGTGCATGGAATAGTAGGGCAGTATAATCGGTATAGGTGAAGATGGATGCATTGGAAAGAGCTAGACAGCAGAGCTCATTTATTTTAATGAAAAAAAGGGTAGGGCTAATAATATTGCCCTGAGGGTCCCCGTATGATGCAGCTCGTCGCTCGTCCAATCACCGATTCCAACGCATTGTCGTCTACCCGAGAGGTAATTTTCAAAGAGAGCAAGTTGAATGCCCCTAATACCGATCCTTTCTAGTTTAGCTAAAACTCAATTATTATTGTCACATTTCAGAGCAGTACTATGTCGAAGGTATATTCCGTCGAAAAAGAGATCCGCCGAACAAGTGCAAATCGAAGAAGGGTTCTGTCGAAGTAGTGTTTTTCGAAGGTGTGTGTTGTCGAAGTATGTTCTGTCGAACTAATTCTAGTCGAATATATGTTCTGTCGAAGCAATGAGTAGTCGAACTATTGTTTTTCGAAATTGAGACCGTGTCGAAATAATTAACTGTCGAAATTCAGAATGACACTCAAGATTGGGTACAGATATCTTATCAAAGGCTTTTTCCAGATCCATGAAAATACCAATTACCTTCTACTTTTTATCCAGGTTGGAGAAGATGTTTGTGGTTAGGTTTAGCTCAGCATTATTTGTGGAAATTCCTTTTTGGATTTTTGTTTTGTCAACTTATGTTCGTTATTGCATAATGTTTCAAACTGTTTCAAGTATAGTTTCTTTCGTTTGTATTTTTTTTGTTTCACATTTATATTGTTTCTCTTTTACGCTGTTATGTAGGTTGTAGTGGTATTTATATATTATACTGTGGCTCACAGATAGTGGTGTTGCACCGTCAGGTATTATTTAATTGTATTTTTGTTCAGTATTTATATTATTTTATGTCTTCCAACGATGATTCTTTTCAGTCGGCCGTTGAATCCGTTATCCGTTTCCGCTAATGCAAGTTTCACTTCTTTGACCGACTCCCTTGGACTTTGAGCATCGGAGCTTTAATCGACAAAATGGTAATTTAATTAATGTCTGTCATATTAATGCACACAGTGTGCCAATTCACTACAGTGATTTGTTCGACACTTTTTCAAGGTTTAAAGTACTTGGAAGCCCAAACTATGGCTAGCAACTCCTTCTCAATTTAGCTGTGCTATAATTTTAAGTGTGCGAGAAGCGTAACAGACAGGTTTGTCCGAACCTATAGGTCCCTGAGATAACACGGCTTCAATAGCGACATTCGAAGCGTCTGTTGCGAGATTGAACTGCTTTTTGAAGTCTGGGTATTGTAAAATAGGGTCATTAGTTAATAAGGTTTTACAAGTTTCAAAGGCATGAACATATTCGGGGCTAAGAGTAATTTTACTACCTTTCTTTAGGCATATGGTAAGAGGTTTAGTGATACGAGCAAAATCGGGGATAAATTTCCGGTAATAACCTAGAAGTCCTAAAAATTGTTTGATTTCTTTAGGGGTTTTTGGGATTTTGAACTGCAGAAATTTTGTCGGGGTTCGGTTTTATGCCGTCTCTACTAATAATGTGTCCTAGGTAAGCGGTTTCTAATTTTAGAAATTCTGACTTGTCCATTTGGATTTTGAAGTTGGACTCCCTAAGTCTTTGGAAGACCTTTTCCAAATTATTCATATGCTCTTGAAGAGAGGTGTTGTAGACTATAATATCGTCGAGATAGACAAGGCAGATGTTGTTTTGAAGGCCTCTTAGGACATTGTCCATAACCCGTTGAAAGGTAGACGGTGAGTTTTTAAGTCCCATGGGCATTTGAAGGAACTCAAAATGCCCGTGTTAGACATTAAATGCGGTTTTAGCAATGTCTTGAGGGTCCATTTCCACTTGGTAAAAACCACTTGTCAAATCTAAGGTCGTAAAGTATTGGCACTTGCCTAATTTGTCGAGGGTATCACTAATATTTGGTATGGGGTATTTGTCGTCTATCGTTTTTTCATTCAACTTCCGAAAATCGACTACGATACGCCATTTTTGTTTCCCTGAAGCGTCAGTTTTTTTGGGCACAACCCAAATGGGTGAGCTCCATGCAGAGTCGGAGGGTCTTATTATACCTTGGTCTAACATTTTGGTGATTTGGTCCCTAATTTCTTCCCGATGATCGAAAGGGTATCTATAGCTCTTAGTATAAGCGGGCATTTCATTTGTTGTTCTTATGCGATGTTTGATTTTGTTGGTGAATGTTAATGGTTCTCCATCAAGGTAGAATACATTTGCGTAGCGGGTGCAAAGTTTTAAGAGACTAGCTTTTTCCCCTGCATTAAGGTGGTCCGTACGCAAACGCGATAGTACGTCATCTACGCGATTCGATTGATTCAGCTGTGTGCACTCGGCATTGAACAGTTCTGCACGATTTGGCTGGTCTAATGAGAATATAATATCGTTAGGAGTTGGATTTTCTAACTCAACGTACCCACGACTATTATTAACAGTGGTAAGGCACTCATGGATGATACAATTGCAGATAACTTGTTCGTTTATTAAGACATCGCCATCCGGGGCGTTAATAGGTAGTTTAACTAATTTAGAACTTTTCGCAGGGATAATATCCTCATACAGATTGACGTTGCGTGAATTATATACTTTAATTTGGTTCGTAGCAGTCCGAGTTACTAATTGAAAGTCTTTCAGATATATCTTAGCCTCCCATTTTGATAATAAGTCTAATTCTATTAGGCCATCAAAGTATTCGTGAAAACGGTAAATGAATAATTTTATACCGTCGGCCTCATTGAATTCATCGAAGCACGGTAGTGTTATAGAGTACTCGTTTCTGCTAACTTCGTGTACGTTGGTGACTTCGAATGGGTAATAGAAGGGGATAGTCGTAGAAGAACTTTTGTACAGCCTCTGGGCTTATGAATGACTGGTTAGCGCCAGTGTCAATCAGAAATTTTAGAGGAGGGCTAGAAATTTATATATAGGGTAACTGTCTTTGGGTCTGTAAATTAACGTATATCTTTGCTCTTTGGACCTCTGGTCCAACTGAAAATTTTGGTCCTGTTTCTGATCAGCGCAGGTAGGGCCTGGCTGTGGGTCTACCACACCTGCTGTTTGATTACCGGCAGCTGAGCTGCAGTCAGTGTCAGTCATAGTGGTGTTAAAGTCGTAGTCATAGAAAACATAACAGTCATTACCGTCTGTGTAACAGTCGTATACTGGCTCATAGTAACAGTCAGCAGAGTAATAGGAACTATCAGGCAAAGCAAGTTCACCCAAATTTAATTCACGCGTCTTAAAGTAGTTATTCGGGGGTGGATTCCCGTTTCGCTGCCAGTCATGTCCTGGCATCAAAGGTAATGATCTTGGGACAAAGTGTTGAACACCGCTCATAGGCCTCGGACCTAGATTCTGTGGTAGATTATTCCTGGGTTGCATCTTAAAAACGTTACTTTGAGGTAATGGTGTACGGAACATTTGTTGAGTTCGAGTAGGCATACGGTTCTGATGCTGGTCAGGCGTATTGAATTTGAAAGCCTGAGACTGAGGTTGATACCCTACTGGAGCAGGCCAATTAGGTACTGGGGGTCGCGGAACATTGAACGCGTTAAACGGCATATCAGGCATAACAGAAGGTTTATATAGAACTTTAGGTGCGTTCTGAGCAGTTTGAGCCTTGGGGACATCGTTACGCTGCTGCAGGTACATTATATTTAGTTTTTCCTGCACGAACTCTAGAGCTTTCTCTGTAGTTTCTGGACGCATGCACCTTATACGTGAGCCAAAAGGTTCTTTTAGTCCGCGTACGAAAGTCTGCATAGTGACTTTCTTGTAAAGAGTCCGTTTCGCCTCAACAGTCGTTGGTACAGTCTCATGTAAACTCACATATGTCATTATGGTACTGAACAACGTTTGACATTTGTCATAAAATTCCTGCGGGGTCTTGTTACCTTGCGTTGCCAATGAGAGGTCGTTGTATAAGGCTGTCTCTTCCCTCTGATCTGAAAAGTTGTTTATGAGAGCGGATCTAATACCTGCCCAAGTTTCAGGATTTCCATTTGAGTTGATGGTGGATGCGGCAGTCCCTGTGATCTTATTTAGAATGCCATTTAAAACACATAAATTCCCTAGCTCACTGCCTGGCTCGGGGCTGGCAAATTGCGTTACTATTCAGTCACAGATATTAATAAACCTGGTTAAAATATTCGGGTTGCCGTCAAAATCGGGCACAAGGCGTAAGACCTTGAAAATTACATCAGGGTCATAAGGCATAGTTTCAACTTCAAATAAACTGTCTAAATTTAAATCTAATTCGATATCTAAATCTCTATTAATATGTACTACAAATCGGCGTGCCTGTCGTGATGCAGGTTCCCGAGGATGAGATGTTTCGCGATGAAAAATCTTGGACATAAAAGTAACTAGGAGTAGATAGGAAGCAACACGAGAAAGATTCTGGTGCACTCACATGTATTTCATCTCTGGTCTTGCTTCGTGAATCGATGGCTCGATTCTCCACAAGGCTCCGCAGCTTCCCGTAGATTCAGGATACTCGTGATGGGACTGGATAGTCACCCGGATGACTCGCGATCGTGATGAATTGATTCCAACGCGACTCGCGAACCGGCACCCGAGTATCCTACCGACTGCGCCAATTACGTAAGCTGCAGACGGAGGATCGAAAAAAAAACAAAATGATTTTTAAACTAATTTAATTAATAAGAAATTATTACAATATAATTAATGCAACCTATTCGATGTTAGAATATGGAATGACGATTTACATATTAAAAATAACTTAGCGCTAATGTTCAATTTTGCTGTGTCGGCGGCTCGTGGCTGGATTGACGTCATCGGTGCAGTTTCTATGCGCATTGCGTAAACACGTAGGAATTTTCATGTCAGCGCTATTGGTTAAGGACTTTTGACTAATTGTCCTATAACCCCTAGGTTCACCTCGCTCCATGTCATTCCGATGCTCGTCGCTTCTGCCAACACGGTGCGACGCCAGGTTTGACGGGGATGGCCACGCTTTCTTTTCCCTTGGGGATTCCAGTCAAAAGCTTGCTTGGGTATGTGATCGGGACCCCTTCGGAGCGTGTGGCCAATCCATTTCCACTTGCGACGCTTGATCTGGCGGTCGATCGGGCTCTCGTGGCATTTCTCCAACAGCTCTACATTGGAGGCCAGTAAATTCCGAGAATGCGACGAAGACAGCGGTTGACGAAGACTTGTATTTGGCGTGAGATTTCCTTTGTGACCTTCCACGTTTCGCACCCGTAGAGCAGCACGGATTTGACATTGGACCCGAAGATTTTGAGTTTAATCCGTCGGGTCAGTTTCCGCGATTGCCAAACAGGTCTCAGCTGCGTGAAGGTTGCTCGGGCTTTGGCGATCCGTGAAACGATTGGTTAGGGATCCGTACTTAACACATTTCTGTTGTTATTTGTAATTAAATAGTAAAAAAAAATATATAATAATTAAAATAGTTAATTTAAATTAACAATATTAATCCATACTAATATTATAAATGCGAAAGTAACTCTGTCTGTCTGTCTGTTACCTTTTCACGCTTAAACCGCTCAACCGATTTAGATGAAATTTGGTAAGAAGATAGTTTGAGACTTTTTTTTGCAAAAAATGCGAAGGGGGAGAAATGGGAGGGGGTTTAATTTTGAATGAAACTTCTTATTATGGCTTAAGCCGTTGAACCGATTAAGATGAAATTTGGTGTGAAGATAGTTTGAGATCCAGGGCAGGACTTAGGCTACTTTTTTTTTGCATAAAACACAAAGGGGAAGAAATAGGGGGGTGGGTTAGATTTGTATGAAACTTCTTATTATGGCTTAAACCACTGAACCGATTTAGATGAAATTTGGTATGCAGATAGTATGAGATCCTGGGATGGATATAGGCTACTTTTTTGTATAAAACAAAGTGCGGGAGAAATGGGGTGGAGTAGTTATAAAATATGAAAATAATAAGAAACTTCTTTTTATGGCGTCCTTCTTATTCGGCTGTAGCCAAGATATAATTGTTTATGAAAGATTTGAGTGTCAATTTGAAAAAGTCAACTTAATGTCAGTGTCCGTGAAAGTGGTAATTTAAGCAAAACCTTAAAATATTCTACTGATTATTTTTATTAGGGGGATATTTTTATGCTGTGGATATGCCTCGCAAGCGTAAATCTCCTCTGAGCCGTAGCTCTAGCAGAGCTCGAACAGCAAGTCTAGCTAGAAGCTAAGAAACCGAGGAGCAGACTCAATCCGTCTAATTTTAGATGCTGAGCGTCACGCAACCCAAAGAGCTGCTGAGACTTTCAATCAGATTCAGGCTCGCCAACTCGCAAATGCGGAACGTCACGCAACTGAAAGAGCTGCTGAGACTTTAGACCAGATTCAGGTTCGTCAACACGCAGATGCTGAGCGTCACGCAACTCAAAGAGCTGCTGAGACTTTAGACCAGACTCAAGCTCGCCAACTCACAGATGCTGAGCGTCACGCAACTCAAAGGGCTGGTGAGACTTTAGAGCAAACACAGGCCCTTCGGATTTTAGATGCCGAACGTCACGCGTCATCAATAGCTGCTGAGACGCCTGAACAATCCCAAATACGGCGTGTTTTACGAGCTCAACGGCAGTCTGAAAGGAGACGTACGTTTGCAAGAAATACATGGGAGTCGTTCCACAACGCTGCGTCTGATTATGACCCATTGATTGATTACACTAACCATCGATTAGTTCTCATAGGGAACATGGATAAAAAATGTAGATATTGTGAAGCACTCAAGTGGAATGATGAGACACCGGGTATGTGTTGCTCTGGTGGAAAAGTTTCAGCTCCAACGCTTGGTGAGCCAGAAGAACCACTCAAGTCTTTGCTTTTGTATGACAGTGTTGAATCGCGCCGTTTTTTAAGCAGAATAAGAAAATATAATACATCCTTCCAAGCAAGCTTGAAGCAAGTGGCAGCAGAGTGACTAACCCTGAAACTCTACAGGGTGAGAAACTCTACCCTGTAGAGTTTCTTTACTCTTTAGAATTATCAGGGGTGCCGTCCCATACGTTGAGGCTGAAAGTTGGTGTACCAGTCCTGTTAATGAGAAAGCTGAACGCACCAAAATTATGTAATGGCACCCGACTACAAATAACACACCTAGGACGCAATATAGTAAGGACAACAATTATGACAGGAATAGCAAAGGGAGAAGATGTAATGATTTCACGTATTCCGATAATCCCAACCAATATGCCATTCCAATTTAAAAGGTTGCAATTTACCCTTAAAGCGACATTCGCGATTACCATAAATAAAGCTCAAGGGCAAACACTGAAAGTTGCAGGAGTGAATTTAGAAAAAATCTGATTTTCCCATGGGAAACTGTATGTAGCGTGTTCACGAGTATCAAGTCCACATAATCAATATGTTTTAGCAAAAGATGGTAAAACTAAAATATTGTTTACACGACTGTGTTAAAGTAAGTAATTAAAAATAACAACTCTGTGGTCACAACCTATTTCCACACTTTTGACGACCTTAACAATATTTATAAGAATCAAAAATCAAATTAGTACCTACTGCATTTTATGTTACGCACAATACACTATTTTTGTACTACTACTCTGTGTTTCCTTTTCTACGTTTTACGCGAGCGAAGCCGCGGGTAAAAGCTAGTTTAATATAAATTATATTTTGAATTCAAAAAACATAATTGAATATTATAAACATAAGGAAACAAAAAGTGAAAGGTTAGTTTTTTTACTCGCAACCATGTTGACATAGGTTCACTGATGCAACCACTAGACCAAATCAACTTAACAAATCTTGTTGAAATTAACAACTCCTTCACAGTGACAAAAGAGTATTCAAACGCTTAGCTACCCTAACTTTACGAGTAAAAGACAAAAATTGCATAATGTATTCTATTATATTTACCTACCTTGAATAAGTCGTTCTAGTTCGATAAGCTCATGCGTATCGAATAACACTTATCTTCTGCTAATTGCAGTAGATTCAAAATCGTCTAACTTTTAGTGGGTCGGCTAACAGCAGGGTGTATCTGGTAAAAGCACCAGTAGCCAAGTTAACAATCTACAATCGATAACGCTAGTAGAAAACGAATCAATGTATGGGAATGACAAATCTGATAACGTTCAGATTTGTCATTCACGTGGTCAGACCATACAAATAGAAGGCGGTAACGATTGTAGAAAGAGATTCGATACATAACGTTTTTAACTTGGCTAGGGGGGCAGCTATTATCGACTGTACATGAGCGGTCCAACTGCTTGACGCGGTTTGTTCTGTTCCAACCGCGCCAGGCGGCTGGCCACCCAAATGAACCACCTAGGCGGCCAACCGCTAGTGCGTAAGGGGCTTATACTCTTTAGTTTCTTACCGGGTAACGTAAGAGGATTCGTTTCTGCTACTCGCGCAAAGCGTACCTTTATCCATTCGCTTAAGCACTTGTTTACATTTACTTGTCTTCCACACGTATAGATCGATGTACTGAAGTTCATTGGTTTCTTGTAGGGTATTGGTATCCTGTAAATAGGTATTGTTTGAAATATTTTATCTTTTCTATTTTAGTTAAATTGCATTTGTTTAATAGAAAAATAAAGTTTTAAGAAATAACTCACTTTAACCAAACCCCAGCCTGCTAATTGTGCATTTTCAGAGTAAGGTGGGTTTTCCATTAACGCCACTCGTTGAACGCGATCGTTTAATGTTAAACTCGTTTTGAGTTGCAAAAGTGCTATGTCGTTGTAACCATAATATGTTGAATAGTTGTGTGCGAAGATTCTTTGAACACTAGACATGCCTCCTTCCATCTTATTCCTGTTGCCTACTGTTATAATTATTATGTCTTTGCCCCCAGTGATGCAGTTTTGCGTGCAATGTGCCGCCGTCAGCATTATCCTCTGGTTGACGATAGATGCACCACATAACCAGAAAATATTGTTGCATTTACCATACAGAAACACACTATGTGGGAACTGCGTTATCGCCGCATCTTCTCCTTCTACTACTAAAAAATCTTTGTCACATTTGATTTTGCATAGCAAACTCAATATTATAAAAAAGTACTTCATTTGTAATAAATTAATACACGTATTTCACTTTCACGCAGCAAACTCGTTGTTATCGTTGAATAAGGCCATCAAATTTGGTTATCAGTTCTCTAAAATGCGATTCTCCTTAATCATAATTTCCTAATCAATTATTTGAATTTAACGACCATATTAAAGTTTAAAGAACGGATTACATTTTCATTTAAAAAGCTTTGTGCTTTTGTGGGTATGCTGGCAGATGTGAAAAATCAACACTATTTTGTACAGAAAATATGCAACGAAGAATGATTTACTATAGGAAATAAATAAGACATAATTAAAGAAAAATAAAGTTTTTTGTAAATTAACGAGGTTTATGATAAATATTCCCATAAGAATACAATGACTCACATGCATGAGGATATCAAAACTTAACATTAATTAGTTAATGTTGGCAGCATAAATTCCTCCTGTATCGTGTAACTCACATACACAAAAAACCAGACTGGAACAACTATCTATAGGCCATACAAATATTAGTTTCGTGCAGGAATCGAAACCGTGACACGCATTACAGCATCCGATCGCTCAACCATTGCGCCAAAAGTGTCGTCAAAGTATGAGTGTTAACGAAACTAGATGATATAGTTTAATTTTGAGGGTAACCAAAAATACAGACAGTATCGATGCCTAACGGGCAAAAAGGGATAAGCAGATTTTTTTTTCGATATCGATTTTTATATATGGTTAGAATCGGCATTTTTCCTGCGTCTATTGGTCTTAGTTTTATGTCTCTAACCTCGAGTTTACCACCTTAAAATTATCGCAGGATTGATGTGACAAATTGTCAAGCAAGCGTTATCAGCTGTGATTGGTTGAATGAATTTTCAATAGCCAATCACAGCAGATAACGCGTGCTTAGACAATTTTTTTGTCGCTTATGCGGGAATAAAAAGGCTCTAGTAGTTTTTCGTTAGAGACGACATTTATTTAGGTGTTTTTTGCTATGCTGGTTGGATAAAAATAATATTTTTAAAACTGACAGTTATGCAATTTTGGCTTTGCATAAAAATTTCTTGCTTGAACGTTAACTGGTTTGGGCTATAATTTTGCTTGAATCTTTGTTTACTCAACTTCCAGTTAGGATATTTGGTCAGTTTGTGTGAACAGAATAATTGTCATTTATTATATTTAGGCCACATTTGCGAGACTTTATTTGGCGCTTAGTGCAATTTTTTCAAGATACTATAATAATTATCGAAGGGGCTTAGGATAAATAGACCAAACTAATGTCGCCTAACATATGTCGCTTATCCTATTTTTCCGCCCAATAAATTAACGATTATGGTGGTTATATCACCATGACACCACCTATGATTTATCAGTGACAACATAAAAAGAAATCGGTTATCTTGCTGTGAAGTCACACGATACGCGTCCACCTCCACGATGTCTGACGTAGCCTGTAGTCCACGCCCCGCTGGTATATAATTTATATTGGCACAGTGAAATTCAGCATAATGACATTACTTATAATATTATTAGGCAAAATAATATTATAAG
This sequence comes from Anorthoa munda, assembly GCA_945859665.1. Taxonomy (NCBI): domain Eukaryota; kingdom Metazoa; phylum Arthropoda; class Insecta; order Lepidoptera; family Noctuidae; genus Anorthoa; species Anorthoa munda. The sequence continues at coordinate 39,431,076 of OX243897.1, read as the reverse complement.
AAATGTTTTGCCATAATGTATATTGCCATAAATACTGTTGGCATAATAATAATGAATGATGCATAATTTTATAAAGCATGATGTTATAAACCCATAATGATATTTACACATAATGTTCTTTAGAATAAAACAAACATGTTCGCGGCTCAAGGGTGGCCCAAGGGCCACCACCGCCATACCTTAAACTAATTCAAATGAGTTCTTATACTACTGTAAAAAACCACTGTAAATTTATATATATATGTCGGAGTTGGTTATTAATTAAAATTGCGGGTAGTCATCAATTTGTAATAATTTGTTTTCTTATTACTAATTTAAGTGATTTTACTATCAATTATTGCCTAATAAATCAAATCATAATTTATTGAGTACTCTGTGTACGCACCAATTGATTTTGGCAACTTATTTCGATAATTGTAATCGATGGTAAAGTTCAAAACAATTGTTGACATGTTAATTTGATTATTCTTTGTGTTATCACTATTATTAGCTTACGACAATTATTCTTTTATTACTTGATGATTTTAGAATCGAAGTTTAATTTGATTTAGCACATTTTAGTGTTTTGTATCAAGTAAACACGTGACGTACTTCCGTATGTCATCGGACAGAGTTGTTGTGGAGGGATAGCAAGGTATAAGAGAGCTTGCAACGGTATGCAAGTCAGTCTACCTTCGGATTAGACTCGATAAAGAGCTCCCCTGCTCCCGACAAAACTGTCGGTTTATTTGGTACAGCGCTGCTGTATATTCACATAGCTGTATTGGCTTGCTGATGGCGAACGATACACTTTGTATTTGGGTGGCTTAGGCTGCTGTACGAACTGTAACCTTAAGGGTTTGTTCGTTTAACTGTATTGTTACCATTTGTATTGTTTTGTTGGTGAAACTGGTACTGTAATTAACAACCTTGTTATTGGTTGTACAGTTCTTGTTTATCCAACAAAAATGGGAACGCCCAAATCCTGACCGTATATGCCCCTCGGCCCTCATGATCCTACATATATAATTAATTTAAATTAATTATCGTATAAGTATTAAGTTTCGAATATCCTAAATATTGATATTAAAACACTTTTAAGTTGCTTCTGATACTCGCCGCTTTATTACAGTGGGCCGTCTTCTTCTGCCTTCGCGCCGACGGATTTTCTAGTTTTTTTTATTACTACCCCTAGTGTGTATAACTCTAGGGGTAGTAGCAAAAAACTACGTGCAGTCGGGGTGCCAAATTGGTTTTGGAACAAATTCGACCTATTTTAACTTACTTACTATTGAATGAATTTCATTTGTATTTCTAACGTAAATATAATGAACTTAGTTGTATTAAATGTTGACATTTTGACCGTGTTACCTATAATGACTATCGACATTTTAAATCATTCAATATTTAAATCACTCGGCATTTCCATCTTTAAGCTTAGGTATAACAATTTCCGATATATCAATACAATCGATATTTAAATTTTAGATGTTATGAACATGGATGACAAATAAATAATATGCCTTAAATAAGTATGCAACTCCAAATTATGCCAAAACAAATAAAACCAAATGACAGTTATGCTAAACTTTGCATTATGCCATAGTATTATTATGCCACAGTATAATTATATTGATATGCTAATATAAATTATGCGAAAACGTTAAGCCTAATATTTGTATGCACATTGTATTCCCTTGTCGAGCTGCTTCCGTGGGTGAAGCATCCGTTTTTCAGTATCTAACGATAAGAACCTGTAATCGTTTGATAGGTATCATAAAAATGCACAAGCAGCAAAAATGTTCAACCCAATTATGCTTTGCCGAACACTGGCTAGAGTGGAAACACTGGCGTGCACGTTATTTATGAGAGTGCCTTTGGATAAAGCGTCAGAAACTCGAGAGTTATTTGGTACACATGCGCGAATATACTTGTGTGCGAAGACGTAGGCACAATTTTACTTGGTCTCTTCGTGTAAAAGTCCATTCGCCAATTCCCTAAACTCATTAACAGGCATCCCCTTCCAAACCTACCTTCCATCCTCCTTTACGTCTACTCATCATGATGCACACTATGTTCAAGCAATGCAAACCCATCGAATTCCTAACCTCGCTTAAAACAACTTAACTAAGTTATAAAATTACTTACATTTAAATGTTTTAAAAGACCTGAAGCTTTTCCACAAAAGATGTGCTATGTAGCTGGGCGGCGCGCGAGGGAAATATCTACCAACGGGGTTACTTCATTTTCTAAGCCAGGCCTTGCACGGCTCTGGTGAAAAAGGAAAGTACAGCTATGTATTTTTACATACCAAAAAGCGGATGTGTGCACTAATTATCCACACACATCTTCGCTACACATCCTCGCGCCGCGTCGCTATCTATCTTGCATAGCTTTGGTGTAATAGGTTACATATTTTCACGCATTTGCTACGAATCCTCGGCACATATCGCATCTTTGGCTGAAAATCGCACTTAATTTTAGAAGTTAAACTAAATGGTTAATGAAGAAATAACTTTTATCATTTTCTCTCTTCACAAGCTTATTTAAAAAAAACCAGCCAAGTGCGAGTCGGACTCGCGCTACAAGGATTCCGTACCATTATCGCAAAAAACTACAAAAAATCACGTATGTTGTATGGGAGCCCCATTTAAATATTTATTTTATTCTGTTTTTAGTATTTGTTGTTATAGCGGCAACAGAAATATATATACATCATCTGTGAACATTTCAACTGTCTAGCTATCACGGTTTATGAGATACAGCCTGGTGACAGACAGACAGACAGACGGACCGCGGAGTCTCAGTAATAGGGTCCCGTTTTTACCCTTTGGGTACGGAACCCTAAAAACCGCAAAAATGATTAGTTTATTGACACATTTATTGGACCTTAATGTGGCTGGGCTGGCACCATTAGTGTGTCAAATCATCGCTTATTATCAGGGAGTGTCTGTTCAGCGGCACAATACAGTTTTCTTGCGTATTGCCTGATCCAGTTGTAGTAGTAGCCGGTGTCAGTGTAGACCATCAGACTCCTACTGACAAGTGGTTGTTTGTATGAAGCGATGCCAATCTGGATGTAGCCTCTCACCAACAGCGCGCTTCCGGAGTCACCACTAAGGAAAAAAAAACAATGTGGGCATAACGTACATAGATTTTGGTGCTTCAAATCAAACAGCTATCGCGGAAGATTTATGAGTTCACTAGCCTTTACCCGCGCCTTCTCCCGCGTGTAATTTGTTTTTCTCAAACATGCTTGGAAATGTGAGTAATGCTCATATTTTGACAACCTTCTTCGAGATAAATCGAAATTGCTGTACTGGCCAAATACATGCGCGCAGCGGCCGGCAAAAGTTGTATGAAAATCCATATCTGTCGTGTAATTTAAAAATGGAACGATCTTTTACTCCAAAATATGGAAACCAAGGAGGTAAATTATTTATTTTATTTATTTATTTAATTCAGGACAACCAACAAAGCATACACCAAAAAATATATGTTACAAGTACTCATATTTTTACATTTTATAGTGTAGCCTTAATTAAAGGCTGCCACGGCATGCATTAAACAAAGGGGTAGGAAATGTTAAACAGTTATACAACAGAATTTACTTTTTTAGAATAAACATATTCCAATTCTTTGTGTTTATATAATTATGTAAGTGAAAAAGACAAAAGAAAAAAATACAATACAATATTCTTTTTTCCTCTCACTCTTGAGATAATGCCTTGTGCAAGGCAGATTTAACTTTATGTAAAGAGTCAGACATATCCACACCAGGTGAGCGTGACAGGCGACTAAACTGAACCCGCAGTCTGTTAATGGTGGAAAAATGACCCAGATTGGTTTTAAAGCCTTAAGCGCAAAATAACTGATATCTGGACTTACGAGCAAGTTTGTAAGGCGCATTTATATTTATCTGACTCAGCAACCTCGGACAATCAATGTGAGTGTTTATTATTTTGTATAGAAACAGATGATCTAAGATCATACGGCAATTTTCCAGACTCATTAGTTTGAAATGTTTCAAGCGTGAGCTGTAGCTAGTTAACTTTCTGACCATATTGCAGTGATATGACAAGTGCCAAAGAAATCTTTTCGCACTGATTCTAAACGACGTTTATGTATTTCGTAGAATGGAGTCCAAACTATGCTGCAATATTCTAAGCCTGACATGACTATTGAGTTAAAGATTGCAATTTTTGTTGAGGCGCGTTTAAAATCTTCACAGTTGCGCAGAATGAAACCCAAGATCTTAAACCCTTTAGTGGTGATTTTATCAACGTGAATATTAAACCGTAGCTTATTGTCCATATAAACACCCAAATCACGAATCACTTCTTTCTCGGAAATAATTTTGTCATTAATCTTGTAATTACGAAAATACGGTCCCTTTTTCCTAGAAAAATGCACGTGATTGCATTTATCGGCATTAAATCATAAATCATAAAATCATAAATCATTTATTCATTTGTATAACATAGGTACATTAAGAGTGGTATATACAGGTAATAAAGAGTGCGCTATGTTATGCCAGAGGGCGTACAAATAATGTTTGCAAGTAATTAAAATAAAATCAAGCCAGCTAAATCTCAATAATTAAATAAAATAACCCTGGACAATAAAACAACAATTAATAGAAATATACCAAATTAATAGAAATCATGTCAATGTAAATATTAATAGAAATCAATGTCAATAAAAGATAAACAAATAATAATAGGAACAATAATATAAAAAAAAAAGCAAACAAAATGTCAAAACAGTACATGTCAAGACACAGACTAAAAAAACAGATAATAAGGCTATGTCAATATAGGTAAAAATTACAAATGTCAATATTCAATTCTAATGTCAATATCCAATATTAATATACAATTCTAATGTCAATATCCAATATTAATATGCAATTCTAATGTCAATATACAACACTGATATCAATATACAATACTAATGTCAATATACAAAATTATTTATAAGTACAAACAGTCATGAATTTCATTAGCATGTCAACATTCTATCATTAGATTTTTGTCTGTTAAAAATTCCGAAATACTGTAATATGCTTTGCTCACCAGTAAGGATTTTAGCCGTTTTTTAAATAAGCTCACGTTCAATTCTTTGATTGACCGTGGTAAGTGGTTAAATATGACTGGCGCCATACAAAATACACTTTTATACATTAATGCTGTGTGGGACCTTCTTACGCATAAGCTACTGTTATCTCTTCGACTTCGGTCACTAATGTCCGACATTTTTTTAAACAACTTGGGATTGGACTTAACAAAAACAGCAACTTCAAAAACATATAAAGATGGAAGTGTCAATATTTTAAATTTAATAAATAAAGGTTTACATGTATCTATGACCTGTAATCCAAACATTGTCCTGATGCACTTTTTCTGTGCTTTAAAGATTATTTCCCTATTGGTTGAATTCCCCCAAAAAATAACACCATATCTCAGAACTGAACCCACCAAGCCATGATATGCTGTGACTAAAGCGTCCACACTCATCACTGAGGTAAGTTTGTATAGAGCATAGGCAGACTTACTAATTCGTTTGGTTAGCTCCTCCGTGTGTGCTTTCCAATCTAATTTATTATCAATTGTTAAACCTAGAAATTTACATGTGTTTACTTGTGATATGCGTTGGCTGTCATAGTATATAGTCATATTTGTGTTTGAACGTTGGCTAAACATAGTTAATTTTGTCTTTTCAATATTTATCTTTAAATTATTATTATCTAACCATTGTATTATGGAGGTTATTGTCTTAGAAATTTCGTCATTGTAGGTTTCAGCGTTTGTGCTGTTAATAGTCACAGTGCTGTCATCAGTAAATAGTGACATAGGGTAACTTGTAACTTTCGGCATATCATTTATATAGATTATAAATAAAGGAGGCCCTAATACACTGCCCTGGGGTACGCCATATGTGAGTGTTCGAAGACCAGATTTGTATATTCGTTGACATTTAAGTTTAAAATCTATTTCAGATACTTCAACGTACTGTTTCCTGTTCTTTAAATACGATTCTAATAAATTTAAGACATTACCTCTAATGCCGTAGGCTTCTAGTTTACTTAACAAAATTTTATGGTCCACATAGTCAAAGGCCTGAGTCATGTCACAATATATTGAGCACACAGGTATTCTATTGTCAACATTCGTATAAACATTATTTAAAAAGTCGTAGATGGCCAAATTGATCGTTTTACTTTTACGAAAACCTTTTTGTTCCTCTGTCAAAATGTTTTCTTTATCCAGGTACTTATAAATCTGTGCATAAATGTACTTTTCAAATATCTTGGATATTATTGGAACAAGCGCAATAGGCCTATAAGACTCCATGCAATCTTTGTCATTTTTTTTAAATAATGGTTTAACAACAGTTGTTTTTAGGTTAGTTGGGTAAGTACCGTGTGTTATGCACAAATTGAGAATATAGCTCAAATGTCTACTTATGGAGTCTGAAACGTACTTAATTACCTTGGTAGAAATTCCATCATTACCTACACTGCCGGTATTTTTTAAAGACTTAATAATGGTTTTGATGTCACTTTCATTACTTGGTGCCATAAACATCGAATTACTTGGTTTTGAGATATTTGATGTCACATTTTTACCTCTATTAACGATAGGTTTTATCTTGTCGACAAAAAAGTTGTTAAAGGCTTTCGCTATCTCGTACGGGTGCGTTACTTTTTTATTTCCAATTTTAATGTTACCAATTGAGTTTCTATTGGGCATATTCATCTTCGTTCGATTAATGATTTCCCAAGTAGATTTCGATTTGTTAGAGGACGATTTGATTTTATAGCTGTTCTGAGCAAGTTGTGTTAATTTAATAATTTTTTTATATATTGCTGTATATCTTTTGAATTCTTGTTTACTTTGTTCATTGCGTTCCAGTCGGTAACGCCACAGAAGGTTTCTTTTATTTTTACTGCATGTTTTAATTCCCCGCGATACCCATTGTGGTCTCTTGTGTACGCTTAATTTAATTCGTTTAAATGGAAAACATAAATTATACATTAGGGTAAATGTCTCCAGAAATAGATTATAGGCTGTATTCGGATCGTCAAGTTTATATATTTCCGATAAAGAAATATTCTGTAAACATTCCCTGAACTTATTCATATTTTCTTGATTGTAGTCACGGCGTTTAACATACCAATGCTTTAAAACACATATCCTTTTCACCGGACACTTGAGAATTTGACATGTGTGATCAGATAAGGCAAAATCGATTACGTCATATTTACATTTTTTACCGAAATTATGCGCAAAAAGGTCTATGCATGTTTTACTGGATAGTCTGGTTGGCTGATTAATTACTAATTTAAAATTGAAGTTAAGCAAAAGACATTCTAGATCTAGTGTTGTATTATTACGCTTTAAAGTATCAATGTTCAAGTCACCGCATATTACAATATCTCGTTTATTTTTCTTTGTTATAAACTGGCATAATTTATACAATCGCTCAAAAAAAGTTGTTAAATTATTTGCATTTGGGACTCTATAAATGCAGATTACAATGGTGTCAGTATGGATAAGCTCAATAGCACAACATTCAAAAGTGCTACTTATTGCTAAGTTCCTAACTTCAGGAATTTCCTTCCAATGGTGTCCCTTTTTTACCAAGATACAAGCTCCACCTCTTTTAATGTCTCTTCTACTGAAACATGTAGCTAGATCATAGTTAGAGATTGACAGATACTCTTCATAACCAGCCATCATGAAATGTTCGGTTATGCAAATTACATCAATAATAATATTATTTACCATAAGTTCTTCTAGGCATACGGAAAGTGCGTCAGATTTATTTAGCAATCCCGCAATGTTTTGATGTAGTATATTTATATAGTTATCATAGAAAAAACTGGGTGTCTACATGCTCGTCATTGGGTGTTGTATCGATGTCTATCATCAATAAATCGTATTTTTTTACGCCAGAGATAAAATCGTTAATATCTTTGAAGATTGTCTGCATGCCATAATTGTTTAGTAGTCCTGTTTTTTTGGTAAACATTGTATAATCAAATTCCAGATTCTTGTTCGAGTCCAAGAGATATGCATGTTGATGAGACATTATATCAAGGTACAGTAAATTATTGAAGTGTTCTATTCTCCAATTATACATAATTTTGTCGTAATTATATTTATATATCGGCGTGCAGACTATTATGTTCGTATGGTTTACTTTTTGTAAGGTCGTTCTGATACGGAGTGTCAGTTGAAGGTAGTCGTTCGTAGTTTTAAAGTCTTCCTCTCCTATTAGAATTATACAGAAGTCCTGCATTGTAAATGTTTTTAATTTAGTTTCTAAATCGCACATTAATTGCTCTGTTTTACAGTTTGTCCTTATATAATGGCATATATTTTCCGAATGTTTATGAAGAGTATTTTCGGCTATATCTGCTATGTCATTCCTATTGTTAGTACTCAAAATACATATTTTACCCTCTTTCTTATTTTGTTGGATTTGTTCTGAAATTGTCCCATCACTACTTGTTCTACCTTGTATGGCATTGGGTGTTATCGTAACTTCTTTCTGATTAGATATTACTGAAGGCTGTGTTTGTGTTTGTTTGTTGTTTTTCGGACATTTCTTAATTGGAGTTGACTTTTTGTTTTTTTTAATAGGGCTATGTGTAAGTTCTGTAAGGCGGTTATTTTTGCTTTGCAAACCAATATTTATTTGCTTAAGGTCATTGTTCTCCAAAGACAGTGACTCGATTTCCTGATGTGCACTGTTTAATTCTGACACAAGTTTGTCAATTCGTTCTTTTAACTTAGTTATTTGTTCATGTGCATCAGTAATAACATCACTTGATAAATCGGGTAGACTGTTTACCGTGTCTTCGAATGTATCATTTTGAGATTGGTTGATGTCGGTATTCGAATCAGATTTAGTACGCGTACGTCGCATAGTGATATTTTCGAAGAAATTCATTTTCGAATCTTACTGTGAGTGGTTATCGTCGTATACCTCGCTCTGGCCGACCAACTACGTTGGAACAATGATGAAAACAAATTATCAATTTACAAAAACTACGTCGTCGGCGAGATTCGAACCAGCGTCCAAGTAAGTAGAAGTCAGTACGTCTTCCTATAGAGCCATTTGGCAACTATTAAATTATGTTAAAATTATGTATCTGTTTCTTGTGGTATGGAATTGATAAAAGTTCGTTATTATGACTCGTAGATTTTATAATTCAAACGTTTGACAGATTGTTTTTTCACTTTTTGTTTTGGTTTTTGTTAAAATGTTTTGTTTCACTTAATTATTTAGATATCCACTGTATTATTATTGCTGTTTAATGTAATTTTGGATCACTATATAGACTAGAACACAGAATTAGTGTATTTTTGACAGGGTTCACTGTTCAGTTGAAAATAGCACTGAAACTTTTTTATTTATGTGAGTTTTTATGAGATAACACTTTCACTTATTGTTTGCAATGTCTTTTTCAATATTTACATGAATACACTATGAAATAACTTTATTTAATATTTTTTATCAAGATTAGTAACGGAGCACAATGTTAACTTGTTCACTCGTCTTTAAGTAACATGTTATTGTCCAAACACCATTGGGAAAAACGGTTTAAGTCTTCTTGTTATTATCAAAGGTTTTATTTAAATTTCGAACTGGCTTGCAAATAGAAAGCTGTTTATTGAAAAAAAAAACAAATATGAACATTTTAACGCGGGCAAAATTATTGTTACTCGTTGTTCGTCATTGATTTTGAAAAGTAATAATTGTATTTGACAATATTAGTTCTAGGTAATACTTAGTTTTAATTTCCGCGCATTATTTGAGAAAAGTACTATACAAGCCTTGGCCACAACAAGGCTTTGATGGACTTACGTATGTGTGCCTTATACGTTCGTCCATTAATGCCTATTTTGCTGGCCGCTGCAGTAATGTACTATTGATTATTGCACGAATTATTTATCGGTATAAAAAGTATTTTCCATTCAAAAATGTTGTGTCAGTTTGTACATCTGTTACTGTAAAAGCCCAAATTATGGGTAAACCTAGAATTTACCGATAAATCTTAATATTTACCAAATATTGCTGGTAAAAGTCCGAAATGATCTATGATAATCGCTAATTTCAAAGTTTTACCAGTAATCACACGGTAACACTTAGGATTTCTCACAGAGTAGAATAGAATATTTATTTGCCGGAATATATTTATTTATCTCACCGTTTTAATGTTAAATTTAGTCTTGTTATATATGTATATATTTACCTTTGTAAAGATTCTTTTACCGATTCTTTTGTGAATGTGTGAACATTGTAGGCCTCCTAGATTTCTAGAAGCTTGTTAACATTTGTTAACTCTTATCTCGTTTGTAATTTCTTTTTTGTTTCTTAAGACTTATTGTCGGGCCTACGTTGTCTCCCCATATCTAAGCACTAATGCTGTAACATGGAAATATTGTAAAAACAAACCAATTTATTTTAAAAGAGTAACCGTGGAGTTTCTTGCCGGTTCTTCTCCATAGGAAACGACCAACCCGAACCGTGCACCTTTTGTCGTCGTTTTATAAGTGCCCATGTAGGCCTATGTGAAATAAAAACATTTGATTTTGATCTAACATCACAAGGACTGAAAATAGAAAAAGTAGACAACAAATTGAGCTGGAAGAGTAAAGAACCACTCAATATGTTCGTTTTATCATTTCATAATGACGAAATGATGTCAACAAAATCTATGGCATAAAGTACATTTTAGGGTGTAAAATTGAAATACACCCACTCAAAAAACCTAAACTTATTCCCCAAAGCAAGAAATGCCAGGCATATGGGCATACTCATAAATACTGCAGAAAAGAGCCAAGGTGTGTAAAATGCACTGGCAAGCATCTAACAGCCAACTGTACCAAATCTTCGCAAGAGAAGCCAAAATGTGTTCAATGTGGTCTTCCTCACTCTGCCAACTATATAGGGTGTGAAGTAGCTAAACAAAGCTAGAGATACAAATTATGAAAAATAAAAATATTGAAAAGAAACTTGTGGTACAAACTACCCAGCAGTCTCTTCCCCTACAAAATCTTCTTTAACAGGCACAGAAAACAAGTGTCCAGTCAACTGCAAAACCCATGCAAGTAACCAACACTGGTTCCTATGCGGAAGCTGCAAAACAAAGATCACAGCCTTTGAATCTAGCGGATAAGATTAATCAGATCTTAAAGTGTATTACCTCACTTGACAAGAGATTAGAGAAACTAGAATCCAGCGCTAAAACAGCTGTTTTAAATAATCCAAAATGAATAACACCCTTAAAGTAATGGCGTGGTATTTTAATGGGCTCCTCAAACATCAAAATGAGTTGTAGGCGGTCCTAGATACAGAAAATATAGAGGTGTGTTTAGTCTCCGAAACGCACTTAACTAAGCAATCTTTTGTCAAATTTAGAGGATACATAGTATATAATTCGCTTCACCCTGACAACTCTGCCAGAGCAGGTAGCGCGGTTATAATCAAAGACAACATTAGTCACTACTTGCAGTGTAAATATGAAGAACAAGACGATCAAGCTGTGGCAATATCTGTTTAAACCAAATATTGCCACGTGTCTTTTGTAGCCATATACTGTCTTCCACGGCATATGATAAGAAAAGAGCGATATTTACATCTCCTTGAACTATTAGGCCAGATATTTATCCTAGGCGACGATTTTAATGCTATACACATACATTGGGGATCAAGACTTACTACGACTAAGGGAAGGCAGCTCTTAAGTGCAGTTAAAAGAAACAAACTCGGAAGTTATAAGCACGGGTAAACCAACTTACTGGCCCACTGACCACCAGAAAATACCGGATCTTATAGATTTTTTCATATGCAAAAATATATCCGCCAACTACATCAGTTTGGAGGAAGGTTTTCATATGAACTCGGACCACTCTTCGATTATATTAATGCTTAGTCGAAAAATCCTACTTAAAGAAAGTCACTTAAACCTGCTTAATAAGTTTACAGATTGGGAATGTTTTGCCCTTGATCTAGATTATATTATCGACCTTAAAACTCCGATAAAATAGCAAGTTCAGCTTGACTCAGAAGTAAACCAATATATTGTTAATATCCAACAATGTGCGTGGAACAACACACTGCAATTAAAACGTAAATATAAGGGATTTAATTATCCTAAGGCAATTGTAGATTTACTATCTGCGAAAAGGAAACAAAGGAAGCTGTTGCAGCAAACAAGGTGCCTGCGAGATAAAACATCACTAAATAACCTAACTTAACGATTAAAGAGGAAAATTCTTCAGTTTGAGGATGAATCTCTGAATACCAACGTTTTGCAGCTAACCAATGACAAATCAACGGATTACTCCCTTTGGAAAGCCACAAGAAATTTAAAAAGACCAATTAAACAAATACCGCCCATCAGAGATGGTGACGGAAAATGGGCCATAAGCAATGACCAAAAAGAATTAAGGTTTGCTCAACACTTAGAAGAAACTTTTCAACCCAATGAAAGCTCGATAGAAATACTTGAGAGTGACAGAATGTCACAAAACCAAAGAATTAAGCTTAGACTCCTAAAGAAGTAATGAGAGAAATTCAAAATAACATTAGCACGAAACAGTCTCCGGGTTACGACCTCATTACAGGCGAAATTCTTAAACACCTCCCACGCAAAGCCATAGTAAAGCTGACCAAGCTTATCTATGCTGCATTTATCCTAAAATATGTACCTGAGCCATGGAAGGTTGCTGAAGTCATTATGATTGCGAAGCCTGGGAAACCACCCCATGAAGCAACATTATATAGACCTATTTCTCTGTTGCCCGTGTTATCAAAGCTATTCGAAAAACTGTTATTGAAACGGTTAAAACCAATAATAGAAGATAAAGATCTTATTCCAAATCATCAATTTGGCTTCAGGGAAAAACACTCAACAATAGACCAGGTACATAGAATAACAAACATTATTAAAAAAACGCTTGAAAATAAGGAAGTCTGCGCCACCGTTTTCTTAGACGTCGCGCAAGCTTTTGACAAAGTTTGGCATAAATGTCTAATATTCAAGCTCAGACGCATGTTATCAGAATTTGCAGATATTCTAGAATCGTATATAACTAATAGAATGTTTAGAATACGGCAAGAAGACGCATATTCCGAGTTAAAAGCTATAAAAGCTGGGGTACCTCAAGGAAGTGTGCTAGGCCCAATTCTGTACTTGTTATACACAAGCGATATCCCAGAACTGGAAAATAACACCATTGCGACCTTTGCAGATAATACTGCAATTATGGCTACCGGATCAAGCCACAGAGAAGCAGTAGAAAAAGTTCATCTAGCTGTAAACAAAGTTTATGACTGGACACAAAAATAGAAGGTCAAACTGAATGAGTCAAAATCAATTCACATTGACTTCACAAACAAACACTTGGACTATCACCCAGTCTACATAAACGGCATGCAAGTGCCTTATGCTAATACAGCTAAATACCTTGGCATAACTCTCGACGCCAAGTTGCGTTGGAAAGCTCATGTCAAAAAGAAAAGACAGGAACTCGACATACGTTATAAAAGTATGTATTGGTTACTCGGAAGGAAATCCTGTCTATCAATACATAATAAAATAACCATATAAAAGCATTTACTGATGCTAATTTGGACGTACGGTATCCAACTTTGGGGCTGTACTAAACAAAGCAACGTCAAAATAATCCAAAAATTCCAAAATAAAGTGCTCAGGGATGCTGTAAATGCACCTTGGTACATAAGAAATAACGATCTTCACCGTGACCTTAAAACGGAATCCGTCACCACCATCATCCAAAAATTTGCTGAAGCCCACGAATACAGACTTCATTGACACGTGAATGTTGAGGCTATTCAGCTGCTAGACAATACAAACTTAGTGCGTAGGCTAAAAAGAACTAAACCTTTTTAATCAGTGTAGTGTAAAGTGAATGAATAATAGTGACCACGCTGTGCTATACATATAACACATGAACATAGTGTTTTTAAATTATATCAGACTCGTGCTACGGACTTGTGTAAAAGTGCAAATGGACACTATTCTTAGTTTTAACTCTATCACGTAACATATTAAGTTACGAGTTAAATTGCCTATTAGTCTTTTAGGCTAGATCGTAATTAATTATTAAGAATTTTGTTCTTACTAATAGAGAATTAAAAAAAAATACATTACATTAATATTAAAACTTAAATATTATTTAAATCATAATTTTGTATCTATATACTACACACTACCATTTTTACCTTATCATTAAATAAAACAATATATTTAACATATTATCACTTAACTTAAATAATTACTTAAGCCTGTATTTTGATACCATATCAGAGAAAAAAAAATACAGGGACATTTTACAATAAAATCGTGAATTGAGTAAAAACACCGATACTGGTAAATGTTGAATGTGTATGACACACCATGATACGATATGATGAGAAAAATTAAGAATAGATTGATTAACTTCGCCAAAGTACCTACTGTTTGTTAGACGACTTTTTTGCGAGGAGATTACTATTCGAATCACGATATCGCCGGGTTAAAGGCAAAACCAACTATCTGCGATTTTTTTCAGTTTTTCACTTTAATATACCATTCGAATCAGCATTTGATTCTTTATCTAATGGTAAAACCAACTAAACAATAGGACTTACCGTTCCCGAGTTACCGAATGTAAAAACCGATTATATAGTTATTTTACTCAATTAAGAAACAAATAAATCGAGAAAGTTTATCTTTAAAGAATAAAAAACCAATAATTCGTAATAATTTGACCGAAATATATCAAAATATAGATGCAAAAAATACCAAACTTTTTTAGTGGGTTTTAGTTTCACAATAATTTGAAAGGAAGATCTTAGTTACTAATGGTAAAAAATAATATTATTGATTAGCACCTTTTTGTTCTTGAACATTAAAACTAAATAGTTATTTTACTAAATATTATATAAATATAGTCGATTTTGGCATTCGGTTTTTCGGTTTCTATTTAGCGAATTGCCTAGAAACAAAACCGATTAAATTATTATAGTCGGTAGCTCGCCGCGCTGCCGCTGTCCCTCGCCCGCTTTTCGGGGATTTAGTCGAATCTTACGCAGACGATTATAGCCGCCACCACCGCTATAAACGAAATCTTTGAGAGAGCTTGGAAAATTATTAAAACCCAAAAGTCACTGGCGTATGCCATATGCCAGATCCTACAACCTGGAAGAGAAAATGTAGAAAAAAAAAAACCGGCCAAGTGCGTGTCGGGCCACGCGCAGTAATAGGGTTCCGAAGTTGCAGGGTTTTGTTGTTGTTATAAAACATTAGAACGGTTTCAGCGGCTCACAAAGTCAAAAAACGGGCCCACATAGGAAATCGTAAGTATTCACCTCTAATCTCCTCTAATACCGCAGATTAGAGGTGAATCCTCTAATCTGCGGTATTCACTATTTCATTCTGGAAAGTTTTACGCTACTCAACACAAAATAGACTCCGCGCGCATGCGCCGTATGGACTACGGACTGGTACTGCCAACGACTCCGGCCACTCCAATGCGTTATTCGAGCTTAAACATTATTAATTTAGAAATCATTATTATTAAGGATGTTATGATTTTATTTTTGTATATTTTTACATGGTTCATAAGCATATATTTACTATCTGTTTTACACAGCTAACAACGTTATTTAAGTAATTTTTCAATGGAATTTGTACAAAAATTTTACTGTGCCAAGTACATTTTATAAGTTGGTCGACTATTACTCGTAAACTTGTAAAACCTGTTATGATTTCATTTTTGTATATTTTCATATGGTTCGTAAGCATTACATTTACTCTGTTTTACACAGCTATCAACTTTATTTAAGTAATTTTTCAATGGCATTTGTACAAAATTTTTACTGTTCCAAGTACATTTTATAAGTTGGTCGACTATTACTCGTAAACTTGTAAAGCCTTGTTATCCGTGATAATTTTCCTTTTAATTTCGTTATATTTACTACTGCCGTGAATTTTTTCACATAGCCAAGAGTAACCATTTCGCTGGCAGAGGGGGGGGGACACTTGACTCTAACATAAATTTCCAACTTAAAGCTTAATTTTACGCAATCGAATCTCTGAATCGAAAAATGGTTTTAACAAACCCATAATATTTTTGAATGGCCTATCTAACGATACCCCACACCATGGGATAGATGAGGAAAAAAAAATACAGCCCCACTTTACGTCTATGGGAAGTACCCGAAAAAAAATTATTTTTCATGATTTTATGTTACCACTTTGTCGGAATTATTAATATGTATATACATACCAAATTATAGCTTTCTAGTACTTAGATTATCTGAGCTAAGCTGCGGACGGACAGACGGACAGAGCGAAACTATAAGGGTTCCTTGTTGACTTCGGAACCCTAAAAAGGAAAGTTGATGGTCTCTTTTACATAACTGCAAAAAAATATTGACCGGCTGAAGTACCAAAGGCTGTTAGACTGCTTAAAAACGTAGATTCAAAGGCACCGTAAACTTCAGTGAAACTGATCGTGAGAGATGTTGTAGGAAATACTGGGCTCAAAGAAAAGCATGCAAAGCAGTACTTTTTTCTATAAACAAGGCGTAAAATTTCAGATATACCAAAACTTCTCCTGCAAAACTCTGTGTATTTCTGCTTCAGTTATTATAAAAGCGATGCGATGAGATTTTATTCAAGAGATTGGGATCCGCGAGGACGATATGAGCCAACAAAACAAAGCTAAAGAAATCTGGCGTCATATCAAAGCTTTCCCTACGATGGAAAGCCATTATGTACGCAAAAATATTAAACACCGACATCTAGACTATAGTCTGTCAATTACAAAAATGTATGCATTGTGTGTGTAGGAGTGTGAGAAGCAGAGTTTTACACCCGTGTCGCCTACATATCGAAATGTAGTTTGCACCGAATTCAACTTGGGGTTTTTGTTCCCAAAAAAGACCAGTATCTTTTGTGCACCAAGTATCGTCGTTTGGGTACCATCGAGAAAACTAAAATTAAAGAAAAACAAATTAAACAGCAAATAAATGAAATAGCGAGAAACAAAGGGACAAGGACAGAGCAGAAAAAGAAACGATCTTCACTTCGGCATCCTTTCCAGGCAATTTTACAAATGCCTAGTGGAGATGTAGGTCTCTGTATTATTGCAAGGAACTTACACTATACAACTTGCGCTTTTCCAAATAAAGCATTTTGTAATGCGTGGACGGAAATTAATGGCAAGCAAGGAAGCTTTGAGATTGAATCGATAGTTTTACATTACTTAAGCAAAATTTTAGAATTCAATCACACACATGGAGGTAGATTCTATGCACAGCAGCATAGAATCAGCCCAAAACACTCAAACTTATACTCAATTACAGAGTGGTTGAATATTTTTCGACAGGCCCGATCATCAAGTTAATGCAAGGGAAAAAGTAAGGGCCAAACAAAAAAAATCCTATCATGTAAAAGAAATGAAATACACAGACTTCAAACATCTTCAGTAATGGATAACGTGAACGTTGAACGTGTCAGGTAGTGTAAAATAAAGAGAATGCGATACATTAAAAGTTATTCAAGAATATTTTTTAATTACGACATGTCTGAAACTTTTTTATATAGGTCTCGTAAATGTAGAATTACAGTCAATAGCACAAGACCAAAGCCCCTCAAAAAAAATTAATCCAATTGCCATCGTTACGGTACCCGACTCGTCTAAGTACGTCGAGCCACTCCAAAAAGTTGTGACAGAACCACCATCCCAAGCCAAAAATGACCCATGTTTTCCACAGATACTGTACCCGTTATATAAAGAACCATTATGCATTTCAGAAGCCAAAAAAACCGATTTATTGAAACTTTGTGACAAAGGAGTCATGCCCGACGATTATCATGGATGGTTCCAAAGTTTGAGAGCTGATGGCCAAAAAGTGGATCGTATACCTGATGTTACGGTTTCTGAAGAATCAGTGGACTCGGAGATTGACTCTGAGTGTTTTATTTTTTTAATTTCTTTTTTATAGACCAATTATTGTTTGTTTAGATTACGAAATTTTATGTCCATACAAAGTAAAAAATAATAAAATAAATGCTTCTTGTTGTTACCCGTCAGTTTAATTTTTTGTATGCTTTCTTGTACTGGATGAGATTACACAATTTGAATGATTTAGGCAATAAAACTCAGTAACTTGTAGTGTTAGTACAATTTTGCACTCTACATACAAAGACATTTATTAGGAAATAGAAAGGCAAAACCAACTATCTTTTCGTATTTTTTAAAATTGTTTCTAAATGGATGTTTCAACAATCACCTTTATAAGCAAATTATCAAAACAATACTTTAACTCACGTAAATGCAAAGTCTGTTAAAAACAGGACTAGTAGTTTTCCAGATATGCTTGTATTTGTACTATACAGGCAAAACCAACTAAAAGGAGGGGGTTAAAATTAGTTTAATTTTTTTTTGGACAATTGAAGTACTTTTTTGTGTTTAGTATGCAACAGTTTGAAACTCAGATAATTATAGAACACGCTCTTATATTTGCGACGGACATAATTTTATTATTAAGGACTTAATTTTAATCTCAAACTTTCCAAATGCGCTTACGCAAAACTTTATATTGACTTTTTTGGGCTAAATAATTGGTTTTGCCTTTAACCCGGCGATATATTTGTTTCAATTTTGTCTTTCTAGCAATATTTCTAATAAAATCGAAATCATAATCATTATTGCTTTTCATTTCTGTTGTTATTTATATTTAAACTATGAATGCTATTGAGTTATTCCTCTCTCCTAGACACTGACTGTATCTAGAATGTTGCTGTGCCCGACAGTGTCCATAATTGTTTCTGTAACTTATATTTACCATCTGTATGTACATTATGGATGCAATCAATTTAATTTGAATTTAATGACGTATTTCGATAAATAAATAACTATTTTTCTTAAATATAAATAATATTCTAAATTCAAAAAACGTAATTGAAAATTGTAAACATAATGCTACAAGAAGTGGAAGGTTAGTTTTGGACACACAACCATGTTGACATAGGTTCACTGTTGCAACCACTAGAACAAAACGACTTAATAATCATTGTTGAAATTAACAAGTCCATAATGTGACAAAACAGTATTCAAAAGCTTATCTACTCTAACGTTACGAGTTAAAGTTACGAGGAAAAGTCAAATTCGCCTAACTGTATTCTATAATATTTGCCTCATCATACGTCATCATATCATCAACCTATTAATGTTCCCACTGCCTGTGTCCTACAGGCCTCCCCTCTTCGAGAAGGAATGGGCCGTAATCCACCACGCGGGCCCAGTGCGGTTTGCTGGATGTCACATGTATTCGAATTTTTGGTTCTAGGACATGCCGGTTTCCTCACGATGTTTTCCTTCACCGTTTTGAGAGCAGTGGTGATGAAACAATTTACACAAAGTAAAGCGCGTGCCTGTGCTCGAACCCACGACCTACAAATTGTGAGTCGCGGCCGATACTACTGGGCTACCACTGCTCCTACCTTGAACAAGTTGTTCTAATTCTTAACGAATCACACTCAATTGTTTTACCCTCTTTTTACGTATTTCTTCCTCACAGATGATAATATCCGCTGAGTCAGTACTTGATGTAGATGCTTTGGAGGAGAAGGTGATGATTCAAAATTAGGAGGTTTAATCGACTACGAACGAAGTAAGTTCAATGAAATGTTTTGTACTTAAATGCGTTTTTAAACCTTTATTTGATAAAGGTTTAAAAACGCATTTGACCTTTACTGCTTTGGAGTATTTTAGAGCAAAATGTGCACTCCGCGTTATCTTTTAGGTTTTTTTTTATAATTCTATACAGTTTTCTCTTCTCTCTAACTTCTATTTTCAAAGTATTAGCCCCCTTATGCACTAGCGGTGAACCGCAAGGGCGGCTAACCGCGCAGCTTGCCGCTTTTTCACTTTAATATGCAACCGCTTGTGATCGTACGCACTTAACCACCACAAAATTTCAACCACGGTGGTTGACCGCGGCCCGCTTTGCGGCTGGCCGCCCGCCCTCTTATACGCACTGGGGTTTATGGGCGGTTTAGTTTGCAGCGAGCCACCGTTGATGTATGTAAGCAGAGCGGGACCCTCGACCCTAAGGCTTTGCACACCACCTAATTATTTAGTGCTCATTTTTTTGCTGCCCAAATTATTTGGATTTAGATTTTGTGCTCCTAAGATGAAGGAATGGGTTTTTAAGCTGACATGGTCACAATCATTAGAATTAATATTTGTTTCGGGATATTTACCATGTATATTTTGATTTTGATTGAGAGCTCGATATTTCGGCACCGTTACAAAAAAATCAAAAAATCAAAATATACATGGTAAATATCCCGAAACAAATATTAATTCTAATGAAGGAATGGGGTTCACTTAAAGCAAAGTTACCGCCAGCGGGGCCCTCCTGTGTTTACAATAGTAAAGAAAAGAAATTTCGGTATTTATTTAGTGCATCAGGCTATATTTTATGTTTCTTAAACAAAAAAATACATATTACCAACAACGATGAGTAAAATAAAAATCCTTAATATGGTACTCACAAAACTATTTTGTCGTAAAATAAACTAACTTATAACTGTTTCTGAGTTTCTATAAACAGAACAATTATAAATTAATAGCTTCTGCCAGCGGCTTCACTCGCGTGTTAATCTCTCTCTTATTGATTAATTGTACATCAAATACCAACTGTTTCATGCTGATTATTTCGAACGCAATGTAAATTGTTACTGAATAAATAACTAGAACTTGAATCGGCAATTATCCCACAAGAACGAACTACTGGGATAAAAATAAGCCTATGTGCTAATACAGACTATAATTTATCTCTGAGTATAATTTCATCCAGATCCGTACAGCCGATCTGTCGCGATTGAGTAAAAAACATATATCCATCCAAACTTTTGCATTTATAATATTACTAAGTACTGCCAGCGGCTTCGTCCGCGTGAATGTCGAAAGTTATCCCATGGGAACATATTCCCGAGATAAAAAATATCCTATGTGGTATTCCAGACTATAATCTATCTCTGTGCCAAATTTCATCCAAATCCGTCCAGCCGTTTGAACGTGAAGAAGTAACAAACATATAAACACACACATTCACAAACTTTCGTCATTATAATATTAGTGTGATATTATATATTAGCTTCTGCCAGCGGCTTCGCCCGCGTGAATGTCGAAAGTTATCCCATGGGAACATATTTCCGGGATAAAAACCCTATGTGCTAGTCCTGACTATAATCTATCATTATGCCAAATTTCATCCAGATCCGTCCAGCCGTTTGAGCGTGAAGAAGTAACAAACATACAAACACACACACACACACACACACTCATTCACAAACTTTCGCTTTTATAATATTAGTGTGATACTAAGATTTTAATATAATAAGCCCTAAAATCGTGGGCCCCACTCCTTCGTATGCAGTCAGTAACAGCTGTTACCTGACCCACCCTAAAAACGAACGAATTTGAACCCTCCGCCTGTAACATTAAAGATTATTTAATTTGTATGAGTTTATCAGACTCTCTACTCGATGAACAAAATACAAGAATAAAATGAACCGCCTAGGCGGCCAACCGCTAGTGCGTAAGGGGCTTATACTCTTTAGTTTCTTACTGCGTAACGTAAGAAGATTCGTTTCTGCTGCTGGCGCAAAGCGATCCTGTGTCCATTTGTTTAAGCACTCGTTTACATTTACGTTGCGTCCACACATGTAGATCGATGTACTGAAGTTCATTCGTACTTTGTTGGGGATAGGTTTCCTGTAAATATCGTTTGAAATATATTATCGTTTCTATTTTAGTTAAATTTCACTTGTTTAAGAGGAAATGCGGTCGCAGATATCCAACTGAATTTCCTAAGTTAAAAGTCATAATAATTCGAGGTTTGGTAAAGTTAAAAGGAAAACATAGGACCACACTAAATATCTTTATTTTTCATTTAATAAAATATATTTTGAATTGGTTCAATATTGCAGGCGGCAATAGGCGAAAGCCAAACCTCGAATTATAAATTTTTACTTAGGAAATTCAGTCTGATGTCTGCGATCGCATTTAATCTTAATAGTAATGTAACGTCTTAAAAATAACTTACTTTAACCAAACCCCAGCCTGCTAATTGTGCGTTTTCAAAATAAGGTGGGTATTCCATTAAAGCTACTCGTTGAACGCCATCGTTGAATATTAAACTCGTTTTGAGTTTCAATAATGCTATGTCATCAATACTGTTAGAGTATCTTGAATGTTCATATGAGAAGAAGCTTTGAACACTAGACATCTCTCCTTTCATCCTATCCCTGTGGCCCACTGTTACAAACATTATATTTTCGCCCCCGGCGGTGAACCTGTCCACGCAATGTGCCGCCGTTAAAATTATTCTCTGGTTGACGATAGATGCACCACATCTCCAGGAAATGTTGTTGCATTTAGCATACAAAGCCGCACTATGTGGGAACTGCGTTATCGCCGCATCTTCACCTTCTACTACTAAAAAATCTTTGTCACATTTGATTATGCATTGCAAACTCAATATTATAAAAAAATACTTCATTTGTTATAAACTAATACACGTGTTTCGCTTACACGCAGCAAACTCGTTGTTATTGTTGAATAAGAGCATTAAATTCGGTTATCAGTTCTCTAACAGACGATTCTCCTTAATCATAATTTCCTTATCAATTAAACGAATTTAACGACCATTTTAAAGTTTACAGAATAGAGCTTAAAACGAAATGGGTTAGTTCGGATTACATTTTCATTTAAAAATCTTTATGAGTTCCGTGCAGGAATCGAACCTGCGACACGCATCACAGCATCCGATCGCTCAACTACTGCGCCAACAGTGTCGTCAAAGTATGAATGTTAAAGAAACTAAATGATATAGTTTAATTTTGAGGGTAGACCAAAAATACAGACAATATCGATGCATAACGGGCAAAAAGGATAAGCAAATTTTTTTTATGAAATCGATTTTTATTTATGGTTAGAATCGACTTTTTAGTCTGCGTCTATTGGTCTAAGTTTCATGTATCTAAGACAAACTTTTTGTCACTTATGCGGGTAAAAAATAGGGTCTAGTAGTTTTTCGTCGTAAACGACAGTTATTGTGGTAATTTTTTGCTATGGTGGTTGAATAAAAATAGTATTTTCAAAACTGACAGTTATCCAATTTTGGCTTTGCATAAAAATTTCTTGATTGAATGTTAACTGGTTTGGGCTATAAAGATTTTTGCAAAAAAAAAGTTAAAAATTTTGCTTGAATCTTTGTTTACTCAACTTCCAGTTAGGATATTATGTCAGTTTGTGTGGACAGAATAATTGTCATTTATTACATTTAGGACTTGCGAGACTTTATTTGGCGTTTAGTGCTACTTTTCCAAGACACTATATCAATTATCGAAGGGGTTTAGGATAAATCGTCCAAACTAATGTCGCCTAACATGTGTTGCTTATCCTATTTTTCCTCCAAATAAATTTAACGAATATGGTGGTTATATCACCATGACACCACCTATGATTTATCAGTGACAACATAAAGAGAAATCGGTTATCTTGCTGTAAAGTCACACGATAGCGTCCACCTCCACGACGTCTGACGTAGCCTGTAGTCCACGCGCCGCTGGTGTATGCACCGAACAGAATATCTGCTCCCATCGACTTGTCGGGCGGTTTACTAATGATAAGCATAAAATATATTCCCAAAATTTATATTGGCACAGCGAAATTAAGCATAATGATCCTTACTTATAATATTATTAGCCATAAATGTTTTGCCATAATGTATATTGCCATAAATACTGTTGGCATAATAATAATGATGCATAATTTTATAAAGCATAATGTTATAAACGCATAATGATATTTACACATAATGTTCTTTGGAATAAAACAAACATGTTCGCGGCTCAAGGTTGGTCCAAGGGCCACCACTGCCACACCTTAACCTAATTCAAATGAGTTCTTATTCTACTATAAAAAACTACTATAAATATATTTATAATTATTTAATTAATTAAAAAAAAACAATATATCGAAGTACAGAGTATCGAATGTCCTAAATATCGATATTTAAACACTTTTAAGTTCCTTCTGCAACTTCTCCGTCGCTGCGGCAAGTGCAACCCCTTCGCCCTTACGTAACAAAGGATAGGAACCCATGCTCACCTCCGCAGCTGCACTGCCTTCGCGCCTCCCTTTTTTTTAGTTTTTTATTACTACTCCTAGTCTCCTAGTGTGTATAACTCTAGGGGTAGTAGCCAAAAAACTACGTGCAGTCGGGGTGCTAAATTGGTTTTGGAACAAATTCGACCTATTTTAACTTACTTACTATTGAATGAATTTCATTTGTATTTCTAACGTAAATATAATGAACTTAGTTGTATTAAATGTTGACATTTTGACCGTGTTACTTATAATGACTATCGACATTTTAAATCATTAAATATTGAAATCACTCGGCATTTCAATCTTATATCTTACAATAGACCGCGAGGAAGGGGATGACCGCCCGCCACCTGGTTGTCAAACATGCAGAAAGAGGTCCTGAAGGAGAACCTGAGCACACAACCCAGAAAAGAGCTCTCTGGCGCAGACGTACAAGGAGACCCGACCCCAGCTGAACTGGGAAGAGGGTTGGACAATGAAGAGAGAAAGATTCGGCATTTCAATCTTAGACATTTTAAGCTTAGGTATAAAATTTTTCGGTATATCGATACAACCGATATTTAAATTTTAGATGTTATGATCATTGATGACAAATTAATAATATGCCTTAAATAAGTATGCAACCAAATAAAAAAAAATAAGTATCCAAATTATGCCAAAACAAATTAAACTAAAAGACACTTATGCTACACTTTGCATTATGCCAAAGTATTATTATGCCACAGTATAATTATATTATTATGCGAAAAAAAATATGCGAATACATTAAGCCAAACAATTCCCAAACCCTTGTCGAGCTGCTTCAGTTAGATTTAGCCCTGCTTGAATTAGATCAAGAACCTGAACTGCTTCAGTTTGATTTTGCCCTGCTTGAATTAGATCAAGAACCCAATTATGCTTTGCCGAACACTGGCTAGAGTTAATGCGTGCACGTTATTTAAGAGAGTACCGTTGGATAAAGCGTCAGAAACTTGAGAGGGATTTGGTACACTTGCGCGAATATGCTTGTGTGCGAAGACATAGGCACGATTTTTCTTGGTCTTTTCGTGCAAAAGTCCATTCGCTAAATCCCCATCCTCATTAACAACCCTTCCAAACCTATCTTCCATCTAACTTTACGTCGACTCATCATGATGCACACTATTTCCATCATCATCACCCATCGGTAACTTAACTAAGTTATAAAATTACCTACACTTAAATGTTTTAAAAGGCCTGATGCTTTTCCACAAAATGTGTAGCGAAGCGGCGCGCGAGGGAATTATCCACCAACGGGATTACTTCATTTTCTAAGCCATGCCTTGCGCGGCTCTGGTGAAAAAAGCAAGCACAGCTATGTATTTTTACATACCAAAAAGCGGATGTGTGCACCATTTATTTACACACATCTTCGCTACACATCCTCGCGCCGCGTCGCTATCTTCCATAGCTTTGGTGTAATCAGGCACATATCGTATCTTTGGCTGAAAATCGCACCTAATTTTAGAAGCCAAACTAAATTGTTTTTGAAGAAATAACTTTCTAGTTTTCTCTCTTCACAAGCTTATTAAAAAATCCGCGAAAATGATTAGTTTGTTGTCACATTTATTGGACCTTAATGTGGCTGGGCTGGAACCATTAGTGTGTCAAATCATCGCTTATTATCAGGGAGTGTCTTTTTAGCATCACAACATAATTTTCTGGAGTATTTCCTGATCCAGTTATAATAGTAGCCGCTGTCAGTGTAGACTATCAGACTCTTACTGACATGTGGCTTTTTGTATGAAGCGATGCCAATCTGGATGTAGCCTCTCACCAACAGCGCGCTTCCGGAGTCACCTCTAAGGAAAAAAGAAATCACAATCTTTATGTAGGAATAACGTACATAGTAATTTGTTTTATTATTGCAAGGGATCATTTATCGGTATAAAAAAAATATTTTCCATTCAAAAATGTTGTGTCAGTTCGTACATCTGTTAATGTAAAAGCCCAAAGTATGGTTAAACCTAGAATTTACCGATAAAGCCTAAGATTTACCAAGTATTGCTGGTAAAAGTCCGGAATGATCTATGATAATCGCTAATTTTGACGTTTCATCAGTAATCACTCGGTAATTCTTAGGATTTCTCACAGAATAGAATAATAATATAATAAATAAGAATAAATTTTCAATTTACATTACATTAAAACTTAAATATTATTTCAATATTTAATGACCGGTCAAAGTGGCTACGCTTGGGGGAGGCCTATATCCAGCAGTGGACGTCTTTCGGCTGATATGATGATGATGATTATTTCAATCATAATTTTGTATCTATATACTACAAATACATGTATGTGAGAACGATATAATAAGACGTGTACGTAAAAGCGTCAAGAGTAAAAAACAATAAAAAAATAAAAAGAAAACACTTTAACAGGCCAAGACAGCTAAGTTATGACCAATCCCAACAGATGGTGCCCGTTCACGAACGTGACGCATGGATCGGCACCACTCAGCTCAACCATTATGAAGGGAACCGAATGATCCAACACATGTGCCACCATCAGAGAGAAACTAGAGAGAACATGACACACTCAACTGCCAGGGCACAAAGAAGCCAACGAACGACACACAGGAACAGTGAATGGTAGATGTTAAGAGCCATCTATCGGAGCGCCTGAGAAGCTCCAACCATAGACCAAGGGCAACACTATAGCCGAGCACGGCATCGATTACGTCACGTGATGTCAAGAAACCACAACAGATGGCGCTGAAGCACACCTATATATACCATTGCACGGACGCTTAACGTCTCTCATTCTCATTTCAAAAATCATCAAAACTTTGTAAACGCTTTATTGTAAAATAATAAATCCCAGTATATCTTCAAAAGTCGCCTGATTTACCCGTGTTAATCCCAGACACACAAGAAGATTAGGAATCTCAGACAATTTGAAGCCTACCCACACTGAACACGCAAACATTGGACCTTCAGAGCCGCATCATCCATCATCACATCGAGGGATCAGCGAAGGGTCTGGCCAAATCGTTCCTTTTTTCCCCCATCTTATCCCATTTCAATTTTACTAAAACTGTGCTTGTTCCTCTAGGTACCGTGTTGTGCTTCCTCACGAGTCACGTACGCAGCTTACAGGAATTTGGTGAGTACCCACTTTTATAAATCGTCAAAATGAGTGTTGAAAACGTAACCGTTCATAGTAAATCTCCTAATTTGTGCGTAGATTCTGATGATACTGTAATTAGAGAATTAAATAAAAAACGCGGTTCAATCAAGGGTAGACTGACGTTATTCATAAAATTTGTAAATTCTTTTCATAGCCACTCTCGTCCTAGCGATAAACAATTAACCGAATTAAAATTGCGTAGTGAATTAGCCAAATCATTAATTAGTGAATTTAATAGCATTCAAAGCTCTATCGAAATGCTCATGGTGTTAGATAGTGAAATTGCAATTCAGTTAGAACATCGTGAATCATTTGAAAATATTTATTACGAAACCATGGCAGAAGCAGAAGGTTTAATAAAACATTTTAGCCTTTCTGATTCAACTAGTGCTAGTTCTAAGTGTGAATCTTCGATAAATATTAAGCTTCCTACTATTTCACTACCCTCATTTGACGGGTCGTTTGAAAATTGGTTAGAGTTCAGGGATACCTACCTTTCTATGATTCACAACTCCACCCAGCTTGATGACATTCGTAAATTCCATTATTTGCGTACATCGCTAACTGGTCAGGCAGCTCAAGTTATTAAATCAATAGAATGCACATCAGAAAACTACACAATAGCTTGGGATTTGCTCAATGAGAGGTATAATAACGTCAAGTTGCTAGTACATAATCATGTGAAGTCTTTATTTAATATTCAAAATCTAAATAAAGAGACTTCATTTCATTTAAGGAAATTAATTGATATAGTTTCAAAGAATTTACGTGCCTTAAAGACACTCGGGGAACCTATAGAACATTGGGATACACTTATTATTTACATCATTACCTCCAAATTAGACGCAGTAGTTGAGAAAGAGTGGGAGGAACATAAAAATAATTTATTTACGCAGCATCATAAACGCATTAAGTTAGACGATCTCATTACATTCTTGAAAAATAAGGCTGATACTTTAGAAATGATTAAAGCGCATAATTCTTCATCATTTTCTAATAGTAAAGTCACTTTTGATAACAGTAAAAAACCTCAACAACAATCGCAACAAAAATCACATATTTTCGCTTCAACAAAAAATAATGTGAATTCCAAAAGTACCCGCACATGCTCATTATGCAGCGGAAATCATTCGCTTTATTCGTGTACTAAGTTTTTGGATTTAAACGTTAAAGAGAGATTAGAATTCGTTAATAATAAAAGGTTATGTGTTAATTGTTTACGAGCTGGACATTTCGCTTTAGATTGTTATTTTGGTCCGTGTAAACAATGCAGTAGAAAACACAACAGTTTATTGCACAGTAAAAATAATGATAAAGTAGAAAACGCATTAGTGTCAGTCGTGGAGTGCCAACCGGATTCGAACCCCGTACCACACTCGTCGGCAGTGTTACATACAGCCCAACCGACACGCAACGAGAATGCGAACAATAGTTTGTATACGCAGGCGTCAGAAACTGTTTTATTATCCACAGCTTTAGTGGAGATAGCAGGTAGTGACAATGTATATCATAAGGCTCGCGCTTTGTTAGATAGCGGCAGTCAACATTGTTTAATTACAGAAAAATTACGTAAAAAATTAAAAGTCGATTCGATACAGTCCACATATCATATCACAGGAATAGGGCATTCACACACTCAGTCAACAGAGTCGTGCGAACTTAAGCTCAGGTCATTAAACGGTGATTATAATACTCGCTTTAAATGTATAGTTTTGAAACATATAACTTCAAATTTACCATCAGTTCCATTACATTATAATTCTTTAGACATTCCAAATAATATTCAGTTAGCCGATTCGTTATTTTATATACCGTCACAAATTGATTTATTAATCGGGGCTGACGTGTTTTGGGAATTGTTGATAGAAGGTAAAATGCGTTTACCGGCAGGTCCTTACCTACAAAACACCACCCTAGGTTGGATTATTTCAGGTATTGTTTATAATTCAAAATCAATAAATAACAAAATACAATGTCATCATTTGCAATCTATACAATTAGATGAGCAGCACGGCAAAATAATATTACAAAAGCTATGGTTATGTAAACTTGATTGGGACGACGAAGTACCTTTTCATATATTAAAGAACTGGGAAAAGTTTATTGAAGCATTAACTTGTTTACATAATATTCGCGTACCGCGTTATGTTGTAGGAACGTGTGACTATTCTAGGATTGAATTACACATATTTACGGATGCGAGCGAGGCTGCATACGGTGCGTGCGCTTATGTTCGGACGTGCAATAGTAATGATGACGTCATCACGGTGAGGTTATTATGTTCGAAGAGCCGCGTCGCGCCAGTGAAACCGGTTAGCATTCCACGGCTCGAGTTATGCGGTGCACTATTGGGAGCTAGGTTGTATGATAAAATAATTAAATCACTTCGACTGAACTTTGACAATGTTGTTTTTTGGACCGATTCTACTATAGTTCTCAGATGGTTGCAAATGTCACCACATCAGTTAAAGACTTTTGTTCAGAATCGCGTTGTCGAAATAAATGAGTTGACAAGCAACACAATTTGGCTGCATGTAAACTCGTCAAATAATCCAGCTGACCTAGTTTCCCGTGGAGTACTTTTAAATGAATTAAGTTCATCAACTTTCTGGTGGAACGGACCCACCTTTTTATTTGAAAATAGCATAAAATGGTCACAAAATCAAAATAATATTTTACAAAACTTAAATGATTTGCCCGAGTTAAAACTTCCCACTACAAACTTGTTGTGTAGTAGCGATTCCAATTTACCTATCATTGATTTCAGCCGATTTTCTAAACTAAATCGATTACAAAGAACTTGTGCTTATGTAATGCGTTTTATACATAACATACGAACAAAATTTATTGATGAGCGGTTACACGGGCCGTTATCAGTAGAAGAACTTGATAAATCCTTGTTGTTTATAGTTAGACAGGCACAAATAGTATCGTTTCCTGAAGAATACAATGCGCTTCATAATAATCTTAATATAAATAAATCAAAACGTAATATTTCCAGTTTAAATATATTTTTAGATGCTAATAAAATCATTAGAGTCGGGGGCAGATTAGTTAATTCTGAATTTTCATATGACAAAAAGCACCCCATTTTATTGTGTAGTAAACATATCTTTACCTATTTATTATTTCAAAGTCAACATTTAAAATTATTACACGCTGGGCCTCAATTCATTTTATCTCATATCAGAGACAATTGGTGGCCACTAGGCGGTAGAAACTTAGCAAAAAAAGTCGTTAACCAGTGTGTCATATGTTGTCGTTTGAAAGGTAAAATAATACAACCAATCATGGGTAACTTACCTACTGAACGAGTAACTGCAAATTTTCCTTTCATAAACTGTGGAGTAGACTATGCTGGACCTTTATTTATTTTAAATAAGAAGGGTAGGGGTTCCAGACTAGAAAAATGTTATTTATGTTTATTTATATGTTTTTCAACTCGAGCGATACACTTGGAACTAGTTACTAGTTTGTCTTCACAGAGTTATATTTTAGCACTGAAACGATTTATTTCCCGGAGAGGAAAACCTTATCAAATATTTTCCGATAATGGACGTAACTTTGTAGGAACAGCTCGTGAATTTTCAGATTTTTTAAAGAATAATTCTCAGTCTATCATTGATTACGCTTCAGATAATCACATTAAATTTAAATTCATTCCCCCTTACGCGCCTCATTTTGCCGGTTTATGGGAAGCTGGGATCAAGTCCTGTAAGCACCATATAACACGTGTGGTAGGAAATGTAAACATGACTTATGAGGAATTCAGCACAGTGTTGGTACAAATTGAAGCTGTCCTGAATTCCCGCCCTATGTATCCTTTATCCTCAGACCCCAACGACTACTCTCCACTCACTCCTGCCCACTTCACGATTGGCCGGCCGCTGACTGCACCTGCAGAGAGTGATGTTACCGCTGCAACCACGCACACACTCAATCGTTACCAGCGAGTTGAACAGTTGAGGCAGACATTTTGGAGGAGATGGTCTACAGAGTACATATCAGAGCTTCAGAAACGTACTAAATGGCAACAGAAAACTGAAGACTTGCAAACTGGAACATTGGTTGTCATAAAGGACGATAACCTTCCGCCGCTGAAATGGCGGTTAGGACGCATAATAACTCTGATTTCAGGCAGTGACGGCGTACCAAGGGTTGCTGTCATTCGGACGGCCACGGGCGTCATACACAGGGCATTCTCAAAGATATGCCCACTTCCAGTCGCTGAGGTGCCAGGTTCGATGCTCGGCGCGTGACACGACGTGAGCTGAGATGTTGAGAGGGATTCTCTCAACGCCCGCCGGAATGTTAAGAGCCATCTATCGGAGCGCCTGAGAAGCTCCAACCATAGACCAAGGGCAACACTATAGCCGAGCACGGCATCGATTACGTCACGTGATGTCAAGAAACCACAACAGATGGCGCTGAAGCACACCTATATATACCATTGCACGGACGCTTAACGTCTCTCATTCTCATTTCAAAAATCATCAAAACTTTGTAAACGCTTTATTGTAAAATAATAAATCCCAGTATATCTTCAAAAGTCGCCTGATTTACCCGTGTTAATCCCAGACACACAAGAAGATTAGGAATCTCAGACAATTTGAAGCCTACCCACACTGAACACGCAAACAACCGGATCTACCGAACCGGATCGATTTATCTACTGTCGGAACATAGTACTCACACATGTGCTGTGCAGTTATATAATAATAAAATAAATTGAGTTTATACAATACAAAAATTTTCATACAGTCTTCATCAGGTCCAACAATACGTCAAAACTTTTCAGCTCATCTCTAATTGTTCTTGCGCCCTAGTGGCGGCGGAGCAGGACCAGCATTGAGTCAAGCATTTTTTCAGCGACTAGCTTGTCCCCGCGGCTTCGCTCCCGTGGGCCACCCCACAGGACCCGTTTTCGGGATTAAAACATAGCCTATGTTACTCAGGAATAATGTAGCTTCCTATTGGTGAAAGATTTTTTTAAATCGGTCCAGTAGTTTCGGAGCCTATTCGGTACAAACAAACAAACAAAAAATCTCTTTCCTCTTTATAATTTTATACTAGCTGACCCGGCAAACTTTGTTTTGCCATAAAAACACCAAACATTCATCTACCCTACCTACCCTACCTACCCTACCTACCCTACCTACCCTACCTACCCTACCTACCCTACCTACCCTACCTACCCTACCTACCCTACCTACCCTACCTACCCTACCTACCCTACCTACCCTACCTACCCTACCTACCCTACCTACCCTACCCTACCCTACCTACCTACCCTACCTATCCTACCTACCCTACCTACCCTACCTACCCTACCCTAACTACCTACCCTACCCTACCCTACCCTACCTACCCTACCTACCCTACCCTACCCTATATCTCAAGTTGGACCAGACTGCTCACGGTGTGCCAATTTAATTTAAAATCGGTTATGTAGTTTAGGAATCCATCGCGGACAAACATCGTGACCGGAGATTTATATATATTAGATCATTATAGTAATAGTATAGATGTAATCCCCCAACTTATAATATGCTTGCCTGCATAGTGCGTTTTATACAAGTTTAAAATTTCGTCTCATTTAGTTCTAGAATGTGGGGAGGAATTTTATTGTAACATTGCCACAAATTCTTGAGCAACTTTTTTGTTATCTCTAATAAGTCCATGTGTAACTTTTAAGCGGGTAATCAGTATTATTTCTTTTGTTCCTGTTCGTTTCATTTTTTATAATTTTCCAAACTGTCTTGATTTTATTTTCTGCGGTTTTAACCTTATTGCCAATGTCTAAAGCCTTAGCTACTTTACACGTATTTCTAAATTTTTTCGAATTAGTAGCAACATATTTACTAAAAGTTTCAGTGTTAATATAAGGCTTAAGGCCATACAGCTCGTAAAGTCATTTCATACTTTTCCTGAGTCCTTCAGTCGCCCAGTCACGGAATAAAAACTTAGGACAAATAGTTTTAGTTTTCTTCTTAAAAGTATTATTGAACTCGTTTTGAATTATTCTGAAAACTTTTTTATTTAAAATGTTACCATCATTCACTGCGAGATCTTGATCATTTAGCTTACTAATTAAAGTGCTGTTAAATTTATTTAATTTACCGGATGTTATTGGTCTGGATTGAATCTGCACTTGTTGTATTGGTATGTTGGACTCAAAGGTTACCAGTAGCCCACTATGATCCGAAGGCAGACAATTTATAATGGCTTTGTCTAAGTAGTAAGCAGCAACAAAATACATTATCAATACATGTAGCAGTAGTCACACTTATTCGTGTTGGTTCCATAAACACATGTGACAAATTAAATGATTTGAAGAGATTTAATAATATACTGCTATCTGAATTACTTTCTAAAATATTAATATAAAAGTCACCACAGATTGTGACTAGTTTATTACCAGTTGCAAGTTTTGCCAAAACCATCTTCCATCACTGACTCAAATATAGAGAGTAGTTTCCATAATTGGGGGGTTTGTAAACGCACACTATCGCTCTTACAAATAAACGCGGAATAAAGTTATACCAGGTATAACAAAGGAATAACCATACATTTTCATAGGTTTATACTTGGTATAACTTTATGCCGCGTTTTTTGTAAGAGGGTAAATCTATAACATGCTTATCCAGCTCAACACAGTGACATCAGACATCTACAATATCTTTACGAGGTTTTGAATTAATACCATTTTTAGGGTTCCGTACCCAAAGGGTAAAAACGGGACCCTATTACTAAGACTTCTGTCTGTCTGTCCGTCTGTCTCCAGGCTGTATCTCATGAACCGTGATAGCTAGACTGTTGAAATTTTCACAGATGATGTATTTCTGTTGCCGCTATAACAACAAATACTAAAAACAGTATAAAATAAATATTAAAGGGGGGATCCCATACAACAAACGTCATATTTTTGCCGGTTTTTGCTCGATATTAATAACGGCAACAGGTAGACGCTTGAAATATTCACAGATAAACATTCTGTGAATATTTCAAGCGTCTACCTGTTGCCGTTATTTATCGTATATTTACTTCAAAAAATAATAATCAATAAATTAAAATAAAATAAATTAAGGGGGGCTCCCATACAAAAAACGTGATTTTTATGCAATGTTTTGCGATAATGGTACGGAACCCTACGTTTGCGAGTCCGACTCGCACTTGGCCGGTTTTTTAATTAATAGTATACCTCCACGCAACATAATATTAAGGTATAATTTCATAATTAATTAGCATTGTTTGATCTTTCAGCCAATGCTCAGTAAAACAAACAATTTCAAACATTGCTTTTTCCAAAAACAGTTCTATTCCTATCCCTATCTTGAATATTTTGATGGAATAATTTCAAGAAATTCTGTTTAGCCCTTTTTTAGGGTTCCGTACCCAAAGGGTAAAAACGGGACCCTATTACTGAGACTTCGCTGTCCGTCTGTCTGTCTGTCTGTCTGTCTGTCACCAGGCTGTATCTCATGAACCGTGATAATTAGACAGTTGAAATTTTCACAGATGAGGTATTCCTGTTGCCACAAGTCCGAGGCCATGTGTTTTCATGGTCCTCGGAAAGCGTTCACATCGGCGTCGGGTCGACGATGAAGTATCTGGGACTCGTCCTCGACAGCCGGTGGAATTTCGTGGAGCATTTCCGACGTTTGGCTCCTAGACTGGAGCGGGCCGGGGCTGCCCTCAAGCGGCTCCTGCCTAATCTAGGGGGTCTAAACGCCTCCTGCCGGAGGCTCTACGCGGGGGTCGTGCGGTCCATGGACCTTTATGGGGCACCGGTGTGGGCGCGTTCCCTTAGGCGGCGACCAGTCCGCCGGTTGAACGCGTCCCAAAAGGTCATGGCCATCCGGCTGGTCCGGGGATACCGCACGGTCTCTGCTGAAGCGGCGAGCCTCCTTGCCGGATTACCGCCATGGGATCTGGAGGCAAAAGTCCTCGCGCACATTTGGGAATGGTGCGAGGAGGCGAAACGCCGGGGTGAAACTCCGTGGCCGCGACAAATCGCGGCTCTGCGGACAGAGCCCCGGCAAGATCTCATGGCGACATGGAGAGAGCGACTGTCGCAACCCAGCGCTGGGCACGCCACAATTGCGGCGTTAAGGCCCCTCTTTGAGGAGTTGCTTGAGAGGCGCCATGGCGCCCTCACTTTCCGCCTGATGCAGGTCCTCACCGGACACGGCTGTTTCGGGAGGTTCCTGTTCAGGATTGGGCGGGAGGAAACGCCCGGGTGTCACCATTGTGTGGATCGCCCGGAGAACCCAGTGGAGCATACGGTGGAGATCTGCCCCGCTTGGGCTGGGCACCGCCGTGTCCTCGTGGAGGCGATTGGCGGTGGCAACCTCTAGCGTCCGGCCCTGGTTCAGGCCATGTTACGGAGCAAGAGGGCATGGGAAGCTGTCTCCTCCTTCTGCGAAGCAGTAATGCTCGCAAAGGAGGAGGCGGAACGCGTGAGGGAGATGCAACAGAGACGCCCTCACGCCCCTAGCCACCGCAGGAGATGCCCTGGGCGTCGGGAGTCGCAAGCCGATTTCCAGCCACCGTAGGCGCGGGGCTGTGGACGGCGAGTAATGGGTAGCTCGTCGTCCGATAAGGACCAGGCCCGAGTCGACGGCGCCTTGTGTTCGACGCGCGCATCAAAGAGATGTCAGCAGAACTGACGGGGTCCGCGAAGGCCGATGCCTGTCTGAGTCGCGGATAAATTTGAAAAAGAGTTACCGCGGCCCTTGCTCAAGCAACTGAAGGAACACAGGTGGGTTTTAGTCAGTAAAAGTCTGACACGCCCTCCCGCCTCACCCAGAGCGGGAGAAGTCATTGGATGATTTCCCAAACAAAAACAAAAAAAAACATGCCGGTTTCCTCACGTTGTTTTCCTTTACCGTTTTGAGAGCAGTGGTGATAAAATAATTTACACAAAGTAAAGCGCCTACCTGGTCTCGAACTCACGACCTATAACTTGTAAGTCGCGGCCGATACCACTGGGCCACCACTGCTCCTCACCCTCCTGCTCACCTCCTGCCGGTCACCCTCTCGGAAATTGAGCAAGTTACCGGATTTGAGGATCATCGAGTCCTCCCCCTATTTTCGGACATTAGATAACCCTATAATAGTCCATCGTAACCTGCTCCTCTTCGAGTTCGATTATCTTCTCGTCGGTCCGGAGTGTGCGCGTGTTGTACGTTGTTAGGTCCAGTCGTCGGTGTTTGTTGGGGTAGCCGGATCTCATCCGGACATTCTTAGCACCCCTTGTTATGCCGTAACCTCGACCTACCTAGCTATTAGGCAGGCTGCCGGGCACTAGGGGTCATTTTTAATTTGTGCTATTCATGGAAGGGGGGGGGGCATAATCGCCACGCTTGGCAGGCGGGTTGACGATTGCAGTATGGTTGTTATAAATGCACAGAGAACGCTACAGCACATTCTCTGGTTTGTCCCTTAGTCGCCTCTTACGACACCCACGGGAGGACATGGGATGGTGAAATTCTTTACGTCCGACACCATCTTACTCCAAACTTACACATTTATAATATTATTAAGTAAGAAAACTGTATTCTTTATCTTCTTTTTCCATAACTGTTTTTGTGTGACTGTGCTGTGTTTACATCGCTATTACTACTGAAATATCCACACAAGATATTAGTAAATTGAAGTCAAAGTAGGTTTTTTTTTAGAAGTAAACGGACTTTCAAAATAACCCTACAAAACGAAAAATTACTTTCTTTTCCGAAGTCGGTGTTGAAAAACGAAACACAATAGGTACTACTTACCAAATACACCGATTTAGGAAAAGAAAGTAATTTTTCGCTTGGTAGGGTTTTTTTTGGAAGTATGTTTAATTTCGTTTTTGACTTCAATTTACTTGAAAACTAAAAAACTACTAAACTACTACTTAAAAACTACTTGTGCGGATATTTCAGCAGTTATATTTTTATTTAATGTTGCCCTAGTCGATCATTCTTCTTCTTATCATAAATGGTATCTGTGATATCAATTGAAATGATATCAATTTGTCTTATCATTATCTAACCCTGTATGGAAACAAAAAAGTAAAAAAACTAATATATTTGAAAGTTATGAGCGTTGAAAGTTCCATATTTCAACACTAATTTTAACGCATCTTTGGGGGCAAATAAATACCATAAGAAGAAGGAAAATTGCAAAGCAAACACCATACAGTGATAGATTAGTAGTTCAATAATGCAAATAATTTTATTTTGAATAGATACATTTAGTAGTTTTTTCATGATAGCCATATTCCCAAAGGTCTGTTTATAAAATTTCGCGCGCTCATTTTTGCCGTACGTGTGTATCCGTACGCGAAATAGCTTCGTACTGCTCATCACAGCATCGCAGTCATTCGCTTGAGTTGTCGAATGAGATAGCATTAATTTTAACCCCACGCACAAAATAGTTCGTGCCGTCGATAAGGGCAACCTTAAAAGCCACTTGCACAAAAAACTTAACTCAAAGTTAGTAGCTAACACGAGGTTAAATTGACAATATTGTATGAAAAAATGTGAATAGTCTCACGTTAGCTACTAACTTTGAGTTAAGGCTTTTTTGGTGTCCTCCACACATACATGACACTATCATTGTGTATCGCAACTTTGAGGAAAAAATCAAAATGGCGATGAGCGATTTATCCAATTTATATTGATGAGTTTTTCATATAAGTCTATTCTAGTTCTATTTTATTAGTTATGTTCTAGTTCTATTTACAAAATATTCTAATATTTAGTTTCTTACCCACTTACATAAGAGGATGCGTTTCTGCTGCTTGCGCATAATGTTCCTTTATATATTCGCTTAGTCACTCGTTTACATTTACTTGTCTTCCACACGTATTGATCGACGTAATGAAGTTCATTCGTTTTTTGTTTGGGATCGGATTCCTGTAAATATTGTTTATTTTCTTAAGTTTCATTCGTTTAATATCAATATAACGTCTGAATCCGGGAATCCATCAGACATATTATTTCTCGTCTAACTAGCGGCGAGTAGATTACACAAGCATAACC
Organism: Anorthoa munda; assembly: GCA_945859665.1. Taxonomy (NCBI): domain Eukaryota; kingdom Metazoa; phylum Arthropoda; class Insecta; order Lepidoptera; family Noctuidae; genus Anorthoa; species Anorthoa munda. Next base: position 39,392,708 of record OX243897.1, on the reverse strand, counting down.
AAATAGCCAGGATTATTCACCAGCAGCTTGCTTTTACCTACCATATTTTCGAGAACTCGGTTCAGCCCCCGTACAACGCAAAACTATTATGGTTCGACTGTGAAAAAGGGACAGATTTATGCAAGTCAGATACATCTCTCACTTACGCACACTAAAAAATAACCTTGCTCTTTGAGCTTATGGTCACCCCCCAGTTCTCGAAAATTATCATGTCACTTTGTACTGGGATCGGTTTATCATCACTGCTAGGACTATTGTTTCCAATAACCCGTATATTTTGGTGATATACAGATTAGCGCGCCGCACGTTGATAAAATCGAAGTCACCATCCCGAATGACAAGAACTTCGTGAAAGCTGAGAAAGAGAAACAAATTAAGTATTTCGACTTAGCACATGAGGTTGTCGACATGTAGAATGTGGATTCGGCAATCATCGTACCGATTGTCGTTACGGCCAATGGCCTGATGGCCAATATAGCCTTGACGACCATCTTTCGAGGCTGTCATTGCGCGGTTGGATCAAGGCAGGACCTGATATAGACGGCAGTACTCCTCAATACGGTTCGCATTGTGAGGAGGTTCCTTCCTGCCTCTGGAACCGTAACCACCGGTAGCATGGACCCTGCTCCCGACACCGGCGTACAACCATTTGTTTATGACGTTAAGTTGTTATTTTTAAAGAAATATTAAGTTAACTAAATGTGGAAAAAACTGAATAAACGAAATGTAATGTCTTTAAAAATAGCTTACTTTAACCAAACCCCAGCCTGCCAATTGTGCCTTTTCAGAGTAAGGTGGTTTTCTCATTAAAGCCACTCGTCGAACGCGATCGTTGAATGTTAATCTCGTTTTGAGTTGCAATAGTGCTATGTCATTAAGGGTTAGATCTATGTTATCTCTTGAATAGTTATGTGCGAAGACTCTGTGAATACTAGACATGCCGCCTTCCTTCTTATTTCTGTGGCCCACTGATACAAACATTCTGTCTCCGCTCGCGCAACCGGCCACGCAATGTGCCGCCGTTAACATTATCCTCTGGTTGATGATAGATGCCCCACATCTCCAATAACCACTCGACCATTTTAATTTGCATATAACATACAAAGCCGCACAATGTGGGAACTGCGTCATTTCTGCATCTTCACCTTCCACTACTAAAAACTCTTTGTCACATTTGATTATGCGTAGTAAACTCAATATTATAATAAAATACTTCATTTGTAATATTGTATTTGGCTTTCAAGCATACTCGTTTTTATCGCTGAATAAGGCCATTTAGTCATCAGTTCTCTAAAACGCGATAATTATAATTTCTTAATTAATTAAACATATTTAACGACCATGTTAGAGTTTATAGCTTAAAACGAAATCGGATAATGCGCATTACATTTTCATTTAAAAACTTTGTCGCGGGACGGCTGGCAGTTGTGAAACAACAACAGTTGTATGGGAGCCCCCCTTTAATATTTACTTAATACAGTTTTTAGTATTTGTTGTTATAGCGGCAACAGAAATACATCATCTGTGAAAATTTCAACTGTCTAGCTATCACGGTTCATGAGATACAGCCTGGAGACAGACGGACAGACAGACAGACAGACAGACAGACAGACAGACAGACAGACAGACAGACGGATCGCGAAGTCTTAGTAATAGGGTCCCGTTTTTACCCTTTGGGTACGGAACCCTAAAAATAGAATAGAATAGATCAATTTGCGGGTCCTTGAGGCCCGGAAATTGATGTGGGGTTGAAAACCGAGCCTGCTATCCATTATGGCACCTAAGTATCTTATTCTGTAAATTGTGTGTAGTGTAGGGCAGGAGCACGCGGCAGAGTGCGAAGTGCAAGTGCAGCTATGGGCAGTTATATTATGATTAAGGAGGTTGACTTTTTATGGATAAAGCTAGATATTTGGTTTCTTCTATATTCAGTGATTTTTTTTTGTCAGTTAACCAGTTCAGGACAAGATTTAAACCCTGTTGTGCACAGCCTTATACCTCTTCCTATGTATCTGTCTCAAAAAAGTTTGCCGTGTCGCCAGCAAAGGCTATGATCTTCCTACTTTTCTTGATCAGGTCATTTATGTAGGTTAGAAGTAACGTGAGTCCAAGGATGCTTTCTGCTCTTTTGTGGAACACCATGTTCAATGGGGAGATCACCACTAGTCCACTCTCACACCCCCAATCTCTGAAAGCGATTTCTGAAGTAATTGGAGAACGAATTGACCTGTTTTTTTAACAGTAGTGGGGCGGAGACCGTGTGAAAGCTTTAGCCAGGCTCATAAAGATTACGATAACCAAGTTGTTTCTATCGAGATTTTTTGAAACAAAGTCTGTCAATTGATGAGTGGCATCGCTCGCTGGTTGTTTTTTTTTATTATTGGTAGTCTCGCGCTTGACCACTATCTCAACTGATGGTAAGCGATGATGTGGTTGACGATGTAACACGCTTACCTAGAAGAAACCTATTCACTCTTGACTTAAAGACTCCCAGGTTGTAGCTATCAGGAAATACAGACTCCGGCAGGGAATTCCACTCCTTAGCTGTACGCATAATGAAAGTATTCTCAAAACGTTTGGTGCGTATGGGTGGGATGACCACCATGTACCGATGACGCATCGCCGTACGTCTTGTAGTCCGATGATGGCACGGGGAGGAATTAGTTCAAGAAATGTAACCGATAAAAAACCGTCAGACTGGCAACTTGGCGCCGATGTTCAAGGGTCTGGAGCCTAGACTCGACCAGTAACATATTGCCGATGCGCCCCTTGGCCCGTTTTTCGATCAACTCTAGTGATTGGCCAGAGCGTAAACCCAAATTGTTGAAATGAAAGGAGATCATGCTTTCCAGGATAATTAACTAGACGCTTGTTTATGATTCTTTCTAGGATCTTTGTTAGGGTTGATAATATGGACATTTCTAAAAAGACCTGCCGATTTACAAACGATTCGTATCGAATCTCTTTCTACAATCGTTAACGCCATCAATTTGTTTGGACTAACCACGTGAATTAACGTTCAGATGTGTCATTTGCATAAATTGATTAGTTTTCTACTGGCGTTATCGATTGTAGATAGTCAACACCTGTAGCCAGTGCTGATGCTTTTCCACAAAAGATGCGCTATGTAGCGAGGTGGTGCGCTAGGTAAATATACACCAATAGGATTACTTCATTTTCTTAGCCAGGCTCTGGTGAAAAAGGTAAGTAAAGCTAAATACAAAAACATACAAAAAGGGATGTGGTCACCATTTAGCTACACACAGCTTCGCTACACATCCGCGTCGATATCTTGCATAGCGTTGGTGTAAAACAGTCATCTGCCAGTCACATATTTTTAAAGCTTTGCTGCGCATCCTTGCTAAAAAGCGCGTTTTTGGTGGAAAATAACCTTTAATATTAATAGTTAAACCAGATTGTTTATAAAGAAATATTTTTTCTTTTATCCTCTTTTTACAAGAATATTAAAAAGGCCGCGATAATTATCAATTTACTGGTACATTTATTGATTCACTTTAATGGCGTATGTCATACAATAACTAGTATGTCAAATCATAGCTTATCAGGGCATCATAGCTGTTCAGTGACACAATATAGTTTTTTCGTATTTTTCCTGATCCAGTTGTAGTAGTAGCCGGTATCGGTGTAGACTACCAGACTCCTGCTGACATCTGGCATCTTGTATGAGACGAGGCCAATCTGGATGTAGCCTCGCACAACCAGCGCGCTTCCGGAGTCACCTCTGGCAAAAAAGAACAAAAACAACTTTAAAAAGGAATTACATATATTGTTTTGTTTTGTTGCTACAAATCAAGCAGCTATCCCTTTTCGGAAAATGTTTGAATTCATAGTTATTTTAAGTAGAATATAAGTACCTATGTGAGTTTTAAGGAAGAACATCGTCTGTTTCAAATTAAGACACACAAAAAGATTTGATAAAGTCACCCCTTTTCCAATACGAATACTAACCATATCAACGGATCAATATGTAGAGAAAAGAAAACTGCTGTATACGCTGTGTGCGTGAATGCGTGTTTACGCAAGACCCGACAGGCGTTTATCGAAACTTCCAGTTCATACAGCAATTCCAAAATAATATTTAAAGAAAAACACAAAACTTTTTGTTCTTTTAATTATCGTAATTCTTGTACATTTTATTAACCAAAATTAGCCAAACCGGTCAACCTACGAACTAGATTTTATTTTTAGGGTTCCGTAGTAAAGCAACAAGGAATCCTTATAAATACTTTTGCCAGGCCTGTCTTTCAGTTGTTTAACTCAGAGGCCATTGGCTCATGCTTACAAAGTTTTGAAATAAAAAGAAATGAAAAAAAAAATCAGACATCCGTTTGTAAAATATTAATCTTAAAAGTGGTAATTTTTGTTCGGGTCACGTGTATTTGTACGTGCACAAAAACTGCCTACTAACAAGTTACATAATTTTTGACACATTCATTATTGCCCCGCTTTGATGACGTTGGAACAACTAGCATGGCAAAATATTGACAAGCAAGTTTTCTCATGTTTCTTGTGATCCATTCGTTGAAGTACCCGGTGTCGGTGTACAATATCACGCTCAGAGATTAACGGGGCATCTTGAAGAAGACAATGCCAACCTGAATGTAGCCTTTCACCATCAAGGCGCGTGACGAATTACCTCTAGGAAAAAAAAACAATAATAAAATGTAATTATTTAATTAAAATAATAATAAAATTTGAGTGCGTATCAGATACTAAAATTTCTCACCCACGCATGCTTGCACAATCCCAATTTGTGATATAAAATTGCTTGTCTTGCCTGCAAAATTCGAAACAATGCACAGTAAAAGCCTGTTATGAACACCCCATTAACTATTTAAACCACAGTAATTATTTGAAATGTTTACCCAATAAATTAATTTATATTAAATATCAATCGAAAACTATATTAAAATCAGAGGTTGTGTTGTGATGATTTTCTGTAAAGAAAATGTTATTCGTATGTTTTTCCCTTATAAAATGAAATCCATTCAAATAAAATATATTTATTTCAGAACAAAATATGTTTGCTATGTTAACGTTATAACTACTCGATCTACTTACGTGTACCATTACCTCCCTTCGCCCAGTGCCTTTCGATAAGACTGTTCGGTCTGCCAGCAATTTTTTTTGGATTCTGGTGTGAGAGTTACGTATGACGCCGTGGAAGCCGTCCGACCTCGCTTCAGGAAACATGTCCTTTCATTGCGTCGCCGCGGCAGACACAATATCATTAGTAAGCGCTCGTCGTCCAACGTTGTAGGTTCGGCTCGTGTATGTAGATAATTATAAAAAAAAAAATTGAGTCGCTATTTCGCTTTAGCCACTCTTAAAACGCTGACAAGACATAAAACGGCTCACTGTCGGACTACGTGGAGATGCGCAATGACACAACACAACGCGTGTAGCTTATTGCATTTACTCAAAAATGAGTTGGGTAATCGAAAATATAACAAAACAACTAAGTTCTGCATACAGCTGGAATGATACATAAGGGTCATTAATTTTACCAACATACGTTGTCAATTACTTTGATTTAGGTGTATATATATGTAGTTATAGTTAATTTAGTAATTTATACAGTGTGTTTTTTATCAAAGTTAGAGGTAACTTTACCGCTTATTCGTATTGAGTTTTTCCCTAATATATGTCTTGGAATATATATTTTATACGTCCTTAATGTAAATGGCAAAAACAAATGCTTGCTAGACAAACACTTAAAATAAGTGTTTGTATAATGTCTTTCCCTAAAGTGGGCAGTTGCTGCCCATTTTGTTGCTTTCCTTTTTGTAGAAATCAATCAAGACCCATCCGATTTGGATACATTTGTTTTACGGAAACTTTTCTTCTGATAGTAGTAGTACGTTGTAGTTCCCGTGGGATAAATTACAACACGCAGGCGAAGCCACTGGAAAATGTAAGTAATGGATAGATTCACGGCCAGTGACTCGAAACTTCAAAAGCTGGAACTTTACAGTAGTCCACTTACTGCAATGTATACAAAGCAGTATTTTACTAATTACTTTACGCTCTATGATAAGTGTAACTATATAAAACTATATAGTATAAAATAAAATTAAAAAATCAACAATCCCAAATATTTTTATTATACTACATACTTTGTTAGTGTGCTAACAACATCATAGTGGGCCAAAAATGGGTCAATCCTACTAATCCTAATCAAACTAAAATTATACAGCAATGTGAAAGTCTGTACATTTGGATCTTATAGATGTTTCCTAATAAATCACAACTTAACGGCTGAGCGGATTTGGATGAAATTGAACCTTGACCTAGGCCTGGATAAGGATATAGGACTTTTCATACCAATAATATTATGGTCCCGTGAGAAAATTTTCAACTATCATAACTATTAGCCAAATCAGGTCCGCCGTCTTCAAGCGATACGGTTTACTAACACAAATTATTTATTTTACATAGATTTATTGCCTCATTATTGGTCCACGTTCATGGTCTGGCTACGACACAGGCGTAAAAACTAAATTTTCGAAGCATGCTGCCTGCTGAACAGATGCTCATTGGCGTCATGGGCGGATTTTGCCGAGCTAATCGCGACAAGAAAAAATGCACGGGCGGCTAGGTGACATCCCACGCAGGCCGCAACGCGCATATACGCGATGTAAGCGGCGCGGCGGAATTGCGGCAATGAACCCGGAAGCGTTTAATATAGTTATACGTACTTCGAAATACTTTATGTAATTAATATCCACACAGCTGCATAGTCTTAACAGTGGTGTCTCATCCCATACAAAGAAACCGTGCCGACGTACTGTACTGATTATACTGATTATTTTTTGTACATCAATCGCGTTCGGTTCCGTTCCTGATATAGATGGTGATCTATCTATCGCCGTGGAACGAAACCGAACGCGATCGATTTACAAAAAATAATCGGTATAATCAGATGAAAAACGCTAGTTACGACGGCATGGTTTCTTTGTATGGGATGAGGCATCTGTATGCTAGTATTATATTATCTGTGGTCTTACTAAGATTGGATTATAAACATAATTTTTTGTACTGATCGCGAATAACTTTTGTTTGTATTGTATAACCCAATTATTGCGCCCGGAACGGCCTGTCTGCGTCCACAGCGGTCTTAGCCGCTATTTGCAACTGAGCGTACGTGGTCTGACCGTTGGCCAAATGATGCGCCATGTTTTACTAAGCCAAATGTCGTGACCAGGCCGTGATGACGTCGGGACATCTAACCTGCCAAAAAGTCGCTTAAGACTATTCAATATTACAATAAAAGTTTGCCGAGTTCTTTGTAATCCAGTCGTAGTGGTAGCCTATGTCGGTGTAGATTGTCAAACCTTGGATGGCAGAGAGCAGCTTGAAGGACACTATACCTATCTGGATGTAGCCTTTCACGATCAGGGCGCTGCCGGAGTCACCGCTAACAAACAAAAGAGAAATTTAATCCAACAAAAGCCAGCCCATTTCGTGGCAGATATTTTTATGCAGAAATGATAAAAAAACGCAACTGTTCTTTTAAATACTTCAAGCGCGTGAAGGAATAGAAGTCGATAGTGCGGGTAAAGGATTTAAGGAGGTATCTAAGATGCGACCAGAGGGGCAAGCCATAATTTTAAGAAACGCACTGGCAATCTGTGAAAAATATCTCAAATTATAAATTTAATTTTAACAGATTGTGACTACGATGCAAATATCACCGCATCAGAAGAAAAAGCGTTCCCGCTGGAAGATGTGACCTTTTTAGGGTGGTGAAAAATATACAGTTGACACAAACTCCATTAAAGAAGTCTTTAAATATTTACTTACTCAGAAGCGAAAGAATTGTACTTTTTGCTGCTCGCACAAAATGAGCCTGCGGGTAACTGGCTGCTCGCTTTTCTACATTTCGGTGGCGTCCATACGGATTGATCGATGTAATAAAGAAAATTTTTCTTTTTTTTTGAGTCTACCTGGAAACATTGATTAAATTAATAAGAATTTTTGATTTAGTTAAATTCCTTTCGTGTCTCTCCGAATGACTCTGTTGACTATCAGGCAACGGAGTCACAACTTCTACCAAGCGCCTTGCTTCACAAAATATGCAGGTTGAAGATGAAAGCAAACGAGTACCTACCTACATACTGACAAAGATAAAACTTTAAAAAATACTCACTTTTCCCCACCCGGCTACATATGCCTTCTGAAAGTAAGGGGGATATTTTAATAATGCCACGCGCCGAACGTCATAGCTGAACGTCAAATCCTTTTCTAGTCTTATTAGTGCTATGTCATTTTCGAAGTACGCATTATTATACTTTTCGTGTGGAAAGGCGTCCTCCACTTCAAACACGATACCCTTGTCACGGTTGCTGTGGCCCACTGACACAGTCATGGTGTGCTGATAGGAGCAACAGTCCACGCAATGCGCCGCCGTTAACATTATCCGCTGGTTGACGATGGAAGCACCGCAGATATGTCTTTGTTTCTTTTTGCTGCATCTAACACGCAAGAACGCGGAATGTGGGAACTGCCTTATATTTGCAACTTCACCTTCGACAATAAAAGGTTCCATTTCACATTTGATAACACTTAACAAATTCAATATTACAAAATAATGTTTCATTTTGTAACATTAAGCTAACACACGCAGGAATCGATTAGCCCTGCAGAAGTAAACTCGCGTCTATCGCTTAATAAAGCCATCAAATGTGGTCATTAATTCAATTAAATGCAGTTCTTAATGAACAAATGAAAATCAATTAATAAAACGTATTTGATGGCCGCCAACCGACATTAGTTTTTAATTGAGTTACCTAAGCTGTCTAAAAAATGCATTAAATAACACTTTATCGTAATGTTTTGGTTGTTTACTACGTTTTAATTACTTTGCATACTTTTTCTTTTTTTTATATAAGTTCTTGTAACTTAACAGACAGATGTGTTGCGCCAAAACACTAGGAAGTAGTGACGGCCGGGCGTTTTGGGGTATTATGTTTTGTAAATTTTAGCGTTAATTCACAGCCTCAGCCTTTGTATATTTGTCAGTATTTACGTACATTAACTCTCCGACGTTAATTTAATTCCACGGATAAAAAAAAGATCGGACTTTGGTAATATCAAATTTGGTAATATATAACTCACAAGCACATTATTTTTTGGTGAAAAATCTTTACCCTTATTAAACACTTGTAAAAAAACGTGTTCATATAATAATGTACGTTGTTACTCGAAACGTCGAGTCATGGGGATGGAATGTCAGTCACAGGAATTTAAAATCTTCACTACAACTAGTTTTATTCTATCATCTGTGGCAGCACCCCAAACAAGCAAAACAACAAAAATGGCGTCGTGTAGTGATTTTTTTTTCGAATACGAAGATCAAAACAAGTGCTTATCGCAAAAAACCAACGATTTTAAATACAAATATTATAAGCAATGAGGATCTAAACTGGCATTTTTTTACGATAGGTGGCATATCGTCACCATGGCCGTTCGTCCATACATTTTTATAACGTATCATTCAGTAAATTAAAGTTTTCTCGAATTATGGCTCTGTGTGCTGTACCAGGATGTCCCAACCGCGGTGTTCATTTGTTTCCCAAAGATACACCGCAAAAAAGTGACAAAGGCTATATATACATATTTCTACAGCTGCAATTATATAAGTAGTAGTTGCTTGGCTTTCAGAAGCTTGAAGCTTTTATTGCCGAAAATAAAATAAAACTTCAAACCTAAAAAGAATACCATTTATCATTAAAACAATGTTCTCTTGTTTCGTAAATTTTCCTACCATGAGTCAAGTAAGAGTTAACACGTTACAACTAAAACAAATATCTAAATCCAGAACATATCATAGTTGAAAAATAGTTTATTAAATAAAAATCTAGATATGTTTTCGTTCCAGATATTCTTGCTCCTCGTTTTTAATTCCGTAAGCTTACAGGTACAATGCATATTATCAATAACGATGGTGGATCGGGTTCAACACAAAAAACAGCAAAAAACCTGATGTAAACAAAGTGAAAACGATTTGACAGCGGCCATCGCGCCGCTAGCGACATCTGCACTTATTGAAATGAACAACAATTATGAATCCAAAGCGGAATCTTTAAAAGAGCCGTGAACGATAGAACATTTTGGAGGATAGCCCGCTCATAAAAATATTAAGTAGTGACCATTAAAACTAGAGAGCTTGATTTTGCTTTCCAGTACACACAACTATTTTATTTATTTATTTATTTATTTATCAATTATGGACGACTTACAGCTAAAACAAACAGAATAACAAATAGTACGTGAGACTGACAGCCAATTAAAAGTCATCACTTATAAAAATAGATTAGAAAGAAAGAGTGTGAACAACACAACACAGCTACCAAAAAAGAAAACAAAACAGTATAACATTCAAGCTCAAACTAAATTAACATTTTAAATTTCTTTCAATGATAAAAACCTGAACATACAAAATCTAATTAAATAACCTAAGGCTCAGGCACTTTCTGGCCGAGGACACACCTGTTAAGAAAGAATCAAAATCATGCCGCTTACATAAGTCATTAAAGCCTCTACTTGCACGCACTATAAATGAATTCTGCCTGTAATTCGTAGAGGTAGATGGAACACGCAACGGTGCGTACCATCGCTTGGACCTTCCGGGAACGTTAAAATAAAATTTGGATAGAATATCGGCGTTATTGATAGAATTGTTGAAAATTTTTAATAATGTAGTACAGTCAGAGACTGCTCGCCGATTAATTAGGGGTAATAAATGATACTTCTTGCAGAGATTGAGGTAATCTTCAGAACGGTAGGGTACTTTCTGATGATAACACAAATACTTGATGAACCTTTTCTGAATGCTCTCTATACGATCAATGTACTTGTGATAACATGGATTCCAGATTTCAGACGCATATTCCAAATTGCTTCTAACAAAAGTACAGTAAAGTATTTTTAAAGTTTTGGCTTGAGTAAAGCACTTGGATAGCCGCATTATGAAACCTAGTGCTTTAGATGCTTTAGCGACTATGGCATTGAGATGAAATTCAAACGTAAGCTTAGAATCATGATATACCCCCAGATCTCGGATGCAATTCGTTCTAGGTAGTACTTGATCACCCAAGATATACGATGAAGGTATAATTGAGCGCTTTCGAGAATATGTAAGAACCGAACATTTAGCAGGGTTAAGATCAAGCTTACTCCCACGACAATAAGCCTCCAGACGATGTAAATCATCCTGAAGTGCAATTACGTCCGCATGTGATGATATTGTGGCATAGATCTTCATATTGTCAGCAAAACGCAACAGTTTGGATGAAAGCAAGCAAGAGTTGATATCGTTTATGTAGATAATGAAAAGTAATGGGCTGAGCAATGAACCCTGGGGTACCCCACTGGGGACAGGTACCCAACCAGACATATAATTGCTTAATACTACTGCTTGGGACCTGTTCTCCAGATAAGAAGAAAACCATCTGAGTAAATCGCCTCGTATTCCCATACCATATAACTTAGATAGTAAGATCTCATGGTCAATTCGATCAAAAGCTTTACTGTAATCAGTATAAACGACATCAACCTGCCGACCGCTATCCATGGCGTCAGTAATAAAGTCATTGAGTAATATTAAGTTGGTAACGGTAGACCTTCCCTTCAAAAAACTATGCTGAAAGGAACTAAACGAATTTCTTAGAGCACTATACACCTGGTTATAGATGATCCTTTCGAAGATTTTTGCAACAATACAGAGTTTGGATATCGGCCTATAGTTTACAATATCAGTTTTGACTCCTTTTTTGTGAATAGGCGTTATGAAAGCTGATTTCCAAAGTTCAGGCACAATACAAGTATCTAAGGATTTCCTAAAGAGAATCGAGATAGGACGGGCAATCGAAGTCGAACATCGTACAAGAAATTTGGATGAAATATTATCCGGGCCAGCCGCTTTAGAAGTATCCAACTTGCGAAGCAAGTTGGAACCCTCCTCAACGTTCACCACAATGCTACATATATCAGATAGGCTGGAAGATTCAGTAGAGAGAATGGGTGAAGAAATTCCATGACCAGAGCTAGTATCTAGAAATGTAGAATGGAAGTACGTAGAAAACGCTTCGCATATTTTTTCGCCGGTACGCAACGCTTCGTTATTATAGTGTAAAGTGCTCGGCACTGCATTTGAGTTGTGTCGTTTTTTAACGAAGGTCCAAAAATATTTAGGGTTCTCTTTAATAGATTTTTCGGTTAAGCTCAAGTAGTTTTCATAACATTGCGATTCTAATACCTTTACCCTTTCACGAAGTAAATTAAATGTTGACTCATCTGCTATATTGCCGTAAGTCTTATATTTTTTTAAATATTTGTATTTTTCTTTAATTGTTTTAATTAATGCCGAATTGTACCAAGTTGGATATGTTTTGCTAGGATGTAATTTTTGTGGAATATATTTTGTGTGTAAATTGAGGATAACTTGATTGAAAAAGTTTAATGATTCATCAACTGATCGTGTCGCAAACTCGGATTCCCAGTCAGTCATAGTAATGTCTTTGTTGATAGATTCATAGTCACCCTTGTCGAACAGATATTGCGTTCATGGCGCGCACTCTAATAAAGGAGCTTCAACGAAATCCATATTAACTAATAGTGCTGGGTGGTAGGCGTCGATGGGAACCAGTGGACTTGAACATTATATCACATTAACTAATTGGTTTGCAAGTACCAAATCTAAAATTTTACCATGCCTATTAAGAACACCATTGTATTGACCAAAATCTAGGGTATATAATTCGTCACTTAATAAAACTTCGTCAGGACCATTTGGGTTCATTGGGACGAGTGATAGATTGTCGGATAGGACCCAGTTAATGCCGCTCATGTTAAAATCACCAATGATGAGAAAGATATCGGAAGAGTTACTCATAATTTAGATATCCTTAAATCATGGTTACCATGACGCATGACTCTTCACGAAATGAATCCGAATAGAAGCATCATCATGCTGGGATGAGAACACCTCCATACTACATGGCACTATACATGGCACGATCATTATGCACCGCAACTTTGGAAAAATCTAAATGGCACTGGTTGACTTGGCTAATTTGAATTGATGGCAGTTTTTTTTATAAAAATAGTGTCGTCATCTATTTTAAACGCTTTAATTTCTTACCCACTCACGTAAGATGATTGGTCTGGGCTACTTGCGCAAAACGTGCCTTCGTTTAGATAATTCATCATTAGTTTACATTTGTCGTTGTTCCAAACGTTTTGAACGACGTAATAAAGATCTTCCGTTGATTCTTCAGGTTCGATTTCCTGTAAATATTTTTTGTATTATTTTATCTCTTCCATTTCTAGTTATCTTTTATACTTAAGTCAACGGTAAATGGAGATAAAATATAATATCATCAATCATAATAATAATATTTATTTATTTATTTATTTATTTATTATATACTTTATTGTACACCACAAAAAATATACAGGACATATGTTCAAATATACAAGTGTACAATGGGCGGTCTTATCGCACTAGGCAATCTCTTACAGACAACCTTTAACGTCTAACGATAACGTCTTCAAAAATAACTCACTTTAACGGAACCCCAGCCTGCTACTACGGCCTTCTCAAAATAAGGTGGGTTTGCCATTAACGCCACTCGTTGAATGCGATTGTTGAATCTTAAACTCGTTCTGAGTCTCATTAGCGCTATGTCATAAACCAAAGTTGATACATCATAGTTTTCGTGTAGGAAGAAGCTGTGAACACTATACACGGTCCCTTTGTAAATATTCTCGTGGCCCACAGACACGGACAAATTGCAACGACTGTTGTAATCCTCTAAGCAATGCGCCGCCGTCAGAATTATCCTCTGGTTTATGATAGATGACCCACAGATAAATGCTTCTTTTCCGCATTCTGTATTAAAAAATGCAGAATGTGGGAACAGCTCTATCAGCGCATATTCGCCATTCACTACTAGATATTCTGTATCACATTTGTTCATGCGTATCAAACTCAATATTAATAAATAACATTTCATTTTGAACAAACAAAGACACGTACCAATCGGTTTTGAAGAATTAAACTCGCGTTCGTCGCTTAATCAGGACATTAATTTGGTCGTTACTTTTATACGGGTAAAATCTTAGTAATTAAAAAGAATTAACCGACCACCATTATATCAAGATACTAGAAATTTCATGCATATTCGACCCGTAAACCGTTTGTTTTAATCAACTTCAGGACAAGGCATTGCTTATTGTACTTTCTTCTGATCTATTTTGCCTTAAGGTTCCACACGGCATCCACACGTATGGCGCATCGCCTGTGCGTCTTGTATTTCAATGATGGAACAGGTTGACAGTGGTGGCCCAGTGGAACAGTGGCGACTTACAAGTTGTGTCTGACTGACGGTCGTGAGTTCGAACCCAGCTTTATTTTTTGTAAATTATTTCATCAACACTGCTCTCAAAACGCTGAAGGAAAACATCATGAGTAAACCGGCATGTCCTAGAACCAAAAATTCGAAGACATGTGACATCCAACCCGCACTGGGCCCGCGTATTGGATTACGGCCCATTCCCTCTCACGGAGAAGAGGCCTATGTCCCAGCATTGGGAACATTAAAAGGCTGATGATGAACGGGTTGGGCGGAATTATATACTTGGTGTTTTTGCCGCATATAGCATATAAACAAATTCGAATATGGAAGCTGCAAACTGCAATATCGGTCACATTTGATCATGCGTAAGCCCATTTAAAACTAGTTTACTTCGACAAAGCCCAAACCTTTTTCATGAAAGGGGTTCGAACTTTTTTCTACGACAGGTGGCCTAGTTATTTTGATTTTTCTATAAAGTTGCAATGCACGATGACACGCATGGTGAAACTGGATTACAACGGTTTAAAATGTCCCTTTGTCGAGATATTTGAAATTAAAGTTATCTTGTCCTGCAGAGGTAAGGGTCTCCAAATATATATAGGTCAATGCTCATTCCTATTGAGACGGTAGCAGCTGATAATATGCAAGAATTAATTAAAATGATAATCTAAGTG
Source organism: Anorthoa munda (assembly GCA_945859665.1). Taxonomy (NCBI): domain Eukaryota; kingdom Metazoa; phylum Arthropoda; class Insecta; order Lepidoptera; family Noctuidae; genus Anorthoa; species Anorthoa munda. The sequence continues at coordinate 39,377,653 of OX243897.1, read as the reverse complement.
GCCCCTTCCGATCTTGAATGCTGGTATTTGTTATAGCGTCAGATTAGAATTGCGAAGTAACCACTGAAAAGGTCCTTAAGTTCCAATATCCCACACACACACACACTCCCCTGCTGCTGTTGTGTATGTGGTAATGGAGTACCTACCATTTTGTTTAAAATGTCCTTTTTGCAATTCTAAAAGGATTACGAGATTCTCTAAAATTATGTTGTTGTATATATCAGAGTTCTGGGTGCCTTGATACCACCACACTAGCAGCTGTACCTGGTTATGGCTTGCCGAACAACTGCGAGGATTTTCTTTTGACCAATTATGGTGATTCTTCCGGTCACACATGCTATTATTGAGAATGAATTTCATCAGACCACAAAATGATTGTTCCTGCTAATTTTCCCTTTTAATTTTCTGCAAAATATAATCGTACGAATGTAATGCTTGAACCATACGCCCCTGCCAAAACATTTACAAGTACTTCTTCCGCGTCTCGAAACAAGTATTGTGCGACACACCCACTTCGTTGATCCCTAAAAAAAAATCTTGGATACGGCTCTACAAGTGCTAAATAACAGTATCACAATTGAATAAACAAACCAATTAATACACGTTACAATAGTACATATCTTCACACAAGGTTCGACAAGGAGGAAAATGTCAACTGCTTACAAGGCAGCAAGCGTGTAAGTGTATCTAATGATGCCGCAGTAGAGAGTCCCAACTGTCTGCGAACACGCTTAGCCTTCTATTGTTGCTGGACCTAACACGACTCAGCAGCAATGCACATAGCTTATTTGTTGGCACTCGACGCATTGGGTATTTGTAACTTTACAGGTTCCAATTGTTTAAAAATAAGTATCAGAATATCAGAAATTACTAGCAATAAAATAGTATCAAACATGCAGGACATGTTGTGGTGAGGGTAGCGAGAGTCAGCTGGGTGCGAGAGAGACAAAAAAAAATCCTAAGCCCATGTATGGGTACACACTTAAACAAATAAAACATGTTCGAAATATGTTGCGCTAAAATGCCTATTTGGAAGCAAAGATCTCGGCAACGCGATGCTTTGGATGCGTTTTCGCTATAACCAACTCAAGGACAAGGCGTTTTTTAAATTGAACCTTCTCTGGAACTTGTTTTATTTTGCCTAATAAAACTATTAAAACACAAAATCACAAATTTCTTACTGACTAGGCCCTGCTGCTGTTGCTACTCGTACAAATCGTGTATTCCGTAAAATACGAAATCATTGTCTTATAAGTGTTATAATGTTGCACTGAATCAAAAATTAAGACATCCGCAAGATTACAGGCATAGCCCGAAGAATTTCCAAATTCAAGTGGTAGTGGTGGGACAGTGGTAACTGCCCCGACTTACGTGTCGTAGGTCGTGAGTTCGGACTTAGCCAAGCGCTTAAAACGGTGAAGGAAAACATCGTGATGAAACCGCCATGTGAACCAAAAATTTTAAGACATGTAATATCCATCAACACGCACTGGACCCGCGTGGTGGATTATTCCCATTACCTCTCTCACGCCGAGGATGCCTGTGTCCTAGCAGTGGGAACATTGTAAGGCTGATGATGATGAATGACGAGCAATGTGCCCTGCCCATTGCCACAGGGCACATTGCTCGCAGAACTTTAATTGTTTTTGACCTTTGGTGCCCGGCAGCCTTACCCTCGACTACGTTAGCGGTCGAGATTACGGCATGGCAAGATATGCTAAGAATCTCCGGACGAGATACGGCTACCCCAACAAACACCGACGCGACGACTGGACCTGGCAACATACAACACGCGCACACTCCGGACCGTAAGAAGATCACTGAACTCGAAGAGGAATTGAGCAGGTTGCGATAGAGAATTATAGATGTTCCTCAAATCCGGTAACTTGTTATATTTCCGAAAGGGTGACCGGCAGTCCCAGGTTATCGAGTTTATTGTCCACAAGTCCCATGTGAATAACGTGGTGAAGATCGAGAGTGTGTCGACCAGGGTGGCGTACCTAATACTCAGAATATCCTCGAGATATTCGCTGAAGGTCGTACAGGTCTACGCTCCGACCTCGGAACATCCCAACGACGAGGTGGAGACCATGTATGAAGATATTTCTAGAGCCATGCATGGTTTCAAAACTCACTTCACCGTTGTCATGGGGGACTTCAACGCGAAACTGGGAAAACGATTCGATAATGAGTTGCAAGTGGGGTAATTTGGAGTCGGACGACGGAACCACCAGGGTCACTTCAAACCACAAAATTGTTTGTGTATTATTTTTAGACACAATAAACGTTATTTATTATTATTATTACTTACTAGCCAGTTTTATGGAGAAGGAGGGCCTCTATAGGATTAACACCTTCTTCAGAAAGCGTGAACTCAGGAAGTGGACCTGGCAGAGCCCCGATGTTTCAACAAAAAATTTGATCGACTTCATAAAGTCGACCATGAAACAAATGTTCAATGATGTCTCTGTGAAAAATTCGGTGAAAACCGGGAGCGATCACCGCATGGTAAAGCACACATCAGCACATTAAATATTAATATTAAGCTTTAAAGGTCTCGACTGACGAGGTCGACGCTCCGTCCAGCACAGATCTAGGTCCAAAACCCCGAGAGCTTTCTGCTCGAACTCCAGTATCGTTTTGAGTGCCTAAAGAGCTCCGTGGACGAACACAGCGATGGCTTTTTCAAGACCATGCTCTGTGATCATACTCTCAAGTTTATTAAGGATGGGCATGAGATGATCCTGCAGTCTTTAGATGAGGCGTGCAAATACTGGCAGCACAATAGACAGATCTCTAAATCTAAATGGGCGGAGCCATATCATGAAACTGAAGACCGACAATGGCAGGATCGTATCCACCAAACCGGAGCTTCTGAGGGAGATCGAGACATTCTGTGGGCAGTTGTACACATCAATCAGCAAGCTCTTTGCGAATCTAGCAAATGAACCAAGAGAGATTGACCCGACACTACACCAAAGATATCCCGGACGTCAGCCTGTATGAGATTAGGATTGCTCTGAAACAGCTTAAAAACAACAAGGCACCGGGTGATGACGGAATCACGGCCGAACTCCTGAAGATGGGTGGAAAACCGGTCCTAAAGGCCCTTTAGAAGCTGTTTGATTCCGTCATGCTCGAGGGCAATATGCCACAAGTATGTTGCAGGGGCGTGGTGGTACTCTTCTTCAAGAAGGGCGACAATGCCCGGCTGAAGAACTATCGGCCCATCTCAGTTCATAGTCATGTCTACAAGTTGTTTTCAAGAGTCATCACGAATCGTCTCGCACGCAGGTTTGACGATTTCCAACCTCCCAAACAAGCCGGATTCCAAAAAGGCTTTAGCACCGTAGACCACATACATACCGAGTGGCAGGTTACACAGATGACCGAAGAGTATAACCTGCCTCTCTGTTTAGCGTTTGTGGACTACGAGAAAGCCTTCGATTCGATCGAGACTTGGGCTGTACTGTAGTCTCTCCAACGATGCCAGATCGACCACCGGTGACCACCGGCGTGAGACAGGGAGACGTCATTTCTCCGAAACTGTTCACTGCTGCGCTGGTAGATGTCTTCAAGGTTCTTAGCATAGGGTTCTGCTGCGTCGGTTCTTTAGGTGTTTTTGGCTAATTAAAGTAATAAGAAAACATAAATATTGGTATTTCTTTTTTATTGATGTTGATTATTTCATGTATGGGAGACGTCATTTCTTCGAAACTGTTCACTGCTGCGCTGGAGAATGTCTTCAAGGTTCTGGACTAGAGGGGGCTAAGCATCAACGTTAATGGTGAGTACATCATTCACCTTCGGTTTGCCGACGACATGGTGGTCATGGCTGAGACCATGGAGAGCCTCGGTACAACGCTCCCTGACCTCAGTAGAGCTTCCGAAAGAGTGGGTCTTAAAATAAACATGGACAAAACCAAGGTCATGGTGAATGCCCACCCTATATATGCCAACCCACTCCTATCAAGATCGGAGACTCTACACTCGAAGTTGTAGACGATTATGTCAACCTGGGACAAACGGTCCAGTTGGGTAGGTCTAACTTCGAGAAAGAGGTCAACCATCGAATCCAACTCGACAATGGGACCGAGACGTGGTCGCTCACAATGGACCTTATCAGAAAGCTTAAAGACACCCAAAGGGCAATGGAGAGGGCTATGCTCGGAGTTTCCTTGCATGACCGCATCAGAAATGAGGATTTCCGCAGTAGGGCAGGGCACATTGCTCGCAGAACGGATGGCCGATGGGGCCGAAAAGTACTGGAATGGCGACCGCGAACCGGAAGACGATGCGTTGGAAGGCCTCCCACTAGGTGAACCGATGACCTGGTTAAGGTTGCGGGAAGGCGCTGGATGCGAGACGCACGGGATCGGTCAATGTCCAGCAGTGGACGTCTTTCGGCTGGAATGATAATGATGATCACGGGTAATGTGACATTATAGAGAGTGCCACATTATATGATGTCACTATATCCTCTGACATTTTTGGTTTGCTAAGTATCCTACACTCATACATGACACTATCATTGTGCACCGCTACTTCGACGAAAATATCAAAATGACGATGAGTATCAAAATCAAGATTTTGAATTGAAGAGTTTTTCATACAGATAGTAACTTCTATTTTCAAAATATTCTACTCTTTAGTTTCTTACCTACTAACGTAAGATGATTTGTTTCTACTTCTTGCACAAAACGTGCCTTTAGATATTCCCTTAAGTATTTTTTTACATTTATTTGTTTTCCACACGTGTTGATCGACGTATTGGAGTTCATTCGTATATTGTTTGGGTTCGGTTTCCTGTAAATATTCAAATATTTTATATCTTATTTATTATTGTTGCAAGGCTCGCGTTTGACCATTATCTCACCTGATGGTAAGCGAAGGTGTGGTCGACATGGAAGCACGTTTGCCTAGAAGTAATCTATTCACTCTTCACTTAAAGACCCCTAGGTTGTAGCTATCAGACAAACTCCGGCAGGAAATTGCACTCCTTAGCTGTACGCGTAATAGAAGTAATCCTAAAATGGGATGACCAAGATGTAGCGATGGCGCATCGTCGTACGTCTTGTAGTCCGATGATGGTACGGGCTATAATAGACGGATTAAACTATGCATTTATTCCATCGCGCATTCCCAAGAATGTAACCGATAAAAAGTTCTGGAGCTTTGACTCGAACAGTGCTTCATTGCTGATGAGCCTTTTCGTTAAATTTCATTTACTGTAAATAGTAAATGGATACAAAATACAACATCATAAATATACTAATTATCGTCTTAAAACAATAACTTACTTTAATCACACCCCAGCCTGCTAATTGTGCGTTTTCAAAGTAAGGTGGGTTTTTCATCATCGCCACTCGTTGGACGCGATCGTTTAATGTCAAACTCGTTTTAAGTTGCAATAGTGCTATATCATTAGTGAATTTCTCTGCACTAAACATCATGTGTTTGAAGATTCTGATTATACTAGAGACGGACCCTTTCCTCTTATGCCTGTGGCCCACCGATAAAAACGTTCGGTTACTCCCGGTGCAACCGTCCACGCAATGTGCAGCCGTTATTATTATCCTCTGGTTGACGATAGCTGACCCACAGTTCCAGTTAACGTTTTCTGTGCTGCACTTAACAGCCAAAAACGCACAATGCGGGAACTGCGTTATCTCCACATCTTCACCTTCAACTACTAAAAAGTTTTTGTCACATTTGATAGTGTGTAGCAAACTCAATATTATAAAATAATACTTCATTTGTAATAAACTAATGTGCAAAAAACTAGCGTGAAAGTCAAATACGCTTATTTGGCTTTCATGCAGCAAACTCGTTTTTATCGCTGAAGGCCATTAAGTTTGGTCAACAGTTCTCTACAACGCGATAATTTTGATTTCCTAATTAATTTAACGACCATGTTAAAGTTATCAGATAAAACGGATTACATTTTCAATTAAAAAACTTTGAGACGTCGTGGGACGGCAGGCAGTTTTGCATCGAAACTATTTTGTCCAGAAAATAATAATAATAAGATTGCTATTATTTAAATATTAATGAAGGTAGACAGGATAACATTTATTAGGCACAGTAAATAAGACACCTAAGAGAACACACCCATCCCGATCAAACGTGGAAAGAACACATTGATAACATTCAAAGACGGTTCATATATGCCGCTTTAAAAATAACGCTATTTTGCCAATTCGCCGCCGACAGCAATGTCCTCTGGTTGACGATAGATGATATGCAGATTAATCCTTCAGGGAAGAAAGGGACGCATGGACAATTCCAGAATCCAGAATGTCGGAACTGCTTTATCAGCGCACTCTCTCCATTTATTACCTCACTTGTATGCTGTATGCTTGTATGCGCATCAGTTCAAATCAATACTAATCCATAATTCTTCTTAGCGTGTCGATGACAAACGGACTCTGACTAATCCAGACTGGATAGGATAGATGAACAACCGTCTTTTCCAAACTTAGACTCCCATTTGGTCCGTTGTGCGTGCAAGCCCCATCACTGTGAGAGGGAATGAGCCGTAATCCACCACGCGGGCCTAGTGCGGGTTGGTGGATGCCATTCCACATGCCTTCGAATTTTTGCTTCTAAGATATGCCGGTTTGCTCACGAGGTTTCCTTCACCGTTTTGAGAGCAGTGGTGATGAAATAATAACATACACAAAAGTAAAGCGCCTTCGAACCCACGATCTACAACTTGTCGCGGCCGTTACCACTGCGCCACCACGGCACCGAACCAATTTTCGTAACCAAAATACAAGTTACATTCCCACTTCTCTGTTTCCACCTCATCGCTAAGTTGTGGAACCGATTAGAAACTACACTTTTAAGTAATAATTTCACCATGAGCTCATTCATTTAAATAAAATAATTTGAAATCACATAATACTCAACTTCATAAAAGTCTGATTGTTTTGACTGTATGACATCTGACGTACGCGCTTTGGATTCTCAGATTCTGCGCGATTTGTGTGTTGCACGAGTTGAATATTTAGAATCATATTTAAAAAATATTATTCTCTCTTGGTTCGCAATCGTGTGCAGTTGCGATTTTGTTTTAGGATTATGGAAAATATCGTATCGATTTAATTGGAAGTGGAATGTCGCGGAGAATACGTTTCGAATTTAATTATAAATAAAGCTGTAAGGGCTTTGCTTGATGTGGTTGGGACTCAGGAAGGTGTATCCCACTAAAGAGAAATTGTTTCGTTTGAGTTCTTCGAGAATTAAAATTCTCGAAATGGTTTGTTGAGAGTCGTGAGTTTTCGTTGTCATTTTGGTTTACGTCGTACAAAACGGACTTGACGTCTGCCTTTTTCCACTGTGAAACTTATATATTTTTTCTTGGACCAGGGTGACCGTGGGACGGTCATCCGAGTGCTGCTAATTTCGAGTAAGTTTTGGCAAAGCCCTGCTAAAGGGAAGGGGCTTAAACCATAGCCTGAGTATCAAGCTCTGTGCTGCTTGCTACTTTCTGTCCGTACGTCCGCTGATGATCGGAGCTTGTGGCTGTTTGAAGTAGCCGGTTCGCTTGTGTCCACGTGTCTGTGTACCGGCGACCTGAAGGCTGCTTGTGGCTGACGTGATGTGACCCATAGCGTGATGTATGTGTGGGCTCATCTTCCTCCGACGGGTACGTGTCCTTCTTTCTAGAGCCCTGTTTGTGAGAATTTAGGTTTTCGGGCGTAGGTCCGTATATTAAAATTTAAATATATGGCCTAGTATTTGTGGGTATCTTCTTACTAATATTATAAATGTGAAAGTTTGGACAGATGTGAGCGTGGATGTATGTTTGTTACTCAATTACGCTAGAACGGATAGCTTATAACTTGATACAGAGATAGATTACGGTATGGCACATAGGCTACTTTTATTCCGGTATAGTGTTCCCTTGGGATGATAAAACACTTTTCACGCGAGCGAAGCCGCTAGCAGAAGCTAGTAACTACATAAGTATAAGGAATAATTAGGACTGTGTTATGTCAAACTGTATGGACATAATGACCTTCGGAATGTTCTTGTTGTATTGTTTTGTTCAGTTTCCCCGGAATGGAATATTTGTAAGTTGGTTCAACCTCTATGGGTTGCTGTTGATTACGGAATGTGTATTAATATATTAATTAATTATGTTTATTAATCCACCCTGTGTAAAACGGAGGCTTGTGTGTTTCGGCCTGGTTGGACCCTAACTTAAGGTTATTTTCTAAGATGTTTTGTTTTGTTAATTTCAGGAGGCGCCTGAATTGGAGCTGTCTGCCTGTGGTAGTAGTACCTGGTATGGAGTTGACTGGCTGACCTGCACAACCTCCAAAAGACAAGCATTCCGTTTTGGATTTCACGTTCAATATAACTTTATACTTTTCTTTTGAAACCAAAATCAGACTAGTCAACTGCTACCAACAACTCTACCTATATTTTTAAATTTAGTTAGGTTCGGGTTCAACTTTAACCATTTAAACTAATTGTCAACTGTGAACTTGTGCTTTATTCACCCTGAAGCGAAACCAACGTTACACCTGGCAAGGACATACGCTACTTCTTTTTGCATAAAACAGAAGGCGAGCAATGAGGGCCTTATTAGTTTTGTATGAAATTTCTTACTATGCCTTAAACTGCTGAACCAATTTATATGAAATTTGTTATGGAGATAGTTTGAATTAGTGACCGTCGTTCCTTCGGCAATACGGAAATCTTACTTGCACTGCGCCTTGGTAACTTTTGACGCTGTCAGTGATATTGGTTAAATGGATACTCTCAAAAAGAGTCCTAGCACTGCAAGTAGACTATACCTATGTACTCATCAGACTAAATACTCGCTGCATTACTTTCCATAGGAATGTTTGAAAACATTTTGCAGAAATAATAAATTAAATATTTGGTATAAGTAGTAGGTATGATAAAGGCATATAAATAAATTATACTAAAAAAAAATACGGAAGCCGAGAATAGAACGTACAACAAAAGGTTCGAAAGGCAGTTCTTAAACTACCAGCCAGTCTATGAATTCCGATGGCAATTGCATAAAATAGCCGATCTTAGATTATTTAAGACATAATGATTGACTGTTTAGCTCCTTGAAGGTATAGCATGATGTAAATCATTACTATGGTCACAGATAATATAATACTAGCATCTATGGTACGCCCGTAAGATCCGCACATAAAACTGATACTTTAAAACTGTAGAAAAATACGAAGATAGTGCCACATTGCGCATCTCCCACAGCAAATGAAGTGATAATTACCTTATCCTCTTACTAATAAACGCGGAATAAAGTTATACCAGGAATAACAAAGGCATAACCATACATTTTTATAGGTTTATACTTGATAAAACTTTATTCTGTATTTATCAGTAAGAGGGTTACACTACGACTTTAGCCTTACGACTGTTCAGCTGTGGTTTACGAGGTGTGCACGCACACACGACTTACTGAATACTCTTTTCGGAGTTATTTTTAATGAACAGGTTTATTATGTGTCTAAAAATAAAATAATTTCTTTATATGCAAAATTTTAAGTTTTGTCCATAGGAGCCATTAAAAGCCCAAAAAAAAGGTATCTAGGTACCTACCAGAATGCCCCGTTTAAAATTTACTTAATTATATCTTCAAGGAACATAAAATATCATAAATAGATATGCGAATATTCCATTTCTTATTTGTAGAGAAAATTGCGTCACGTTATATTCCAGTCTATTTACTTTTTTATTCTATTTCTATTTGCCTTAGACTATGCCTTCGTAAATTAGGTTAGTTAGTTAAATAAATATATTTCTTACTTGCTCACGAAGGTATTGGTATCTCCACTGCTGGCGCAGATAGTGCCTTTAGGCAATGATCTGCACAGTTGTTTGCAAGCAATAGGCTTCCACACATATTGATCAACGTATATCAGGTCGTCTGTAAATGTTTGTTGGGTTTCCTGCGGGTATAAATAAGGATGTATTTTATGAATCTCTTGCACTAATAATTTTTCAAATAAAATTTATTTGGGGTCGGCGCAACATTTTCTTCTTCTTCTTCTACGTGAACTCAGTAGTCATCATTTTTCTCGACATATCAAGGTGAGTATAGACTAGAGTATTTACTTGTAACAGAACATCGAGCGTTGACCGTTTTCCATTCGAAGTGCGGTTAAAAATGACGAATGCCCGATATTCTGTTACAAGTAAATACTCTAGTATATACTCACCTTCATACTTCACACAATCCATATTTTTTTTATTTTAATCTTCGCTGTCCTTCCAAAACTTTCCTCAAGACTTTATCATATCTCCGCTCACATGCCCAACCAATTTCCAAACAACTTTTCAGTCACCGGTGCCATTACTTAAGCATATATGTATGTATATTGTAGCGTTACGTATAGCTGAGATGAGCTATACGTAACTCACGTTAATAAAATTAAAAGTAATTATAAATTAAAACTAAGAAAAAGATAATATATAACAAATTAAGGTCCGGCTTCACACGACGTGGACAGCAGATCAGGCAGGAAGTCGTGGTGTGCCCTAGGTAGGCAGGTAAGCAGTCACCACAACGGTGAACTAGGCAATCGGGCTAGTAGGCAGATGAGCAGGAAATGGGATAGGAAGACTGTAGAATAGGCTGCCGGACGGATATACAGGCACACATAGGTCAGGGTAGCTGAACTAATTATCAGGCTAACGGGCAGTTAGGCAGTAGAGTAGGCTGGCACTGGCAGATAGGAGTGTGGAGGTCGGGCTGTGGCTTAATATGCCGATAAATCAAGCCCTTTACTATGAAGCGGTGACCGACGAAGTTTATGAACCAGTAAAATGCACACATTTAAAGTTCCACACTCAATAAATTATATTTATTGCACTTCTATGATTTTATTACATTCACAGGCTGTATATATTATAGTTTTCAAGAGTTTTTTTAGATACAATAGTACACCTTGTAGTATTAATAGAAAACGGACTTTCAGCGCTCCGTCCAGATTAAAGACTAAAAAAGTGACACCCGTTTTTCTTCGTTCTCTGTCATGTCTTATGGAATTCAAATAATAATTAAGAAATCATGACGAACGAAATATAACAGTTTACAGAGGGGACAGTCTGCCGCTGCCCTTATTATGAAAATTATAATGTACAACGAGCTTAAAGAGTATAGTCCATGGTATTATATGTCTATGGCTTAAGAAAATAAAATAGACATATGTCATGTCAGATAAAAATGTCAGAATTAAAAATAATATAATAGTTTTGGATGTTAAAACAAATCTTATGCTTTTCAGGTGTTTACTAATGTAAAGAATACATAAAAATGGGAAAAATGAGTTGATACAATTTCAAAAGTTACGGTGATGAAATTTGTAAAGTGTATTAAAAACGTAAGTAGACTAAGAGCTGTGGAATGAACACCACAATATGTGACGACATGAACTAATAAAAATCCAGCATTGCACAATCAAAGTTTTCGGCGCGATTTGGGCATAAACGTGGGGCGGCTAAAAAGATTTCTGCTTTTTTTTCATTATAGAAGAGTGCATGGATGAGAGAAGATGAGACTAGGTTCCACGCTGCTAACCTACAGACACGCGCTGTAAGGACGCCATCATTGGGGCACTAGTCCGGAGATTGCGGGGACGCCCGAGCCCCCCCCGGAATGTCCATCGGGCCCTCCCCATCTGGTCGCCGACCAGCACGATGGTGCATGCCGGGATTTTTCGGGTCCCGCTACCCTGCGCGACTAGTCTCCCGATACGTCCATAACATCGCGCGTCAGGCTGGTCAGTCTGCAGTGGAACAATTGTCTCGACCCAGCTCCTCTAGTGGCTACACCGATCATCGTACCGGAACACGGCTAGGCCGCTTGACGGTACGTCTTTACTTGGTGGGTGGTCGCAAGCCTTCGGCCGAAGCCTACCACTAGATAGTGTCACCTGATTTACACCACCCAGGGACCACGTGAATGGGGGAAGGGGGGGCAAAGATGATGTCAAAATTTCTTTACGTCAAACTGCAACAAAGCAATCATTAGGTTATGGGCAAGGCTTCAAATCTAAATGAACAACAGATGTGCTTGTCGCAAAAATATATTTTTGTGAAATTTAAAATGTCACCAATCTTTAGATTGTACTAATAAGTAATTCTGTGTTTATCTTAGGTGGAATATGTGAGAGACTGTGACAATAATTAGGATTAAAAATGTATTTTTATTTTACGTACCTTGAGGCTTATTACCGTCAGAGTATTTTTAGTTATTTTTGTTGATTTTATTGAAGTAAAATTTCTTTAGTTAAATTGTCTTATTTGATCGGTTAATTCAGTGGAGTAACATATGACTGAAATTTTAATTACACACTATTGTATTGATTTATTTTATTACTTTTTTATGCGTAAAATGACACCAAACTTTTGATTATTATTAGATATTAAAATTAAATAATAACAATGAATTCGAATGTTTTATTCAAGCAAATAAACTTTTTATTAACTTAACCGTATGCTTTTTCGTTAGTCTGCAGATTACCTAAGAAGTCTGTAGATTATCTAGTTATGCAGCAATTTGAAATTATGTACTAATATAATTATGTACATGGCGGGCGGGCCTCTATCTATTTATATATAATATTATTTAGAAATATTAAATTACTTATTTTCTTTTGTCGATATCCATCTATAAAGTCAATATCTGATCCGACAAAATCACTAATTGAGTAGCAAAGAACTTTCGAGAACGAAATAGCAAATACATTCAAAATTTTTAAATTCCGAAAGAGAAAGCAACAAGGAGCGTTTGTGCGAGGATCCAGGAACGAACCATGTCAATCCCCGCGTAGTATTAGTAGTCTATGTCCCCGTGGCTCTAACGCGCGTTCGTGTCGGCTTCTTTCGCAATTGACGTCCATCAAATAGATTATTTGTTGCAGCTTATTTACGTTGGTTGTTTGTTCCTGTCATTGAATATTTTAATTTTACTTTTTGGTAGTTGAGTAGGTTGTTTGAAAATAATCATATTAGATTTTAACGAAGACTGTCCCCGTAACGGCAATTCTGCAGTATTCAAATTATTTAGTGACACTGGTTATAAATCTTTATTACAAACGCTTGTCTCTACCCGCGGTGGTACTCAAGTAGATAATATTTTTTCTAAATTCACTTGTGAATTTGGATTTTATAACTCCTTTTTCAGCTACCATCGTCCTATGTGGGCCCGTTTTTAGACGTTGTGAGCCGCTGAAACCGTTTTAATGTTCACGTAACAACAAAAAAACCTCTTCTTAGTCCGCATTATTATGCAACTACGGAACACTATAACTGCGCGTGGCCCGATACGCACTTGGCCGGTTTTTTTATTTAGACTCGTGTTTGACGACCTTAACATTTTGTATGCTTTTCTTTCGTTTAGAATATCACTTCTCTAGAGCTGGGCAATTGCCCGGATCACACACAACATCCGTCTTGTTTGAGGATCATACTATATTATACTCATTTCTTATTCTAAAAATTCGCGACACACATTCCTCTTAGCTTTCTCATCTCAGCTGCATGCAATTGTCTCTCATTCATCCCTTTTTTGTTCAACATTCAGTTCGATATTCTCGGATCATCGGTTCAATTGTTAATTAAACTGACGCGACGATGATCTGGTTGTTTTAACAGAATTAATTGATGGCCAGAATATTTACCGATGCGTGCATATACACGAAACCATCTATCTTTTTTTCCTTTTTCTCTTATTGTAAGGCTTAGCACGCACTGCGGTTTTTAATCGTGCGATTTTTTGCCGCCCATTTTGCGACCTATGGAATTGTATGACGCTGCACGCATTACGGTAAAAAAATCGCGCGAAAATAATACTACAAGATCCGTGTTTTGCTACAGAATCCACCGCACCACGGCGCTTATTAAATTCGCGCGAATATTTTGAGCTCTATGAACAGGTAGAAAGAGACGAAAATCACGGTTATTATATTTTACCCGCAGTGCCTGTTAGTTACGATTCAGTACGCGGATCAAAATTCGCGTAAATAAAATCCTTGCGGCTAAATATTGCAATGCTTGCTAAACCTTACACACCTTGAAATCCAAATACAGTAAGAATTTCTAAGGTGAAAATAAATGTTGATTCACCCATCTTTAGCGGGGTTTATTTGTAAATATAATACTAAAGCCATTTAAAGAATGTAAGTGAAATGTACTTACATTAATCAGTCCCCAGCCGGCTATCTGCGCTTTTTCCAAATAAGGTGGATTTGCCATTACAGCTATTCTTTTCACGTTCTTGCCAAAATGTATAGGAGTTTTAAACTTCACTAGCGCTATATCGCCGGACGTTTCAGTAAAATCATATTCCTTATGTAAATAGTATTTGCGCACTCGAGTGATATAACCTTTTCGTAAATTTCTGTGCCCCATTGAGACTGTAAAGTTGCTTTTGTTAGAACAACCATGCATGCAATGCGCCGCAGTAAGTGCTATTTTTTCATTCAGAATGGACCCGCCACAAATCCAGGTGGCGGCAGGTGCACTTGCATTTTCAATGGAAATACAGCTTACATACATAAATATAGAATGAGAGAAATTTTGAATATTTGCGTCATTTCCATTAACTACGAACGGTTCCATCTGGCATTCGATCAAAGTTGTAAAACTAATGAAAACTAGAATAGATTTTAGTTCGAGCATTTTTTTAAATGTCGTGTTGTCGAGGTCGACTGCCTGTGCGCAGTGTATCCTTATCGCTTAATTAGCCATTGCATTAGGTCGTTATTGTTTGATGAATTAATAAAATTTTCTTCGATCATTTGATTCTACATGCTTCAGCAAAAAAATCTTGCATGAAAACGTTATTTGTTTTTTTGATAAATACTGGTACAGTACCAGTTTAACTTGAATGTGTTTTAACCCGATTACTATTTATTTAACCATTAATGTACACACACATAATAAATAGACAAGAATAAGGAACAGAAAATAGGTACAAAGGTATGCTTATTTCTAAAGAAATCTCTTCCAGCATTCCTGCGAGAGGAGAGTTGCAAAAAAATATAAAGAGGAAGATAAAGAGGGAATAAAAAGAAAAATATTTTAAACAATTCAGAATAAAGAAGAATACTGTATAGATAATTAATATATACTCTTAAATACATGCATATTAATAAAATAAATATTACAATAATAAATACTTAAATCATAATACATGCAAGTATGCAAATAAGACGCAATGGAAAGATAATGCTCTTTCACTCTCTTTTTAAAAACTGCAAGAGTTTGGCAGTCCCTAATATCAGGCGGTAACGACTTCCACGACCGCACCGCGTGTAAAGGAGTAAACACAGTAAAGGAGTAGTAGTACACTGTAAAGGAGTAGGAGTAAAAGTCGGTAGTATGGGATGGTGTTTCAAGAAGATGCTTAAGATGCGACCTGCAAAGTGCATCGGAAGGACGGGAGTAGGAGAAGCGTTCGCGGAGGTAGGAAGGCGTTTTAGGGTTGTGAAGGACGTTAAATAGCAGACACAAAATCCGATAGTTCCTGCGAAGACTAATGTGAGCCACTTAAGCATTTTGCGAAAGCCTGAAACAAGATCATACTTTTTGAGATTGAAAACAAAACGAATACATATATTTTGCAAACGCTCAAGTTTATTTAAAAGCTCCTCAGTGGCATCCAAATAACTGGCGTCGGCGTAGTCGATGATGGGCTAAATAAGATTTTGGGCAAGAGAAATTTTGGTGTTCAAGGGCAAAAAGCTCTGGAGGCACTTCAGTGAGTGGAAAGCGTAGTGCACCTTGCGACAGCGACATGGGCAGTCCATGATAAATAGGAGTCCATGATCACTCCCAAGTTTTTGCCGTCCTAGCGTATTCAATTTGAACTCCATTCAAACTGAGAGGAGACAGCACCGCAATATCAAGCCTGTTTCGCATATGCCTACCGCCAATAACCATGGCCTGAGACTTCTTAGGGTTGATTTACAGCCCATAGCCCGGCGGATATCGTCTATAACCTTTAAAAGAGCTGTGACAGTACTGTGACCAGGCCGGAAACCAGATTGAAAAGGACTAAGAAGATCATTACTAGAGAGAAACAGAGACAATTGCTGATGGACAATGTGCTCAAGAACTTTGGAAAGATAAGGTAGGATGGAAATGGGACTGAAATTGGTCAGTGTGACCGGGTTAGGGATTTTGGGTAGTGGAATAATTTGGGCTAGCTTCCGAGCATCGGGAACAGTGCAAGAAAATAAGGAGAAGTTGAAAATGTGGGTCAAAACGGGCAGTAATGTGGAGAGGATAGGAGAAATCATTCTTGAGCAAAGCCCGTCATTACCAACAGCGGAGGAGGAGATAGCACAAATAGAATTTTTGACATCACTTTCACTCACAGGACTGAAATCGAAAGACGAACACCGCGGCACTGGCAAAACGGAAAGTTTATAGAAATGATATGAGGATAATGTAGATAATTTTACGTGTGGATCCAACGTAACGGGTGGAAATGAAAAATGTTTGTTTAGAGCACACACGTCAATGCCTTTGCTAGAAGCGGTAGGAGACTTACCAATGCCGACAGTTTTCAAAAACTTCCAGACTTCAGAGGAGTTCCGGTTGTCAAGAAAATTATGGAAGTAGCGTCTCTTTGCATCTCTACACATACGACTACAGCGATTACGCATCTCTCTATACGAACTCAGGTTGTGCTCGGAAGGACGACGCTTTAACCTCCTTTTGGATCGGTCTCTAATTGCCATTGCATCCTTAATAGCAGGAGTGAGCCAGGGTGCCGGCATATATTTTACTCTGACTCTGCGGATAGGAGCATGACGTTCGTAAAGGCTTAATATTTGAGAGTTGAAAATGTGAACCATCTCGTTGATACTTGAACTCTCAAAAACATCCGTCCAATCGATGACACCAGCATCCCGCAGCAGCGTCTCCTGATCTATGCCCTTGTAGTTCCGAAGGAAAATAAATGATGGCTTGCGCTTAGGAGGACGAATCTTGTAAGACATGAAGATTAAATCGTGATAGGAAAAACAAGCAGTAAGCTGACCGTGGACCGACACATTATTAGATTTTGAATCAATCATGAGGTCCAAAAGAGAAGGGGTGCAATTAGGGAAATGATGAGTAGCGGAAAGAGGGAGAATACTAAGCTTAAAAGAAGATACAAGAGATTGAAGTTTGCGAGTACGAGAGTCATTTTTAAGGAGACAAGAATTAAAATCACCCATCAGAACTACGTGGTCATAAGTAGAACACACATCGTTTAAAAGGGATTCGAAAGAGTCAAAACTGAGGTTAGGACTATACATCACTCCAAGAAGCATCTTACAGCGATGTAAAGCGTTTTCTAAAAACAGATGCTCTGCTGACCCCGAGTAGGAAGATGGTGATGTACTGATAACCTTATAAGGAATACCAGCACGCAAATAAATAGCGACACCACCACCCTTCCCAGTTTTATCATTACGAATAAGAACAAAGCCAGGGAGGGCATAGTGTACAGATAAAAGAGAAGGTTTTAGAAATGACTCGGAGATCAGTAAAGCATCTAAGTGTATACAATTAATGGAAGCCAGAAGATCAGAGTAATGGCTAGGGACACTCTGGGCATTTATGTGAGCTATGTTGAGGTTATTGGGGTAAGGGGCAAACAAAGAGGAAATCTGATCACCAAGTGTCAGTGTAGACGATGAATCGCTCGCCGAACTAAGGAAGTAGAACTATCAATCATTTAAAAAAAAAACTGTCATCGTTCAGCCATACGCTTGACACCGTATATTTATTTATTTATACTTAATTAAAACGGTACAAAACTAATAGGGATGATGACGGGGTACGAACCGTACGAAACAGTAAATTCTATTTAGTCCGCCGATTAAATTATCAAAAAATATTGGACATGTATTTTTGGCTTATTCAAATCAATAAAAAATCGCCAAGATAAAGCGCATCAAAGTCAGGGACCCACTCCCTGACTTTGATGCGCTTTATCTTGGCGATTTTTTATTGATTGCTTGCTTGTGACGTCATTTCTATGTAAAAAGTGTACCAAGGTATGACGTCATACGATATTTTAATGCACTGTATCGTCATCATTTTTTGTTAACGTGACAAAAGGAAAAATACGTGTCCAATATTTTTTGGAAATCTATTTGACGGAAGAAACAATTTTTTTAGTCATCATCCCTATTACTAACATGGAATCTGAACAATTGTACATAATACTAAATAAAATAAACAATACATATAATTAACATGGAACAGTGGATACCCTCGCATGTCTTCTCTCACAGAACACCAAGCATGCGTTCATTAATTTCACATTTTTATAATTGTTGTCAAGGTACTATTTAAGTCAAGTTTTAAATTAGTTTTGTCTTTACCTGTTAATAATATAGTACTATCGTCAGCAAATAAAGTCATATGGTGAATTGTAACTGTTGGCATGTAATTTATTCAAATAAAATAAAATAAAAATAGACTTTTATTTCCCTATAATTTACAATTCTATATATTTTTTTTTTTAAATTTAACCTATTAAGGGGTCACCCATTTCTGTATGAAGGCGTCCTCCATCTGTTTCCGTCTTAATCTATTTTGGGCCGTTCTGGTCCACTCTATCTCTGCCAGTGCTACGATGTCATCTCGCCATCGTTGCAATGGTCTGCCGCGGCGTCTGTTTCCATTTCGTGGGTACCAGTGCAGGACGCGCTCGCTCCACCTGTTGTCTGTGGTCCTCCCGATGTGGCCCGCCCAGTTCCACTTCAGTTTCTCGGCCATATACAAAACATCGGTGACTTTGGTCTTTGCCCTAATTCCGCTGTCAGCTGTAAGCTCATTCCTTTTTTTCGTGTAACGACGCGCGACATATTTTTTTTACTTCTAATTAGAATCTTTTTAAATCAAAGTTACAACCGGTTAATTTACATAATTAAACATGCCAAAACGCAAACGAGATAAAGACGGTGATAGTGACGAGTACATTTTAAAGAAAATCAAAAAGCTCGAAAAGAAGATACGAAGGCGCAGAGAAAGATCGCCATCACCGGAAGAATCACCTATTAATCGTCAATGTGATTAGATCTCCTACACCAGAAGACCTTCAAGAATATTATCAAAAAGACATTCAAAATGAGACTGTGTAAGAGGTCCAGGATGACCAACAAGGTAGCCTAAGCAGCATTTTCGTACTTGAGACATCGTCGCCATTGTTCACAAACAAGAACTTTGATTAGACCTAAGATCGATACTGTGTGGTCGTTTAATGGTCATAACTATGTCTAGGATCAACACAGAGGGGTTGTTCGATGACATTAACACGCCAGGGATTGTCACTGTGGGGTCATTCACGGCGGTGTGGTACTGCCTAGGATTGGTACTGAGGGACCTCTCAATGGCCAATTGTACCTATATAACGAAATGCTCATAAATTACTGTGGTAATTGTAACAATAGAAGAAAGGAAAAGGGAGGGGGGTGTACATACATATCACAAGGTAACTTAATAATTATTTCTTTCAGATAAGGAAAACATACTTGACGAGGACGTAATTTTAGTACTGGGATCTAATACTACGAAACAACAAGAAACTGGACATAAGATACATGACGAGGTTGCAGACAGGTGGGAGAACATAATTCAAAATGGTCTCGACAGAGCTGAAAAAGAATATATTCTTCAACAAACTTATATCCTACCTCCGTCAAACTTTCCTCACTTAATTGTGCCAAAATTGAACCCAGAGACGCTCGCTGCATGTTTATACATGCAGCGAAAGTATAAAAAGAAATCTTACTATTGAAGCAAGACAAAAAATGCTATGCCATGTTATTGCTGGGCTTGCATGTGCAATAGAAAAGGTAATCACAGAGGTGCAACCAAAACAATTAAAATTAAACTTACTGGAGATTCTAAATAATACTGGAAAGATACTTGCTGATGTCTTCCAAAATGAAAACAAAATAAGAAGAAACCTTATAATATCAGGTCTTGAAAAAGATATAAGAGAAACTCTCTTACAAACCAAACCAGACAAATATCTGTTTGGAGATAACCTCCTTGAAACAATAAAAACTGAAAAATCTGTCGGGAAGACAGGTCGGGAGATACGGCTTCAATTCCTCACTCACTCAAAAACCACCTCCTAAGAACACATTCAAAGGTACACAACCTTTAATCTGGAAGGGCCCACCTAGGCAACCAACACAGAACCAGCTGTCCACGGAGCCTCGTGCCAACAAGAACCGCAGCAGTCGGCCACGCCAAACAACTCAAAGGAGAGGTGCAGCAGTACCACGGGGAGGCTACCGGAGATCCAATTTCAACAGTCAACGTCATCACAGGAACTGACACAAACTGGCAGGTTAAACCTTTTTTACAATAACTGGCAGAGAATCTCTAAAGATCCTGTAGTACTTAACTGGGTTAAGGGGTATAACATTCCCTTCTTCGAACAACCCGTTCAGTTATATCCACCATCAAAAGACTCTTTTTCAAATAAGGAGGAGATGGTCATTATACAGGAAATAGAAAATCTACTTAAAATAGGTGCTATTTCTAAATGTGCACCCATCAAAGATCAGTTCCTCTCAAAAATATTTGTTGTTATCAAACCAAATGGTTCATACAGATTTATCTTAATCTTGAAGGAATTAAATCAGTTATAATAACACAACATTTCAAATGAGAAGATTATAGAACAGCTTCAAATATTATAACTAAAGACTGTTACATGGCTAACTTAGATCTTAAGGATGCCTATTTTATGATATCAATTAAAGAAAATGATAGAAAATACTTAAGATTTCAATTTAGAAACAAACTTTATCAGTTCAATGTTTTACCCTTTGTTTTTACAAAAAATCTAAAACCAGTGGTTTTTACTTTAAGATCCTGGGGCTTAAAATCAGTTCAATACCTAGATGATTTTTTTATGTATTGAAAAAGATTATATACAATGTAAGGTTAATATAGAAAAAACATGTAAGTTATTGCAGAACCTAGGTTTCATAATTAACAAGGAAAATAGCAATATACCTACTAAGGAATGTAGCTTTTTAGGGTTTATATTTGATTCGAAACACATGACACTTAAAATACCTGAACAAAAAAGAAAACACAACTTAGAATTAATCAATAGTCTACTTAAAAATAAACAGTACACTATCAGACACTTGGCTAAAGTTTTAGGTTCACTAACCTCTATATGTCCTGCCATTTCTTATGGATGGTTATATACAAAGAAATTAGAAAGACATAGATATTTTATCTTTACAAAAATATAATGATAATTATGAATGTAAGATTCCTACACCTACCTGGTGCATTCAAGATTTAAAATGGTGGCAATCCAACATACAAAAAGCAGTGGCATCTTTTAAAAATCATACATTTAAAATAGAGATTTTTTCTGATGCATCCTTATCGGGTTGGGGTACTAGTTGTAATAATAAAAAAATGCATGGTTTTTGGACACTAGAGGAGCAACAAATGCATATTAACGTGTTAGAACTAAAAGCTACATTCTTGGGATTGAAAACTTTTGCAAATAGATTAAATAACTATTAAGAATTGACAACATCACAGCCATTAGTTATATAAACAGAATGGGTAGTGTTCAGTACCTCAGCTCCACTCAATTTCTGATGAAATATGGAAATGGTGTGAAATAAGAAATATCTGATTATTTGCTTCATATAAAAGCTCAAAGGATAACCACATTGCAGACTCAGAATCAAGAAAGCATAAAACAGAAATAGAATGGAGTTTAGAGTTAAAAGTACATATGAACATAACACATAATTTTGGGTTTTCCAATATAGATTTATTCGCATCAAGGCTAAATTACAAATGTAAGAAGTATGTAGCATGGCATAGGGACCCAGATGCATATGCAATAGATGCTTTCGCAATTGACTGGTCACCCTTTTTTTTCTATGCCTTCCCGCCATTTTCTTTAATTCTTAAAACACTCCGAAAGATTGAGATTGATGAAGCTGAGGGTATTGTTATAGTACCACATTGGGTTACTCAACCTTGGTATCCATTATTTATGTCAATGCTAGTGTCAGAACTAATGATTATTCATCCAAAAAATAACCTTTTATGTTCAGTTATGTTCAGCAACCTACACCCTCTGAACGACTTGAAACTTGAAAGAACCTGCGACTTGCTGTAGGAGTATTGTCAGGGAAGCTTTTATGAGGCGAGGAATAACAGCGACGTCTACTGAGATTATGTTAGCCTCTATCACTGAATCAACACTAAAACAATATCAATCAACCATCAATGGTTGGCGTGAGTATTGTAATAAGAATAATTTAGATTTGTTTAATAGTTCTATTCCTAACATAATTTCTTTTTTAACTGATAAGTTCATCCTACAATACACTAAATTCAGATAAATCAGCCCTGAGTCTAATTGTAGATCCAAGATTATCTAGTGATGATAGGATCAAAAGATTTCTCAAAGGAGTATTTAAATTGAGACCAACATTACCTAAATATGATTATGTTTGGGATGTTTCTATAGTTCTTAATCATTTTAAAGACAATAATTCTAATAATCTATCAAATTATGACACTAGAAGAACTTACCAAGAAAACAGTAACATTAATCGCAATCTCTACTGGTCATAGAATTCAAAGTATATCATTAATAATGGTTGACAATATAGTACAGCATGGTAACCAGCTACATATCAAAATACCAGATTTTATCAAAACTACTGCTCCAGGTCGGTACCAACCTAATTTAATTCTTCCAAAACCTAAGATTTGCCCTGCTAGGTCAATTATAGATTACATGCATAGAACAAAAGATCACAGAAACAATATTAAAAATCTTTTTATAACTTATAAGAAACCATACAAAAAGGCAGCAGTGTCAACAACTAGTAGATGGATTAAGGACACTCTTAAAAACAGTGGAATAAATACAAACATGTACGGTGCATATAGTACTAGACACGCTTCTACTTCAGCAGCAGCTAAAAAAGGTGTCAATATTGACGAGATAAGGAGAACTGCAGGATGGACCTCGCAATCACATACCTTTGCAAAGTTCTATAATCGTCCTATAATGAATCAAGTAAATTTTGCAAGTTCAGTACTCAGTGATAGAGACCACTACGATTTTTATTTTATTATTTTGTTATAATAACTATTTATACGGCTAAACTTTGATAATAATTTACCTACCAGAAGTAGGTAGTCAGAAGTAGTCATTAGATTGTTAGCCCCTGAGGGTTGTTGATTAAATTGGTATAAAAATACTACATAATTATAATTAAGTGTAATAATTACTGTGTTCATTAGAAGATATAAATAAGAGCAAGTGCATTTATTATAAATGTTACCCTAATACAAAAAATAAAGAGACAGAATTGATTGTGAAAATGCCTTTATTTTTTACACATTTGTTACAATTTAGATAAAACTTTAAACATCTACATGGTGATCATCGAAGGACGTCTGAAGTATAATGAGTGATCAAACGAACTTACCTGTAAGTGATGTTCGATCATCATTATATGAAGACTATGTCCCAGAACCCATTCAAAAGTATCCTTTCTGAACTACCCAGAAATTGTAAGAAATGTGTTGCTTTTATAAAATGAGCTTACAGATGACAGCGGAAGCGGAAGTTAGCACCCGGTTGCATTCAGTTCACAGCAAATTTATTTATTTTTGCTGTGGCAAGCTTTGAATAATCGTGTGTCGGTTCCATGTAATAGATGAAACTACATGGTGATCATCGAAGGAAAGAAAAACATAAAAAGTCTAGTCTTCATATAATGATGATCGAACATCACTTACAGGTAAGTTCGTTTGATCACTCATTACAAGCTACTTTTCATCCCTAAAAAAAACAAAAAAATAATTACCGACTTCCAAACCAAAACACTAAAATAAATAAATAAAAGAATTAAAAAAAAGAAGCAAAAATTACTTTGTTTTCGGAAGTTGGTGTCTTTGACGGTTGGTGTCGTTGGTGTATTTTTCGGTTTTGACACCGACTTCCGAAAAGAAATTAATATTTCGCTTTGTGGCGTTTTGTTTTTTTAGTCGGTTTCATATTTTTGTTATTTTTTTTTAGTTTTGGTACCTCAAATTACCGTTAAAATCATTTATATCCAAATTACGATCTCATGACGATTCCAATAAGCTCAAACACGACTAGGATACATTGTTTTATTTCTGAGTTCTGGTGCCTACCTTCCGGCTTCATCATCAGATCAGATCGATGGTACCATTTTCATCAGTACAATTTATTTACAAGTATTTGCTTCATCATAGTCGGTTAACGAAAGGAGTGGTGGTCCAGTGGTATCGGCCGCAACTTACAAGTTGTAGGTCGTGGGTTCGAGCCCAGACAGGCGCTTTACATTGTGTCTAAATTATTTCATCACCACTGCTCTCAAAACGGTGAAGGAAAACATCGTGAAGAAACCTGCATCTTCTAGAACTAAAAATTCGAAGATATGTGACATCCATCAACCCGCACTGGGACCGCGTGGTGGGTTACGGCCCATTCCCTCTCACAGAGAGGAGGCCTGTGTCCCAGCAGTGGGAACATTGATAGACTGATGATGAGTCAGTTAACTATTCGAACACCCGCAACATACTTATCATTAAGGAGTTCCAGTGGCCATTGTTAATGAAAATACGAAAATCGCTAGGTATATGTATGCCTATAATATTGGAGGAGTTCCCTCAATTTCCATGGGTACCCATCATCAGATCCTGACCTGATGACCATGGGACCATCTCGGAACCCTTTCAGACAAAAGATGAATTTTCGAAATCGTTCTTGGCGTCTTTGAGTAATCAGGGAACATAAACAAAAAAAATTGATTCCGCCGAATTGAGAACCTCCTCCTTTTTTTGAAGTCGGTTAAAAAATAAATAATACAAAGAACAGGCTTTGAGAACAAGAACAAACTTCTCTTGATACGAATATACCTCCGATCAGTTCACGATCTCATAATAACTCCTCAGTCGTCATTTTTTTCTTGAGCTATCTGCAAAGCATTTCGATGACAATTTCGAAAAAACCTGTTGTTTATAAAAGCCGATCGTCAGCTAATGATAACTTTGTATTTATTATGCAAAGTTTACACATCAATCTTTTTTATTTATTAAAATATTTGAAACATGATCGCGGTGTTTCGTAGCTAACCTAAGAAAAAACAACGAAACAATCTCAGAGGTCAAAGTAGTTTTTAAAGGCCATACAATTAATGAAATGGTCAAATCATATATGAGTGGTGGTCTTTCGAGGAAAGCACTAAATAGATTTTAGTGGACATTTCCAGACTGTGCTGACAGCAAATGATATGACCTGCATCTAAATGACTTCTTAAAACGACAGTCTCCAGTCTCCAGTCTCCGGTTATATATTCCATACTCCCTACACTGTCGAACGAGTTATTTAGAGCTGACTACAACTTATTGCCCGAAACGTGTTCGAAGCTAAATGACAGCTTGTGCAGGAGTATCTAAATCCATACTAATCCATACTAATATTATAAATGCGAAAGTAACTGTCTGTCTGTCTGTCTGTCTGTCTGTCTGTCTGTTACCTTTTCACGCTTAAACCGCTCAACCGATTAAGATGAAATTTGGTAGGAAGATAGTTTGAGACCTTGGAACGGACATAGGCTACTTTATTTTGCAAAAAATGCGAAGGGGGGGCATTGGGAGGGGGGTTAATTTTGAATGAAACTTCTTATTATGGCTTAAGCCGCTGAACCGATTAAGATGAAATTTGGTGTGAATATAGTTTGAGACCCTGGGCAGGACTTAGGCTACTTCTTTTTTGCATAAAACACAAATGGGAATAAATAGAGGGGTGGGTTAGATTTGTGTGAAACTTCTTATTACGGCTTAAACCACTGAACCGATTTAGATGAAACTTGGTATGCAGATAGAATGAGACCCTGGGATGGACATAGCCCATATTATACTTTTTTGTATAAAACAAGGTGCGGGAGAAATGGGGTGGAGTAGTTATAAAATATGAAAATAATATGAAACTTCTTTTATGGCGTCCTTCTTATTCGGCTGTAGGTATGATATAATTGTTTATGAAAGATTTGAGTGTCAATTTGAAAAAGTCAACTTAATGTCAGTGTATGTGAAAGTGGTAATATAAGCAAAACTTTAAAATATTCTACTGCTTAATTTTATTTGGGAGATATTTTTTTGCTGTGGATATGGCTCGCAAGCGTAAATCTCATCTGAGCCGTAGCTCTAGCAGAGCTCGAACAGCAAGAGTAGCTAGAAGCCAAGAAACAGAGGAGCAGACACAATCCGTAAAATTTTAGATGATGAGCGTCACGCAACCCAAAGAGCTGCTGAGACTTTCGATCAGATTCAGGCTCGCCAACTTGCAGATGCTGAGCGTCACGCAACCCAAAGAGCTGCTGAGACTTTCGATCAGATTCAGGCTCGCCAACTCGCAGATGCTGAGCGTCACGCAACTAAAAGAGCTGCTGAGAGTTCCGACCAGACTCGGGCTCGCCAACTCGCGGATGCTTAGCGTCACGAGACTCAAAGATCAGCTGAGACTTTCGACCAGACTCAGGCTCGCTAACTCGCAGATGCTGAGTGTCACGCAACTAAAAGAGCTGCTGAGAGTTCCGACCAGACTCGGGCTCGCCAACTCGCGGATGCTTAGCGTCACGAGACTCAAAGATCAGCTGAGACTTTCGACCAGACTCAGGCTCGCTAACTCGCAGATGCTGAGCGTCACGCAACTGAAAGGGCTGGTGAGACCTTTAAGCAAACACAGGCCCGTCGTATTTTAGATGCCTAACGTCACGCGTCATCGATAGCTGCTGAGACGCCTGAACAATCCCAAATACAGCGTATTTTACGAGCTGAACGGTAGTCTGAAAGGAGACGTACGTTTGCAAGAAATACATGGGAGTCGTTCCACAACGCTGCGTCTGATTATGACCCATTGATTGATTACACTTGCCATCGATTAGTTCTCATATGGAACATGGATAAAAAATGTAGATATTGTGAAGCACTCAAGTGGAATGATGAGACACCGGGTATGTGTTGCTCGCTTGGTGAGCCAGAAGAACCACTCAAGTCTTTGCTTTTGTATGACAGTGATGAATCGCACCGTTTTTTAAGCATAATAAGAAAATATAATACATGCTTCCAAGCAAGCTTGAAGCAAGTGGAAGCAAGTGGCAGCAGAGTGACTCACACTGAAACTCATCAGGGGTACCGTCCCATACGTTGAGGCTGAAAGTTGGTGTCCCAGTCCTGTTAATGAGAAATCAGGACGCACCAAAATTATGTAATGGCACCCGACTACAAATAAAATACCTGGGACGTAATATAGTAAGGGCAATAATTATGACAGGAATAGCAAAGGGAGAAGATGTAATGATTTCACGTATTCCGATAATCCCAACTGATATGCCATTCCGATTTAAAAGGTTGCAATTTCCCCTTAAAGCGACATTCGCGATTACCAGAAATAAAGCTCAAGGGCAAACACTGAAAGTTGCAGGAGTGCATTTAGAAAAAACCGGCCAAGTGCGAGTCGGACTCGCGCACGAAGGGTTCCGGACCATTATTGCAAAAAACGGCAAAAAAACACGTTTGTTGTATGGGAGCCCCCCTTAAATATTAATTTTATACTGTTTTTAGTATTTGTTGTTATAGCGGCAACAGGAATACATCATCTGTGAAAATTTCAACTGTCTAACTATCACGGTTCATGAAATACAGCCTGGTGACAGACAGACAGACAGACAGACAGACAGACAGACAGACAGACGGACAGCGAAGTCTCAGTAATAGGGTCCCGTTTTTTCCCTTTGGGTACGGAACCCTAAAAAACGATTTTCCCATGGGCAACTGTATATAGCGTGTTCTCGAGTATCAAGTCCACATAATCAATATGTTTAAGCAAAAGATGGTAAAACTAAAGATATTGTTAACACGACTTTGTTAAAGTAAGTTATTAAAAATTACAACTCTGTGCTCACAACCCATTTCCACACTTTTGTCTACCTAAACAATATTTATAAGAATCAAAAATCAAATTAGTACCTACTGCATTTTATGTTACGCAAAATACACTATTTTTGTACTACTACTCTGTGTTTCATTTTCTACGTTTTACGTGAGCGAAGCCGCGGGTAAAAGCTAGTATATAAATAAAAGAAGAAAGTGACTGACTGACTGACTGACTCACTCACTGACCATCAACGCACAGGCCAAACGGCCGAAGCTTCAATCGTGAAACTTGGCACGTAGGTTCCTTTGGTAGTGTAGATGAGCACTAAGAAAGGCTTTTTGGAAATTCCACCCCTAAGGGCGTGAAATAGGGGATAAAAGTTTGTATGAAAATCCGTCAGTTTTAAAGTCAGGATCTTCATATTTTGGGTTTGGGATGAAGATTAAAAAAATATTTACAGGTATCTCAGCGATTTTGAAGATTTCACCCCCATGAGGGTGAAATCGTCTAGAGACTTGAAATTTTGCAAATAGATACTTTATACTGTGCAGGCATCCACTAAGTAAGAATTTTTGTGAATTCCACCCCTAAGGGGGTGAAATAGGGGATGAAAGTTTGTATGAAAGTCTGCCAGTTTTGAAGTTAGGATCTTCGAATATTGGGTTTGGGCTGAAGATTAAAATCTAACGCAAATTAAGGTTTTTTGGGAATTCCATCCTTGGGGGAGCGGATCATGGGGGATGAAATGTTGTGTACAAAAGTCCTTCTTTTACAAAGTAAAAATTATTTAAAATACTTTCAATACTTTAAAGTCTGTTGGTAACTATAAAATGGCTCAACGCACAAATATAGGAATTAAATAGGCACGGGAAAATCTGCTTCGCCATGACAATTAATAAGGCTCAAGAACAAACTCTGAAGTATGCTGGTGTAAATTTGAGGGCAAATTGCTTTTTCCATGGACAGTTCTATGTAGCGTGTTCACGTGTTATCTCATCAAATAGTCTGGTGATATTGGCGTCAACATCCAAAATGGTTTAAAATGTTGTTTATAAGGAAATATTTTAATTTAATTACTTACTTATGCTTATGATTACTTATTATTAGTCATGGATAAACACAGAAATAGTGTAGGCATTCGGAACGGGACAAGGATAGAGCGTATTGATGATAGAGTAGGTAAGTATAAGTCTGTCCTAAGAAACACTTTCGCATTACATTATTTTTACTTTTCTCTACATACTGTTAAAATATGATAAGGAGAAGAATGTAGTCTACGCGTGCGAAGCCGCGGGCAAAAGCTAGTATCTTTATACACCTGAGAAACCTTCAGTTTTGTAGATGTGATTTGCCATCAGGTGGGCCGCTTGCCAACAATTCAATCATTAAAAAGAACAGTTTTGAAACTTACCGGGTGGAATAATCATTATGTTTCCCACTGCTGGCACAAAAGGTGCCTTCGGGCGAAGTATGTAGGTACTTCTGGCATTTTTCGTCGGACATCACAAATTGATCGACGTATCTCAGTAGATCCGTCGTTTTCTTCTTTATTTCCTGTAAATATTTATCATGCAAAAGTTACATTTTTGACTTTTGCAAAAACTGCTTGCAGTTTTCTTTTCGTTTTAATAGTGTTAGTGGTGTTTGTGCAGTTCATGCGTTAAGTACCTAACAGTTTCATACCAGGGTCATATGTTAACACAAGAGTGTGAGTTGACCAATAACACGAGTGTATTTTAACACATGTGCAGTTTCATAATATTACTATTAAAAACATCTAAAACCAACAATCGCTTTGCTCGCGAACACATATTCGTTATGCGAATAAATTATCGTTGCATAAACAAAAGCTCGCGCACCGAATGTAGCAAAAACAACAATTCTCGCGGTAAGTATCCTCCTTAACGTAAATTACTCACTATACAATCTTATTTCGAAATAGAATAAATCAAAAATCTATCCTTACATCGATGAGTCCCCAGCCAGCTATCTGCGCCTTCTCAAAGTAGGGCGGCTTCTTCATTAGCACCACTCTCTTCACTTTCTCGCTGAATTTAATCCTAGTGCTAAGCTTCACTAGAGCAATGTCATGGCTCGTCAGTTCCATGTCATATTGCTCATGTATCAGATAACCCTGGACAGTGGACGTCACGCCCTGGTCCCTATGGGAGTGGCCCACTGACATGCTGATGGAGCTGTTATGACCGCATCCGGCCAAACAGTGCGCTGCTGTCAGCGTCATTGCCTGATTTACTATCGAAGCTCCGCAGATCCAAGACAAGTCCGGCTGGTCCTCATTAGCGCAATGCACATTCATAAAAGCAGAATGAGGGAAGTGAGATATATGAGCGTAATTCCCACCTACTACAAAAGGCTCCATCTTACAGTTAGCGAAACTTATCAAGCACATTATGCCAATGAGTTTTGCTTCTATCATTCTACGTATTTTTGTGAGGCTCGGTGGCTCTGACTGCATACTCTTATCAATTAATGAAACGATATTTCCGATCGTTACTCCAATTATAGTTTTCCAGACTGTTAAATTTTCAGTATAACGTATTAATGTGACCCGGATTGTAGTTGACAGTTGAAGGCTTAAATAGTGATGTCATAGGGCGCGTATGTCCGCGTACTGGTGACGTCCGCGACCTTTGGGGCAGGCTACAACTCAACCTCACTTGGCGATGGATCCTGTTTATGGTTATTTTGCAAATATTAACTAAAGATTTACCTCAGTAAAGCACCGAGTCAACAAAGTCGTTCAAAACTAAAAGCATCATAATTTAGAATCCACAATTATTTTTAGTATTATCCTAGATCTAGGCAGCAGCTAACGGTGGTCGGTAGTCGGTGGTTATTGGAGATTTTATGATATAGCTTAGATTTATAACACGGGTATCGAGTGGCCCCAGGCCGAACCTGTAAGTACCATACTTAAAGTAAACACCCTTCTAATAACTTAATACCATGCTTTACTTAGAGCACACGGGTTCTCTTTATACACTAGAATAAATCTGGGATATTGATGGCTGGATGTTTAAGAAGGAAATGGTGTACATTCCAGTTATATTGTGGAAAGTAAGAAACTATATCCTTGATTAGTTTGTTAACGACCAATTATTTATATTTCAGTGGGACGTCTTTCGAGAACGGGTGTATACAGTGGAATAAATTAGGTAGCAACAATATTATAAAGTATAAATAAGCTAAAGATACATAATAAGCTACAGATAAGATACACGAATTTCAATTACACTGTTTGTCTCACAATTCAACATACTGATGCATCATTGCGGTAACTTAGACCACGTCATCGCTTACCATCAACTGAGATAGTGGTCAAGCACGAGCCTATCAATAATAAAAAAAACTTGCAGTTTACAGAAATGAGACCAGCCTCGACTTCAATCTCACAAATAAAACATTTTGACCCAAAACGAACAAAAGGACAACATTGTCATCAGAAAGCGTCTAAACACGATTTAGTAGAAAATAATCCAAAATAACAAAACTGCTGGCGAACGACGAAGCCTGGTGAATGTACCTACCTACTCCATTAGCTACTGCGCTACCATCGGTCATTGGCACGATTCAAGTAAACAGCGCAAACGAAAAGCCTCGAAAATTCCAGAAACGGTTCAAATTAATAATTAAAAATTGCCTGAATATGGTACAACTGATGTTTTATTTTTTTCCGTATATCTTTAACTTCTTAATTTTTTTAATATATTTTTTTCGTCATAATATTACTACTAACTGTCTGCTATTAACTAATACTATCATCTATACACCAGTCACACTGGTCCTGCATGGAGGTTTGCGGCCCCACACACGGAGACCTCCTCTCCGTGTGTGGGGCCTGTGTCCCCGAAATGGAAAGGTTATGCTGCAACCTGATTCTGGAATCTGGTTGCCTTTCTTTGAAGACTTCCACGGTAGTGAATAGTAAAGACGTAAAGACACATTAAAAATGGCGAGATAATACAATCAAATCTACTACACTCATTTATTTTTTGCCTTATAGATAATCTAAAAATAACAAATCTACTAATCATTGAGATTAGTTATTTTTAGATTATCTCAGAACATGCTTCCACAACATCAAATCTTTGGTTGGTATAAAACGTAATTTTTTAATATAATAAAATAATGTTTTTTACGTCAGTTCTTGCAACAAAAAAGGCATATTATAGACAGCCTATTCTCAAATTTCCTGATAAATTTATGACGTTACAGTTTAAAACGACATTAAATCGAGTTGCTACATAGTTGCACTGTTAGTAGTCGAGCACAAAGAAAAAGTACAGCAAATGGTGGGACCGTTACTTGAGAGAAGAGCGGAATAACTGTCGCGTTCCGGTTCCTAGCGTTCTATTGCAGGCTTTGATTGCCTCGCCTTGCTCCGAATCCGAGGCTTAGGAGCTATTGTTTTCAACCACAAAACGCTCAGATAACGCTCACACGCTTCAAAACGATATCTCTCCAGTCTAAACGGCCGAATAATTGCTTAGATTTGAATATTTCATGCAGAATATCGGAACAGTTTAGAATTTTTATTTTACAGCTTGATCTCTGACCTGAATGGAACAATTTTAAGATAGTTTTAGTCACGATTGTTTGGAATAAGAGACTGTTTTGCAGTATTTAGACTTTCATTTAGTTAATGGTTTGGTGGCAAGCCGTTTTTACGGGTGTAACGGAGAGTCTCGACTGTGCTGTTTTATTGCTATCAATTTTGAAAAAATATATTTTACTACATTATTTTTATACATTGAGCAGTGGTGGCCCAGTGGTATCGGCCGCGACTTACAAGTTGTAGGTCGTGGGTTCGAGCCCAGGCAGGCGCTTTACTTTGTGTAAATTATTTCATCACCACTGCTCTCAAAACGGTGAAGGAAAACATCGTGAGGAAACCGGCATGTCCTAGAACCAAAAATTCGAAGACATGTGACATCCACCAACCCGCACTGGGCCCGTGTGGTGGATTACGGCCCATTCCCTCTCGCAGAGAGGAGGCCTGTGTCCCAGCAGTGGGAACATTAATAGGCTGATGATGATGATGATATTTTACCTTTACCTTTTACCTTTTAACCTTTTCTTCTCTTCTTTTTTCCTTTCCTTCTTTCTTCTTTTCTTTCCTTTTTTCTTTTTTTTTTTTTTTTCTTCTTTTCTTTTTTTTTCCTTTTCTTTTTACCTTTTATTTTTATTTTTTTTTTATTTTTTTTTTTTTTATCTTGGAGAATGAGTTCAATGTCGCTCTGATAAAATACAGATTGTACCAACAATAAGGTGCCTATTAAACAGAAAATAGGATCTTTAGCAGCATTCATACTCATTCATTTGAAACTGAATTCGAAATGACGGAATTAGTCACGAGAAACGAATATCCGATTGTCCATTTTTGGGCTCCGTTGTCGGCACGAGTACGAGTAATGGTAGTGTTTTTTTTTGATAAGGAGAAGTCGAAATAAAATTAGAATTTTGATCTACGGCCGGAATTGTGAAATACAGTGAGGTACGGAACTCGTAGCTGAATTATAACAGACGCACGTGTCGATCTTCAAGATTATTATGCTTTCTGTTATTTTGCTTAAAGCTAAAGAGTGGAATTCCCTGCCGGAGTCTGTATTTTCTGATAGCTACAACCTGTCAGTCTTTAAGTCAAGAGTGAATAGGTTTCTTCTAGGCAAGCGTGCTTTATCGTCGACTACATCATCACTTAGTATCAGGTGTGATCATAGGGTGTGATAGTAATCAAGCGCGAACCCATCAAAAAGAAAAAATCTGCAGCAGTTGTCGAGGTTGCGCTGTGGGTGGATGAGCATTCGTTACATACCCAGATTACTCCCTGCCTCGGAAAAACGTGTAACTCAATTACTGGATTGTGGAAGTCAGATAGGATCCATGTAAAATAGCGGTATTCTGCTGCATCCAGTTACACTTTGAGCCGAACCTTATATAGTTGGGAATAGGCTAGACAGATTGATAAAAATATAACACTGGAACTGGACTTTTTTGATTTCTCTCTGTCACTCTAGTGTATGTTTTTCGCGCGTATCTTTTATGTATGTATGTTTGTATTTATGTATGTAATATTCTTCACAGATTTTTATAATTAAGACATCGTTAGATAGGTCTTGGCCGTCCAGGTGTTCGTAGATAAGTGAGGTTAAAAAAAGGCGGATTTTGGGCGCCATATTGTAGGGGTTGCAATTTATTTTTTCTTCGCAACCTATCGAGTGGGGTATTAAAATGAAGGGTTTTTAGAGGTGATTACAAAAATATATACCACTTATATGTTTAAAATCATTGGAAAAATAAGTATAACTTAACTTTGTAAATAAATAAAGTTAATAAAACCAAAAAACCCGACTGCTTAAAAAGCGAACTAAAAAGATGTAAACAAGAAGAAAATCTTGCTGTGCAGTCGGAGGATACATCTGGTTTTGGTCAGCCAGCTCGCGAATATGTATCCTCCGACTGCACAGCAAGATTTTCTTCTTGTTTACATCTTTTAGTTCGCAATTTAGGCAGTCGGGTTTTTGATTTTACTAACTTTTTTTTACATTACTTATTTATGCAGAAATTACACCAATGTACCAAAATCCCTTCGCCCCCCCCCCCCTCCCCCTTATATAAGTCCAAGGTTCCTCACGATGTTTTCCTTCACCGTACTTGTCTACATGTACTTTATTATCACACTGTATTGAATATTTTTTGGGGTAAAATTAAGAATTAATATTAGTGACATATCTTTTTACTTCCTCCAGGCTGGGTGTAGCATCGGTTTCCGCGGGATAGCTGGTAGCAGCTGGATGAGAGATGGCGACAAAAATTATGATGAGGATCATATAACTTTTGTCAACCATTTTTGTGTTCTGTTTAAGCTTCCACTGTCAGACTTATCTTGTTCCACTTCGAAGGTCTAAAACTGAAGGTTAGGGTCAGCTTTTTGAACCTCTAGGTAACTAAATGTATATCGATCGGATTGAGTGCACAGTCACCATGTGTTTTAACTGTTAGGTACTAAATTAAAATGACTTGATTTTTTAAAATTTCTACAACCGAAAATAAAAGAAAAACATAGAAAACATTTGATGCACACAGACATAACACAATAGCAAAAAAAAAGTAAAAAAAGAATATTGTTAAAAATAATACAGTGAAATTGCGCTGAGCGTACCCGTACCGATATAGTAAAGGCAATGGAGGGACGGATGGATGGTAGCGGTTACAGAAAAATAGCTAACAATGGCTTAAATTGAGTCAATAATGTATCTTCCTCGCGACAATTTGTACATGCATGTTTTCACGTTTCGTAACCATCCTAGTACTTTACAAGACCTACATCACCGCGTGGGCCCCTTTCAATTACAATCCAAAGCACAATAACTCTTCGAAATTAGTTCACAATAATAATAGTGTGTTAGTTAGTGTTGTTCTCGTAAATCGCTCTAAGTTTCAACGAGTAAGTTATTGACGCCACTCACTTTCAAACTGTTGCCTCATACAAATTGTTGTGAGGATCCATCAGCGTCCATATTGGGATGAGCACTATTTAGATATAGGAAGAGACTGAATATGGCTGTGAAGAAACGAGGGTGCTTGATTTGAATAATGTTATAATAAAGTGCTGAACAGAGGCATTCTACAGTAACTGTGATAACAAACAAAAAAATACTGACTAGTTTTGATTTTGAATTATTTGGTTTTCATGTGGATGAAAATGTCAACAACATCATCGTCATTTCAGCCGAAGGACGTCCACAGCTTAACATAGGCCAACCAGATCATCGATCAAAATGTGATCACAATAAATTATGGGAATTCGAAGTACGACCAACAACATAATAAAGTCTTTGATTCTTCAAAAGTTTACAAATCAGAACTTTTGGACAATTCAAAACTACTAAATATTTAGAATAAGGACCTGCTTTATCAAGAAAACAAAAATGCTGGTGTGGTGTGGTGGACAACGGTGCGACAACACAGCACCACAGTAAAGACAAA
Organism: Anorthoa munda; assembly: GCA_945859665.1. NCBI lineage: Eukaryota > Metazoa > Arthropoda > Insecta > Lepidoptera > Noctuidae > Anorthoa > Anorthoa munda. Next base: position 39,341,661 of record OX243897.1, on the reverse strand, counting down.
AGAAAGCACTAAGACTGATGATAAATAGATTATCTCTCTCCCTGCTTCACTAACAACAAAAACTCGAGCAAAGCTAGTAAGCTGAACAATTTTTTTAGTCCACAACAAGCCAGTTTCCTGGCTCTGTTGTGTAAGAACGGGGTGGGGCTGCCATGATTTGTGTCCCGCGGCCGATCCCGCTTTCGCGAACACACACCGATCTTGTCAGCGGGACTTACGAGCTCAAGAACAAGCCGCGGTGTTTATTAGAATTATTAGATGATTGCCTAGAAACTTGTGTTTGTTGTGATAATAAACTTAGAAGCGCACCAAAAGTATGCCTCAAAAATCAGCAACGATGAAACAAATAGAAGAGTATGAAGGTGTCGTAATAAATGATATCGATAGACGTTTTAAAATTTAGCTGTCCTTTTTTTTTAAAACTACCAGGAAAGCAGAAATGACCTGGAGCTAGGTGCTTAAGCGAATTATTACTTACCTCAATAATGGTAAACATACAGGTTTTGAAATTTTTGTTTTGAAAAGTACCAGGCTGACAGAAATGAACAGAAAATAGGCGCCTAAACGATCTCACTAAGATATGCGCCAACGATTAAACACACAAAACGGTGAAGGAAAACATTGTGAAGAAACCGGCATGTGCTAGAACTAAAAATTAGAAGACATGTGACATCCACCAAGCCGCAATGGCCCCGCATGGTGATTTACGGCCCATTACCTCTCACAGAGAGGAGGCCTGTATCCCAGCAGTGGGAGCATTAAAATGGCTGATGATGATAATGATGATTAAACACATAGAGGAATATAAAGTATTCGTTATTATTCACTATAATACCGATAGAACTACACTATAATATAATAGAGAAAGATTTCATCAAGTAACAAGTGGTCTTAGATAGAGGTGCCTTATCTAATATTACAAACAATAAGGCCGCCAGTATCAGTTATACCAGTATATTATATTCGTTCATCTTTCTACTCACAGATCTAGAAACGAGTTACGAACAAAGCTATGTCTATATTTCCTGTATCCTACAAACCTTATTTACGTACAACAGCTCCCCAAATCCACGCAGAATATTCAGTGTTTACACTATCATATAAATCGCTAGTTTACAATTCCAGTCTTGTGCGTAAACAGGCGGAATTTTCTTGATATGTACCTGGTGACGTAGCAAGGTGTGCGCAGACGCAGACGCCGCAAGACCGCCGGGCGCCATATTGCGACAGATTTATATCTAGCGCAATGCCCCTTATAGCACTTAATTAGCACTACATCATAGTAATGTTGTAAAACTATAGAGGAAGGCTTGCTTGTTAGAGCTTTAAAGTATTCATCGAATAGGATTTCAAAATCCTTAAGTATAGCTTCGACCTAGAACAAAGAAAGGGACATTTTCTCAGCTATGCATATTATCCAAAACAGATCCAAAAGTCGTAAAATACAGATACATAGATACAGAGATATAGATTTAGTGAAAGGAGTAAGAAGAGATTGTAAATATGAAATGGGTATTTTAAAGTTGCAAATTCAAATAATTATTTTAATTGCATAAAACATGATATAAAATGGTGTTAAATATAATGGAATAGGTACAAACATATTTAATTAAATTATGACATAGCATACCTACATTTTTTGGGTAACACTCAAACTATGCAATGTATGCAATGCTCATATTTTATGACTTTTGTCTCATGTGCTCATTGAGCATAGATAAGTGCAAAACGTATGGGATTGACATAATATGGTGCCGTCCCATGCCCGATCCCAAACATTCGGACATTTTTCAATAGTGAAAGAATGTCTCTTTATCTTGAGTTCAAGGTAGCTAAAATAAACCTTAGTAACAACAGTCTAGTTCAAGCGTTATACGATTGCAAATTAGTAGGTAACCTAATGAATTTCTTTGTATTCATATTCTTTATTGTACACAAAACATACATACACAAATACGGTAGGACATCTTATGTACAAAGGCGGGCTTAACCCAAAATTGGGTTCTCTTACAGCAAACCTCAGTTTTATAAAGATATATCATTAAATGAGGACAGTGGACAGTGTACACTCAAGTGCACAATAAAACTTTACATTAAATTTCGTACTAACTAAATTAACTAAACAAATACATGTGTGTACCTAACCACAGAACACAATACAAAAACATAATATCATCATCTGCCTAGCCTTTTTCCCAATTATTGTTGGGTCGGCTTCCAGTCTTACCGGATTCAGCTGAGTACCAGTGTTTTACATGGAGCGACTGCCTATCAGACCTCCACAACCCAGTAACTGGGTAACACGATACCCCTTGGCAAGACTGGTGTCAAATCTCAGGCTTCTGACTACCCGTAAAGACTGTCAAAGATCTTCAAATGACAGCCGGGACCAACGGCTTAACGTGCTTTCCGAGGCACGGAGGAAACTCGGTATGTTGAAATGGTCACCCATCCACGGACCGACCTCGTCAAGCGTTGCTTAACCTTGAATATCGATCCGTGCAGCTGTTATTATTTAGCCAATACAAAAACATAATATATACTATATAATATAAATATAAAAGTAAAAACTATCTTTCTCTCAGTATCAACTAGAGTACCATTTCGCGAAAGTCAAACATTATTTGACTTCATAAACACATTAAAGTTATTTGTATACTCAGTACAAGACAGTTAGGCGCCTGCCGCGATTGAACTAGCTCGAGACATAGAGCGTTATGTAATATTTAGGTATTGGTTTTACACGTTTATGTATCTTAGCGGTAAGTCCAATTTATCTGACAGGTTTAGTAGAATTATACCAGTCATGGGTTTCAAATTCAAATACACATTCCTGCGTTCTTATACACGGCTATAGTGCTGGCTAGAAAATGGAGGCGTAAAGAAAAACAGTAAGATGTACTCGTACTAGGAAACAGATAAAAAAAAGTAAACGACCTAACATTAGCTACATACTTACATTAGATACATATCTATACTGACTAACAGATGTCTAACATAAAACACAAATGTTTTAATTCAAGCCGCGCCACGGACACGCAAATAACGATTTTCGTAATTATTGTTTATCATAATAACTTTGGCGCTTAAAGAATGAGTGACATCGCCCTTTCTTTGACAATATCTGTCATTTGGGATGTCTTTGGTGATGAAGAGCTTCCTGCTACCATAGAGTTGATAGGAACCATATTTGTTTAGTTATTCATATGTGACTTTAGGACGATTCTGTAAGCCAAACAATATTTTGATCAGTATGAGTATATTATATATCTGCTATCTTTTATATTAACAATATCAACTAAGAAAATTGTTGATTTAGGTCCATAGTTATTTTGTAAACTTGAAATAATTAAATTTTTTATTAGATTAAAGCATTCCCCTTTGACGTTTCCTAATTCATTAATTTATTAGCACGGCTTTGTTGCACTATCTGAGCCCGGCAGAGCTGGCATTATGGCTTTGCAGATAGGTGATAAGTGCACGGTTGCGTTCGCACCGATCTTAGCCCGCTTTTCATATTGCCCACAGCGTGGCGATAGGCTTTGTGGAGCATAACAGTCACTTTTTATTTCAGTTCGATTTCGGAAATTAAAATCATTTGTTTTTATTAGTCAAAGAGAAACTAGCGAGCTTGAAGGCTGAATGTGAGTTGATGGTGATGGTGACTTATCCTAAAATTCAATGTTGACGTGTTTTATTACAAAATCTTGTTTACTTATGATTGATATCCTTAATACAATGCAATGCATGAAATTAAAAGTTTTAAATACGGTTAGCAGTAAGCTTTTAAAATTGTTTTCAATTAGAATAATCTTCAATAGTTAACAATAGCCATGATTTAACAAGTCTTACTGCACCGTAAGTTTATGTTTAAACTCCCTGATTTAAAAAGGACGTAGGACGCAGGTAGGAATTACTTCCCATAATATCATAATTCATAAACCTCTTATTGTAATCGGCGCTCTTAATCCCCTAAGATCAGATTACATTACCAGAGTACATATTGTAATTAACCACTAATAAGTTCTCATGGGATAGGGCTATTATCATGGTGGTCTGCCTCATGGCTAGAACGAAACATGGGCTCTTTAATAGAGAATGTTGGATTGTGGGCGTTAAAGTAGAGATCGTGAACTATTGTTCGTTTTCGTAAATTGTTTTTAGTCTTTACGTAGAAGAAGAGTTTTTTGTTTGGTAGTCTATGTATTTTTAGGTACACTTGTTAACATATTAAATAGATACTGAAATTGCCTGAATTGTGCATACATATTTCTAGCAAAATCATATCATAAACAAATCATCTGCAAAAGACAATTTATTCAACAAAACGTATCATACTACGTTTCGTACCATTACGTCGCATTATTGAAAAATCTCCATTTTTGACAAAAGCACAAATTTATAATGAGTATACTTTCGAAATTATACTGTGCTACGCCCTCTATGATACAGATCTACAACCACAAAAAAATGCCATTGAATTTGGATGGTTACCTATCATCAGTTCGAAAAACATTTGACCGAATTTCATTTCAACTAAAACTTTTCAACTATTATCGTTTCGTTTTTTTTACCTCATCGAAGTCACGTCTGCCACTGTCTCAGTTGACTTTTTATCAAATCGATATTTTTCGTTACTCCGACGTTTCACTTGGTCGAAAAACCTTTTACCGAAGTTACACTTAGCCGAAATAACATTTGTTCAAAATATTTACTTTCAAACGCATATCAAAATACTAAGTGAGAGAGAAACAGTGGGCGAATACAAAAGTTTAAAACAGAGACGTGATAAAAAAATTGTGTACGGAGCCCCGTTCCGCAGGGCTCCTATTTATGTCTGCAGACTCTAAAGTAACCTAGCACGAAGGAGATGACCTATCCGTGTCACGGACTCACGGTGCCCTAAATTCCCGAGCTCGCTTCGCTCGCTCTTAGACAAATTCTTTAAAATAATTGATTTATAAATATGTCTAATTGTTAATGTCTACCTTATTAATAGCTGTCATGCACAGCTATTAATAAATCATTTGCACCAAAAATCTAAGAAGAGACTGCGTGAAGTCGATTTTGCAGCGATTCGTTTCTGTCACAAAATTTTGTAGCCCAACATATTGACTTTTTATGACACTATTTAAATTTTAAATTGAAAATGCTACATGCAGGTAGTACATCAGACCCTACAAATTATAGACCTATTTCAGTACTACCTACGTTTAGTAAAATATTTGAGAAATTAATTTTAGAGCAATTGCAAAGATTTTTTAATAAACATAAATTATTAAATAGCAAACAGTTCGGTTTTACAAGGGGTCGTTCAACTACTGATGACTGATGACCGTGTTGAGCTTTTAGGACATATCTATAATGCATGGGAAGATAAGTGCGATGCCTTGGGCATATTTTGTGATTTGTCCAAGGCATTTGATTGTGTTCTTCATGAACACAATCAAATGCCTTGGATCATCAGGAAACTCCGCCACTACGGGATCCGGAACGGCGCTCTGGCTCTTCTTATTTCATACTTGAATAATAGGATTCAGAGCGTTGACGTTAATGGAAAAAGATCTCCCGGATCTATAGTAACAATGGGAGTCCCGAAGGGTTCAATTCTTGGCCCTTTCTTGTTTCTTATTTATATTAATGACTTCCCTTACCTCATAAAGGATAACCATGATATAGTGTTGTTTGCGGATGATACTTCACTTTTGTTTAAACTTAAACGTCAGCAGCTGGTTACTGACGATGTAAATAGCGCGATCTGAAAAGTAGTTTACTGGTTCAATGTTAACAATTTACTTCTAAATGAAAAAAAAACCAAATGCATTAAGTTTACCCTACCTCACGTTAGGCAGGTGAAAACTGATGTGATGTTAAAGGGCGAAGAATTGAATCCTGAAAATAGCACAGTATTCTTAGGCCTAACTTTGGATGCTAAGCTTCAGTGGGGCCCACATATAGATAAATTGTCAAAGAAGCTTAGCTCCGCAGCATATGCTGTTAGAAAGATTCGTAATTTAACTGACATAGAGACAGCCCGTTTAGTATACTTTAGCTATTTTATAGTGTAATGTCGTATGGTATTCTGTTGTGGGGAAATGCCGCCGACATCCAGATTATCTTTGTTTTGCAGAAAAGAGCTGTTCGATCAATTTATAAATTAAGCCCGAGACACTCTCTCAGAAAGAAATTTAAGGAGATTAATGTAATGACTGTGCTTTCTCAGTACATTTATGAAAATCTTTTATATGCCCATAAAAATATAAAATTGTTTAAAAAATACAGTGATATCCATAACATAAATACTAGGAACAAACACAAATTTGTAGTACTTACAACAAAGCTCAAGAAAATAGGTGGCTCGTTTAGATGTCAATGTGTGCGCTTTTATAATAAGCTTTAAGTGTTAATAAATTCAAATCATTCATTAAACGTAAGTTGTGCCAGAAAGCGTTTTATAACATTAAAGATTACGTTGAGGACAAAAAGGCTTGGGATTGAGCTGCTCCAATTAATTTATTTTTTTATTTTGCACCGTGAATTTAGTTTTTAATTTTTTTTAAATTTTTCTTGCAATGACAAGAATATTTACTTTTTAAAGTATTATATTATTTTATTTTAATTATTGTGAATGTGAAGACTATGTGGATCATTCCTTTTTTTTTAATTTTAATTTATCTTAGTTAGTTTTTAGGGTTCCGTACCCAAAGGGTAAAAACCGGACCCTATTACTAAGACTTCGCGATCCGTCTGTCTGTCTGTCTGTCTGTCCGTCTGTCTCCAGGCTGTATCTCATGAACCATGATAGCTAGACAGTTGACATTTTCACAGATGATGTATTTCTGTTGCCGCTATAACAACAAATACAAAAAACAGTATAAAGTAAATATTTAAGGGGGGCTCCCATACAACAAACGTGATATTTTTGCCGTTTTTTGCTCGATATTAATAACGGCAACAGGTAGACGCTTGAAATATTCACAAAATGTTTAGTTGTATATTTACATCAAAAAATAATAATTAATTAATTAAAATAAAATAAATTAAGGGGGGCTCCCATACAACAAACGTGATTTTTATGCAGTATTTTGCGATAATGGTACGGAACCCTTCGTGTGCGAGTCCGACTCGCACTTGGCCGGTTTTTAATCATGGTCTGGCAGTTTGAGTATTTATGCGGCCTAACCGAATGTCCTTTCTTTGGTATTGTTCATCAATTCGTTGAGCTCCTTAAATTCTAAGTTGAGCTGCACGGTTATTGACAAATGCGTGCACTGACTGGACAGGTCCACTCAATCTGGCTGGTTCTTTCTTCAAAAGACCATTTCAGACATCAGTCTACATGGTCTTCACATGATCTAACCAAGATTTTGTCTGGACTTTAAAAGAGACTGTGACCTCTAAGTTTGTTTCGGCCTTTCTTCTCAGAGTAGTCAGACAGGAAACGCCGACCTCATCTAGTTTTAAAAAATATGATCGACATGTAAAAGTGTTTGTACAAACCAACTTAAACAAATAAAATCATTTATGTCAAATAATGCATATAGCAAAAAAGACGTCGGTAAAATGAAATTCGAAAAAAAATATTCTGAAAAGTGATTGGTTCCCCATTTGGATAGCAATAACTACTGTACCGAACAGCGGTAACAAAACCCTGTTTTTATCAAAGATCCACTTAGATACTTTGATTTTAATCAAATATCCATTTTATTTGATTCATAACTTCGTCCAACTCGATTGCTTGACTTAATAATATAAAATCAAAGTCAATCTCAGTGGAGTTAAATTGAAGTTTTCTCTCGTGGTTTCAAATGCCAAATGAAACCGATGCCCATTACCGTTCTAGTTGCATGAGTCATATGCCAGCTTACTTATTGAAAATGTACCTGATATTGAAAAGGGGTACTTTATACAGTCAATAAGTAGTTTTCTAGAGAAGAGTGTGTGGCAGCATTGTATTAGGACAAATGTACAATTAGATAGTTTAAATAATTCCTACATAGAGGACAAAGATTATAACAATGTTTAATTTAAAAACGGTAAAGATCCTCCAGAAAAATAAACCTAAAAGCCGAAAAAGGTGGCTGGGGCATCCAGGCTTCAGAAATGGATAAACTGGATGTTATCGCGCAATTTGGGATGCCCCAATCCAGTCTAGAAGTGGTCTGCGGTAGGACGTCTTGATACAGATTACATCAATGAAATAAACTAACTTTTAACCAGTGATTCAGTGCAAGCGCAGCACAAATAAATACATTTTTAGGGTCCCGTACCTCGAAAGGAAAAAACGGAACCTTCAGGTTAACTACAGGTTTGTACGGAACCCTCGGTGCGCGAGTCCAACTCGCACTTGGCCGGTTTTTGAATGATAATTTATATTCCATTTTCACACATTAACATTAGCGCATTTTTAACCCACATTTTATTGATGATGTTTTTTTTTTGTTTACGATTTATAGGTACTAAATAAATCGTGTGCTGTCCTTTGAATTAAGGGGTGAAACGTGCGATTTCGTAGGCCAGTCTTTCTTAGGTTCTTTTCTTTGAAAATATGCTATGCTACTTAGGTATTTTCATTACAGCTTATATCAATAGCCAACCTTCCATCTTGTGCCAAAGCCGCATGCTTTCTCACCTGTTCACTCGGGATTATAAGAATGTCAACTTTAATATTTGAACTTCTATAACAAATTTTATAACAACAAATAGGGGGTCGTGTATACCAAAAATAACAAAAATAAACATTGCTTTATTTTCTAAACTTCATCCTGCTGCTCACAAGATCCGACTCTTCAACATACATTCTAGTCTACACCAAAGAAATGGCATTTAACCACAAGTACATTAGACCAGAACTATCTCACGCAGGTGCGCCAACATTCTTCAGCTCTAGTTAAGATAAACGCCACCATTAAACTAGTCACCGCGACACTATCTTTGCTTCCACTACTCGTCTAAATGAATATCAATTCAAGTCAACGTAGACTGAGCAAAGTAATCGATGAACGGTGAAAAGGCAATGAGGATCATAGAGCAATAGAGACGGAAACGGCAGTTTGAACGATTTCTACAGCTTGAGAGATGTATATATTTTGCAGTTACAGATTGAAACCCCAGTTACACATGACTGGCTCTATTGACCTAGGTCTGTTCAGTCTCTTGCTTGATATTTTTTAATACTCCTCCGCTGTTCTCTTTTGATTAATTTCGCTTCGGAATCTAAGACAGTTGAATCGTCTCTTCAAGATTCGTCGAACTTCATTTGCCTCGGCGGTTTTCTAGAGGAAGCCAGCGTTGATTCTGGCTTTCAGGAGTTGCAGACTTGCAGTGGTTGGAATAGTGTCATGCTTGTACTAAGAACAAAAAATACACAAAATTATAGAATTCTGCAAATATTTATTGAAATTGCGCACACACACACATCTGCCAAAAATACCCAAAAAATCAACAAAGACATCATAATATTTTGCCTAACATAGGTATAACTAAAGTATAACACAATTGATCTGCAAAATAATCGATATCCCGCGAGGATCGATTCAATAGCTGCGTAAGTAATGTAGGATAAGACGCGTGGTATTAGGTGCCCTCGTAAATATGGCCGGCTCATTACCTACGTGGCCTTAACGAGCAGCCAGACCGCACGTGCTACGATATATTAACATGGATGATGCTCACACCGTAGTGTACGAGTAACGTGGATAAGATGTTTTGTTGAGTGTTCGCCGGGATAAGAAATGGAAGATGGAAAACTTTATTTTTTAACCAACTTCGCAAAAAGGAGGCGGCTTTCAATTCGACTGTATTTTTTTTTATGTTTGTTAGTTGGGTAGTTCTGAGAACTTTTTATTGGGTGAAACGATTTTGATAATTCTAAACTTCGGAGATATACATCAGAACCCATCAATAAATGACGGCAAATCACTCGGGATAGCTGCAATCGCATGTTTGTTTATTGTTTACAACATTTCATAACATCACATCACACTGGTACGCTCTAAAGGGGTACGCAGGTGTGAACAGTTCACCCTGGTAGACTGTTATTCCACCAGTTTTGTTTGTTTAAGTTTCATGTTATTGAGTTAATCTATTCTGGCTTCACTTTGGGCATTATCGGTACCTAGCCTATAGAATTGGTCCATTTTGTATCACAACTAAAAAGTGAAAAATATAAAACTATTTTACAAAAATTACAACCGACTTCCAAACAAAAATACTACAAAGCGAAAAATAACTTCAATTTCGGAAGTCGGTGTCAAAAAACAAAGAAATGAAAACAGGAACACCGACTTCCGAAATTGAAGTTATTTTTCACTTTGTAGTATGTTTGTTTTTATTTATAACGATAGGCTCCCGTTTGACCACTGTATCGCCTATGCTATATAAGCGATGTGGTCTACGGTGAAGCACGCTTGTCTAGAATTAACCTATTCATTCTTGACTTAAACTTGACCCCAAGGTTGTAGCTATCAGGAAACAAAAACTTCGGCAGGCAATTCCACTCCTTAGCTGTGCACTTAATTAAAGTAAACACTTTGTGCGTATGGGTGGGATGTCCACCAATGTACCGATGGAGCATTGCCGTAAGTGTTGTAGTCCGATGATGGAAAAGGCTGGGCGGAATCAAATTTTGAACTTATCTTGTGTTTGCGCTAATTGCTTGAAATCATATGAAAATGCCCATATTATACCCACTCTGAGGGGGCGGGCTGTAAATCAGCGTTGACCAGCGTAATAGCTATGCTTTACACTGCTCAGCATATGCTGACCTGCTGCCTTTTACCATACTGATTTATTATTGTGCTTCAGAGCTAATTTGTGATTGTTCATGTTCTGTTAAAGTTGGCAATAAATGTTTTCTTTCTTTCTTTCTTTCTTATCAGGGTCGGAGACTCTACACTCGAAGTTGTGGGCGACTATGTCTACCTGGGACAAACGATCCAGTTGGGTAGGGCCAACTTCGAAAAAGAGGTCAACCATCGAATCCGACTCGGCTGGGCACCGTTCGGGAAGTTGCGTGGTATCTTCTCGTCCAACTTACCATAGTGCCTCAAGACGAAAGTATATGTACCAGTGCGTTTTGCCAGTGATAACCTAGGGTTCTGAGACGTGGTCGCTCACAATGGGCCTCATCAGAAAGCTTACCGTCACCCAAAGGGCAAAGGAGAGGGCTATGCACGGAGTTTTCTTGCGTGATCGAATCAGAAATGTAGAGATCCGCAAGAAAACCAGTGTTACCGACATAGCCCGAAGAATTGCCAAACTTAAGTGGCAGTGGGCAGGGCACATTGCTCGCAGAACGGATGGCCGATAGGGCAGAAAGGTTCTCGAGTGGTGGCCGCGAACCGGAAGACGTTGTGTTGGAAGGCCTTCCACCAGGTGGACCGATGAACTGGTGAAGGTTGCGGGGATCCGCTGGATGCGAGACGCACGGGACCGATAAATTTGGCGACGCTTGGTTCCCCCAAGCGTCGCCAAATTTCCATACCTATGTCCAGCAGTGGACGTCTTTCGGCTGATATGATGGTGATGATGATGACTGTCTATCTGATCTCCACAACCCAGTAACTGGTACCCAAGGCTGATTTCGGAAATTTTGACTTCTGACTTTCCGTAACGAAGTTCAGAAATCTACAAAACTAAATGACAGCTGAGATCAGCGGTTTACCGTGGTTTCCTAGGCACGAAGAACTCCCAGTATGTTATGGACGGGTAACCCATCCATGGACTGGCCTTCGTAAACGTTGGTTATACTCAAAGATCGACCCGTGCGGATGTTATTATTTAGCGCCAAGCTCCGTCCTTCACTATTTCAATAATTTTATGAACTTTTTCACCAACTTCAAAAAGGAGGCGGTTCTCAATTCGACTGTATGTTTTTATATGTTTGTATCGCGATTACTCCGCCATTATAAACCGATTTTGATGATTCTTTTTTTGTTTGAAAGCTGGTGCTTCTCATGTGGTCCCTTTTAATTTGGTCATAATCTGACGAGTAATTTTTAAGTTATCCTTAATAATGCATTTTTTCATGGTAATAACAATAAGGTACCAAAACTCCGAAAACACAAAAAAAACCGACTTCAAAAAGATTTTCTTAACAATTTACTTCACGTTCGCCTTTTGTTAAGCTTCGGTGTAACACACGGCCTATTTAAGCGCACCCTGCATTGAACGAGTACACACGCAATTGTGGTTAGCACCGGTAATTATTGATTTTCTTCTGGGCAACATTCTCATAGTAATAGGGGAAATGTTGAGTAGGCCGGTGTTGCCAGCCTATTCCGATGTAGTTGGTTTCATTAAATAGTTTAATCATTGTTTATGATATGACGTTTCTTGTTGCAAGTATAGGTGCGTTGTTTAGGATATTACTTTGGTGGCCATTTGGATACCGTTAGGACTACTAAACAAATTTCTTCGCTGGGCTTCTAGAACTATATGCAAATCAAATATTTTGCTCAAAACATCCCTTATTCCAGTAACTGGGTAACACAGTACCTCTATGCTGATAGGTGTCATAATTTCTGGCTTCTGACTTGCCATAATGGTTGTCAAAGACGATGAAATGACAGGGACAGAAAATCTAGGTATGTAAATAATAGGGGCCAGGATCAGGCCCGAGTCGACGGCGCGTTGTGTTCTACGCGCGCCTCAAAGAGATGTCAGCAGAACTGACGGGGTCCGCGAGGGCCGAGGCCTGTCTGGGTCGCGGATAAATTTGAAAAAGAGTTACCGCGGCCCTGGCTCAAGCAACTGAAGGAACACTGGTGGGTTTTAGTCAGTAAAAGTCTGACACGCCATCCCGCCTCACCCGTCCAAAAAAAAAAATCCTCGTCGTCGTCTGGCGTCCATGTGCTGGTTTAGTCCCTGGGGTGGTCACGGCGTGCAGTGTGTTCTAGTGCACCGGTGATGGGGGATACACCCCAGAGGAGGGTCCGGTGATGAACAGCCGCGGCAGGTTCGCGGTGAGTGCTAACGTGTGCACGTATCCCCGCCATAAGTGGTACAGGAGGACACCGTGGAGTTTTAGTGGGTTGGAGTACCACATAACTGCGCTCTGTCCCCGTAGTATGCATGAGCATATCTCAAAGATAAACAAAAAAAAACCGGCCAAGTGCGAGTCGGACTCGCGCACGAAGGGTTCCGTACCATTATAGCGAAAAAACAGCAAAAAATCACGTTTGTTCTATGGGAGCCCCACTTAAATATTTATTTTATTCTGTTTTTAGTATTAGTTGTATAGCGGCAACAGAAATACATTATCTGTAAACATTTCAGCTATCTATCTATCACGGTTCATGAGATACAGCCTGGTCACAGACAGACAGACAGACAGACGGATCGCGGAGTTTTAATACTAGGGTCCCGTTTTTACCCTTTGGGTACGGAACCCTAATTATAATTATGTAATTAATAGACACCTCGAAGATTGAGCATTGCGACTGGTATAATTTAGGCACAAGCTCCTTAATCTTATTTTTACCAAGCGTATGAAAAATCAAGCTTATCTATAAGTATATAAAATATATAGTATATATGTTTATATAGTATATATGTATAGTAAGTATATAAGTTTATTTAGTCTTGCTTATAAGCAAAACTTGATAATTCAGAGCGCTAATCTCGTCCGGTAAAATTGTTATTAATGGATGATGTGCATCCAGTAATTTGAAGTAAGTCGCCGCTTTATTAGGCACAATGTAACAAAATATCTTAATCGAGTGAACTTGTCATCGTGGTTAACGAAATAGTCACCTGTATACCCACATCATTCATGAAGTCATATATATCTAGATTCATGACTGTACACAGCATGATCATAGTACATAGTTTTAGCAGTTTTATTTTTTTCGTCATGACATTTTCAACAAAATGTTGTATAATAGCATCTCTGTTCTTGTTCCATGTTTCCTAGGATAGACGCAACACGTTTTCTTCTCCCACACCGACCTGTCCAACGTCACACTAACGCTGTCTGACTGTGTTTTTTGCCGATGATTTTGGGCAAGCTGAAGATGGGTTTATAAGAGCACTCTTTCTAAGGTTCCAAAATAAACTAGTATCTCGGTATCAGCCATCATAAACATGGGTATGCGGACAGATATGCAAAAACGAATTGTCAATTTTAGAGAGGTCTATAACCACCGTGTCATAGACCTCTCTACAATAAGAATCACCTCATAACATATAATTTTATATTCCAAAGGGGCAGGCAGATATGTACATCCTCCTGTTTAAGATGTGCTATCTATCGATATCGACTTCCAAAATAAAAACTGCACTTGGCACACCACCATGATAAACAAACCGCGAATGATAGCCCAATGCAGTCATTAGGTAAATTACCACCTACTCGCTTCATAACGAGGGTATGACAGTGTTACCATCATCAGCGCAGTGGGCAGCCACTGGCCAATATTAGCCATTAGTCACCGGCCCACCCACTGGCGACCATTTAGTCCAATTTTGTGTGCGTCACTGGGATAATTTTATGGAGTGTTACGTTACGTTTGATGAGCCAGGTCCTTGTGGTAATCTCTGAGGAAGGAAGATAGGATTAGCTATCATGCAATTCCTCGAATCTCTTACGTGGCAGGAATATTTCCAATGGAAAATTAAGTTTTGCGTTATTCATCAATGTTGAACTTGTGTTTGTGCAATATTGCAGTAATTCGTTTCTTTGGCGTTTATGTTTTGTAAGATGGGGGTGATACCCCTGAATACTCTATATTTTTCTTTTAGTAAAATTATGTTTTAGCCTACTTCTCCTACTTTATAGGCCGGCTTTTTAGGCTTGATAGGACGAATTCATAAGATAATATGCTACATATTCTATGTACTAGAAAATATACAAATTGTCATAATGATTTTTCGTTCTTACTACAATACACACTACAGTTGCATTCGTGCGATCATACACGTCATATCCTACATAAAAGTCTACCGTTGATTCATAGCAGAACAAAATTAGCAGAGACATGCAGCCACAAGTACGTCCTCACTGCTTCATAAAAGTGTCATAAAACAATTGTAGCCATCAGAAACGAGGGCTTAAAGGGCACGTAAGCATGATATAAACTTAATAGTCAATTATAGAGGAGTATTGCACCTGTTTCCATGAGGCGGGACGGCCCACAGAGCGTGACGGTCACCCACCCGAGACCAAGTGTAGGAGCTAACATTAAATAGATACCAAATTGCTGTTTTGATTCTTAGGTTATTTTGTATTTTTGCGTCGCTTATTTCTTAGAAAGTTGAGTAAAATTATGTGTTTTGTTCTACAGTTTAAACTTGTTTATTGTTTGAGTGATACATCATCATCATCATTTCAGCCGAAAGACGTCTACTGCTGTACATAGGCCT
Organism: Anorthoa munda; assembly: GCA_945859665.1. Lineage (NCBI taxonomy): Eukaryota > Metazoa > Arthropoda > Insecta > Lepidoptera > Noctuidae > Anorthoa > Anorthoa munda. The sequence continues at coordinate 39,326,298 of OX243897.1, read as the reverse complement.
ACCCAAGCGTCGCCACACTGATCGGTCCTGTGCGTTTCGCATCTACCGGAATCCCGCTGCCTTTACCAGGTCGTCGCTCCACCTAGAAGTAGGCCTTCCAACGCTACGTCTTCCAGTACGCGGTCGCCAGTCTAGAACTTTTCGCCCCAATGGCCATCCGTTCTGCGAGCAATGTGCCTAATTAATTTTGTACATGCATGTACTATAAGGGTCAAAAGTGCAGTCACACTCTACCAAAACAGAAAAGGCAATTTTTTTGTAGGCAGCAGAATTTCAACTTTTCGCGATTAGTAGGAATAATCTATACTTTAATTTCTATACAAAATATTATATCAGTTGTGGATAATTTAACTTCTTATACAAAAACTAGCCATTTGAATTTTGGGAGAGTATGACTGCACTTTTGACCCTTGACTGTACATGTATGCATGCTAGCATGTACTTAATTTTGGCAATTCTTCGGGCTATGTCGGTAACCTTGGTTCTCTTGCAGATGTCTTCATTTCTGAATCATTCACGCAAGCAAACGCCATGTATCTCTCCATCGCCCTTTAGGCGACTTTAAGCCTTTTGATGAGGCCCATTGTGAGCGACCACGTCTCTGTCCCGTAAGTAATCGCTGGCAACACACACTGGTCATAGACTTTCGTCTTGAGACTCTGTGGCATTTGAGTGATTATTTTGGTTAAATTATGGAAGAGAATATTATGATGATATGATGTTGGCTATGACAACAAGCGTGACCGTTTTATTACATTATAATAATTTTGTAGCAAACAGTACAAGAGAGTAGAGTACACACATTTACGTTACATTATTTAATCCATTCAGTGTAGACAACTGACTTAGCTTTTCCCTCACAATTATGTCAGTAGCTGAGAAACAGATAACATATTTTTATTCTGTATTTAAAGAGACATACAGTAAAAGTTTAACCAGAATATTAGTCCACATCAATCTATCTATCTATATTATTATATATTAATAAAAAGAAAAGTCCTGACTGACTGACTGACTCATCAACGCCCAGCCCAATTCCTTGGACCTAGAAAGCTGAAATTTTGCACAGAGGTTGCTTTTATAATGTAGACAAGGAATAAGAAAGGATTTTTTGAAATTCCACCCTTAAGGCAGTTAAATAGGGGATGAAAGTTTGTATGAAACTCTGTCATTCTTAATTTGAAATGAATGAAATATGGCATTTAGCCTCTAAATATAAAAGAAAAAATTCTGTTTTAAGAATTTTTTGAATTTCATCCCTAAAAGGGGTAAAAACGGGGTTTTAAAGTTTGTAACAAAAATAAATTATCTATCATCAAAATTACTTAAAACTTAGTATTTCTGCTCTTCAATACGATTAAAGAAAAACGTACCTAAGCATTTTTTGAATTTCTTCCCTTAAACGGGTAAAAAGGGGTGTTAAAGTTTGTATGAATGATTACCTACTGGATGTGCTTAGGGGAATCTGTTTTTATACCTCGAACTGACTCTTTGTCGTGTCGGTAGGATTCAGAAATTGAAAAAGTAGTAGTAGTAACAAAGTATTTCACTATTTGTACCTGCCCGTGAAAATCGATCCCACGAGACCTTCAGAATGAATCTAACGCTCTAGCTATTAAAACACGACAGTAGTTAAGTTTAAGCCCAGTTCAGTTTATATCAATTTAAATGTAATTTTATAATTCGATAAAATAATAAAGTTGAGCACATTTTGTAGTCTACGCGAACAAAGACGCGAGCGGAAAGCTATGTTTGGATAATAATTTGCAATATCCCGCCAGAAGTGCAAAAAAACGAAACAGACAAAATCATGTAGTCCACGCAGGCGAAGCTGCGGGCGGAAAGCTAGTCGTAAATAAATCATTCTGGCTACCGAAAGCAATCAAAGGAGTTTATATCCTGAACAAGTCTTCAAAAGGGTCTGATTAAGATCCTTAATTGTTCGGATGCTAATAAAAACAAATGAATCAAAACCAGAAATGAGTCTTGTTTACTAAACTTAAGTAACTGATGGCACTGATTTGATGGTATCATTAAAAGTGCATTTATTTAAGAACCGTCTGTCTTGTGTTTTAACATCAAACCGATAATATCTGAAGACGAATTGCACCTGTGTATTGTGCATTGGGTGAAGGACGAAAGCCAATATGAAGAGAACCTACGTTTCTGCTAAGCTATGTGTCTACTTTATAATTACTAGATATAGTTAGAGTTAGAGAACTAGTGTGTTCTCTAACTCTATCTATAATCCTCTACCCCAGCTGTATTTCACTTTTTCTATAAGCATCTCAATGGGTTTGAAGAAAATCGCTGTCAGTTCAATCATGAAAATGTAGATTGACAACATAAATCCAATTAATATTGTTGAATTGTCATTATGAAAAGAATTGCCATTGATTGTGTGTTACGCATACCTCGGACTATTGCTGCCACTCACATGTCCGTCTGTCTGTCACAAAATTTTGTTCCCAGGCATTTTGACTTCCTATTGACCCATGAACTTGAAATTTGGTGTTATTGTTTATTATTAAGAATATTTTAGAAAAAAAATAACTACCTACACTTTTTGACACCATTTTCATTGTTTTGTTAATTATCCAGTGTTTTTTTCACTGAACTTGTTGTCTTATTTAATTAAAATGTATAATAACTTAATTCTGCAGAAGCATAATACTAAAACAGATTAGTTTTAAAGATTTATTGCTGGAAATCTCAGAAATTTGTTAATTAAGTTTAGTATGCATAAACGGTAAACAAAAACTCGCACGATAATCATACTTATATTTATAGAGCTCGTCAATTATATATGATTGCAAATATAGCGGTCATTTACCTAGTACTTATGAATATTGCAGAGATACGAGAATATTATGCTGACGATAATCATGACACTTGCTCAATGTGAGTTTATGTTTCATAAAATATTTGAACAATACAAGTTCGATTTAATTCAGATTCAATACGACAAAAGATAATTGTGAACCTTAAAGTATTTTGGTGACTCTTCTTAATGTATCAAGCAAAAAGACAGTATATTTTCAAGTAGACTAGACGTTAAAAACATGGAAAATAACGAAGTAAAATAGGAACTGGGTGTTTTAATCGCGTATATAGGAATCATAGAGTACCTAGGGCTGATTCCGTAAGATATTTCACAATTGGGACTGCTCTCTTGTACTGCTGTCAGAGATAGACCGCCTTTGTACCCGTATAAATAAGTTTTCTTGTAAATGTGTATAAATTGTATGGTTTACAATAAAGTATATTGTATTCTATAGCCAATACCCAGAGACACCTGCTGTAGGTATAAACACGTGGTTTTCAAGAAGCTATGTGACTGAACCTCAAAATTCTGGTAAAACAACTCATTTCAAATCCGAGCTCTCCAAAATACCTAAATCAGTATTTTCATTAATCTTTAAGTTTAACCAGACCCCCATAAAGCTACCTGCTAGCTTGGTATTTTATAAGAATCTCTGAATGGTATCTTGGCTCCGAGGTGGATGGCCTGACAACCGGAGCGGAGCGGAGGGCGCCACGCTCCGCCGCTTACGCCGCGGTAATGACACTGGATCTTGGGCCAATCATATCTCACGACTCAGGTTATTAATTCAAGCAGGTTCAACGGAAATTTTTTATGAGATTTTTGTGCTGGACACCTGCGAACGTTATTAGGGGAAGAATCCGGGGGCTTTTTAACCGACGAAAAAACGGAGGAGACGGAAGAGGTCAGAGGAGGTTCTCAAGGCGATCCAAATATGTTTTATGTATTGTCAAGTGAAACTGGGCAGTTTGGGGTCAGTTTCTTTCTTCTTCTTTTTCTTCTTCAATGGGACCGTTTCACATCATACCTACTGTTCTAAAACATTGACCGTATCTCCTTTCGTAAAATGATTACTTACTTATGAAACATGATAAAAAATGTTATGTTAAGAGTTATATCTTCTAGACTGACGGTGACTTTGAGTATACCAAATTTAGGACTAAAAATTTCACAGGAGGAAAGATATTGGTGAAAAAAATTACCAAACTTTCAAATTCCAAGATCAAAAAATAAAGTTCTAAATAAATTAACACATTCAGAGTTTGTAACAATACAACAATGGCTTCTGTTCGAATTCTACGTAAAATGCCTAAGTGCTGCTATGCTGATAACTTTGTCATGATGAGACTGATATATTCACAAGAGCATTCTAAAGCCATTTATAATTTCCGAACTTCAGAAGAATACTTTTGACAAGAATGATGGAATCATAGTTGGTTCATGAATCTTTAGATGCTAGTGTAATACTTTAGTATTTACAGTGGAAATGGTGGAAAGACAGCTTGATAAACTTATAATAGTTACTGAAATGTTGCCAAGTATTGAATTAGGGCGAAATCAAAGCGAGATTTTCACATGACCAGTTAATCTATTTAAAAAGAAAGATGGCACATAAAATTTCATCTTCCTGTCCAACGGCTCAAGGCATGGCAAGGCAGGGTATGGTACAAGTACCTACTATGTTACATGGGATCGTCTCAAGACGTTTTCTTCTTCCTTTCTCCCCTGTCAACCGACAAGCCAGAATCGACTCTAATGTCTTCCACAATCCATCCGTCTTTTTTTATGCCTCCACCCTCTCCATCTGTCACAAATAACGAACGATATACAGACGAATGATGAAGATAGATATAAAGGATAGCATGATTGAACGTTTAGTTAATTTTGCAAGACTTCCCATCATGTTGACGATGCCTTACAACATAGATCAGGTTCCACAAACGAATGAAGACCTCTCTCCAAATGATAGGCCCGTACACACATTACCACAAATGAGTTGTTAATTAATATAATCGTGCGTGTTTGTCACGATGTAGCCTAGTATCGTATTCGTAGTAAATTCCCGATAAGTGCAGGCCAGTGATCGCTGCGTCTGCTCATTGAACGGGTATCTGTGGAGATAGAAGCAAGTCTGGCCGTTTCGCGCAAATAAATTAGGACACCGTTTGCGAAAAACGAGGAATATAAGGTAATCTTTCTCATGTCTTAGTAGTATGTAGATGACTCGTGTCGGATATTGGGCTTCTTTATAAGGCTCTGTAATGAGCTGAACAGTCTTTAGGGGCGATTTGTCGGATTCAGTTTTTAAGAGCATTTTAAAATTTTGTGAGTATTTCAACCTCGTTGAGTATGTTTTCTCAAACTACTTAAAACAGAGTAAGAGTCTAGCATATCCACCAAAGCCTTGTCTTCTATTAAAATTACTGTCATCATAACCAGGAAGAAACTTATTATTACCCAATAACCACGGCTCTATCCTAACAAACCCTGTTAACAACCAGCCCCATTTACATCACACCTTTCAATAATTCGATCACCTGTCGAATTACAAATCCATTACAAAAATTGCCCAACCGCTGTGAACGGACCTCAATACTTAGTCAATTGATCTATGACACCTGTGCCCAGTAGTAACAAGCGAATCGGTACCAAAAGTGTTCACCAGTTCATCGAAAGTACCAGAGCGTAACTAGAGGGTACACGGTCTGGTGCGCGCGCGCAAGCTACGGCAATCGGGCGATCAAACAACGCTCTATGAATGACATTTATGATAATGTAATTAAAAATAACGCCCGGTTACTGTACTGAGGTCATTGGAAAAAATATTAAGAACATATTCATTTATTTTTAATAGATAAATGGGATTCTATATAATGTCTGCAGCTATGGTTGGAGTGGTGACGGAACCCAAGACAAATGTTTCCTGGAATGAGTGAAAAATACACGGTTTACGATTTATGACGTATTAAAAAAAACTTATACTTACTAGATCTCGTTCAAACCAATTTTCGGTGGAAGTTTACATAGTAATGTACATCATATATTTTTTTTAGTTTTATCATTCTATTATTTTAGAAGTTACACATTTTACCAGTTTGGAATTGTCTCTCGCGCAAACTATTCAGTTTAGAAAAAATATATATTAGAAACCTCCAAATCATTTTTAAAGACCTATCCATAGATACCCCACACGTAGGAGTTTGATGGAAAAATATTTTTGAGTTTCAGTTCTAAGTATGGGGAACCCCGAAAATTAATTGTTGTTTTTCTATCTTTGTGTGAAAATCTTAATGCGGTTCACAGAATACATCTACTTACCAAGTTTCAACAGCATAGTCCTTATAGTTTCGGAAAAAAGTTGCTGTGACATACAGACGGACAGACAGACATGACGAATCCATAAGGGTTCCGTTTTTTGCCAGTTGGCTACGGAACACTAATAATAATATTCAAATTAATTCCAACTATTGAAACGTGCGTCATTATAATCTTCACCTGGCTGAGTGATAAATGTAATAAAAATACATAATAGCTAAAGCACACAAGACCTACTTTTCATTATTTAATAGGCATTGGGACAATTAATCCAATCTTAAGATGACTTGTCTTATGCTAAGCGTATCTAGTTCAGTAATAAGGAAGCGACAATTGAATTAGAGACAAAGTGACCGGTCTATGTTTAGGGCTGTCAGAAACAAAACCAGTATGTTATGGACGCTCAGTATTTTATTCTCAGGGTTTTTAGGGATTATTGTGGATTTGCCACAAAGTCAATTCATCACTCTTTTGTAAGTTCCATACATTGAAAGTAAATTCGTCATAAGCATGAAAAAGAATGCGTCAATACGTCACAGGTAGATACAGGTTGTTGTAAATTCGTCCCATATTTTCACTTTGAACTTTCAAATGACGCAGGTGAGGTTTCGGCGTCTAAGTGTCGAGGCGGTTGCCTCCACTACTCCTTTTACTCCAAGTGGCATAAGACCACTCATGATCCCTCTCGGCGGCCTCCTTCTGGACTTACATGGTTGAGCATACATTCAGGGGACTATATACATTCAGGGACTCCTCCGTGATATGGATAGCACTTTACGCCGTTTGCTCCGGCTGTCATTTGTACATCTTCGATATAGCCCGAAATTCACAACCAGTCATATCACGGTACCCCCGCGGGGTATCGTGTCACCCAGTAACTGGATCGAGGAGGTCACATACGCAGTCGCGATGAGTCATATAACAATAGTGGTATTTGGCCGACCCTAACATGGTTTTAAAAAGACTAGGCAAATGAGTAAATACCTTATGATAAATAGACGCTACTGCTTATTCTCTCTAGAATCAATACTCACGGTTTTAAAGTTTACTCATTTCTTTACCCACAATGACTAGATACTACATTGAATTGGCAATACTAATCAAAAGAGGAGGAGGATAATTATTTGCGAGCTGGCTGACCAAAACCAGAGGTATCCTCCGACTGCACAGCATGATTTTCCACTTAACTCTTTTTAGTTCGCTTCTTAAGCAGTCGGGTTTTTTTATTTTTTTATTTATAACTTTTATAGTTATCATTATTCTTATCGAATTACTTTTAAACATAGCTCCTATTTCATTCCTATCATGTGTTTGATTATTCTGCAGTCAAATGTGACGAATTTACAATACTTCAAAATACTACAAAAAATAAAAGTGAGAGAAATTACACGAGAAATGCTTTTTTTCTGTGGCAAATCGACAATAACCCGTTTTTAGGTTTCAAACCCATATTAAAGAACAAAATGAAAATGCGAATACCACAGATTTTCAAGATCATGACAATACCCCATCGGCCATCAGATACGTTATCATTTTTCGTTTTATGATGAACAGGAAAACAATTGAGCGAAATAATTTCATGTTTACACCATGAATATGATCCCAGATAAAATCGAAATCGTAGTCACAGCGATTTAAAACAAAGAGATGACCCTAGTTATTATTATCTCTGTTAATAGAACAATAAAGTGTGTCATGATAGGTCGTATAGGTCGCGTAATCTACACATTGTCGTTGACAGGAGCGCACGGGAGTCTCCCGCGCAGAGTCTGCAGTTCTGCACGTAATCTGAAGCATTTCATAATATTATTCAAAAAAGTTGACAGTTATTTAAATCGTTATTCCTTTTTCAATTTGACGTATCAATTTTTTTTTAAACACAAGTGTTTAGCTATTCAGCCTGGTCAGTTCTTGTCGAAGACGTTTTAAAATTTTGTGTGGATGTGGAACTTTTTGGCGCGTAACAAGCAGGTAGCCGCGATGTTGGGGTTGCTGTCGGTGGCGGCGGTGGTGGCGATCATACTAACAACCAAGGGTGGCAGTAATGCTGCCGAAGACATCGGACTGGAGGAGACTGAGGACATCAGTCCAGCTAGTCACATCTTCTCAGCCCACAAGTGAGTTGTTATTTTTTTTATAATTTACGTTTGTATTTTTATTCAGTGCGTCAGTTACGTGACGAGTTACACTAGTTTTTCCCAAGGTCAGTAGATACGAGTAGGTATCTACAAAACCTCTATAATATGTATAAGTATTTATGTAGTAAAGAGGTAACAGACTGTTAGGTCATCGTTTGTATTAAGGTGCTTTATAATACAATGAGCATCTTTACATAAGATGCTCATTGTATTATAATTGTGATCATAAACTTTTTCTAAAAACTAGCGACCTGCCTTGGCTTCGCACGGGCGCAATTAAATTTCCGGTAGCTTTTCCTAAAAATATTTTAATCCTCTTCCAGCCAAATCGGTCGAGCCGTTCTTAAGTGATGTTCTTTCTTAATGTAGCAATTGATTTTTATCCATAAAGATGGAAAGATACCACTTACACAAATAGCGCCTAAAATTTTTCATCAACACTACATTATATTAAAGAACGCCTGTATAATTTTTATTCGCAATAATCCAATAGTGCCTGCGGAAATTATTTGGAAACACTAAATGTAACAATTTTGCCTAGGCGCTTTATCGAAAATAGATTTGGTATATTTTGTTAACAATGTGTTACTTTCTACTTGATAAAAAATTAAGACTTCTTCTGATCATATTTTATTATATTCCAGCCTACCATCAAACGACAAATTTATGCCATCAATTGGGAACGGCCACATAGCTACAAACATCTTCAGTGACACAGTCTATGTGAATGGCTTGTACAATGGCCGAGCTGGCTACAGCCACCGCGCTAGGATACCAGCATGGGCCAACATCAGGCTCAATTCCACCCTGACCCACGCCCCTTATAGCCCGGTATACAGCCTGGATACGAAGGAAGGAGTGTTCAAAGTGAGGGTAGACAGAGAACGATCGGTGGTGACGCAAAGGATTTACGCGCACAGATTCTACACGAGGGCTATAGTGAATCAAATTCAAGTGGATTCTAAAACGCATTATGGTATGTCTAACCTCGATTTGCTATGAACTTTTCTTAAGGCACACACTCATAAATATTCCAATGAGTGCAATATGCTACTTCACTTTTATCAGGCGCATTGAAAATATACAGTATATTCACTTGGCTATTTCAGACCCCAACTTCATCAACCAAGAAATCTGGATAGCAATCAAACTGATGCCAGGAGAAGCAAGCAAGGATATTGCCTTCCAGGATCCCGTGCCAGAACTCATTGACGGCAGAACAGTTTGGAGTGCCTGTGGCCAGACGAAGGAATCCGAGGATCTGACCTACCAGCCTTTACCGGTAGACGTGTGTGCTTATTGGACGTCAGTTCCTGATCATCTCGTGGTCCCTCAACATGGATCCAGGGTCTTCACATTCGTAATGACGGCAGATAAGAATAAGACGATCGCGAGACAGGAGCTAGTCAAAGGTTATTTGTGATTTGATTAATTTTATGATCTCACCTCGTTAAGGATGTCGGCGATGGGCCGTTTAGATTTAGTGTCTAAATTCTTGGGATATAAAACGACGACACGCACAATTTTTTTATTTGGCGCACGTTCACAGCAGATTACGCACTAATTACAAGTTCCACTCATATCACTCTAGGAGCCACTTTCCTGTTGGGGTAACGTTCACGTTTTAATCCTCGATCTCAACCTCAAACTTGCACGATAGATTGTTTTATGGCTTTTCCGTTTCATAATTAAGAGCTGGTGTCCACGTATGGTAAAGTTACACGCTTCCATAGTATTGCAGGAGGACGGCGAGGAGTTGTATCAGAAGCACGTGGAAGAATGGCAGAAGCTGTACCACCAGGGCGGCATCGATATTGAAGGGAACTTGGAGCTGGTGAGTGGTTTAATGTTTACTGCTCTGTTTTTCTGCAATATATTGAAGATCGTCCACAGTATAGAATAGAATAGAATACTCTTTATTATGTACACCATATAAGTTACAGAACGTATAGACGAAGAAAACATTACACTGGGTGACACAATGGGCGGCCTTATCGCTAAAAGCGATCTTTTCAAGACAACCTTCGGAAGTCTTATACATGGAGTATACATGTAATAAAGAGTTTACACTAAGAGAAGTAATACTCAGTGAGAGACCCATCCTGGATATTCTATCGAAATGCACCATGACACTCTGTTTCTCCTAGCCTTGATCAAGCAACGCCGTTGGTCTTTAGAACTGTGATTAGCAGTAATAGTAATGTTGCAGTTTGCACAGCTTGACAATATGCCTATTTTTTAAAATATTGCGTTTCAGGGCAAGATAGTGAAGGGCATATGGTATTACTTCCTGAGTTCCCTACCTTCAGAGGAGTCGTTTCACACTCCGGACCGGTACTACGGACTCAGCCCCACCGGTCTAGCTAGAGGAGGCACGTTCGAAGATTATGAGGGTACGATATTTTTATGTAAAGTCATGCTTTAGATATATATCTAAATCCCTGCACGAGCTGCACGAATAGTAGAATTTAAATCACGGCTTCTGAATTAAATATTTGGGATTGAGAACGTGTCAAACCTTACTTTAATACCAATGTTTGATAGATTTTCAGGCTAAAATAGAGTTTGAAAAATAATTAACTTCAAATTCTTAATTCAGAAATTGGTGTGAACCATCTTCAACCTCATATTTCAGAATTGCAAACTGTATTTGACGCATACGGCACACGACTCATGGAGACACAATTTCAGGTCACAACTTCTGGGACACAGAAACCTGGATGTTTCCTTCAATCTTGCTGTTGTATCCGAAGTACGCAAACAAACTTCTACAGTACCGACTGGATACGGCGTATGTAGCTGCAGAGCTAGCTAAGTATACAGGAAATAAAGGATATAGGTAAGCTTATTACTAAAAATTCTAATCAAAACATCTTTCTAACAAGCATCTGTTAGCAATGCATAATTACCTTTGATTCAGCTACTGGCAATTAATTCAAAATAGAGATCGACTATCCCTTGAGATCGACTGTCATTAAAACCTCGCATTGATAAATGCAAGTTATTTTAACATGCATTTGATGACTTCCTTTGATGCAAAACTTACGACTAAATCCAAGCTCAATACGCCTTTGGTCTTGAAACTTTCTAGGTTCCCTTGGGAGAGTGCTTACACAGGAGTGGAAGTGACGCAGCCGTGCTGCCCCGACGTGGCTATCTTCGAGCAGCATATCAGCGGATGTATCTCCTTCGCAATCAGGCAGTATCTCGCTACTACCAGGGATGAGGACTGGCTGAAGGTGATTACGAATATTGTTCACAACAGTGATTCAAAAGATAGATTATTTTTATGTAGGTACCTCGTAGATATACCCCAGCAACGGGGTGGTGAAAGGTGAATAGGTATAACGTGACGGATGACAGTCAAAAAATGAATTTTGGAATTATCATGTTTTCAGCATGGCGGATGTGACATCGTGACAAATATTGCCGACTTTTGGGCGTCTCGCGCTGTGATAAACTACAACACGGGCTTTTATGATATATCAAGTAAGTTCCCAAACAACCAACTGAACCAACTGACCAGCAACATTCAATGATTTATTTATTTTGGTGTAAAAACATCATTTCCTTCAATTCCAGATGTTATGGGCCCTGACGAAGATCACAGAAATGTCAACAACTCAATATTTACCAACGTGGTAGCTGGATACTCTTTATATTTGGCACAGTGAGTTGAAAAGTTGCTATTCATTCTTTTAAGCACTTCTATTTTTTATAGTAACCTTTTCCTTCTGATCCTCTATCAAAGGAACTGGATTGGATAGTGACTATTGGACTCCAACCAACCCATGAAATCCTACACACTTAAAAGAAACTCCAATTTGTCACGCAACAACACGTTGGCGTGTCAGCTAACATTCTCGTCTCGTTATGTGTTGACGGGGGAATCCTTCAAAAGGCGTCTGAACTTTTGGAGAAACACCAGCGAGTATGGGCTTTTTACCTCACTAAAACCACCTCGGTGATCACCATCAGCACGTAGAAGTCTCATTAAGTACCTACCTGACACCTCGCCTCAACAGATCCAACATTAAAAAACTTTTTAACAAAAAAACGTACCGACTTACAAAAAAAACACTGCAAAGCGAAAAATAAATATTCTTTCCGAAGTCAGTGGCTTTGGTACCTATTGTCACAGATGTCAGAAGAAATTTATTTTTCGCTTTGCAGTGTTTTTTTTGTAAGTCGGTTTGTTTTTTTGTTAAAAAGTTTTTTATTTATTTTTTTTTAGTTTTGATAGGTACCTCCAATTGCCATAAAAATCATATATTGCCAAAGTACATTTCATGACAATTCCAATAAGCCCAATCACGACTAGGATACATTGTTTTATTTCGGAGTTCCAGTGCTTACCTGCCGGCTTCATCATCAGATCAGTTCGATGGTACCATTTTCATCAGTACTATTTATTTATAAGTATTTGCTTCATCATAGTCGTTTAACTATTCGAGATATCTTATACTCCATGACATACTTAGCATTAAGGAGTTCTATTGGCCATCTGTGGTCTTCTTCACCAGTTCCACTTCACCAAATGATACTTTCTGAGTGCAAATGATTGCATTGTTGATGAAAATATCAAAATCGCTATATGTATGCCTATAATATTTGAGGAATTACCTCGATTTCTCCAAGATCCCATCATCAGATCCTGACCTGATGAATATAGGACCAACTGGGAAGTATACCCTTTCAAACAAAAATAGAATTTTCCAAATCGGTCCAGGCGTCTTTGAGTAATCGGGGAACATACATAAAAAAAAAAACATACAAGATCCTCCTTTTTTTGAAGTCGGTTAAAAAAGACTTGCAATAAACGACATTTTTACCAATTCCAGATACGTATCCTGCCTCTGCAAATCATACTACATGGCTAAGGACCCTGACCACTGGGCCGACATCGCTTGGAGCTTGGCTCTGCCGTATGACGAGGAGTTCGACTATCATCCGCAGTTCTCGGGCTATGAACGTGGGGATAAGATCAAACAGGCTGATGCTGTGCTTCTAGGGTTCCCACTGCAGTATGCAATGAATATGTAAGAAGCCGGGGTTGCTGTGTCTATATTTATAAAGAGCAGAACTGGAAAAACGATATTTATTTTTGTTATGACTGTATAATATGGGGTGCAATAGAAAGAACTGAAAGAAGTATTAATGGAAATCTACTATTTGGGTAGTTTCTACTTTAAAGAGGACTAGAAATTAGAATGCTACCGGAACAAAGGCATGTGCGATGGCTTTTTCAGAATGAAGAAAGTCGTGAAGAATATTATGGCAACAGTGTTTTTAGTCTTCTTAGCGAGTCGATGACAGTCACAGTCTTCTTATTTAAATCACTACAGCTTTTTATTACGACAAATATTTTTAAATTGGAATCATGTATTTCCTCCGGACTGGTAATGATTAGTATAAGAGTTTCAATTTGTGATTCCAATTTTAAATCTGAATTTAATCGTTTCCAGATCCACACGCCTCAACGACCTGACGTACTACGAATCAATGACTCGGGAGAATGGCCCAGCCATGACGTGGAGCATGCACACTATTGGCCATCTGCATGTAGATGACGGCAGTAAAGCTGACGCCATATTCAACATGAGCTATGAAGGATTTGTTAGAGAACCTTTTAAGGTAAACAATCAGTTTGAAAGTTTGACTGAAATGAAAATCTTGATAATTATTTACCTTTATAACATACCTACGTAGTATTTACATTTTTTTTCTATTCCATACGGTTTAGACCACCACCAGCACAACGTAAATAACACCCTTATTTATAAAAATCTCGACGATGTGTGAGCTTAACAATTGATTAAAAGATTCTAACTGAATTAAACATCTGCTAAGCAATTGCTGAAGACCACCGTGATTTTTTCCCCTAGTGTTTTGACGTGGTTTAACAGCAGAACAAACTTGAATCTAATTCCTACATGAATTAGATTCAAGTTTAGTTTCAGAAACTATACGGTTTGTGTAGTAAAGCATTGACTAAAGACAAATATCAAAACATACGAGAACCTAATGAGGTCATTGAATGACACGTAAGGTAATAACTTAATTCTTCACTTTTCAGGTATGGAGTGAGCTCCGTCGTCCTGACACAGGAGCTGTCAACTTCTTCACCGGTATGGGAGGTTTTCTTCAGACGCTGATCTTCGGTTACGCTGGAATTAGCATCCATCTGGACCGACTAGAGATCAACAAACCTCGTCTTCCACCTAATGCTACAAAGTTTACAATTAGAGGTAAGCAAAAAGATGGCTAAATGTATTGGAGGAAGCTATGTCCAAATACCACTCAAGGTGAAAGGCTCGGGTCGCAAGAGCCCAAACCCATTGATGTATTAAAAAGAGCCCAAACCCTATTTTTAGTTAAGTTCAACTTTTTGAATAATCCTACATATCAAGGTCTGCTAGGTTCTTGCATATCCCAAAAGTAACGAAAACTACTTCGAAGCCACCCATTAGGTAATTCTTAGACATTTCCGTACTTTCATTAAGTACCTACCTCCTAAAACTAGTCAAAAATAACCCAACAAAAAAATTACTAACTTCATTTCTTTCAGGCATCAAGTACCTTGGAGCAAATCTTACGCTAGAAATATCGGCAAACCGCACGAAACTGAGTGTGACCTCCTTGGACGATAATTGGCGATTAGTACTGAACGATGGCAAATACAACATCACATTAGCACCCGGTATAACAGGTGAGGATAAAGTCATTATTAGATTGATGCTCAAAGGTCGTCTGTTGGTACTACCTACTAATGTAGCATTTCCTGCGTGTCAAGGTCATTTTTAAAGCGAGAATTAATAATATAAATTGAAGAGAACTTTGTGAATTGATTACATAAAGGATAAAAGAAGAGTAACTAGGTACAGTTAAGGTTCGTGCAAGCGCGTTGTCGAAGCCATCCTGCCGCACTTCGAAGCCTGGCTGAAAAGAGAGGAGCGCATATCCTACAGGCTCACTCAGGTACTGACCGGACACGGTTGCTTCGGTGAGTACCTGAATAGGATTGGGCGAGAGACCACGGCAAATTGCCACCATTGTGAAGGCGACCTTGATTCTGCACAGCACACGCTCGAGGAGTGCCCGGCGTGGGCTTCTGAGCGGCAGGTCTTGGTCGCCAGGATCGGACGAGACTTGTCTCTGCCAGCAGCTGTGGGGCCATGCTGGCAGAGACAGAAAATTGGAGGAAATAGCCTCCTTTTGTGAGACTGTGATGGCCCAGAAGGAGGCCGCCGAGCGGGATCGTGAGAGGGCCGATCCCGCTAGAAGAAGAAGGCGTCGGGGAGGCAACCGCCTCGATGCCTAAAAAGCCGAAACCCCGCCTGAGTAATAAGCAAGCGAAACTCCGGGGTCGCGGGTGGTCAGATTGGGGACTCTGTCCGCCCACCGAGTGACTTCGGGAAGGATGGCAACGCAGTGATCACGTGCTGCCGTGCACAGCGAGGCTCAGGGGAGGCACTTCTTTCAGCCTCCCCAGGGATGTGCCCTAACAGGCGTTGCACAGTGGGTGTTCCGGGTTGGTCTTTTAAGAGGTGACGGTGCCTTTCAGGTGCTGATGGTGATCACCGGGGTGGTTTTAGTGAGGTAGAAATCCCACACTCCCTGGTCTTTTCTCCAAAAGTCCAGGCGCCTTTTGAAGTCTTCCCTCCGAAAACAAAAAAAAAAACAAAAAAAAAGGTGCAGTTAAGGATCAAAAGTGCAGTCACACTATCAAGACAGCAGCGGCAATATTTTTTATAAGGCAGAATAATTTCTACTGATCTGGGTTAATAGGTAGGTATAATCTATACTTTAATTTCTATACAAAATATTAATTCAGTTGTGGATAATTTAACTTCTACAAAAACCAGCCATTTGAATTTTGGGAGAGTAAGACTGCACTTTTGACCCTTGGATGAACCTAAGGGAGCTGTGGATGTGATTGAGTAGAAAAGGCTACAAGTTTGATTAGAGAAGACTGGGGATTAAAGTGGATAAGGCTGTAGGTTTGAATAACTGAAGGCTACAGAATTGAATGAAGAAGCCTGGGCCATACTGGAGACAGGTTTTGAGCGGTGAATGCATAGGCTTTGGGCAAGGTCGATTGGGGAAGTTTATTTTGGAGTGAGGCTGGGTATAAATGGAAAATACTGTGAGATTATTCAATCTATTAGTGTGTGTGTGTGTGTGTGTGTTTATTCCTATTCAGGAAAAAACAAACGTACTAATAGTGTGTACCCGTAGATCTAACCTGCTAGCTATAAGAGGCGATACAGTATCACTGAACCAATATAAAGATAAAGAATAATGTAGCATGCTGCAGATTCTTCGCTTCAATCTAAGAGACCTAGCAATATCTTACTTCATTCCAGTGATACTGCCGGGGACCGGTCCATTCACCGTGCATTCGGAACCGTGGAAAGACTGCAAGCTGCCAACCGACATCATCGGACAGAACTATCTCAGACCAATCGGAACCAAATAGTATTGTAACTCATGTCATTTCTTAAGATCTCTTATTGTATACGAAAGATAAAAATTAAAATGTAATCAACATTCCAATAGCATTATCATTAAAATTGCAAAACGTCAAAAATAGTCCAATCACATTTTGTAATTTTGGCTTGCTGATTGTCAATAAATACATACTTCCTAGGTACTATTGTAAACTAGGTAAAATAATGTCAAACTCATGTCTACATGCCTCATGGCATGTTGTTTACTTGGGTAAATAAGTCTTTTGCTAAGACAGCCAATCACAGCTGCCGTTACCATGAGTTATAACTCCATCCATCTCAACTCAAGTGTCGACTTCAACGTTGTGTATTTTTAGGCCCTTAAAAAATGGGTTGTAATGGATGTATGACATAGAGTTTGTTGTGCCATAATTCGATAATGATTTCGAATTAAGAATTTAAACATAGACATTATTTCCTCTTTAAAGTATTGATATAATGCTTTGGGTAATACCTACATTTTGCCATGGTTACCATTTCTTAACTTTTAAACCATCACTAACCATGTGGTTCGCCTATATATCTGTACGAAGTTCAAACATTAGAGTAAATATTAACAATTCGAATTTATCATAACTTAATTTGGAATTAAAGAATTAATTCTTCTATTAGGTAGGTACTTCGACTTTTTTTGGGGATAGTTTTATGAAAAACAAGTTAGAAATAAAACAACAAGTAGACTTCAAACGCAAAAATGTATTTTTAAATAAACTCCTAATGGTAGGTATTGCATTCCTATCTAAATAAAACGTCGTTTACAATAGTTTAATAAAATAAAATAGTCGCCACTTTTTATGATGACCTCGTTTTATTTTAAAAATTAACACTTTACACACTTGTTCAAGTACCTACTTACTTAATTGTATTATACACATTTTATTAATATATTTAATGTATGCCATTTTAAACTTTATTACAGTACCATAAAGTTTATTATGACATTTTATTAGCACCATTAATGAGTATCAACATGATGGAAAAAATGAGAAGAAAATGCATAGTAAATAAAAGAATAAAACTGCACACAAGCAAGATCGCTACAACCATTAACTGTTGAATGGCACCAAAAAGCAAAGCAAAAGGGGCCCTGGCCACAGGTCAAACTTCAAGGAATCAAGGTTCAATAACGGTTCCCGAGTTCGCCCGTGTGGCTCGGAAAACACGTAAAGCAACTGCTTCAAGATGCTACCAACCAACTGGCTGGCCCGGTTGTCATTTGTAGATCTTGTAAGATCTTTTTGAGAGCAGTTGTGGCCCTTTTTTTCGCGCTTCCCTTTAGATGTACGGGAGCCCCCTCCCCTTAAAACATTTTTTGTCAATTTTTATGGCTTTCAAAAAGATGCTTATACTGTGAAAATTTTAAGATTGTGTCAATTTTTATGGCTTTCAAAAAGATGCTTATACTGTGAAAATTTTAAGATTGTGTCAATTTTTATGGCTTTCAAAAAGATGCTTATACTGTGAAAATTTTAAGATTGTGTCAATTTTTATGGCTTTCAAAAAGATGCTTATACTGTGAAAATTTTAAGATTGTGTCAATTTTTATGGCTTTCAAAAAGATGCTTATACTGTGAAAATTTTAAGATTGTGTCAATTTTTATGGCTTTCAAAAAGATGCTTATACTGTGAAAATTTTAAGACTGTAGCTCCAACAGGCTGTCTGTTCGTCTCCAACAGACAGACGGACACCGTACAGCAATAGGGCTCCGTTTGGACCGTTCGGGTACGGAACCCAAAAAATTTAATACGTTGTCGTTTAAATTTGGGCGCACGGTTAGCGCAGTGGTTGAGCGATTGACTGCTGCGCTGCGTGTCGCGGGTTTCGATTCCCGCACGGAACAAATATTTGTATGACCTACAGATAGTTGTTCCGGCTCTGGGTGTTTGTGTATGTGAGTTTATGTTTGTAAACGCACCCACGATACAGGAGAAATTCCTAGTGTGGGGCAAAGTATAAAAAAAAAACAGAATTATAATTACTTTATAAGTACTGTAATGTAGCCATATCTTTGTGTAGTACTTATCAACTGTTATCACTAATTGCAACTACCTTTGACCCGAAAAAAATGATAATACAACAGAACAAACGCTACAACAACGATAAGAATTGAATTTAAATTTTTGAACATTTATTGTTTGCAATATAAATTATGATGTAGCGACCTCTTAGAGATAAAATATCAGATACCTACGTAATGTTACACCATCTGTGTCAGAAAATCAAGTAGGTATACAAAAAAAAATTAGGTCTCTCATCGAAACTGCAAAGAGTACAAAATAATTATTTAAAAAAACAAGTGAACTAAAGAATGCCGAGTTTGATTTTATTCGGCACAGCTGATGCAACATTTGTTAGGCGAAAAATATATGTAACCCTATTACTGCAGTATAAATTATTTTTATTATAAAATAATTTGACAATTATGCCAAGTATAAAGAGTTGACAAAAAGATTCGTATACTTAAATAAATAAATAGAAAATCAGACGCAATATATTTAAGCAAAAATAAGATAGAAACAAACTTAAAATAAAAGTATACAAGATAATACTACAATTGATTGAAAATTATTTACATTAAAAATTGCACGAACAGTAATAGTTACAATTCCGATAGCTGTTCTCATTAGCAACCACAAACAATTAATTATTAAAATTCGATAGCTAGGTGATAAACATGATAAAAAACCTTATCAAATATAACAACGTCATTAAAACAATTGTTATCAAACGTTTAATTAAGCCTACTGCATCAGAGCTTATCACAGGGAGCTTTGGAATATCATTGTGGAATGTTAGTACTTTTTAGTTAATAATGTCTCCCTTTAACCTAATGAACGCCAAAATTATTAATTAAAACCATGATACCTTATCAGAAACTTAATTAAAGTGATTTTGCACAAAATAAATATAATAATATATTTTTCTTTTAACATAAAAATATGACGCCAGCGTTCATAGGGTTAACTTGGAATAAAACAATGTTGTTTATCCAAACAGAAAAATCTGTACTGACCACGCCTGTTGCAATAATATTATAACTAAAATTATGTTGCAATGCACCTTCAGTTTTTTTAGAGACTTAAAATAAAATTAAGATTTTTAAGCAAGTATTGATAGGGTTAACTTGGAATAAAACAATGTTGTTTATCCAAACAGAAAAATCTGTACTGACCACGCCTGTTGCAATAATATTATAACTAAAATTATGTTGCAATGCACCTTCAGTTTTTTTAGAGACTTAAAATAAAATTAAGATTTTTAAGCAAGTATTGATATAGGTACACGATCTTTGAATGCGATAAAATAAAACAATATATTTATGTTACGGTAATGGCGTACGATTGAAGAGACTTGTCCAGCAGTGGACTGCTATAGGCTGTTGATAATGAAGGTAGGTCCAAAATTTCAAGGAATATTTCCCTTAAAATAGATATACTTGTTACGAAAATATACCGCGAACTTTTGGACCTCCTTGTGTAACAATTTTACACAATATTTTCAATTCACAATTTTCAGGATAATTCTAGCCAAATTTAAGGGACTGTTCAAGTCCCTTAAATTTTAAACATTTTGTAGGCATTTTTGGTTAGACTCAGGGCCCATTAAACTGAGTGTAAGTAGTAAGCAAGTACTGTTAAACCAAACATAGTTTCACTACAGGAGCCACTATCAATTTATCATCATTGGAATAACAAATAATTCTATGAAATATTATTTATATAAAAAAATATTTCGTAGAATATTATTTGTTATTCCAAAGACTGCATACCAAGAAGCATGCAGTGTCAAACACAACTAATTATAACTTTCTAAACTAACTGTTATGCTTATGCTCACTAAAAAGTCCATGACAAAAGAGGGTTTTTATAAACAAGTTTAATAATAGCCAGAAATAATATTTTCTTTGACTTTGTGCTTCGTCCCTTGATGATCGGCCCTATATTTAATCCCTTGGGACTAAATAGTGTGGCCACTTATATTAGTCTATCATAGTCCTAATGTATGGACTAGATTTTAAATTATGCTCGATTCGTTACCTCCAACAATTCATTATTACATTGATATGATACACTTGTACTTTTTAAGCTATAAGTATGCAACACTAACATTTAATAAAAGTAAGATTATTTGCAGACATAATCTGGTAAAAAATATTTATCGACCTTTCAGGTGATAAAATTATGCCCTTATAATTTTATTAAAAGCATTTATATGTATAATAATGTGCTTTCTGCGTATTATCCGAGCAGTGACAACATTGACTACTAACAATACTCACAATTTCTAGGTAATCATAACTGCATCAATATTCGCATCACGCCAAATTAAAATCGAAACAGTCGGATACTTCGAAGTCATTGAATGTATTTTAATACTTTAGATAAGTATTTTAGATAATACCCTTATCAGACTTTCAGAATCTACCGACTGACGATGTACGTGAGTTATTTTAAATAATATCGGTATCGTAAAATGTTATTACTTGACGGTGACCATTTTTTTAACCGTTAGTATCTAGGTTAAATGCAGTGAATCAATAAATTTGCCTAGCCTTTTGCCCAACTATATTGCGGTCGGCTTCCAGTCTTACCGGATTCAGCTGAGTACCAGTGTTTTACATGGAGCGCGAGCGACTGCCTATCTGACCTCCACAATTCAGTAGATAACTGGGTAACACGGTATCCCTTGGCAAGACTGGTGACAGATCTCAGGTTTCTGACTACCCGTAACGACTGTCAAAGATCTTCAAATGACAGCCGGGACCAACGGCTTAACGTGCTTTCCGAGGCACGAAGGAAACTCGTTTTTTTGAAATGGTCACCCATCCACGGACCGACCTCGTCAAGCTTTGCTTAACCTTGATGATCGACCAGTGCGGATGTTATTATTTAGCCACAAGCTTCTCCTGCTTGTTAACTGCAGTGAATCAGATCTCATGAAAAACATAAATCGTTCTTAATATGTTTTAAAAAATAACAATACAGTACCCTAATTGTGCGTTCACATATTTTTATAACTTACATACCCTACTTAAAAACCTAGTTTATTTTTATTCGGGCGTTCTTTATCGACCGGGGCAAGAGCGTGACGGATTAACCGGACAATCTAATAACTAAGTGACACACATTTAACTAAACTTTTCCACGGCTCGCTACTTTGACTATAACACGCAAAACTTACTTTATCTTAAGAACTATGTATGTGTGTGTACTTTCTCCAATTCCGACTCTAGGTTAATTAGTCTATTAAATATAATTAAAATTAAAGTTTCCATTTTTGGAGAAATAAATTCACTCAAATTATTCAAGAACACCGTCTTGGCCTAAACCAAACTCTTGTTCTCAGAGATTGCAGTATGAAAATTAAGTCCGACCGTACCTCCTGAAAACTGCCTCTGATTTGACACACTGAGAGTAAAGTGAAATTGGAACTAAACTATCAACTAATAACTTAAGTGAACGAAAATTAAGTGTGACCTGCTTCGATCACTATTAAAAAATCTTCTATATTAGTGATCGAAGGTGACCTGACAAAAAAGATTCAAACTAAGTATTGATAGTCGCAAGTCAATCCTACGCTGTCACCCCGTGTCGGCATTTGGCTCTAAAAGCTTAGGCACCTTCTGCAAATACTTAAAAACAAGTCTTACCCTAGATCGAAACCCACAATGTTGTCTAAATCGTAGTTGAATATCCTGTAGTCGTGTTTGTACAACTTGTACAGCCGCCTGATCAGAGGCAGGTCCAGTTGGGAGAAGTACTTGTGTAGCTTCTCGGCAGTTCCTGAGGTGTGGTCCAGACGAGGGAACTGTATGTGTGAGGCATTGATCGTGTGTAAGGCTAGCGTTGAATCGTCGAGCAGGGTCTCGTATTTACCTGGAAGTAAGGGAAGAAGAAATAAATAAACCAATCAATAATATCTTCAAGGATTTTAAACTGACTTGAACAAACAATCAGATAGTCATTTAGTATTTTGAAAGTTAGATTAGTTTAGGCACAGTATAAATAAAATATACAAAGCTGACCCACAATGGGACGATGCTGAAGATTTGAATTCTCTGTTCTGACCTGAATGTTAAATCATCAAAACAGATACCAACATCATTTTATCATCTGCTAAAGTTATTATAATACAAGGTTCATTCAATTAATGAAACGTTTGTTTATAGTCCGTGACTAGTGTACGATGATGTATCAACTATAGGCACAGTCTAACGAAAAAGTCTATAAAGCTGTCTGTGTCTGTTGTTGTTTTTTTTGCTGTTGTTGTTGTGTTTGTGAGGTTTCTTGTAGCTGTTGCAGTTGGACTCTTCGAGTACAGTTAGGCACAGTTTTTTTGCTGTTGTGAAATTATCGAATGACTTCCCGCTCTGGGTGAAGCGGGAGGGCGTGTCAGAATTTGACTGACTAAAACCCACCCGTGTTCCTTCAGTTGCTTATACCAGCAGTCTTATTGCGTAATGAATTCAGCAAGGCAAAAGGCAGATTATGAAAAATCAACAAATCACATACAAACATAGGTCGATTTTTCATACACTTTGCCCTTAGCCTTGCTGAATTCATTACGTAATAAGGCTGCAGGGCGGTAACTCTCTTTCAAATTTATCCGCGACCACATCTAATAGGCCTGGTTCACTTAAATTGATGCATAAGAAGATGTTTGATTCATGGAGTTTCTTGTGCGTTCTTCTCCATAACAAGCTACTTTCCGAATGCACGGTAGAGTCAATTTTTATTACTTGTACATTTTTTATTAACATTTAATTTTTGACGTTCAAAAGTGCCGCTTATTGGCCTAATTGAAATAAATATATTTGACTTTGACTTTGACTTTGATGGCCGATAGCGGACATTGGAAATTTTCTGGTTTTTAACAGACTTTTAAAAGGAGGAGGTTTTCAATTCAACTATACATTTTTTTGTCATTGTCAAGAAAAGGGAGTCAGCAATAGCGTGATAGGGGACAGGACGGTATGGAAGAAGAAAACTTGTTGCGCCGACCCCAAGTAACATGGGAAAAGGGAAGGACGAAGATGGTGATGATATGTAGCTTCTCCGAGTCAAGTATATTTATCATGGTAAATTAAAGAAACTTTGCCAGGATCAAAACTACGACTTCAAACCAAGTAAATGGAATCGACGTTATATTGTTGAAACTTGGCATTCAAATCATTTAATATGATCCTACCAACACCTTTGAAACAAAACAGTCCTTTGTTTGACAAGGAAAACTAAAAAAGTCTAAAAATACCTCAAAATTGATAAGCAGGCTAGACAAAGGCACGAATTTGGCCGGACGTCAAAAGATCCCCGTTATTATAATATCAGAATTCTGTTTCTAAGAAAACGATGCTAAGCATTGAAACATGCGGGTTCGTGACAGGATCTCAAGAAGAAACAATGTAAACATGCTGATGGGTTTCGGATTCTGTACCTAATTAGAATGTGTTACGATATTTTGTGGTCATAGCACAGTTGTCCAGAGCGATTTTTAACCCCCGGCGGAAAAAGAGGGGTGTTATGTTTGACGTGTGTTGCTGTGTATCTGTGTCTGTCTGTGGCATCATAGCGCCTAAACGGATGAACCGATTTTGATTTATATTTTTTTGTTTAAAAGGTGACTTTGTCGAGAATGTTCTTAGCCGATGTTTGGTGAAAAACGATTTAGCCGTTCAAAAGTTATGGGCTGTTTTCTGTTTGAAACGGAGTACTTTCGCTAGATATCGTGTCATAATTACATGTTCGATAGATTGTTGATCGAAGCGTGTCTACTACTAAATAAGTTATGTAGTTTAAAAGTATAAATAAATAAAAATTGGCGGGGATTTTGGAAATTTTTAATTTTTACTTGTTATTAGTAGGAACAGAAACACATGATTGATTGCCATTTTCAAAACAGCATTTACTTAACAGGATTGTAACGGCTTTTAGTCCAACAACCTTTTACCGAATTTCTGGTCTTTTATAATTTTTATTTAAAATCCATTCCAATATTACCACACGGTTCTATTTTCAGAGATAATTAATTTGTCTAATCTAGACCATTAATCTTTGTGATAAATCTAAAAATAAAACCTAGTGTCACCTCTTCGCTCATTAAACCACTCAACTTGCTCGCTCTAATTAAAATTGTAGCAACTTTAAAAATGATAACGACATTATTTATTTTTATAACAAACACTTTTGAAGCCGCTGACTTTATTCTACCGCTTTTATTCTATCCTTTTCTGCCTCACCAAAACACATATAACCTTCCTTTTCTGTCTGGCAATGGCTTCCCGAAATACTTAGGCATTAAACAAGCTGCGACTGCCTAAAAATGTTCCTAGAATTGTGACACGCGATACCGTATTCAAAAATATTCGGCCTAGTTACTGAACACAGGAATTATAATGGAAAACCGAGCCAACTGTATATTTTGTTTCAATAATAATATGTTTCTAAGGAGCCTTGGTGTTGAAGATAATAATGACGCAAGTTATATTTTTTGTGTCTGCTAATACCTCTTCCAAATGTCTTGGGAAATGATTATTATACCATCAACGGGCTGTGCTGTGGCCTACAGCGCTTATGCTATGAAAATCCATTTGACTGGTTTTGTTTTATTAAATGTTTTAATAAATTAAAAAAATACAGCTTTTGTATTATCAGCTTCCTTCTTGGCTAAGTTAAAAGCTAAGTTGTTAAGACTAAGAGAAAAATAATAACAGGTGCATCCACGCTACTTTTTCAGGACAGGACAACCATTACATAGTTCCATGGCAATCGTTCCATCCCAACCACAGTTTTAGTAGCCAAATGACTTACTCGACTTGCTAAAATCTAATCGTAAAGATCAAATGAACGTCAGCAAATGAACAGACAGCACCTTATTACGTTAGATGAGGCGAGAGGACGTGGAATAGTCAACATAATTACGTTACGAGTGAAGTGACGTCGATGGCGTGGTTGCTGTAATTATACAAAGGTCAAGGCAACGTTAACTTGTATTTACTTCGTCGTACTGTCAGTCAGTGGCTGCTGTGAGAGGTTTAAGCGAGAGACATACGAGAGCCGTATTCCACGTACATATGATTTCGTTAAGCATACTCGTGCATTAAGATCTCTGCAGCAGAAATATTGAAGTCTGTACTAGATTGTCCTACCGTGACTTACTCATACTAGAAACTGAAGCAATCATTGCATCTAAAAATGAAGTGTGCGTGCGAAGTATTTAAAAAAAACTATTATCGGTCACTATGATAGATATTTTATTATATCTAGACGAAAATTATAAAAGAATATTTTTTGTACAGGTTATAAATGTACGCAAAAACCTCTGTATGTTATTATTTCATTGGACGTGCAGATTTATTTGAAATCATTAGAGATCCCTTGAACATATTCAACAGAAGACACACAGTCCGTAGTGTTAATATTGTAAAACTAGATGAAATAATAACGAATGAACAACGTTCGCCGTCCGGATTAATGGATGGATATCATCAACAACAAAACAATTGAAAAAGACAGAAAAACAAGTACGACAAGAGAAGACTCAACAGAAGATCTACATCAATCAGACTAGATACAGAAATTAAATGGGGTTTGCGTTCTTCAATAATGAGGCAAATAAATATTGAAGTTATCAGTTTTACTTTTTTAGTTTAATTTGCAAGGTTCTTTTGAAGTAGAAGATAATATTTATTCCGAGAATCAAGGAATGTTTTTATAAGCAAAACAAAATGTTATGGCTCCGGCTATAGAGATTCCTTCTTTATAGCATACCTTTGACGTCTTTGACCCATGAAATAAAAGCAAAACTTAAATGCAGACCTAAACCGGAAAACCGGATTTTGTAATCCTGGAAAGTTCTTTAAAGTGCCAATACATACATATGTATATGGAAGTGAATACCACATTATACAGTATGTCATCGCCAAGCGAAAGATTTATGAATTTCAACATTTAATGACGTAGATATTTTACAAACAACATAATTTATAACATTCAGGTGCATTGAACCACGGAACCCAAAAAGGAGGCATCGTTAAAATTCATTTGATATTATAAGCAGCTATGACGCAACCGTATAAGCAGGTTCCAATGAAGGCACAAAAAATAGTCAGCGAATAAAAACCGTATGTTTGATAACTGCTTGCTTTAGATGGAGATATCATCAGCTGTACAAGATTAAAGATTTCATGTATAATATTTATTTAGAGTTGATTACGAATTACTTTAGAATATATCGAACGAGACATCTGAGAATTTGATGAAAATATATTGTCTTGATTTATGGGCAAATGACAGAATCCACAATACAATATACAGTTACAATAAAACCAACGAATTACTGGCACATCAACTACGGTAACGTATCGCAACGAATATACGAAAAATAATGAGCATTACACAAAAAATATTTAAATGACAATAAAACTATTGAGAAGATTTTTAGAGTAGAAGAATTTTAAGAATAGAAGGACCTAATAGACCATAGGCTCAGTTTTTTGATCTGTAGTTAACTCATCCAATGGTTTGAAATTTTGATAAAATTACCTTTTTATAAATTTTTGCCTCACAAATTGTCAAACAATTTGGAGAGGTAATTAGTTGACCATTTGTCAGAGGTACAATTGATGAATAAAATTGTTTTAGCGAAAATTCAAACAATTGAACCATATTTAACAATTGGCTTCCACGGATCAAAAACTGGGCCTTAGACTCTGTTTGTATATCAACCTATATCTTTGCGTAAAGACAGAAGTGACTAATAACTATAAAAGGATGGGCAAGGCCTGAGCGTGTGAAGGTCTAAATTTCAACCAGGTGGCCTAGATTTTATAGCAGTGTCCAAGGAGGCATTAACTGAGTCATTTATAAAACACCTAGAAACATTTTAATAGGTTGTGTCACTTGTTGTTTTGTGTCCAAATTTGGAACTTTCGAAATA
Source organism: Anorthoa munda (assembly GCA_945859665.1). Lineage (NCBI taxonomy): Eukaryota > Metazoa > Arthropoda > Insecta > Lepidoptera > Noctuidae > Anorthoa > Anorthoa munda. The sequence goes on along the minus strand of OX243897.1, from coordinate 39,298,575 downwards.
GAAAGATACCTATGGTAGGTACTAAGTAAAACCGTAGTATGTGCTATTTTGTTGCCCAATTAGCCGAAATGATATTTGAAATAAGTAATACAATTAGAGGTACGAATCGGAATTCGAAAGTTACTAAATATCAATCCCTTCCATTTCACAGATGCGTATGTTCTTTGAGATTGTTATGTCTTCAATATGTAAATGATCAACTGCAATTTTAGAAATCTCTACACCGCTGGAGTGGATTTTTGTTATGCGTTTGTCACATATAATTATCTTGTTATTATGATAGTGTGTGCAGCATGTTTTTGCGTTTAAAACAAGGCAATTGCAAAGGCCTGTAATAGCTCCTGCGTCATGTCTAAATGAAGCTCCTTTTTCATTGTCTTTCGAAAAGAAAAGCAAAACTAAATCTTAGACTTCTTCTCCCTGAAGGGAAGGAAGGGAAGGGTGTCCCTTTGTAGATACTAGGGGTCCAGTGTGTAGACCTAGTACGTTTACAGTAGCATCAATGGCCTTCATCAAGCCCTTAAAAGGTGCAGGTTACTTCATTTACAGTTCAGATATGATTGCCAGAATATTAGACCCGCAGTTACTGTTCATGGCCGAGAGTTTGAGACCCTATCACCATTCTCTGAATATGTATATAATGGGTATGAGGGTTTCCTCACAATATTTTCGTTTAACAGTTGAATGGAGTAATAAACTATGTAAAATATGTGCCTACAAGTCATAATGGTGTATTAACAATTTGAAATTTTCTCATACCATTCTGATTTTCTAAGGTTTAAGAGTATATTGCTATTTAAAAAATTTGCTGTGTGGTTGATCTTTCGTAGACACTTTGCAGATTGTAAGCTGTAGAATAAACAACATACGGAGCTCTTCTAATGCTTTTGTGTGCAGGAACATTAACCCCTCTAGAATTTAGGCGAAGTAATAAACAGTATTCGCCTGTAACTAGCTTCATTTTTTTTACTATTCTAAAGTAAGTATTCTAGTTGAAATAAAATGTTTTGATTTGACTATTACAGAAACATTTGACCGAAGTTCTAACTAAAGCAAAAAATAATAAAATAGCGATTCAAGAACGACAAAAATAGATAAATGATGACGTTCTTAATTGCTTGCTTGGATTCAGAAACTACAAACAAAAGCATTTAAAAAAAAAAGTTACATTATTTGAAGAACTAAAAATGATTTTTGATAAAAATAACGTGACTGCCAGCCTCTCTACGAAAAAGAATCAAGACGTCTATTGTTAAGATATAGAACTTGAACACATACAAAAGACTGATGTGAACGAACCAGTCGTGCAACCTTGATAGATGATCCGAGGTTCGTAATTCGCTGTCCCCAATTTATTTGTAATATATTCAATCGCGTGATATCAAGTATCAACAAGTGGGTAACCTGTTCTTTCTAATCTTTACTTTGTTCCCGCAAAGTGGCCTCGACGCATTTGGGAGAGTGGAAACTCTTTCGAAGAGCAATTTGTGAATTTCAACCTCGCTATTCTTTATCTTATTTTTTTTTTAATTTATTGTCCGTGGTACTAAACCGTTTAAAAATTAAGTACTTTAATATCATGCCAGTCCTCATTAGTATTTTTTTTACATCTGTAACCTTTAATCTCTCGTGTTATTGTATGCGTGAGTTTAGTTACAATGACAAAATCGTCATTGTAATGTTGTTTAGGTGCGCTATCGTGAGATTTCGAGCTATAGTTTCGCATTTCGAGGATACGTACGATTTTAGGCTGACTGTCAATACTAACACCTTAATAGATAATTATGTAAGTAGGTATCTCAAATTAAATTAATATTTCTAAGCTCAAGCAATCGCTAAGTTTCTATTAATATAATAATTATGAAAGAATTTCATAATTGAACGCGATTGTTTAGGAAAAGCACATAAATTATAATTAAAATATTTTTGCTGCTATACCCATTAATTATTAAAATATCTGGTAATAGGAAGCGGAACGATTGAATCTACTCATTAGTTTAGCATAACTGCTATTATAATTTTTGATCTAAATAACAAACTGATGAAGTGTTTTAAAATGTATTTGTTTTTGTTTTAAATTTATATTATACTAGCGGACGCCTCGCGGTTTTAGCCGCGTAGTTCATGTTATACAGGGATTAAAAGTAGCCTATGTCACCCGGGGATAGTGTAGCTTCCCAACGGTGAAATAATTTTTGATATCGGTCCATTAGTTTTTAAGTTTATTCGTTACATACAAAAATACAATCTTTCCTCTTTATAATATTAGTATAGATGCAGTGGCTTATAAATTAACTCTAAACTTCATCAATTTAGCTATTTCCTAAAAAAAATAATTTGTAAAATAAGATGGATACATGCATAATTTGAATTAAATATGGTGTAGACTTATTTATTACGTCAAATTACAGGTTTAGGAAAAACTTCAATACAATTTTTTGTTCATAATTATAGAGCAGTCTCCAAATTACATTAGCATGGCTGAAAATTATCTATTCTTCAAAGTTAAAAGATAAGATAACTGGTGGAGTTTGTTTGTAGCCGAAACCGGTGCGAGTAAAATGTAATGTTAGCTTTAGTCAATCATGAGACGCTTCAATTCTGCCCATTACAGTTTATAATTTACTGTTAGAGACTTTATATGTTTGCGGTTTAGCAACAGTATCTGATAAGTAACGTTTAAGCAACTACGGGATTAAACGAAGTCAGGGTTTGACCACAACATCAGACAATGTACGAACTCTTGAATGAAAACCTGTTTCCACATCATTCTTTAAAACGATTCTAAATTGATTTAGAATAAACGGATAGCTTTCCCATATTGAACTTCGGATAAACGCAATTTTAGGAGGAAGGAAACTGTTTGAAAAACAAACAGACACGGTGTGCAGTTAAAAAAAAAAAAGAGAGAACAGTCAGTTACGTCACATTAAGTAATATTTGTATGCGCTGACACATCAATAGTAAAGTTATATCCAAAGTTACATCCAATATGCAAGGTTTGTATTATTCTTAGCCAGTAGCAGACTAACGTTGGTAATGTTTCATACCCACATGTATGAAAATCTACATCAACTATGCGGGCTAAGCTTGCTCTTGGTCAGCAACTGGCTTTATTTTATTTTTCACGGAAACCACAAATTATAAAGTTAAATCCAATACCCAAGGTTTGTCTTATTCTTAGACAGTAGCAGACTAACGTTGGTAATGTTTCATACCCACATGTATGAAAATCTACATCAACTATGCGGGCTAAGCTTGCTCTTGGTCAGCAACTGGCTTTATTTAATTTTTGCACAGTAACTACATCATACTATCTACGAACGCTACGAACGTCATGACAATTGAACTGACGGCAATTAGAGAATTAGACCCGCTTGCACCAGCCTAGGTTATCTTACTAAATCTGAGTTAGTGACTAACCCGGCCAGTAATGTGTGACATATCATGCTCGTGTTAGCAACTAACTCAGAGTTAAGTTTTTGGTGCAAGTGGGGGTTAAAGATGAATGGAAGAAGATGACATTGTTGACCTTAAATAAATTGGGATACCTAGGGGGAATGAAATTGTGCAGTGCAAATATAATATAGAAGCCTATATGGCCAAGTGTTAATGATATGAAAGAGCGATAGCTTCAATACATCAAGTATTGTTATATTATGACTAATTTAGGAACAATTACGATCTTTGTTTGACCTATGATAAAGAATCGTTGTTATTGGAAAAATCCTGTCATTTTTTTTTAAATATTAGTTAAAAACACTACTACATTCTAGGTAGACAATAATATTGTTGATTATCAAAAAACCTACGAAATATCGGACGATGTTATAGACCCAATCAAACTTCTTTATTCAAAACATATCATTTATTCACACATTTACGTCCAATTGGGAACCAACCAAAATACTCGTGACGCAACGTCATATAACGGAACATAAACAATTCGTTTGCATGTGTATAACTTACCGAAGTTATTGTTATTTCATAAACTTGAAATTCCATTATTATCACAGCCGGTTAAGTATTTTGGCATTATGAATCATGTTCATGTAGTATATTGTTTTCAGAAGCGAACCGAGCGTTTCATTTCGAGACAAATTCTCTAACATCAATTTTAGGGGTGCTTTGCTTCCAGGGCTTTCTTTGGCTGGTTAGCCAAAATTCACATATAATACTTAAACAGGATGGTTATCTTATTTAAGTATGTAAATGTTAACTTTTCTTTTGTACCTCTTTATACCTTTGCCTTTGTGATGTATGAATTCAAACTAAATAAAAATTTAACTTGATACACGAAATGCTGTGCTAGAAAGGATGTCTCTAATTGTAATTTGTTTTCGCTTAAAGATGTAATAGTACATTGTGATACAAGGGTGGAAAGTAGGCTATTGCAAACGAGCTGTCATAACAAGCCCGAGCCGAAGGCGAGGGGTTTTAATGACACGAGTTTGCAATAACCTACACACCCGTGTATCACATGACGTTTTTCAATACAGTTGTGGAAACAATAAAAACAAATCAAAGAATTAGATTTGTTAATTCACAAAAAAAAAAAAATTTTCGCGCGTTTTGCAACTGGACATTTTTTTTTTCAACGAAAACAGCCTACACAGCTTATTCGATTTTTGACAAATGTTGATGTGAAAATAATTAAATTGAAACTGGTAATTAAATATATTAAACAACCATTTAAAAGACTTTTGAGAATTAAATGCTAAAACGTACGGAATCATTCATTTTTCCTCGTATAAAATCTATTCCATTTTATTCTATGCATGAAAACTCCTTGCTACTAAACTTTTTAAATTGACTTATAAATTTAAAACTAAACTGCAAAACTAATGATCGAGCTCGTAAACAAAAGTCACGACCGCGTAATAGAAAGATGCCTATGCATAAGATTTAATTTTCGAATCATAATTATAGCCTCTGAAAGTACGCCATGTTTAACAACTGTATTGAAAAACCGGCCAAGTGCGAGTCGGACTCGCACACGAAGGGTTCCGTACCATTATCGCAAAACACTGCATAAAAATCACGTTTGTTGTATGGGAGCCCCCCTTAATTTATTTTATTTTAATTTATTAATTATTATTTTTTGAAGTAAATATACAACTAAACATTCTGTGAATATTTCAAGCGTCTACCTGTTGCCGTTATTAATATCGAGCAAAAAATTGCAAAAATATCACGTTTGTTGTATGGGAGCACCCCTTTAATATTTATTTTATACTGTTTTTAGTATTTATTGTTATAGCGGCAACAGAAATACATCATCTGTAAAAATTTCAACTGTCTAGCTATCACGGTTCATGAGATACAGCCTGGAGACAGACGGACAGACAGACAGACAGACAGACAGACAGACAGACGGATCGCGAAGTCTTAGTAATAGGGTCCCGATATTACCCTTTGGGTACGGAACCCTAAAAAACATTTTTGATTCCCCTTTTGAATAATGTGGATTGTATATCCACAGACTGCACTGTGTAATTAATTTTAATTATATAATAGGTGATCATGATCAATCTACATTCTACACTCCGTTTAGTATTCATTCCGGTTAATAACGAATACCTTGAATCTATAACAATGGAGGAAGATGGCAGGAAATCCTTTCATAACAATTTCAAGTTCATATTATGTTACGTAGCAAATTATTTTGGTGCATACATAATGAAAACGTAACAATTACCAAATAAATGCACACAATTTGACAAGAGGTCAGAAATTGATATGCTATCTTTATTTATCAAGGAGGAGGAAAGGTATACAAATTGTAGTCGACGCCCGTCTTCAGGTGACCAATATGGGACGATCCTAGCCCACCTGTCCTCATGCTTCCAGTTTGTATAACTGAAGTTGACGCGACCTCAATGGGAGGTCACTGCTGATTTCGGCGCTATTATTAGCATTTTAGACGTCAGAATCACCAACCTCAGAATTTCGTTTTTATTCAAAAATGGATTTTAGTGTTTGCCGTCTGAATGTAGTTTTGTATTGTGTTTTGAAATTACAATATCCAGGCAAGCATACAACCCGCTTGCGACGATGACGAGTTTGCGTTTCTGACAATTGGCCGGTGTAAGCAATAAAATGGATGAAGAAAATGAGAGCTGGAAAAATATAGGGGAGGTTTTTGCCCTTATGATAAAAAAATTGTAAGTATCTCTCTTGTTGCAAGTTCTTTATCGAACGATTGCCCTGACTTTTCTTTAAAACATTGACACGTAATTTCTGACAGACGAATCGTTTTAAAATGCAATTTTTTGGCAATCAACACGGATGCCATCACTTAAATATTCGACAACCATTATTTACAATCACAAGGTTATGCTCATAAATAGATTTGAAGAACTGGTTGCTGGTGTAACCGAACGCAACATATCGGGTACAAAAAGTTAATAATGGCCATGAGAGTAATGTTAAATTTATAGACGGAATTATCTTATGCCAGCTTTGACCGCAGCTCTGCTCTCCTGTGCAGTCGTATTCCATATTCGGGATTCAAAAATATACCTGCCTAGGTTCATGGACGGTCAACAAAAATACATTGTGTTTGGTCTAGTTGCAAATACTGCAATTAGAAGTATTTTGTTAGCATTTAAAATCTCAGAAACAATTACAAAAGATCAAACACTACATTCTAAATACATATTAGTAAATGCTTAAAATCTTGTAATACCGATATCCTGTTGATACTAAGAATTAGGAGAAGTGTTGATTCAGTCTAATCTTATGTTTACTCCATTTACTCATTGTGTTGATGTTATTTAATATAAATAGACGTATTAGCTAACGTACAGGGATTTACAATGTGTTATTTACAGCATACTCAATCACTGATTACTGATTGTCAATGTACATTATAAACCTTTAGGTAGAATTGCTCTAGGCTTCCTAACCTGGGGTTCGAAAGAATGCAGCTCTCTAAATATCTCTATAAAAAAATGCAAACCTTTTTCGCTAACACACACACATGTCTGTAAATTATTACTGTATTGTTTTCCAAAGTGACGGGGCCCGCTAGGGCCGATGCCTGTCTGGGTCGCGGATAAAGGAGATGTATCATTTTCGGCCATGAGATGTACATTTATGAAAAAAGTGGAAAAAATCCCACGAATTCAGGAAAAATATTCTTTCATGAATTTAATCCTGATTTCTTGCATACAAAAAGTAATAGTTTTTCATATTGCCATAATCTATTCAACATGGCGTCTCTTATAGTTGTCATTTCGATTTCGTTCTGAAATCATGTCATATCAAAGCATAAATAAAGTAGATGTTAAATATGAAAGGTAAGTGTTCTTGTACTAGTAAAAATGACTATTATTCTCATAAACATCTTCTACGTCTAATATAAAAGCAAGTGTGACGATTTCATCGTTAAAAATATATTTATTTTACTCCTCTGAAGTGTACTTTTGAACGATTAATTCAAAATTACATTTTGTTGACTACTGAGTGTCACATCACTTTCTAGGTTACCTAAACGTCAAAACTAAAACCTCTCATGGCTGTCAAATAGCTGTCACGATAAACGCCTAACATTTTTATTTTTTATTAATGTACCTAAAAAACATTGGCTATTTTGGGAAAAATGTTACTTTATTCTATTCAGGGGTTAGTTTCCCAGCTTTCCTTAAAGGTACAGGTTATGGCCGGAGTCCCATACAAAAATGAAACATCTCCTTTGAAAGAGAGTTACCGCGGCCCTGGCACAAGCAGCTGAAGGAACACGGGTGGGTTTTAGTCAGTAAGTCTGACTTCTCCCGCTTCACCCAGAGCGGGAGAAGTCATTGGATGATTTCCTACACAAGAAAAAAAAACAACAAGGACACAATAAATGTGTCCGTGACGAGACTACTATCATTAATCTCTAGAGGGCCGCCATCAAAGCGGATTGTGAAGGGCTGTGCTGTGGATATCTTGGTTTAAAACGGTATGACCAATTATCTGGTAGACGAATCCTATGTTTATTTTGACACAAGAGACAAGAGACAGATTATTCATTAGATTTCAAAATATGCAGAAAACCGGTTTGTACAATTTACGTCAGTTTGTAAGTATAAGTATTGTTATGTTTCTACAAATGAAGACGTAAATAAAGATTAGGTACTATGAAGCCATATCCGATAAAAAGGATGAGGCATACTGTTACACCAGTTGCCTAACCGGTGGCAATGGCGGTAAAAAGATAATTTTAAACATATCTATGATTCAACTTTTTACCCATAAAGATAAATAATCAAATATGTGTCAACGATAAGTCGATTTTTTGACGAAACATCGTGAAGGCTACAGCAAAACCCGGGTAATACCCCAGCGGACGTAAATGGCAAGTGTATACTTGCCTACATATTAACATCATAAAATAGGCAAAGTAAGGTAATGTTTGTTTACAAAGACCACAGCCCTCCATTGAGCGCTAATAGCGGTGGATAAACTAGTAGAATACTAGACTTCTTAAGAATCTGGTTTCTAATATACTCGTAGTAGTCACAGTGGATCTTTGTGTCTCTGAAGTTGGCTGCAAGACCCTGCGCAGTTGCTATTTTTGAGTCAATGTTGAAGTAGAAGATAGCGTTGTATAACTGCCTCTTTCACTCGCTTACGTTTGTCGCATCGTCCTATCTCGCTCAATGTATGCAGTATACTCGATGACAAACAGTTTATTGCACAATAGCGAAGCAGAAGTAATCTAACTAGCCTTTGCAAGAGATATACAAAGTATTTTTTATCGAATACTAATAGAGGCGGTACATGGCTTTTTATCAGTTTCAGAAATCTATAATTATTTATCTATTGCTTCAATAACCTGTCTGTAAAGTTGATATTTAAATACTAATGACGAAACTCCGTAGACACAATAATTATGTATCATTATACAAATTGAAATTACATGCATAGACCAGCAGTTCGGTTCAGTGGATTGGTCAATTGCTATACAACAAATTAAATGTCAAATCATAAAGAAGTATTCGGAATTAAGTCGGAGGTAAGTCTTTCCTATATCATCGAAAATAACTTACCAAAATGAGATAAGACTCCTTAGATAGACTATGTATGAACAAACTTTCAGGGAATATAAATAATATAATTTGATAAATTCTCAGATTTAGTAGGGCCTTGACCCAACCTTGACTTCCACCAAAGTGGCCGAATATTTCGTCTTTTTCAAAGTGCGCAAACATGTTGCAAATTGCAATATCATGATTCTTTTGCCGTGGGCAAGTCTTGTTCATGTAGGTATTCTTCTCTATTAGTTATCCGCTGAGAAGAACCGCGACTATTATTTATACGTGGACCTTTCCTAACGATATTTTCCCCATTTCTAAAATTAAATTGCCATATTGCCTCGACAACTTTTTATTTTTTTAAAACCATGTCCCACACTAGGAATATCTTCCTGTATCGTAGATGCGTTTACAAAAATATAAACTCACATACACAAACACCCACAGCCGGAACAACTATCTGTAGGTCATACAATTATTTGTTCCGTGCGGGAATCGAACCCGCGACACGCAGCGCAGCAGTCAATCGCTCAACCACTGCGCCAACCGTGCGCTCAAACAAAAAATATAAAAAAACGTATAAATTGAAATGTATTCGGAAGGTACAGCCACATCTTGAACTTACACCTACATTTTCAATGCTCAAATAACTAATTAAGACACTTAAATTGTTCTTTTAATTGTTGGAGTCTGTCAGCCCGAAAAATGAAGCTAGTTGCACATTTCAAAGCGTATATATCTATGGAGATGAACGTGTAACAAACTCGAACTAACTTTTGTATGCAATAGAAGTGGGCCGTCCTTTACAATATTCTTGCGCAGTGTCTCGCCAGCTACAACACATGTGAAGAATTAAGTATAGTAGCTAACAATTACCGCGTGGAGCCTCTAGCCATAGCCAGTATAGCCACTCCTATGGGGTCGCCGACATCCGTTTCGCACGCACGTCAATCAGCATCCTCTACTGGTCAATAAGATTAAGTTTCTTGTTCGTCACAAACCGCAAATATTGGTGTTTTTGCTAAGTCAAGGTTTAAGGATTGAACACTGTTTTTGTAACACTTCATTCTCCTTTATACTTCCTATTCGACTAACAACAGCAGCAGTACTGTTTTAATTTTCAAATCTCGTACGCTATAAAGAATATATTCTTCTATATTTTATAGTTTAATAAGGTTCTTCCAACTAGCACAGCTATTAAAACACTGACTAGTTTGCAACCCAGCCAATGATTTGTTCATATACCGACGCGCGACGTTGACGCACTGCTAGAGCGTTTTAATATCTTTATAGCACGCAATTCAAGCTACGTAGGACTTGTCTCCTCGTCTCCTTGATTGAGATTTATTTGCCAATCAACTTTAATTACTATTCTACCGACAAGCGGAGTAAGTCAACTGATAATATCTACTATTACCTCATTCACTTGAACGGCAGTAACTGTAAATGAATTTTGTCAATTTATGGCGTGCTCATTGATTCATTCAAAAGTCGTCGTTTTCAATTTCAATTGATTCTAATTTAGTTAGTCGATATGCATAATGAGCATTTTGTCAATAGGTTAGTCGACGATTGGGTAGGGCGCGGTCGATTTATGCTATTGCTGTCTGTGAATTTACAAAAACAGACTACATTTGTCTAGGATTTTTGTTTTTAAGCCTTTGAGTGCCCGAAACGCGATTCATCGCGAGGCACAATGGCTTTTTTAATTGTTTCGGTAATTATGTTATTCAACCATTTAATTTATGCAGTTGAATTATATTATGGAAAGTGTAAATTCATATTAATAACATTTATTTTAGTAGCGGTACTTATACAAACGTCCTGGAACATGGAGATGACAACCCTATCATAAAGGCCCTACATATCCCCGACCGACCCCGAGGTAGGGGACGACCGCCCGCTACCTGGTGGTCCAGCATGCGAAGAGGTCCTGAGAGAGAAACTGAGCACTCAGACAACCCAGAACAGAGGTCTCTGGCATAGGTGTACAAGGCGACCCGATGCCAGCTAAACTGGGAAGAGGGTTGGACGTATACAAACGGTAACACGGGAAATCGTCCAAAGGTCCAAAGGTCCACTGATTTAGTTTATCATAAAACTAATTAGCTACCTATCTACTTGTATTATAACTGCATTATGATTAGTTATTCAAAACAAAATAATAATGGAGTCGGTACTCTACTAATTCCAGAAGTCACAGAATCATAATTGGACCTAGTTATGCAAAACAGAATCAACCCACACTATGACAGTTTTGAGAAAAAGCGATTTTTATCAAAATGTTGGGCAAAGAGGCTCCATTATCGCTTTTGTTATAAAATATTGTCTACCGCGAACATTTACCGCTTTTTCTCACTAATATATCAACTGTAGAATATAGAACTGTATCAATTAGTAGAGTACCGACGCTTATTATTATTTCGAGTTCTACTGTTGTTACTAAAACATTACAAAAAAAAAACCGGCCAAGTGCGAGTCGGACTCGCACACGAAGGGTTCCGTACCATTATCGCAAAACACTGCATAAAAATCACGTTTGTTGTATGGGAGCCACCCTTAATTTATTTTATTTTAATTTATTAATTATTATTTTTTGAAGTTAATATACAACTAAACATTCTGTGAATATTTCAAGCGTCTACCTGTTGCCATTATTAATATCGAGCAAAAAACGGCAAAAATATCACGTTTGTTGTATGGGAGTCCCCCTTTAATATTTATTTTATACTGTTTTTAGTATTTGTTGTTATAGCGGCAACAGAAATACATCATCTGTGAAAATTTCAACTGTCTAGCTATCACGGTTCATGAGATACAGCCTGGAGAGAGACGGACAGACAGACAGACAGACGGATCGCGAAGTCTTAGTAATAGGGTCCCGTATTTACCCTTTGGGTACGGAACCCTAAAAAAAGAATCAGAAACACAAGCTAGGCGCATATTGTGAATGCAACTAACCAGCTGGAAGGACATAAAAAAAGAAATCAAATATAACATTGGGAGCCTACCATGTTTAATCGTCAGCTGGGCAATAGCTTTAGATATATATATTTCGATAAATGTAATAAGATTAGCGTTATCAATGTATCTCACAACGCACGTACATAGGTAAGTACATACAAACCTACCTGTCTATTTAATCTTTGGACCGTCAATTCGTGTCACATGACAAATATTTCATTTCCTCTTTATGACTCCTTGCCCAAAATGTAAAACAATTTTTAAAGAACGAAAATTTGCATGTAAATTATTATGCCACAAAATGAGCGAAGGAATAAGGAAAATGTCAAGGGAAAAGGATTAAAACATGGAAGACCGAGGAAATGATAGATAATGTGATGTGATACATGATTTGACTAGACAGGTGAACACTGAGGTGATATCTGATAGAGATAGAAAAATTACTGCTGCACTGAACTTCAATAAATTGTGGAAAGATTCGAAGGATGATTCCCTTATGATTTTCCCCAATTACTCTCGCAGTCTTATAAAAAACACAGACATCAAACGTCAGTGCGATTTTGAAGCTTTTTGTGCGTCTAAAGGTTCTCAACAAACACATGACGCACCCCCTTACACATTCATATTTGCTCGAAGGCTGACTAAAATAAATATAATCACAGAGATAAACTCCAGGAGATAATATAATTCTGATAATCTTAATCTCTAATTATATTTCCATTTACACAATAAATAATGCACAATATTCGATTAAGTAAAAACAATCTCTAAATGCAAGTGTATGTGACCAAGATTAGAAAGCGCTTACCACATAAACTGATGATTATATGAATGTTGCTCATCATAACGAAGCATTGTTACTTTATGGCGTTGAAATCCCTAAAGTGTGAAGCAGACCTAAGAGACGTATTGTGTCAAAAAATGAAGAAAAGAAAACAGGAACACCGACTCCCGAAAAAGAAGTTATCTTTCACTTAGTAGTGTTTTTATTTAGAAGTCGGTTGTATTTTTATGAGCATGTTGCTATCACTAAAGGTAGACATAGATTTAATAACTCTATAAAAGGACCGTAACGCATGTGTCAAATAGTAAATTCAGGCCAATGAAAACGTGCTGCGCCTCTACTGCAATCAATTTGATGTTACTACAATTTGTAAACGTTTCATAGGTACTCGAATAATACCCGTGCACGATTTTGTGCCCGGCCGAAACGTAGGCTATATATATAAAATGTTTTTCAGCAAACGAAATCGTTTAATTGAGAAAATCTCTTGTTTTAATTCATCAAGATACTATACTTTATTTTTGCTTTTGTAGTCGAATCTTCATCTTTCATCTCTTTACTTCCCTTTACCCAGGGTCGGTTTTCCTATTCCTGTGGCGCCACTTGTGCCACTGATAAACATCGTCAGTAGATAGACCACATCTATTCATGTCTTTTTGTAGTCGAATAACAACATTAATAAAATTGATCCTAGCGGCAATAATGTCGCTCATGGTCGTCTATGACATTATGTCATACGTGTATTTCGCCAGTATGCACTATACTAAATTGGGGTCTGCGCCAGTCTGGGTGGTACTGCTGATTGACAGTGATTCATAGAAACATGCTAACATTATCGAATTACAACTTGATGTAAGTATACACTACCTTTAAGGGCCTTCCACCGCTTTAGTGCCGTAAAACGGTTACTTTATAAAGCATACTCCTTAGTAACGACTAGTTTAAAAGGTTTGAAAAAAATAGATATTTATTTTTGATTCATGTACATTCTTTTTTAACAAGGTTTTTTCGTGTAACTAATAGTTTTGCTTTAATAAAATAATTAACCACACGATAGTTTAACGCAACTTTTGGATACTCCTCTAAAACGACTTGGATGTTTAAAAATATTATTAGAAAGAAAAAATTTTGGCTGGAATTTCTTCATAACTGAAATAGCATATCAATAATCAAAATCAAAATATACATGGTAAATATCCCGAAACAAATATTAATTCTAATGATTGGGACCATGTCAGCTTAAAAACTTATATTGAAATAGCATATGTACATCAATATTGATATTTTAATATTTTGCAGGTGCACGGCCAGTACTGCGTTAACATTGGGGCGTATATATCGCCTTAATGTTGGCGCCTGTCCGTATCAGTGGGCTAGGTCTGTATTTGTAAACCTGAGCTATTATTATTGCTACTGATACAGAAGCCAGGTACATTACCAAATTCATGATCAGAGCCTAATAAATAATATTTATTTGGCACTTGTAGGTATGTGCTTAGTTTTCAAGTTGAGTGACATCGGTTAATATGTTGAACAAAGCAAAAAAACACAAAATTGTCCACCCATTATTTAGCAACGTAGTACATAATTTTGCACGGACCGCAGCACAGAAATAACTAAAGTATGGAGAGACTAGTAAAAAAGCGAAACTACACCATGGGATACAAGATTTCTGTGCTGTGTTGAGGCTTTAAATTGCTTTGACAGATTACAACAGAACCTACTTGTTACTTGCGAGACTTGGCCAGTTGCCATTTATTTTATGTCCGCGATCCACCAAACCTGACCAATTTCTTAGTACAGCCTCAAACAGTGCCACAAGCAAACGAAACCCATACATATTGCGCTGTAGGTATCGGTTAGATTTTGGTTGACACATTTTTTGCTCATAATAAGTGGTATTTACGTTAAAGAAAGCTCTTCATATTTCAAAGTTCTTTACTTTGTACTTGAAAAAACTATTATCTATTATCTCTAGGCATTTGAACTCTGGCACCACGTTAAAGGCCGTTAGCCTCCATGGCGTGAACCCTCAAAGGTTAAACGTTAATGCACTAAGCTCAATAGACTAACGCGATGTGATATAATGAGCACATTATCACACAGTGCTTGCTCATCGCAATATGTAATTACAAGGAAGAGGCATGTAGTATCGAACTAATAGAAAATCTTGTTAGCTATTCTATTAGTTCGATACTAAATAGTTTCTATTCTTAATAGTGTGCCTCTTGTCACAATAAAAAAGAAATATGCTTTCGGCTGACTCTTGAATTAACGCATAACATGCTATCCTTACTTACGAAAAATATTTAAATTGGGAAAAGATTTTCTTATTGTTGCTGACCTGACTTCAATCACGGCTAACGGGAAGCTATGGATGAAGTCTACCATGGAACGAGCGAGCCCAGAAGATGCCTGTTCACTCGTGCTTTGAAGGGTAACGGGTCAGAGATGGTAGGGAGTACAGACGTTGGCTGAAAGTTCTACACTTTGACTATGATCAATGATCATATATCGTCAGAATAATTTTCATATTAAAATATTTCATATCAACTTACCAACTAAAGTGTACTTGATGAGGCAGGGATGGCACAGATTGGTGATGGGCTGCCAATGTTCGTTGTTCACAACATCGGCCAACTCCTCGGAGCGGTTAGTGAGGAAGAGCGCAAACTCCTTGAATGTGACGTCATGGCCAAACTCCAGGGATTCATTCGAAGGGTTCTCGCGGAATGCCTTGATGATGCGCCTTCCGACACGATCCTGCGGTAATAAGACATTGCTTAGTAAGAAGTACATTACAATAATATGGTAAGTATAGTTTTAAAGCCAGTACAGATATATTTTCTTCTGGGGACAGGAATCCGGACAAAAATATAGATAGTTTGTAGCAACTAAAAATAAAGCGTTTGCGAAATAATTTCCTAGAGTAAAAAAACTAACTGCACTTTTCAGAGATAAATTATTCGACACATAAGGAAAAACTATACTTTTAGGTATTTATTTAGTCTGTAACTTTACGTTCATACGTCTGGACTACGTAGGTAACAGTTCATTAGATGAAAAAGGCAGTCTAGATATAGACATTACAAATATGATCCCGCCAACTAAGTTCACGGATACTTTATAGCAACCATTTATCACTGACCAACGCCAAAAGTCAACGAGCTTTAATGACGTCCATATTATTATCAATTTGTATAAAAACAACTGCAAGGCCGAGTGGGAATATTTTGGAATATTTTTTAACTATGGATAACCTGAGTTCTATTTTTATTTTAAGAAGTTGTGGCTACCAATGGCCCACCATTAAACTAGCCAGTGTTGATAAAAGGCTCCTCAACGACCACTAAAACGCACTTTACAAAAATCACCTCCTAAAACCCTTTATTTTGATACTCCACACGATGGATTAGGAAGAAAAAAAATTTGGTGCCCCTCAATATGTCGCCCAAAATTCGGCATTTTTTTATTTTCCTCTTTTAATATAGCCAGTGACACACGCAGGGTCAAGACGAATCGATTGACGTACGTAAGAATCATCAAAATCGGCCAACGCTTTTGGTCTCTAGAACGCCACATAGGAACAAACATACATATACATACATAGACTGATAAACACATTACCCTCCCTCGGCAGTCGGGTAAAATGTCAGTATTGATGTGGACGAATAATCTTGGTGCCCATTCCGCTTCTTCTAGTAATGTAAAAGTGTCGATAAGAAAAAGAAGAGATTCTGGTATCAATTCTTCTAGGAATCTGATATAAAGAACCAAACCCACGGTAGTAGGAATGGTCTTTTCCAGTGAAATGTTAGAATAATGATAGACCTACCAAAAAGAAACATAGTAATTGAGATCGGGCAAAACACGCACGTCAGCAAGATGTTCTTGTGCAAGATAAAAATGGCCAAGTAGTGATTAAGTACGCACTACGCGGTACGCCCCAGGATCTATTAACCCAGCCTACATACGCTTAAGGGTCTACATACGCTTCAGTGCCGTAAAACAGTAACTTTCTAAAGCATACTCCTTAATAACGGCTAGGTTAAAACGTTTAAAAAATATATATATTTATTATTGATTCATGTACATAATTTTGAAGACAAGGTTTTTTCGTGAAACTAATAGTTTTGCTTTAAAAAAATAATTAACAACACGATATTTTTCGCAACTTTTGGAATCTCCTCCAAAACGACTTGGATGTTGAAAATATTTTTACACAGAAAAATTGATGGCTGGAATTTCTTCATAACTAACATAGCATATGTAAATCAAATAATATTTTGCAAACAAAACTGTTCAAAAGGAGGTTCAATATTGTAAATCAAATAATATTTAGCAAACAAAACTGTTCAAAAGGAGGTTCAATATTGATATTTTGGCTCCGAGCGCCTGCCAGTACTGCGTTAACATTGGGGCGTTATATCGCCTTAATGTTGGCACGTGACCACGCCTGTCCGTATCAGTGAGCTTCTGTATATGTAAACCTGAGCTATTATTATTGCTACTGATACAGATACATTACCAAATTCATGATTAGAGCCTAATAAAGAATATTTATTTGGTACTTGTAGGTATGTGCTTAGGTTTCAAGTTGAGTGACATCGGTTAAAATGTTAGGCAAAGCAAAAAAACACAAAATTGTCCACCTATTATTTAGCAACGTAGTACATAATTTTGCACGGACCGCAGCACAGAAATAACTAAAGTATGGAGAGAAGCGAAACTACACCATGGGATACAAGATTTCTGTGCTGTGTAAGTGAGGCTTTAAATTGCTTTGACAGATTACAACAGAACCTACTTGTTAACGCTCGAGTCCTCTTTAGATATTTTAAAACAGAGCCCATGTGTTTTACAAGCGTTAAGACATGTTAATATAGCAATCATTGGCCTACACCGAATCCAAAAGTGAACTTGTTTTTAGGGCAGAGTAGAGACATACTAAGTACTTAATTATCATTTCAATTTAAAAATAAATTGTTCAGTCGCAACTGGCGGATGTGCCTATCAGTTGATGTATTGTTGTTTGTTCGATGTTTAATAAATTAATGCGTTTGTTACTTTGAACTCGTCAACTGCGAAAATTAGAATAAAAATATTATAAATCATGATACCTACATTTTCAAAACCATCTTGAAAACTAGTTGGTCGAGCGGGAAATCATTGATTTGGGTTTGTTGAGCAAAAAGTATTGGAATGTTTTTGGGTTTTTGCAATGACGTTATTAACAGGGTTTGAAAGATGGCGTATCAAACAGCTCGCACTACAAAACAAAGACTATCTAGAATCCGTAAAACTGGCTGAAACTTCGTCGATGTCATCTCAACTCGTTCCTTTTTACCCGACTGCCGAAGGAGGGTAATGTGTTTATAGTCTATGTCTTATTTTAGGTATGTTTGTTCCTATGTGGCGTTCTAGAGACCAAACGCGTTGGCCAATTTTGATGATTCTTACGTCAATCGATTCGTAACGTTAACCTTGCGAGTGGCACTGGCTACTTTAGAATTGGAAAATAGAAAAATTACGGATTATGGCTCCCATATGTGGGGGCCCAATTTTTTTTCTACCATACCTGTCGTGTGGGGTATCAAAATAAAGGGTTTTAAGAAGGGCTTTTAACTAAAAAGTTATAAGTAAAAAAAGATAATTAAAAAAATCAAAAAACCCGACTGCTCAAGAAGCGCACTAAGAAAACGTAAAAAAAAATCCTCCAACTGCACAGCATGATTTTCTTCTTGTTTACGTCTTTTTAGTTGGCTTCTTGCGCAGTCGGGTTTTTTGATTGTTTGAATATTTATTTTTCTTAATAAACTATTTTAATCATCAAACAAACTTGGCAATACCAGTTTGCCGGCTGACCTGCCATTCCAAGGGTGGGATAAAATATTTCCATTTAGGTACTTAGTGCTGTTTCATAATCTGTTATTGGAACAAATGACGCCATGAAGAGAGCTTCGGCGCTATTGATTTTAGTTTTCTAATAATTCTAGCACACCTGTGTGGCTGTATCACATAATTCTTTATGAAACCCAGACTACGCAAAAACTAAATATATAAAACACGTTTTACGATCAAACAAAAAAGCCTTACGTCTGATATTTAAGTAATGTTTTAATTGGCGAGGAGGTTTATTATTTCATCAGGCAATTAAGAAGTTGACATAAGTATTTATTTTATGAATTCGTCTGCCGTCATGCCATTGATCTAGGTACCGAATGACAACGTAGAATAGCTACTTAAGGTCGTAATGTAGTGAATTGGTCGTCATTTATTGGCTATTATTATTCTGAGCATGTTTCTTGATTAATGAAGACTCTTAGAACATATTGATCTATGACCGAATGATGATGACGATGCGTTGGAAGGCCTCCCACTAGGTGGACCGATGACCTAGTTAAGGTTGCGGGAATACGTTGGATGCGAGTCACACGGGATCGATCAGTGTGGCAACGCCTGGGGGAGGCCTATGTCCAGCAGTGGACGTCTTTCGGCTGAAATGATTTAGTAAATACCTACTTCTAATAAGTCAATTAGTCTACCTAGGCTTTTCCCAACTATGTTGGGAACTGATATTCAGCTGCCAGTATCAGATGCAGCTAAAAAATCAGTGTTTCTATATGGAAGGAGGCACTGTTTGTTAAGTATGTTCCTATATTGTATGTCGTTTTGTGACAAATAAACACTTTTTCTTTTCTTTCTTCTGCAATTTTTTTTTTTTTTTTGAACTTTGCCCCCCACTAGGAATTTCTTCCTGTATCGTGGGTGCGTTTACAAACATATAAACTCACATACACAAACACCCAGAGCCGGAACAATATCTGCAGGTCATACAAATATTTGTTCCGTGCGGGAATCGAACCCGCGACACGCAGCGCAGCAGTCAATCGCTCAACCACTGCGCCAACCGTGCGCCCAAAACATAGGGATTGATTCAAGAAAAAAGGCCTCTCTTTTCTTGAATCAATCCCTATGTTCCTGTTTGGCTGGCCCATCAACCACACTATGGTCGATGGGCTTGCCTCATCCAGGTTCTAACTAAGAAGGCAAAAATATTGTCTGCCCAATTTGTTGCTTGACTTCAGCTAATTAAATAACCACATTTGTACATATTTGGGTTTATTAATAAAATACTTTACTGGCAGGAATATCCAACCGGCAAACATATAAAGTAATAATTTGAAATTCCAATCAATTCTTATCTACAAACTTCAATAATTTATCAAAATATAATGTTCCAGTAGACATTTATTTTGATAAATTTGAGTAATGTGATATCACTGTATTGCATGTTAAATTTTAATGATAATTGATATGAGTTTATTTTATTATTTATTTTATAATCTGTAATATCAATGTGCATGACTCGTGAAGTAATGAAAGTGTAGTTAGTCACTTTTAATTTAATATGTGGTATAAAGAAAGTGTCCGCAGCCAATTTGTGCATTGTGCATTACAAATGATAGTAATAAACCTAATTTTGCTACTGACACAATGCAGTCTGAGAATTTAAAAACTAAACTTATTTCCCACACTAAACTGTAATTTGATAATCATTTTAGAGAAGCAACAATTAAATCACATTTAAGAAGCTATTAGGTAATATGTAGGTACAAAATTTTAGTAAACAAATACCTACCAACCTGTAATATGAACTATTTAGTCTGCACTTACTTGACCTATATCAATTTCAAATATGATACTTACTACCTAATCTAATATTAGTAAGCTTCATAACAATTATTTAATATTGGTTTCAACTCACCTGAAAATACCTGGCACTGGGAGCATCGCCTTCCAGCTTGTTCCTAAAAGCTGACAGCAGCCTTTCAAAAGGATTTCTGACTATGATCATCTTGTGATAATTCTCCAACATGTAATCCCTTTCCGGTCGGCTGACTGTGCTCATGTTCCGGAACATTCCAGGAGTATGGGCAATACTGGCTGTGATGGACAACACATCTGTGTCATTCCATTTACCAGCCAGTATCATCAGGATCCTCTTCCAGTTTGTACAGGCCACCTAAATAAAAATACCTTTATTAATATTTGAAAAAATAAGTATCTTTTTTTAATAATAGAGGAAGAAGTGAGTATGACAAGCTCTAAATTTAAATCTTGTCAGCCAAAAACCATTATTTTCTTAAAGATTTCTTGTTGGCTAAATACAAGTTTCTTTTTTTTTTAAACGACTTTCCTACTTAACATCATCTTAATTTTTTGCTGTTCTCAAATTAGATCTATAGATATCGTTATCAGCTTAATGTACATGTACTTTGTGTAAACAAATTTTGGAAAATAGCCTTGAATATTAATATACTTAATTGATTATATATATTTAGTAACTATCTTGTAAAATATTAAGCCCGATGAAAATGATGAAATTGATATTGATAGCAAAACCATGGCAGAGTTATGTAACTTATACTATTAGAATAATTACTTTTAGATTAAAAAAAGGTCAATTATGTGTGTACCAGCCAGCTGCTTTACTATAAAATGTTACGAAATCAAGATCATCCTGAGGAAGTAATAAATTTTAAGGTCAGGAAGCTAAAAAAAATCAATGACAGCTATAAATATTACCTGAATTATGTCATGGATATCTTCCAAAAACGATTAGTGGTAAGCTAACTTGTAGGTAATTGTGGAATATTATGACACGGTGTAGGTTCGAAAATCCGGTTTACCTTGGAAGACTCACCTTTGGTACGTAGCAATACAGAAGCTTGTGTTCTTCATCTATCAGGATATGCTCTAATTGATTCTGAGGAATCTCATCCAACCCGTACTTCGGGGGAAAATGTCTACAAGTCTCCTGAATCAACTCTTGCCGCGCCAAGTTCAAGGACTGGGTCAACTCCAAAGAATGCTCACTCACATCATTATTATTAACGTCCCCGCTAACCAAAAATAAGTTCAGTATCAACACTATTTCCACCTTCAAAACACCCATCTTCCACATTTTCACATCACACAACAAAACAAAAATTTTAAACTTTCTTTCGGTAACCTATGTTTTTAATGTAGGGCAACGCGCTGTACGCATTACTGTCTTAGAAAGTCTTTATAAAATGAATGGTCACAGCGAATTTGATCAACTTTTAGTGATAATATTTATTTTGATTACTGAATACTGTTAATTAAAAGTAGTTTTGTATCGATGTAATTTACGTCAGAGCTTGCCCGTGATATACGTCCAACACGAATCGCGTTGACAGAAACACTGAATGACTGAACGAATGAAACGAACGAGTTCATGAACAAAAACATGACAAAAACAAACCACGGATTCGGAATTTCGGACCATCGGACGAACGAAACGGATTGCCACGGATCATACGGATGGAAGATGGAACGAACGCTGAACTTTGATTCAATTTTACAGAAAGTTTGTAATTTTGTATATTCAATTTTAGACAGGAACTCGAACGAATTCTAATAATTAGTGTTGGGACCTGGGAAAACAAAGTTGGTACTTTGACTTGACTTGGGTTGGTGGTAGGTAGGTATACAATTGTTTTTTTTGTTTTCTGCAGATTATTGTATAATTTTTGTATCATGCTCGTGTTGTTGCTTATTTTGCATTTTTACGCAGGTTTACATTCAATCAGTTGATAAGACCTTGTACCCACTTAAGTATTAAATGAAATTGTTACTAGATGTTTACCTCATGACATTTATTTTAAAACAACATATTTAATAATTATTTCTATCATTAAGTAAAAGGTTACAATATTCGGCATAGACCTTTATATATAATGAATAATTTACCTACAAATTCTACAGATTATTATATTTAGTAGGTAACTACCTATTTATCAACTCAAATAGGTCTACGTTTGTTTAGATTTACCTACATACATAAATCCAAACGGCAGATTTATGTACAAGTTAACACCAACACCATTAACATTAATTAAGTACCTAAAACTGAAAACTGATAATTGTACTTATAGATTTTGTTAATCAAATAAAGATAATCGGTCTATTCAACAAACATAAATCACCGTGAAAACCGTGAAGTGAGTCTTATGAAAAGGTGAAGTGAGCTTGAAGTGACCACGCATTCCACCGTGATTGGACGAATTGACATTGCACTTCACTTAAGATTTACGATAGCTTGATCTCTGCGACATATGTCAAACTCACATCAAATATACTCAAACTGACGTTTAGGTTTACGTTATTGTTAATTAACCTGTCTAGCGCTATTGCAAAGATTACTATTATGGCTATTGTTACTTGTATTGATACAGACAGCTGTCGCAGAGATCAAGCTATCTTTTATGAAGTATAGGTTTTAACGGTGAGGTGAGGCTTTCACAGAATAATAATACCTGCTACTATACCTACATAATCACTTCATTCGATTAACATTTTGTTGTGCTGTGTATCAATATCTACTTCTTGGTTGTAGGTATAGTTCTCGCCAATTTTCTGGGCCGCCCTGGCTTTCCGGATGCGCGAGGTACGAAACGGTGTTTTTTTTGTATGAGATTTACGACTGCGCAGCCATTGTAGCCAACTTCAGGGCCGCCAACATGTTTGGCGAGAACTATGGGTAGACATTGCAGAATAATATCAGGTCTGCTGTTAACTTTGATTAATGAATTATATTACCTCACCAGGAAATCAATTAAATATCTGCTATCGTTAGTTCTAACTTTAAATCAACAAAAATATTTAGCGTTATTTAATCAGATAAAATCTACTAATTAGTCGTCAGTTTTTCCGGTATGTTACTCTGAAAAAGAAACAAAATGCCATTATACACTAGGGCTGTGACCTCTTTTTGTTACAGTACAATCGCATCTTATTTTTCATGGAAACAACTTTAAAATAACCACACTTCAATTTTGGTTTTGTTAGTACTTACTCTTAGATGTTGAATGTAGCAGACTTGATGATATTGGCGTATCAATGCGAACGCCTCTTCAGCCACAGGTAATTGATGATGCTGCCAAGCTAGGACCGCGAGGCACGCCCAGAGCGTCTCGTCTTCAACAGTACGACAGAGCTACAATATATTATAAATTGGCATTAATACGACGTGTGAAGAAAATGGCTAAAATGCCACTTATTTCAAGTTTTGCTCACCTGGAGTGCAGGCTGCCACATATTCGCGACAACGTGTTTTAGTAACTTTTCAGGGAATGCAGCAATAGACAGGTGTAATATTGAACCATTACCGCGGCATATATGAGCTACACCATCCTCAACGCTCAGAATCGTTGGGTTTCTACCTAAGTCCCTAAAATCAACAAAAGGTAATTGATTGATGAGCTTCGATCCATTGCAACTATCTGTTGTTTATTACGTAGCAAATACTTGGATACTGACACGACATCTTTGCTGACGGTGGTGAGGGCAAGCCAGTCTGGTTGCATAGCTGCCCGAGGACAACACCACGCTACTACAGAGCTGGCACGTAAGCCAACCAGCAACTCCGTCTCACAGCTCCAGTTTATACTTAGAATTTGTGACCCTGATAAAAATTTAATGGTCAAATAAACGTAATTAGAGATTGATCAAAATTAATACACCTACAAAAAACAAATCTAATCCCAGCTGGATATGTGGATTACAGGTTCAGAGAAAATACAGGGTGGTGACAAAGAAAACCTTGATATACTGTTGCTGTTTGCGAATAAATGGCTTGAACTATAAACAGTTCGATAAGTAAAACACATTCGAATTTTTATTATTTCAGTGAACTTGTTATCTCAACAAACAACGTTTCATTCTGTTTTGTTTAAGAAATACCAGATTCTACAATTTATTTCCTCGAAACTCAACTTGGTTTAATTAAGTCATCAGCCGTCTTTGCTAATAAATTAATAATAACGAACGACAAGTTGACGTTTCCTCTAATTATCTCTTTTTATTAATTTTATGCAATCAGCAAGTAAGAAGCACTGAGTTGATACTATTACCAAATCAATATGAGATAAAAAAATCAAAAGACCCGACTGCTTAAAAGGCGAACTAAAAAGACGTAAACAAGAAGAAAATCATGCTGTGCAGTCGGAGGATACATCTGCTTTTGGTCAGCCAGCTCGCGAATATGTACGGTCGGGTCTTTTGATTTTTTACCCTACTGCCGAAGGAGGGTAATGTTTTAATTTACTTTTTTTATTTATAACTTGTTAGTTATTTTTTTTAGTATGAATTACATTTAAACATATAAGTGTTACATATTTTTGAAATCACCTTTTAAAACCCTTTATTTTGATAGCACACACGAAAGGGTGGGAAGAAAAAAAAAATTTGGGCTTCCACAATACGGCGCCCAAAATCCGCCATTTTTCTATTCGCCAATTTTAATGTAGCCAGTGACACTCGCAGGGTTAAGACGAATCGATTGACGTAAAAGTCATCAAAATCGGTCAACGCGTTTGGTCTCTAGAACGCCACATAGGAACAAACATACATACATAGACTGATAAACACATTACCCTCCTTCGGCAGTCGGGTAAAACAGTGAGCCACATGATAATGGGTATATAATTTTAGGCTTTAACAACTTGAAACTAAGGAGGCTTGTCCTATTCTATACTGTACAACAACTCGCCAGAAGCTGATTAATATTTCTGAAATACTTCAGAATAAATTCTCTTACCTAATTTAACAAACTTGGGCTTGCTATCCTTCACAGTAACGACGTACAGGTCCCTGTTATAATCTAACAAAGCCAGTTGTCTTTCATTGATGGGTCCTGTTTGACTGAGTGCAATGCTGGATACTGTCATCTTGTGTGTCAGCTTCGTCACTGTATTGTCTGATGAGCTTCGGACTATCAAACCGGTGGGCAGGTCAAAGACGTGGATCACTGATGAAAGGAAAATGCAAATGAATACAAACCTAAAAGAATGCAACTCTGCTGGTGGTAATTAAAAGCTTAACTCACGTTAAGGAAGGTCAGTTAACGGTGTTTAGGCGACTGGGTCTTGTAAAAGATAGATCAAAACTTACATTTTCTATCACCTTGATCGATAGCAGCCAATGAATCAGGACCCAGGGATACTGCAGCACGACCTAGAGATTCTGGTCGAGCACCCCAACGAGGACTGGCAAGCAAACGACCCATATAACTGTATACTGAAAGCCCAGCTCTTTCTACAATGCAGATGCATCTAAAAATATAAAGAAATAAAAGTGAGACTTAGGAAAAAAAACAAAGATACTTATAACCTATTAATTGTACCTGAAAGTCCTAATTAATAGATAAGATAAGATTTATTTATTTTGTAAAACATGAGAACAGTAAGAAGGTCTTATATTAATATGAGGTGGCTACATGTTTTGCCATTTATGGCGTACAAAATTTGTTGCACTAGACAAACAATATCAAAATTTAAATTAAATTGAAATTACAATATAAAAATTTAAATTCAATAAAAAATCACTATGTCAAAATTTTAATTAAAATGAAATTACAATGTCAAAACTTAAATTCAATAAAAAATCATTATGTCACAATTTAAATTCAGTTAAAAATCACTATATCACAATTTAAAAATCCATCAATAATCGCTATGTCAGATTCTTTACTCAATTTGAGTAAGACTAACAGAAATAAAAAATCACATTTAGAATTTTATACAAGCGAAATATCGTTTAAAAATTCATCTACACTGTAATAGCACTTCTCTAGTAATATCCCCTGAAGGGACTTTTTAAATTTGTTTAGAGGCATACATTTAACATTATCAAGTATTATAATATAAATATCTGGAGCAGTACCAAAGAAACTCTTTTTCAGTAAAGCAGTTTTACACTTGTATTGACATAACAGATTCTCATATTGGGCACGAATTGGGGTTCTCTTAACTGCTGCGAATTTTTGAAATAATTGTTGATTTGCTTTTACAAATAATGCAGTTTCCAATACATACAAAGATGGAAAAGTCAGTAGTTTTAATTTTTTAAAGTAAGGAACGCAACTATCCGTTGTTCTTAGACCACACATTGATCGTATACATCTTTTCTGCATCCTGAATATAAGTTCTCTATTAGTTGACTGTCCCCAAAAAACAACACCATATCTCAAAATAGAAGCGACCAATCCATGATAGGCTCTTAAAAGTGTGTCGGTATTTACTTTCTTGGATAATTGTAATAATAGATATGCAGATTTACTCACACGCTTGCAGATTTCCTCTAAGTGAGGTTTCCAGGTTAGTTTATTATATATAGTTATACCCAAGAATTTTGCATTTGTAACTTCTTCTATTCTACAGTTATTATAGGCAACATTAACTAGTGGATTTTTACGGCGCTGGTGGAAATGAATAACATTTGTTTTATTTAAATTAATTATAAGATTATTTTTGTCAAGCCAATTTATAATGTCACTCAGAGAATTATTTATGTCATTTTGGTAATTATTAGGATTAGTATATTCCACAATAGTCGTACTGTCATCTGCGAATAGTACCATCTTATGATCTATAGTTTTTGGAAGATCATCAATGTATATTATGAAAAGGGGTGGCCCCAGTACGCTACCTTGAGGTACACCATATTTTACAAGCCTTGGTTTAGATAAATATTTTATCTCTAATTTAGTAATGGGACAAATTCTAGTGATTTCTGTACATTGAGTTCGGTCACTCAAATATGATTCTAGGAGTTTCAAGATGTTTCCTCTTATGCCATACCCATAGTTATCTTTACTTCTTTAATAAATAAAGATAGCAAATCTGTGCAAAGAGTGAATGCAATTTGTAATAGACCTCCATCCTACGTAATTTTATAAAGTTGAGATTTGGAAATTCTACATTTTACCTTTCGGCGAGCAAGATCATGCTGATAGTCCCTTCTTTGAGATCGAATGTTACTGGAGTATTCCATGACGTCAGCTTGTGTATGAAACACTGCTTCACCGTTGCGATGACCATGTGGTTGAAGCCCAGTGCAATTTGTATAACTCTATCTGGGTAGTCCAGTTGGTCGCTCTGATCACTAATGATATCTCTTATAGCGATAACTTTCCGACCTACTTGATTGCAAGCGTAGTTCTTCCACGTATATTCTCTGAAAGTAATATCTAAACTATAGTTATATGGGCATTTTAAAAAGCTATTGTCAAAATATCTAGGTATTCACCGATCAATGATGTGAGCGAACAAAACATGTCCGTTAGCACACGCAGCTGCTAACTGCGTACCGTCAGAAGACCAGCCAACGTTGTATATGCTCCCCGTCGATGGCCGATCGAGGCAGTGAGACCACTGGAATCAGTTGACTGTCATTAGATCCGGATCTATAGATACTGGTAAAAGAGTAGGTACTAAAACGCTCGAGGAGCTAAAACCTTAGGAGCTGATAACTAAACGATGCGGTAAAACATACCCCGTTAGAGTTACACAGGCGTATGAGATTGTAGCTACCCACGACGAACATGTCACCAGCAGGAGACCAGCTAACGCTTGTAATAGGCTGGTCGTGCTTGACGCTGATTGATATTTGTTGACCAAATGTGTCCCAAATCTGAGAAAGGACACTGACTGTTGACAGTATATTGTATTTATGTTACTGTAAAAGCCCGAACTACAGTAAAACCTTGCATTTACCGATAAAACCTAGGATTTACCAAGTCTTACCGGTAATTAAAAATCAGAAATTATGTATGATAATCGCTAATTTCGGGTTTTTACCAACAATCACATGGTAAATATTAGGAGTTCTCTTAGAGACACGAAATGATGAGAACAATAGCTACGGATTAATTGATTAGCTTCACCAAAGTAGGTATTGTGGTTGTTAGACGATTTCTTTTTCGACGAAATCGACTTTTCAAACCACAACCAATTTTTTTATCATCAATTTATTTCATCATTTCGCATGATCCTTAGTGTGTTATACATAGACATGACACCTTTTTAACATTTACAAGTCTCTGATGAAAATCCTAAGAAACCGTGCAATTGCTGGTAAAAGCCCGAATTTTGAGATTATTATAGTTCATTTCGGACTTGGTTAAAGTCCGAAATGACTGCGGTCTTTAACCCTTACGGTTGGTAAAATTGGTAAATCTTAGGTTTTGCCGGTAAATCCTAGGTTTTACCGTTGTTCGGGCTTTTACAGTAACATATACATTATATGAGATAGGAATAAATAGGCATCTACAGAGATGTTGATTACCTTAGAATATCCATCTTCAGAACCAGACAATATTAAATTGTTATTGGCATTCCATGCAATACATAAGATGAGGCCTTCATGGGCTTTCCACTGCAATTTAAAAGTACCATTTAATTTGATGAAGCAATCACACCGTGCTTTTGAGTTTAACTTATTATTAACCATGATTCCTTGGAACAATAGTCATTTCTATAAATTCATATAATAGATAATTAAATACATTAAATAGAAAGCTACAGAGATTATTCCTGGAATTTGAAATAAAAATAAAGAAGGTAAATAAAGGTAGTAAGTAAATAAAGAAAATATTAAAGAAGTATGTTTATAGTTTGTTTTTATAACTAAAGCAGTATTTTTAACGGCACTAGCACTACACGATGTTAGGTACCTACTTTCGTAATCTTATTACTAGAGTTCAGTTGTTTTATAACCAGTGAATTTCCCTTCGTGTGTAATATTGCACTGCTATCTGGGCTCCATACGGCGCTAAAACAAGGCACATCGGATTGTACAATCGTCGATCGTAGAAGACCATTACGAGACCATACTTTGACGAAACCATCTTCACCAGCTGAAAATGATTAAAATTCTAGAAGAATCCGTTGTTAGGGCGAAGATTGCAATTTAGTGCTTAATGATGTTTTTACCCGTAAGGAGTCCAGCTCCATCTGGACTCCATTGTGCTATGAGACAAGCTCCCTGATGCGCGTTCACAGATTTCTCTATACGACCATTGTGATTAACAATGTGGAACCTACAGAAATATAATTATTAAAATAAATGAATTTGTTGTAAGTACCTACTATATTGTTCAGTTAATAATATAACCCATTGTGTTATATGAGATCATAATAACAACATAGACACGTCTAAGAAAATAGTTTGATAACTAAATAAATAAAACATCCCACTCACTTGCCATCTGCTGTCGAAATCAGAATAACATCATGTTGATGTTTATTCCCGCCAACATTGATTTTTGGAAACAAATGCATGTCATTCGGATAAAAATCATCAGGGAATGTTGTAACAACTATACATTCGCTGTTAACAAGGTTCCATTTCAAGAGTTTATGATCGTCTCTGCAAAAACCAACCAGAATCAAGTTTGGATTCCATTAAAAAATGATCTAGCCTTTAATAAAAATGCTAGCAGTCGGTTTATCTTATTAAACATTATATAGTAAAGATAAAGATGTCAAAGAAATTATTTATTAGCTAGCTCCATTCAGTCCCCTCTTTAGGGTATTTTATGTTCTGTAATTCAGTCCATCCGCTGACCCAGTCACATCCCTATTATACCTATTATCGGCCACAAAATTGTCACTTACCCACATGAAAATACATCTTCAGTATTATTCCAATTTACGCAAACAACAACACCAGTATGCTTCGGTTCTTTGAATGTTGATATTTTTAATTTCATGATTATTCGATTTCAATAATGTTTACTTTACAGTTTTGTTGTGAAATTATTTTCTGTTATCGCCATGGCAACTGAACAAAAACAAACTTTCGCGCCGCTCAGGCGCTCAGCTTGCGCAAGACAGGTTTCTTGGGGTTGCAAATGTAAAAATTAGAATCTTTATAAAAAAGGGACATATTTCGCACAGCTTTTACCTTAGATAAAATACCTATAGATGTAACCATGGCGTGGCCGCACATGAAACAACAATAGTTATTTCTGGTGTTACAACAAGAACAAGAACACTACAACCCACCATCGTACTGACACTTATTATCTATAAATAACCAAATTCCTTGTCTGAATAATCACATAATACCACGAAGTCACAGAAAATCGAACATGACAGAGTTTGTTTGTCAAACTTGCCATAACATTAGAGTTTGGCAAACAACAAAAGCCGGCCATAGTGACAAAGACAGAATATAATCTTTTGTCCTTATTATTTACATGGGGCTGCCAACTAGCGATCTCGCTCTATCAATCAAGCTCATTTTATGTTTTTTTATTTTTTATTTATCTGTTATAGGCTTGCGCTTGACCACTATCTCACCTGATGGTAAGCGATGATGTGGTCCACGATGGAGCACGCTTGCCTAGAAGTAACCTATTCACTCTTTATTTAAAGATCCCTAGATTGTAGCTATTGGGAAACACAGACTCCGGCAGGGAATTCCACTCCTTAGCTGTACGCACAATAAAAGTATTCTCAAAACGCTTAGAGCGTATGGGTGGGATGTCCGCCATGTACCGATGGCGCATCGCCGTACGTCTGGTAGTCCGATGATGAAACGGGCTGGGTGGGATTAGATCATGCAATTCCTTCGCACACTCCCCGAAATGTAACCGATAAAAAACCGGCAAGCTGGCAACTCGGCGACGATGTTCAAGGAGCTTTTTCTCTATGGATTAATATTTGCATGCCAATTTAGGGCAAAATGTGTCATTGTGCTAATAATTTATTTTTACCATGTTTTGTATCGCATTTGATGCAAATAGATGACTTTGTATTTATAATTAGTTAGTCTGAGAAAATAATTATGTGTCCAAAAAGGCTAATACTCCTTACAAAGGAGTGTACATAAAAAAATTAAGATTACAAATTTAAAGGTTGATTTTGGCAGTTGACTTACTCTACCATCACAGAGAAAAATAATGTATCGGGTACCATAGAGGAAAGCCCCATACAGTCAAAGATTACTATTATATACTGCATACAGTTTATATCTTTATGTAGGCTCAGATCAGTTCTACTTTCTAGCTCAGATTCATAAA
This sequence comes from Anorthoa munda, assembly GCA_945859665.1. Classification (NCBI taxonomy): domain Eukaryota; kingdom Metazoa; phylum Arthropoda; class Insecta; order Lepidoptera; family Noctuidae; genus Anorthoa; species Anorthoa munda. The sequence goes on along the minus strand of OX243897.1, from coordinate 39,266,915 downwards.
TTCATTAGCCTAAAATCCACCGCACTCAAAGCAAGCTAGAGAAAAATAAAATCAGAGAATTCGAAGTTCAAATTTTAATGTTGTGTTCTTAATCCCTCATCTTTATGGGGCCATCGTCCGTAATGCCACAATAAATAACTTCAGAACATGTACGAAGACGAAGATCGGCCGGCTCGCAAATGCAAATTGTGGCACTCGGTCACAACTTCACAAGATAGTTAATTGATATTCTATTTTAAGAAATCTATACGACGCGACGCAATATTGAAATTCACCGGCGCAAGGCGCACACGGCGGTAAAATGGTCGCAAGTTATAGAAGAAACTTCCGAGATCTTTGGGGCAGTATAATCGTATTAATGAGTTTTGCGATATCTTAGAATGCAATATTCCACTTACATAGGAACAACAGAACTTAATTAGTTATTGTTGGAAGTAATAAGAAACTATATTTAATTTTGAGGGTAGTCGTCTAAAATAGTAATGGTATCATGAATCGTGTTTAAAAAGTTCTTTGTCGTGAAAAATTACTGTTGTTTTTTTTGTTGTTTATTTATTCGATAGCAGTCGTTCAAATTGTTTCGGATTTGGGTTTGGATCGGTCGTATTGTTATTTCATTTGAAGTACAAAAAGTAAATTCTTACTCTTTGCAGAACAGTCGACAATTTTATAATCGTGTTTAAAAAGTTCTTTGTCGTGAAAAATTACTGTTGTTTTTTTGTTGTTTATTTATTCGATAGCAGTCGTTCAATTTGTTTCGGATTTGGGTTTGGATATTTGGATCGGTAGTATTGTTATTTCATTTGAAGTACAAAAAGTAAATTCTTACTCTTTGCAGAACAGTCGACAATTTTATAATCGTGTTTAAAAAGTTCTTTGTCGTGAAAAATTACTCTTGTTTTTTTGTTGTTTATTTATTCGATAGCAGTCGTTCAAATTGTTTCGGATTTGGGTTTGGATCGCTCGTATTGTTATTTCATTTGAAGTACAAAAAGTAAATTCTTGCTCTTTGCAGAACAGTCGACAATTTTATCTATATTTATATGGCAAGCAAAGCCGATGTCGACTTGCAACATCGGCTTTGCTTCCTATAAAAAAAAACAATGGAATAAAAGAATCATCTTGATTCATCAAGAAGTTTGTCATCATTTGTTCGATGAGTGTGTGTTGTTGATTTTTAACCGACTACCAAAAAAGGAGGAGGTTCTATGTTCGACATTATGTATGTGTTTTTTTTTTTTTTTATGTATGTTCACCGATATTTATATTATTATGTGCATATTTCGTGCATGCAAGCATTTCGTCGCATTCCGTGCCTCGGAAAGCACGATAAGCCTTTGGTCCCGGCTGTCATTTAAAGATCTTTGACAGTGGTTACGACGGGTAGTCAGAAGCTTGAGATCTGACACCAGTCTTGCCAAGGGGTACCGTGTTACCCAGTTACTGGGTTGTGGAGGTCAGATAGGCAGTCGCTCCATGTAAAAAACTGGTACTCAGCTGAATCCGGTAAGACTGGAAGCCGACCCCAATATAGTTGGGAAAAGGCTAGGCAGATGATGTATGTTCACCGATATCTCCGTCAATTATAGGCCGATTTTGAAAATTCTTTTTTTGTTTGAAAGATTATATTCCGAAATTGGTCCCATTTTAATTTGGTGAAGATCTGATAAAAAACTTCGGAGATATACAACAGAACTCTTCAATAAATAACGGCAAATCTCTCGGGATTGCTGCAATCGCATGTCTGTTTATTGTTTATACTATTTCATAACATAACATCACGCCAGTACGCTCGAAAGGAGTATGCAGATCTCTCATTTCACCGGTTATATTCATTTTTCATGTTATTCGGGTAATCTATTCTGTCGTTATAGGTACTTACTTAACTACTTCCCTATTAGGTAGGTACAACTAAAAAGTTAAAAATAAAAAGCTTTTTTACAAAAAAATACTACCGACTTCCAAATAAGAAAACTAGAAAGTGAAAAATAACTTTATTTTTGGAAGTCGGTGTCCATAACTTAAAAATTTGGTACCTACCAAAGACACCGACTTCCAAAAATAAAGTTATTTTTCACTTTCTAGTTTTCTTATTTGGAAGTCGGTAGTATTTTTTTGTAAAAAAGCTTTTTATTATTTGTTTGAACCGAGAGACGATAGGTACGAATTTATTAGAGATTGTTATTTTTCATCAATTTTTGGTAAGTAGTTGTGTAAATTCATTTGAAAATATAAAAGTTTCGTAAAATCGATTAATTAAAGTCTGAAAATAAAAATCGCGATTTTACAATTATTAATATAATACTTTTACAGACATTCGATTAATCAAATTGATATAACACTTAAAGTGGTGTTAACCGATGTGGATGTAATCGATTATTTAATTATACCAATATTAATTTAATAATTAATCTTAGTAATGGTATCAATAAATAGAATTCTCGTGTCTAAAAAGTTGTGTGAGACGTTAAACTCATTTTGGTTGTATGGTATCATTCGTTAGAAAATCGTTTAGGGAAATTCAAGTTGTTTAGGATTTGGGTTTCTTTATAGATCGATCGTATTGTTCATTCATTTGAAGTACCAAAATAAACTAGCACTTTCAATAATCTTTCGATATTGTTAGAATAGTTGATATCTGCTTTGCTTGCTATAAAATAATATAATATAATGGAAGAATCAAGTTGATTTAACAAGAAGTTTCTTACACATTACTGTGTCGTGAAGACAAGAAGCTTCTTACACTTCTTATTCAAGAAGCTTCTTACACATTACTGTGTCGTGTCGTGGCGTGGGATAAACTAATCATACGAATATGTTCAAGCCTACGTCATATCACAACGAGTCTTGTAGCCAATCAAATGCGTCATAAGACGCCACGCCACGGCGCGACACGTAAGTACGTTTCCGCCTTTATTTCTTATTAATTAAGTGACACGGTGTCCACACGTGGTTTCTACTTACTTATGGATGTGTTTCGGCCTTAGAGGTCAGCTTGCCGATTTCTCGCGTTTGATAATGTCAATGTCAAAATAAACGTCAGGCAGCGTCTGCACGTCTCGTCGCTTTCGTCGTAAAATTTAGGAAAAATTGGCGTAGAAGGTATTTCTGGGCCTTCAATCACTCTTATCTTTTAAAATCGATTAATTTACGTTGAATAACCGATTATATCGATAAAATATTTACGTTGTATTATTGATAATATTAAGGATATTAATATCGATTAATTTACGTTGAATAATCGATAATATCGGTTATTAAACTTTTTAGTTTAATCGATTAGTTTTACAAATAGATGTTCGATTAATCGAATCGATATCTAACATCACTAGCTCAATATTTCTTTAATCTTTCTATTGACAAGACTGGCTACCAAACTCAAAGCAAATATCTCTACGAATAAAATATGGAAAAATAAAACTAGTCTTTTCAACAGAAATAATCATTTTTAAATATAGTTTTTTTATTTTGCCCGGTTTGGATGTATAGTTCTCGCTCGCTAAACTTCTTGGCCGCCCTGAAGTTGGCTAAAATGGCTGCGCAAAAACAGCACCGCGCCGCGCCTTGCACATCGGAAAGCCCTTTTTTTTTTTTTTTTTTTTTTTTTTTTTTTTTTTTTTTTTTTTTTTTTTCCGCGCCGCGCCTTGCACATCGGAAAGCCCTGGAAAGCCAGTTTCAGAGCGGTCAAGAAGTTTGGCGAGAACTTAAAATTTATTTCGAAACTGTCAGAATGTTGTAGCATGCATGGCCTCAATATGTACATCTGAGAAAGTGTTTTTTTTAATTGTAGTTTGATAGTTCATTACGAAATGTAATAATTGATTTATTACTTTAAGACTTGTAAGTTTCATTTTCAATGATTTTTATATAACTTGGTAAATAATGATTTATTTTATTTTGAGCAAACCAAAGCTGAAAGCTGTTGCTCCTTTCTGTATATATTTTTCTGAACGAAAATAATTTTGACAGCGAGATAATGAGAACTGTCATCGAAAATCAATGTCTGATTCTGATTCGAAATATGAATGAATGACAGACTGACAGTTCAACCTCACATGTTCCTATTATTTTGCAAAGCTTTTAATTTGTGATATTACTGGACACTTGAGAAAGTATTTAGTATTTGCCAGTGTTTAATTAGAAAAACGCAACAATGTCGGACGTGCCGGATCTCAGTAGTGACGAAGATAATTTCGAGGATGACGAATGGCAAGAAATGGAAGCTACCGACACAACGGTAACATGCTTATTTTGTCCTAACGTTTCATCGAATATTGAAGAAGGAATTGCGCATTGCAAATCGGTCCATAAGTTTGATTTGAACGAACTTAAATTGAAGTTTAATATGGATTGCTATTCATATATAAAGTTAATAAATTACATCAGAACGCACAAACCTACGTCGGAGGTTATAACTAAAATCAACAAGGCGCTTTGGGACGACGAGAAATACTTTCAACCTGTAGTCCAGGACGAGTGGCTCATGTACGACTTTGATTCTCTCACTGAGAAGCCAAGTCCACCGAAAACTTACCATGCTAATGTTGAGAATGGCTTAGTAACTCTGTCAGAAGCACACTTCACTGAACTCCAAAGGACAATACAGTTTTTAACGCAACAACTTAGTGAGAGTGCCACGCTTCTTAAGAATGCAAAGGAAGATATAAAAACGATGCAGGATTCAATGCAAACCTTGGTAGAAGGTGGGCAATTAAGCAGAAATAATGATGTACCCTCAACTAAGTTAAATTGTGTGGCAAGTGTTCCGCTAGAGATGGATGATGGCTACTTTAGTACTTATGCTCATTTTGGTATCCATTATGATATGCTTTCAGATAAAATCCGCACAGAATCTTACAGAGATGCAATTTTGAAAAACAAGGATACATTAAAAGATAAAACTGTTTTAGATCTTGGTTGTGGTACTGGTATCTTATCAATGTTTTGTGCAACAGCCGGAGCAAAGCAGGTTTATGCACTAGATCAGTCAGAAATTATATACCATGCAATGGATATTGTTAGAGAAAATAACTTGCAGGATGTTATTACATTAGTTAAAGGGAGACTAGAAGATACCAAGTTAAATGAAAAAGTTGACATTATTGTTTCTGAATGGATGGGATACTTTCTGCTGTTTGAAGGCATGTTAGACAGTGTTATTTATGCAAGGGATCACTGCCTAAAACCTGGTGGACTGCTGTTACCCAATAGATGTAATATAAGTCTTGTTGCTAATGGTGATGTAGACACGCACAATAAACTAATCGAGTATTGGTCCGATGTTTATGGATACAAAATGAATTGCATGAAATCTGAAGTTGTAAGGGAAGCAAGTATTGACATTGTTGGAGAAAAAAATATTATTTCAGAATCTTGTGTTGTTAAAGACATAGATATTAACTCATGCAAAATAGATGTTATGGACTTTACATCTGATTTCAAACTTCCTATTGTAAAAGATGGTACCTTGACATCAATTGTTGGTTATTTTGATACCTTTTTTGATCTGCCTAATGTTGTAGAGTTTTCAACTGGACCTCATAAAACACCAACACATTGGAAGCAAACAGTTTTCTATTTCAGAGATTGTAAGGAGGTAAAGAAAGGAGACGTTATTGAGGGTACAATCATTTGCAATAGACAGAAAACTGATGTCCGAGGTTTGTCCATTCAGATCAATATATTTGGTAGAAGTCATAAATATATTTTAAGTTGAACTACTTGTGATTCTTTTTACTAAGTCTATTGAGTTTTGTAAGTAGTATCAATATTAACTTTAGGTAATTAACTGCTTGATGTGCCTTTGATAATTTTTTAATTGCAAATATGATTTGCATTGTAATTCTGCTATACTACTAAGTAATAAGTATAATATGTTCATATATAGCTAAGAGATAGCACTAAATAAGTCAGGATAGTTTGTAAAAATGTCCCTAGGTTTTTTTATGATCTATTTTTAGGAAACTGAGATACTCACCAGCGAGTCAGTGTGTTCATCATTTATATCATACACATAGATTAAATCAAACACCTCACACAAATTATATCATGTATTGGAAGTTTAATATTTTCATTTTTGCTTATACCTACATTACTTGGAGAATTTTCTAGAAAGCTTGTAAAAATCTATTATCAACTAACCTGATTTTGAAATGTGTATTTGATGAGACATTGTTTATATTTTGTATATAATGAGATACATAGATCTTGAATAAAGCAAGTGCCAAAATAATGACAGCTGCTTAAGGAGTCTGATCCTAATGTATAATTTGCTAAGAAATCATTTCATTTTGTTGGTTAAGGCAGCACATCTTCATTGCTTTTTTTTATACTTCTATTTCTTAGATATATAAGAGCATGCATCATGACTTTCATGCATCAAGTAATAGTTTTTATATTGATTATCTAAGGGTATTAAAGTAAACATTTCGTCTACGAAAATCTTTATTTTATTTTACATATAATTTACACATAATTAAAAGGTGTTCAAATCTATTTACACATGTAGAAAAAGACTGTCAAGTTGATAAAAAAACATTAAATTTGATTTTGAGATTTCATTTTATTAGAGAGAAAATGCAGTTTCATACAAAGATCTTTGTGTTGTTTACATAAAATTATTGTGACTTTTTAAGATAAAACATTTATTAATATACATTCGCATACTTACATAAATATAGAAAATTATCTTTTACAATTGCATTTTAATTTCATATTTTCTTTTGCATGTGGGATATAATAATGTAAAAGTTTAGGATTTTTACTTTGTTTGTTAAAATTAAGATTTCTTTACACATTTAATATTATGATAAATGACTTTGTATGTTTTATTTTAATGGTGTGAAACAATGTTTTATTTAAGCTGGACATTGTGTGAAAAATATTTGATAACTTTGTGGGGATCTATTTTTATAATATATTTTTTCTATCTTAAAACGTAGCAGTGTACAGGTCTTTAAATAGCTTAATTACATTGACAATTGAATACTAAACACATTCGGAATGTTGTAATGTCACATTTAAAAGCAATATCTTGTACAAAAATGGTTTCTATAAGACAGAGATTACAATATCAAGGGTGCCTATAATTATGTACTGCTCCAAGCTATGATACTGAAACAACAATTAATATTCATGTACATAAGGCTCAGTATGCTAATTTCTACAATTTTATAAAGCTATATCCCCAATCTGAATGGCATTACTAGACTACATTTCAAATTAAGTAGGTATGTACCTTTATTGAATATTCTTAATATTTAGTACCTATGAACTATTAATAGGTACACTAAATGCACAATATACAGAATTTAATAAATCTCTAATAATTAAAATAGATGATAAATATATATAAAAAAAAACTATTGTTAAATTTGTCTACAATAAGCGTCACCAGTTGGATTATAAATCTATCCTTACCATCCCCGAAATCAAATAGGGACCTAATTTATCATGATTATGGATTGTTTTGATTTGATATTCAATGAGAATGGTCCCACGTACCTATCAGGAAAACTAGGCCTCTGTAATACGTTCGAAATATTACTGAAATTACATTCATTTTGTATGGTTACGAAAATTCTTACATTAAGCTGATTCAGTTCAAATTTTAGATGAAAATTTGGCATCTGTGAGTAAACACTTGGCCTAAATCTTAATATCTTTGTGATTATAAATTCAATGTTTAATTCCGTTCGTCAATAGATACTCTAGTTGAAGGACGGTACATTTACTTTGTGTCCTCCACAAAAGCTTGTTGTGTTGCAAGTCTAAGCCTAGTTAAGAATTCCTGTTCATCCTCTGGCTGTGACGCCTTTGCCTCTCAGTCTAATAGATCTAATAGGTAGTTGATGTTTACAGAAAGCTGTTCGACTCCATTTGATTTGAGCACGAGCTTTAAAATTCAGTAAATATATGAGATTTTCTACTTTATCCTTAGCTATTTTGTATATAACAAAGACAAAATCTTAATTTGTATCATGAAGATTTACTAATGTACTATCTACCTATTTACTAGAATTTGAAATGGCGTTATCCTTTAGAAAATAATTTCATATTAAATAACATTTGGTCAAGAATATCAAGACTCCAATTTAATCGGAAACATTAAAATTAATAAGCGTATTCATCATATTATGGGTTAAATTTAACACTAATATTAAGCTACTTTTAATTTATAGTTATGTGTTTGATTAAAAAGAAGTGCACATGTGTTTATGATAGTATAAATTAATGTTGTTTGCTCCATCACCAGCATTTGATAGTTACTTACAGATACATTTAGCTCTTAACAACTATATTTGAAATGAGTTCAGTACAGTTTACACATTAATTATGAGTAGAAAATAGTGTTATCTATCGATACATCCTCAAATATACAGCCAAGACTCGATTGTGAGTAACTTACTACAAGGACTCGTCAGGGAGCAGTTATGGGACTGCTCCTAAACTTATTGAATATTGTTCTTATCCTCATAATGGAATCTTGGTAACGAGAAATCTTCCAAGCTTTAGACTTAATATTTAGGCTAGGCTAAAATCTTAGCAGCGAATAATAATGAATCATTTACACTACTGGCGTTACCGCTGAGCGGTATTTCGCCTGTTCGAATTAGCTCACTATGTTGTCTTCCACATAGAGAATCTTTATACATCCAGGCTTTTCGCATTGTGCTTCCAAGTCGTATATTTGTGCGTTACACACAACAATTTTATATTTTAATAAATTAGCAAAGTATAATATAGCTGGCACACGTATGTATATCATATGGTATGCTTTAACTTTTCTTCAACAATGAATAGTACATGTTGCAACATCTAGATCTAAGACTATTTACAAATGAGGCTAAATATTATTCCTCTGTTGTCGGTGGGACGCTGTTGCTCTCCTCCTCCTGCTTAGCTCGAGCCTCAGCATCTGGAAATATTTTTGAATTTGGTTAGTCGTATTTATTTTATATTCAGAGCATTGATATCATAATTATATAACTCAAAAAAATCAATACTTAATATATCATCAAATAAAACTTAAGAATTTATTAAATGGATTGTACTAGTACCTAGTTTATAAAAAATCAATACTTAATATATCATCAAATAAAACTTAAGAATTTATTAAATGGATTGTACTAGTACCTAGTTTATAGCATGGAGGTCGGTTTTGCACCTGGCTGTTTGCATTTATTGCAGTGCCATGAGTAAAATAAATATTTAATAAAATACGGTTCGATTTTAGAACCTTCTCCGTTCTTCCTCATTTAAAAAAAGGTTGATTTTGCTTTGATTATTCTAGAATTTATTCCAATGGTTTTTACCATGGCATTAAAAAAAAAAGCTTATAATTTCTTGTGTTCTTGTAAAATTTCGTCTCAAGGTTGAAAAAAGAAAAAGAAAGTTACCCTTAGCAGCTTGCTCTTTCCATATCTTCTTGTTGTCGCTGAGGCACGCGACCCACGGCTTCCTGATCTTGAATTTGTTGGTATTTTCATTTCCTGAAAAAGAAAGAAGGTATCAGTGGCTAAATACGTTTTTATTTTCGCTGTTAAAAAATGTATTGTTACAATCTAGCGCCGTCTAAGGAAACTAGAGACTGGTGGCGTCATCTATTAGCTAATAGAGGAACCTGCCAAACTGGTGCCGCCATCTATTTTCGAACAGCAGAAGCTACTAGACTGGTGCCACCATCTCTTATCGAATACAAGAAGTTGTGTTCTCGAAAGTTCAATTTAAAAGTTTTATCCTTACTAGATTGTTGAACAAAAAGTAGTACGGTAGTCTGTCTGTAAAACCTCCATAAAATATCGTTTGTCCAAATGAAGGATTGGTTATACTTACTGTCCTTCGTACCTGTGCTTTCTGCACTTGTTAGAAAGACAGCAAAGTGCGAAATTTAAAAGTTTTATCCACTAACTAGATAGTTGAACACAAATAGTAGAAATCGTGGTAGTCTTGTAAAAGTTTCACGCAATATCGTTTGTATAAATGCTGGATTGGCTATTAAAAGTAAATATCAAAAGTATTATCCTCGAACAAGATTGTTGAAGATAAATAGTATGGTGATAGTCTTGTGTTGTAAAAGCTCGATCAAATATCATTTATCCAAATGCAGGATTGGTTATACTTACTGTCCTTCGTACCTGTGCTCTCTTCATTGATAGGCTCAGCTGAACTAGTGGAGTTCTTGCTGCTGCTGGAATGTAGAGGTCCCAATATGCATTCGAGCATATCGGCACACACGCCCATGCTGGGTTCCACGATAAACTCTATGAAACCGATCTGCGACTCTGCTACTAAGGTGTTGTTCCTGTCGCACAGTGGACTGAATGGGATCCCTAGGTCCCTCTCCTTATCGCCCTGGAGAAAGAACTCTTCCAGGAGGCTCATTGTCCATCTGTGATGCAGGTCCCATCTCTGAAACATTTTGATAGAAGGATTAAGTTATGTCTTTATAAAATGCTCGCAGATATTGTGTATGTTTAAAGTAAGTTTATTTATATTGAATCTATCGTTACTATCATACTTGCATAATAAATAAATCAAACAGATTTGCGGCATTCTTTCTGAAAACCTTATCTCTCAAGACAAAAGGAGAGTGGGTATTGCCCGGATCGTTGTCAAAATTATATATTTGCTCTTTTAATATAAGTATTTTACCTAGTTAAAAAAAGTAACGTTTGTGACGATCTTTGGTCTGATGCAGTGTGTCGGATCCATATTTTCAAAAATATAATTGGTCAAAAGAACGATCTTTTGACTAATTATATTTTTGTAGAAGTGTTGTAGGAAAAAATCCGCGTCGTTCAACAAAACGTTTTCAACATTCATTATGTAACCCGACTTTTTAAATTAATATAGACAAAGATTAAGGAATTCTGAGAAGCGATCTGGACTACTCAGTGATATGAAATAGGCAACGACTGTCTAATTTGGTGAGACCCGCATCTTAAAAGCATATTTTATGTCTGGCGTAATATGGATGCATGGCAAACCTAGGTGTAGCTGTTCTTACGACAATATAAAAGGGCTCACCTTGGCAGGATGCGAAATATCACAGCAGTGAAGAATGAGTGAAGCCGCCTTCGACTTGTCCACGGTAGGCTCTGCGAGCGTCAACAGCGACCTCATGTTCTTCAGCTGCTGGAAGTGGAACGACATGTCAGTGGCGAGCACCATGTCGATGACCAGGGTTCGGAACTCTCGGAACTCTTCTCTGGATAAGTTCTGGAGCAGGTTGCACTCTTCGTCGCGCATCAGTCTGGAAAATGCAGAAAGTTTTTGTTAGTTGTTTGTGAAATGTGAGACTTGTTCGTTTTGAATATTTTCGGGCTGTTTCCTAGGCATACAAAAAAGTCTTATATTCAGATGTGCTCAAGTCTTTGCCCGAAGATCTACTTTGTTGAAGCCAAGTGTATAGTCCTCGCCAAACTTCTTGGCCGCCCTGAAGTTGGCTACAATGGCTGCGCAGTAGTAAATCTCATACAAAAACAGCACCGTTTCGTGCCTCGCGCATCCGGTAAACCAACTTCTATAATCTAGATGCATTCTTTCTTTTGGCTTGGAGACGTTGCGAGTCGATGTCGCTATTGTTGAAAACAAACTTTACCGACGTTACTTTCTGCACGAGTTGACGACTTAGCTGATCTGTCAGACCTAAATCAAACTAATTAAGCTTTAAGGACTTGAATAAACATTCAGGTGATTAGTCCACCTCCCTCAAAACAAATTTACTTAGGACAGACAATTCGATCGTTTCTAACTATGTCAGTGTAATAATTGCGCCATAAAAATGTAAATTTCTAGACACCGGTGTCCTAATTACATGATATTGCCGGTTGTTTGTGGTACTGACGGTACAACTAGTCGTTATAGAAACGTTATGGAACATTAAAGTTACGACAGGTTTCAAATAGATTTGACGACCATATTGGATATAAAATTGTTACATACGACAAAACAATCGTCAGTTGGAAGCTTATAAATATGTATCTACTACTTCTAGCCTTATTTTGTCAGTTTTCAATTATCATGTCAATTGTCATGCCCCGTTCTTAGGGATGACACAAAATAGAAAGTTTACAGAAGGACCATTCCCGCCGTTCTCGAAAATTGTTATCTAAACTTGCCGGACTCACTAGGGTTGCTACTATATTGCTTCTGAATTTTAAAAGAATAGTATCAGTTTTCAAAAATAAATACGTCGATTCGTCTAAACATACATCATAAATGATGCCCACATGCCTTAGATTAGCGGTAGATAGAGCAACAAATATCCATTAAAGATCACAACGCCATATATGACGAAGATTGGAGGGTAAAAATACATACGTAATAATGATTCCACCAAAAACATAAAAATGTGAAAAGGCACCAAGCTCGACAAAAACATACATGTGAAAATGGCGCCAAGTTCGACGAAGAAGAGTTGAGATTTAGAAGGGTGACGAATTTCGTAGGCTTTCATTATACAATGCTACAGTATACAATTTCGTCCATAGACTTAAAATAATTTATAATTTTCTTAGATAATGGCATTTTTACTGGTGTCTTGAAAAATTTAATGACCTTTATAACTTAAGAACTACAGCATATTTATGTAATATCAGGCTTCCTTACATTGGCTGCACCTACTTCGCTCACTGACGTGTCTAGTTTAAGCCAGAAAGTCTTAAGTGTCTAGTTTGTCCACCCATTGCCGACAATACAACCAATAAGCAAAATGGAAAAATAAATAACCAGCCAAGTACGAGTCGGACCCGCGTGCCTCAAAACATAAATTAATCAAAATAGTCGTTATTATTTTTAAAACAAGAATGTGTTTTATTATTTTAGTAAAAAATGTAGCTCTGTTGTGTATAAAAAAAGAGTGGTAAAAAAATAAAAGAGTGGTAGATTAGAATATTATTATTTAAAAATATGACACACGTTTTATAAATTATTATTAACAGAAAAATATATTCGTTGATTGCGACCTTGTTCAAATGTATAAATGCACGATTATTGTATTTCAATGTGTAGGAAATTCGCGTTCTCAGATAAAGTTTTATAAAATACATGATAGAAAACATGTCCAAGGCATTGAAAAAGATATATTTTGAACTTCTTTCAAAAGACTACAGTAGGTACCTACTTTACAGTTTGTAGTTTTATTATTAAAGAATAATCTGAATACGAGTATATCTGCCACTGCTTTCACAAATTGCACAAAATTGTCTTATGGCATTTGTATTGATAGTCGCGACTGAGCTCTGTCCAATATTGCCCGAGACTCCCTGTAAAATCGTAATGTCAATGTGTGCGTGCAAAATGGCGCTTTGTTTGTAGTGGGCTCTGAGTCCGCGGCGCGCCGCGGCGCCGCCACTTACGTACTTTGTTGGGACGATCACGTACCTACCTACTACTAAATGGAGCGAAAAATAAAATTGTTATTGTTGAATATTAAATTATTTTCAGCTGGGTATATAAAGCTTTTCAGAGCAAATCAGTAAACAACATAAAATGCTCTGTGTTTATTCATTTTATACTTTTACTGATGTATCAAAATGTAAGTTTTTAAGCTGACATGGTCACAATCATTAGAATTAATATTTGTTTCGGGATATTTACCATGTATATTTTGATTTTGGTTGAGAGCTCGATATTTCGGCACCGGTAAACATCCCGAAACAAATATTAATTCTAATGTAACAAAATGGTTCTAAACTGTATGAAATTAAAAGTATTTCGTTAAAAATGTCCGCTTTCCTTAAACTTGCCGTAGGTATAACATTTCTGCCCACTGCCTAGAATTTTATCCGTATGAGGGACACTATCGAATGGTGTTACTCGTACATCATGTGTTTTTCTCAATTTCATGCCTAGGAATACTGTATTTTTCAAAAAACCAATGATGTAGTTTTTGTTTTCATCAAAATCGGCCCCAAGACTGCCTTGATTGTTTTTCGCTATTGCTCATTGTTTCGGATTTAGGCATCCATGACGAATTAAAAACCTCACTCTGTATATTAATCAAAGTATTCATTCAGTATTTCGGATTTGGCGGTATCCCTAATAAATTTTATCGATTGGCTGTTTCCTGTTGCTTTTGAAACATACCCTACACAACGCCGATAAAGAAATATCCCTAGGATATAACCGGCAGATAAATAACACATACCTTCATAGATTAACTCGTCAGTTAGTTAGATTGACGGTGAAATATAGTCGGGACATTTATTCAACTCGCTCAAAATTCATAGCGCGTTGCTACTGTCAATTACTGCCAATCATTGTGAAAAACATCGTCGTACCTAGTACCCGACTCACGTAACCAATGGTTTGAACCGGAACCGTGGTAAATAGACTGGTATTATATAATACTAGGTGTTGCCCGTGTCTTTGATCGTATACCTATAAACTTAGATCTTTCAGCACAGGTGGGTCTTCGGCTGCATATTTCAGGTATACCTACATTTGACAACACCACGTTACCAGCAGAGGGCCATTCTTTAGGCGGTCGTGTTGATCATTCTTCCATCAAGTCCTATATTATACAATACTTGCTTCTGCCAGAGGCTTCGCCCGCGAATAGTGTTTTATTATCCCAAGGTAACAATATGCCTACCTAGCTTTCAGGTATCTAAAGATATATAAAGTAGCCTAAGTGCTATTCCAGACTATTATCTATCACTGCCAAATTTCATCCAGATCCGTTCAGCCGTTCTGGCGTAATTGAGTAACAAAAATCCATACATCCATCCAACCAAACATTCGCATTTACAATACAGGGTGGCCAAAAATTCGTGAATCAAACGCAACTAGGGGTTAGATGGGGCCACAGAACAGAAAAAACGCCTTTGGGGCCATCAGCTGCAAAAAATTGCTCTACGGGAGGTACTTAAGGTCAACCCCTGCAGAGTTATAATTTATTTTGTGATTTATGAAAAAAAATACTTTTTTACTAATTCTTATTAAAATTCGAAAAAATCTACACCTGTATCTTTTTTATAAGCAGCTGATGACCCAATCTAACCCCTAGTTGCGTTTGATCCACAAATGGTCCACGACTTTTTGGCCATCCTGTATAAGTGGGATCCAACCCAGCCTCTGGAACGCAAATATAATGTGGCTATGGAGTTCATTCACCCAACCATAGAAGTTAACGCGCTTGACAATTTGTGTGTTTTTAACCCCCGACGGAAAAGACAAAGAGGGGTGTTCTAAGTTTGTCATGTATACATGTGTGCTTTTGTGTTTGAGTATTCGTGTATTTGTCTGTGGCATCATAGCTCCTAAACGGATAAACCGATTTTGGTTTCGTTCGCTATGTTTGATGAAAATCGGTTCAGTCGTTCAAAAGTTGTATAGGCTTTTTACTGTTTGAATCGGGCTGTTTTCGCAAGATATTGTGTCATAATTACGTGTTCAATAGAAGCGTGTCTACTTCTAGATAAATTATGTAGCATGAAATGAAAATGTGCTTTTTATTTGTTTTGGCGTTTTAAATTTTTTAAATTTTACTTGTTTTTTTACGATTATTGTTTTTCTAGTAACTACCACCTACTTCATACCATTTACATTTGGTTTTATAAATGTCTCTTAGTAATTTAGCGTATTGTCTGGTATTACGCCCAGATTGATGGATGGCCTCTATGATCGGATCGTAAACAGTCTTTATGGATTAACCCTTCCGTGATTCTAAGGCGATTAGACCCTTCATGTTAACCGTATAGTTCGGACGGGGTACATTTTGGGGCTTGACAAGCATACCTCCGCTGGCTCAGCCGCGGTTCATTTTGGACCCCAGATTTACGTCATACGACATCCTAATTAATAACTTAATTATTGATTAAGATACCTAACGAATCTTATGTGGGGGCTTTAATTAAAATAGTTGGATGAAAAGCTTACATGTTAGCGCAAATATTTTTTTTAGATTAAGTGCGCAAGTTTATTAATTTACATTTGTTAAAAACAAGTGTAATAATACGATAATCGCCATTTTGATGACAGTGGTGGTCGAAGCTAAAAAACATAAAAATGCAGATTTTGGACACCCTTACTCCACGACAGGGGTAAAGGTTTGCTAATTGTTTAATTATTGGTCGAATTCATCCATATTTCAAAATAAATAATTAGTGGTAATGAAGTTATTTGTTATTCAAAGTCGAAGTTAGGCGCCAATCGTGTTTGTTTACATTTTTATTTTACACAAATGTCACCCTTCCACATGTAAAATTGATTACAAATATGACCATTATGTTTCTAAATATAATAAACAACAAGAAGAAGCCCTGATTTTAACGTAATTAACAAACACCAGTCGAATAATACGTAAAATTCATTACCACTACTTTATTTTTGTTAAATTTCCAATTCGTCAAGTAGATTGTTTTTTTTTAATGTAATAGTTGTGTGGCAAAACGATTTTAGCAATCGATTTTATTTATGCTATCCACTCGATTAATGAGCGATGATCCCAAATCGATTCTTAAAATAGAAAAATCCTGTTTTAGGCATAAAATACAATTAGTACTTAAATTATTACTATTAATTATTTCTTAAAGTAATCTTAATAGATTTTTGGACATTATTTGACTACAACCAACTAAACAATTTCATCGAACCGTGGATAATTTCGCGCCGAATTATCTATCCGATTCAAAATTCAAATTCTGAATGCGTTCGCTATTCAAAACTATTTTGTATAAAAATAATAATGATTTAGTCTTTATGTTTGATAGTCTCAGAAGTATACAGAGTGCCTAGTATATTTTTATGTAAGTTTGTAACGCAAGTGTAGATAAATTTAGTTTCGGGGAACCAACGATTTTGTGATTATTCGTTATATTGCAATGAGTGTCGTACTGGCCCAGTGGCTAAAGGCCTCGCCTTGCCTGAGGTCATGGGTTCAAATCTGGACAAATACCAATGATTTCCATTTTCAAATTCATTAGTGTACTTTCTAAGTATATTTTAGAAATCGTTGACAACGGTGAATGAAAACATCATGAAGAAACCTGGTCTTATAGTCTCAAATCGCCAACCCGCATTGAGCAAGCGTAGTGATGAATGTTCGTGCCTTCTCTGTATGAGAAGAGGCCTTGCAGTGGGACAATTATAGGCTGGTATTATTATTATAATTATATATTGAATAATGAGTTGAGAGTATGGTATGGTTAGGTTTTGAATTCGGTCGAGTTTGTTGTAATGTTATGAAAATTGGTTATTCTATACATACTTTTAAAATTTTATTTTTATTCATTTTAAGCACATAAGTTTGGTTTGTATTTACATCTGCATTCCCCGAAAACTATTAATATCAATAACCTTGTGCGTATCTTCTTGCGCTGTTCCTTTCCAAGCGAGTTATGGCATGGTTGTCAACCAACTAAGCTGAAAATCATCTAGAAGCATGAAATTTGGCAGAAAGGTTCCTCAAGTGACGTAATTGTGCAGTAAGAATGGATTTTTGGAAATTGCATCCCTAAGGGGGTAAAAAGGGGTTTGAAAGTTTGTATGAAAAATCTAATTCCTTCGGCCATAATTCTTGAAACTTAGCTTTTGCTAAGTTTCAAGAATTATGGCCGATATTATTCTTATTCTAAGTAAACAATATAGGTTGCCATTATTAGTTTTTCGAAACTCCCAAATGACGATTTAAGGGATGTTGAAGTTTGTATGGAAGAATCTGATTTCTTGGGTCAATCAACATGAAACTTGGCACAAATACCAACCTAAATAAACAATAAAGGATTTCATTATTAGTTTTTCGAAACTACCCCCAAAAGATGATTTAGGGGGTGTTAAATTATTTTTGAAATATCGTATATTTAAAAAATAATTTAACACCCCATAAATCACATATTAAATATTTCTTTGGTTAATAAATTTGAAAATTTACATAAATACCCATCCTAAGTGAACCATAAAGGTTTTCATTATTAGTTTTACTTATCTAGTCCCAAAATACGATTTTTGGGAAGTTAAAGTGCTTTGAAGAATTTTATTGCCCGGGTTAATAAATTTGAAATTTGGCACAAATACCAACCTAAGGAAACAATAAAGGTGGTCATTATACATTTTTCGAAACTAACTCAAGCTAAGAATCTTACTGGACAGGGTTTCGTTTTTGACGTGGTTTTCTAGGGAAGCACTAAGGCACGATTTTGCGGTAATTCAACCTTTAAGGAAGTGAAAAGGGTAAAAATTAGTTTGTATGTAAAATCAAATTCTTTGGAGATAAAGTTGATGATCAAAATTTACATAAAATATTTTGAAAACTCCCTCCCAGATTGGGTTTAGGGGTGTTAAAGTTTTTTTGAGGCAACTCACTGCGCAATCTGACTAACATAAAATGATAAATAAAAAAAAATTATTCAAAAAATCTAAAAACCCGACTGCTTTGCAGTCGGAGCATACATCTGGTTTTCGTCAGCTAGGTCGCGAATATGTATCCTCCGACTGCACAGCAAGATTTTCTCCTTGTTTATTTCGCTTTTAAAGCAGTCGGGTTTTTAGATTTTTTGAATTAACTTTTTTTATTTATAACTTTTTAGTTATCTGTTTTTAAGATTTAGGTACATTTAAACATATATGTTTTATATTTTCAAAATCACCTCTTAAAGCCCTTTATTTTGATACCCCACACGATGGGTTTGGAAGAAAAAAAAATTATCCTCCGCAATATGGCGCCCAAAATCTGCCATTTTTCTATTTTCCAATTTTAATGTAGCCAGTGACAGTCGCGGGGTTAAGACGAATCGATTGACGTATGAATCATCAAAATCGGCCAACACGTTTGGTCTCTAGAACGCCACATAGGAACAAACATACATACATACATACATACTTACATACATACATACATAGACTGATAAACACATTACCCTCCTTCGGCAGTCGAGTAAAAAGAGAAGAAAGGAGTGAATAGCATATTTAGGTTGTTCAAAACTAGACCCTCAACGGCGCAAAAAGGGTTGATAAGTTTTTAGGGGAGGATTTTACTTTGTGGCGATAACCTAAAATGTATTATTGTTTAAGTCAAATAACGAATCGTCCCAATCCAATAAACCCACCAACCCCAAACCCAAATCCACGATACCCAGTTTTTAATAGTTTTAATAATATCTTATTTTTGGTTGCCTTTACTAACTGCATAGAAGAAAATCATTTATAGGATAAACGAAATCACGCGAACATAGTCGCGGGCGGAGTGCTAGTCATACATAAACATACTCATATTTATACTGGTCATTCTGTATAAAACCGTTTGAAATCAATGTAAAACTCTCTTTTATATTAAAATGTGCCCGATAAAATATTTTGAATACCGACTGCATTCCAAATTTGAATTCTTTTACGTTCGGCGAATTCGGCGCGAATTTAGCCACGAATCCTATTTTTTTTCAATTTACTCTTCTGATAACATTATGAAAGCATTTATGTATAGTTATTACTATATATTATTACTATAAGTTGTTATTTTATTTTGTGCCTATAAACTAATTTTAATTTTAAAACAATACTTTTTTGAAAATCACTTTTTTATTTAAATGAATAATTTTAAATAATCGAAATACACTTAATCGATTAGGCTGAATGCAGTTTTAATCGATTATGAGACGCGTGAATGGACAGCAAAAAAAAAAACAACACCAAAGAAATGTCATGTTGCAAGGTTGCATCAAAATTTTAAGCAATTTTTTTCCAGATTTTGGCTTGTTTTTTTATGAATTTTTGTATAACAAATTAGGAACATAAGGACGCAAATAAAATAAGTATATCGTTGTGTTGTCCTTTTGCATCTTTTCAGCAAGGGAAAAGGTTGTTTATGTACATATTTTGAGCAAATCTAAATTGTCTACCATTTGGAAAGGTGTAGTAATTCGTATTTTGTACACATTTTGCAGTAGACTGACGCGGTTTAACCGAGCGCAACATGTAAATAAAGATATTTTTTTCAAATTTACTGTGTAAGATAGCTGCGTAAACTTATTTTTCTGAATAAATTCGAATGTTGAAAGTTCAAGTAAATTCCTGAATTTCATGACGTAATTTGCAACAACCTGTCGACTCAGCTGGTGTGTCATGTGTCAAAATCTTGTCGAGCAGAGTGGTTAAGCTACTGGCTCGGTGACGAGAGGAGGTATAATCAATTTATTCCAAATTCAGATTCGGCCAATCAGTTTACTCCAATACGAGTTACAAAAAAATCCTATTAGTTATAGATAAATACTATGGTCTGCCTTGAAAAACATACCACAGTTGACAGTTACTCGTACTGAGGTGAATATGGCATAACTTCCACATTGTGCGTTGTAGTTATTGCAGTAGAACACACCTACGCAAATTGTAGAAACAAATTAACAATAGTACGTACATTCTCTATATTATTAACTTTGTCTCTAGGAGTGCATTTGCCTAATTAAAACCTACCTAATTAAATATCCAGCAAAGTCACGCAGTTAGAGGTAATATAAAACGGTGAAATAAGCCTGTAATCCTCAAAGGGATGGAGTCTGGTTGACGTACACAGTTTATTTTTACGACATATTCGGACGCTTTCTAGATCTTTTTCACCTTGCAACTGCCCTCTGACCTTGGCAAATTCATCCTTATCTTTTAAGGGTACACTAGTCGAAAATTCTTCCATACAAACGTATTCTGGCTTTTACTCCACTGTTTGACGATGTACGTTCAAAATAAAAAATGATATCAATTTGTCTCATCATGATCTAGCCCTGTATGGAAGCAAAAAAGTAAAAAAAAAAATAATTGAAAGTTATGAGCTTCGAAAGTTCCATATTTTAACACTCATTTTAACGCATCTTTGGGCGCAAATAAGTACCATAAGAAGAAGGAAAATTGAAAAACGGCCTCCATACAGGGATAGATTAGTAGTTCAACAATGCAAATAATTTAATTTTGAACAGATACATTCAGTCGTCTTTTAATGATATCCAGACTCCCAAAGGTCTGTTTATAAAATTTCGCGCGTTCGTTTTCGTTCTAAATCATCATCCATTTCGCAAAAAAATTTCGGTAGTGTGTATTCGTACGCGTACTAGCTTCTTACTGCTCATAACATCATCTATCTGCACCGCACGTGTTGTCGGTTGATATAGCACGCATTTTAACTCCGCGCACAAAATAGTTCGTGCCATCGACTAGTGTACCCTTAAGTAGTAATTTGAGGCTTTCGTGAACTAGGAAGGTTTATGACTTTCAAAGTAATAAGCCAAGTTATAGCGCTATGTTTAATCTTGTAGTGTAGAACTTTGTTTTCGTCATGTAACTGCCCTTCATAATAATAACTAGTGCTTATAAATGGTTACATTGATTAGAGTGGTTAAGAATTGAGTGCGATCTTCTTTCTTCTTTGGCCCAAAACTTTGTCTCTTCCACGGCATCGTTGGTGGCAAAGTCAATATCAAAGTCAAATGTATTTATTTCAACTAGGCCATTATGCGGCACTTTTGAACGTTAAAATTTACATGTAATAAAAAATTGATTCTACCGTGCATTCGGAAAAGTAGGTTGATATGGAGAAGAATGCACAAGAAACTCCATGGCAGCGCATATATCACTCTGACTGTATGTTTTAGGACACAGGGGGTCTAAAGAGGGGTGGAGCGTGGTATGCGACTCAGCGGTTATCACCAAGCGAGCATCTTCGAGGGGGGGAAGGGTAAGTGTCCTGCCACAGTTTGCAGCAGGTGTCTGCCGGGTTTCCTGACTACCGATTTCAGGAAGCTGTGTCTGCTTCTCATTCATTGCGTTGGTAGTTGTGCAGCCTATAGTGGGTTTTTAGTGTCACGCTCCTAGTTTATGTTTCTCGACTGCACTTGCAACTTCTCTTCGGACTTTCGAACGGTAGCCAGAGTGCTACCGTTCGAAAGAACGCATGTTCGCCCGCAAAGTACTGACTTAAAAGTTTGATTCTAAGTCAACGCAAGTTCACAGCTCCAAAGGATTGAAAACTTGAGTATTTTCAATTTAATATCTCCACGCGTTGCTAAGAAAAAGTGTTTTAGCAGACAGACCACGAAGTGATTGTATATGGGTATACTTTTTACCTTCTGAGATACGGAACCCTAATAATTGCATAAAACCGAGCTGGTGCCATCGTTTATCAATCACGCGACGTCGTCGTCGGAAGATAAAGTATCCTAATTCTATGAAAATAACCTGCGATAAGTAGTCTGTAAGTATGCCATCTGTATCGTTCCTTTTTATTAGCATCTAGAACGTAAAGTCTTGTTCGCGAGTATAGCAGTAGTTTAATTAAATAATTGTACCTATTCTAATACGATGGACTAGCCATCGGCCGACTTCGTTTTTGAAATTGCTTTTCTTGCGATAACCAAACTTACGGTTCCTTTGGCCAGAATTGTGGCAGCCTCAATGCCACACGCTAAATTTCGTACGACTCCGGCGTTGGAAACGCGCTTTGTCCTGCGCAACCTGTGCGATACGTGCTCCGCCGGCTGTGATAACGCGGTGTGCTCGGATTCGTTGTCACTCATTGTCAAAGTCAAATCGTTTATTTCAATTACCAGTAAGCGGTACTTTTCAATGTCAAAATCAACATTGTTTTTCCGTGTTCGGGGACCCCAGTTTGGAGGTATACGGAACAGGTTGTATGTCCCGCTTGCCCGTCTGCTCCGGGCAACTGCCCGACGCTTGTTGTAGTACTGTTGTGTATCAAATAATTCATTGAGATTATAAGTCAATTAAAAAAAAAAACTAACCACCAAAAACCAGAGATAAGCCATTAGCCATTAGTAGACCCACGTCCGTAGGAAAGTACCCTATCTGATACCCTACACGTGGTCCCCGGGTGGTGCCAATCAGGTGACAATTACTGGTGGTAGGCTTCGGCCGAAGGATTGCGACCACCCACCGGGTAAAGACGTACCGCCAAGCGGCCTAGCCGTGTTCCGGTGCGATGTTCGGTGTAGCCACTTCAGGAGATGGGTCGAGATGGCGGTTCCATTGCAGGCAGACCGGATCCGTTCTCTGACGTAGCAATGTCTAGCGTTGACCGGCCATGGTATCGCGGCGAGTGCAAGCGCGCCTACGCACTTAAACATGAGGCCTACCTGGCATGGGTCGACGCTCGGACGAGCAAAGCAAGCGAAAGCGACATGGGTCAGCGAAAGAGAGCATACAACAGGGCTGCCAAGTCCTGCAAGAAGGTGATTCGAAGATCTCGGTTTGACCACATAAGCCGTATTGGGACCAAACTTGCTTCTTACCCAGCGGGTAGTAAAGCGTTTTGGTCCCTGGCTAAGTCGGTGGAATCGAAATTCTGCCGTCCCTCACTTCCACCACTGCTGAAATCCGACGGGTCACTGGTCCACTCCGCTGAGGAGAAAGTAAACTTATTTGCCTCTCTTTTTTGCGTAATCTTCACGTCTGGATTCTGGTGACGCGCGGCCCCCTCCTTCTCTTGACGGATGCGAGACGAGTATGTCGGACATTCGCATCCACCAAAAGGACGCTGCACCGACCCAAGGTACTGCGCAATCTTGACGTGAACAAATCTAGTGACCCCGACGGGATGCCTTCAATTGTACTCAGAACCTGTGCGCCTGAACTGTCTCCGATCCTGACACGCCTATTTCGCCTTTCGTATGAGACGGGAAAAGTGCCGAATGTTTGGAAGCAAGCTAACGTTCAGCCTGTGCCCAAGAAGGGCAGTCGGGCTGACCCGACCAACTACAGGCCCATATCAATAACGTCCATCCTCTGCAAGAGTATGGAACAAGTGCTCAAATCCAAGCTCCTGGCATATCTAGAAGCTAACGACATCCTCAGTGACCGCCAATATGACTTTCGCCAAAATCGGTCAACTGGGGATCTTCTAGCGTATGCCATTCACATCTGGAGTGAGACCATCGAGAAGCACGGGGAAGCGCTTGCCGTCTCCCTCGACATCTCGAAGGCTTTGGGTCTGGCATGAAAGTCTTATTGGTAAGCTTCCTTCATTCGGTCTGCCCGGTGGTCTGTGCGATTGGATTGCAGACTTCCTGAGGGACCGGTCCATTCGAGTGGTTATTGATGGCCGCTCGTCTGACCAACTGGGTATTAATGCCGGGGTCCCTCAGGGGTCGGTACTCTCAGGTACATTATCCGTTCATTGAGGCAAAAGCTCACCTGGCTGCCAAATAATTGGGGATCCTCGCGAAGGTGAGACGGTTCTTCACGCCAGAACAGTTGCTCAACTTGTATCAAGCGCAAGTTCGATCATGCATGGAGTACTGCTCTCATCTCTGGGACGGATCTGCCAAGTACCAGCTGGATGCACTTGAATCGATCGAAAGATGGGCCAAGAGGCTTATCGGCAATGAAGT
Source organism: Anorthoa munda (assembly GCA_945859665.1). Lineage (NCBI taxonomy): Eukaryota > Metazoa > Arthropoda > Insecta > Lepidoptera > Noctuidae > Anorthoa > Anorthoa munda. The sequence continues at coordinate 39,242,583 of OX243897.1, read as the reverse complement.
ACTGGTCGAATCTAGGCTCCAGAACCTCGAACATCGGCGCCGAGTTGCCAGCCTGTCGGTTTTTTATCGGTTACATTTCGGGGAGTGTGCGTAGGAATTGCATGAACTAATTCCTCCTAGCCCGTTCCATCATCGGACTACAAGACGTACGGCGATGCGTCATCGATACATGGTGGACATCCCACCCATACGCACCAAACGATTTGGGAATACTTTTATTATGCGTACAGCAAAGGTGTGGAATTCCCTGCCGGAGTCTGTATTTCCTGATAGATACAACCTGGGAGTCTTCAAGTCAAGAGTGAATAGGTTTCTTCTAGGCAAGCGTGCTTCATCGTCGACCACATCATCGCTTCCCATCAGGTGAGATAGTGGTCAAGCGCAAACCTTTCAACAAAAATAAAATAAAATATTTATAAGAAACTTCTGAATGCTATGTGAAGCTCTGGGTGTCAGATGTTTTTTTCCTTTCTTTTCCGTTCCCCGTGATCGACTCGGGGTCACCAGTTTGGAGGTATAAGGAACAGGGTGTAAATCCCGCAACCTCAAATGAAAAGGGAGGATCCTTCGACCAGTTGTGTCTGAGCCGGGCAACAGCCCGTCAGTTGGACTGTTTCATGTCAAATAATTTACGGAAAAATCAATTAAAAAGATACTCATAATTCATGAAATAAGTCACTAGTCCTGGAGAGTATAATAAACATCTAAATGCCAAGTAAACTTTCTGTATGTTCAATTCTCGTCGAAAACTGCTTGCGCTTGAACTTCAAACCAAGTGAGTCACTACTAAGAGCTTATGACAATGACATGGTGTCTAATTCTTTGATTGTCTTGAATAAGGATTTTCGAAACAGAATCGGGAGTGGCACAGAATAAGTCAAAGTCTAGAAAATACTTCCATTATGCGTACAGCTAAGATGTGGAATTCAACCTGGGTCTTTAAGTCAAGAGTTAATAGGTTACTTCTAGCCAAGCGTGCTTCAACATCGACCACTTCATCGCTTACCATCAGATAGTGATTGAACGCGAGAAAATCAATCAAATAATCTTATCACTATTTTCGGATATTCGTCAGGATTAGGATTTTTAGAGTTTTGTAATTTCTCTGAGTCTCTACATTTATTGAGTCCATGTTGATGTATCTTAAACTCGAATGATCGATTGAAATATCGCCAAATCACCATCGCGATTGAAGGTTTTTTTTCACTACCGAAGACCAGTCGACATAAGAGGTCCTTTTAATGCCCGTCTTAAAATCTAAGTAGGTGATTCCGTTACTTATTACATTGGCGATAAGACAAAAGTATTAATAAACTTTGTAATATTTTTTGCAGTCCGCATAAAAAACGAAGTAAACTTTTTACTAAAGGCTGGTCTTTACGTGTAAAATATTTTACTTTATAGCCTACTGCCCATCACGTTTCAGATATACTCATTTTAGACACACTTCGAGTGAGAAATAACTACAATCATGTCTCAGGGGAAATTATATCGTATTATGACGAATTTTCATCCTAAAGAGAGTTTTTTTTTTATTACAGTAGGTACTCAGAATTTCCATCCATTATCTACCTTTTACTTTTCATCATATTTCTTTTTCTGGGAAATGTTCAGCATGTATCGTATTGAAAGTCGACGTCATTATATCAATGAATGGCTCTGCATGTTTTAAAAAAATATTTTATTTTCATAAAATGTTTGATTATTAAAAAATCAACCATTACATTGAAAAAAAAAGGGCTTGTAAATAATAACACCCATGCTGGTCGATCTTTAAGTTTTGAGTAACGCATACCGAGGCTGGTACATGGATGGGTCATTCCGACAACTCTCTCTGCCTCGAAAAGCACGTTAACACGTTGGTCATTTGTTGATCTTTGACTGGCGTTCTTAAGGACTGTCGGACTAATCTTTGAGTCTCTCTTTTGTACAGAAGTGAAGTGAAAGGAGGACATGCTCAAAAGTATTATAAATAGCTTTTGAAAAATTCGATAACTGCACAGTCAGTAAAATTACAATATTTCCTTTGAAATAAACGTCTAGGAAGATATGGAAGAGACGAACGAGTTTGTATTTCATTAAAATGTAAATCGTCGGCGGGATCCATCGCACAATACTGAGCGAAAGAGTGGGTTCGGGTTAAGGCATGCATTTTCGTACATTTTCAATTTCGAAATTAGCTTACGAAATTGGCCTCCTCAGTATATATAAAATGCAAAATTTGTAGTCTGGAGAGCTGGGTAGATGAAATTTTAGAACCGTGAATTATGGAACATATTTAGTTTATCTCTATTGCTTTTTCGGGATGAGGGAAAGGCCCAAATATCACTGGTATTGGTGGTTTCCGTCTTGTGGTGTTCCTAATGCAAATTGTTTCATGTAGGAAGAAGTTCTCGATTTCGATAATAATATTCTTCTCTTAATATTAAAGAACAAGAGGGAGATGCGGAGTAAACAGTAGGCTCTCAACTCCGTATCTTCCTCTCGCTAGGAACTTCAAAATATTTACATTATTGTATTTTGAGGCTAAGATCATAAGATGCCACTGCAAGGCATTGCCTCCATTTCTTCTTTCCATATAAATTTTCAGCTAAAGAAAAGAAACTGGCGCCATTTTTTTCAGTCAGCTTGCATTAAGGATTAACTTCTACATCATCTAAAAATCTAATCCTTACCTGAAAGCAGCACTTATATGGTGATTCTCGAGCACAGCCCTATCGTTGTACAGCAGAGCCGTATCGGAACCCGACATGACGTGGAAGTTGTTGGTGGTGCCTGTGTGCTCGTAGTCATGAACCACGGCTGCCACCAACGTCGCGAATATCTCCAGGTCTGATAGCCAGTTCTGAAGAGAAAAATATTACACAGTGTCATTATATTAGAATATACTTTACTGTACACAAAAAAAAAGCTACAAATCTCTTTTTCGAAAAACTTAAATCTGAAAATGAAAACTCCTAAAAAAGCCGTACACAAACTAAAATTACATCGTCCATGTAAACAAAAATCTTTATAAATAAAAAAATGTTCATAAAATCAAAACTACTGGGCCAAACTATGTCAAAATTTTATGGGACCAAATGGCACCTATTCTGCATCAAACTAAAGAAAAATTACGAAAAACGGATCATACATCTCAGCTCCTCCTTTTTGAAGTCGGTTAAAAAATAATTTAAATAACATCAAGCCTCGAATCTTTGAGAGAGGTTGGATGTACCTCTCTCTCTCTTGGATGGATGTATTTCTCCAAAAAAATAATTCTGAAAGGTAAAATGTATACTGAAAATTGAGGCGGTTGAAAATTAAAATTAATTAATTAACTAAAAGAATTAGCAATTAAGTCAAAATTACTCCGGAACCGGAAGTTTGTTCTTCGAGAAAGTTTATGAGATAGCTTTCTAACTTTGTTTACAAGTAACAACTTGCGCACAAAGTAAATAGCATCGGTTAAAGTTGCCATGGGGCATTAACTCCGTTCTGATTAAACTAGTTAAATTAGTTCGGTTTCGCCTAGACGTGGTAGTGCATTGTTAATTACATAGCTTGTTATCTTTAAGTGCAAGTTTGGCTGTTAAGACTGCTCATTATACTTCTCACTTTTAATCGTCAATCATGTAAATTAGTTGCGAAATATGATAAAAAAGATGGTACATAAAATGTTTCATCATCTGGTAAATTCAAATGTCTCAATTTTACTTCGATGAAGAATACACTAGATATAGGATCCCATACAAAACTTATCTTTAAAACTGACGCCAATTGTGTTTAGGTAATTCTAAGAATTCTACTTGAAATAAATATACATTAATGTAAATTCAACCTTAAATGCAATGTTTAAAGTTGCATTCACAAAACTGTACAAAAAGCAATAAAAAATGTATGAGCTCAATACGAATTTAGTTTTACACGCAAATATTAAAGTCTAAATTACAACGTGCCAAAAAAAGCAATTCGAAATTTGAATTTTCAAAATTTATGTTCGAGCTCGCTGCTTGGACAAGGAATGAGTGGAGTCGAAACGTTCAATTATTTTTTTATATTATCGATCTATGGAATTATATATATATTATACTAGATTAAGAATCAGGAACGAAAATAAGTCGCTGAAATGGCCACACACACTTATCTACCTATTTTTCTATATTATAAAAAATAATTTCTGTTCGTTGGTCTCGCTAAAACTCAAAAAGGGCTGGATCGATTTCAAAATATTTTTTTTTATTTTGTTCGCTCGAATAAAGACACAGTTTAAAAATATATATATTTACGTAGGCGGGTAGCTAGGTTAGGTAGGTAGGGTAGTTAGATATGGTAGGAAGGTAGGTAGGGTAGGGTTTGCCTGAAAACTTGAAAATTATAAGTTAGTTATATGTAGGTACAAAAATATTTACTATAAAATAAAACTTAAAATTTCAGCAATAAGGTTAAAATCTTCGGGAAATTTCGGGGTTACTTTATTTCGTTTTCTATAGGTCATTAGGAAAGCTAAAAAAAAAATTGCTGTACAAACTACTCCATGCATTCTCTGTTCCAGAACAGTCGATGTTTGTTACAATAGTTGGCGCGTTCGCTTTTTTGACGCAAACGTTGGTCAAACAATGATAATATTTGGTAATTGATTCATATTTACTATTTAATTAGATTTTTACTATATGAAATACACCTAATGATATAAATTTACCGAAAAAAAGATATTCCTTCCAAAATCAAGATGTTACGGTGGTTATTTGCACAGTTTTTAAACGCACATTGCGACGTTTTTAACGTATTAATGTTGGCTATGATTGGACCATACTAATTTGAAATAGGGCCACAACCGTATTTGTGGCCCTATTGTTCGGCCCGTTTTTGAAGCGCTGACCGGGAATCTAGTGTATTCTTCATCGAAGCAATTTTAGTATATTCAAATGTCACAATTTTAGTATATTCAAATATCTCAATTTTGGTATGTGGCTACAATTTTCGGCCCAGCAGACTTTTTCTCCGAGCTACTGATTTGTCAAAGAAGTGGTTACTCGTTCGTAAGCCCGTGCGCATTCTTTATGCAAGGTACAGACTACCACTGCCCATCAAGTGCAACGCACGTAATACATCAAAACTTCTGTATTGGCTTTAGATCCGCGTTCCTGTTTTTTTGATGTCCTCCAGTTGGTGCCCAATTTTAACAAATAATATTCTGTAGTAGTTTTGCTTACACGAGACAAAACCCAAAGTAAAAATATGAAAAACATAAAAAAACCCGACTTCTTAGCGAACTAAAAAGTCGTAAACATGAATAAAATCATGCTGTGCAGTCGGAGGATACATATGGTTTCGGTCAGTCCGCTTGCGATTATGTCAACGTGCTATTCTAGGCACGGGCCTAAATTGCCTTAGAGATAATCCACCTGTACTCATAGCCAGGTTTTAACTAAGAAATAAAAGAACTACACAAGTTCCGGTATGTTTTTAATGTTAGATCATTGGGCGATTCCCTCAATCGTAGGTGCTATCTGTCGCGATTGCGAAGGCATCGTATCAAATCAAACATCCAAGGCATCAGCAGTCATCCATGGTTTTAAAACTGTTTTCTTAAGGGAACAATTTATGTTTTGTTATGATTGAACATTTATTATAATAATACAGTATAAATGTATTGGGCAGCATTTGCGTCGAGTAGCATTCGCGTCGAGACGAAATAACCATAAACCCCAAGTCTCCACTACTAATGTCGTTTTTTTTTTTTATTGTTGATAGGCTTGTGCTTGACCACTATCTCACCTGATGGTAAGCGATGATGTGGTCGACGATGAAGCACGCTTGCCTAGAAGAAACCTATTCACTCTTGACTTGAAGACTCCCAGGTTGTAGCTATCAGGAAACACAGACTCCGGCAGGGAATTCCACTCCTTTGCTGTGCGCATAATAAAAGTATTCCCAAAACGTTTGGTGCGTATGGGTGTGATGTCCACCATGTACCGATGACGCATCGCCGTACGTCTTGTAGTCCGATGATGGAACGGGCTAGGAGGAATTAGTTCATGCAATTCCAACGCACACTCCCCGAAATGTAACCGATAAAAAACCGACAGGCTGGCAACTCGGCGCCGATGTTCCAGGTTCTGGAGCCTAGATTCGACCAGTACTTCATTGCCGATAAGCTTGGCCCGTCTTTCGATCGACTCAAGTGCATCCAGCTGGTACTTGGCAGATCCGTCCCTGAGATGAGAGCAGTACTCCATGCATGATCGAACTTGCGCTTGACAAGTTGAGCAACTGTTCTGCCGTGAAGAACCGTCTGACCTTCGCGAGGATCCCCAATTTTTTGGCAGCCAGCTTTTGCATCAATAAATGGACCAAAATTGAGTGTCGATGTCAACGTAATGCCAAGAACCTCAAGATGGTCATTTATCGGCACGGTCACAACACGGAAAGAAGGAGCCGGGTGGAATTGGCTCCTTTTAGCGGAAAAAAGACACGCCTGCAGCATTGAACCGGACCAGATTGGCATCGCCCCATTCGGAGACTGCTTTCAAGGACAGATTCAAGCGCCCAACCATGGCCTCCCGGAGAGACTGGATCTGAGGTCCAGTAGCGCGCGCGTCGGATACGTACCTCTCAGCAACAGTGCTGTCGTCCGCGTACCCAAAGGTGCCGGGGTTTTAGCAGATCATTTATGTGCAGCAATAATAATGTTGCTGAGAGTACCGACCCCTGAGGGACCCCGGCATTAATACCCAGTTGGTCAGACGAGCGGCATCAATAACCACTAGAATGGACCGGTCCCTCAGGAAGTCTGCAATCCAATCGCACAGACCACTGGGCAGACCAAATGAAGGAAGCTTACCAATGAGGCTTTCATGCCAGACCCTATCAAAAGCCTTCGAGATGTCGAGGGAAACGGCAAGCGCTTCCCCGTGCCTCTCGATGGCCTCACTCCAGATGTGAATGGCATACGCTAGAAGATCCCCAGTTGACCGGTTTTGGCGTAAGCCATATTGGCGGTCACTGAGGATATCGTTAGCTTCTAGGTATCAGCCGCCTCACTAAGATACTCTGTGAGCCTGGTTGTCTCCTGATCGCCGCTGTGCGAGCGGTAGACACAGGCGTAGACAATTTTATCAAGGCCAGTGTCCAGCATAACCCACAGCACAGAGAACCTAGAGTCCTCAAGGTTTCGGAGACGCCGATAACAGATGTCGTCTCGGGCGTACATGCATACACCCGCGCGTTGCTTAAAATTGTGCTCCAAGGTATACCCTGGGTATGTTAGGTACGATACGTCTGACGGACATCTGATCTGCGTCTCCGAAAGGAAAAAGAGAGCCGGCTTATCAGTCTTTAGGTGATGATGGACTTCTATGAGGTTGGAGTGCAGGCCTCTAATGTTTGTGAGGTGCACTTTGAGTGGGAGCCGCTGTTCAACTTTGAACTTGAATGAGAATGTTGACGTTTTTTTTAATACAAATGTTTATTATACGAGTACATGACTATTTAAATGATTGCAAGAAAATACATTTTTACATAACAAATCACTCATATAATTGCACAATTATCTGACTACAATAATAAGTAAACACAGCCACAGTTAGAAACAGGATAGAATGACACTGTTCACTTCACTTTCACTTCACTTCAACTTTGCTATCGAATCGAATATAATTTGTAATTCGTATCGATTCTATTTTTTTCTATCGATTAAAACATTTGCACTAAAAAAAGTTTTTGTAGTCTTACTAGTAACAAAACATAGATGGGGCCAAAATATTCCAAGAGTTTTCTATAGACCCACGGAGAAGTATTGGGTACAGTTGCGTTTAACATTTCAATCGTGACATGAGATGGTAACATTGTCAAATCTGTCGCAGTTTACTGCAGAGTGTTTGGTACTGTTGCGCTTAACATTACAATCGTGATGTGAGTTGGTAGCACTGTCAAATCTATCGCAGTTTACTGCAGTGTTCGGTACAGTTGCGTTTAACATTACAATCGTGACGTGAGATGGTAACATTGTCAAATCTGTCGCAGTTTACTGCAGAGTGTTTGGTACTGTTGCGCTTAACATTACTATCGTGATGTGAGTTGGTAGCATTGTCAAATCTATCGCAGGTTACTGCAGTGTTCGGTACAGTTGCGTTTAACATTACAATCGTGACGTGAGATGGTAATATTGTCAAATCTGTCGCAGTTTACAGCAGAGTGTTTGGTACTGTTGCGCTTAACATTACAATCGAAATTTGAGTTGGTAGCACTGTCAAATCTATCGCATTTTACTGCAGTGTTCGGTAAAGTTGCGTTTAACATTACAATCGTGACATGAGATGGTAACATTGTCAAATCTGTCGCAGTTTACTGCAGAGTGTTTGGTACCTTAGCGCTTAACATTACAATCGTGATGTGAGATGCTAGCATTGTCAAATCTATAGCAGTTTACTGCAGAGTGTTCGGTACATTTGCGCCTAACATTACAATCGTGACATGAGATGGTAAAATTGTCAAATCTATCGCAGTTTACTGCAGTATTGGGTACAGTTGCGTTTAACATTTCAATCGTTACATGAGATGGTAACATTGTTAAATCTGTCGCAGTTTACTGCAGAGTGTTTGGTACTGTTGCGCTTAACATTACTATCGTGATGTGAGTTGGTAGCATTGTCAAATCTATCGCAGGTTACTGCAGTGTTCGGTACAGTTGCGTTTAACATTACAATCGTGACGTGAGATGGTAATATTGTCAAATCTGTCGCAGTTTACAGCAGAGTGTTTGGTACTGTTGCGCTTAACATTACAATCGAAATTTGAGTTGGTAGCACTGTCAAATCTATCGCATTTTACTGCAGTGTTCGGTAAAGTTGCGTTTAACATTACAATCGTGACATGAGATGGTAACATTGTCAAATCTGTCGCAGTTTACTGCAGAGTGTTTGGTACCTTAGCGCTTAACATTACAATCGTGATGTGAGATGCTAGCATTGTCAAATCTATAGCAGTTTACTGCAGAGTGTTCGGTACATTTGCGCCTAACATTACAATCGTGACATGAGATGGTAAAATTGTCAAATCTATCGCAGTTTACTGCAGTATTGGGTACAGTTGCGTTTAACATTTCAATCGTGACATGAGATGGTAACATTGTCAAATCTGTCGCAGTTTACTGCAGAGTGTTTGGTACTGTTGCGCTTAACATTACAATCGTGACGTGAGTTGGTAGCACTGTCAAATCTATCGCAGTTTACTGTAGTGTGTTCGGTACAGTTGAGCCTAACATTACAATCGTGACATGAGATGGTAACATTGTCAAATCTGTCGCAATTTACTGCAGAGTGTTCGGTACTCTTGCGCTTAACATTACTATCGTGATGTGAGTTGGTAGCATTGTCAAATCTATCGAAGTTTACTGCAGAGTGGTACTGTTGCGCTTAACATTACAATCGTGACATGAGATGGTAAAATTGTCAAATCTATCGCAGTTTACTGCAGTATTGGGTACAGTTGCGTTTAACATTTCAATCGTGACATGAGATGGTAACATTGTCAAATCTGTCGCAGTTTACTGCAGAGTGTTTGGTACTGTTGCGCTTAACATTACTATCGTGATGTGAGTTGGTAGCATTGTCAAATCTATCGAAGTTTACTGCAGAGTGGTACTGTTGCGCTTAACATTACTATCGTGATGTGAGTTGGTAGCACTGTCCAATCTGTTGCAGTTTACTGCAGAGTGTTTGGTACTGTTGCGCTTAACATTACAATCGTGACGTGAGTTGGTAGCACTGTCAAATCTATCGCAGTTTACTGTAGTGTGTTCGGTACAGTTGAGCCTAACATTACAATCGTGACATGAGATGGTAACATTGTCAAATCTGTCGCAATTTACTGCAGAGTGTTTGGTACTGTTGCGCTTAACATTACTATCGTGATGTGAGTTGGTAGCATTGTCAAATCTATCGAAGTTTACTGCAGAGTGGTACTGTTGCGCTTAACATTACTATCGTGATGTGAGTTGGTAGCACTGTCCAATCTATCGCAGTTTACTGCAGAGTGTTCGGTACAGTTGCGCCTAACATTACAATCGTGACATGAGATGGTAAAATTGTCAAATCTATCGCAGTTTACTGCAGTATTGGGTACAGTTGCGTTTAACATTTCAATCGTGACATGAGATGGTAACATTGTCAAATCTGTCGCAGTTTACTGCAGAGTGTTTGGTACTGTTGCGCTTAACATTACAATCGTGACGTGAGTTGGTAGCACTGTCAAATCTATCGCAGTTTACTGTAGTGTGTTCGGTACAGTTGAGCCTAACATAACAATCGTGACATGAGATGGTAACATTGTCAAATCTATCGCAGTTTACTGCAGAGTGTTCGGTACTCTTGCGCTTAACATTACTATCGTGATGTGAGTTGGTAGCACTGTCAAATCTATCGCAGTTTACTGCAGTGTTCGGTACATTTGCGTTTAACATTACAATCGTGACGTGAGATGGTAACATTGTCAAATCTGTCGGAGTTTACTGCAGAGTGTTTGGTACCTTAGCGATTAACATTACAATCGTGATGTGAGTTGGTAGCACTGTCAAATCTATCGCAGTTTACTGCAGTGTTCGGTACAGTTGCGTTAACATTTCAATCGTGACATGAGATGGTAACATTGTCAAATCTGTCGCAGTTTACTGCAGAGTGTTTGGTACTGTTGCGCTTAACATTACAATCGTGACGTGAGTTGGTAGCACTGTCAAATCTATCGCAGTTTACTGTAGTGTGTTCGGTACAGTTGAGCCTAACATTACAATCGTGACATGAGATGGTAACATTGTCAAATCTGTCGCAGTTTACTGCAGAGTGTTTGGTACTGTTGCGCTTAACATTACTATCGTGATGTGAGTTGGTAGCATTGTCAAATCTATCGCAGTTTACTGCAGTGTTCGGTACAGTTGCGTTTAACATTACAATCGTGATGTGAGATGCTAGCATTGTCAAATCTATCGCAGTTTACTGCAGAGTGTTCGGTACATTTGCGCCTAACATTACAATCGTGACATGAGATGGTAACATTGTCAAATCTGTCGCAGTTTACTGCAGTGTTTGGTACTGTTGCGCTTAACATTACAATCGTGACGTGAGTTGGTAGCACTGTCAAATCTATCGCAGTTTACTGTAGTGTGTTCGGTACAGTTGAGCCTAACATTACAATCGTGACGTGAGATGGTAATATTGTCAAATCTGTCGCAGTTTACTGCAGAGTGTTTGGTACTGTTGCGCTTAACATTACAATCGTGACGTGAGTTGGTAGCACTGTCAAATCTATCGCAGTTTACTGTAGTGTGTTCGGTACAGTTGAGCCTAACATTACAATCGTGACATGAGATGGTAAAATTGTCAAATCTATCGCAGTTTACTGCAGTATTGGGTACAGTTGCGTTTAACATTTCAATCGTGACATGAGATGGTAAAATTGTCAAATCTATCGCATTTTACTGCAGTATTGGGTACAGTTGCGTTTAACATTTCAATCGTGACATGAGATGGTAACATTGTCAAATCTGTCGCAGTTTACTGCAGAGTGTTTGGTACTGTTGCGCTTAACATTACAATCGTGACGTGAGTTGGTAGCACTGTCAAATCTATCGCAGTTTACTGTAGTGTGTTCGGTACAGTTGAGCCTAACATTACAATCGTGACATGAGATGGTAATATTGTCAAATCTGTCGCAGTTTACTGCAGAGTGTTTGGTACTGTTGCGCTTAACATTACTATCGTGATGTGAGTTGGTAGCATTGTCAAATCTATCGCAGTTTACTGCAGTGTTCGGTACAGTTGCGTTTAACATTACAATCGTGACGTGAGATGGTAATATTGTCAAATCTGTCGCAGTTTACTGCAGAGTGTTTGGTACTGTTGCGCATAACATTACAATCGAAATGTGAGATGCTAGCATTGTCAAATCTATCGCAGTTTATTGCAGAGTGTTCGGTACATTTGCGCCTAACATTACAATCGTGACATGAGATGGTAACATTGTTAAATCTATCGCAGTTTACTGCAGAGTGTTCTGTACTCTTGCGCCTAACATTACTATCGTGATGTGAATGGTAGCATTGTCAAATCTATCGCAGTTTACTGCAGTATTGGGTACAGTTGCGTTTAACATTTCAATCGTGACATGAGATGGTAACATTGTCAAATCTGTCGCAGTTTACTGCAGAGTGTTTGGTACTGTTGCGCTTAACATTACTATCGTGATGTGAGTTGGTAGCATTGTCAAATCTATCGCAGTTTACTGCAGAGTGTTTGGTACTGTTGCGCTTAACATTACTATCGTGAAGTGAGTTGGTAGCATTGTCAAATCTATCGCAGTTTACTGCAGTGTTCGGTACAGTTGCGTTTAACATTACAATCGTGACGTGAGATGGTAATATTGTCAAATCTGTCGCAGTTTACTGCAGAGTGTTTGGTACTGTTGCGCTTAACATTACAATCGTGACGTGAGTTGGTAGCACTGTCAAATCTATCGCAGTTTACTGTAGTGTGTTCGGTACAGTTGAGCCTAACATTACAATCGTGACATGAGATGGTAAAATTGTCAAATCTATCGCAGTTTACTGCAGTATTGGGTACAGTTGCGTTTAACATTTCAATCGTTACATGAGATGGTAACATTGTTAAATCTGTCGCAGTTTACTGCAGAGTGTTTGGTACTGTTGCGCTTAACATTACAATCGTGACGTGAGTTGGTAGCACTGTCAAATCTATCGCAGTTTACTGTAGTGTGTTCGGTACAGTTGAGCCTAACATTTCAATCGTGACATGAGATGGTATTATTGTCAAATCTGTCGCAGTTTACTGCAGAGTGTTTGGTACTGTTGCGCTTAACATTACTATCGTGATGTGAGTTGGTAGCATTGTCAAATCTATCGCAGTTTACTGCAGTGTTCGGTACAGTTGCGTTTAACATTACAATCGTGACGTGAGATGGTAACATTGTCAAATCTGTTGCAGTTTACTGCAGAGTGTTTGGTACTGTTGCGCTTAACATTACAATCGTGACGTGAGTTGGTAGCACTGTCAAATCTATCGCAGTTTACTGCAGTGTTCGGTACAGTTGCGTTTAACATTACAATCGTGACGTGAGATGGTAACATTGTCAAATCTGTCGCAGTTTACTGCAGAGTGTTTGGTACTGTTGCGCTTAACATTACAATCGAAATGTGAGTTGGTAGCACTGTCAAATCTATCGCATTTTACTGTAGTGTTCGGTAAAGTTGCGTTTAACATTACAATCGTGACATGAGAGTGTAACATTGTCAAATCTGTCGCAGTTTACTGCAGAGTGTTTGGTACCTTAGCGCTTAACATTACAATCGTGATGTGAGATGCTAGCATTGTCAAATCTATCGCAGTTTACTGCAGAGTGTTCAGTACAGTTGCGCCTAACATTACAATCGTGACATGAGATGGTAACATTGTTAAATCTATCGCAGTTTACTGCAGAGTGTTCGGTTCTCTTGCGCTTAACATTACTATCGTGATGTGAGTTGGTAGCATTGTCAAATCTATCGCAGTTTACTGCAGTGTTCGGTACAGTTGCGTTTAACATTACAATCGTGACGTGAGATGGTAACATTGTCAAATCTGTTGCAGTTTACTGCAGAGTGTTTGGTACTGTTGCGCTTAACATTACAATCGAAATGTGAGTTGGTAGCACTGTCAAATCTATCGCATTTTACTGTAGTGTTCGGTAAAGTTGCGTTTAACATTACAATCGTGACATGAGAGTGTAACATTGTCAAATCTGTCGCAGTTTACTGCAGAGTGTTTGGTACCTTAGCGCTTAACATTACAATCGTGATGTGAGATGCTAGCATTGTCAAATCTATCGCAGTTTACTGCAGAGTGTTCAGTACAGTTGCGCCTAACATTACAATCGTGACATGAGATGGTAACATTGTTAAATCTATCGCAGTTTACTGCAGAGTGTTCGGTTCTCTTGCGCTTAACATTACTATCGTGATGTGAGTTGGTAGCATTGTCAAATCTATCGCAGTTTACTGCAGTGTTCGGTACAGTTGCGTTTAACATTACAATCGTGACGTGAGATGGTAATATTGTCAAATCTGTCGCAGTTTACTGCAGAGTGTTTGATACTGTTGCGCTTAAAATTACAATCGTGACGTGAGTTGGTAGCACTGTCAAATCTATCGCAGTTTACTGCAGTGTTCGGTACAGTTGCGTTTAACATTACGATCGTGACGTGAGATGGTAACATTGTCAAATCTGTCGCAGTTTACTGCAGAGTGTTTGGTACTGTTGCGCTTAACATTACTATCGTGATGTGAGTTGGTAGCATTGTCAAATCTATCGCAGTTTACTGCAGTGTTCGGTACAGTTGCGTTTAACATTACAATCGTGACGTGAGATGGTAACATTGTCAAATCTGTTGCAGTTTACTGCAGAGTGTTTGGTACTGTTGCGCTTAACATTACAATCGAAATGTGAGTTGGTAGCACTGTCAAATCTATCGCATTTTACTGTAGTGTTCGGTAAAGTTGCGTTTAACATTACAATCGTGACATGAGAGTGTAACATTGTCAAATCTGTCGCAGTTTACTGCAGAGTGTTTGGTACCTTAGCGCTTAACATTACAATCGTGATGTGAGATGCTAGCATTGTCAAATCTATCGCAGTTTACTGCAGAGTGTTCGGTACAGTTGCGCCTAACATTACAATCGTGACATGAGATGGTAACATTGTTAAATCTATCGCAGTTTACTGCAGAGTGTTCGGTACTCTTGCGCTTAACATTACTATCGTGATGTGAGTTGGTAGCATTGTCAAATCTATCGCAGTTTACTGCAGTATTGGGTACAGTTGCGTTTAACATTTCAATCGTGACATGAGATGGTAACATTGTCAAATCTGTCGCAGTTTACTGCAGAGTGTTTGGTACTGTTGCGCTTAACATTACAATCGTGACGTGAGTTGGTAGCACTGTCAAATCTATCGCAGTTTACTGTAGTGTGTTCGGTAAAGTTGCGCCTAACATTACTATCGTGATGTGAGTTGGTAGCATTGTCAAATCTATCGCAGTTTACTGCAGTATTGGGTACAGTTGCGTTTAACATTTCAATCGTGACATGAGATGGTAATATTGTCAAATCTGTCGCAGTTTACTGCAGAGTGTTTGGTACTGTTGCGCTTAACATTACAATCGTGATGTGAGTTGGTAGCACTGTCAAATCTATCGCAGTTTACTGCAGGGTTCGGTACAGTTGCGTTTAACATTACAATCGTGACGTGAGATGGTAACATTGTCAAATCTATCACAGTTTACTACAGAGTGTTGGCTGCACCGAGCATCGTACCGGAACACGGCTAGGCCGCTTAGCGGTACGTCTTTGCCCGGTGGGTAGACACAAGCCTTCGGCCAAAGCCTACCACCAGTAAGTGTCACCTGATTTGCACCACTCGGGGACCACGTGTCTCGGGGAATCAACTGGGGTACACTTCTGCGGACGCGGGTGACTCAGCTCAGGTGATTTTCTATTGTTTCAGACCTGATTAAAGTTTTTCTACCGTTGAGGGGCGAACTATGTTGATTTTGACAGTGTAAGCTAGACCCCAAGCAAAGTATTTGTTACTTTGCAAAGGACCACTGATTTTATTTTAAAATGCATGTAAGTAAATTTGATTGTGACATCCAAAGTATTCTTCTCTTATAATAAAATTTGACATTTTCCAAGTGATATCACTCCAGTAATCAATTAGTGGAAATAGTCTTTTGTCAAGAAACTGTCTACATCAATATTTATTAGATATTGTCATGGTTCTGTAGAAAAACAAGTGGCCTAAATTCGGTTGGGAGGAGGATTGTATTGTAGTACTTATTTACTTAATAAAATTGCTTACCATCAGCCCAGTTTGACACAGCATATAGTGGACTGTTTGTGCGACGTCAGCAGCGTGAAGGTTATTGTGGTATGGGTTGTGGAACTTGCAGTAGCCTTCCTCTATCCTATTGAGGAAGTTTTCCAGCGTCGTTGGCGGGACCTGGTGGAAAGAGACCATAGTTTATTATGTATGAAGTACTTGATAATAGGTTTTGAAGGTGATTATATTTCAAACCTGTGTTCTTTTTGGATTTTAGCGTAGCTTTCTTTGCGCGCTCATTCTTTTAATTTTAGATACTCAATCAGGCAGTTTAAGCATTTAAAACGGGTAGTATAAAGGTAAGACTACCCGTAACAACAAAATCAAAGATGTAAGTGTCAAAGATGCAAATGACAGCCGGGATCAGCGGCTTAACGTGCTTGCCAAGACACGGAGGTGAATGGTCATTACATACCGATACTCCTCTGTCTACCTCCTCCACCCATCCACAGACAGACCTTCGCAAGGGTTATTTAGCTAGAATAAACTCTTTACCCCTCTCTTCATTTTCAGACTAATCGAAATCGATCCGCCTACTCCTTAGAACCACCCCTTTAGTGTGCCATAGTCTTGATGTTTCTTCAGGAAGAAAGAATTATTTTAATTGTGGAGTCCGAATAATATAATTTCCTTCGTTTGTATGCCGTTCATAAAATTTTCGAACTTCTCAAAGATCTTAACTGAGACACAATGTAACGTTTCTTCTATTTTCTTTTTACTAAAAAAATAAACATTTTTTTACGACGGACACTTCGGCTATGACTTCTTAAAATTCCTTTATCTAATAATGTAATGATCGCCCCTTTTAATAGGAGCCATTATCACTGCGACTATGACTCGTTGAAATCCAAAAGCGTAATCGGCCGAATGATCGTTCACCCAAAGAATGGCTCGTTCAACCGATACTAAGTAAACTGATGTTATATATAATTTAATTTTGATGACATTTAAAGTGACTGAAAACACTGCATAATAATCCAAAATATTCATTTTAAATTAATCGCTTTTGTAGTAGTACTGCCAACGTTATAGAGGACCACAGTTTTGCACACTCCATTGAAAAATTATATTTTATAATACATACGTGAGTAAAGCAAAAGAAGTATGTAAGGATCCTAGCAGGTAGCGTTCTGTAGTTTCTGCCTACCCCCATGGGAAAAAGGCGTGACTTTATGTATGTATCTTTTTAGGGTTCCGAAGTCAACAAGGAACCCTTATAGTTTCGCTCTGTCCGTCTGTCCGTCCGCAGCTTAGCTCAGATAATCTAAGTACTAGAAAGCTATAATTTGGCATGTATATACAAATTAATAATTCCGATAAAGTGGTAACATAAAATCAAGAAAAATATTTTTTTTCGGGTGCCTTCCATAGACGTAAAGAGGAGTTTTTTTTTCTCATCTATCCCATGGTGTCGGGGAATCGTTGGATAGGCCATTCAAAAATATTATTCACGACAGTAGTAAATATAACGAAATTAAAAGGAAAATTATTACGGATAACAAGGCTTTACAATTTTACGAGTAATAGTCGACCAACTTATAAAATGTACCTGGAACAGTAAAAATTTTATACAAATGCCATTGAAAAATTACTTTAATAAAGTTGATAGCTGTGTAAAACAGATAGTAAATATATGCTTATGAACCATGTAAAAATATACAAAAATAAAATCATAACATCCTTAATAATAATGATTTCTAAATTAATAATGTTTAAGCTCGAATAACGCATTGGAGTGGCCGGCGTCGTTGGCAGTACCAGGCCAAAGTCCATACAGCGCATGTGCGCAGCGCACGCGGTGAAGTCTATTTTGTGTTAGTGCAGAAGTATTTTCGACGTTTTGTAATTAAAACGTAAAAGTAAAGTCAAATTAGATTCGATTTCCAAGCAAATTACTTATTTTCTTTTGTCGATATTTTTATAAAGTTAATATTCGACCCGACTTCATCACTAATTGAGTGGCGTAAAATTTTCCAGAATGAAATAGTGAATACTGCAGATCAGAGGATTCACCCGGGATTTACGCGAGAATATAGATTAAAAAAAAAACATCATCCTATGTGGGCCCGTTTTTAGACTTTGTGAGCTGCTGAAACCGTTCTAATGTTCATGTACTCGTAACAACAACAAAACCCTCTTTTTAGTCCGCATTATTATGCAACTTTGGAACCCTATTACTGCGCGTGGCCCGACACGCACTTGGCCGGTATTTTTTTAATTACAATCTCCAATAATCAAGAGAAATATAAGCTGTATTTTTTACCAAAATGTTGAATTTCGTTTTTAGGTTCCATACTCGAAAGGCCATCCGTATTCTAAAACTTGTTAAGGTTGGAAGGAATATTCAAACTTGCATTAAGACTTACCCTGGTGATATTTTTCCGAAATCACAACTTTAATATTAAAATAATGTAGCGACTTGAAACTTCATGAAAATTTTGATTGTTCTTCATTAATGATAATTTTTATCTAATTATTTTCTATGGCACAAAAAAAGGAAAAAATAAATAATATAAAATTGTGACTGACTACATAAATAAAATTCACTAAATATTTTATGGTGTATATAAAGTATACTCTATTCTATTCACTTAGTTGAGTCTTTTGAGCTTCTTTCTTCAAATTAATCAAAAGATAAATGAAAGAAAGGAAGGTAAACATCCCCGGGATTAACAAACCGACAAATTGGATTAATGTCTTCCAAAACGAAGGTTAATTTAACTTATCGACGTTTCACAGAGTAGATTTGGTCCAATTGATTTTCCAAATGCTTTCGCTCGAGTTCATCGGGCTTAGAATTCGTTATCGTTCTACAGTAGCTTACATTCTATTTCAATCGGATTGTCGTTGTATTTCATAATAACTTTAATTGACTAAAGTTGCATTCAATATCCATTTTGAGCATTTACCTAACAAAGGCATTCAAAGTTGGCAAGAGTAAGTAACATAAATAAATAAAATAAAAACAACTGAATCCTCGTAACGGAAAGAAAATCTCTTTTATTTTCACCACATTATCCTTATGGCGACTGGAACCGGAAGGGTTGCGGAAGACCGTTTTTAACTGAAGCCTACAAATGCAGATGACAGGGTTACAAGACAAAATGCTCATAAATTTCGTTATGCGAAGAGACAACTTGATCTGTAGTTATTTTTGTATTATGAAAGAATTTGAAGAAAAATGTACATGAATTTCGTTATGCGAAGAGTCATCTTGATCTGTAGTTTTTTTTTCTATTATGAAGAATTAAAAGAAAATGTTAAGATAATTACGAGTGCAATATATCTGTCGTGACGCTATCGTATCATTCCATACAGTACTCAACGATTTGGTTAAAACGTGACCACTGACAAAAAATACCACTATTCTGTATTTTATTGTTCAACGTTTGTCGATTTGATCATCCCCGTCAGGCTATATCAATATTGTAAAGGTGTCCATTTATATAAAATCTATTTCGATTTTTAGTAAATGAATATCCGACATCAACATATTTGAAACATATTGTGTTTACCCGTGGATACGAAATTAAAACCTTTTTAAAAAGTTCTCATTTCTTATTTTGCTAGCCAACACTGACAACTAAACACCGTCGTTCATTTCTTAATTTACAATATATTATTATATTTGTAAATATTTCAAGAAGAAAATACCCTAGGCCAAGTTAAGGTACTTGCTCTTATTGTCTCGTCTTAAAATATAAATCCTGTATATTAGTGATGGGTCCGATATATCAAAACGTAACTCATATCGGATATGACGTTAGATATCATATCGTATCGATATCTATATCAAAATAACGGGTATCACTAAAACTGTATCAAATCAAAACCTCTTTGCGATTGCTTTAGTTTGCGTTTGTTTTTAGTTTGCTCATCTAAATAACATGTTAACTTTTGCAAATTGTACTACTAATATCGATAACTGAAAACCAATTTCGATATCGATATGAAAACTGTATATCGGTTACATAACCGTTTGCGCTAAAAACCGAAAACGCACATCTCTACTGTATATTTTAGCTTTGAATAGGATGTGGTTTCACGGCGATACAGAAATGTAAATGTAAAAGCACCGATAAGATCAACGATAGTCCAACAAAATCCTACGTTCGTCCACAGATATGAGTAAGAATGTTTCAATACCAACTTTGATTTCACCACACCAAAATAAGTTACCCATAAGCTGTCGGAAAATGCAGAATGTTTTGTAACTACTCGTAACTCATAATAGCCAAAGTGTCTTACCTTAAACTTGTGTATCATTCCGTATCTGTTCAGGAGCTCGTAACCGAGGTACTTGACTGGCGCTCCTCCTGATGCCTCGTGTAGGGCAAAGACGTCGAAAGACCACTCATCCAGAGTCTGAAACAAAAGAGTTTGTTGTAGATTTACCGTCACTGCTAAAAATTACTAATTAATTTACGGTTCAAAAATAATACCAATTTTTTTTACTGTTTATTATTGTTAATTTTTTAATTTAAATTAATTAATTTTATTAATTAATTAACCAATTTTTTTTACTGACTATTATTGTTACTAATAAACTATCATTATTGCATTATTAATTAATTAATTAAAAGAAGAAGAAGAAGAAAAATTGCAATATTTAATAATTTCTTTAGTTTACATGTCAGAACTTTTGTTCTTTGTTTAGTTCGTTATAAGAGTACCGTTCGTTAAAATAACTGGCGCTGTAGCCATAGAAATCTGTCTGTTTTGATGTTTTTAAATTTATTATTATTTATTAGATAGTACCGAGTGTTTGCCCACTAAACTGACTGGATTCATCTGGCAACACTGGTAGCCGGTCGTCAAAAAAAAACCGCTCTATAGGTTTTATTTAAAATAAATTATTAAAAGTGTTTTAATTAGGCTTAATTAGTGCTCAATAGTCTAAACTCAATAGTGAGTGTAATTTCCAGTAGTTGTACTGTGTTTCGCTGTCGGAAAACTATTTAAAACAAGAAAACAAGATCAGCTGTCAACTGATTGCATCAACGGTGACGGATTTGAAAAAAAATCATCATTCCCTGGGAGTATTTTTGTCTTAATTAATTTTAACTAATTCTACAGACTGCACAACATCACAGAATACTGCTCAGTTATCTGAGCTACGTTCATCACACACTGGCACGGTTTATGTCTCCTTTTGCTTGACAATTTGTGGAAGCAGAATTGACGACAATAACATTAGCCCAGACAATAAATAAACACTACATAATATACTGCACAAAATAATCGTTGTAGGTTTCTATTAAGATCTTACCTAGAAATTGTCAAAAATTTAATAAATAAAGGTTTTAATTGTAGCCTGTAATTTAGTAAACTCTAAGCAGTGTTTTCCATAGTTCTTTCTATTGTTTTTACTTATTTAAATTTTTCATTTAAGTCTTAAACTTATCTATCTGTAACAGCTATACTTTCTTAACATTATTAACTTTTAAACTTTTTCTTTAGTATTTTTTTATTATTTATTTTTTCTGAACTACCTCCTATCTAATATTAGAAAACTACTGCACTGTTATTTAGTTTAAATTCTACACATTTCAGATAATTAAGGAAAATGATGACCCGCAGCGCTACAATGAAGGAGCTGGAAGCAAAATTGAGAGCTTCACTGAATGAGCTGCAAGATTCCAAATCACTGAATAAGAAACTGCTTCAAGAAATTGCAGACAGTGAGGTGGAAGTTGAAAACGTGGTTCATAAAAACACCTTCCTCAAGAATGAGCTAGCTGAGCTACACATTCAGCACCTTGACTTAGCCGAACAACACCGGGCACTTAAGCACCAAGCGGCATTATACCAGAAGTGCAATGACACATATGAACTAACTTTAAACCGTGTTTCTGAACTTGAACAAGCATTGTGTGATGCCCATAAGGCACTATCTAACGCAGAGTCTATTAGAGTCAGTGAGCAGTTTAATAACACTAATAGTTTATTTAGTGAGTTGGTTGGCAGCATTCAGTCGGAATCAGTGTGTGAGCCAGATTTTATAATAGATTTGACTGGTGATGACACTAGACCATTATGTCCTATTGTCATGAGTCATAATAAATTAAAGAAATATATTAAAATCAAAAAAATTATGAAACGTTCACGGAGAGCAATCAAAAAACAAAATCTCCTAAAATTAAATATTTCTCTTAGAAAGGAACGTGTTAACCTAACTAGTAGACTAAATACCTGTATGGGTGAGCTAGATAATTGTAGGCAAAAGTATGATAAAGATACACAGTGCCTCCAAAAAGATTTATTATACAAGGAGAGTTTACTGAAGAATATTTTTGAGAAATATGAAATTTCACAACAGCAATTGAGTGAGCGCTTGATTGAGGCTGGGGAATTGTTGGACTTGGTGAAGCACAATGCAGAGAGGTATGAGTCTCTGACTAATTCCTCTTGCAGCTGTGTCAACTACCCACCACCTCCCCAGCTACAAGGTGACTTGTCTACACCAATGTTGGCTTTTCCGTAGGAAAAAACAGCGTAATATTGAATTTAATTTAGCGACTGCACATGGCCCCATATCCTCAGATATAGAGGTAGCTCAGGAATTTGAAAACTTTTTTGTTAATATTCCTCTTAAAACTACAGCAGCCTTAAACTCCTCACCCACACTCTCTGCTGCTTTACTAAGAAAGAACGTAAATGCGTGCCCATCGGAGTTCAAGTTTCAACATACAAATCCCCAGGCTATTTTAAAAGCTTTTAAAGATCTTAAAATTAAATCAACAGAAGATCTTTGGGGACTATCTGTAAAAGTGTGTAAACCAATCATTGAAACTGTTGCACCCTATTTGGCTTTCATATTTAATACTAGTGTCGATCAAGGAGTTTTTCCGGACCTCATGAAACACAGTAAAGTAGTTCCATTGTTTAAATCCGGGGATAGCAAAGAAGCCAATAATTATAGGCCAGTGTCAATACTGCCGGTTCTCAGTAAGGTCTTCGAAAAGTTAATGCTCAACCAATTGTTGCGTCATTTTAACAAACATTCTATCTTTTATGATCAACAGTACGGTTTTACGAAAGGGCGTTGCACAACTGACGCCGGTGTCACCCTAATAAAGAACATCTTTAACGCCTGGGAGGAAGCACAAGACGCCATTGGAATCTTTTGCGACCTCTCGAAGGCGTTCGATTGCGTTAACCATGAGACACTATTGTTGAAGCTCGAGCACTATGGAATTAGACATACAGCCCTTGGGTTACTTAGATCATATTTAAAAGCCAGACAAGTTAAAGTTCAGGTAAACGGCGTAAACTCATTGGGGTCTGAAATGACGATGGGTGTTCCTCAAGGTTCGATATTGGGTCCATTCCTCTTTTTAGTTTATATTAACGATTTACCCCAATTAATACAAAATCAACCGAAAATGGTGTTGTTTGCTGATGACACATCTTTGATATTTAAAATAGATCGGCGGTCACAAAATCTTGATGATGTGAATAACTCGATTCATCAGGTCCAAAAATGGTTCACGGCAAACAATTTGGTACTAAATGAAAAAAAAACCAAATGTATTAGATTCACATTGCCGAATGTTAGAAGTAGCGAATGCGACATCATATTGAATGGCGAAAAGCTGGACTTTGTAAATCAAACGGTTTTCCTGGGAATCACTCTAGACGACAAATTGCAATGGAGTTCTCACATAACATCTCTTGCGGGTCGGCTGAGCTCGGCCGCTTATGCTGTTAGAAAGATAAGACAGTTGACGGATGTGGAGACCGCGCGTTTGGTCTATTTTAGTTACTTTCACAGCATTATGTCATACGGTATTTTATTGTGGGGCCGAGCGGCTGACATTGAATCCATATTTATATTGCAAAAGAGAGCTATCAGAGCCATATATAATTTAAGTCACCGAGAATCTCTTAGTGAGCTATTTAAAAATATTAATATTATGACAGTTTCTTGCCAATTCATTTATGAAAATATTATGTATGTAAGGAAAAATATACATCTCTTTAGTAAGGTCAGTGATAGACACAATTGTAATACGAGAAATAAAGATAAGTTAGATCAACCATCTTATAGACTAGCAAAAGTACACTCATCTTTCATGGGGTACTGTGTTAAATTCTATAACAAAATACCTTGTGATATATTAAAACTAAATGAAAGTAAATTTAAAACTTTAGTTAAAAGCACACTTTGTAAACAAGCATATTACAAATTAGATGATTATATTCGAGATAAGAATGCTTGGCAACATGTTGGTACCGCTCCGTAGGGCAATCTTTGGTGTGGACATAATCAAATTTCCTATTCGTAGTTATTGTATTCTTATGTTATTTTTTATATTTTTCCAGAATTTGACTCACACACGGTTCCGTTGTTGTTGAATTAGGTATTTTACCTATGTTTGGAATATTTGTAAGTATGTGAGAACCATGTTCCTATTTATCAAATTAATGAATTTACCTGTTAGTGCTTTTATTACTTTATACCTGTACGTAGTATAGTGTGTAGTGCTATTTTTGGGTGCATCGTCCTCACATATATGAATTTATTAATGTATGTACATAAGTAAACATTGTAAAACATTTTAAAAAGAGTAAGTATGGAGTTTCTTGTGCGTTCTTCTCCATAACAAGCTACTTTCCGAATGCACGGTAGAGTCAATTTTTATTACTTGTACATTTTTAATTTAGATTTAATGTTTGACGTTCAAAAGTGCCGCTTATTGGCCTAGTTGAAATAAATATATTTGACTTTGACTTTGACTTTAAAGTCGGGAGTTACCCCTGCGCAACGTCTATTGGGGTACGCCTTAGCCCTATCGCGCGTCTAATTTATACCTACTATGTTGCAAAGCATTTGGCAAATATTTTACAGTTGGCCGCCAGCCTGACACCAACTGTCCTCTGGATTGATATTGCTGGTGGTTTACCCGCCATCACTCGGGTGACCCAATGTGGTTTAGCAGTATGCACAGTCTCAAAATTTCCCTTAGTAGCCTCCAACAACACCCACAGGATGAAATGGGGTGGCCACATTCTAAGTCCGGAGCCACACGGCAGCAACAATTCTTTTTTTTATATTGATGTTGGGCCGTTTGTATGTTGAAGTTTAAAGAGATTTTAAACATGTTCAATAAGACCACATTCTGTAAGAGGCAAACTAACTTAAAAACAAGGAAATAATCTGTGCCCAGCCACAATACCTGCCGCACAGATCGATCTTCAAAATTAAGCAAAATTAAGAAGTTCCGAGGTCGGTCTGTGTATGGGTGAACATCTGAACTTTTTGGGTTAAGACTTGGTCTGGTGATACGCTTCCTATAAGTACGTTGGAAGGAAAGATTTAATGGTCTGACCAAGTAAGGAAACACCTGGACACTAACGCAAGCACTAAAACAGGGTAAAGGACGAGACGGAGGGAGATGTTCTAAATGTTAATCGGGCTCATGATGACGCTCAGTATTGCGTAAACGAATGAATAGGATAAGAGAAGGCTACTGAAAGATAAAAAATCTGATTCAATAAACATACGAATTCAAAATTACATAATTTTCTGTTTGCTCTACTGTGTTAGAGTAGATAATTATTTTACGTCGTCGACTAAAATCATTTTCATTTTAAAAAAGGCATTCGTCGTTGAGCTAGCAAATATGTTGTGAAATTCTCGGCAGTCTCAAGCTCTTTTATTAAGCTTAGCAATACTCGTATAAGTTTCTCGGTATTCCGCGTCTCTGTTAGCTTTATGCATTTTTCTGTTTGGTTATTTTTAACCGACTTACCAAAAAGGAGGAGGTTCTATGTTCGACATTACGCTTGCATTTTTTTTTTTTTTCGTTTATTTGCACGCATACGCATATCTCCGTCAATTTTGGTCCGTTTTTGAAAATTATTTTTTTGTTTGAAAAAGTATGTTTCGAAATTGGTCCCATTTTAATTTGGTGAAGATCTGATGAAGAACTTCGGAGACATACAACAGAACTCTTCAATAAATTACAGCAAATCTTTCGGGATTGCTGCAATCGCATGTCTGTTTATTGTTTATACAATTTCATAACATTACATCACACCAGTACGCTCTTAAGGGGTACGCAGATCTCTCATTACCCGGCTGCAAGGAAAGGGTTATGTTTTTCGCGCGTATCTTGTATGTTTGTATGTATGTAATATTCTTTATTACCTCGTATCTTTCAAACTACTTGGCGGCTTTTTATAATTAAGACATCGTTAGATAGGTCTTGATCGCCCAAGTGTTCTTAGCTAAGTGCCTTTAAAAAAAAACATGGCGGTTTTTGGGCGCCATATTATGGGGGATCCAATTTTTTTTTTCTTCCATACCCTTCGAGTGGGGTATCAAAATTAATGGTTTTTAGAGGAGATTTCAAAAATATATAACACTTATATGTTTAAATGTACCTAATTCGAAAAAATATGTTAACTAAAAAGTTATAAATAAAAAAAGTCAATTCAAAAAATCAATAAACCCGCCTGCTTAAAAAGCGAACTAAAAAGACGTAACCAAGAAGAAAATCATGTTGTGCAGTCCGAGGATACATATTCGCGAGCTGGCTGACTAATACGAGATGTATCCTCCGACTGCACAACATGATTTTCTTCTTGTTTACGTCTTTTTAGTTCGCTTTTTAAGCAGGCGGTTTTTTGATTTTTTGAATTAATTTCACCGGTTTTGTTCAAGTTTCATGATATTCGAGTAATTTATTCTGGCGATAACGCCAAGCCGTTAAAGTTTGTTAAGGTACCTATAAAGGTACCTTAACAAACTTGCCTATTAGGTAGGTACAACTAAAAAGTGAAAAATAAAAAGATTTTTTACAAAGAAATACTACCGACTTCCAAATAAAAAAAACTACAAAGTGAAAAATAACTTTATTTTTGGAAGTCGGTGTCCATAACGCATAAAATGGTACCTACCAAAGACATTTGTAGTTTTTTTATTTGAAAGTCGGTAGTATTTTTTTGTAAAAAAGCTTTTTATTTTAAGTCGTCAATCATCATCAACAGCCTTTTTAATGTTCCCACTGCTGGGACTCAGGCCTCCTCGAGACTCATAGAGAGGGAGTGGGCTATAATCCACCACGTGGGCCCAATGCGGATTGGTAGATGCTTCGAATTTTAAGTTCTAGGACATGCCGGTTTCTTCACGATGTTTTCCTTCGCCGTTTTGAGAGCAGTGGTGATGACATAAATTACTCAAAGTAAAGCGCCTGCTCGGATAAGAAAGCACGACCCAACTCGTAAGTCGGGGCCGGAACCACTGCGCCACCACTGCTCTCAATCAAATGTAAAATTGTTGAAAGGTAGTTCAAAGTAGAGTCATAATATTAAAAGTACTGTTAGCGTTAATAACTAAATTCTAAGTATATTATTTTATACATCTGCCACAGCTTTTTTCATAAATTTATCGATTGTTCTATCGTAATAGTCACGTCTAGTGCCACTGTAAAAAAATAGAGATTTTGGAAATCGTGTCTTAACAAAGAATAATATTACAAACTAAGCTACGGTTGCTAGTGGTTGGATCACTACATAAATTCCACTACACTAGACGCGCGCTCTTGTGCCTGTAATTCACTGAATTAAGATAAATGTACCTACTCGTGTACAAATTAAATTCGCTCTTTGTAAGAGTTAATTTGTTCAACCCTTAGTTACTTGATAGTGAATATTTAATACCTGAACAAGATTTGTGAACCCTCAGTTAATAACCTGGAGACATTGTTAAGTCCAATTACGGAGTTAATTTGTTTATTGAGGTTTTATTTGTGATAATGGTTCCCTGCACATTCAGGGTATCTAAGCGACACTCCGTTGCTTGCTTCTCGCCCCATCAGAATAATTGACGTGGTATATGGCGAACATCACTGCCGTCTCCAAGTTGATTTTGGTTTTGACACATTTTATACCCACGATTAGTATGGGAAAGTTTGTCCATGCTCTACAGTGGTAAGGCATTAAAGGATTATTGCCTTGGTGCGAAGATGCGCTTTGTCCCAGACAACAGGCACGTTTGCGACTAGGCTCTTCCCTAGCCATGCGGCTCTCGGCACGGCGGCAAGCTTAGCAGGGTGAGACGTTCGTACCGCACAGAGAGAAACCAAAGTCAAATTTCTGGCTATCCCTTATTACCCCTGCGATTTGCAAGGGAAAGTTTGCAGGTGGATTTTGACTTATATTTTACCCGGCTTGTTTATATAGAATTAATTACATACGAAATATTATCCCAGTGAGGATAAAATAAATGGTCAGTTATCGATTAGTAAGAAGCAAATTTGCTACATTCTTGTGATAGGGTAAACTTTAATGTAAATCTTGTGTAACTACCCTAGGGAGTCAGCCGTGCTACCACCATGCTAATTCGCCACAACAATAGTTATCGCTGATACAATGAAACTTTTTCTAGAGCTTCTTTACCGCGGTCTATCTATTGCCATTTACGGATCTTGTTAATTTACTCACTGCACAGTTTCCTGTCAAAGCATTGTAAATAGAAATTCATAGAATTCAGGCGATGTGCTGCCGACTCAATTAATAAAGGTTACTGGGTTACTAGGTTAGCACCCAGCTTTCCTATGTACGTACAATGTAGACTGTAAAGCATCACATATGTCACATAATTATGAGATAGAGTTGACACAACAATGCCGAGCTTTTGTTTAGACTCGATCTGCCTGCAATATTTTGTGACTGGCGGCCGGCTAATAAAACAATTTTGTAATCAAAATGTCATCTTTATAAATACTCTGTTACGATCCTTACATAGTCCTTTTGCGTTCATGCATCTAGTCATACACGCTTTCAGGCCTTTCTAAAGTGTATCACCAGTAAGATCCATCATCTTTATACATAACTTCTTCAAATTACTAACCATATGCTTGCTGTGTGTATGAACAAAATGGCAAAGATTATAATAATTCAGTTTCGTTATTAGGCCTTTCTGAAGAATATTACCAATTAGAACCGTCGTCCTTTTAAGAACATGAACTTTATCTAATTACTTACCTAGATATATGCTAGCTATGTGAATGAACAATATGCCAAGATTTTAATAATTTAGTTTAGTTATTAGGCTTTTCTGAAGAACATCACCAATAAGATCCATCATCTTTATACGAAACTTCTTCTAATTAATAACTTAGATATATGCTTGTTGTGTGAATGAACATTACATTACACAATTTAATTTAGTTGGTTATTAACATGACTGCATTCTGCGATTTATTTATTTGTTCATTCTTCATAAATTTCTGTGTTTTACATATTTTTGTTTGTGTGTTTTATAAATTAGTAGGTTTGGTAGTATTGTTATTTGCTGCTGTGTCTAATCGGCCTTAAATGTTCGCTCTTTCTCGGCGTTCTTCACTTTCTGCTTTCTCTCTGCCGTGTATATCGTTTAAAGCTGTCCTTATTATTTTTATTGCAAACCTAACGTGGCAAAGCCATAATACTCTTTTCGGAAAGCTCCAACATCCCGGCCGGTTTTTATAAGCCATATTAAAGTAAAAATTGGGTCACGCAGCTAAAAAGCCGCTCTCTGAACGTGTCACTCACAAAAAGCTGAAAGCAGAGCTTCATTACAGTACAAAGTGGTGGAAGCCTTCAGAATCAAGTCATGGCTGTACCATTTTTAGTTCCGGCTTTTGTAAAGAATGTGAAATAATTTCGTATAGGTGCTAAACACATTCTTTGACAAATTTTCCTTCGTTTCACTTTCTTCTATTTAGAACACCTAGTTAGAAATTATTATTAACTCAACGTTCTCATTTTCTTTTACATATTCTAAAACAAAAGACTTAATAACAAAACAAACCTATTTACAAAGGGGACAGGGAAAAGGGCTCATTGCGCATCAAAAAATTCATCCACACCGATGTCATTCAGAAACGTGCCCAGAACGCTGGCACCATTGACACGTTGAATGACAATGCTGATTCTCTGACCGAAGCAAATGCCAGATCTCTAGTCACGTGAAGAGTCGACGAGCTTTTTGCTAAAGTCTCGAAAAACTCGATCAGTACTCGGACCCCATTGAGCTAATGTTTCAACCCCAAACGACTCAAATATATAACTTTAAATAAGGTTGTTATATTTGACCCGTTTAAGGTTTTCCTTATCCTTTATGCCAGTAGATCTGTGGATTTGTTGAAAACAACTTAGTACTTTGTATACACAGTTTTTTTCTAAAAGCTACAGATAAAATATGTTTAACACTCTTACGATGCCTTAAAAATATACCACTACCAGCTAAAACACCGTTGATAATCAACTTATCGCTTAAAGCTGAACAACCAATTCTCATTACGGGAAACTTCCAAAACAAATTGGATTGTTCAGAAACACTCTTGCGGTATCCTAACGTTCTAATTGTTCACTTCGAATTCCAAATGTAACTTCAACAGGCAAATTCAACGCGTGGTTAATCATTTAGTTTGGAGATATTGAATTAACTGTGATTGTAGTACGAGGCTCAATATTAATGAAGACATATATATTTGAACTTTTATGTATTTTTGAACTAGTCATAGAAATTCAATTCATCATCGATATTTCACAAAAAGTGAGGATTAGTCTCGACTGATCTAGTCACACTGGAGGCATTCACATACATTTTTATCGAGATGACGCGTCAATTGCTGTGTATCGGTTCCTAAAACCGAAATGCCGAGCAGACCAGCCAGTAAAGTTGGAAATTAGGTTAGAGTTGGGTAAAAAGGACGAAGAGTATTAAATGATAAATGATTTTATTTCTGTAAGTTGGTTTGTACAAACACTTTTACATGTCGATCATATTTTTTAAAACTAGATGAGGTCGGCGTTTCCTGCCTGACTTCTCTGAGAAGAAAGGCCGAAACAAACTCAGAAAAATTAGCTTAAAATCGTGGCAATCTAAGAAGTCAGATTTGACAGCTATTAAAATTCTTTGTGTAGGAAAAAAAAACCGGTTCCTTTAAAAACCGATTCTCGAGACATATTGATTTAAAATAATTAGATTTTGTAATCGACAACTGTAATTAGATTACTTAAAACTGATTGTTGAGGAAATCGTTTTGTTACATGTACGAGTTTGTAATATTTAACAGTTATTACATAAATTCAGAAGTTTAAATTTGGGCGAGATTCAAAGCCAAACATAAACTAAACCCGACATACTATACCAATTAAAAAAAAGAAACAATCTTACAAAACAACTTACCTTAAGAACTCTAATTACATCTTGAGGGAACTGCATAAGTGCAGTACTGGTGACCCTCCTGTAAATCCTGTCCACGAAGATGCCAGCCCTGATCGCGTGTGCAACCGACCGGAACTTGGGCTTCTCGTCTGACTTCCGTTTTGCCGTCGCCAGCTGCCGCGTGAAGGTAGAAGCCAGCCACTCTCGGACTTCAGGAGGGACGGCATCCGGCTGGACCTCCGACAGCTCGTCATCTTCATCAGCCAGCCGCCTGTGCACAGCACAAAGGAAAATTAGTTTCTGGAAAATTCTTAGCAATCAAGCTAATTTTTATAGCTCAAGCTTCACGTCCAAGAATTCAATTAGCTCCATTATTGTCATGTCCATATTAGCTCCATTTACCATTGAAAGCTGCGAAGCTATTAGGATTAGGACAACGCTCATGACAATCAATGCTGCAATTAAAATATGGATATAAGTATTCTCGGCTATTCTTTATGTTTAGACAACGTTCTCATTTTGATACTATAATATCAGTCGGAGCTATAATTTTCAGTTCAAGTAATAAAACTTTAGTAATATTTCGTTTTAAACATCAAAAATTTCGGATAAATTAAAACAAATTACCTTCTCATCCTATTGTATTATCTTGTTAACAAACTTACAACATTCTTAATAATGCATTCTTCAAGTTTTCGTATCATACAACTATATCTACGCAAAACTTTATAAATCTAATTAATATTAACTATGAAATGCTGTACATTGTTAGTCTATCAAAGTTATATAATCTTAATTAACTTACTAACAGCTACAGCTATTCGTATAAACTAACTTGTTAGTATGAGTGTGAAAGTTTAATAAATTTGCTTGATTTTAACTACTTACGTAAAGTTTTCAAATTAAAAAAGGTGATTTTCTTTGCAGTATCTTCAAACAGTACAACATTTGCTCGATAAAAATACGGTGAATACAAAATCCCACCCATAGGGTTCCAAATCAGGTATATATTAGTGTATAAAAAACATGTTTAAGATAGGCAATCCTTTGCGTGGGGTTTTGTAGAACAATGTGTCAGGTTTTTATCCAGAACTCTCGTGAAATCACTTTGGTTGAGGAAACAAAAATGAAAAAAATTCAAGGTCCTGAAATTGAGAACAGATTTTTTCTAAGTATTTGGTGTAGGATACCGATGTGTAGAAATTTTGTTTGCCAATCAAACCAAGTGTGATGAAGTAGACAGTTGGCAGATTTCAGAGCATGCTTCTTAGGGAACATTAGCTAAGGGTTCGGATACCTATGTTTCATGCAGCGTGCTCAAGAATTCTTAATGCTGTTACATTGCTTTCCATTGGAACACTTTTTTATCTGACGCATTGATAAAGTATTGCGAATTATTGATGTGAAGGTCTTGAGCTTGTTCCTACTTGGGGTTATATAATTATATAGTGCCAAATAATATAGTCAATATAATTGTAAAAAATAATATTTACAATCTATATCGCGAATATTTTTTCTCAAATTAAAACTAAATGTAACTCAGAATTCACTCCCAGCGCAGTTTTCAATCAGCCGGGCGAGCACGGCCTCTATGTCAGGCTTGAGTCACGCATTTTGTCACGGCTTTTGCTCCCAAACTGTGATAAAAATGTGTGACTCAAGCCTGTCACAGTAGGTCGTGCTCGCTCAGCAGGTGAGAGCAGATCACAAAAAACTGTCCATATTAGTTCATGTCGAGGCTTTCGTTTTTTAGTTAAATACAAGACAGTAAAATCTCTATTCTCATGTACGATATAATGACACTTAAAGAGATTTTACCCATTTGTTAAGAATAATATTATTTTCCATCTTAATTTATAAACATATTCTAAGATCTTTTAGGTATAGAATTTTAGTCACAGGCTTTGCGGCAATGGAAAGCAATACAGTACACAAACAGCCACACGACAAAACAAGCGAAACTGGGGATGCTCAAGGTTAATTTGGGGTCGTATTGTCATTACTACTTGAATGAAACCGGAACATACTCGATGAAAACGTTCGAATAGCTTGATGGAGAAATTTTGGATTTTAATGAGGAATTCTGGTTTGATTCAAGCGTTGTGAGTGGCATAAAAAGTGATAACATCGACACACCTAAACACCAGGGTTGGGGCCGACTGCTGACGCGCCACTGCCGGTCTAAAATAAAACACGCCGTCATTGGGACAGAGTCAGGGATCACACAAGGAGAGGGATAATCGCGAACGACTTTTGCTCCGCGGAAAACTGGGTGTTCATCATTTTAATTTTAGATAATAAGTATTGAAAAATATTAAAAGTTTTTATAATATAAAGGTAGTATTCTTAAAATAATAATAAAGTGAAGAATTAAACTAATGAACACACAGAATTATGTTTTTACGGAAAACAAAAACACCTGCAAAATTTACAATACACACATTTAAAAAAAATTTACAATATCAAAAAGTCTTGAAATATGGAATCAAGCTACTCGAAAAAATACCTAGAATAAAGAATATTTGTTTAAATAAAATATTTGGAAGCAGTGGTAGCAGCTCTAAATAAAATAACACAACGTGTAAGAACATATACTAAATGGTAAAAGGTTTCACCAAGAGTAAATGTTGAAACCACAGGTATGATAAAGAAAATAAAATAAAATATTTCATAAGTCAAAGGATAAGCTTGATGGAATGACGCTACGCAGGGGTCAACCCAGACACAATAATGAAATGTGAACATGCCTAAGGAAAGGACAAACACAGACGGAGCTGAAGACTGGGACGATCACAAAGACGAGACGATCACACAGGGTCCAAACGGCACACGGGACTCAGTTCCAGAGCTAATCTAAACGTAATCTAGACGCAGATAATATGCTATTCTACCTGGGAACAAGTTACGTTTTACATTAAGCAGTTTAGGAGTTACTGTAGCAAAATATCATAAACAAGAAACGTATCACGTAACTTGTTCACCGAAATTCGGTAACAAAGAAACAAGAAACCTAGAAATTGAAAATGCCAGTCTGGATACAAATCCAAACTGTTAAAATAGCAAATGATACAGGAAACACTAAACTAATAGGAGGACAGGTAACTGAGAGAGTATTGTAAACTGAAGCTTAAACAGAACAGAAAGACCTAATCGCATAGATTGGACAGAAGGGAGGCGCGACTACTTGGCCATTGTCGGCGGTGTTGTAACGGTATTAACTTTGCTTCGTTTGGTTTCTCTACTGAGCACCTCGCCCAGCACGGGGTGCGCAGGCGGCGCGTGTGGAGCGTCGACTGCTGCGCGCGCGGCTGCTCCGCAACTCTCCTATCCCTGCGTTAGACATAATCACTGGCGGCGCGACGACACATCCGCTCACACCCATTGTTATAAACACCATAGAATTATGCTTTGGAGACAATCGTCGCGAATATGATCTTTAATGAATTCACAAAAAAAATCTTCAAAAGCTTGGTCTTCAAATAAATAAAGCGTTTCATGTATCGGAGCGTTTTCGTTTAGATTGAAAAATATATCAAATAAGTTACGAAGTCAATTTATAACATTTCCTTGGTTTCAAGTTAATTTTACTTGAATCGAAGATTTGTAAGGATTCGTTTCAAGCGAGAACGTTAAAGATGTTGAAACCATTAAAGTTTGATTTGATTCTTAGTTTATAAACTAGACCGAACTTAATTAAGTTTCGTTTTTTTCTTATTTTATAATGTATTTTCTTTCTTAATAAATTACTTTGTAAAAGTAATTTTTCTCTGCAACATTCTATGAAAAGTCAATTAGAATGTAAAACGGGATATCTATACAAAATATTACATTCATATGCAAATTGTCTCACTGTGCTACCATATATCATACAGCGGTGGTGCGAAATTGTTAGTCAGTGAAAGTAATCACCTATTCTGAGGTAAAATTTACACTTGAAGAATTTTGTTCCTGTTTCCGTAAATATTATTTGAATTTTCAGAAATAAAAAGTGTCTTCATTTCGTTAGGTTGCCCGCGACTTCGTTCGCGACAGTCTCGTAAAACAACAAACGTTGCATGATTTAAAAATGATTTGAGCTTCATAAGAAAGGGTACACAGCAAATTTTTTAACAACCCTTAATAGTTCCTGCCCAATAAGAACATAATTTAAAAAAAAAAGCTTCTGTATACACTACGTTTGTAGTCTTGCTTTCAGCTGTCAAAATGTATAGAGAGTCAAGACTGATGATGCGGGAGCAAGCGACAAACAGATAATCTACTGTGTCCGTGTGTGAAGCTACTAGTCCTGAGGTCGACACCCGCAGACTTCAGTATCTGTCTCTGCGGCTTGTTTATTCATCTCAGGTCATTGAGAAGTATAAGCTTATTACACTACACAGAGCACAGCACGCGCTTGAATTGGAAGGGGTAATTGTGAGGAATTAGTGGTTTACCTGGGATAAACTGTTTCGCCAACGCCACAACCCATATGATAGTCATTTGAAGAGAGACGACTTTAAGCGGAGTCCCGTTACACAGTTTCACCGGAATCAAATTACGAAGGAGAAAGATAATCAGGACACCGAACTTTATCTGGATGACGTGCGCTAGTAGCCCACTTTTCCTCGTGTATGGCGACGTGGATTCACAAATCATCCCGAAAATTTTAAAACTTTGGGAAAACTCCTGGAGCGCCTTATCGTTTCATGTTTGCTACCGGACGGACCAAAATTTCATAACAATCAATTTGGTTTCACTATGAGAAAATCTACCGTAGACGCGGCCCTTACTGTTAGGAAAATAGTTAATACATCTGAACATAAGTACGTAATTAGGATTTTTCTGGGGGCTTTTGATAACGCATGGTGGCCAATGCTATTACCCAAAATTAAAACTGGAGGCTGCTATAGAAATATATACAATTTAGTTTACTCTTACTTTTTAAATGGTTCCGCGAAATTCAAATTCGGCCATTATTCCATGTCGAAGTCTCTCACCATAGAATGTCCTCAGAGGTCGGTTATTGGTCCGCCTTTATGGCTTTGATGATTTCCCTGTGATTCCGCTACCAAGCAGCTGTTCATTAACCAGTTACACGGACGACGGCGACGGTCTTCTGATAATTCAATCAAGTACTCGAGCTGGACTAGAGAACTTGGCTGACACTTGCCTACGATTAATATCTCAGTGAGGTGATCGAAACCGCCCGGCCTTTGCTCCACACAAAACTTTGAGTTGATAAGTTTTGTGTGGAGCAAAGGTCGGGCGGTTTTGAAAGTTAATCTTAAATCGTGTCCTACTATTAAATTTAATAACTTTCCCGTAAAAAGGAAGCAGTCCGTGTGCTATCTTGGTCTAGTGTTAGAGAGGAATTTTGCATTTATAGATCATATTAAAATAGTCGGTGAAAAAACAAAAAAGAACTTCTATGCCTTAACGAGAATATCTAAATCGACGTGGGGTCTATCTTTTTTTACTTTAAAGACTATTTATGGGGCTACTTACTTAGGTTGTTTGTGCTATGGGGCGGCTGTTTGGGCTGATCAGGCCACAATAGGGGCGGTACGACGTAAATTACTTCAAAGTTAGCGTTTAGCTTTGATATTTTATGCAAAGCATGCAGGACGGTTAGTATTGAGGCCTTACCGGTACTTGCTGGCGTACTTCCGGTCGACCTTCAAGTGCAGCGACGTGCTGTAATGTACTATTCCGCACGAGAGACCATGGACACGGACTTTTTCAATCATCGGCCCATATTGATATTTTTATCCATAACATTTGCCAATATTAAGAAGTACGGTGTAAACCCTAGCTAATGGTTGTCTTAAAGATTCCTGGAAAACCTTCCACAGCACGTCCACGTCGACGTCGATTAAAGGTAGCTGCATACGTAACGTGTTTTATTCAGGGCGGAACGGCACGATAAGTATTTTTCATACAAAATTTCAAGGGATGCCACGTCGCCATCCCGTTCGTGCACACGGTACGTATGCTCTTACGTATGAATTTTGTATGCAACGATATTTTCAAAACTTATCGTCCCGTTCTCTGGAGGAGCTCGTGGCTAAATAATAACAGCCGCACTGGTCGATCATCAAGGATCGACGACGTCGGTCCGTGGATGGGTGACCATTTCAACATACCGAGTTTCCTCCGTGCTTCGGAAAGCACGTTAAGCCGTTGGTCCCGTCTGTCATTTGAAGATCTTTGACAGTTGTTGCGGGTAGTCTGAAGCTGTACCCAGTTGCCCACCTGATTCCGGTAAGACTGGAAGCCGACCCCAATATATTTAGGAAAAGGCTAGGCAGATTGATTAACCGTCCCTTTCTGTCCGGAATAAAACACGTTACAGATGCAGCAGTATTAAATGAAAAAAGAAAAACAAAATAGAATTGTACTTTGTCAGATTCGAACCCAGAGCTTCAAGACTACAAGCTGCAATTAAACGCTTTAGCCCCTCGCCACGATCGATGTGGACGTTTGATCAAAATAACCGTTCTTAAATATACGTCATGAAAATGCCGTGATGATTTTCATTTCAAAAGTAAAATGTATCTTCTATTCTTTATATATAAAACAAACAAAGTTGGGTTAGTTAACCCCGAGTTTCTCAGCTCTAAATTATCGCAGAATTAATGTGACAAATTGTCAAGCTCGCGTTATCTGCTGTGATTGGCTATTGAAAATTCATTCAACCTATCACAGCAGATAACCCTCTGACCTCTAAGAATTATTTATTCCAAATTTGAACAGATTTTCAGTAGTTTGGGCGCCAAATTTTCATTATTTAACAGTGAAATAGCTTTTTCCAAAAAAATCCATAGATTTTTTGAAATGCCAATTAAACCCAGAACCTCTTTTCCAAAAAATTCAGAGGGCAGTAAATGACAATTGAAAAACCGGCATTGCTCACGTACTCAAACAAAGCTAGGTAAATGAGAATTTCTAGGGAGTGGCGAGGCATTGCAAACAAACGGTGTGGCACTCGCTATAGAACTTTTTTAATTTTATTTACCAGTGAGCGGAAAATGATTTAGCATTCATGTGTCAGCAGCTGTCGGGGAGATTGGTTGTCGATCGTTCTGATTGTGAATATTTGGCACATTATTTGTAGTGATATTCCATCAGTAAGTCAAGTTGTGGAAGATTTAAACCAGTTATTTCATACTTCAATTATATTAATATATCATTTCAGTGTTAGGAATTAAATGAACCGATACTGCAATTATTAACTACGTATAAATACTGGTTTACAATGTCAGTAACGTTAGCTGTATTTATCGTATCAAATTGCTATCTACCTAAATTATTACAAAAGCGAGCAATCACATGGCCAAAATTGAGCAATTCGATCGTACAGAGGTGGAGAACTAAATTGATTCCTATTTGCCGTTATTGTAATATGAGAATTTACAATTTTAGTTGAATTAAAAAAATCTTATGCTTTACAAATGACGTTCAACAAATTCGTCTTCGAACAAGAACAAAAGTAAACAATTGTTTAAGTTATCAATATTTAGCGTAAAACGAAGTCAAATAAAAAAAAAACCGGCCAAGTGCGAGTCGGACTCACACACGAAGGGTTCCGTACCATTATCGCAAAACACTGCATAAAAATCACGTTTGTTGTATGGGAGCCCCCCTTAATTTATTTTATTTTAATTTATTAATTATTATTTTTTATTTTTTTTATTATTATTTTAGAAGTAAATATACAACTAAACATTCTGTGAATATTTCAAGCGTCTACCTGTTGCCGTTATTAATATCGAGCAAAAAACGGCAAAAATATCACGTTTGTTGTATGGGAGCCCCTCTTTAATATTTACTTTATACTGTTTTTAGTATTTGTTGTTATAGTGGCAACAGAAATACATCATCTGTGAAAATTTCAACTGTCTAGCTATCACGGTTCATGAGATACAGCCTGGTGACAGACGGACAGACAGACAAACAGACATACAGACAGACAGACAGACAGACAGACAGACGGATCGCGAAGTCTTAGTAATAGGGTCCCGTTTTTACCCTTTGGGTACGGAACCCTAAAAATGAATCCCTATTTCCCTTGGTCACGGCATCACGCGTGAACGGCTGGACCGATTTCGTTTATTCTTTTTTTGTTGTGTTTGTAGATTAGGTTGGGTAGTGTGAATGAATGTTTGTTGGTTGTAGCTCGCCAGCCGTCGCTCCGTGCGGACGTCTCGCTGCTCGTCGCCCCACCGCGCTCTCCGGCGCCCCCACTCTCCGTCTCGTCGCGCCCCTCTGCGTGACGTCACTGCGGCCGTCGCGTCTTCGCACGCCGCTCCAAAGGTGTCGCTACTAGTAACTTTGGTTACTAGTAGTGGCAGCTCAAATCCACATCTTGTGGTCCCTGGCGGGAAACCTAGCGGTGCTAACAAGCCAGTGAGGGTGTGCCCCAAGCACCCGCCAAGTCCCATAAGGACACGGCAGTCATTGGAGTCGGGAGCGGGATCAGTTGGCCTTGGTAGATAGCCTAGTCAACCCCCGCTTCGTCCCACAGCTTACACCTGGCACGGTCGGGTGTTTCTATCCCGACGTACCAGACTTTTGGTACACAGTGGTGGGTGGCCCACCTTCGGTGGGTTTACCGGTACCTTAGGGCCCTGCCACCCAATAAGATTGGTGGCAGGTAGACAAGCTTAGGGCTCACTAGATACTCACCTCCCAGTCTAACCCGACTGGGAGTGTAGGATTGCACACATCCCCGGGCCTGTCCACCCGGGGAATATCTCACTCCCTTTTCCTTCACTTGTACTGGCTCTATCAATAGCGACAGGATGAATCCTGTCGAAGCGTTGATAGAGCTCGTCAAGGACGCGTTGTCGGACGATCCCAGTCCGGTCAGCGTGAATAAGCAAAGGCTTAATTTCATTCTCCATAAGCTTGCTACATGCCCCCCCCTCCTCCCATAGCCGCCCCGGAGCCCATTTCCACCGGCACCGCGGCGCCCGCCCCCATTTCGACGCTTGCGCCCACTCAACCCCCAACTCTCAAATTTCCGATCAATTTCTCGGAAAATCCTGCCTCCCCTAACGTTGACAGTCCACTCGTCGACGAACCCATGTCCGGTGATGATCACGGTAAGGATGATTTCGATGATTATGTCACCACTGATGACGACGCCTCCGCCGATTCCTCCTCAGAAAGCTGTCAAGCTACCTCTGAGGGGAAGAGGAAGAGGAAGAAGGGCAAGTCCCACCCCAAAGCCACCAAGCCCAAAAAGGTCGCTTCGACCAATCCTCCAACTCTGCCGTCCACCTCCTCCTCCGACGTGCAGCCCACCCCTGTCACCGCTTCCCAGCGGTCTAGGCGCTCAGATCGCTCCCCAGCCCCCAGGAGTCGTTCCCGTAGTCCCCTAACTCAGGCCGACGCTTCCCCAATGTCGAGCCGCGACCCCAGTCCTGCTGCTATTCCCAAGAAGCAGAAATGCCCTCCTATCTTCCTTCACGACAAGGCCAAGTGGACAGAAGATTCAAAAATTTGCGATGGACGCAAAATCAATTTCCTTAGTGCCACCGCTTGCCAGGTGGGCATTAAAACCCTACTCCCGACCCCCACTGATTTCAGGAACCTTACCAGGCTCCTAAAAACCATGAGGATAGAGTTCCATACATATTCTCTCCCATCGGAAGCGCCCACCCGTGTGGTTATCCGGCGCATTCCGAAGGAAATCCCCGTTGATGAGATTTATGCGGATCTCGCCGCACAAAAAGTCCCTGTCAATGCCGTCCACCGCATGCGTAAAGCAAGAGGTGGACAGGAATACGACATGGTAATGGTCGAGTGCGACCCTGCCGAGTCCTATAACCCTATCTTTAAAATCAAAACCCTATGCTCCCTTTCAGGGTTCTCCATAGAGAAACCATACCGTCCCTTTGTCGTTGGTCAGTGTCACAACTGCCAACAGTATGGCCATAGCCAGAAACATTGTTTTGTCCGCCCCAGGTGCGTTAAGTGCCGAGGGGATCACGGCACAAAAGAGTGCACCCGTCCCAAAAACCCTGCCGAATGCACGGAGCCTCCCAGCTGCGTGCTATGTGACCAAGTCGGTCACACGGCAAACTACAAGGGTTGTCCTAAAGCCCCCAAAGTTGCGCCTAGATTGGCCAAAATCCACGCTGAGCGTCAAGCACGCCAAGCTCCCTCGATGAAACCCCCTCCCCGGCTAGCCCCTCAGAGGGCTTCGCCATGGGGCAAGCTCATCCACCAAAATGTGGCTCCCCAGACCGTCCAACAGCTTCCAGGCTTGATGGATCATCCCATTCCGGCCCCTCAGGCACCCATAGCCCCCATGCCCGCTCAAAGCCGACAGGAGGCTCCCACCACTGCCGCTGCTAAGAGCCCGTCTCAATCCACGCCCAATCCCAGACGCTGCGTATCTGATACCATCATCAGTGCGTACAAAATCTGGATGACGGACGAGGCCAGATCGCTGGCTGCCGAGATCAATAGGATCCAGGCAGCCGGGGATATGACCCAAGCCCAATCCAATGACCTCTTCAAACGGTACCCTAATATAACCGAGGAGCTAGACAGCCTCGTTTATAGAAACGGTCAATGGGTGCGCATTTAAGTCGCACCTACACCGTTTCTAACCAAGTTTGGCCAATTGAGGCTCACCTCTGACCCCTCACGATCTCTACTCTGCTCCTTAAGAGCCTAGGGAGTAGAATATACAAACGTAGAAATACAAACCGATTCGTCAGTCCTCGCCGCCGAGGCTCGTCGCGTATCCCTTCAATTAAAATCTTGCCAGCCCGCGTAGCTGAGCATTAGTTAAATTATTAGATATGAAATGGAGTTTCTTGTCCGTTCTTCTCCACGTAGGCTTATTCCGAACGGATGGTAGAATCACTTGTCAAGATCCAGCTTTTGCTTGTCCCCCCAGCGACGGCCCTGAGCCGAGGTCCGACCCCAACTGGGGTAGCCCTCAGCGTTGTCGCTTAGGTTTAGTAATTTTTTGCCTAGCTGGAGGCTATATAGCTTAGTCTCCGTAGAAAAGTCCGGTTAAGCAGCTACCAGTCATTCTGACTGAGCTGTGAGAAGCCCCGCAGAAAAAAAAAAAAAAAAAAAAAAAAAAAAAAAAGAATGAATGTT
Organism: Anorthoa munda; assembly: GCA_945859665.1. Classification (NCBI taxonomy): domain Eukaryota; kingdom Metazoa; phylum Arthropoda; class Insecta; order Lepidoptera; family Noctuidae; genus Anorthoa; species Anorthoa munda. The sequence goes on along the minus strand of OX243897.1, from coordinate 39,200,415 downwards.
TGGTGTATTTATGGCAAAACAAAGTTTGCCGGGTCAGCTAGTATTTAATAAAAACCGAAGCTTAAAAGGATTTTAAATAATAAGCTTCATATTCATACTTAAATTAATTAAGCTTTACTTCGCCTTTTATGTTTAAGCTGTATATTTAAAGGCGTGATTCGGTTTTGTCGTAATTTAAGTGTAAGATTTTTCGATACTTTTTTTTTCTAAATATTTGTATGGATTTACCTGACCCCTGTATTGTTGTAAGTTATTTCGCTAGAGTGAAATAAAAACATTTGTGACATAAATATAAACATTTTGAAAACAAGCTTTTCTGTTAAATATTTGCATTGTCAAGGGAAATAAATTTCTGTGCAAATTTACAGTTTAATCGGACACCGGAAAATGGGTCAAATGTAACTCACAAGCATTGATTATAAATATCGGGACAAGTGAAACTAAATACAAGCTTGTAAAATAGTCTGTTTTTAATTGGATAGTCTTATTATATTTGTCTAAAGAAATAAACATCGATTATATTAAAACAAAACCACTGTTGTTCATAAGGTCTGGAAAGTGAGCTGCGTCCTGAAATACAGGCTCGGCCTTGCTCAGACGCAGTTGCTCATCTTCTATTCTTGTGCTTATATTGAATAGCTTTAATATTTAATTGATATTTAATTTGCCAAGTAACGATAGTAGTAGAGAGTATCATGAACATTTTTCAATGCCCTGTTTTGTAAGAGAACCTAACAACATGAATGTTTTAGCTAATAAGGTAATTACGCTGACAATAAGCAAGTCCTCCATGAAAGAGCAGCAGTTTTGTATTACTCTTTCGTGTTCGTTCTGGGTGTCGATATGTTGCATCTTCAACTAATTGCAGATTTTGTCCGTACAGTTGAAGTTTATACAACATGCCACAATATTCTGGTTTTGAGTTGCAGTTATATTGATCTTAGCCGATATCCACAAATATCAATAAACGCGGTTTTGGGTTTAGAGCTTAAACGTAAGGTATTCGTTGACAATAATTTGGAGGTATGCGGAACAGAGTGGAACGTCCCGCAAACTTCCATTGAAAAGGGAGGATGCTCCGACCAGACGAGTGTTGTGTCGATTCCGGGCATTTTGCCCGACGGTTGATATCGGCAATAAGTTAGTCCTCTATATCAGAGCTCTAGCCAGCAGTTTTTGTGTTTCTCTGTCGTTTTCGTTCTGGATGTCGATACCTTTCAACTAATTGCAGATTTCGTCTGTACAGATGAGGTTTACGCGACATGCCACAAGATTCTGCTTTTTAGTTGCAGTCATATTGGTTGTAGCCGATACTCACAATTATGAACAAACACGGCTTTAGGGTAAGAGCTACAATGCGACGTGTCGTAGTTGACAATAATTAAGACCCCCATGACATAGCTCTAGCCAGCAGTTTTTATGTTACTCTATCGTATTCGTTCTGGGTGGCAATACCTTGCATCTTTAACTAATCGTAGCTTTTGTCCGTACAGTTGAGGTTTACACGACATGTTTTCTCAAGATTCTGGTTTTGAGTTGCAGTCATATTGATCAATTATATTCGATATCTATCATCGACAAACACGGCTTTGGTTTAGAGCTCAAACGCAAGGTATTTATGTTGCTATAACGTTAGTTCTCTATGCCAGAGCTCTAGCCAGCAGTTTCTGAGTTTCAATATCTTTTAACTTCAACGAATAGTAGATTTCGTCCGTACAGTTGATGTTTACACGACAAATTCAAATTCATTTATTTGCTAGAATGTAGGTGGGACAAGGTAGGACATGTCACAATATTCTGGTTTTGAGTTGAGGTCATATTGATCATAGACAATATCCAAAAACATCAACAAACACGGCTCTGGGTTTAGAGTTCAAAAGCAAGTTATTGTAGTTGTATTATTGTGTTGGTACATGACAGAACTCTAGCCAGCAGTTTTTGTGTTACTCTGTCGTGTTCGTTGTGGGTGTCGATATCTTGCATCATAGTTTTTCGGACGTAATTTGCGATTGAGATTTACACGATTTGCCACAATATTCTGGTTTTGAGTTGTAATCATATTGATCATAGCCGAGCTCAAATGCAAGGTACGAATATTGTAGTTGACAATAAGTACATTCTCCATGACAGATCTATCTCTAGCCAACAGTGTACTGTTTCGCGTTCATTATTTTCTGTGTGGCCATATTTTGCTTTTTCTTGTAGTTGTTCTAACTAGCATTCTGTTTATTCGATGTGTGTTCCAATAGTTTTTTTTTTCTTTAGTACATAAATGGGCTTATTTGAATGCTAAAAATATGAAGCCAGCCTCTGGCTTCATTTTTGTTGATCGAATCGAAAGTTTAACCGGCCTAGAATAGGGGCCTTCCTTGCTACCAACAAGCAAGACACCTGTATCGCGAGTTGTAAAGTGTATGCCGCGCATAACATTGCACGCTGGTTTTAGTTACTAAGCTTATACGCGTATTTTTAGTGTGTAAGTGTTCTTTGACATGTTTAACCGAAAAGTATTTTTTTTTTAATTGAAGGTATGTTTTCACTGTATTTTACAAATTCGTGTAGAGAAATTAATATACTGTCCAGGTATTCCTTTAAGTTTTTTGTTGAATCTTTACGACCAGCAGCGGTCTAGAAAATATTCAGAATTAAAATAAGATGTCACCACCGTTAAAGTTTAAGTACCGTTTAAAATAAAACGGTTACCAGCAATATCTACACTTTCTTCCATTTACCTAAGTCGTAACAGTATGAAAACATCATTACGTTTTCTCCCTATTGTAACTACCAGTTATAACTACCCTTTATGTTAGCTCACCGAATGGATCTTTATATATTTATACAGTTACGGACCGTTTTTACGGCCGGTAACGTTTTTATTTTATACCATTTCGTTCTCTCAGGTTTTTATTTCTGCTTGTAAATGTTCTGTTAGCTTGTTATATAGGGCATGCTACTGAAGTAATCAATTTCTCTGGATTATTTTGTCTTCACAAGCTACTGAAATAGTGATTTTTTCTGTCATCGGTAGACTGGGTGTGAATTATATTATGTATATTACGAGCGACTTGCTGATTGCTTCGACGCCCAATAATAATGTTACTTATGTTACAGTTTTGATGGTGGCTCTTGTCATAGACTTACCCGTATGACTTAACATTACTACATGTGTGAGATTCACATTGCCGAATGTCAATAGTAGCGAATGCGACATCATATTGAATGGGGAAAAGCTGGACTATGTAAATCAAATAGTTTTCCTGGGAATCACTCTGGACGATAAATTGCAATGGGGGCCTCACATAACATCTCTTGCGGGTCGGCTGAGCTCGGCCGCGTATGCTGTTAGAAAGATAAGACAGTTGACGGATGTGGAGACCGCGCGTTTGGTCTATTTTAGTTACTTTCACAGCATTATGTCATACGGTATTTTACTGTGGGGTCGGGCGGCTGACATTGAATCAATATTTATATTGCAAAAGAGAGCTGTGAGAGCCATTTATAAGTTAAGTCATCGAGAATCTCTTAGGGAGCTATTTAAAAAGATTAATATTATGACAGTTTCTTGCCAATTCATTTATGAAAATATTATGTATGTAAGGATAAATTTAAATCTCTTTAGTAAAGTTAGTGATAGACACAATTGTAATACTAGAAATAAAGATAAGTTAGATAAGCCATCTTATAGATTAGCGAAAGTACACACATCTTTCATGGGGTACTGTGTTAAATTCTATAACAAAATACCTTGTGAGATATTAAAACTTAATGAAAGAAAATTTAAAACAATAATTAAAAGCACACTTTGTAAACAAGCATATTACAAATTAGATGATTATATTCAAGATAAGAATGCTTAGAAACATGCTGGTCCTGCTCCGTAGGGCAATCTTTAGTGTAGAAACTATCAAAATGGTTAATTTGTATACGGTATATTCATAATTATTATAGTAACGCTTTATTTTTATTTATTTTCTTCTCTATTTGTTTAAAAAATTGACTCGCACACTGTTCCGTTGTTGTTGAATTAGGTAATTTACCTATGTTTGCAATATTTGTAAGTATGTGAGAACCATGTCCCTATTTATCAATCGAAGGAATTTACCTGTTAGTGCTTGTAATACTTTAAACCTATATTTAGTATAGTAGTGCTGGGTGCATCGTTCTCACGTATAAGAATTTATTAATGTATGTACTACTTATGTAAATATTGTAAAACGCCTTTATTTTTTTAAAAGAGTAAGTATGGAGTTTCTTGTGCATTCTTCTCCATATCAACCTACTTTTCCGAATGCACGGTAGTTGAAATAAATACATTTGACTTTGACTTTTTTGACTTTGTGCCATTTGTCTTTCAGTCTTCATCAAAATATCGTTTAACTTTCATGTTATCTTTTTTACCTACACCACCATAAAAACCACCATAAAAATATGAAGTAATATAACCCAACCGCCACTCAACCACTACAAACCCCGACAGAAAGCATACATCGGAAACCACAATTTTAAACTGAGACCGACGTCACGCGTCGTCGCCTGCTGTCAACCGTCGCGTCGGCCGCATCGCATGACGTCATCCTGACTTCCCGACTGAGCTGGAAACTCCGTGTGTCCGTTGAAATATGTTTTTTTTTTAATGTTTGTCTGGTACTTGGTGGATGGAAATACGATATGTAAGTTTGCGTTTTTTTTACCCCCGACGGAGAAAGAGATAAACCGATTTTGATTTAGTTTTTTTTGTTTAAAAGGTGACTTTGTCGAGTGTTCTTAGCTATGTTTGATTTAAATCGGTTCAGCCGTTCAAAAGTTACCCGCATTTTACTCGTTGAATCTCTTTTTACTCAATACGATATAATTACGTGTTTTGGTAGATTGTCGATTGAACCTTGTTTACTACTATGTATATTATATGTAGCTGAAATAAAAATAAATTTCAAACACCCGACTCAAAATCCTCTTAAAAGGAAAAAAAATAAGCCTCATACTCGCGTCGGGGAACCGCCAACGTTTACAGCAGTTTATTTTATTTACTTAGCGGTTTTTAAATTTAATTTTTTTTATACGTATGGAGGCAATCAGATATTTTTGTGTTACTTGTGATTCAATTTAAGGAAATGGTTTATGTTGTCTTGCGTGTATCACCCAAAAACCTTCCTTATTATAAAGGAACGTTGTATTCTTCACTAACTCAAAGTGTAGTCTCAACCATTCAGATTTTATGAATAAATTAAAATATGTGAATAAATTCACATATTTTAGTTTATTTTTGTTGGTAAAAGAAGTACTTTGTTTTATTTTGAAAATGTATCGCGTTAACGCCTTTTGTTAAACTTTTTATCTGTGTAGAATAAATCTTTTCATCACATTCACGGCAGTACCGCTTAAACTGTTTCGTAAAAGTACAAGGAACGTAGAACTCATATTGTTTGTGTAATCTGTTGGAAAATTATCTTCTAGGTTCACTTACTCTGCACATAGTTCATCATTTTAGTCAGAATTGTACTAAAATTAAGAGAAACGGAGGCAGGCTTATTTATTTAAGGCGCTGGTAATTTATACAAAGGGGTTAACTCCCGAGCCGGTTCACGGCAGGAATATTTCATAGCTATTGATTTATAAGCACTCTCTGCTACAGTTATGTTTCAGAGGCGTACGCGAAATTCAGTGTGTTCATTAATTTCAGAGATTGTTGCTACATGTTTTTTGTTGAGATGATGAGATCTATGATAGATGTTTAGATCTAAGGTTATGTTCTACCAAGTCCTAAAACCAGAAACGCCGGCTTGTCAAACCATACTGAACTTATTTTTCTAATGATGTTGTGTCTTAACTTTTAAATGATAAACATTATTGTATGTAATTTCAGTGTTTTTGATCCTTGAAATTATTGTTAGTTAATTGAACAATTAAAAAAAAACTTCCTCTCTTAATAAAACAACGAAATATTTAATATATTTGTTATGCGAAAGAATCCAGCTTTGAAAACTCGAGGTTCCTTTAAATTTTTCTTCTTCAAATTGTATTGTTCAACTAACATTTTAACTATGGTGTTTGTGTAACCTGTTTTGTTCTTTTGACCATTATTGAGTCATTAAAGACAACTTTTTAATATTTATGTTGTGACACCCTGAATGATATGTGACGCAGTTTGTAGTGCAGGCAAAACAAAATTAAGTTTGCAGTGGCGTCGGCCATGTCGCTGGGTTCTTAATCGGCTCAGTTCTTTATAAGATATCCTTATGCAGAACGACTTGTTTAATTTAAAAGGGAGTTTTGTTCTTCCTTACCTGGTCCCAATTTTTGGGGTCTGTTCTCCTCAATTTCCTGCGTTAAGTTTTTATTTTCTGGGTTGTTTTTTTTGGCGTGTTTATTTAAATGACAGTGAAAAAACCCAAACAAATGAAACACTGTTGTAATGTTTTTCGAGCGTATGTATATATGTACACAGAGTGACTTTTTTAAGTGGGCGTGGATAGTCAAGTCCGAAAGTATGAGGAATAGCGGAAAACACTCAAAGGAGTCACGAGGCCGATTTTGATGAAAACTAAAACTGCATCATTGGATTTTGGAAAAATTAAATGATGCAGTTTTATTAGTCAAACCAGGAATCGAAACCATTGATTTTGAAAAAAAAAAAAAACACACGTGCTGTATTATAATGATACCATTTGACAGTGACGCTAATAAGGATACAATTCTGGGAAGTAATGGCATATGGCAAACTTAAGGAAAAGGCTCATTTTAAACAAACTTAATGAATACCCCATATCTTGTTAAAAGACTTCGTTATGATTGATGGATCATGGGCACTCGCCTGCCTAAGCGAAAAGCGAACAACGGATTTGAAATGGCACAGTAGGTTAGGTTCATCTGGCATAGCTGTATGAAACTAACCGGCTGCAGGGCCAGTGATACTGGTCGCAGCAATCGTCCTTCAATTCCTTCATAAGTAGCCTTGTCCCATTGCACATGCTAGAAGGGCTTAAATTTCTCAAAAGCATGATTGGCGTTTCAGTTTTTAATGTTAATTCATGAGGTGGCAGGCCAGAAGGGTTAAGTGCATTTAAAAATTCCTGTGGGTCTGTTTCATTAGTGATTCTTAGATATGAGTTACGGTATCGATTGATTTATTGACCTGACCGCGGACTTTTTGTATAATAAAATTGTTTATTTCGTTTATAGTTTCATTCCTAGGTGACACTATTGCTCTAGAACACAACCAATGAAAATCTATAAATAAAATAATATTTGTAGGTAACTAATAAATTAAGGGTAGGGCTTTTTGCACACACCGCGGATTTTTCTAAATTTTTGCAGTTATAAACCTCTTGTAACTTCTAAGCGAAATCAGTTATTTATAATAATATTTAATTGGATAAGGATTAATAATCATGATGTCAACATTTTTATCATGCTCGTATTTGAACGGACTAATTTAAACAAAAAGGGGTTATTGTTGTAGACATACAACCTCGTGGACTTTTTTGTAGGTAATTATGAGTACTACATTATTTTATGTATCATCAATAGTTTTCGCAGCTCATGCCAAATAATGACATTTCTTTTCATTTATCATGGCGTTCCATTAATATTTTGTTTTATCACATATTTTATATTGGAACCCAATCTGTTTCAACACCCTAAAAATGATTGTTGACCATGGAATAAGCCATCATTTAGGAGATTTTTATAGTTTTTTTTACAGTTTGAATCTCTATTCTTTAGTAATTGTAACCGAAGAATAGCGTCAAAACTGTCATCTTTATGTTGTCACTTTATGAGGCACTTTATGTTTTTCCTTAGGATTAAATAGCTTGCAGTACCATGCCACTGCTGCCGCTTATTTGGTTATTTTCGCCACTGTCGGAGAACCTTATGCCTGCTGCAACACGGTGTCTAACTTGTGTCACTGGTATAAGAGGCCCATTACTACTTTCCTTTTCAAAATAGTTAAAAAGCCGTAATATAAAATCCCTTGACTGTCCTTTAAGCACCAAACCGCATTTTACAAGTATAAATAAATAATAAAATAATACTTAACTAAGTAAAACGGAATATATATTAAAGTTTACTTATGCAATGCAAAAGATATAGCCTCTACGCCGAACGTAACTTCATAACCCCTATTGATTCCGCTGTTGCTCTATATTGCCTCTACATAAAGCCTCGTAGAACCGTACATTTCATTTGGTAGAGTCGAGGCTCGCATAAATGTAACAGATGCTGGCTCGTTTTAATTGTATTTTTTTTTGTTTTGATAGTTTTAGTATGGCGGCAGATGGTGGTAGCGCGCATTTTTATTTTCCGAAAGGGGAACTGTCCTTTTTATTTACCGACAGGATGTTAAAAATAACATGCATTTTAGATTAAGATACATAGATCCTTTGTGTAACATATTTGAAAGGTGTTTTCGCTAGCCCTTTTTTTTTGGTTGAGAAATCTTCACTTCTTCCGTTCTGGGTGAAGCGGGAGGGCGTGTCAGACTTTTACTGACTAAAACCCACCCATGTTCCTTCATTTGCTTGTGCCAGGGCCGCGGCAACTCTCTTTCAAATTTATCCGCGACTCAGACAGGTATCGGCCCCGTCAGTTTTTGCTGACATCTTTTTAAGGTGCTCTTTGTCCTAGTGTGATCATGAGATTCTAGAATCGACTCTGAGGACGGAATAAGTGGCATTGGGTTAATAATTGTGGAACTGCTCAATAGCAGTCCGTAGTCTGATGGTCCGTAGTTTTTACCTGGTAGATAGCAATTTATAGGTCACCAGCTTTTACATGGAACTAAAACATAACTTTTTATATAGAAATAGTCGTACTATTATATTTCTTATTTAAAATATCATATTATTAATAAAAGATTAAGCTTTGAAATTAAAGATTTACATTTAAGACAGACTGGAACTGTAATAAATTCTTATCTAAAATGTGAGCAGAACAGCGTGGGTTTATTTATAATGTAGGTATTACAGATGTATAAGCTTAAATGTAAATAAGCCTTTGACAATTACCCGTTTAAATACGTCTCGAAAATTCTCTTCTAATGAGCAAATTTGCTTAGACAACTAAAAGTAATCTTTGTCGTGATGAAAATTATACACGCAAAGATTACTTTGGCAATGTAATATTATTTAACAGACAATATTATTTTAAGTAAAAATCGTAAAATGTTTAAGATGCATAGAAAAATATTTTGTCGATAAAGATAAGCTCGATGGGGTTAACCCACTGGAAGATGTTGCATCTACCAATGGACTGCCGTGAAAACTAAACAGACAGCAATATTTTTCTAGAAAACAACAGTATTTACATATGTCTATAAAACTGTGTAAATTATAAATAAGTAAGTAAAATAGAAAGCTTTGAAAGTTTAATTAAGCTTCTAGACCTTATGCGTAAAATGTTTCAAGGGTGCTGGAACAAACCATTTTGTTTCCCTAATTAACCTGAGTCGCTTGTTTTCGTGATTAGGGACACTCTAATTAGCTCCTCCCTTTACGGGTTCATTATGAGGTCTATTAGGCACTTTTCACAGACTTTATTTTAAATAAAATATTTTACTTGGTGTCAGCTAGTAAGGTTTTATGAAAGATTCAGTCATACCTAAATACCTTCGGTCTGATGAATTAAAAGCTTATTTGTCCACCATGCACATTATTTGTCATTTCTAACTCATTTCTGATGTATTAGTACTTTGGTATTTAAAGTTATAAAAGTATTCGTAAATATAATGCCGCTTCTGGGTTTCAAAATTATTTTTTGTTTTTAGCACAGACAGTGCAATCTCGGCAAATGTATTGATAATAAAATTGAAACAATATTTTAAAGATATCTGGCCAGAGAAGTGATAGTAAGCCATTTTCTGGATAAATAGCCCATTTGTCGCTGGAGTGGACTCTCGATAAGAGCTAGCAATATTGGCTCCGACCACTTTAGATATTGCAGGGAACATTCATTCCAATATCCGAAAGTAGTCAAAAGTCACATTTTGCAATACGTCTTGATGTCACAAATCGTGTGCCTACTATAAATATTACTTATTTATGTATTGAAAAAGTGAAAACATTTATATAGGTGTGTTGTCATGTTGATCTCATAACCGAAATAAGATACAAAAACCAGCAGTGTTAATTATAAGAAATATGCATCGTATGAGTTTAATTTTGTATATGTCTGTGAAATCGTTGTCCAATAATTTCAATTATTAAATGTTAAACCAAGATATTTGTTTTAACACAGCTCATAAAATATGAGGTACAACCAGAAACCAAGCTTGTTACGTTAGACGCTACTTTTCAAAAACAAACGAAACCGCTCCGACATATCAAAATAGAAATACTGGGGGTGACAGAAACGGTATTTCAAAGCAAACGCTCCCACAACGAAAATGAATACTATATATTGTATGTCATGAATAAAATTTATGAACACGACGTCAAATAATATGAACTGCTACACAAATCTGAAACATACAAGTTATGAGATTTTTGAGACTATACAATGTATTTGTTGAGATAAACTACGCTTCGTAGGGAAACTTGCAACTGTGAAAATGTCAAGCTGAACATTGTTGGTAATTAAAAAGTTACGGTAGATTTATCTTCCAACCATTTAAGTTTTATAGAAGTCGCTTAAGTAAACAATTTTAATTATTCGGTGGCAATGGTGGAGTTGGATTTAATGAGTTAAACAATGTTGTTTTCATCATTGTCGAATAATCAGTGAATTAAAAATCCATTATCTTGAAGGCCTAGTAAACTTAAAAAAGTAATCGTAAATAGCACCTCGCTCCGTGGAGCCTTGTAATGTTCTCGAAAGCCTTCTTGTTTCCTTTCTTTATATCTAACAACAAAACACTAACAACATATTCAGTTACAAGTTCCCTCGACTATAAATCTTTTAAAAACTCATAAGAAACCGAGGCATAGTCTTCCTCAACACAGGTAAACCCACAACCAGTTACTAAAAAGACCCAAAAAGAAAGATACATACTTGGTTTCATCAATGTAGACTGCTTCAAGAACTTTCGCAGCATATTGTAGGTTCTTTTGTAAAGTCTCTGCGGATATTTCACCCCTATTCAATTGTCTTAGGAGATAGCGTAATCTGTGAACAAAGAGAAAATAGAATTAATTACGAGAATGTCATTATGAAGTACATCTTATGTTTTGGAGTGGTAAGGGTTAATTAATAAGACTGTGGTTCGTCGTGTTGAGAGTAATTTGCTGAGTGTCGAAAAGGTTCTTTCATTTTGTTTTGGTTCGAATAAAGCATTTTACTTTTGGTATCAGTCTCTACCCATAAGGTTTGTATTGTAGAGAGTTAGTCCCGACTCGTCACTGTTTCGATTCGTCCCCAAAATTTCGCTCCGTTCAAAAACTTCCGATTGGAAAGGAAGGAAAAGAAAGTGTTGTTCAAAAGTACAGTTAAGTTCATAAGTTCTAGTTTACTTTGCCTCTTAAATTAATGAATTTACTACAATTTAAATTATGAAAACTATATTTTTTTTTTGTATAAAAATAAAAATATTCAGTCGTAGCGCTTGGTCAAATAATCACGCTATACGAATGTACCCCTCGCTGATTTTCAGAAAGCAGAGACGCTTATTTAATTTTGATTTTGATCATATTACTTAAATATAGAACCGATTATCTAGCATAATTCGGTTGAATGAATGCAAAATAGACAGTTTACTCATACCAAAAAGGGAGTCCAAGTAAAATTCATAATTACTACAACGAATAATTGGGTTGTTGAATTTAAAAAAAAATACGATTTTTAAAATTTATTTTGAAGCTTTACATATCATAAATTATATTGTCGTTGCAAAAATCTCTTAAATATTTTTTTTCATTTTATTATAAGCAATTGAAAATCGATAAAATTTTAAAAAGAACCACCTGTCTACGAACGGGCCATGATTGGTCGCCATGTTGGTGACGTCATAACGTTCAAGGAATTTCACCATAGTACAGTGTCACGTAAATTGACTAAAAATATCCGAAAATTAGTGCAAAAATATTATTTATAACAGCAAATTTTATTTAGACATGTGTGATAAAGGATTCATAAAGGCAAATTTCGAAAAGATATTTATCTGATGGACGATTTGGAAAAATTGAGCATAAGTAAAGTAGTCGTAATGAATATTACGTGATAGAGGACCGCGACCGGTGTTTGTCATTGTTGTTCATTGTACACATTACATTTAGAAACATAATTGTCATAATGTAATTGTTGTTACATATGGGTAGGTGATATTCGTGTAAAATAAAAAGCTAACAAACACGATTGGCGCTCAACTTCGACTTTAGATATCAAAAAACTTAATAGGTACCACAAAATATTATACAACCCGAAATCTGTAGAGCCTTTATTTTTATTTATTTTTTGCATAACATCCTTAAAATTTTCGGTATTTTTAATTATTTGCTTATCCCTTTATAATATTAAACACAAATATCTATATAATATAATTACAAACACTAAAAAACTTTGTAGAACAAAAACGTGAAAATATTAATTCGGTACATTTTCAAATATCTCTTAAATGCGTCGACCGATTTTCACAATTCAAACAGAAATATTAGTTTTACGCCTATATCCGTCATTTAAAATTAAAATAATGAATATATCTCCATAAACAAAAAATCATGTTTTGAAGTTACGTAATTATACAAAAATGTCAACTTTGCTCGAAAGTTCCCTTAAAAATTTACTTTTCTCAATCTTTAATTATCAAATTAAGAAATTAATCAGAATCTAATACTAAATTAGAACAAGATAACAACATAATTAACATATTCTAATTGGAATCTAGTTAGACATAGAACATTTCTCAAAACTTTAGTACAGTTTGCTAGGTTGGGTATTGCGCGAATCACATAATAATGGGGAGTTATTTGTAATATTCGTACATAATGATGCGAAGCAAGCACGATAACTTTTAAGGTTCGATATTTATGGCATTGACCATCAATGTATTCGATATTCATCAATATATTGACGATAATAACAAGATAAGAACATAGCTTATACAGTGTTTTGACTTATAACCAATTCCGGTTATAAGTCAAAACACTGTATAAGCTATGTGCCACAATGAGTAGAAATGAACGTTGTGACGTCACACGGGCTCGGTTTTGTTCGGAAAACTGTCGGGGTGTTTTCGGTACCGGATTCAAAAAAATATTTTCGATTGGATTTTACTTTGTAATTACAATGAAAAAAAAAAAACTAAAAATAGTTTTGTATGAAAACTTATATATGATCTTTCCATTTATTACAAAAAAAAAATTGGTTCAACAAACCAATTCTCGAAGATCGCAAAAATGAATTACAATTAAGCAGTTTGCCCGTGATTAAATTAAATTATTTTGATTTTGTAATCAACCAATTTTTCAAGGTAGTTGTAGAGGCCTTCTTTTAAGTATAGAAATATCTGTAGCAGAAGACTTCTCTCATCTATATATATTGTATATAGCACCTGTTAATAACATACTCAAAATTAAATTAAAATTTATAAAGTTGAAATTGAATTTACTTAATTTCACAAAACAATATGAAATTAAAAATGAATGATATAAAATTAAAATAAACAGTTAGAACAGTGTAGAACTGTTTATAAAAAATCCAATTATTTTTTCCGGGTATCATGTTGGACAATTTCATCTTTGACATCAGGTGAAGTTTGATGAGATGAAGTGTTTATAAACGCCAATTAATCACCATCAGACGTAATAGAAACAAATTTAATATGCACGAAATAATAATAAAGAAAACAATTAAATTCAGTCTCTAATGTAAACTACGTTTGGTAATTGAGCTTATAAAATCCATCTGTATGTAAGATAAGTGTGGATCCAGCATCTATAGTCACAACTTCTATTGAGTCAATGGACCAGACAAAGGTAAATACTATAGTAGTTGGTTTCTTGTAAAAGAAGTCTGTCGCAGTAGGAAGTGTGACAGAGCTCTAAGAAGATTTAAGCCATTTCTTTGAAAACCCTTTAATGTTGATTAAAATAATACAAAAGGCTGGTGAATTTTATAAATTTTAGTCACGGAGATATTAGATCATTTAGTTAAAGAGTAGAAACAAAACATAAGTTCAGAATTTTAACTGTTCTAAACATGTTATTAACAAAGGGAACATAATTTCAACTAAAGGCCCTTGCTAATCTAAGCCAATTGTCTGTCGCCGTTAAAAGGTCTCCTAATATTGGTTCACACTGCCCTACATAAATTGGATTGCCCTCCTAATGCTTTACACGCACTTATCTGAGATTTCCGATATCTAATATTGCTCTTTTATTCGATTCCCACTCGGGAAGTGACGGGAAAGATATTAACTATAGAAATAAAGTTACATCTACGTTTCGATCGTTATTATAAATATACCTTACGCCATCTAAAAACTTTAAACGTGAAAAATCAAGTGGGTCGTTACTTAATCACATTTATTTTCTCTGTGAGGTTTTCCTTGAAATAGTTTTCCTTGATTGCATCTCATCAATTGAAGTCTTTTAAATGTAGCAACTTCACACTGTAGGTACGGTTTTTGATTCCAGATCTTGTCGCATCGCAATGTGTCACCATTGTTGGGTTGTACCAGTTTACCTTTTTTTTACTTCATTGCTTTATTTATTTTTCCTATTTGTAAAGTTAAGTGAAGCATTGCTCTGATTATCAGATTCTTTTTTGACCAATTTCTGCTTGTTGTCTGAGTTGCGAAGTTTTTGGAAATTTTTCGGTCGTGGTTGATGTGCTCCTTTGAAAACATTCCTACTGGTGATTTTCACTATCGTCTTTTAAAAAACTTTGACAATCTTTTAAAGTGGTTCAACATTATTTTGTATCAAATATCATTTCCACTTTTTTCGCGTTAATTGATGAATATGTCGATTTTATTAATTTGTGCTGAGGTGTAGATCACTCAAGGTCAATTTAAAAGTGTGGAGTCCCTTAGAGTCTTTCCTCATTGGAAACTATTAAAACATATATGTTTTTAAGCTGACATGGTCACAATCATTAGAATTAATATTTGTTTCAGGATATTTACCATGTACATTTAGATTTTGGCTTATCATATCAGCCGAAAGACGTCCACTGCTGGACATAGGCCTCCCCCAAGCGTCGCCACATTGACCGATCCCGTGCGTCCCGCAAACAGCGGATCCCCGCAACCGTCTTCTATATTTTGGTTGAGAGCTCGATATTCCGGCACCGTTACAAGCGCCATGATCACGAGAACTAGTCTTTGCGTAGTAGACATATCTGTCTACCCTCTTGGTTATTTCAATTGCTTCCCGAACCATTCTAGGTATGTAATGGCGTTCAGTCGAGATAACCTGTGGGTCAAGTAACTCGATCCAGTGGTTTGGCCCTGATTCGAGAAGATTTTCTGCTATGGCCGATATTTGGGGATCGTTGTTTTTCACTGCCCTAATGTGTTCTTTGATTCGGCAAGCAACAGTTCGCTTTGTCTGTCCAATATATGATTGCCCACAGCTACACATAATCTTATAAACTCCAGGCTTTTCCAAGGAAAAGTTATCTTTAGGCGAACGCAGTATTTACTGAGAATGTTTGCGACTTTGTCTGTCACTCCCTTCACGTATGGCAAAAATGCTGCCTGTGTCTCGACCTTGTACTTCAATTGTTCATTTGGTGATTTTCGATCATGTGGCAAGCCACATGATCGAACAAGTCCTAACAGGTATCTACAGGGTGCCTCACACCATCATCCACGGCATCTAAATTCTGTAGTGACGTCACTCACTAAACTTGCTTATGATCTTTGTGACGAGGATCACATTACTGGATACAGGATGAAGATCTTGATCTTCATCCTGTATCCATTCCTCTATAGGACTTGTTTAACATGCGCTAGTTTGCCAGTAATGTGATCCTCGTCACAAAGATCATAAGCAAGTTTAGTGAGTGACGTCACTACAGAATTTAGATGCCGTGGATGATGGTGTGAGGCACCCTGTAGATACCGGTCAGTATGGGTTAGTTTCCTGTAAGCTCTCAACCAAAATCTTAATATGCATGGTAAATATCCCGAAACAAATATTAATTCACATCACATCACATCATCAGCCTATTAACGTTCCCACTGCTGGGACACAGGCCTCCTCTCTGTGAGAGGGAATGGGCCGTAATCCACCACGCGGGCCCCGTACGGCGTTTTGCCGTACCTCTCAGCTATCGCTCTGTATAGTCTTCAAAAACACTCTGGGTCCCCTACCTACTATGCTTGCTTTAATGCTTCAGTTACCTATCTCATATTATTAATATCTAGTTTAAAAGGCACAATAGCCGATCGACAGATAATAAAAAAGTAACTGCTGTTCTAGGTGAAAAACCATAGTAAAGAATTTAAAAGCCCAGAGAGCAGCGATAAAAAAAAACAAAATATCTGTTTAAGTAGGTATCGTTTCTCGCAAGTTATAAGGTCGTTTGAAACTCAACAGGTTACTCATTTCTCGTAAATAATTCCTATTTTCCTGAGATGAGAGAAGGTTAAGTGCCTTATGTTTTGCTTTTATTTTTAGTCTTTATTGGAAGCATAGTCTAGCATTATTAAATACCTACGTTATTGAGTTTGGAATATAAAGCAGCTGTATCAGATTGAGCTGTTCAAGCATGCTTAGCTGAACTAATACAAAGGCGCTATTCTGTTTAGTTTCAATATCATCAGTATCGGAATGGGTTGTGATATCATGATTAACCTTACCTGTGTCTAAGCCTTTACAAAATACAATATTGTATTTGGGCACAGTAAGATCGGTTTCAGATTGGATCTTTCAAGCATGTTTATGTTACGCTACGTAAGCTACATAATTTTGTGTATCAGGTTATTCTATGCTTCAAATAATTCATAATACTGGATGGCAGTTTAGTTTACTCAGTTTTCGCAAATTTTCGTTATTTTTACGATAACTTCCTCATTTAGTACGCACGGATCATTACAAAACCAAAAACTAAACCTTTATCATGTTTTTTGACATTCCCAAAGTCCGGTTTCCCTGCGTTGTCAATTTCGATAGCTATATATATCTTTAGTTTAAAACACTTTGTACGGTTCTTGTGCGTAATATGGCTTCTGGTTATTTCTATGCTCGGATTTTCCCAGAAAAGCTTCAAACCTGCCATGTAAAATACTACTATCAGGGCATGCGCTTAATTTTTTTAACGATATTGTGAATAGGCCATTTAATTAGTTTCTCTGCTTCTAATCTGTCCTGAATTTTATTTGTTAGTACTTAAATATTTTTTTAAAGTGTGGAGTGGGATTTTCCTCATTAGAAACTATTCAAATATAAGTCGGTGATCTCTCATTATGCGGTACCTGTCGGCTATTGCCAGATGCTTGTTCAAAAATGAAATTTACGTCATACGTTTAGCCTACCATTGTCTTCCTATGCTCTAAGAGGGCGAGGGCGTTTATTGAGGTTAATTTAGCAGCATGTTGCGACGTGAACCTCATTTATATCTTCTTGCTTTTATTAAACATTATTTATTGTTCCAAACGCAACCTAATACTGAATAAACTTTATAAATACGCTCTACGATCCCAATGTATCGCTGAGAATAGGAAAAATACCAAACAAGCAATCATTCCGCTTACAAGCCCTTAAAACCACTATTATTCATAAAACCACTGAATTGCGGCGAGCCTGTGATATACGGAACGGTATTCTTGAAGGCGAGAGGAAAAATAAAAGGTGGAAACGGCAATCGAAATTCAAAAGAATTGAGTGGACTCGTGTCGACACCCCGGGAGATTATTATAAAGACAATAACTGTTATAGGTTTAATTTGAATGTCCGACAATGCTGATGTTGGTAAAGAGGATATTATGGCCAAACTTTGGTATATATACACGACAAGAAATTTTTGAAAAAAAAAAAGCAAAATGCATATAAACAGTTGCATGTATATCTGATGTTGGATATATCTATTAAATTTAAATAGACCGTCTAAACAAAGTCTGTTACAGATTCTACTACAAACATACGTACTAGATTTTGTCGATATCGACACAAGGCAAACGTCTCCATTACCAAAATTCTCAAAGTTCATATTATAACTAATCAATTACAACTCTAAATTAGTCAAATAAAATAGAAGTCTTTGTTTATTAGTACTGTGTTCTGTCTGGCACTGTCTCAAGTATTTTATTATTCACAATATTTATCTTTACAAAGTACACACAACGCGACGTGGTGCTGTATCCAGCATTCGAAGGACCATTATTATGTTATGCCTCTTAATTATTTTATTCCATAATAGAACATTAAATATTTCTCACACGTAATCAGTCTTTATTAGTGTTGAAGAAAAGACCCAAAAGTCGATCAGATAACTAAAATATTATAAGATGGAACATGTAACGAGTTTTATAAATGTAATAATGTCTTTTAGTTGGATGGGACAATTTGTTTCAAGAGTGTTGGATACCCTTGTCTAGACACGGTCGCTAGGGGCCAGTGATTGATGAAGACATCGATAAGATACACACTATAGGGTGCTGAAGAGATTTTGCACTATTTATATTGCAGAAAGTATTGGTAATTTATCTATATTTCATTCAATAATAATGAAGTATTTTATTTGTGGCTTTTCGCAAAACAAGGACAATAATAGGTAGCATTTCAACGTTTTGCACAGAGTAACACCAATCGAGGAAATGTGTCCAAATGTAAACTGAATGAGTGCATTTCCTTGAGCTAGGCTAAGTGTACCGAAAACTTCTGGGTTATCTAATTTTTGTCTTTCCCAGGTATTATCAGAGAAGAAACCAGTAATTACGATCTCTATGTAAAGGTTTTCTGCGTACGGTTTCTTCTGTTTTGTGTGCAGTCAATACCCGGTGTAATGTAATAGTACATTATGGTACAAGTGTGTAATGTTGGTGATTACCGCTGAGGCGCCATTAAGACCCGAGCAACGTAGTTGAGGGTCTTAAGAGAGCCGAGGACGGTAATCATCAATACACACGTGTATAATACGACGTTTTTCAACACACTTGTGAAGAAAATAATACTTAAAAATCATTTTATTTAGTAGATAATAGATATTTTTCCTTGGAGTTTTCAGGTAGTAAAGTTTCCATAACGTTAAGGGCACATCTTATATCAGGCGGTGTACAACATAAACAATTTTCTTCATATTTAGTACTTGTAAACATTTTAATTGATTAATAACTGTAATTTTAACAGTGAAAACGAGTTGAGATTTTTTTCTCAATGGCGGGCAAAATTAATCAGTTTTCCTATGCGCGCGCATCTAACAATGGCGATCGGCCATAGATTAAAAGAATGAGGTTTCTTTTTTTTGGCTGTTTGCGGACAGCGTCTTAGCCACGTACAAAATGGGGAATTTCAAGTTTTCTTAATTACAGAGAAAACAAGAGTTATATTTGAGTGAAAGTTTTATTTATTAAATACGTACAAGTTGAAATTATCTATTTAAATACGAAGTTGCATGAAATGAGCAAGCAATAAGTATTTTTTTTTTGTATCGAAACTTTTTTAAGAACAAAGCAACTCAAACAATAAAAAAAAAAGCTAAAACTCACTTGTAAATAATAGCAATGAAAAAGTCACAGTTTGATTACAGGTATCATTATGTGCCTAATTGCGGTGAAATTAGAGCCACTTTATGAGCAAGTGTGTTGAAAATGTATTTATTGCAACGGTCTTCCAGTTCGTCATAAGTGTGTGAAGATGTGCACAATCTTAGACAATGTTTAAACGATGTTGGTCTGCGCAGCTTCCTTCTCTCCACGAGTGCCTATCCGAGAAGCTGTATATTATATATATATTGTAGTTTCACAAAGTATTTGAGAAATTCTGTGATTTTACTGTTCCACTCTCTTCTGACTTCTGTCCGAAAAATTATGTGTCCTAGTCCTTTCTCTTTTAGATCCGATAAATTATGTGATATTGTTGGTCTCAGATTTATTGTAGAAACGGGGCTTGTCCGAGTACATGTTGTACCTACTTTATTTTTGACATTAAGCAACCTTAATAGATGGTTATCCAGGTATGTCTGAAACGACACAAATGCCAACTAGTTTGGAGCATATTTGGACGGAACCTAGACTTCATTAAAAAACATTAAAATTGGTATTTAGAGATACTGATATACAGATATCATGACGAAGTCTATCTAATTTTTGGTCACATTGTCAGGCTTCGTCATGTCCATTTAATTTGGGCTGATTCTTAAATAAGGAAATCATCACGAAAATATCATCCTTCTTTAGGAAGTTGGCAAGCCCGCAGGATCCCACTACCGATTCGCTGAAATTGAGTACTCCCACTTTACCGTTGAACATTGTTATTTAGTAATCTTTTTAATTTTATTTGAGTTGTCTGTGGATAAAGTCAACAAGTTATTACTTTTGAATTCATATTTGGAACTTTATGATATGCAAGTTTTTTTCCGAGATAAGTTTTAATAAAAATAAACTTATTCTTCCACAGCTGGAACACAATACTAAACAATTATCTCCTTTCCTGATGAATGTCCTCGCTCAAGAAATGCCCCCATAGTTTTTCTTTGTTATTTTTTGAGTCTACAGAAACCCGATCTATTATCGAGATTATAAACAAGATTTTTTTCAATTTCTAGGAAACTTAATTCTTCTTCAAATCGTTTAAAGCTGGGAGAGTAAATATTGAATAAAATCTTGACAATAGAAAATTATTGAAGCATTTTCAGCAAAGAAAATGTTTTAAAAGGCTTTCCTAGTCTCATATTTCATTCAGGGGTAGCATCGTTCGAACACGCGATCGATCCTCAGCTCTGAGTGGTAACGATTCCATTGTCTTCTTCTTTAACAAATTTATTGCTCTCCACGTTTTATTGGCCTGTTTTCCTTTATTATTATTGAGGGGCTTACAATGAAATCTGTTTATTTCAGCCCCAATGTTTATCTCAAAGATTCCTTGTCGATATTTTTATACACTGAAGTTAATGCACTTTTTTAACGAACCACAAGTTAATTCAGACTAAAACAACAATTACTATTTAAAACACCAGTAACTGTAACTCTTTAAAGAGTGCCTGTAACTGTTTTAAGATATTGATCCATTGTCCTCTCCCTGGCTTAACGTAGTTTCTGACCTTTGCCTATCCGAACTTTGCCTGAAGACTTTAATATAATTACCCACTCAGTCGGATTATTGGAAAGAAGAGTTTTAGCTATTACGTCGGTGTCCTGAGTGTTGTTCTCTTCTTCTAAGTCGCTTCGCCTGTCTCGGAATATTCTTTAGTAATGTTGAAAAGAAGGCGTAAGCCGCACCTAGCTGTGCGGCTTACGCCTTCTTTTTTTTACGTTAAGTAAAATGTTCATCGCCTGTCCATCTTAAATTTGAGGGGTGTTTATTGACCTAGGGGACCTCAGGATTGTCCTTATCATATGAGTCCATTCAAAAAAGTGTGTGCTTGCAAAGTAGGAAGACTTTGGAACGAGGCCTGAGTCCATGTGGTACGAATAGGGATCTGTGAGCTCCTCTCCTGGCTTCATTATCCTATCAATGTCGTCGCCAATTTGCTCGACAAAAACCCAGTCCATTATGTCGATTAAGTAGTTTTCTAGTAGGTATCCGTACGAAATCAGAGCCGCACAATTTTTTTTATTTTTGTTTCATTTATATTTGTCAAAGTTCTGTGTTAAGCAATGACAGCCATCATAGTCATGAGGGTTTTATTCAATAGTTACACCGTATATATCTCGTTTTCTTTGCGCTTCACCTGAATTTTGACCTCTAAAGTGGCATTTCTTTTGATATGATTTAGTTTCTAATACTAATGAAATTCTATATAGACTGATTGATGTAAATTAATATATTTGGATCAGCAGGTAATGCACCGCGAGCTGCAGCAAAAATAAAACAGATCCCGAAAACCTTGGAAACGATACTCATAACGAAAAGTTGCCAAATTTTCGTCGGCGCGAATTCGCGTTGTGGTTGCATCAGCTAAGGCTCAGAACGCGTTCTAGTTTTGCTTCCTGTGCCACAACGCGTTGTGGCCGTTAAGATGTCATAACACGTTCTGAGTTATTTGTTCGCTCATTGTGCGTTTTCGATCTTTGAGCCTAACAGATACACAAAATTTTTAAACATTTAACATGTTTAGACTTCTTGTGTAACCTTTTTAAAAAGATTTTTGAGTTGTTTTACTTTTAATCTAGGTGTGCGATACGCACAAGGGAAACTATAGTTTACCAGGAATAAAATTAGAACAAAGTTTGCTGGCAACTCCTGAATTTTTGTATAAATATTCCCAAGATGTCACGAGCCGTGTTTTGGGGTCAAGTACTTGTGTAAAGATTCAATAATGCTGCTTTGCAAAAATTCCTGATTGTTCTGTGGGGAATTTTGTAATGAGGATAAATAAAGTCTTATCAATTTATTTGTAGTTTAAAGCGATGAAAATCTGATTTAGAACGATGTGGATGTTAGATTTGGGTGCTTTTGAGTTAACAAATTAAAATACAATAACAGACAATAACTAGAAGCTTAGAGTAAACATCTGTGAATTTAGCAAAAAAATTAAGTCGGTATCACAAAATTTAAAACTATTTTCTGAATTGTTCCTCTTGTAAAGTGTTTCTGTGGCATTAAATATTTTTTTCTTTTCTTCTTTCTTAAAGCTACACTCAAGTTTCTATTCATTTATCTCATCGCTACAATCTTTAGTTTCTTTTAGAATTCAGGCTCGTGAATACGGACAAGAGAAAACAACAAGAGAAAATTGCTTCTCTCAACCTATATACGTTATATCAAAATGTAGGTAATGTAAAGAACTATCCAACAATATCCATTCAGTGTGCTTCATAAGCTGTTTAAAAGCAATCCGGTTTACGTTTCGATCCCCTGCGATACCGGACGAAATCATCCGGAATAATTGACCTTATTGCCACGACAATTGGACGGAAATTTCCGAGTGTACCGCAAACTTCATTTTGCCGGTTGTAAAGGGAACCGAACATTATTCAGATGGCGGCGATTTTGCGGTCATTGCTTAAGGATTATGAAATTTTAGATAAGTTTGGTTTTCATTTGCAATTTCTTAAGTTTTATTAGTATCAAGGAGCAGTGGTGGCCCAGTGGTATCAGCCGCGACTTACAAGTTGTAGGTCATGGGTTTGAGGTTCAAGCGCTTTACTTTGTGTAAATTATTTCATCACCAATGCTCTCAAAACGGTGAAGGAAAACATCGTGAGGAAACCGGCATGTCCTAGAAACAAAAATTCGAAGACATATGACATCCACCAACCCGCTCTGGGTCCGCGTGGTGGATTATGGCCCATTCCCTATCACAGAGAGAAGGCCTGTGTCCCAGCAGTGGGAACATTAATAGGCTTATGATGTGTTAATGATTATAGTTTTATGAAAAATATGATTAAGTAAGAGTGATCAGTGATCACGCTTTTAATATTGAAATGGAGGAGCTGCTGTTTTAATATTAAAAGTTTTTTTAGATGACGTTGTTGACTTGATAGTGATAGTTAATTTCAAAATACATTGGAATTACGAAACAAAGAGTTTTTCATAAAATCTTAACACAAAAACGATGGAGGAAAAATTATTCACATTACGTTTATCTGCGTCACAATTGACACAATAAAGAAAAGGTCTTTTTCTTTTGGGTCTCCTAAAATATCACGTTTATGTGCATCTATAGATATTTCTAGTTAGTCCCTTCCGTCTGAACCTAGAACCACTACATTGTGACAAATAAATGTAATCTCAGAAGAACAAAGCTCGTATCAAATGTCTTTCATTTACTCTGTCGGGATTAAACTATAAATTTTACTGAGTACCAATCTCCCTGAGGTGGTGGTTCTTTTAAGATTAAAAGGAGATTTTATGATTAAGCTTGGCCTCTGGTTTATTTCAGGATGCTTAGATACTTTTTCTGATTTTGTCCGAACAGCCGATTACGAAAGTTAGCACAGATTTTGAAAATGACTTTCACCAGTAGCATAAGCTAAAATATTTCTTGCAAATTGTGGTCTTGTGTGCATGACGATTAAGTACTTTGAATTATGTTTGATTTCACCTCTCTAGTATTTGGAATTAATGATTGGATAATTTTGTAACCACACACACTGAAGTTAATGGTCTTTTTTAACGAACCACTAATAAATTCAGACTAAAACAACAATTACTTTTTAAAACACCAGTGACAGTAAGTCTTTAAAATGTGCCTGCAACTGTTTTAAGATATTGATCCATTGTCCTCTCCCTAGCTTCGTGGATTTTGTTTGCAACTGCTTCAACGTAGTATCTGATCTTTGCTTCTTTTTTTCGTTCCGTTCTCTGAACTTTGGATCTGAATATCCGAAGACTTTATTTTCGATCACTGTAAACTTTTTCCTGCTCTTCATCAAATTTCTCAGGACTCTAGATAGTCTTCATTATTTTCGATCGGGCAAAAGTATTAACATTTCTCAAACACCTGTCCCTCAAGCACCAGTCGGTGTGATGTGTGTTTGGCTACTTTGTTGATGCCTGTTACTTTTTGTCAAAATCGATCGTTGTTAACTTTTTCTGCTCTTATCTCTTGTGCTCAGGTCTCCCGACAGTAATAGTCTTCATCGCAATCGGTCGGACAGAAGTATTGCCATTTCTCAAACATCTGTCCCACGAAATACTTTTTATTTTTGGGCTTTCCCACCGCACTATTCCCAAACCACTGCAACTCCTGAAAGCCAGAATCAACAGTGGCGACCACCAGAAAACTGCCGAGGCAATGAAACTCGACGAAGTCCCGGCGAAAGAATTTAATTGTCTTGGATCCCGCAACGAAATTAATCATAAAAGAATAACGGAGGAGTAGGAAAAAAATATATAAATTGCCACTTCCCTCCATATCAAGTAGGAGACAGAACAAACAAGGCCAATAGGCACAAAGGATTGTTTTCAACATTATTCCATTTGAAAACTATTTATCAGAATTTGACTAATGTTAAAACTTGCAACAAAAGCTTAAGCCTTGATCAAGTGAATGCGTAGCAAGATTTAACTTAAGTCAAATTCTAATAGAAGCTTATATCGCTTTGCAATGGTTGTTTTTCGGGGCGGAATGCCCATAATTCCCTTCATAGAATTATATTTGGGAATTTGAAAGATTCCATAACCTTTCTATTTCCTCAAAAGATCAGCATTCGAAAAGATTTTTAAACTATTTATTATGATCCAAGGAACAAATCTGGTATCAAAAAAAAAACTGTGTAGAGGACGGGTTTTACGCAGAATGTGCACCTCGCAAGATGTGCACTGGACGCAAAATACGCACTTCGCAAAATAGCACTTCTCAAAATGAGCTCTGCATTGTGTATAAAATAAATATTTTGAAACGCACAACACATTACTTTGTCTAGCTGCGTAGGAAGGCCTACCACTAGGTGGACAGATGACCTGGTGAGGGTGGCGGGAGTCCGCTGGATGCGAGATGCACGGGACCGGTTTGTTTAAGTTGAGGTACAAGAGGTAATACACCGCCAGCTGCAGTATCAGCACGTTGTCGATCACTGTATTTTTTTTCTGCTCTTCTCCCAATTACTTTGACTCTAGACAGTAATAGTCTTCATTGTATTCGGTCGGGCAAAAGTATTGACATTTTTCAAACACCTGTCCCTCAAACACCCGTCGGTGTCATGAATTTGGTTGTTTCGTTCAGCCCTAGGGACTACTCCTGTTCAGGGTTGAAAAATATTGTAAAGTTGAGGTACAGCAGATAATGCATCACCAGTTGCGGTATCAGCACGTAGTCGATTGCTGTCAATTTTTGCCTGCTCTTCACCCAATTGCTCAGGAGTCCAGACAATACTATGACGGCGAATATAATTAGGGTTGAAAATAACACAACACTGTCCCTCAATCACCAGTCGGTTGGATGAGTTTGGCTACATCGTTGAGCCCAGGCAATTTTAGTCGACATCGATCGCTGTTAACTTTTGCTGCTTTTCTCCCTATCGCTCAGGACTCTATAGAGTTATAGTCATCTTTGTAATCGGTCGGGCAGAAATATTTACATTTATCAAAAAACTGTCCCTCAAACACCTGTCGCGTGATGAGTTTGGCTACTTCGTTGTATTAATTGGTCATGGTTTTAAAAGATTGTTAACAGTCTTCATTGTAATCGGTCAGGCAGAAATATTTACATTTATCAAAAACCTGTCCCTCAAACAGCTGTCGTGCGATGAGTTTGGCTACTTCGTTGTATTATTTGGTCAAGGTTTTAAAAGATTGTTAACAGTCTTCATTGTAATCGGTCAGGCAGAAATATTTACATTTTCATACACCTTTCCTTTTAACACCCGTCGGTGTCAATTCAGGGTTGAAAAATATTGTTAAGTTGAGGCTCAGCAGATAATGCATCACCAGTTGCAGTATCAGCACGTAGTCGATTGCTGTAAATTTTTGCCTGCTCTTCACCCAATTGCTCAGGAGTCCAGACAATACTATGACGGCGAATATAATTAGGGTTGAAAAAAGACTTTTAAATTGTGGTTCAGTAGGTATTGCACCGCCAGCTGCAGTATCAGCACGTAGCAGCAGTTTGCAAAGGTGTAAAGACCGTGATAGAGTCACACATGTCATCATCATCATCAGCCTTATAATGTTCCCACTGCTGGGACACAAGCATCCTCTCTGCGAGAGAGGTAATGGGCCTTAATCCACCACGCGGGCCCAGTGCGGGTTGGTGAATGTCACATGTCTTCGAATTTTTGGTTCTAGGACATGCCGGTTTCCTCACGATGTTTTCCTTCACCGTTCACACATGTAAGACTTGGCAATTCGTGCAAGTATAGTGATGGGCTTTACAGGTTGTGCAAGGCAAAAGGCTTTAAACCCGGAGCTGGTAGGATGCTTCGCTCCTGTGTATACACAGTATTTTTATTAAATGACGCTTGATGACTGAAACGGAAAGAAAGAGAACGAAGAAAAGAAACGGAAAAAGCTGTATCTGCGGAACTAAAAGACCCAAGACGGTCGAGTTTGGTATCATTGGATACGCATAAACGCCAAGAATGCAGTAAAGGCACTGAGCTCAGTCACCTCGTTGTACCTATCCAGTTGAAATGACATTTAAAAAGTATTTTTTTAAAGTTTAAAACTGCAGCTTAATTTTATTGTTTTACACCAAATCCTTTACTTGTTCTAGAACTATGAATATTTGCACATTTTTTTGTCTGATTACATGGTCGAAATACGTAAACTATTAAATTCACCAACACCTCTTGGTGTTC
The DNA here is from genome assembly GCA_945859665.1 of Anorthoa munda. NCBI lineage: Eukaryota > Metazoa > Arthropoda > Insecta > Lepidoptera > Noctuidae > Anorthoa > Anorthoa munda. The sequence continues at coordinate 39,173,138 of OX243897.1, read as the reverse complement.
GAAATACTTACGATTCAAAGTTCAAGTATGTACCCAATTATTTATTGTTAGTATAAATGTTTATTTTATAAATGTAGTCATTATGCAACCTGTTTTATTCAGAATACTAACAAACTATCTTTACAGAATATGTACATACCTACTTAACTAATTATACTAACCTAAACTATACCAACTTATTCTAAACCTGACTACGTACTTATATACAAAAACAAGATACACATTATTTATTCCATTTGCAAACTTTGTATCGGAATTTGACTAATGTTAAAACTTGCAACGCATAGTCATAGACTTGACAAAAGCTTAACGCGACAATACAACCAATAAGCTAAATGTAAAAAATAATAACAAGACAAGTACGAGTCGGACCCACGTGCCGACTGTTCTGTTTCGTAGGACTTAAGATTTTCGTTTAGGTTGCCCTGTAAATTATGACTTTATACCCAAAAATTTTTAAATTAGTTAAAATAGTAGACTTTTTTAAAACAAGAAAGTGTATTTTGTAATTTTAGTAAACAATAAACTTACCTCAGTGTTAAAAAAAATAAAAGAGTGGCAGATTAGAATATTATTATTTAAAAATATGCACAGGTTTTACAAATAATTAACTGAAAAATGTATTCCTCGATTGCGACCTTGTTTAAATGCACGATTATTGTATTTCAATGTGTAGAAAATTCGCGTTCTCAATTTTCTTTAAATAAATGATGGGGATGTACAAGACTTTTCAGTTATCTTCAATTGCTTCCACAAATTGTACAAAATTGTCTTGTGACATTTGTATTGACATCCGCGACTGAGCTCTGTCCAAGATTGCCTAAGGATCCCTGTAAAGTCGTAATTGCAATGTGTGCGTGTAAAATGGCGCTTTGTACGTAGTGGACTCTGTCTGCGGCGCGCCGCTGCTTACGTACTTTGTGATTTGGTCATCACTGTGAGCTAACACGAAGCCACCTGTTGTTGGAGGCTGTTGAGAGCCTGGTTGATGTAAGCCCGGTTGAGTTCTCCGCAGCCATGCCAGAAGATGACTGGTGATTGAGGGGTGTTCTGTAACTCTTCTACAAATATGGTAATCTTTAAGTGAAACATTTTTTTAAGTTCAGTCAGAGTGCTAGTCAGTGATTCCATGGCGATGATGTGAAGTGACAGTAGATGAAAATGGAAAAATTGAGCGAAATTATGAAATATGTTTCTAAAATTATGTTCTTTTAAAATATAGCATAAATAATTTCTCTTTCTTTATATTAATTTAGAATATACGAGAGTTTTATTTTGTGTAAGTGACTCTAGGTCACGGACTTGAGGGGCGTGAATTATCATAGACTCGAGTCGTGATTCTCTCGACCAAGGTGACTGTAGACTACATACTTGGTAGGCGTGAGTTCTCAAAGAACCGGGTCGTAGATCTTTTGAAACAGGACTTTCAAGGTTTCTTCTTTTTCCGTGCGTCAGAAATGCCTGCTGTTTTCTTTGTTTTCGTGATAAAACTGTGGCTATGGCAATTCTCGTTTTGTTTAAACATTATTACCTCAACTTTTCATCAATATGTTAGCTTTAGCTAGAAAAAAAAGATGCATAAGAATATTCAGATAGTTACAATAATTTTGGTTACAGCAACAGGCAACGTTCTGAATTTCAGATATCATAATGTGGTACAGTAAATTTTCTGTTATTCATACATCTCGTTACGAAAACACGGTTCTATGTAAGGAACAAGACCTCATTACTTTTAACAACTACCTACAACAGTATCTACTTACCTATGCCAGACCTTCCAGAATCTAAGATCATCGAAATAATACCTAAGTAATCCTGGTTCAAATACTTCTTACCTATACTGCAGATATATATTAACTAGTAATATCTATTGTAATACTAGCACTGAGCCGTTCACAATCATGTTACATCCAGCCGTTTGATCTGTGATGACCAATATCTGCTATTGTTTGCAGCTCAGAGGATTCGCTGGTGTAGGTACCTAGGTTCGTATGTATTAGATGATATTGGTTGGTTTCATGGCAATTTTAATCAAGGTTAGTAATAAAGGAGTAATAAAGGATAGTCAATGCTTGTAATAGGTTTTCTTTCTCTAGATGCAGCTTCCATATCTCCTCTTTGATAATTATTGGTTTTTCTCACGCTGCACGCTGGCTCGCTTATTTTACTTTTTAACCGACTTACCAAAAAGGAGGAGGTTCTATGTTCGACATGGGTGTTTTTTTTTATGTTCACGCATATCTCCGTCAATTTTGGACCGATTTAAAAAAAAAAAATTTTTTGTATAGTATGTTTTGAAATTGGTCTCATTTTAATTTGGTGTAGATCTGATGAAGAACTTCGAAGATATACAACAGAACTCTTGAATAAATTACGGCAAATCTCTCGGGATTGTTTATACCATTTCATAACATCACGCCAGTACGCTCTTAAGGGGTACACAGATCTCTCATTTCACCGGTAATGCTCTAGTTTCATGATATTCGGGTAATCTATTCTGGCGTTATAGGTACCTTACTAAACAACTTGTCTATTAGATAGGTACAACTAAAAAGTGTAAAATAAAAAGCTTTTTACAAAAAAATACTACCGACTTCCAAATAAAAAAGACTACAAAGTGAAAAACAACTTTATTTTTGGAAGTCGAGGCTTTGGTAGGTACCAATTTTTTGCGTTATAGACTAAAAAAATACTACCAACTTCATATCTGCCGCTAGATCAAAACTCAGATAACTCAAAATCCGAGATTTTTTAGTTTTTCGATTGCTTAGTGATTATGTAACTATCAAAAAAGTAACTTTATAAATAACTCTATAGATTTCGGTAACTGTCTTTACAAGAAAATTAATATTTATTTGTTTTGTTGAATTATCTGCATTTGAATTGGCAAAACCCTAAAAATTACACTTATGGCGGAATATAGGAAAAAAATCCTCTTGGATTTTGATTTCGACACCATAATCGTTATTACCGATCACGCAAATCATGGAAGCGATATACATAACGAAAAGTTGGCAAATATTCGTAGGCGCCCTTTTGTCCGTCGCAAATTTACGTTGTGGTTGCATCAGCTAAGGCTCAGAACGCGTTCTGATATTGCTTCAATGCTACAACGCGTTGTGGCCGTTTAAAAGTGTCACAACCCGAAGTTTGCGTTGTAGTCGTTTGAATGAAGCCACAACGCGTTCTGAGCTATTTCTTCGCTCAATGAGCGTTTAGCGTACACAAATGAAACACACATGAATTTTAAACATTTAACATGTTTAGACTTCTTGTGTTTCTTTTTTTGAGTTGTCTGACTTTCAATCTCGGTGTGCGATACGCACAAATGAAACTATAGTTTACCTGGAATAAAATTAGAACAAAGTTTGTTGGCGACTCCTAAATTTTTGTATAAATATTCCCAAGATGTCACGAGCCGTGTTTTGGGGCAAGTAAAGGTTCAGTAATGCTGCTTTGCAAAATATCTGGATTGTCAATGAGGATGAATAAATTCTTATCTGACTTCAATTTATTTGTAGTTTGCTTGTTCGTTGGCAATTTGTTTAAGAACGATGTGGATGTTGGATTTGGATGTTTTTGCGTTAACAAATTAAAATACAGTAGCTTAAAACTAGAAGATTAGAGTTTACATCTGTGAATTTAACAAAACGTTTAGTCGGTATCACGAAATTCAAAACTGTTTTCTGAATTGTTCGTTTTGTAAAGCGTTTCTGTGGCATTAGTTCCTTTTTCTTTTCTTCTTTCTTAAAGCTACACTCAAGTTTCTATTAATTTATCTCATTGTTACAATCTTTTAGTTTGTTTTAGAATTCAGGCTCGTGAATACGGATAAAATCCAACAAAATACATCCACAAACAAGAGAAAAATGCCTCTCTTAACCTACTTTCGTAAAACAAAATGTAGGTAATGTAAAGAACTATCCAACAATATCCATTCAGTGTGCTTCATAAGCTGTTTAAAAGCTATCCGGTTTACGTTTCGATCCCCTGCGATACCGGACTAAATCATCCGGAATAATTGACCTTATTGCCACGAGAATTGTACCGCAAACTTATTTTGCTGGTTGTTGTGTTGAGAACCGAAAATTATTCAGATGGCGACGATATTGGATAATGAAATTTTAGGTAAGTATTGGAATTAATGAACGGATAATTCCAAAATTGCCGTACCTATACCTAAATGTTGTCGGAAAGAGCATGTTTTTCGGTTTTTCGGCAGCATCCATTTGTAAGCAGAAAAACTTTATTTCTGGGTGGCCTAACACCTTTGATACTAAAGTTTCTATTTTGGTCCAACCTGGACAAATTGGTTCTTACGGCTTTGTTTAGCACTTTGGTTATTTTAATTATCAGTAAAATATAAACTTAAAAAGCCAACTTTAATAAATCGAAGTTGACGTTGCAAAATGACGTCTTACGCGACATCTACTAGAATAACTGGAAGCAACTATAGTGCTCCAGAGTTACACAGAGATTGCGTTGTTTCTAGATTGAGTTATGCATAATCTATATTTCTATGTTATTTAATCATATAAAATTAATTAACAAAGGAATTTAAATGCCCACAATTTTATAGTTAAACAATTATTTATAATTAGAAATATAATAATATCATAGACTAAAGATGACAGTGATAAGCGAATTCTATTTTTCTCTGTGGTTAGTTCTTTCTCGAGGATCTATAGAGAGAGAGCAAGTTGCATTTTAAACAATACTTTATTATAAAATAATGGGCAGCAATCCTAAACATTACTGTCAGTTTAAAAAAGAAATATACAGCCAGGTATTTTTATTTGCTTTCTGTTTTTTCATTAAAGAAAATGTTTTTTTTTAATAATCCTATACAAACGAACTCGATTATTGAGTTTTCTTGATCTGGGGCCCTTCAAAGCCCTACATAAAGGAACCGTTACAACACTCACTTGTTATGAATTTAGTAGAAATCCATCCACTGCTAGACATGCCTCCCTTAAGGTGAACGCGCACCTAGCCGCGCCGCAGGAGCCGCACGCGCCGCAGTCATTGTCATTGTCATTTTATAAATCTTTATATGAAATCGTATGCAGCCTCGCGCACCTGTCCGCGCCGCACGAGCCGCATTTCAGCAAAATGCTGTAGGTATACGGATTCCACCAGCGCGTGCTGATGACGTCATCAGATTCGGCGCGTTCGATGCTTGCGTCGAGTGCGGTGCGGGCGGCGCGGAGACATCATGCGTACAGTGATGCCAACTTAGCTACTTTATAGCTAAATCAAGCTATTTTTCAGCTACTATTTGATAAAACTGGTAGCAAATTTTTTACTATAATTTCTAGCATTTTTTATAAGACATGAATGCTTTCGAGAGTGTAGTGAGACACCGGATCTTAATTTAAATTATCACAAGTCAGGAAATAATGTGCGATACTCTCCCAACTGTTCCCATTTTAAGTTAATGTCATGAACCTATATTTTTGTCTTTCATTCCACTTCTTCTACCGCAAAACCGACAATAACAAGATCAAGTGCCATAGTACACTACGTACGTTCGTTCTATACAGAAAATATTCATATAATAAGATATACAGAAGTGAATATGATTCTGACAACACTGTGCGTGCGGCGCTTTCGGCCATTCGGCGCGTTCGGCGCGGATAGCGCGGGGCCTTGAGAAAATGCGATGACTGCGGCGCGTGCGGCTCCTGCGGCGCGGATAGGTGCGCGTTCACCTTTAAGCTTCGCATAAAATGATGATCATGATGTGTGGGTAGAATCGTTTGAAATACTTCTTATTGTTCTCGTTGCTTTGTGCCTAAAAGTTATTTGACTAAGATCTTAGAGCCCGTATATTAAAGACATCGTGGTTATTCAAAGTACAAAAGACTTACCAAGCTTGCAGTCGTCCTAAGCTAACATATTTAAGTATGTATCCGGGTGACTTATGCGTCGACTTTCGATGTAGTACTACCAATTTATATTATATACTCGTTAAACATGTAGTCTGTTTGAGGTTCTTAATACGATCCTGATTAGAGTATAAGATTAGCATTATAAAAAAAGTGTTTCTGCGCGGAATATCAGTCGTTTTATTTGACATCTAAAATTTGTGTTAGATTCGTAAGAGTTAATTTAAGAGTCATTCTTTCGTGTGACTGTCTGGCATATCACGTATCGGCCATCCGTGTAATCATTTGAGCCGAATTTATTGCGTCTCCACATCGACCAGACCTGTAATTCTCGCATCTAGCGGATTATCATGCAGACGTATGGCGAGAAATCATTTGCTGTTCAAAAATACAATACATAATATATGTTCATAAGTGGGAAAAAGTCCACACCTTTCGAATTTTTATACGGCATATATATAAAAGGATTGTTACCTAAGGGCGGCCTTGTCGCACGCGTCGGGCGTATCGACGGCGGGCAAGTGTTCGGTATCCAAGTCGAGGGAATCAAGTTGTTCATCGGTAGGAGTTGGACAACTCTCTGCCTTACTGCGGCTCGAGGAGCGGCGCACGATTGTGAGGGCACCTTGTTCTGTTGACAAAAGAAGTTAGGTTAAAATGAGCTTTGAAGGAGGATAGAATGTATACGCGATAAAAAAGCAACGTTTTTTTTTTTTTTTAATGTAATGGCATGGGCTAGTTTTAATTTTAATCATAGTCCTTACTTTCTACTACTACTACCGTCACAAGAGCAAGTGATGCATCTTGTGCTGAGGCCTTAATGCGAGTTTTTACTCACGCTCAATCGTGTTTACGTAAACGTAAATTTGTATTGAAACTGGATAAGCGCCATCTGGGGACGGTAAGGAGAAACCTCTTCATCAAGAATCATTAATCAGTTTTATTAAACCGTAATTTCAAAACATTGCTATTTTATTTAAATTTCTTCGTTTCAAGAAGAGACACATGGGAAATTTACAAGAAAAACATGTACAAGTTTCTACACTAAAATCATTCACAGATCATTCACATGCACATTTATTTTGTACAATAAGTGCCTACGGTAAAAATATCTATTATTTACAACTATTTTATACAATTGGACAGTAGTGTTCAAAACATGCACATCATTACAAATTAAAACAAAATATAACAACATAGGAGAAAGCGAAGTGGTAGTCGATTGTCGTAATCTTTTGACGCGCCTATTTTAATAACTTGACCTAAAATATAAGGTAGAGAGTATTTTTGAGTGAAATAAGGTAGTTATTATGAATCAATCATATAAAATTTCATAATGGAATTCAATTTATACTAAATTTTAGGCGTTCATGACGAAATTCTAACTTTATACAAATTAATTAAGTAATAGTTTGTAAAAGACTCGAACATTTTGTTCTTAAACATAATGGAAAATAGAAGCCATAGTAGAGTAGAAATTAACTTGGCACTAATTAATTAAGTTCTCGTATTTAAACTCATTTCTGCGTAAACCAGATCTTCAGACATAATATTAATTAAGTTTTAATAAATTATTTTCACAATACACTTAATTGGACTTATGTAAAATGCTATTAACATGCAAGTTTGAAAATCAAATCGTAGCAACCAACCGTAGAGTGCGGGTATGAATGAATCCTATAAACTTAAAAATCCGCTATTTAAACTTGAATCCCGTTCATTGATTCCGTGGATTCAGTTTATTTTACGGGATTCACACAATGGCACGTGCGATTTTCGTATTCAGAACGTGCGTTTGTTAGCTGCCAGTACACATGCGATTATTTTGTTTTTTTTTTATTCCTTTTATAAACCGGCATTTCTAGCATTTGATTACACGGTTTCGTGGAACACATGCAAAAATATGCGTGGTTCGGTTTTTTTGAAGCGTTCTTTGTTAGTGTGTTAATAAAAATAGATTTCCATGTTAATTGGTTATAAACGTTTTTTTTTTGTAATGATATACTCACGATTTTCTATTAGACTTCCGTGCTGACCTGAGAAAAGAAAATGACAGTGAAAAGATGTTTTATTGCCATTAGTGACAACTATGAAGGCGTAATGACATAACCCTGTTACAAAGAAAGAGGAAACTGATTTTCTTTTATTTCCTACTATTTTATGAATGGGTTAATTGGCTTTGCTGGTGACAAGAAAGTTTAGAGTCTCTTGAGACTTGTCGAGTGGGATTTGTGTCACGTTTAAAGCTTTGTCTTTACTAAGAAAACCTGGCGAAAATTCTGCAGTATTGTAATCGCTTCACTTAGCTCTAAAACTAATTATTGTTTTATCTTTGTTGCTCCAAAAGGTTATCAGAGATGTATTTTTATTGCCAGAGACTGGGTTCGTTTCTTTTTTTCAACTTTTCCTGTACCATACTTTTTAAGGTTCCGTACCCAAAGGGTAAAAACGGGACCCTATTACTAAGACTTCGCGATCCGTCTGTCTGCCTGTCTGTCTGGTCTGTCACCACTCACCAGGCTGTATCTCATGAACTGTGATAGCTAGACAGTTGAAATTTTCACAGATGTTGTATTTCTGTTGCTGCTATAACAACAAATACTAAAACATTATAAAATAAATATTTAAGGGGGTCTCCCATACAACAAACGTGATATTTTTGACGTTTTTAGCTCGATATTAATAAGGGCAACAGGTAGACACTTGAAATGTTCACGGAATGTTTAGTTGTATATTTACTTCAAAAAATAATAATTATTAATTTTAATTATTAAAATAAAATAAATTAATGGGGGCTCCCATACAACAAACGTGATTTTTTTGCAGTGTTTTGCGATAATGGTACGGAACCCTTCGTGTGCGACTCGCACTTGGCCGGTTTTTTAATACAATACATGAATCGCATGAACATTCTTACAGTCAAAGCTTGCCAGTATACCGTGGTAGTCGGCCGGAATATTCTGGGCATTTATGTAGACTTCATTAAAGTTCCTGGAGACATCGGAAAACAGTGAAACAAGGGTGTCAGCTAAAGAAGGAGCACTTACGAAGCTTTCATCATCACTATTTGTATTTGTAATTAATGAAAATACAAATTCCACATCATCGCTTACCATCAGGCGAGATAGTAGTCAAACGCGAGCCTACCGTTAAATAACAAAAAATAAATAAAAATAATCAAATTGTCAATTACTTCGTTCGCAGAATTACAATTGCTTTTTAGGGTTCCTTACCCAAAGGGTAAAAACCGGACCCTATTACTAAAACTCCGCGGTCCGTCTGTCTGTCTATCCGTCTGTCACCAGGCTGTAACTCATGAACTCTGATAGCTAGACAAATGAAATTTTCACAGATGATGTATTTCTGTCGCCGCTATAACAACAAATACTAAAAACAGAATAAAATAAATATTTAAGTAGGGCTCCCAAACAAAAAACGTGATTTTTTTGTCGTTTTTTTGCAATAATGGTACGGAACCCTTCGTGCGCGAGATTGACTCGCACTTGGCCCGTTTTTAGGGTTCCGTACCCAAAGGGTAAAAACGGGACCCTATTACTGAGACGCCGCGATCCGTCTGTCTGTCTGTCTGTCCGTCTGTCACCAGGCTGTATCTCATGAACAGTGATAGATAGACAGTTGAAATTTTCATAGATGTATTTCTGTTGCCGCTATAACAACAAATACTAAAAACCGAATAAAATAAATATTTAAGTGGGGCTCCCATTTAACAATCGTGATTTTTTTGCCGTTTTTTGCGATGATGGTACGGAACCATTCGTGCGCGAGACCAACTCGCACTTGGCCGGTTTTTTTATTTATTGGATAGAAAAGCAACACAAAAAATAAAATAAAAAACCGTTATTAAAATACCGTTATTGTTACCGTTAAAATATAACCGTTATTAAACAATCAAATCACAATAAAAATAGTAGGTACAATAGTAGAAATTATAGGTTAGATATTACAAGTATTTTGATCCTTGCAGTACAGCAGCCTAGAGCAAAATGGGCGTCGGCAAATCCAGGAGGGTCTATTATACTGGTTCATACGTTTAGACCGCAGACCTTCATTGGATTACGAAAGTAATTTTCTTGTAAAGCTCTTATAAATTAATCTTTGTTAAGATAGAAGTGTGTGTTAAATTATATTTGTCTAGATTGGTTATTATGCCATACATTTGTTTGTTGGTTTTTAATAATATTAAGTTATTTATTGAACAGACAACATAGTCCACACAGAAAAAAGCAGGAATGTAAAAATTCTTAAAAGGTGTCGTAAAAAAAATGCGTATAAACCTATGTTAATGACAGTCTTATTAATAAACGTAGACGTAAGATTAACTTTACTCCAAGCATTAAGTTGGAACTAACAAATTTCCGTATAAACACAGAATAAGGAGCGATTATACTACTCTGACTCTAGTCTTGGACTAAAAGTTAAACCATGGTGCTAGCTAGTTTAAACTCGGATTAAGAATATTGTAACTATGGCAACTACAATTATTACATACACTCTATTTTTTATTTCGTAGACTAAACTGATATTTGGTAGGTTGCTACTTTAACAAAACTTAAAAATTGCGTTGTAGTATCATGAGTATGAAAGTGAATTAAAATGAATAGAGACTATTTTAGCGACGATTTAAGGCTGATAGAAGAAATAAATGAGGTCCAGCTAGACAATAATGACATTAACGAGGCCTGTTAAACTGTGGAAAGTTCGTTACAATGCACTGGAAGCACTCGAAGAAGCGGATTTTAAATCAAAGTATATTTTTAATTTTTTGTTCGGGATGTTGTGCGATTACCGCAGTGTCTCAAGATAAAAGTCTACGACCAGTGTGTGTTGCCATTGATGTTGTTGATAGAGACGTGGTCGCTCAAAATGGGCCTTATCAAAAAGCTTAAAGACGGCTATGCTCGGAATTTCCTTGCATGATCGCATCAGAAATGAGAATATCCGCAGGAGAACCAAAGTTTCCGAAGAATTGTGAAACTTAAATGGCTGTGGGCAGGGCACATTGCTCGCAGAACGGATGGCCGATGGGGCCGAAAAGTTCTGGAATGGCGACCGCGAACCGGAAGACGATGCGTTTGGAAGGCCTCCCACTATGACCTATAAACACGAAGTTAAAATACAAAATAAATGTGAATAAAATATTTAATATACTAAATATTTGTTAGTTTTTCTTCACGAAATTTTCTTAACTCCAAGATTTCCCTTTCTAATATGTCAAATTTTAATTGTTCTTTGTGTAACTCTTCTGCCATCTCCATACGCCTCTTGTATTCCTCCACTTTTAACTCTCTTGAGAGATTTATCATGGCACCCACATAGTCATGGTCCTGAAACCACCTTGATAAACAGATATTTATTAAGGTAGGCCTTGATAAGACTCATTTCTGAATGAGCGGGCATTTTGTTTCATGTTCTTCCGCTGTAATTTTATTTGGTCCAATTGTCTTTGACGGCAATTCAATCCATTAAACCTATAATTATGAGAAAATATGGTATGAATATTAAATTACATTCTATTGATATCTAAACGATGGATAAATAATGAGGTATGCTGAAATGGCTGAACGGATTTGTATTTAATTTGGTGGAAAGGTACATTATGCCCTTATATAACACATAGTACCTACTCCTCGCCGTACATAGTACACCTTTCATAAGTCCACGCGAACGAGGTCCCGGGCATAAGTTACCAGATCGTTAAGCAGAAAATGTCTTATTGTGGATTTCCTACCGCTTTATTTTTATTCTTATTAGTGTTCATAGTTTTGTCTTCAGGATGTGCTCGTAATCTTTTATAACACTGCGAAGTAATTACTGAAACGATCGAAATTGTAAGTGTAAAAAGTACCTATTATATAATGGTACCTATCAAATAAAACACGATATTAATAGTAGTTTATGCAATGGCCATATAATAGGGGTTATTAAAACACGAGCGTAGGTTTATCAAATGAGGCGAAGCCGAATTTGATAATAATATTACACGAGTGTTTTAATACCTAATTATATGCCGTTGCATACACTACTTTATCTTCACTCATACAGTTGAAATAAAACAAAAGTGGAAAGGGAAAAATATTTGCATTTGGCATGGCGGGCAATTTAGATTCTCATTGCGCAGCGCGCGCATCCACAGACAATGAAACTTCTTTACTACAGCCCATACGCGCCAGAAAATTAAAAAGTAAAAGTGTGCTATAAAAATTAAAAAGTTATTTTATGATGCAGTTGTTTGAAAATCGAAGGAAAATGTTGAACTGTAATGGATTTTTTTTTTAATTTTACCTTTCCACGAATATAAAGTACGTGTTTATACAATATATTTTGAATTCGTATTTGGAACATTACGTTGTGAGTGTAGATAAAATTATTTATAATGGTTCATTGAAATTACATACCTTTTCCTCTTCATACTAAGGTAGGTAAGTAATATATGGTCTAAACTACTACAGACTATGACAGATGTCATGTCACACTACATGTTTATTTCTTTTTCTACATAAACTCTTCAACTTGCTACGTTTCATTCATTGGTTCATTCTTTTTACTTTTAATTTCAACTGGGTTGCCATAGCTTACACGTAAATCCAAGAATAATGAATGAACAGTTAGTCCGAGGTTACTCCATGTTTATTAATAACATTGCTAAACCTAAGTTAATCCTTAATTAGTCCGGGATTAGCTAGTCCAAGAGTAACTTCGGAGTAAGCTGTTAATAAGCCATTTTTTTTTAAAAACCGTAAGAGACAATGTTCTCTTTATAATATGCCTCATTCCGTTTTCATAATTATCTTTGTAAAGAAATGTATATATTTAATACAACACGCAAAAGCTATTTCACTAACAGCTAGTTAGCTGATGCGTGTGTAATCTGTCCAATCTGTTTTTAAAACAGCTCAGTGTGGGACAACACTTTCTAGGAGTTGTCAGAAATTGCTTCAAAGGCTTTGTCCTTGAAGAATTCCCCTATAGCTTGAAATAATGTCTTCGCAACTGCTTGTTTGCGTTCATTAAAAGCAAAGTTTTATAGACTTGAAAGGCTAAGACCATCATCGTAATAGCTTTAATTTCTCAGTCCTTGTCATGTTAGGTCTGCTTTCTTTTGAATACGGTTGGGTTTATTATTATTTTAGTTACCTAAATTTATCTTTACTGGTGAGGACAATTTTGCAGATCTCATAGAAATGCAAAAAAATGCGCTAAAAGGGGTTTTTCGAAGTTCCCACCAGTTTTTACTTTGGTCTTGATTTCTTGTAGTAAGTTCTATTTTCGACTAACGTTGAAAAGTTTGAAATGCTGTAAGATTTTATGTAGCTGGAGGCTTTATAGCTGTGGTCGTTCTCTATAGCATATATTATTATAGTTGATGGTTCTATTGTGATATTATATTATTTTGTTATACTGCTTTATAAGTCTCTTAAATAATTAACGCAAATGTTGCGGACTCTATTTCTGTATATTTCGTGAACAAGATTGTCTATTGGGTTAAATAGTATCTGGATTGCTATTGTGTACATATGGAAATTATCTTATCTAATAAAATAAAATTGAAGAAAGACCATTTTTCCTCGTTTCTTCAAAGCACATTCTTCGTCCATCGGGTCAATAAAAAACTATTGTATCTGGATCGATACTGGTTAAATATTGTACATATGGAAATTATCTTATCTAATAAAATAAAATTGAAAAAAGATCATTTTTCCTCGTTTCTTCAAAGCAAATTCGTCGTCCATCGGGTCAATAAAAAACTATTGTATCTGGATCGATATTGGTTAAATATTGTACATATGGAAATTATCTTATCTAATAAAATAAAATTGGAAAAAGACCATTTTTCCTCGTTTCTTCAAAGCAAATTCTTCGTCCATCGGGTCAATAAAAACCTATTGTATCTTGATCAATACTGGTTAAATATTGAAAATATGTTATATTAAAAAACAAACAATAATAAATACCAAAATAGAATAAAATCGCTCGCCGAAATCCTACACCATGTTTTCTCGTTTCTTCAAAGTATTGATTAGGTCCATTGTTGCCACAGTTTTTCTATGGGCGCAATTAGCATACTCGTAAAACAAGGCATCACGCGGATCTCATTTTATATAAACAAATTTCTTTTACGAGACTAAAGGATAACTTCTTGTTTGGTTTTTGGAATGACTGTAACTTGTCAGTTGTTTATCCATGTATTTTTTCTCGTAATACCTGTTCAATGAAGAGTAGTACAACTACGACATGCTTTCAGTGAGCATTAGGCAGCTCATCTGCACTGCATTCGCACTGACAACTCTCCACAAAACCAAGTGGATTGTATCATAATCACTATAATATTAAATATAATAATTACTGTCACGATTAAATGCGGGATAGAAAGACATTACAAGCTCTCTTGCGAATTAAAAGTTTTCTTATTTTCCCTCATAGCGAGCAAATTTTTTTTAGTTAGTTTAAGTGCCTAGTATAAGAAAAAGTATCTTTTTTCCGATTTACCTCTAGGGATGCATAAAATTTGTCATAAATGTTCTATTGTATTGTGTATTAATGCTGAGAAGTTCCTCATTAACTCGGACCGATGACCTCATGTCCGTGTGACTCATTTTCTGCAGGTCAGAGCCGGTAGAACAGTTCGTTTGAGACTATAATTTTGAATGAAATGACTAGCATTTACAAGTCAGCTATAATATTTTTCTGGCTTCCACTTAGTTGTATGACCATTCTGGCTTGCTTGCCCATTCATTCGTAACTAGGTAAATTTTAGGTTACTCGGTCATAAATACATGCAGCTAAGGCGTAGCGGCATACTCACAACTTTTTTTATCGACAATACTTCAGTCGAGTTGTGTTCTTCTCTTGAAATACCACACAACTAAAAATAAAGAAATAATGTAAACAAGTTAAGTTTTTTTACTAAACCGTTTAGTGGATGGATGTGCGCCTACAATCGATCGTCAATTTTTTATCTTACGTGTTTTAGGTACCTATATTTTGGTTGTGATGACAACTCGTCACACTAGCTATGTCGCCGCTATTTTTAATATGCGACTTTCACTAATACGTCTCTTTGTTTATTTAGTCAGTTTCCCGATCCGTCTCAAGCCGTATTACGTCTCTTTCCCAACTCATCCGACGCCAATGTATAATTAAGCACAAAATATCTAAACATTTTCAGTACAGCAAAATTGTATTAAAATACCTACTTTTTTGTAAGTAGGTAATCTTATTTTAATATTTAGTAAGAGAATAGATGACATGAAGTTGATGTCGTGAAGGATAGGTAGACTTCTGGTATGGGATGTGTGTCGACACCCCTACGCATCTTATGTTTCAAGTACGGCGCTGCTGCTGCGGCTGCACAAGTAACGCAAATACTCATCTTATTAGCAATTACAGTTCTGAGTCGTTTGGGGTCGAAACGATCCTTGGTCAGTGGGTCGTCTTAGGGGCGGAATTGAGCCCGCGTCTGTTGGTGACGTGCGTCTCCTTTTCGAGGTTATTTCTCGCCAACTGATCGACTCTGGTTGGTTACATCTACGACGCCTAAGTGTAAATACTATTAGTATTTAGTATTAGTTTAGTATTAGTATACTATTGACTATCTCCCTTTTCTATATAACCATTATGCGGGGTTAATATGCAGGGGTGAATGGGAATAAGGCTTTTGAGATCTGATGCTGAAGATGAAAGTTATGCGTGTCATGGATGGCCAAGCGCATGAATAACTCCATTCTCGACCAGTTGAACATCCAAAAAAACTGGTGGTAAAAGTGGATGGCAAAAGACCACACGGCAGTTCACCTATTCGCTGGTCTGACCAGAACACGGCCATTACAGGACTCACTGTGACCACTGCCCTGAGAGCCGAAGACAGTGTGGCTTGGAAGTAGCTCGTCGTTGACTCCGTCAAAGCTTTCCAAGACGGGCACAACCTTCAGAAATGAAGACAACGAATAAGAAGAGAGGTTCGAAATAAAACACATGGAAAACTACTATAATAAACATGTTTCAATTTGACTAAAATAGAAATAATGAATAATAAATCAAATAAAAAAATAACTCTCTCGTAACGTAATAATAGATATTTAGTGGCGAACATCAAAAACACTATTTGCCAATTTGATCTTCACAAAATTGCTTACATGCTATGTATAAGTATAAAGTTTAATTTCCGTCGTCTTTGGTTTCGCTTGTAATAATTAAAATTGCGTAATATTCGTAGGTATTCTGACATGTCTATTACATTTTTGTCTATAAAGTCGTCTACGGTGCATTTTAATCTTCTGTCTAATAATGCAGCACGCTTTCGCCGATTTCTTTGGGGATAGTAAATTTACTTCCTTTTTGTTTTAAAATCTATAAAGTTGGCCTCTCTTTTAATGATGAAAAGGAAATAGTAAAGGCCAGATTTCTTTATATCGATTTTCTTATTTATCCTGTTGTGCTACCCCTCTATTGTATTAATTGTGCGATGGCGCTGGTGATAGCAGCTAAATAGCATTGTTGAGTCAATCCAGGTCTTTGAAAAATATTCGTTAATTGTCTGAAAATTATCGTTTTCGGGCGTAGTATTCAAAACGTTTAACCATCCTTCTGGGATATGATTTTTTGGAAGGTGAAAGAAACACCCAACTATTTCAGGGCCAGGAAAAACGGAGGAAATTGCGTTTATCGCTGCTTGCTCATAATCGACGTGAAACTTTGATGGATCAAAAAGATTAAACTTTGATTTGATCAGCTTTAACAATCTTAGGTAAGTTTCTTCATGTTTATTTGGCAATAGGCAGTAATTTAGAGGTACCACATTTGTCTCCACTTCTGTTCTTCCTATGTCCGCATGAAATGTATAAAGTTGTACGAAAGGCGGAGGAACATACTTAAGTCCCGTCGACAAATATTTCACGTGTATTCTGTAGTAATTCTTGAGCATATATAGTGGGCCCCGATACTGGATCTGTGTCTCAAGTTCGCCCATCTTCTTGATAAAGTTCGCAAGGGTATCTTTTCTATAGAGTATCTTTCTTAGATGTTAACAATGGTTTTTCATGTTCCTGACCCTTAAAATCATGTCTTCAGAAAAGTGTTTTTCAAAATCTTCTGGACTCACAGTTTTTGCACACCTCTTTTTTGCAGTCGTCCTAATAGGGTTGATGACAAAAACATTTAGTCCGTCAGTTAGATATTTTTTTTCTTTTGGGACTATCCCACCGCACTATTCCCGCCGAGGCAATGAAGCTCGACGAAGTTTCGGAGAATTAATTTAACTGTCTTGGATCCCGCAACGAAAGCACAGTTAGATTATCTAAAAATATTATATGTATTGAGGGTATGTATTTTTTCTGTTGTCACGTAAACATAAAATTACGATGTTGAAATATCGTGTGACTTCACGCCGCCCGTGCTACACTTTTACGGACAAAGTAACGTCACAAGCCCCCACTCCTGAATTTTTATGCGCTTTATCTTTGTCAATTTTTATATTGATAAAGCTAAAAATATGTGTCCAATATTATTTTATAATCTCACTGACGGACTAAATAGAATTATCATTTTTCTATCCAGAAAACATCTATTGTATATATTACATGACGCGTACAATAAGGAGAATCACAGGTTTGTTTAGCGGGCCATATGACCTCGTTATTAGTATTTAGCGTTATTGAGGTGCGGCAATCCTGTTTCGAACACCGCCTATTCGTCATTCTGGACTTATTTTTCTAATATAAATTATACCTGTATCCTCCAAGTAGTAAGACTGCTTTATTTTCTGACTTGTTATGAATTTTATTTCTGTTCTTCTACAACTGGGTTGATCCATTTTCAGAATCAGTCTTACATGAAATATTAATTAATATTGCAATAAAATATGAATTGACGTTGACATTATGTCGTAAGAGGAAATAATCGGACCAGGGTGATTTTCTAAAAAGAGGTTTCACAAGGCATTTTGTTAATAACAGTACACACAGTTAAGAAAATGTTATAAAATACGAGTATGATGTGTAGAATGTTGGGTTTTAAGATCATGATATTTTGAGAATAATATGATGTTTTGAGAATGTGATGATTTGCCATTATGGTGTTTTAAGTATATGATGTTCAGAGACGGAGTCTATTAATCCTGTATACTGCTTTTCTGTAAAAATCTCACCGTAGTGACCCAGGTGAAGGGAACTCGAAGTCAGCTGGCAATCCCAAGCATGTCGGTTGGAATCACAGCTTACTTTGAGCTCACCCCACCCAAATCATCACGATGTGAGATGTCTACAGAATCGACCAGCTGAATAGAACTGCCTCATTACCTCGGACCGATGATCTCACGTCGGTTTATGTCATTTTCTGCCGGTCAGAACCGGTTCAACAGTTCGTTTGAGACCCTAGTAATTTACAAGTCAGCTGTAATATTTCTCTATCTGGATTTCACATAGTTATGACCATCCTGGCTTGCTTTCCCATTCATTCGTAACGAGGTTAGTTTAGGTTACAAGCAAGCAAGTGTGCAAGCAGCTAACACTGTAAAATAAATAACAACATTTTTATCTTCATCTTCGTAAATCTAAATCTACTTTGTCATATTGGATGGAGTTAAAGAAATTTCATGAGTCTTCTTTATATGCTTCCTCCTAATATTATACCGTTGCCCGCAAATTTCACATTTGAACTTTCTTACGTTATATATTATATACAATTAAATTTTTCATGGAGGACATACACAGCGCGGTGAAATTCACCGCGATGCATTCTAACGTGCAGCAGATTTTTATTGATGTACGTTTTCAGTCCTTTTTAATTGTTTGCATTAAATCTGAATGAATGAAGTAGGTATGTAATGAGCCAATAATCTTGATTTTATTTCTATAACAAGATTCGTATTTTTTTGTTAGAACTACCTAAAATGATGAGCGATGTTGTGGTCGACGGCGAAGCACGCTTGCCTAGAAACTTCTAGCGAATAGGTAACTAGCTATTCGCTCTTGACTTAACGAACCCTAGGTGGTTATCTCGTCACTACCCCTTTGCAACTGGGAGTTAAATCTTTCATAGAACAGTACAAACTTAGTAAATGTTTTGAAACTGTTCAGAGGCCCTGCAAAAATACTGAAAAGAACTTCATGGGCGCTGGCCTTCAGCAATCAGACCCTTACATACGTGAGGTTCAGGTATAATTTGCTGGTCGCGCGATCGTGAGTATATGTAATTAATGAATGATTTAGTTCGAATACATGAAATAATCAACATCAATAAAAAAGAAATACCAATATTTATGTTTTCTTATTACTTTAATCAGCTGAAAAACACCTAAAGAACCGACACAGCAGAACCCTACGCCAACAAGAGCCGACAAAGCGCAAGTCAGCCAGCCGACCCTCGCAGTGAACTCGGGCACCATAGACTACGTGAAAAGCGCTTTCGCTACGTACTCCAGCGTAGCAGTCGTGAGAGCATTCAGAGACTTCAATCTTATAACATGCAGAAAGATCCTGCATACCTTCCAGAGAAATACAGAAGGACTGCTTAGGGTACTGCTCGAGGAACGAGGAAGCAGAAGCAGCTGTGTACGAAAACGTCAGGTCTTAAGTCATCAAGGGGAAATTATTGGGTCGTTCATGGCAGACTCCAGCGCAAAGAGTGGTTTCGTGGCGTTGGAAGAAGAGGAAACAGAGCGCTCTGGCAAAATTAAATTCCAAGTACCAATGACGACCCGATGGTGGTTACCGCCAAATGTACCAAAATCATGCTGGACGATAAGATCCTTGAAATGGCACAGTAAATATTGGTGACTTCAAACATGCAGCAGAGTTGAGTGGTACCCGATATCAGGTGAGTAAACGGAGTTCTAGGTTGCGGCAAGAAAACCTGAATGGTGAAACACTCCAATGGAGAGAAAGACGTCGTAGCCACCACGACAACCAAAGCTGCCAAAGATCTCAGAGATAAGCTTGCGCGCCGCTTAGGAAACCGGGTAAAGACAAAGACGCGCACTATGTCCTCAATCTTAGTAAATGGTTTCAAAAATCACGAGAAATGCTATCGCTCCACGAATCCATTTTAGGGGCATAGTCATGGCAGTAAAGTTGTCAGGATCAAGCAAGATTGTCTACTTTGTTGACATAAACCAGTTACTATTCTTGGACAGAGAGAAGTTATTCGAGATAAGGTAAACCCATTCAAATCTGGTGGCTGGCATCACCCAAGAGCTGTTCTGTAAACACCGCAATCCGATGGATATGGCATTTGCTCTGAGCGGGATATACTCCGGTATATATCTTTGATCTTTTCCTTTGAGAACTTGGGTGTTGACACCGATCTTGTTCCTCGAGAACTCATGGTTGATCTCGATCGTACAGATGATAAATGTGGATGATAACGATGGGCAAGGCGGCTGCATCGTTGATGAAGGAGAATTTACTGTTGTTAATGAAGCAGGAGTGATGGCGTCGATATAGATGGAGGTTGCATCAGCTGTGGGTATATTAATGATTCTGTATGGTGACTTACTCGTATTTCTTCATCTTCATTGGAATTGTTAACATCAGAAAGATCTTCGATAGCTAATTAAAAAGTAGAAAATAATTTTCTTTAAATTTAAATTAAGAATAGTGTGACTTACAAAAAATAAATTTATTGTAAAAAAGCGTGGGGTACTGTTTAAGATATTTTCAAAATGACTCTATTTTTATCAATATCTGTCAATAAAATATAACAATTAACATCAAAAAGGGCTACAATTAACTTATTAAACATAACCCAATCGTTGCACTCAGAGTAGTTGACAAATGGTTTAGTTGCAAGACTAAACAATATTAAAACAAAACCTAATACTATTAAAAACTTTCCCAAAACAATCGTTTAAAATTATATTAAACGGTTTGTGTTATGTTAAGTTATGTTGACACTCTTTCAAGAGATGCAATACAGAATTTCTTGTACCAACAAGTGATACGAAAGTTTGTCCTCAAACACTTTCACCCCCCAATATGGAGGGTTGTTCGATACTCTTTTTAATATACTAAAAGATTTGTGTTAAGTTGTGTTCAAACACACTCTTTAATGTGTGCAATACAGAATTTCTTGTGGGTACCAACAAGTGATGCGAAAGTTTGTCCTCAAACACTTTCACCCCCACTATGGAGGTTTGTTCGATACTCTTTTTAATATATTAAAAGATTTGTGTTAAGTTGTGTTCAAACACACCGTGTTCAAACACACTCTTTAATGTGTGTAATACAGAATTGTTCGTGGGTACCAATAATTGATGCGAAAGATTGTCCTCAAACACTTTCACCCCCACTATGGAGGGTTGTTC
Source organism: Anorthoa munda (assembly GCA_945859665.1). NCBI lineage: Eukaryota > Metazoa > Arthropoda > Insecta > Lepidoptera > Noctuidae > Anorthoa > Anorthoa munda. The sequence continues at coordinate 39,151,931 of OX243897.1, read as the reverse complement.
GATACTCTTTTTAATATATTTAAAGATTGATCAAGAGATACAATTTCGTGTGCCTACCAACATATAGGCACCCGAAATTCAGTACCGGTTAAACGGGGTTACATTGAGATCTGGGGTAACTTTGATGATAACTTTATTTTTTTAGGTTTTTAAAGCTAACTCCGTGAAAACGGAACGCATCTCAATTTTCTTTTTTAAATTTGCAACACTGACATGTCAGCCATGTTTTGCATTAACCTCAGCGCAGGAATAAGTTTAATTGTTGCAGAAAAAATATTTTGAATTGTACAGTGTGAATTCACTAAAAATACGTTTTAAATTGGGGTTACTTTATATTGCAATGAAAAACAATGGGGTATCAAAGTAACCCCATTTTCATTTTAGCGTTCAAAGGCTCGTTTTTTTTTATTTTCTCCCAAACTATGGAAGTAAAAAAAAAAATTATTAGTGAATATAATTTCTTTTGTGAAGTCGCCAACACTGCATTTTATTCATATTTTTCAAAATATAATTGAACTAGTTATGTCAATTTTAATTTCAAAATTAATCAATTTAACCTCGTTTTACTATTGGTGATGCGAAAGTTTGTCCTCAAAAATTTCTAAATATGACTTTACCTACTAATCAGTCCTCAGATGAAATTAAAAGTACATTTGGATAGTAAATATGACGCAGGCGCTTTCATGGAATCGTTTTGAAATAATACAATTATTGTAATAATTTTTGATGTAGGTACCTATTCAATTTGATTTTTGTAAAAGACTGTAGCTTCTGGCAACTGTAGAAACACATTTTTCAAGAATATATTTACTGCACACAATTCTATTATGTGTTTATTCTTATGTCAGATATATTTGACGACTTGCATGAAAATATAGACCGCCTATATTTGTTGAGTAGTCGAGGGTCTAGGCTGCCGGGCACTAGGGGCCAAGGGCCAAGGAGCAAAAGGAGGAGGTTCGGTGTTCGATATTATGTTTGTTTTTTTTTTTTGTCTTTTTTCGTATATCTCCGTCAATTTTGGACCGATTTTGAAAATTCTTTTATTGTTTGAAGAAGTATGTTTCGAAATTGGTCCCATTTTAATTTAGTGAAGATCTGATGAAGAACTTCGGAGATATACAACAGAACACTTCAATAAATAACGGCAAATCTCTCGGGATTGCTGCAATCGCATGTCTGTTTATTGTTTATACCATAAAAACAAAGAAATAGTACCGACTTCCAAACTACAAAGTAAAAAATTACTTTGTTTTTGGAAGTCGGTGTCCATAACGCTAAAAATTGTACCTACGAAAGACACCGACTTCCTAAAATAAAGTCATTTTTCGCTTTGTAGTTTGAAAGTCGGTCCATTTTTTTTTAATGTTATTTTTCATTGTGCTATTCATTTCGGTTTGGGGGGATTAGCCGTAATCGCCACGCTTGGCAGGCGGGTTAGTGATCGCAGTTTCTTGTTAAAGTGCACAGAGAACGCTGCTGCCCATTCTCTGGTGTCCCTTAGTCGCCTCTTACGATACTCATGGGAAGATATGGGATGGTGAAATTCTCTACGTCCGACACCATACGGAACCTAAATAACCTAAATCCAAAGAACCTATATATTCACATACATAAAGATATTATTAATAGAACGATCGACGATAAAATAACCTAAATAATAAAGCAATTTCCATCATAACTCCATCACTAACTAAACAGGAGAGTTTCCGCAGTCCATCACAAAGACAATAGGCAATCTTTGTAACAAATAACATATTTGTAGGAGTAATTTGAAGGGTATTCGTCTGATATGAGAATTCTTTTATCGCGCCTAGTATTTCATTAGATGTGTTGTTGGCTTGTGTTCATAAACTTGAATAATTATGTGTGCATGCAAGGATTACTTATAGTATATTTCTAATTCTTAAGGAATGTGTTAAAACATGAATAACAGTAAGTAGTCTTTTTATCTACCTCGATTGTCCCTCTATTCTTTTCAATTTTATTTTCATATTGAATGTGTACGAGTATTACTAGAGTCGCAGATATTAAAATAGTACATTGTGATACACGGGTGTGTATCACACGACGTTTTTCAATACAGTTGTGGGTAATTGTAAAAACAAATCAATGAATTACATTTGTTTTTTCCATAAAATAAAATTATCGTAAGTCGCCATATATCTTTCTCGAGATTTTGGGGGCAAAATTTCATCTTGCGCAGTTTTCGCCTCAGATAAAATATCCAATGGAGTTAATTCCATTTCATCACTTGTACTTGAACTCATATTAACAAAAAAAATAATCAATTTATCACACAAAAATTCAAATTTTCAGAAAATGGCGCGTTTTTGCACCGGACATATTTTTTTACTAATTAAATTAAAACTGGTAATTAAATATATTAAACAACCATTTAAAAGACTTTTGAGAATTCAATGCTAAGACGTACGGACTCATTCATTTTTCCTAGTGTAAAATCTATCCCATTTTATTCTATGTATGAAAACTCCTTGCTACTAAACTTTTATAAATTTACTTATATCTTTAAAACTCAACTGCAAAAACAATGATCGAGCCCGTAAAAAAAAGTCACGACAGCGTAACAGAAAGATGCCTATGCAAAAGATTTAATTTTCGAATCATAAATATAGCCTCTGAATTGTTCTCTAAATATCTAGATCAGTGTAAATAAAAATATATGTCCTAACGTTTCTAATGAACCATTAATGATTCTTTACAATCACTTAAACAAGATTTCCTCTTATAACGTATGTATCTACTCGTAACTATACGCAGAACGAATTTCATCTCACTATCCTAACAACAACTTTATCTATACCAAAGAAAGTATCCAACTACCCGCCAAATGGGGTTAACGACACATCAGTCGCCACACTTCAGCGAAGAAGCAATCTTGATCAGAATAACGGAAATAACTCGCGATACTTTTGTGCTATTGCGTTACAAGAAGATAGTGAACTCTTTTGTATCTGAGGATTTAATAGTTTCGCCAAAATTGCGGGTATGATTTCCAACTATAGTATAGTGCAAATTTGGAAATCATACATCTGCAATTATATTATAAGTTATAAATATCTTGTGGTTCCTATATCATGCGTAATGGAGGAAAATTGCCAAGTTAACCAAATCCACCATCGCACCCCTCCTTTTTAAAGGCTCTTTTGACGGAAAGCTTACCTTTCACGTTTGGGTAGTAAACCGATCGTTAAAACGGGTTTGTTTTGAGTGCTAAGCTTTTAACAACCTCGTTTATGTGGAAACGATCCGCACACGAACGGGAGTTAGTGAAAAAATCATGGATTTATCTGTGTCCGGATTTTTAAGCTATTGCATAGCTTTTATCGTGGGCTTTGAGTGCGGCGACCGAATCAAGAAATTCCGTTACGAAAAAAAACCTGACACCTTGAGCTGCTCCGAAATCGGACGATGGATTCCGAGTGTGTGAGCGAGTGAGGGGTGAGGGGTAGGGGAAACGGGCAGGAGGGGCTTGTTGCGCGATTTTATAGAAGTTTCATTTTGATATTTTTAGACAGAAGCAGAATAAAAATTGCGGGGGTTAAAGAATAAACGGGGTTATGCTATCTTGTTCGCCGGCCTGAAGGGGCGGGCGACATGTGGGCAAAATTTTTCTTAGAATTGAGCTAGCTCCAGCCGTTTCCAAGATATGGGACTTTTTAGTTTTTATGATTTGGTCGCCGGTTCGTTCTTGGTGGCGCCTAGAGGTCGGTTCTAGAAACGTGTCGGCTCGGGTCGTCCTGTGATGGAGAACTTTGTACGTCTGGCGTTTAATAATATTGGTATTCAAAGAAAACGACCTTATGTCCCTAAGAATACGGGTCACATTTGCGTGGCAATTAAAAGTGGCCTTATGCCCGTGGTTATAAGGGTCACTCAGAATTTGGTGCCGCGTTCCAGTTCGGAGGTTCGGTTCCGACTTCCGCTTGACAAAGAAGTTTTTATTCTTGCTGACTGTATGATATTTTATAATTGAAGAATTAAAATTAAATGTGGGGGATCTAGAGGAGGTGTCCTGGGGCCTCGGCACATACACTAGTAAACTAGTGTATGTAGGTCGGCCTTAAAATCGGGCTATCCCGCTCCGTTTCCGAGTTATGTGTGATTTAAAATTGGAGGTTGAATTTCGCTTGGCAAAAGAAGTTTTTACTACTGATGGATGAATAATGACGTGTATGTTAAAATTTTAATTTAGATGGTTCCGGAGGAGGTGTCCTGAGGGCTCGGCTCGGCTGTAGGTCGGCCTCAAAATCGGGCTATCTCGCTCCGTTTCCGAGATATTTGTGTTTTTGTAATTTGGAGGTTGAATTTCGTGTGGCAAAAGAAGTTTTTACAACTGATGGATGAACATTTTTTAATTGAGATTTAGCATAAATAAAAAATAAATAAATAATTATAATTGCATAAGTTGATAAAAAATGCTATGTAATAGCTTTACCGCGGCAGTCCCCGAGTGCCACACGTCTTTTTTTTTGTGTCATTAATAATTTTAGCTTGTCAAAGGTTTGTTTTCATGTTGGAAAATTTCTAAATGGAATCATAAAATACGAGTTCCGAGTTTTTTTTACAGTAGGCTTATTGATTCAGATAAATCTGATTGAATGATCATTTTGAGATTCTCTTTGAAATTTAATAGTTATTAATGCTGTTACCTAAGTTTAGATAAAAACGCCTTCACAAGAAGAAGTGATGCCTTTATCTACGTCCAGACTCCAGCGTACCTTAAAAGTGAGATGGTTCATCTTGTTGACAGGTTAATCTTTTCACAGACGCTTGACCTATTCGTATGGCGTTTTGACACGAGAGAAAAAGAGGGTGTTAAAGGGATTGTGCTAATCAATGATCTTTTTCCTGACAAATATGTTGCATGTGTTAGAATCATAATGGAACTCCATATAAAAGTATCGATATATGTCAAGATGGTTATTTACTGTGTATCAGAGTTCCAATTATATGTGTTGTATAAGGGAAAGGTTTTATGAATAAAAGCACAGAAAGACAAGACTAGGTATTTATTTCAATTAGGCTTGTCAATTAATTCATATTCAGGCTCAGAAAGCTTACCGCCCGTTCGCTAAACTAGTTCTCGTGTAGAAGAAGGGCAAGAAACTCCACGGAAGCAACTATGGTTGTAAAAGTATTCATAGACATCTTTTACAACCGTATAAATATCGTATATAACAGATCTAATTCTATTATGGCCATTATATGATGAATCTTGTAACATTTCACAATATTACATAATCAAAACAATAAGGATAAGGCAAGGTACATGACTAACCCTTAAATCAATTTAACATCATTATGAATAAAGGCCACAATATGAAAATAGAATTTCAACACCACCATTAGCAATAATCAAGTTATAATATCAAATTACTTACATGAAGCTTGTGTAGTCCATAACGAAGTCTCTTAACTTACGAATTACACACTATTTATAGAACAAGTCAACTTGTCTCAATACGTCAAATGTCCCCACCATTTTCTACATTGCTATAAATAATCTCACAATTAAGTCAATAATCAATTCTTGAGTAATGAAACATTTTTAAAACGTATCAAGACAATTAAGGAATTTAATATCGCCTATTTAGTCGTTCTTAATCAATATTCGAAAGAATATTGATACTAACTGACAGTCTTTTATTAATTGTCTCAAAAGACTTATAATACTAAAATAGCAATATAAAATCCAGGATACATCACAATGATCATTACAAATTAAGTAATGTTTTATAGGAATATCATCACTATAGCTTATATGTAATTTTAGAGTTATTTCCTGTACACACAACAATATTTACTCAGGTACTCTAACAATTGTAGGTATTTGACAATAATAATTTAAGTAGGTACTTCGACATTTGTCGGTAGATGCTTAATAAATATGACAGTTTGTATTTTGTAGCAAACCCATTGTGCTTAAAAGTGTAAATTTATGATTTAATGGCGTCACACGTACTTCCAATACTAACACGGCCATACTGACAAGTACTTCGCTCTCGAAGTACATTTTTTTCGGCAGCCTTTTCTTATTTTTTTTTTTTTTTTGGTACAGCTTTTTTTTTTTAGGCATAGCTTTTTCTTTGTTTTTTTTTTTTAGGCACAGCCATTTCTTTTTTAGGCTCGGCCATTTCTTTTTTTTTTTTAGGCTCAGCCATTTCTTTTTTTTTTTAGGCTCAGCCATTTCTTTTTTTTTTTAGGCTCAGCCATTTCTGTTTTTTTTTAGGCTCAGCCATTTCTTTTTTTTTTTTTTTTTTAGGCTCCGTCATTTCTTTTTTTTTTTTTTTTTAGGCACAGCCACAGGCACAGCCACAGGCACAGCCACAGGCACAGCCACGGGCACAGCCACAGACAGCCACGGGCACAGCCAAGGGCACAGGCACAGCCAAGGGCACAGGCACAGCCAAGGGCACAGGCACAGCCAAGGGCACAGCCACAGCCAAGGGCACAGCCACAGCCAAGGGCACAGGCACAGCCACAGCCAAGGGCACAGCCACAGCCAAGGGCACAGGCAAAGCCACAGCCATTTCTTTTGTTTGTTCAATATCTCAGTGGTAAAAATAACAAAAAAATGGGAATTCAATAACTCAATATTATTTCACCAACCAACAATACATCGCTCGGCCAATTCTGACAATATATTTGCAAATTGTACCGAACGTAGATATTTTCTTCTGACTAAAATCAGATCAACAGAGGGTATATATTTAAATTCTTTATTTAACCAACTAACTCTGTCAAAATCAAAGGCCGCAGATCGTTGCTTGATCATAAAGATTCAGAGGCCCGTCTCGACTTGTTTAGACAGAATCTTATTCAAACAACTAGCTCTGTCAAACTCAGAGGTCACAGATCGTCGCTTGATCATAAAGATTCAGAGGCCCGTCTTGATTTGTTTTGACAGAATTTTATTTAACTAAATCGTTTTTCTAATGTACCATGCTGATGGTACGGCCTGGCATTATTATAACTCTTCTCTGTCTTTCTCCTGTCTTGTCACTTTTCAAAACAAACTACTCGGTAAGTTACACCCACATGGTTTTAATTATTCAAAAATTTACTTTTCATTTGTTTGTTTTATTCTATAACTATTTTTTTTAAATATATATTCATGACTCAATGATAAGAAGTTACTTATTATGTAGCTGTTCTGATAGAACCGAACTATGTTAGCTGTGTGGTCACAGACAAACACATTCTTAGACATTCACACACTAGTGTTCTTGTCAGTTCATCTTTATGTCCTAACAAAATGAATTAGCAAGCTGTGCTAATATTTTTAGCACTTTTGTTTAGTTTGCAATAAATTATTGTAATTCTACCTCTGTATACCATTAGATCACGATTGGTTTATATCAAAATCTCAATCTCTAATAACCCTAAAACTAATTACTTAAATTTATTATCCGATCGAGAAAAGCAAGGTAAGAATATATTAATTGGATTGTTTATTTTAATATTTCTGAAGATTAGAATATTTGTTTTATTAATTAATACAGACTTTTCATGAAAATAATTGCAAAACAGCTTTTGCCATAAATAAGATTCCTTTTTAATTTTACTCAAAAAAACAGCCAAGAGAAAACCAGAGCAGAGAGTTTCTTGCAAATTATTGGTGAAAACTACTATTCTGCCTCCATTAACTAATAACGATTCTTTGCAAATCCTTTGTACCTCACAAGTATGTAAGTGGCCACTAACTGTATTATTACCAAGTTGGGTACATTTTTGCAAAAATACCCTCGGATAAAAATTTCCATAAAAATTCTAGACCAATTTCTTATAATTAAACTGAAAACCTTGGGAATTATCGTTTTACGCTTATTGAAACATAATATTATATCTTTGTAACATCAAAGATATTCAACAGTAAACAAATAAAAACAAAGCCTCTGAAGGCCTTACCACTTTTAGCCGTTTCGTGCTGCAGCTGTCAGCTAGATGTCCATAGTCAGAATCCGATGCTCTGACCATAGTTTGCAGATCCATGTCTTACAGCTTCTAGATCCGCAAGCTATGCAGCTCGCAGTGCCGTCGGCTGGGTCGGCATCGCGAGAACATCCGTCTTGGTGAGAGTGGAGTCGGGTGACTCGTCGACATGTTGTTTATGAAAATGACAAAATGATATTCATTAGAAATCTTGTGTAAGCTAGAGCTGAATCCCACTTCTGATGTTAGAATCATAATGGAACTCCATATAAAAGTATCGATATATGTCAAGATGGTTATTTACTGTGTATCAGAGTTCCAATTATATGTGTTGTATAAGGGAAAGGTTTTATGAATAAAAGCACAGAAAGACAAGACTAGGTATTTATTTCAATTAGGCTTGTCAATTAATTCATATTCAGGCTCAGAAAGCTTACCGCCCGTTCGCTAAACTAGTTCTCGTGTAGAAGAAGGGCAAGAAACTCCACGGAAGCAACTATGGTTGTAAAAGTATTCATAGACATCTTTTACAACCGTATAAATATCGTATATAACAGATCTAATTCTATTATGGCCATTATATGATGAATCTTGTAACATTTCACAATATTACATAATCAAAACAATAAGGATAAGGCAAGGTACATGACTAACCCTTAAATCAATTTAACATCATTATGAATAAAGGCCACAATATGAAAATAGAATTTCAACACCACCATTAGCAATAATCAAGTTATAATATCAAATTACTTACATGAAGCTTGTGTAGTCCATAACGAAGTCTCTTAACTTACGAATTACACACTATTTATAGAACAAGTCAACTTGTCTCAATACGTCAAATGTCCCCACCATTTTCTACATTGCTATAAATAATCTCACAATTAAGTCAATAATCAATTCTTGAGTAATGAAACATTTTTAAAACGTATCAAGACAATTAAGGAATTTAATATCGCCTATTTAGTCGTTCTTAATCAATATTCGAAAGAATATTGATACTAACTGACAGTCTTTTATTAATTGTCTCAAAAGACTTATAATACTAAAATAGCAATATAAAATCCAGGATACATCACAATGATCATTACAAATTAAGTAATGTTTTATAGGAATATCATCACTATAGCTTATATGTAATTTTAGAGTTATTTCCTGTACACACAACAATATTTACTCAGGTACTCTAACAATTGTAGGTATTTGACAATAATAATTTAAGTAGGTACTTCGACATTTGTCGGTAGATGCTTAATAAATATGACAGTTTGTATTTTGTAGCAAACCCATTGTGCTTAAAAGTGTAAATTTATGATTTAATGGCGTCACACGTACTTCCAATACTAACACATGCTACTAATTTTATGTTACAACGGAACTGCATTCAAGATCTATAGGCAATCTGTAACAATATGTATAATAATTAACAGCCACTACACACATTTCTGCCGTTCTTTCTAAAGGGATAAACTAATTACTCAAGACACAGAATCACATAGACAATTAAGAATATGTACATGTTTTCCCAGAGCGTAAGATTTAAGTAGAAGAAATCATTCACACACAACTCATGCAACACAACAAAGAGAACGCTAATTTAAGTAAATACACAATTTCAGAACGACATACACACACGAAGGAAAATTTGATGAAAACAATCACAAGAAAGAAAAACTTTATTACTTACCAGAAAAATCAAATAAAGAATTAAAAGAAGAAGAATATTAAAAATAAAGCTTTGTTAAGAACCGCCAAAAACAACAATTATAAGAATTAGACAAAATATATAAAAAAGTAGGTAGCATTTATAAATCATAGAGAGAGAAAAAAGAAAAACTATAGATAAGAATTCGGAAAAAAGAAAAAGACATGTTCTTTAGTTAAAAAAGCAATACTACATTTAAATCTGAGCCACACAAAACACGTATGTTCTGATGAGATGTTTTATTGTTTGCCTTTATTTATTGCAGCTGTAAACACTACGGCTTGAATAAACAATGTATTGAAATGTAGAACAGCCAGTTAACATCTGGGTTGCCAGTGTTATTTGCCTGTTAATTGAGAGTAGTCGAAATGTTGCCAAGTGTAGCATTAAAGTACATTGTGTTAGAGAATGTTTAAAGTTGATGTAGTTAGTTGATGTTTTAGTGATTTTTGGTTGTAATTTTATTTGTTTGTCATTTTGTTGTAATATTTAATAAGTTTTATTTTCGGCATTGAATTTGTGTACATAAATTTGAAATAAATTACAGACATGCTTGGTTAGTATTCAGCATATGAAATATATGTGTGAACAATTTGATTTAGGTTGCTGCGTAGTATCTATTTAGTGTAAAAAATTTAGTTCCTTTCAACATTGTAGACCGTACCTAAGAGCACGCTAAACTACAGGGTTGCAATGCCGAATAATAAGTCGTAAAACTACAATGTTTAAAAAATAATAAGTATGTGAAGAAATGGTAGGTAATATAGGCAATGGCATGGGTAAAGTAATAGGTAGGTGTTTTATGAGAAGAAGATGGGTAGGGTCATCTAATGTAAGTCCTGGTCTCATAAAAAACGAAATTAAGAAAGTATTACTAGAAAGGCTTTATACAAAATGGCCTTAATCACCCACATTTTGACAAAATAATATACATAGCTGCGTGTTCACTTAGAAAGAACATTAAATTATAATTTCAAAATGTGCCAGCATCGGCCATTGTGTAGAGGAACTGTAAATAAATTTTGTAGCAAGCGTGAAGTGTTGGATACGCGGGAGTTGAAAAACAAACGACGACAGACGAAACGTGCACGAGACGTGGCGGCTGTGGCGATAGATTCATTGTTTTAAATAAATAAACGTACAGAAATAGTACGAACCATGTCAGTTCATGTCTCAGTTACCTGGTGGTAAGTACGGGCTCCATCAGAAAAGAAGCTAGATATTTTTTTCAATTTATATTAACACTAGCGGATGCCTCGCGGTTTCACCCGCGTAATTCCCGTTCCCGTGAGAATCCAGGCATAATAAAGTAGCCTATATCTCTCGGGGATAGTGTAGCTTCCCAACGTTGTAAAGAATTTTTGAAATCGGTCCAGTAGTTATTAAGTTTATTCGTTACATACAAAAATACAAATCTTTCCTCTTTATAATATTAGTATAGATATAGAAGTAAGATAAGTGTCTAATATATAAAATTAATTCAAATCTCTGTATTTTTTACCCACCACTACGTCCTATAAATTAAAACTTTCAAAATTATAAGCATTTCATACAGTTAACGTTCCTACTTCATTTTACGGACGTTTATTTAGTCACTTTAAAACAAAGTGGGTTTTTTTTTGGCCTGGAACTCCAGTATTTTAATATTTTTTGAGTTTCTTTGCCACAAACTACAATTCAGAAAATTTGGTTACGTGCGAGGAAAAATTACAATCCGAACACGTTTGTTCTTCGTATTTAACTCACAAATCAGTTGTGTAACTTCTGTGAAACTTCTAATTTTAACCCTTTCAGTTTAAAACTCAGGTAATTAGTTTGCGGTAGTCCGAACGAAAAATGTTATCAGAAAATTCAATAAAACTCTATTTTGCTTATGCAGTTCACTTTAATTTGATATTATTGCGTAGGTACTAATAACGTTTATTAGGAAGCATGAAACAAACATCGTATCTTTTTCAATATTTTGTATTAAAATTACGTTACGACCACGTTAATCAAAACAATTTTCTGGTCACCTTGGTGATTATTAGTTTTATTTATTTATGTATCAAGAATTGCTATGTACGTACTTTATTTAGGTGCATTATTTATTGATATTTCTAGAACATCAATGTACTGAGACGGATTTAATGCCATTATTTAATGATTACCTAACTTTTTTTATAAATGCCCTTGCCTTCGTTGTATGAGAAAATACCTTTGGCCTGCAGTGGGACAGTAATAGACTGGTATTATTTTAACCTATATTTTATAATGTATCTTTAATAATATATGTTTCCCTATCGCCACAACCGCCACATATGTAAGACCGTGCTTACTGGGAGGGGTGCCGTTGCGGGGCGCGGGAGGCGGTGGGGGTCTCGGCGGCGCCTCTTCCCGAGGTGCACCCGCGCCTCCCGGTGGACTCGCCACTGCAACATCAACCAACAGCTTATGAAAGAAGAAGATGATACATTTAGTTGAGAGATGGTGTCTACTGCGAAGCGTTAGTGTATCCTCACAAGGCGACCTAAGAAGAATCATAAAGTGTCATTCTATGATGATAGCGATGGCCGCAATGCCAAAGGAGATGTATCATTTTCGGCCATGAGATGTACATTTATCAAAAAAGTGAAAAAAACCCACGAATTCAGGAAAAATATTCTTTCTTGAATTTAAGCCTCATTTCTTGCGTACAAAAACTAATAGTTTTTCAATTATTGCCATAATCTATTCAACATGGCGTCTCTCATAGTTGTCATTTCGATTTCGTTCTGAAATCATGTCACATCAAAGCATAAATAAAGTAGATGTTAAATATGAAAGGTAAGTGTTCTTGTACTAGTAAAAATGACTATTATTCTCATAAATATCTTTTAAGACTAATATAAAAGCAAGTGCGATGATTTCATCGTTAAAAATATATTTATTTTACCTCTGAAGTATACTTCTGAACGAATAATTCAAAATGACATTTTGGTTGACTACTGAGTGTCACATCACTTTATAAGTTACATAAACGTCAAAACTAAAACCTCTCATGGCTGTCAAATAGCTGTCACGATAAACGTCAAACATTATAATTTTTTAATAAGTTTACCTAAAAAACATTGGATATTGTGGAAAAAATGTTACTTTATTCTATTCAGGGGTTAGTTTCCCAGCTTTCCTTGAAGGTACAGGTTATGGCCGGAGTCCCATACAAAAATGAAACATCTCATTTAACGGATTGATCACGTGAGATTTTGATAGCGGTTGGCAACCCCATACATTTAACCAATCACTGTCGCATTGATTTCGTTAATACCATGTCACTAGTGTATGGCCTCAGGACTGTTGCAAATAAAACAAATCAAGTATATCAGAGCCTATGGCAACACGTTTTGTGTATGAATTTTAGTGCTCAAGGTTTGAGCCATACCGCGGTGGTTCAAAACATTCAATATATCGTCATAATAAATATCGGATGCTTAGGTTGCCTTGTGTCCGAATAGGACAACAATTTCTATTCCATGAAAACTACAATTATAATAATGGAGTGCATGAGTGTAATCCGCCTTCTCAGGCTGATTATTTCGGGTAGGTTTTAGTTTCCTTCTTGTAAGGGAGTTAATGTCCAGTTGAAATTTTGAGATATAAGAATTCAAAGACTGTTCTTCATCAAATAACATTATACTTTGTTATAGACTTAACAGAATATTGCCAATTTTCTGACACTAATGATCCACAATTATTCATAGCTTAATGTCCAGTTGAGGACTATAGGCTTATGTTGCTCCTATTAGTATATAAACACAATATGGACGTTAAGTGTTTCATTCTGTTTTATTAGGTATATTATGCTTATTCGTAGTGTGTGTGTGTGTGTTCTTAGCGTGTGTAGTGTGTGTGTGTGTTTAGTGTAGTGTTTATGTTTATTGTTTGTTTTTTTTTGTGTTTGTGTCTAAACGAAGGTGCTGTTGAAATAAACTAAAAGGTTTGACAAGTTTGATATCATTAAAGGTTTTTGGTTGGTTTAAATGTTCAACCAACTCTGCCATTCGTTACTTATTTTTTTTTCTTAGAAACTGATAAACCGTCTTTTTTAGATATTATAATGGATCAATTCGTTAATATCGTATGTTTTGATTTCGTGAGTACATAGTGTACCTGCAGTTCTTCTGCCTGGTACGCCAGAACAATATCGTTTTTCTACTTAGTCTCATGAATGTGGTTTCTAGAACAACATTTCGAATCTCGATAAACTTTATAAATACTACAACCATTTCTGATAGCTGCAATCGAATCTTTCAGATCATTTTCTGAGTAATTTATTCCAGGTTTCATTGTTCTATTATTAAATCATTTAATAATACAGAAACTTCAACTCCAACAGCCATTAATCGGGTTTTTGTTTTTTTTTAAGTAATATTTAATTTTATTTTAAACAGTTTGTTTTGTCAATAGATTCATTGATTTCGTTATTAGGTTTATACGACGGTAGATTTCGCAATCTTGTCATTTAATTTAAGGGAGTTAATATCTTGGTAATTATTAAATAAGTTGCGGTCTTCTAAACTACTGATTATTAGATCCTCTAGAGTCTAGACATATTACCTGGCTCCTATTACCTTTAGCAAAAATACATGAACTTAAGTCAACCACAGCTCGGTCCAAAGTAATTCCCTGGACTTGGGTAGAGTTACAACCCAGCACAATATCAATGGAAAAATTTTTCGCTCTATTTTTCCCTGTCCACGAAGTGCATCGAATTCTTTCGTCGATGGTTTGATTTTGACTCCTACTCTGATCTGACTGCTTTGAGGTTAAATTCTATATAAATAGCCTGTGGCAATTCTCCGGGTTCCAATTGGTTCCTCCGAAGAACTGGCCACTTAATTGTCCTTATAACTCCCATTGCTCCGTTAACAAGACTGTGGTTAACATCCAAATTATTACTTTATAAAATAACACGTGATCCTAAACCGGTTGTCAAATATTTAACTATTCCTCCAGTTTTGTTAAACATATTCATCTGTTGGTTTTTGACCATAATTATGTCTGACATAGGACACAGGTGACAATTGCATTAGATCACCAAATAAAATAATATTACAACCACTAAAGTATAGTTGATTTTGCTTCATTTCCTGAAAGCGTAGATCAATATGCCGAAGCGTTAGGTATGGTACCATAGAAATCTCATGTACATATTATCACAAGCAGAAATGCCCTCCTATCTTCCTCCACGATAAGGCCAAGTGGACGGAAGTCTCTAAAATTTGCGATGAACGCAAAATCAAGTTTCTTAGTGCCACCGCTTGCCAGGTAGGCATTAAAATCCTACTCCCGACCCCTACTGATTTCAGGAACCTTTCCAGGCTCCTAAAAACCTTGAGGATAGAGTTCCATACCTATTCTCTCCCATCGGAAGCGCCCACCCGTGTGGTTATCCGGCGCATTCCGAAGGAAATCCCAGTCGATGAGATTTATGCGGATCTTGCCGCACAAAAAGTCCCAGTCATTGCCGTCCACCGCATGCGTAAAGCAAGAGGTGGACAGGAATACGATATGGTAATGGTCGAGTGCGACCCTACCGAGTCCTATGCCCCTATTTTCAAAATCAAGACTCTCTGCTCCCTTTCAGGGTTCTCTATCGAGAAACCTTACCGTCCCTTTGTCGTTGGTCAGTGTCACAACTGGCCATAGCCAAAAACACTGTTTTGTCCGCCCCAGGTGCGTTAAGTGCCGAGGGGATCACGGCACAAAAGAGTGCACCCGTCCCAAAAACCCTGCCGAATGCACGGAGCCTCCCAGCTGCGTGCTATGTGACCAAGTCGGTCACACGGCAAACTACAAGGGTTGTCCTAAAGCCCCCAAAGTTGCGCCTAGATTGGCCAAAATTCATGCTGAGCGTCAAGCACGCCAAGCTCCCTCGACTAAACCCCCTCCCCGGCTAGCCCCTCAGAGGGCTTCGCCATGGGGCAAGCTCAACCACCAAAATGTGGCTCCCCAGACCGTCCAACAGCTTCCAGGCTTGATGGATCATCCCATTCCGGCCCCTCAGGCACCCATAGCCCCCATGCCCGCTCAAAGCCGACAGGAGGCTCCCACCTCTGCCGCTGCTAAGAGCCCGTCTCTATCCACGCCCAAACCCAGACGCTGCGTATCTGATACCATCATCAGTGCGTACAAAATCTGGATGACGGACGAGGCCAGATCGCTGGCTGCCGAGATCAATAGGATCGAGGCAGCCGGGGATATGACCCAAGCCCAATCCAATGACCTCTTCAAGAGGTACCCCAATATAACCGAGGAACTAGACAGCCTCGTTTATAGAAACGGTCAATGGGTGCGCATTTAAGTCGCACCTACACCGTTTCTAACCAAGTTTCGCCAATTGAGGCTCACCTCTGACCCCTCACGATCTCTACTCTGCTCCTTAAGAGCCTAGGTATGGAGTAGAATATACAAACGTAGAAATACAAACCGATTCGTCAGTCCTCGCCGCCGAGGCTCGTCGCGTATCCCTTCAATTAAAATCTTGCCAGCCCGCGAAGCTGAGCATTAGTTAAATTATTAGATATGAAATGGAGTTTCTTGTCCGTTCTTCTCCACGTAGGCTTATTCCGAACGGATGGTAGAATCACTTGTCAAGATCCAGCTTTTGCTTGTCCCCCCAGCGACGGCCCTGAGCCGAGGTCCGACCCCAACTGGGGTAGCCCTCAGCGTTGTCGCTTAGGTTTAGTAATTTTTTGCCTAGCTGGAGGCTATATAGCTTAGTCTCCGTAGGAAAGTCCGGTTAAGCAGCTACCAGTCATTCTGACTGAGCTGTGAGACGCCCCGCAGAAAAAAAAAAAAAAAAAAAAAAATCACCCAATCCATCTTCAATCGATTTCCATCTTTGTCGTTCACTTTGTTGTAAACGATTACAACTAAATTACCCTAAATCGAAAAATAAATAAAAATATCATTAAAAGTTAATTAGTGGCAACGTTTCCTAGTTTCCTACGTTAGCCAATAAGCCTACCGAACTTCGACTATGCAAAAGTTATAATGATTGAACTACGTCATGAATTCATGATACGTACATGACAGGTTGTAGTACCGCAATAGTGCTGTCATGCACAGATATAAAACTAATTTAAATGTAACGTTTGTTAATTGACAGGTTAATGACAACACTGGTAAATGATATATTAGAAGTGAGCTTCGCCTTGGTAGGGGGTTAAAAGGCTCATTCCCTGAGAAAGCGGCAAAGTCAAAGGATTATTAAGCTATTGCATAGCTTTTATCGCGGGCTTTGATCGCGGTGACCGATTGTGCGCGGCGACCGAATCAAGAGATTCCGTAATAAAAAAAAACCTGACAACCCGAGCTGCTCCGAAATCGGACTGAATCGGATGGATTCCGAGTGTGTGAGCGGGGGAGGGGCAGGAGGGGTTGTTTGGGGGGGGGAAGGTTGATTTTGATATTTTTAGAATAAAGCAAAAAAAAATTTGCGGGGGGGAAGGTAAAAAGTTAACGGGGGAACAAAATCGGGCTATCTCGCTCCGTTTCCAAGATATTTGTGTTTTTGTAATTTGGAGGTTGAATTTCGCGTGGCAAAAGAAGTTTTTACAACTGATGGATGAACATTTTTTAATTGTGATTTAGCATAAATAAAAAATAAATAAATTATTATAATTGCATAAGTTGATAAAAAATGCTATGCAATAGCTTTACCGCGGCAGTCCCCGAGTGCCACACGTCTTTTTTTTATTTGCAAACACTTAATTTCTGTTTGTTTAGCGGACACTAATCTTAATGGTACTTTGTTTAAGTTAGTGTTTTTCAACATCCAGGTTACTTTACTGCTTTTTTACCTAAGGTTGGTTTGAACCAAATTGAATCTTAACTTACGTTTTAGTTACTCTAGACAGACGGACTGCATTTCATTTGCAGTTGACATACATAACACATCTGAACAACTGCATCGAATGCGGTGGCATTTCGATAGTGCTTGGCAATCTCATATAATGATTTTTTGTCATTTTTTACCGACTTAAAATAGGAGGAGGTTCTCAACTCGACTTTATGTTTTATTTGTATTTTTGTTAGGCGTTTACTCCGCCAATTGTCAAAGATTTTATTGATTCTTTTTTTTTAATGAATATGTTCCCAAATTGATCCCATTTAAATTTGGTGATGATCTGATAAAGAACATTAAAGATATACAACAAAACTCTTAAAAAAATACGGAAAATCTCTCGAGATTGCTGCAATCGCATGTCTGTTTATTGTGTTTACCATTTCGTATAATAAAATCACGCTTTAAAGGGATACGCAGATATGTACCGTTCACCCTGGTATACTCTCAAACTTACATTTCGGAACTCCGTGTCAAAAAACGAAGAAACAGAAACAAGAATACTGACTGCCGAAATTGAAGTTATTTTTCCTTTTGTACTGTTCTTATTTGGAAGTCGGTTGTATTTTTATGTAATTTTTTCTAGAGTCACTTGTCTTTAGCCTCTGGATCAAAATTAATGAGTAGTATTTTGGAATTGCCTAATTAAAGCTATCTTTAGTGATCGACCCCTTAACTACTGACATCTGTGTTAGTAAATTGCACTTGGAACACTTGAAGTGTGTTCATTAAACAATTCTTATCTCTTAAGTTATGCTGCATAACATTTCGTACTGCGTCACCCTACTTAAACTCTTACTTAGATAGTTCAGTGTACATTTTTCAATCACACAGGGTCAAACAATGTTTGCTTTCTGCATAATTGAAGGTGGCCTGAAGAGTGAACGGAGTCTTTTTTCCACTTCACAAAGAGGCTCTACCAAAGACTGCAGCAACTACAGGACACTAGCACTTATTCTACATGTCAGTAAGATACTCCTATACATAATCATCATCAGGCTAAAACACTGCCTCGATCCATAAATCCTAGAAGAGCAAGCAGGGTGCATTAAAAGCAAAGGCACGCGGGAACAAATCCTGAACGTTCGCCAAATAATCGAAAAAAGCCGGGCATTTAACAACAGCTATAACTAAAGGGTCTTTAAACAAGGAAGGGTCGATGTTAAAATTGAATAAAACAAGATGTGTGTGAGATATTAATGAAATTTATTTTTTATTTAAAAGGCCTATTTATGCCATTATGGATGAATATAACATCGTTCAAATGTCCGCCGCGGCTTCGTATGGTGGCACAAATCCGAGAGGTCCAATTTTTAATGACTCTGCTGCATAGATCGAGCGAGCGCTACAGATCAATGATAAACAATTTATTTTGGCTTGAATAGAACAATATGGACGTGAACGACATGTGGTTCCAGCAAGATGGCGCTACTTGCCACACAGCGAACGACAATCGACATTCTGCCTGAACGGTTTGAGGGTAGAGTTAGAGTTCCGCTAGACTTTTTCTTGTGGGGTTTTCTGAAGTCGCAGGTCTATGCCAATAAACCACATTCGACCGTTGCCCTGAAAGCCAACATAACGCAGGCCATCGCTCGGATTCAGCCGGATCTATGCAGCAGAGTCATTAAAAATTGGACCTCTCGGATTCGTGCCACCATACGAAGCCGCGGCGGACATTTGAACGATGTCATATTCCATCCATAATGGCATATATGGGCCTTTTAAATAAAAAATAAATTTCGTTAATATCTCACACACATCTTGTTTTATTTAATTTTAATATCGACCCGTCCTTGTTTAAAGACCCTTTATATACTATAACAATTTCTCGATTATTCCCGTTGTCCACCACTGGGGGACAGCGGGAAAACTTTTAAAAAATATTCCCACTGGCCACCACTGGGGGACAGCGGGAAAACTTTAAAAAAATATTCTCACTGGCCACCACTGGGGGACAGCGACACGGATTTTTTAATTATGCTCGTTGTCCACCACGGGGCTGACACAGATTTTTAAATTATTCTCGCCAGCACCACCACTGGGGCACAATGACACAACTTTTGATCCAATTCCCATTGGCCATCAATCTAAATTATTTTTTCTAGAGACCAGTAAAGGATAGCTTAATATACTTACGGATTTGGTCTTTTAGCTAATAAGGTTTGAGACTAAATTAATTTCCTAAATTATATGGTAGGTAATTATTAAAGTCATTTATATTCTTAAAATCAACTTTTATTAAATGTTTCAATTAAATTAAAAGAAAAATCATCCTAACTACTACCTATTAAAGGTTTGATTGCTTATTTTTTTAATGAATTGGTTAATTAACTGACATAATATTTTCACAGCGACAACATACTACTACACTTACTACAGTGAGTATGCTCAAGAACTCCACGACCTCATCCCACCGGCCCCCTTCTACCATTGGACATCTAGACGCACTGCAAGTTACCATCCTTACCAGGTTTCCATTCCACCAATTAGCACCAAGCGCAATTGTTACCAATTCGCACAGTTGTTATTTATTCTCATTAATCCTTATATCTCACACCACTGTCACCTCTCTTGGCTATTATGCCATTGGCCGTCACGATTATCGGCACAATGACTGCTGCATTCACATCCAACATATCGACAACCTCGTGGGCTAGATCAAGATAGTTACTTTCCCTATCTCCTTCAACCTTCACGAGGTTCTCATCATGGGGGATTTCTTCCGCAAATGATATAATATTATTATTATGGACATACCTTGATTCTGATAAGTCCTTTACATTTGTTCTTCTTCCTGTTAGTGCACTCCCAGACTTATAAAACACTTTTATGTTTTCGTTTTGTTATATATTCATGTCCTCCGTGTCATAAAATTTGCCCGCCTCTTCTATTTACATATGTTAAATGCTCTTTTCCTGATGAACTGGAACCACTAGTATTTAAATCGCACATGGTCGGTTATGGGAGCTGATATAACGCGATAAGAGAATTAACTGTGACAACATTTAGTTCTCAAGTAATATATATGTCAATGGTTCTTTTATTTCAAAGTATGTTTTGGCATCAAATGATAAATGATATGTTTCATCTTTAATCTATTAAATATCAAAAAGATTTAAATGTAGCTAACTCAAAGAAGACTTCACTACATTTACAAAATAATTTATATTGATGGCCAATGGAAATTGGATCAAAAGTTATGGCATTGTGCCCCAGTGGTGGTGGTGGCGAGAATAATTTAAAAGTCTGTATCAGACGCGTGGTGGACAACGAGCATAATTAAAAAATCCGTGTCGCTGTCCCCCAGTGGTGGCCAGTGAGAATATTTTTTAAAAGTTTTCCCGCTGTCTCCCAGTGGTGGCCAGTGGGAATATTTTTTAAAAGTTTTCCCGCTGTCCCCCAGTGGTGGCCAACTAGGTGGTGGACAACGGGAATAATCGACAATCTCTAGTTTAAATAGGTGGACGCAAGGGGAAAGTTTTTTTTTTAGTTTGTTTGTACCGACAAAATCATTCCTCTTTTTAATATTGGTATAGATAGACAAATAGATTTCACAAATTGTACACTTTGCTTCGATAATGATGCATCCCTTTATTAAAAATAGAAATTGTACGTGTGTTCGTACGAAAGCGACTAACGAATTTGTTTTCATTCGATGACTCAAATGCCTGGACTTTTCAATTTTCGTATTGGTAACCCTAATCCTTAATTTAGTATCTTTAAGCAATTAATAGTTATTTTCAGTTCGATGTGTACCTCTTTGATGTCAGTAATGAAACATCACACATATCGGATCTAACATCCTAACTGACAACAAAATCATTATTAAAATATCAAAGTTACATGCACTGTTTCCTGTACAACTGACGAATCCACGTGTAAGTGGCTTACTCCGAAGGCTTCGATGGCTTCGAATAAATAACATAATAAATATAATGGATAACTGGGTTTAAATGATATGTGAGCTGGATCAAAATTTAGCTTCATTATAGCTTGTTAACTAAAAACACATAATTATTTCTATTTATGTAATGAACAGTGAACGTGTGTGTGTTTGATCAGTTATTTTCTTGTCTAACGGGCATTATCCTTAAGCGCTGTAGATCTAATGTGTGATATTTGATTATAAGCTTTATCCATCAGCTTTCTAAATCATTTCGGTGAATCAAAATATGTTTAATGGAATATAGATATCTTAGGATACTCTCATTTCAATGCCAATAATGGACAGCATTCAATTAAGTCCATTCAAATTCACAAAGCTTTGCAAACAGAATTTCGACAGTGTCTTGTTAGCTGTGTATCTGAGTTTTGGTTCATCTGTGCCTTTGAATTTGCCGTCTTTATTAATGTACCTTACTTTGTACCAACATGTATTTCGAAGAGAAATATTGAACTGAGCATTCCGGATTTGCTGGAGCCGAAACTGGTTAGTTTGTTTGCAGTCAAAGTTAAAGAGAATTACAATCTCTTTGCCGAATGATTGGAAGTAGAACCTTAATTAGGGATGGTAGAAATGGAACTACACTCTAAAATGTCTGTTGAAAGTTTTGTGTCATATTCGAATGCGGCAAATTGGTGCAGATGGTGAAAACGGCGGGATTATCACATCTTCAGCATATATAGGCTCTCGAGGCCTGCTTTTTGACGTCGTAGTCATAGTTTTGAAGCTGTTGTGGAACATATTCTTTCGATATCATCATTTCAGTCAAAGGCGTCCTCTCCTGGACATAAGCCTGTGTCACGGTAATGTTATCTATATACAGTATTGTGTCTCGGCCCTGTCCTTGAAATAATTGCCTACAGCCGCGCGATACGTGCCAGTTGACTGTGCGATTGGATCGCAGACTACCTGAGGGACCGGTCTATAAGAGTGGTTATTGATGGCCGCTCATCTGACCAACTGGATATCAACGCCGGGACCCTCAGGGTCGGTACTCTCAGCAACATTGTTCTTGTTGCACATAAATGATCTGCTAAAACCAACTTTGGGTATGCAGACGACAGCACAGTTGCTGAGAGATACTTTACCGACGCGCGCGCTACTGGACCTCAGATCCGATCTCTCCGGGAGGCCATGGTTGGGCGCTTGAATCTGTTCTTGAAGGCAGTCTCCGAGTAGGGCGATGCCAATATGGTCAGGTTCAATGCTGCTAAGACCCAGGCGTGTCTTTTTTCCGCTAAAAGGATCCAATTCCACCCGGCTCCTTCTTTCCGTGGTGTGACCGTGCCGATATCGGACCATCATGAGCTTCTTGGCGTTATGTTGACACCCTCAATTTTGGTCCATTCATTGAGGCAAAAGCTCAACTGGCTGCCAAAAAGTTGGGGATCCTTGCAAAGGTGAGACGGTACCTCACGCCAGAACAGTAGCTCAACTTGTACCAAGCGCAAGTTCGGTCATGCATGGAGTACTGCTTTTATCTCTGGGACGGATCTGCCAAGTACCAACTGGATGCAATAGAGTCGATCGAAAAACGGGCCAAGAGGCTCATCGGCAATGAGATATTGGTCGCAAGTTGCCAGTCTGTCGGTTTTTTATCGGTTACATTTCGGGGAGTGTGCGATGGAATTGTATGAACTAATACCTCCTAGCCCGTTCCACCATCGGACTACAAGACGTACGGCGATGCGTCATCGGTTCATGGTGGACATCCCACCTATACGCACCAAACGTTTTGACAATACTTTCATTATGCGTACAGATAAGGAGTGGAATTCCCTGCCTGAGTCTGTATTTCCTGATAGCTACAACATTGGATACTTTAAGTCAAGAGTTAATAGGTTTCTTCTAGGTAAGCGTGCTACATCGTCGACCACATCATCGCTTACCATCAGGTGAGATAGTGGTCAAGCGCGAGCCTATCAATAATATTAATAAAAAAAACTATAGAACTGCTCGTCTACGGCATTTTAAATTCATCTACCTACTCAGATGACACAACATAAATATTATATTTTTAATTAAAAACAAAATCGTTTTGACTAAAATAGGAAGTGTTCAATAAAAAAATATTTTGCGTTTTTTGATTAATAGATTTAATAAAAAATCCGCCTATATAAATTTGAGACTGAAAAATATTTACACCTCGACTGAGACGTACGAAAAGCTTAATTATTAAATTTAATAGTATAAAAAATCCGCATTCGGATATAAAGTTTAATTAAAAATAGTTTTGGAAAACATGGACAAATGTTAATTTATTTTACTTTGTTATAGATACCTGCAGCTACTTTACAATTGATATTTTTTGTTTTAAATGATGTCCGAAATATATCCTCCATTTTTTTTTACATATTATTATGCCACAATATAGTTTATAATTTATTTCTCTTTGCCATATTAAGTCAGTTCTTGTACTTATTTCAAGCAAATATTCACAAATCGCATGCTTACTGCTTACAAAACCATCACACTGTTCGTCCGTCACTGTGCGGTGCATTCGTGAACCGAGAGTACCCTATACCGAACGCGAGTGCAAGGTATGACTCGCGTTCCGACTGTATGTATGAAGATAGAATACTGCACAGATAACGTTACCGTGCCCGTGTCCCCGGTGGTTACGACGCCCAAATCCAAATTCCCCAACTTGCAACTCATCATCCATCTTGTTTGTCTAGTTTTACGTTGAAATCTGCGATGACCACGGTGAAGAGAGTTTTATGACCATGCATCGCTATAGAAATATCCTCATACATGGTCTCTACTGCGTCGTCGGAGTAGAGACCATGTACTAAGTATAAGATAGGCCACACTGGTCGACACACTCTCCAAATTTCACTACGTTATTCACGTACTTAGGGACTTATGGACAATAAAGCTGAGACTCCAGAAAAAGAGCAGATTACAGGATTCGAGGATTATCGAGTCAACCCCTCTCTGCGGCTTTCAGATTACCCTATAACACTTTATCGTAACCTGCCCAATTCTTGCTCTAGTTCGGTGATTTTCTAGTCGTTCCAAAGTGTACGCGTATTATAGGCTGCCAGGGCCAGTCGACACTTTGTATTAAGGTAGCTAGCTCTTCCGGGGATTCTTCACACCCCTTGCCAAGCCGTAACCTCGATCGCTACCTTAGTCGAGGTAGGCAGGCTGCCGGCCCCTTGATGGTTTCTTCATATTTGGGTAGGGTTTGCCATAAATTTAGAACGCTTGACAGGCTGGTTGGCGATCGCAGTTTGTTGTTGCCATGCACAGAGAATTGAGATAATGCTGCTGCCCACTCTCTGGTAAGTCCTTTAGTCGCCTCTTACGACACCCACGGGAAGATAATGGGATAGTGCTATTCTTTACGTCCGACACCATACGAAACAATAGTATTAGTAGTACTTATATTATCGATATTAAGATAAAGAAGAATAAAGCACACTCATACATTATTCGAAATTAAAGATCTTAGCGGTGGATTCGTCTATGACGACAATTTTATCCCATATCGTCCCATTGAAGCTCCACCTTTTTGGATATCCCTGACAAATAATTTAAATTGGCGTGGTGACTGAGTTAAGAACGGCAATTCTCGTAAAGTCTACAATCTACATTATTCCTTTGTTATTGAGTCAAGATCATAAAACCGTAACTGATGTTTCGCCGTCACTCTGTCCGGCTCTGCGCTGACAAGTGTTGTCCTTTAACAGCTCTTCCTTAGCTTTTTCCTAGAAGGCTTCTTCTCAATAATCGATACCTGTTCTTGGCTGCTGGCAGCTGATTGACTATTTCGTAGTAAGCTTTGCGAAACTTTAACCAATCACGATGGTTTTCGTTGAAAGTGGGCTGGTTGAGAATGTAATTTGCGAGTTCGTATTCATCGTTCAATTCCAGCTCTATTATGGCAAGTCCGGCTTCGGTTAGTTCATATTTTATTCGCGCAATTTTGCTTTTGTTTGAAGTATAGATTAATTTAGATAATAAGAGTAAATATGCTATGATGAATATGAGTAGTTTATGTAAATATTTGTTTTTCTCCTAGGTACCATTGAACGCCTTCAGTTGGCTGAAAACATGTGACACGTAGTTGAAAAAAGCGTCGAGCACCTGTTGGTTACGCAGTAGCATTCCGATAACATAAGCCCTTATTAAAAATTTGCCAAAATTTGCAATGGCGAATCTGGGGCAATCTCTGAGGAGAGATGCTTGCAATGCTTGTTTGTATGTGATTGTAAAAGTTCTTTGTACGAGTTTTTCCGTGACCAGTGGGTGTTCGTGTTAGACCAGGGCTGAAGCTATTGAAAATGGTAAAGAGTAAAAAAAAAATTGTAGGAATTGTAAACCTATTGGAAAAGGAAGAGAATGTAACAAAAATAGAAGATGTAAAGAGGTTGGGACATGGAAGGGGGTAAGTTTTTAAAGGTAAAAAACGGTTTATTTCAATTGCCGGCAAAACTACAAGTCCTATGGAAAAAACGTTAAATGGCAAAGTTGTAGGTAATAAAAAGATCTACAACTTTTGTATTTACATTTTTTTTACATTCACAAACAAAACCTCTAACTTGCTACAAAAGTTAGAGGCTATTGGGATTAGAGGTCCGGTACTCCAGTGGCTATCGTCCTATTTAAGTGATAGAAAACAACGTGTCATCATCAATAAAATAAATGAAAATAATGAAATAATATCCTATTCATCGGAATATAGTCATAATAAATATGGCGTTCCACAAGGAAGCGTTTTGGGCCCTATATTGTTCCTCATTTACATAAATGACATAATAAAAATAACAAATCATAAATGCATATTATTTGCCGACGACATATCTATTATAGTGACATCAAACAAAAAACATAATACCATTTTAGATCATGAGCTTGACATCAATAATACAATTGACAAATTACTGCACTGGCTTGACATTAACCGTTTAAAGATAAATTTAGATAAATCCGTTTACATCCAATTTAATCGATCTAATAATTATAAAAATGACATTAAACTTAATATTAAAAAAATAAAAGAAGTAACTCATGTTAGATTTCTTGGTGTTATAATAGATAAAGATATCAATTGGAAGGAACACATAGACAATGTTAGCACTAAAATTAATAAATTTGTATATGCACTTAAACAGGTTAAAAATGTAACTAATATAAAAACTGCTGTGATATCATACCACGCTTATGTCGAATCGGTACTACGTTATGGGCTTGTAATGTGGGGTAACAGCACCGACTTCTGTAGAGCATTCATCGCACAAAAAAAGTGCATGAGATCAATTTGTGGACTTAAACCTGACGACTCATGTCGGCCAATATTTAGGAAACTTGGTTTGTTACCGTTACCGTCACTTTACATTTATGAAGTATGTCGTGCCTCGGAAAGCACGTTAAGCCGTTGGTCCCGGCTGTCATTTGAAGATCTTTGACAGTCGTTACGGGTAGTCAGGAGCCTGAGATCTGACGCTAGTCTTGACAAGGGGTATCGTGTTACCCAGTTACTGGGCTGTGGAGGTCAGATAGGCAGTCGCTCCATGTAAAACACTGATACTCAGCTGAATCCGGTAAGACTAGAAGCCGACCCCAACAATAATTGGGAAAAAGGCTAGGCAGATGATGTATGTTTGTCATGAAAAATAAACAATTATTTAAGACTGCAAATGATGTGAATCCTCGGAGCAGACGAGATCCCTATAGATTAGTGTTGAATGATTTGCCTAGGCTAGCTAAATACAATAATAACTGCCTAGCAATGTGTGTGCGCATTTATAATAAAATACCGGGGCATTTTAAAACATTAAATACAGAATTGTTTAAAACTAAATTTTATAAATGGTTGCTTGAACATAGCTTTTATTGTTTAAAAGAATTTATAGATAAAAAATTTTGATGTTTTAAATAATTAATTGTTGATGCCTCCTTACCTGTTTGCCTGACTTTGAAATTTTGCATGCTTTGTTCTATCCTAGCTAAACATGTTTGTGCCATATAAACTTTTATTTAACACCATTGTATACCATGTTTTACGCAAATAAATATTTTATTATTATTATTATTATTATAAAATTTCTGTGAAAAATTCAAATAACCAAGTTTTTGGTTTTTTATTTTTATCTTTTACAAAATAAATATTTTTGTCACGGAATTTGAAATCTTACCTTTTTACCCGACTGCCGAAGGAGGGTAATGTGTTTATCAGTCTATGTATGTATGTATGTATGTATATATGTATGTATGTATGTATGTATGTTTGTTCCTATGTGGCGTTCCAGAGACCAAACGCGTTGACCGATTTTGATGATTCATACGTCAATCGATTCGTCTTAACCTTGCGAGTGTCATAGGCTACATTAAAATTGGAAAATAGAAAAATGGCGGCTTTTGGGCGCCATATTGTGGGGGGCCAATTTTATTTTTTCTTCCAAACCCATCGTGTGGGGTATCAAAATAAAGGGTTTTTAGAGGCAATTTCAAAAATATATAACACTTATATATTTAAATGTACCTTATTCGAAAAAAATGTTAACTAAAAAGTTATAAATAAAAAAGTTAATTAAAAAAATCAAAATACCCGACTGCTTAAAAAGCGAACTAAAAAGACGTAAACAAGAAGAAAATCATGCTGTGCAGTCGGAGGATACATCTGGTTTTGGTCAGCCAGCTCGCGAATATGTATCCTCCGACTGCACAGCATGATTTTCTTCTTGTTTACGTCTTTTTAGTTCGCTTTTTAAGCAGTCGGGTATTTTGATTTTTTTAATTAACTTTTTTATTATTCTAATTTTTAATCGAAAATTCTCTCGTCATAATATCTGCGTTTTTTTAAGTCAGTGGTGTTTTTGTTCTTTGAAATCTCTACTTTTTGATGGTGTAAAAAATATACATTACTATGGTAAATTTTCTCAGAAAATGCAAAAAAAAAACGAAAGAACGAGTCCGATTATTTTTTTATCATTATGTACAATTTTCAGCTATTTATTAAAATATACACTTTAATTACTCGAAAAACGTTAGATTCCATGTTACATTGATAAACAAAAAAACCGGCCAAGTGCGAGTCGGACTCGCACACGAAGGGTTCCGTACCATTATCGCAAAACACTGCAAAAAAATCACGTTTGTTGTATGGAAGCCCCCCTTAATTTATTTTATTTTAATTTAATAATTATTATTTTTTGAAGAGAATATACAACTAAATATTCTGTGAATATTTCAAGCGTCTACCTGTTGCCGTTATTAATATCGAGCAAAAAACGGCAAAAATATCACGTTTGTTGTATGGGAGCCCCCCTTAAATATTAATTTTATACTGTTTTTAGTATTTGTTGTTATAGCGGCTACAGGAATACATCATCTGTGAAAATTTCAACTGTCTAACTATCACGGTTCATGAGATACAGCCTGGTGACAGACAGACAGACAGACAGACAGACAGACGGACAGCGAAGTCTCAGTAATAGGGTCCCGTTTTTACCCTTTGGGTACGGAACCCTAAAAATTACAAATCCATAAAACATAAAAATGAGAGAGAGTTTTATCATAAGTATAACTAAATTTGTTTGTGCAAAGTAAACGAAATTATTATTTTTTAATCTTATACTAAAATATCATTCGGTTTGAATTTTTTAGGTTATGTTACGTTAAACATATTATTTAAGAAAGAAAATATTACTATTTTGATTTTAGAGCTGATTGATACAGATTAAAATACAGGTAGTCGTTCGGGGCGTCGGTTGGCTCTTCCAGGTTTCTGTCGGACTGATAGTTCAAGTAGTGGATATTTTAGATATTTTACAAGCCGGATGCAGCAACTTTCGCACAGGTGTAGGACGCTCAATGTCAACGCCTGTTGGCAACAGATTAGTAATGCCTGTGAGTAAGACCGTCTACTTGGTGGGTTTGTAGGATCTTAAGTTCCACGGGTATTAGGTGCAATAGGGGCGGATAACCTTAAGCGCGAATCCTCGCTGAATATTGACGATTCATCTTTTCGCACTCTTCTTGGTGATAATATGGCTGCATACGTCAGCGGCGTAGGTAACGATTGGCTTGATTACGTGCTTACAAATTTTGCGAGAGTTTTCGGGGTGTGCACCCCAAGTAGACCTTAATTAAATGCACAGCTTGAAAAATATGCGTGTGGCTTTTCCTAAATTATATTAGCGGTGGCTATTGCTTGTTAATAACAGATTTTCGTTCAATATGACTTCAAGCTGTTTAATTTGAGGCACAACGGTTAGGATTGTGGCGTCCATAAAAATACCAAAATCACTACATGGCTGTATGTGTCGGTCCCTAATTGAAGTAGAATTCGGATGAACATACACAAAAAACACGTACATCGAACCTAACTTTCTTCTTTTAAGGAACTCGGTTAAAATGTTGAAATACAGCGCCACGATGTTGTGTAAAACATCTCTGCTTTTTAGTTTATAAACTTAACTCGTTATAAAAACATTAGTTTTTTTCTATATATAGTTCCATGATCCCCTTTGCCTCAATTCATGCAACTTTTATGAATCTCTTTTATCCGTGCTGTTTTATTCATAGTTATCAAACACGAGCTTTACGGATCGTAAAATATTAAACCTACCGAAGCCAGATTTTCATTTCATAGCATTCACGATATTAATATTAGAATCACCAAATGTGTGTTTGATCGCGCATACATAAACAAGTACCCGTCAACGAATTTAATTATTTTATCAAATGATAAATGAGGAAATACTGTAATCATATGATTAACTGACGGTTTGGTGATTACTAATTCTGATAGTGTATTTATGGATAGATGAAATTGTTCACTAGTATATTAAATACTAGCTGTTGCCCGCGGCTTCGCTCCCGTGGACCACTCCACAGGACCCGTTTTCGGGATTAAAAAATAGCCTATGTCACTCAGGAATAATGTAGCTTTCTATTGGCGAAAGAATTTTTTAAATCGGTCCTGTAGTTTCGGAGCCTATTCGGTACAAACAAACAAATAAACAAACAAACAAAAAAATCTTTCCTCTTTATAATATTATTAAGTATAGAAGTATAGATACAACTAGCTTCTACCTCTGTTTTCTATCCTAAAGGATTCATTACATCGAGTTCAACGGTATAAAAAGTTACATAAGTGTAAATCCAGATTTTAAACTACCTGTTAGACGATGGATTCAAGTAGGTAATGATTTCGACATTCATTACAATCACCACTAGTGATTCTTGCAATTTTTTTCAAGTTTTTTTTATTATATCGCGAAGATTTCTGGATAATAACTATAATCATGTTTCCCCAACGAGTTCCCATAAAACAAAGTATCATTATCAACATGAACATTTACCATCTGACCACGACAGGTTGCTTGCTGCACAAAACCGACATCAACCATTTCAATTTCCTCCTCTCTACCAGTGTTTTTCAATATTTGTTCGCAGACAGCTTTGTTCTTGTGAACTCTTTGAAAGTCGTATTATTTTAACATCGCAACTTCCAGAGAATATAATATAACTTTTATATGTTCCGGCTAATATTTTCTTTGTTTCCTGTAATGGTGTTTTTGATTGGTTTCGTCTGTCTCTCTTTTATCTTCTGTGTCTCAATTTATTTCAAATAATACTAACCTATTGCAATTTGCTGTATTCCTTTCTACTGTCATAAGCAATTTAAGGTTTTCGTTTGTATTGCTATAAATTTTAACATTATCCAAATACGGCTGCATGATCTGTTGTGATTTGGTTAACAAATTTCACACTTATAGTATTCATCCCCTTTCTAAATAAAATATTGTCTGCACTACCAGACACGTACCTAACCTATTACATATTTTTTCATAGTACCCATACAGTATGTTACATTGTTAAACTGCTGCCGTTGGCAGTCTAGTGTCCTATGAGCACACATTTATAACACGACCTGACACATTCCTCACGAGACTGGAATTACGATGTTTTTAAAAATGGAGATCATTACTTATTTAGCTTTTGCAGTAAAAATACGAGTGCATATTTGATGCAGTGTGCCTTACGCGTAGTTCACAATTTCGTAGAAACGTCATGTGTGGAAATGGACATAATATTTTTAGTGGAAATCTTGTTATTCCTGAAACTTTACTGAATAAACTAGTAAGTACAGCGTGAATTTAACTATAATGATCAATGATAATTCTGGATTCTAACAATGGTTAAATGGGAAAATCAGTCAACCAAACGATATAATTGCTAATTAATGCTGACAAACATTAATTTCATTAATACGGATTACAAAATACTGGAATTCGTCGAATTTCGTTTAATATGGTTGAATGTTGCTGGGCAAAGCCTTTTTCTATGTAGTCCTACATGTTTGTGGTCCGATATTGAAAACGAATAAAACATTTGTTTAATTCGTTTTCATATTTTTTGCCGTTTTCATTTCACAACCCCTTTCGTGTTACTCACAAAATGAATGCAGCCAAAAATATCAGATGTTTACCTGTAACAAACAAGAAAAACATTAGTAAATCGATTAATTTAAAATATCAATCAAAAACTGTTTTCCATTTTGCCATGAATCAAATGAAAAATTATATTGTGTGAGTAAACGACAAATTGTTACACGTTACTTGTGCAGTAAAACAAATAATATTGGATATAAGCTAGTACTTTTCTATCGTAAGCTGATTGTAAGACGTAATTACAGCAACGACTTAAGATTTAGTTGCTTAAGTGATGGCAATAGAGATATTCCAGCACAGCGGTGTATTTTTTATTACCGCTTTTGTATTTACGAGTACACCGACCTACTACACGAATAGTCATATATTGTCAACGTTTACTGCTAAGTTTGGGTTTCCTAAATTCCCTTTAATCACACTACCAGACATATGTAGTACTGTGATAAAAAATAAGGTGAATAATTGTACCTCGGAGGCATAAAATACTATATGCAAAACGAAAAATCCATCTTTTTCACTGCCCATCATTCCGATCTATACAGTACGACAGGTCTAATCACGGACTTGTGAATTTTTCCCTTCACCTTGAGGGTCAACCGTGGGTCGCAAATTGTTCCAGTGACCTGTCGCCATTTCATCCACACCGAGTTGATCCGGTGCGTTACATCTCGGTCTACCTCACCATCCCCTTGAACAAGCGACCCTAGGTATCAGAAGTCGGAGCACATCGGTATGGGTGTTCCAGCGAGAGCAATGGGCACGGAACTGGAGAGACCGCCAAAATCGCAGAACATTCATTCATTTCATTGAAATATATTTACGATAGATTTACAAAAAAAGACGTGTGGCACTCGGGGACTGCCGCGGTAAAGCTATTGCATAGCATTTTTTATCAACTTATGCAATTATAATTATTTATTTATTTTTTATGTATGCTAAATATCAATAATAAAATGTTTATCCATCAGTTGTAAAGACTTCTTTAGCAATAGTAAATAACTTCTTTGTCAACCGGAACCGAACCTCCGAACTGGAAAACGCGGCACCAAATTCTGAGTGACCCTTATTACCACTGCCTGGCATAAGGCCACTTTTAATTGCCACGCAAAAGTGACCCGTATTCTTAGGGACATAACGCCAGACGTACAAAATCCTCCATCACAGGACGACCCGAGCTGACAGTTTTCTAGAACCGACCTCGAGCCGCCACCAAGAACGAACTGGCGACCAAATCATTAAAACTAAAAAGTCCCATATCTTGGAGCTAGCTCAATTCTAAAATTTTGTCCCCCTGCCCGCTGTCACTTCAAGCCGGAGAACAAGATAGCATAACCCCCCCCCCCTCCCCGTTAACTCTTTACCTTCCCCCCCGCACTTCAGTCTTACTTCAGTCGAAAAATATCAAAATGAAACTTCTATAAAATCGCGCAACAAACCCCTCCTGCCCCTCCCCCCTCACCCGCTCACACACTTGGAATCCATCGTCCGATTTCGGAGCAGCTCGGGGTGTCAGGATTATTTTCGTTACGGCATTTTTTCGTTACGAAAAAAATTGTTTTTTCTTGATTCGGTCGCCGCGCTCAAAGCCCGTGATAAAAGCTCAAAGCCCGCGATAAAAGCTATGCAATAGCTTAAAAATAATCTGTATAATCAGATGAAAAATGCTAGTTACGTCAGCACGGTTTGTATGGGATGAGGCATCTGTATGCTAGTATTATATTATCGGTGGTGCAAGCCGGCTGCCAGTAGTGCACTATAGATCGGACTTGGGTACTGCATCGACTGTACATCGCTCCGACCAACTGTACTGTACTGTACCCATGCACACTTCTTCATAAGGGCCCACCACAAAACTTCACGGGGCACCCGCTCGTATGCATTTTCGAGGTCAATGAACACCATGTGCAAGTATTTATGTGCACTTCTGTATTTCTCGCACAATTGGCGGATTGCGAAAATGGCATCTGTTGTACCCCGACCAGGCCTCTATTTCACTCTTTTCTCTCAGCCGCCTTACAATAACTTTCTCCAAAGCTTTCATACTATGTGACATTAGCTTTATTCCTATATAGTTGTGGAGTGCAACAACTGCACGTCACCTTTGTTTTTAAAGATGACCAGCGAACTATTGCACCATTCATCAGGTATGGCTTCTTCCCGTAGCAACTTATTGAGGAATAACTGGATGGCGGGTAAACCACCAGCAATAGCATTCCCAAGTAGGGTTGGTGTCAGGCTGGCGGCCGACTGTAAAACATTTGCCAAATCACCATGGTAATAAAAAGACCATGTCCGAAAAAATGGCTTCCTGACACATTGTGCGGTGACGGGTTTTTGATTGCCGTTCTACGCACTTTACGACCAATTAGGAGTTTGACGCCCCCCTCTCACGCGGATATATTTACATGTAGCATCTAATAAAGTAAAATCATTAAAATCGATAACCCAGGCCGGTATCTGAAAGGCCCTTCTGTGAAAAGCTTAGCGCGACTTATCCTATGTCACGTGTCAATCCCCAAAAATGACAATATTTGGCTAATTTTGTTTATTTTATATTTTTGTCCTGGATAAGTTAATTGTTAGTTGTGGAACTGAACAGGTGAGAGTATTTTTAACAGTTTTGGTTTAAATACTTTAATTTTTTAAATTATCGTGTTTAAAAATAAATTAGTTGGCAAGGAATAAATATCCAGTATTACATTACACTTTCTTCCAAGAACGACCTCGTCTGACCTTTAAGTCTGGCTTCCTTCGGCAACATACAAAACGCTAATAATATTCCTATATTCCTACAACCTTTTCCTACAAAAATCCTATTACAACATGAATACATTCAACATAAATACACCAACATACGAGTATTTGTCGCAGCACATTCAGCTTGAACATATTATTTATTTATTGATACAAATGCTTTACAAGAGTTATTTACGTTCAGCAAA
This sequence comes from Anorthoa munda, assembly GCA_945859665.1. Classification (NCBI taxonomy): domain Eukaryota; kingdom Metazoa; phylum Arthropoda; class Insecta; order Lepidoptera; family Noctuidae; genus Anorthoa; species Anorthoa munda. The sequence continues at coordinate 39,117,106 of OX243897.1, read as the reverse complement.
TGAGTAGAACAAGTATCCTGGGGTTATAGGAAAATAAACCTATATCAAATAGCAATTAAAGGTGATAAGAACGAAACATTAGGCTTAAGGAAAAAAAAAATATTAGGATGCAGTTCCGTACATTTTCAGTTTCGAAATTAGCTTACAAAATTGGGCTCCAAAATTCCAATATTTCAGAATTTTATACTAAATTGCTTCCGGTACTACGTTTTACCTAACCTCCTTTAGGTTGGTAGGTAGGGTAGGTAGGAGAGGGTAGGGTAGGTACTGTAGGTAGGTGGGTAGGGTAGGTACTGTAGGTAGGTAAGTAGGTACTGTAGGTAAGTGGGTAGGGTAGGTAGGGTAGGGTAGTTAGGTAGGTAGGATAGGGGATAATGATTTAGGCTACTTTTTGTATATAAAATGGAGGTTGGTAGGCAGGGTAGATAGGAGAGGGTAGGGTAGATACTGTAAGTAGGTGGGTAGGGTAGGTACTGTAGGTAGGTGGGTAAGGTAGGTACTGTAGGTAGGTGAGTAGGTACTGTAGGTAGGTGGGTAGGGTAGGGTAGTTAGGTAGATAGGATAGGGGATAAAGATTGTCTGTAAGAGATTGCCCTGTGCGATAAGACCGCCCATTGTACACTTTGTTTTTGAAAATGTTTGTTCTGTATGTTTTTTATTTTGTGGTGTACAATAAAGTATATAATAATAATAGGGTAGAGTAGGTAGGTAAGTAGCCAGTTGATAGGAGCAAGGCCGCGGGGGACAGCTAGTACATACCTACTAAAGGCTCTTGATTACATAATTTGAGATAATATTAATCCATTGTCTTCAACTTAAGTATCGACTTTAACTTTGAAACATTAAAGTTGATTTTTTAAAATACGTTACAAAAAAGGTGTCTTGTATGACATAGAGTTTGTTGTTCGAAAATTTAATGTCCAATACTGAATTCAAATAATTATGGTACTACGAGCAACAAGAATAATGTAACTAATATTTTTTAAACATAGGGCTGATGAATGGCAAATAAATCCCTCAGATCAGGGTTACTGCAAAATTATCGGATCTAAATACCATCGACTGAAGCATAAAACCTGATAAAATCGAAGTATACATGTGTTATACAAGAGTTAAATAAAAAGTTAAAAAAGCGTGTGACGTTCAAAGTTCATCGTGTACCTACCTACGTCGCAAGTAGCATAAGAGCCTCTTAAGAACCTGGGAACACCACAATAAACCTATTAACCTTACTTAAGGCACTATTTGTCGAGGTAATATATGGGTAATAAATGGAAAGGCTGTGTATACTGGCTGGTTGGTAGGTTTTAACTCTACATGGTTGCGTTGTAAAAACCAGTGCTTTAGTGGGTCATTAATATATCTTATTATTACAATTTATTGCCCGTTTTTCTGTGTCAGTTTTCCTGTAAATTCTACAAGCAATCCTAGCGTTGAGTTAAGCTAAAAGATAACACTAAAAATCATGGTTTTGCCAAGTCCAGATAGAAAACCAAATCCTAGTTTACGTGGCTGAGACGCTATTGCGCTGCCACTATAAAAATGCCAATAAAAGGATTGTAGCCTGTCTGAGTTACGGGGGAGAGCGAGTTCTTGTATTTTTAGTAAAGAACTTCGGTGCACACGAGAAAAACCTTGTCCAAATTGTGTGACAAGACGTCGTAAATTTTTTCCAACTAAGTATTCCTGTAAAAAATCCTAATACGTAAACACGAAACGTTAAGTGACAAAAAATGTGTACAAGCATTCAGAATTTCGGACCTGTTTAAAAGTCAATGTATTTTCTAAAATATTTCTCCGATTTATAAGAACCTGTAAGTTGAATTTCGTCATATCAACTTTAAATTTTTCTTGATTTTCTTTTTTTTTTAGCCACATGTAAACTGATATGAAAGAAGAATAACAGAAACACATATTTTTAAGACAATTGTGAGGATTCGTAAGGCTTCGCCTTTTTAACCCTCGACGGAAAAAGAGGGCTGTTAAAAGTTTGACATGTGTTGCTGTGTATCTGTTTGTCTGTCTGTGGCATCATAGCGCCTAAACGGATGAACCGATTTTGATTTAGTTTTTTTTTTAATAAAAGGTGACTTTGTCGAGAGTGTTCTTAGCTATGTTTGAATAAAATCGGTTTAGCCGTTCAAAAGTTATTCAAATCAAATCAAATCAAATCATTTTTATTTGCTCAAACATGAGTACCATACATACATAACAAATTGTCAGCATGAAGAGATGTTACAATACAAAATAATAGAACGTCATGTTTGCCTTGGAAAATGGCATGCAAATATTATAAAAAAGGAATACACATCAAAATAATTAATAGAATGTCATATTTAGTAGTAATAACATATCAAATAAATGTCGTGCAAATTTCAATAAACTAAATCAATTCAAAATAATCATTCTAGAATGTCAAAGTAATATTATTAAAAAAAAAAAAAAACAATGTCAAGATATTAAAATATTGAATGTGTAAAATGAAAAAAATCGTGCAAATTTCAATCAAATAATACATGTCAAGGTTGTGATTCTAGAATGCCAGAGTAAAATTATAAAAAAAATGTAAATATATTATATTAATAAGTCAAAACAAAATAATCATTCTAGAATGTCAAATAAAATTATTAAAAATGTCAGGATATTACAATATTAAATGTGTAATATTATTATAATTTGTCATCAAAAAATTCATTTAAATTGTAGTAAGCTTTATCTGCTAGAAAATTTCTAACTTTATTTTTAAATGCTAAATTACTTAACTGCTTCCAGCTTTTAGGGAATTTGTTATAAATTTTTGGAGCCATGCAAAAGACACTCTTCCGCATAAGTGCCGTTCTGTGTTGATGTTGGCAAATTTGGGTATTGTCGCGTCTATTACGCGGAAATCGATCTGCCATGCGAGTAAACAGATGGTTATTATTTCTTAAGAATATGGCATTTTCTAATATGTAAAGAGAAGGCAATGTCAAGATTTTGTGTATCTGAAAATAAGGCTTGCAGCTCGTGGTTGTTTCAAGTTTAAACATCGACCGAATGCACCTCTTTTGAGTTTTAAAAACTAGTTCCCTATCAGTCGAGTTACCCCAGAAGATGATGCCGTATCTTAAAATGGACTCTACGAGGCCGTAGTATGCGGTGAGCAAAGCATCAATATTAACCACTTCGGCGAGTGTGTACAGAGCATATGCTGAGGTACTTACTTTCTTACTGACAGACTCGACATGTGCCTTCCAATTTAACTTTTTGTCAATAATAAGTCCTAAGAATTTAGTTGTATCAACTTCGTCAATATTATTATTCGCATTTTACTCTTTGAATCTGGATTTTGTCGCAAGATATCGTGTCATTATTACTTGTTTCGATAGATTGTCGATTAAAGCGTGTCTGCTACTAGGTATATTATATGTAGTTTAAAAAATGTGAAATAAAAATTAAAGGTGGGGGTTTTTTAAATTTGTAATTTTATCTTGTACCAACATGCCACCTACAGTCATTAAATATATCTGTTTTGGAGATCAAACGAAATTCGCCGTCTTTCGATAGAAAATTCTAAGTTCTACCTAGCCCGAAACAAATCGCTTATCCCTTTTCACTTAGCCCATAATATTCCTTGCTTCTCGGTTTGCGAGCCATTCCCTTGAGTTTTGAACTAAGCTTTACGAGTAGAAGGCCGCGTTATACCAATAAGATTTATGTTAGCGGCAAACCCGAGATGCCTTCCAAGGGCTTACACTTCAAAACATCGGTGTTATTTCTCATCATACGACCTTGTGTAGATTTCAATTTAGGTAGACTTGCTAAAAGTTGTAAAGGGTTTCTCAGAATTTAATCAAAGTACTTTTAGGAAGGTTTATCTACCTGTAACTGTTTTAAAAAAATGCAGCGGCATATTAACACAATTGCTCCTGAAATTGACGACTATGACTCAGATATGTCAACTCCTGTGACTCCACCAGGACGGTTGATTAGAAACGGATTATCCTAAGTAAGATTCCACGTCAGGCTAGTTCGATCCTACAAAAGACAAAATTGGAAATAGAGTGTTCAGGAAATCTTAAGAGGGAGATAGGGGAGAAATAGCGTCGGCTTTACATCTGATGTATGATATGATTTACAAACTACCGGAAGCTGCATGAGTAGATTTCACTATCTCCAAGGTCTCCGACTCCGAAGGGGCGGTGGAAGCATCCTGCAAGACCGACGACCAGTGATCAGGATCCCGTTCCAGGCATGGTTCCGCACCAGCAATAAAAATAAATCGGACAGGTAACATCCATATTATTATGGGTTATTAAACGAGAAAATGAAAACTTAACCCATGTTCGTAAATTTATTATCTAGAAACTTATTTTGTAACTAGCTTCTGCCAGCGGCAGCATGTAAAGTGTTTTCTTATCCCAAGGTAAATTATACTGGGATGAAAAGTCAGACAATAATCTATCTCTTTGCCAAATTTCATCCAGATCCGTTCAGCCGTTCTAACGTGATTGAGTAACAAACATACATCCAGACACATCCATCCAAACTTTCACATTTATAATATTAGTAAGAACTAAGATAAGGTTGTTGCTCCGTACACATGATGGAGTCGGAGCTAACCCGTACTCTGCAAAAGTGGCAGATGGCGTGGATGTCTCATCGACTTGAACTTCTGCAAACATATCTGATGCACTGTAGAAACGAGGCAGCCTTTCAACATCTTGAACCCGTTATTATTATTATATTGGACCAGTATAGCGCTGGTAATCCATTGAATGTAGTTAGTCTACAGGTTGCAGGTTTAAAACACTTGGCAATAAGCTTTGAAATGCGTTATTTTAACTGCCTTGCTACAACATGTAAACCTGCGAGCCAACATGTTACATCAATATCATCTTGGTCGTTCAAGCCGTTGGTGGCATAATATCCCATGCACTTAAACTGGTAAACTCATCCTGTTATTCCCATTCAGTTTAATTGGGGCAGATATTCGGAACATTTAACACCGTCGCGTGGGTCTAAAAGACCAAGAACTCGCTTTTTTAAGCTTGATTGCCAATCAAGATTGCATGCATTCGAATGTATGAAAATAAGTCAAAAACTACACTGACTGACCTATTAGGACTTAGCTCATCCTCGGATCAAAACTTTATGGCAACAAAGATAAAGAAAAATAAAGAAATTGTTGTCCCATCACTTTTTTAAATGTTGCTGATTTAATAAAATTCATACAAAAAAAACAGCACTCATAAAGAACCAACTCTACACGTTCCGTAACAAGGAAGTAGGTTACCACCATAAAGGCCGACTTATCAGTGATCGTGATAGCACAAATCGCGGCCGCATCAGGTTGTAAAAGGAGCGGGCGCTGGACCCCTCGTAAATTTATCTCGGCACCTTGTTATCGATACTGGTCTCCGTACCGCGGAGTGATAATACAGAACACTGATTGATGGGCAAGATACTTTTAGAAGCTGTGTTATGTACTTGCTTTGTAGATTTTTTATGATTTAGAAGAATCGCTAATATTCTGTTTTGTTGGAATGTTTTCTACACGGAGCAGGTGTCGTTCTGTAGTGTCTGCCTACCCCGATGGGAAAAAGGCGGAAGTTTATTTTTGTATGTATGATTTCTACTTGTCGCGTTTGGCAAATATGGTTGAGGCTACTACACACTAGTACTTGCGAATTGACCCAGAAAATTTCGAATATTTTTGTTGGGAAGGGACCTTAAATGTTTCTCAAACTTACGCTTCAAAGTAAATAAATTATTGGTACAAAGTATCTAAGGACCATTACAAATGAACTAAAGAGTTAAACAGACTTTCATAGGACACCATACTTACATTAATATAATCGCGACAAAATCTTATTTTAAACCTCAAAAGCTTATTTTTCTTCAGCCTGAACAGGCATCGTTTCAGGCGCCATTTTTGTCTATTAGTGTTCTCTCTATTCTCTTTATCCTAAGGTAAATCTAGTAAATCTTCATCTACCTACATAATTCAGGCCCTATTAGCACCTTCCACGAAAAAAGGTATAAGTTTATTATGTAAGAAATGTTTGCCTCTATGCTAAAAATATACGAGGCCAAATAAATTGTTTGATCATACGTAAATGTTTCGGATATATTTATTATTCATGTAAGAGTTTATTGAAGTTTTCTCGTTAGGTAAATATTAACTTATTTTAGCCATTTTTAATATTATATCTAGCTTCAGCATTAATGCAGTATTTTTAAATTCTTCATCAGGGATTTGGTATGTTTAGTGGGTTTGACATTGTATAGGTACAATAGGCGATATAATAAAATACTGGCACTGGGAGAGTTTGTACAGTTGTTTGTGCAGTTGTACGCCTTTACCAAATGTGCTGTTGCAACATCGTTTTACAATAAGCAACAGATTTCTGGATGAGTCCACTTAAATAAACCGCACAAAACAATTACACCTTGAGCGAAAATATTGCACAAATTCTTTATCTCTGCAATACTAAACTGCACAAACGATAAACTAATATCAAATTACTTTCTTATTGCACGTAGGAGTGATATCGTGTAGCGTTCACCCCCATCTATGATTAATGATGAGAATGATGTTTATTTATATTCAGTCGAAGCATAACATTTTAGATATTAGCAAGCCTTTGTTTGACGTATGAACTGATCTTTTGATCCTCGACGATAAACTTCGGGACACCTTCCTTAATAGTATTTCGACATCTAATTTGAGAGGAGCTTAACCAAACTCCCCATCTATTATATATCATACCTTAATACTGCGTTTTGGAATTGCAGAACACGAGCTCCGAATTCCAAATTCGAGCAAGAGCCATCTCAATAAGTGGATTAGTTGTTGCTATGACAACGAGCTGTTTGGCTCGAGTCTGCTGCAAGACGTCACTCTATATGTATACAAACATTGAATAATTAATACCCTCACGGAGTTTATCGATATGTTTGAAGATGAAGTGATTAGTCGTATCTCGGAAATGTTTCCTAATGGCACTTAAGTGAATGCGATTTCAGTAAGACGAAAGTGTTATATATGTATTAGGTCTGAGAATTTCGTAAGACTGGGGTTATCAAGATAGTTTAAACATTTTGAACCTTTATTTTCGATAGAACTCGGTTCGGTATTCTTATTTTTTAAATGCCATGTAGGTCTAAAAGAAAAACCGAAAGGTACATAATACGATCCCCAATTAAAATAGTAATCTTAGCAAAAGGCTTAAAGCTCTAGCACCCAGGCTAAAGGGATAGTCTGAGGTTAGGCTCCCTATCCCCTGCGGCCGAAAGGTGGTGGTGGGGCCACTGAACTGACCCATCACAGGGGAATCAAGTGTGCCATACACGGTGTCGTCTGGCGCTTATTTGCTGGTTTGGTTCCTGGGGTGGTCACGGCGTGCAATGTGTTCTAGTGCGCGAGTGATAAGGGGTTATACCCAGAGGAGTATAACCCCTTATCACTCGGACACTCCACGGACGAGTTCTAACGCGTGCCCGTGTTGCCACCATAAGCGCCACAAGAGAACATCGTGAAGTGTTAGTGGGTTGGAGTACCACATAATTGCCCGTGGTAGCGCAGTGTGCATGAGCATTTCTCTAAGCTAATAAAAAATAAAGGAAACAAAAAAAAGGGATCTACCCCCTAATTTTACAATTAAAGTCCATTTTTGTGAAGTACCAGAATAAAAAAGAAGCTCTCCGTAAGGCCGTAAAGTTTCCGGCTTACCTAGTTATTTAATTGATTTAAATAATAGTAACTGGAAATTTTACCAAATCTCTAGTAATGTTTACTCAAATCTCTACTTAGGATCAGCCGTAACTAGAATTAAAAAAAATAAAATTTAATACATATACTAACCGCTTTTAATCTTTATTGGATGAAAATTTCTACAAACTTTTGCCAATATCATCAGACCCATCTAAATCGTACTTCAGTCTAACTTGATCCCATCGTGGCCACTTATCACTTACGAAGCTCGCTGAGGCAATTTCCTCACTTCTTAAACGTCTATCAGAACGCCGACGTCAGACAGTTCAACGTCTCGATCTCACGACTTACCCGTGTCTTTTATTACGTGTCTGTAATATTGATAGCCGTTAGAACAACTGATAGTTATGAACCTATGGGTGTTTGGTTACCTAGATATTTTGTATTATGAGATTTTTATGTTTATATACACTAGTCTTTTCCTGCTACTTTACTCCCGTTTCCTATTCCACAGGGTTCGAGCATTTTGGGGATAAAGTAAACTATGGCACCAAGCAATAGTGTAGATATAAAATTACAAATTTAAAAAACACCCGATTTTAATTTTTATTTCTTGCTTTTTAAACTACATATAATATACCTACTAGCAGACACGCTTCAATCGACATCTATCGAAACTCGTAATAATGACACGATAACTTGCGAAAAATCCAGATTCAAAGAGTAAAATACGAATAACTTTTGAACGGTTAAACCGATTTTATTCAAACATAGCTAAGAACACTCGACAAAATAACCTTTCAAACACAAAAAAATAAATCAAAATCGGTTTATCCGTTTAGGCGCTATGATGCCACAGACAGACACACAGATACACAGCTACACACGTAAAACTTATAACACTCCTCTTTTTCCGTCGGGGGTTAAAAAGAATATAAGTCAAAGAATTTTTAGAATCGGATCCTGATTTGTGTGAAATTGTGTCTTCTTCCTCTGAAAGTCCTGACTTTCAGAGATTCCTACAAAGACACACAATTTGCCCTCAATTATTTTAGTAAAACACTAACATTACATACACCAAATTTTTACAACTTAAAGCTGTTGAGGCCATATTAAGTGACACGCATACTCACTAGTGTGTAAATTGGCAATTTTCATAAAAATAAATAATCCTGTTAAATAAATCAGTTTTCGTAATGAAAATATAAACTGAAAGGTAACACGATAATTTAAGATCGCTTTTGCTGTTCGGTTCACGTATGAGTTTGTTCAGAATATCAATTGAAAATAAAATCTTCCTTTTTTATTTTCTGTTCAAAATGTTTCGAACGTACTTGTTTTCGTGTTATTTCATATATTTGTGAAAATAGCAATAGTTTTATGAAAGTAAATGTTTGGCGTTAAATAAATAAAGAAGTTTGTGAATCACATTCTATTTCAACACGTTATATTGTAGCTCGGACCTTGCTGTAAACTTTTTTCTCGTCGTCAATATGGACTCTTTCAGGTTGCACCAGGTGCATAGATGTATCTTCAGTCTATGACACAAAGTGCTGTCGCTTGCATTGTTTGTGCTAATATAAAAGTTGAATTCCCTGCCGGAGTCTGCCGATGTTTCTAGAAAGCTAAAGCCAAAAGGTCTATAAATCAAGAGTACTTCTAGGCAAGCGAGCTACAGAGTCGATTACATCAATGTAACTATCAAGTGTTAAAGTGCGAAACAAAGAAGTGCGAGTGTGAGTGGGAGTGCGAGTGTGAAGTGCGTGGGTGTGTGTGTGTTAGTGTGTGAAAGGCAAATCTTTCATTACAAAAAAACGGCTGTTTGTGTTCTGTAATATGTTATTTAATTATTTTGTAAGAGCCAGTTTATGACCAGTGTCTGTTCCTATAACATGAAACTTAAAGCTCGTTCATCGGTGAATTAATGTGGTTTATAACAGGCTCATCTTCAACCCTTTTGGGGATTACCTTTTAGGCAAATGTTATACGAGGAATATTTGTCAAAGAAGTCATTGTGTTCGTAATCCGATTCCATATTTCATGGATGAGCTGAGTTTAATCAAGTGCCAATCATTTAAGACCTTTGTGGGAACTCGTTACAAAGTTAAATAAGCAACGATGTGTTGTTCCAATACAACATGTCCAGCTAAATTAAGTTGAGTGTCACATTAATCGCGTTTGCGTGACGAAGGATGTCTCTTTATCGTGGTTATTTTACATTTAAATACATAATGTAATTCAGACGCTATTGTTCTAAAGTTTGTATTAATACAAAACGATCAATGCCGAATATTCTTTGGTGTTTGAATGCAAGCTTATTAAAATTGTAGATACACGTAATAAACATAAGTAGCCTTTTCAGGCGTTTATATTTCAGTAAATATACCAATGATATCAATATTTCTGATGGATTAATGCATTGATATGTTTAAAAGGCCTTTTATTTCCATGTGGTACAGTGTATTTACTTGTTATTTATATCTGTTTTAAGTAAATATTGTTAAACTAAAATTGATGGGCGTAAGAAATATTTGATTAAATAACGAAATAAATTCCAGGGAATCTGATTTCAGTCTTAACAAGAGGTACCCACGTGTTATCCAGTTTCTGGATTATGGAGGTCAGACAGGCAGTCGTTACATGTACAACACTGGTACTCTGCTGTATCCAGTTACACTGGTAGCCGACCCCAAAATGATTGGGAAAAGGCTAGAGAGAATAATAATGAAATGAACCTATCATACAAAGAAAGATTCTCCAAATATTGCTGAAATGTGGAAACTATGCGAGCGTAGCAATGTGCTTGCTGTACGGCAGAGCATCGCGCGGAGCTCTAACGTAGCAAAATATGCACATGGCTGGCTATGCGTTGTGAGGGGTGTATGGTGTAGGGTATGTTATATTGCTCAATACTTGAAGAATGTGACCAAAATTCGTTTTGCGGTTTAAAGGGTTCGATTGATCAATACTTGTAAAGGAAAAATGTGTAATTAAATGTCCTTAAAAATTACGCAATTAAAGATGTATTTCGTGGAATATTTAGTACGTATTAACTTCTGCCCGAAAATATTATTCAAAGTGAACTTAATACTGGGATGTGAAGTGTCCTATGTTTTATTAAAGCCGTGTTGAGTTTCATGAATATCCGCTTAGCGGTTTAGACGTGAAAGCTTTCATGTTTATAATATTAATATCTGAGATAACCATATATCTGAAAAAATCGTTTTACATTAGACGCGGTTCGCAAGAAAGGATTTAATAAGAGTATTGGCGTCTCTAGCAGCAAAATTATAAATACTAAAGATGCGTTCCATTAAAAAAATACCAATTCCATAAAACTTATAAAATAACCCATCGTTGCTAAGCTACCAACGCCATCACTACTCATAACATGAAAACACTTAACAGAGCACTTTAGTCCATCAAAGTCCTCCACATCATCACACAAGATCCATTTCCTTAGTAATTGCCGTCCACTATCAGTATTATCAATGACACATTGCACATCAAAGGTGATTAGCCGGTAATGGCTCCTAAGCTGTTAACGGAAAGCCTATAGATATGTACGTTTATTATGTTTGTGACATAGTATTATATAGGTGAAGGTTATAGAAGCATCTACGGGAATGGGATTATGATTGTAAGCTATGTTGTTCGTGTCTCCAGCTAAGCTTTCTAAACAGGTATTCCTGTTTGTGTGTTTGTTTGACTCCGAACATTAAGGGTACACTAGTCGAAAATTCTTCCATACAAACGTAGTCTGGCTTTTACTCCACTGTTTGACGATGTACGTTCAAAATAAAAAATGATATCAATTTGTCTCATCATTATCTAGCCCTGTATGGTAGCAAAAAAGTAAAAAAAAAAATACTTGAAAGTTATGAGCTTCGAAAGTTCCATATTTTAACACTCATTTTAACGCATCTATGGGCGCAAATAAGTACCATAATAAGAAGGAAAATTGAAAAACAGCCTCCATAAAGAGATGGATTAGTAGTTCAACAATGCAAATAATTTTATTTTGAACAGATACATTCAGTCGTTTTTTCATGATATCCAGACTCCCAAAGGTCTGTTTATAAAATTTCGCGCGCTCGTTTTCGTTCTAAATCATCATCCATTTCGCTACAAATTTGCAAAAGTGTGTATTCGTACGCGTACTAGCTTCTTACTGCACATAACAGCATCTATCTGTTCCGCACGTGTTGTCGGTTGATATAGCACGCATTTTAACCCCGCGCAAAAAATAGTTCGTGCCGTCGACTAGTGTACCCTTAAGACTGCTAAATGTAGTTCTATAAGTTATATTATGTTTATTTAAATACAGTGTGATATGATGCATCAATTGCATGAAGTTGCTTGGCTTCATACCTGACATTACTTTAGCTTTACCGCAATCAAAGCAAATTCTTTTGCAATTAATTTCTTATCAAGCAGTTGTTGTATTATTTCTTCTTTGATAGTTTATCTCTTGGATCATAAGACTGCCTAGTGAGCGAACTCAACTAAGCGAAACAAAACGATTTGTTGCAGTTGGATCCCCCCGATCTGATCCCCTGCTGGTTGTTTTTATTATTTCCTTTCTGATCCACTATAAACTTTGACATTCCGGCCTGATCCCCTTACTCTTTTTGACAGTTAAGTACAGTCAAGAGAAAACAGTAGGTAATTAAAAAAAAATGTTTTTATAAATTTGTTATGTGTTTTTCACAAACGGCACCTAAATGTTTTTGCGGTTTTAGTCGCGTACTTTTAGTAGCATAGTTGTCTTGGGTTATTATTAGTAAAAACAGGCATACCGCATAGTCGACTGTGTTTTTTTGCATTTTGTTGATAATGTCGTCCATGATAATATTAACCATATACACGTATTAGTAAAAACGGGCATACCACATATTCGACTGTGTTTCTTTGCATTTTATTGATAATGTCGTCCATGATAATATTAACCATATACACGTATTAGTAAAAACAGGCATACCGCATAGTCGACTGTGTTTCTTTGCATTTTGTTGAAAATGTCGTCCATGATAATATTAACCATATACACGTATTTGTAAAAACGGGCATACCACATAATCGACTGTGTTTCTTTGCATTTTGTTGAAAATGTCGTCCATGATAATATTAACCATATACACGTATTTGTAAAAACGGACATACCACATAATCGACTGTTTCTTTGCATTTTGTTGAAAATGTCGTCCATGATAATATTAACCATATACACGTATTTGTAAAAACGGACATACCACATAATCGACTGTGTTTCTTTGCATTTTTGTTGATAATAGTCGCCCATGATAATATTAACTATATCCGAAAGTGTCGTAGCAGTTTGTAAGCTGAAAAATTTACAGCAATAGGTTTTATGACATTTGTTAACCGGCACCTGAGTGAATTACACCTGGAGTATTCCACAAATGACACCTACGGATCAGAAAAAATATCGTTAGGTGCCGTATGTGTAATACCTCAGGTGCCATTCACTCAGGTGCTGTTTAAGCAGATAGATAGATAGATAAACTCTTTATTCAGTGCACACAAAAGACACAGCACAACACACAAAATCACAATATTTTTTAATTTACATGTAGGTATTTGGAAACAATTTAAGGTGCCGACATACAAAAAATAAGAAACAGGAAAAATACATTATACAGATAAAAGTGCCGTGCAGATGCCCAATGTGGAATATGACAACAATAGTCCACCATACATAATATAAATCGTAGGGCATCATTGATATTTAATTTTATTCTATAAATAAGAATTCTATGTTCTTCCATTGTATTCCCATTATTCTCAAATTCAAATAACTTGTAAAAATAAAGTACTATAAAATACTTTGAAAAAAATAGCCTAATGAAAACCCGTACATCAGATCTTTGAATAATTGCATTGAATTTTTTCGTAACTGCCAGGGATTGAAAACATGATTTTATGCATGTATCAGCGAAAACCAATTTCATACTGCATTTGATGGTCAGCTGAAAAAACAAAAACCGTGCAGCTGAAAAACTGAAACGATTCAGTGACGTAGTTTAAAAACTACCGTCGAGTTTCGGATCCCGGAGTTTCATATTAAAAAAAAATATCCCTGAGTTGGCTCGGTTGATTAAACGGGAATTGTCAGCGTTTGAAACCAGATGAGGTTGTAAACTTGATAGGTTTTGAGTAAACTCAAGTTGCTTATGCTTTTTTAAAGTGTACTCTTGGAGTATTTTGTAAGTTTACAGTTTTAACGACAGGTTTTAAACACGTAGGTTTGTAACGTTAATAACTTTGGAATATTTAGATTTTTCGTAAAAATATCTCAATAACACAAGTTATAACGAAGTAAAGGTTTTTCTTTTTATTTATTTGGAATTTGCAGTCCTAGTTATACACGCTTCTTAATACTTAAGATAAACTTAGCTTAAATGCTTGCAGGTTTTGCCAATATACATTGAAATTTACCAAAATTCATTGCATATGACTTTAATCGTTTACGAGTACATGAATGTTGTCTTTCTAGACTTTTACGAGTACAATCCGGTGTTGGGCATTTTCTGGTTTATTAAAGTTACTGTTAGGTGAAAGGGATTTCTTCGGAAGTAAAGGTAAAATGTTTATAATTTAATTGTATTTACCTAAAAATACTCTCCGCCTCGCCACTCCAGAACTTTTCCGTCCTAACGGCCATCCGTCCTGCGAGCAATGTGCCCTGCCCACTGCCATTATTTAAGTCTGGCAGTTCTTCGGGCTATGTCGGTAACCGGTGTCCGTGTACCGTCAGACGCAGCGTTGGAAGGCCTCTCTCTAGGTGGAACGACGACCTGGTCAAGGCTATGGGAGTCCGGAGTGGATCCGAAACGCACAGGGCCGATCAGTGTGGCGACGCTTGGGGGAGGCCTTTGTCCAGCAGTGGAGGTCTTTCGGCTGAAATGATGATGATTATGACTTTTTGTCTCTAAATTACATTATATCCTTTGCACCTGTATTGATGTCTTTGCTAATTACCAATCAAACACAATGTTAATGAACCGTTCTATAGCCAATGGAGCGATAATACGAGTATATCTGTAGGTATGTACTCTAAACCCGTTAGGGTATTAGATGCACATAGCATACGAGATTTACCTTCAATTAGTAAGCCTTTATCTTATTATATCGTCATCATATTAGTCGCCTAACGCAATTGCAGTACTGACATGTCGATCACCTAGCCATCTGTTGCACTGTCAAAATAACCACTCTTATGAAATGGATTGCTTATGAAAAAATATTTTTTTCTAAATTTTGACGCGAACTTGATATAAGTTTTATAAGCGAATTAGTTGTCTTTTACTTTGTGTCACTTCAGTCAGTATTTATGTTAGATGTGAATTACACTTATTTTGCTGATGTTTATTTTAATAATCATAAAACCGGACTGCTCGAGAAGCGAACTATAAACACGTAAACGAGACTGTGCAGTCGGAGGATACATATTCGCGAGCTTGCTGACCAAAACAGATGTATCCTCCGACTGCACAGCATAATTTTCTTCTTGTTTACGTCTTTTTAGTTCGATTCTTAAGCAGTCGGGTTTTTTGATCTTTGAATTAACTTTTATATTTATAACTTTTTTTTTTCCAAATTCTTCCATTTAAGTGTTGTATATTTTTTAAATGACCTCTTAAAACCCTTTATTTTAATACCCCACACGATGGGTTTGGAAGAAGAAAAAAATTGGGCCCCCACACCATGGCGCCCAAAATCCACCATTTTTCTATTTTTCAATTTGAATGTAGCCAGTGAATCTCGCAAGGTTAAGACAAATCGATTGACGTAAGAATAATCAAAATCGGCCAACGCGTTTGGTCTCTAGAACGCCACATAGGAACAAACATACATACAAACACATGTACATAGACTGATAAACACATTACCCTCCTTCGATAGTCGGGTAAAAAGTCATTTGATGGTCCTCTTGCAGTTACTTTAGAACTTCCAGGCTGGTAGCTGGTTACTTCATTTTTCAAGTGCACTTTCAGTTGAATAGGTACTGCTGTTTATTCATATAGCAAAATGTCTATGCCACCTACCACACCCACGGAAGCTCTGCGGTAGGCTATTCTTAGCTAGGTAACCCTTAAATAAAAATAAATTTTAACTGCCCTCATTAAAGTGGGAAATCGCTTGGCTCAACTGCAGCGCTTGTGCACGTTTATTGGGACCAAACCACAATACATTTGATGCTTCCTACGAACTGTTGGAACAATATAAGATAATATCCGTTTGTGCCATTTCCATAATGCAAGTAGGTACAATGTAGCCTTTGAAAGGGGATTGAGACGCAATGTTGTTCCTTCCATTGAGTTTCAATAGCCAAGTTATAGCTGTATCTAATTGTGTTTTGAATGGGCACGAATGCATATATTACTCTAGTTCCATTAACAATCGGCCTACAGGTATTTGATTTTCTAACGCAAGGCAGGTTAATTGATTGATGATGATGATGATTTCTATATTGCCGAACTTATATGTATTGTTATGTTACGCAGTAAGGAACACGCTGGTAAAAAAATACTTTTCAACACACTTGCTCATAAAGTGGCTCTAATTTCACCGCAATTAGGCACACAATGACACCTGTAATCAAACTGTGACTTTTTCATTGCTATTATTCACAAGTGAGTTATAGAGTTCTATTTTTATTTTATTGGTTGAGTTGCTTTGTTCTTAAAAAAGTTTAGATACAAAAAAGATCGTGCTCAATAGTATAAATAAATTAATGTATCTATTGCTTGTTTATTAATTTCATGCAACTTCGTATTTAAATAGATAATTTCAACTTGTACGTGTTTAATAAATAAAACTTTCACTCAAATATAACTTTTGTTTTCTCTGTAATAAAGAAAACTTGAAATTCCCCATTTTGTACGTGGCTAAAACTCTATCCGCGCAACGCTAAAAAAAACCTCATTCTTTTAGTCTATGGCCGATCGCCATTGTTAGATGCGCGCGCATAGGAAAACTGATTAATTTTGCCCGCCATTCCGAAAAAAATTTCACAACTCGTTTTCACTGTTGAAATTACAGTTATTTATTAATTAAAATGTCTTTAAGTACTAATTATGAAGAAAATGATTTATGTTGTACACCGCCCGATATAAGATGTGAAGCCCTTAACGTTATGGAAAGTTTACTACCGGAAAACTCCAAGGAAAAATATCTATTAGCATACCAAAATGTTATACAATGGCAAAACAACAAGAATACGCAGTCATTTTCAGAAAATGTGTTCGTCGTACTTAAAAGAATTATCTTCTATGTCCAAACCTAGCCCTTTGTGGTGTGTACTCAATGTTAAAAAGTACAGTCCGAACAAAAATGGAGTAGACTTTAAAACCTACCTACTCTAATTTGTGAGCTTATCTAAAGAGACTATCCGATGGATAGCACGAAATCAAAGATTTTAACCTCTTGACGATATTGAAAAATTTATAAAAGATGCTCCAGATAACCAATATCTGTCTACTAATACTAAGGTTAGTTAAAAAAAAATTATATATCTAGGCGACTTCAGCCTGTGTTGTGTGTTGAACTTAATTATTGTTTCTTTTTTCCAGGTTCGTTTAATATTTGGTGTAACTGGTGCTTGTAGGATACAAGAATCAACAAATATAACTATAAAACACGTAGAGAACCATGGCCAGATGCTTTTAGTGAAGATACCTAACTGCAAATTTACTAATTGTTTCTCTAAATAAACTTTTTATCTACTAAATAAAATGATTTTTTAGTACTATTTTCTTCGTCCTCGGCTCTCTAAAGACCCTCACCTAACAGCTCGGGTCTCAATGGCGCCTCAGCGGTAATCACCAACATTACACACTTGTACCATAATGTACTATTATAACTAAGATTAAGAAATGGAATATATAAGGCTTTAATTATCTTGCTCATCTACTATTCTTGGATTCTTCACCTACACTTGATCTCACCATCCATGTCATATAGGCTTTAATTATCTTGCTCATATACTATTCTTGGATTCTTCACCTACACTTGATCTCACCATCCATGTCATATCGATTCAATATTAATATTCAAACTTACAATAGTGCAGATGAGTATCAAGATTACTTATCATCATCATGATAATAAGTAATCACGAAATAGTTTAAATGTTAATAACCCATATGCCTTGGTGGCCTTAGCGAGTCAAGGGGAGATGTTTGCAGGGTTTTATTTATTTTGGCTTCGGTGCCTCTCGAAAAGAACTGTTGCTATAAAAAGTTTACGTATCAGTTCTTTGCAAACAAGGTTAGCAAACATTAAAAAACCAGCCAAGTGCAAGTCGGACTCGCGCACGAAGTGCGGAACCCGTTTACTGTTATCGCAAAAAACGGCAATAAAATCACGTTTGTTGTATGGGAGCCCCACTTAAATATTTATTTCATTACGTTTTTAGTACTTGTTGTTATAGCGGCAACATAAATACATCATCTATGAAAATTTCAACTGTCTAGCTATCACGGTTCATGGGATACAGCCTGGTGACAGACGGACCGCGGAGTCTTAGTAATAGGGTCCCGTTTTTACCCTTTGGGTACGGAACCCTAAAAATACTGGCGTGCGTGCCCTCGTCATACATATACAAATAATTCTTAACCATTTGTTGTGTGTAATGGCATGTAGAGTAGTGGTGTTTGAATCACGAGCAACACTCGCTGTGTTAGAATCTTTTGAAGGGTTAGAATTTGAAGTGTTTGAAGGTCAGCGTTCAACAGTGAGATGCAGTTATCCAGATTGAGAATGTCAGATTGCGCGTAGAGCTGCAGGTCATCAGCATAAAGATGGTAGGAGCATTTGAGGATAGTAGTAATAGAGTTAATAAATAAAGAAAATAAGAGTGGAGAGAGTATACCGTCTTGTGGAACGCCAGTTACCAGAGTGCACCAATCAGAAAATTTCTGATCAGCACGTACCGCCTGCTGGCGACTACGAAGATTTGATGAAAACCAATCCCGTGCCAACAAAGAAACCCCAATTTGAGACAGGATGGCCAGGAGAATGTCGTGATCGGCGGTATTAAATGCATTGGAGAAATCTATTAAAACCTTGACAGCCTTGGATTAATTGCATTGAACGTTTTCGTTTTCGCGTCGGTCAACGAGGAAAAAGAAAAAGATTCGGGAGGTACAATTGGCATGGAAGTAATATCACGTATAGTATTATTCTTAACAACAGCCGTGAGCATAGTTGGCGATGAAAATTAATTACTCAAATCATTCAGAGATGTATGAGATGATACATTATGAGAGGATGATTGCGTAATTTCAATTGATTTGAGAAACTTCCATATTAACATCTGGAAGTCTGGAAGTGGCCGGTGAAGAATTAAGGACATTTTCACAAATTTTTATTTTTTCTTAATCGGTTGTGGATACTTAACTGCTTTAAAATTCAGTTGCAAGATTTGACCCGAACATACATACATTGCAAGTGAATAAAAAGCTTGCTTAAAAAATAAATAACTTAAACGGCTCAGAAATCAAACAAACGCTTATAATTTTCGTTATACTTTATTGAAGCCATAATAGTACACAGAAAAGGCGTAAGAAAAATTGAATAACAGCTGAAATTTCTTCACGATTTAAGAGTTGCTTCTTTTAGCAGAAGCTGGTCGCAATGATGTTCAATAATAATAATAATGTCACCAGGTGGAGCGATGACCTGGTGAAGGTTGCGGGTATCCATTGGTTGCGAGACGCACGGGACCGATCAATGTGGCGACGCTTGGGGGAGGCCTATATACAGAAGTGGACGTCTTTCGGCCGATATGATGATGATGATGAAACATTCATACATAAGCAATCCAGCTCCTTAAGATAGTCACCTATATACAACAGATTTTTACATTCGCAACCGCCATTCAGATCTCTTATTTATAGTTTTTTGCAAATTTTATTAAGATGCAAGGGCCAAAATAATTTCGAAAGGTTTGAGCGAATAAAGCAGTTCCACATTTTGGAGTTGACAATTACTTCTTATCAGGTATAGGCCAAAAAAGGGCTGGCGGTGTATTATATGAAAAGGCCCTTACAATGAGTTAATTACAGGTAGTATTAATTAGTTCGAGACTATCTATGAAAGTCAGCCGACTGTGCTGCATGACCCATAAATAACATCCATTTATAATATTCCATTTGTTTTCAATTACTTTCTGCCGAATCATTCAAGGCCCGGATAGCATCTTAATAGGAATTTCACTCATGCAAAAGGAGTGATGAGAGAAATATTTTCTTTTATTAATGTTATATACGAATGGAACCTTCAAGGTTGAACGTCAATGTCAAGAGTCTCTTGGGGTTAAATTCTTTTACCAAAGGTTAACACTGATACTTTGATGGATTTCCTCCGCTAAATTTTAATCGCCTTGGTGAAAAGCCGCTTTATGTTTAACTTTTGTGATTTTTTCAGTTAGGAAGATTAACCTTCTTAAAAGAGCTTTCAGTTATGGGCAAGATACTTAATTACTAACCTCTGTGCAGTGTTACTTCGTTTTCATCTTTACAGAGTTTACAATATCGACAAATAAAACTACAAGATTCTATAAAAGTTCTCATCCGTGCCATCTGCTAAACTAGGCAGCTACAAACGAAGGTAAGACTCCCGTAATGAGTTTAGGCGAAGCAATTAAACCTGCAAAGTGGGTCGACGGATCCAATTTGTACTACTAAGTTATTGCCAAATGAATTACATTAGTTACATGTAGTTGTAACTAAGTAATTTAGTAATAAATACAGTTTTATAGAATGTTTTACTTTTTGACCTCGTCGTGGTGGCTCACGTGGCTAAGACTTCGCCTCACGGTCTCGAGGTCGTGGGTTCAAAACTGAACAAGTATCAATGTGATTCAATTTATAGGTACGTTTTTAGTTTATCTTGGACATTGCTGCCATCAGTCTTTTTAGGGTTCCGACCTTAAAAGGAAAACGGACCCTTTGTCACTTAGGATTTCCTCGAGATATATACAACGTTGAAATTTGACATCGTAGAATTTATTACAATATCACCAGCATCGCTTTGCCTTAGCCATAACAATTAATCAGTACACCTGTATTCGACGATCGGTCCCTTCATTCATAACAGACCTAGTTACTAGTTTGATGCAGCCGTCTCCCGCAAAGCCTCCATCTGCTATTATGTGAAGGCCTCTATTCAGATTCAGACTAATCACATGCGGCAGAATCCCAATATTCTATACAGAGCTGCTGGCGTACAACCATACCGAAATTCTATTATTTGGAAATACCGATAGGTATTCTAAGGTATCTTCTAGTCAGGACCTAAGCATTAGACAACTGATCTTGTTAATCATGAAGTCTTCTGACGACTAGACCTTTTATTTAGACAGTTGCATTGTGCGTATACTTTTTAAACAACGATATGACGTTATTGTAGACGAAAGTGACATTTCCAATTTCCATTAAAAATCGACTTATGAACAGCGTTGTGCTGGCATTGTTACGGAGGCTCTCATTATTCATACCACCAAAACTACGTCGGAGGAGTTTTAGCCTTAGGAGGGCGAATTTTGTAGAAGAGGTTTATAAGGTCATGATAGGAGAAGGCATCAGTTGTACATTGTCCATGCTTAGCGACATGTTGAGTAGCAGAAACTGATATGAGACCAATCAGCGATGGAGCACAGTTAAGAATATGGTGGCACAAGAGCCAAATTGCAGGAATCTGATATAGATCTGAGCGAGGAAGACTACATGATATATGAACATGACTACATGAATAGTGTGACTGTAAGAAGGTATTAGGTTTGAGAGGAGACTTTCAAAAGAGGAAACAAAGAATATACCTAAAGAGAAGATTGTTTATAGTACTTTTGTATAGCGGCACTAGCAAGCGCTTACATCTGACGATGAAGATAGCTTAGAGACTGGAATATGAAGGTCTTGAACGACGCTTAGTCGGCTGCTTTATCGAATGAGTTGCTGACTGCAGTGTTGGATGTCTTACGACAGTCCTTCGCTTAAAATTTCGACGTTTGTCGTGAAATTGTGTCATCAAATCACGTGGGTCTATGTTGCTGTGAAATTTCGGAATAACACAGAACTAGCAGAGATGTACTGAGCCTATTAATTGAAGTTATAAAAAAAAAATATGAGCTGCTTTGTTCGTACCTACTGTCACAGCTACCCGCCGCCCGAGCCTCCGCGCCCATATATTTTCAGTATTAGGCTATTGAGGCGTATGGCACGCCTCAATAGCCTAATACTTCTTCACAAAACTAAATGTTCATTATTTATTTTTAATGCGAATGGCAGTTTGTTTTCATTGTCAAACTATCAACCCAAGTATCATTTATCCTTTCAACACAACATAAAAAAATCTAACCGTCGCCATTTTCATAAATATAGCGATTACAACCACAACGTCAGCTTAGCAGGGTACAGTCGTGTAGAAAAACGAATGGCCTGTAACGCTGTAATATCGCAGACACTCCCTATAATATCATCACATCACTTACGAGAGGGCGCGCCGGTACTGTCGCGTACAAAAGTGAATATGTTCATAACTTGTGGGGATTGTTATTAAAGTGTCGCCAAGCAGAGAAATATTTTCTTTTTAATTGACTTTTAAAAAAGGACGAGGTTCTACATTCGACTGTATGATATTTTTTTTACACAAAAGTTGCAATTGTGAGATTGTAAGCTCTCCAAACAGCAAATTATTAAATTAATCGAAAAACTCCATATCGCTACTTTGACGCATATTCATGGTGAGTTCACAAAAGGAGATTTGTTGCCATAAATTAATTACTGCATTTTATTAAACTGTCGCCAAGCAGAGAAATATTTTCTTCATTAACTGAATTTAACAAAAAGAGGAGGTTCTACGTTCGACTGTATGTTATTTTTTCACACAAAATTTGCAATTGTGAGATTGTAAGCTCTCCAAACAGCAAATTATTTAATAAATCGACAAACTCCATATCGCTACTTTGACGCATATTGATGGTGAGTTCACAAAATTAGAACTGTTGCCAAAAATAAATTTCTGCATTTAACCACGAAGGTTGTTCGAAACAATAAAGCTTGGACTGGGACTCTAAAGCTTGATCAATTTGCCGGTAACTGCTCTATTAACGATTGTACCGATTCCGCCTTGTACCTGCAAAATCGAACGCATTTATTTACTATGGCTTTGGCTAGGTTTCTGCCACCCATAGCCCAATGAGTATGCCTTCATTTTTGCTAATAAGAGTTGGGGCTCAGCATGTAAATAAGTTAAATATGCATGTTTAAATAAGATCTTAGTTGATTGATGTTTATTGCACAGTAGAAAAGGATATTTTGTGTTTAAAGCGTAATGGGGCAGTATCTAATTTGCCACTGACACCTAATAGGATGCTTTGATCCAGAAATTGGACAAGGTAACCAGTCTGTTTTCTTTAGTAGAGCCTTACCCGTTTTAAGAGTATTATATTCGGTAGGAAAAAATTCCAACAGAGGTTTGTGCAAGATTAAGTTTCATGAATTTCTGAATTCGTCAACTGAAAGATGACCAGATAATGGACAGTATGATAGCGTTAGTGTAGCCATCACAGATAAACGTTATATTTCACGCACGATATGTCGCTTACTAATCGTTTTTAGCACTGGAAATCGCCAGCCGAGTTATCGTTTAGTGTCTAATATCACTAACAATGCCACATCTCAATGCGGCCAACATACTGGTGGCTACATCTGTGTATCCGTCCGTATGTCCGACATGGGTTATGACTTAATTTCGGCCCCAACAGCCCTCCGTTCTGCGAGCTATGTGTCCACTGCCACTTCAGTTTGCCAAAACGCGTTACGGACCGTTGATCATGTTTCTGAGGGAAATCGTTTGGATTTATTATCGTGTTGATTAGTCAGCTAGACTCTGCGTTACCGAGTCTTAGCTATCCAGGCTGTGCCGGGTGTTTGGAGTCGCAGTACGATTAAATCTAACGCCGCTCGTAGAGGGCACTTCTCTTCACCTCGTAAAATTTAGATTCATCTAAAACCGACTTTGATCTAGTTCAGAATTCAGTGAGGAATCGATCAAGACATTCCATATCATATCGTTTTGGAGTTCCGTTCTCAGTGTATATGCAATGCGTCGCTCTAGTTCAGAGTTCAGTGTGGAATCGGTCAAGACATTCCATATCATATCCTCGAATTGAAGTTCTGTTCTCATTGTGAGTCTTGCACCGGTCTAGTTCAGAGAACAGTGTAGATTCGGTCAAGACATTCCATATGCATCGGTGGCTTATTCCCGGCCCGTCTCTTTACGACAAATTCGTTATACAGTTGGCATGATTCATCAGAAGAAAATAAAAATAATCTCAGATAAAAAATCTTGCTGTGATTTTTCACCGCAAGATTTTTTGGCTATTCTACAATATGACTTCGTTTTTAATCTGAGTGTAATTTATTTGCCTTCGTACATGATTCCTAAAGAAAAGATAGCGTAGCGTAGAAATATTAAATTACACGTAGCAAGCATAATGTTCTCTGCAGAACCTATTATTTCAAAGAATATTTGCATTGGCAAAGGTGCGGGATGCGCCCGACGCCACCACCTGTCTACACCAATGTGCAAATGACAGAAATTTGAACAATATTTCAGTCACTAACAGCTGTCAATTAAACTTGTTTGAGCAAAATGACAGACGTACTCCATGCGGCAACATGTCAAGATAAAACTACTTAGAATTCCACAAAGAGCCTCAAAGAAAACGTCAAGTCATACGAAAAATACCAACATCCTACAGCGCTGAATTGCTTTCTAGCGCTCTTCTTTTATCTTGCATACAAAGTGCAAAGGGGTGAGTGACGTCAGATTGTTGAGATAAAAGTTGTCGCCATCTCTTGGCGACAACTTTTAATTACTGCGAAATAACAAAAGGTTCCATAGAAATTCATTTAAAGTTTAAATTAAAATTGACGGGTGTGAAACGTGTTTGTGGGAGGTATGTGTCGGTGTTTCTTTATTAGTTGGAAGTAAATTCTGAAGTTCAGTTAGCGATTCGAGTTAGTTGTAAATGTCTGTAAATCGAAGTCTGTTTTAAATAACACTCGATACCTATAGAAACCTAAAATTCTTGTCTACATTAAAACGAATTGATATATTTTCAACGCAGCGCTCAAAGTTTAAAATCTAACAGTACAAACAATATTTAGGCTTTCATTTTGGTGTTTCCTAGAGTAAGTGAAAATTTGCATAAAAATCATAGTACATACCGCGTTAACCCGATGCATAGTCTGATTGAGGGACAATTCTACTCATGTGCAATCATCATCATTTCAGCCTCATGTGCAATACATTTTAGTAATATAAAATGCCTAAAACTAGCCCTAAATCTTCCAGAAACATAAACGTTCCAGGTTATAATAATACTGTTGATTTGTGACCCATTTTTTGCTTTAGTAGACGAAAATTTTCATCATCCAACTAGTAATACATAATGTAAGGTGCCTGTTTCCTTTCTACCCTTTTATTCAGTGATGTGTTATTTAAATGCCTCCCTTTATTGTAATAGGGACGCATAAAGTTATTTTGTTTTCACACAGTTTGTTCGAGTAAGAGAACAATGGCAGGTGCCCATACATTGTTTTAGCTGAGATTAAATTCGAAAGTCTTTAGATGAAAAATATCTGGTTTAATTAAGGGTGATGTTCTGAATTAGTTTGTGCAGGAATTTTTGTTCGAGAATGTAGAGAATAATAGATATTCAGTCATAAACTTTTGTAGGTTATGTCTGGGTAACTTTTAAAAATGTGTTTAATAGGTAATATTATTCAATTTCGTGGAAGTAAAAGGGGAATATCGCATTAGTACGAGTATTTCCCTTACCTAGTTATTTTAGCATGAAATGTGTTTTACTATAAATATAAATAAACTCTTTGAAAAGAGTATATTTATTTAAACTAAGTGACTTTGACTCGTATCAAAAGGTTGTCGTCAACAACCAAGCTATATTTTTTTAGACTTGGTTACTAGTCTTTTTGCCAATCATAATTTGAAAATGATTCTTTTATTTCTACTACACTACACTATTATTATTTATCTGCAAGGAACATCTACACTTAGACATAAACTGTATTGTTAACTCATTTACTGCAATAAATACAATAACGATATTATTACTTAATATAGTTACTACTTGTCACTTAGCAGATAAAATATATAATGGCAACACTATGCTAAAGAAATTAACTAAAAAATCAAATAACTTTTTATTTATTATGTTTTTTTTTATCTGTTTTGGACCAGGCCTAATTATACTTTAAAAAACATAGACAATTAACAGAATGTCTTTCAGAATGTTTTTCTTTATAACTCACTTTCAAACGCTAAAATTTAAGTCAGCTAAAATTTCGCCATTGTTCTTTAAGATGAGATTTTCAGAATTCACCACACTGTGCATTTCCTGAGTTTCGTATTATTAAATCAAATCAAATCAAAATCATTTATTTTAAAAACATAGGTAATGATTACATGCAAGATCTTAAAAATTAGGTAGTGCGCTATGTTTTGCCATTTGACATACAAATTATAAAAAAAGAAATACGATTATATCAATGGGTACTGTTAAATTAAAATATAAATTTACTACAATATTAATATTATTTACGTATTTGAGTACATAAGGTATGCAAGTACACATGCATGCAAGTTAAATTTTATTATTCATAATCAATTTTATTTCATGTCAGAATTTAAAGTCTATTCAATTCGAAAAAAAAAATAAGATTAATGTAAAAATTACAATTTTATGTCAGCATTATACATTTAAAGAGATTCGTCATTAAGAAACTCGCCTAGAGAATAATAACACCTTTGAAGCAGTAACCCGTTAAGCGTCTTTTTAAACTTCTGCAATGGCATACATTTTATTTCATCGGGTATTTTATTATATATTTGTGGAGCAACACCGAAGAAGCTCTTTTTACCCGACTGCCGAAGGAGGGTAATGTGTTTATCAGTCTATGTATGTATGTATGTATGTATGTATGTATGTTTGTTCCTATGTGGCGTTCTAGAGACCAAACGCGTGGGCCGATTTTGATGTTTCTTACGTCAATCGATTTGTCTTAACCCCGCGAGTGTCACTGGCAACATGAAAATTGGAAAATAGGAAAATAGCGGTTCTTGGGCGCCATATTGTCGGGTCCCAAATGTTTTTTTTCTTCCATACCTACCGTGTGGAGTATCAAAATAAAGGAATTTAAGAGGTGATTTCAAAAATATATAACACTTATATGTTTAAATGTACCTAATTCGAAAAAAAACGTAACTAAAAAGTTATAAATAAAAAAGTTAATTAAAAAAAACAAAAAACCCGACTGCTTGAAAAGCAAAATAAAAAGACGTAAACAAGGAGAAAATCATGCTGTGCAGTCGGAGGATACGTCTGGTTTTGGTAAGCCAGCTCGCGAAGATGTATCCTCCGACAGCACAGCATGATTTTCTCCTTGTTTACGTCTTTTTATTTTGATTTTCAAGCAGTCGGGTTTTTTGTTTTTTTTAATTAACTTTTTCATTAGAGAAGTTTTACATTTCACAAGGCATAATTCATTAATATATTGAGCACGCATCGGAGTTTTCTTTACTGAGCATAATTTTTTGAATAAATGTGGATTTATTTTTACAAATAAAACAGTTTCCAGGATGTATAAAGCCGGTAGAGGTAATATTTTTATTTTTATTAAATATGGAATGCAGCTATCTGTTGTTTTTAAACCACACATTGACCGTACACATCTTTTCTGCATCCTGAAAACAAGTTCCCTATTTGTTGACTGTCCCCAAAAAATAACACCATACCGCAGAACTGAGTCCATGATAGGCTGTTAACAGTGTCTCAGTATTTACTTTCTTTGAAAGTTGATATAGCAAATATGCTGATTTACTTAATCGCTTGCAAATTTCCTCCAAATGAGGTTTCCAAGTCAGTTTATCATCTACCGTTATACTTAAGAACTTAGCAGCACTAACTTTTTCTATTTCATAATTATTATAAGCAACATTAACTAGTGGTTTCTAAAGCCGTTGGTGAAAGTGCATTACTTTGGTTTTATTTAAATCAATTATAAGATTATTATCATTTAGCTAATTTATTATTTTATTTATCGAATTATTAATGTCATTTTGATAATTGTTTAGATTATTACATTCTACAATAGCCGTGCTATCGTCTGCAAAGAGTACCATTCTTTGCCCTGTGGATTTTGGGAGGTCGTTTATATATATCAGGAATAGCGGTGGTCCCAGAACGCTACCTTGAGGCACGCCATATTTTATGTACCTTGGTTCAGAGGTATATGTGGTTTCTAATTTGGTTGTAGGACATATTCTAGAGATTTCCGTACATTGTAATCTATCACTTAGGTATGATTCTAAAAGTTTAAGGATGTTCCCTCTAATGCCATAACCATGTAATTTTTGCAGTAATATTTTATTATTATTTACACTACATTTACAGTAATATTTTATCAGTGATACAACAGATCCGGTTGTGGGGGGCCCCAGCGCTAACAAAGAAAATTTGGTTCAAATAAATGTCACTAGATGGCGCGATATGCATCGATTTGTTATTGACTTGTGTTTAAAATTAACATTTTCTAGAATTGATCATAAAAATTGTATTTTAACCAACTCTCCTAAGCACAAAATTATGGAATATTGGGCTCTTCATTCACATTTCAAAGATTATTTGAACGAATCATTTAAAATGATTCCTATAGATGGCGCGGATTTAAATTTCTGAGACATGCTATTCGATTTTTAAATTTGTATTGTAACACATTTTGATACAATGAAACTGTAAAATCGTGGATAAATACTATAAAAAACTATTTTACAGAAAAAAAAAATGCCGGTGGTTTTGGCAATTTTTAATTTTTACTTGTTAGTGGTACATAATGGACAAGTTCTATAGTAAGCTACCTATAAATGGCCACAGTGATGCCAGAATAGATTACCCGAATAACATGTAACTTGAACATAACCGGAGGAATGAGAATGTACCAGAGTGACCGCTAACTAAATAAAATAACCAAAATAATAAATATTTAACTTTGGCGGTTCCCCGACGCGAGGACAAGGCTTATTTTTTTACTTATTATAGTTTATGAGTTACGGGTTTTTTATTTTTCTTTGCTATTTGTATAACATCGTAAAAAATAAATATGTCGAAACTTTAAGAAATAACCAGTTTTGTGCGGTTTGTTTGGTTTCCTGGCCGCTTGCTGACTGGGAGTTTTGATCTGATACCTCGGACAACATTAGGGCAACTGCTTGGACAAGAACCTTTTGTAATCACTCATGAGTAAGAGGAACCTACTACAAGTAAACACTGAATAATTTCCAATATATATATATTCAATCAAAAAAGGTACAACTGTAAAATACAATTATCATATTAGCCCTTTATAAAATGTACATTTATACAAAAAATACAATTTAACGTAAACATACTGCTTTAAAATAACTGAAGAAATGATACTTGTTCTATGCTCGCCAACGAAAAAAGTTCAATCTTCATCTTGTCTCGTTACTTAGTAGCTATTTCTTTATGTAGGACATTCATTTCTTTAAGGAATGTAATTACATCAATGTGATCGAACGTAACCGATACAGCTATCCGTTTTAAAAATAGATAAGCTGAAAAGTTTATTTGAAGGGATTCATAAGCGTCTTATATCTTTAAAACTTTCGTTATAACATGAAACGGTTAAACAATATTACAATGTGTGTGGGTAGATGAAGTACGTACGTCTTTGTGGTCATTAATTACATCCCTCTAATTAAACCAAACCCTAAACCCTTTCGGAAAAGCCAAGAACCAAAAATATGAACAAAGGCCGCGCAAATACCACAGCAAGGATATATCCAATTTAATTATCACCAAACAAAAGGGATCACCGACCGTCAACCCCAATACCGTTTTGTATTTTGTCACCAGAAATCAAATGGACAAAATGCGGGCCGAATTATTTAATTCTACAACAACATTCTACCGTTTTTTGCGATAATGGTACGGAACGCTTCGTGCGCGAGTCCAACTCGCACTTGGCAGATTTTTTCTATAGTAGCAGAAGTTTGACCGTCGATCGGTTTATTTATAAAGTAATACTACGATAAATATTTTTTGGGATTTTAAAAGTTTATGGCCTAATGAAATAAACGATTTGAGTTTGATTTTATTAAAAGTTTATTTCTAAATGCAGTTTAGTACGAATAAGTAAATTATTTAACAGATTGAAAACCATCACTGCGTGACATAGGCTACTATTTCGGAAAAACCATGGTCCCTGTGGGAAAAGGCATGGGCGCGAAGCTGCGAGTAAATGTAAATTTACTGTCTAAATATTTTGTGATCGATCGGCGACACCAAGATTCTGGACATCTCTGCTACGAGTACAAACAGTTCATATCAACCGGGACATAATAAGTCCACATAATGGACGCAAATCTAATATGTACAGAGGGCGCCACACGTCCGACGCTTGTAGTACGTGATGTGGGTACAAATGGTTGTGTGGTGGGGTATATGTCTTGGTATTAGATCGTTTTGGTGATGGGGTTAGTTTTACGGTAACTTGTACAATTTAATTTAAAGAGAACTTTGGAAAAAAAGTTGAGATATAGCCAGCAAGATTTTTACAGTAGAAGGCCGAGATAACACGCGATCTCACTGCTAGATTTAAACCAGTTTGCCCTGTCTATAGTAAAAATCAAGTGATTAGAGTGTATAAAGCCAGATGCTAAGATCTTTTTGAATTTTATGTCGATGTTTTGGCAGGGCCAGAGAAAATCGCGAAAAGTACAATGTCAAATGTCTATAAGTCTATATTTGCTTGTAGATACATAGTAGGGCTGAAGAAGACAAAGATAAAGACTACAACATTATATAACTGTAAAACACACTATGTAAAAGTCAACCGGCTCTACATAACCTTCATATGGATGAATGTTACAAAATACAATTTACCTACAAAATATGATTATACTGCTACACTGACGAACATCCCTCGAGGATACTAAGCAGATATCCCTAGTAAACATGTTCATCAGAGCGGTATATCTCAATATAAGTACTGAAATGAAATGTTATTCATTAACTTTGCCTCAAGAAACATACATTCCTAATATTTTGTAATAATCATAATCATTCTTTATTTGCTCAAACATGAGTACAATACACACAACAAATTGTCATTATGTAAAAGATGTTAAAAAAAGAAGTAAAATACAGAGCGTCATGTTTGCCTTAGTTTATAATGGCATGCAAATATTAATAATAGAATATAAATCAAAATAATACAATTTAAATCAAAATAATAAAATGCAAAACAAAATAATAAAATTCAAATAATAATTCCAAAATTTCATGTCAATCAATGATTAAATAATGTGTAAATGTTATCTTATCATTCTAGAATGTCAATAAAATTATAAAAATGTCAAAATTTTAAATCAAATTACAGTTCTAGTTTGTCAATTTTCAAATGATTTAAAGATGTCATATAAATGATAATAATAATACAATTCGAAATTATCCTTCTAGAACGTCAGAACAAAAAAATTAAGAATATAAAAGACATATTAAAAATATTAAAATCATTAAAATGTCAACATAATAAAATAATAAATCAAATCAGAATTATCAATATAGCAGTAAATTATTAAAAATGTCAAGAATAATAAAATAATAAAAGTAAATAGATTAAAATTTTTCATTTAAAAACTCATTCAGGTTATAATAAGCTTTATCTGCTAGGAAATTCTTAACTTTCTTTTTAAATGCTAAATAATTTAACTGCTTCCAGCTTTTTGGAAATTTGTTGTAAATTTCTGGAGCCATGCAAAAGACACTTTTACGCATCAGTGCCGTTTTGTGCTGATGTTGACAGATTTGAGTATTGTCCCGTCTGTTACGAGGAAATCGATCTGCCATGCGAGAAAATAAATGAGGATTAGTTCTTAAGAACATGGCATTTTCTAATACATATACATATACATGTACAGACTTCTGATTTGTGTTTCATAATAGACAACCGCTATTTGTGGAGAAAATAATGAAAACAGGTATGACTCGGTTTTCCAACTCAGCAAAGGGACATGACACATTGTGGCATGTTATAAATATTTTTGAGTCTTAGGAATACCTAAGTCCTATTACAAGGGAAAGTTATAATTATTTTGTAAATTGGTAAAAAATAACACTTACACCTCAGTGTAACTTAAATATGCGTCATATAGACTGAAACTAACTCAGAGATCAAATTCTGTTTAAAATTCCTAACAACTTTGTCATAATGGTCCATAAGTAAATCATGTAGGTTTAATGTCTGAGATGGTCTTTTGAAAAACGCACCAAACTTATTTGAGTGGATCTGTCTAGAAAGTGCCAGTATGTATCACTTCATTCAGCAGCTATCATAAATTCAATGTCTAAAATCTCATTAATATATCTATTTATATATTATGTGAAGTCTCCGTCACGAGAAGCTATACAATTTGTAAATAAGAACTTCTAATAAATTACGTAACGACAATTCAATCAACAACAAATAATCCCAAATTCAATCAACTCAAAATAACATACGTGTAATACGAATCTAACCAGCATTTCCACTTGGTCGGGTTATATTTTAGCGATATAAAGTGATCATCTGCCTAGCCTTTTTCTCAATTATTGTTGGGGTCGGCTTCCAGTCTTACCGGATTCAGCTGAGTACCAGTGTTTTACATGGAGTGACTGCCTATCTGACCTCCACAACCCAGTAACTGGGTAACACGATACCCCTTGGCAAGACTGGTGTCAGATCTCAGGCTTCTGACTACCCGTAACGACTGTCTAAGATCTTCAAATGACAGCCGGGACCAACGGCTTAACGTGCTTTCCGAGGCACGGAGGAAACTCGGTATGTTGAAATGGTCACCCATCCACGGACCGACCTCGTCAAGCGTTGCTTAACCTTGAAGGTCGACCAGTGCGGCTGTTATTATTTAGCCACGAGCTCCTCAAAGTGCTGTAGTATAATGTTTTGTGGTACTGGATCACGTCGGACGGGATTATTTGTTATTGACTGAATTGTCGCTACGTAGCTTTGTAGAAGTTCTTTATTTACAACACTTTTAGTTTCTCGTGACGGAGACTTCAGTTTAATTTAAAGCTTCAAATTTCTATTGTAAAAATAAAATATTTGTCAGTTGCTCAACTCAAAATTCCGGAAGTCACAATTGGGCGAACAAAGCAGATGTTGATGATAACAATTTAGACTCCGTTGGGATCATTGAAGTCTACCGGAACGTACCGGTAAGAACGTAGCTCGTTATCACAGGCTGATAAAAGACACATCCATGATATAGCAGAAGAAAATAATAAAACAATTTTGTTCTCAAAGCAATCATAAAATAATCTCCCAAAATACAAGGTAAAAATAAAGAAAACAATTACTTAGAGCCGAACAAAAAATTTACTTAAACGGAAAAAATACGCAAAAGTTTAATTCGGTGTATAGCTTTGGGCAACAATGCGGATAGACTAAGTTTTATTATACCCTGAGGGATTGACCATTGTAATTTACGTAGCATTGGATTTGTTCTGCCGCTGTTATAATAATAACTAGCGGACCCCCGGGGCTTCGCTCCCGTCAACTGACTACCCTGCCTACTCTCCTACCCAGCCTACCCTGCCTACCCTGCCTACCGTGCCTACCCAGCCTACCCTGCCTTCCCTGCCTACCCTGCCTACCCAGCCTACCCTGCCTATCCTACCTACCCTACCTACCTGATAATTTTTATGTATCAACAATAGTTTTCTCAGCGCACGCCAAAGAATGAATTTTACAGACAGCATTTTGCTACTTTGGGTTACATTATTGCAATTTTCATAAGGATCTCAATTTTTTTTTATATATGCTTTTTTTTGCCTATGACACTCAGGAATAATGTAGCTATTATATATATTCTACTGGTGAAAGAATTTTCAAAATCGGTTCAGTAGATCCAGAGATTACCCCCTACAACGTTACAAACTCACAAACTTCTCTTTATAATATAAGTTAGATTAATAAGAACAAGGTGTAGGTGAAATTTAAAAAGATTTTGGGAAGAAGCGGATATTTAAACTTTTCGTTTTGTATTGTTTTGGCTAAGAATATAATGTTGGTGGTTTAGTGAAACCAGTTTAGTCATGACAGTTGGGGCCATGTACGGAGAGTATCGTAATAGCCTAAGAACCCACCGCTAAAATTTGTAGGTATATTTTTTAGGATTATTTTTTACTATAAGCTAATGACCCCGGTTGGTGAGTAAGGGCCGATTTCACCAATGAAACTAATCAAATCAAAACACAGGATTATTAAACACACAACAGTTTGACTTATGAACTTACAACCACTAAGAACTGGACTAAGACAACATGAAACAGAGTGGCCAACAGTAAACATGAACTTTGAGCTAATACAACACAACGTGACAGCAAAGTCTATGAGTTTAACGACCTCAGCGTCCTTCAAGAGAACTAAAATGCAATTGTAATCTTATAAGTAAAACTGCAGTCTTATAGTCAACTGCCAGAAACACTGAATTTCAGACGAGATAACGTTGAAAAAGATCACATAAAACTGTTTGATAGCATGGACCGCTCAGTAGCTATTATTGCTGCATGCGATTTTTTTCCGTTAAAATTCAAATGATTGTAAAGATGATCTGAGATTGTCAGTAAGAGCGAGATGGAGGAGGAAAACGTGTATTGTGGAAGGGCCTGGGGTACGCCTATGCTGGAAAGCAAAACAAAGTTGTACCTAACCGATATCTGAAATGTACAAAATAATATGTGCAAAATTAGTCAAATGTTTGAAAAAAAGGCTTTTTGAATTTGATTGTAATTAATTTAAAAAAAAATTAACAACTTGATGTAACAGCTTCCGGTACATTGAAAGTTGAACCTAATTCATAATTGGAAAAAAGGTTAAGGTGTACATATATCCTAAATGTTAACGCGGTACTGGCTGTGCGCCCGCTCGGTGCCAGAATATTAATATTCGACCTCCTTATGGAAAGTTTTGTTTGCAAAATATTTTTTGATTTACTGAAATTCCAATTTTACTGTGTAAAAATATTCTCAAACATTCAAGTCGTTTTGGAGGAGTATGCAAAAGAAGCGAAAACATATCTTGTTGTTAATAATTTTTTTAAAGCACAAGTATTAATCATACGAGAAAACCATGTTTCACAAATAATGTACATGAATCAATAACAAATATATTTTTTTTCAAACCTTTTAACCTAGCCGTTACTAAGGAGTACGCTTTAGAAAGTAACAGTTTTACGGCACTGAAGCGGAGTAAAGGACTTAAGCAGATTTTGATCACCGACGGTATGTTGTTAATAACGCTGTAAACTAACATAAATCATACTGCTGAAATAAAGCTTTTAAGTTATTAAAAACCAAGTACACGAGAAAATAGTGCAATTAAACTAGTTAATGACTTAGTACTAAAAGTCGGTTAGTTGCAGCTACCATCGTGGAAATATCCATTAAAACGTTAAAATTGTAACGACACTTATTTTACGATTAGCGTCTAGTTTTATCTCTTTTATATCGTCATAGATAACAGGTTATACCCCTTTCTAACAATAACGATTCATAGAGCACATAATCTTTAGAACAACCTCAAAAAAAGTTTACCTAAAAATCAGTGCTTGTTTACTCATTTGGTTTGACGGGTTATTGGACGACTCGCCCGAATTTAACTCGCCCTCGAATCGGGCGAATCGACCACTATTAAAAATATTCATTTTTCTGTGTCGATTCGCCCGACGTTAATTTTAGAGAACAAAAAATAAAAAAATACAGTCGTGCTCACCCGTCTCGGAAATAATATGAAGAATTAATCGAAGTTAACAGATATTTTACTAAAAACTAGGCAAGCAATTCATTAAATAAGTAATTACCACTTAAAACGTGGAGATATGCCAGTTAGATAAGACATTTATACCCAAACTACCAGGAGGCCAGAATCATGAAGAAGTATTTGCAGGGCTAGAATCATTAGCGGTAGAGGCTAACGGAGTACTAGGATTTCAGAATCGAAAATTGTCCAGTACTCTTTTTACCGCTCATGATTCTTTTGATTCATTGGCGACAAAACACTAAGAGGGAGACAGCAATAATCGACCACTCCAAAATTATTTAGTAGGCGATTCGCCCAAATTTTATTTTAGAGAACAAAAAGTAAAAAAACATATTTCTCTAGCTAAGCTCTACCGCTAATGATTCTAGCCCTGCAAATACTTCTTCATGATTCTGGCCTCCTGGTAGTTGGGTAATAAAATATCTATTAACTTCGATTAATTCTTCATATTATTTCCGAGACGGGTGAGCACGACTGGACTTTTTATTTTTTGTTCTCTAAAATTAACTTCAAGCGAATCGACACAGAAAAATAAATATTTTAATAATGGTCGATTCGCCCGATTCGGGCGAGTTAAATTCGGGCGAATAGTCCAATAACCCAGTTTGACGACAGACTGATTGCTTCTTGTTTCTTGTATTCAATATTAGTCTTACAATATTAGCACATAATTATATTTTATATTATAAAGTGTAAAGTAAGTTTTTGAGTGTGTGATGTATGTGTGTTTGTATGTTTTTTACTCAATCACGCTGAAACGGTTCAATGGGTCTGGATGAAATTTGGCACAAAGATAGCTTATTTATCATCCCGGTATAATGTGCCCTTGGGATAAGAAGCAGAAGCTAGTATTTAATAAATTATTTAATAACACAATTATCTACAACGGAAATAATTTATAGTTATTTACAGATGCCTAATAGTTATTGGGAAATAATAAGTCTAGCCACAAAATTATTTATTGGACACGTGATTAAACTTCTAATTTTATAACTAAGCAACGGGAAAATGACATAGCCTCTAATAAACTAATTCGTCTTTTTTGCAACGCCAACTAAATATTCTACAGAAAGCGTCAAGTAAAGATCATCAATTATTGTGACTTGTCCTTCTTATTTATACATTGCCACGTAATTTACTAACTCGGCCACGGATTTTATATCTTGTCACCATTTTACGTTTTACAGCTTCAACGCAATATCCTCAAAAAATATAATTCAAGCTTCTAACGAAGAAAGAAAGAAAGCATAATTTATTATAACTTAGCATGTAAAACAATACATCATATTCTTTTATCGTGAAAATAGCCACTGCATGATTTGGCGCGAGTACGCGAGACGACAGCGACCGGCCATTTGCACCAATCAGAGAGCGCCATTCGATTCATGTGACGACGAGTTGAGTTGATCACATCTCGATTCGACGAGTTGATTATATTTAAAATAATAAATGACGGTCAATGAATAAGTCCAAGAGCGAGCGTAGCGAGCTCGGGAGCTTAGGGCACCCCGACACGGACAGGTTAGGTTCGAAGGAGATGACGGGAGCTGAAGTGAGCGAGCAAAGCGAGCGAACTCAGCTCCCGTCATCTCCTTCGTGTTAGGTTACTTTAAACCCTGCATACAGAAATAGGAGCCCCGCGCAGCGGGGCTCCGTCGACTCTGTCGCATAAATACTAATCCAACTTGCACCTATTCTATATTAAAACCAAAAAATATAGTCTTTTATTTTGTCTCTCCTCAATAGCTTCTGGTAATATTAGTGGCCAATATACTATTTGATGAAATGTTTTTGCAATTTTTTTACGATCAATTAATATGGGATGAGTTACATTTTAAACGTACTGAGTTAAAAAATTAGAAGCTAAATAAATATATTTTTTGATGTCATTTAATAGTATTTTAGAAATTTACTGTTAGAATGCATGTTAAAAATTTTACACGTAAGTTACATTTTAAACGTACTGAGTTAAAAAATTAGAAGCTAAATAAATATATTTTTTGATGTCATTTAATAGTATTTTAGAAATTTACTGTTAGAATGCATGTTAAAAATTTTGATGCTAAAAAATAACCATCATGCTGAGTTGTATTTAGAGTGGTTTACATAGAAGATAACTAGTGGCTAACATAGTATTATTTAGATGCTCGTTAATTGTGGCTGACTTAGTAATTTAGAAGGCAACATACATTTTTGGGGGCGAATAATGATATTAAAAAGAAGCCTGTTTAATTAGCACCCATAGTTATTTGTGTTACAAAGGGACAAAGTAATATTTTGTTCTTCCAGGGCGTTATTTTGAATTCAGAGCTAAGCGAAGGAGCTAAGCGTAGAATCCTGAGCTTAGCGAGGAATTTAATATACGCCGCCCGAGAACAAAATATTTAGTCCCCGAGTGATACACACTATTTTTCATCACTACGTAAGAGAAAAATTGAAAGCTACGAGTACCTACCTACTCGAAACTAGTATTTCCTCTATGGCGAAGCCTAGTGTGAAAAAATTCCGAGAAAAAATAAATTTAAAGAAAGAACTACAGTTTTTTTAAAGCACATTGCCGCCATAA
Source organism: Anorthoa munda (assembly GCA_945859665.1). Classification (NCBI taxonomy): domain Eukaryota; kingdom Metazoa; phylum Arthropoda; class Insecta; order Lepidoptera; family Noctuidae; genus Anorthoa; species Anorthoa munda. Next base: position 39,078,891 of record OX243897.1, on the reverse strand, counting down.
CTTAGAACCAGCCCGTAACTTATTCAAACATATGCGTTTGACCTATTTGGTTAACTTCACATACTTATCAACAAAGAGTAAGTATAATAATAACTCCTTACTAACCAATCACAAAAATGAGTTTATCACCATAGAGAATTCAATGTTATTGATATTTTTTTTTACATTAGAGCTTCACGCGAGCGCCTCCAACCCAACTACGCAAATCTATCAGAAGCACGAAGCGGATCAATCAGAAAAGAGAAAGCTCAAACTCCTACGGGCGCAAAATTGGATTTGGCTCCCGCTATCCTCTATAGACAATTGTCGTTTTTCGAATAGGTGTGACGAAAAAGACTTTTTTGTTTTGTGACTGATGAATAAGTTATTGCAAAACAATATGAGCCATATTTATAAAAACCTAGCATATTTAAATTCTCTATGGAAAATATGAATTAACCATTTGCTAATCAAGCGTCGAGATTTTTATCATAAAGGCAACATGTTAATAGCTGTATATAGCATATTATTCTATATCTGCATAAAGTGGCTTGTCTGTTCAATTAATGAAAACAATAACAACTGCCCACAATTATATCCGTTTAGTGCCATCCATAACACGATCACAATGACCAAGCTAAAATAAACACAGGACGCAGAAACTTTGTTTATCTTTAATTTTCACATGAATAGCTGTGAAACCATTTCAATCATGTCACCTGTAAAAATAGTACAACAGAAATAAAGGCTTCGACAAGCCGTCATAGAAATTGGCCGACGATATTGCAGTTAGCGGATTGATGGATATACTGGGTCTTTTGCAGTCCCCCTACAGCTTACACTACTCTTTTTAGCAATCTAGGGCATTGACCAGACTAAAAATAAATCGTGGGGTGCAGCGTAATCTAAATAGATATGTAAATAGCATTTATAATGATATGAACAATTGACTGTTGATAGTAATTTCACGCGCCCCATGCTTTTATTTTTGAGTCTGATCATGTCCTAGATTGCTGAGGAGAGAGGTGTAATGACTGGTACCTTTTTTTTGCGTGATCAAATGCTCATGCATGCCACGGGGATAGTGCAGTTATGTGGGACTCCAACCCACTAAAACTCCACGGTGTCCTCCTGTGCCGCTTATGGCGGGAATACGGGCACGCGTTAGCACTCACCGCGAACCCGCCACGGCTGTACCCCCATCACCGGCGCACCCCCGGGGACCAAACCAGCACATGGGTGCCAGACGGCCCCGTGTATGGCACCCTTGGTAATGACTGGTACCTAGGACCTACAAAATATTCTTTCGGCCTTTTTTAAGTTTTACGGTTTTATGGTACACTAGCTGACCCCCGGGGCTTGGCTCCCGTCAATTGGCTACCTACCTACGTACCATACCTACTCTACACACCTACCCCACCCTACCCTATCTAATCTACCCTGCCCTACCTACCCTTCTTACTCTACCCTACCGACCCTACCCCACCTGCCCTATCCTACCTGACCAACCCTACCTACCTTTTTTTTTTTGGGTGCGAAATCAGCCAATGACTTCTCCCGCTCTGGGAGAAGCGGAAGGGCGTGTCAGACTTTTACTGACTAAAACCCACCAGTGTTCTTTCAGTTGCATGAGCCAGGGTCGCGGTAACCCTACCTACTACCTACCCTACCTAATCATGTAGTACATATTTTTTATGTATCATCAATAGTTTCTTCAGCGCACGCCAAAGAATGAATTTTATATGCAACATTTTGCTACTTTGGGTTACATTATTGCAATTTTCATAAGGATCTCTATTTTTTTTGGAAATATATATATCCTATGAACTCAGGAATAATGTAGCTTTCTACTGGTAATAAAATTTTCAAAATTGGTTCAGTAGATCCAGAGATTACCTCCTACAACGTCACAAACTCACAATTCACAAACTTTACCTCTTTATAACATTAATATAGATTATTATATTTATTTTCAATAAAACGGTATAACTTAAAAAAAATATCCTTTTTATTTTCAAGTATTTATTTCGTTTGGAATATTTCATTCTACTAATCAAACCCTTACATTTGATATCTATATAATCATATATTCAGGCATACAAATGTAGGTACCTACATTTGTATGCCTGAATATATGACACTGGACTAGCCAATTTCCTGTTTTTTTTTAACTATTAGTGATTTGACTAATGTCATTATATTCAAAAGGTTAATTTTGATTAGATTTTGTGGACTACATTGATACTTTTTAGGTAATTTAATTGCAATTAGTTATCAATTGTCTTCAACGACGTCCGTCGTCAACATACAAGTATTCCAACAAATTGCTCTAAAGGGTGTTTACCATTGCCCAATCGTGTGGAAAGAAACCTATGAAATAGGCGCCGAAGAGATGATAGAAATTATTAATATTTTCTCTAGGATAGGAAACGAAGCAATAAATCGGAAGACAGTTTTTAATCCTACTATCCTACTTTCCTACTAATATTATACTCGTAAATGCGAAAGTTTGTGGGGATGGATGTATGTTTGTTACTCTTTCACGCAAAAACTACTAAACGGATTAAAATGAAACTTTACAGTAATATAGGTTATACATCAGAATAACACATAGGCTACAATTTATAATGATTTTTTTTGTAATTTAGTCATAATATAACGATATATATCAAGTAAGTCGGAAAAAAATCCGCCCTCTGAGCGCTATCTTCGAGTGCGCTGCCTAAACCATTGGAGATACACAAATATAAAGTTCTAAATAAATGTCCGCGACAGCATATATCTACCTTTTATGTGGCAGCCACTATGACCAAAATAGTAAACCTTAAATACAATTAAATACAAATTAAAACCTTAAATACTTTATTACAATGCACATTTTAGAATATTTATCAAACTCTTATTGAAATCGACACATTTGTCGCTTTGAATATTTAATGTAGATAAACTTTGTCTTTTACACTAAGTAATTTGAACGCATAGTTTAAAAGTTATCACGATAAGATTGACATGAATGGACCTCGAGCGACATAAATACGCGCGGCGGGTAAAGCGGAGGAGCGGGGGGCGGGGCGCTGTGATCCAAGCAATGACGCGTACATATTTTTGCTGAACATAACAAATCAAGTAACATAGTTTACAGGAATATAATGCAGTAGGTAGGACTACCAAAATTAAAATCACATTGATACATTACCAACCTTATATTATAAATTATTGTAATCCTTTCAGGTTTGCTCGCTGCTGCCGAACGAAGTAATACATTTCAATAAATTCAATAACATTTCAAACTAATCCTTGACTGACACGAACAGTAAAAGAAAGTAACCTTTGTTGGTCCCGTTTATTAATCAGTGTCATTGTATGTTTCATGGCTGTGCTGATCTGTTTGTGATGAAATTTAATATGGATAATCTCAAGCCTGGGGAAGGACATAGACATAGGCTACTTTTTATCAACACACCTCACAGGCGGAGTTTATAATAAAACTGTAACTTGATTGACTAACACACCCAGCGGTTGACGCACAACCGAAGCAATGAGCTTAAATGAGCACTAAGAAAGGCATTTCGATAATTCCACCTCCACGGGTTGCGCTCTTATTGGTGGGTTCAAAGATTGTATGGAATCCATCAGTTTTGAAGTTATATATCTGAAATTTCGGATACAAGTACAACATACAGTAAAAAAAATGGTTTGTCACGAAACTTCATGTGGCAGACCAAATTCCACGCGAGCGAAGCCGCGGGCAAAAGCTAGTATCCTTATAAATGTTAATTTAAAGTGCCTTGCATCACGTTTCTTCGCTGGCATTTTGGTTTATGACCATTAAAAACACTAAACTGCCGAAAATAACAAAAACGCAAATTAGAGATACTATGTGACGAAGCGCTAGAATGTGAATGACGAATAGGCCACAACGTGAAATTCGCATTGCAGTTATTGATAGAAACGACAACACTTTCTGAACAATTATATTTGCTCAATGAGCGTTTTCGCCTAATATGCGGTGTCTCAGAAAAAACTAACTTTTGAAGATGCATAAATTTTTTTCAAATTTAAATATATTAATTTATATATACAAGTTAAATTACAAAATCAGAAACTGAAGACATGACCGAATTATATAAATAACATTATTCAAATGTCGTCCTTCGCGACTATGGAACTCTTCAAAGCGATCTCTAAAATTCATCAAAAAGCGCCTCAGAAGTTAAATAGCCCAGACCTCACAGTATATCTAATCTCTTCGAACAAAATACCTCACATAATTGTTATCGGAAATCACTTACAGGTAAGTTGGTTTGATCATTAATTGTTATATTGAGCGTACGGTACTGACTTAACTTCGTTTCCTTATTTTTATTCTTTCTTTTTCGTCGTTTCCTAAAGGATTGGACAGGGGTTATGAAGAAGTGTCGCGCTAGCTAATATCTATTACTGAAGATGGACCTCTCAATTTTCGTTACATAAACATCTAAAAAAATGCAGACAAATTGGTGATAACAGTTCAGTATATTTAGAAGAAAAATTTTGATATTCGTTAAACCTTTTCTTAACCCTTCCGAGAAAACATTCACGTTGTCACCTTTTGTGTAAAACATTATAAAAAGTATGCAACCTTTCAGCTTCAGGCATGCCAACATTATTTTTATAAAAATACAGTGTGCAATCAACCATGCTTGCCGTTTGATGTTCGATACGAGACGCGTCGAGCCGTACCGAACCCAGCGCCGGTGACACCTCCAAACGGTGCTACCGGCAATTCATTATGTTGGATGAGTAGTCAACTAACAACAGCATAATTTGTGAAAACATTTTATAATGTTATATTAGGTCGATGTGTTAAGTTATCTTATAAAACGTGTGAGTAAGGTCATATCATAAGCAAATTCAAACATAATTTTGTTCTTATTTTCATTAATTCTTTTGGTTCTTATAAATTATTATAATTTTGTTTTCTTTCGGAATCCGGAATACATCTTTTATGCCACTATTTTGAATAGTAAAATTTACTGCTTTTTCGACTGTACCTTCTTAACAACTTTGCGACTTCATTTTTCGTTTCACCTCTCCTAGGAGGAATATTTCTTATCTCTATGCTAGAGATTATCTCTTTTAAGAAAATAGCAAAGAAAGCTAAGGCTTTTACGTATCATTGTAGCTAATTTTACAATAAGAATTAAAAGTTATATAAGTACCTAAGTTACTTTCAAATTGTTTAGACCTTCGTAGACTCTGTGGGCTCCTCAAATATATTGCCTTATGAGATAAATACAATAAACCTACTTAATATTACGTACAACCACTGAAATATGTTTTCGCTAGGCAACGATATACATGTATAAAATGACCAACTATTCCACACAAAACAAATTAACAATGTATCAAAAACCGTTTAATCAATCCATTATACTTACATTCACCGACGAACAATACATTAAATGTTTTATTAATCAAAAAGGTTTCGAAAATCAGTGCTGGTTAAAACCAATTGTGTTTTAATTAAGTGGACAAAGTAGCCACCGATCCATTGTCAAGTGGCAGGCCGCCAATTGTTGACAATGCACTCCGGTTTGTTTTGAGGTGGGTGTTGATAAAACACAACGAATAATTTTATAGAAAAATATCAAAACAAGCTGTTTGGTTTTTGGTAGGTAAAGAACGTAGGTATTTCTAGTATTAAGTTTCGGGTTGGCATAACATGAAAACATTATGCATAAAGTTATTCATTTTGGATTGATTGAATAGTCCATTAAGTCGTAAAACCTTAGGTATCTACTTACTTCATTCATAGATTCTACTATTTTTTTTTTTAGAACTGTGTCTCAGCATTTAAATAAGTTACCATTAAATCTCTTCTTTATTTCCTTCGATTCCCTCTCAACCCTCACATAACTTTCTCCAAAACTTCCAAGCTAAGCTAAGTTCATGTTTATGAACTAAAAAATAGCTCAATAATCTGACAATGATTTTTTCAACGATCTCATAAAATAAAAACGTGCTTCTTGCAGATCCTGATATTGAAGCGACTAGACGTCTATATGGCGATCGTCGAGGATTTAAAAAAGAGTTCATTATATCGTAATAACTTTCTTCAAGAAGTAATAGAGTAGCAAAGATGAAGCATAGATGCGAATGTTGAGATGGATGTGCGGAGTGACGAGAATGGATAAAGTGAGAAATGAGTTTATTAGAGGAAGTTTGAAGGTGGCGCCAGTGACAGAAAAGTTGAAAGGAAACCGTTTATCCTGGTATGGTCATGTGATGAGGAGGGATGAAACGCATGTTACTAAAAGAGTTGTGAATATAAATGTGGACGGATGGAGAGGCAGAAGACGGCCAAAGAAATGATGGATGGACTGTGTGAGGAGTGATATGAATGAAAATTTATTCAGTGATGGGGTGACGGAGGATAGGACGGTATGGAAGAAGATAACGTGTTGCGCCGACCCCAAGTAACATGGAAGGAAGGGCAGGCAGATGGTGATGATGATGAAGAAGGAATGTAGTAAAATCATCTTCAATATGAATAAGAGCTTTTTAGGGTTCCGTACTCAAAGGGTAAAAACGGGACCCTATTACTAAGACTTCGCGATCCGTCTGTCTGTCTGTCTGTCTGTCTGTCTGTCTGTCTGTCTGTCTGTCTGTCTGTCTGTCTGTCTGTCTGTCTGTCTCCAGGCTGTATCTCATGAACCGTGATAGCTAGACAGTTGAAATTTTCACAGATGATGTATTTCTGTTGCCGCTATAACAACAAATACTAAAAACAGTATAAAATTAATATTAAAGGGGGGCTCCCATACAACAAACGTGATATTTTTGCCGTTTTTTGCTCGATATTAATAACGGCAACAGTTAGACGATTGAAATATTCACAGAATGTTTAGTTGTATATTTACTTCAAAAAATAATAATGAATAAATTAAAATAAAATAAATTAAGGGGGGCTCCCATACAATAAACGTGATTTTTATGCAGTGTTTTGCGATAATGGTACGGAACCCTTCGTGTGCGAGTCCGACTCGCACTTGGCCGGTTTTTTTTTTCTGATGAGGATAGTCATAAGTCACACACAAAGTTTTTTAAGCTCTTATATTTTTTTTAATCAAAAAAATACTTAAAATAGTTATTAAATGCAAGAAGTTGATTAAAGTTGTTAATTAACCTTTGGCACACTACCAGTATCGCATTTCATTACCTAGAATGGATCTTTACTCGAAATTGTCAAGCTGGGTGGACGAACTTACTTCGACATTTACCTCAAGAATGGCGCTATATGAGAAAGATTTAAAGAATTCCAGCGGTGAGGCTCCGCATAAGACAATTGCCAGCCTATCCAAGGATTTTACCGACTTCAGGGGCTCAGTCTGGAAAACCTTGGGTTCAATTAAATCCCAGATGGAGCAGCTTGTGGTGGGGTTGGATTGACATGATAAATGATAAATGATTTATTTTCTGTAAGTTGGTTTGTACAAACACTTTCACATGTCGATCATATTTTTTAAAACTAGATGAGGTCGGCGTTTCCTGTCTGACTACTCTGAGAAGAAAGGCCGAAACAAACTCAGAGGTCACAGTCTCTTTTAAAGTCTAGACAAAAACTTGGTTAGATCATGTGAAGACCATGTAGACTGATGTCTGAAATGGTCTTTTGAGAAAAGAACCAGCCAGATTGAGTGGACCTGTCCAGTCAGTGCACGCATTTGTCAATAACCGTGCAGCTCAACTTAGAATTTAAGGAGCTCAACGAATTGACGAACAATACCAAAGAAAGGACATTCGGGTAGGCCGCATAAATACTCAAACTGCCAGACCATGATTAAAAACTAACTAAGATAAATTAAAATTAAAAAAAAAGAATAATCCACATAGTCTTCACATTCACAATAATTAAAATAAAATAATATAATACTTTAAAAAGTAAATATTGGGGACACTTTTATTATGCGTACAGCTAAGGAGTGGAATTCCCTGCCGGAGTCTGTGTTTCCCGATAGCTACAATCTAGGGGTCTTTAAGTCAAGAGTGAATGGGTTTCTTCTAGGCAAGCGTGCTTCATCGTCGACCTCATCATCGCTTACGATCAGGTGAGATAGTGGTCAAGCGCAAGCCTATAGACTAAAAAAAAAAAAAAATCTTGTCATTGCAAGAAAAATTAAAAAAATAAAAATATAATTAAAAACTAAATCCACGAATCAAAATAAAAAAAAATAAAAAACGAAATTAATTGGAGCAGCTCAATCCCAAGCCTTTTTGTCCTCAACGTAATCTTTAATGTTATAAAACGCTTTCTGGCACAACTTACGTTTAATGAATGATTTGAATTTATTAACACTTAAACCTTGTACGTCGCATGGAAGCTTATTATAAAAGCGTACACATTGACATCTAAACGAGCCACCTATTTTCTTGAGCCTTGTTGTAGGTACTACAAATTTGTGTTTGTTCCTAGTATTTATGTTATGGATATCACTGTATTTTTTAAACAATTTTATATTTTTATGGGCATATAAAAGATTTTCATAAATATACTGAGAAGGCACAGTCATTACATTAATCTCCTTAAATTTCTCTCTGAGAGAGTGTCTCGGGCTTAATTTATAAATTGATCGAACAGCTCTTTTCTGCAAAACAAAGATAGTCTGGATGTCGGCGGCATTTCCCCACAACAGAATACCATACGACATTACACTATGAAAATAGCTAAAGTATACTAAACGGGCTGTCTCTATGTCAGTTAAATTACGAATCTTTCTAACAGCATATGCTGCGGAGCTTAGCTTCTTTGACAATTTATCTAAATGTGGGCCCCACTGAAGCTTAGCATCCAAAGTTAGGCCTAAGAATACTGTGCTATTTTCAGGATTCAATTCTTCGCCCTTTAACATCACATCAGTTTTCACCTGTTTAACGTGAGGTAGGGTAAACTTAATGCATTTGGTTTTTTTTCCATTTAAAAGTAAATTGTTAACATTGAACCAGTGAACTACTTTTGAGATCGCGCTATTTACATCGTCAGTAAACAGCTGCTGACGTTTAAGTTTAAACAAAAGTGAAGTATCATCCGCAAACAACAGTATATCATGGTTATCCTTTATGAGGTAAGGCAAGTCATTAATATAAATAAGAAACAAGAAAGGGCCAAGAATTGAACCCTGCGGGACTCCCATTGTTACTATAGATCCGGGAGATCTTTTTCCATTAACGTCAACGCTCTGAATCCTATTACTCAAGTATGAAGTAAGAAGAGCCAGAGCGCTGTTCCGGATCCCGTAGTGGCGGAGTTTCCTGATTAGCGTTTCATGAAGAACACAATCAAATGCCTTGGACAAATCACAAAATATTCCCAAGGCATCGCACTTATCTTCCCATGCATTATAAATATGTCCTAAAAGCTCAACACTGTAGTCTGTGTGTGTAGTACTCAATCTGTAGTTGAACGACCCCTTGTAAAACCGAACTGTTTGCTATGTGTTAATTTATGTTTATTAAAAAATCTTTGCAATTGCTCTAAAATTAATTTCTCAAATATTTTACTAAACGTAGGTAGTACTGAAATAGGTCTATAATTTGTAGGGTCTGAAGTACTACCTGATTTAAACAAAGGTATTATTTTACTATTTTTCATTAGGTCAGGAAACTCCCCACTGTCGATACAATTATTAAAGATAATAGCTAAACTAGGTGCGACAATGTCAATAATGGACTTAGCAACTTCTACAGAATGTCCCCACAGATCTGCAGTCTTTTTAACATTTAAAGTGTGAAAGGTTTTAATTATGTCTCTACAAGTAATATGTTCAAAAAGAAATTCCGAATCACAAACATTAACATTTTCTTTTAGTATAGACTCAGCAACAGAAGGTGATGAGTTTAGGGATTTAGTATAGTTGAAATGGGAATATCTGAAAAGAAATTTTCAAAAGCCACTGCGACTTGTGAGTCTGATTTTATGATGTTGTCATTAATAGATAGGCTGTAGTCAATATTCCGGTTACCAGATTTTCCCGTTTCACTATTAATAATATTCCAAGTCGTTTTAATAACATTACTACTACTTTTAATCTTCGAACTCAAATAACGCGACTTGGCCAAACAACAAACTTTTTTAAATAATTTTGATTAATTTCTAACATATAAATTAAATTCAGCAGTGTTTACATAAGTCCTTTCACTGTACAGCTCATAAAGCCGTGTTCTGCTTTTATGAATACCAATGGTAGCCCAATCACCGAATGAAGCATTACTATTAACCGAGATAGTTTTGGGAATAAAAGTGGAATTAAATTGTCTACAGTATATATAAAAAAAATCATCATATAGATGATTAGGTTTAGAATGAATTGCCAATATTGGTAATTCATTAATAAGTTTAACTTTAAAAGCTGCCAAGCGACTTGCAGTTTTGGGGTTAACAGTGATATCCTTTTTAGCCACTTTGTTATTTTGGTTTCGTATAGTAATCCTCTGCCCGCAATGATCAGAATCTAGTAAATTTATAATTTCTTTGTGGACTGGTATAACATTAGTATAAATATTATCTAAGCATCAAAATCAAAATCAAAATCAAAATCAAAATCAAGGTATTTATTTCAATTAAACTTTAGAAGTACTTTTGAATTGTCAAACAAAAAATTAATAAAAAGATGACTCTAGTTGCAAATTCGCAAGCGTCTGTAGGTCTCAATGGAGAAGAATTTGCAAGAAACTCCCCGGACACTCTTTTCCATCAGTTTTAATTACAAGTTTTTGGTTACATCATTCTTGTTGAAAAAATACATATGTGAGAACGATGTAAAAAGACGTGTACGTAAAAGCGTCTAGAGTAACAAATAATTAAAAAAAAGCACTTTAACAGGCCGAGACAGCTAAGTTATGACCAATCCCAACTGATGGCGCCCGTTCACGAACATGACGCATGGATCGGCACCACTCAGCTCAACCATCATGAAGGGAACCGAATGATCCAACACATGTGCCACCATCAGAGAGAAATTAGAGAGAGCATGACACACTCAACTGCCAGGGCACACAGAAGTCAACGAACGACATATAGGTACAGTGAATGGTAGATTTATCTACAGTCGGAACATAGTACTCACACATGTGCTGTGCAATTATATAATACTAAAAGAAATTGAGTTTATACAATACAAAAATTTGCATACAGTCTTCAGCATGTCCAACAATACTTCGATACTTTTCTGCCCATCACTAATTGTTCTTGCGCCCTAGTGGCTGCGGAGCAGGACCAGCATTGAGCCAAGCATTTTTATCAGCGATGTAATCCCCCAACTTATAATATGCTTGCCTACATAGTGTGCGTTTTATACAAGTCTTAAATTTCGTCTCATTTAGTTGTAGAATGTGGGGAGGAATTTTATTGTAACATTTTATACAGTACCCCATAAAAGATGATGCTACTTTAGCCAGCCTGAAACCTGGTTGAATTAGTTGGTCCCTATTTCTAGTAACATAATTATGTCTGTCGCCGTTTTTACTAAAAAGATGTAAATTCTTTCTAACATACATGATGTTTTCATAAATATATTGACAAGGTACCGTCATGATGTTAATGTTCTTAAACAGTTCCCTTAGAGAATCGCGCCGGCGAAGATTGTATATCGCTCTGATGGCTCGTTTTTGCAGAATAAAAATTGACTCAATGTCTGCAGCCCTTCCCCATAGTAAGATACCGTAAGACATTATACTATGAAAATAACTAAAATAGACTAATCTTGCGGTATCGACATCAGTAAACTGACGTATTTTTCTAACAGCATAAGCTGCCGAGCTTAGCCGCCCCGCAAGTGATATTAAATGAGGCCCCCATTGCAACCTCGAGTCTAGCGTGATCCCCAGAAAAACCGTTTTATCGACGAATTCTAGCTTCTCCTTGTTTAATAAAATGTCACAATCATTACTTTTGACATTCGGCAAGACAAATTTTATGCACTTAGTCTTTTTAGCATTTAAAACTAGATTATTAGCTGTGAACCAATTTTGAACCTGTCGCAAGACGGTATTTACATCGTCAACGTTACTCGTACGTCTATTTATCTTAAAAATCAACGAAGTGTCATCAGCAAATAACACCATGTTTAGATTGTTTTTCAATAGATGAGGTAAATCGTTAATGTAGACTAGAAACAAGAAAGGACCCAAAATTGAACCCTGGGGTACCCCCATTTTCACGGTTAACCCGGACGAATTGACACCGTTTATTTGAACTAATTGCTGTCTATCATTTAAATAAGATTTAACTAAACTCAACGCTGATTGGCCTAGCCCGTAATGCTCAAGTTTCAAAAGTAATGTTTCATGATTAACGCAATCAAATGCTTTCGACAGGTCGCAGAAAACCCCTATGGCATCTTGTGCCTCTTCCCACGCTTCAAAGATATGTTTTAATAAGGTAACACAAGCGTCAGTCGTACAACGTCCTTTGGTAAAACCATACTGTGGCACTAGTAGGGGTTATTCTTGTGGGCTCCAAAAATAGGTTTACAAGATTGTAGGACTGAAACAGACTTTTTATTTTACTACAAGAACCTGAGTTTTCTAATAAATTAACATTAAAATCACCACAAGTGATAATGGATTTATTCGAGTTACAAATCTTGTGTAACACTTCATCCATTACTTTTTCAAAGCAGTCATACAATCCTGAAGGGGGTCTGTATACACTTAATACAATAAACTGCTCCAATTCTATACAAGATATTTCAATTGTCCGCTCAACAGGAAGGCTCACAATATCCTTGCGGTCTTTAAATTTAAGCTGGTTACTTACTAAAATCAAGGAGCCACCATGTATAGCATTAACTCTGCTGAATGAACTACCAACCTGGTGATTATTAAAATTGAACAATAACTGGTGGCTTTTAAGCCAATGTTCAGTTATACAAAGAATATCAATACTGTTAAAGTTCATAAATAATTCTACTTCTAAATCTTTGTTCATAAATCCTTGAATATTTTGATGCACCAGGTTAATACTATTTACTGATTTTAAACTTTTATTTAATTTAATTTTGCAATTTTCATCGTGTACAATTTTGCAAGAGGTTTGTCGCCGCCGCGCCGCCCCTAGCCAGCGGCCCGCCGTCACGTCATCCAGGGCCAGGACCAGGACGCGCATGCTGGCCAGGCACGCGCGTCCGGCACCATCCCGGATAACGCAACGCCGAGGGAAGCCGCGGCGGCGAGTCGGAGTTTTTGCTGTTTGTGAATAATTATATGTACCTGGGGTTTGATCCGAGAGGAATCTTCAATACTTTGGGAGGTTTGCTTCGCGTAATCGACCTTTAGTTCTTACTAGCTCGTACCGCGATTCAGCTCGCCATCTGTGGTTAAAAATAAATTGATTCCCACCATTCTATATTTTTTCATATACATAATTACGTAATAAAACATTTCTAGTGTCTTAGGTGTGAAGTTATAGCATACACATCTGCTAGAATTAGATATTCGGTTACATGCTCTACGAGATACTAAGTCATCGTAGTTTGTTGGTCTTTAAAGAGTTAACCGCAGCCAAGTCTGCTAATTAACCTCTTGCTATCTCTGTGTATACCTCAGTTAACCGCAGCCGAGTCTGCCAATTAACCGAGTCATCATAATTTGGGTATTAAAGAGTTAACCGCAGCCAAGTCTGCTAATTAACCTCTTGCTATCTCTGTGTATACCTCAGTTAACCGCAGCCGAGTCTGCCAATTAACCGAGTCATCATAATTTGGGTATTAAAGAGTTAACCGCAGCCAAGTCTGCTAATTAACCTCTTGCTATCTCTGTGTATACCTCAGTTAACCGCAGCCGAGTCTGCCAATTAACCGAGTCATCATAATTTGGGTATTAAAGAGTTAACCGCAGCCAAGTCTGCTAATTAACCTCTTGCTATCTCTGTGTGCACCACAGGACTCTTTCTCATAATATAATGTTCTATATCTTAGTACATACAACTGTACAAATTAGTTAGGGAGACTTCGTATTGCAGCACCGAAGGTCTCCTCTAACGGACTGATCACGGCCTTTCGCCCAGTCTAATTCTCACGAGGTTTTCGCATTGCAGTATCGAAAGACCTCTTAATGTAACCGACTTCTAAAGCATCAGAAACTTTCATAAAGTTAGTAGATCTAGAGTTTAGACATTTAAATGGGGGAATCTCTACACTATTGACATAGTGTTACCACTTAGCTTATATTTATCTCTGATGAGCTGCCACTAGGCTGGAAGTCTCCATCAAAACACTAATCACTTTTACTTTGCACTTATTGAATTGGCTAAGTTACCTTTGGTGTATTTCAAATGACACAAAATGAAGCGGCAAACGCCATAGACTATCTAGAGATATCACTTAAGCGCCACAACCATAAACTATAAATACTCTTTATCTATAGTGGTGAACCCATATTACGATTATGTCAGTATTGCTAGCATATCGCTAAGCATACACTAATGTTGTCATTTATGAATAGACTAGTTACACGTCTCGCTCTAACAATATTAATTTGATTCTGTTACCTGTTTATTTCGCGAGCTACACGTCGCGACACTCCCGCCGGAATAATTTTAGAGCAGGGTTAGTAAGTTACGCGTCCACTCTGCAATTTTCTCCAGAGCTCTGGTGGCCGCGCCTCTCCTTTGTTTAACCTCATTGTTTACTTGAACTGTCTTATCAGGTTCATCTTCTTTCTGACTCAATATTTTATCTCTGTCCGTGCTCTCTGATGCATTATCAATGTCTTCCAACATACTCTTTTCTGTTGGTATTATCGACTCTGTGCTTTCTTTCTCGTTTTTCGAACTATCTGATGTATCCTTTGAATTTGTGACTTCCGCTACTAATGGTGTCAATTCGTGTACTGTTATATTCCGTGGTATCTCACTTTCTCTTTCTAACGTGTTCGCATCGTATTCTACTTCTTCTTTGTCTTCCATTTCCAATGGATATAAATGAGTTAAAGATCTTACAAACTCTTTATTTCCAACTTCGACCTTCGCAACTCTGCAAAGTCCGTCGGAACCTTTGACTAATGAAGTAATTTTTCCTACTTTCCATTCTTCTCGATTTTTACCATCTCCCTTTATCTGCACAATTTGTCCCACCTTTGGGATTATTTTTGCCGTGATTCTAGGTTCTTTGACAGAATGTCCATATCGTTCACGCAGACTTTGTAAGTATCGATTCGTGAACATGTCTTTAAATTCGTTGAGGATAACTAAACCTCTTTTCCAAGCCTTGATAAGGTCGGATTTTGTCGTAGTGCCTTGTACTAAAAGATCTTCGGTTGAACCTTCCATCGTTATGCATTTCCCCATAGTTAAGAAATCGGATGGTTTTAAAATATGTACCAATTCAGAATCGACACAAGTTAACGGTCTTGTATTAACAGTTGCTTCAATTTCTTTGACTAATGTAACCAATTGACTATCTGTTAGCATGTGCTTTTCCAATGTTCTTCTCATACAATTCTTCACTATTGCAATCAGCCGTTCGTAAAATCCCCCGAACCAGGGAGCCAGTTGGGGTATAAACCTCCAACGAATTTCGTGTTTAATACAATAAGAATTTGATAGTATTTCTGACATAAGCTTAAAATTCGTAGCATTATCTGATGTGATCATTCGTGGCACACCTCTTGTCGATATCATTCTTCTCAAAGCATGAAGTCCTTCTTCAGCTGTGAGATCTTGAACAACCTCTAAATGCACCGCCCTGACTGCTAGGCAAGTGAAAAGTGCTATCCAACGTTTACTTGTTTCATTTTCATGTTTAATTAGTACAGGGCCCATGTAGTCCAGGCCTGTAAATGTAAACGGTGAAGTGTAATTTACTCTTTCAGTGGGTAACGCAGGTGTTGGTGGTAGCTTGAATGGTCCCCCTCCATGTTTCTGACATCTAGGACATTTCCTTATAATCTTCTGGACTTGGCGTTTTCCATGTGGAATCCAAAAGGTCTGACGAATTATAGCGAGGGTATGGTTAACACCTACATGATGATTGTCGCTATGAGTCTGGGTTATAATTTTGTTAGTATAATCACAATCCTTTGGAATAAGTATTGGATAACGTTGGTCGTACGACCAATCCGTGTTCTTTAAACGTCCTTTGCAACGTAAAAGACCGTCTTCGTCCAGAAATAGTCCAAGATTAATTTTTAAGCTTGTTTCTTTCCCTTCTAGTTCTTTTGGAAAGTGTTCGGCTTGTAGCTTCTCAAGCTGCTTAATTTTGTCACCCTTTTCTTCACTTATGTCTACATCCATTTTAGTTTGGTTACTTGTACATGCCTCTCGATTTTCCACATCGAGTTTATTTTCTTTATCCATTGTATATTCTTGTGACTCTTTCGGGAGACCCTCCCCCGCATAAAGAGAAGAAATTTCTTTGATTCCTGACGGCCAGGAATCCGGTTGTTGTAATAAAAACTGGGGGCCAGTCAGCCATATTACTCTATCTTCTTTAGAGCTGAATGGTCTTGTGGCAACATCCGCTGGATTTAGGTCTGATGGAACATGTCGTATTATTAAGTTTTTATTCCTTTTAATTTCTTCTACTCTTCTGGCTACGAACGGTGTGAGCAGTTTGTCCGACTTGCACCAGTCGATAACGATCTGACTATCAGTCCATAACGTTTGACTTGTGATGTTGAATTGTAAAAATTGGCATACATATTTAATCAACCTAGTTCCAATTAATACGCCTAGTAATTCCAACCGTGGTATTTTCAGATCGTCTTGATCCTTCAAAGGGACTAGCCTTGATTTACCTAGGACAAACTTTACCTCCTTGCCGTTAACAATGTAGATTACAGCTGCATAGGCCTTCGTAGAAGAGTCTGTGAAGCAGTGAATTTGACAAGTACTTGTAGTAGCGTCACTGAAGTAACATCTGGCCAATGATATGTCTCGAACCTCATCTAAATCGTTACATATTTTTGACCAATCGGTTTTTAATATCTCAGAAAATGGTGTATCCCATTTTACCTTTTCTTTCCACAGATTTTGTATGAACAGTTTGCTAGACAACAGTGACGGTACAGCAAATCCACACGGATCGTAGATTGACGCCATGACTCTTAAGACATCTCTTTTTGTAAATTTAGGTTCACTAATAACCTTATCTTTTAATTGAAGCGTGTCTTCTTTCAGTTTCCAGTTTAGTCCAAGAATCTTGATCTTATCTTCTTTGCAAGATTCAGGTACTTGTTTTATAAATTCTTCAGAGTTGGAACTCCAATCTCTAAGATTCATGGATAGTTGGTTAAATATCTCTTTAGAATTCTTATAAAGTTGAAGTGCTTCCTTCACTGTTTTTGTTCCAGTTACGACATTATCCACGTATATGTCTTTAGTTAATTTCTTAACTTGTTCATTATCTGAACTTTGTAAGTGTAATCTGATTGTTGCATTAAGCAGAAATGGGCTAGATATAACGCCAAATGGAACTCTTGTAAATCTTAAGTGAAGAAGATTATCTTCTGTAGCGGGTTTCTTTGTATCCTTTAACCATAGGAATCGAGTTACATCCCTATCCGGTTTATTGAGTGCAATCTGTAAGAATGCCTTCTCGACATCTGCACTTATACCTATTGGTCGACATCTGAACTTTATTAGTAATCCAGTCAGATCCTCCAACATCATGGGTCCACAATACAAGCATTGATTTAAACTTTTATTGTCTTTTGTTTTAGATGACGCGTCATAGACAATTCTCATAGGTTTGTCAGGTACTTTTACCCCATGGTGTGGAAGGTAATGAACTGGATGTCCTACTGCTTGATTTCTCAGATCAGGTACGACTTCAATTATTCCCTTCATCATTTGATCCTTGAATGTGTCTTCATATGCCAATAATGTGGATGTATCTAGCCGCTTCAATAAGTTGACAAGTCGGCCATAAGCCAATCCAAAGTTCACATTCAGAGCAGGAGGGTACTCAATCCAGGGCCAGGATACGGAGTACCTGTTATCTATATATTCAGTAGTTTCATTGAATCTTTTTACAGCTTCATCTTCTCGATTTTCCCT
Organism: Anorthoa munda; assembly: GCA_945859665.1. Taxonomy (NCBI): domain Eukaryota; kingdom Metazoa; phylum Arthropoda; class Insecta; order Lepidoptera; family Noctuidae; genus Anorthoa; species Anorthoa munda. Next base: position 39,060,878 of record OX243897.1, on the reverse strand, counting down.
CGGAGAATCGGTTATGCCAATGGATTCAAGTTCCCATAAACTCTTCATGTTAGTCTCGATCAGTGGCAGGTCAGGTTCGTTGAATAACATGTCCACATTAGACTGGAGATATGTCACCACTGATAGTTCATGAATAGGACTGGAATCCATTTTTCCGCTTAGTATCCATCCGAGGTCGGACTCTACCAAATACAAGTTCTCCTTTAGTTTAATTTTCTGTCCTGAGATAAGTGAAAAGTAATAATCATTACCAATCAGAATGTCTACTTGGTCTTGTAGAGAACCATCATCAGCTAGTTTTGATGTATCCTTCCAGTGGCTGAGGTCTTGATGAGGATATGGAATACTATGTGATATCACTGGTACCACATTAGCAAATAGAGTGATTGTCTTACCTACTCTTGTCCTCAACTGCACCTTAACCACGGGACTGTCTATTTCTTGAGGAGTCATTGTTCCAAATGTGAATACAGTTAGTGTACTTTCTTCCTCAAATTTTAGATTAAGGTTTCTTGCAGATTTCTGGGTGATGTATGTTCTTTGGCTTCCGGAATCTAATAGAACTCTGCATGGAGTTTCTTTAGAAAAATCTCCTACTTTATTGGCAGTAACTACTGCTGTTTGTAAAACGGTGAGTCCTTTATCTCTTGTGTATAGGACATTGGTTGTTGTTAACTTATCTTTGTGTACACTTGAGAATTTTGCAGGACATAAAGCACGGTTATGACCTAATTTATTGCAATGAAAGCATTCTCTTTTATTTCTACAGTCTACATAAGAATGTCCTATTCTAAGACAACCATAGCATCTATTTTTTAATAGGGATTTTCTTTCTTTTATTTCCTTGTATTTAGTACATTCGTCATTGTAGTGTGACTCCTTACAGAAGACACAATGAAGTTTAGACTTCTTCATAGGTGGCCCTTCCCTTCCCTGGTTTTTCCCAGGATAACTTGTATATTTTTGCTTGATCCCGTAGTTCCTCTGGGAAGTATTTCCTTTGTTCTGTGTATGATAGTATCGAGCCTTTTCTTGATTGTTTCTGTAGTTACCTTTCTGTTGCCTCCTTTGGTCTTCTTTTCTCTTCTGATTTGTATGATCATCCTTCCCAGAGGAATGAAGTGTCTTTACAGTGTAATATTCTTTCTCATTTAGGTTTTTCTCTTGCGTTAATCTATTTGCATCTTCACGTGCTGAAATAATAATTTCCAAATGTTTCCTTATCTCTTCAATTGATTCTTGCTTTAATTTCAATTTCATTTCATATATTATATCTTCCGGAAATTTTTCCATTACCATAAACCTCAAGTGGTTATGGTTAATAATTTCACCCATTGAATCCAAAACTCTCAAATGTTTTTCAATTTCAGCCAAAACTCTTCGACAATCTGATACGGTTTTGTTTGCTGGTTTTATTCTATAGAGTGAGGAATAATGTGCATCTACCACTTGAGTTTGTTTCCCATATCTATCTTTCAAAGATTGTATGGCTATGGAATAATTTTTATTAGTAATGTCTAACCCGTCTATCACTCCCTTGGCTTCTCCCTTTAAAGAATTCTTTAGATATAATAACTTGTCAACGTCTGGTAAATTTCGATTGTGAATATTGGAACTAAATTGGTCCCAAAATTGATGCCACTGGAGAATGCTACCTTCAAACTGTGGTAACTCTAACTTCGGTAGTTTTCCTGATAAGGAACGTTCGTCGTTCTTGTTGCTATTTATCGTTGAATTCTCACATTCTTCAATTTTCACTTTAAGTTCGCAGCAGTTTTCTTCAGCTTCCAGTTGAATTGCAGAGATGGCAGAGACCTCATCCACTTGCGGTTCGTTAACGAGTCGAAAATAATTGTTTAGTTCCCTCTCCAATCGTTGGAGACAGGTATGAAGTTTAGAGGATACCACCTTTGCTTCATACAAGGTTAGGTCATTCAATTCATTAGTGAGTTTGCTAGTTGCATTTTGAGCACATTCGGACAGAGTTTTTATTTTATCACACAGACTGCGAATAATAATGAGCATGGCTTCCTCCATATTAGCGTTCTGTAATGTAATATAATATCCTTCCATCACATACACAGTTCATGACATGACAAGTTCTAATTTGTTATATAAATGTAATTATGATGTAGTATGTTTTAATTATAACTACCCATTTTTAAAATAGGGAATAATAAATTAATGTTTGTATTATTAACTGAAATAATTCTGATGACTTATTTAATCGCAAAAACTTATGATTTAATTGCAATAGATCACACATCATACATAGGTATAGGATATTTAAAAAAAATATTATCTACTTTCCTTAAATAAATTTTCAGAAATTCAACTTGTTCACTATCATGGAGATAATCATCTCCTTTCAGATTTATTAAGGTGTTTTGGATCACCCTGTACAGGTAAGTAAATGTCACTTAATACTTTTAGAATGCTCCCAACATAAGTATTCAAGCACCAAGTGCATATAATCAATCATAGAATTCATAATGGGTACAGTAAGGAAATGTCATTCTTCTTATATAGTGTGCCTTCAGCTAACAGACACTACTAGGTGCTTACAGAGTACAAGAATTTATAATCTCTCTTAAAGTATTTATTTTCAAGTATTGAAGACACCTCTGCCTAGTCAGGAGTGCTTCTGCTTGCACCTTAGACAAATGTTTGTGTTTGCCATGTGTACCTGAAGTACTCATTCACAGTATGTATTGTCTACAGAGGTCCTTAATAGGTACCAGCTTCGTTGGTCAATCTGGGACCAAATGGTCATGTGCGAGATATCCACTCGAGCATTTATTTATTGTAAATAAGGTAGCATGGATACTCATCCATTGTCAAGTTATAAGATTATAAACTATTACTCACTTGAGATGTTGTTTTCAGTTACAACTCCAATAGCCTTTTCTTTAGCTGTAGGCAGTCTAATTTAATCACCTCCTTTCGATGCTAATTACCTCCGATAATTAATCATTCTAGTCCTGTTGAAAGGATAAGTGCACAGGTTTTAACACGTAGGTATTCTCATATAAATGAGTTAAATTTGTTTTTCGTAGGACGCTATACCAACCGCCATTAATTTGATATTATGGCGGACTATATTTTACATTCTAATAATCCTTTAGGATAATCTCACGCGACAAGTTAAATCTATCGCCGAGAGAAGGTGCAGATTTACGAATTACATGTAAATCTAGGTTTAACAGAGTATTTATTTATTACACATAAAGTATCCCAAGAACTGTGATCACAAATTCGAAATTGTAATCAACACACATCCAAGCTATACTGACCTTTTATTAATCCAAGCACACTTATTTTATTCCAGACGTAGGGTAAATCAATAAGCTGTAGATATTTTTGTTCTCACAAACTCTGTTACCAGTAAACTTTGAAAATACAGCGAAGCTTCTCGCACAGGAAGGCGGAGTACAAAACAGCAACTATGGCCAGGGGAATTTTTTGTCTCTGTCAAATCATGTTTGTTTCACTTCCGGTTTATAATAAATCCGCAGGCTTATTACGTATCTTTGTAAACTATGAATATTAATGATAGAATCCCTTAAATAATTTATGAAACGAATAATCAAACAACATCACTTATTTTATTTCGCATATCAAAGAAATAAACTTATCGACTTTCATTACAACGACAAGTAACGCCATCTAGTCGTCGTTGTCGTCAACGTTGTCGCATCGATTCATCACCTCAAATCAATCACAACACTTACTTATTAATCTGTGATACTTAATTCTAAGATAATTACATAGAGAAATATTCGATAATATTTATTTGTAATATCAGAGTCAATATCAGCGAAACGTGTATCAAATCCATTCAATATTTTTGCATAATTTCTTCAACTTTGACACGATAAGTTATACATAGAGCTTTCACAGATGGTAGCACTAGCAAGAACTTTGAATGTTATTTTTGTAATTTATTGATTTTTCCTCTCAGATCCCAGCATCTCCACCATGTCGCCGCCGCGCCGCCCCTAGCCAGCGGCCCGCCGTCACGTCATCCAGGGCCAGGACCAGGACGCGCATGCTGGCCAGGCACGCGCGTCCGGCACCATCCCGGACAACGCAACGCCGAGGGAAGCCGCGGCGGCGAGTCGGAGTTTTTGTTGTTTGTGAATAATTATATGTACCTGGGGTTTGATCCGAGAGGAATCTTCAATACTTTGGGAGGTTTGCTTCGCGTAATCGACCTTTAGTTCTTACTAGCTCGTACCGCGATTCAGCTCGCCATCTGTGGTTAAAAATAAATTGATTCCCACCATTCTATATTTTTTCATATACATAATTACGTAATAAAACATTTCTAGTGTCTTAGGTGTGAAGTTATAGCATACACATCTGCTAGAATTAGATATTCGGTTACATGCTCTACGAGATACTAAGTCATCGTAGTTTGTTGGTCTTTAAAGAGTTAACCGCAGCCAAGTCTGCTAATTAACCTCTTGCTATCTCTGTGTATACCTCAGTTAACCGCAGCCGAGTCTGCCAATTAACCGAGTCATCATAATTTGGGTATTAAAGAGTTAACCGCAGCCAAGTCTGCTAATTAACCTCTTGCTATCTCTGTGTATACCTCAGTTAACCGCAGCCGAGTCTGCCAATTAACCGAGTCATCATAATTTGGGTATTAAAGAGTTAACCGCAGCCAAGTCTGCTAATTAACCTCTTGCTATCTCTGTGTATACCTCAGTTAACCGCAGCCGAGTCTGCCAATTAACCGAGTCATCATAATTTGGGTATTAAAGAGTTAACCGCAGCCAAGTCTGCTAATTAACCTCTTGCTATCTCTGTGTGCACCACAGGACTCTTTCTCATAATATAATGTTCTATATCTTAGTACATACAACTGTACAAATTAGTTAGGGAGACTTCGTATTGCAGCACCGAAGGTCTCCTCTAACGGACTGATCACGGCCTTTCGCCCAGTCTAATTCTCACGAGGTTTTCGCATTGCAGTATCGAAAGACCTCTTAATGTAACCGACTTCTAAAGCATCAGAAACTTTCATAAAGTTAGTAGATCTAGAGTTTAGACATTTAAATGGGGGAATCTCTACACTATTGACATAGTGTTACCACTTAGCTTATATTTATCTCTGATGAGCTGCCACTAGGCTGGAAGTCTCCATCAAAACACTAATCACTTTTACTTTGCACTTATTGAATTGGCTAAGTTACCTTTGGTGTATTTCAAATGACACAAAATGAAGCGGCAAACGCCATAGACTATCTAGAGATATCACTTAAGCGCCACAACCATAAACTATAAATACTCTTTATCTATAGTGGTGAACCCATATTACGATTATGTCAGTATTGCTAGCATATCGCTAAGCATACACTAATGTTGTCATTTATGAATAGACTAGTTACCTACACGTCTCGCTCTAACAATATTAATTTGATTCTGTTACCTGTTTATTTCGCGAGCTACACGTCGCGACAAGGTTGTCCCTATTGTCCTAATTTCTAATTTAAATTAATATCAATTTCTGATACCAAATTATTGGCTGAATTAAATAACATATCTTGGCATTGCTCAATAGAAGCAAGTTGTTTAGCCAAATTCTTGGCTGTAATAGAAAAATAATATGATAGCGACACAGCTATCTGTCTTTTACAATACTTTGAAAGAAAGTACCTATCCATGAAAAAACTATCTTTTGTCAAATAAAAGTGATTACCAACATAATTGTTGGTGTCAATTAAATGGAATAAATTACTACTATATGTTAAATTATGTAATGTCTTATTCAATTCAAATCTAAGATTATTTTCTTCCTGTGGCAAACTTTGGCTGTATGGGAATGTGAACATCACAATTTTTTTTAAACTAAGGTTGCACAATGATCTATAATGTTGGAGTAATTCACCTTTGTTCACATTACCCCTATTACCAATAAAAATTAATAATGTAGTATCCTGGTTAAAATTACATTTTATAACTTTTTTCATTATATCAAATAAAGAACAACCAGGCATACAGTAGTTCATTATTGAGTGTCCTGGATATTTATTTGATAATAATGAGATGGCTTCCCGTGCAAAGGTCCTCTTATTGCATGGCTTGGCTGAAAACGAGGAAACCGATCACAGCAAAAGGTTTCTTAGCATTTTGTCGAAGCATTTAGAAATGGGAAGCGTCACACTGAGAGACATAACAGCCTGTCATCGCCTTGGGGCCAACACCAGCAAGCCTCGTCTTCTCTTAGTGTGCTTTGAAAGCCGTATCGTGCGGAGTGAGGTGTGGCGCAATAAGACCAAACTGAAAGGGTCTGGTCTGACGCTTTCGGAGTTTCTCACCAAGCCCAGACACAAGATATTCATGAACGCTCGCAAGTACTACGGTATACACAAGTGTTGGACTTCTGAAGGCAAAATAGTCATCCAAGTGGCTGAAAAGTTGCGTCTGACAATTGAGTCTGCAAGGGAGTATCGAGAGGTTGTCGCGCAGTTCCCGGTAGCAGAGTGAGGACTACGGCTGAGGAGCCGTAATACCGTCGCAGCATACTACAAAGCCTGCAATGCCTGAGAAGAGAACTCGTAAGCCAGCGAAATGATTGTAGTTTTTCACAATTCCTCTATTGTTTTCCCATTTATGTCGGTTACTCGATTTCTTTTTTTAGTTTTCGTTTAAATTTGTTTTGTTTTGATTTTGTGCCGTGTCAATGTCATTGTCATTAATGTCACTCTTGACATTTAATTAATTCTTGTTTCTTTCTTACGTTCGGAAACACACAAATAGGTTTTTTTGATGTGTATGGCATACTGGCTTTTTTACACGCCCCTCTAAAAAAGGTAAGGGTCAAGCATCTTCCTGCGCCATGGATATCCCCAGCAGTAAAAAGTCAGATGGCTAAGCGAGATAAAGCCAAGCGTCTGTATAGAAAGCGGCCGACTGAGGAAAACTGGGATATTTATAAGAGGATGCGAAATCGCTGCAGTCGTTTGTGTAGGAATGCAATAAGGCGCCATATTCACAACTCAGTTGACAACTTCAACCCAACACAAGTATGGCAATTTTTAAAGACTCTTGGTATTGGCAAAGCCTCTAGCAAGAGTTCTTCTGATAACATGGACCTTAATGCACTTGCACACTTTTCTAAGTCAGCAATTACCCTCGATGATCATGTTAAATCTTCCACTCTCAACGATCTCTTTAATCTTCCTTTGCCAGCAAATACTTCTTTCTCTTTCCACCCAGTTACTGAACTAGACATTAAGAAAGGTATCCAATCCATCTCCACTAAGGCGGTAGGTGACGATGGCCTTCAACTCCAAATGTTCCTTTCTATTCTGAGTGAAATAGTTCCCGTCATAACACATATAGTTAATTACTCTCTTTTTAATAACTCCTTTCCTTCAGCTTGGCAGAAGGCACACGTCCTGCCGCTTCCCAAGGTTTCTAATCCCTCCTCACTATCCCAGTTCCGTCCAATATCCATCCTCCCAACCCTCTCCAAAGTCCTCGAGAGTATTGTTCAGAAGCAACTGTCCTGTTATTTGTCCTCTAATGGCCTGCTGAGTCCTTACCAATCTGGTTTCCGACCTGGCCATAGCACTGTTACCACTCTAGTCAAAATAACTGATGACATAAGGCAAGCTATGGATAATACATGTCTCACCATATTGGTTTTATAGGACTTCTGCAATGCCTTTCTATGGGCGCACGGTTGGCGCAGTGGTTGAGCGATTGACTGCTGCGCTGCGTGTCGCGGGTTCGATTCCCGCACGGAACAAATATTTGTTTGACCTACAGATAGTTGTTCCGGCTCTTTATGTATGTGAGTTTATATTTCTGTAAACGCACCCACGATACAGGAAGAAATTCCTAGTGTGGGGCAAAGTCAAAAAAAAAAAAAAAAAACATTCTTACTGTAAAATTGTACACTGGATTACTGGCCTTAATTATTATGATCTCTATCACTCAAAGGTTTGCTGGAAGAAAGCTCCATTTTGGAGTTAAGCTCGCCTTTGTACATGAATATTGATTTCTTTTTGTGTAAATGTGTTGTTTTGGTGTACAATAAAGAATTAAGAAAAAAAAAATTTAAGTTATGTGGATTTTGAAAGTGGATTTGCGTTTTATCGCTTACTACAGTTTGGTTAATCACTAAAGTAATTTCTTTTGTTACCTACGCCACCTACACTCTACATCAACAGACTAACTAGACAGAAAGAAATCGAAAACGTTAAAGGGATTATTAATCTAATCAAGAACGTCTATGCCAAACAATGGCGATGGATTAAGTAACAAAGGGCCATGTTATCATTGTTTTTATTATACATGCTGAAAGAGAACACGGTACTGTTCTCAAGTCGTTGCGGTATCAACTGGATTATGTTTCGGCTTAGCATTCTGTTTCTGTGATAGTAGAAGACAGGTGTATGTTCTGATATCCTGGTAGTTGACGTGGGGTTTTGTGTTGAATCTTTAGGGTAAAATTTTTAACTACCTGGACTACTACATTAATTGAAGTCGAAACATTACCGCCCCCTTTCTTACCTTTCTTACGTTTTTGGCTAAATGATTTTCTTTTATTTTTTTACTTTTATAGGTAAGAATCTGATATCCAGTCTTTTGATCCTTTTGAATCATTTACGTAAGAAACAACTTGTGGTATTAAGTTCCTGACATAAAACATTTTCTCGATTCCATGTATATTTTGTGATACCCATCAAGTTGTCTTTTCCCTGTAACTAATACAATTTTATTATGCACAATGTTCTTAACAAGCCATTTCACCTCTATCAGTGTCGGTCAATCTCTTACCTTTCTATTAGCATTAACCTCAATAATTTTCCATAACAACATCAAATAATTACAAAAGCTAACTGGCTATTACTGGCTATAAACAATCATTAAAAAAGGAAAATCATCGTCGTTATTATAATAAGTGGCCAAGACAAGGTAATGTGACATTTCTAGTGAGGTCTTCTGGTTTAAGTTATTACTCGGAAAATCAATGCTTATATATATACATTCATTTTCCGAGTATCTAATAATATATTTATATATATATTCCTTTTATATATATATCGGAGGAAGGTAAATGATTAGTAATAAATATCCCTTGTAAACTTATTACTTCAGGTTTGTTTAATTGGCAACATTTAGCTTCTGATCAGTTCTCAGTTCGATTTTATTCGATTGACAACACTTTATTTTTCTTATGTCAAAATACTCGATTTGGATTGGATAATACAAGCAGTAATTTGCCGGAAGAGATTCTCTTAGCCAATAAAAAGCAGGAGTGTCATAGAGGCACTCTGAGTGGGTTCTCCCGCCATATTGGGTCGTGAAGTTAGAAAAGATACGCGCGGACGCGCTGTTTTTGGAGTTGAAAAGAGTTGTGAGAAAAAGGAGTTGAGAAGTAGCCTAAAGTGGCGTGTGTGAACTTGAACAAGTGTGTTTAAGTTGAGAAAAAGCGAAACGATTGGTGGCCGAATCCGCTGCTTTGATAAAATTGGAACAAGAACTATCTCTAAAACGGCTTAAGTTACCTGCTTTGTGCATCGCATACCCACGATATGCCCACAGACCGAGGGTATTATTGAAGATAGCCCTCCTATCTCCGATATCGGAAGTGAAAACAATGCACGCACAAAGCGATGATGGACCAAATGAGACGAGTAATGGTTGGCGCGCTCTGGTGCGCGAAAATTAGCATGGAAGTACCTACCTACCTACCTACCTAATGGAGATGTTTGCCGGCTACTAAAGACAGAAATATCATGTTGCCCGAGTTCAACCGTATAGTGTGGCCTATCCTAGACAATATGCGAAGTCGGGTTGCAGATAATGATGAAGTTAATGATGACATCCACGCAAACGAATCGACGGAACAATCCTGACTAGATACTTGGGAAACGCAACTGTGGTGGTGATGTTCAGGGAAGTATAAACTTAAGTATTCCGACAATAATAAGTACCAATCTAATGCCTTATGAAGTTTAGCCACAATATTGTTTTTCTTGGTTTATAGTGGCTAAAATTTAAAATAAATTGTTATTTTCGTTATGATGCTAAATGAAACTCAGCCAGATTCATACTGTCAGCGGAATTCGCAAGAGATTAAGACCACTTGTGCAAATACAGTGCAAGAGAGCAAACATCCTAAGCTACAACTTGATTCAATAAAACTTTATGCTTGTGGAAATCTTGCTCATAGACATGAATTTTTCAGCCATTCACACAATATGCAACAAATAGCACGGATGTCTGAGCCCTTCAACATGGCTGTGGATACCACAAGACCTGTTGTGACCGGCTGCATGTAGTGCTACAAGATAAGTGTGGAGCTCAGGTTCCATTTCAAGAGGCAACATACAACCTGCAGTCTACAGCGCTATGAAAGAGGAAATTTAGTGGTTTTATACATGCCGCTGCGGTGATCAATCAATTTAATATTTTCTGATAGCACCTAGGAGTCTGGACATGTGCATGGTTGGCACTGCTGCCTGATCTTTCCGGGAGTACAGGCTTAAAGGTATGTTACTTTGATCTGTATTCAACTATCTGTGCATTGGCATACATTTGTGGCAGCCGAAGTATGTATTGGATTTGGAAGTACCTAAGTTTTATAATTAACTGTTGCGTTAATTGCAATTTATAACTATTGCATTATGTTGTTTAATGGAAATGTTTAATGTAAGTTACATGAAAAGAGTAGAAAAATCAAACAGCGCCATCTATGTAATGGTATTGATACCGTATGTTTCTTTCAATAATCATCGAAATTGGATTCGGGACCCCATTATGCCGTGATTTACTGCTTGGGGGAGCTTATTGAATACGAGCATGTTGTTTTTTCATGATCAATTTAAAAACAAACAAATAATTTTTGCATAGACAGAATGAGAAGTCCGTGCATGTCACGCCATCGCCATCTTTTAAATCTTTGACGGGCTCAAGCTCTGAAATATTTTGTTTCAAGTATTTAATCGTTTTTATTTACCAACAAAATAAACAATGAAACGATTTTCGCAATTTCATCTTTCTAATGTACTTGGAGCATTGGAATGTGAGAACAAAACGGAAAGAAATTAGATTTCATTACATTATTTTATGTTGCATGATGTTAGAACAATATACGGTTTTGTGACCACTAGTGCTGTCACAAGAGTACACACATTTATGAATAGGTTGTTAGTTTACTCACTACTGATAATCGAGAAGTAAAGATACTAGGCATTTTAGCCATGCATTCTTTATTAATAGGTGTCACTTCAGATTGCCCGTAAATATTATTACCACTGAGTTTGTTGTTGATTTGATCTTCAAGGAAATTTGTGAATATGCTTTTCTTGAAAATAACGTACATTTTAACTATTCGCGTTAGTATTTTTAATGCAAGTGTGAATCCAGTTATGGAAAGTAAAAAGAAAAATCGTAATAATAGTGTATCTTTTCACATCTTTGGCTGATTGGGATTGTTTTTACAACTAAATTAAAGTATCAGGTAAAAGGGAAAGAATTTTATTTTGTTAACGTTGAATTCAAATATCTTTGTGTAATACATTCGACTATTTTTAAAAAATATTTTGGTTCATATCAAAACAGAAAAATCGAATCTCGATATTCTAGGGCGAAATATCGATACGCTGGATCGATTCAGTACTGGATATCGATTGAAAAAATGTTTGTTTATTTTTTGCCTTTAAATCGATTCGTCGATTAATTGATAACAGATCGCCATCCCTTACTCATCTCTATTAGACAGTGACATGAAAGTGTCAACATTCGAAAAAGTTCGAAAAAGTCATCAAGACAAAACAAATAACTTATAACTGTGGTATGATTTTTAACTTATAAGTTACTAGATAAAGACTAGATTATTAATAAATCGTTACAAGGTGTGAGTCACTGTATGGATTAAACTTTTAACTTTTGCTTCGTTCCAAAGAGTTGCGATAACTTTCAGTTAAGAGTTATGTGATCAAGATTATTTTCAAACCGGTGTTAAAGTTTAGTGAAATAGTTTGCTGGTTGACTCATTTGCAATCTTACAACCTGCAGACATCACGAGGATTACGTTAGTATAGCCAATACAGTTGGCGTTTAGTTTTGTTGCTACCAACGGTTGAATAAAGGTAAAGTTAATGTCTGTAGTTGTTATATATCGCATTGTAGAGAATGAACCAACTGATTACATGTCATTCTAACGATACCTACCTACAAATAAAAATTATTTAAGTGGACTATGGCAAATGAAAAGTGCAACTAGACATGTAGATGGTGTCTAGAAGACGTATTCAGGTATTATGAGATGCCCGAGGGCCAATAACTGCTGAAGTTGTGGCTGAAGATGAGATAGATGTTCAATTGGCAACATTTTAATTTACGTAGAACAGTTTCTCAGTTTCGTGGGTCAGAGAGATGACAGAGTCAAGAGTTAATTCGGCATTTAAGTTGAAATTGCATTCTGTGCAGGTAAATGTATTTGCTAAGTTATTGTTGATTGTGGACCATGAATGGGACACTTAGGTTCTATTTGATTTACTTGGTACAGGAGCTTTTGTTTTTTGGAGGAAAATAGGAATGGTTTCCTTGTTCTGTGTTGTTCAACGATGCTTGGCCTCGGTAATCTTGAACATTGTTCAAAAGTTTTAATAATTGTAACATCTCTTTAACGAAAGATGTGAATTTGTGAATTGTGTGATTGTGTGGTGTCATGTAGGCTAGTACCTACCTTGAATAATAAATGTGGAATTTAAAGTATACTGTCAGTAATGGTTGTGGTGTTCTAACTTGTTGAATGTTCTGTGCTGGTCATTGTGAACATACCTAACGTAATTTTGTTTTATTTGCTATCTGAGCAAGTTGGATAAGATAATGTTAACGCAGATGTAAACTCGGTGACATGCGGTGCATGATTTCATTTTCATTTTTAGTTTGCAAAATTGGTAATGTTTGATGTTGGTAGTTATTATACCTATCACACTGAGGGTTTGGTATGAAATCATGAACATAAAATGGAGTTCTTGAATATGCTTTTGGCAGGGTAAGAAATCCTGAATGTGAAGTTGCTGTTGTATTCAGTACTGAGAATGAAGATTGAAATAACTAATTTGATTTTGGTTTAGAGGTGCTGTTTATGGTTATTAGAGTTCTGAATGGTGGCAGCTATGTGTTGCATTAAAGGCTTTGGTTCATGATGAGTTAGAGGAAAGCTGAAAGATCAAGTACCCATTGAAGTAACTGAATGTACTGTGTTGAAGACTGATTCAAATCAATCTAGCAATGGTGAGGTCGTGTGTATGGTCAAAGGACTGACTGTACGGTGATGAGTAGTTGCTGCGGTGACTGCTGTAACCGAGGTGGGTTACGAGGTGAGTGGTCAGAGATGACTGCTGTAACCGAGGTGGGTTACGAGGTGAGTGGTCAGTAAGATGACTGCTGTAACCGAGGTGGGTTACGAGGTGAGTGGTCAGAGATGACTGCTGTAACCAAGGTGGGTTACGAGGTGAGTGGTCAGTAAGATGACTGCTGTAACCGAGGTGGGTTACGAGGTGAGTGGTCAGTAAGATGACTGCTGTAACCGTGGTGGGTTACGAGGCCTGGTCAGGATGACTATGGTTGCAGGGTGGTCACTGGGTTGACCATCAGGAGCAATTGCGATTGCTGTGGGACCAAGAAACATTGCTGGATTTGTCAGGGGGGAACCTGGTCCCTCTGGGGCTTTGGAGTCCTGTTATCTGTCTGGGGAAGCCTGGTCCCTCTGGGGCTTCGGTGACCTGTTGTTTAGTGTATGTGGCATGGGTATCTGGCAGTATTGTTGCTTCGAGAGGACCGGTTGTCTGGGGAAGCCTGGTCCCTCTGGGGCTTTGGTGACCTGTTGTTTTGTGTATGTGGCATGGGTATCTGGCAGTCTTGTTGCCTCGAGAGGACCGGTTGTCTGGGGGAGCCTGGTCCCTCTGGGGCTTCGGTGACCTGTTGTCTGGGGGGAGCCTAGTCCCTCTGGGGCTTCGGTGACCTGTTGTATGTCTGGGGGAGCCTGGTCCCTCTGGGGCCTCGGTGACCTGTTGTTTGGTGTATGTGACATGGTATGTTGTGTTGGGCGTTTGGGTGGTTTCTGGCACACTTAGTGCTTCGAGACCGACTTGGCGTTTGTTGGGAACCTGGTACCTCTGGTGCTTCGGTAACCATTTAGAATGTGTTAATATGGTTGTCTAAATGGTGAGGTGGCTGGTTCGATAGTACGATAATGTTGTGTACGGTGTATGGTGTGGAGACCTAGATTTACATGGAGAAAACAAATGAACAGTGTGAAAGCTAAGAGAATTCAGTTTTCATGAGTAAAGATGTACTTGAGTTTTGTTGTAGGCTGGTAATATAAGGTGTTGATTGAAGGTTTCACGTGGAAGATGTCACGACCACGTTATTTTTTTTTATTTGGTCAGGAGCGGCCGAACTTAACCTATTACTTATTTTTTTATCTCCTCTTGGTTTTTGTTTTTTGGTTGAGTAACGATGTTGCTCGTCGCTTTACATCAAACGTGGGACCGTTTGAATGTCAAGATGGCCGTATCGGAGGAAGGTAAATGATTAGTAATAAATATCCCTTGTAAACTTATTACTTCAGGTTTGTTTAATTGGCAACATTTAGCTTCTGATCAGTTCTCAGTTCGATTTTATTCGATTGACAACACTTTATTTTTCTTATGTCAAAATACTCGATTTGGATTGGATAATACAAGCAGTAATTTGCCGGAAGAGATTCTCTTAGCCAATAAAAAGCAGGAGTGTCATAGAGGCACTCTGAGTGGGTTCTCCCGCGATATTGGGTCGTGAAGTTAGAAAAGATACGCGCGGACGCGCGTTTTGGGAGTTATAAAGGAGTTGAGAGAAAAAGAGTTGAGAAGTAGCCTAAAGTGGCGTGTGTGAACTTGAACAAGTGTGTTTTAGTTGGGAAAAAGCGAAACGATTGGTGGCCGAATCCGCTGCTTTGATAAAATTGGAACAAGAACTATCTCTAAAACGGCATAAGTTACCTGCTTTGTGCATTGCATACCCACGATATGCCCACAGACCGAGGGTATTATTGAAGATAGCCCTCCTATCTCCGATATATATATATTAAAGGAATAGTATTAATGTTTTTACAGCCAAAGCTTGCCAGCATTTCGTGGAAATCGATAATATGAATACAATTAAAATTCTTAGGAACATTAGAAAACTGCGCTGTAAGGCTGTCGGCAAGGGACAGAATACTCTTGAAACATATTTTTCACTGGCCTGATGTTACTTATTATGAAATGGTGTAAACAATAAACTAACATGCCATTGCAGCAATTCCGAGAGTTCTGCCGTCATTTATTGAAGTGTTCTGTGCCATATCTCCGAAATTCTTCATCAGATCTTCACCAAATTAAAATGGAACCAATTCATACTCTTTCTAACAAAAATAATTTTGAAAATCACAATTGATGGAGTGAAAATACTAATATACAGCCGAACATAGAACCACCTCCTTTTTGGAAAGTCGGTTGAAAATAGCATTCGCCCCACCCGGAACTAACGATGCTCCAATAGTTATTTTCGAGTGTTGCCATCATAAAACATATATTCAAGTGCTTTAACTAAACTATAACTGGAGCAGTTAAAATTTTAATTTTTGTTTTGATAGTGTTGCCACAGTGAATATAATTCAGAATCAAAATCATTTTTGTAATCAAATCAAAGAAATCATGACAGTAGTAATATAAATAAAAATAAATACTATAAAATCCTTACTAAAATATAATTATAAACACCAAATATCAAGCTTACGCAATCTGTCAGTTGTGTTATAAATGTATAAGAAAAAAATACACTACAGTTCAGAATAAAACATTGCATCAAAGGCACTTCTTTAAAGCTGCAGCTCTCTACAACGTTGCGGCTTTCGCTCAGCTCGGGCTCACTAAGAATAAGTAGAATCAGTAGTATCGTTGGGACTAAGGACATATACGCAGCCCGCCTTTGTCAAGCTGTCAAGCTTTTGGTGACAGCACATCTTTCACAACAGCAGCCAAGAACACGTCGTGCTTTTGTAAGGAACTCGGACAAAGTGACACTTGAAGCCCTTAATTTGGTTCATGAAATCCAAATCTTATCCCGGACTGCAAACCTTGTACAAGGCCTGATATTATTGGCTCGTCCCATCCCGTGACAACGGCTAATTTTAACAACAGTAAAGTCGCTCAACTGCAGCTTATTTCGGACCACCTCAGTGATCATCTTGGCAGTGTTCTCCTTTTGCTCTTCACTAATTATAGCAGTAGCAAGATCTGCAAGAGCAAGAGCTAGAAGCCCCACCTACTGCTAAACACTAATGAGAGCCTGTGTGATGAATATTCAGAACACACTGAACTTCGCAGCCAGGGCAGAAGCTGGTGACTTAAGGGTCCTCTGTAATTCCACCTCAAAGACTGACATCCTCGTGTGAAACATTTCTTTTAGTTCACTCATTAGTCATTGTGCTTGATAGTGAATCCATATTTCACATCATTAATATGAAGTCTTTGAAAGATCAACACTAAAATATCTGTTGTCATAATTATTGAATCAAATACTTTGACATAGCTAACAGCCTAAATAGTAGGTTTATAATTTGTTTCTAATGGACCACAACAAAGGAGCAAAATTATTCCTATACTGAATAGGGGTCTGGTTAGGAAAATCCAAGGATAATTCAAATAACACAGAGATAGCTTTACATAAAAAGATGATCCCTTCAAGTACCATAAAGATTCCCAGTATGAACCTATAACAGTTAACATTACTTTGTTTCGCCTTACAATTCTCTACATCTTTACAAAGAAAAGATCTCACCTTTTTATTATTCGTGTCTCGTAGCCGAAAAAGCAGAGTCTTTTAAGATTCTGAACAATTTCTTTAATAGACGCGTTGGTATGAAAACATTGTGGCGACAGCAAATATTCCTTTAGAATAGAAATAAATAATTAACTCTACTTTTATGAACTCTTTTTTAAATGTTATGGCATCTAAATAAGGCTTATTAAAATCTCGGAATCTGAGTACTGAAAACTGGACTCAGGCCTATTTTTCTTAGTCTGAGATGTACAACAAAGCAATTTTTATAATACGACATCATTTTCAGGACTGCTTCCACCACTATATACGTTTAACGCTAAACAATTTTAAAACAGCTTTCCGTTAGGTTAAAACCTCTTTAGGTTTTATGCAAAAAGACAAGAATATGAAATTACCAGTGATTGATCCACTACAGGTACCCACTAGGTATCATAAGCACTTATTATTATGATGGTATGTACCTTTTGTAGTACCTACTTGGACGGCGGAGTTTGGGCACGTTTCCCTCATAAAGTGCTCTTCAGGGACTCTGTGGGTTAATAAGGGTCGGTGTGCTGAATTAAAGGGATGGTAGACGTCAGTACCTTGATGTTTGCAGATAAAAATGATAGTTTATTATGTGGCTTGATATTTTTACCGGGGAAATCAAAAGGAAGGATTACGATTTCAAAAAAAATCGGCTGATTAAAAGTTGTATGGGAGATACAATTATTATGTTTTTAGGGTTCCGTAACTAAAAGGTATAAACGGGACCCTATTACTAAGACTCCGCGGTCGGTCTGTCTGTCTGTCACCAGGCTGTATCTCATGAACCGTGTTAGCTAGACAGTTGAAGTTTTCACAGATGATTTATTTCTATTGCCGCTATAACAACAAATATATTTAAGTGGGGATCCAATACAACAAACGTGATTTTTTTGCGATAATGGTACGGAACCCTTCGTGCACGAGTCTGACTCGCACTTGGCCGGTTTTTTGACAATTGGTCACGACTTCCTTCGAGAATTGTTTACGACTACCTTGCAGTTTAAAAAAAAAATATATAATACAATATTAACTACTACTTTTCTCATTAATTTGATCACATTACAAAAGCCAGGTCATTTTCAAATTTACGAATACGTGACATCCTAACATCCCAAAGGCATTATATCATAAGGTAGGATATACCAATTTGTTATCGTATTTACTGAGATAATTCCAAAACATAAATTGGACTGCAAGTTTCAGTGAGGCAATTTAAACTTCAATATTGGCACGTATCAATGCGCAATGGGAAATGAAATGTTATGATTACATCTGTTTTATTTTTGTAAGTTAATTAACTTTTTTGATGATGTAAAAACAAGGAAGAGATCGCGTTTTGTAAGGGAAATTAGGATTTGATATTTACATGTGAATATTAGTCCTATTTTCCTATGCGCTGAATGGACTATGATGACTAGAAACAATGTCTTTCGCGCTGTGCCTTATCTACTTAAACCTACATCCAAATTAAAATACAATTTAAAATAAGATCTAACTATAAAACAGCGATGTGGACGAATTTTTTGACGCCCCGTAATTGTACATATTAGTTTTTCTTATTTTAGTTCTAATATTAGTTTGTAAATAATGTACATTAGATATAATTATTAATTAATTTCAAATAAAAATATCTAATTTTACTATAATAGTAGTTTATGCAATGACCATATAATAGGGGTTATTAAAACACGAGCGTAGGTTTATCAAATGAGGCGAAGCCGAATTTGATAATAATATTACGCGAGTGTTTTAATACCTAATTATATGCCGTTGCATACACTACTTTATCTTCACTCATACAGTTGAAATAAAACTAAAGTGGAAAGGGAAAAATCTTTGGCATGGCGGGCAATTTAGATTCTCATTGTGCAGCGCGCGCATCCACAGACAATGAAACTTCTTTACTACAGCCCATACGCGCCAGAAAATTAAAAAGTAAAAGTGTGCTATAAAAATTAAAAAGTTATTTTATGATGCAGTTGTTTGAAAATCGAAGGAAAATGTTGAACTGTAATGGTTTTTTTTTTTTATTTTACCTATCCACGAATATAAAGTATGTGTTTATGCAATATTTTTTGAATTCGTATTTGGAACATTACGTTGTGAGTGTAGATAAAAAATATAATATATCGAATGTTTGACGAGTTTTGAAAGTGCAATTGTTCTGTAATAATGACATGTAAATCGGCAACATATCAAGCCTTCCAGGCTTTCAAAAACAAAACTCTTGTCGTAATTTTCTTTGAAATTAAAGATTACTCGAGCTTAAATAATTCAATCTGTTTACTAAAAGATTTATCAATTTTAAAATGAATTTCACCCAGCATGATGAAAATATTCCGTATGAAAAATATTTCCACTGAAACTCCAAGCTGTAACTAAACGGGCTGAAGTGGGAACACTCAAGCGGAGGTATCCAACACGAATGAATACAAAATAAAAAAGTATCAAGGTATTTCTTCCTTTGCATTTTTCTACGTAGCTTTTTGTTAGGCATTGTTTAACTTTCGACACCGCCTGTTTGATAATGATTAATTAAATATTTATAGTTGGTTCCGAGTGTAGGGCTTCTTACAATTTTTATTTCATCAGAATAACTGTTAAAGGTTGAGATTACTTTCACGTGCTATTCCTTTTTTGCCCCTATGACTAAAATATCTTCAATTCATAGCGTTGTCGGTTTAGTCTAATAATGATAACACTATTTTGATCTAGATATCAACATACAAATAACCCAAAGTACTTTTTCTGATACGAAATAATGACGCACGACTTTACGCGTATAAACACTTTAGCCGAGACCTCCTTCAGAGTGCAAAGACCTCAATCGATAAGTCTGTTGTCGCGGAAGCGAGTGCATGCCAATCTCCTGGAGTGGTAGGCGTAGACGCCAGTCTATGCTAATGTACTTTTGAATCTAAATCATTTTAGCTCTTATGGCAATTTAAAGATCTTGTTTATAAGTTCTGAAGGAGTCTTAAGGGGCATAGTTATCCAAGTTCAAGTGGTTCCTAAAAAAGGCAGGCCCTAATAACCAAGTTACAAACGTTTCGTATCGAATCTCTTTCTACAATCGTTAACGCTTCTATTTGTTTGATCTGTCCACGTGACTTAACGCTCAGATGTGTCATTCCCATACATTGATTCGTTTTCTACTAGCGTTATCGATTGTAGGTTGTCAACTTGGCTACAGGTGATGGTATGATTGGATGGAGAAGGACTTTATTCACTTTGATCATGATCGCCTGAAAAATTGCAATTTTTCAGGCGTTCGTGATCAAAGTGAATGTCACTTAGTCTAGGCTTGTTCGTAACAAGAACCCCACGACTATCCCGATCCCGCTGAGCTCATCATTATTCAAGCTGTTATCGTATACCTACGACCTGAACTCAGTTCAGGTTAACGCTCAGCACAAGCTCACACTTTACCTTAAATCGGTTTACACGATTACAGTCCCGCCGCATTGGGTCACTGGTGAGAAATTCTCTCGAGAATGTTGACAAATAGTCGCAGGAAATTGAAAGCAAGTTTGGTTTCATCTAAAGCGTTGTGATTTGAAGTCAATTGAAGGAAAGGGTTTCTTAGAATTGTGTTACTCGTTAACACTACTGTAACTCTATTTACTAACCATTATAAAAAACCGGCTAAGTGCGTGTCGGGCCACGCGCAGTAATAGGGTTCCAAAGTTGCCCACATAGAATGCTTTTTTTTTAATCCATATGCTCGCATTTGACCACTATCTCGCCTGATGGTAAGCGATGATGTGGTCTACGGTGAAGCACGCTTGCCTAGAAGTAACCAATTCACTCTTTACTTAAACTAATGAAGGACTAACTGGTAACTGAAGAAGGAGTTATAAAATCCAACTTCACAACTGCAGTTAGAAAATGTTATCTATTTGAGTGCCACCGCGGGTGCGAATTGCGAAAGGAGCCGATACGAGCGCGCGTTAAAGCCACGGGGAATGGTATGGTTCGTTCCAGGATCCTTGCGCGCTTTTCTGCTAGCTTTGACAACCATGTTTTAGTAGACAACAACAACAACAATTCAGAACAATTCAACACACACAATAATTTCAGTTTCTCTTGATTTCGTAAGTACCGATTGTTTGTCTGGAACTCTTGTATATTAATTTTTGACCCCGAAAAACTTAATTAATGTTACAGCCATTTCTGATAGCTGCAATAGCATTTTGCAGATCATCTTCTGAGTAATTTATTTAAGTCATTAATAAGAATAAGAATAATTTTATAAAAAGTAAGTATTTTCACAAAAATGTACATTAGGTGCAGTAGCCATTAGGTGGTGTTACCTTACAGCCAAAGTTTTGAAATTAGACTAATAAGAGTTATTCCCGGGGCCATTTTTTCTACATATCTTTAAATATAATACTCTTCGACCTTATTTTTATTCACCCCATTAAGCAAACATAGAAAATAAAACTGTTTATCACCATACGTGAACTCTCAATGTACCTACTAAAAGAAACCCAGATTTTAGAGAAAAACATAAACACGCAGCTAGCAAAAATTTAATCTCAATTTATATTTTGATGCACTCAATTTAACATAGTACACGTTGGCACCGCTCGAAGCGCTAAAGAAACGTGTCTTTTATGAAGACTAAAACACACACACATATGCATAAAATAGATGCACTTACATTCATATGATGCACTGAGGTTAGGGTTGTCAAGTTAGATATCTAAATGTAATATTTCAATGAGTTGTAGCTATCACAATTTTCGTTATCTTTGTTAAAACACTGTTTCTTTAATTTATTGTTATTTTCAGAAATAGCATAAGAGGGAGTTTACGGATGTGGAAAACCAAGTCTTAAAATAATTTGTTAAGCTTACCTACAATATAAATATTTAAACACAAGTAAAATTTCTAAAACTCCTGACACATTTTCATTTCATGCTACATAATTTATCTAGTACATAGTAGATACGCTTCGATCGGCAATCTATTGAACACGTAATTATGACACGATATCTTGTCTAAACACCCTGATGTGAACAGAGAAACGCCCATAACTTTTGAACGGCTGCACCGATTTTATTTAAATATATAAATATAAGAAGTTGATTTGTCGATAGCTAAGAACACTCTCGACAAAACAAATTTCAAAAAAAAAACTAATTCAAAATCGGTTTACCCGTGTGCACGCTACGATTCCACAGACACACACATATACACAGATACACAGCAACACACGTCAAACTTATAACATCCCTCTTTTTCCGTCGGGTGTTAAAAACGATTACTTCTCCCGCAGGAAAAATATAGAAGAACTTAATTTAATAAACTCAAAAAACCAAACATGATTTTCCAATTAGTTTCATTAAAAAAACCTTCTTCTAACAATTTTACCGTATTCAAATTCCTGGAAAACCACTCAATGGCACGTGTTCCGAAAACGTGGCAATAGTTTATAGAACTTTAAAATTTCACGGAATTCTACAACCCTAACGTCAGCTTATATGAGTTTCAGAAGTGGAGTTTTAATAGTAAAAAGGTGGGACATAAAGACTGATTGTATTACTTCGTAGAATAAAACTAAGAATATGTAGCACGTTAAACATCAAGGTTCAAATTAGGTTTTCATTTTATTTAATACATTGTTGACGTTGTTTAGGTTCACTTTTGGGTGTACGGGAAACTTGTTAAAAATCACAAATGCGTCTGTCCTTCAATGGTGTTTATTAGCGACTAAAAAAATCATTTTACACAGCTACTTAAATATAAAAAATGGAGATAATGACGCAACATACCGCCCGCCAAAGGGACAACAGGGCCCTTTAAAATAATGATAAGTGGACTGTATTCACACATTGATAAATCAAACTTGTTAAGCAGTATGCAACGTTTCCAATCATACAACTACTAGTATTAAATTGCAAAATAATGATACATTACGAATAGACATACATAATGCCTGCATGCAAAATAGAAATGAGGTTTGACAAGTTATACAATTATAGTTAATCATCAGTTGGTATCAATAGGTAGGGGACAAAGTTTCGTGACTGATCTCTTCACAATGCTGTTGCCAGATTTAATGCTATAAACTCGTGTGAGTCCATCATTACCGGGATGCTTGTCTACAATTCGGCCTAGTGACCACTTGCCTGCCGGTATTCCATCAGTTTTGATAAGAACTATGTCACCAACATTGAATTCTTGTTTCTTCTTATGCCAGACATGACGCTGTTGTAGTCTTGTTAAATATTCATCTTGCCACCTTCGCCAGATGTCGCCTACGAGCTTTTGAGTGTATTGCCATCGTGTTAAGTTATGAATCTTTGTGTCTTTAAAATCTGGTGAGGGCACGACGATTGGGGCTTCATGTATCAAAAAATGACCAGGCGTGAGGGGTTCTATAGAATCTGCATCTGAGTCATCAATAGGACAAAGAGGTCTTGAATTAAGACACGCCTCGATTTGGCACAATATTGTTGTCATTTCTTCGAAAGTGAGATTTGATGTTAACACGCGTTTAAGATGAGTCTTCAGGGACTTTACACCAGCCTCCCAGAGGCCTCCAAAGTTAGGACTGTAAGCTGGTATAAAATGCCACTGTGTACCTTCCAAAGCCAACTTTTGTGCTATGTTACTCTCAAATTTCAAGTTAGCTTCTTGCCATGCTGCGGCTAAATCTTTTTCTGCACCAACAAAGTTTCTCCCTTGATCGCTCCACATGTGACTGCATTTGCCTCTTCTTGATACGAAGCGTTTGAATGCAGCAATGAACCCTTCTGAGGTAAGATCTCCTACCAGCTCAAGGTGTATTGCCTTTGTAGACATACAAACAAATAAAGCAATGTACGCCTTTTGAGTTTTCATGCCTCGTCCTCTTGACATTAATATTTGGAATGGACCGGCATAATCCACGCCGCTGTGCAGAAAGGCTCTAGTAGGGGTCACTCTTTCCGTTGGCAAATCTCCCATGATTTGTGTTCGTGCAGTAGCTCTTTGCTTTGCGCATACTAAACATTTACGGTTGAAGTTTTTTATTAATCCCTTAGCTCGAATGATCCAATATTTCGAGCGTAAAAAGCACAACATTAACTGAACACCTCCGTGCAGTGTTTGAGCATGAGCATCTGCTATGAGTAAGGGAATTAAATTGTTGTTATGTCCTAATATTATAGGATGTTTGGTTTTGTCGTCTAATCTTGCATGTCGAAGACGACCTCCCACCCTGAGGATACCAAATTGGTCTAAGTATGGGGTAAGTGTTTTAATGTTACTAGTTTTCTTCACATCATTATTTAATTTTAATCTGTTAATTTCATCTGTAAATTCTTCCCTTTGTACTAGCTTTATGCATTTTATCAATGATGTATGTAATTCTTCTGTTGTTAAACTTCTGCAATTTTCGTAAGTATTCATTTCTCTTCTGTAATTAACAAATCTTCGACAGTATGTTATCACCTTTAATAATTCTTGCAAGTTATCAAATTGCTTAAATTTTGCTGTGAAATTATGTTCTTCTTCATCTTTAATATTAACGTTTATTTGTATTTTATCCTTTCTCTGTTCCAGGTCAGTGACGACTACATCAGGCTGTTTTAATGTTATTTTCCTTTCAGATAACCACTTTGGACCGTTCCACCATAACTCTGATTGTTTCAGTTCAGCAAGCAACATGCCTCTCGACGCAATGTCTGCAGGATTTTCTTCTGATGCAACGTGGTACCATTGGTTGTTATTGAGATTTTCAGTGATTTCTGCGACTCGATTGGCTACAAATGTTTTCCATCTTTGTGGTTCACCAGATAGCCATGCAATAACAATGGTAGAATCCGTCCACGCAAACATTTGTGCTGTCGATATTCTCATAGCTTTTCCTATTTGATTCAGTAATCGTGAAAGAAGTAATGATCCTGAAAGCTCCAAACGTGGTAACGATACAGTTTTTAGTGGTGCGAGTCTTGTCCTCGCTGCTATTAGTTTCGTTGTAATGCAGCCATCTTGAGATTCGGTTCTAATGTATGCAACAGCTGCATAGGCTTTCATGGACGCATCGCTGAAGCCATGAATTTGTATATTGTTTATTTCTGTGCTATAGGTTCCTAGCCATCGATCAAAGTAAATGTTGTTTACGTTTCTTAAGTCTTCACGAATGGTCATCCATTTTTCTTGTAGATCAGGGCAAATAATGTCATCCCAATCGACCTTTTCCAGCCACAGCCTTTGTATAAACATCTTAGCCATCACTACGTTTGGGGCAATCCATCCCAAGGGATCAAATAGTCTTTGAACGTCTGACAGGATTGTTCTTTTTGTACTGTTGACAGAAGTTGTTGGTAGTTTCAATTGATATTGAAATTGGTCTGTTTCCAAATTCCAAATCAAACCTAATGCCTTTACAGTGCCATCCATCTTGTTCATATCTACGTGTGCAATAGAACTTCGTTTGTTTGGGTCAATGGATTTCATAAATTGCGGACAATTAGATGACCACTTCGAGAGTGTGAATCCACCCTTCTTCAATATGTGAGATACTTCCTTTGCAGATGTTATGGCTTGATCTGTTGTATCTTCACCCGCTAAAAGATCGTCAACGAGGAAATTTTCTTTGATGATTTTGACTGCATTCGGGTAATTTTGTCCTTCATCATCTGCAACTTGATGGAGTGTTTTCACCGCGAGATAGGGTGCTGATGCTGTTCCGAAGGTAACTCGAAGCAAGCGATATTCCTTGATGCTGTCATGTTCCTCTTCTCGCCACAGAATACGCTGATACTTATTGGCGTCTTCTGGGTAAACAAATATTTGCAGGTACATTTTTGTTATATCGCTGGCGTAGCAAACACGTTTCATTCTCCATCTCATGATGATATTTCTTAGATCTTCCTGCAGCTGAGGACCAACCATCAACTCATCGTTGAGCGAAACTTGGTTTGAACCTTTCGCCGATGCGTCAAAGACTACACGAGTCTTTGATGTTTCTTTATCTTCTCGGACGACGGCATGGTGCGGTAAGTATACAACCTTTTCATTTATGACTTCTATTTCAGGTATAGCTTCCATGTAGTTTAAATTTAAGTATTCTTTCATTACTTTCTTATAATTTTCTTTCAGGTTGGGTGTTCTTCTAAATTTTCTTTCCAATTGGAGCAGTCTGTTTTTGGCTATTGATTTTGTGTTTCCTTCTAGACATGTTGGTTTTGGTGTTTTCAAAGGTAACTTTACCATGTATCTTCCGTCTTTAGTCCGTGTGTGTTTTTCTTCATAAACTGTTTCACACAATTTTTCTTCTTTTGTTAAGTTTCTTTTGTTTTCTGTGTCTATTTCCCACAGAGATTTAAGCATGATATCCATGTCTACTTGGTGATGAAGAACAAGAGCAGAATCGTCTTGTGACCTTGCATTTATTTCACCAAAGAGAATCCATCCAAGGTATGTTTTCTGTGCACATGGTGTACCCGGTGGACCCTTGATCAGTTTTTCTTGTACGATTTGAGAGTATTGTTTGACACCTAGAAGTAAGTCTATAGGGCCTGGTGTGTCGTAGTTCGAGTCAGCCAGGTTGAGTCCTTCTAGATGTGGCCAGTTATCGTTGGTGATTGTTTTAGGAGGGAGCTTAGTGGTAAGTTGTTTGGACATGACAAATGCTTCGACATGTATTTCGAAGTTTGTGTTCCAACGGGAACCTATTTGCAGCTGTACCACGTGGTTTACATTTGTCTTCGTTGAACCCACTCCAATGATACTTCCTCTCGTTGATCGTTTGGTCAGATTGAGCATTTGAGTTGCTTTCTCACTAATAAGTGCTATCTGCGAACCTTGGTCCACTAATGCGCGTAATACAACAGTGTGGTTTTGCTCGTTTCGTACTGTCACTGTTGCTGTTGCTAATAGTGCTATGCCTTGTCTAGTAGTGTGGTGTGAGGCGACCGTTGTATTGACAGTAACTTCCTTTGGTTCTTCTACATGGTTTTGAGCAGTCTTCGGTTGCGTGGAGGTCTCTTGTACCGAAGTCTCAGGATCTTTGTTTAGATGTAGAAGGCTATGGTGACGCCTTTTGCATATACGACAGGACACTGTTAGTCTACATTTTCTTGCTGAATGTCCTGGTACTAAACAGTTGAAGCATAGGTTGTTCGTTTTTGCATAATTAACTCGTTCAATAGGTTGCAGTTTTGTGAATTCTTTACAGTGGCATATCGTGTGATTTTCGTTGCATAGAACACATGTTTTTCCTGACGGTGACGATGACGTACTTGAGGTATGAACAGCACGTTCCTTTACTATTTTATTTTGTGTTCCTGGTGTGACAAGCTCCAGTGTTCGGTATGTGGACTGAAGGAACCTTTTCAGATCACTCCATTTGGGTAAATCATCGACATCTTCTTTGTATGAATATTGTTCCCAATCCTTGTGCGACTCAGGGTCCAATTTCTGAACTACCAGAAATATAATGATAGGATCCCATGAATCTAAGCAAATATTTAAATTTTGAAGGTTATTTAAACAGTCTGTCGTGACGTCCAATAAACCTTTAATTAGATTAGGTGACTGAGTATTCATTTTCTTTTGATAGACTAGCTGTTTTAACACTGAGTTCATAATCAAACGTTTGTTTCCATATCTAGTTTTTAAAATGTCCCAAGCTTGTTCATAATTTTTGTGTGTTACCTGGATATGTTTCAATAAGGTCTCTGCTTCTCCAGTAACACTACACTTTAAATAATGTAACTTTTGTACGTCACTAATGGATGTGTTCGTATGCACTAACGATGTAAACAAATCTTGAAACGTAGGCCATTCTTCATATTTTCCACTAAAAGATGGCAGCTGTATTCTAGGTAACCTTACGAGCGTATTTTGTTGATCAGGATTCGTCGAGGTACTACTATTGTTTTGCAATGACGTCGTTGGCAATGTTGTACTTAGTTCACTCAACATATCACGTAAATCAGCCAACAAAACAAGATATAAGTCTTCATAAATATAAAACTCCTCATTAGCAAAATATGGTAATATTGCCTTTTGTTCCTTCGGCGTTATTTTTACCAAAGTATGATGAGCGTTTTTGAAAGTAGACCAATAATCTTCTATCGCCTTTATACGGGTTTCAATATATCCTTTAGTTAATCGTGATTTCGAGCATTTCTTGAGATTAACTTGAGTTTTCTGCAATAAAGAAGCAGTGTCTTCCAAAACATTTAATAATTCTTTCGTAGTAGTAGTCATCTTTACAAATCCTTATCGCTTAGGAATGCGGTGTCCTATTGTTCTCGCGAGCCGGCCGGTCAACACGTGCGCTCAGGTAACTGGTAAGTGATCCGGCGAGATATCGACCATATGTTGACGTTGTTTAGGTTCACTTTTGGGTGTACGGGAAACTTGTTAAAAATCACAAATGCGTCTGTCCTTCAATGGTGTTTATTAGCGACTAAAAAAATCATTTTACACAGCTACTTAAATATAAAAAATGGAGATAATGACGCAACATACATAAATAAACCAAGAACATTTGCATCCAAGTCGCAATTTGTCAAAATGTTGAACGAATAGAGGTGCTTTTGATAGATTCCGACTAAGATTCGAATGCAAACGTTCTTTTTTTAAATTACGGGAATTCGCCCTCTCTAGTGTTTGATTGGTTTAAATGTTTAAGCAGCTTTGGAACAAAGCATTCTAGTCCTAACCTCACTTTTCCTTTGAAACTAGAAAACTGACTAGATTTTATGTATTTCTTGTAGACCTAAAATCACTTTTCTTCCAATTTAATTAGTACTGGTTTTCTACCTTGACACCGCCAATACCTAGCAATATCTTTTATCGCGTTCCCTTACGGATAAGCGCCACGACAGTTTTGTGTTGCGAAGTTGAACTGCTACGTACGTAGCCGCGCGTCTACGCCCGCCACCGGCGTACTCAGTAACGTAGCGCTATCGAGTAAAGTAAACAACGTAAAGCAGTGTTGCAATATCCAGTTTAATACGCCATTTGCAATGCACAAACTTTATTAAACACCAGCATAAACTATTGACAACAACACCCAACGTTCAACTAAACTACCTTTACATTTTCACAGCTTAATTCGCTTCGTCAATGTTTACCCAAATTCGTCTTGCAAGAGCAAGCAAAATCGGGACTCAGCTTTACAAAACAACGGTGAATATTCCGACAGCATTTCTCTCACATTTGACGCGAATGAAGTTCGAGTATTGAATGAGCTGAATAAATAATAGGTTGAGTAAACACGGGTGAAGTCGAACAATGTATGTATTGTTCATCTTTCTTGTTCAAGCTGTATTATGTAGATTTGATCAAATGTCTTTCCCGAAGGAGCAGGCATTGGTATAGAAAACACATACATCTTCAATAACCTTTGTTGCTATGGAAGCTGGCATAGACACCCCATCGCAATTTTGATTTTTTCTTCAAAGTTGTAGCTCAGTTAACTCAAAACCAGTTCGAACACTTAATTTTATCGGTATGATCGGATCGTAGATTCTAAAAATATGAAGTTCCTATGAAGCTAGTATTGAGAATGTATGCCCCCTCATTGCGACTGTCAAACTGAACTTCGAAGTTTTAAATATCGATTAACTGCATTCATAAAGTTTAAAAGTACGATTTACGTGAGTTATAAAGTACGCTATGACTAATAATTTAATTGAGAATGTTCATAATCGCGATGTACGTAACTTCGAAAGCTTGCAATGATGATTTACTTTCAATGATGATTTATTTATTTTTTCATAATCGCGATGTACGTAACTTCGAAAGCTTGCAATGATGATTTACTTTTTTGATGATTTATTTATTTTTCTCAATAGAGAATGTTCATCATCGCAATGTACGGAACATCGGACGTTTGATATGACGAATTACTGAATTTCGAACGGTTGGTTGTCTGTTCCAATGGTTGTGCCAATTTTCAATGGCATTCTGGGTTGTTGCAATATTTGTGTTTACGCAATCTAAAACAGACCACATCCGAGGAGGGAATCTTTTCAGTTGAAATGTATTACTTGGTACTCGTTGATACGTGCCCCCAATGTAATATTTTTAAAACAAGTCTGTCAGGGTTGCTGCATCATTAGGATAAATTTCTTCATGAATTATCTTAAAAGGTTCAGGAATATCACCCAGATCTAAACTATAAGTCAATGTTTCTATGTGTCGCATTTTATGGACATAATTTCTGTCGCTGGTATGTTTTTTTGCTAATCCTTCCTTTTGAATGTGCTTGAAAACATTCTGTGCCAAGTGAAAATAACAACATTTGTGTTGTGCATCTGGGAAGACACTGGCACAAGTTTTTATTGCTACTAATGCAACGTCTGTAATAATGAATTGTGGGCTCAGGTGAATATTTAAGTTATTTAAAGCGTACCTTACAATCATTTCTAAAAACAACATAATTATATTGTATGTGCGTTGAATTTTCGGCAACATTTGAACGTGCCATCCAAATATGGATGAGTCTAAAAGACGTAAGTTCTGCTCGTACTAAAAAGAAGAATGACGTCATCATAATCTATGTAGTGTTCTATCAAAAATTGCTCGCCTTCAATTTCACTATATTGATCGGGGACAGTGAAGTAATTTAAACTTTTTGGTAGGCTGGGTTCATATAGCGAGCTGATGTGGTAGGTATTTCTTGCTGGGTTTTTATCCATTTGGCCAGGCTGATCAAAACTTTGGCCAGCTCTTCTTTTTAACGAAGTTCTTACAACATTCGCCAACGCAGAATCTTGGTCTGGTTCGTGGAGGTGAGAAATGTTGTTTAACTTACTAATATAATGATAATCGCCGACATTTTTTTTTAATTGCCGCTGACAACTTAAAGATATTTTTCTTACACAACTCCAATAAAAAGTATTATCGCATTTTTTATTCAAAGTATACAGAAATCCATCTTGCAACAACAGGTCTTTATTTTTGTGCGATTTCACAAATTCACAACAAGCTTGCATTTTCACAGAATATCACAAAACACAAATCAATATTGTAATGAACGTATTACACACGGTAAATTCGTAATTTATTTGCAAAATATTTCGATGTATCCTACATCCAAATAAGTTGCAAGTAGTATTTAAAAAAAATAAAATATGATTGTTTATAAATATTAAACTAGATAAAAAATTCTATTCGAGGTACATCGAGATCAAATGTTCGAAATTCAGTAATTCGTCATAGCAAGCTTTCGAAGTGCCGTACATCGCGATTATGAACATTCTCAATTAAATAATTCGTCTTAGCGTACTTTCTAAATCACGTATCATCGTACTTTTAAACTTTAAGAATACAATACATCGATATTATAAACTTGAAGTTCAGTATGACAGTCCATTATTGTGAACATTCACAGAAATATGTGATAATAAAAAGAATGATAAGACTTAGTCGAGTGCATAAAGAGCCGTGATGAAAAATAATGAGAAAGCTCTTTTGTTAGTCGGTTCATGAATAGGAGTTTAATTAACGTTGAATGAATAGAAAGAACGCTTTATTTTTATATGAAAGAGTACACAGGTACTTTTAAGCGACGTTGTGAAAAAGCTTATTAATTTGATCAATTAGTTTTAAGTTATTTTTCTGAATCATTTGGTATTTGTTTTTAACTAGGTATGTGTGAGTATTTTTAATACTTTCCAACACGCTCATACAGAGGCTCTAATTTCACCGAGATTAGGCACATAACGATGCCTGTAATCAAACTGTGACTTTTTCATTGCTATTATTCACAAGTGAGTTATATAGTTTTTATTTATTTTATTGGTTGAGTTGCTTTGTTCATAAAAAAGTTTCGATACAAAAAAGATCGTGCTCAACAGTACAAATAAATGAATGTACCTATTGCTTGCTCATTTCATGCAACTTCGTATTTAAATAGATAATTTCAACTTGTACGTGTTTAATAAATAAAACTTTCATTCAAATATAGCTTTTGTTTTCTCTGTAATAAAGAAAACTTGAAATTCCCCATTTTGCACGTGGCTAAAATGCTTTCCCTTTTGCCCAAATTTTATTATGTGCTATTCCAAACTGTAGTCTATCCCTGTGCCAAATTTCATCCATATCCGTGCAGCCATTTGAGCGTGAAGAAGTAACAAACATACACACTCACAGACTTTCGCCTTTATAATATTAGTGTGATGTACTTTATGTACCTAAATATTGTAAAAATCTTTTTTTTTTTTAATGAGTAAGTATGGAGTTTCTTATGCGTTCTTCTCCATAACAAGCTACTTTCCGAATGCACGGTAGAATACATTTTTATTCCTAGTAAATTTTAATTGTGACGTTCAAAAGTGCCGCTTGGAATAGTTGCTAGTTGATGTAAAATATTTTACAATGCATGTCCTCGAAAAGAGCGTTTTCGAGGACATGCATTGTTTTTCTGTTTTTTTTTTTGTTTTTTTTCCAACATCAGCCCGACGTATAGAGTTTTTATTATTTGAGAAAAGTTTTAAAAATTAGTTAAGTACAGATTATCATTCATGCCAAACGTTTATTTTGCTCGTATCTCGTATCGTGCTCCTGTGGTTATGATGAAATTCCAATATCAGTAATTAAAGACAATTTACCAGTTTTATCTGCACCACTATCGACTTTTTATAATAGGTGCATTGTAGAAGGCATTTTCCCGGAACAGTTAAAAATTGCTAAGATAGCCCCAATTCATAAGAGGGGCACAAAAACTGATCCAACAAACTATAGGCCGATTTCTTTGTTACCCACGCTTGCAAAAATTTTCGAAAAAGTTTTAAAAGACCGCTTAAGTAGACATCTGAATTTGAACAAAGTAATTAATCTGAGACAATTTGGATACCAGAAGAATGTGGGTACTGGAGATGCAATTTATACATTATTAAATGATGTAGTTAACAAAATAAACTGTAAAATGAGGGTAGCGGGTATTTACTTAGACTTAAGCGCGGCTTTTGACACTATTGACCACAAACTACTTATAACAAAAATGGAGCACTATGGCGTAAGAGGTAAGGCCTTACAGCTCTTCTCTTCATATCTTAATAATAGAAAAATGTTTGTCGAACTTGATTCTACAAAACCAAACGGGTATAAAAACAACTATAGGTCATCTATGATAAACATTACAGCCGGAGTGCCTCAAGGATCAATTTTGGGACCTTTATTGTACATATTATTCACTAATGACCTGATCAATTTCATAAGTAAACTTTTGCCGGATATGCAACTTGTCGTGTTTGCGGATGACACAAATGCTATAGTTGCAGCTAATGATATCCATGATCTTACTGTTAAGGTGAATGCAGCTCTGAAGACTTTTCATTCTTGGTTTAACGCAAATATGCTTATAATAAATACGTCTAAAACCAATATTATGTTATTTAAAAACACTGCGTGTAGCAAAGATACTATGGACATTGAGCTAAATGGAGTAAAAATTGAGCTTGTCAGGGAAGTTAAATTTTTGGGAATTCATATTGATGATTTGTTAAATTGGAAGAAAGAACTAGCAGCGTTGGACGCATCAATATCATCGGCTTGCTATGCCTTAAGAACTCTAAGGGATGAAGTGAGCATAAAACATTTAAAAATGGTATACTATGCGCTGATTGAGTCCAAACTGAGGTATAGTATACAGTTTTGGGGTAATAGCTACCATTACAACTGGCAAAGGGCATTCATTCTCCAAAAAAGGGCGATCCGAACCATTGTCCGCATCTCTCAACAAGACACCTGTCGACCATATTTTGTGGAACTTGGCATTCTTACAGTACCTAGCCTTTATGTAGTAGTACTGTTAAACACTTTTAAAAAATACATCCATGACTACGAAGCAGACGAGGGCAGGCTGGTAAGGGAAAAAACGCGTAGGAAAGACTTTGCTAACAAAATCACCCCGGCTCTTGATATAGTCAAACACAGTACACAGTATCAGGCAGTTAAAATATTTAATAAATTACCGCTGGAGTTAAAAAGCATACTGTACACAAGCTCATTTAAGGCAAGGCTCAAGGCATATCTGTTGGAAAGATGTCTCTACTCAATAGATGAGTTGTAATGTGCTCATAATTACATGTTGTTTTTGACTAAGGTGGTATAATTTTTGTTGGACATTTATTACATATTCTAGATTTTTGTATCGTTTTAAATTGTTACTAATTTATTGACATTGTTATATTTGATTATTGTTTGCGTTTTAAATTGCTAGTAGTTTATTGACATTGTTATTTTTAATTATGTGTGCATGGTTTTTATATTATTTTAATTTAATTAATTTTACACATTATTCTAATTTAAATTGAATTCTCTTATTGATTAATTGTACATCAAATACCAACTGTTTCATGCTGATTATTTCGAACGCAATGTAAATTGTTACTGAATAAATAACTTGAACTTGAACTCGTGCCTTTTTGCGTTACGACGTGACAGCTATTTGTACATGCGCAGTAGATATGCCCGATGAACTTTTAGTTAATCTGTGGTTATGCTGAGCGCGCTTGAATAAGCCCGCCATTTTATTAATTAATGCTTGGTTCTTTATTTCCTCTTTTTTTCGCTACCGCTTTTTTTTTCCTCGCACAATGCATAGTAAAATGTTGTATGATACACGTACGTAAGATGATTTCCGACTCGTGTCGATTTATCCACTCACTCGCTTCGCTAGCTCGTGAATAAAAATGGCACTCATCGGAAATCACTTACCTTCCGCACTTGTAGCATAAATAACTATTGTCTTATCTTTGTCTTTGAATTTAAAAGTGGTGAAACACCATAATTGCCTCTTATTTCAGCATTGACCATAATATCGTAGCATCTAGAGATAGTAAAATACATTTACTCTCAATTTCTCATCTCGTCGCTCCACAGATGCGACAGTTTCTTGCACGAAGTTTGTCGAGAACTTACAAGATAAATGATGACCTGCAATAACTTGGACCACTCATCTTCACGTGCAGTTTTTATTTAAGCCGTTTATTGCTGCAATAAACTGTAGAAGTGTGATAAAAACTTTAATGTTACTTCTTTGTTACTGTGTTCATTAAAACCTATATTAAGTGAAGTGAAAATTGTGTACACATGCTTGAGCATATTGCGCGAGGATTAGGAGATTCGGCATAGTAAAATTTGAGTGCAAAAAGATAAAGATTTTTTTATAAATTCACAAATAATATTTTAGCTTTCTGCTGTGAATAATGTTGCAGCTATCGGAAATGGCAGTAGCATTTATATTCGCGGCAAAAAAATGTTGTACATGAGAAATAGGGAACGATGCTCACAAAATCAGAAGAAACAGAAATTGAAGACTTAATCCGTTACATAGAAAAAGTCTGTTTCTTAATTCGTAAGGAAAAAATAGATGCAATGAGTGAAAAAAAGCTGACCAAACAACTTTAAAGATGGCATCCCATCCAAGCTAAATAGGCAAAGTGTTCAATACTGAGGTACATACGGTGGTAATAACTTGATGTTCCCAGAAAGTTTAAACACACACAAAAGCTACACTGCACACTATAATATAAATAACAAAGTGTTTACAAGGTATTTTACAAACTTTTTACCCGACTGCCGAAGGAGGGTAATGTGTTTATCAGTCTATGTATGTATGTATGTTTGTTCCTATGTGGCGTTCTAGAAACCAAACGCGTTTTCCGATTTTGATTCTTACGTCATTCGATTCGTCTTAATCCTGCGAGTGTCACTGGCTACATTAAAATTGGAAAAAACTAAAATGGCGGATTTTGGGCGCCATTTTGTGGGGATTTTTTTTTATCCAAACCCATCGTGTGGGGTATCAAAATAAAGGATTTTAAGAGTCGATTTCAAAAATATATAACACTTATATGTTTAAATGTACCTAATTCTAAAAAAAAATAACAAAATAGTTGTAAATAAAGAAAGTTAATTAAAAAAATCAAAAAACCCGACTGCTTAGAAAGCAAACTAAACAGACGTAAACAAGAAGAAAATCATGCTGTGCAGTCGGAGGATACATCTGGTTTTGGTCCGCCAGCTCGCGAATGGATACATATTCGCGAGCTGGCGTCCGACTGTTTTTTTGCTTTTTAAGCAGTCGGGTTTTTTGATTTTTTTAATTTAGTTTTTTTTACTAACTTGCAATGTATGTATGTTCGGGTCAAATCTTGCAACTGAATTTTAAAGCAGTCATCCTCAACCTAGTATGATGAAATTTTGTATACACGTTTGGTTTGGATGACAATCGGCTGGGTCCGTGGCTTACGCCCCCAGTGGTCGAGGCACCCGTGGCCGACGCCCCCGATTCGATTAATTTATTTCTAAGCAGTTTTTGATCAAATGTACTGTCAGGCACAAAAATGTTGTCCAAAAATAATAAATGTATATTGATTGTAAGTAAATACAAAAAATAAAAATACAATATTAAATCATAATTATATTTATAACAAAGAAATGCTATTATATTGGTTGTATCTTTTGAAAAATGAAAGTCTTAGTTATTTTTCAATATGTATTTATTTATCTCAATAAGAAATCTAGTAAAAAAAAATTATACTCGTATAAATCACAGTTTTCATCACCTATAATTAAAATAATCATTTAACTTAATTATAATAATAAGTCTTAAATGTAATAAAATAAGATGGTGATTTTAAACGGTCAGTTCTAAAAATTACTGCAGAGAAACTAACTTTTTACATAAAGAAATGTATTTTTTATCTTTGTAACAATAATAATTAAACGTAATCAACTATGAAACTATTAACAAATGAGAATAATTTTAACTAATTATAACAGTCAGTTTCAATAGCAATAACAAAACAAAACAATCAGACTTAAATCAAATAATAAACAATTTTTTACATGTCAAATGTTTTAAAATTTTCTAAGCAAAAAATAATCAAGTGTAAAAACATAAACAAATATAAAAATTATAATTTCAAAAAATAAACTTCAAAATAGTATACAAGCAAAATCATCTCTTTTCACTAAGTAAGTTAAATAATTACTTTTTGGACTGATTGCCACATAGGGCGGTTTTGTTCTAAAAACATGATTATGGTAATTTTTTGGTTTTCATACTGTTCAGTCAAATGGGCAATCATTTTATCATTATTTCTTGTGTTGTTCTTTCGTCTGCTCACAAGAATGTATATTAACAACATTCACTAACATTTTATATGAAGTCTTTTTGATTTTTTGGATGTTTGTACATAATATATAATGCTTTTAACGGAGAAAAAGTAAGTGTAAGGATAAGGTTAAGTTGCGATCTATTCTCTCTGCTATTAGATAGATATTTATATTTTTGCAAGGAATAATACTTTATTATTGTCAAACTCTTTTCTCATTTACTAAGTGAAAAAGCACAAAAAAATATTAATATTAAATTAATCGAATCGGGGGCGTCGGCCACGGGTGCCTCGACCACTGGGGGCGTAAGCCACGGACCCAATGGGCGGGTTTAACTTTGTCATCCAAAACAAACGTGTGTATAAAAAGCTTGTTTAAAAATGTTATTTTTTAGGGATCCGTACCCAAAGCTAGCGTAGTGATAGCTAGGCAGTTGAAATTTTCACAGATGATGTATTTCTATTGCCGCTATAACAACAAATACTAAAGACAGAACAAAATAAATAATAAATATTTATTTTATTCTGTTTTTAGTATTTGGGGGCTCCCATACAACAAACGTCATGTTTTTGCCGTTTTTGCGATAATGGTACGGAACCTTTCGTGCGCGAGTCCTACTCGCACTTCGCCGGTTTTTTTATATTTTATTATTGCCCTAAAGCTGAATTTTTTCATTTAAGTAGTCTAACAAATTAGCGGTGTTCATCAAAAGTCTGATTTCATTCTAAATTATATTATAAAGCATTAATTATTCTCAAGATTACGACCACTTAACACTGGAGTCATTCTATTCATGGCATCTCTGGTCTGAATTGTCTTTGAGCAATTATGAAAATTTAATTTCGCGAGTAATTTTCGTGTCATTTTGATAATTAAACCAACGTTAATTTGTTTTAGCGACCTCAGCCTCTTCAAAAATGTTTTTGTAAACATAATGAACGAGTATTTAAAAATATTCAGAATTCAGTAAATAAATATTTTTGCGTTTGACACTTTTGTGCGAATTTGGAAACGTTAAGTTCGAGGCATTATATTTTCATGTTTGATCTAATACATAGCAAATCCGTATTGTTTAAGCCGTATTACATATATTATTGTAATATTATCTATAGCGTGTAAATGAAAAATAACAACTCATAATATACCTACCTAATCTTAATAAAAAACCAGTCAAGTGGGAGTTGAACTCGTGTGCCGAGGGTTCCGTACCTGCCCATTATACAGCCATATTAAAATTGGTATCATTTTTATTGGTGGCTATAACCTCGGCTCTCTTAAGACCCTAACCTAACGGCTCGGGTCTCAATGGCGCCTTAGCGGTAATCACCAACAACATTTGTACCATAATGTACTATTGTCGTGTTGACTCAGGACCTTGATTTTACATACACCTAATAGGGATTATAAACCTCACAGTATCTGGTACAAATTTCAACTTGCTAGGTCCACCCGTTCCTGAGAAAATCGGTGGTGACACACTGACAAGAAAGTGATCTCATAAGGTCTCTTTCTTACCTTTTTAGGTACGGAACCCTAAAAGTAACTTTGTAGGATTAAATATCAGATGCCTGAGTCTTATCTGTCGAAATCGGTGCGGCTTAGGTCCCTAACATCACCTAATAGTCAATGAAACTATTTTATGCGGTAAGTAATTGCGTTACGATATTTTCTTACGGTTACGTGAAAATTACCTTCTGTAAAACTAGTCCTACAACCTCGCTGTAGGTTTCAATTAGGTCCTTATTTAATTAAAACTACGTTAACGTATCGGAAAGCAGTTCCACGGTTCTTAATAAAGCCAATATTACCTGCACTAATTAATTGGACGCGTGTAAAAACGCCGCCTAACCGTAGCAATCATTCGTCAACCGGCATTCGTCAACCTCCGCTAATTGTTGTAATGTATTTACACTTTTTTTTATTCATTACAGTAAGTGGAGCTATCAATCTATATTAATATTATTAATGAGTTTACTCTGTCGGTCTGTATGTTACTATTTCGGCTAGGCTAAACCGCAGAATCTGTCTTTTTATTTTAACAGACTACAAAAATAAGTATTTTCCGTATAATAATTATATCTTTTATAACTAGTGCTGGTAGAATAATTATATCCTTTCTTTTACAGATCCTCTCACTAACATATCATGTAAATTGTAAAAAAAGCGACGACGATCGTCTTGGAGAAATGTGTAAGTGCTATGTTTATCTGTTTATAGACGCTATGAACATATCATCAAGATAAGATTTGTGATAATGACGCTTTTTCTACTGTAACTGTAACAGTATCAACGATGACAAGCACACACATTTTCAATCATATCGATTAGAAATGTTCTTCAGTCTTTCGGAATGTAATAGAAAGTGTTTGTGTTGTATCTTAAAGAAATGCTTACCATTTTAAATAAAATAAACATGACCCTATGTTCCATTGCACATTACTTTAATATGCCAATCCTTTTTTTCTATATAAAGGCCACTTTGCTTTCGCCATTCCTAAATACTGGCCTTTTGAAACAAAAAAAAATATTTTAGTGTCGGCCTTGGGTGCATTGGGTGGCTTGGATGCTGAAAAATCAGAATCATCGTTATCATCATCATCATCAGAAGCTGATGAATCAATGGATAGCCGAGGTAAGGCCGCAGTGAAATAAGGATAACAGATAGATACTTTAAATGAATATTGTGGCAAAATTATCATATGTTGAGTGTATAATTTTGACAATATATAGAAAGAAAAGAAAGAAAAAATATTTAATTGCCACAAAACGACATACAAACATTACATTTCAAGAACAAGAACAGTAGTAGTAGATTTTAAAAACTAAACCCTTAACGATAGTGTTAGTAGTATATCTATATCGTGAATAATAACGCTTTATGGTAAACTACCTGTTCCCCGCGGCTTCGCTTTCGTGGACCACCCCCAGGACCCATTTCCGGGATATGAAACAGCCTATGTCACTCAGGAATAATGTAGCTTTCTATTGGTGAAAGATTTTTTTAAATCGATCCAGTAGTTTCGGAGCCTATTCAGTACAAACAAACAAAAAAATCTTTCCTCTTTATAATATTAGTATAGATTATAGTATAGGTAGTATAGGTTATATTAATTAATTAAAGTAATAAAGTATAGATATAATCAAAATTAAGTTTTAGTAATGTTTTAATTATAACAAATGCACTCTTCTTACAGAAATCAAAAAGTACTTGGATAAAATGGGTAAGTTTTGCATTACATTATCATTTAAGAGAGAACTTTTATTGTATATAATTTCAGTGCTTTTTTTAATAATGCCTGGTAATTTAAATTACAAGTATACTGATGTCTGTTTCACTAACACTAGATGACACAAAAAGGAACGCCTAAATAAAAGAAATCTTGAATCTTCATCGCTCGAACCAGTGCGGAGA
Organism: Anorthoa munda; assembly: GCA_945859665.1. Lineage (NCBI taxonomy): Eukaryota > Metazoa > Arthropoda > Insecta > Lepidoptera > Noctuidae > Anorthoa > Anorthoa munda. The sequence goes on along the minus strand of OX243897.1, from coordinate 39,020,518 downwards.
GTTGAAAATTGCAGTAATATTTAGGCAATAATTTAGGTATTTCCCAGTGTAATTGAACTCGCTGATCAAAGTAATCAACTGTTGATTTTCGACATTCACGTGGTATATTTATTTATATTTGTTTACCCTCGCACTGGAACGCCTTGCAACAATTACACCAATGGAGCACAAACTTACAAATACTAACTGGTGTTGTAACAAATAAGTCCAGGTTTCCTCACTATGTTAAGCTGGGTACTCACTTAGCAGTGTACCATGTAATGTATCAGATACGGTATCAAGTGAGTACGTAGGCACGAGCCCGCTGCGAGCCGCTCGCGCGTGGAGCGCTGTGAGCTCGCAGTGACCCGCTGAGTGGCGGTATCATTGCGAACACAAAGGCGGCTCGCAGAAGTCGCAGTGCCTCGCAGTGTGCTCGTGGACGGCGACACTATTGCTTGTGTAGTGAGTACGTAGGCGCGAGCTACGCTAGACGCGCGTTGCGAGAACTGCTGATCCGGCAGCTCCTAGCTAGTTACGCGGTGGACCGTGGACAAGCCGTACCCACTTGCAGGTTGATACAGTATCTGAAACGTTACATGCAACACTGCTAAGTGAGTACCCAGCTATACACAATCAATGTTGTCATGATGATGTTGATATGCCGCAGGAACAGTTGCATTAGCACCAATGGTGTTAATTTGAATTTTTTAATGACTTCCACACTATTCAGAGCCACAAATATTCATTTGTTAATTAATTTTAGCGAAAGACGAAGAAAAGGCTTACAAGAAAGTTATGAGTAAGTAATATTTATACTTTGAAATAATATGTTATCAATTTAAAATTATATTTTTTATTTAATCCATGCATACTTTTAATTTTAGAACACCAAATTAGCGCTGAAGGTACGAACACGGTTTTTTTTTAAATTTTTCTACGTAGTTTTAACAGGTTCACAGTCCCATGATACACATGGCATTAAAAATTGTGATTGTTTAAACTATTGTTTTTGCTACGTGGACAGTAAACCTGTTAAAAAAGTTCGTTTTTAAAACCTGCCTTTTCTTGATCTTACAGAAAAAAATGAAGTCAAATATTACGAAAGTTTGCTGCAAAAAATTAAAACTCTAAATGGTAAGTTGCATCCTATTAGTTTGGATTTTGTGAAATTCCTATTTCCTAAATGCTTATGTCAGAAGCAAGAAATAGCTGGATCAATATAAAAATCTTATGCAAACCTTATAGATTTTTTACACTTAAGATAACATTATGTACCTACTACTCTCGATTATTCAGTCAATTATAGCATTCAGGCATGCTTTTATTTAGTGGCCTTCCTTGTGTCCCACTGCTGTGCAAATGCCTTCCCTTTTTCCTTCCAACCCTATGTAGATTCATCTTGTGCTTATGTTTGTTATAACCGCTTTTTAATTTATCTGTATTTTTTTTCAGCCGACATTTAATACCGTTACTTATTTGAAATAAAAATACTGTATGTTTCATTTTATTGTTTAATTTTACCCTGAACTTATAATAATAAATGTCCGATGTAGACTGGTTGAATAGACAGATATACAAAAGGACATAAATCTTTTGAGAAAAATAAATGTCTAAAACCGTACATAATAATTAAATATCACAATAAAATAATATTATTACTAACTAGCGACACGCCCCGGCTTCGCCCGTGACAGATTTTACACGTAAACCTTCCTCGTTTCTTACTCTTACTGTTGGTGAAAACCGCATGAAAATCCGTTCAGTAGTTTTTGAGTGTATCGCGTACAGACGCGGCGGGGGACTTTATTTTATAATATGTAGTGATAAAAAAATCACAAAAAAAAAACCGCTCAAGAGCGAGTCGGGCTGGTAAAATTAGAAACTACACTAAGTAGCCTAAAGTATGATAGCTATGGAAACCTAGGAGACGTGTTTTCACGACATAAGTATATTAAACCTAAATAAATAAATAAAAAATGATGGGACCATCAAGTAGAAGCCGCCGTGCTAAAGGCTCCTAGACACAGCCGGCGCCTAACGGAGGCAGGATATTTGTTAATCACATCAGAAATTACGCTAATGGCGACCAGTTCATGCCAGCGACTGCGGCTAGTCGGCGGCATAGTCTGTAGTCGCTATAAATAAATAAACGTCGACTCATCTATTCAAATTTTGATCGATTAATGTGGCAACACCCTAATCGAAAAAGCATGGTCTTAATGTGTCAATATCAATTCAATTGGTTTGACAATTATTAAAATAACATTAATTTCATTATATTATACTTTCTCAAGCAGAGGTTTTTTTTAAATATACGAATATCGTGATTGTGATTGATAATGGTACAGGGCTGATGTAAATTAGCTACTCTTTTAATCCACTTAAAATGACGTAAAATTATCGGAATGCTGTTAATAATTAGCTTACGGTTTTAATTATCTGATCGGTATGTACACGTGCAATAACGGTCGTCAATCCCTCATCTACCCTTGCCACTACAAATAGTGATTTGTGAAATGTATTTTCATGTTTATTTAGTGTTTTTTTTAGTTTTTGGAGGGCAAAAGATCTCCGACCAGGTGGATAGATCTTATCAAAAACAGCCTATGACAATCGGCCATTATGTAGCTATCTATCAGTGAACAAGTTATCGTAATCGGATCAGTGTTTCCAGAGATGTTTAACTCTTATAAAAAAGACCATATGATTAAGCTCGTTTATTTATATTTGTTCCAGTAAGTTGTGATTATAAAGGAGATTTGTAACGCCAATACTAAGCGGCGTTCGAATTTAGACAATATGTGTAAGTATAACAACAGAATAAATAATAGTACAAGTAGTATAACTGTAGCAAGCTAAACAAAGCAGTGGGACAATATAGGTGATATAAAAAAGTAGTTTCATGACTGGAAAATATTTGTTTCAGTTTGCTGTGATTACAAAAAAGATTTGTAACGCCAATACTAAGCGGAGTTCGAATTTAGAGAAAATATGTTAGTATAACCACAGAATAAATAATAGTACAAGTAGTATAACTGTAGCAAGCTAAACAAAGCAGTGGGACAATATAGGTGATATAAAAAAGTAGTTTCATGACTGGAAAATATTTGTTTCAGTTTGCTGTGATTACAAAAAAGATTTGTAACGCCAATACTAAGCGGAGTTCGAATTTAGAGAAAATATGTTAGTATAACCACAGAATAAATAATAGTACAAGTAGTATAACTGTAGCAAGCTAAACAAAGCAGTGGGACAATATAGGTGATATAAAAAAGTAGTTTCATGACTGGAAAATATTTGTTTCAGTTTGCTGTGATTACAAAAGAGATTTGTAACGCCAATACTAAGCGGAGTTCGAATTTAGAGAAAATATGTTAGTATAATCACAGAATAAATAATAGTACAAGTAGTATCACTGAAGGAAGCTAAACAAATCAGAGGGAAAAGATGATATCACCTATGATATAAAAAATAGTTTCATAACTGAAACATGAGACACTAAATAAAATATAGGTCCGCTTTTATCAAAACTAGCTTACCTTAAATTATGAAAAATCTTAAATTACAGTGGAACTCGAGCAAGCAAGTCAAGAATATGAGTTTAAAGTCATAGTCCAAGGTAAAAACTCAATGTCTAAATGAAATTACTTTAGAGGGTGTCCATTACTTTAGAGTAATGGACACCCTCACCCTCTGTATACAAGTCATATACATCTGTCCCTTACACACACTCAAAATAACCTTACTCTAAGAGCTTATCACCTCCCTGATTTCGGTGCTTATTTCATCACCATAATTATTTATTGGCTCCATAAATCTGTTTTTGTCATCATTCGTAAAGCATGACACAGAAAGCAAAGGCAGAGAGGTTTTTTTTGTATCCATGAAGATTTGTCAATATAAAAAAATAGGAAAATCATAGGACCTTTTATAATTTTTACACACCTAATGTTTTTTTTACAATTTCAGGTATGTTAGGGGGAGATGAATATAAACAAAGTAAGATGACACTCAAATTGTTTTTATACAAAATATTCTATACAAAAAATACCTTTAAAAAAATTGCATTGTTTTTTATGATTAGATCATTCAGTAAAAAGACAACGCGGTAAGATGGTTTAATGCATTTGTTTTTAGAATTTTAAGGAAGTCAAAGATATGACAGACTCGACAGTGCAACATCGCGTTTTTCTAAAATTTCTCTAAATATTTTATGGATATAGCAAAATCATGTTGCATTGTCGTGTTCGCTTTTCTGAGGGAGTTTTTATTAAAATTTGTTTGTCAGCCATCTTAAATTATTTATAGTAATTTCTTAGATAAATGTCGATGGCGGCTTATTAAAAAGCACTTACAAGGACTTCTTAAAAATAACTCAACCGTAAGTTTATTGCAAACATATCTAATTTACTTGAAAATCATTTTAATATTGAAATTATCTGAAAAAGTCGATTTTAAGAACACTCTGTACTGGGCCCATTTCACGCTGTCGTGGACACACTTTATCCAATGTTTTTGAATTCGTAGGTACCCGAATTTTGTTTGTATAAAATAGTAAATTATCCTGTAGCTTGTCTACGTTAAATAAACATAATTTATTTCTTCTATTCATCATAAAACCCAAGGTAAATGTCATTAGTGCCAAGCAAACTATATTTTAAAGACCTTAATTTTGTTCAACATCAAAGGAATCTGTTACATTTAACCGAAAAATTTGGAGTCTTGCCAGGGGTGTACTGTGATGCTAGCATTTGAATACTACCCTCGTGTTATTAGCATAAAGCTCTGGCATTATAAGAGGTGTTCCTTGCAATCTGATGGAAAATAAAAAGCAAATATTATGGCTAGATTTTATGCAGGATTTATTATGAAATTTTGGCAAAGATTTTCAAACGAAGAGGTATTCAGGTACTTGAGTTCACTGAGTAATCGGAACAACAGATGGTTTAATTTTATTAACTCCAAATTCTCAATTCGGAAATCGGCCATTAGTCCTTAATACGGTAATTGAGTAACCAGAATTGTTCAAAAGCTTTGACAAATGTGCTTACGCCTAAAACCTCTTTATATGTTTACAACATTATACAGACGACGTAAAAGTAAAAAGGGTCTGAGTCTGAAAAGTAAGTCACCTGAAACCTTTTTTTTCCCCTAAGGGCTTCCTACAGACAGGCAACCAACTATAACTAAACTTCAGCAGCAAATAAGTTGGATTAAGTCTTCAACACAAACTTTTGTCCAATCTAATTGTTTAGGCAGTGAAACGTGTACACGTACGACTTTACTGGCTAGTCTCATTCGGACAAAGCAACTAGACACTTGGTGAAGGGTTTTAAGTGATTGGTACGACTTGCATTAGGAAAGCAGCACCGAGATGGTTTTTAGTAGAAGAAAAAAGAGAGCATCAGTCAGACAAAGATAGCAGTGAGCAGGTCATACGTCGAATTATCACGATGGCTTTGCCAAGATTGTAGAGAAAATCAAAAATCAAAATCAAATGTTTTTTATTTCACATAGGCCTACATGGGCACTTATAAAACGTCGACAAAAGGTGCACGGTTCGGGTTAGTCGTTTCCTGTGGAGAAGAACCGGCAAGAAACTCCACGGTTACTCTTTTAAAAAAATTGGTTTGTTTTTACAATATTTCCACGTTACAGTATTAGTGCTTAGATATGGGGGGACAACGTAGGCCCGACAATAAGTCGTAAGAAACTAAAAAAAAATTGTATAAACGAGATAGTTAACAAATGTTAACAAGCGTCTAGAAATCTAGAAGGCCTACAATGTTCACACATTCACAAAACAATCAGTAAAAGAATCTATACAAAGGAAAAAATAAATAAAAATATATAACAAGACTAAATTTAACATGTGGCACAAATGTTAAATTTAGTCTTGGGGCTATAAAGATTATTGAAATCATTGTAAAAAGTCTAATTAAAAGAAAGAAAAAAAGTAAAAATGAGATTGAGAATAGTTAGAGACATCCACATATTTGTGCCGTTTATGAGTTACCAGGGAAGCCGCATGCGCAGAAGGAGCTAAAATTTTTATCTTCAACGTAGTCCTTGATTTTGTAATATGCTTTTTTAATAAGGACACGTTTGATGTAGTTTTTGAACTTTCCATCGGTCAATTCTATAACTGGCTTTGGCAACTTGTTATAAAAGCGTATACTGTTTATAAGAAAAGACTTGCTAGTTTTCGTTAATCTGAATTTGGGTATTACAACTTCATGCTTACTGCGTGTATTTAAATTATGGAAATCGCTTCTAGTTTTGAAAAGCCCTCGATTTTTGCGGACATACAAAATACATTCCAATATATAAAGAGAAGGTAGAGTCAGTATATCGATCTCTTTAAATTTTTCTCTGAGGGACTCTCGTGGACTCATTTTATAGATTGCGCGGACTGCCCTCTTTTGTAAGATGAAAATTGAGTCAACGTCTGCTGCTGATCCCCACAGCAGAATGCCATAAGACATAAATAATACTGTGGAAATAAGCATAGTATACTAACCTTGCTGTGGCTACATCGGTTAACTGCCTTATTTTCCTTACTGCATATGCAGCTGAACTTAACCGACCCGAAAGAGTTCTAATGTGCGCGCCCCACTGCAATTTTGAATCGATAGTAATCCCTAAGAATACAGTTTCCTTTATAACTTCAAGATTTTTGCCGTCAAGATTTAAATTTAGGTCACGTTGTGGTACATTTGGTAAGGCAAACTTCAGACATTTTGTTTTTTTCGCATTCAGTAAAAGATTGTTAGCTGCGAACCATTTAGAGAGAACAGTCAGACTTTCGTTGACATGTAAGACATCCGTATCTTTCCTATCTATTTTAAAAATTAGCGAAGTATCATCAGCAAATAGAATTATATCCGATAATTTGGCCATCATAAAGGGGAGATCATTAATGTAAACAAGAATAAGGAAAGGGCCGAGAATTGAACCTTGGGGCACGCCCATCTTGACTAGAGACCCGGAGGACGTCGCCCCATTAACATTTACTTTTTGCTGTCTGTTTGATAAATAGGAAAGCACAAGATCAGCAGATTTTCCTCGAATTCCGTAGTGGAGTAATTTACAGATCAGTGTGTTGTGGTCGACGCAGTCGAACGCTTTCGAGAGATCACAGAAAATGCCAATGGCATCCTGGGACTTCTCCCAAGATTCCAAGATATGGCTGATGAGTTTTACTCCCGCGTCCGTTGTCGACCTACCTTTCGTGAAACCAAACTGTTGACTATGCAGGATCTTATTTGAATTGAAGTGAGACAACATCTGTTCCAGCATGATATTTTCATAGATTTTACTCAATGCTGGAAGCACGGATATAGGTCTATAATTAGAGGGATCACTCTTACAGCCTGATTTGAAAATTGGTACTACTTTACTGTGTTTCATTAAGTCAGGAAAAGTGCCGCTGTCCAAACATTGATTGAATATGCCTGTTAGGACTCAACGACAACTATTTATTCGGCGTAAAAATAGCCTATAGAAACATGCATTGATATCTATCGCGAAAGCTAATCATCTATACTATCTATACCATAATCTATACTAATATTATAAAGAGGAAAGATTTTTTTGTTTGTTTGTTTGTACCGAATAGGCTCCGTAACTACTGGACCGATTTAAAAATTCTTTCACCAATAGAAAGCTACGTAATTCCTGAGTAACATAGGCTATTTTTTAATCCTGAAAACGGGTCCTGTGGGGTGGCCCACGGGAGCGAAGCCGCGGGGAACAGCTAGTAATATTATAAAGAGGAAAGATTTGTTTGTTTGTACCGAATAGGCTCCGAAACTACTGGACCGATTTAAAAAAATCTTTCACCAATAGAAAGCTACGTTATTCCTGAGTAACGTAGGCTTTTTAACCCCGAAAACGGGTCCTGTGGGGTGGCCCACGGGAGCGAAGCCGCGAGGAACACCTAGTAAAATAAAGAAAACATTTCGGCAAAGTATGCCGAAATATTTTCTTTCATTGGTAAGTCAATTTGTTTTTAAATTGTGTGTGAAAAAGTGGCACGCTTGGTTTTCATACAGATAGACGGACTTGCGTTTTCTAGTTAGATTTATGTCTGTGGGTGTCACCGTGAGACGCGGGGACATCTGTGTGTATGGATGTCCAAGAAGGCGGCCAAATTGGCTGCTGATAATTTCTACGCCGATATCTTCCTACCGGTTTGTCGTAGTGCGACAAGAAAAACGACGTTAAGATCGGCTTGGCGGGCTCTAGTGGTGGATTGTCGGCGTTTTTATAATGGACGAAACTGGTTTACCGTCTACGATAAACTAGTTCATAAAACAGTTAAATTTTCGATTAGTAAACACGGGCACAGATCGCACGTCGCGTATGCTTCGGCTCGGCAGTCTTCGTAATCACTCGTTCCGTTCCGTCGTGCGTCGACTACGTGAAGACCGAAGTCAAGTCGATGCTTAAAATGTCGTTCTTGAGTAAACTGGTTTATCCGTGAACTGTAAACCAGTAGAACAGTTGACACTGAGTAAACAGTCAAAAAAAACGGTTCGTTCATTCAACAGCCACCACAAGATGATTGATTGATTAACTGAAAAAATTATTTAAAAGTCAAAAATCAATCAATCAATCTGCTTAGCCTTTTCCCAATTATGTTGGGGACGGATTCCAGTCTTACCGGATTCAGCTGAGTACCAATGAATAGAAAGTAAAAAATAAAATATAAAAAATTACTCTATATAGAGTCCGTGTCTAAGACGTTTATTATCTGTATCATTTGTGAAAGATTTGTTGATGATACGCCAGAGATTTAACTTTTGTTTTTAAAAACTATTTCAACCTAACTTATATTGTCAACCAGCCGCTTGTCTGTACGAGCCCTCAAATGCCAGAGTCACGTACAAAAAGGACTAGAAGTTATTTTGAGCCAAGTACACACAAGTTGAGGTTTTGTGTTAACATGAGTAGGCCTCCGTTTTGTTATTTATAAGATTTGTTGTAACGATTTGACGTGTAAGTTTTACAAATTAAGCAGATAAGATACCATTTTTCAGTTATTTTGGACCGTCCTTTTCCCCTTGAATTAATGAAATTTAAAGGCTTCAGTTTCTGTGATAATAATCTTAGTTTTATTAAAGGTTATTTATTTTAAAGTATCTAACTATTAGTATGATTTATTTGTATATGTCACCGGGTTATTGCAGACACCGTAAGTTTGTTATTAATCTTACGAGTTTATAAATTTCCTATATTGTGAATACAATACCATTTCAAATACAATAAATCCCGATACCAAAAAATAAATTCGATAGTTAAATCACAATCTCACGTGATTTATTATATAAACTGCCGGTGTTTACCATAATCCGGTGACATACTGGTATATAAATAAATACAGTACAGATACATATAATATATACAGTGAAGAGGGAAGGTGGGGCTGTTTTCTGAAGTATATAAGACACTAAAGGGAAAAGAAAAACATTGATAACACTTTCGTCCAATGCAATTTAATTTTAGTCGGAGAATATTTATTAAAGACCAATAAATAACATTAATTTTGTTCGTAAAAACACCAATATTTACGTTCGTTAATAAAAATATTGATATGAGATCATTAAAAGGAATCCGACACCACACAATATGCGTAATTAGTATCATAAAAGCAATTAATTAACTCTAATTAATTGGATATATAAGGTTTCACGTGAACACAATATTTCACAGGTTTTATATATTGTAATTTGTGGTTCGTTATGAACTGTTTTAACAATCTTTTATTTAAGTTTCTTTGTTATTAGTCAATCAGAACCAATTTGAACTTTTCTACCAATGTTTAAAGTAAATTGGAAAAGCATGTGTCACCAACTGCAGACACAAAACATCTTCGGGTTGGAGTGTAGCCTTAGAGGGCACTATGGTGCGAGGACGAGGACTACGAGGTAATTTCCAATTTTATTGCAGTTTTGGGTTAACCTTAACCACAAAAAACATTAAGGTTCTGAGAAGCATAGCCCTACGACGCATTGTTGCCGAATAATGGGCCTGCAATAAATTTAGGAAATTTTCGAAAAAAAGAAACTTAAAAATTTACAAGTCCAAAAATATTTTTTTCTTTTTTTTTTGCTACTCATAATGCCCCTAAGCGTATACTCCAACTCCAAAAACTCCGCCCCAAAGACGACCCACTGACCAATCTTCGATTGATACAGCTGAACTTGGTGGGTTAGTACCGACCAAGTTCAGCTGTGATTTTTCGATATCGCTTGTCTATCCCATAGGTACCGTGGGTCCACAATCGTTTTACCTCACTCACTGGCTCTATCATGTAAATGACAAAAACAATTCTACCCTCATTCAAACATGACAACACAAATCCAATAGATTAACTTAACACCTTTCAAAAAGCCTTCACGTCAATTCAAAGGGACAATATTTAACCCTTACCCTTTTAGTACCGTTGGATAACTTGTCTCATCGCGGTCGAGTATGTAACCCTGTACTGTCCCCGTAGAGCAAAAAGTCACCCATATTAAATGTAATCATATATTTAGTGATTTTAGGTAACACCAGTTTAATTTATGGTAAGGGAGTGGCTAAATCGCTACAATCACACGAACAACTAACAGGGCCGTTTATACTTAAAACGCCTCAAAAGAAGAAACAATTCATTATCTGTTGTAAAAATTAACAAATAATCATCTGTTTGTTCATAAAAAGTCAATTTCAAACCTATGAAATTGGCTTTTTAAGAAAAGGCTCACTTTGTACTGTAACAAAGTACGAGTACAAAGTTCAAACTTTGTTATGATTTGAAATTTTAAGTAACATGCCATCCTCTTAATAAATCAGTTATTTATTTGCTTCTTTGGGCTATGTTTTTTCTAAAAAGTTTCATATTTATTACTACCTACCTAGAGCTTTCAGGCTGCGCTGCAAACCTGCTGATTGGCTCATCTTTTTACAATGGAATTAGTAATAGTTTCTTTATAATTGTGTCTAAATGAGAGTGGAAAAAGTGCCTAACTAAGCACTTGATATATCCAGAAAATTACACTTCGAAGAAAATGTAGCAAAGTTGTTGCAAAACTTGAATTACAAGGTATTTTAAGTAGCTAATATAGTAATCTGATTTTGACCTTTCCGCGACATTTGAATCTATAATACTTTCATTGTCAGGGTTAAATATCTTTTTTCTCACATCTATTCATAAAGAGCTAGTTTATACTTCGTAAACAGGTACTAAAATAGCTCATTAATCCCTAGGAACTAAAAATGATTTGCATTTGAAATGTGGATATTGTTAGTAAATGGTCCAATCAGCAAAGAGATGAATTACAGACCGTGCGGTCCATAATAGGATTACATCGCTAAAATCGATTACGATGAATATATGAGGTGAATGGCTAATGACCGATTGTAATTCTATTTCGGACCGCACAGGAACATTGGATTGAACAAGTGACTGGCTGGAAAACCACGTGCGAACCAAATTAAAAAATAAATCTACAACTGCAACGGATGCTACTAATAAAATTATTACAATGCTCTTCCATAATTGTTCAAATATAAACATTAGCCTCTATTAATTTCTATATTATGTCTTATGGTTCCTAATTGTATGTAAATAAATAAACGTAACGTTCTTGTTCATATGTTGCACTTACTTATTTTCTCCTATAGGGTGATGAAAAGGAGAGTGTCCACTTCGGGAGCAACACGATTTTAAGCTCTAGTGAAGGAAGTACTTTGAATGTTCGCTGCGATCTGGATTCTACTTGAATACTTCGCTCCACCCTGAATTAAAAAAAAACACTATCGCCTTTAAAATAGTTGTTTGCTCCCTAGATAAACAATCTACTATTTTTAATTTTACGGGCCGAAGTCACGGAACCCAGCCACCACCGCCCGTCGTCAATTTGAATAAAACATTGCGGCGCTACTTGGCCGCAAAATTGTCATTGATGGAATATGGAGAGGGTGTGCTCATGATAGATGTAAAATTGATGCAATTTATGTACGCTCTCGTATTGTGTAGTAAACAAGTACCTATCTTATTTTTAGGGAATAGGTTGGAAATTATTTGGAGATTTTTTGCTATAAAAAGTTTGGTGTCGTAATGTAGCGCCTAGCATAAATGAAGCCGCAAAAGATATTGTTCAGGTATCTACTTGCATATAAGTAGGTGTAGGGATGGCCCTCAACAAGTCGGAGGCCATGGTCTTTCATGGGCCCCGGCGGGCGCCACCGCCCGATGCCCACATCGTGGTCGGGGGGCTCGAATCGCTGTCGAGTCTACCATGAAGTACCTAGGATTGGTGCTCGACAGCCGGTGGGATTTCGGCCCCCACTTCCGGCGGCTGGCGCCCAAGTTGTTGGGCGCGGCTGGGGCGTTGTCAAAGCTGCTTCCCAATCTGGGGGGCCCGAGCGCTGCCTGTAGGCGGCTCTACGTGGGGATCGTGCGATCGATGGCCCTGTATGGGGCCCCGATCTGGGCGGCTGACCTGACGGCCGGCAGCATCGCTGTTCTGCGAAAGCCGCAGAGAGCGATGGCCGTCAGAGTCATCAGGGGGTATCGCACGATCTCCTACGAGGCGGCTTGTGCACTGGCCGGATCCCCGCCCTGGGACCTGGAGGCAAAGGTACTAGCGTCATTGTACCGGTGGCGCGAAGAAACGCGGGCGCGGGGCGAGGGGCTGATGCAGCGACATATAGAGTTGCGTCAGTCTCAGCTTCGCGAGGTCAAGTGGCGGAATGGCGGGACAGGCTTTCACGCCCTACCGCCGGCCTCATTACCATCGAGGCGGTCCGGCCAGTGCTCGAGCGCTGGCTCGGGAGGAGGCACGGCTCCCTGTCGTTTCGGGTGACACAGGTGCTCTCGGGGCATGGTTGCTTCGGGAAGTACCTGTGTCGCATAAACAGGGAGCCGGACGCCCGGTGTCACTACTGCGTCGACTGCCGGGAGGACACGGCGCGGCATACGCTGGCAGAGTGTGCCGCTTGGGAGGAGCCACGCCGTGCCCTCATCTCTGAAGTTGGCAGTGACCTGTCGCTGCCGGCCGTAGTTGAGTCTATGGTCGGCAGCGAGGAGTCCTGGGACGCGGTGGTATCCTTCTGCGAAACAGTTGTCTCGCAGAAGGAGGCTGCGGAGAGGGAGAGGGAGATTTCATCCTCTAACCCGATCCGCAGCAGACGCGCCGGGCGTCGGCGGAGGGCGGACAACGCCCTCTTCCAGCCCCCCTAAATGGCTCCAGGGGCGACGGACTCGGGGACGTCCGTCGCCCCCCACACATCTGGACCCGAGGTGGTGGCGCGTAGTGTTCCACGCGCGCCCCTCTTAGGCGCCGCGGGGGGAGTCCAACACCTCACTCCCCCCCAACCCGAGGTTGTGGCCCGCAGAGGCGGGCCGGCACTAGTCGGGGGTTGCGGAAGTATCGCTGTTCCCGCGACCCCCAGCGTAGGTGTGGGATGGAACACCGGGGTGGTTTTTAGTCAGTACGAGTCTGACAGACCCCTCCGCCCTCCCCAAGGCGGAGGACATCCAATGAGGATTTTCCACCCCGGAAAAAAAAAAAAAAAAAAAAAATAAGGGATGAAACAATACAAGTACTTACTGGATACTTTTGTTTCGATACCAAGTATTTTAGTATCGACACTTTATAACCAAGTAAGTAACAGTCAAAACTACTCGTATCATATTGGATTAATAAAAATAGCAAATGTCACAATTTTACTTGTATAAAATCTCCATTTCCAAGACGCAAGTGCCTAAGAGTCCTTAGGCACTTGCGTCTAAGGAGGAGGAGGAGTCCCTCCTTAAAATTAAAAAATATTATTAGGGGATACCACAATGCCAACCAGTAAATCTGAAGAAGAAATCTTTATTTATATATGTGTATATATATATATTATACATAAGTATCTATATATTTTACAATTATGTATTTATATTTGTATATATCCACCATTACACTATTTGTGTAGATGCGCTAGTTTTTATATTAGTTTAATTCATTAATTTTTCTTATTTTCCTGTTCTCACACACTATTTATTGTCTACATTTCTTTTTCATTTTTCCTTTTCGCGGGTCTGCTGGCAGAAATTTCTTAAGAAATAAGTAGTGTCCTTGTACTCTATTGTCTTGATGTGTTGTCTTTGTGTATTTTACTGTGTGTGTACATTAATTACTCGTATTAAATAAATAAATAAGAAATCCTTAGCGAATATTTTGATTTTGGTCACATCACAAACAACTAGCAGTTGGCCAAAAGCGGCGGCGTGCTAACTCACAAGCCGTTGAGGTGTCGATATATTTGGGTAATACTGTCTGCGCATTGAAAGCGAATACATTAGAAAATAAAAGCCTGTCTTTCCAATATTACTTAAACAAGCGCAATGTCGCCCAGTGGCTCTTGTGCTTGAGGTCGTGGGTTCAAATCTAGGCAAGTACCAATGTGGCTTTTTCAAATTCATATGTACTTTCTAAGTTTATCTTGGACATCACAGGCAACGGTGAACGAAAACATCATGAGGATACCTGGACTTATATAATGTAAGTCTGAAATAGCCAGATTAGAGTGCTGTGGGGTCCCCAAAGGCAGCTTAATTAACTCTGACACCAGAGGTGGCCACATCCTCAGACGAAAAGAAGAAGATAAACAAACGCGAATATTTAAAAAATTCTCGTAACTTACATAATGGATTCTACAAAAGACTTTTTTTAAAGCTGGTGCAACAATCACTGCATCCAGAAAACGCCAACAAACATTTTAGAAACAATATTATTTTTGGGAATTGGCGCCAGTGACAGAAAAGTTGAAAGGAATTCGTTTGTCCTGGTATGGTCAAGTTATGAGGAGGGATGGATGACACGCATGTTACTAAAAGAGTTAGTATAAATGTGGATGGATTGAGAGGGAGAGTAAGGCCAAAGAAAAGATGGATGTACTGTGTGAAGAGTGATATGAAAGAAAAGGGAATCAGTGATAGTGGGACAAGGGACAGGACGGTATGGAAGTAGAAATCGTGTTGCACCGACCCCAAGTAACATGGGATAAGGGCAAGAAGATTGATGATTTGTTTTGGGAAGCACTACAAAAACAGAAATTTTTCATAGTCGTACTAACTACCTATTGTGTACTAGAAAATCCGATGAAGGCTTGTATGGATTATGACAAACAGCTTTGAACTAGTTTTAATCGTAAAATAACGTAAAGCCTCTGCACTCTAAAGGTGACACAAAGATATATTAAAATACAGTATACAGAAGTTCAGTAACATAGACAACTGTCTGCTAAAGCTTCCATTGTGTAATACCGTTCCACCTTAGTCATATTTCAAGTCATCATCCATAGGAAAGATTTCCTCTGCTGGACATAACCATCTCCAAGCGTCACCATGTTGACCGGTCCTGCGCTTCTCCCATCCAGCGGAATCCCGCAGCCTTTACCACATCATCGGATCATTCATACCATTACAACAAGAAATGGCAGTTTTCATTAGGTTTTCTGTATCTCCTCTGCTTCGTTGCACAGTCAAAATATACAAACAGTATAGAAACTACCTACAAACGGTCGAAACGGCACAATCACACAAACATACGTACCGACAAGACCACTCGGGCACTTCTGCGGTGCTGTCAGTACTGAGTATGAGTACAGCGACGGGACGAGTGGTCACGTATGTTTGTGTTAGTGTGCCGTTTCGTGCGTTTGTAGGTAGTTTCCATACTGTTTGTTTATTTTTACTGTGCTCTTTGTTTATACTGTGGTGCTGGTCGCAACAGCTGACGACTTGTTCCGACAGACGTGTAACGAGATACTTAACTAGTTCTTTATTAAAACCGAGATAGACAAAGCGGCGCTCAGGACCTATTTATAGCTAAGACTCGGTTTGAGGTGAATGTTCTGGAAAAATGTACCGAGATTCTTTATTTACTTTGTTATATTTATTTTAGTTTATGATATGCAAAACCTTAGTACCCATTTAGTTTTAGTTATGAAGCTGCCGGACAAAGACCTTTGTTCATTATTTTGTGCTGGGTAATTATGTGTCATACTCTTCTCATCAATGGGAGATGATATGATCATCTCGCTTTCCTACTGCTAAGTGAAAAAATATTTTCTTTAATAATCGGAGTTTTTCAGCGAAATGTAGCTAAAATTATGGGGCTAAATCGTTTACGCCAAAAAAAGTTGAATTACAATGTAAGGTAAAAAATAAATTGCTTCAGATAGAATATTATGTTCCTACCATACTTTGTATCAAATTAACTCTGGATTTCAGCTGTCAACAACAATGTTAACCTGCAGTTAAGGCTGAAGGGGGGGATTAACTTTGGAAACATACATATTTTAATATTCCGCAGAGGTCCAATATACACAAAGTAGGAAGGTATTTGTAAAATACTGTAAAATAATTAGGTTTGTTTATCTTACTAATAATCTAAATGTGAAAGTTTGGATAGATGTGTTTGTGGATGTATGTTTGTTCTTCAATCACGCTAGAACGGCTGAACGGATCTGGATTCACATTAGACGTAGCCGGGTATAGCAGCTAAACCTGACTACGTCTAGCTATAGCTATCCAGTATTTGGCTTTTATATTGATAAAACCATATATCTAAATTAGAGCTTAATTGTTATCAATGGTTAAGTTTGTTGATTTACAAAGTTTCTTATATATAACCAGTAACCACTTATAATAGATCTATTGTCTTTAATAAATCCAGAGAACAATAAAAGAAAAAGTCAAAGAAACTTATTTAAAATAAATTGTATTTTTTCATGAATTTCTCCCAGTGGATCTTCATAAATTGGAGGACGTTCCAATATCTTCCGTTACGTACAGATTTCCATGAAAACGATATAGAATTTTAAACGAGTGGCTGTTTTATATGATACTCAGTCTCTGGGGATAGCCTTCGTTCTAAAGCTGAGCGGTCTACAAATCTAAATCGATTGTAAACGTGCGGTACCGACTGGTTCATATATTGAAGCATTTTTTTTAAAAGGCGACGTGTGTTATGATGCCTTCGACGTAGCGATTTCTGGGTAAGTTCTTTGTCCAGCTGTGTACGTAATTTTGCTGAAATTATGATGAAAGCTCTACGTTTTTGAATAATTGTCTTTCTTTATATTATAAGTGCTCTATTTTCGATGTTTAAAACTTTCATATAAATATCGTCAATCTTAAGGCAGATAATTTTTTATACAGTTAAATTACAAAAAGATGCCAACAAGAAAAAAGTTCCAAACCGAAAAACAACAACAAGTACAATTATGATTCGAAAATATGGTCATGAAAGATTAACGAGGAAGGAAAAGGACGTGAAAATAAATGTCGACGAGACCCGCAGCTTGACGATCACGCCCAATACCTATGGCCTCGTTGATCAGCTCCTCCATCCTTCAACAACGTCTATAGCACGTGGTTAGAATCGTATATTTCATACGTCAATCCAAATTCTCCTCGAAGCACATGTTCCTACACAGTCAAAATAAAGAATGTACATTTATATTATCTGCTGTTTATCTTCCAAAAAAAAACATTAAAGAATATTTTTTTACAAACAAGCTTTTTCGTATTCCTCTCAGGAAACTTTTTCAGTTGATACCCATATCATGGGAATGCAAAAAAAGTAACTGGTCCGCCATATGTGGGAGCCCGCCATATTGAATTTAAAATTATATTATATATCTAACGGTGCATTGTCATTCAAACCACAGATAATATAATACTAGCATACAAATGCCTCAATTCATACAACGAAACCGTGCCGACGTAACTAGCGTTTTTCGTCTGATTAAGATGATTATTTTTATAAGTTTTTCGATCGCGTTCGGTTTCGTTCCACGGCTATAGAAGGTGTTAGCAGCGACTTGCATGTAAAAGGGTTTTCTTGGTTCGTGGCTATTTTTTTTCTTTAAATACAGTGACGATTTGATTTATAATATTTCTTTGCACGTTTTTACAGTTTCATTGTACCAAAATGAGTTACAAAACAAAAATTAAAAAAAATCGAGAGGCTTGCCTCAGAAATTTATTAATATATAATTTTAAATGATCCGTTCAATCTTTGAAAATCTTTGAAATGTTAATTAAGAGCCCAATATTCCATAATTTTGTGCTTAGGAAAGTTGATTAAAAAAGAACATACAATTGTTATGATCAATTCTAGAAAATGTTAATTTTACTCACAATTCAATAACATATCGATGCATATCGCGCCGTCTAGTAACGTTTATTTGACCCAAATTTTCTTTGTTAGCTCAATCGGTTGGGGAAAACTGTTTGACCCACCATCACCATCGACAAACAACTATAGTCCATCCTAACGCGTAGACGCACACGAAGGCGCGTAAGAACCGCGTTGAATTCCCTGCCGGAGTCTGTTTCCCGATAGCTACAACCACGGGGAATTTAAGTCAAGAGTGAATGAGGGAATAGAATTCCATGCCGCAGTCTGTGTTTGCCAATAGCTACAACCTCGGGGCCTTTAATAAAAGTGAATTGGTTACTGCCAGGCAAGCGTGCTCCACCGTCGACCACATCATCGCTTACCATCAGATGAGACAGTGGTCAAGCGCGAACCTATCTATAATAAAAAAGTAAACAAAAGGCCAGATCGCAAATAAATTGGAAAGGGTGCAGGAAGAAGAAAAGAAGAGGGTTATCATATTAGCAAGTTTTGAACCATATATAATTAATAAATAATACGTTATGTATAAAAACAAAAAACCCGACACCAAAAAAATTAATAACTGATAAGAGGAAAACAAGTCCTATGAAAATCATTAAGTATTATAAGGTGATGCCAGCGGTAACAAACGAAGTTTTGGTAGGTTTCTCTTTAATTTTTGTTTATCACCGCCTGCAGCACCTCATGATGATGTTTTTCTCTTTTCAGTTTTTTTTTTAGCAGTCGGTTTTTTTGTTTTTGTAATAATTTGTTTTATATCAGACTTTTAGTTTTTTAGTTCGATATGTTCGATTGGGATTGGTCATAACTTGACTGCTTCGGATGTTAATGTTTTTCTAGTATCTATTATATAACTGCACAGTACATGTGTGAGTACTTCTAATACTTTATGTCTGTAGGTGGTATGGTGGTGTGTAGTGCTATTCTGGGTGCATTGTCCTCACATATATGAACTAATAACTATATATGTACCTATGTTCCTAAATATTGTAAAAAAACAATATTTTTTTTAAAAGAGTAAGTATGGAGTTTCTTGTGCATTCTTCTCCATAACAAGCTACTTTCCGAATGCACGGTAGAATCATTTTTATGTACGTTCAAAAGTGCCGCTTGGTGGCCTAGTTGAAATAAAATATCTTTGTCTTTGTCTTTGATTAATGAATGAGTTTTCAAAATAAGTTATGTTGTAAAAGATTATTTGTTTTGATATAAAACTTACGCTCATCTTGAATTTTTGCCAAAATAGTAACTTATAAATGTTACGATATATATATTTTTCGAATGGTCTATTTAGTAACTTTCATTTAATATCCATATTGTTATTAAAACGAAAAAAATAATCGTATCGCTTCCTTTTTTTTAGGGCGGGCGCCATATTTAAAAATTATACACCCTATGTCACTCCCACAATTGAGATTAATCCAACGACACCTCATATGTCATAATCCGCCAAGCCGTTTGGGCTATAGAGTGTGCTATAGAAGTATACATACATACATACATACATACGCTCGTAAAACATTACCCTCCCGCATTCGGATGATAATAAGCTAACAAATAGTTGTCACAGTAGATACCTACTCTTTTGGTGTACTTACTAATAACAATTGCAGCAGTATCTAGTTCCCTACTTTGTCAAAGTGAAATATTTTTCTTACAAGTTCTTCAATATATTTTCAAGCAGTGCAGACGCATTGGTTTGTTTTTCCATCTGTGATAGTGTTATGACTATGGTACAAAATCCATATTGAATGATCATTGTACCCAATTTAATAGCCAGTTTTCTCTCATTGTAAATATTTAAATACAGCTGTGAATATTTAGAAGTAAGTAACAGTATGGCTTAAGCAATAGGTGATTTGCTTTGCAATCTGCAGTCAACTGATATTCTGCTTTTTGACAGCCGATACGGGTAGTCAGAAGCAAAAATAAACTGAAACCATACTTGCAAAAGGGTATCTGTTACCCAGTTACTGCATTGTGGAGCTCAGGGCAGTCGCTCCATGAGAAAAAAAGTAAGACATATGCAATAGGTGATTTGCTTTGCAATCTGCAGTCAACTGATATTCTCCTTTTTGACAGCCGATACGGTAGTCAGAAGCAAAGAAATCTGACACCACACTCGCCAAATGGTATCCGTTACCCAGTTGCTGGGTTGTGGAACGCAGGGCAGTCGCTCTAAGCTATGCAGATTGATTTAATATTCTGTGGTAAATCTAAAGAATAAATCGGTGCTAGTCCCAAAAGGCTTACATTTTGCGTGGATCTTAGCTTTGTCATCACAAAGCGATATTAATTGGATCTACGTTCGTAAAAATGTTACATTCGACCAAATTAATTCCATGCAAGTTACAACAAGTTGCATCGATTTAATTTAGTCACTAGAATATATTGTTGATCGGATAAATAACGCAACTTAAAACTAAACAATAGTACACACAGACCCAACTCCTTGTGGGAATAGGTACGTTATTTATTGAAATTATTTTCCCATCACCCCGAAAAATATATGACATTTGGTCAGTTTTTACGTAGGTAAGAATTAAACAGTTATTGTGATGAAACTTTTCCTTCTATGGGGTATTATCAGCATCTCATTCTGTTCGTGAATAATCGTAATCAACAGTAAGTTTTCTGATTTGGCAATAGTTAATAATAACAACGAACGGGTTAGTAAGAATAGGAAAAAACACTCAGATTAAGACATTGCGTTTCTAGCTTGATGAATGTAAAGCTAGAAGAAAGCACCAATGTGAAGCTCCCTTTACTCCTAGCTTTTATGTTTGTCATATAAGTTCAAGAAAAGCGCAATTAAAACTTCCAGAAAGATTTAAAAAAATTAAAACGTAGAAATTAAAACGTAGCAGTTCTGGAAGTTTATCTTTGTTTCAGTGTAAAGAGAAAAGGTGAATGTACCAGAACATCCATTTATCTAAGGTGATGCAGGGAGATGGGATGTTCGCATTATTTTATTGCTATGTACCTACTCGCATTTAATTTAAATAAACATTGTCTATATCACAACATTGTCAACATTGTCTTTATCTTTATCTTTATCTTTATCCGGTTAGACTGGAAGCCGACCCCAATTTAGTTGGGAAAAGGCTAGGCAGATGATGATTGTCTATATATGCGGTATACCACATAAAACCGGCCAAAAGCAAGTCGGACTCGCGCACGAAATGATCAATACTACGATAATGGTACGGAACCCCTGTACCATTATCGCAGAAAACAGCAAAAAAATCACGTTTGTTGTATGGGAGCCCCACTTAAATATTTATTTTATTTTGTTTTTATAGCGGCAACAGAAATACATCATCTGTGAAATTTTCAACTGTCTTACTATCACGGTTCATGACATACAGCCCTTTGGGTACGGAACACTCAAAAGTCTGTATGTTCGGCGTGACTTATTAGCTCAATCACGTCTCGGCTTAATAGATTTGAATGATATTTGAAAGGTGGATAGACCGTGATGTAGATTAGAACATTTTCTATCCCGCTATTAACGACTTACAGGCATTTGAAACGTCGCTGGTAAAGGCTACCTAGTCCCTAATTTTCAGACATTATTCATGATTTATTTTCACAAAACCGTTAGATCCAATGAAATGAAAGTTTAACAACAGTTCATGAGAATACAAACTTCTAATTTCATCTTGTTAGCATATCAAACATTATGATAGCTTCATCAGAATCTTATTAAAGTAGAGGTGAGAATATGATCTAGCTTTTAGGTGGAGAGAAGCTAGGGTTGTCCAAGTTGAAGTTAAAACGAAGTCAATTTACGGGGGAAAATATTTAAGTTGGCAAAAAACTTTGAAGCAGGTATAAAACCTACTAAACATTACGAGCGTGACTGCTAGTTTATATTGAAATCAAATTGTTGAAAATGACAAAATGGGACGCTTGATGGGCAGAAAACGAGGTATTATGCTTTTTTCGTGCCCTCTAGTTTAACTTGACCCTTCTGTCTATTTTTAGAATGATGGGCTCTGTTGGTTCTATTAAATAACCAGTAAAAAAGTAAAGTACCTATACTTTAAAAAGGTAGTACTTTATTTATCAGAAAATGCAATGGTTGACAACGTAACAACCCTAGCTGCACCTGAAACCTGTTCGAGAGCTTAATGCTGGACTTAATACTATCTACTGTATGTCTTATGTAAATTAAATAGCTACACGGAACTCTTTGAAATTCCTGCGTCGCTCTAGATACCGCTAATTAATTGGAGATTATAAGGTATCAGTATCGTGCAGTCGAAGGCATAAATAAAACACGAGGTGGTATTTTAATTTTAGAGAGTTTTTAATACACTGCAACTTTTTACCCGACTGCAAGGAAAGGGTAATAAGATTATGAGTCACATCAGACTTATGATTTTGTGTTATTTTATCGCTACTGCTTCCAAAACGTCGAAGGAAAACATCGTAAGGAAACTGGCACGTCCTAGAATTGAACATTCGAAGACATTTTCACAGGTATGAGCGTCCCAACAGTGAGGTCATTGTTGGCTGATTTCGCTATGCCATTGTCAATGATGTGACTGTTTAAATAAATAGGGTTGTAAAAACATTTTGTTTCTTATGTTACTGCTAAAACTAATAGCTTAAATAATTAATAGTTTCAATAATTACATCCATGTGTTTATTTTCCCATTCCGCCCCTACCTAAACGTGCCGAGTTTTCAATCATCCCTCTCCAATGTCCGAACTTTGGAACAAAGCCTTCGGGCGAGGTCCGTATCCAAAGTCCGGTCGCTTTTATTAATTTCTGATCATCGTTTAAACTATGCATTTTGTACATGTTAATAATGAGAGTGGCAGAGTAAGGAGCTTCAATGGCAGAGTAAGGAGCTTCACGGACGCTTTTTCCGGGCCCTACATGCGTCCGATGTAGACCAAGCAGCGTCTGTAGCCTGGCTGCATTTCATGGCATAGTAAGGAGCTTCACGGACGCTTTTTTCCGGGTCCTACATGGGTCCGATGTAGACCAAGCAGCGTCTGTAGCCTAGCTGCGTTTCGGTGACCTCTTTGGGGAAGCCGAAGGTTTTGTCTGTGCAATTATGGGCGGAGTTATCATGACGAATAACTACCGGAGATTTATTGTGAAGGATGGCACGGTTGATATCTGTCAGGCATGTCACCGCTCAGGTGAATCGATCCGCCACATTGTCTCTGGATGTTCTCGTCTAGCTAACGAAGAGTACTTGCATAGGCACAACCTTGTAGCAAGGATCATCCATCAGCAACTTGCTCTGAAATACACTCTTGTGGCATCGGAGGTGCCGTACTACTGGTATGTGCCCGAATCAGTTCTCGAGAATGGCAATATCACATTGTACTGGGATCGGTCCATCATCTCTGACAGGACTATTATCGCTAATAAGCCTGATATAGTGGTGGTGGACCGAATAGAGAGGCGTGTAATGATTGTTGACATAACTGTCCCGCATGACGGGAACCTCGTGAAAGCCGAGAAAGATAAGCAAATCAAGTATCTTGACTTGGCTTGCGAAGTTGTCGACATGTGGGATGTGGACTCAGCGATCATTGTACCGATAGTCGTGTCAGCTAATGGCTTAGTAGCCACGAGCCTCGACCAACATCTTAGGAGGCTCTCGTTAGGCGGCTGTGTCAAGGGCCTGATCAAGAAAGCAGTATTGCTGGACACGGCTCGTATTGTTAGGAGGTTCCTCTCTCTGGAGCCCTGACCTCCGTTTTTATATTTTGAAATGTTTTATTTTGTGTTTTATAAAAATATTAAAAAATGTAGACAATAAGAAAAGAAATTGAATAAAGAAAATGAAATAGGTACACTTTATGTATTGTTTTAGGCAATCGGTCCACAAAATCTACCAAACCCATAGCCCAATACATTTTTTCTCCATATTTTGCAATAATCCTGCAACAAACGGGGCCCTTGGGTGCACTTGCGTAGTGCATACAGGGATAATCATCGGTTGGTGTCACAGTTCCTTATACATGCCTAACAGGGCCTCTGCCAGTTGACTTCGGCCCCTCGCACGCCTTTCAAAGTACCGGGACTCCCAGGGTCCCGAGATTGTTAAAAATATAAAAAAAAATTGAAATTGTAGTTTAAGTTTGCTCTTGATTTAAGCATTTTACAGGCAGCCATAATGGCTTATGGCGCATTTACATTAGTTCGGCCACCGATTCCGGCGATCGCTTTCGGGTCAACCGGATCGGTTAACCGAATCGGGTTGTTCAAATTGATTGGTTGACCGAATTCAGCTATTGTTTTCGGTTTAACCGGATTGGTTAACCAAATTGAGTAGTTTACATTGGTTGGTTCACCAAATTCGGCGACCGCATTCTGACAAAATATTTGGCTATCCAACAGTCGAGTTGTAAGCATATGCAGTCCTGTGTTACGTCCAGGAATTTTAAATGTGTGCGATATAATAATACAAGAAGCGCGACACTTGCGCTCATCGAACTGACGGCGACCGTCTCCGGTCTCACTCTCGTCACCGAATACCGCCTACTGAATAGCTGTTTACACTAGTTGGTAACCGAATACGGCTAACGTATTACCCGTTTACATTATTCGGTGAGCGAGTACGGGCTGCAGCCGTATATTATCTAACCGAATAATGTAAACGCGCCATTATAGAAAATGAAAACATGACAGGTAAACCTAACTTAAATGGTTTGAAACCTAGTACAGTGAGTGAGTAGGCATGGTGATAGAAATCGTCTTTATTGACAAAGAAAGATCTGCTTTGCAGTGAAACAAATACATTAGAATACCTAACTATGCTGAGCGATGGTCGTTTTGCGCTAATGTGTCCATTTATACTTAAGCTTTTCTCTGATTTTGTGTTTGTAATGGCATGCGTTATCCCTGGCGCCAATAAAATATTTGTCTTTCTTTTCTTCCTAACAAGCATGCTACGAAAGTTAACAAATAATTTTTTCTTTAGAAATATCTCTATCAAATATTTCATGTCTTAATGCAATAAGTAGTTTCCTTTATAAAAATCTGACTATACTATTTTCACACAAAAACATATTTTCAAACAGTTAATAAACTACGCGGAAATATTATAATTGATCCAATTTGAACTGACGAAAACTAATTCAACTCACGAATAACTTAATGAATTCTCAAAAAAGGTAACTTACTATTACAGCTATTAAACTTTTAAATGTTTTACTTTGGCGCATTGCACCTCCCTTGCGAATAAGCGTTTGGAAATAAAGAAGTTTTCACATGGTCTAGTTTAGTTGTTGCGCTTATAGAGTACGAACTCTTTTGTAGTTTTCGATGTTATCTTGTTGTATTGATGTAAAAATAACTAATTTGTTATTTTTTTTTAAATCAGTGTCACTTAGAAGATTTGAAATTAGTAATTGAAATTGTATTACATAAGACTTCGACTTTAGCCAAATTATATTCCATCAGCGAAAACGAAAAATGCATAATGTTTAAGACCAGAGGGGTTACCATAAGCTGTTAGAGGAAGGTTATTTCTATTGGATGTAAGGGACAGATGTATATGACTTGTATACATCTGTCCCTTTTTCACAGTCGCACCATAATAGTTTTGACACGTCATGGTACGGGGGCAGTTGATAGAATCTCACGTTGTCTAGACCTTTCAACGATTCTGCTTTCATAAGCTATAGTAAGTTGCAAAAATGCTATAGAGTTTGGTTTAGAACACAAGAGTCACACAAATAGAGCATCATAAATGATACTGGCCATATAATACTTAATCATGGCTTTTTATTCATTTAAGTGTAACCACCGCTTATTAAAGTCCTAGCATTATTCCGCAACCGGCAACCGCTGCCAGTTGTGTCCCGCAATGCGACTCCTATGGGAGTTTGTCGACATGCAAATATCGGTTTGGCTGCATTAGTATCCTTCGTGTGCTGCAGCGTCATTAGACGTTGTTTATGCCAATCGTGAGGCAGTCGCGTGGTTGCTTTGGGGAATTTTACTGAGGGCTTAGAAAATATTATTTTAAAAAATTAGGTTGGCATTTTTGACAACGTTTGAGTGTTAGAGAATCCATTACAGTTCCTGCGTGGTGTATATTGTTTTGTAGGTGTTAATTCACTCGTTATTACTTGGATATACATACTCTTATAACAAAACCAAAAAAATAATTTAAAAAATTAAAAAACCCCCGACATAAAACCCTCGTACTCGCGTCGGGGAACCGCTAACATGTACAGTATATTTTATTTACTTAGTGGTTCCCCGACGCGAGTACGAGGTTTTTATGTCGGGGGTGTTATTATTTTTAATTTAATTTTTAATTCATGTTTTTTAAACTACATATAATATACCAAGTAGTAGACCCGCTTCAATCGTCAATCTATTGAAACATGTTATTATGACACGATATCTAGCTAAAAAACCCAGATTCAAAGAGTTAAATGCGGATTACTTTTGAATGGGTGAACCAATTTTATTCAAACATAGCTAAGGACACTCTCTACAAAGTCACCTTTCAACCAAAAAAAGGTTCATCCGTTTAGGAGGTATGATGCAACAGACAGACACACAAATACACAGCAACACACGTCAAACTTATAACACCCCTCTTTTTCCGTGGGGGTTAAAATATAACAACAATGGCTTGTTACCACCGAACACACCCGGGCAGTCAGTATTGTCCTCTCGCTGAATATGCAACACTGTGTTTTTTAAAAAACTTGCAAGTAAATTGGACTTGGTAATGTAATTTTGTAACAATCTTTCAATTATAATATGTAGTTTGTTAAAACAGCAAACATTGCTTTATAAATATTATTTTCTCTACCACAAAGTCTAGACAGATTTTCAGAAAAAACTTAAGCTCTTTTTCTCTCGATTTTCATAATGAGTTCACCGTTTTATAAAGAAAACCATTTTACGAATCCCCCGGTTCAATGTTTCAACTCGCAATGGTGGGATGTTAAATTATTCGAGGAAAAGCAAGTTAAGGGGATTTGTGAAAATTATTAATAGTTTCGTGCTAACGTCCGTAGCAATAGTATTTTAAATCATGTTATGAGTTTAGTAAATCTGCCTGTTAGAGTTAGTTGGGTTTAAACTGTATTAGAAAACTATGGGGTGTTTAATAAAAGTGAGCTGTAAAATATTCAATGAAGTCCAAATTCTGGTAAGGTAAGTTAAATCTTAAATCTGAATCTGATCCGAGTTGTCTGGCATTTTGCTGAACTGAACCTGTTTGGCGCAGTCGTGAGGCACACATCCCCTCATCTTTTTAGTGTTCAAATGTCAACAAGGAACTCTTATAGAGCTCGCTCTGTCCATCTGTCTATCCGCAGCTTAGCTCAGAGACTCTAAGTACTAAAAAGCTATAATTTGGCATGGCTACACATATTAATAATTCCGACAAACGGTAAAATAAAATCATAAAAACATTTTTTTTTGGTTTTCATAGAAGTAAAGTGGGGATGTTTTATTTTTTTTTCTCGTCTATCCCATGGAGTGGGGTATCGTTGGATAGGCCATTCAGGAATATTAAGGGTTTGTTAAAACCTTTTTCCGATTCAGAGATCCGTTTGCGTAAAATTACCATTTTTTTTTTCTTTTCTTTCTTTAATCGATAAAACTTGTTGCGATGATGGTTGTGTCACAAATTAAACGCCAGCTAAGTGATGCGATAGTCTGTTTATAAATTCAACCAATCACAGCAACTAATGTGCGTTTTTCAATTTGTCATAATAATTTTCGTCCTAGGAACGGAGTTAAAATTGTTTGATGTTTTTTAATTCAGTTACGCATCTGCCGCTTAACGGTTTTTGATGAAACTTCGCACGCGGGTAGTCAAATCTTTACCCGTTATAAAGGGGTACCTGGATGAAGACCACTTCCATCCCGGTAGTATGATCCCATGTGATAAAATTCTATAATCACACGGGAAATATATATAAGCATATAATTCTGAGTAATTAGTGATGCTCATTGCTGGTTTTAGCATTTTCTGGAATTATATCCTAGTCTAACATCTGCAAAGGATTTAATATTTAGCTTCAGTCAATTCTGTCCAGAGCAGTGGCAGCCCAGTGGCTACGCCCGCAATTTACAAGTTGTAGTTCGTGGGTTCGAACCCAGGCTGGTGCTTTACTTTTTGTACATTATGTTATCACCACTGCGCTCAAATCGGTGAAGGAACCTGGCATGTTCTAGAACCAAAAATTCGTAGACATGTGACATCCACCAACCCGCACAGGAGCCGCGTGGTGAGTTACGGCCTATTCCCTCCCACAGAGAGGAGATATGTGTCCCTGCAGTGGAAACGTTAAAAAAAGCTGATGATGAATTCTGTCCAAATTTCGAATTCCTGGTATTAATAACAGTGATATAATCTGGGCAGACCGATACCGCAAACTCACTGAATTTCAAGGAAACAAAAGTCTATCTGGTAGTCCTTTCCGATCCTTTCAATAATAATTAATTTGCATTGCAATTCTTAATTCTACCGAGTAACCTAGCTACTGCTCGCGTTTTCGCCCGCATGAAAATTTATCGGGATTGGGAAATAAATTATTAGAACTAACAAAAATATTAAGACTGGTGAGGTCGAAAAGGGCTAGGAAATTGAATGAAATGTGAAAATGCCAGCATGTGTTTTTTGAAGCTAAAAATACAGCTGTAATAATTGGCAAATAAAACGTGGCATATCTTCTGTCAGCCGGCCTGGTGTAAGTCATTTGGCAAAAATATTTTCTATCAATGATATTTTAAATAGTTGAATTTAGTAATAATATAATTAAAAAATAATTATTTTCGACATCGGAATATCTTTAATTCTTGACTTCCTGTACATAATTTAACTGAAGATAAAACTGTTTTGAAATTCAAACTATATACTTTTACATATTTTATTATACTCAAACTAACAATGGTTAAAATTAACTGAAAAAAAATTGTTTTGAGCTCAGGTATCAGAACGTAAAATTTGTGGCATGAACGCATTGTCTCTTACTTAGATGTCGATGAACATACTGCAGAATCCGTAATATTATTACATTTTTCTTTTGGTTATGTAGTATGTTTTTCTATACTTGTAGATTTAGGCAAAAGAAAATTTTTCATAAACCCTGTGAATGACTTAAAACACTGTCTATGGTGACCATATTGAAATAAATACATACATACATACATAAACTAAGGCCAGGTGCGCAGTACTCATAACCGGCGTGTGTGTATGACTAGATGTATGAATGTAAGTGAAGCAAAAGAAGTATGTAAGGATCGTAGCAGGTGGCGTTCTGTAGTTTCTGCCTACCCCCATGGGAAAAAGGCGTGAGTTTATGTATGTATTGAAATAAATCAACGTGCAAAACGATGTTTTTCAATGTAAGCGAATAGCGGTTCCTGTCTTTATAAATTTTTCGAAAAAAAAACATGTCTCTTCCGTAAACATTATTACATTCACATCCTTATTGAATTACCTGTTACAAAAAAAACATGTTTAAATAACTCTACCATAATATTTTTTTAAACATTGCAATTGTTTATATTTTATTAAAATGCTTTGTAACAGAAAAAAAATATCGTTGCACTGCTGATATTATTTTTATTTTTCACTAGAGCATTTGATTTTGCAATTTAGAATCTGCTAATCAGTTGTATACCTGTTTTTTAGACAATTTTTTTTTATGTGTGGCGTCTCTCAAGTCAACCAACAAGGTTGTTGTCTGCAGAGGAAGATTGAAATACGAACGTTCCATTGAAATTACTGGAATGGTCTAAAATCTAGTTGAAATGAGAGTTTGATTTCGACTTTGTAACGACTGATTAAACACTAATAGGAAACTAATTTAACACTTTACACCTTCTAAGCATTACGTAATATGAATCAGTAATAACTTATTCCGAACTTCATGAATTATAGATTGATGTTTACGTCTACAAGATCTCAGGAGCTTCTGATTTCTAATTATAATAATTGAAGTTTGACAAATTCGGAGACGTCTGACACCTTTTGGATTGTGTTTCACGGCTTTCGTAATAGCAATTATGGGCATACTACTGATGTTTCTTGAGATTGAGACTAGCCCAGAATTACCTAAAATTGTTAGCAGGTAACTGTTGCGAACTCCAGATTCATAGGTTTATACCAACCACCTTTTTTCAACTGTGTTGTGGTTGGCCTCCAATTTAAACAGTTACATCTGAATATTTTAGATGGAGGGGTCTCGGTGCATACAAATAGTCACACATCCCCGGACCGACCTAAACACGCGTAACTTAACCTTGTAGATCGACACGTGGGATTGCCATTACTTGTTCCACGAGCTATTCGGTTTCAGTACTTATTATGGATACATAGCTCACTTAATTATATGAAAAGCAGAAAACCTACATCAAAGATAAGTATCTCTAAGATTGCAATTTGAGCTTTCACAAAGCCATAGTTTTTATACAGCATAATGTGCATAGTTCAACTAACAATAAGCCATTTTCTTCAACAATACCGTAAGCTGATCTTCCAACAATGCAAAGTTTTCCCGGCCTACTTTCAGGATAGACTTCGCTTTCGAGAACCGGTCGTTCATAGACAAGCGACCATTGTTATCAACCAGTTTTCACTGTCTATAATTCTGCACGTTTCTGAATAAATCGTTTTGCAAGACTTATTTACTCAGTTATATGCACTGTACGCCCGTAGTACTCCTTTATCCTCAAAGGACAAAGGATTTCTTGGATAATCTAGATTCTTATTAAATTGGGACGTAGTAAGGGAAAAAATGTTATAACGAAAATCATGTTAAGCTTTGTTAGCTCTAGGAATTATGTACCTATGTACCAAGATGTATCGGAAGAATAAATCCGTCGTATCTCTACGTTGATGACGTGGTGATGCTCGCGTGCCCCAATGAACGCTAGTTCTACTTATATCACATTATGTGATTTCGCTAAGTGCAACAAACATTTTTTTTTATCTTCGATTGGATTGTTAAGTTTTTGCTGTCTTCAATCAAGTCTAAATCAGAATTTGACTGTTACTCAACAACAACACGGTTTAGTGATAATTTCGCGTAATTTTCCTTGACACCAGTAGTGTTAAATACAGATTATAGAGAACTAGCAAATGAAACACCGAGCTAACGAAACT
Source organism: Anorthoa munda (assembly GCA_945859665.1). NCBI lineage: Eukaryota > Metazoa > Arthropoda > Insecta > Lepidoptera > Noctuidae > Anorthoa > Anorthoa munda. The sequence goes on along the minus strand of OX243897.1, from coordinate 38,989,236 downwards.
AAAATGTATAATTGGCCACAGATACCACCGTACCGTACCCGTACTTCGGGGATCGGTGGAAATCCCGTGGTTTAATTCGCCACTCCTTAAACACTTCAGGTTATTATGCACACTGCTCAATCGTTACTATGTGCTAGCTCTTTTTGGCCTATTATTGAGTGTAGATGATACCCGTGGCTTCTTGGCAAACAGGGACCATAGTTCTTCCATAGTTCTAGATAAATCAGTTCACATTAATCACCACACACAAAACAATCACAATTACACTGTTTTGCCATAGTTCTGCACCAACCGGAAAAACTGATTCGGTCTGTGAATCTTGTTAACAGTTTCGTGACTTATTCTTAGGAAAACATGAAAAGAAATTTTCTTAGAAGTAAGTGCTGTACCTGAAAATCACTTCAACAAAACTGCAAAGAGTCTTCATTTTATTTTCGGAAAGCTTCCGCTTTAGTACTTCGTTGTCAAGAGTATTAAGTAGAGTTGACGTAAACTTAGGTTTCAGCGGAACTATGAGGAAGGAGAATTTTGTAATTATTTATTTATTCTGAAGTACAATGCCAAAGGAGGCACTTCCAAGAAATTGCTGCAGCTACGATCCACTTAAAAGCTTAACAACTATAAGCTTCCATTTTCATCTTTAGGTACTTACCTCTGATAGTCTAAAAAGGCTGCTTTCAAACTAAAATGGGGAAAGTATGTGCTAAAAGTTATAGTGCACTCAGTATTATTATCGACTGTGTTTTGTGGCAGGCCACTCAATTAGACATTCAATTTTTATTTTTTGTCTATAGGCTTGCGCTTGACCACTATCTCACCTGATGGTAAGCGATGATGAGGTCGACGAGGTGAAGCACGCTTGCTTAGAAAAAATCCATTCACTCTTAACTTAAAGACCCCTAGATTGTAGCTATCGGGAAACACAGACTCCGGCAGGGAATTCCACTCCTTAGCTGTACGCAAAATGATTATAGATACCCAAACTTGCATGCCAGCAAGAAAGTAATATGCAAATTCAAAGCCTAAACGTCTGCTTCAACGGTAAGCCAGCAAAATGCTGTGCCATAAGAAACATTTGCCAAAAGTTGCTGCGTTGCAGTATGCCTTTATAGGTCCTCCATTTTTATTTGGGCAGCCCCGTTCAGTGCCTGCTCTCGGGAGCATTATATACGGCTGACGTCGACATCAAAAGTTTGCGTCAGGAGTGCACTTAGCGACGCGGTATCTTGTTTCTGTTAATAGCTTCAGTGACTCGTCGAGCAGTTCTGATTACGCGGCCATTTTGTCTTAAATTCGATTCTGCTTTTTGTTCTTGCGTTAGCTGTTTTTAGCTAGAAAAGTTGTTGCGTCACTTTTGCTAAACGGCTTAAGCAAAATTAGAAGAAAATGTAAGGAGGCATATTTTTCTCTAGGTGGAGTTTTGTGCCAAACTACTATTAACTACAACCAACCTGGGATATATTCATCAAGAACAGTTTACCATATGAAATAGTATAAAGTTTTAATTTTGGTCATAATTTCTTTAGGCTAGAAGATAATTACTTTGTATATCCTAATTTTTCCGAGGTTTTGTCCTGAATTCCTTCAAAAGCAAATTATATTTTAAAAATCTCAAAGAAAGAATTAAATTTTTTTTCTTAACCCAAATCTTTTTTCACAGAAGTGACGGAATTGAATCTCAAGTTTCACTGCAAATCTCTGCTACTTACTTCACCGTGAGGGTTGAAACAAAAGAGCGTCTAAACGTCTTCCTAATGAGGGCTCGAAAATCCGTAAACATCCTCTCGGCGAGGCGGAGCGTTGACGGGCTGTTGTTCGGGTTCTATACATTGTTATGAGAATGTAAGTAAGTTGGAGCGTTGATTTGCATGAAAAGCCGAGGCTATTTTTGAGTTCCTTTAACGATATTATAGAGGGTTACTAAGTTGTTAATAAGATCAGGTTAATAAGTTTATTTTAGTGAACGACAAATACCTATTTGTAACATTTCAAAAGACTTCTCTAACGAGTAAATTATTTCAATATCTAAAAGCCGCTTTACAAACCCAATTTTATCAGCTTTTAGAAAATCTTGAAAGGGTTTTTAGGAGTTACAAAGCACATTACGTGGCTAATCCAATTTGTTCGAGGACCTGTGAAGATGAAGGCCTAAAAATACAAAAGGGTCGAAAGACATTAGACAATATATATTATTTTATCCCAATATTATCGATAGTAGAACTTTCTTTGTGAAATCGTTCGCAAATTCGCCCCTGGGGGGAGAAATGGAATTTTTTCATACCGCACAAAAGGGAATGATAAAATAATTTTTTATTCGCAGTATTCCCGAAAATTCGTCGTTCGGTGGCGAGAATTTATCAAGCGCCTTGGATTACGTTTGTATGGAATTAACGAACTGGCTCAAATTGAAAATACTTTTGGCAAATCAGAAAATAAATGTGGGATTGTATGGCAAAATAAACGAATAGATTACTTGTTGAAAACTGTTTTATTTTAAGCACGCACATAAATTACACCGTAGGTACATTCGTAATAATCTACACTCCTTTTTCCTTTCCACAGACACACTATTCCACAGATAACTCAAACTTCACTTTCGTCCATCCGCTGCGTTCCGTTTTAACCCTTTACAATATTTTTATCCCACAGTCGGCCATCCTGATCCATGTCTGTCCTCAGACATCCACACAAACATTCATCGCTAGCTCTCAACTTAAATCTAACTTAACTATTATTAGTACACTATTACAGCATCAAAGTAACAACATAACATCACTTAGCTTTTAAGATTTATTCTAAACAAAATGATACAACATAACATTATCAATATTCTTCTACCGACATGTTTGCACACTGAAATTGCAGTAGGTACAGATCTCTTATTATGGACTAAACCATAATCATGATAATACACAGTGTTAACAAAACATTGCACACAACCTTTCATACACCAACCTGAAATAAGTTCAAGTTAAATTAACAAGCCACTCTCAACCTTTTAGCTTTAGGAGTTGTCACCTGGCCACACCTTCATGTAATCAGCCGAACTAGAGGTTACCCCAGGGCCTTCAGTATTAGGATCGAGCTTTTTCACATCATATCTGTTGTTCCTCTTTACTTTTACAACTTGATAGGGCCCTAGATATTTAGCTTTAAGCTTCATTCCCGTGCCAAACTGCGTGCGTTTTATTGCCACTAAGTCCCCTTCATTGTACTTCATACTTTCTTTTCTCTTCTTGTTGAAATTTCTTATGTTTTCTTCTTGAACTTGTAGAATTTGTTCTTTAGCTTTCTCTCTAAGTTTTTCTCTCTCCTCTGAATAGCTTTCTCTTTCTTCTTCTAAAAGTAAGTCATAAATCTCGATGTCTTCCTTCATTCTCATCTTAGTCCCAATCAATAGTTGATAAGGTGTAGTATTTATGCATCGCTGAAAAGTACTATTTAGAGAACGCTGTAGTCTGCTTACATGCCTGTACCACAGAGAAGGGTTTTCTATGCACATCTTTGTAAGTACGGAGATTATAGTACGATGAACCCTTTCTACTTGCCCGTTTCCTCTGGGCACTCCCGTTGTAATTTTGAGGTGTTGTATGTTTTCCTCCTTACAATACTCTTGAAACTCATTACTTGTATAGGCCGTTCCTCTATCAGTTATAAATCTGGTTGGATTGCCAAAGTGTTGTTGGTGAATTCTCAATTTTTCTATTGTTTCTTTACTTGTGGTACCTTTAGTGGGAAAAATCCAAGTAAACTTCGTGAATGCGTCTACAATCGTGAGAATATGGTTATACTGCTTCCTCGTCTCAGTCATTGGACCAATGTGATCCAAATGAATTGTATGCAGTGGTGATTCTTCCTTTTCAATCGGAGTTAGAAATCCTTCTTGTTTTCCCTCTTTACGAGTAGCTAATAAACATGGAATGCAGCTTGTAATAAACTCTTCAAGTTTCTTATCAAGGTTCTTGATAAAATAGTCTTTACTTATTAATTCAATCATCTTTCTTTTGGAAAAATGTCCATTTGCATGAGCCCTTTTAATGATTTCATTTTCCATAGACTTAGGGACCACTAAATGCTTCTCCATTCCTTTGTATAGCAATCCATTATCAATATAATAATCACCATAAGTTCTCTCCTGTAATATGTCTGATATAGCTTTTAGACCATCATCCATCTGTTGTGCTCGTCTGATCTCATCGTGCAGAGTTACTACTGCTACATATGGGTTTCGGCTTAATGCATCGGTATGCTTCATCCTCGTTCCTGGCCGATGCTCAACCACAAAGTCAAACTCCTGCAGAAGCAATGCCCATCTTGCAACCCTCGTACTCAAATCTTTTTTCTTAAGTGTCATCTGGAATGCTTGGCAATCAGTTACAATTTTAAATCTTATACCATACAAGTAGTGTCTAAATTTTTTTACCCCTTCTATAATAGCCAGACTTTCCAGTTCATAACTGGTGTACTTTTTTTCTGCATCATTTGTTTTACGACTCATGAAATATACTGGATGTAGTCCACCATCATCATCAGATCGCTGCATGAGTATAGCAGCATAAGCTAGACGTGATGCGTCTGTATGCATTTCTGTCTCCAATCTTGGATTAAATATTCGTAAAACTGGTTTAGTAGTCAAACGTTCCTTCAAACAATTGAATGCACACTGTTGCTCATCATTGAATTCAAAACTGACATCTTTCTTGAGTAAATCTGTAAGCGGTCGTGCTATAGATGCAAAATTCTGTATATACTTCCTAAAATAAGATGCCAATCCGATAAAACTTTGCAATTGTTTAAATGTTTTGGGTTCTGGAAACTTTGCAACAGCATCAATCTTATCACTGGCCGGCCTTACTTGTCCATTCTCAATTGTATGACCTAAATAAGTTATGCTTCGACATATCAACTGCGCTTTCTTCCAATTTATTTGCAGGCCATACTCAGATGCCACTCTTAAAACTTCTCTTAATCTATCAATGGCTTCCTGTTCATCTTTTGCTGGAATAAGAATATCATCGACAAATATTAGAACAATCCCTTTAGATATTAATTCCCTGAAGATTATGGTCACAAATCTCATGAAATAGTTTGGGCAAACAGACAAGCCGAATGGGGCTTTCAAAAACTCAAACTGACCGTGGTGTGTAACAAATGCAGTGTACTTTACTGACTCGCTGCTGACATTCAGATGGAAAAATCCATTTTTTAGGTCCAGTACACTGAATACTTTTGCCTCAGCCAACTTGTCAATGTAATCCTCAATTATCGGCAATGGAAACTCATCTTTTATAATTTTACTATTTAATTTTCTATAGTCAACACACACCCTTATAGCACCATCTTTTTTGCGAACTAGAACTAGTGGACTAGCATATTCAGAGAAACTTACGCGCACAATTCCTTGGTTAAGCCACTCCGCAACTTGTTCTTCAACTACTGCCTGCTCCTTTAGTGATATGCGTCGTGGTCGTTGCACCACCGGGATATCATCTTTCACAATTATTTTCAGCTGGATAGGAGCTTCTTTAATCTGGCATGGTTGATAGCTCTCAACCATCTGAACAACCTCCTCTTTAAGGTAAGTGTTACTTACATGACCAACCTCGACACTGCAGCTAAAACACTCGATTTCATTCACCCATTCCAAAGGTTTTATCCACACAGAACTACCATTCATAACCGTTATAACATTCTTAAGAAATTCGTGACCTATGATCACATCAAAAGGCATACAGTCTTTAGGTACCACGTAGAATAACACATCGTCGTATTTCGTACTGTCTATCACTACATTTGTTGATATACAACCTAATGACTCCACTTTAGCGAAACCAAGTCCAGACAGTGTTATGTTATTGTTTATCACTTTCCTGACATTTGCACTGAACTCAGAAGATACCAAGTTCACATCACTGCCCGAATCAATAAGCGCACTTGTCGTTTTACCACATAACTCTACGATCTTCAAAGGTTTTTCCCGTTGCGATTGTTTGTTTACATCGAAAATATCAGACTCGATTTGACGTTTGCTATCTTTGCCGTCATCTGTCAGTCTCTTGTCACTGTCAGTCAGTGAATGTGACGTCTCATTCGCATTGTTGAACGACGATTGACCGAACATTGCTTGCTTGCTCACGCGTTCGCCACTCCCGCTCCTATTTGTCGATGCACCGTTGGGATCTTTTCTATCGCCGGAAACACCGGAACTACGCCATCTTGATGAACTCGAATCTTCCTTACGGCCGCCTACCGCCATGTTATTTTTATGCGGGCACTTCGGTGAAATATGGCCATATTCATTGCAGTTAAAGCATTTTGGACCTTGTGCCTTCTGCGGACAGTCTTCCGACACATGATCGCCGTCACCACAGTTATAGCACCTTTTCAAAATTTTTTCGTGACGTACGATGCCGCGTTTTTCGTTTCTATATGTACTTCTAGGATGTTCCAGCTTCATCTTTTCCTTAATTGTCTCGTAGATTTTAAGCTTTTCTTTAAGATCAGAATACGTAGTTACACCGTATAGCATGATTTTATTGGTCTCGTGGTCGACTATGCCATCAACGATGTATTTAATGGCCACGTAATCGGGTATCTTTCCTCTCTTTCCCAATTCCTTCATGACCATCATATAGTCGATGCAACTCTCTTCGCGTCTTTTCTTTCGTTGGCTCATAAGCTCGTGTATTGCTTTGATGTCGACGGTGTCAGGGAACTCTTTACTCAGGGCCGCCTTAAGTTCTTCCCATGTTTTGTGTGGGCGTTCAGCTTGCATCCAAAGTTGTGCGGTGCCTGATAGGGATCGCCGTGCCATCAGCAGCTGTTGTAACGTTGTCCAACCACATATTTCTCCATTTTCTTCCACGTCTTGTATCCATCGCGTCACTGGATACGTTTTATCTTGACCGGTGAATTTAGGTATTAGATCCGAGGTTAGGTACAACATTGAGCTTAGCCCCGTACGTGATTCGTCTTTCGTCATTTTCGTATTCCTATCTTCGTGAGCGGCAGCTCACCGTTTTCCGATACCGTCGTACACCGTCGTATAACCGCCGCCGTTCACAAAGCCACTTGCCGGTTTCCGTCGTCCGTCGTAAACTTCTTAAAAACTCGAACTCGTGTCGTTATTTGCCAATCCCGGACGAGCCCCCAAATTTGTGGGATTGTATGGCAAAATAAACGAATAGATTACTTGTTGAAAACTGTTTTATTTTAAGCACGCACATAAATTACACCGTAGGTACATTCGTAATAATCTACACTCCTTTTTCCTTTCCACAGACACACTATTCCACAGATAACTCAAACTTCACTTTCGTCCATCCGCTGCGTTCCGTTTTAACCCTTTACAATATTTTTATCCCACATAAATGTACAGAAATAATATATTGTTTAATAATTATGGTGTTTAAATTTAAAGTGAATGCTGTAAATGTCACCTCGACACCTAGCCACAGCCTTGCCAAGTAATTACAAAATATTACAATTTTCATCTGAAGTTTTAACAAAAAACAAAACAAAAGAAACACAGAAACAGGTCGAAGAACATTACCTATCCTGTTGGGGTTTGAATAATAACAATTTAATTACCCTTTGTTTTAATATTTATCGAAAGGTGTGTGTAACTGTGTAGCACATGTGGCTGCAACTATGGTTGTCGGAATACAGTACCGTACCGTAACCAACTAGCATTTCAGTTTCATGTGTTGACAAGGGTTCAAATAATAAATTATATAATTAATGGTTAGAGAGAGAAGGATATAGTGTTGAATAGTATTGATAAACTCCAACATATCTCACACACACTTCATCTATCATCCAACTTTCCTTTCGCAGGTCTACTGGAAGAAATTTCTGTTGATATAAGCACTACCTTTGTGCTCTTCTATCTGTATTCTTTCTTTTCTCTGTTAAGTGTTTTGTGTGTACATAAATAAATAGATAAAAATTTAACACAAATTAATTTACGTTTTCAATAGTTTGCTACCTTTCGACTGCTGTTTGCTTAATGTTTTTAAACAATTGACCACTGTGACCAGATTATCAGAACCAAAGCCTATTTAATTTTACAATAGGTTTTGTTCATTATTCTAGTAATCCAAAAACAATGGCTTGAATTTAATTTAACAATAGACTGATCAACTGTTCGGTTTGACTGTGATGAGGCTATTGGGAACCAACGGGTAGCATTTGTCCTCGGTTACAAATCTAAACATCCAAAATATCTATCTACCTATAAATATTCAGACTATGCTTTGTCAACAAACTCGTAACAATAGGGAAATAATCATAAGATCAAATGCTGAAACATGACGATGACAAACATCATTATACGTATAGTAAATGGGTTTGAGACGGCCCATTTATTCCCTTCGACATTAAGACACAGTGAAAAGGACCAAATCTTCAGCATAATCTAGTTATTTTGTATGTACACAGTTAATTGACCGTGAATCAAGTTTTCCGACATACTCGTAGTAGTCTGGTTATGGGGCATTAAGTTACTTCGAATGTTGGTTGAGGATATGACAAAAAAAAGAAAATGATTTTGCCACACACCATGATTAAAAAATGATTGTGGCAAAACATATTCTTTTATTTCCTCCACTCGACTTAACCTTGACTCAACCTTCCTCAATCAAATTGAAAGTTGTAGCTTATCATTTGTTTACATAAACGTCCTCGTCTCCAGTTTTTAACACCTATTTATGTTATCTACGTAACAAAATATAAATGCCCGTTTAAATCATTGTGGGATCCAATCCTACATCCGCCGTGTTATGTTTTTTATTTAAAACAGCATCTCAGGAGTGGGCAAAAAGAAATGTTCCTAGGTTACACAGAAAAAGAAAGAAAGAAAATGAGTTGAAAAACAGATGGACTGCAAATCAATTTCCCACTTTCATTTTTAATTTAACGCTTTTGTAGAAACAAGCTTTGTAACTGAACTGTGTTTGTTCCCGGGGTCACGTGGGCTAAGTAATTATTTCCCACTTGTTAACCCTTCCTTGCTCACAAGTGTGTCGGACGGAATCTTACCGAGATGAGGGGTTAACGGGAAGGAAATGAGCATCGTGTGAAATGGGCGTGTGTTTTTCCTGTACAGGGTTATAGGGTCTTAGGTGTTTTTGTAATTAATGAATCTTAGATATTGCAAAGAAGGCAGAGCAACGGGTGTTGTGGTGCAGCTTGGACAATATTTATATCCAGCAGTGGACTGTAAGAAGAGCTAGAATAATTAGGTTTAGGAAATTGCGTTCATGGAAATTGCGACTTTTTTCGATACCTAAAATTACTAAGTTTTCAGAGCGAATATGTGCAGTGGCAGAGAGTGGGAGAGTTATGTGTTTAGACAGTACTACCATTATTTCGGGCGTAAAAGCCAGATCAATCTGTGATCGATTCAAAGGCTTTGGTCTTTCCCATCAGGGTTTAGAAAACTTATCAAACATGTTATAAAATCTGCTCTTATTTGACATATAAATGGTTAGGTAGGTATAAAGTTTCAAGACGTGAACCGAAAATCACGTAGAATTCAACAGTTGTAATATCGAGAAGCTAAAGCTTTAATATTGTTGGTGCTATATACTTTCTTGTCCATTGGGTATCAGTAAAAATGTCAGTGCACAGATTTTTTGTTGTAATAAGTATTATGTTGCCAAACATTTAGATATAACTTTCAATTCAGTAAGGCCCAGTTTATTTATCCCTAGTTAACTCAACTAATGGTTAAATATGCTACCATTGGTTGAGTTAACTAAGTATAAAAAAACTGGTCCTTAGTCTTGTCGTTAATATGTTGAATATTCATTTAAAATAGTATTACTTTGCATGGCATTACATAAGGATGAACTATTAACAAAATTATAACTTCAAAAATTGAAAAACATGATCGTCCTACAATAATAACTAAGCAGTATATGCCTGCTCTATTAATAAAAATAAGATAGTGTATGGAAAAGCTTTTCCACAAAAATAAAGGAACCATTTTCAGGCTGAATCCATACAATGACCTTTAAGTTAGACAAGCGGGAAATGAAAGTGAATATATGTAGGTCAGCTTCCTCTTGAGACGATCGTGAAAAATGTTTTTCATTTATTCTGAACATATGTAGTACTTAATATCTACATACCTTGGTTAAAAGTTATGGTTTTACACAGTGTTGGCGTGGTAAAGAAATCATCTTAGTACGTAATGGCATCTTTTAAGAAACATGCCTTAACGCGGATTAAGTGAACAAGCCATCTCTCTCAGAGATATTACTATGGTAGAAAAATACTTAATCTATACTAATATTATAAAGAGGAAAGATTTGTATTTTTGTATGTAACGAATAAACTTAAAAGCTACTGAACCGATTTCGTAAATTCTTTCACTGTTGGGAAGCTGCACTATCCCCGGGTGACATAGTGTATACTTTTATTACTGTATTTCCACGGGAACGGGAACTACGCGGGTGAAACCGCGAGGCATCTGCTAGTATTTAATAAAATGGGTTAATACAGACACTTATATTTTCTTTTTCTTTTTTACTATCTATAGGCTTGCGCTTGACGACTATCTCACCTGATGGTAAGCGATGATGTGTTCGACGGTGAAGCACGCTTGCCTAGAAAAAACCCATTCACTCATGACTTAAAGACCCCTAGATTGTAGCTATCGGGAAACACAGACTTCGGCAGGGAATTCCACTCCTTAGCTGTACGCATAATAAAAGTGTCCCCAAAACGTTTTGTGCGTATGGGTGGGATGTCCACCATGTACCGATGACGCATCACCGTACGTCTGGTAGTCCGATGATGGAACGGGCTGGGCGGAATTATCACATTGTCGATGAGTTTCTTGGTCCGCTTTTCGATCGACTCTAGTGCTTCAAGCTGGTATTTGGCAGATCCGTCCCAGAGATGAGAACAGTACTCCATGCACGATCGAACTTGTATATGTATATAGATAGAAAACGGTTATTTTTGGAGAGTTAGCCAAAACCTACTTAGTGTACAAAGTTTAAATCCAATTTGAACGTGCTTTACGAAGCAGATAGTGGTCTTAAACTGTAGAGAATGGTCAAACGGCTACGGGCCGTAGCAGGCGCTAATAGTCCAGAACGGTTGCAATAAAGACACGAAATGATAATATTCAGTTAATACGAAATGAAACAAGTGCATTATCAAACTCTTTAATAATGTATTAGCACTTGAAGATAATATTAATTTGATCTTTCAATATAATTAATAAATATGCAGAGCATGGGAGCTAAACAAAAATAAGAAAAAAATATTCGAAAGAAAATTACTTCAAAAGATCCTATGAAATATTAAAACTGTGGGTCTCGCATAAACTTAATCTTTAAATCAAGATCAGAGTACCTCATAAAATATTAATGGAGTCTAGAGGCAACAGGATTTATAGGCTACGGTGATTTTAGGCACTAACAAATACGGACTGTTACATACCGTGAGAGATTAAAAAAATGGATTACATTTTCGTTGAAGACTTGATTTGATTTGATTCGATTCAATGGTGAAAAGGAACCTCCCTTTCACCATTGAATCCTCCCAAAATTTAAATATGAAATAATGGAACTAAATGATGATGATAATATTGAAGACATTTAAAAATTAAAAAAAAAAGCCTTTTAAGGATAAAAAGCTCGTTTTCGATCAATAATAAATAGTACTCATAGTATTAGATTAGAAATAAATGTAATGGATGTGGTTATTATTTTAAAGATTATGTAATTAATTCTTCTAAAATGGTAAGTTTTAGTTTATTAAACTAACACCCTTATTCCTTATGAATAAATTAACCATTTAAATTCGCCAAAATGCAAATTTTCGCCAAAACTCAACCGAAAGTGATTATACTTTAAAATTTGACCCAGTTTATAAAAAAAGACTACCTCTTTGTAAATTATTCAAAATATGTTATCTAACTATAAAGGTTTTGACAGTTTACTTACGACAACTTAACAGATTTGGCTGCTTACCTGCAAAAGAAAAAAACAACAATGTTAGCATAATGTATCTAGTAAAATCTTTTAAAAATTACACGACTGACTGACTTAGTATAATTTAGTAGACCGTTCATAATTAAGGAGTAAAAAACACTTGCAGTATCAATTCTGAATATGAATATAAGGAACAGCACATATTTTAAAATTATCATCATCAAGCTCGTTCCTGATGCTATAAAAAATGTAGTGTGTACTCTTACAACTGATTCTATTACTGCATTAAATTACGGCTTACGATTTTACTGACATCATAACCATATACAATAACTTTGTTTTTGAAACTATTGCATTACAATGGATTGTCAAATGCGAATCCAATATAAATAATATAATATTTCCAAACAACAATTGTCATCTCTTCTGATATAAAGGCACAGTGCCTCACTCGTCTCATTTCAGTTGTGGTCAGAAATGGAGTGACAGTTAATTTAAAAACTATTTTAATTCAATCAATAATTATTTCTAGAAATACTAATTCCAATGTATATCGTGATTTTGAATAAAATACGTGCAACAACAGTGTTTTAAAATTGAAAGTAATTAAAGATAGTGCTTTCTTGCTGGTAAGGCTTCCAAACAATCTTAATGTTATATGAAATTACTAGATGGTTTTAGAATAGGAAAGGTTGTAAAAATAGCGTTTCTTAACAATAACAGCATTGGATATAAATTATCAAATTCTTGTTTGCAGTGCAAAGCAAAGGAACCTGTTTAAATTTAGAGATTCAGTTTAAAATCTGCAAGCATTTCGGGCACGCATACATTTTCCGCAGTGCTTATTAAGTTTCACTTTGTTACTATGTGCCTAACCACAGCCTAGGCGCGTTTTCCGCCTGTCAGCCATTAAGTAATTCCATTATCTGCGAACGTTACTGCATTACTTCACAGAATGCTAGTGCTTTAAATTCACTATTATCTTTTGTAAATTGAGATATAGTGAATTGTACATAATTTTGTAGTTGAGATTGTACCAGAGATTTTAAATTACATCAAACATTACATCTTTACCACTTTTAAGTGGAATAACTTCTCATCATCATCATCATCATATCAGCCGAAAGACGTCCACTGCTGGACATAGGCCTCCCCCAAGCGTCGCCACATTGACCGGTCCCGTGCGTCTCGCAACCAGCGGATCTCCGCAACCTTCACCAGGTCATCGGTCTACCTAGTGGGAGGCCTTCCAACGCAACGTCTTCCGGTTCGCGGTCGCCACTCCAGAACCTTTCTGCCCCATCGGCCATCCGTTCTGCGAGCAATGTGCCCTGCCCACTGCCACTTGAGTTTGGCAATTCTTCGGGCTATGTCGGTAACCCTGGTTCTCTCTGGAATAACTTCTACATCGTCCTTAACTTGTAAAAGGAGCCGGTCAAAAATAAATCAGACTGGCGCAGTAGCAATCTAATATGTATAACTGTCAGTTTATAATATTGGAACCATTGTGTCATTGAAACCATCACAAAATGTTTCATGTTTTCTTTAATAGCTTGAGAAACTTGCTACATTGTAAGAGATCAAGTTCAATTCACAATATTATGACAATTTAGTTTTTTATTTTGCACTGCTGAAAGCTAAATATTATGATAGGAAGTCATACAATGTGTCCTGTTTATAAAACCGAGTTTTCCTAACTAGACATGGAAATTCATTTTCATTAGGTGCCATACCGCCAGTACAATCTAACCTTTAAAAAGTTTTAAAATTATTGCATAAAAACTTCGTCTTAATTGTGTTAATTTTCGCAAAACATCACTATGAATTATTGGCTAGGTACTTTATGATTAATTTACTTTAAGTGTATTCCAATTTTTGTTCATTTGATTACTGTTTCAAAAGTTCTGTAAACTTCGCTCTCAATTTTATCATTATTCCTTGTCATCTTCACTCAACTAAGTTTACTCATTTTGAACCTATTGAACTTATTGTTGTTGCGTCTCTGATGTATTTTAATTAGTTTTTAGCTTGTGCACATTCCGTTTTAATGTTAATTTTGACTGTTTCTACTATAGCTGTTTCTTTGCCATCAATCAATTACAACGTTCGTCCAAAACAATTCTGTCTGAATTTTAAAATTATTTCCAGCGATGTGGCAGTTACTAGTTATCGGTACTATAGTGGTGGTGGCACAAGGAAGGTATGAAAATGTAAACATAAAGCAGGACTGGTGGGAGACTGCAGTGTTCTACCAGATCTATCCTAGATCATTCATGGACAGTGATGGGGATGGCGTGGGCGATTTAAATGGTGAGTGTCTTTTCTTTAGTACATACATAATTATAATAAGTTATCATGGCGAATAACGACCGGAGATTTATTGTGAAGGATGGCACGGTTGACATCTGTTGGGCATGTCACCGCCCGGGTGTATCAATCTGCCACATTATCTTTGACTGTTCTCGTCTAGCTAACGAAGAGTACTTGCAAAGGCAGAACCTTGTAAACAGGATTATCCATCACCATCTTGCTCTCAAATATACTCTTGTGGCATCGGAGGTGCCGTACTACAGGTATGTGCTCGACCCCAGTTCTCGAAAATAGCAATATCATATTGTACTGGAGTCGGTCCATCATCATTATCATCAGTTGTTGACAATACTGTCCCGCATGAAGGGAACCTCATGAAAACCAAGAAAGAATAACAAATCAAGTATCTTGACTTGGCTCGCGAGATTGTCGACATGTGGACTCAGCCATCATTGTACCGATATTCGTGTCAGCCAATGTGTTAATAGCCACAATCCTCAACTAACACCTTAGGAGGCTCTCGTTAGGCGGTTGGGTCAACGGTTTGATTCAGAAAGCAGTGCTTCTGGACACGGCTCGTATAGTTAGGAGATTCCTCTCTCTGGAGCCCTGACCACCGCTGCAATGGTAGGCTTAGACCCTGTTGCCGATACCGGTGGGCCTCTATTTTTTTAATGGATTTTTTAAATTTATTTTATAAAAAATATTTAAAATGTGGATAATAAGAAAAGTAATTAAATGAAGGACATAATAATAATACTCCAAAACGAATATCGTCAGGTGGCAAATCTGAATGCAGAATAGGCAATAACACAGGACATTTTGTAATTCACAAGTGTGAACGCAGGAACACTTTCTGTTAAAAGGAACATCGGACTATGAGGGTGAAAACTCCGGGCTGTTACTGAAAAATTCTTTATGGAAAAACTCAACCCAGGGAATCGCTCAGCAGTCGCGTTCAATTTTCATAGCGACCCTTTAATTGATTGCTTATATGCGCGATTATTTTCCTATATTGTGTGAATTGATATCACGAAAATCCAAACAAATTCTTCAAAACAAAAATGTATAGTAACAAACGTTTTTTCTTTTCGTTTACAAAGCCTTTTTCTTAACAGACAGTCTGACTTTGCCTAGCGTTTTTATTCCATCTGCCATCATTAATCTACCTGACATTCAGACCTGGCTTGTTATCTATCCAAAATACTACAGCACGCACGGGTTTGGAAGTAAATTATCACCTTTCCTTTTACCTTGTGTGAACGAAATAAGGATTTATATGTTAACGTCTTAATTTCGACGGTAAAGGAACCTTTGCTTCAAAGACCCTTTTATGGACTTGAAAAATAATGGTGATTTAGAAGTAAACACTGAAAAGGTCACTTTTAACAAATACTTGATAATTAAAGTAACTGGCAACTTTATTATATGCTTTCAGGAATAACATCAAGGCTAGAATATCTGAAAGAATTAGGAGTGGACGCAACATGGCTGTCACCGATTTTCAAATCTCCAAATCATGATTTTGGCTACGATATCGCCGACTATTATTCCATTCAACCCGAATATGGAACCATTGAAGACTTTGAACATCTTCTGAAAAAAGCTGGTGAACTAAGTTAGTGCAAAATTATTATTCATTGAAATTATTGTAAAGCTATGCATAACCCACAAACGAAATTATCGAAATTTTCTTCAACGAAATTCGATAGCACGACGGATCGGTTATTTGAACTTTCTTAATAAGATTTCCTTTTACAATTTATATTCGAAAGAGCCTGCCTGTTTGTATAATTTGAACAATTTATTCTAGTGTTGTTTTTCCTCGATTGTAATTATTCTGATTGGATGGTTTGAGAAATTCGAGAGTGGTTTCAACGATTGTAGTTTTCAGTGGAAATATTCTGTTGATTTTTGCCTTTTGTGTCGAAATTGAGAAGAGTTCACAAAGGTTTGATCAATTGAAATGTTGCCAATACTCCAGATACTTAGGTACAAAATATAATAGAATAAATATGTAACAATGATAAATATAACACAAATGATTTCAAACAATTGAAGCTCAACAAAGACAGCTAACCTAAAGCTTCATAAGAGAGTAACGAGCCGTGAAATAAATATTTGAACTAGTAATTTATGTAAACCACACAATCCATATTTACCATATAATCAAGTAATTTTTTGTTTAACTCAAGATATAGCTTTCTCATATAATTACCTTCTCACTTACTAATTAATCTAGTCAAGTAATTTCTCATGCTACTATTGGAATGTCTAATATTCATTTCAGATATAAAGGTGATTCTAGACTTCGTGCCAAACCACTCAAGTAACGAGAGCGATTGGTTCATTAAGTCTTCAAACAAAGATGAGTATTACAGCGACTGGTATATTTGGGAAAACGGACACATGAATGATCGTGGTCAGAAAAGCCCGCCTAATAATTGGGTAAGGAAATTAAACTAGGGAAAAAAAACTGTAATCTCGCTTTTGATGGCTACATACAGGCTAAGCTCTACTAGAGCGTGTATTGGAATATAACTGTACTGCCCTTCTTTCTTACAATTTTCTGTTCGACCTAAGTAGGAACGCTTACAAAAAGATCTTTTTCGAAAGTGATCTGGGGACCGTAGTATGTATGGCTTACATATTTATTTTGTATGAACACTTACACACCCTTATCTATAAAAATTTCGACGGTGTCTGTCAATTGATTAAGAATCTAATCTTATTTTGTATAGAAACTTTGAATTAAACATCTGCTAAGCAATTGCTAAATACCGTCGAGATTTTATAAATAAGGCCAGATAATTATGTTATAAGTAATTTGTTTTTCTCAATAAGATTAGTCTTCCTTTGTTTTATTTTTAAATGGTGTTAACCATCTATATCAAAAACTATTTTATTTCCTTTTTATATGTTTTTGTTATTATCATTTTTAAGGTCAGTTCATTCAGAAAAAGTGCCTGGTCTTACATGCCGTCTCGTGATCAGTACTATCTTCATCAGTTCGGCTCCAGCCAGCCGGATTTCAACTATCGAAATCCTGTCGTTGTTGAAGAGATGAAGGTAAGTCCATATAATAATATGCTAATGAACTAATACACACGAATATAGATTCTGTTCCGACTTATCCCGGCATACTATTTCTAAAGTACTACAATTTTTAACGGAAAATTTGTACCATTATAACCTTCGATTCACAAATTCCAACTATTTACACACGTGAACCATTTGGCTGAAAAGTTTGGTTACTGTCTACATTTGTTTTGTAAATTCACAAGGCAACATTATAAACAGATAGTTACTACAGACATTATCTAAATAAAGGTTCAGATTTGTAAATAACATTATTTTGTGACTCGGCAACATGTAATGAAGATTAATGTTTTCGTAGTTCACAGCTCTCGGTAATGTTACTCAAATATTAGAAAAAGCCTTGTACACACAATATATACTCGTAAAATGGTTTTGTTCGAAGAATATAACTGAACAGGTTGCTAACTGAAGGATTGGTGTTGGGCTCTATGGTCACTCAACAAAGTGATGACAGCTTTTGATCACTTATGCCGTTTGAAATTAAACCTAAATTAATTTAGCGCTAAAGACCTACTTGAACAATTTCAAGTAGGTTTTGAGTGCTAAATACTCTGCTGGATGTTAAAGGTATAATTTAAAAGCTTGAGTTACAACAAAAAATGCCTTTCCCTTTCAGAACATCATAAAATTCTGGCTAGAAAAGGGAGTTGCAGGCATGAAAATAAATGCAGCCAATCACCTCTTTGAAGTTGACAAAGATTTATATGGCGGAAGATACCCTAATGAACCGATTACTGGTAAGCCAGGAGTTGGACCAGAGGAATATGAGTACCTTAACCATATTTATACTAAGGATCAAGAAGAAACTTATGACATGGTATCTCAAATTCGAGACGTATTCGATGCTATCACTATCAGGGATAATTTAACACGGTAAGTTGAAAATTAATTACTTATTAAATTTTTAAACTTACTAAGAGACAGTCCCTAGCTAACAGACATTTTGAAACAGCTTCGTAGAGAATTTCTGAAGTAAATATAAAAGTAATAAGTACAGAATGATAATAAATAGTAAGGATATATTTCTCTCTTCCCTTGAGAAATCTGCCCTCACGGTACCCAAATGAATATGACTGTGAAAGTAACGACTAAAGAAAAGTTTTAGACTTTTGTTAATGAATTAATAATCTATTTCTTTTTTTGCAAAATGATATGAGATTTTTGCAATGTCATTTAAACAATTCACTAAGTAAAAGTCAATACAAAAACTAGACCTTTAAAATTTCAGCATATTCGCTCGTCATATCTCCTGTGATCACACTTAATTCAATATGAAGAAGTTTCCTTACTAACACATTCCCTTATATATACTCTTGCAGAGTAATGATGTCTGAGGCTAGCACGAACATCAAAAATGCAGTGAGGTACTACGGCTCGGGCCGTCACGCTGGTGCTCATATACCATTCAATTTGGCTCTCATCGCGGATCTCGACAAAGACTACGACGCTAGGGACATTAAGTACGCGGTAGATAGATGGTTGACTTACAAGCCTTTGAGGAAGCCAGCCAATTGGGTGGTGAGTACAACACGTATTTTTAATATACGCTTCCTTTTCTCTACTGTTGGTCTGGTTGTTGAAATAAAGACTCATGATTTACAGTGGTCTTTAGATGACCATAATAAAATCTGCTTTTGATTAGTCATATATGTCAGTATAATATTTTTATCGACTTCTACTTGAAATAACGCGACTAATTAATCAAAACAATTACGCCTATTAAAATTAACGAATGAGTCTGGTTGCTAAGGTGTGCTTACAAATTGACACTTGTTACAACTTTGTGAACTTTATCAAACCGCCTCCGGCCTCCAGCGGTGTCGTCTAATTTTCGGATACATTTACTCTATGGGGAAAAGTGTTACAACAACCAAAATTAATTGCTACATGTCAACAAAATGTAACAAGGTCAACAAAATAAGCCATTTCGTTATACCCAATTTGACTGATATCTATCAGCCTTGGGGTATGTGCAGATTTCGTTTCTTTAGCAAATATTGTAGGCGTGTCTATTTTGATATTGAAAAGGCCTTCCTTTCTACTCTTGGAACATAATAAGATAATTATTATGATAGATGTTGCTGCGAATTGAGTGCCTCGGGAATCGAGTTGTGTGTCAACTGATAATGTGTTTCTATAATGGGAAGGTTGCTGGTTGATATTCAAATACAATATAGGATTGTGATGTGATCAAAGATGATGAACGAGCGCCCACAGGTGTACGACGAGAATTATCAAATATGTGGAGTACAAAAAATATTACAAGGCTGCTGATACATAAAGAAGTAGATGATTAACATAATATTAACAGGTCTGTGTGTGTTATAAATGGATGTTAAATATAGTATTCAATGGTTTTCTTCGACTTCCAGACCGGCAATCATGACAAAAGCAGAGTCGCGTCACGATTCAGACCTGAACTGGTAGATGCCTTCAATATGCTGGTGCTGCTTCTCCCTGGCATCGCAATCACTTATATGGTGAGCATATTTTACCGTATAACTGCCCTCATTAACAAGATTCATTACTTTTACAAACATCACATTTTGTTTTTTTATACAATATAATAGCCAATTACACATTCATGTAAAAGGTTAGAACAAGCTGTTAGATTGGAGTCCCTTTTGATATTCGAACTAATTACGTCCCCGAATCGGGTAGGACCAATGCTCGTGTCGTTTCTACATACAAAGTCTGTTAGCTAAATGCTAAATTTAAATTCAAGTTGTCAACATATCATTTATTAAAACTAACGCAAATTATACGTAAATATTGAAGGGCGAAGAAATAGGGATGGCAAATGGATTCGTGCCATGGAGCGAAACGAGGGATCCTCGAGCCTGCCGTACGGACGACCCTGTTAATTTCATCGAAGTGTCCCGTGACCCTGTCAGGACCCCGTTCCAGTGGAGCAACGGAAAACATGCAGGTAGCCAACCTTCTGAATATTTCTCATTTCCACATGAATACTACCGAGGTCAACTGACGACAAAAAAGGAAATGTACCTTTAATTTTATATGAAAGGTTACTGATGTCCATCAACACTCTTGGGGCTCTATTCATTCCACCGTTCGGACCTTTGTTGATCTTTATAGACCCACAATTCTGTTCGAACTGTCTAGACAATTTCTCAAGTTTTTCTTTAGAGGTACTAAAAAACAATCTTAAGTCTTAAAATCTTTGCAAGTTAAAAAAGGTTTCTGTTGATATAACCTTCTTAACATGAGATCTTGAAGGGTTATTCCTGAAAGAAAAATATACTTTGCCTCGCATATTACATCACTTTATCTGATTTTGAATTTAAATGACCTAACCCTTTTAAATTAATGTTCTTAAAAAGCTTCTTTCGGAAACTTAGGAAGTTAGTGTCTACTAAGAGATAAAAAAATGAGAATATTTATTCATAGAGATTTAACCTACTTATATGCACCGTGGATAGATCTCACAATTAGAAGACAGATTCTTACGTCTGGTGAAGGTCGCTAGAATCTACAGGAGTGTGGCCTAATCTAGAAATCTTTAAACTGAAGTGTTCAATGATGTTTTGGTTACAGGCTTTTCAAATGCAGACTCCACCTGGCTGCCAGTAGCTGAGGGTTTTGAGCACTTGAATGTGGCTACCCAGAGATCCGCGGTCCGCTCCCATTATCAAGTTTACCGGTCTCTGACCACTCTTCGCATGAGACCTGCTTTCAGACTCGGCAGATACGAATCCTTGGCTCTCAACAACGATGTTTATGCTTTCAAGAGGTTTGTTACGTATTATGTATGTTCTTTTGTTACATGTAAAGTTTATTTCTGAATTTCGATAAGATATTATGCTTCGTTTTTTATTTGTACTGTAAGTTTACGACGTCTTTGTTAGTGGTATGTTCCTGAATCACGTTCAATTTCAATATTGATAGTAATAATTATCTTCTTAAACTTTTTAATTATTGTTTTTGTTTACTGACTTCAAAAAAAAAGGTAGTCAATTCAATACGTATGTATACGTAATATTGTTGGAACTGCACAATATTCACATATGTTACTATATGTGAATTTCTAAACACGTGTGCCAAATTTCATAAGTCTATGTATGTTTGTATGTATGTATGTATGTTTGTCCACGCATTTCTCCAAAACTGCTTATCAGATCGTGATCATTATTTTTGTGTTGGATTTAATATTTCTCAACTTAGGGAATAGTGCAAATTTCATCAATATCGGTCCGGCAGTTTTTAAGATATGGAGCATACAACCGAACTCCTTTTTAGTGTTTTGCTTTTGAAGTCGGTTTATTTTTTTATGAAAATGTTTTTTTTACCTTTTCTTCGTCACCATGATCCATCCAAAACTGTTCAGTGTATAATAAGATAATTTGATTTTGTGTTTTTATTTCAGATGGTATAATGACGATGCCTATGTCGTTGTGGTGAACGTGGGCAGGGTCTATCACGTGGTCAACCTGACTGCCTTCGATCTGATCTTCGGACAGTTGGAGGTCGAAGTAAGCAGCGTGCTTTCTTCCAGGACCTACAGGTACGATATAATTCTCTTTATAACGTTAGTATTGGAAGGCTTCTTTTTCAGTACACATAAACCCTGAATAAAACAAGACAAGAGCCGCACTTTTAAATGACTTTATTTATTATATACTAGCTGTTCCACGCGGCTTCGCTCCCGTGGGCCACCCCACAGGACCCGTTTTCGGGATTAAAAAATAGCCTGTCACTCAGGAATAATGTAGCTTTCTATTGGTGAAAGAATTTTTTAAATCGGTCCAGTAGTTTCGGAGCCTATTCGGTACAAATAAACAAACAAACAAAAAAATCTTTCCTCTTTATAATATTAGTATAGATTAGTATAGATGTAAGTTCGTAAGTTAACTTATCAAACCTTAAAAAGATTTTAATGCTATTATTTGAAAATTGGGCCTGGCTAATTTTATTTGACCGTAGAAAATTCTGTCTAAAACAATTTCATACACATGTAGAGTTTGGTTCCAAGCTTTCCGTGAGCCTTTCATCCGCTCTTGACAAATGAAACATCGTGTAGCTACACGCGAAGAGTAAAAGGCTACATGCCGACAATATACCAAGATTTATATACTTTGTAAAGCTATGGGTCTACATTTTCTTAATAGATTTTCCTGTTTCATAAAATAATATGTTAATTGCAATCTCAAGTTTTCAAGATATATATATTAATTGTCATATTTTTATTGCAGTGACAGTGTCCAAGCGAATTACTTGGATTTGGCGGCAGATGAAGCTCTCGTCCTCCGAATGCAGGTTTAAAGAGCTAGAGCCAGCTATGTGTAATAACTACTTAATAGTATGAATTAATTTATTAAACTTTTATAAATTAATAAAGCCAAAAAGTTACCAACTATTTAATGTTTTGATTTGATTTATTTATTTATTCAAGGCACATCAACAACACAAATACAAAAAAGGACCTCAGTATTTATGTCAATAATAGACATGCACAACACATAAATAACTTCACAAATCACAATAAAATTCTAATTTTACAAACGAAAAAACAAATTATGATCGGTATCATTATTTCATCATACTGCATTTATAAAATTCAAAGGAATTAAAAAAAATTAAACATATTATTACCTCTTTATTAAAGTGTAACTAATCAATACGTCATATAACTATGTACATTCTACAAGGAATAACAAACTAGTATGTTCCAGGCAGTTGCAACTTCTGCACTTATATGTAATATTAACTCATGTACTATGGAATCCTAACTCTAAGTTTCGACATGGACTATGATATTGTTCAAATATTGGACGTGAAAAGATTTTTGAACATTTTGTTTTTAAAACATGTTGTCACACTTATAATATTATGAATGCGAATGTTTGGATGGATGTGTGTATGTTTGTTACTCAATCGCGCTAAAACGGCTGAACGGATCTGGATGGAATTTGGCATATAGATAGATTATAGCCTGGATTAGCACATAGGCTACCTATTCATCCCTGTATAACCCTTGGGATAAGAAAATACTTTTCACGCGGGCGAAACCGCTGGTAGAAGCTAATCACACTAATATTATAAAGGCAAAAGTTTGTGAGTGTGTTTGTTATTTCTTCAAGCCATAACGGCTGAACGCACCTGGATGAAAGGCACAGAGTTAAATTATAGCCATGAATAGCATATATGATATTTTACATCCCGAGAATATGTTTCCTCGGGCTAATTTTCGACATTCACGTGGGCGAAGCCAATAGCAGAAGCTAGTATCATACTAATATTATAAAGCCGAAAGTTTGTGAGTGTGTAACTATGTTTGTATGTTTGTTACATCTTCATGCCAGATCGGCTGAACGGATCTGTATGAAATTTGGCACAGAGATAATCAGGAATAGCACATAGGACTTATTATCCCGGGAAAGTGATCCCTCGGGACAATTTTCGACTTGCACGCGGACGAAGCTGGTTTGTTATATATGATTTAAAGAGATGCTGTTGCTGGTAGCAAAATAATCGCAACGGATCTTGTAGTGGGCTATTTTTATTTACATTTTTAATCTTATCGTATCAATGTAAACTCTCTTCGATAGTTAAGTGGAATTTTACGTGACGGATAATTCCAAATGTATCGATAAAACAACATGCGAAAATACATTACCGTTGCATTTATTTACTAGGGCCCTATGACATTTGAAATCATCATGATTCCTGTGTAGAAAAGAGAGGGAGCCATACAAGATGAAAAGCAAATTCCTTATTTCCCAACGGAATCATGATGGCATTGTCACATCGTTGTATGATCCTCAATCAATCAATCAATCAATATCTTTATTGTGGATCATAGGTAGGTACATAATACAGGTCTTAAATAATTAAATTGAGATCAACTATGTCCCGCCCTTCGGGCATACAATAGTTACATAGAAATTAAAGTAAATTTACATTATTGTAACAAAATATTAAAATTACACATAAAATATAAAAACCGCAGAATAAAACGGGACAAATTTAGGTGGGCCACCGAACGCATCATGACTCAGAGGGACTGTATTGGAGCAGTGATTTGTCTGATAGGAAGTCTTTTATAGAGTAGTAGCACTTGTTTACTAACAGATCATGGAGATTCTTTTTATATTATCCCTATTCTATAAATAAATTGAACTTTCCCCTAGGCTTCTGTTACAAACAACAGTTATTCAATAAGCCAGCTTGTAAACATCGACATATAACAGAATCTCAAGGGAACGTCTTTTTCTAAGTATAAATTCTTAACTTCAACTATCTATCCTCACAGGTATAAAACTTTGGGAACAACCTTCATTTTTCAAAGCTTACAAATCTAATATCAGAATCTGAATTATTGATAAAACCGTTCATGGAGAAAGTATGGCAATCAAACGTGTCAGACCTTATTATGTTTGATTGGAAATCAATTCAGAAAATATTCTACGACATGGTTAGCTTGGTGGCGTAATTTGCCTTATGAGTAATTTAGTTTTGATTGATTAACGTATACTTACCTGAATTTGTTTTTAATATTTAAGCAGTGATGTTTAGATAATTGTAATTTTTCTACTCTTTTTGCATTGAAATAGTCTCCACGAGTGTCCAGAAAATGTATTATTGGGCACCTGTTGCTTGAACCCTTATCTTGATGACCGATTTATATTTTTTCTACGGCGTATGGTGTCCCTTCTGTTATCTTTCGTAATTTGCGAAACAATAGTAAAACAATTAGTTGAAGGGTTGTTCGTGCCAACATGAGAAATGAAGAATCATCATTATCGGGCTCAAACATGAACATTTTCACCAGAATTATCCAGATATATGTTATCTAATATCCCTGCTTCACGAAACTCGTGAGTGACACCGGATTTACTGGAAGATTAATGTTATTTAGAATCTAGAGCGTGCTTATCATATTTCTTTTTGATAAGTAAGACCTACCAATGCGTGTGTCTGGCGTGATAATCTGTCTAAAAATTGAGATAGGCACTTATCTCCCCCATTGGAGACCATGTCTGCTCTTGAAATTTTTATACCATTTTAAAGTATTAGCCGGATTTTAAATAACATGTTAGATAATAGCAAAGTTTATAATAACAAATAACAAAGTTTATTTAAAATCATTAGGTAAAACAATAAGTACATTTTTTGCTTAAATCTATGTCAAGTTCACACGTGTTATGTGCCTGAATTAGGTAATCCTGTGTTTCAAGCGAAAAGAGGTACATATTTTTTTCTACATCGTCATACCAGTCGAAAGCCGTCCACTGCTGGACATAAGCCTGCCCCAAGCGTCGCCACATTGACCGGTCCCGTGCATCCCGCAACCAGTGGATCCCCGCAACCTTCACCAGGTCATCGGTCCACCTTGGTGGGAGGCCTTCCAACGCAACGTCTCCCGGTCGCGGTCGCTACTCCAGAACCTTTCTGCCCCACCGGCCATCCGTTCTGCGAGCAATGTGCCCTGCCCATTGCCACTTAAGTTATATTTATATGTATATTTGTATGTTGTATTTATGTGTTATTTTTTTCTACATAGTCAATGTAAATCAAATATAAGGTAGTCTTAAGTAATTTTTTTAAGGGTGTAAATAATATAATAAAATTCTTATTTTCTAACAACTTAGATACTAAAATATCAAAATACATACCTATTAGTACAAGTACTTAATAACTTCTCTGTTTTTTCGTGTGAGTTTCTTTGAGAATTTTATTACAGTTACAATAATTTAGGGATTAAATGTTTGTTGTTACGTTTAGCCTATTGTAAAATAGTGGTCCGAGGAACACATAAAATTTGTCTGTGAATGCATGTTTTGTACTTTTTTGAAGGCATACTACTCATCTCTCCGCCTTTTTAGGGTTCCGAAGTCAACAAAGAACCCTTATAGTTTCGCTCTGTCCGTTTGTCAATCCGCAGCTTAGCTCAGAGAATCTAAGTACAAGAAAGCTATAATTTGGCATGGACATATTAATAATAAAATAATGAAAAATTTTTTTTTTGTTTCCTCCTATAGACGTAAAGTGGGATGTTTTTTTTTTTCTCGTCTATCCTATGGCACGGGTTATCGTTGGATAGGCCATTCAAAAATATTATGAGTTTGTAAAAACCATTTTTCGATTCAGAGATCCATTTGCGTAAAATTAAGCTTTAAATTGCAAATTTAAATTCCCCCCTGCCAGCGAAATGGTTGCTCTTGGCTCTATGTGAAAAAATTCACGGCAGTAGTAAATATAACGAAGTTAAAAGGAAAACTATAACAGATAAGTAGGTTTTACAAGTTTACGAGTAATAGTCGACCAACTTATAAAATGTACGTAGAACAGTAAAAACTTTGTACAAATGCCATTGAAAAATTACTTAAATAACGTTGTTATCTGTGTAAAATAGAGTAAATATATGCTTATGAACTATGTAAAAATATAAAAAAAGTCATAACAGGCTTTACAAGTTTACGAGTAATAGTCGACCAAATTATAAAATGTACAGTAAATTTTTTGTACTAATGCCATTGAAAAATTACTTAAATAACTTTATTAGCTGTGTAAAACAGATAGTAAATATACGCTTATGAACCATGTAAAAATATACAAAAATAAAATCATAACGATTAAAGCAAATTTTTTATTTTCTTTTGTCGATATCCATCTATAAAATCAATATTCGACCCGACTACATTACTAATTGAGTAGCGTAAAACTTTCCAGAACAAAATAGTGAATACCGTAGATTAGAGGATTCACCTCTAATCTGCGGTATTAGAGGAGATTAGAGGTGAATACATACGATTTTTTTCTAATACCGAAAGAGAAATAAAATAATCCGTGCACGCAAGGATCCAGGGACGAACTATACCATTCCCCGTGGCTCTAACGCGCGCTCGTATCGACTCCTTTCGCAATTCGCACCCGCGCCGCGGTGGTACTCAAATAGATAATATTTTTCTAACTTTAGTTGCGAAGTTGGTTTTTATAACTCCTTCTTCAGTTACCAGTTAGTCCTTCTTTAGTTTAAATCAAGAGTAAATAGGTTACTTCTAGGCAAGCGTGCTTCACCGTAGACCACATCATCGATTACCATCAGGCGAGAAAGTGGTCAAACGCGAGCATAAAGATTAAAAAAAAACATCATCCTATGTGGGCCCGTTTTTAGACGTTGTTTGCCGCTGAAACCGTTTTAATGTTCATGTAACATCAACAAAACCCTCTTCTTAGTCTGCATTATTATGCAACTTCGGAACCCTATTACTGTGCGTGGCCCAACACGCACTTGGCCGGTTTTTATTGGATAAGGAGGTCTGTGAGCTTTGTGGTAACAAGCTGCAATATGAGAACAAAACTTACTGGCGGATCCAAAATATTCTGACTAGATTCAAGTATTTTATTAAGTCTGAGATATGAAAAGTTACGTAACTTAAGACTCCGTACAATCGTTACTCAACATGTATTTAATCACAAGATTGGTGCACATGATCCATTTTATCAGACCACTCAGTTAGTATCTTATTTGATAGTAGATGCAGAATCTATATAAATGTTTGCATTCCTGATATTCAGTAGCATAATTCGCTTAAAAGGTTTTTAAGGTATTTAAAATGAGGGCAGTAATATTGCTGCCAATTTTGTTGGTGTTTTGTAGTGGAAATATTTTGAAACATGAGGAAAAGGACCTTGATTGGTGGGAGACGACGATCTTCTACCAGATTTATCCCCGGTCCTTTGCTGATAGCAATGGTGATGGAATCGGGGACCTGAATGGTAGGTGTTTTATTATTTGTATACCTATGTTTAAAAATATATATCAATTTCTCGTTTTACGTGATTAG
The DNA here is from genome assembly GCA_945859665.1 of Anorthoa munda. Taxonomy (NCBI): domain Eukaryota; kingdom Metazoa; phylum Arthropoda; class Insecta; order Lepidoptera; family Noctuidae; genus Anorthoa; species Anorthoa munda. The sequence continues at coordinate 38,961,071 of OX243897.1, read as the reverse complement.
ATATTTATATGGAGTATTCCCGTTTGGGCACCTATGCATTGAGCACCAAAGTTATTTCCATTTGAGCACCAATCAATATAATAGCTTGGTGCTCAACGGGGAACAATAAAAAATATTCAATGTTATGCACTTTTGAGCACCTACGGTGCGGTAGCTTCTAGTGATAGGGTGTATAATAAAACATATCGATAAAAATTGGCAGTACTTTTATTATCATATTAATTTAAAAAAATATAATATTATTATCATATTATTTTTTAATTTTAGCAAAAAAAAAATAAACAAATCCGGCCAAGTGCATGTCGGGCCACGCCCAGTAATAGGGTTCCGAAGTTGCATAATAATGCGGACTTCAGCGGCTCACAAAGTCTAAAAACGGGCCCACATAGGATGATGTTTTTTTTTATCTATATTCTCGCGTTTGACCACTATCTCGCCTGATGGTAAGCGATGATGTGGTCTACGGTGAAGCACGCTTGCCTAGATGTAATCTATTCACTCTTGACTTAAACTAAATAAGGACTAACTGGTAACTGAAGAAGGAGTTATAAAATCCAACTTCGCAACTAAAGTTACAAAAATATTATCTATTTGAGTACCACCGCGGGTGCGAATTGCGAAAGCAGCCGATACGAGCGCGCGTTAGAGCCACGGGGGATGATATAGTTCGTTCCTGGATCCTTGCGTGCACGGATTATTTTATTTCTCTTTCGGTATTAGAAAAAAATCTTATGTATTCACCTCTAATCTCCTCTAATACCGCATATTAGAGGTGAATCCTCTAATCTGCGGTATTCACTATTTTATTCTGGAAAGTTTTACGCTACTCAATTAGTGATGAAGTCGGATCGAATATTGATTTTAATAGAAAGATATCGACAAAAGAAAATAAGTAATTTGCTTGGAAATCGAATCTAATTTGACTTTACTTTTACGTTTTAATTACAAAACGTCGAAAATACACTTCTGCACTAACACAAAATAGACTCCCCGCGCGCATGCGCCGTATGGACTACGGACTGGTACTGTCAACGACTCCGGCCACTCCAATGCGTTATTCGAGCTTAAACATTATTAATTTAGAAATCATTATTATTAAGAATGTTATGATTTTATTTTTGTATATTTTTACATGGTTCATAAGCATATATTTACTATCTGTTTTACACAGCTATCAACTTTATTTAAGTAATTTTTCAATGGCAATTGTACAAATTTTTTATTACATTTTATAAGTTGGTCGACTATTACTCGTAAACTTGTAAAGTCTTGTTATCCGTGATAATTTTCCTTTTAATTTCGTTATATTTACTACTGCCGTGAATTTTTTCACATAGCCAAGAGCAAGCAGGGGGGGGCACACTTGACTCTAACATAAATTTGCAACTTAAAGCTTAATTTTACGCAAACAAATCTCTGAATCGAAAAATGGTTTTAACAAACCCATAATATTTTTGAATGGCCTATCCAACGATACCCCACACCGTGGGATAGATGAGCAAAAAAAATACATCCCACTTTACGTCTATGGGATGTACCCGAAAATAATTTATTTTTCATGATTTTATGTTACCACTTTGTCGGAATTATTAATATGTATATACATGCCAAATCATAGCTTTCTAGTACTTAGATACTCTGAGCTAAGCTGCGGACGGACAGACGGACAGAGCGAAACTATAAGGGTTCCTTGTTGACTTCGGAACCCTAAAAAGAACTGAATATTGTGAGATTTGAGCTCAATCCTTAGCAAAGCTTCGTTTGTTACTTTTATTTGTCCCTCTATTGTAGTTCAACGCCTGTGTAGAGCGATTAGGTAAGTTGATTGATTGCTCCACATAGTGCCTCTAAGTTCATTTTATCATCCGCATTTGCGTAAGCTCATACCTACAAGCCTGTCAAATTTCCCGAGTTGATCATTTGGCTTACTTTGAGCCACATTTCACAAATGGAAACGAAAATTTAGAGCTATATCTAACAGTTCTCTTGGGAAATATTCGAGAATGTTAACGACAGCGACGATGATACTATGATGAATTCGAATTATCATGTCTTTGACAGGTATAACATCAAAGTTGGAATATATCAAAGGACTCGGTGTAGGCGCTATTTGGTTGTCTCCTATGTTCCAATCGCCTATGTATGATTTTGGATACGATATTTCTGATTTCTATGCTGTTCACGATGAATACGGAACTATGGAAGACTTCGAAGTTTTAGTGGAGAAGGCTAATGAACATGGTGAGTGAATTTAAATTTGTATGTAATAAATCAAAGTAAAAGTCATCTTAATTTTAAAAATAAATTTTCGAAAGAGAGAAACTAAAGAATAGAAAAGATAAGTATTTCAATTTCAAGAAAAAAGGGTCTGAATAGCAATGTGACGAAGTTACAAGTGCTTCTATTCAACTCTTAGTAATAAAGCCTCTGAATGTTGGCGGAGAAAATATTCTTAAAAAACCTTCTCAAAAGTTTTTTAACGAGTCGTCAAGCATGAAGAAAGAAAAAAATATATAAGTGTGCTTTCTACAGGAATAAAAATAGTTTTGGACCTGGTGCCGAATCACACATCAAACGAGAGCGTCTGGTTCCAAGAGGCGCTAAATGGTAATGAGAACTATTACAATTATTTCGTCTGGGAAGACGGAGTGATCGACGAAGAGGGCAATAGGCAGCCGCCAAATAATTGGGTAAGAGTTTTAGTACAATGAGATTTACTAAGATTGCTCATTGTGGACTTAATGATTATAATGAAGAAAGTTTATTGGGTGCCATTTTCTTAGAAAAGCTCATCTTTTGAACTTCGAATTAGATGAAAATGTGGAAGGATGTGAGTGAAATGATAGAATAGAATAGAATAGAATACTCTTTATTATGTACACCATATAAGTTACAGAAAGTGTAGAAAAAGAAAACATTGATAAGAATAATTAACGTTTACAACATTCTCTCTTTGATCTAATAAAATTCAATAAATATTTAACGGATGTTATCAATTCGACAATGTTCTTTTTTATGTGTGTCGTGTGTCAGAACTTCTTACTAGGTGAACCGATTTTGATCCTTTTTTTTATTTGAAAGCTGGTGCTTCTCATGTGGTCCCATTTAAATTTGGTAAAGATCTGATTACGAACTTCAGAGATATACAACAGAACTTTTCAATAAACAACGGCAAAACTCTCGGGATTGCTGCAATCGAATGTCTGTTTATTGGTTATGCTATTTGGTAACAGAACATCACGCTGGTACGCTCTAAAGGGGTGCGCAGATGTGTACAGTTCACCCTGGTACACTCTCGTTTTATCGGTTATGTTTAAGTTTTATGTTATTCGTATAATATATTCTGCCATAACTTTGAGCATTATAACTATAGAACTTGTTCATTAAATACCGCAACTAAAAAGTGAAAAATAAATGTCATAGTACACCTACTTAGTTTATTTTTTTTTATTTAACTTTTCACTGTTTTAGAGAAGTCATTTCCGCGGCAGCGCTTGGGAATTCAGAGAAGAAGTTGGTAAATATTATCTGCATCAGTTTGTCATTGGCCAGCCTGATCTGAACTTCCGTAACCCCGATGTTGTTGAAGAAATGAAGGTACCTATGTCACGTTACGTGTCAGTATACAATCCGACGTGTCTTAAATAGTACTAAAACATTATTTTTGATTTCAGAACATTATCCGTTTCTGGCTAGGAAAAGGTGTAGCAGGATTCAGAGTAGATGCTGTTAACTGTCTATACGAAGTCGACAAAGAACTTTTCGGAGGCAAATACCCTGACGAACCCTTCTCTGGCAATGTTAACGTTGACCCTGAATCTCACGACTACCTCAGTCACATCTATACTAAGGACCAAGAAGAGACTTACTATATGGTTTACGAATGGAGGGATGTTTTCGATGAGTTCAAAGAAAAAGATGGCCTAACTAGAGTGATGATGACTGAAGTATACGCATCCATTCAAGATGTAGTAAGGTATTTCGGTGAAGGTGATAAACTAGGAGCTCAAATGCCTTTCAACTTCGATTTAATCACCGACGTTGATGCTTCATCATCAGCTGCTGACATTAAGTATGCCGTAGACAAATTCTTGACTTACAAACCTGTTGATCAAGGCGCGAACTGGGTGGTAAGTTATCGGTAACGCTTTACTCAAATGTATTAAATAAGGAAGGAATAAGAATAAATAGAAGGGAATATTTCGCAGGTCGGTAACCATGACAACAGCCGAATGGCAACTAGATACGGCCCTTCTTTGGTCGACGGAATCAATATGATTGTATTGTTGCTTCCTGGAGTGGGAGTAACTTATATGGTAAGATTTGTTGTTTATTTTAGTTTCTTTTGTATAATTTTGACCATTGTTTGCTAATCGCAATATAAATTGAATGTATAGGTACGTTCACCAAACCCAGACCACACCCCAATATTTTTTATTTATTTAGGTACATCAAGTTACAAATTTACATACTTCAATTAAATTATATAATTTGAAATTATAAGACCCAGTTTGATTTAACATAATCTAAAACAGTTCTCTCACATGAATCTACAAATACTTTAATCCTCAGGGAGAAGAACTAGGATTGGTTGACGGCTACGTCAGCTGGGAAGATACAGTTGATCCATCTGGATGTAATACTAACGATCCTATCAACTATGTGTTTTCATCTCGCGATCCAGTAAGAACGCCATTCCAATGGAATGCGGATAAGAACGCTGGTAAGACATCATTCAGTTAAATGGGTGGTATTTTCTAGTAATTTCATTATAGTCGTGACGGTAGAAAATTGTAATGTAAAGTTATCTCAGATGAATATGACTATGGTAGTAATGATGAAAACAAGATCACCATAGCACCCAACGCAAGCAACAATATTGTGAATAAGCTGCCTTCAAATTTTGTTGAAGAAAAGTCAAAAAATGTCAAAAGCCAAATGTATTTATTTCAACTAGGCCATTTTGCGGCTATTTTGAACGTTAAAACATTTAAAATTTACATGTAATAAAAAATTATTCTACCGTGCATTCGGAAAAGTAGGTTGTTATGGAGAAGAATGCACAAGAAACTCCATTAGAACATTATTAAGTTATATATATTACCTATCTAAATACCTAATTCTGCCAAGGTAAATTAAAAAGCATATTTCATTAAAAGAGCACCCTCTTTGAACAGCACGACTTTGTCGTCAAACTACAGTAAAAAAACAGAGTGAATAAAAACTGACAAATTCAACACAATCTTCGTTTGTAAGGAAAATGTTGAGTGCGCTTGTCATTCCGCACTGGATCTGAGTTTTATCAATGTTATTGTGGGAAGAGACGATAGGACAGCTTTTGATGATACTGAACGGTGGTGTATATACGGTTGGTGAATAAATAATGGAACTGTTAGTTGCTTGAGAGATAGTTGAAGTTTACCATGTACATTTCATCATTATTGCAAGAATCCGTTTGGTAAAATAATTACAATCCACAAATACTCACGGCACACAAAGGTAAGAAAACACCTGTGTCACGTTTCTAATTCTTAGGAAAGGAATTCTTTTTTTTTAAAGGTTGTCTGGTAGATATCGCTGTCAGCGATAAGGCACCTATGTACCCGTAGAAATAAGTATTATTGTAAAAGAGATGTGTAACTTAATTCTTTGGTGTACAATAAAGTATATTCTATTCTATTCTATTCTTTTCTAAGGAAAACTTAACATTTCAGAAGATAGAAAATATAGTTGACTTGTTAACGAAAATACTATGCTCACAGTTCAGTTTAGTGCTACGAATTTTCTAATTTCGTTTTTTTTATTTATACTAGGTTTCTCCACCGGTGACAAAACATGGCTGCCAGTAGCTGAAGGTTACGAGACCCTGAACGTTGAAGTACAGGTGGCCGCTGAGAGGTCTCATTTGAAGGTCTACCAGGCCTTAGCTGATCTGCGCCAAGAGAAGGTCTTCAGATATGGACGTTACGACTCTCTGGCTATGAACAAAGACGTATTTGTGTTCCGAAGGTATGGAAATAAAATGCATCTTAATTGGATAATTTTCTTGGTAATAATTAGATATTCAAACAAGGCCTTCTGCAAATATTTGACTTCTTATTTCATAGGAATCTAATGTTTACCAGATCAGAAAAATAAATTGACGTAATTCGTTGAACAGGTTGAGTTCAATGGAACTACTTTGAATTGCAAAATATTTCATTGTAAATCCATTATATATGTTAAAAATAATCATAATTTCCATTTATACGTGATGACATTTAATTCATTGGCAATCTTTCAGTGTGTGAGAATACTCATGAATATAATTCACCTTATAATACGAAATTAATACCAAAATATGAAAAAAATCAGACGTTTCCAAAATTCTGTCCACAAATACGAATATAAAATGTAGATAACAGTAGATTATTTAAATATTTAAGAGTTGATCCCATAGTAAAAGTTGTTAAAATATTCATCAGTACTTTCACCCCCAACTATTGCCAGTATATTAAAAGCCGTCCTGTTTTATGTATCAACGGAAACCATTAAAATTGTAACAGCGATTCAGTTTTTCACGAGATAACTCTTTTCTTTAAGTTGTCTATCTCATATTCTTTCGCTATAAATTCAATGTTTAAATTTCAGATGGTACCATGGTGAGACTTACTTTGTCATCGTCAACATGCGTGATGTGGACTATGTTATTGATCTGACGTACTTCGAGAACGTTGCCGGTGACGTCAGCGTTGTACTGAGAAGCATCCAATCTCCGAAGAACGAAGGGTGAGTTTCATGCATAGTTGAATCTGAATATGTGATTATAAACATTTTGTTTGTAATTACTTCAGCAGTAATAGTAGTCTGTAGATAAGTTTTAGATTCTGTTATGGTATTAATGGATTTGAAATCGTTAGCTTTAGTCTTATAGGAGAAGATCTTTATGATAGTTTTCATTATTATAATATTATATGATGTTTCCTTTAGTCTCGACCTCAAGATAAAATAAATGCCAAGATTTGCCCTTTAATGCAATGATGCTTTGATAATGGCGTATGCTGTAAGCCAATCCTAAGTTGAGAAAAAGGCTAGGCGGATAATATTAATTTTGTGACAGCGTCATATGCCTATGTTATGGCATATGCCTATGCTATGCTACGCCTATGCCTATTATAAAATGTTGCCCATTGCTGGGACACAGGCCTCATCTCTGTGAGAGGGAATGGGCCGTAATCCACCACGCGGGCCCAGTGCGTGTTGGTGGATGTCACATGTCTTAAAATTTTTGGTTCTAGGACATGCCGGTTTCCTCACGATGTCACGATGACATTTCAATTTTGTTTTTTCAGTGACGTGTTCAACGCATCGGCTGTGCCAGTTGCTGGCTTCGAAGGACTTGTACTAAAACTGCACTAAATTGGAATAAGGAATGATTATTATATTTATTATGCTATTTTCTTGATTACAATTTATTAACGAATGTCTGGTTTTATTTCAATACACCTAGCGTTTAATGACATGGCTACTCCTTCCAATCTCATGATTACAATATCCTCATTGTTACTGAATGAGTAAAATAATCATATTGAATGTTAAAAATAAAACTTTTGTAGGTGAGTAGGTAACATACGCCCGAAATTAACAAAGGAAGTACTTACCTTGACCTTACTCGTAAGTAATTAATTATCAATGGGGGAGCTATGTATAGGGAAGTAATCAGTGCTTGTTCCTCTTTTGTAAGGGAAAAAGGGGTTTGCCCTTTAGTAAGACAGTAACAGTCATGGATTATTTAATACATCTTAATCCTACGTCCTACTTATCTCTAGTATAAAATAAAGTCGCTGTCGCGGGACAGTGACTTTGTTTTCTACGTACCTTCATTTTCTTTTATTTTGTACGGACCTACCTACGAGATAAAAGTGCGGACTTTTATCCCGTAGGTAGGTACGTACTAATGGTTTAGACTATTACGCGAACAAAGCCGCTGGCAAAGCTTGGACTTCATTAAAAAAAATATACACTTTAGGTACGTGGCTAACGGCTGATTTTGTTAAGACTAAAATTGACTACCATCTTCTACCAGATCTACCCAAGGTCATTCAAGGATAGCAATGGTGATAGCATTGGGGACCTGAATGGTAAGATATTTAAAAATATAGTAGTTTCATTCACTCCGTACGCAAAAATCTACAACTTTAATTACTTTGACGATGTAGCTAACTCTAAATATAAGTTTTTGTTTACTATCATCATTCGCCATCAGGAATCACAGAAAGTCTGGAATACTTGAAAGAGCTGGGCGTTGGAGCTACCTGGCTATCCCCTATTTTCAAGTCACCAATGTACGATTTTGGCTACGACATCGCTGATTTCTATGCCATTCAAAAAGAATACGGAACAATGGAGGATTTTGAAAATCTTATGGCAAAAGCTAAGGAATTAGGTAAGTTGTATTTTAATGAGTATATAATTATAACGCTGCTGTAAATATAACAAATGAATGAAAAGTTTCATTAACGGAAAAGGCCCAGACCCAGAATTTATTTACTCGTTAATGAAATATCACCGAGTTAAAGTAAAGATTGGAATTAAAAATGCATTTAATGTTATTACCCACAACGAATTATTCAAAGTCACCAAAGGTTAATTCAGAACTGACTATTTTACCTAAACGAATAAAACCGAAATATAAATTCGAATGACATTTATAGAGCCTACAGACAAAAGTAATTTGATTACTTTGCTCCGAGTGTTTGCTAACCATCTCACAAACAAACAAGAAATACAAATACTATCGTTTACCGTTCTAGATATTAAAATAGTTCTGGATTTCGTACCAAACCACACGAGTAATGAAAGTGTGTGGTTTGAGGAGGCGTTGCGAGGCCACGAGAAGTATTACGATTACTTTATCTGGGAGGATGGAGTGGTGGACGAAAATGGGGTTACGCATCCGCCTAATAATTGGGTAAGTTTGAAAAATTTTGGTTTTAATATATTTGAAAAGTATAATTTATACTAATATAATATACTTAAGTATATATGACAACCTGCTTCCCTGAAAATAAATCTTGTTGATAATTTAATTGATGATGCACATGAATGATTAATTAGTCATATGGTAATTATGTGCAGTGCTATTTATAATATTATGAACTGGTACCTTTTAATTTACCAAAGGAAATGTTATTGAAGTTATAATGATTTTTTAATTTATATATCAGGTCAGTGTATTCCGTAATAGTGCCTGGGAGTACAGAGAAGAAGTTGGAAAATACTACCTTCACCAGTTTGTCATCGGTCAACCAGACCTTAATTTTCGAAACCCAGATGTCGTCGAAGAAATGAAGAATGTCATTCGTTTCTGGTTAGATAAAGGCGTCGCAGGTTTCAGGGTTGATGCTATCGCCCATTTGTTTGAAGTTGACAAAGCAGACTTTGACGGCAAGTATCCTGATGAGCCTTTAACTGGCAATATTGAAGATCCTGATAGCTACGACTACGTATCCCACATTTACACCACAAACCTCGATGAAACTGTAGAAATGGTCTACCAATGGAGGGAAGTTTTCGAAGAATATAAAGAAAAGGATGGATTGAGCAGAGTAATGATGACTGAGGCATACTCTAGTCCTCAAATGACGATGAGATACTTTGGGGATGGTGATCGCAAAGGAGCCCAGATGCCTTTCAACTTTGTGCTGATTTCTGATGTGAACGGTGGTTCAAGTGCTGCTGAGATCAAATACGCTCTCGAGAAGTTTCTCACATTTAAACCTATTGATCAACACGCAAACTGGGTGGTAAGATTTTTTACAACATTTTGAAGATTTGTTTGAAGATCCTCCAAAATCTTACTCAACTATTAATTATTATTTTTCAGGCCAGCAACCACGACAACAGCCGCGTTGCTTCAAGATTTAGCCCATAGTTGATGGTATCAACATGATCACATTATTGATGCCTGGTATTGGTGTTACTTATATGGTAAGCGTATCTGTTTATTTCAAAATTCTCATTAAGTAAAACCATTTCAATATGATTAAATAATCGTATTCTAATACTTATATGTTAATCCTATGAATAAGATGTTTAATGTGTGTATTTACGAGTAGGGTGAAGAAATCGGTATGGTCGATGGTTATGTAAGCTGGGAAGATACCGTAAATTCCAACTATTTACACACGTGAACCATTTGGCTGAAAAGTTTGGTTACTGTCTACATTTGTTTTGTAAATTCACAAGGCAACATTATAAACAGATAGTTACTACAGACATTATCTAAATAAAGGTTCAGATTTGTAAATAACATTATTTTGTGACTCGGCAACATGTAATGAAGATTAATGTTTTCGTAGTTCACAGCTCTCCGTAATGTTACTCAAATATTTGAAAAAGCCTTGTACACACAATATATACTCGTAAAATGTTTTATTCGAAGAATATAACTGAACAGGTTGCTAACTGAAGGATTGGTGTTGGGCTCTATGGTCACTCAACAAAGTGATGACAGCTTTTGATCACTTATGCCGTTTGACATTAAACCTAAATTAATTTAGCGCTAAAGAGCTACTTGAACAATTTCAAGTAGGTCGTTAGCGCTAAATACTCGGTTGGATGTTAAAGGTATAATTTAAAAGCTTGAGTTACAACAAAACATGCCTTTCCTTTTCAGAACATCATAAAATTCTGGCTAGAAAAGGGAGTAGCGGGCATGAAAATAAATGCAGCCAATCACCTCTTTGAAGTTGACAAAGATTTATATGGCGGCAGATACCCTAATGAACCGATTACTGGTAAGCCAGGAGTTGGACCAGAGGAATATGAGTACCTTAACCATATTTATACTAAGGATCAAGAAGAAACTTATGACATGGTATCTCAAATTCGAGACGTATTTGATGCTATCACTATCAGGGATAATTTAACGCGGTAAGCTGAAAATTAATTATTTATAAAATATTTAAACTTACTAAGAGACAGTACCTAGCTAACAGACATTTTGAAACAGCTTTGTAGAGAATATCTAAAGTAAATATAAAAGTAAAAAGTACAGAATGATAATAAATAGCAAGGATATATTTCTCTCTTCCCTTGAGAAATCTGCCCTCACGGTACCCAAATGAATATGACTGTGAAAGTAACGACTAAAGAAAAGTTTTAGACTTTTGTGAATGAATGAATAATCTATTTCTTTTTTTGCAAAAGATATGAGATTTTTGCAATGTCATTTAAACAATTCACTAAATAAAAGTCAATACAAAAACTAGACCTTTAAAATTTCAGCATATTCGCTCATCATATCTCCTGTGATCACACTTAATTCAATATGAAGAAGTTTCCTTACTAACACATTCCCTTATATATACTCTTGCAGAGTAATGATGTCTGAGGCTAGCACGAACATCAAAAATGCAGTGAGGTACTACGGCTCGGGCCGTCACGCTGGTGCTCATATACCATTCAATTTGGCTCTCATCGCGGATCTCGACAAAGACTACGACGCTAGGGACATTAAGTACGCGGTAGATAGATGGTTGACTTACAAGCCTTTGAGGAAGCCAGCCAATTGGGTGGTGAGTACAACACGTATTTTTAATATACGCTTCCTTTTCTCTACTGTTGGTCTGGTTGTTGAAATAAAGACTCATGATTTACTGAGTGGTCTTTAGATGACCATAATAAAATCTGCTTTTGATTAGTCATGTATGTCAGTACAATATTTTTATCGACTTCTACTTGAAATAACGCGACTAATTAATCAAAACAATTACGCCTATTAAAATTAACGAGTGAGTCTGGTTGCTAAGGTGTGCTTACAAATTGACACTTGTAACAACTTTGTGAACTTTATCAAACCGCCTCCGGCCGTCAGCGGTGTCGTCTAATTTTCGGATACATTTACTCTATGGGGAAAAGTGTTACAACAACCAAAATTAATTGCTACATGTCAACAAAATGTAACAAGGTCAACAAAATAAGCCATTTCGTTATACCCAATTTGACTGATATCTATCAGCCTTGGGGTATGTGCAGATTTCGTTTCTTTAGCAAATATTGTAGGCGTGTCTATTTTGATATTGAAAAGGCCTTCCTTTCTACTCTTGGAACATAATAAGATAATTATTATGATCGATGTTGCTGCGAATTGAGTGCCTCGGGAATCGAGTTGTGTGTCAACTGATAATGTGTTTCTATAATGGGAAGGTTGCTGGTTGATATTCAAATACAATATAGGATTGTGATGTGATCAAAGATGATGAACGAGCGCCCACAGGTGTACGACGAGAATTATCAAATATGTGGAGTACAAAAAATATTACAAGGCTGCTGATACATAAAGAAGTAGATGATTAACATACTCGTAATATTAACAGGTCTGTGTGTTTTATAAATGGATGTTAAATATAGTATTCAATGGTTTTCTTCGAATTCCAGACCGGCAATCATGACAAAAGCAGAGTCGCGTCCCGATTCAGACCTGAACTGGTAGATGCCTTCAATATGCTGGTGCTGCTTCTCCCTGGCATCGCAATCACTTATATGGTTAGCATATTTTACCGTATAACTGCCCTCATTAACAAGAGTCATTACTTTTACAAACATCACATTTTGTTTTGTTATACAATATAATAGCCAATTACACATTCATGTAAAAGGTTAGAACAAGCTGTTAGATTGGAGTCCCTTTTGATATTCGAACTAATTACGTCCCCGAATCGGATAGGACCAATGCTCGTGTCGTTTCTACATACAAAGTCTGTTAGCTAAATGCTAAATTTAAATTCAAGTTGTCAACATATCATTTATTAAAACTAACGCAAATTATACGTAAATATTGAAGGGCGAAGAAATAGGGATGGCAAATGGATTCGTGCCATGGAGCGAAACGAGGGATCCTCGAGCCTGCCGTACGGACGACCCTGTTAATTTCATCGAAGTGTCCCGTGACCCTGTCAGGACCCCGTTCCAGTGGAGCAACGGAAAACATGCAGGTAGCCAACCTTCTGAATATTTCTCATTTCCACATGAATACTACCGAGGTCAACTGACGACAAAAAAGGAAATGTACCTTTAATTTTATATGAAAGGTTACTGATGTCCATCAACACTCTTGGGGCTCTATTCATTCCACCGTTCGGACCTTTGTTGATCTTTATAGACCCACAATTCTGTTCGAACTGTCTAGACAATTTCTCAAGTTTTTCTTTAGAGGTACTAAAAAACAATCTTAAGTCTTAAAATCTTTGCGAGTTAAAAAAGGTTTCTGTTGATATAACCTTCTTAACATGAGATCTTGAAGGGTTATTCCTGAAAGAAAAATATACTTTGCCTCGCATATTACATCACTTTATCTGATTTTGAATTTAAATGACCTAACCCTTTTAAATTAATGTTCTTAAAAAGCTTCTTTCGGAAACTTAGGAAGTTAGTGTCTACTAAGAGATAAAAAAATGAGAATATTTATTCATAGAGATTTAACCTACTTATATGCACCGTGGATAGATCTCACAATTAGAAGACAGGTTCTTAGGTCTACTGAAGGTCGCTAGAATCTACAGGAGTAGTCCTTGTGTGGCCTAATCTAGAAATCTTTAAACTGAAGTGTTTAGTGATGTTATTTTGGTTACAGGCTTTTCAAATGCAGACTCCACCTGGCTGCCAGTAGCTGAGGGTTTTGAGCACTTGAATGTGGCTACCCAGAGATCCGCGGTCCGCTCCCATTATCAAGTTTACCGGTCTCTTCGGACTTCTCCGGACCACTCTTCGCATGAGACCTGCTTTCAGACTCAGCAGATACGAATCCTTGGCTCTCAACAACGATGTTTACGCTTTCAAGAGGTTTGTTACGTATTATGTATGTTCTTTTGTTACATGTAAAGTTTATTTCTGAATTTCGATAAGATATTATGCTTCGTTTTTTATTTGTCCTGTAAGTTTACGACGGTCTTTGTTAGTGTATGTTCCTGAATCATGTTCAATTTCAACATTGTTAGTAATATCTTCTTAATCTTTTTAATTGTTGTTTTTGTTTACTGACTTCAAAAAAAAAGTGATATTCAATTCAATACGTATGTATGTAATATTGTTGGAACTGCTCAATATTCACATATGTTATTTCTAAACACGTGTGCCAAATTTCATAAGTCTATGTATGTTTGTACGTATGTATGTATGTATGTTTGTCCACGCATTTCTCCAAAACTGCTTATCAGATCGTGATCATATTTTTTATGTTGGATTTAATATTTCTCAACTTAGGGAATAGTGCAAATTTCATCAATATCGGTCCGGCAGTTTTTAAGATATGGAGCATACAACCGAACTCCTTTTTAGTGATTTACTTTTTTTTTTGTGAAAATGTTTTTTTTACCTTTTCTTAGTCACCATAATCCATCCAAAACTGTTCAGTGTATAATAAGATAATTTGATTTTTTGTTTTTATTTCAGATGGTACAATGACGATGCCTATGTCGTTGTGGTGAACGTGGGCAGGGTCTATCACGTGGTCAACCTGACTGCCTTCGATCTGATCTTCGGACAGTTGGAGGTCGAAGTAAGCAGCGTGCTTTCTTCCAGGACCTACAGGTATGATATAATTCTCTTTATAACGTTAGTATTGGAAGGCTTCTTTTTCAATACACATAAACCCTGTTCATGGTAACAAGAGCCGCACTTTAAAGCCTTTATTTATTATGTAAGTTCCTATGTTTACTTATCAAACCTTAAAAAGGTATTAATGCTATTCTATTAGGTAAAATGTTCATGTAACACCAACAAAACCCTCTTCTTAGTCCGCATTACAACTACAACAACACATACAACATCATCAACAACACAAACAACATCATCATCATCATCATTCATCATGTATTATTTATACAACTTCAGAACCCTATTACTGTGCGCGGTACCCGACACGCACTTGGCCGTTTTTTTATTCGATAAGAAGGTGTGTGAGCTTTGCGGTTACAAACTGCAATATGAGAGCAAATATTACTGGCAGATCCAAAATATTCTGACTAGATGCAAGTGTTTTATTAAGTGTCTGAGATATGAAAAGTTACGTAACTTAAGACTCCGATACAATCATTACTCAACATGTTTGTGTATTTAATCTCAAGATTGGTCCACATGATCCATTTTATCAGACCACTCAGAATCTTATTTGATAGTAGATGAAGAATCTATATAAATCTTTGCATTCGTGATATTCAGTAGCATAATTCGCTTAAAAGGATTTATAAGGTAATTAAAATGAGGGCAGTAATATTGCTGCCAATTTTATTGGTGTTTTGTAGTGGAAATATTTTGAAACATGAGGAAAAGGACCTTGATTGGTGGGAGACGACGATTTTCTACCAGATTTATCCCCGGTCATTTGCTGATAGCAATGGTGATGGAATCGGGGACCTGAATGGTAGGTGTTTTATTATTTGTATCCCTATTTATCATAATATTTATCATTTTACGTGATTAGATATTGATATGGAGAATTCCCGTTTGAGCACTTATTTTTTGGGCACCTATGCATTGAGCACCAAAGGTATTTCCATTTGAGCACCAATCAATATAATAGCTTGGTGCTCAATGGGATACAATCAAAAATATTCAATGTTATGCCCTTTTGAGCACCTACGGTGCGGTAGCTTCTAGTGGTAGGGTGTATAATAATACATATCGATAAAAATTGAAGCTTCCTATTGGTGAAAGAATTTTTCAAATCGGTCCAGTAGTTTCGGAGCCTATTCGGTACAATCATCATCATCATATCAGCCGAAAGATGTCCACTGCTGGACATAGGCCTCCCCCAAGCGTCGCCACTTTGACCGGTCCCGTGCGTCCAGCAACCAGCAGATCCCCGCAACCTTCACCAGGTCAACGGTCCACCTGGTGGGAGACGTTCCAATGCAACGTCTTCCGGTTCGAGGTCGCCACTCCAGAACCTTTCTGCCCCATCGGCCATCCGTTCTACGAGCAATTGCCCTGCCCACTGCCACTTAAGTTTGGCAATTCTTCGGGCTAAGTCGGTTACCCTGGTTCTCTTACGGATCTCTACATATCTGATTCGATCACGCAAGGAAACGCCGAGCATAGCCCTCTCCATTGCCCTTTGAGTGACTATAAGCTTTCTGATGAGGCCCACTGTAAGCGACTACGTCTCAGAGCCATATGTCATCACTGGCAACACACACTGGTCATAGACTTTCGTCTTGAGACACTGTGGTAAATTGGTCGAGAAGAAACCGCGCTACTTCCCGAACGCTGCCCAGCCGAGTCGGATTCGACGGTTGACCTCTTTCTCGAAGTTGTACTGAGGCTCTCCATGGTCTCAGCCATGACCACTATGTCGTCGGCAAACTGAAGGTGAGTGATGTACTCGCCATTAACGTTGATGCCTAGGCCCCTCCAGTCCAGAACCTTGAATACATCCTCCAGCGCAGCAGTGAACAGTTTCGGAGAAATGACGTCTCCCTGTCTCACGCCACGCTGGAGAAGGATTGGTTTCGAAGTCTGATCCTGAAGACGGACTGACATGGTGGCTTTTTTGTACAAACACTTCAACACCTCAATGTACCGGTAGTCGATCTGGCACTGTTGGAGAGACTGCAGTACAGCCCAAGTCTCGATCGAATCGAAGGCTTTCTCGTAGTCCACAAACGCTAAACAGAGAGGCAGGTTATACTCTTCGGTCTTCTGTATAACCTGCCGCAGCGTATGTATGTGGTCTACGGTGAGTCAGTCGAGACCTTTCAAGCTTAATATTAATGTTCTATGTGCCTCTTACCATGCGTCGATCGCTCCCGGTTTTCACCGAATTTATCACAGAGACATCATTGAACATTTGCTTCTTGGTTGACATGACGAAGTTGATCTCATTTTTAGTTGCACCATCGGTTGCTCTGCCAGGTCCACTTCCTGTGTTCACGCTTTTTGAAGAAGGAGTTCATCATATAGAGGCCCTCCTTCTCCATAAAACTGGCCAGTAGGTGACCCCGGTGGTTCCGCCGTCCAAATTGCCCCACTTGCAGCTCATCCTCGTCTCGTTTGCCCAGTTTCGCGTTGACATGACATGACAACGGTAAATTGAGTTTTGAAACCATGCATGGCTTTGGAGATATCCTCATACATGGTCTCTACCTCGTCGTCGGGGTGTGCCGAGGTTGGGGCGTAGACCTGTATGACCTTAATTCTTAATTCTTTATTGTACACAAAAAATAATTACATATACAACATGAGTGATTTCAGCGAATATCTTGAGGAAATTCTGAGTATAAGGTACGCCACCCTGGTCGACACACTCTCGATCTTCACCACGTTGTTCACAATGGACTTTTGGACGATAAACCCGACACCACCCTGGGACTGCCGGTCACCCTCTCGGAAATAGAGCAGGTTACCGGATTTGAGGATTAGCGAGTCCTCCCCCTCTCTTCGGACTTCAGATAATCCTATAATACTCCATCGTAACCTGCTCAATTCTTCCTCGATTTCGGCTATCTTCTCGTCTGTTCGGAGTGTTCGCGTGTGGATTCTTCGCACCCCTTGCCACGCCATCGCCTCGACCGCTACCGTAGTCGAGGGTAGACGGGCTGCCGGGCACTCCGTTTTTTTTAGTGCTTTACATTTTAGTTTGGGGGAGGTTTGCCGTAATCGCCACGCTTAGCAGGCGGGTTGGCGACCGCAGTATTTTTTAAAGTGCACATAGAACGCTGCTGCCCATTCTCTGGTGTATCCCTTAGTCGCCTCTTACGACACCCACGGGAAGATATGGGATGGTGATATTCTTTACGTCCGTCACCATTCGGTACAAACAAACAAAAAAAACTTTCCTCTTTATAATATTTATTATAATATTATTATCATATTATTTTTTAAATTTTGGTCATAAAACATTAAAAAAAACAACCACAAAAACTGTATATTGTGAGATTTGAACTCAATCCTTAGCAAAGCTTCGTTTGTTACTTTTATTTGTCCCTCTATTGTAGTTAAACGCCTGTGTAGATTAGGTAAGTTGATCGATTGCTCCACATAGTGCCTCTAAGTTCATTCTATCATCCGCATTTGCGTAAGCTCATACCTACAAGCCTGTCCTATTTCCCGAGTTGATCATTTGGCTTACTTTGAGCCACATTTCACAAATGGAAACGAAAATTTAGAGCTATATCTAACAGTTCTCTTGGGAAATATTCGAGAATGTTAACGACAGCGTCGATGATACTATGATGAATTTGAATTATTATGTCTTTGGCAGGTATAACATCAAAGTTGGAATATATCAAAGGACTCGGTGTAGGCGCTATTTGGTTGTCTCCTATGTTCCAATCGCCTATGTATGATTTTGGATACGATATTTCTGATTTCTATGCTGTTCACGATGAATACGGAACTATGGAAGACTTCGAAGCTTTAGTGGAGAAGGCTAATGAACATGGTGAGTGAATTTGAATTTGTAGATAATAAATAAAAGTAAAAGTCATCTTAATTCCAAAAATAAATTTTTGAAAGAGAGTACCTAAAGAATAGAAAAGATAAGTACTTCAATTACAAGAAAAAAGAATCTGAATAGCAATGTGACGAAGTTACAAGTGCTTCTTTCTATTCAACTCTTAGTTATTATAAAGCCTCTGAATGTTGGTGGAGAAAATATTCTTAAAAAACCTTCTCAAAAGTTTTTTCAACGAGTCGTCAAGCATGAAGAAAGAAAAAAATATATAAGTGTGCTTTCTACAGGAATGAAAGTAGTTTTGGACCTGGTGCCGAATCACACATCAAACGAGAGCGTCTGGTTCCAAGAGGCGCTAAATGGTAATGAGAAGTATTACAATTATTTCGTCTGGGAAGACGGAGTGATCGACGAAGAGGGCAATAGGCAGCCGCCAAATAATTGGGTAAGAGTTTTAGTACAATGAGATTTACTAAGATTGCTCTCTGTGGACTTAATGATTGTAATGAAGAAAGTTTATTGGGTGCCATTTTCTTAAAAAAGCTTATCTTTTGAACTTCGAATTAGATGAAAATGTGGAAGGATGTGAGTGAAATGATAAGAATAATTAACGTTTACAACATTCTCTCTATGATCTAATAAAATTCAATAATTTTATAACGGAGGTTATCAATTCGACGCTGTTCTTTTTTGTGTGTTACCTCAGAACTTTTTACTTGATGAACCGATTTTGATTCTTTTTTTATTTGAAAGCTGGTGCTTCTCATGTGGTTCCATTTAAATTTGGTAAAGAAAAAAAAATTTTATCTGATTACGAACTTCAGAGATATACAACAGAACTCTTCAATAAAAAACGGCAAAACTCTCGGGATTGCTGCAATCGAATGTCTGTTTATTGGTTATGTTATTTCGTAACATAACATCACGCTGGTACGCTCTAAAGGGGTGCGCAGATGTGTACAGTTCACCCTGGTACACTCTCATTTTACCGGTTATGTTCAAGTTTTATGTTATTCGTATATTCTATTCTGCCATAACTTTGTGCATTATAACTATAGAACTTGCTCATTAAATACTGCAACTAAAAAGTGAAAAATAAATGTCATAGTACACCTACTTAGTTTATTTTTTTTAATTGAACTTTTCACTGTTTTAGAGAAGTCATTTCCGCGGCAGCGCTTGGGAATTCAGAGAAGAAGTTGGTAAATATTATCTGCATCAGTTTGTCATTGGCCAGCCTGATCTGAACTTCCGTAACCCCGATGTTGTTGAAGAAATGAAGGTACCTATGTCACGTTACCTATCAGTATTCAATCTGACGTGTCTTAAATAGTACTAAAAAATTGTTTTTGATTTCAGAACATTATCCGTTTCTGGCTAGGAAAAGGTGTAGCAGGATTCAGAGTAGATGCTGCTAACTGTCTATACGAAGTCGACAAAGAACTTTTCGGAGGCAAATACCCTGACGAACCCTTCTCTGGCAATGTTAACGTTGACCCTGAATCTCACGACTACCTCAGTCACATCTATACTAAGGACCAAGAAGAGACTTACTACATGGTTTACGAATGGAGGGAAGTCTTCGATGAGTTCAAAGAAAAAGATGGCCTAACTAGAGTGATGATGACTGAAGTATACGCATCCATTCAAGAAGTAGTAAGGTATTTCGGTGAAGGTGATAAACTAGGAGCTCAAATGCCTTTCAACTTCGATTTAATCACCGACATTGATGCCTCATCATCAGCTGCTGACATTAAGTATGCCGTAGACAAATTCTTGACTTACAAACCTGTTGATCAAGGCGCGAACTGGGTGGTAAGTTTTCGGCAACGATTTACTCAAATGTATTAAATAAGGAAAGAATAAGAATAAATAGAAGGGAATATTTCGCAGGTCGGTAACCATGACAACAGCCGAATGGCAACTAGATACGGCCCTTCTTTGGTCGACGGAATCAATATGATTGTATTGTTGCTTCCTGGAGTGGGAGTAACTTATATGGTAAGATTTGTTGTTTATTTTAGTTCATTTTGTATAATTTTGACCATTGTTTGCTAATAGCAATATAAATTGAATGTATAGGTACGTTCACCAAACCCAGACCCAATATTTTTTTATTTATTTAGGTACATCAAGTTACAAATTTACATACTTCAATTAAATTATATAATTTGAAATTATAAGACCCAGATTGATTTAACATAATCTAAAACAGTTCTCTCACATGAATTTACAAATACTTTAATCCTCAGGGAGAAGAACTAGGATTGGTTGACGGCTACGTCAGCTGGGAAGATACAGTTGATCCATCTGGATGTAATACTAACGATCCTATCAACTATGTGTTTTCATCTCGCGATCCAGTAAGAACGCCATTCCAATGGAATGCGGATAAGAACGCTGGTAAGACATCATTCAGTTAAATGGGTGGTATTTTCTAGTAATTTCATTATAGTCGTGACGGTAGAAAATTGTAATGTAAAGTTATCTCAGATGAATACGACTATGGTAGTAATGATGAAAATAAGATCACCATAGCACCCAACGCAAGCAACAATATTGTAAATAAGCTGCCTTCAAATTTTGTTGAAGAAAAGTAAAAAAAAGTCAAAAGCCAAATGTATTTATTTCGACTAGGCCATTTTGCGGCACTTTTGAACGTTAAAACATTTAAAATTTACATAATAATAAAAATTGATTCTACCGTGCATTCGGAAAAGTAGGTTGTTAAGGAGAAGAATGCACAAGAAACTCCATTAGAACATTATTAAGTTATATATATTACCTATCTAAATACCTAATTCTGCCAAGGTAAATTAAAAAGCATATTTCATTATAAGAGCACCCTCTTTGAACAGCACGACTTTGTCGTCAAACTACAGTAAAAAAACTGAGTGAATAAAAACTGACAAATTCAACACAATCTTCGTTTGTAAGGAAAATGTTGAGTGCGCTTGTCATTCCGCACTGGATCTGAGTTTTATCAATGTTATTGTGGGAAGAGACGATAGACAGCTTTTGATGATACTGAACGGTGGTGTAAATACGGTTGGTGAATAAATAATGGAGCTGTTAGTTGCTTGAGAGATAGTTGAAGTTTACCATGTACATTTCATCATTATTGCAAGAATCCGTTTGGTAAAATAATTACAATCCACAAATACTCACGGCACACAAAGGTAAGAAAACACCTGTGTCACGTTTCTAATTCTTAGGAAAGGAATTCTTTTCTAAGGAAAACTAAACATTTCAGAAGATAGAAAACATAGTTGACTTGTTAACGGAAATACTATGCTCACAGTCAGTTTAGTGCTACGAATTTTCTAATTTCGTTTTTTTATTTATACTAGGTTTCTCCACCGGTGACAAAACATGGCTGCCAGTAGCTGAAGGTTACGAGACCCTGAACGTTGAAGTACAGGTGGCCGCTGAGAGGTCTCATTTGAAGGTCTACCAGGCCTTAGCTGATCTGCGCCAAGAGAAGGTCTTCAGATATGGACGTTACGACTCTCTGGCTATGAACAAAGACGTATTTGTGTTCCGAAGGTATGGAAATAATATGCATCTTAATTGGATAATTTTCTTGGTAATAATTCGATATTCAAACAAGGCCTTCTGCAAATATTTGACTTCTTATTTCATAGGAATCTAATGTTTACCAGATCAGAAAAATAAATTGACGCAATTCGTTGAACAGGTTGAGTTCAATGGAAATACTTTGAATTGCAAAATATTTCATTGTAAATCCATTATATATGTTAAAAATAATCATAATTTCCATTTATACGTGATGACATTTAATTCATTGGCAATCTTTCAGTGTGTGAGAATACTCATGAATATAATTCACCTTATAATACGAAATTAATACCAAAATATGAAAAAAATCAGACGTTTCCAAAATTCTGTCTACAAATACGAATATAAAATGTAGATAACAGTAGATTATTTAAGTATTTAAGAGTTGATCCCATAGTAAAAGTTGTTAAAATATTCATCAGTACTTTCACCCCCAACTATTGCCAGTATATTAAAAGCCGTTCTGTTTTATGTATCAACGGAAACCATTAAAATTGTAACAGCGATTCAGTTTTTCACGAGATAACTCTTTTCTTTAAGTTGTCTATCTCATATTCTTTCGCTATAAATTCAATGTTTAAATTTCAGATGGTACCATGGTGAGACCTACCTTGTCATCGTCAACATGCGTGATGTGGACTATGTTATTGATCTGACGTACTTCGAGAACGTAGCCGGTGACGTCAGCGTTGTACTGAGAAGCATCCAATCTCCGAAGAACGAAGGGTGAGTTTCATGCATAGTTGAAACTGAATATGTGATTATAAAAATTTTGTTTGTAATTACTTCAGCAGTAATAGTAGTCTGTAGATAAGTTTTAGATTCTGTTATGGTATTAATGGATTTGAAGTCGTTAGCTTTAGTCTTATAGGAGAAGAACTTTATGATAGTTTTCATTATAATAATATTATATGATGTTTCCTTTAGTCTCGACCTCAAGATAAAATAAATGCCAAGATTTGCCCTTTAATGCTATGATGCTTTGATAATGGCGTAGGCTGTAAGCCAATCCTAAGTTGAGAAAAAGGCTAGGCGGATAATAATAATTTTGTGACAGCGTCACATCACATCATCAGCCTATTACCCAACTAACATTTAGGTGATAAGAATAAGTGCTACATGAGCTATATAACAGAATTTAAAGAACCTAAGGTCCTATAAAGGCTCTAACATTTGGTGATATAGCGCGTTTTAACTTTCTTATAACCCTGATTTGGGCCCACTATTTTAGAGCTTAAAGTGACTTAATAGTTATAGTGTAGTGATAAATGAGTGACAATAAAGAGCTACAATAGTGCTATTGAAGCAGTGCTTACCACATTAAGTGTATTATAAGCTATACAAAGGTTACAACAGCAAGCTAAAGTAATAATATAGTTATGAAATCCACTCTAATAACTTTTTTAGTAACATATTAGTGCTTCTTCGACACAATATATATCTTAAGAATATATTGTAGCTATTTAATAGCAACAAGCATCACCCAAAGTGCCAACATATTTACCTCTTTTCATAATTTTTGTGTTTTGTTACCGTCAAATGTGTTTGTGTAGTGTTTGAATGTGACTTTATGTTTAATTAAAAGAGGTAAGTCAATTTAAGGATTTTAGATTACTGCAAAGGTGTTATAATTGTTAAAATTCACTGCCATGGTAAGTTTTCTGTAACAATATGTGTATGTTTTCATCTCAATTTTGAAACGCCTTAGAAATAAACTGCATTTGATGATAATATGTAGAAAAAAAATACTGCCTCAGTAATTTTTTAATTTCAATTATGATGAATAATAGTTCTTGGTACTTTCTATAGGTATTTTAATGGGAAACTGACAATAATATAGTAAATAAGTGGGGCAATAATGACTAGAAAAAGATTTTTCTTTTATATTTTTTATAGGTTAACTATTTATTTAATGGCGACAATTCTAAATTACTTATGGTTGCTGATAACTCTTATATCCCTAACATAGTGCTTAAAGAATGATTGTTAGCACTTATATGCCACTTGCAGTTCTACAATATGGTTTTAAAAGTGAAAAGACAACAATTTTATAGGTTCAGTTTGCGTAATGGTTCTATGTGAACCTGTAAGCTAATACTTTCAGGGTTCTCTTATTGTTTGAATAAAACCTTTACATATCACGTATTTGACTGAATGAATCAAATAATTCCAAATTCTATTACTTATTATAATTATGCAAACAAAAGCCTGTACGAACGTAACCTAAGCTAATATATTTTGAATTGAAAGTTGTATTTTACTATAATACAATATTTTTTTTGTATTTTGTATGCTAACGTTTGAAAACTGAACTTGTATGTATTTTTACATTATTACATAAAAAAACCTGTTGTTTCAGTAACTATTCCCACATCTTAGTGGTGGTGATGTTAAAGTACCTACCTACTGTACACCGCACCCAGTTCCAGTCACACACATCACGCCATCGTATTCGCGCCGCCACTCGCGCCCCTCCACCGCTCAAACTTTGACTGATTATTTGGCTGATTATGTTATTTCCTTTGTAATACTAAAGATATTTTGAATAAAACAATTTTTTTAAAAGAATTATAAGTTTTATTTTTACACTGTATGTAAAAGAGGTAAGAAGTACAGAAAACCACTGTTGATAATACAAACTAATTTGCATTTTACATCTTTAGGATATAATATAACTTCTTTCGACGATAATATGCTGCTTTCACTGGCTTTGTAAATATTCAAGAACGATGACCTGATTGGTTTCTCAAAAACTATAGATTTTTCCGATATTACTTTGCCGTGTATATTTATTTCATTATCTTTGACTCTAATATATTTAAGTTCAATGATGTCATTGGTAAGTGACATAAAATATTTATTTCTACACTTGCAAGATAATACGAAGTGCTCGAAGTGAAGAACTGTTACATTCTTGTGCTTAGTTATAAAAGGTAACTGAATTTTTTTTTTTGGTTAATGTGCAACTATTTTATTTTGCTCACATAATCTTTTCGCTACCTGTGAAAGTGGTCGGTCCCCCTGCCTTAGCATGTTTTTTATCAAATATAATTTATTTTCGAAAGGATAGGCATTAAATGTTGGCAATGGCCCGAACCTTTCCACTTCATCGGCTACATGTAACAAATTGTGGACATTACTAGTGATATAATCTGCGCCGTAAAATTGTTTATAATTTTCAACAAAATAATCAAACATCTCCCTGGCAAGTCGCAGCAAGTGACTGTAATTTTTAGAAGAGCATATTGTAACACTGCAAAATAGAGTCAAAAAGTGACGATAAGCGTCCGGGCGAAGGACATGTGGTAATATGATTATGCTTAAATAATGAAATGAAAGTTCTGAATTCACTTGCTTTCCAGTACGCAAGACAATCTAGAGTTTTTACTGCTCTGTGGATTTCAGATGGAAGTTTGCATTGGTTTAAAAACATATTTACATTCTCGATATCTTGTGCGCGCACCACTTTGTCATAAGGTTACCAAAATTTCCGTCCCTCCATTCTATTAGCAATCTTTTCATAATTCCCAAATGAATCAAATGCAACAAATCTGAAACAGGAACTTGTTCAATCATGTCAATAGGTAGTTTTAATAACGGTGAATCCATTTTGTGATGACTTCCATACATCTTTCTTCTAAAGTTTTCGTCAGTTCTTGGAGAAGACTTTCTTGTCGAAAATACAACAGTATGCGATATGTGTGAGTAATCCCCTACGGTTGTGCATTTTAAACAACCGTGCTTTCCATTAAAATTACAAACACCTGGAACAGTTATAAAATATCATTAAGTTAATAAATCAAATGTCTATACCTATACGTACTATTCGAAACGCATTATCTATTTAAATCAAAGCACTATGTGCAAGCAAATAAGCCAACCTTTAATAAACGCCCGTGCAGGGGAATCACAAATAAAACATCTTATTTACACGTTCACATTAGTGCCCTTAATACAAACTCCTTGATCTAACACGTAGCTCATTTCGTTAACAAAATCTTCTAGAAATAAACTTAGGTCTTTAGGTTTTCCTTTTCCGTAATAAATACCTATAATAAATGGATCACTGCCACCTTCGTACGTGTTAGCCAAAATAGTCCAGAATTCATATTTGGAGCTTTTAAAAATAGGTAAGCCATCAAGATTGATATTCAGGTGGATATTTTTTGGCAGCGGTACACAATTTTCAAGTATATTTGATAATGGCTTGACAATCCCATGATGCCAATATTCACCACCTTCGATTGTTTTAAGACAAACTTCTGTCGGTGTTTGTAAAATCGTTCGAGGGTCAGATGGTAAAATATCTGTAAATCTTTTGTTTAAAATTACAATCAAATCTTTTAAAGCTGCTTGGCTTATGTTTTTTTGTACAGCCCATGTTCGTAAATCATTCTTTAAATTTATGTTTTGCGTATATTCACAGTCTTGCTCGTCGTCTGAGGTATTTGAACTACTGAGAGGAAACAAAATATTATACTCATCATTCGTCATATCAGTTTCCTGTTGTACGGAACCCTGTTGTATATTTGTTGTTTGCGCTTGATATAAATCGGTACCAAGGTCACTGGGATTGCTTATATTGATATGAGGACTGTTCCGTGGAATCACATCATAATCTATTCTAGGACTTTGATTTACGAAACACTGTTTCTCCACTACACGTAATTCTTCTCTTGTCACAATGTCATCCTTTTTTTCTTCAATTGATGAAATTTCGTTGTGGTAGTTTCGCGATGATTCAATTATATTTTTGAATTCTTTGGAAGCTTTTCTCTTAACACTACCGGTTCTTTTTTTAACTTTCCATGGTTGCATGGTGGAAACAAAAATATTAAAAATATTGTAACAAAACGTAATTTTTGAGGTAAGGTTATATTAAATGCATTTAGGTGATATGAAATTCTATAACTCGACGTAAAGTAATAATTAAGAGTTATAATGTTTGCACATATTGCTTATGGCCGTATAAAATAATTAAAAACACCACTGTATTACTTAAGGTTGACTTAGTAACCCCATTATACAATCGTTAATGGTTTAAAGGTGGTATCTGACTCTTGCCGCATCCAGCTCTATAAGATTTATAATTAACACTTTTATGATACTAATAGCTTTCTTGTTAACTCTTAGGGTTCCATAGCACTCCTTAAGTGGTACAAAGTATTTTCTAACTCTGTTTAAGGACATCAGCTGTTAGTAAGTGTTACCAGACACCTTACAATTACTTTAAGTGTTTTACGATTCTTATAGCTATAACAGTAAACCTTAAGGTGTTACGAAGCATCTAACTAACTCTGTTTAAAGACATCAGCCGTTAGTAAGTGTTAGTAGACACCTTACAATTGCTTACAGTTTTTTACGCTTCTTAAAGTTATAAGAGTGAGCTATATAATGGTTCCCACCAACTCTATGCTACCGCCTTAAGTAATAAAAATTTTCTTTGTAACTGATATTCCTCTTGAAGGTTTAATTATTTATCCTTAACACCATAGTAGAATCTAATGTTATTATCGGAGCTCTTATATCTCATTTATAATACTATGAGCGCTAAAAAAGGTTGCCCTTAGCGCCAAAATGTTTGTTGGGTAATGTTGCCCACTGCTGGGACACAGGCCTCATCTCTGTGAGAGGGAATGGGCCGTAATCCACCACGCGGGCCCAGTGCGTGTTGGTGGATGTCACATGTCTTAAAATTTTTGGTTCTAGGACATGCCGGTTTCCTCACGATGTCACGATGACATTTACGCTGTCTCAAAACGGTGAAGGGAACTTCACCGTTTTGAGAACGCGTAAATGTTTTATTTGATAATTTTGTTTTTTCAGTGACGTGTTCCACGCATCGGCTGTGCCAGTTGCTGGCTTCGAAGGACTTGTACTAAAACTGCACTAAATTGGAATAAGGAATTATTATTATATTTATTATGCTATTTTCTTGATTACAATTTACTAACGAATGTTTGGTTTTATTTCAATACACCTAGCGTTTAATGACATAGCTACTCCTACCAATCTCATGATTACAATACCCTCATTGTTACTGAATGAGTAAAATAATCATATTGAATGTTAAAAATAAAACTTTTGTAGGTGAGTAGGTAACATACGCCCGAAATTAACAAAGGAAGTACTTACCTTGACCTTACTCGTAAGTAATTAATTATCAATGGGGGAGCTATGTATAGGGAAGTAATCAGTGCTTGTTCCTCTTTTGTAAGGGAAAAAGGGGTTTGCCCTTTAGTAAGACAGTAACAGTCATGGATTATTTAATACATCTTAACCCTACGTCCTACTTATCTCTAGTATAAAATAAAGTCGCTGTCGCGGGACAGTGACGTTGTTTTCTACGTACCTTCATTTTCTTTTATTTTGTACGTACCTACCTACGGGATAAAAGTGCGGACTTTTATCCCGTAGGTAGGTACGTACTAATGGTTTAGACTATTACGCGTACAAAGCCGCTGGCAAAGCTTGGACTTCATTTAAAAAAATATACACTTTACGCGCCTAACGGCTGATTTTGTTAAGACTAAAAGAACAAAAGTTCAGTAGTTACTACTAGGAAAACCAAAAAAATCACATTTTCATCACCTATGATCAAGATAATCATTTAACTTAATTATAATAACCAGTCTTAAATGTAATAAAATAAGATAGTGATTTTAAATAGTCAATCTTAAAAATTACTGCAGAGCAACTAACTTTTTACATAATGAAATGTTCTTTTTATCTTTGTAACAATAATAATTAAACGTAATCTATACTATGAAATATGAAACATATAACTATCTAACAATGAAATTATGAAACAATAAACAAATGAACATATTTTTTAAAATTAATTATAACAGTTAGTTTCAATAGCAATAACAAAACAAAATAATCAGGCTTAAATCAAATAATAAACAATTTTTTTACAAGTCAAATGTTTTAAAATTTGCAAGTGTAAAAACATAAACAAATATAAAAATTATAATTTCAAAATAGTATACTAGCAAAATCATCTCTTTTCACTAAGTAAGTTAAATAATTACTTTTTGGACTGATTGCCACATATGGGCGGATTTGTTCTAAAAACATGATTATGGTATTTTTTTTTGTTTTCATACTGTTCAGTCAAATGGGCAATCATTTTATCATTATTTCTTGTGTTGTTCTTTCGTCTGCTCACAGGAACGTATATTAACAACATTCACTAACATTTTATATGAAGTCTTTTTGATTTTTTGCGTGTTTGTACATAATATATAATGCTTTTAACGGAGAAAAAGGTGTGTAAGGATAAGGTGACGATCTATTCTCTCTGCTATTAGATAGATAAATTTTGTTTAGCTAGGAAAAATACTTTATTATGGTGGATTAAATGTCGTGGTGGCCCAGTAAATGTCGTGGTGGCCCAGTGGCTAAGACCTCGCCTGTCGTGCTTGAGGTCGTGGGTTCAAATCCGGGCAAGTACCAATGTGACTTTTTCAAATTCATATGTACTTTCTAAGTTTATCTTGGACATCACAGGCAACGGTAAAGGAAAACATCGTGAGGAAACCTGGCCTTATAGGTAATGTAAGTCTGAAATAGCCAAGTCAGAGGCCTGTGGGGTTCCCAGAGGCGGCTTAATTAACTCTGACACCAGAGGTGGCCACACCTCACACGAAATGAAGAAGAATGGTGAAACACTTTTCTCATTTACTGTACTAAGTGAAAAAGCACAAAAAAATATTGATATTTAATTAATTGAATCGGGGGTCGGTGCGTCGACCACTGGGGGCATAAGCCACGGACCCCCAAAATCCACTCACTTATCTAAGAAAACTTGGGTGGTCAATACCTATCTGTCGACGACGTCTCTTTTACATAAATCCGTCTAGTGGTTTGAAAGATATGAGGTAATAAATAATATTACATACATACATACAAAATACACGCAAAAACGAGTGTACCCCATTGTTGCGAAGTTCATTACCGCGATGTACGTTACTGCGAAAGTTTATTATCGAGACGTACGTTGTCGCGAAAGTTCTTTACTGCGATGTACGTTAATGCGAAAGTTTACCATCGCGAAGTATGTTGTCACGAAAGTTCTTTACTGCGATGTACGTTACTGCGAAAGTTTACCATCGCGAAGTACGTTGTCAAGAAAGTTCTTTACTGCGATGTATGTTACTACGAAAGTTTACAATTGCGACGTACGCTGTCGCGAAAGTTCTTTACTGTGCACGATTGCAGTTTCCATAACACGCTATTGCAATTTAGGACACTGGTACTGGTGGATACTGGTGATAGTGGAAATATTATATTGTTGGACATGACTAATAAATGAGCAAAAATTGTAAGCAAATTTAAATATAATTGAACCAAAAGTAATATTAATAAAATAAACATAAAGAAAATTCATGTATCTATCTATCTTATTCGATTTATAATATTCATATTATTTATTGTTCACAAAACTAACATATACAAATACAGGAGGACCACTTATGTACAAAGGCTTAACCAATGATTGGGTTATCTAACAGCAAATATAATATGCAATGAAGTTCTGCAAACGCTTGAGCTTGTCAAGAAGTTCCTCAGTCACATCAAGGATGCAGACATCAGCATAGTCAAGAGAGGAATAAGAAGAGACTGAGCAAGAGCTGGCTTTCTCTACTAAGTTTTAGTTGAGAAAGGCAAGAACTTCTGGATACGCTTCAGAGATCGAAACAAGCAAAACACCCTAATTCTTACTTCAGCAATGTAAACATTCCAAGATAGGTTGCAGTCTCAAAATCAACTAAATCAAAATTAATATAGGTGCCCATCTAAGGATATCACACACTAGATACCTAATCTGCCAACATAAATAACACCTAAAACCTCCATCAGGCCTAATTATGTTTTTTTATGTAACATAGGTACGCAAGTCCCCGCTTATAATCTTCAATATTAGAATTAGATAGATAGATACATGAATTTTGTTTATGTTTATTTTATTAATATTACTTTTGGTTCAATTATAATAAAATTTGCTTACAATTTTTGCTCATTTGTTAGTCATGTCCAACAATATAATATTTCCACTATCACCATTATCAGCAACCCTCCTAGATGACCTAAATTGCAATAGCGTGTTATGGAAACTGCGATTGTCACAGTAAAGAACAATCGCGACAACGTACGTCGCAATGGTAAACTTTCGCAGTAACGTACATCGCAGTAAAGAACTATCGTGACAACGTACTTCGCGATGGTAAACTTTCGCAGTAACGTACATCGCAGTAAAGAACTTTCGTGACAACGTACTTCACGATGGTAAACTTTCGCAGTAACGTACATCGCAGTAAAGAACTTTCGTGACAACGTACTTCGCGATGTTAAACTTTCGCAGTAACGTACATCGCAGTAAAGAACTTCGCAACAATGGGGTACACTCCGCAAAATCATAACCCTTACCTTGCAGTCGGATAATAATACCTGCAAACAATACCTAGGTAACTACTACTTTACTGCAATAAAAACTGGATTTTGACAAAACCGCTGCACCGTAACAAATTTATGATACAAGATCATAAAAGTAATCGTCTAGACAAAACTGAACATCTCTGCGCTATCTATTATTTCTGAAGAAAATTAACAGAGCATCTGTAACATTTCCAGTTCATACCATGATCGAGCAAAGTAGCCGTTATCACAAGATATGGAACATTTCCAAAACCATAGTTGTATTATGAAAGCCTAGATGAAGATAAAACCCAAGTGTTTTCTGTTTATCGGCATTCTGTATCATTTATCTCAAATATAAGATATGTTTACCTATAAAGAGACTTGTAGGGAGCTCACTTCACCCAGTAGCAGATATTATGGGGTAAGTAACATTTAAATATCATCATCATTATTCTTTTGCCGATACTTAAATTGGTAAAAAGAATTCATATTTATTTAGGGTCGGCTAAAGACGTCATCTTTTGCCATGCTTTTTCCTCTATTAGTCCTCACCCACCTCACTTCCTTTCTAGACATACCATCTTGCCTAGAACCCACCCATCATTTCATTGGTCTTCCTTTACGCTTATATGTAAGTAACATAAACACATCAAACATGCATCTAAACATGTGTAAACTTTCGCTTTTTCCCGTGGGTGTAGACGGAAACTACTGCACGATACTTTTCCTTCGTCTATGCTGGTAAATCCTAATCGTGCTGGTTGAGAATACTTACTTCGAAACTGACCTTTTTGAAGGATAACGCCAATACAATCGGGGTAAGTATATCTTCTTGGGCGTCCCCTCGACTTTTCTACCAACATCCGCCTTATAAATTCGTTTGTGACTAGTTTTTCATTCATCTTCTCTACAGTACGAGATTGTGTAGAATATGATATCTTTGGCTACAACGACAGAAGGTTATGATGACCACAATAGAAATACATTAGAAATACGATACATTATACCTACGTATTTCCTCATTATTCTTTGTATGGTAAGAATTGTATTGAATGGACCGTGACATCAACATGCGCATATCACAGTTTTGCGTTCCAAGTCTGACTTGTTCACGTTTTGATGATACAGATTTTTTATCTGGTTTTCCTCAGCGTAGTATATTTATTTGAAAGAAAAAAGATAACAAGTTGTGTTTGAGTGAGTTTGTGGCAAGATGCAGTGATATTGGTATTTTTTAAATAAAATCTCTTCAAGGTATGTAATTACTTACACTGTTTTATCTGTACTCAATAATACCTTTTAATTATACAATGGGCGCCGTCCACCACTTAATTATAGATGTTAGTTTACTCTATGCTCATATTCCATTGGTCAGCAAATAATGCCAATGTTATTTTACCAATATTACTAATGATACATTATTTCTTCACAGGGTCAGTATGAAGGGCCTCCTAGTTCTTCCGGTGCTATTCGCACTAGCACTAAGTGGCAACAACGACAAGGAACTTGATTGGTGGGAGACTACCATCTTCTACCAGATCTACCCAAGGTCATTCAAGGATAGCAATGGTGATGGCATTGGGGACCTGAATGGTAAGATATTTAAAAATATAGTAGTTTCATTCACTCCGTAACTCAAAAATCTACAACTTTTATTACTTTGACGATGTAGCTAACCCTAAATATAAGTTTTATGTTTACTATCGTCATTCGCCATCAGGAATCACAGAAAGTCTGGAATACTTGAAAGAGCTGGGCGTTGGAGCTACCTGGCTATCCCCTATTTTCAAGTCACCAATGTACGATTTTGGCTACGACATCGCTGATTTCTATGCCATTCAAGAAGAATACGGAACAATGGAGGATTTTGAAAATCTTATGGCAAAAGCTAAGGAATTAGGTAAGTTGTATTTTAATGAGTATATAATGATAACGCTGCTGTAAATATAACAAATGAATGGAAAGTTTCATTAATGGAAAAGACCCAGGCCCAGAATTTATTTACTCGTTAATGAAATATCACCAAGTTAAAGTAAAGATTGGAATTAAAAATGCATTTAATGCTACCACAACGAATTATTCAAAGTCACCAAAGGTTAATTCAGAACTGACTATTTTACCTAAACGAATAAAACCGAAATATGAATTCGAATGACATTTGACACAGCCTACAGACAAAAGTAATTTGATTACTTTGCTCGGAGTGTTTGCTAACCATCTCACAAACAAACAAGAAATACAAACATTATCGTTTACCGTTCTAGATATTAAAATAGTTCTGGATTTCGTACCAAACCACACGAGTAATGAAAGTGTGTGGTTTGAGGAGGCGTTGCGAGGCCACGAGAAGTATTACGATTACTTTATCTGGGAGGATGGAGTGGTGGACGAAAATGGGGTTACGCATCCGCCTAATAATTGGGTAAGTTTTAACATATAAAAATGTTGGTTTTAATATATTTGAAAAGTATAAATTATACTAATATAATAAACTTAAGTATATATGACAACTTGCTTGCCTGGAAATAAATCTTGATGATAATTTAATTGATGATGCACATGAATGATTAATTAGTCATATGGTGGAATATCATGTGGTAATTATTGTATGTCCCGTGCAGTGCTATTTATAATAATATGAACTGACATTAATTTACCAAAGGAAATGTTTTTGCAGTTATACTAATTTTGTAATTTCTATGTCAGGTCAGTGTATTCCGTAAGAGTGCCTGGGAGTACAGAGAAGAAGTTGGAAAATACTACCTTCACCAGTTCGTCATCGGTCAACCAGACCTTAACTTCCGAAACCCAGATGTCGTCGAAGAA
Source organism: Anorthoa munda (assembly GCA_945859665.1). Classification (NCBI taxonomy): domain Eukaryota; kingdom Metazoa; phylum Arthropoda; class Insecta; order Lepidoptera; family Noctuidae; genus Anorthoa; species Anorthoa munda. Next base: position 38,926,810 of record OX243897.1, on the reverse strand, counting down.
ATGAAGAATGTCATTCGCTTCTGGTTAGATAAAGGCGTCGCAGGTTTCAGGGTTGATGCTATCGCCCATTTGTTTGAAGTTGACAAAGCAGCCTTTGGCGGCAAGTATCCTGATGAGCCTTTAACTGGCAATACTGAAGATCCTGATAGCTACGACTACGTATCCCACATTTACACCACAGACCTCGATGAAACTGTAGAAATGGTCTACCAATGGAGGGAAGTTTTCGAAGAATTTAAAGAAAAGGATGGATTGAGCAGAGTAATGATGACTGAGGCATACTCTAGTCCTCAAATGACAATGAGATACTTTGGGGAAGGTGATCGCAAAGGAGCCCAGATGCCTTTCAACTTTGTGCTGATTTCTGATGTGAACGGTGGTTCAAGTGCTGCTGAGATCAAATACGCTCTCGAGAAGTTCCTCACATTTAAACCTATTGATCAACACGCAAACTGGGTGGTAAGATTTTTTACAACATTTTGAAGATTTGTTTGAAGATCCTCCAAAATCTTACTCAACTATTAATTTTATTTTTCAGGCCGGCAACCACGACAACAGCCGCGTTGCTTCAAGATTTAGCCCAGAGTTAGTTGATGGTATCAACATGATTACATTATTGATGCCTGGTATTGGTGTTACTTATATGGTAAGCATATCTGTTTATTTCAAAATTCTCATTAAGTAAAACCATTTCAATATGATTAAATAATCGTATTCTAATACTTATATGTTAATCCTAAGAATAAGATGTTTATTGTGTGTATTTAGGGTGAAGAAATCGGTATGGTCGATGGTTATGTAAGCTGGGAAGATACCGTGGACCCGAGTGGCTGTAACACTGATGACCCTATCAACTACTGGATATCGTCTAGGGATCCTGAACGTACGCCATTCCAATGGAGTGCTGATAAGAATGCAGGTATGAGTAGAGTACATTTGGTCAAACCTACATGATGACGGTATCAAAACGACAATAACAATATAAAGGATATCTCAATCGATGAAACTGAAATGAGAAAATGATATTTCTTTATTTTTTGTGATTGATACATAATATATTTATTCTACAGGTTTCTCAGACGGTGACAAGACCTGGCTCCCAGTAGCAGCTGGTTTCGAAAACCTGAATGTAGCAGTCCAGAGCGTGACAGAAAATTCTCACTTGAACGTCTACAAGGCTCTAGTCGCTCTTCGTACCGACAAGATCTTCAGATACGGCAGATACGAGTCTGTGGCATTCAATGAAGGAGTCTTTGCTTTTAGAAGGTAAAGTCAAAAATTTTGCTTGAGTTTGTGAAAAAAGTTTCGGGTTGTTATAAAAATATTGATGATACTTATTTCGCCATATTTTTTTATCGATCTTATCTTGACATAAGGAATTTTGAAATACCAATATAAACAAAACAATAAACACTTGAGAAGAACCAGTATCAAATAATCTAGTTTCGTAAGATATACATCATGATGTTATCAATACTTACGTGACTAGAAAAAACTTTGTATACTATTGTAAGTCTAAACTGGAAAGTAGAATTCCCTATGTCATATGTACCGTTGAGTACACATTACACACGTAATATTTACAAACATCCAGGCTTGGAAGGAATGTTTGCAGACCGAATGTGTACCTACAGGTATATACCAATTTGCTCTAATGCGGAAATTGATCCAGCGTCCTTGGAAAATATAGGTATTACAGTATTTAGGTCACAACATTAACATACATTGGTCAACGCTATATTTTATGCATTGACGATTAAAATTATTGAAATTAAACATCACGTTCATTATTTCCATTCGTGCGTTTTCATAAGTCGACCGGAACGTTTAAATTAATCAACTTTTCGGTGAATTTATTCACTTCTTTCCTGGAAAACTATCAACGCGCTGACGTCAGAAAAAGGTGTCCGTGCCCACTCAACCCGATTAGACTCAACCCGAAGAATAATACCTGCATATTTCTGTTTTGATAGGCATAAAAACGTCGATGTATAGTCAGGCAGAAAAGTGTTGATTAAATGCTTGCACCACAGAGAATTTAAATTTAAAATATTTTTTGGATAAATAAATAAATAATTAAACAAGTAAGTACTTATTCTTTATACGTATAGTATTCGCTTTGTACTTTGTAGTAAAAATCACAGATGTATGTATTAGGATTATTATATCATTACAATCTTGTAGCTAATGGCACGGTGGTATTTATTGGATCAGTTTTTATACGTGATTCTAATTATTAGGTTACCAAGTAGGTACTAACTTCCAAAATACAAAAAAGTAAGAACCAGAAAACTGTTAAAGCGAGGTAGAGGCTATCTAAAGCTAAATTTTTAAAACGAAATCTCTGACTACCAGGAATTCTTTTTTATTATTATTAACGATGACACACACTAGGATCTTCGTCCTGTATCTTGGGTGCGTTTACAAACATATAAACTCACATACACAACACCCAGAGCCGGAACAACTATCTGTAGGTCATAAAAATATTTGATCCGTGCGGGAACCGAACCCGCGACACGCAGCGCAGCAGTCAATCGCTCAACAACCGTGCGCCCGAAATTATGTTTCATAACAAAATATTAAATTTTCTATGTATACTAAATTAATAACTTATTTAGAATTAAATATCACTTTGCCTGACTGTACAAATGGCACTGAATTGGTAGTAAAACGTCTGGTATTATTCTTCGGGTTGAGTCTAATCGGGTTGAGTGGGCACGGACCCAGAAAAAGTGGCATTATGGTGGGAGTGAAATAAAATAACCAGTCGTATGCAGAAAAGAAAAAAATTTTTTTTTATAACAAACTACATTACAAAACATTACATTATTAGTTGACTAGCTACATTACAAAGAAATAATAGTATATAGTTATAGTTTATAATAGTATTTTTAACTTAAACTTCCATAATTATGAAGATTCAAATTTTGATTAATTTAGTACAATGCCTGACCTCACTACACTTTAAAGTAAGCCACCATAAAATACGGCTTTAGACGGTCTTTGAACTGGTTAACATACATTATCGCGTGACGATAAGGTTTTCATTGGAAACGGTTACTTCATACGTGAATATCTAATCTAAACGAACATTCAATACTGTCACGAACATCACTACCAAGAAATTGGTCCGTCAAAAGCGATTAAAAAGGAGACATTGATGCATGTCTATAAGCTTTTCTTGAATATGGACGCGTTGTGTGTGTTAAATAACTTAATTGAGTAGTTCCTACTTCATCAAACTATGAATGCGTTATGAAAACATCGTTAAGAAAAGTAAAGCAACTTATTACAGTACTTAAAGAATTTTGCTGTCAAAACACAATATTGATCAATGATTAGTCACTTACTTATGTGCCACCCAAAAAACCTTAGTTACAGTTATTTCAAGAACGACTATATTAAAAATGCAATGCTGTAATAAAATAAAATTAAATAAAACCGTGCCCCCGATCTTTAGACTAATAAGACAGGTTTACAAGGTCATATCTAATTCCAGGTGGTATGAGAAGAAAGCCTACATCGTGGTAATCAACTTCAGACAAGAAACCTACACCATTGACCTCACCTACTTTGAAAACGTCAACAAGAAAGTCGAAGTCGTTATCAGCAGCATCCAGTCACCCAAAACTACCAAGTGAGAACTAATAATATTAAAGTACCGCGTAACAAATTCCATTTCCCAGGTCTTTAACAATAGAACTGGATAGGACAATGTTATTATTAAAGCCTACCCCAAACCCAAGACAGTTCAAAACTCCCATATTATAGAAGTTAGAAGTTTGGGCATAATGCCAGATCGCTAAAGGTCAACACACTCAATATTACCTTAGAATTTGGAGCAAAACCGTGAACGATGATTAACTTGTTATATGCCAAAACTTATTTAGTGGTTCCCTATATTATGTTTTAATCCTTTCCAGCCACATCCTTATACTTTGAGCTATTTTCGGATACAAATTCTGTTTTAATATTATAAGGTTCTGTTCCATTTTAATTAATATCAAAATTATCATTTTCGTTTACATTATAATTATCTGTTTCTCTTAATTCAAACCGAAACAAGATTAACTTCTGTGTCGTAGAATTTATCAGCAAATCGTATTTACCTCAGTAACTCTGATAAGACTTGAGCAACGATCACTTGAGCAATGAGCATGTGAGATTCGATAACTTCGAAGACAATAGACTTGTTTCTCAAGGGGTTAATCTGAAACTATTGTTTCGTGTCTATATCGAATACAAAATCACAAATATATTATCTGTTTAGGTGAGCAAGGTAGAAATAGACTAAAGTATTTTTTTGTATTAGTGTTAAGTACAAACATTGCATTTGAATTTAAGAGTATATCTAAAGTGAATTTAAAATTGCCAAAGATTGTGATACCTGTGGCATATAGCGATTCGAATACAGCTAACAAATTGAAACTTACTGCCTATAACCCAGACGACAAGACCACAATATTAGAAGAAAGTTATTTGAAAAGTTTATCGAAATTGAGTTCTTTTTTCGTTTAAACTCGTTCCAAGAAAAAGTAAGAGACTGTTAAAATCCCTTATTTGAACATTAAAATAAAAGAGAATAGCTTAAGCGTTCGTTTTCTATAGGTATAAAGTAAATGAAACAGTAGGTAATATAATTATATTATGTAGATATTCATAATTATACCGCAATATAACAATTGAGACGTTGTCACGTGTTGTCTTGTATCTCTAATTTCTAATTCGATTAGACTATTCAACTTAATTGAATGATGATCCACCAATATAGCCCACAGTAATAGATTCCTCGTCAGAATTTACAATTGTAGATGTACCTGTATTGTTATCTTCAATATCTCTGCTTTTTTTATTACCATCTAAATTGAGTCCAACTTATATTAAAAAGAATAAGAAAGCCAATAACACTCCTGAATTTCTTTGTTTATTCTTAGTATTAATCCCAATAACCCAGTTTGCCATTTTATCTTTTCAGGGATGTTCTTCAAGCCAACCAAGTGGAGATTCTCGGCGGTGAATCTTTAGTGCTCAAAGTTGCTTAACTATCATCAACTTGATAAACTTCTATAAACTATTGAATAACAACTGTGGTCTACATTTACTTATTTAAATATCCTGAAGATTGGACGAAGCAAGGTCTGACTGCAAAACTGGGTTATACAGCTGTAACAACTTTGTAAATGTTATCAAAAGTTTGCTATTGTGTACTGAAGAGTTATTCATTAAAATGGATTTTTTATTCATCATGTTTAGTCGAGACTGGCTATGCCAGCACTTCATACTTTTGAAAATAAAATGAAACGTCTTCACAAAATTGTTTTAACTTTACTCGGATGAAGGAAACGAAATTGCGGTACCTAATGGGAAATTAATTTGCATTTATACATTAATTATGGATTAGCTGTGTAGGGCGAGAGATTAGTGTTAAATATTATTATGTAATTGCGACACGATTATGTATAACACTTGACTCTAATAGTGATATGTCGTTCATAATTATCTCTTGAAGTTATGAGTTAATTTGAAATCATAGAGGCACTTGAATATTAACTACATTAAGTATGTAAATAATTAGTATTAGTGTAAGCCTGTTCAATTTGAATACTCTAATGTAGATTTTAATTGCTCCTAGTATAAAGCATATATCTTGATAGACGTCTATGTATGACTTCTGTTCTTGCAAATACAAACATAGCTTTTCCTAACAATGGTACGTTCAGTCAAATACTATATTTTTTTAGAATACTACATTTACCTACCATAGGTAAGAATGGTCTTATTGTGGCTCTTGTAGCTAGATATCCACAGAAGTCGTTACATAGAAGACAACCACAACTCCAAATATACAGACGGTAAAAAAACTGTAGATAGAATACGCGTTTAAACGTGGAGTTACAATAACTTACATTGAAAACAATGAAACTCACGAAGGCTGCATAGGAAACCTAGATATAAATATTTTGATCTCGAATTATCTGGCGCAGAATTTACTGAACATTGCAACGCGGTAAAGATACAATATTGTTCGGTTGACCGCGGCCACCGCACTCGCTTACTGTACCATGCCTAACACAAATTGTAAAGGTGTGTACGCACTTGCGAATGCTAAAACGAAATAATATGGGTCCAGAATGTTAGGCGAAACCACATAATTTTGTAATTTGAAACAGATCAAAAACTAGTTCATAATACCAATTGCTATGTTCCTATATTCGGTGAGGTTAATCAACAACGACATCAATATCAACAACATTTTTGGAATTTGATGGAGGATGATTTACTACATGGAACTTTGTATTTAAGGCCATTAACAAACATTGTGATGGATAATGGTCATTATCTACGACATTTAAACTATTGAAGTATTCGGTGTCGATGTTCAGCTATGTATGTATGCCAAGACTTCCCAAGATTCCATGTTATTCTAAAATTATTCGAGCCTTCGTATCTAAAACGCGCAAGTCATGTGCGTTCACACCTTAACATGTATGAACACGATGTCAAACCGCGGAGCACGGCTGTTGCTCTAGACCACATGGGGTGAAGCAAAACCGAGCTTCGTCCTATGCGCAGCTATCGACAGCGTATCGAATAAAATTGTTTGTTTAATAGAGCTCCAGTTTTTGTTAGGTCGGTTTCACTGGCTTGGCGTTTTTGCTGACAGTACAGGCTTTTAGCGTTATTAGTTCGTAAAGTTTCGAGAGGAGATACAGCCGTTTTTTGGGACAACTTTTTAGTATTGATCCTTGTGTGGTTTCTGAAGGGAACGTGGCTACCTAATAGGAGATGTAAAGGTTAGACAGGCATTCATTCAATGTGAAATACCGGTATTCACTTCAGTTAGACGGGAAGCTCATTCCAACAGTAGTTGGGCAAATGCCATGCAGGTTTATTGACCCATTTGGTTTTGGAGAGAAGATAAGATTAGTGTGCAGTGGAAAGCGCGTGACTTGCATTAGATTGCTCTTAGCTGATGATGGAATGATAATGATCGATTGCTAGATCTACACATAGCGAGAAAAGACGTGCTTAGGAATATATTCATATTCTTTAATGTACACAAAATAAACATTTCAAATACAAAAGGAAAACTTATGTACAAAGGCGAGCTTAACCCATAATTTGGTTCTCGGACAGCAATAATAATAATGATAGCATATATAATTATGATTGTATGTTTTTATGACTCTATATTAAAATTACCACCAACATCGCCCTTGCCCATGGTCCAACTTGAAAACTTTATAATAGGTACCTAATTACATATATCCTAGAACCAAAAATTCGAAGACATGTGACATCAACCAACCCGCACTGGGCCCGCGTGGTGGATTATGGCCCATTTCCTCTCTCACAGAAAGGATGCCTGTACATTATAAGGCTGATGATGAGGTACCTAATTGAATGTTCGCAATTAGAGTATTAACTCTACTTGGAAAAATAAGTAAGTACTTTACCCGTAAATACAACAAAAGCAGGTTAAGGTAACAGTAACAAAGGGATCACCGAGACTAAATTCACCTTGTAAATTAATTGGCAACGAACCTCAGTTCTCAAAGGTTATCAACGAGTGTAACCTACCTTTTGATCCTTAATTAAACGACTAAACAATGGAAAGGCTACCCTTTACAAGCTGGCAGTATGTGCCTTTATGTCTTGTTAATGACTAAGAACCTAGGCAGTTTAGGTTTTGTTTTACAATAGGTATCTAAGTTTGTGCTTTACTTTGTGTCTGGCTGAATGTAACTTAAATATGTATTAAGCAACGTTTCATAGAGTTTCCTGTGGCTATTATTTGGTTAAATTTCTTGTGTGTTCATTAATATGCACAAGACTTTATTTACCACAATTTTACAATATAAACGTATTATGAATACCTATTTTACCATCACAACATTATCTATATTTTTTTTTATTTTCAGAGTTAGGAAATGCTAGCGTGACAACTTGGAGGTGTTTATATGGTCGGAAAAAGCAAAACACCGTGCAGAATGGAAGTCTATGGTCTTTTGTCCAGCAATGGGACAATAGTCTTACCCATAGACAAAATAGATTAACTAAAAAATATAATTATAACATGCGATGTACGATCTTCTCCAACACTGGGACAACTCAGAAATTAATGCTTACATTGGTGCTGAATGCTGATCGTAATAAGCTTAAAAGCCCCGTATGGACTTACTCGTATTTCGAATACTAGTCCCATTAAACCTTACATGAATTTATCTGAAGCTGCAAGTGTCAGTTAATTTAGTCTAAAATCTGAATTTTTCCTGATCAATCTCAAGTCTAATATTCTAGTTGCTTGACCAAGATTTCAACAACCATCACGTTATGTAAAGATGATAACCATCTTATGAAAATTAGTTTCAGAAACAAACTGAAGACATCAACAAGCAGACTTGTTCCTTATACAATGTACTTCCATATCACAGGAACTATCAAAAACCTTACATCATGTTAAGCCAGAGTTCATATCAGTCAAAGTTTCGTGAACCGGTAAAGTATTTGTTCTCGACGGTTCAAGAGCAATGCGTACAAACTTGGGATGGATTCAGACAAAATGAAGGCAACTTTAGGAAAGTTTCTAGCGCATATGTTCTGATGTAAAGTTTGCGAGTCAAGTAAGAGCTGTTTAAAGACGAAGTTGATATGATGAATTTTTCTATAGTTGTTGCGTATAGCAATAGCGGTCATTTATCCACATACATTTATTTTTTAGGGTTCTTACGATGATATTTTAGAGTAAGGGTAAAGTAATGCTAAAACGACACAAGTATAGAAGATACCAGGTTCCAGGTTTTGATGTCAGATAGATCTTATCTGACATCAAAATTGCAGCTTACCCTGGAATGGACGCACATGATTTGTTTTTTTTGTATGAGAAATGACGAAAAAAAAATGTCCAACTTAACCTAATAACCTTGTTTGCACAAAACGAACGTATCAAATCAAATACATTTATTTGAGAGTTGCGCCCAGAATATAAGTTGTAACCTAATATTCGCAAGGGCGTTCACCCCCTAAAGGATCCTGCCGGTCGATACTGTAGACATATCACGATTGACAGTTCAATTCGAGCTCACTTCACCTAAGTCATCATGCCCAGATTTTACAGAATCCCACTACTGAAGGATTGCCAACAAACTCAAAATCAGCTTTATACAAGCTTTTTTTTAGTTTGTATATAAATATCTACAAGGGACCTGCGTCGGCTCTTGTTTATTTCAGCTTATTATATTTAAGCGAAGCTATGTTTGGTATTTCTTTGAAGGATAAAATTCTAAACGTAATTATCCGGAGAGAGAAGAATCTGGTGTCAGTGACATAGCTTGAAGATATTATTAGATACTACAATATTCTAATAAAATCATAAAAGTGAAAGACTGCAGTATGTTTGGGTAACTCAATCACGCTTCAACGTCTGAACGTGTTTTATTATATAGCTTTGTTTTTTTTATTAACTGTTGATAGATGATAGCAATAATATAAGCTGCAGGAATGATTTCTAGGACAGGAATAGTCTTTGGCAACCAACATAGAGCAACTAGGTACATAGCCCCGTGCTAAGTCAAAGTTAAATGTATTTATTTCAACTAGGCCATTATGCGGCACTTTTGAACGTTAAAACAATTTAAAATCTACATGTAATAAAAATTAATTTTACCGTGCATTCGGAAAAGTAGCTTGTTATGGAGAAGAATGCACAAGAAACTCCATACTCACTCTTCTTCTTACTCTTTTAAGGTGAAGCCAGTCTTTAAACTAAATGCAAAAACCAGAATCTTCCCTATCCGGCTTTGGGAGAGATCTATGTTCCACTCAATAGGCAAGTTTGATTGAAAACTTAGCAATAAATGGTTACAAAATAAATAAATCGTCTCACAACAGTTTATAAACTAAAAGTTCCTTTAAGTGCAACTATGACGAAGCACCACCTTATAAAATTAAGAACGTATCTTTATCTAGTCTCATAATCTTAAGATACTAAAGATTATTTTTATTAACGCCGTAGAATGCGATCCATAACACGAGCTATGTAATCCAGATTGATAGACCACAAATATTTTATGACATTCTACCTCCTAGTATCATGTAATATCTAACGGCTTAATAAATCACAAATAGAGGGTGCCTAGGAAAAAAATCTAGCAGACATAAGCCTGCATACTAAAAAGGAAATACGTGTCAATTAACGCGAGATTTTTCGCGTGAAGCCCATATCAACACAGTGTGATAACATCTATACAAATTCCTTGCCAAAGCTGACACTGGGTCCGTAAATGGAAACCAAATAGTTGGCTTGGTTTTTAGGGTTCCGTACCCAAAGGATAAAAACGGGACCCTATTACTGAGACTTCGCGGTCCGTCTGTCTATCTGTTTGTCTGTCTGTCACCAGGCTGTATCTCATGAACCGTGATAGCTACACAGTTGAAATTTTCACAGATGATGTATTTCTATTGCCGCTATAACAACAAATACTAATAACAGAATAAAATAATTATTTAAGTAGGGCTCCCATACAACAAACGTAATTTTTGTGCCGTTTTTTTGCGATAATGGTACGGAACCCTTTGTGCGCGAGTCCAACTCGCACTTGGCCGGTTTTATTTAAGAATATTAGGATGAAGTTCCAGCTAAGTCTTTATAAAAATCTATGGCAAATGATTTGTTTTGTAACTTGATTTTTATAGTAAATACTGCACCTAATGATGTACACAACCGCAACAGGCAATTTATGACTAACTGATATTTTTCTGCATAAGATGAATTAGGCTAGAATAGACCGTGGTGGGCGTGAGCCGAGTACCGAACGCGTCGCGCGGACGCGGACGCCGCACGGTGTAGCATGAACCAGATCATATAAAATGTCTGTGATGTTTTAAATCCGTGCCCCGTCCGTGCCTCGCACGGGACTCGGTCGTAGAGCGTACTGGCGTGATATTATGTTATGAAATGGTATAAACAATAAACAGACATGCGATTGCAGCAATCTCGAGAGATTTACCGTTATTTATTGAAGAGTTCTGTTGTATATCTCCGAAGTTCTTCATCAAATCTTCACCAAATTAAAAAAAAAATGGTACCAATTTCGGAACATACTCTATCAAACAAAAAAAGATTTTTCAAATTCGGTCCACAATTGACGGAGATATCGGTGAACATACATAAAAACACAAACATAAACTCGAACATAGAACCTCCTCCTTTTTGGTAAGTCGGTTAAAAAATATAGAAAAACTGCAGTTATCGATATCGAATTAGTTATTTTAAATATTTGTAAGAACAAAACTTGGGAATGAACGCTAAACACAGGCAACTTTGCTCAAACCAGTTGCAACCGGTTCGATTCAGGCTTGTGCATCCAGGTGTAAACCAATCCTATAAGGACATAAAGCTATGTTTTAATCCGTGGAATTTTGAAAGTAGAAACGTACGCGGAATTGATAGTTTAATTCTAACACAAAAATAAATGTAACAAACATGGTACGTCAGCCACACGTCGACGCTCCCCGCCTAACGATAAAAATTGGGCTTCAGTAGTACCGCTCCATTGCTGGATTATGGGCTGAAACAGCGCCGCAATTCTTTTAGCAAAACTCAGGCCGTTGAAAAAAATGTACGGAAGTCGTTATAAAATGCACGAAACCACGAAGACTGCTGGCTCACAAGGGTCATGCGCTCTGCTTGTACGGTGAAACCGGAGTCCGACTTCTAACAACTGATATCTACAGACAAAGAAATGACTAATCAAAAACACGTCACAAAAAGAGACTGACATATCAGTAAAAACGAAATTCCAATGAAAAATTAGATAGAAACCACGATGCATACCATTTTTCATAATAAGTACGCTTACATGATCCGCGCTATTGTCGGGACGACACGATTGCACACAAGATACAATATTATACATGTCAAGACAAAAAAGATTTTCTTTTTCTTTTAGTTTTGTAATTAAAAAAAATGCTCACTTATGTTTTCTTGTCAGTCGAAATATGAAAATTCGAAAAAATTTACCGTCCAGTTTGACCAATCAAAAGAAGAGGCGAAACCGATAAGTCTTATAGCTCAATGCTTTCATAATCCTCAGCTGTTGCAAAACATTAATAATTTCAAACCACTGGCAGAAGATTTAAGTTTGGGTTAGGAAACAGTTTCATTTTATTATTGTTTGCACTTCTAAGCAATGAGTTTTGTATTGCCGAGTTGTTCCTTGCTACAAACCACCCTGGCTTCTCCACTAACTATTGTGATAATAGAGCTGCTGAGCACTTACCAAGTGTTTTAGGTTTTTTTCCTCATATATTCAGTAGAATGCTGAGGCATTCTTCAGAAGAAACATTTTATCAGCGATAACTATTGTCAAGAAACCAAAGCATTTCGATAGCGCCTCTTTACCAGGAAAATTAACTTTGTTATATAAATTACATCAGCGTTAACTACCTCTTGGAAATGTACATACGTACACATATTTATCGCCTATATTGTACGGTAACTAGATCCTAACTCACTAACGATGTTCGACCCATCCGATACATTATTTACCTTATAAAGTGTAGTTAGATGCGATTCAAAGGCGCGTTCCGAACTTCGCGAGAAAACGGTCTTGTGCGGATCATTTGCTCCGAAAGTAGCTATGTGAAATGAGGCGTGAGACGTTACTTGCCGGTTGTTATCGTAGTTATAAATAAGGGGCATGTTTTTATATTGCTATTTTTGTAAAGAAACTTTATGTGAAATGTAACACTTCATGATATACGAAATACATTTAATGAGGCAGTCATATCTATATTATACTTTATACTATACTGTAATCTATACAAATAAATAAAATTGAAGTGTCTGTATGTAATATCAAAATAACAACGTTTTATTGAATGCACGTGAAAGTATATACGGTACTAACAACAAATAAGCAATTTTTAAGATTTTTGTCTGTCTGTCTGTCTGTCTGTTTGTTCCGGGTAATCTCCGAAACGGCTGGACCGATTTTGACGGGACTTTCACTGATAGATAGCTGATGTAATAACGAGTAACATAGGCTTTTGATCACGAGAAAATTCATAGTACCGGCGGTAAACTAAAAAAATAAAAAAAATATTTTTTACGAGTTTGACCCGGACGAAGTCGCAGGCAACAGCTAGTATATAATATTATAAAGAGGAAAGATTTGTTTGTTTGTACCGAATAGGCTCCGAAACTACTGGACCGATTTTAAAAATTCTTTCGCCAATAGAAAGCTACACACGACATAGGCTATTTTTCAAACCCGAAAACGGATCCTATGGGGTGGCCCACGAACACGAACAGCTGGTGTTAGATAATTATAAAAATTAAAGCGGTAGAAATATTTCGATGTTTTTATTTTGAATACAGTAATGTTTTTTTTTTAAACTGGCAGCCCGCAATATGCTGCCCGATAAACAAGGAACCTTATCATGGAACGAAATTGAATGGTCACCACAATCGAAAATAGCCACAATAACCCCGCGGGTGTATTGTAACTCCTACATATTGGTGTAGGTGCCGCGCCACCCAGAAGAGAGCGAGTGGCGAAACGAAAGTGTGGATGAAATCCTATAGACTTTAATGCTTTATTTTACGTCAAATTCTGTCTCATTACCACTTGTTTTATTAGCTCTCTGTCTACGGATATTGTAATAAAATTACTTACGCGTAAAGGAGTGATTTGAAATTCAAATTAAATTGTCTCCTAGAGCAATATATTTACACTTTCTTACTTTGAAAAGCCCGAAATGCTTCAGAATATCGTCTATAAAAATGAATTGGTGTAGATACACAAATATTTGTATTTTTACTGTAAATAAGCGTTTGAAATAATTACAAAATAAAACATCTACGGAACCGCAAAAGCCCTTTGCACTAAATCGTCCTATATTTTTTATAGTGCAAGCAAATGTATATAGATAATACAACAAGTGTATCAACCTTTCCTTTTTAGATACCGCAATAATCGGAATCATAACAAGTTATATAATCTCAATAATTTTGTTGCCCAAATAATCTTATCAGGTTATGTATTGGCCTCCCAATGACCGCTACTACATACAACGGTCAAAGGCATCCTACTATCCTACTGAAAGTCTGTACGTTTGTTAATCAATCTTATTCTTCTTTGCGTGTCGATTGGACTCCAATTTTGTTCGACCAGAATGTGGCCACCTGGACTGCTCTGTCATTGGCCTTGTTCAAGTTCTCGAAGGTGCACGCCGGCCAAGAAAGGAGATGGTACAAATCTTCTACTAAGGGAGCTCCACACTGGCACCGTTTTAATCAGCCACGCCTTGACGACCGAGCGAATTTGCATTAGGAAAATGTAGAATACGAGTAGACCGTGGCCTGGATATAGAATATTTCTATCCCGGTGATTCGAGGGCGAAGTCGCTGCCCGTAGCTAGTATATTTCATAATAAACAACCGTACATCACTACAGAATGCAGAAGGCACTAAGATGGCCGCCCGACGTGAACCTCATTTGTCACAAGCCCTTAAAAAATTATCATAATTTCGTCCATTTGACACGGTTGACGTTCATAATACTGATGTAATCTTAACAAAAGTAAAATGTGTTCCGTACATACATTTTTGGGATTCCCGGCACGACGACGCGACGGTTGTTTACGGTGTAACAAATCGGACATAGAAAAATGAGGCTTTTGATTTTATGGGTGCTACCGTAAACAATGGTGCATATTTTAGTAGGTATTCACTTTTTTTCTAGATAACCTCTTTAGCTGATTATTCACAGAAACACAGGTTAATAAATTTGATATAAATGAAGTAAAGAACTGATTGAGCAATAGAAAATTCGTCCGCGTCTCTGTAAAAGAGGATCGTGCCTAAAACACTGGGAGCATAACCACGTATTTCGACTTTTGTTTTTGCCACTTTTCTGACGAGGCTAGTAAGCTCAACGTTTACCACCCACGTCGACAAAAATAACATCCTTCAGTCATTGATTTAACTTGCGTGGGAGGAAAAACAGAAAAGCTTATTTTTCCATTTAAGATCATCTGTGACGATGAAAATATCTAAAAATACACGGAATTTTTCATTCGATAATAATATTCCCTCTGTGCCCATACACGAGGCCCATTATATTGCATCAATAATATTACATTATAATCGACAAACTCACATTCCGGGCTCAGAAATTAGTTACACCTGAGTCCACTATACCAGTGAGGCACTACCTACTAAAATACCTAAATGCTTGGAGCATAACAACCTGCACTTAAACCCCTGTAAGATACGGGTTAATATTGTTCAAAACAAGTCATTTCACCTTATTTATTTTAGAATTAGCGATTGGAGTAGAAGGGTTTAAAAATACCTTATTTATTTGGAAATTTGTCTATCCTAAAATACTAAAAGCTCCTTCTTGTCTACTTATTGCCCATTTCACCCCGTTCCACGTATTTCAGGGCAAAACCGGAACGTGAAAAATTATGTGGCGTGCGTTAATATAAATTAACTACTCGTAAAACCTCCACAGAATTGTCTTGATGAATGTTTATACTTAATCTCATCGTGCAGTTACATATTATGGTTAATTTATTTTGATTAGAGGCAACTTCCTTGAGAATTATTCATAATTAAAACAGGGAAAAGTTTGGGGCTTTCACTAACAATACTTAACTTGAAAGGTCCTAGACTCTAGAAAATATGGAACTATAATGATCCAAAATGTATAGGATTGACTTGTGGAACGTAAATGTAAAGTGGACAATCGAAAGCTTTTTTAAACAACTTAAACTAAAAGGAGTAGGTTATCAATTCGACTGTTTTTAGGGTTCCGTAGCCAAATGGCAAAAACGGAACCCGTATGGATTCGTCATGTCTGTCTGTCCGTCCGTATGTCAGAGCCTCTTTTTTCCGAAACTATAAGAACTATGCTGTTGAAACTTGGTAAGTAGATGTATTCTGTGAACCGCAATAATATTTTCACACAAAAATAGAAAAAACGCAATAAATTTTGGGGGTTCCCCATACTTAGAACTGTAACTCATTTTTTTTTTCATCGAACCATGCGTATATCATATATCTATGGATAGGTCTTCGAAAATGATATTGATTTCTAATATAATGCGCGTGAGACACTTCCAAAGTGGCAAAATGTGTACCCACCCCATGTAACCCCATGTAACTTCTAAAATAAGAGAATGATAAAACTAAAAAAAAATATGATGTACATTACCATGTAAACTTCAACCGAAAATTGGTTTGAACGAGATCTAGTAAGTATTTTTTTTTTAATAAGTCATAAATCGTAATTTACCAAGTACGAAACCCTTCGTGCGAGTCCTACTCGCACTTGGCCGGTTTTTAAGTTTTACCTCAGAACTTTTTACTAGTTTTTGTTTTAATTAAATTTGATCAAGATCTGATGAAGAACTTCGGAGATACACAACAGAACTCCAATAAATAACGGCAAATCTCTCGGGATTGCTTCAATCACATGTCTGTTTAACATAAAATAACGCCGGTACGGTCTAAAAGGGTACGCAGATGTGTACAGTCCACCCTGGTACACTCTAATTTCACGGGATGTGGTCAAGTTTCATTTTATTCGGTGTTCTATTCTGGCATAACCGTGGGCATTATAAATATGTACCTACCACAACAAAAAAATAAATTACAAAAGTATTCAACCGACGTCCAAATAAAACCATTACAAAGTGAACTATAATAATTTCAGAAGTCAGTGTCAAATAAGTCGGTTAAAAACAAGGAAACAAAAATAAGAACACCAATTGCCGAAATTGAAGTTATTATTCACTTTGTAGTGTTTTTATTTGGTAGTCTAGTTGTAATAAAGGTTTTATATTAACAAAAGTTACAGCTGATATAATGTCACTTTGTCCAGGCACCTCATGCGGAATTACATAAGTAGTTCCGAGCCTACTTGTAGCCGTCATCGCAATGCGGTATACCACAATAGAAATTTCAAAATTTATAAAACCCCCGACATATTTTTATTTCATGCTACATAATGTATCTAGTACATAGTAGATACGCTTCGATCGGCAATCCATTGAACACGTAATTATGACACGATATCTTGCGAAAACACCCCGATTCAAAACGTGAAACGCCTATAACTCTCGACAAAATTACTATTAATAAAAAATTAATAACTAAATTAAAATCGGTTCACCTGTTTGGACGCTACGATGCCACAGATAGACATACATATAAACATATACACAGCAACACACCTCAAACTTATAACACCCCTCTTTTTCGGTCGGGGGTTAAAAATTTAAGAGATTGATGACGTGATATTTTGATAGCACTTGACAATCCTATAAATTTTTGTAATTTTTCAATCGTTATCGCGACAATTTTATTGATAGAATGTAACTTATCTAGAGTATCTGCTGACAACTTTGCCAATCGGAAAATCATTAAAATAAACTCCAAAAACATAAATCTGCTATTCTTTTTCTTAGAGTAAAAAAGAATTACATATCGCAGAATAAATACGGTAAATAATAGAACAAAAACTACATATTGCAATAATTGATAATACAAGAACAATACCCCATTAACAGTAAACGTCTGTGTCAAACATCTCATTTACTAAACAATCTATCTAGCTACCGTTCAAACTGAAAATAAAATAAATATTCTATCGCCAAGGCTAGCCGTAGATCGTTATTAATTGAATGCGACACCTAACGTCTGCGCCGACGCACCGACTTACCTAACGCTAATGACACATGCCGCGAAAGAGCAAAGATTAACTTCGATGTTTTAATTGATTAATTTGTTAACTGATTTGTGCCCAATGAAGTTGTAACTTCTAGATGCAGTGTCTCTAGCAGAGTCTATAAGATCTATGATGTCTAATATTTTGGCGATTAATACTACTCGTTGACAAAAGTCAACAGCGTTGAGGGGAAAAAACACCTCACTGCTTTATTTTCAACATCTTCATTTCAGCCGAAGGACGTCCAATGGAGGACATAGGTCTCCCCCAAGTGTCGTCACCTCGATCAGTACTGTGCGTTTCGCATCTAGCGGATTCTCGCAGCCCTAACCAGATCATCGCTCCACCTAGAGACAAGCCTTCCAATGCTGCTTTATTTTACATAACAAGAACAAAAATTGTTGCCTATTATCACCTTCCGTTGGGGTTGACTGGTTCAAATATCGTTTACAGCAGTATAAAACCTAAAGTTGGTAACATTTAAAAATAAAATTAACTTTTCGCCTCAACACTCCGAGAGTCGCTGAAAACTCTAGTGCATAAATTAACTCGAGGATTTTTAGGCTGAAAACTTTAATTTCACCTGTAAACACTGCTAAAATAAAATAAAAGTTCTCACGTTTAAGCGTAATGAAGCAAAATTAAGCAAGAACTCCAGCTGTATGGACGAGGGAGCACTTTAAAATACAAGTCGAGTAATGACTTTAATTCACATCACGTAGTTCCCGCAAATCTCTGAATTAAGTACTAAATTGTGTTTCACTGATGTAACAACAGGCAGCGGAAGAAAAACAGCACGGTTCGGTAGTTGTAACAATCGACTTGAAAATTATGTTATCGTAAACACAGTCGATTTAGCTTTATGGAATTAAATGAAATGTCTTAAAAGTGCTTCTGCACTTTGAGAAATAATGTTCGGTGTACACTGGGCAATCAGCTATATCTGTTTCTAACGGGATGTTAGAAGCCGCAAAACTCGGGACCACTAAGTAACTATTAAGCAAAATATCGCTAGCTTTTATCTAACTGTGCATTGAATGTCATTCCGAAAAACATAACCCTGTCTTTCTGAATAGTGGCATCCAATGCAAGCTTGATACTAGTTCGTGGATTTCTAAAATACAAGGCATTTTAACGTTGTGGTCTGTACAAACATTCTGTCATGAAAATTGGGATTATTGGACGACTCGCCCGAATTTAAATCGCCCGAACCCGAACGGGGCGAATCGTCCACTACTAAAATATTCATTTTCTGTGTCGATTCGCCCGAATTGTGTTTTTTGCAATACCGTTAAGATAAGGTACACTCAAGTACAGAAGTATTAAGCATTATATATTTTATTGAAATAAAATGAGACACAAATTAATCAAAAATGACTTTATTAAAATAACTACTATATGATTTGAGCACGTATTCTACATTGGGCACCCAATTAACTGGAAACTGATTGAATGGCACCTACCGATCAGTAGGTGCTTACTAGTCTTCGGACGTTTATTTTTTTTGAACGTCAAAATCAAAGATTCGATTAAATTCGGCACAGAGTTTAATAACATGATAAAAATATTACTACATCTTTTGCATTTTTAGGTAGATGTTGACATTATAAGCTATATACCCAAACTACCAGGAGGCCAGAATCATGAAGAAGTATTTGTAGGGCTAGAATCATTAGCGGTAGAGACTAACGGAGTACTAGGACTTCAGAATCGAAAATCACCCGGTACTCTTTTTACCGCTCATGATTCCAGCCTAGTTTCTTCATGATTATAATCTCCTGGTACTTAAGTTTGTCTTTACCGGTACCGGAATGACCTGATAGCGTACAGAACTTCTTCTTTATTTTTTTGTAGCGAATATTGCTGTCTCCCTCTTATTGTTTTGTCGCCTGTCTATCTTATCTAACTGACATATCTCCACGTTTTAAGTGGTAATTACTTATTTAATGCATTGCTTTCCTAGTTTCTAGTAAAATATCTATAAACTTGGATTAATTCTTCATATTATTTCCGAGACGGGTAAGCACGACTGTACTTTTATATTTTTAGTTCTCTAAAATAAAATTCGGGCAAATCGCCTACTAAATAATTTTGGAGTGGTAAATTCGCCCGCCGATAAATAAACTTCGGCCGATTGAATCGACTCAGAAAAATGAACATTTTTAATAGTGGACAATTCGCCCGATTCGGTCGAATTAAATTCGGGTGAGTCGTCCAATAACCCGAAAATTGACGTTTGTGTAAATATTTTACATCAATCAACAATATTATAGACTTAACTCTAAACTAACATTGTGGATAAGAAATCTCTGGAAGTACTAATGTAGTTACAAACATATTTAATATATAGAAAGCTACATACACTATAGCTGAATTTCATACTCCAGAAAAATATACGGTTCCTAAGATCTATACCACGGAAGCAAAGCCACGGGAAAAGGCTAGTTTATTATATTAGAAGGTAGGTAAAGTTAAATTTTACATTAACTTTCTCGGTTTTACAAACATTTCGTTCCTAACAATTAACGATAGTTTTGATCATAGTTGCAGATATTGATACAACTAATGCGAAATTCGCCAGCACCAAAAAAAAGGACATCATTTTCTTTAAATTTTATCAATATTTAAATTCAATGCCTAAACACTCATCTATCACCTACCTAATCTCGTGCGACGTCATTTTAAATTACATTCGTACAGCGAGCTGTTAGATACATGCTATTGCACTATTAAGTGAACCGGTTTGAAATAATATATGTTTGCTACCAAGTCAAACTGTTTATCTGTTGTCTTTCGATTGAATTGGATGTTTCTAATTAGGACAAACGGTTTTTGGCTCAGTAACTGTAGATATCCGGAGACCTTGGAATAGTTTTCTTTTGTACAGTTTTCTGTTTCAAACTAGCATTTTCTGCGGCTTCGCTCCCGTGGCGTTTTCCACAGAAACTGCCTGGTTTCGTGGATACAAAAGTAATCTCTGGCACTCAGTAATATTGTACATTACTAACATTAACTTGTTTTGTAATTAAATCAGTAGTTCTATAGATAATACACTACAAAAAAAAAACAAGAAATCAACAGAAAGTTAGCAACATCTATGCTCAAATATTGACGCGTGATGTTTTTTTGAACCCTTTAAAGTCAATGCTCCATACATTTAATTTCCGTACCAAAAGGCTCTGTAATATACCTTAACATTAAAAGTATCGGTGCGATTCAATTTCAAAAACACCATTTGTCTTCCTAATGCCCAAGAGATATAATCTACATTCGTATAGCCTCGTAACATATACAATCAATATACTGTTTGTGCCACTCACTACTATAGTGCGTGCATTTTATGATGATAGGTATGCATGACAGACCTTTTTGGAAACTGCTTTATATATAAGGAATTACAGATTGGAACGTCTTGTCCGTGCTGCAAAGACGTAACTTCTAGGTAAAGTTGGTAATCCCCCATAGTTATAAGTATAACTTGGGAATTTACAAGTCACGAATAAATAATTGGGTAGGTAAGCGAACATCTAGAGCGCTTACGCTACTGTCGATCGCGTCGTTTCTTAAAATACTAGATATTGTGGTTCTTGGTACCTATCGCATGTAAAATAAACATTCAAAAACAATCTTTATTTTTCTTTTATCATTCGTGGTGTATTTCTGAAAGAGTTAAGTTTTTGATTTATTAATTTTGGCATGTGTCAATTAAGTCATCGTAAAATGGACAGAGTATACTTGCTGGATTTTATCGTTACAAAACATTTAATATTTAACTTTCACGCCCCTAATATCCGTTTATCTTTGATGCAATGTCATTAATCGCTGACAACTGGTTCTAAGCTGTATTTATAACATGATTTAGTTACGGATTGGATCGTTTTGTAATGATACTTCATTTTAGACTGTATGATCGTAACGGTCTTTTAATACAACTTTAAGGCACTTTTAAAGATGTTTTGATGTAGTGTTTTCGAATTTTATTGCTAAACAAAGTACTTAACAGATAGCGAATAATAGCGATAATACCCGTAGCTTTATACAGCTAAAATTTAGTAGGATCAACCTAGCTTAGTTGGATCAACTTAGTTACGATTCCAAACTTTAGCTTAATTAGAAGTATTGGCAGGAATACATATAAACTCCTGTAAACTGCAAACTACCGGGACCTAGCTAAAATAAGTTTTGTAGGCACAAGCTATTTAGGTTGAGAATTTCCATAAATGGTTTTAATAATTATGGAGTCAAAAAATCTACCACGGATCCATAAATCTTTGAATGGCCATCCTCAATTCTAATTTCCTAAATGGAAATCAGTTTCATCCAGCGTTCCAATTTCGAAAACTCAATATCCGTTAATCTTTGGTGACCATTAAATGTTAACCGGACTATTTTAAGTGTCGAGTAATATGGACCAATGACATCGGATCTAATAAGGGACGCAATTTTACAGCGTAATGGTCCAATTGACCGAGAGGCCGCGCCTACCATTGCACATAGGTACATATATACATAAAAGCACACAACAAATAGAAACGATGAAAGTTTGAAAACTTATTTGTTCATTAGGTACGGCATTTTTTTGAAGTTGCTTTGGTGTATGACCAGTTGCCAAGCTTTCCTGATCGTGATTGTAATTCAGTTAGAAGACGTCCCTGGTAACTACGTGGGCCTCCCCCAAGCATCGCGTCGCCGCCTCACCGTCGACCGGCCCTATGCTTCTTGTATCCAGTGGATCACACGGCCCACCCTATTGATGGCCTTCCAACGCTATAACCGGTTCGCGGTGTCCACTCCAGAATCGTTCAGCTACAATAATCAACCGTCAGCTGTCCTCATATCCCTCCTTTATTGAGTAACATGTACAGACAACTGCATCAATTGGGTACCCCTCACGAATTAAAATTCCTTCATAAAGAAGGACCAGTCGATTATACTGTTTGCACACTTGCTTAAGTCAATAATGATATAAATAGAACATCTTTTTACAGGAGGAAAATTGTATTCTTACCAAATAACAATACACTCAAACAATTTTAGTTATTTCAGAAAAATACCCATATTATATAGACTCGATAGACACAAAAATTTATAAAAAAGCAATTCCTTTTTGCAACCCATGGAAAACGGGACAATTAAAAAGCAATACGGCTAAGTAAGAAAGTAATATGACCTGATAGAATCGCCAATCAGCTAATGCATTTACCGACAGCTAGCCGGTCGGGATGACGAAAAACGTTTTATAAATGACCCTTTACTCTAATAAGGCCCGTCTGTCTAATAAGGGCCACACGGGTGTGTTTCGACTCGTATGTGCCTACCAATTTTTTGTAGGAAAAATACTGGAAATACAAAAAACGGTGGCACGTACAACTGGATTGTCAGAGTCAGCGTTAGTTGGGCTTTATACGCAAAAACATGTATTGTATGAGGTACTGTTTTGTCGAGTAAGCCTGTGATCGTGTTTTTGCAAGTGAGATTGATAGGTGTCTGTAATAGTACATTATTACAAAGGCCGGGAAATAGGTAATTGCAGGTAGAGTATGAGTTTGAAGGCCGAGCCGTAGGCAAGGACTTCACTAATACGAGACAGGCAATTGCTATTTCCGCCGAGGCATATATAGTGCTTTTCTCAAAAGAATGCAGGGAAATAAAAAAATAGTTAAATTTCTATAATTTTTCCTTTTAATGCCGTTTTTAACATGAACTGTACATTTTAGCATGGAATAAATTGCCCATAATGCAGATGGCTTCTTAGTTTTAGCAATTTCATTAAAATACGCCAAAAATACTGTTTCGGAGAAAATGTACACTTTTATATCGGTTTTAAATCATAAAATTTTCATTTAATTTTATGTATTTTTCTTTTGACTTCGCTGGGAGGTTTTCCATTGCCAATTTGGCTTCTGATCTTAAATCTGGTGGAGTACAATCAATCTCCATTTCACTCTCTGAACCGTTGGAACTCATTTTAATTATTAAATTTATATTTATTAAATATTTAAATAACAAATCAAGACGAATTTTCACCTTTGCCGCCGATTTTCTATTTATCATCTGTGCCGAAAGGCAAACGCTCGTATGGCTATACAGCCACGTGAACGCAATTTTTACTTAGCAAAGAGACTTACTTTGGTATGCCAAGAATGATAAAAGAGATCCAATCAAAGAGTATAATAACCCCAGCACGCCGTTTCATACAACATTGCTGGAGTATGTAGAGTGTAATGTTCCAAATTCAAAAAACGCTCCAGCAATGGATTTGATTTTCTTTGTCCATAAATTCGGTACTTCGCGTGTTCTTTTTAGGGTTCCGTACCCAAAGGGTAAAAACGGGACCCTATTACTGAGACTTCGCGGTCCGTCTGTCTGTCTGGCTGTACTTCATGAACCGTGATAGCTACACAGTTGAAATTTTCACAGATGATGTATTTCTGTTGCCGCTATAACAACAAATACTAAAAACAGAATAAAATAAATATTTAAGTAGGGCTCCCATACAACAAACGTATTTTTTTTGCCGTTTTTTGCGATAATGGTACGGAACCCTTCGTGCGCGAGTCCGACTCGCAATTGGCCGGTTTTATTTCTAAAATAATGTCAATATTTCCATGCATGTTTGAGAAAATTCTATTATTTCTATGTTTAAAAAAGGCCTGGTTTATAAACATAACCAACCCATAAGTAAAAGAGAAAATGCCCAATTTGCATTATGGCATACACATAGGATTATACACCATGTTAATGTCTGGACAGGACTTCATTCGCAAGCATAATTAATTCCTTGTATGCGACTTTAATATAAAATTCATTTCTTAGAGCGAAATTCTAGAGCTGTCATTGTGAATAGCAATGATGACAGTGTTGGCTCTTAACTGGGTTTAGATGTGCAGATCGCATTAAATTTCATCGGTGAAATTCGTCCATAGACACTTTTGTATACACAACATGGCTTTAAAAAAAAAGCTCAGTCACAAAACGGTTTTGTTTTTATTTATAGCAGATAATACAAAAGTTTAAGTTTCTTCTTCTTTCGTGTAGATTAACTCAGACTCTACAACCTTCAGATTTTGTCCGACCAGTATGTAGCTACTCGGACAGCTCTTTCATTTGCTACGTTCAAATCCCGCAAGGTGCAGGTGGTCGGGCATGAAGGGCAGACAAGGAGGTGGGCCATGTCTTGCGAAGGGGCCCCACACTGACACTGTGTTTTGGATGTGTCTATGATATTCCATTTGGCCAGGTTGCTTTTACATCGGCCAACCTGGGTCCGCAATCGGTTTAGGGATTTCCAGATTGGCCACTGCAGTTCGTTTCCAGGGGGCAGATTCTCTGCCGGAGTGATGAAGTGTGGAGGAGTAGGGCGTGTATGTTGCCATAATTCACATCTCTCGTTAGTTGCGCTGGCTTTCGAGGAGGTCGTATGTCTCAAGAAGCTCTTACGACTCTTCAGGCGCGCAGGTTGGAGTTGATGCTCATATAGGGGGTGCCGACTGTCCCGTTCCTGTTTGTCCTTCTCGATGCGGCTGGCTATTTCGCGACGAACTTCTGGTGGAGCTATACCCGCCAGTGGGTACAGCATCACAAGCGGGGTTGGTTTTAAACAACCAGTTATGATGCGGCAGGTGTCATTTAGTGCTGTGTCGACTTCTCTAGCGTGAACGGATCGATGCCACACTGGGCATGCGAACTCTCCAGCAGAAAAAGACAGAGTTTAAGTTTTATCTATGACGAGTACGTCATTGATAGAACTGCATCGTGCACGAATGTTAACTAAGCAATATAGATACATAGCTGCTTCAATTCTATGGAAAAACGGTACACATTTTTTAATATATCAGAACAAGTATAACAGTGTGTCAGTTTTTAAATTAATCCTCTTTGAATCGCCGTTTAATCCGGTCAGCTTAGTTGCATGTTATGTGTGTCACATGCCTATGTCATCATACTGTGTGCGTCTGTACCTTTATTTTTGTTAATGCGCTAGGATTACTTTTGTGAGTTTTTAATCGGTCAAAACATTTTGGTTATTTACATCAAAGGAATTAGGAAGTGGAGGCTATGTAATTGCCTGAAAAATAAGACAGTTTTTCAAACTTTTACAAAGTTTAAGATAGATGGAGGACACGAAAGGTTAAAGTTTGACGACATAATAAGGTTCCAAAAAAACTCAAACAAATATAAAACTTTACAGTGATTAAAATTAAAATGTTTGCATTAAATCCGTAAATTATAGGTAAATTAATGACTAAAATGGTAATTATATTGCAGCCAGTAAAAGCTTGAGAACGGTGAAATGTAACGACACGGGATAACACTAAACTTTTCTAGTTAGACGATCCTGCGGTCTCGCCGCCAACGTGTACGTCAAAACTCCGGGGGTCTCATGTTGAGAGTGCTCACCAATCCGTGATTTGACTTTGAGAAACGCCGGCGGAATTCGTAAATCAATTGATTTGTGTAAAAGACAAATCGATGCTTTTTATGGTTTGAGGGGTTGTTTTAAATTTTATGTTTTCATAGTTCAATGTTAATCTTAATGAACTTTTCAAAGAATGTCTAGAATACTGATAGCTCTTCTATTTAATATCCTACTCTCTTTCCTAGTTTAGTTGGGGTCGGGTCTTCTCGTACGAGTTCTTTACTGAATTGTCCGTGTACTCAAATTCTCCTCCATTTATGTAAAGGTTCAAAAAGAAAGCGCCTTTTAATCACTACCGAAGTACCGACAAATTAAAACCAAATACAAATTTTACTGCAAACGAAGTTATCACAAAAACAAATACTAAAATAAAAATATACATCCATTCATACATAAACATTTATCTAGCTATAACGAGCTACGTAGCAGTCAAACTAGTTTGCAATGGGCGTTAAAACTCACGCTTCGACGATCAAAAGTGTATTGGGTTTCGTAAATAGAGCAATATTGCTTACGGTGATGCGATAATTTTCTGTTTATGACATTTAAGATTTGAGTAAGAAACAGGTTTGGTATGTCCAAATTCATTCATGGGATCTCAAATTCTTAAATCTATATTTTCTTTCTAAGTATTTATTCTGTCGTCTGCAGTTATTTTACATTAGGGACCTTGTGTCCTGTTCAGAATTTAGTGACACTGCAAGTAATTTGGGCTATTACAGTGTCAAATTTTTTATTATTTATATTATCTTCAGAAACATTCGAAATAGCCTGATATTAAGACACGCCCAAGCTGACGTTCATAAACAGAGGAGGTGTTAACGCACCTTCGGCAGTTAGGTCATAAATCTGAAACGAGCTTAACCTTTCTCTCAATCATCACCCACTAAAACTTAATATCGCATCGTACAGAAATTATTTTGGCACAATTTTCTCATTAAATCGCTTATCAAAATACATTACATACAAAAATAACCTCTATAATGACGTGTACGCACGTTTTGTATCACGCAGAGAGCCGGCGGTCTATTTATCAGAGCCGATTGTGTTCAATATTTTGACAGCCGATGTCAAACGCTAGAGGGGGTGTGAACTGTGCACCGCTTACAAATGTCCGCATGTAGGTACGACCTTTAGTATTCCTGTCGACAAAACGAATGTCATCGGTGCTTTAGGAACACGAGTTTTAGAAATTTAACACAATTGCGAACGTATAAGTAAGATGCATTAATTCAGCCTTAAGGTGTTAATGATAATAATTAAGAGAGAAAAGGTAAACAGCAAAACCAAGAAATAGGAGTGGGAGACCAATGGAGTTTGGTTGGACCCAGAACTTAATGAGATCTTAGTTAGATACCTCCTTGCTGAGCTAATTCGATCCATACCAAGTAACATAAATAAGATTATTGGAACAGCTGCTACATACACTACGCTTTAACCACCGTGCAGAGTATAAACTCGAACTAACGCAAACATGAATTTAAACGAACTCACTTCAAATTAATTTCTCAAAGCGTGTCCAACTAGCTTTTTAAAGCGTTTAAACTCTTCCTTTGAAACGATACTGAATATAATTTTGGAGATCTCGTCGGTAAACGGAACGGTCAAAACAAACAGGGGAATGGTGCAAACGGTTCAAATTGTCAGACTAGCGCGGTCTGCAGCGACCTAAAATCAAGCGGAAAATGTCAACAAAAGGTCACGTGCTGCCTCGAACAACGTTTTGCGGTGTGCTGTTGTCCAATGAGGACAGATTAAATCTATCATCATTAAGGCCAAATTTTGATCTTAAATAGTTTTGATTCTGGCAGAGAGGACGATGATTTGATGATTATGTATTTAAAACTATCATGGAGTTGTTATCGAGTAGGCTTCTACAAATGAAAATCTTGGACATCTTGAAGTAAGCTACGTCTTCTGCCCAAACATCTTACAAGTTTTAGAAATTAAGTGTTTCTTTTGATTCATTTGAAAACTTGAAAATAATCTGTATAAGTTTGTTGAAGGCATTTTATACCGTGTTCTAAAAAAATATTTTTCTTGTTTTAATCATGATAAGCGTTAACTGATCAACTCCAAAGCGTTTATTTCGTGCTCAGAACATTTGAATTATCATTAAAAATTGTGGCTGTTTTAAATACATTGATTGTATTAATTTAACCATGCCCATCTTATACCAAGTCTAGATCAACAAAGGAACCAGTCTCACCAACTTTCCTTTGATTGCGTTCATTAATTTAATTAAGCTCGTTAAGAAATATATCTACAAAAGCGTTGGTAGTGAAGGCATCCATAATATTTAATTATAAAAAAAGTATTTTGGCTGTTATTACAGATGTTGGGCTTCATTCTTTTCATGGCTCGTTTCCAATCATACGTCATTTTGTATTAAATAAAGGTGAGGCATTAATACTTGCACGATTGGTAAGTATGTTCGACGTTCTGTCAAAAAAAGTCGCATGTCTCGGTAAAAAGATTTTTTTACTTTATCTTGTCAATAGGTAGCGTGTGCTGTCATGTTATAAACGACGTGAACTCCTGAAGTGTCAGGCGTTTACCTACTTATTATTTTTGTTTGTATGTTAAAGAAAATTTTTAAATGATGTGAGGCTATTGGCCTCGTTACTTGGGGTTTTAATGTTGATATATTTTTTGTACATTCACTACAACTACGGCTATTTTTTTCCCGATCGCCGTTTTTACCATCACACTAAACATGTAATTAAAATGATTTAGCTTTTGTACGTCTATTAAAATTATATTCAGACCCGTAAAATATTAATCCAATTGTTTTGTTCTAAATAAGTCACTCCGATAAAGTTCTTAAAAGCAATCTTAAGACTAACTTGCGGAAGTTTATTCAATTAGAAGTTGTTTGTAGAGCAAGTTCTTAAGGAATTTCTATCAAACTGCCGCGAGCCGTTATTAAATATAACTAGAATCACACTGAAAACTCGATGACTCATCATAAAGTTAGACGACTTTAAAATATCAGTGACGCAAAAAACGCATAAAAAATCATCAGAATATATTCACGTAGAAATATCAATCAAAACCAAATCAGTCTAACAATTGACGGCAGTACCCGCATTGACAAAATCCTAGAAACATATGCAAAGGACGTCACACGTCAATCATTTGCACAAACCAATATTCTTCTCCTCGAATTTGGTTAAATATGCACATATCAACCCATAAATGACTATGTGTTCATGTACTGTAAGATGGTGGTTCAAAGTGCTGTCTGTTGTAGACAAAATAGTTTTGTCAAACAGTTTTGGTCCGAGTATGCGCCAACATTGTTATCATAGATCGATAGTAGTCTGTATAAAAACAATCTTGGCTCAGGTCTGCGCACGGCCTAAGTATAGTCTTCAGTAGCATATCAGTATAAAATATCACTTCTTAACATACAATGTGTTGTTGCATTATGTTTGACATCATTTAGTAGCATTATACCATTGTTATGTGACACATGATATTCGTCAAGTATTAGCTTTGTGCTTTATTCTTAGGAACTGGCTTGACCGGTGTAGACTTGCATCTGGGTAGATGGTATTATGACTGGAAACATTGTTAGTAAAACTTGAATAACGATATGCTTACTATTATCATGCGTTATTTTCTTGAAGGGAACGCTGAAAACAAAAATAACTTCCTCATGTGTAATATCGATCATTATTGGAAAAAAATACAGGTAACATTTTAAAAATAAATATATTCTACTCTATAATATGAATCCTATTTTACAAATTTTACGAGATCGTTAACCAAATGAACAAAATGCATGTAAATTTGTTCAAGTGTCGCTTAAAAATTAACATTTCACAATATGTGATCAAAACGTATGTTTGTGTATATTTTAAATTTTAATGAGTCATCAAATTAGTTAATTCATATTCAATATCAATTGAAATTTTCATGTGCTGCAATTTAATGCATTATGTTCACCGTGTTGATCATATCGATATTGAAACTGATTTTAATTTGAAACCGCATCAATGAATACGTAATACAGACTTAAGTATTGTCACCTACAATATTATTTCAATTAAAATTTGCCTCAACGGATTGCCTCATTCGAAATGTTATTTTAATGGTTTTCTTCGAGTTGTATGTTATGAAGGAGTGGAAGTTTATGTAATCGTCGTAAGGTTTTCTAACCATTTTTGAGTCTTGATACTTGATTAAAGATAATTCTAATAGTCTGTGTTTCCGGATAGTAAAACCGGCCAAGTGCGAGTCGCGCTCGCTCACGAAGAGTTCCGTAACATTATCGCAAAAAAACGGCAAAAAAAAACACGATTGTTGTATGGGAGCCCCACTTAAATATTTATGTTATTCTGTTTTTAGTACTATTTGTAATAGCAGCAACAAAAATACATCTTCTGTGAAAATTTCAACTGTCTAGCTATCACGGTTCATGAGATACAGACAGAGAGACATACAGACGGACGTCGGAGTCTTAGTAATAGGGTCCCGTTTTTACCCTTTAGGCGAACATATACAAATAAACTTTTTAAAAAAGGTTATGAAACCGCTAGAAAAATATTGGTGTTACGCTTATCGCGTGTTTCTGTCTTGCATGTATCAATTAGTCCAACCCTAATCAAAATATCATTAACTTCAATCAAAACAGTTATATCAGCAAAAATATTTCCACGATCGGTATATTGTTTGACCTTTAAATACTAATTGAGCGAATGCAGTAAATTATCCAATTAAAACGACGCCGCTGCAATTAACGCGCTTTGCAGGACTTCATCTGTGTATCGTGAACTTGATTTATGGAAATATCTATAATTGTTCCGTTGTAACCTTTTGTTTTGAGTGAAATCATTTAGCGGAATGCAGAAATGGCTTAAAAGACAATGGCAGAAACCCATACATTTTTTTAGCTGAGATTAAATTCCTACGACTCTAAATGAAAAATATCTGGTTTAATTCAGGGTCATCTTCTGAATTAGTTTGTGCAAGAATTTTTGTTCAAGAATGCCGAAAATAATAGATATTCAGTCATGAACTTTTGTAGGTTATGTCTGGGTAACTTTTAATAATGTATTTAATAGGTAATATTATTACATTTTCGTGGCAGTAAAAGGGCAATATCGCATTAGTATTTCCTTTTCGTAGTTATTTCAGCATGAAATGTGGAATATACTCTTTTGAAAGAGTACGGTATATTTATTTATCAAGCGACTTTAACGTGTATCAAAAGGTCATCGTCAACAACCAAACCACTTTCTTTTTACTTGCATACTAGTATTTTTGCCTATCATTAATTGATAGTAATTAATTTATTTCTACTACACTACAGTATTCTTACCACCTGCAAGGACACTTAGACATAGACTATATTGTTAATTTATTTACTCTGTTTTATTATAATACAAAAACAATAAAGTTATACTCTGACTACAGTCACTACTTGTCACTTGGCAGAATAACTGTAAAATGGCAACACTAAGCTAATGAGAGTTACGAAAAAGTCAAATAACTATTAGAATGTATTTTTGTTATCCGCGATGAATTAGTTAATGTTATAGTTTGAAAAAACATAGTCGATTAATGTTATTTATTTCGTATATAACTCACTTTTAGACGCTCAATTTTAATTCTGCTAAGATTTCGCCATTGTTCTTTTGCTGTAGGTAAATTGTTCGTTTTTAGGGTTCCGTACCCAAAGGGTAAAAACGGGACCCTATTACTGAGACTTCGCTGTCCGTCTGTCTGTCTGTCTGTCTGTCTGTCTGTCTGTCTGTCTGTCACCAGGCTGTATCTCATGAACCGTGATAGTTAGACAGTTGAAATTTTCACAGATGATGTATTCCTGTTGCCGCTATAACAACAAATACTAAAAACAGTATAAAATTAATATCTAAGGTGGCTCCCATACAACAAACGTGATATTTTTGCCGTTTTTTGCTCGATATTAATAACGGCAACAGGTAGACGCTTGAAATAGTCACAAAATATTTAGTTGTATATTCTCTTCAAAAAATAATAATTATTAAATTAAAATAAAATAAATTAAGGGGGGCTCCCATACAACAAACGTGATTTTTTTGCAGTGTTTTGCGATAATGGTACGGATCCCTTCGGGTGCGAGTCCGACTCGCACTTGGCCGGTTTTTTATTCTGTTCAGCAGGCAACAAATATTTTGTTGATTCGTCGTAAGATTTACTTGATATATGCAAGTTTATAAAAGTGAAGTGATTCGGGGCACAGACAGCCCAGGCAGAGATTATCTTGACTACCAGTAAGTCTGGCAATATAGTGGGAACAGAGAAACACCTTAATTGAGGTATGGACAGATCTTCAATCAATGAAGATGTTGTAAAGAATAGATTCTGTAATTTTTAAGTCATTGTCAACAGCTGATAGTTAATTAATCTTTTACACAGTAGAAGTAAATTAAACTAGTGTTTATAATAATGAGACCTTAATGAAATTATGACCAAAATCACATTATGATAATGATTTTTGTCATAATTTCATTAAGGTCTCATAATTAGACTGTAATTCAATCTTCAGTCTAGAGGTTAGGTTCAACGTACTAACAAGCACGTATTTAGTCCGGCTGATCGAAAAATCGAAATCGGCTAGATTTTGAGTATACTTATTTATTATATATATGAATTATTATAATAAATATGTTCAATCTTGTACAAAAAATGTATTGATAGTCAATTAGTTAACTCAATAATGCTTTTATATCTTTGCTTTGAATAACTTTACTATTCCAGATAGCGAATAATCGAATCGTTTTGAAACGTCATCTTTCACATAGCGAATCAAGCTACTAACAATTTAAATAAGTAAATTGAAAATATAAAAAAAAAATTGCCAGTGTGTTAAAGGATAACCAACAGAACCCATTTCCAGCATATTTGGATTTTTTGTCTGTTTATTTGTGCAAGCATCACGTGAAATGTACGGAACCAATGTAGACAACTTTTATATATAAAAATTGTGCGTAACCTGAAGTATTACTTAGTTTTTGTTTCATCGCAATCGGTTCACTCTAACAAAAGTCAGATGAATATAAAGTGTTCAAGAAGTAAAATATTACAACACAATTATTCAGATACTCGGATAGTTGAACTCCATATTCGATAGATGGCGTTGTGCATTTGACGTCATTTTATAAATAACGGTGTTATGATTCTCTGCGGAAGAATGACACTAGAATAAACAATGGTAGGTAGGTAGGGTAGGTAGCTAGGTAAGTAGGGTAGGTAGCTAGGTAAGTAGGGTAGGTAGCTAGGTAAGTAGGGTAGGTAGCTAGGTAAGTAGGGTTGGTAGGTTAATAGGTAAGTAGGGTTGGTAGTTAGGTAGGTAAGTAGGGTCGGTTGGTAGGTAAGGGTAGGTAACATGGTAAGTAGGGTAGGTAGCAAGCAAGGTAAGTAGGGTCGGTAGGTAGGTAAGGGTAGGTAAAATGGTAAGTAGGGTAGGTAGCAAGCAAGGTAAGTAGGGTAAGCCTAGGTAAGTAACTAAGTAGGGTAGCTAGGTAAGCAGAGTAGGGTAGGCATATGACGGGAGCGAAGCCGCGGGCACAGTTAGTATTATAATAAGTATGTTCAATATTGTAAAAATATATTAATAGTCAATTAGTTAACTCAATAATGCTTTTATATCTTTGCTTTGAATAACTTTCCTATGCAGATAGCGAATAATCTAATCTTTTTGAAACATGGTCTTTCAAATCACGAATCAAGCTCCTAACCTTTAAATGAGAACATGACAGTAGGTGCAAGACTTGCGTTCACATCAAAACATTGCATTGTCTGCCATCAAGTGAAGGCGGGCCCACTACTCTATATGGCCGCTTGATTCAAATCGACGCAATTACGCCTTTGATAGTTCATACATACGTAACATCAAGCTTACGATCAACAGGTTATTTGTAGATACAATTAGTGTCAAAGCTCCATTTGATATTCAATGTTTATAAAACTGTATTCAGTTCATCGCCTAATTTCAAACACTGTACTGGCGAAAACTCGAATGAGTTATTGGAATTTCTGAGCAAAATTGTGTGTAAGCTCATTAATAAAGTAACCACTCCACAGATAATAACTAAAACCAAAGAAAAACCAACATCTTTGGGTCCTGCGAGCTTATACAGACTTATAAACGGCATGTTAGCGATATTTACATGCATAACAACTTTTGCGTAGCACAGTGACTTGACAACTCTTCATACGCACAACATGGATTTAAAAGGACTTGTAGTTAGCTCCATACTTATCTCTTGTATCGTCATTCCGAAAATTGTTATGAAACTACATTCCATATATTCTTACAAAAACATAACGTTTTCAACTAAGCAAAACGTGTTTACATTCGAAATTGCTCCATCGGAATAGATCAATAGGAGTGAGTTCATTCTCGCTTCAGTTTACCCTCCAGCGGTTTGTGTCGCCTAAACTTAATTGTGTTTGACACACGATTAACAAACTTTGGATCCGTTTAATTTACTATTGAGTTTGCATATTCTATCATAATGGTTATATTGTCAATTACATCGGCTTGTTGTGTGCTGGACCTGTATAAATTTAAGCAGGTTTATGTGCTGATTTATTTACTAGAAGGCATAGGCTTATTTTCTATGTCATGCGAGTCAATATTGTTATGTACAAAACAAAGGTTTCTGATGTCATGTTTATCTGCCTTACTTTCAGAGAGTACAGCCATTGTGTGTATGTAACTGAACGACTGTTTTTCAATGTAAGCGTGAAGGCTTCATACGTCAAACATAAAAATAAAGAGACCACGTTTCGCCACGTGTTTCGTGCTGCGTTCTAAACAAAACTTTCCACAGTTTCCCTGCATAATACGTCCTAACACAGTTTTCACATTATTATCAGCTACGAGCTGGTAAAACAAAACTACAAACACATTCGATTAGTGATACATCACAGTTATCCGATAACGTGCTATCGCTTAGTTATCACTTATCTTCATGACGTCATCGAGGTAAACGCGTAGTCGCAGACGGGAGATAGAAAGCCAGATTTTGATAATCACTGACGATATGAGGGCGATGGTCGGGCGCGTTTGAGCTTACACATATTTTGGCGGATCACATAATTATTTTTCCATTACTAGTTCCACATCATTTTCTTTTGAAATGTTTGCGATATATATAACGACAAAAGTTGTTGAAAGTTGGAACGGGGCTGCAATATTTTCGTTCAAAGGTGCTTTTCAGTATAAGCGTTTGAAGAGCGAAAACTTCATCGCTTTTTCTAGCATAGATCTAGTTATCTCCAGTCAATCGACTATCAATTATAAATTGTCAGTCAACTTCCTTTAGAAAACATGCAGCTTCCGTCCTAATTGAACGAAATTATTAGCCTTTGAGACTCTTATATAATAAGCTGGTCTTTATCAGACCAATAACTACCTGAGAGTTAAACGGTTTATTTCAATTATAGTTACTCGTTTAGGAATGAAAGCAACTACAGTGATTTAGACGTTGACTAGAGATCAATGCCGTCGTAAAAACCCCAAAATGTACGTCAACAAAATCAATCTTGTTTTTTCTCTCCCAAAAGACCTTCGCTGTTTCCCGTCCCAAAGAGCTTAGAAGGATGATTACATTAATAAGTGGGCTACATCATAAGATTAAAGGCATTGTCATCGCCTAATCCTCTCTTACATCGCGTCCGTCGTCTTTGCTCCAAAATGATCTAAACACGCTTCATTGCCATGGCTTTTCTTTGAGATTTAGTAATAAATGAATTTTGGGGCTGTGATTTTGTTTGTGCTTGTGCATAATGAAACAAGTTATTAGAAAAGCAACTCTGAGCGTATGCATAACAGTTTTTTAAAATTAAATACAGTAAAATAAAAACATTTCTTAAATACGGTGAAGACCTTGAAATCCATTGAATACAGTTTCGATAGTTTACAATTTATTGTAAACAAATGGAAAAATAGAGTTCGTGAGAATGCATCTAAATATTTTTAGCTGAACAATATTTCTTTCAAACTACAGCAAAAGAGTCACATAAATGCCATAGTTCATATTATTTTGCATGCCGACGCAAACTAAATAAATAATCCAACGTAATCCTCTAGACAATTGTTTGTGCAATTGCTTACATTCCATTTAATTCTCGTTATGAATAAAGGCTGATGGGTGAAACAAATGGAGAAAGGAAAGGCATTCCTCCGTTTTCATCTTTATTAAGTGTTGAAGTTAACCTTAATACTGTCTATACAGTTATAAATGGAGCAGATAATAAGTCAGATCCTACATTAAACTTTTATATCTAGGTACACAATAAATATAAAAAAGATTTAAAATTAGAGAAAATAACCTAGAAACATGTAAAAGAAATAAAAGATAATGGTAAACCATTTACAAAGTTCACGATCGTAATCACAAAGCTGTGTTTGTGGAAGGTTAGTCTAGATTTAAGTAAAAGGAGAGATAATCCTTTTTGATGTTAAAGCGGATCATAAAAAGAAACTGGCCACGACGAACAGTAAGACCAACCTTGGCTGTTTATACACGTAGTTTCTAATAATACCGTACTGGAAAAGGTTACAAAAAAAACGAAAAGTGTTTTAGAAATGAAGTATAATTCGGTGTTTTTAGCTCCTAATGGTTTTAGTAAAAAATAACATGAACTGTTAAGAATCAGTCAATACTCAAAATTGGATGTAGGTTACATAGATACTATGAAATAAGTATGTGCAATGTATCGGGTAACTGTAAAAGATAATTGGAATGACATTAAAAATGTAAATAATATAGTTGTAATGTTTCAACTATAAATCATTATAGTTGAAAGATGGGTGTACAGCTACCATTTTGCAAGTCATACAAAAACTAGATTAAAAAGCTTGATGGAAAAAATACGGTCTCTATATGGGGCGTCTAATAAAATTCATATTAAATATACAGAACAATAGAAATAGCGACGTGCCTGCTTAATATATATTTGACGACGAAGAAAAGATAAAATAGATACAAAGGGTAGGCAAGATTGACGTCCTAAAAGACACTTCATCTATCCTTGGTAGGCTTATTAAACGGTGGGACAAAGACAGGCTGATAATGAAACAGTTACAAGACTTTATTGGATGACGAGGCAATGTTGCACAAAAGGGCATCGTTGGAACTTTAATTAGGATCAAGTTAGCCTGTCAGAAAGTTCATTATACTGCTCTGGGTTTCGTCCTTTTTCTTGTCAAGTTTCATAATTATAGGCTACTTATACGAAAACCTTCAATTTAGAGGCGAGAATGCGGAATATGAGGACTAAGCTTAAAGTAAAATATACATTACGAGCAGTTGCCTGCGGCTTCGCTCCCGTGGGCCACCCCACAGTACCCGTTTTCGGGATTAAAAAATAGCCTATGTTATTCAGGAATAACGTAGCTTTCTATTGGTGAAAGAATTTTTTAAATCGGTCCAGTAGTTTCGGAGCCTATTCGGTACAAACAAACAAACAAAAAAATCTTTCCTCTTTATAATATTATTAGTATAGATTTTGTCTTTGGGTATAACAAAATCTGACTATTCATGTTTTATCTTATGATATAATAGTTTAGTTTTACGATAACTCGCTGAAAAATATGGGTTCATTCATTATTTTATTTAACTACCGATAATGTTTTACTTACTTTAGAATTAGTCGTCCAATAAATCAGTTGATTCTACTGTTTCAAAAAACTGTAGATTGTTATTCTACACGATTTACGATAGTAGCTCAAGGGATTAAACGCTGCAGTATCGCAATGGAAATAACAACCTGTCATTACTTTATATATAATCTCTCTTGAAATCCTTTGTAGGTATAATTAGCTTACACGACCACGAGCATTCAACGTAGATTGAAATGGCGCTCAAACAGTTTGTAAGTTCTCTTTGAAACTATATTTTACTAAACTATAATCCTAATTTGTATACACACGTATTTTTACCTTCAACATCTGCTAGCCAATAAACAAGTGCGTCAACAGATTTGAGTAGCTTCAGAAAATCGTTCTGTTTTTGATAACACCATAAATTGAATAAAGAATTTTTAATGAAAATAACAGTTTAATAATACCAGTAGCCGTTACAAAAATAAATGAAGTCACAAGATTGTAATTAAAACACGAATCAGCGCTCATTAGAAGTGCCGCTACTGTCGGACTCAAATTAATTGGTAACGTGACACGAGATACAGATCTTATAGAAATAAACCGTTAGTTGTGCTCGCAGCTGGTAAGAACCGACTCACCAATGACATATGAGTATCCATCTAAAGTCAGCACGCATTTCCTCGTCGCGCCTGACGCAGATCGATGCCTGTGCGTCCTCGGGGCGGCTCCAAGAGCGCGGCCACCACCAGGATCGCTATGGCATTTGTGCACCAGCTCCTTATCATTAGCCACAGGAATGCCCTTGCTGTCGACAGAGCCCTGTCTGCTGCCCTCGAGCAGCACTTTGCCTCGCCTCATCATCACATCATACGCTATCTCTTCACTAGGTGTCACAAACACTTTCGTCACTAAATCACGTCACTACGTTCACTTCACACTCGTTCACTAGTGGATCATTCAAAAATTCTGATATGTTTATGTTCAACACTATGTTTTGATATGGTACAGCACTCGCGTAAATTAAGAGTATGTTTTAGACATTTTCATTGCTCGCCGACCTAAAACTAATAAATTGTGAGTTATTACTCAAACTGTTCATTGACGGAGGTAAATAGACAGAGTTTTAATATGCTGATGCCAGTTTGGAATGGTGTTCATTTACGGCAATCTAACAAGGAAAGATAAGGGTAACCCGTGTTCAATTTGATAATACGTAAGGAAGGATTAAATATAACTGATTAATGATCGGGTCATATATTACTATTAGATAACAATCATGCGGTAAATTGAAATCATTGAGTAGCCATTTATCACTCATAAAGTTTATGATGAATGAGTTCAGATAAAAAATATAAATAGATTTCCCGGTTCAATGGAACTAGACTATTTTAATTCTTTAAACAGTTGGTCTAGTTTTCCGTTGTTTATATTATTGAGCTCTTTAGCTCTGAAGACGTAATTATCACCTGACTGTTGATCAAACCTTGAACTCAGTGGGTGTTCTTAGTGAATGAGTTTCTATCATAATCAACTGTTAATTCCAACAGTTCAAACAGCTCTTTGTGCAAGTCTGAAAGAATCTGTTGTTTTAAATTAGCCGTGAATTTAGCGTCTACAAATTAACAGCGCTTGGTACTAAAACAATACGTCATATGTTGCTTACAATTTTTATATGTACGCACGCGGGAATTCTGGTTTTTTAAACAGATCGTAATTTATCTGACTTCAACTAAACTGTGTAATGAATGTTTGGTACACCGCAGGTGGAAACATGGAAATCTATTTTCAAGCTACGAGTGTTGTTTTTCCGCCATAGTAACGCAGCGCAGGGCGCCCATAAAACGTTGCGTCATGACCCACGGGGGTGGTCCCCCCTCTTGTAAACAGATTGTGACGCTGTCCACTGGACTATGCCAAATCGCGGCCAACAGGTGGTTTCCTTCCTAAATTCACGACAACAAACCGAACTTTGAACTCACTTTGTCTTGTACCGAAATGGGGTATTTTTTTTTTAGATTTGAATTTAGTGTCGGTTGGATATGTTCGGACAGGTTCGGACGGAGCGTTCGGAGCGCGGTGAGCGGCCTGGCGGCGCTACCGAACCGCGTGGAAGCCTGCGCGCGACTGTCGCTCGCTCCACCGTCCACATGACCCGCTACAGGTAGCTCCTCATTAGTGCTAGCACTCAAACTTACAGTTCTAAATCCCTGGAACATTAAGCTTTTAGCACAGCATGTGTTTTCTTAAACTTACTGAAAGTTTTCTTATGAGATTATACGAGTAATCTCCAAGTCATTGCCTTGAGAATTTTAGACTTGCTAACGGAGAGGACAAACGATGTGCAAATAAAGTTGTGTTGTTATCTTTGATCGAGCTTCATCGTCCAGTCTAGTTTTCAAAGTGTGTTAGGATATTTCATTTCTGTCCGCTTGTCGAGATAAAAACTTCTTAAAACTTATTGTAACTGCTGTTATTATTCTGCGTTTTCTCATTTTACTGCAAATAAAGTTTGCCTGGATTTTGGTTTATTTTGGAAATTAAACATTGTCAATGTTGTATTAAAGGAAATTATGATAATATTTCTGTGGTATTTTCTGTTGAATATTATCTAAATACATACGTTATTATTTGATAATCTGTTTTTTTGTTTTTCAAGGCTTTTCCATAGTGTCATATCATTGTTCAAATAACGTCGAAACTAATAACTCCTCAAACTATTGTTCCATATTCAACATGAAACCGATTTGAAAGAGTTATGGAATAAAATTATAAAATGTAAATTATATGACTAATAAGTTAGTAAACTCTGTTTGATTGTAATACGAGTACATGACGCGTATAAAATCAGTATCTTTGCACTGCGTAAAAATTATTGTAGTCTTAGGAAAATTCAGATCAGTTTGTGAATATTTTCTTAAAGTTAAGTTAATAACGGTTTATAAATTAATGATTGCATTTTATATTGTGTGGGTGATTTACTTTTACTTATTACTCTAATGACAACAGTTGGACACCAACAACAAATAAAAATAAAAGATAAAGACACATAGTGACAGATAGGTACTTCTTGAAAACGTACATGTTCATAAATATGTGAGGGCCACTATTGTTTACTTGTATTTTGTGTATGACATTAGTTTTTCTAGAATGTTTGTTTATATTAAGATATGTATGTAGATATGTTTATGGTAAATAATATACGTAATATATTATTTACCATAAACATTAAAATTTATGAACATCTCAGTATTGTTCTTCAAGATAATAAAGAAAACGTTTTACTTACATATTTTCACAACAATTTCATAAATCATCATCGTCATCATCATTTCAGTCGAAAGACGTCCACTGCTGGACATAGGCGTCCCTCAAGCGTCGCCACACTGTGTGGGCCTGTGCGTTTTGCATCCACCGGACTCCCGCAGCCTTATTCATAAATATATATATAATAATATAATTAAAAATTATTTATATTTATTTAATGTGAGTATTTAATTCATATCTACGAGTTAATATAGGAACGAAATGAATAGATGGAATACCTTTGCTAATTATCAAGTTCACTTGAATACCCTGGTTTTGAATTCTGCTTGAAACCTTAAACCTTAACCTTTACAATATCAAATGGTTTTTCAAGAAAGTAAAGTAATATAATTATTGATTTAATTAATTAGTATCCAGTGAATATTCATCAATTTAAGGAGTTTGAAAAGGCTGAGCTTTCAATCAGGTCCAATGAAGTATAATTAGCTACTTCTCTAAATATATAAAAAATACTGAAAGTAAAAATAGAGATGTAGAGGCTACATTTTTCCACCAACATTTTAATAAGTATATTGGTTCATGTCTCACAGCGGACTTATTTCGGCTTCAATGATTACGATGACTCTGATGGATGAATCTGATTTTGGTGGACCTTTGTCATAAAGGTCCACCAAAATACATCTACACAGAGCAAAAAAAAATCTTTGTAGGCCATATTTGTATGGTTCAATGGATACCTCACATCTTCACATCAGCAGCCTATTAATGTTCCCACTGCTGGGACACAGGCCTTCTCTCTGTGAGAGGGAATGGGCCATAATCCACCACGCGGGCCCAGTGCGGGTTGGTGGATGTCACATGTGTTTGAATTTATGGTTCTAGTACATGCCGGTTTCCTCACGATGTTTTCTTTTACCGTTTTGAGCGCAGTGGTGATGAAATAATTTACACAAAGTAAAGCGCCTGCCTGGGCCCACGACCTACAACTTATAAGTCGCGGCCGATACCACTGGGCTACCACTGCTCTCACAATGGATACCTAATGATCACGAACTTTTTTCGTGTTTTGTGCAAGACTATTTTGTTAATTTTTAGGGTTCCGTACCCAAAGGGTAAAAACGGGACCCTATTACTAAGACGCCGCGATCCGTCTGTCTGTCTGCCCGTCTGTCACCAGGCTGTATCTCATGAACCGTGATAGCTAGACAGTTGAAATTTTCACATATCATGTATTTCTGTTGCCGCTATAACAACAAATACTAAAAACAGAATAAAATAAATATTTAAGTGGGGCTCCCATACAAAAAACGTACGATAATGGTACGGAACCCTTCGTGCGCGAGTTCGACTCGCACTTGGCCGGTTTTTATGTTCGCAAATATATCTTAGTATGTCTAAGATATGTTTCTGTACACCAATAGTGGTTCGATCCTCTCAAATTCTGACAATCTTTAGCTTGTTATCTGTTTCAGAGACCACGTTTTATGAAAAAAGGAAACGGAAATGGAGTCCAATAATATAATTTGTGAAATGCTAGCCAAACACAGTGCACGTGTTATCTGCATACTGTCTATTCATTTTTATCTTGTTTTACACATATTGAAAATGGAATCAACTAAATGCTCTTGTTTTAAATATCGAGAACACGACTCATGTGCTAATTGAATACATGCAACCTTTTCGCCAATTATAAACATGAATAATACAAACCTACTCGTGTTTCTACTTTCAGAGGTTTTTATTAACGAAGCTTCGTTGTAAATATTGTTCTTGTCATTTAGTAAATTAAACAAAGCTTTCTTTGTCGATTGGTTGAATAAGTATAATTATGGTACGATCAACATCAAAAGCCGAAATACAGGATGAGTTTTTCAAGTGGGCGTGTATGGCCAAAGCCGAAACTGAGGAATAACGCAAATCACACAAAGGTGTCACGCGGCTGAATTTGATGAAAACTAAAATTTCATCATTTGTTTTTTGAAAAATCAAAATTCCTACTTAGAAATCGAACCCGCTTATTTTGAAAAAAAATCACGCTGTATTATTACACCATCCGATAGTGTCGCTAATAAGAATACAATTCTGGGCAGTAATCTCATATGTCAAACTTGAGAAAACACCTAACTTTTAACAAAAACGTTTTTATTTTGTAGAAAATCTACGAAGACTTGTATCATGCAATTGATGGCATGAAAAAATATTCTAAAAGGAGGAAGGTAGTAGGTACCATGCTTGAGTTGTCAAACCCGGTTTTTTTTTTTTTAATTAATTGCCATCTTTTCATCACTTAAGATTTAATAGGGATACTTAACGTAGGAAAAATAAGTATTTTGTTTAAAATGGAGACCCCATTTTAAACAAAATACTTATTTTTCCTTAAGTTTACCGTAAATTATTACTTCACAGAATTTGATTCTTATTAGTGACTATCGAATGGTGTAATATTACAGAACATACTTTTTTTCAAAATCGACGGGTTCGATGCCTGGCTAAGTAATATTA
Source organism: Anorthoa munda (assembly GCA_945859665.1). Taxonomy (NCBI): domain Eukaryota; kingdom Metazoa; phylum Arthropoda; class Insecta; order Lepidoptera; family Noctuidae; genus Anorthoa; species Anorthoa munda. Next base: position 38,883,279 of record OX243897.1, on the reverse strand, counting down.
ATTTTTTAAAAGTCCAATGTAGCAGTTTTAGTTTTCATCAAAGTCAGCCTCGTGACTCCTTTGAGTGTTCTTTGCTATTCTTTATAGTTTCGGATTTGTCCATGCACACCCACTTGAAAAGCTCACGCTGTATACTGCTATGTTTACTTACCATTCAAATCAAAATCCCTCTGCCTTTTTGTCAGATTATCGGATCAATTTGAATTTCATATGAGACATAAAAGTTATAATTCTATTTCCATACCGATTTTAATAAAAAACGTTGCTACTTAGCAATGTTTTTTATTGGAGATTCCGAAAACTGAGTTATTAATCGACTATGGAGTTTCTTGTCCGTTCTTCTCCATAACAAGCTACTTTTCCGAATAGACGGTATAATCAATTGTTATTACTTATATATTTTTTATTGTTGACGTTCCAAAGTGCCGCTTAACGGCCTATTTGACATAAATTATCTGATTTTGACTTTGCCTATCTTTTTTTGTATTTACGCTCCAGAGGTAATGGCCCCACCACGCGGGCCCAGTGCGGGTTGGTGGATGACACATGTAATCGATTTTTTGGTTCTAGAACATGTCGGTTTTCTGCCGATGTTTCCCTTCGCCGTTTTGAGAGCAGTGGTGATAATAATTTACACAAAGTAAAGCACCTGCCTGGGTTTGAACCCACGACCTACAACTTATAAGTCGCGGCCAATACCACTTGCCCAACTCTGCACTCTCTTGTTCATCAAACAAAGTCATTTTTCTACCCCAAAACTACACCGACTCGTTAGAAAAAGCCTAATTCTTCACGAACCAACACAGTTTGATCTCGTAACAAGACGAAGTGGAAACTAGCTAACAAGTGACGTCGCAGTTCCAGTCGACCGGGTTCCTTTGTTTGGACCTTAACCTTGGGCTCTCCAGCCCTTGAAAAGTAAGGCGAGGGTCTTGGAAAGTAACTTAAAGGACGCGTGAGAGTGTAAGGGCCGATGAGTAAGTAGTTCGTAGTTGTTATAGTTTTGTGAGAGGATAATTTTGTTTCGGAAAATCTGAAATATCATCAGGGGTTTTATTTTTTAATGGAGAAGATAGAAGTCGGAGTTATTCTTAATAGCAGCTTGTTTCTTTTTTTATCAAATTAAAAACAGATAATTGTCGGCATGTTACCGGATTATTGCAAACACCGCGAGTTTGTAATAAATCTTGCGAGATAATAAACTTAATTAGTTTAAACAATGTATATTTTTAATTGTTGAATCTATTTTGTACACCAACCGCAGATGTTGTTTCTAAAAACATAGGAAAAAATTATAAAGAATTTGAATCAAAACATCCAACCTTTATTTTTATTTCAGCATTAAAATAAACCTGAATGTTGATACTACGTGTCTACGAGCTCTCTTTTAACTAACCAAAAACGGAACACCATAAAACAAATTTAAAACAACAACATAAAAATAAAGGGAAGTTCAAAATGGCGGGGAATTTCCACAACCCCGAGTTTATCTTGTGCAACGATAAAACAAATTGTTGCCGTGCCGGGTCGAAATGCGTCGCGTCACGCGAACTAAGGCTTACTGCTGATCCAATTAACGCGAATGTGAACTTACCTAGTCTTATGTTACACTATGTTCTTTAAATTATGTGGAGTGTTTTATTCATAATTCGGTGGTGATTTTAATTTAGTACACGCAAAAGGGTGTTGAATACGTCGTTTTTTTTTGCAAAAATGTAGAGGCTGACACATTTATTGCGAAAATTCTCGTGAAAGTGGGTAGTTACAAGTACTAAAACGTTCTGCGGAACTTTGTGCCCGTTCGTGTTGAACTAATAGCCTGTTTTGGTTGAGTTTTCGAATTCTTCTGTCTAAAAATATTAACACTTTGAAATCGATAAGAGAAATATTAAAAACTACCCGATTTTTGTTATTATAGGTGATTATTAATTATGCCAGTTTTATTTTAATTAGTTATTACACAATTAGTCCACATACCATTTCTAAATGACGGTGAAACCATTATATACCAAAACACGTTGAAGTTAATTGAGAATAACAAAAGTCTTTGCTAAAAATAACTCATTGCCGTCACAGCACTTGCCAAAAATCAACATAAAATGTCATAAGAAAGAAAGAAAGAAAGAAAGAAAACATTTTTATTTGTGACCCGCACAGGAGACACGAGATAAGAAAAACACAAACAATAATAAAAAAATAAAAATAAATAAACCCGTGCGAGACCAAAAAGGCTCCTATCTCAGCATGTGCAACGATATTAAAAAGAAAATAACGCTGCGCTGATATTCTGATAGGGCCCACTGTTGATGCCACGGACAAATTTACGGAGACGGATCATACTTAAGAAATAAAATAGAACAAAATAAATAATAACAAAATAGTATAAATAAACACAGAAGGTGAGTATGTATGCGTATAACATATAAAACAAATATCTAAGTAAAATAACATAAATATATATACGACCAAAATCCCTACGGCTCAATGAACGTTTGTCAAAACCGTAGACAAACGACAGAGCGCGTGTTTATCTGTGGTCAGCGTCGCGTCGGCTGTCAAAATGAAAAAAATAATAATGGTAAACTGGTAAATTATGTAAGACATTACTGTAAATAAACAAAGTGAAAAGATTGCTAGTATACGATAAAACAGAATTGTGTGAATATATGTGCGTGGTTGAAGTGTTCGCCAGAAAGTTTAAAAACCAAGAACAAGAATCATGACAGTAGATAATATAACTGCGTGCAAACCCCGGCCGGGTAAGTTTATACGCTAGCTTCCTTTTGTTTGAGTAATAAGTACTGCTTGAAATTAGTACTAAATGTTCCAATCGTCTTTATAGCTCGAAACGGCGGAGGAAGATCATTCCAGATACGAGAGGCAGCGAATTTGAAACTGCCACGGAATGCAGCAGTCTTGTGAGGCGTCAACAAAAGGTAGGCAGAGGCTCTCGTTCTGACCTTATTTACATCTCGGGACCAGGACAGTTCACTGAACAGATAGTCTGGCTTTTTTGTGAGAATTGTGCCAAAGAGCAGGGTAGCCAGATGAAGCTTTCTACGATCTGACATTCTCATCAAATTACCCTTATTTAGAAAAGGAGTCACATGCGATCTAGGAGGAATGGTAAAACAAAATCTTGCACAAGCATTCTGTACTCGCTGAATCAACCTTTCGCTCCTGCCCAGAATGCACGCCCCATACACAGTGTCAGCGTAGTTCAGCTTGGATAGAACTAGTGACTCACAGAGCAAGATACGCATCTCCACACTTATGTAGGGACGCACACGGTACAGGAGCTTAAGCCTGTAAAAGCAGTTGCGCACAGCCTCCATGATGTGGGTCTCAAAGTGCAGGTACTCGTCAAATACTACCCCAAGATTCCGGGCTTCCCGGACCCTTTCAATGGAACAGCCGTCAATCTTCAAGTCCAAATTCCCATTAGACATTTTAGTCAAAAAATCTCTAGATCCCAGTAATATAAATTTTGACTTAGCTGGGTTTAAAACTAAGGAATTTCTCATCGACCAGGCTGAGATCCTATCCAAATCCTCATTCAATCCCTTTACTGTGTCAACAGACTGCTGGAGATGAAAAGAGAGATACATCTGCAGATCATCAGCATATATGTGGAACTTAGTGTTGAGCAAGCAGTTAATGATGTCAGCACTGTACAGAATGAAGAGTAGCGGGCCCAAGATCGATCCCTGCGGTACACCCCTATTCACGCGTTTATGACCAGAGGAGTTGACGGTTCCATCGCTGTCACTCGTCACCTGGACAAACTGAGAACGGTGAGTCAAGTAACTCTCAAACCACTTAACTTATAACGTGGTCATTGCTACAATATTAATCATCTCAAGGAGAAATATTGGGCCAGAGCATTCCAATCTGTCTACAACAATCAAAGTAACAATTCAAACGGCTGATCGACGAGCGAGCCAAAACTGCGGTCATCTTTATCGGCTAGCCTTTCCTGATACATGAAAGAGCCAAATGGGTGTGCTTTATAGTTTCTTTCTCGCTTTCTATTATCATTATTCAGTTGAAAGACATCATTTGCTGGACATAATGCCTCCTCAAAACAAGTGGAACAGTCTAGTGTTTCTTGCATTCAGCGGATTCCCCTGTATCAAGTAATAACACACTAAAAGATAGAACGCGTCTTGCGGCACGCAGGCGCTACTCCAGAACCTCCGGCCATACGTTCTAAGAGCAATGTGCCTGTCAACGGGTTATTGCAAGCACCATAAGCTTATAATAAATTGAGAAAAAGCAGTGACTGAACAAAAGGGTGTAAATAAATTTTACATACCTAGGGTGCTGTATTTTTACCCTAGAATCATATAATTAATTCTAGACCAATTGAATTTGTGTCAGTGATTATAAAAAAAGTTCAAAATAATAAAGGATCGAATACATGACATTTAGCTAGCGCTTTTCAATAGTGAATAGCTAAAATTTATGATTTTTTTGACAATTGTTATCGCTGATCAAATTTCTCTTAGTGTGGGGCCACTTGCAGGATAAGGGTAGGTTGAATTTTCACTATCGTTTAATGAGACAATAAAATAATCTAAAATCTAAATGTTATTCAATTGTCAAATGTAAATATTGAATGGTACTCTCTCTCTCAACCATTATATCTACAACAATTACCTACCATTCTACACATTAACAGATAATATCAAAACTACATAATAGTTTCAAGTTCCACCACAATGCCACCTGATAAAAAAAACAAAAAAATAAATCACTACACTTACATGCGTGTTCCAAATATGGTTTAATGACAAATATCAGCTAATCAAAATAAATCAATTGTATTGAATCACAAATGTTGTTGTCACGATGTTGTGGTTCCGTAGAATACGTTGGTACCGATCTACCGAAGCACGCGATGATTGGTTCATTGAAATGAAATAAAATGCTATCTTTTACTATGGCCCAGTTTCAGGAAAGAAAATTATCGCAATATGAATGTGAGAATTGTGTTACGCTCGTTAAATGCTCTGATTGGTTATATATTGGTTAAATGCTCTTGACTTACGATTAATTTGTAACGCGTTGTTTTTTTTATTTTCCAGAAACCTTCATAGCGTGTCGATGACAAACGTAGTTTCTTCTTATTATGTCCCTTGCCTCTTGGCGGAGCGATGCGATGCCATCCCTCTATCGGCTGTGACTCGTGTGCTCTGTGGATGATGACTCAACTGATTACTTGTGTGGACCGCCTACTGCAGACTTGGTCTGGTCGGTCCATCGCACGGGAGACCTATGGCGTGTTCTCGTTTCTTCCACACTACAGTTTTTTTATGTTGGTGGGTAATCATCCAATGACTTCTCCCGCTCTAGGTGAAGCGGGTGTCAGACTTTTACTGACTAAAACCCACCCGTGTTCCTTCAGTTGCTTGTGCCAGGGCCGCGGTAATTCTCTTTCAAATTTATCCGCGACCACCCTCTACCCTAAACCACAAACACGCTCAATAGAGTCGTCCGCCAAGAGTGTACCGAAGAAGAAGATGGCCCTTGCCTGGCCTAGTAATTTAATCAATGAATCCCTCACACAATGATTAAAAAGGATTGTTTGGGATGCGAAAATGTCAAGTAGCTACCTGAAAGGTCTCGACATTTTCATATTGTTTTCTCTTTTTCATGGCTTGTGATTAATAATAAGTTATTTTAAATTATAGTTATCATGAGTCTGGAATAATATTAAATTCTATTATCATGGAGAATAATAATTTAACTAAGCATATGCTGGAAAACCTCAGGCAGACGCTAATCTATACTATACTATTTACTTATAATCTATACTAATATTATAAAGAGGAAAGATTTTTTTGTTTGTTTGTTTGTACCGAATAGACTCCGAAACTACTGGACCGATTTAAAAAATTCTTTCACCTACGTTATTCCTGAGTAACATAGGCTATTTTTTTATCCCGAAAATGGTTCCTGTGGGGTGGCCCACGGGAGCGAAGCCGCGGGGAACAGCTAGTAATCTATACTAATATTATAAAGAGGAAATATTTTTTTGTTTGTTTGTTTGTTTGTTTGTACCGAATAGGCTCCGAAACTACTGGACCGATTTAAAAAATTCTTTCACTAATAGAAAGCTACGTTATTCCTGAGTAACATAGGCTATTTTTTTATCCCGAAAACGTGTCCTGTGGGGTGGCCCACGGGAGCGAAGCTGCGGGGAACAGCTATTAATAATATTTTTAGTATCTGTTAAAAAGTTTGCCAGATGGCCAAGAATTAATTGCGACAAAATAATAACTGTATTTTTATTTTAATAACCAATCGTAAACATTACTTCTTTATTGTTTTATTGCGGTATTATTTATTACAGTTACTATTATTAAATTCTAATAATAAAAAATAAGTAATCACAATAAAGTAATGACGCAAACTTATTTATTATGTAATAAAATTATGTAGATGATGATTATATTGTATGTCATTACATCTGTATAACTTTTATATCTTTCTGGTTATAAAAGTATTAAGTATGTTGGAGTAACATGCTCTATTTCCCTGTATGTCCAGGAAAATTGATGTTTTTATTAAAAAATGTGATAGTGATAAATAGTAGATTGTTTACCTAGGGAGCAAATAACTATTTTAAAGGCGAGAGCGTTTTTTGAATCCAGAGCGGAGCGAAGCGCCTGAGTGCAACGAGGGATTTAAAGTACGTCACTCGAGCCTAAAATAGTGTTGCTCCCGAGGTGGACACTCGACTTTATATGACCCTCTACGAAAAAATAAGTAAGTGCAACTTATGAACAAGAACGTTACGTTTATTTATTTACATAAAATTAAGAACCATAAGACATGAAACAAAATAATTAGAGGATTGTCTATATTTAAACAATTATGGAAGTGCATCGTAACAATTTTATTAGTACCATCCGTTATTTACAGCTTGAGAATTAGAAATAGTCTCAGAATACGGTGTCTCAGGATGTAGTTTTTGAGAAACTTGATTTTAATACTGTTCGATACTCATCGAACACATCATCATCAGCAGTTTTGACTCAAGTAGGTCGCGCGGCCGCACCAGCGGAAAGCGTGAGCTACGCGAGCCAGTGCGCGATCGACCGGCATACTTGTAGCACTCATTACCATCATTAGCATTAATTAGCGTAAAGTTTCGGAATAAACGTACTCTGAATCTTAGCTCAGACTTATCATTTAGCACCCGAAATAGCTAGCAGCACGAACCTTACCGTTCATATTGGTCCTTCGAAACCGTCAAGGACTCCGCGACCGCGATAAATCGTAACGCGAAGTGCTTGTACCGTACCAGCAACCTGTGGGTTGCCGCGAACTAGATTAGGCGTGAGTTCATAGGGATTCACAACTACCGTGGGAGCTACCCGCGCAGCAACAACAGCGAGCCAGCAGCATAGCAGCAATAGCCGTAGGACAAGGCGGCTTTCAAGTAAGAGCGTTCCGTATCTTCTGTCTCGCTTAAGTCTAACAGCAGCACAATGGAGACTTTATACTTCCAACAAACTGAATTAGCAGAGAGCATTGCCAAGGTCCTTATTAATTTCAATAAGGATAGCAAACAGCGTAAGACCATCGACTACTGTAAAAAGAGACTAGATCTTTTAGAGTCGTATTGGAGAGAGTATCAGCTAAACAACGAAAAATTTGTGCCGCTTGAAAATAGAGGTCATAAGTACTTCGTAAATTCGGAGTTCGAGCGGACAATGGAGTCTTATAAAGCAGCAAAAGACGCCATATCCGAATATTATGACGCGTTATGTCACCAAGCAAAGCCGCCAGGATTCTCTGATCTAGAAGACAACCCTTCTAATCAGCAAGTAGCAGCAACAGCAGGTCCTCCCGGGGGCAAACACTTACAGCACCAGGACCACGAGCCATCCTCAGCATCCGCCAGCCCGGCGCGCGCTCGTGCCGAGGTGTCTAAAGGTATTTATAGCAAACTAGATGATATGATGCGCAAGCAACATATCAATTTCAAAGCATTCGCAAGAACCGTAGAAAGCATAGATGTCGAATCCTTGTCCGATAAATGGGAGTTTGAAGACGCCTTGCGATTATTACAAACTCGATGGACAGCCGTAGACAACAGCCATTGGGAACTAATGATGGAGTTAGAAGACGACGAGGCGTACGAATTAAGCTACATTAAACATGAACGTACGTATAACGGCTTGAGAAAGGCTATCAGCTCTAAGATGTGGGCAACATCGTACCGTGACAAGTCCACACCGAAGATGGAAATTCCTGTGTTCTCAGGTAACTATCAGCAGTGGGTATCCTTCAAAGATCTTTTCGATGAAGCAATCCACAACAATCCTTCTCTATCAAAGGCACAAAAGATGCAATTCCTGAAGAGCAAGGTAAAAGGAGAAGCGGAGCGCTTGATCCAGCATCTCCCGATTAGCGCGGACAACTATAACACCTGTTGGGAAATTTTAACTCACAGGTTTAACAACAAAAAGCAGATATTTATGTCCCACGTAAATTCCTTTTACAATCTTGCCAATATACCGCAGCAGTCGTACACAGCCATCAAACGACTTCATGATGTCACCTTAGAGAGCCTCCACGCCATAAAAAATCTAGGCGTAGATATTACGACATGGGATCCTCTTCTTGTATATATACTAGCACAAAAATTGGATAGTGAGTCTTATTCCGAGTATATAGAGTCGTTGAAGAATTCGCGAGAGCTTCCGGTACTTCGGGACTTTTTGGACTACTTAGAGAACAAGTTCACTGCCCTAGAGTCATCTCGGCGACGTCAAGATGGGACAACTAAGGCAGTTTCATCTCAATCATCCAATGATTCATCCAATTTTAATCGCAAAAATAATTTTAAATTGGGCAATGAATCTAAGAATAGCAAGAAAATGGAAATGGCGAAATCAATGCATGTGTCTGAGTCAGTAAATAAATGCCCTCATTGTTCGGCAAAACATAATTTAATAAGCTGCAAAAAATTTACAGAATTACCAAATGAGCAGAAAATAAAAATAATTAGCCAATTAAATTATTGCGTAAATTGTGTTTACGATCATAATGGCGCAAAATGCTACTCGACAAAAAGATGTCATAAGTGCAATGACGAACATCATACGACTTTGCATGACTATTTCGCAACACAATCAAAGTCTAACAGCTTGACCGAGATTTCGAAACAAAAATGCGAAAACAACAAAAGCATCTACGCTTCTCAGCAAGTAACATCGGAGATTTTGCTAGCCACAGCGCTGGTGAAAGTCACAGCAGCCGACAGGACCCAGCACGTCATGCGAGCACTGATCGATCAGGGCTCACAAATTTCCGTGATCAGCGAGAAAGCAGCACAGCAGCTAGGATTAAAGCGAAAATCTTGTAAAGGGGTTATTTTCGGAGTAGGTGAACGTGAAAACAACTGCAAAGGAAAACTAACGATCGCTTGTCAATCGACTTACACCGATTTTAAGTTTTCTACTGATGTTGTCATAGTGAACAACTTAATAAAAAATCTGCCAAACGAAACGTTCGCTAAGCCATATTGGCAACATACAGCACATCTTTGTTTAGCAGATCCAGATTATAACATCAGTCGTCCGGTGGATCTTCTCCTAGGAGCAGAAATCTACGCCAACATCCTTTTAGAAGGATTAATTCGCGGACAAACGTCCTCGGAACCGCTAGCACAGCAAACTCATTTAGGATGGTTGCTGTGCGGTGGCAATACAAGCACCTCATTCCAATGCAACGTGATCTTGCATAACGTTGAAGACATTCAACAATTCTGGACAATTGAAGACATTCAAGAACAGAATTCTATGTCCGTAGAAGATCAGGAATGCCTAGATTTTTATGAAACTACGACGAAACGTCTAGAAAACGGTCGTTATGTAGTTAGGTTGCCCATGAAACCAGAATTAGAAGAGAAGCTAGGATCTTCGAAAGAGATAGCGATAGCACAATTTAAAAATGTAGAACGTAAGTTTAGCAAGAATGAAGACCTAGCGAAGCAATACAAGCAATTTATCCGCGAATATGAGCAGCTGCAACACATGAAGTTAGCGACTTCTAACAGCAAACAGAAGACGGAAATAGAATGTTTCCTTCCTCATCATGCGGTACTGAGAGCAGAATCTAGCACAACAAAGTTGCGCGTAGTATTCAACGCGTCGTCTAAAACTACTTTAGGCCACAGCCTAAACGATCTAATGTACAGGGGTCCAAACCTCCAGTTAGACCTGTTAGAGCTTATCCTGAAGTGGAGGCAATATCGTTTCGCATTCACAGCTGATATTGAGAAATGCTTCCGTATGATTTTAGTCGATGAGCAGGACCAAAGCCTACAACAAATCGTATGGCGACAAAGTCCGGATCAGCCTATAAGAAATTATAAATTAACAACCATAACGTATGGAACTAAAGCAGCACCATTCCTGACAATGATGACTCTGCGAAAATTAGCGTCAGATGAGCAGCAAAAATATCCCAGAGCAGCTAAATGCATCCAGGAAGAGCTCTATATGGATGATTGGGTATCGGGAGCGCATAGCATCAAAGAAGGAAAGCGGAGGATTACGGAAGTAAACGCATGCCTAAAAAGCGGCGGATTTTCACTAAGAAAGTGGTCCTCAAACGATAAAAGATTGCTTGAAACAGTTGAGCAAACTGCCGACAAACAGCCAGCAGTCTTTACATTTAAAACTGAAAGCTCATCAAAAACTTTGGGGCTACAATGGAACTCAACCGAGGACGAATTCATCTTCAAATATGATTCAAACAGCACACAAACAGCAAAACTGACCAAAAGAATGCTTCTATCCGAAATCTCTAAGATTTTCGACCCTTTGGGATGGTTAGCGCCCCTAACCACAAAGATGAAAATTTTATTCCAGCAAGTATGGCAAGATTCTGAAGTCCAGTGGAGCGACGAAGTTTCTATTAAAACCAAAGAAGAATGGATCAAATTGAAGGGAGATTTAAATCTATTAAATCAGTTCCACATTCCTCGGTGGTTACAAAGCAAAGAGCATGACGTCATAGAATTACATGGGTTTTGCGACGCATTAATTCAAGCCTTCGCCTGTGTAGTATACGCACGAATCGTATCCAATAACTCTACATCAGTAGTGCTAGTAGCAGCAAAAACGCGGTTAGTGCCCTCTAGCAAGGCTGTATCGCTACCTAGGTTAGAATTATGTGCGGCCGAACTACTTACGAAACTCATGTCAAAAATCGTCAAAAGCATCAACAGCTTGGCCGTGAAGATATACGGCTGGAGCGATTCTAAGGTTTCCCTTAGCTGGATTCAAGGATCCCCGGAGCGCTGGAAGCCTTTCGTAGCGAACAGGGTGAAGAAAATTGCTAGCATTATGCCACCAAACACTTGGCATTATGTAAACACCAAAGAAAACCCAGCGGATGCAGCTAGTAGAGGCCTGACGACCTCACAATTGCTAGAACACGAATTGTGGTGGCAAGGACCGACCTTCTTATCTTCATCGCACTTCAAACCTACGGGTCAAACGAAGTATACTACTAACGAAGAGATAAAAAGGCAGGTAAACATTGTTCAAAATCCTATCATGGATAGCAGCATAGTCGACGATCTATTACATCGCTACAGCTCGTTTACAAAAACAACACGCATCTTAGCCTGGGTACGGCGGGCATTGACACCTGTCGTTAGTAAACAGAAAACAAAGCATCTCACTTTACACGAGCTTAGATCAGCAAAACTTATAATAATAAAAAACGTACAGCGCGCTGAATTTAAAACAGACATTGAACGCTTATTGCAAAACCAGCAAGTAAAATCTGATAGCAAGCTACTCAACCTTAATCCATACTTAGATCAGGACGGGATCCTTAGAGCAAAGGGAAGACTCAGGCAGGCCAACATAAGCATAGAAATGAAGCATCCAATCATCATTCCATACAACAGTCGACTGACTGAGCTTCTCATCGCGCAAGCCCATGAGCTCACATTTCACGGAGGAGCTCGACTTACTATGTCCTTTCTTAGACAAAAGTATTGGATAATTAAAGGAAATCGAGCCATCAAAACGCAACTTCATAGATGTGTTACTTGTAGGAAACAGGCACCCAGGAAGCTACAGCAGATTATGGGAGATCTACCTGATTTCCGCACCAACCCAGCTCCAGCGTTTTATCACACAGGTGTAGACTACACGGGCTTCATATCTGTGAAGGCAAATAAAGGGCGTGGAATAAAAACAACGAAAGGATACGTGGCTTTGTTCGTCTGCATGGTTACGAAAGCCGTGCACATAGAATTGGTGTCGGACTTGACCAGCACTTCCTTTATCGCAGCATTGAGGAGAATGTTAGCGCGACGAGGAGCCCCGAAACATGTGTACTCGGACAACGGCACTAACTTTGTGGGAGCTAACAAAGTAATGCAGGAGGAGTACGAGCAGCTAAAACAAGTTTTCGGTGACTCATTTTATAGTGAGATAACGGAAATGGATATAGAATGGCACTGGAATTGCCCTTCCTGGCCTAGTGCGGGAGGATTATGGGAACGATCAATACGAAGTCTAAAGCAACACCTCAAACGAGTTGTAGCGGACCAAGCATTGACGTATGAAGAATATAGCACCATTTTAGCGCGAATAGAAGCGGGTCTCAACTCTAGACCACTATGTCCGATATCTGAAGACATAGACGATTTAGATTTCTTAACACCCGCGCACTTCCTAACCGGTAGAGCAGGTCTAACCGTTATTGAAACAGCCAGTGACGCTAGGACTAGATGGCACTTAATAAACAAGATTTTCCAAGACCTTTGGAGGAGGTGGAAAACTGAATATCTTAGCCAATTATCTGTTCGTAGCAAGTGGCTAAAGCCAAAAAGCAACATTAAGATCGGAAATATGGTGACCATCCACGATGATAATTTTCCTTCTGGAAAATGGCCAGTGGGGAGAGTTGTCGAGGTACACCAAGGGAAGGACGGGTTTGTAAGGGTTGTGACATTAAAGACGAAGAACGGTTTAATAAAGCGACCTATTATCAAATTGTCCGTCTTACCAATCGAGCAAGAGGACGCAGAAAAGGAAGCTGAAGAGCAGAGTAAAAAAGCCAAACCCAAGATCACAAAGGATGAAACAAAAGCAAGTACGAGAAAGCATCGTAATTTCGTCAACATCGTTTTATCACTATTATTTTTTATCAGCATTTGGAGCAGCAGCGAAGCATCGAACCACATTACCCAATTTAGCGGTAATCAATCCTTATACTACGACCCAATAGGTAAATTAAATCTAATACGGGATCAATGGAAAATTGTGTCCTACTACAACATGCAACCTTATTGGCAAGGTGATAAAGCCGGGGACACCTTCATTAAATATCTAGAGCAGACATGTGAACAAATCAAAGAGCCTAGCCATTGTAACATGATTTTATTACAAGTGCAGCACGATTACAACGAGCTCCAATATCACAATCAGCTGCTGCTAAATCAGCATTTCGGCACTCGGTCAAGAACCCGACGCGGCCTTGTCAACGCGGTCGGCTCCATAGCCAATACATTATTTGGAGTACTCGACCAAAGTTTCGCTGATAAATACCAACGTGATATTGAAATTATAAATAGCAACGAAAAGCACCTATTACAGCTTTGGAAAAACCAAACATCAGTGGTAGAAGCTGAGTATAATATTCTGAAACGAACTGAGAAGACTATTGATACTCAGTATAAGCTCATAAATAGACATCTAAACCTCTTAGATCAAGCGACTAAGCAGATACAATTGCAAGGTAAAAGTACATCAATGTTACAAGAATTCACTCTCGCAGCCATGGCTACGACAAACATGATACACAACTTAAAGCGTGTCCAAGATACATTAATCGACACCTTAGCGGATATTTATCATAGTAAAATTAACATGCATCTACTTACTCCAGAGCAGCTCAGCAACGAACTTCAAATCATTTCCGGTCAAATATCAAAAGAACTTACTTTACCTATCAACAACATCCAGGCCGATTTATATGAAATCTACAAACACCTAAAGATCAAGGCGAGAATGAGTAAAGAGTACTTCATGTTTGAGATCTCCGTGCCACTCATTAGCAGAGACAGTTTCCAACTGTACCGCTTAATACCTGTTCCTCTCCAGGTGGGAAAGGACATGATCAGCATTATTCCCCTCACAGATTACATAGCAACTAATCTGATGAGGGACTCCTATATCGAAGTCAAGAACGACGATCTTCAAACCTGCACCTATCAGGAGGAAAGTTATATCTGTCAGCTACGAGGTCCAGTCAAGCGACTGGGTCTAGAAGAAAAGTTCTGTCAAACCGAACAAATAGGTATCTGCCAGTCTAAGAAAGAAACCTGCAAGAATATGTGGTTACAATTACACGACCTATCGTCTTATTTGTATTTCGCATGCGATACCTATTCATTTACAATCATATGTGACAATGAAACCCGAACGCGCCGTGTCAGCAAGGCCGGGCTCATTCAACTCGATAAAGAATGCATAGCTAAGGGCCGTGACATAACACTTTATTCATATCAGCAGGAAAACAAGCTGACTTTAAAACCTGACCTATTATTAGCGAACATAGCTCCAATACAGCACTATCATTTGGTCAATATTACGCTACCGCTTCTCGAAACAACAACAGAAGATGCACAGATCAATAACACACTAACAAGTCTCGGCAATCAGATAGCCGCTATGAAGAAAGCAGCTTTAGAAGAAGGAACATTAACTACGCATGATATACATCACTATGCCATATCATACGTATTGCTAGCAGCAGTCGTCGCCGTCGTAGCGTTCCTGGTGTTCCTGTGGTGGCGAGGCAAGCAAGCCTCACCCGCGCCCGCGCGTGACCCGCAGGCTCCAAGCGAACCTGCCGCGCCGCGGGCGGCGCCTACCAGCAGTGTGAGTGTTAGTGCTAGTGCGCGTAAATCACCCGTGCCCGAGCAAGGGCCCAGTGTTTGTGGGACCAAACGGTGGTCCAGTTTACGGTACAAAAGAGACAAATCAACGTCACCTATCAGTAAAAGACAATCGGTCTTTACGGTAGATCTAGATAGAGATTAGCTATCACTTAGGATAAGAACATTCAGCATTGTATTAACCTTCATTTAGCATAAACAAATACTGGTTCACCTATGTGTTACTAACCCTCTTAATTGTGTAATCATCTCATCTCATCTTTCCCATTTCTTCCACTCGGGAGCATGTTCGATACTCATCGAACACATCATCATCAGCAGTTTTGACTCAAGTAGGTCGCGCGGCCGCACCAGCGGAAAGCGTGAGCTACGCGAGCCAGTGCGCGATCGACCGGCATACTTGTAGCACTCATTACCATCATTAGCATTAATTAGCGTAAAGTTTCGGAATAAACGTACTCTGAATCTTAGCTCAGACTTATCATTTAGCACCCGAAATAGCTAGCAGCACGAACCTTACCGTTCAAATACTTTCACTTGAGGAAGACGCGCTTATTTTTTATAATTCTAAAATTAGAATTTGAAACAACTACGAACGAAGGCAAAATGCATTTAATTTCGCGCGTTGTTTATTTTTCATCAAATTTTTTTTTATTTGGCGTGTCGCAGTTTATCAGCCAGTCACATATTCAATACATTGTTCCCGCATGGTTTGTGATTCATCTCTTAGCTGATTGGAACATTTACTAACAATATCCACGTTCCCAATCACTTTTAGTCCCTAAGGGATTAATGAGCTATTTTTTCATCATCATCATCATCATATCAGCCGAAAGACGTCTACTGCTGGACATAGGCCTCCCCCAAGCGTAGCCACATTGACCGGTCCCTGTTTCAGAGGAATAAACTAGCTCTTTTTGAATAGATGTGATAAAAAAAAATTATATTATTTCAAAACATTTAAGTGTCCCTTTTTATATTTGAATCAAACAATGAAATTTACAGAGGCATCTAATAAAACAAAACACACTAATTAAGCAAACTTATTTTGAATAGGTAGAATATTCTTCACAATGCTTCAATATGAATAACGCAAATGTATTTTGGTTAAATACATCATAATTTTCCAGCGACTCACACAGAATCCTCTGAAAACAAAACCGTATCAAAAGCTTCCATAAAGCTCCGTCAACATCCGACTAGCGCCACTATCAATCACGCGGTGGAAAACCAAACTAACTCGAACCTCACTTACCAATAGTGTATGTAGCGCCATCTATCTGAAACGTCGCGCTCTTGCACTTCTTGAAGATTTTGCCACTGACCACCTGTCGGGTGGCGCTGCCGTGCGTGGCAGGGTTCGAAGCGATTTCGTGCCTTGCCGTGCGCGGCGCGCTTGTGTCGAACTTATTCCTCAACTCCTCGAACGATAAGTCGGTCGACAAATCGGGCGTTTTGTCTCGGAACCGACGCACTTGCCCGCACAACTGACCGCCCTTGCTGGCTTCGGCCGTGTTCTTGTCCATTTTGATCACAGTTCACTATACATCACTCGTCACAGTACACTTTGTCACTGGAAGGAAAGATAAACGTGTTAGGGAAATCTGGTAGTATAGCAACTTATATAGTTGACAAGTTTTCAGAAACTTTGTTGTACTTATTACGATTAAGAATTTTATCAGACAAGAAAGTATTTGAATCTTTTTAAGTTTAAGAAATAGTACTTAATTCTTCAAACATTTAAAATGTAGTTACTTAGATATAGATGCTACATGGTATCCGCTTATTTGTTAAAAAGTGTTTTGGCAACTTATTCGGCTTTCAGAATAAAATCTGCAGTGCGTACATTTTCCTAAAGAATATGCTTGGCACTCGAAGTAGCCACTAAGTTGAATATACCGATGGACTATTGTTTTTAAAATAAGAACATTTATACTACCTATTTTATTACGGCCTTCTTTTGTTTTTCCTTTTCTTGGTTTGTTTCGATGATACTTTAATTTTAGTTTTATTGCACGAGTAGGGCACTCGTGGCCAAGTTAATCCACTGGAGGAATTAGATACATTTTCATACACCTAATGCGAAGGTACTGCAAGAGCTCTGCGCTTTTTACCCGACTGCCGAAGGAGGGTAATGTGTTTATCAGTCTACGTATGTATATATGTATGAATGTATTTATGTATGTATGTTTGTTCCTATGTGGCGTTCTAGAGACCAAACGCGTTGGCCGTTTTGATGATTCTGACGTCAGTCGATTCGTCTTAGCCCTGCGAGTGTCACTGGCTACATTAAAATTGGAAAAGAAAAAGATTGTCGTAATATTAGGGTTTATTCCTATTATTCACCACTTTTTGTATATAATAACCGCTTGTTAGCCAACGGGGCTCCGTGTCAAAACTTTTCTTGTTTTTCATACGAATTAGTGTGTATCTAACATGCCATGAAATCCTTACCTTTTCAAAGAGACCGGTTGACCAGCTCTACTTACTAAAAAAACAGCAACATTTACGTTAGTTATTTAAACAACAGCAATAATGTAGCATACAAGAGATGAAGGTAATTTCTTCTCTTCTTCGGCACGAGTTTTTATAGCATATAATAATGTAATGTATAAAAATATGGCTATTAACAAGCCTGTCCAGGTTTATTGTAGGTTACTTGAAGAGGCTCTTAATAATGCAGTTTATCTACACAGTAAAAATATTGGAGATGTTCTTTATAGAAAAATAAACGTGGCAAAAGTTTGTTATTAAATGTTCTAAAGTTTCTCTTTATTTTACTCTAAACACACATAACATGGAGACGCTTCAGCGGCCGCTGCTGAAGAGACGGTACTGTTAAAAGATTAAATTTAAAAAAAATACATTATTCAATGACTCGCGTTTGACCACTACCTCGACTAATGGTAAGTGATGATATGGTTGACGGTGAAGCACGCTTGCCTAGAAGTTACCAATTCACTCTTTACTTAAAGTCCCCCAGATTGTAGCTATCAGGAAACACAGAATTAAAACGTATATTTTTTTCAAACGTGCTTATAAATGACGTATAGAAACTGTCGGCTGTGAACGTCTACGATGACACGAAATTCTTTAGATAAAGTACGATTCTATCATCGATAAGGTTTGTCGACAAGTCAATAATGTAGGGAATTGACTTAAGCTGTCGAGGTGGCTCGTGCTCACTCCTAAACATCTTGGCATTTTGTCAGTAGCTATTGCCATTTCCTAACTCCGTACGGGATAGCCCTTCGTTAGAGATATTTAGGAGAACGGGTTCCCTCTATCTATAATGAATTATCTGTAATGAGATAGATGAGTATTTCAATTAATATGGATATGAAATTTATGCCAAAAGACGATTATGACTGTGAATTGTCTGCGATATGATGGTTCTGCCTTTTAATGACTATCGATATGAAATTTATGTCTAAAGATAATTCTGACTTACAAAATTATTTATTTATTTCATAACAATTGCTTGCTGTACTAACAGTTTGCACCAAAGCGTACAGCAAGCCAAAAACATAAACACTTATAAACTAAAGAACTTAGAATTAATAAGTAATTATGAGTTAGAGTGTATGATAAATGAGTGTATGCCAAACGATTTTCTGCGAAATGATGTTTATGCTATCCGTTGTTATGCATAATAATATTATGACATAAAAAGTTCTGCTATAAAAGGTAGACCCTTAGGAGAACAATTAAGGAATATTTCCAGTCAACATGACGCATAAATATGTATTTCTTAATCATCAAATCAGCCGATAGATGTCCAATGCTGGACATAGGCCAAGCGTCGCCACATTGACCGGTCCCGTGCGTCTTGCATGTATAATATGTATTTATTTTAGTTATATATTATATAAAATGTATTAAGTTTATGCATTGTGTGCTGTACTCGTATTTGTGTAGACTATTTAAATAATAAGAATTGAAATATTCAATTATGTGTAAGTTTTTGTTGTGCGCTTTTATTAAATAAGGCAGTTAAGGCAGTTAACAAGGTTTGCTGTTAGAGAACCCAATTATGGGTTAAGCTAGCCTTTGTACACAAGTTGTCCTTTTATATTTGTATATGTTTGTTTTCTGCAAAATACAGAATATATTATGTACATTGCTACAATATCATTTGATCTATAGCCCAAATTGTGCGCTGTACGCACATTCAGCTCAACGAATTTGATTTGTACACTTGCCGTGCCATCTCAAAGGGACCTTCCTGATAACGCAGCGTAATTTAAATTGCATTCCATCATCATAACATTAGAATTTAAGCTTTTTGTAATACTAACCCAATACGGATCACTGTTGTCCGAATTAAATGAATTTGAATCATCATCATCGTACGCACACTTGAAACAGCTTAGTGATACGAATGGATGGAGCGCAAGTATTTTCTAAGAAAATTTTAAGTGAAAATCAGTCAAATTGTATCGTATTCTGTTCTTGTAAACGTACATGCAATTTCGCTTAGTTAAGATTGCCCTAGTCGACGGCACGAACTATTTTGTGCGGGGGGTTAAAATGCGTGCTATCTCATACGACAACACGTGCGAAAGGTTAAGATGCTGTGATGAGTAGTAAAAAGATAGTTCGGGTACGAATTAGCACTTTTGCAAGTTTCTAGCGAAATGTGTGATGATTTAGGACGAAAACGAGCGCATCATGAAAAAACTACTAAATGTATATTTACAAGATAAAATTATTTGCATTGTTGAACTACTAATCTATCCCTGTATGGTGGCCATTTTGCAATTTTCCTTCTTCTTATGTTATGTTTGTATGGTATTTATTTCCGCCCAAAGATGCGTTAAAATTAGTGTTGAATATGGAACTTCCGACGCTCATAACTTTCAAATACTTTTTATTTTTTTGCTTCCATACAGGGCTGGGTAATGATGAGACAAATTGATATATTTTTTTTATTTTGAACGTACATCGTCAAACAGTAGAGTAATCGCCAGACTACGTTTGTATGGAAGAATGATCGACTAGTGTAACCTTAATATCGCTTATCGGAGTGATATAAATTGAAACGCTTGAAGCCATCGTGAAGGTTGCCGCCCGTCTCAAGTTCGTGTTCTATGGAGTGTTTTGAAAGATAATGGGAATCTCTCATAACAATCCTACATTAATTTTCGTTAACATCACGCTGTAATCCGCCTGACGCAGGTTCCGCAGCGATAGAAAAAAATATTAATCTTACGACCTCAACCTAAGGAGCGGGTAATTTCTTACCTACTTAAGTTACTTCACATCATCACATCACATCATCAGCCTTTTTAATGGTCCCATTTGCGAAATATTCGGTACTCTCATAAAACTCGGTACCTACCATGTTTTATCTTTATTTTTCTAATAACTCATTGAAAAGAAAATTATTTCTGGAACATTCTAAGAATATTCTGTAAAATAATTCTAAAATCATCAGGATTGCTTTGTAGGACTTTTCAATCTCAAGAATTGTTTACGAACCAAATAGATTTTGTTTAAATGTTAATTCTAAGATTGATTTTTTTTCTAGTAATTCCGCCTTTAAGCCTCCGCCCTCCGCGCTTTTTCTTTCCGCCTTGAATTTTTTTCTATTCCATCTTAAGTATAATGCGATGATTCTGCGAATTTCTGATCAACTAATGGATGTTTGAAAGTTTCTTAATACTGGGTACAGACTAACCGAACGAATGAACGCTAATGAGAATCACCGTACCCTCTCTCGCTTTCACATGCTCCCGTTCATACAATAGTGTAAGATTTCCTTCGCTCGCTCGGATGCTTGGATCCAGCCAAAGGCCAGAGCGAGCAAGCGATGTCTATTGGTGATTCCCATTTATTGCGTTTGATCGTTCGTTCGCTTGGTTTGTACCCGCCACAAGCACTACGCTTGGGAAAATGTAATGAAAATTATATTTTATATTGATCAGTGTATTGGGGAGATTATTGATGGATTGATTATGTTCTGGGTTTGAGCTGCGTGTTAAGCCAGGGTAATTAGTATGTGTCACAATACCAATCTATCATGTTTAATGCTTTGTATAATTAAAGTAATGATGGAAAACATTTTGACTAGAAATAATTACACAGTACTGTAATTGCACACTATTTATAAGGTTACACTAGTCGATCATTCTTCCATACAAACGTAGTCTGGCGATTACTCCACTGTTTGACGATGTACGTTCATAATAAAAAATTAAATCAATTTGTCTCATCATTATCTAGCCCTGTATGGAAACAAAAAAGTAAAAAATAAAAGTATTTAAAAGTTCCATAATTCAAAACTAATTTTAACGCATCTTTTATTTTTTTTACCTTTTGATAATAAGTACTATGACTATTGTTTGATTTTGTTGTGTTTGATGATATTTTTTTCCTTTTTTCTTATCATGTATTTATTTGATTTAAAATATTATTTTTTCTAAGTCACCTAAAATCTAATGACACCTAATGTGTCACTTATAAATTTGTATGTCTTGATTATGACAAAACATAGCGTACTCCTATTTATGTAAAAACCTATGTAAACACCTATGTTTCACAAATAAAATTATTGATTGATTGATTTGGGCGGAAATAAATACCATATGAAGAAGGAAAATTGCAAGACGGCCACCATACAGGGATAGATTAGTAATTCAACAATGCAAATGATTTTATTTTGAAAACATACATTTAGTCGTTTTTTATGATATCTAGCCTACCAAAGGTATGTTTATAAAATTTCGCACGCTCGTTTTCGTCCTAAAGTATCATCCATTTCGCTATAAACTTGCAAAAGTGCTAATTCGTACGCGAACTAGCTTCTTACTGCTCATCACAGCATCTATCTCTTTCGCACGTGTTATCGTATGAGATAGCAGGCATTTTTACCCCGCGCACAAAATATATCCTGCCGTTGACTAGGGAAACCTTAAGTAACATAATCCACCCTACACACACCTACGATACAAAGTATTAAAAAAACCGGACTCCCGCAGCCTTGACCAGGTCGTCGCTTCACCTACTAGAGGGAGGCCTCCCAACGCTGCGTCTTTCGGTACGCGATCGCCATTCCAGCTTAAATACGTAAGAAAGTTTTTATTTTGTAATTCAATTTGCTAATATCATTTTGAACAGTATTTTTTGCGAAGGCTTAGATTTCTTGCTACCACCAATTCGGTACAAAACCTGCGTATAAAATCATATACCGTATAAACCCACCGAACCGATCCATAGCCGAAATTCGTAGACGCTCAGACAGTGCTACGAAATACGAATTCTCGAAACATCGGCGTAGCAAACATTTGGACCTCTACAAGTCGTAGCGTAATGTTGTCGTAGTAATGTACGAATTTACATCTGTACATTGTCCGAGCCACCTACAAAATTGTAGTTTGCACAGAAAACATAACCAGAGGTTGCATTTTTAGAAGTTTAGTGCCCATTTTATGCTAAATACCGGCTTGCTTACCTCAACTTAAGTATAGTACAGCATAAATGTTACGACCTTTTTTGCTGAAACTGCTTTTTCAGGGAACGTGTTGGCCTAAGCTTAATGAACGTTAAATGTAACATTTTTATGGGAGCATTTTAAATGTTGGTTTTTAGGGTTCATTACCCAAAGAGTAAAATCGGGACCCTTTTACTAAAACTACGCGGTCTGTCTGTCTGTCGCTCTGTCTGTCACCAGGATGTATCTCATGAACCGTAATAGCTAGACAGTTGAAATTTTCACAGATGATATATTTCACAGATTAAAAACAGAATAAAATAAATATTTAAGTGGGGCCTCCCATACAACAAACGTGATATTTTGCCGTTTTTTTGCGATATTAGTTAAGGAACACTTCGTGCGCGAGTCCGACTCGCACTTGGCCGTTTTGTTTTTATGGTTGTATTTGTAGACGTTTCGTGCAAATAAACTGGGTGACAATTATGGCCATCTCAGTTATGAAGACAATCTCCGGTCGTCAAGGTTTGACAAGGTCAAAAATATTTGAATGAAATTCCAAATTGGTTTTAAGATGACATAACTGATGATTTTTGTGTTGTCCTTCAGAAATATTTGGTGCGTAGTAAGAACCGACGTGTGAGTATACTTAACCAAAATGTATGATAGTAAGAGAAGCGTAAAAAAGCGTAAAAAAGTATACTATAAGGATCGTGGCAGATTGCTGCTGCAGTTTCTGCCAGATTTGTGTTTCCTACGTCTAACACAAGTAACAAATCTGTGCCATGAAGACTGCCAGTTTCCTATTTTTCTGCTGATTTTCAACATTACCTCATCTTACTTTTTACAATAGAATAATGTTGATAGTAACAATCTAATTACGGAAAGCCACATTGCGATCAAACATCTTTTTCTTAACCGGAACCAAATTCAAAGTACCTTAAAAAAATATTCAAAAAATACAATATTAAAGAAGAGAGTCTATTAAAAAAGATACCAATATCATGAAAAGGAGTTTTACTTGGAAATTGCCTGTCCATTCAAACGTTTATTTCCGATAAGCCCTTGATAGAAATAAATTGGAAGTTTAGTCACGTTTAAAGCATGATTTCGTGGAATTATTAATATTAAGTGGCTGTTTAGTATGCATAGTGAGTAGTATTATTATGATAATTTGAACCACTTAGAAAGTTATGAATTTTTGCTCTAAAGTTCTAAAAGCTTCCACTATTTAGTTCATTAGTATGACTTCTTAGATAAAGTTACTAGTATTTTGTAATAACTTGATTTATAAGAGTGTCAGTAGACTATTTTGGTTAACGTCGTGGTGGCCCAGTGGCTTAGACCTCGCATCCCGTGCTTGAGGTCATAGGGAATTACAAAAAAAAGTCACAGATCCGAGTAAGTACCAATGTGACTTTTTCAAATACATATGTACATTCTAAGTTTATCTTGGAAATCTCAGGCAACGGTAAAGGAAAACATCGTGAGGAAACCTGGACTAGTTAATGTAAGTCTGAAATAGCCAAGTCAGAGGCCTGTGGGGTTCCCAGAGGCGGCTTAATTAACTCTGACACCAGGGGTGGCCACATCCTCACACGAAAAAGAAGAAGATCTTGCCCGTTCTTCGCTATACAAATTTCCGTTTGGGAACGTGCACATAGTAGTTTTAAATTTCTGACAGCTCTTCTAAAGCCAGTTCGACTCTTTGGTAGTTCTAAAGGCTTAATTTAAATGAAAGTTTTAAGTTTTGTTAACTTGGGAAGGCTATTTTTTTAGTAATTGAATACAACATTTTTAAAGGGAGTAGAGGGGAGTGTCAGCCTCATTGGTCTAAAGTGTCAGGCGTGCTAGATTTAAATCCCCTGTTTAGCCACAACGTGATCTAAGATTTTTCCTCCAGGAAATTCATATAAGCAGATTAGAGTCTACATAGTTTGTAGCAATAGATGAACCAAATAAATGTTTCTCACTCTGTCAGTGTTCATGATATCAAATTTAACTGGACCGCCAACCCAACGCCTCAACCACTGGTCTCAAGCTGTATTTTTTTAACCAGACACATTGTTTAGCAATAAATCCCAGAAAGTTGCACAACACAGGCTGTTAAAGATTCCGATACAGTTTTATGGCCAGACTGTGTATATAAAGGTGATATGTTTACAATAGCGGTGATACACAGAGTTTATTTCAGTCTGTTCATTTTATTTATTCCCTTCCCTTCCTACGACATTGGTGTACCTGTTACGAATGTTTAGAGAATTTGTGTTCCAAAATTCGATGCTGGTTTAGGTGGAACTAGATTTAGTTTAAACTTAGGTTTAATCAACACCCACCAACTTGCACTGGCCCGGTTTTGTGGATTACAACCAACACTCTCTCACAGATAGTAGGCCCGTGTTCTAGAAGTGGGCACATTATTCGATATAGTAATAATATACTTAGGCATATATTATGAGTAGTGTTCGGAACGAAACGTTTCGTTCGTTTTTTTGTTGCAACACGGTGTCAGCTCGCTGTCATCGATTTGACGGTTTTTGATTGAGCTGAAGTTGACAACTACTCGTAAAAATGTGATTGATAGCACGCGACGTAAAACTTTGGTTAATTTTGTTGAAATGGGTTTATAGCAGACCAATCTTTGATATATGAGATACATATAATTTTTGTTCGAAATTACGTCCATCACCCGCGAGTGGTACGGGGAATCGCCCGTGCATTTGTTTGTGCATATATTTCGCGCGCAGCGTAGTATTTTTGTGTCGGAAACGTGTCTAGGTGTCTGTTGGCTGCCGAGATCCTCGGCTTAGACCACGTCGGGTGTCCCTTATTTCCCTAATATTATATATATCTTCCCCCTATAGCCCCCTGACCACACGGGATTGACCAGTAGACCACCGCAGGAACAAACGTGAGTAATAGTTGTAAGTTGTGCGTTGTGCTTTCCATCTGTCTGACAGGAATAGGTATCTCAAAGAACAAAACCCTAGTTTACCGCTGCTGCGTATCGCAGTTTTGCGGGTATAGACCTCGTGGGATCCAAGAGTCGCAAATGGGCCCCAGTATTTTCCTCTTGGCTGTGATCCGAAGGCCTGTATTCAACAATTACTAAATATATCGAATGCATTTAAATACTTGCTATTGCCATATTTTTTCGAAATAAGAACAAGTATTTCGAAGACTTGTAATAAGTACCTTATTATATTGGTATCATACACATTCTTATGACACGTAAGTATAACGCATACACCGATACAAAATTTTATCCCACCCTTTGATCAAAGACGTGGGATTAATTTGACGCATCTTAATTTCCCTTTGACGAAATTTTCACATAATGGCATGGTGTTTCCTTTAAGGTAAAGGCATTTTAATAGGGGTGGCAATATAGGATGCTTCAGAATTTAATTTGACTGACAATGATGTTGAATAAAGCCATAGAGTGTATAGATACTCGTGCCTCCATGAAGGCACGAGTTATATTACCTAATAAGAGGCATGATGGTATTTCTAATTGACGATGTATTAAACATATTTATTAAAAGTCGACATAATTGTCAACAAGATTTTTTTTGTGTTATAAAATTAAAAAATCAAATATGGCAGAAAATTCATGACAGAAAATTACAAATATGTCGGATAGTCGTAGTGTTACTTGTCGCCTATCAGATATATTAAAATAAAATCAAATATTTTTATTGACAAATAAATATTAACACCAATATAATTGACACGCTGATTTCTGAGCTAGGTAAAAACCTGTGTTACAGTGTTACAGAAGTCATTGTCTTGTTGACAATTGTTTACATAAGAAGTGAAAAATAAATAAAAACATGCTAAAAATAAGATTAAAATAACATACAATGAAATTAAAATTAAATTGGGTCAAATTTTAAATTAAAATAAAATAACAATAAAATTTAATTAAAACCAAAATAATTACATCAAATTTGAATCATCCAAAATTTTATACAAAAACCTTAAGGCTTTGTGTGGTCTGTGAATGTATGTGTGTGTATTACCCTGGTTTTCGACTTGTCAGAAAGTATTTAATGTTCCACTGCTATGTTTAAAAATACAATGAAACATAATTGATTCTGATAATTGAATCTGCTTTGTTGAAACTTGATTATTCCGGTGACAATCTCGGTAGATATTTGGGTATAATTAACAAGCTTTGTAGTCACACCAGTAGCATTTTGACGTAGGGTTAGCCACATGTAGGTACTACGGTGTTTCAATAGAATGAAAAACCATCAACTGGTTTTGTTACAAGTTATGTGTGGCCGTACATACAATGCACGTGATAGAACTACTTATTATATATATTGGTATAAACATAAAACACGACATTGCTGTGTGCGACATTTACATAATATTTTGCAAGATTTAGCAGGCAGTCGCAGTCTCTCCATGTAAAACACTGGTACTCAGCTGAATCCGGTAAGACTGGAAACCGACCCCAACAATAATTGGGAAAAAGGCAGATGATGATTAAATAATGTAATCTTAAAATATTATAAGAATCTATAATTTATATTTTTTTAAAAACAATGATTGTAAATACAAGCTTTATTTACAGATAAGTATCGAAATAAGTAGGTTCCTACGTAAGTTTTATTTTTACTAATGTAATAAGATTCCTAAAGTAAAAAGTTCTCTTTCTAACATTCCTGCGATTCAAGTTAATGAATGAACTGGACTGAATCAAGGAAATGGTTTTCTTAAAGAAAAGATGTGCCTTTTAATCAAGGCTTAATTAACAGTCATTTACTACAGTAAATGACTGTTAATTTAAGCAATTTGATCTACAGATATATGCAATTTTTGTGTCATATACAGGGTGTCCCAGAAATCGACGTCAAGCCGTAAATGGGTGATAGACCAAGTTATAACAGTTCTCAGAAAAATACGAAAAAAAATCTATCTCATGTTTTTAAAAATTTATGGTCACTTTAAAAATTTACTAAAAAAATCAATCCCTGTAATGGTTCTTTAACTCCAATTGCTACAAATCCCATAATTTATCTAATTTTTTTATTATTATGTAATCTTGAATAATGCTTGTGTAGATTTTTGACTAAAATTCAAAGCCAACTCCTCCTACTTGGAAGAAAATTAAACTTTTTCAAAACCAAATTATTCAAATTTACTATTTCGCCCAACTTTAACTGACTGTACTGAAAAAAAAATGTACTACGCTAGTTTGGCAAGTAACATGAAAAATTGGCGCATTTAATAAGGATTCAAAAATGGTGTAACACTTGCTAGATTACGTTTTCAATAATTGGTCAAGTTTTTTTTTGTAAATAGTCTCAGTTTTTACACAAAAAGTCCATACTTCCTTAAAATGACTTTAGCTTACCTAAAGCTTTGCTAAACTCCGTTTCTAGTTCGATAGAGACGGAGAGAGTCATTTTACGAAGTGTGAGCGAGACAGAGAGTGACGCCACCTTTATCAGTGACACAACCTAATTGGACCTTTTGAGCTGCCAGAGATTTTGAATGGCGCAGTTTATTTGGATTTTCTTCAAAATACTTTACCAGATTTATTAGAAGACGTGCCACTGAACGTTTACAGGGAAATGTGGTTCCAGCAAGATGGCTGCCCAGCGCATTATGCCCGTTTAGTAAGAGAACATCTTGATGAAGAATACCCGCTCAGGTGGATAGGGCGCGGTGGGACAATCTTGTGGCCACCCCGTTCGCCTGATTTAAATCCCCTAGATTTTTTTTACTGGGGAGCGGTAAAAGAGAAAGTGTACTCAAAAACAATAGAGAATTTAGCCGAGCTGCGGGAAAGAATAACGGAAGCCGTTGTCTTTGTAAATAGGGGAAGATTTGCCCGGAAAATAACCAGATCTTTTTTAAGAAGATGTCGTGCTTGCATTGCCGTCGAAGGAAGGCAGTTTGAACATTTATTGTAATAAAAAAAAATTAAATCTGATAATTTGTTTTTTTTTTCTAAGATGAGAAAACTGGTCCTGACTTAAAGTAAAAAGGTTGAGTCACTATCATAACTTTGCTCTTAAATTACGTAAAATTTCGATTTCTTATCTCGCTCACACTTCGTAAAATGACTCTCTCCGTCTCTATCGAACTAGAAACGGAGTTTAGCAAAGCTTTAGGTAAGCTAAAGTCATTTTAAGGAAGTATGGACATTTTGGGTAAAAACCGATACTATTTACAAAAAAAAAATTTAACCAATTATTGAAAACGTAATCTAGCAAGTGTTACACCATTTTTGAATCCTTATTAAATGCGCCAATTTTTCATGTTACTTGCCAAACTAGCGTAGTACATTTTTTTTTCAGTACAGTCAGTTAAAGTTGGGCGAAACAGTAAATTTGAATAATTTGGTTTTGGAAAAGTTTAATTTTCTTCTAAGTAGGAGGAGTTGGCTTTAAATTTTAGGCAAAAATCTACACAAGCATTATTCAAGATTACATAATAATAAAAAAAATTGATAAATTATGGGATTTGTAGCAATTGGAGTTAAAGAACCATTACAGGGATTGATTTTTTTAGTAAATTTTTAAAGTGAACATAATTTTTTTTAAACTTGAGATAGATTTTTTTTCGTATTTTTCTGAGAACTGTTATAACTTGGTCTATCACCCATTTACGGCTTGACGTCGATTTCTGGGACACGCTGTATACACTCGCAGAGTATAGTAGAGTTTAAGCAAAAATAAAGAGATTATACAACATAATGTAACATATAAGTAATGTGCATTACAGGATAATGATGATGTGTATCAACTTTTTCATTTTGTGTAAATTGTATGGTTTTGTACAACTCGTTGGTGATCCTAAAGTAAATATAATAAAAACTTTATCCGAGATTAATCCAAATATAAGAATCTCAACTGAGGTGCTAATATTTGTATGTAAACGAATTCGCGGATTACAGCGTGTTGCAAAATTATATGACACCACCAACTCGACGCTTTGGAAATAAAAGAAAATCAATCCTTTACTAACATTTTATAAAATAACTTATTATTTGGCCTGGCATACTCTTAGGAATAACATGATCTTCACACCTTTATTTCTCGAAGTATTAGGCAGAGGTATACCTTCCCCTTTGGGCAGTAAACCGTCATTTTGCCAGTTACTTATAAGGCTCATGTAATAGAGTGCGATCCTATTGCCATTAACCGGGCACAAATAAAGACTGCTGCTGATAAATTCCAGATGGAAAAGCCCAATAATATTTTAACCGACCAGTGACTCAAACCCAGAGCCTCATACTCGGCGAAAGGTCTTGCGATAACTAGACCAATGAGGCAATCAAGACACACTAGAAATAAGCTCGTTAAGTCCAAGAATACAGGCACTAATCTAGGTACTTTTACCCGACTGCAAGGAAAGGGTTATGTTATTCGCGCGTATCTTGTATCTGTATGTAATATTCTTTATTAGCTCATATCTTGCAAACCGCTAGACGGATTTATTTAGTTAAAAGTCGTTAGATACGTCTTGACCGCCCAAGTATTTTTAGATAAGTGACGTTAAAAAAACAAAATTGTGTATTGTGGTTGTCTCTATTTTTATCCAAACCAATTGAGTGGGTTATCAAAATGAAGGATTTTAAGAGGTGGTTACAATATATACCACTTATATGATTAAATTTTATACGAAAAAAAAATTATAACTAAAATGTTGTAAATAAAAAAAGACAATTTAAAAATCAAAAATCCGACTGCTTAAAAGCAGATGTAAACAGGAAGAAAATCATGCTGTGCAGTCGGAGGATCAGGTGGTCAGCCAGCTCGGGAATATGTATCCTCCGACTGAACAGCATGTTTTTTTTCTTATTTACATCTTTTTAAACCAGTCAGGTTTTTTATTTTTGTACCTATAGTACAAACTAATCTCGGCAATCACTGAACCGATAAATGAAACATTAATAGCAAACTACGGCGTACTTTGATCTTACCTAACTCAAATTAACTCAGAGTAAGTACCCATCTCTTTGTAGACAACAGTTTGGAAATATATATGTAAATAAGCATCGCTCGAGACTGGAGGAACTTCCCAGAAATTGAGTAAAGTCATTATAATCTTGGGAAAAGTCTGTAGTTACATTTTGGTTCCCTATTGTTAACAAAATCTTATAAATGGCGAGAGCCAAGAAAGAGATTTCTTCGTCTGTCTTTATAAAAATATTACTGACTGACTGAAGATGAAAAATATATTATAATCTGTAGATAAAATGTAATCTGTATGAGTTTCTGAAACTTGTTCAAAAAAATTAAAAAATTCCAAAACCCCCGGCATTTTTTTTATTTCATGCTTTTTAAACTACATAATATATGTAGTAGTAGACACGCTTCGTTCAAACAATTTATCGAACACGTAATTATAACACGATATCTTGCGAAAATACTCCGTTTCAAACAGAAAACAGCCCATAACTTTTGAATGGCTAAACCGATTTTCACCAAACATAGCTAATCTCGACAAAGTCACCTTTCAAACAAAAGAATCTAAATCTAAATCGGTTCATCCGTTTAGGCGCTATGATGCCACAGATAGACACACAGATACACAGCAACACACGTCAAACTTATAACACCCCTCTTTTTCCGTTGGGGGTTAAAAAACCAGCCAACCCAGCAAACGCGGTGGTTTGGTGTACTGGGAAATATTATTTTCTCTTGAAAAAAGACCTCCGCCTTAGATAATATTATACTACAGTACCTCTGCGCTGCAGTGGGATAGTAAAAGACCATTATCCTTACGATCAGAGTATAGCAATCCACTGCTGGGCTTTCAGCACGGCGGCTACTCTCATTCAGCTGGTAACTAGCCGTAGTACGCCGCACCGCCTTTGGGAGCCCCACAGGTCTCCGACTTGGTTATTTCAGACTTACATCTATCTATATTTATTTATTATTTCTTAGGTATTTTATTCTATATATATAAAAGACAATGTCCCGACTGACATATCAACGCCCAGCATAAACCACTAATGCTAGAACTTTGAAATTATGAGAGGATTTTGATTTTATACTGTAGGTGTCATTTAAGAAAGGATTTTTCAAAATTCACCCCCTAAAGGTGAAATAGGGGATGTATTAACTAAAGTCCACGGTTTTCTCTCGTTGTTTTCTTACACCGTTGTCTGTGATGTCCACGATAAACTTAAGAAAAAATATATGAAATTGAAAAAGTCACATTGGTACTTGCACGGATTTGAAACCACGACCTCAATCAAGCACAAGATAATTGCACGACATAAACCAGCTGTACTAAGAACATAGTAGTCTGAGGGTGTCATTAATTTTTATTGAAACTTCGAGTTACCTTCGTCATAAATCTTTGTTCGAAACCTAAAATATAGTAGGTAATGTTACCATCTACTTTTGCTGCAGAATGCCAATAAATTCTAAATCTGTAAATTAAATCAAAGATCATACGTTCGTGAACTCAGTCAGGTGTTGTTCCAAAATAAATTAAGTAGGTGTAGATAAGTAGGCGTACCTAATTACTTGCCTAAATAGTTTTAATTGACTCTGAATCTCGCTTTGAACACGATCATTGTAAATACATAATAAAACTCACTCCTACGTTCAAACTTGGACGAAACAAAATAAACTAAATGGAATCTTTAGAAACTGATTTCAGCTGTGAAAAGTGTGTACAAATCGCTGAAGAACTCTATAAATTGAGCACTGAAAAGATCAGTCTGTTTAGTTTATTTATTTCTTAGGTATTTTATTCAAGCGACATTTTTCGGTAGTTTCTATAAATTAATACTAGACGTTCATAGGCCAGATCGATTCTGTAGGTAAGCGTTGAATTTTAACTGCAGCTGGTCTAAATCATAGTGCCAGTTGTACTATGATTTTTATACGACTTTTTCAAACGTAGTTATTTTTTTTATGACAATCCCACCGCACTATTCCCAAAACACTGCAACTCCTGAAATCCAGAATCAACAGTGGTGACCAACAAAAAAGCGCTGAGGCAATGAAGCTCGACGAAGTCCCGAAGAATGAATTTATCTGTCTTGGATCCCGAAACGAAATTAATCAGAAAAGAATAACGAATAGGAATAACGAATAGAAAAAAGAGTAGGAAAAAATACAAATTTCCACTTCCCTCCATATCAAGCAGGAGACAGAACAAACAAGGCCAATAGGCACAAAGGGTCGTTTACAACTGGGATAAGCCCAGTTGCCTAGCACCACAGATAAAAATTAGCATTAATATTAATGGGTCCTAACATTGTGAGCTGCTATATTCATACTTAGTTAAATATACAAAGAGTATCAAAAACAAAATGGAGGTTGTTGAACTAAAAATTATTAAGGCAATAAAGATGCCTATTTTATTCCCAGATAAAATGGCTACCTAAGTTTTTTGTTATTTTAAAGATTAGGAATATTTTATGCTGATGAAACTTTCAAAAACTACTTACATTTTCACTATTCCATTTATTTTTTAAAGACAAAAGAAAACTATTAGTTGAAATATGTACTTAATGCCTTCAACATCTTTAAACTTTGATAATCTAGATAAATTTCATTGAAAACCTAGCTTACTCAAGCCTAAGTAAAGTATTCTCACTAAATAATATAAAATTTTCTATTATAGAGATATTTTACTAATTAAATTAGGCAAACTTTATCTTTCATTAGCACATTGAACAAAATATCCAAGATTATAAGTATCTACTTGGAATACAAGGGCTGAATATTAAGTTTAATATTCATTCAAGGTGGAGTTGGTAC
This sequence comes from Anorthoa munda, assembly GCA_945859665.1. Taxonomy (NCBI): domain Eukaryota; kingdom Metazoa; phylum Arthropoda; class Insecta; order Lepidoptera; family Noctuidae; genus Anorthoa; species Anorthoa munda. Next base: position 38,850,164 of record OX243897.1, on the reverse strand, counting down.
TTCTTAATTATAAGACAAGGTGATAATACTTGTTTTAAAGAGGGGTGGAGAGGCCTATTGTTTAAATTTACTAATGCTAGCTTTTTTTGAATAAAACTCTGAAGAAATCTCTATTGTTGCTAAATTATAAAAAAAGTTTCAAAGAATTAGCTTAAAAACCTAAATGAAATGCTCAAATGGATATTGTCTTTTTTTGGGTGGGAAATCATCCAATGACTTCTCACGATCTGGGTGAAGCGGAAGGGCGTGTCAGACTTATACTGAATAAAACCCACCCGTGTTCCTTCAGTTGCTTGAGCCAGGTATGCGGTAATTCCTTTTCAAATTTATCCGCGACCCAGACAGGCGTCGGCCCTAGGGGACCCCGTCAGTTTTTGCTGACATATCTTTGAGGCGCGCGTGGAACACAACGCGCCTTCGACTCGGGCCTGGTCCTTATCGGACGGCGAGCTACCCATTACTCGCCGTCTGCAAGCCCGCGTCTACGGTGGCCGGGAATCTGCTTGTGACTCCCGTCGCCCAGGGTGTCTCCTGCGATGACTTGGGCCTCAACAAAGGCCTTCACTGATCTTATCAGATAATTTGTGGCACGAAGTAAAAATCTTTGCAGCATATTTTGCCGGGGAAGTACCACCTACTAGCTATTGGTTCAACAATTAGGATTGTAAGTTTAAGAATTGTAACTCTATTAGTAGAAATTGCCGTTTTATTCATCGAATTCTCTATTAGTCGAAACTACAGTTATGTGAAGTCAAAATATGAAATATCCAGCTACGCTTTTTCACATGGTACGTATTCCCACGGGCATCGTACATTTTTCCGGGAGAATTTTCGTAATAGTATCAGTATTTTCCGGATGAGATTATCTGCTACAAATAAAAAAACAAACAATTTTAGGTCATTTCATAATTTATAACTTTTGTTAACAATAACCTGTACCTACTAATAGAAATCAGAAATTAAACAAGCAGAGTATTGTTATTGTTCTTTATTTTACATGGAAATCACTTTATAAATGTTCAACAGGTGCTTTTTACAAATTTTCTCTAGTCGCTAAACCGCCAAAACAATGTAACTCTTCCAACTTTTTTTCCGGAAGCCCGTTTAAAAAAACATTCTATATCAAGTTTTCAATCGACTTCCGTTTTAACAAAAATAATTATGTCTACAGAACCGGATTAAATTTCCAATGTTGCCAATACAATTAAATATTCTAAGAAAACTACTACAAATTACACCACTAGGTAATCAACTATATTTAGTAACAATATTTAGTAACATTATAATATGAAGCTAACACTACTAAATACCCTAGTACATAACACACTTAAAATCATTTACAAAGTAACCTCAGACGTACAAACTTATCTTATAAATCCATCTCGGTAAGCGACGTGACATCAAGGTACATTCCCAGTTTTGCTTCACTTTGATCTGTACCCTCGGTTACAGAAATTATCTTAATCTAAGTCGTCTTTGACGGCAGCCAGCCTTAATCATACAACTTGAGAAGGAAACGCGAAAACAAGAGAGGGAAAAGCCTTTAAGGGTAACTTGAAAATAAATAAATGCGTTTTTTGTGGCTATAATCTTTCATTGTCTTGTTGATTGATCTCAGAAACAAGAGTATCATGCAGATATATACCATGAACTTTTCGAAAAGATCTCAGTCAGTAATTTAGCACTCAGTCACTTTGCAAAAACTTTCTTTGAACAGGATCAAAAGCTGAGAATCTCTGTTTAAAGAAAATTTGGCTTTTTTCTGTGCGAATTCTATGTGCGTAAGTCAGGAAAATATTCCAGTTCTAAAAATACAAAATCCTTTATAAACAATACTACGAATCGCAGAAATCACTCAACTTCCCCTTAACCTAAGCCTCGCGTGCACAAACCTATTCGCGTATCGGTCGCACATGTAAACACAAACAAAACGACGAGCTTCCCTTAACTATTATTTGTGATTTTATATAGTCCGTAGTGGAAGTAGTACTACCACAGACATAGAACGATTTATTACGTAACACTTGTGAAGGGTTTATTTATCAGGTTGTTGAACTTTGCTTTAGAGTTCCACAACCAGTTAAGAATAAAGTACATATTTATAGTTCTACAGTATTTTGCTTGGTAATGACAATACTCGTTATGAATGGAAAAAGACATTCCTTTTTCCATTCATAATGAGTTCACGGCTATCCCAATTATCTTCTTTGGCAGACTATTTTTTTAATTAATACAATACTGCTCTCTGGGAGAGAAGTTTCTACGATTTCATCCAATATGGCTTTTCATTCATAATTACTTTTACTACTGATTCGCACTGCCGGTTTTAAATGAGAATATTGTAAGTTACGTATGGGTAGGATTTTAATCCAAATAAATATTTCATCATGAATATAATAAAACTCCTATGTCGTATTCAATCGTCCGTATATCCTTACTTGAACGATGGCAGTTTTAGGTACCAGTGAGATAAAGCTTGTGGCCTTAAGCACGTCGCTTTTCTCAGGTTACGAATTTATGGATTTTAAGATAATGTAGGTATTTTTATCAACAATATTTATTTCTTTATAACATTAAGGTATATGTTTATGATTTAAAAGTTTTTTTAGGATGTCTATAAAGAAACTCACAAAAATATTGCTTCTGTCTTGAAATCAAGGCTACAACCCCTTACTCTAAAAGCAATAAGAGCTAATCTAACCGTAACACAATGCAACCATTGCATTGCCATAAATCAATAAATCAATATTTTTAAAACAGCAATTCCGCTGTTGAAAAGAAAAAGTTTCATGAATAGTTCGTGTGTTGTTCAACTTAAGTTGCTTTGAGTTGCTTGCATGCTTAGTTCCACGACCTGTACGAACCAACACAAAAATACGAATGCTTGAATAAGTTCTGAGTTTTAAACGAGCCACGAAACTTCGAAAATGTCAAGAAAAAGTCGGATGACATTAAAAAGACTGCCCATTTTCGTCTTTATTGCCGAAAGGCAATTATTAAAATATTTTCAGAGAACAATTTCAAACTCATTTCATGTTAATAAAAACCTTTAGTTAAATTAATTTCTTCTGTAATTACAAAGTCGTACAAAGTGGTCATTTTAATTTTAAAGTTTTAAACGCTGCTAAATAATTAGTTGAAGCTATGATTTATTTAGCAGGCATAATGTGTTGTGCTTGAGAAATCATTCTTTGGCTCGAGAAGCAAGTTTTAAAACTTTCTTTGACATTTTCAATGCTACACTGCAATGGAACGCGATAACTCAGTTTCAAATGCAATCGTTTCATTATTAGTTATCGCTACAGTAGCAGTCCTTTTTTTTGGGTTGGGTAATCATCCAATGACTTCTCCCGCTCTGGGTGAAGCGGCGTGTCAGACTTTTACTGACTAAAACCCACCCGTGTTCCTTCAGCTGCTTGAGCTAGGACCACGGTAACTCTCTTTCAAATTTATCCGCGACCTACGGTAGCAGTCTAGATTTCAGAAGGCAAGGGGTTTGAAGAATCTAAGAGAAAAGCATCGGATAAACTCCTCACAAGGTGGACCGTTGACCTGGTGTATGCCCCAGGAATCCACTGAATAAGAGAAGCACATGACTGGTCGATTTGGTGACAGTGGGTAAGTAGACGTCTATGTCCTGCAGTGGACGTTTTTCGGCTGAAATGATGATTATGACTTGTTTAAACAAAGCTTCTGTAATTTTCCGCCAAATAAAATACAATTTATCTGCCAATAAAATCGCCTTATGGTCAATAGTAAAGACGAGCATTAGAAATATAAAAATCTTTCTTATATTCTGCATTGTATAACCTACGATTAACTGCCTTTTCATTGCCCACTGTACCCAGTGCTTAAGTTGTAACTAGCACTGGTGTATGTTACGATCAGCTTTAGTACCAATGCATATGTAATTTTATTAGTCTTTTTAACTAGCTATATTTTGCTTGGTGAAATACCAGTCTTTTGATGACCTCTGCTTATATACACAAAGTATATATAAACTATATATACCTACAGAAAGTTGTGGATCAAACGCAACTATGGGTTAGATGGGGCCATCAGCTGAAAAAAATTGTTCTACGGGAGGTCCTTAAGGTCAACCCTTGCAGAGTTATATATATAATTTATTTTGTGTTTAATTTATTTTGTATTGTTGACAATCGTTATTTTGTTTTTTCGTTCTAGAAAGATATTAGAACCACTAGCCATGTGTTATACTTTTTCAGAACCCCTATTTAATGCGCCAAAACTTGTAATACAGGGTCACTTTTTGGTAGAGTATTTTTTTTTCACAGTGTGGTCCAAAGTAAATAAAAAGTTATGATTTGAGAAAAAAAATCGTAAAACTTAATGTTATCTTCAACACACCCAATAAACAACCATAGCATGTATAACGCAAGGAATTATCAGTACCAATATAGTGAAAATTATAAAAAAGATACAGGATGTAGATTCTCAATAAACAACCATAAATAGCATGTCTAACGCAAGGACTCATCAGTACCAATCTAGTGAAAATTATAAAAAAGATACAGGATGTAGATTTTTCGAATTTTAATAAGAATTAGTAAACTCTCATACAAACACAAAATAAATTATAACTCTGCTGGGGTTGACCTTAAGAACCTCCTGTATAACAATTTTATGCAGCTGATGACCCCATCTACCCCCAGTTGCGTTTGATCCACGACTTTCTGGCCACCCTGTATAGGGAATAAATACTTAACCATCTTGATGTAAATAAGTAATGGCAGATTATTACGATTCATTGATATAATATTTTCTACCCTGCATCAACTTAGCTGAACTTGCATCAAATAAGTAAACCAAGTCGAGAAAGATGTTTTAAAAAGTGTCAACAAAGCATCCGCAACTCTGCGTGTATTTCACGTTCATATGTGATGCTGAGTGAATGTTTATCATCAGACGACAAGACATGACATATATATTATGGTAGGCAAGTCGGATATCTATAAACACTTTAAAAAAAGCCTTGCCCTAGCTAAATGCTAAACAAAAATGTAACTATTCAGAACTATATTTACCAGCGACACCCTAAGAAGAAGAAATCCTTGTAAATTGAAACCAATTATTCCCAATCACGATTCAAAATAAATAACCCTATTTACAAACACCTAATTAACTAATTGGTTCAACATGTAACTTGAAGAGACTTCCTTGCTAAGAAAATCACCTTATTTTCTCCAACCTTCCTGATTAAGTCTCCGTAATTCAGGATACTTAACCCACTCGCAGGTAAGAACGGGCATTTCATTATGGTCGGCTTAGGTGTAAAATTTATATCCCGTTATGGAGCCCCGGAGCGTCCAATATGACCGCGGGATTGGGTTACCGAGGCTCGGGACGTTAAAATTATCAATTTGTGTTGTTGTTTTGTTTTTATTTAAGTATATAAGAAGTGAAATATGCAATTAAAAAGCATACTTATTTGAGTTTCATAGTATTTTTTTGTATAATTCAGCAAAATGAAATTTAGTTGGGGTAAGGATAAATAAAATAGTCTTATTTAGTAGATATTTGCGTATATTTTACTTTAGCGACATATTTAACAATTTTAGTGAAAGTTTAGTTACTAAATTTTAACCATAAAATAAAAATGTTTAACTTATCACACACAATTTAAAGAAAATATAATCTTTAAAATAACGTAATTCCGGTGCCCGGAACTGCGGACATCACTATCGGACGCCCGGTGACGGAAGATTATAACGCAATTTATTCTCGCCGACGTCATCTTGAAATAAACTTGTTAAAAAATATAAATTACTTGCTATAAGCGAGACTAGCCTGTGCTTGGCAGGTTAGGTAGCAACTTGAAATTATAGCTTTTTTATTTAAATATGACGCTGTTTCATGGTTTTTAGAAATAGTTTGGAAGGTAACTTTGGTCCAACAGTCAATAAAAGCAATAAGAATAAACATACTAAGAAGCCAGCAAGATCTGGCGTGGTGTACGATCTAGCTGGGTATCATCACTTACAGCAGAACTTCATCATCGCTGCCAGATTAACTGGATGCAGCTGCATATCAATATCTTACTTGGAGTAACTACCACCACAGCCCAGTAACTGGGTAACACGATACCCATTAGTATGACGGTCGTAGTCATTAGTCTTCCTATATACGAATGGGACCTCTTGAATACAACCCGCCATAAAAATAATGCGCAAAAATACACCAAAAGTTTCCATACGCGTAGCATGAGAAATTTCTGGCGTAACTCACAGAGGTACTTTCAGCCGCAACAGCATGTAGTTACTGATCTGTATACCCCTTAGGGAAATTATGTTCCCACAACAATGTTGTCGGTTACCTGCCTACATTTTTGTCCCATCATGAACCCTTCAACGACTTTAAGACATGCGATAGACGAGGTGGCCAATTTTACGACCTCACACAAATAATCTCATTTCTTTTCAGATTATCTTTCTTCACTTGCACGAGAACTTTAATAAAAACAATTAATCCTCTCAAACCTTGTTATTACTTTTAAAACTCTTTCAGTTTCACAATTTCCCGTCGTCTTTCGTTTTTCTTTGGTGAAACCCCATTTATTATTTCATTAGTAACGTTTACTCGAGTTTTATCCTACTATTTGTCTTACTTCTCTGGGACGGAAGATTTTCCGAGCAAATAAGACAGTTTCTTAGTTTTTACAAGCTCAAAGGAACTTGTTTTCTAAGTAAAGGGAATGTATGAATACGTGGGTGGAGAAGAGATTTTCAATCAATCCTTAATTTCCCTGAAGTTGAACTAAAATTGCCCAAATCTTAAGTAAAGAAAGTCTGAATAAACAAGCTAAAATAAACGAAACTTGGGATCTACAAAAATATAGGTTTCTAATGTAGGTTTATATTCCTAACTTGTTTAGAAGTTTGAATTTCTCTTGTTAGCTTACGTTAACATAAGTTTTTTTTGTAGTTTTCGGCTAAAAAACGGTTAGTGAAAGTTCGAGATGAGTTTAGGAGAAACTCACACGCTAGGTGAATTTATATTACCGCTGCTCTCAATTCACATCCAAACTATCTGGGATTTAAACATAGAAACAAACTCAAGTTTTTAGGAAGTAAAATATACTATTGCATTGAAATCGCAAGAAACAGCTCTCTACAGACTAACAGGTTCAAAATTAACGTGGTTTATTGAACGGTTAATCTATGTCATGAGTATTGTCAAAAATGCGTATCGAGAAATAAATTATCAAAGCGTCATAAACTAATCGCAAGTCAAGAGATGCGATTGGCAGTAAAAAAATCATTTAACAAGTCACAGCAGCAAACGCTTGTTTGACGATTTGTCACATTAATTTTGCGATGATTTTGGTTCCAGTAACTGGGCCTAAAATTATGTACTATCACAGTATTGGTGGATTTAGTGAATTTTTACTTTGTAGTTTAATGTTGTATACTTCTGAGGTAAGTAGATAGTTACCTTGATAGATTTTGTCCAAAAACTTATTACGGACTTCAAAATGTTGAGCTAAATTAGATAGAACTTCGCACAGCTTTTATTTGAGACAAACCCACCGCACTATTCCCAAACCACTAAAACTCCTGAAAGCCAGAAACAACAGTGGCGACCACCAGAAAAGTGCCGAGGCAATTAAGCTCGACAAAGTCCCGGCAAATAAATTTAACTGTCTTGGATCCCGCAACGAAATTAATCAGAAAAGACTAACGGACGAGTAGGAAAAAAATATTTTAACTAACACAGCTGGGCCAACCCGCTGACGTGTTGTAGAGTAGACTAATATGCTAATGTTCAACACCGAGCTGTATGAACATGATACGTTTCGCATTACCCGACCCGTCTTATTTGTGTTTCTACAATGTTCGGACACGATAAATTAGGTGTAAAGATAGATAGAATACCACCACCAAAATTGTAAAACAAAACTTTCACAATGTTCCTAATTCAATGGGTACAAGGACGGTCATATCGCTGATAACAACATTTTTCAGACAACCTTTGGATGGAATGAATGAACTTGGTAAGGAAAAAGAAAAGGTAGATAAATGACGAAATTAATATAGGTATATAGGAACAAAATTTACAGAGAAAAGTAATGGTCTTAAATTATTATTTTTAAGAAGTTAGTGGCTGGGATCAGCCTAATGGTTCAACCATTTAGAAGCCTATCAGTTAGTGTCGTGTATTTTGGTAGCCGATAGACCTACTTTAACAAATTAAAAGTCAATCGCTTACAGTATCAGTTCACAAAATAGATTGTTAATATGGTTAGAAGAGAAATTACCGATGCTACTACCATCCCTTTTCATGTAAATGCCACTCATGATTTAGTTAGCGTGGGATAGCACGGTAGTACTGGGATGATAGGTTATGTTAGGAATTTGCGTTTCAGCGTAAAATAGTCACTTAGTCGGCCTGATTTGCGTACATTTTGTCCCGTCAGCAGATTTTTCAAGTCAATAACCTAAAAATCTACACCATATTATGAAGCATACTTTCCTTATTTGGTTAAGTTTTTCTATTAACTATTTTTCTATCTTTCCTATCTTTTCTTTATCTCTTTATCATCACCTATTCGTATCTCTTTGCCCTTTTATTATTCGATGTTTTATTTCGATCGGCAATCAGTTTTCAGTAAAATATAAACTACTTCCTAATGTGTGGTTCTTATGTGATACAGGATTTCTTAGTTCAAGTGCCAGGACTGCACTGATGTTTGTGTACCAAGTGTTTTATAAAAAAAAAACTAATTAATTGTTCAGTAACGTAAGTTGGCTTCCATTCGTATCGCGACCGCATATATTTCACACTAAGGGAACCTTAGTAACCTACAAATGAAGAGAAACAAACGTAAGCTGTGGTTACCTATAATTGAGTGTGCATAACAAGATGAGAGTATGTAGCGGCACCGACGCCACCACTTACAAATTAAATGACATGTCGTCACACAAATCCTGCATCGCGCAAGCAAAGTATTCGACGCGATTTGAATACATACAACAGTCCGACAAAAACCGTTGGGCAGTTGCCCGGACCAGACACAACACCCGTCTGATCGGAGGATCATCCCTTTACTATGGAGGTTTGTGGTACTTTACACCTTGTTCCACATACCCCCAAAAGCTTATTTCCATAAACCGTGGACAAGTCCAGACGCTGAGCTGCTACTGAGAAATTCCAGATGAAAAAACCCAATAACACTTTGCCCGACCCAGGAATCGAACCCAGCAGATCAAGATCAGTAGTAGCGCCTGCTTCCACTAAACCAACGCTAAAAATTCACAAAATCCAGAGTAAACCTTGTGAAACAATTCAAGAAATTTGAAATTCGCAACGTCTACTGCAACGCGAGCTCTTAGCGGACAGACGGCCCGAGTTCTGTTTATGTTACAAAATAAACATCGTGATGTTTAGCTGAAGAAAATTTAGATTCAAATGGAGTTCAAGAAAATAGATCTCCGAAAATTATTACAAGTTTGAAATGTTTATACTCTCCGTGTTTAAAGGAGTTAATTGTTAATTAAAATTATGTTTGGGATTGTTTTTGGTTTTAATTGGAAAATTAAAGGGCGAGTTAACTCAGGCCGCGAAATAATTACAAGCAAAAATAGAATCTTTTTCTCGAGACCTTCTAAAAGGTCTTTACTCAAAACTATAATAAAAAAACTTTTTTAAAGTTATTTTAGGAAGTCGGTGTCTATAACGCAAAAAAATGGTACCTACCATAGACACCGACTTGCAAAAATAAAGTTATTATTCACTTTGTAGTTTTTTTATTTGGAAGTCGGTAATATTTTTTTGTAAAAAAGTTTTTTTATTTTTCACTTTTTAGTTGTACCTACCTAATAGGCAAGCTGTTTAGTAAGGTACCTATAATACCAAAATAGATTACCCGAATATCATGAAACTTGAACATAACCGGTGAAATGAGAGATCTGCGTACCCCTTGAGAGCGTACTGGCGTGATTTTATGTTCTGAAATGGTATAAACAATAAACGGACATGCGATTGCAGCAATCCCGAGAGATTTGCCGTTATTTATTGAAAAGTTCTGTCGTATATCTCCGCAGTTCTTCATCAGATCTTCACCAAATTAAAATAGGACCAATTTCGGAACATAATATTCTTTGATACAAAAAAAGAATTTTCAAAATCGGTCCACAATTGACGAAGATATCGGTGAACATAAATAAAAAAAATAACATACATGAACTCAAACATAGAACCTCCTCCTTTTTCGAAAGTTGGATAAAAATGCAGCCTTTTCTCGTATTTTTTTTTTGCATGCGAGGATTTTACTGACTACTATTTTTAACCGACTTCCCAAAAAGTAGGAGGTTCTCAATTCGATTGGTAATTTGTATAGTTTCAAGTCTACAAAATCACCATGGTCAGCAAACAAATTAGGGAATAGTTATTATGTATTGCAAGTAGTATGGAAGTAGTTTCTCAACAAAAACCGACAAAAATGTTCAAGATGTTCTTGACCTCTATCAATGAGTATTAAGAAGAAATATTTTTAATTATGCTAACCAATGGTTGCAAATTTCGGTAAAACATATTTTTTCTTCAGTTGTTAGCCTCACAAATGGTCAAATAAATTAGAGAGTTAATTATTTGACCATTTGTAAGACATACGTGAAACCATTGGTTCTAACCATTGTTTGAGTTAACTACGGATCAAAGAACTGGAGCTTAGGCGTATGTTTCTTACGTCATAATGGGATGACTAGCAAAAAGCGGATAGTTTGCTTACTCATCTCTACAATATAACGGATCGTTATGTTTAATCATCAATTTCTATGAACTGCGTAGAATGATTTTCAAGGCTTCTTGCTATAAGTCTTGTTATACAGTAAAATAATGTTTCCATGAATTTATCATACAGTTACGGTCTATAACCGTGTGACTTCTTCATCATTCATCCAGACTAATCCATAGTTAATTGTATAAATGCGATTTTAACTATGTCTCTCTATCTGTCACGCTTTCACGTTTAAACCGCTGAACCAATATTAATGAAGTTTGGAAGATTGGATCTCTCAAGAGTACATTGTCTTGGTGTAAATGCTGACATTTACGCGGGCGAAGCCGTTGCCAGAAGCTAGTAGTATTGTAAATGCGAAAGTGTATCTGTCTGTTTGCTTATTACATTTTCACTCCTAAGCCGCTTAACCAATCACAGTGAAAGACGTCATAGATACAGTACAGGATCTGGAGAACGACATAAGATACTCTTTATAAATTTACCAGGCTACCGGCTTTTACAGGCAACTAATTAAAGGCCACAATCTCACCTGATGGTTAAGCAATGATGTAGTCGATCGTCACGATTGTATTAATAAATGAAGCTTTGTGTAACCTAAACTATATCATTTACTGTATTTCATAGTTGCATAGTATTTTTTTTCGTTAAGTCTCCGCTGGGCGCCAATGTGTAAATATTAATCACGCAGCGTTCAACACTGATAATAAATATATATAAGGTTTGTTTTCTACTGTGCGAGATATTTATAGTTAAGCTATGTCGATGCTTGTAGTGATTGTAGGATTTAAAGAATCAGGCTATTTGAAACAGTGATCCGTTCATTATTATATAATATATATAAAGAAAGCACAGCGTGACGTCAACACTTATATTTAAGCGTTGACGTCACGCTGTGCTTTCTTTGAAAGAAGAGTAGCCATAGTATAATGATGATTGACAAATTAAACCAGTCGTCCATATAAACTGTAGTAATATAGCAATCACGGAGCTGAAACTCACGAATTCGGTTGCAAGCCCACTTCCAAATACAAAGATAAAAACATCTTTATACAGCTTAGCTTTCCATACGAAGTGACCTTTGTAGACGGATCGTAATCGGACACTTCAAACCATTGAATCAAAATAACACATCAACAGACAAAGATGGTCTCTGACGTATTCAAGATTGAGCGGAAAACAAGACTTACGCGAGTACAGGCTAAAGCAAAACAGTCAAACTAATTGGTGGCGGTTTCATCGAGCATTGATTGTCCGTGCAGGTAAAAGCCCGATTTTTGATAACTTTTCTTATCAAGAAGTATCGTGTTATCCAGAAATTGGGTTGTGGAGATCCGATGGACAGGCAGTCGCTCTATGTAGAATCCTGGTTCTCAGCGGCTTTCGGTTAGGCTAAAAGCTGATCCAAAATTACTAGGGAAAAGTCAAGGCAGATGAGCGAGAAATGTTTTGAAACTAAAAGGAGAGTCAGTATAATATCAGATTGGGGGTCGCTGGGTGAATGCCCGAATTCATAAGACATCCAACATCCTACAAAAACATGTGATTTCTAAATTTAATCTGGCTTCTGTTTGCATTAACTGTTTATCCACTACCGAAATCAAATGATCACTCCCAGATTCATAAGATTGACAAGAACGTACCAGTGGGTGTCCCACCCACGCTTCATCCTCCTATACGCAAAAGAATTAATCTTCCATCAATCAACAGAATACAGAACAAATTATTTTCTTTCATTGCCCACGAAAGTAATTTCGTATCGCTTGTGTTCGTGACTGTATTGAGGCGTTAGTATTTTCATCAAAATGTTCGATAGTAATCGGTCAGTAATCGGTTGGTATCAATTTGGATCCGCGTCCGGTTTCTGCCGATGTTAGCTGTTGGTAATGTTTGTTTTGTTAACCCTTGCTGCGGCTATAAATACGTTATATTCACTGCGTCATGTTGTTTGGTCAATACTTCATTGTGTTGAAAATGTTCTTGTACATCAAATAACAAAGGATGAAGAAGATGAACAATTTTTGGGACACTTGTTACAAAGTGGAACTTACCTTATTAATTTTCAAATAGCGACGTTTTCTATCCTTTTCAACTATTTAATTGATTTAAATACCCAATTCCTACCAATTTTTGTCATTATTACCGGTTCATAAAATCAGAATCTATCGTAAATATAAAGTACAATAAGGTGCAGGTCATTACCGAAAATTATGATGCAGTCAATGTTTTCACTAGTCACAATAAGCATAGCCAATAATATTTATTTAAACTAAACAGCGCAATTTACAAAATAGTTTCAAAATAGACTCTAGTCCGCAGTTTACAAGCTATGACTAAAATAGTATGTCATGGAATTTCAATATATATTTTATAACGGTTGTATGACTATTGTGATGTCTGACAAAAGGAATACCAGCCGGCTTAAGGCTACGTTTATTTGTTGTTTGAACTGAATTCCACAACGATATGAGTTCACAGTATTCTTATGCATGCTATTTTTATTACGGTGTCTACTGAAAATTTTACACAACAATGTTCAGCAAGTTATAATAAGAAAAATTAAAAAATAAGTCGAAAACCGACTTTCGTTGTGTTTGTCAAAAAATAATAAAATTGACACGCAGTGAGCTAGTTTTCAGGACTAAGAGTTTTTTTGTCATTTGTCGTAGTAGTTGTCAGTAATATCAGTTACAGATTAGTGAAACATAACGTGATTTAAATTAGCTGTCCTTATGCAGTGCAACATGAAATGTAACTCAATTACGAGGTGCATTTGTTTCAAAGCATTTCACGGTACGTTTCACCAATCTGTACCATGCCTGCATTCAACAAATTCCAATGCGTCAGGTGCTACAACCACTTAGCTAGTAGTCGTTCCTTTGGCAGTCAATGGATTAAAGATTTGTTCAACCTCAAACTGATCAAGTACGGGGCTCTTCAAGACCACTGGTTTCTTGAGAAACCTGGCAACAAGCACTTTCAGTGGTACTGAAATCCGAAACATTCGTGCCTGAAAATGGAAACGGAATGAATTAAACGGGTACATCGAATTAGTACAACTCTATGACGTAACATATGTATACATATGTGCTAAGCAATGGGATATGTCTAACTATTATAACAATTGACATATTTTAAAATAAAACAACAAAACGTCTGTGCTCCCCGAAAGGTTACTTAGGCAGAGGTTTTTATCCTAGTTATATCTTTCTTTATATAGTAACTTTCACATTCTCATCAATTATTTTATAATATATTTACTGAAATAGTTATTTTACAAAATAATATGTAACTGTAACAGTACTGTAGTTACATATTATTTTGTATGTAATTTCTGAAATTATTGATTAATTATCTTATAAAATAAGCTCATTTATCCATCGCGATATATTGCAATCGACGTCATCTTGGTTCGTCGGCCGCATCCACATCAGTCTTGTCTAGGTAGGGCTGCTCCATCGTCGAAGTCGAATAACTTGGCTATTGGTTTAAATTTATGTCTTGAGCCGCGAATGCACATGCTAGTGGCACGGATTATTGAGTTGATGATTCTTGATCTTAGCCAACCCTTCACTACGCTAAAGGACCTATTCCAGTGTACAGCGATTGCAGCTCCAAGATGTTTTACGAAGGTAGACATTTGTGGAGCGAAGACTCCGTCAACGGATGTAACAAGAGGGGAGAGGGGAGGAGGATATAACAATGGGTGAATGTTGGATGTCGTAATTCACAAGCGTTTGAATATTTTCTTACTTTTTCGTCTTTGGTGGATTTTAGTACAGAGGCGACCGGGCGTGAAATATAAGAAGGAGCTTCAGTATCTACGACACGGATATCAAATAACGCCTCCCTCTGAGCATCCCATACGTCACGGCAAGAAAGGTCTCCACGTAGTCCGCAGTCACCTTCGGAGATGATGGGTTCTTTCACTACGTTTCCCTATGAAAGTTGACATAAGTCACAGAACAAATCTCTAATTGCATTATGACGACGTGTTTAAGACCACCCTTTTTACAACACGGTGTATGATTAACGTTGAATTCATCGCAGCCACAGCCATCACATGATTTTGGCTTAGAGACTGGTAATCTGTGGTAACGTAATGCAAGTGCGTCTCTGAACTTTTGTGGGGACAGATCGAAATAGTTTTTCTTAGTCGATATGATAGATAGCCAGTTGGAGGATTTAGTTTTAAATTTTGTCGAAATTGCTTGTTCAATAGCTCTTCTCTTGATAGGAGAGAGTTTGACCAAGACGATATCCAAGAGTTCGTCATTGAGAGAGTCTTTCTCTTTTCGGGTTTCTTTCTGTGCAACTTTAAAGGGGTTTTGATGTTGAGAGAGGTCCGTATATGTATTTTATTTGAAAGCATTTCAGAGAACTGCACAACCTTTTTTCAAATAGTTTACCCACATTAGTGCCAGTTATGTTTGAGTCCCACGAAATGGGATATGAGTTTGCAGTATGAGTCAAAATGGCCTATATAATTTTGAAACAAGTATGTAGTTAAATAAAAAGCCATTCTTACATTTTTCTCTTGTTAAGCAAGCAACAGATATATCTTTAATTTACTATGTTATTTTGTTACATCTAATAACTTACTAAGATACATATTGTCCTTGATTTACCCCAAAATTAATCAAATCGGGCTTACAAACGCTTCTGTATTGACAAAGATAGACAAAACAGAGCTAACTCTATTACTCGAGTTACAGAACCAATTAACTTTGCCTTAACGAGGGTTTATTTACTGGTACACAAGTTAAACATCTATGCTATAAATACTTGTTTATGTTATGGGAAACGTGTCAAACGTCATCACAGAAGTGGTATCTCCGAGGAAATAGGGTTCGATCTTCATCCATTGCAATCTCAAGAATAAAATGATGCATCTCTAGCACTATGATTGAACGATTGGTTTTCTAAATTCGTATTGTGGGATAGATCCCAAAGGAAAAAAGTACTCTACAGCATCTTTCTAATGCAAGCTAGCAAGTTTTTGACATAAATTGTAGCTGAGATGATTTTGCGACTTGGATTTGAACGTTTTTTAAGTACCTACGCAATTGTCGTACCTACGCCTTCAGATCTCTTTCAAAAATTAAAACGATTATTTCACCAACACTATAGAGGAAATTCTTAGCGTGGAGGACAACATTCCTGTAAACTTAAAACCAGTGTGAAATACCATATTGCCACAATAACAAACATTTACTTGCCACCTAACACCTGCCTTCATCGAGTCTTCAATATCAATCAGCATTTTTTTACCCAAGCATTTTCTCAAACCTAACAATATCTACATATACCTATACATACAAAGGTTAGCAGATAAGATTTATAGTCCCGATCCTTCGTAAACGTCGTGATTGATACCTGCCTACAAGACTAAGTCGTCATTACGTGTTCAATATGTCTTCTTCAAAGCGCCTCTTTCACTGAATAATTGCTTTGGCAAGTGAATATAAACATCATGTGATGGAAGTGCTGGAATTGCTTATCATCGAGATGTGTTCGTCAATAGTTCTTGGTAGATCATTCTGTTTGTTTGTGTTATAGTAAGTTTAACGCACGTGTAACATTGGCTGTTTTGGAACTAAAAAGCTATATTGTATCATACATGGTGGTTGGTTAGAGAGCCAAGACAAGTTCAAATTACATCTTCAGAAACCTGAAATAAGTGCACACATTTTCCTAATCTTCAGTGAGACACCGGTGGTAATACTCTGCGCTTGTACTGGCCTAGTGTCGTACGGAGTTTCAATAGAATGAGAAACCTGCTTATACTGGTTTTGTTACCTCTAACAGCTTACTATACCTACACGTTGGCCATAGAAAATGTGTCATTTAATTCCATCATTTTGTCAAATTCCCGTCATACACCTAACAATTTGCGCACTTGCGAAGCCAAAAATATATGTACTATATATAGGAAAGCATTAGGCTAATAATTACTGAAATAACACACTATCTCAACCGCTAAAAGCCGCCGCACGTCCATTTGAGGTTTAACCAAACAATAGTGCGTACATTTTGGGTAACAGATTGCCTATTGTTACGAACTTTATATAGTGTAATATATTTTGTTACCGGTAAACCGGGATAGTTTATACAGGATACACTGAGCTGGTATACTATATGATGGTAGTATTATAAACCAGACGTTTCTTTCAGAGATAACGATTGCCAAAACTCCAAAATTGTTACATTAGGTTTAACATGCTCCATTGAAGTGTCGCGTGGTCAACCGTAAACATTTTCGACTTATGGTAGGTAATCGCAATCGCAGGGCGAATGTCACTTTATCTAGACCCTAAATAAATGAAATTCAATCAGCGATAATCATAGTCAAAAGTCCCAAATGTTTGAGATTAAAAACATGACATTTCACCAACACTTTTACATCCCATGTATTGGTGTAAAGTTGTATAGCTTTGAGCAGTGGCACGGAAACATCATGTATCTAAATAGCCTGTTTGGCGTCGCCCTACCTTGAACAGAGTGATCAAATAATTGACAAAAGCAATTATAAAAAACAGTTTAATCGAGCTCAAATAATAGAAAGCCTAATAAAATATATTCATTAGATATTATATGGCACAGAATAGCCACTAAATATTGTACATATACAAACAAAAATAACAAAGAGATTGCTCTATTTGGGGTTGTTTAAAATAAAATGGTAGTAGCAAAACATTAGTAATCCGTTTTTTTCAGTATCAATTCAAAATACACATTTACTATTTTCAGCACAAAAATACTTTTTATTCAAAAGGTGATTTGAATATAAAGTATTTGCTCCGATCGTCAAATCAGTTTAAATAGATAAATGACAATCACCTCGACTTTATTTACCCTATGTGTAAATCGTTTCTACGAACGAGACGAGCATGCGTCTCAACACGCGAGATGACAGATAGCATTCAGCAAATTACTTATCACCTGAATAATTTTTAGTGCGAGTACAATCATCCTGTTACAGGGTTTTTTTTACCCGACTGCCGAAGGAGGATTTATCAGTTTATATGTATGTATGTATGTTCCTTTGTGGCGTTCTAGAGCCCAAACGCGTAGGCCGATTTTGATGATTATTACGTTAATCGTTTTGACTTAACCTTGCATATGTCACTTGCTACGGCTACATGCAAACAAATACAAATGGCGGATTTGGGTGCCATATTGTGGGTGTCCCAATTTTATTTTTCAAATAATATACATTTTTCATAAATTTCTTCTAGCCTGTAAAAAATTTAAAAAATTGGCTGAAATTGTCTGCTTAATTTGACAAAGAGTCACATTTGAAAAATGGAAAACCAAACGAAGGCGCACCGACACTGGTCAAGAGCGCCCTGCACAAACCCAATGGAGGCATAACTTTTACATATTTAGGTTAAAATATTCACTATAATATTCAAGTGTCAGGTTATTGATTGAAGCGTTGTATCCCGAGGGATGGCTACGACCTTGGGAGGCATGATTCATTCAATAATAATCCTAATAGGCCTATGCGGAACATGTGTAATATACTACCTATCTTTTTATGTAGCAAAGAATATGTGAAAATAAGGTACGTGTATTGTTAATCAGCTTTTGTCAGCAGCATCGTCTTCGTGGAACTCGAATATTATCACAAAATAACTTTTTATCTCGATCAAAAGTATTTTATGGGTTTATCCTGGTTATATACTTTCTGTGTGCCAAATTTCATCCAAATCCGTTTAAAACATATTGCGTAAAAGAGTAACAAACACCCACCAATCCTCACAAACTTTGCATTATAATACTCGTAGTAGTAGGTCAGCTCAAATTGTTACGGTTATTTTTTCCCCGGCAAAGTAAAAGCTCTCTTTATAAGAAATTATCTCTACTTGCCTGTATCTTACCTGCTTTTTCATCGAAGCCAATCTAGTTTGAAGTTATCTCACCTTTTAATAAAAAGTTTCTAGTCTTACCTTCTAGACACGTATATACCTAGCATGCACTGAACTAGCATTTTAGTCGGTATCTATCTAAATATAGGGCAATACTTACTAGGACTTCGCATTCTAAATGGGTATAGATTCAGCATGAATGAATCGTAAGTATATTAGCCAGTTCACACCTCGTTTTTCATAACATACCATAAACTCCTCTAACTGATAGGATACACAATATATTGCCCACGATATCCCTTCACCGGCCATTTACTTTTTTATAGTAAAAAAACTGGGGCGCTTGTAAACGACAATAGGATAGAAGTCCATTCTGCGGCCGACCCTAATGGGCCTAACCAATATTGGGCTCACATCAGATAAATCTTCTCGGCACTTTCCAATTTCCAGCACAATTTATCCTTTCTTTCGATTCGGATGTTATCGGAAGCGGTTCCCGAATTAATCTAAATAAGTATCTATGAGCATTTTGAAGACTAACGCCAATCCCGTTCGAATACCCGATATTGGGCTGATAAGGTTTTGAAGTTAAAATTAGGATGTTTTGAAAGGCTATAAAGGTCACAGTGATTTCCAAGAATGGCTTGTAAAATTGGTATTTGATTTGTGAACTTTGATTTATTTTTTACGATGGATTTCTTTGATAGTCATTTAAGCCAAATAAATGTTTAGGTACAAGGAAAAATCTGTGCTCGTAGAAAAATTCACGTGTGATTTCGGGCGACGCCGTACGTGGTTGTCCGAAATAAATACATAAGTCATCATGTGGTATCATGGATTATTGATATCAACTAGCGATTAGTTTGTTTATTTAGAAACTGTGAGACGTCTGAACTGATCTTGTCAAACTTGAGTATTAAAGTAGAGTTTCACAAGTTACAATAAATCAATGGTTTGGTAAACTATTAAAAATCTGTTACTAGTACTAGTACAAGCAGTTGAACTAAATTAACACCGAACCTACCAATATTTTCTCTAACTCTAACACAATTTAGGCCACAGGTGTACAAAACACTAACACCATTTGAAATCGTAAAACAATTCGCGACGCCACGTATTTCTTAGTGTAACGATCCTTTATTTCCAGAAGTAATTCCACCATGTTTATAACTTCCTTCAATACTTAAAACATGTTAATTCTGTATGGTTTATTTGTATCTGCCCTATATCTGTTTCTTGACTTCCCCGTTGGTCAGGCAAATGCAAAACGCCTGGATTCGATTCGTAGGCCGGAAAAAGTTTAAATGGGGTTTTCCATCAGAAATTCCTCAGTAGCAACCCAGAGATTAGTCGTATGAGGTGTGATACCTCCATGCCTCGGGAAGCACGTTGATCTGTTGGTTCTGCCTCTGATCACTTTTCAGTCATGTTGATTTGCGGGGCGATAGGACATGAAAGTAAAGAAACAAAGAAATTTACCGGTGTTTATGCACCCTCTTGCGCACTCTAATATTTCTTGCGTACTTGACGAATCACCTAATTTACCAAAATTCGGTTGGGTGGATTATTCATTATATTATGTATATTTTTATCTGTTTCTAAACCGAGTCGAATTAACAAATCTCAGTAATTGGTAGTGCATCTAGTTCTATGAGTATAGTAGCTGGATTAATCAAGGCCGTCTGTGGCGTATTGAATTTCCGTGAATGCTGTTGAGATTGGTCAGCATTCAAAGCATGAATAGCTAGTAACGTGCATGCCTGATTCTGGGGTATCAATCCTGACTGGTAGTCAGTAAGGCCTATGCTACCAGCTGTTATCAAATTAACAAATTTACAGCTTATAGAGACTACTATTCTGAGCGATGCTTCATCAGGGTCTTTCTTGATGTGGCGACATAATTAATTGATTCGATAGGCGATACCGCGCACTTATTTTCTAAGAAAATATTCAAATGCAAGTCGTTCGAATTGAATCGCATTGTGTGGATGTGAATGTAGTTGCAATTTCACTTAGTAAACATCAGTTATCGGTGTGATATTAATCGAATCGCGTCGAGCTATCAGGGAGATCGCTAAAAATAGCAGGCAATCCTTTATGCAAAATATTCCTCTGACTTAAAGTCAGGGGTTTTGATTTGATTTCAGTTAATAGATGCATCGACACCTTGTTGTTTCTTAACTGTAAGTTACATAATATAACCCCAAGGTCATAAACAATTTTTTTTCCTGACTGTACAGTTAAGGGACACAAGAGCAGTCACAATTACGCAAAGCTAAATTATTGAAGACAAAGTAAAATGATCCAAAACTGATTTAATCTATAGTTTAGATCAAACTATAGTCGGACCTTTAAATAACCTTTATCTACAAAAAAGCTTTAGACACTTAAGTCACCTTCGTTTTGGTAGAGTGCAACTGCACTTTTGACCCTTGACTGTACAACGGGGTCCCAGCGCTAACAAATAAAATTTGGTTCAAATAAATATCACTAGATGGCGCGATATGCATCGATTTGTTATTGAATTGTGTGTAAAATTCACATTTTATAGAATTGATCATAAAAATTGTATGTTCTTGTTTAATCAATTCTTCTAAGCACAAAATTATGGTATATTGGGCTCTTAATTCACGTTTGAAAGATTACTTGAATGGATCATATAAAATTGATTCCAATAGATGGCGCGGTTTTTAATTTTTGAGGCATGCCACCCGGTTTTTCTATTGTATCGTAACACATTTTGGTAAAATGAAACTGAAAAAGCCTGGAAAAAATACTATAAAACAAATCGTCACTGTATTTGAAGAAAAAAATAGTCACAAACCGATAAAACCATTGTATTTGCAAGTCACTGCTAACACCATCTATAGCCGTGGAACGGAACCGAAAGCGATCGAAGTACTTATAAAAATAATCAGCATAATCAGACGAAAAACGCTAGTTACGTCGGCATCTGTATGCTAGTATTATATTATCTGTAACTGTACGTACCTTTCTACTGATGTATTAAAACATGGCACGTCAATCTAGTATGAATTTGCTTTTAGAATCGTTTACAAATAACTTCCATACACTATTCATGCCCAGCGCTGCCAAGTTACACAACTGATAAAGACGGTCCATATTTTGGCCATAGAAACTAAACATTTCACGAAGTATAGTGCTCCATACAAAATAGCGTTTTCGTTTTTTGGCAATACGCCGACTATAGGAATGAAATGATTAATATACAGACATTTATGTCGTCTGTATTCTAAACGTATTATTATTAAATTGAGGGCGAGTAGGACAAATACTGACCGCCAATGGTCCAATGGGAATTCTGTGACGTAACATATTCATTATTTTTTTTATTAACGCGAATAACGCACTTGATGGGGACGCAATTTAATGAAAGACAGAGAGAGAGACGATGTTAAAAAGAGATAGCATGTGCATGCGTCTATTCTGAGGTATATGTTTTTCTTTCTTTTGTTTTGTTTGTTTGTTTTAGTTTTTTTTTAAAAAACGTTGCCCCACACTAGGAATTTCTTCCTGTATCGAGGGTGCGCTTAGAAACATATAAACTCACATACACAACACCCAGAGCCGGAACTATTCCCTTTTTGACGTTCAGTTGAAAACTAAAACAATTCTTAAACATATACTGTTTATTTATCAACAAAATATAATCAGTGTATTTTTAGAAAACAAAAAGCCTATCCATATACCAAAAGAAAGCTTGATCATAAAATCTTTCAATACTTTTCTAAGGAACATCTTACATAGGGCACCATTACTGAAACCACCTACCTATATGCTGTAAGTATACCACAAGATCTAATTTTGCATGCGTCTTTATAAGCCAGCTCACGTCGAACCTACTATAGCGTAAATGAGTTTCCATACAATTTCTCGCATTACGCCGCTTGTACACAAAACTAAAAACAACTTGTGTAAGAAAAATTCACCAGGCCTACGCAAGAATTCGTGTCGTTTCTACACACTGTGTACACTGCCACGGCGCTGAACAAGAAAAATCTTGTCTGCGCTAGACAGGAGTCGCGCCTAGGTCCGACATAATTCTTGTCTTTTACATGATGAATTGGTCGTGTACGACACGAATTCTTGCGGAGGCCCGGTGAATTTTCTTAGCGTGTACAAGCGTCCTCGTCGACTGTTCAAATACCAATACTAAAGTTCTTTGGGCATATAACTCGAAATGAAGACTCAATGGAGCGTCTTGTGATCCAAGGCAGAATGGAGGGCAAGAGATCCCGAGGTCGCTCGCGGCCAGATGGGCAGATCTTATTAAAAACATCACCAAAGCTACGATGACCGACTGTTCCCACATTGCATCCAATAGAACCGAATGGCATGGCAAGAGCCACCATGCATCAGGACCCATTCATGGCCACGACCATTCTGCCAAGAGTGCCCGACTAAGAAGAAGAACAAGCGGCCTAAGGTGTTGCCGCTGTGGCGCGAATGTTTTTGAGTAGTTACAATTTTTATTGCCGATTTTTTTTTCGAATTTATTTGTTTAAATTAATATTAATATAATAATTAAATTTAAATAATGAATTTATTTAAATGCAGCTTCAAATATGATATGCCTAAGTGTTACACTTTTTAAATCAAGAGAATATTGAATGGTGGCTGGATTTCTGTATTGCCTAATGAAAAAATATTTAGTGTATTTCTTAGAGAATAACTAAACTACTTCAAGTTCATATTTGAAGATATTGACACATGGATCAATAAAATTACTAATATTTAGTTCTAAAATCATGCCACAATGACACATATTACACTTTATGATTTTCTCTCAAACTTTTCCCCCAAATATTTTTTTGCAAACACCTGAGATTCAATTATAACAGGTTTGCACTGATGGCTATGGAGGGTTGGAAGCTGTCTCATAAAATATTCGTGTC
Source organism: Anorthoa munda (assembly GCA_945859665.1). NCBI lineage: Eukaryota > Metazoa > Arthropoda > Insecta > Lepidoptera > Noctuidae > Anorthoa > Anorthoa munda. Next base: position 38,826,621 of record OX243897.1, on the reverse strand, counting down.
CCAATGAAGCTGTGCTGACGTTATAGGAGCCAAGGATACCCGCTGAACATACCTACCTATGTGTAGGTACAGTCATAGTAAAATTTTCTTCATCACTTTAAGGTATGTTGTGCTTGCTTCTATCACGCTAAAATCTGGTTTACTGCTTTACCGACTAAGTAGTTCTTGATATCACGTCAATGTTATAAAATGACGCTCGGTTGCTAAAATGTGACGTTGACTATTAGAGATTTGACTTATATTTCATAAAATTGCCAGTTCATTAAAAAAGTTTTAAGTCTGACTGAAAAAAAAAAACTGGCGAAGATATAAACGATTCGCCTGTACCTTTATGTGTCAAGATGTTTACCATTACTTTCGAGGTTAAGAAAAATGCGGATTAAAGGAGGGCTTCGAGCGAAAATTGATCTGTTTTCGAAGGCTTTGTAATGGTTAATGATGTATTGTGAGGTTCAAGCAAAGCTTTAGATGGAAACAATTTATTAGGCAAAGGGATTTTTTTTGTTGATTACATAATTATATGCATGCAGATCTCAATCCTATTATTCTAATAATGTTATCAATGTTTGTATGTGTATATGATGTCATGTGTGTGTGTAGGTAGATTCGGGTATTCGTGAATTTGGACAACTCAACAGTCGAACGGAGTTAGATGTTTGGAACATGTCTGTGGACGTTGATTTAGGTTAAGACAGGATTTTTATACCGGTACATACTTTTCCGTGGGTTAATTTTCGAAATTCACACTGGCGAAATCAGTGGCAAAAAAAAATCTTATGTAGATGCAATATTAGTCCTCAGTCCCAAATCTATAAATCTGCAAATCAATGAATTCAATTCTATCATCTAAAAAATTCCAGTTCAATCTTATTACAACTTAATGCTCCTTTAGTTACAAGCATACAAAAATATTATAACTTTTTGTTTCTACCCAGATTATATTAGCCTGAATTTATCTCATTTATATTTTTAAATTCTCTTTTATCAAAAGGATCAAAACCTACTTACTTTAACGACCATTTTTGCCTATTAAACACATGGTCTACTTTTTCTTATCCAAAATTGTTGTAAGCTCCTACAAATTAGATTTGTCAGGCTCTTAACTTGCTAATACGATTATATTTTTTTAAAGTTCCGTACCCAAAGGGTAAAAACGGGACCCTATTACTAAGACTTCGCGGTCCGTCTGTCTGTCTGTCACCAGGCTGTATCTCATGAACCGTGATACCAAGACAGATGAAATTTTCACAGATGATGTATTTCTGTTGCCGCTATAAACAAATACTAAAAACAGAATAAAATAAATATTTAAGTGGGACTCCCACTCCCATACAACAAACGTAATTTTTTTGCCGTTTTTTGCGAAAATGGTACGGAACCCTTTGTGTGCGAGTCCGACTCGCACTTAATCGGTTTTTCTTATCCAGAATTGTTCTAAGCTCCTACAAATTAGATTTGTCAAGCTCTTAACTTGCTAATACGTTTACATTTTTTTTCTGAAATTAGGTCTGCTTTGAATTAGGTTAACATCCTAAGTTTTAAGTCTTGAAATTCTCTTTAGGGCATCAAGTCAAGCTGTTCTCGCTTGTTTCGTAAGTTGAAGTTTTAACTGTACAACATATCGCAGTTTCTTACGTAAGTATTCTTGCATGTCGTAATAATCTTAGTTTCATTAGACTACAATCATTTCCAGTACCTACTTACTTATTAAAAATTGAAACAAGTAACGGCTGTTGTTTTCAATATGTTGGTTATTCATTATTATCTTGTCCGTTTTTATTTATAACTATAAAGCTCCAGTTTAAATTAAACATTTTGTCGTTCTTATACAGAAAATAAGAGGTAAAACGAAAAAGTGTTGCCCATGTTCATGTTTTCCCCATTTTATGATCCTTTGTGTATGTTCCTTAACTTTTCCGAGGAATTTATTGAATGACGTCATAGTGGAAGTCAGACTCACTTTTCTTAAAGCAGCAGCAGTTTTCGCTTTTGTTATACATACATAATAATATTCAACATAATATTTAGTATGCAAACAATGTAGGGAATGCTAACGTGACGATATTTGTGGCATTTTTGCATCATAAATATTTTGCTTCGTGATATTGAAGATGCAGTACCAGGAAGATGAATAGTATTCGTTTATTTTGGTACAATTTTAACATCAGTGATCATATTGAATGTTGTGGAAATTTAAAACTTTATTGAGATTAATATTTCTTCTATTGAAATATCCTTAACAGATACACTCCCGCCCCCAAAAGGGTGCCAATGACCTCAGCGCAAAAAATACTAACCGCATCAATTTATCTTACCAATAACGAGACTTCCATCTTCCGGCCTTTTCGCGATAAAGCCCAATACATACACAAAACTTGTCCTTCACCCCAATTATAAACTCTAACGTCAAAACAATAGGGTTGAAAATTGACAACGATCAATGTGCCGAGGTATTATGTCGTCGGTTGCCCTATGGTTCAGTCTTTCGAGCAAGTCAATATAACTAACGAAGCTAGAGACGTATCTATTTATGCCTATTGTAGGCTTTTCAATAGAATTTCTATGCGGGACACGATGCATTGTGTTTTGTGACGTCATGCCTATAGAAATTAGGAGGGCGCGGTTATTGGAATAAACGCTTTCTGTTAAAGTGTTTTACATGAAAATGAAAATGGCTGAAAGCTTATTCACAAATGAAAGTAAGCTAGCAATACAAGTTTATAGTTTTGGCATGCATTGAGGTTATCAAAACTTGCGTAAAGACATTATAATACTCGTATGTAGGAATCTGTCTTATTTAACCTATGTTTTTTTGCGAATTCAGCGTCAAACATTTCAACATGATCATCATTTCAGCTGAAAGACGCCCACTGCTGGACATAGGCCTCCCCCAAGCGTCGCCATACTGATCGGTCCTGAGCGTTTCGTCAAACATTTACACAATCTTTTTTATTTTTTTTATGTATGACTGTCTAAAGTGCCTTTTAATTAATTTATTATTTATTTATTTATTGCAATTACTCTCTGCACTCACAGTTTGACCAAACACGTGCAGAGAGTCAATAATTATATAATTACATAAGATAATAATTCACACAGACTAAACACAGACATACAAATCAATAAAATTAATGAAATTCCAATTTCTGTTTTAAAACAGAAATTGGAATTTTTATTTGTTATAATTTTTGCAAAGGAACCATGTTCTTATAAAAAGCTCAGAAGCCAGAAGCCAATTTTCGTTGAAAGACACTTCCCAAACTTACACACAAAGAACGTTCATGTTAAACTTTCGTATTGTGTTTAACTTCTACGAGAATTTCAGACAATATTCTTTTATGGTATAAATAGGAAGACACCTACACATGTTTGAATTTCCTTTAATTTTCACACAATTTTCGTTAACTTCTGCGGTACTTAAAGGTTGAATTTGGTTATAAATTGGATGCGAAGATCGGTATCATTAGGAAGAAGTTGGTCTTATATTCTTGCAAGTTAAATTCATTTTGCTAATGAGTGCGAAAATGGGTACATGGAAATTGGCAATTCCTCTGATTTGACTTCCAAAATTTTGCAGTGAAATCGGCTGTTACACTAATAGCACTTACGATACGAAAAATGTTGTCACTTATGACAACATTTTTCGTACACTTGTAGAAAGTAAATTAATTTTAGAATAACATTAGATTGGCCCAAGAGTGGCGCAATAGTCATCACCCTATTGGAAGATGCTATAATTTTTGCAAATGGCAGCGAATTCTACTTTGACAACTGTAAAGTAAACTAAAACAAAATATAGCTTGGTGAGCTCGTGTAACCTATGTCAAACCATTCTGAAGCGCGACCACGAGGGAGACAACATTTAATTTTTTGAAGTCACGAGTCTATGTAAACTAACCTCATCATCTTGAAGCCTTCAAAGATAATATCCGCTGGAAGTTCTGCCAATAGTGATGAAATATTCCATAAATCGGGTCCGAATGTTCTAAATTCTGGCGGCGGCACTAAGCCGATATCATTTTCTAATTATATTAATGAAAAAAAATAAGACATCAAGTAAACATAATCTAAAAGCAGCACCAAATTTTATCATTAATAAAAAAAATACAGCCAAAGAAAATCGGGTGATAACTTTTGCGCCACCCTGTAGATATGATGTAGGTAGATTAGGACCAAATTTTATTTTGGTGCAGCCATATATTGTCTTCTTTTAGACATCTCTATTTGTCGTCATGTCCTAAGTCACATCCTTGCCAGCCGTCGTTACTTTTGTCTTCCTCTACCCCTAACTATCCATATGCATACTCAAAACCTCTCACCCGCACAATCTGTGTTCTCAACGAATTACATGAGAGGCTGGACATATTTTCGTGCAATTGGAGTGAATTTGCAAGAGTTTTGTTATTGGTAGCTCGCCAACCGTCGCTCCGTGCGGACGTCTCGCTGCTCGTCGCCCCACCGCGCTCTCCGGCGCCCCCACTCTCCGTCTCGTCGCGCCCCTCTGCGTGACGTCACTGCGGTCGTCGCGTCTTCGCACGCCGCTCCAAAGGTGTCGCTACTAGTAACTTTGGTTACTAGTAGTGGCAGCTATTTTGGCCCTTCCGGGCAAATCCACTCTTTGTGGTCCCTGGCGGGAAACCTAGCGGTGTTAACAAGCCAGTGGGGTGTGCCCCAAGCACCCGCCAAGTCCCTTAAGAACACGGCAGTCATTGGAGTCGGGAGCGGGATCAGTTGGCCTTGGTAGATAGCCTAGTCAACCCTCGCTTCGTCCCCCAGCATTCACCTGGCACGGTCGGGTGTGTCTACCCCGACGTGCCAGACTTCTTCGGTACACATTGGTGGGTGGCCCACCTTCGGTGGGTTTACCGGTACCTTAGGGCCCTGTCACCCAATAAGATTGGTGGCAGGTAGACAAGCTTAGGGCTCACCAGATACTCACCTCCCAGTCTAACCCGACTGGGAGGGTAGGTCGCACACATCCCCGGGCCCCTCCACCCGGGGAAGATACCTCTCCCGGCTTCACCGGTTTTATAATTTCTCAATTATGTCGCTCGCGGCAGTAATTGAACTCCTTCACGAGATTCTCGAGAAGGAGAAACTCACCAAAAAGTACAGCCATGCTGTAAATCAGGCTTTAGCCACTTATGTGCCCGCTTCGGGCCCGACCGGGGCCCCTGGACCTAGCCAGGCACCCGTGCCGAGCGAAGCCCAGGTCTCGCCCAGGTCGCCCTCCCCGGCAGCCAGGCCCACTTCTGGGACTGGTGAGCCATCCCTATCTAAGCCCCCAGCTCCGGCCATCGAGCCTAAAGCTACTGTCCGTTCATGGAGAGATCCTCCTTCTCCTAAAGCTTCTTCTCAACCGGCCGTCGAGCCTAAGAAAACCCGATCATGGAGAGATCCTCCTTCTCCCATATCCTCTAAGGTCAAAGCTTATAAAAGCTATAAGGAGCGCATAGCCGCCCTTCATAAATCTAAGCCCAAGTCCAAGAACATCTGGGCGGACGATGATGACTCCCCCATGGAAGAGGGAGCAACCCTCAGCACTGACGATGAATGGGAAGCTATGGCTGACCAAGCTGACTCAGTCGCTGACGACCCAGTAGACCCAAATGTCCCCGATAGGTCAGACGACTATGACACCGTCTCCTCCGATGGTGAATCCGTAGTTTGCTCTGGAGGAAAGAGGAAAAAGAGGAATAGTCCCTTAAATGCTACCAAGGCCAAAAAGGCGGTATCAAAAACCTCTCCTCAATCAGTTCTGCCACCGGCCTCGCCCGTAAGGCAAATCACCCCCACCCCTGACATTGTTTCTTCTCAGCGGTCCAACCGCAGCCCCAGCCCCATGGTAATAGTTACCAATAAGAAGCTCCGTCCCCCTCCACCTGTTTATCTTCAGGATAAAGTCAAGTGGAACGATGTTTCAAACGCTTGTGTTGAGCGGAAAATCAACTACACGAAAGCCACTGCATGCCAACAAGGCATCAGAATCCAACTCCCCTCTCCCACTGATTTCCGGAATCTAACCCGGTACCTCAAAGATAGGAACATCTCGTTCCATACTTACTCCCTCCCTGAGGAAAAGCCCGTCCGTGTAGTCATTAGGCGAATCCCAAAAGAGATCCCTACGGAGGAAATCCGTAAGGACCTTCTTGACCAGAATGTCCCCGTCACTGAAGTCCACCGCTTGCATAAAGCGAGAGGCGGACAACAGTACGATATTGTATTAGTTGTCTGTAGCCCTACTGAGGGTTACAACCCGATCTTCAATATAAAGACCGTGTGCTCCCTGTCGGGCATTTCGATCGAGAAACCCTACCGCCCCCATCTTGTAGGACAGTGTCACAACTGTCAACTCTATGGCCATTCTCAGGCCCACTGCTATGCAACACCCAGGTGCGTTAAGTGCATGGGTGATCATGGCACTAAGGACTGTCCCCGTCCCAAAGACCGCTCACAGTGCACGGAGCCTCCCAGCTGCGTGCTCTGTGGCCAAGTCGGGCACCCGGCTAATTACCGGGGTTGCACAAAAGCCCCCAAGCTTGCGCCTAAAATGGCCAAGCGATACAATGCGCCCATAATGCGCATGGCTCCCTCTTCCCAACCACCCCCCCGTCTAGCCCCTCAGAGGACTTCACCATGGGGTAAGCTGAACCACCAAAGTGTGGCTCCTCAGACTTACTCCCAGCCTATCCCAGCGCTGATGGCCCACCCCATTGCAGCTCCAAATCCAGTCCCCGACCCAGTGGCCCCAGCTGCCCCCATGCCCGCACAAAACCGGAAGGTGGCTTCCACCACCACCGCCGCCATGTGCCCGCCCCCTGTAGCCCCCTCCGGGCACAAGCCATATTTGAGCGTCGCTGAGAATATTATCAGCGCGTATTCCATATGGTTGACCCCTCAGGCCCGTGCTCTGGATGCAGAAATCCGGAATGCAGGCTCTCTCACCCCCGCTTCATGCAGTGCCCTCTTCTCGAGGTACGAGTGCATTACTAGGGAACTTGACAGCCTTGTCTACAAGGACGATCAATGGGTTCGTAAATAGTACGAACACCTATTCAAACGTAGCATACACACCGATTGGTCCGCCCTCGCCGCCGAGGCCCCGCCGCGAAGTCCCAGTCATTATTTATGTAGCCAGCCCGCGAATAGCTGTGCCATAGTTAATTCTAATTAGGTAATTGGAGTTTCTTGTCCGTTCTTCTCCACGTAGGCTTATTCCGAACGGATGGTAGAATCACTTTATTAGATCCAGCCTTAGTTGTCCCCCCAGCGACGCCCTGAGCCGAGGTTCGACCCCAACTGGGGTAGCCCTCAGCGTTGTCGCTTAGGTTTAGTAAATTTTTGCCTAGCTGGAGGCTATATAGTTTAGTCTCCGTAGGAAAGCCCGGTTAAGCAGCTAACCAGTCACTTTGACTGAGTTGCGAGACGCCAAGTATAAAAAAAAAAAAGAAAAAAAAAAAAAAAAGAGTTTTGTTGAATTTTGTTAGTTATAATTAAAATTTAGATAAGTAAAGTTTAATTTTATATTAGTTTAGATGATTTTAATATTGTTAGAAGTTTAGGTTTATATTATTATTATACATTTAAGTAAAGTCTAATTTTAGATTAAGTTTTTAACCGCTCTATTGTATTGGGTTCAACCTGTAAGATAGTGTGTGTAAGTTAAATAAAAAAAAAATAAAAAAAAAAAAAAAAAACCTTCCTCACTGATGATCGATAGACCTAATCATTAAAAAAAAAACATGTTGCTGGTATTATAGTAATGTGTGTACTAAAATATACTAGATAAAAGACAGAATACCTACCTAATCTATCTAGACGGTTTCTCTGAAACATGTCCCTATCTAAATTGTTAATAACATATTGTTACTGGCTGTAACTATATCTATTAGTCTTTATTAAACTTTTTTAATAAGAAATGCTGCAGGTATGGCGAGTCCAAAAGCTTCAATAAGGTTGAGAAAAGCCCTGTAAAGGAGATTCCCGCGCCGTTATTATGTGAAGCTATGTTTTCTTTAGCTTTTCACTAAATTTGTAACAAAAGTAACGAAACTTCTAGCACAAACTAAAGGCTATTTTTTTATTAATATCGCTACTCATGTGCTGTGCATGTGCGGTCCTGGATTTGACTTCTGGATTTAGGTCAATCAAAGTATCATTGGGTTTTTCCATCTGGAATTTTTCGGTAGCAGCTTGGAGAAAAAAAAAAAATTTACGATTTATTTCCACATGCATTCATAAAATTTTTACATAGTAAATAACGCTCAATCGTTTTGAGGCAAGATTATGTGCGCTATCGATTTAGGTTATGTTTAAAGGTACTCGCTCACAGTTTATCTTCACAGTCTACCTGGTTGGTGACGATAGGCTCAGACTCTTGAATTAAAGACACATTTAATATAGGTTACAGTCTAATAGAGGTCTGTTGGTAGGTTAGGGTCTTTAATATAACTGGAGGAATGGTGGTGTAGTTGATACACAACTATTTAACCCTTCGGGGTAAGCAGGCTATTATATTGCACTCAAAGAGCAAAACTATCAATATTATCGTGAGGCAAAGGTTAAACTAAGTATTAATGTCTAGCAATTGTTCTGTCATCAATACAAAACCACTAACTTCTATTGAACTACTATTAGTTCAACTGTAATAACATTAGTTCTGAAAACTGGAACTGAAATTACTCAGAATTCAATACTAAAACTTGTAAAACTGTTAACAGTTTCTACAAATTGTGTTTGGCAGTAATCGATTTGAATAAAATATTCGTTCTGGCAAGCAAACGTGTTTGCAAGAAGATCAAATAAAGAGGTTTTCCGAGTATTTTAGGTTGGACATACAATTTTGTACTTAGTAAATTTGTCAGGTAGCTCAGACTCAGATAGTTGTTGGAAGCTCCCGGCAACTTATTCGTTTGCTTTACCTGAGTGAAGAGTGGTTTTATAGGTTAAAATAATAGCTAGGTACATAACCGGTATAAAAAGTATTCTCTATCTTAATTCAGGTTATGGTCTGCCCATGTGGCAAGTTGCATCAACATACATTCAGCCGTTAAGGCGTGATTGATAAAAAAACATCCGAACTCGTAAACACTCAAACATACAAAACCTCACGTTTATAATATTACTAGGATAACATAAAAGCAAGCATGAAGATTTAAACCGTCGTATAAAACGCTTGCAGGTATGTAAGCGTTTTATACGATGCTTTGAATTTGAATCCGTAAAGAAGTTGCCGAGACTGGATGGTCCGAGAAAACTCGGTGACAAATCGGATTCGGATCGGATGAAATGTACAAACTGTAACTGCCGGAGCTGCATGTCGGGTCGTGTTTTCTCATATTCTCAGGTTGTCTTAGACGTTATTCAATTTGGAACTAGACTAGAAAATTAGACAACTAACCAACCAATTCATATTTATCGGGCATTAGTAGTGAGTATTATCAGAAGTGTTAGAACTACTTATGATGCTTTTAATATAAATAGTAAAAATATACTTCTTACAAACCTATAATAAATTGGTTGTTATTATTTTGACCAAACAATCACAGAAGCTAGAATAATTAAGCTTAATAAAGCAGCCATCATTTTAATCAGTAATCTTGGGCTGTTTTGTAATGTTTCAGTTGAAACTTTTTCATATTCATTAATAATTCTAAAAACCTTGACTTGGGAGTCACTTCATACAGGTTTTATAAAATAAATATTTGTTTCGCAACTAAAGGTAAGTAATTTCCTTTCAAGTTTCTTAAGCATATTAAAACTCTGGGAACCAATTTTTATACTTTTAGCGATACGAAAAATTATTTGCAGGAACTTTCAAGATTCTTTATAAACATTTTTCATAATTTAATTAATGATGTTTCGTTTTTCAGAAATTAGGTGCCTACTTAATTAATTGCTCTTTTCTTCGAACGCTTCTTGATTTGATTTCCGATCTATACAAGGTCGAAAGTTAAACAAAATCTTATACTTTTACCCTCTTACAAATAAACGCGGTATAAAGTTATACCAAGTATAAACCTATGAAAATGTATGGTTATACCTTTGTTATACCTGGTATAACTTTATACCGCGTTTATTTGTAAGAGGGTTAGTATATATTTAGTACATAGTAGCAGGATTTGCTCTAGGCCAGGATTAAGACACGTTAGATTCAATATTATATCAGTGTGAGATCGTGGTCTAGCTAGATTTACAGAACGATTTGCATGTTCCTATAAGCACAACAGAAAATCATCATTCTACTACTTCAATTAATTTGGAGTCATGTCTTCTTCTTCTTCTATTACAACAATGTAATTATTCACAACGGAACTTTAAACGGTGCTTTAAACTTAACTATTGAATTGATTAGAAAATATGTCAAGAAAAATGACGTCTCTTCACAGCATTAACATCAAATAAACTACACTTAGGTAACCAATGAATTATTTATTTTCCAGCAGCCCTTCAGAATCATTCGCTATATCACAAACATGTACTACTGAAGTACTGACAACGCCATATAAAAGAACCGAAGTTCCGAACTCAGTCAACATTAGCGAGCAATAGAGCCGACAACCGGACAATTAATCTTACTTCATGACGTCCGACGCTAACGTCGACGTTGGTCGTTTCAAACGCCACTAAGAACTAACTTTTAAAGTACAACAAAATAAAATAATAAGTGTCCTGGCTAGGTTAAATTAGTTTGAACCTAGAAGCACGTCGGGTACTGAGTTAAGTGTTCGATGTCGTTCATTTTCCCACTTGTTGTCCTACTAAATGATGTCAACTTAGTGCAGCGAAAGCATAATTAGCTTAGGTTGGTGCTTATTAAATAGCTTGGTAAGGTTAAGCGAAATGCTAGTAGATAGATAGCTATCGTTGATAGCAACGTGCGATACCTTTTAGCTACTATGTTTGGTTAGATTTCGAGCCAAATCGAAATCTGCTTAATACGAGCAGGTACTTTGCTTAGAGCGACTGCCAATAATATCTGACATCCATAACTAAAGGACTTCCTTAGGTAGAGCTGCGGTGCGGAATGTTCGTTGACGTCTATCAACCGTCGATTGACGATACTCACGTGGCACGTGACCATACCTCTCCTGCTGTAGGCCTTACTTGCAGTACATAACGAAAACTAATTTCTTAATAAAAAAATAAATTACTATTTAAATTACGAGGTTTATTTTTTGCTTTTTTAGCGGTTTTTGTGTCGAGGGTTTTTTAAATTTGTAATTTAATTTTTATTTCATGCTTTTTAAACTACATATAATATACCTATTAACAGACACGCTTCAATCGACAATCTATCGAAACACGTAATACGAGTAATGACACGATATCTGCCGAAAAAACCTAGATACAAAGAGTAAAATGCGAATAATTTTTGAACGGCTGAACCGATTTTTTTCAAACATAGCTAATAACACTCTCGACACAGTCACCTTTCAAACAAAAACAAAATAAATCAAAATCGGTTCATCCGTTTAGGAGCTTTGATGCCATAGACAGATACATAGATACACAGCAACACAGCACGACAAACTTATAACACCCCTCTTTTTCCGTCGGGGGTAAAAATAAAACATCAAACGTTATTAATAACGTTATTTTATTTTCGCCTACATACCCAACAATCTTGCCAACTGTACGCTCCGAAGGGGATGACATTCAACATTCTAACATTCTACACAGTCGCACACAAAAGGTATTGGACAAGTATTCAGTAATACTGTTGGACTTCAGCTTATAGGGACTGTGCAGTCGAAGTCTCTGAAGTTGTTTCATTACCTTTCACAATGAAGTATGCAGATTTTGTACTGTTAAACGTATTAACGTTGGATTTTGTTGATATAAGTAGTTTGCAGTGAATAAATGAAAGGACATAGCCGTGTCCTAAACATCAAACTGCAGGTTTTAATGGAATTGATGAATGAGTGTTTTTTCAATTTATAGGTATTTCAATTTTTCTACGACACAACTGAATTTCACATAGGTATGTAGATTGAGACAGAAACTTGGAGATTGGCTCAAGGAACGAGAGGCCTGTGCCCAGCAATAGGTGATGTCAGGCGGTTGATGAATCTTCTTCTTCCTTTTCGTGTGAGGATGTGGCAACCTCTGGTGTCAGAGTGAATCTAGGAACCCCATAGGCCTCTGACTTGGCTATTTCAGACTTACATTAACTATATAAGTCCAGAAGCCTAATTACGTAAGTGAACTCGAATTCACTTACACAATTGGGTTGCGCGTTTGGCCACGATATTTTCCTTGACCGTTGCCTGTGATGTCCAAGATAAACTTAGAAAGTACATAAATATGAATTTGACAACGTCAAATTGGTACTGCCCGGATTTCAACCCACGCACGAGAGGCGAGGTGTTAGCCACTGGGCCACCACGACATCTATGACAATAAGTCGTGTAATTTGATGATGATGACTATATTACTTCCTTTAAAAAGGAGAGTCCTCACTGGGAGCATTCTTTCGTGAGCATTTGTAAACAAGCAATCGTAGACGAGCAACAAATGCTTCCCAGCGAGCCCAGCATTCACTTTCGAGCAAAACTATGAACGTTCGAGTCGAACATTCCCTTGCGAGCTTGGTGCATTCGAATACGATCTCGTTAAATGTCATTCATTCGATAATACGATTGACCAAGAAGGTCACAAACACTTAAGATCAAGGAACTATTCTTTGTTTTACAAGTGGCCAGTCATATTCCTACATACATATTCATTGATTTCATTATCTGAGTACTCGCTTTCGAGCGTTTTATTTGCGTGAACATTCGAATGCGAACCGTTTCCGCGAAAATCTTTGCGATGTCCACACCGGCTGAAGTTTGCGCTTGCGTGTAAGCTTTGTAACGCTCGGCTCAACGTCCACAACACTCGAATAGTCGACGTCGAATGCTCATTACATGTGAATGCTCTCAGTGTGGACGTTCCTTTACACCATTAACACTATCATAATCCTACAGAAGCTTCCAGCATCAACACATGCTCATAATAAAGCGACAGTAACGAGCTCGTCCAGTGGCGTTCAAGTGATCATTCAAAACCGGGGACCGTTCAACTAACAAGCATTATTAAGCTTATTGGATGGGATGATAGAATGTAAGAGCTTTGGGTTGAAGATGAAACAAGTAATTTGTGAGTAGAGCTTGTTTGGAATGAGGATTAGCCAATACAGCGGAAAGTCTCACTTAATTTCCTGTTTTTTATTGATACCTACTTAGAGACTTGCAAGAAAAAACTTAGAGAGAATTGTTTATCTATGGCTAATAACTTCTTTTAAGAAAATGGTGGACGCTTTCATCTTATCTTGTGGAGGGGCCGAGAAATAACTCGGAGACTCCGACCCATTGGGTTCTATTGTGGTCCCCTAGATTCCTCCCCAATCTCGTTGAAATCTCTTTTCATGAGTTTTACAACGAGGCTAGGAGATATGAGCCTATAGACTTCTGGTTTTGGATATCCAACCCCTAGGAGACTCATTGGCTAACCAGCCAGTGCATCGCATGTGCACAGAAGGTGTTCCATGCGTTCCGTATGTTCCCCACACAACCTAAACATGGGTGTCGCGGTTAGACCCATCTTCATGAGCATGTCGTTGGTTCCAAAGTGCCCAGTAAAGGCCCCAAGCAGGTAGCGGATTTGTCCCCTGCTCATATTCCAAATGCATTTTACGTAGGCATTGAACGTAGAGCCTAGGAATTTCTTGGAGTGTTCTAGACCGGTATTAGACAGCCAATGTGTTCGTTGTCTGTGATCTGCAAACTCCCTAAATGAGGCTTTTACGAGACACGTCGAAATGCCCACACATGGTTCTGGACCCACAAAAACATTTGCTAAGCCCTTTCTTGCCAGTTCATCTTTATCTAAGGACGCTTTCATAGATCGTGATTAAAATAAGGATGAATAATGATATAGAAAACACACTACCAGAATCAGTAGTAGCGGGTCAGGGTTATTTTTTTAACGCCGAGTTAATTGGTCACAAATTCCCCCAAAGTCGACTGGTAGAAAAGGTTTAAGGCATTAAGTCTCGCCTCTGTACGTTTGTATGCATGAAGTATAAAATAAATTATATTCGTTATTTAACCTAGGTTTAGTAAAAAACGCGAAAATCTGACTCTTGGCCTCCTAGCATTATCCTCTAAGGAATATAATAACAAGATTTCCCAGTTCAAGTTTTCCTAATTGTTCACATGCCTGTAACAACCCACCCGTTAGGTCATCTTTATTGGGTACATTAAACAAAGGTGTTCAAAGGAGCTTGCAAGAAATCCAAATAATAAACCTATCTGGTAACACTTTCATCTTTACCTACCTATACACACATAGTCGTGCCTGTATCCGCAGAATTGTATACCTATAATACCAGACCTAAACTTCGCCAGTTACTCGACTACATTTAGTGGTTAGTTACTATTATGTTTCTGCATGGGACTGAAACTGCCATCAGCCTATCTCTTTTTCCTTCATTATTGTTTCTAAAATCACATTCGAAAACTAAAACTATGCATTTGAGAAGCAGTCCGCAAATTATCCGTGCACAATTCACCCGGTCGTAGTGGCATCATTAAAATGTTCCATCGGTCTGCGACAATGCCTCTGTCTGCCTTTGTTCCCAGCCTCAGTGGAGCGTCTGATAATTCAGATCATACGCTGTAGGTTTCTATTTGTAGTTGTAGTTGGTGTGGAAGAGTTGGAATAGGTTTTGAACTGACTATATGATAATTGGTGGCCCCATTATCTTAGTCTCGTAGTTCTTAGCGAGGATTTTAAGCGTTTTTTTTGTAGGTATGTTCATGTTTGAGCCCATCCTTCAACGCCCAAAACATCAAATGGTGTTAAATAAAATTAATAAAATAAATTTACAAAATAGGTGTTTTCACAAATAACACTCGTATTTATGATAATAATATTACGGAACAACGAGCTAAAGTATATTTTGCTAATCAACATTAAAGTTTAAGTTCCATATTTTAATCAAGTACCTAGGCATTTATTTTATTTTTACTGTAAGATTTTATTTTTTATTTTTTTTTCTTTATAAAAAACGTTGCCCCACACTAGGAATTTCTTCCTGTATCGTGGGTGCGTTTACAAACATATAAACTCACATACACAAACACCCAGAGCCGGAACAATTATCTGCAGGTCATACAAATATTTGTTCCGTGCGGGAATCGAACCCGCGACACGCAGCGCAGCAGTCAATCGCTCAACCACTGCGCCAACCGTGCGCCCAAAATTATATTATTAAAGACGTGTACAGATATTGAAGACGTGGACAAAAGCTGTTTTTGAATAAAATGTTTATAGGTTTTTGTGCTTCACTTATTTTAAAGTCTTAGTATAATTACAACAGAAAATATCGCCGAATAATGTGGCCTGTTTGCCATTCCCTTGAGCATTGTGTGCACAATTAGCTACATCGATGTCCGTTAAAGGACACAGTTAAGTAATTACCCCACTAGACTAAGTGCTAACAAAATAATTGTTTTGCTACCCAATTATGGCAATTGGCTTTAGTTAAAACTGTAGTAAGTAATGGATGTTTAATAACACCTTTCAATATAGAAATAGATTCTCAGACCGAAACGCAGGTTTGTTGCCTCGAAGAATAGCTCAACGCGGCAAAATAAAGTGTTTCACTTATAAAATGTTTAATGGTGGATACCTAGTTAGCAGGACGAGTTGTTGTAAAAATAATTTGCTGTTAACAGTAAATACGCCTCTCTTGTGATCGAAATCTTAAATCGAGAGTTAAACATCTTCTATAAGAGCAACTTTTTTTATCCCTAGTCTGTCTCTAATCAGATTGTTAACATACTGTAGAGGTTAATGCAATGTACTATTTATTAAGTTTTTTTTTAAATTAAAAACACGTTTTTGTAATGTTTAGTTCCACCAACAAAGAAACTTAGATAACACTCGTTTAAACGAGAGCAAAAAGAAACAGAACACTTTATTTCTTCCATTTTTCTTTCCAAAAATAATCATTTGATGTTCCAAATACATTCACTTAGCAAGAAAAAAGAGTATTTCTCCCGAAGATAGGTCATGTGAACGAACAAGTGTGAAGTGTCGTGAGCGCAAAATGTTGTATGTATGTATTACGTTCATGTATTTGTGATGTATGTAGCGTGAAGCGATCTTGTATTTGCATCTAAGTGTAGTATGAAGTAAGTAGGATGTAGGTGTTGAGGATTTATATAATACCTAACTACTAACCCAACCGATATTGTTGTACAAACGTTATGGTACATATATTTTAGAGTGCGATATAATGGACAGACAACACAGTATCAACTCTTTTATTCATTATGCCCATTCATCTGCACCTACCAGATAATGTGGCAAATGACAGAATTATCAAAGTAACCGTTTAATAATAATAATATTTGTCTGTAACTGTCCCACTGCAGGGCAAATGCCTCTTCTCATACAGAGGAGGCCTGAGCTTTGCTCACCACGCTTGCTGAAGACAGGTTGGTGATTTCAAACTTATATTAACTATAAGTCCAGGTTTCTAAACGATGAGGAGGCGGCCGAAATAGTGACACGCGGGGTTGCGACAATCGTCGAGAGGATCCGGCAAATAAGACTCGAGGTGGCCCTGCACAAGTTCGAGGCCATGTGTTTTCACGATCCTTGGAACGCGCCACCACCGGGTTCCCAAATAACGGTCGGAGGGGTTCACATCGGCGTCGGTTCGACGATGAAGTACCGGGACTCGTACTCGACAGCCGGTTGAATTTCGTGGAGCATTTCCGACGTTTGGCTCTAAGACTGAAACGGGCTAGGACTGCCCTCAAGCCGCTCCTGCCCACTCTATGGTGTTCAAACGCCTCCTGCCGGAGGCTCCACGCGGGGTTCATGCGGTCCATGGCCCTTTATGGAGCACCGGTATGGGCGCGTTCCCTGAGGCAACTACCAGCCCGCCGTTTGAACGCGTTCCAAAGGGTCATGGCTATCCGGCTGGTCTGGGGATACCGCACGGTGTCTAGTGAGGTGGTGAGTCTCCTTGCTGGATTGCCGCCTTGGGATCTGAAGGCAAAAGTCCTCGCGAAATATGGGAGTGGTGCGAGGAGGCGAAATGCCGGGGCAAAACTCCGTTGCCGCGACAAATCACGACTCGGCGGACAGAGCTCCGGCAGGATCTCATGGCGACATGGAATGGGTGACTGTCGCAACCCAGCGCTGGGCACGCCACAATTGCGGCGTTAAGGCCCCTCTTTGAGGAGTGGCTTGAGAGGCGCGGAACGCGTGAGGCAGACGCAACGGGAGTCGCAAGCCGATTCCCGGCCACCGTAGGCGCGGACTTGCGGACGGCGAATAACGGGTAGCTCAAGCGGAAGCGCAAGAGGTGAGGGGGCTACTGGGGCCACCACGACATTTTAGCCGTATACTTATTCAAAATTTGAAAAGATGAGTAATCAAACAGTCGACACAAAAAGAAGAAAATACATACATATTTAGGCATTTAAATATGAAATGGGCTGGCAAGAAGATGATTATAGAGATATTGAGAAAAATAAGAAGACATCCTACGCCGAGACTGAATATGTTGAGTAAGGGCATGGGGATGTTGAAATAGGTAAATATATTTATGCATAATGCCTGAAAATCTTGCAATAAGTAATCCTTCACGAAAAAGAAATTATGCTCTTCGGAAGTAGAAATAAATATAAAAGATTTTATCAGTCTCATTATTCATTCGACAAAGGATTTGCCAAATTCAAAGCAATAACTTTATTTTATTAAAGCCATTCCGTTGGAGTTTCAAATTGACAAAAGAAGGAAAATGGCCTCATTCCCATTACAAAAAAAGGTATTTAAGGGGTTCGGGGGCCAAGTACTGGCCCAGTCTATTTGTATTAGTCGTCCAAGAAACTATAAATTGAATAGGCACTATATAGGTATTTTATTCTTAAAAAATATATACAAATCAGACGATCAATCACAACAGCAAAGCCTTGAATAGTAGGTAAATGATAGGACAAACCCGCCACAATATTACCAACCACTGCAATTCCTGCAAGCCAGAATCGACAGAAAAGCGCCGAGGCATTGAAGCTCGACAAGTCCTGCAGCCTAATTGCGTAAGTGAATTCTGCAAAGGAAACAAGTTGATTCTTTCAAAGAATCAGAATCATTTCTTTCAACTTTTTCGGTATTGCGAAACTAATTTGGAATGCTAGCGTTAGCTTTCCAAATCCTCCTTCGAGTTGAACACAGACTACTTAGAGATACTACGGAGTTGAAGATATATGAAATTTGCATTACACAATACCAATAATGAATTTTTATCTCGATTCTTCCGCTTTCATTCATTCTTTTACAATCAATGCTACGCCAAAATATTGGTAATGAAAGGAGCATAACCTTTCCGTTTCAGAGTGTAATATGCAATACGAAAAGTCGTTTTTGGGAAGGTTCCAACTTGTTTGCTTTGCAGAATTCACTTACGCAATTAGGCTGCTGGTGGAGCAATTCAACTATCTTAGTCCCCACAACGAAACGATTCAGAAAATTACAGCGGCGGAGTGAATGTTATTCTTACAAATGACAAGTATTAGAATATAAGTCACACCTACCACCAACACCTAAAAGCCTTTTAGAACTTGACCTTCCGTGACCTGACGTCCCCCAAGCCTGTCTGTCATTGTTAGTAAAAAAAAACTCAAATAAAAGGCCTTGATTACAAATGTCAATATGTCATATCAAACGGTTCAAAAAGTTCAGCCCTTTATCGAGAGCGTAATGAAGGACGAACAAATTGGTCTAGAAATAAAAAGGGTTTGGGGATTATTGACTCTCGTGATTCCAATACAATACGAAAATGAAAATACCTACGAGTATTTTTGAGGTACGACTACGAGGTTTGGCTGCGTATTTATATATTTTTCTTTTTGTTGTTTGCATGGACGATTTTGTTTATTATCCGACTGCCGAAGGAGGGTAATGTGATTTCTTTAGTTTAAAGGCAATGAGATTTTTTCAGTGGTATGTTATTTCTGCTTAGCTTTTAACTAGTGATCCGCCCCGGCTTCGCACGTGACAACAACACAAAAACCTTCCTCGTTTTTCACTCTTTCTATTGGTGAAAACCGCATGAAAATCCGTTCAGTAGTTTTTGAGTTTATCGCGAAAATACGCGGCGGGGGACTTTGTTTTATAATATGTAGTGAAAAAATTCGTTTAGGCGATTGATTTTACCGATGCAAAATAATTTTAAAGTAGTACGAGTGGTAAACTGTTTGCTCCTTTAACCTAATACCTAGTACAGTTGTAGTGCTAGTCTATAAAAATCTCACCGTGATGATTTAGATGAAGTGAGCTAGATGTGAGATTTTGATCTGTAGCATCGGTTGGAATGCCAGCTCAGTCGAAGCCCACTACACCTACGGTGAGATGTCTACAGAATGGCCCGGCTTTATAGACCTTTAAACAGCACTGAAAGCAATTTTACCAGTTAACGACTTTTTCATACACCACCACAACGGTGTATGAAAAAGTCTATCTAAATATTTTTCAAACAGGCCAACTCTGCTGACACAGTTATTTTCAAAATGGGGTCAACAACTCCCCGTCTCCGGGGTATAAACAAACAAACATACAAATGCCTATAACTTAGCATAATATAAGCGATATATCCTGCGTGTCAAGTCAGTATTAAGTAGTGATGGATTACTTAGCATGCGGTAAGCAATAAAAATATAACTACATAGGTACTGAAATATATGCACGTTTTCACGTCATAAATGTAAGTACGTAAATAAAAACTGTTGACGATAAAAATGTTTTGGTACCTTCAAGGAGAGAAAATTTTCTTTTTTCGGGTCGCGAAGAAAATTGCTATTTGACGGAAATGAGAATGTTTATATTTTTCACGTGAACTAAAAATGTGTTTGATTGTGTTCAATATTTGTTACCTGTCTGAATCCAATCATCAAACTTCAATAGACACAAACATATTAAAAGTTCTATTGTAAATTTTTATTCCGCTTCTATTTACTGCAAAGTTAGTGTGCGGCGTTTTGGCGTAGTTATCTACATTGAAGCTTATTCGATCCATCTATCTACATAGGAATTCACGGTATCCCTAAATAAATATAAAATTAAACATAGAGGATACGTACTTTTCATCCTTCAGAACTTTTCATCTTCCAAAACTTTCCGTCCTCGAGAACTTTTACGCGATCCGAGACACAAACACAACTTCCAACAAACTATAGTATAAAGATTAGATAGTACTACAACTATACGTGAACACCGCGTAGGAATTCGTATACAACAAGTATTAATAGGTTCTGTTGTGACATGGCTTCACAAGTGTGCTGATAAGGTATCTTGTAGGTAATCAGTTTCAATAGACAGTAACACCTGTGTTGCTAGGCAACGTTATATTTATTCATATTCAGTTATAAACAGCCACTAGTTTAGTCCACTGCTATGAATTTCAAAAGCTATAAGAGTACAAGGAGACCAACGTAGCGATGGATGGACTGTGAGACAGATGTGACTATTGAGATGGTTTGATTGGACTTGTACTGTGTGACTATTGAGATGGCGACGTTTAGAGAAGTATGAAATAAATTGGGGTTGGCGCAAGTAAAATATAACAAATAATAAGAGAAAGAATATGTTGCTACAATCGACCGCTATACAACAGGCTTACAAGAAGCAACACGCTAAGAAGAAGAGATAAAAAGTCTTAAAGAAAAGGAATACTATACCAGTTCTTCGTGTTCTCAAGACGATAGATAATTTGGGCACAGTTCGTGGTCACGTTAAAAGCAATGGCGGTCATATTCATTAGGTCTTCAAGAGTGGAGGAGTATTTGTACTTTCGGCATTGCAGAATGTGGATCATGTTCGTTACAATACATAAAAACACTAGAATGTTAAAACAAAGAAATCCATAACATCTCCGAACGGGCGAGCGCAAAACCTGGCATTATTGGCTTTTCCATGTTGAATAGCAAATACAAGCCTGGACCAATAGCGAAGAGACGAACAAAGACCTAAAATTGAGTTCGAGTATTATATTAGCAAAGAAAATCTGCATACACCCACAAGCTTTCAAGCGCTAATTGCAAATAGTGACATAATTTTAATCTCTTGTAAATTGTACAACGCGATTATCTAAAGTCTAATGTCATTTGCAGCCATTTTAACAGGACCACTTACAATTAAACTGCACCTTATTTTAAATGACTTAATTATAAATTTTGTATATACTGTATTTTCTAGCCAATGCTTATTTCTTAAACAGAAACCAAAGCAGCAGTGGATGATGTATTAGAATTTCCAAAGTGTGTTTCTCGTAGTAATTTCCCTTCGCGTCCTAGCTATTTCCCGCGGCAGGCACTCGACTCGACGCACGCGTGCACATAGCTAATATACGACGAGTAATCGGCAGGGCTATTACCAACAGGCGGGTACATTCCACCTTGAGCGCAAGGATGCTCGAGATAGGCTTAAAAATGGAGCTATGAAGGAAGCGGAACAAAGTCTCAGTCGAGAAATTCATATGAAAATGTTGTGGTACCAAGGCAATTAATATATCCCACTCTTATTTGATATTTGGCTGGCTTTAACAACTTCACTGAGTTCGATTTTTAAATAGGTAGGTACCTACAAACTCGCAAAACCTACAAATTAAAGACCAAGAATGTCTAAAACCGTAATTTCTAATTAATTCAACTTAGACGTTTAATGAAAACCTGAAATAAAACGACACTATAGAAATATGCCGTATGAAATGTGAAAGCTCTCAAAACAGTATTTTTCAACTCTGCTTGATATTAGGCACTCTAGTATTTCGGAGAGCAACAAAATTGTCGCAAATTATTCAAAAAAACTGTTTTTAGAGCCCGAGTCTAGACACAACATCCACACGCTTTTATAGGTACTCCTCTAAATAGCTATGAGTATATACTCCACTTGGTAGTTACTTGTACTGATTGGCGATATTCCGACGACGTTATAAGCTTGAGAAACGATTTCAGCCCAATGATCTAGTTATGATAATTAGATTTTATAATTTAGGACTTTTTTGGAAAATATGTGATAGTTATAGATATTTATAAAAAACGTTAGCGTATCTATTTTATATTTCAGCGTATCTATTTAATTTCCTCAGAAATAGTATCAAAGAAATACCAAATAGTTGACTCAATTCCAGATAGTGGCCTTTTCAGGAAAAATCCTGGAAATATAAATATATACTGGCACAATAAAGGGCCTACAGATCGTGTTCAATAAAGTTGATAAATAAAAAAAAATCTGTCGCAGGAAATTGGAATGTTCATATAAAATGGGAGGACATTTTCGGACATCTCAGGGGTCACACAAGACTGGGTAGTATACATTTCGTAACGTAAATATGACAATCGAGTCTTTCCGGTGCGAAAATGGATGAAAGAATTGGCAGATGGTTTTTATAGAGATAAAAGTGGCTTTAATTAGAGTTGTAAGCGTATGAGTTTGCTTTTTTTAAAGTTACCTCTTAGTTTGAGTATGTAATACAGACCTATAATGTAGTTTAGTTGAATTTTAGTAACTATCATAGATTTTTATCACACTAATCACACTAATATTATAAAGGCGAAAGTCTGTGAGTGTGTATGTTTGTTACTTTCTCACGTTTAAACGGCTAGACGGACCTGGATGAATTTTAGCACAGAGATAGATTATAGTCAGGAATAGCACATAAGATACATTTTATCCCGGAAATATGTTCCCTCGGGATAATTTTCGACATTCACGCGGGTGAAGCAGAAGCTAGTTTCTTATAATTATGATGTCACAACAATTTGAAAACTATAGCATTGCCCGTGAAATGTTATTAATGCAATAAAACATGAATTTTTATAAATGAATGTTTCGGTATTACCAAAATTAATCAATCGGCAACATTGATTGTTTTCCATTACGCACAATATCATGTCGTATTTATTTTCAAACGATATATTGTACCAATATTAATCAATGTTGTATATAAAATAATCATTCATCATCATTCGTGTCATTCTGTCACAAACAATTTCGTGAAATATTGTCCCACAGTGCTGATGTTAACCAAAAAATCGCATATATTTTATATCAAAATTATCAGTCAACGCCACAAAAATCCTTCACCCTTCGACAAATGACATGTCATACGATTGAATTCACACGAAAATAATATTCAGGTGTGACCCTTTTCAGGAAAAAAGATAAACAAAAAAACAACATCAGTCTTTTGTCGAATCTATTTATTTTATGTTTGTGATTCATATCATCGATCATTTAATTTGGGTTGTCAATTTTACTGCTATATTTTCACGCTAATGTGGAAATAAAAACATTTGCTTTATCAATCTTTACCATATTAAAACCTATGCATGGTACCAACTATATTTTTGGTACAAAATATTTATTTACGGCTACTGTAGGTATAATAAGTGTACCAATTATGAAATCCCATAATAAGTGACATCGCAGCAGACCAAGACGAAGGTGAAAAACTTGACTTTTACCTAGTAGACAATGCGGGCCCAATGGTAGAGAACAGATGTGTGACAGGGAGACTGCCCAGCATTGGGACATAAAAGGATAATTTGTATTTACTCAAAATGGTAGAATGCAAATAAAATATTCCTATTTAATGGTGTAGGAATTAATCATAACGACACTCAATCTGCGATAATTATATACATTGTAATCAGTTATGGGGCAATTTGTTACGGAGTTATTGCCCAACATCTGGAGCAATAAAAAGTTAGTCAGTTACTTTGACGAAGATTTTAGTGTCTACAACACAATTTGAACAAAGTGTTACGTATTTAGTTGACTTTGTTACTTTGTCGGTTGACTATTTAAATATCATTTCATGGTTTGAAAAACAATTAATCTTTTTAAAGAGGTTGTTGCATAATGTGTTCAAAAACAGAGAAATCGTTCAAAGTCTTCTGAATTGCTTTAATGCAAAATTACTAATACAAGTTGTACCTAGCTACTAGAGTAGGGGACAGACAGGCCACTCTATGTGAGTGTGAAAAGGCTAGGCAGATTGAATGGTGCTGTTCCCGTCTATTTTAAACTAGTATAAACTAGTTTTATTCAGTAAAATAATCTTAATTCAGCTTGAAACGTACTATTAATTTAAACTAGCGGACAAGCAATTCTAGAAACGGTCTATCTACAGAACGCCTTTTCGCGGAATATCCGAATTGCTAAAATTACAAATTGGCGAAGTGCCAAAAGGTATGAAAATAATGGGGTTATAAACTAAATTGTACGTTCAAAATTATGTTAGAAGGGTTTTCGATTAGTCAAAGGTAAGTCTCCAGATGATTATGTGAGGAATGTTATGAAATAAAAGGGAGTGATTGATAGCATGAAAGTTTATAGAGGAGAATAGCAGAAGAAACTTTGTTGCCCCGACCAAAGGAAAGACAATGGCAAAAGATGACGATGGGTTGGAGATCCGACTGGGTGTTATAGTGAGATTAATTTATTTCTGTAAATACACTCAATACAGTAAAATTACCAGTAGAAAAGTTTGTATTCATTGAAATTATCGGACTATGTAAATATTGTCAAAATAAATGAAAACAATAATTACTAATGTCTGTGTAACAGTAATTATAATTATCACAAAATACTTAACGAGGTCACGGGCGAAGGTACTAATAAAATTTTTGACAAGTCATTACTCACATAGGCAAAGGTAAATTGTAATTAAACGAAAGTACAGCTTACGTCATTCAAAGAAATAGGTACAAACAGGAAAGGGCTTGGTCATCGGTCAATTTAAAATATTAGTTTACCATGAATATTCATTTCTAACAAACAAATACTCCTCAGCCAGAAATATGCTGTTTCATTCCAAGGGTAAAGTGACATAAGACAATAGAGAGAGAGCGTGTTCGGTTCCGTATTCTGATTGGCCCACGATGCAAAACTAGGAAAAGTGAACGAAATAAAAAAAAGAAAATCATGCTGTGCAGTCGGAGGATACATATTCGCGAGCTGGCGGACCAAACCCAGATGTATCCTCCGACTGCACAGCATGATTTTCTTCTTGTTTACGTCTTTTTAGTTTGCTTTGAAGCAGTCGGGTTTTTGATTTTTTTTAATTAACTTTTTTTATTTACAACCTTTTAGTATTTTTTTTTTACACGTACATTTAAACATCTAAGTATTATATATTCTTGAAATTGCCTCTTAAAACCCTTTATTTTGATACCCCACACGATGGGTTTGGAAGAAAAAAAATATTTTTCCCCACAAAATGGCGCCCAAAATCCGCCATTTCTGTTTTTTCCAATTTTAATGTAGCCAGTGACACTCGCAGGATTAAGTCGAATCGATTGAGGTAAAAATCATCAAAATCGGCCAACGCGTTCGGTCTCTAGAACGCCACATAGGAACATACATACATAGACTGATAAACACATTACCCTCCTTCGGCAGTCGGGTAAAAATACAAGCCTTTTAGTTCCTCCCCCACCTGTCAGATAGTCCCTCTTCTTTCTATAATCCTTTGAGTCAGGACCTTCATTATTCAAACTCGCATTTGATGCCTAGCACAGTTTCTTTTTTTTTTTTTTTTTATAAAAAACGTTGCCCCACACTAGGAATTTCTTCCTGTATCGTGGGTGCGTTTACAAACATATAAACTCACATACACAAACACCCAGAGCCGAAACAACTATCTGTAGGTCATACAAATATTTGTTCCGTGCGGGAATCGAACCCGCGACACGCAGCGCAGCAGTCAATCGCTCAACCACTGCGCCAACCGTGCGTCAAAGATGTACACACGGTACTACCAGATTTATATAAGTCACAGAATATGAATAACTATTTTAAGGATGCTTACAATCGAAAAACCCGTGTAAGGAACAACTGTCGAAAACAAAGAAGGTTGATTATCATTGGCAGGTAAAGACTTCTTCATCTTAGTCAAGTCATCTCCAGGGACGACTGTCTTAAACAGTCGAAGCTTGCTTCCGACAACGGTCGACTTCAATCTCCGGGCCGATCCCGGGGGTGTTCGAAACAATTAATTTTACTAAAACAAAAGAAGATGGACATTTCGATCACGAAAATGTTGGTCACCGCTGACCTTTGCGTTTGACGAAGATAACGTTTTAATTAATAGGGCGGTTCTCGTGTTTTGGTAGCTAGCGTAACTGATTATGTTGTATCGAAACAAAAGCTTTATTTGCAAGTACCTATAAGAGAGAATGTAGGGCAGCCTTATTTTATAATGGAATAAAAAGATGTAGCGCTCCACTTAGAGGGAGGCCTTCAAACGCTGCGTCTTCCGGTACACAATCGCCACCCTAGAACTTTTCGGCCCCAGCGACCATAGTCTGTACTGCGAGAAGTGTCCCCTGCCCACTGCTACTGATGTCTTCATTTTCTGATTCGATCAAGGAAACTCCGAGCATAGCACTTCCCATTGCCTTTTGGGTGACTTTAAGCCTTCTGATGAGCGACCACGTTTCGGTCCCATAAAACCCGTAACTGGCAACATAAACTTTCGTCTTGAGACACTGTGGTAAGTTGGACGAGAAGATACCGCGCAACTGCCCGAACACTGCCCAGCCGAGTCGTATTCGTCTGTTGACCTCTTTCTCGAAGTTGGCCCTACTCAACTGGACCGTTTGTCCCAGGTAGATATAATCGTTCACAACTTCGAGTCTTTTATTGATAGGATTGGTATAACATGGGCATTCAACATCACCTTGGTTATGTCCATGTTCATTTTAAGACCTAATCTTTCGGAAGCTCTACGGAGGTTATCGAGCATTATAATCATAAACTCAATTTCCTTAGTATTGTATAACTGCACAGCACATGTGTGAGTACTATGTACCCAACTGTAAATCTACCATTTACTGTACCTATGTGGCGTTCGTTGACTTGTGTGTGCCCTGGCCGTTGAGTGTGTCATGCTCTCTCAAATGTCTCTCTGATGGTGGCGCGTGTGTTGGATCATCCGGTTCCCTTCATGATGGTTGAGCTGGGTGGTGCCAATTCATGCGTCATGTTCGTGAACGGACGCCGTCAGTTGGGATTGGTCATAACTTGACTGCTTCGGATGTTAATGTTTTTCTAGTATCTATTATATAACTGCACAGTGCTTTATGTCTGTAGGTGGTATGGTGGTGTGTGGTGCTATTCTGGGTGCATTGTCCTCACATATGTGAACTAATAACTATATATGTACCTATGTTCCTAAATATTGTAAAAAAAACAATATTTTTTTAAAAGAGTAAGTATGGAGTTTCTTGTGCATTCTTCTCCATAACAAGCTACTTTCCGAATGCACGGTAGAATCATTTTTATGTACGTTCAAAAGTGCCGCTTGGTGGCCTAGTTGAAATAAAATATCTTTGTCTTTGTCTTTGTCATTGTCATTGTACTGAGGTCCTCCATGGTCTCGGCTGGGCGGCGTCCGGGAAGTTGCGCGGTATCTTCTCGTCCAATTTACCACAATGTCTCAAGACAAAAGTCAATGACCAGTGTGTGTTTCCTGTAGTTACTTATGGGACCGAAACATGGTCGCTCACAATGGGCCTTATCAGAATGCTTAAAGTCACCCAAAGGGGAAATGGAGGAATATTCTCGGAGTTTCCTTGCGTGATCGCATCAGAAATGAGGATATCCGCAAGAGAACCAAAGTTGCCGATATAGCCCGAAGAATTGCGAAACTTAAGTGGCAGTAGACGGGCACATTGTTCGCAGAACGGATGGCCGATGAGGCCGAAACGAAAAAGTTCTGACCGCGAACCGGAAGACGATGCGTTTTAAGACCTCCCACTAGGTGGACCGATGACCAAAGGTTAAGCTTAAGGTTGCAGGAATGCGCTGGATGCGAGACGCAGGGGATCGGTCAATGTGGCGACGCCTGGGGGAGGCCTATGTCCCCGGAAGTGGACGTATTTCGATGTTGCTCGTAATGATGATGATGATATTTAATCGGCAGTTTTTAGTACTGCGATTTTTATAACAAAAAAAAAAATCAGACAAACCACTCTACCAGCCCTACTCAAATAAATCCCGTGACATGCTTTGTCATACAGATTTGAGAGCTGCATATTGATCGACACCTCTCAACGGCGTGTGATTATGAAGCGTAACCTAATTTGGAAATGTCCACAAAGCAAAATTTTTGGAACCATGGACCGCGGCCAAACGCTTATGTTATGCGGACTGTTGGCTGAATTACGAGCGTAAAATTTGGGTCGTTTTAGGTTAAATCATGTTGAGATTTTGGTCATAGACAGCTGAATGGGGTAAAGAACTAGGAAATATTTATATTCATATTCTTTATTGTATACTAAACATAGAGATATAAATATATATAGTAGGATAACTTAACTACAGAGGCGTATACTTATCTGCCAAATATTCTCAAGGATATGAATACCGTGCCAGATCTTGTCAAAGGTAACGGACCTCAATGCGGCAAAGAAGAAGTACACTCATATTGGGAGATGGTATTGAATTTAACTTCTTATTATCAACTTATATAGTCCCACCGCTGGGCATAGGCCTCCCCTATAGTTTTCTTTCTTCTTGCCAGTGTGTTGAATCTGCGAAATATTCTCAAATTCAATCAAGTCAGACCTGAGAGCAATATGGTTAATACTAAGTTTTAAAGTAAAAGAGTCACAAAACTTGGAATTCTTTTGACACGAATGTTTTTGATGGCAAGTCCTTTCTTATTTTAAAGAGAGTAACTCATGACTTTGTGAATACATTAGCCATTCAAAAAAGTTTGTGCCGAGGCTAACTTTCAAACGCCAGCCGCCGCCTTTAGTGGAGGGCTAATAATGGCAACCTAAAAGTAGGTATAAAGGCTAAGAAACTTGCGTTCCTTTTATTTTTTTAAGTCCTTTCAAACGATTGGCTTAACGCATATTAAAAGAAAGTCAAAGAAGAAAAACAGTCTTTTAAAATTAAACCAACTTCCAAAACAAAACACTACAAAGCGAAGAATAACTTTTCGAAAGTCGGTGTCTATGGTTAATTTTTTTTTAGTTTTTGACACCGACCGCCGAAAAGTTTGTTTGTTTTGTAGTGTTTTGTTTTGGAAGTTGGTTTAATTTTTTTTTTCAATTTTTTTTAATTTTTCTCTTTTTAGTTTGGTACCTTACATTATCATGAAAATACGCATTATTAAGGATTTAAATTTAAATACGAATCAGATTTTGATCAAATTTAAATAGGACCACATGAGAGCTAGTGCTTCTCATGTGGTCCTATTAAAATTTTTACAACTTTCAAATAAAAAAGAATCATCGAAATCGGTTCATAATTGGCAGAGTAATAGCGTGACAAACATACAAAAACATACAGTCGAATTGAGAACCGCCTCCTTTTTGAAATCGGTTGAAAATTTTTCATTAAAGGTAATGGAGCGATTTACTAAGAAAAGCAAGCATACTACAAACTACAAAGTAATACAAAATAAACCTCAAATAATAATGCCAGCCAAGCACATAAAGAAACCAAAAAAAAAATAGGTTTATTTCGATCCCCAACTACAATGATTCGAAACATAAAATATAGTTTATGTAGGTGAAAGTGTATTAATTAAAACGAAACATGAATGAACATGTATACACCCAAAGTAGGCTTTTAATTAGCGATGTGGATGTTTAATCATCAAATTGATAGCCCATATCGCATTGTTATACCGAACTACGCAAGTAAAATGACGTTATCGCCGCCATTTTCTGCAAACTAATCGTGGTTTAGAGCTTGAATTAGACTGAGCATTACCGTCACAAAAATGACTAATCTTTAGAAAGAAAAAATATGCGGCCAATACATGTCTCTTTTCTTTAGGTTGTTGTGATGAACGAGACACTGTCAGCCTGTGTCACGTTCGTCACGTGGACAGTCAGAATTTAGAGATCGGGTTGTCTCTCTCACAATTTTCTGACCGTAATGACTTGACATTTAGTCAGGGAACGCTATTTACAGTTCTCTTATGCTATGGTTTAGAGCTAGCCCTTATAGACTAGGGTTGGGGTCGGGCTTCCGTATATTCTAAATTAGTATGCGTCACACAGACATTAATCTAACTAGATAACATAAGTCCCTCCACATGTAAACAATTATAAAAAAAAAAAAACTTATATAAAAACCAAGCGTGCCAATTTTTCACACACAATTTAAAAACAAATTTACATACCAATGAAAGTAAACATTTCTAATGCCTCAGCCAACTTTTTCTGTACAGTGTTTACAGCTCAATATGGCATAATTAGGCATTTTTCTAGATTTTGGTGGATAATGCTAGATGAAAATCTCAAAGTACGATCATTGATCGTAATTTTCCTCCATTTGTTGAATCGCAAAGTACATACAATCGCGTCATCTAGTTAGATTTATATCTGTGATCACCCGCATTTTTTCCATTACCCAAGGAACTGAAGAGCAGATAAAAACTCCTAAGCAGTTTGTACTGGGTATGTAGGTAAGGGTATCTCCAATAAATATGAGTTGTGTGATTTGAATCTTATACGTTCAAATTTTCTAGGCGTTTCCAAAGACCCAATTTTATTTTGCTGAAGCTTAGGTTCGTAAGTTTAACGGTGCGACTACCTGTCTGCAGGAGTCTTTATAAAGTCAATTTCAAGCCATGTTCGGAACACTATTTTCAGTTAATTATGAACTTCAGATGACGGTATTGTTAACATTTTGACAGCTTTTGTTTGGTTTCTGCTTTCAGCGAAGGCTTTCAGGCAAGAAGTTATTGATTAATTAACAAACATCAACCTTGGGAAGATATTTACTATTTAGTATAAAAACAGAGCTCATTATCCGTCTGCAAGGAAAGGTTATGTTTTTCACGCGAATCTTGTGTGTATGTAATACTCTTTATTACCTCATATCTTTCAAACCACTACACGGATTTATTAAGAAATCGTCAGATAGGTCTTGTCCGTCCAAGTGTCCTTAGATGATTATTTCCAAACCCATCGAGTGGGGGGTATCAAAATGAAGTTTTTAATGGTTATTATAAAAATATCTAAAAAAAAGTTATAAATAAAAAAGTCAAAAAACCTAACTGCTTGAGAAGTAAACTAAAAGATGTAAACAAGAAGAAAATCATGCTGTGCAGTCGGAGGATAAATATCATATGGTTTTGGTCAGCCAGCTCGTGAAAATGTGAATATATATCAGGCATACAGCTTGTTAACCTATATTTACCTACAAAACGTATACGTTTAAAAGTACGATTGTGGTGCGTCCATAAAACCGTTCTTTTGAACCGGTAGGCACAAATACTTATTATTCTTCCGTCTACAATTCGTACCTTTTAGTTTTTTTGGGCACGTATTCGAGGATTCCAAAGGCGTTGGGAAATTCCGTATTCATTTAAGAATAAATGTTTTATAAAAGGTAATTGAGCGAAAACCTGCCTAATTCTTAATCAATAAATATTTCCGTGAAACTGACTGACCAACTGGATTTTTATATTTTTTTAAGCGATATTTTATTTTAATATCAATATTTCTTGCTTTTTCTGTTTTGACTTCGTTTTACCTGGCTGCAATGAAAGGGTTATGTTTTTCGCGCGTATCTTGTATGTTTGTATGTATGTAATATTCTTTATTACCTCATATCTTTCAAACTTTGGGCGCCATATTGTGGGGGTTGCAATTTTTTTTTCTTCCATACCCATCGAGTGGGGTATCAAAATGAAGGGTTTTTAGAGGAGATTTTGAAAATATATACCACTTATACGTTTAAATGTACCTAATTCGAAAAAATATGTTAACTAAAAAGTTATAAATAAAAAAGGTAATTCTAAAAATCAAAAAACCCGCCTGTTTAAATAGCGAACTAAAAAGACGTAAACAAGAAGAAAATCATGTTGTGCAGTCGGAGGATACATCTCGTATTAGTCAGCCAGCTCACGAATATGTATCCTCCGAGGATACATATTCGCGAGCTGGCTGACTTTTTTTAAATATTTTGTTGGGCTGGTATTTAGACTAGTAATATCTTACCCGATGGTAATCGATGATATGGTCTTTAATGGCCTCCTCTTTGTGACTGGAAATGGGCCGTTATCCACCTCGCGGGCCCAGTGCGGGTTGGTGGAAGTCTTCAAATTTTTGGTTCTAGGACATGCCGGTTGCTTCACGATGTTTTCCTTCACCGTTTGATGATGAAATAATTCACACAAAGTAAAGCGCCTGCCTGGGTTTGAACCCACGACCTACAACATGTAAGTCGCGGCCGTTACCACTACGTTACGAGCATGCTTGCTTCATATAAAAACAAAAAAAAAAACAATAAAAAATATTCTTATTCTTATATAAATACACAGTACATAAAATGGAAATTACGTGTTTCCCATCAACGGAAAATCATATACTTCTACACACTGTGTATGCACCCTAAATTACCCCCAAGTCAGTAGCTATTACAGAGAGCCATTAACTGTCTACAAACACTGCATTTGAACCACGAAATCTGTTAGTTAGATCTACGGTTAGCACGATACAGGTAGTAAACTACACGGGTTTATGTTTAACAACTTGGGTTAAATAATAAGGCGAGGTCGGTATTTAGTTCAATCTAGTCTTATTTGTTAGCTGACATAGATTTTCTACTTAATTCATGACAAATATGTGATATTCTGTTAGTTTTTTTTAAATTAATTAATATTTATCTCTTTTTTCTTTTTCTTTGAAAAAAAACGTTGCCCCACACTAAGAATTTCGTCCTGTATCGTGGGTGCGTTTACAAACATATAAACTCACATACACATCACCCAGAGTCAATCGCTCAACCACTGCGCCAACCGTGCGCCCAAATCTATCTAAGCTCACTTTTAAAAGAGGCTAAATATTTTTTTTGTTTATGTATGACTTTGTAAAAGGTTATCACCGGAACTACTGATTCGAACACAAAAAATCTCACTGAATCAAATGCCTAGTATCGTAGCCGATTTATGCTAGAGTTATAAACAGTGCCGTATTTATAATCTGGCATTGGAATTGGTTCGCTAAACCGAAATTATTAAAATGGAGAAAGCAAGATATGGCTTTACATAACTACATTCCTGATTGTTTTATTATTCATCAACACATTCTTTCTTCTTTCAATCTAGCATAATATAGTCGACACGCTCTGATTCCTGTTTCCATCTTCAGTTATGAAATAAATACACCTAAACAATAAAGCAGGATATGAAAACACTCCGAAACCGCAAAACAAAGGAAAACGCTGAAATCTCGAGCTTAATATTAATAATAAAAAAATAAACAAAACCGCTTGTAGCATCGCCCATAATATTACTCTCATCAGTACTCTGAAATTCGTATGAATAAAACATTGGGTGTTTTTAAAGCTTCCTTTGGTGAATTTCTGCGTGGCTTGTGTTTGTGCAGGGATGAAGATGAGTGTTTTTATTGCATTTAGACGGTAAGTTGGAGTGTTTTAAGAAGACAGAAGTGATTTTTACTTTAAGAACCGGCAGTCTAACAAAGAAAGGGTTTATTTTCAGAGAACCTAATAAACCCGGATTATAGAATAAAGAATTTGATATTTATCAAACTCTACTTTAATAATAATTTATTTATTTTCAGACATAAGGAGTCCATAATATTAGATTCATAAACATTAAATTATATTAAAAATTTATCCACTTTGTCCTCAAAACCTGAACTCCAAATATCAATTCAGAAACCGACCCTTAATTAACATATTTTAACCCCCGACGGAAAAAGAGGGGTGTTATAAGTTTGACGTGTGTACACATCTGTGTGTCTGTCTGTGGCATCATAGCTCCTATAAGGATGAACCAATTTTGATATTTTTTTTATTTGTAAGGTGACTTTGTCGAGAGTGCATAGCTAAGAATGTTTGTTTGAAATCGTTTCAACCCTTCAAAAGTAATTCGCATTTTACTCTTTGAATTTGGGATTTTTCGCAAGATATCATGTCATAATAACGTGTTTCGATAGATTGTCGATTGAAGCGTGTCTACTGCTAGGTTTATAATTATAGTTTAAAAAGCATGAAATAAAAATTAAATTTAAAAAACCCTCTACATAAAAACCTCTAAAAAGCAAAAAATAAGCCTCGTACTTGCGTCGGGCAAATAAAGCTCAATCTCAAGCGCAAGCTACATATGGCATAAAAAGGCATTTATCTAGATTTCGGTGGATTTCCGGTGCCGATAATGCTGAATGAAAAGCTCAGATCGGACGGAGTAAAGTTACGATTATTGATCGTCATCTAGTTAAATTTATGTCTGTGCTTACGACAGTCACAACCTTTCACGAAAATACACTCACAGGTTTTTTATACCTACCCTTGTCTAAGAAACGTGACTTGAAATTCACTTCAACCCTACAACAAGCTTGTTAGCTTAAGCTCAAAACCAAACAACCATGTAACCATGTAAGTACCCTCAAGGACGGATTAGCAGGAACAGGTACACCAGACTCAGGACCGCATACTAAGCAGCTCATTTGGAAAGTGATCAGTGCTATCCTTGACCCGTGACCCGACTTGGGATCTCTGAGAGTGATATCCCTTTATGTGTAAGTCATTTGAATGTAAACATGGTCTAAAGTGAGTTAGTAAGTGAGGTTTTGATACAAGAACCTTTAACTTTAAGTTAGAATCATTGTTGTAGAAAAGTTGCTGATTCTTGAATTTATTATTAGGCGGATACTGCGGATTGATCCACTTTTTTAAAGGGAATCCGGCAGGATTATAGTTGTATGGAACTTTTGATACTGAGCTTGTAAGAATTTACCACTTGCGACTGTTACTAAATTATCCAAGGCTGATAAAGCTAAACGAGTAAGTAAAACTTGTATAATTATGTAGTATTTATTAGAGAAAAATGTGGTATAGATGGGTAAATGCACATAAACCATAAGCTTTCTGTAATAACTTTAAGTACCTACTCTATGTAAGCTGACTTGTTTAAGTTATTATGTGTCACATATTTGCTGTAAAGGCCGACTAATTAACTGCCAACGCCTATTAATATTGTTGAACGTTCTATTTAATACAGAATGATTAATTACTATGTTACGAGACCAAAAAAATATAGATACTGTTTTGACCTACCATACATTTTATTCAATACATCACCTACTTTACCTAGTATTATTTAGAAATTAATGCAGTTTCTTTTAGTAAATCAGTTGGTAAATGCTTCTTGTTTTAGCTACTTGATATTCAACCGCACTTGGTAGGACCGAAATCCTAACCCGAGATATTTGGGAGACGGCCAAAGATAAAAACTAGATTAGTGTTAGGATCTTGGGACCAATTTCTACCGTCCAGCTGTGATTAAAAAAAATATGAAAAGAAAATCAGGGTTTGCATTAAAGTTCAGTTTTGACTATTCGATATAATTGCAAAAGTTTACTAACATTGAGAACTAAAGGTAGACTCTTAAGTTTCTACATTTTAGGTCAGTTGGAGTTAGTCGGCAAATGCAGATTGAATTTGCCGAACAACACCATCTAAACTACACTGTATTTATTATAGAAGCTATAATAGTAATCTATAAAAATAATCGAATACATTTTATAAAATTCTTAGCGACATGTCTGATGTTTCGACGCGATTCGATTTATATCACACCGATAAACAATTTTAATGACCGAAATTGCAGGTACGTTTACACCTACGCAATGAATATTTTCACTTAAAATTGTCAACCACTGCAACGTCACTGGGTGGCATGGTACCAGAAACAAAATACACAAAAGGGCTTATTACACTACACGGTATTCAGGGCCCTAAACTCTAATTCAGGGTAGTGTAATAACTCTTAGGGAGTTAGGGTTCTCATAATATCGACTTTATTGCTTCGGAATGATTTAGTGACCCGGTATTCAGGGCCCTGAATACCGTGTAGTGTAATAAGCCCTTCAACCGCCAGGCCGACGCGCCATATTTAAAATATGTGCGCGATATCGCTCATCGACGCAATTTTAACTGAGATGACAACATTAGTGTTGTTCATAAGATAATCAAAATTGCAGATGAATGGAGTCTCCAGAAGTGTTTTATGTGCTGCGATTTCTTTGTGATAAGTGGATAATTTCACAAAACTACCCAATAAACCGAATCAACAAAGTGTTTTAATACTCCAAGCAGTATTACTTGACATTTACTACAAAAGCGAACGATGGCCGGTCGCTAAAGGTAGTAATTTCTTTCACATTTGAAATACTGTTTCTGCCGAAGTAATTACTTGGACAGCCATAACTTGTTTTATGTTTACTACTTAGGTTGGTACTACTTAGTGCTTCAATGATGTTAGGGACAACTTTGTAATAATATGAAATTGGTTTGCGATTTACGACCGAATGGTTTGGCAATAAATAGGTAAGTGGGTTATGTGTTGACTTAGACGAATGGTTAAAGCGCTTTTTTACTTTATGCAGCGATTCAGCGATAGTTCCTATCGACAATTTTATTTTAAACTAGCTTCTGCGAGCGACATCGTCCGCGTGAAAGTCGAAAATTAAGGCAACATATTGCCGGGATGAAAATTATGTCTTGTCTTTGTCCAAGACATGGAAAACCCGTATGCCAATGTTTCATTCAAATCTGTTCAGGCAGAAATACTTATTATCGCACTTATAATATAAGTATGCATGCCCAGCAGTGGACGTCTTTCGGCAGAAATTACTGTGTAGTTTGTTCTTGTTTTAACTTCAACTCATTGTATGATAAAATTGTAAACAACAGTAAACACGTTAATTGGTCTATAATACACACTATTAGCTATACGTACCGACAAGTTATAGTGAAAATGCACAGCAAACATTCAAATATTGGCCCGACGTTATGCAGTCTAATAAAATACATAAAATATTGATACAACGTAGAAAATCTCCAAATCTCTGACGTCACTCGATGATAGAGTTGTTTGTAAACGCAGACGTTTTATTTATATTTCAGATCTATTTAGACTCTTTGCATCTATTATTTATATATTAGACTAGACGCAAACTTTTTACAATGTTCTTTCATTCATAATTTTATACCATTTTTCACTGAGCAATAATTTATGGTTTTTAGGGTTCCGTACCTAAAGGGTAAAAACGGGATCCTATTATTAAGACTCCGCGGTCCGTCTGTCTGTCTGTCTGTCTGTCACCAGGCTGTATCTCATGAACCGTGATAGCGAGACATTTGAAATTTTCACAGATGATGTATTTCTGTTGCCGCTATAACAACAAATACTAAAACCGGAAGAAAATAATTTTAAGTGGGGCTCCCATACAAGAAACGTGTTTTTTGCCGTTTTTTGCTATATTATAAATAAATAATATAAATAAAATGTTTATTTTCAATTACATAAAGCATTAACATACGTGATATGGAGATAACCTTTTAAGCAAGAAGACGTTTGTGATAGGTGACTCCGCCCTTCCACTTAACATTATACAATTGTAAAATAATGGTACGGAACCCTTCGTACGCAAGTCCGACTCGCACTTGGGCGTTTTTTTATTTATAAATCTCATTGATAAAGTGGTCATGAAACGGAGCTGATTTTACTAGTTTTATATTACCTTGCTTTCGTATATGTGTTCAGCAACCATTTATAACCGACTAACCAAAAAGGAGGAGGTTCTTTGTTCGACATTATGATTTTTTTTTGTGTTTGTTCACGCATATCTCCGTCAATTTTGGACCGATTTCGAAAATTCGTTTTTTGTTTCGAAATTGGTCCCATTTTAATTTGGTGAAGATCTGATGAAGAACTTCGGAGATATACAACAGAAATCTTCAATAAATAACAGCAAATCTCTCGGGATTGCTGAAATGGACACTGACTTCCAAAAATAAAGTTATTTTTCACTTTGTAGTTTGGAAGTCGGTAGTATTTTTATGTAAAAAGGTTTTTTTCAAGCACTTCTTGACATCCGATGAAGCTGGAACTTGGCGTATCTATGTAACTTTGGAAAAAAAAAATAATATGGTACAATGGAGCAGGTCTCATGATGGAGCCGGCAGGTGGCCATAGCGAATCCTCAACCAGACAAGATAATATATCTTGTCGGGTTGAGGATTCGCTATGGCCTTAGTATAGATTTAGTATCATTCAGTGTAAAAAGCTTGGTTTGAAAAAAGTTTTACATACTATTATTTATCTCTAACTGGCTTTTTCTCGCGGCTTTGCTCCGTAGCCTAATTTGCAGAAACCTTGTTTTTTGCGAGATGAATAGCAGCCTATGACAATCAGATATAGTGTAGCTTTTTATAAGTCAGAAAGAATTCATAATCGGCTCAGTCCCACCAGAGATTACAAACAACAAAACAAACATACGTACAGTTTTTCATCTTCATTATAAGTATTAGTTAAGGATCAAGATTAAAAATCTATTTCCAGATATAGTAGTCAAAAAACTGCTGAACGACTTTGAATAGTAATGTAAATTTTGGAACACAACTACAAGTGCAAACAATTTACAATATAAATTTATTCGCTCTGTTTGAAATTCTAAGTAGTCCAATAATAACTTTAAGTGGTTTACACTTAAGTTTAGTCTCGCGTTTCCGTATAATAATGTACACATCCACTTCCACATACTTACGCACCGTTCAAGTTATACGAATGTACACGTTCGGCTATCGTTCGCATGTGTGTAGAAGGCCTTACAACAGTTATGTTAGTTAGTTCGTGGTTTGCGACATGCTCCCGGCTTAGTTACGACTTAAGAAATTCCCTTGGAGATGGCTTAGGCCTATATACTTAATAAAGCTTACTAATGAAGTTGTGATTGAGTACGGTGGGTCGATAGCTTAAGTTTTGGCAATAATAATCATAGACTTCATCACTCCTTGATTAACTAGCTAGCATGTTGTCAAAAGATCAATAAAAAACAGAACGAAAAGTTACTTAAACATTAATTTAATTACACAAACGCAAGACCAATAATTAAAACAGCTCAATAAAGAACCTTCCTTTGAAAAGCCGTTAAAAGCTGCCCAATCATTGGTTCCAAACAAATTGAATTAAGAAGCGCCAAAGATATCGAAAAGAATAAAAACAAATGAAAACCAAGTCCCTCTTAACTCTGGGCTTTAAAGAATGGCACTTCTTTGGACGTTAATAATCCGCCCCGTTTTCAATTAGCGGTGTCTTCATTTGGAACTGAATTAACAAACCGTTGAGGAAACGAAAGGTCCCCTAGAATTGTATCATTTGAAGCAGTATGAATAATTCAGTAGGTACTGTGTCTACAATGAATGAAAAATTAAATATTTATTAAGACTCCGAAGTTCGGTTAGCCCGAATAGTGTGAAAAGGTCTTTTACATTCTCAATTTAGAAATGAAGAACAGCTGATATAATTATCTTTTGTTTTGTGTCATTTGTGAAACAACCTGTGGATTAAAGATTACAGAGGACACCGGTCCATTTCCCGTAGCATCCAAAAGATAATCTATCAACCTTGGTTGTCGCTTGACAACATGTTAAACCACAATTCTCGAAGGTAATAGGGTTTTGTTTGGGATTAATTATGTCACTTAAGGAATAAATTGAATTATAGAAAGCTAAAGTTATTTAGATTCATTTTAAAATCCTTTATTTCTTTTACATTTAGGTAGGCAAAGATGGAGGAACAAACTTGACTGACCCGCATAGTAAAGGCCAGACGTGTGTGAAAAAGGTAGAAAACCTTTGTCCATTCAAATGGGATTCGGGAAAGTGACAGAATGTTCTAAATGATAAAGTTGTCACATGGCAAAAGCACTGGTTCTTTTTGTAGTAAAATTGTACTCGTGTGTTTTTAAATCATTTGTAACGTAGGCACTTCATTCCAAGCACGCACGTCCATTAGTACGGTTTTTCAACCGTGATTTTTTAAATTACATTTAACTGCTAATTGAATTTTCATTGTATCGTTAATTGGGGTTGATTTTAAGTTGGGTTTTCAATTTTAAAATAAAAGAGCAGATGAAGCTATCACAAACGGGATTGATTGTTATCGGACCGTTTTTTTTTAAACAAACTGAATATGCTTGCTGTTTCATGACTAAAACGGAATTCAAATTTATTTTAAGGGGCTGACATTACATCTAAATCAATCAAAACAATTTAAGAGTCTTAATGATAACAAGTTCCAAATGATAAAGAGAAAAAATAGATTATTGGTTTTGAAATGAAGCCAAACGAAAAAGACCGGCATTTTATAATTTAGGACGTACCGTACCTACATATAAAATGACCGAATACTTCATGTCATTCGCAAGTCGTTAAGGCATCTTGAAAGCAATTCAAAGTGGCTGCCAATTCATGCACTTCTGTTATTAATAAAATCATAATATTTTAGCAACAACTGCACTTTACTCAAACAACATAAATTAAGAAATAAAAATGCCTGAAATAAATAGTTTCTCGTCAGCAAAAATTGGCCAAGACCGCTTTCAAAGCTGGACATAAAACAAATGTAAGTCATGTCACCATTCTAACGTTTATTCGTTTTCTTGAAGAATAAGAATCCTTTATGATGGGCCTTGATATTTTACGCTCTATCACAGATAGCTATAACACATCTACGGATTTTATAGTCACTGAAATGGATAGCAATAAAAATTTCATCCTCATTACATAAAGCTTTTGAGATTCTATTAGGTATTAGGGTTATAACCAAATTATGAGGCTAATAAATATGTAGTTTAGATATAGGATTTTAAAGGTTTGGTAGGCAATCGATACTCCATTTAGCACTTTCGAGACGATTACATGGATAAAATGGTCAAGACGAATAAAATAAAAATCAATAAAGTACTGAAATCTAAAAATAAACTAGAGATACTTTTTACAATTCGACGTAATTTTTTACTGTTGTAATGTAAAATGCACTTGACTTCTCAATTATCTAAAAAGTTGTATGTTTGTTAAGGGTAATCTCTGAAGTCCTGCTCCGATTAAGAAAAAATAACGGTTCTTTTGGGATAAGAAACTGGGCGTCTACTCCCTATCTTCGTCGACGAAGTTACGGGCCGTCCGAAAGTATTCCGAAACTTCGGAGGGAACCCTACCCCCTATCGATTTCGGATAATTGAGCTTCGAACGGGATCATAGACAATATTCGTGAACGAACGACGGATGACGTTAGAGTTGCACTATTTTATCGGTCGATTACCGGTTTCCCTAGTTTGTGGTTTCAAGCTTACTAAACAAAAAATTAAATATTTTTTACGTTAGGAAATGACCATATTTTTAACAATTTTCATTTTTTATGTCTATAAATATAGAAATTAATTACTTTTGCCATTTTTGTCCGGAAAGCGGCATTATCCTGTTAAAACCTTTGCTTTTTTTTTCTTTATGACGGCAACTGTCAAATGAAATGTCAAGAAATAAATAATAAATACCTTGAAAGAATTTAGTTTTCAATCATAATTAATTAAAATGGCCCAACCGCTGCAGCAATTTACGCGCAAATTGAGGCCCTTTTCGACTTCATAAGTTCGCTCATAACGGCTGTGGGAAAACCTGTGCAACTAACTTAATTCAATGGAAAGTTGCACTAATTCTGTGGAGCAGTGGCAAAAGGTGAGTTTAATACATTAATATATAATAATTTAATATGATTTTAAGGTCTTGTCCTCAGTAAAGTGCATACAATCATAGTCAGTCATCCTGCAAATACTTATAGCCCAGTCAGTAGGGGTTACAATCACGATTACATATGTGAAAATCATTACTAACCCAGCTTTGGCAAAGGCATTTTTGTT
This sequence comes from Anorthoa munda, assembly GCA_945859665.1. NCBI lineage: Eukaryota > Metazoa > Arthropoda > Insecta > Lepidoptera > Noctuidae > Anorthoa > Anorthoa munda. Next base: position 38,784,856 of record OX243897.1, on the reverse strand, counting down.
TATTTACTGATTGGATTATTATCTGTGGGTGTACTTATGAGTATAGTGTTTTTATATATTATACCTTTCATGCAATTAAAATGAACAAAATATCCAAATTTTAGGTGCGGGCTGTTAAAAATATTTGGCCTAGAAAGCTGCTGGAGCTGCCAGACGGTCTGCTACAGGTCCATTGATAGCACCAACCCGCTCCCAAATGGAGTTACATAGTCAAGAGTCCAACCAGCTTTTCCAATGGTATACTTAACAAAATTTATATTTATCGTAGTAGACTATTTTTTTTACTAAATATTAATAAATTTCAGGCACACAATATATATTTTTTGTTGTATCTGTCAATGATATTAAGTTTTTGTTGTACAGGGTCCACCAGTAAGAGAGCCAGCCGCCATCACACCCACCCATGCTGCTTCACCTGCCGAAGGTGGAAGTGTGAAGGCTTATAATCAAAACTAGGAGAAATGAGATGCTCGATGAAGTCAAGCTGAATATTCTTGAAAAACTAAGTCCATAGCAATAATCTAAGACTGATAAATAAATGGAAATATATGTTTTGATTGTTATAGTGTGTTAAGTGTTAATTTTATTCAGATTATTAGGTATTTGAGTCTCAGTAGACAAGAGATATTAAGGTCCTAGCAATAATTTAAGACTGATAAGTAAAAGGAAAACCATATTGAAGTGTCAATATAAATTATTAGAATATCAGCGCAGCATTATTTCTTTTTTGGGTGTCGCTTCACATGCTGAGATAGGAGCCTTTTTTGGTCTTGCACGGGGTTGTATTTTTATTATTGTTTATTTTTTTGCTTATTTCATGTGTCTCCTCTGCGGGTCACAAATAAATAATTTTTCTTTTCTTTCAACATTATGGCGATTTTCGTACTTTAAATAGGGTAAAGTCACATATCCATAAAGGTTGTTTTCCTATCAACACTTAATTTCGGTAAATAATCAAGTGCCAAAATCAAAACAACTTTGATTACGAAATTAAACGTTTTTTTTTGCCTTTTGTAGTTGTATTTTTGTAGTTATTGTATAAGTCATAGTGTGTTGTAATTGTTAAATTTATTCAGATTTGAATGGAAAAATAAAAAAATTGTAATGAAAACAATGCTTTTATTGTGAAAAGTCAATAATACATACATACATAAACTCACGCCATTTTCCCAAGTGGGTAGGCAGAAACTAAAGTACGCCACCTGCTACGATCCTTACATACTTCTTTTGCTTCACTCACATTCATACATCTAGTCATACACATACCCAATGCATTTATATTTGTAAAGTTTTCTTGTGAGACTGCGTAAATATCTATTTATTTCCAGCAATTGCTCTTGCTTGCTTGCTTGCTGAAGCAAGGGCAAAGAGCTTGATGGGCAGATAATATATTTGTAGACACTTCTCCCAGGCTACTGCGCTCAAATTGTAGATCTTCTTGCTGAGGGAAGGTGCTTCTAAGTCCGCCTGATTAAACATATTATGTAAAACACAGCAGGCAATGACAATTTTACCTGAAAAAATAATTAAAATATGCTCTTAAATAGATGAAAAAAATACTGTTCACCCGTTCAATTCATTATTAGAAAAACATAGCTAGACCTAGTATAAATTGTGACAAATACCAACTATGACTGGTGCATAAAGCAGCTCTCTTGCTGCTAAGAGGCATCTTAATCGGCCTTTTAAAATGGCAAATATACGCTGTTTATTAGATCGGGCATGTTATTGTCTATTGGGGTGTTTGAAGTAGTTCAAAACGTTATGTAAATTTAGTTAAGATTCTGGCCGATAGATGGCGCTGTACCGGATTCCGTTAAAGTTAAATCGCGGTGTTAAGATTCTCCGCCGTTTAATGACCTTAGTTATATTTTATTTAATAACAAACTTTTCGCTGACGTACTTCCGAGTATTATTTCAACCTTTTTACATCCCCGAACATGGGGTGATCCGATCCGTGATACAATTTATTTAAGTGTACTCTTTAAGTAGTTATAGGTATAAACACTCTTCAAAGCATAGGTAGTCATTATTGAAATGGCTTTTAGATTTTAGAAAAAAAGTTAATTAAAAAATTCAAAATACCCGACTGCTTAAAAAGCAAACTAAAAAGACTTAAACAAGTAGAAAATCATGCTGTGCAGTCGGAGTATACATATTCGCGAGCTGGCTGACCAAAACCATATGTATCCTCCGACTGCACAGCATGATTTTCTTCTTGTTTACGTCTTTTTAGGTCGCTTTTTAAGCATTCGGGTATTTTGAATTTTTTAATTAACTTTTCTATTTATAACTTTTTAGTTAACATTTTTTTTCGAATTAGGTACATTTAAATATATAAGTGTTATATATTTTTGAAATCACCTCTTGAAACCCTTTATTTTGATACCCCAAACGATGGATTTGGAAGTAAAAATAAAATTGGCCCCCCAACGCGTTAGGTCTCTGGAACGCCACATAGGAACAAACATACATACATACATACATAGACTGATAAACACATTACCCTCCTTCGGCAGTCGGGTAAAAAATGGTACAAGCTTTTAAACTTACTGTCTTTTTATAAGGTTTCTCCCAGCCAAATGCTGGGGAAACCTTATATACTTTTTTATTAATGAGGCCCACTGCACCTTGGTAACCCACCAGGCATAATAATTAAGAGCTGTGGGGATCTGAAATAAAACAATAACAACAGTAAATGGGTGTGATGCTTTGGTACAGCTCAATGTTGCAGAGTCTTTAATAAATCCTTACCTTCATTGTTGGATCAACACCACTTCGTCGTACCTATGTGTCGAGGCAAAAGAGGTATTAGGTCCTCACACAAGTCCTCGAATAATTCCCAAGTGAGCCTATAGTTCCATATGAACAACAATAATACTCTCCAACAGGATGTTTTGGCGTAAATATCATCGACGTTGCCTCTGCTCTTCCAGTAGAGCTTCTTCGAGCATTAAAAAAGCAGCCACCACTTGGAATTGTAGCTTCCGTCGACCGCACGATAACTATTTTGATGTCGTCATATCTGACATAACGATCCGATAAAACAAGTGTCATGTTCAATTTTTCGGACGGATAAAAACGCTTAGGGAGTAGGTTCAACTGTCAAATTGTGTTGTCATTCATTCTTCGTTCGGGCCCCGTACGAATCATCCGTCCGTAGGTGATAGGGAGTAGGAAATGCCCGTAACTAAGCTCGAAACTACGAACTTCGAGCTTCGGGAGTAGACCCCCTGAATCGGGCCACGGGAACGATATAGTGATTTAATTAAAAAAACTGTTTTACAAAAGATACAACCGACTTCCAAATAAAATAAAAATACAAAGTGAAAAATAACTTCAATTTCGGAAGTCGGTGTTCTTGTTTTCGTTTCTTCGTTTTTAGACACCGACTTCCGAAATTGAAGTTATTTTTCACTTTGTAGTGTTTTATTTGGAAGTCGGTTGTATTTTTTGTAAAAATGGTTTTTTATTTTTTGGGTGTGGTACATAAACATAATGGACCAGTTCTATTGGCTAGGTTAATGCGAATGCCAAAGTGAAGGCAGAATAGATAAACCCAATAACATGAAACTTAAACAAAACCGGTGGAATAAGAGTATACCAAGGTGAACTGTTTACACTTGTTAACCCCTTTACAGCGTACCAGTGTGATGTTATGTTATGAAATGGTGTAACCTATAAACAGAAATGCGATTGCAGCTATCCCGAGTGATTTGCCGTCATTTATTGAAGAGTTCTGATGTATAATCTCCGAAGTTCTTCATCAAATCTTGATGGAAATTAATTGGGACTACATGACAAGCACCAGCTTTCAAATAAAAAAATAATCATCAAAATCGGTTCACCCAGTAACAAGTTCTGGGGTAAAACACATAAAAAGAATAAAAAAATACAATCGAATTGATAACCTCCACCTTTTCCTTTAGGAAGTCGGTTAAAAATGGCCCGATGACAAAATAAAAACATTCTGCATCGATAAAAATTTTATTGATATAAGAACAACAGAATAATTGCCGCCTGATTTCGTGCCGTAACGCAACGGATCGTGAAAACACGGAATTTTATTGAACAGTTCCGATTTTGCGTATTTATAGAAATTTGATGCTTCAGAATAACGTTGTTGTTGAAGAAAATATGTTCGAAGTCGAATTTTACGTACTTTTGTTTGTATGTATTTGATGAATTAACTTGGTTCGACAAACCTAACAATGGAAACATAAATTCGAAAGTATAAAGTCTATTGAACAAATGTTTTGGATATTTTAAATCAGATAATTAATTTATTGAAGCAACATACAAACTCATCAAGTAGGCTTAACCTACTTTCTACTACATAGTGCCTTAATGTTCTGCAAATCATGACATTGAATCTATGTCATCGCTATAATTTATGACTAACATGACAAATTACATTTATTATGTGATTTAGGTTTGCTCGACCTTATTCAAAAAGATGTATCTGTTGCTCCAAAATTTAGTCACTCTATATACTATAAATAAACATAAAATTATTTTATAAACTAGTTTTTTGAACTGAAAGGAACTAAATGTAATATTACTTGTCAATACGCATTCAATGAACCCAAACACGATGGCACTATCGTCACTGGTTGAGGAGTTGATAACGCCAGTTTCCAGCTCCATCATGAGAGCAGCTTCATAGTACCATATTATTTTAATATTTCCAAAGTTGTTTAAGTACGCCAAGTTCAAGCTTAATCGGAAGTGCTTGAAAAATAGATTACTGGTTGCCGGAAACATACTCGAAAGCAAGGTAATACAAATCTTGTAACAAAACATAAATAAAACTACTCATTACTGTTTTCCACCTATTCTTAACTCCACTCAAAAAATCTCCTTTGCAAACAGCTCCCAGTTTTTGCTCAAAAACTAAACTAAGTCAGAACCCTACAAAGACTTGGTAGCTACCAAAGTAGTTGAGTAAATAGAGAGACTGCGGAATTACCCAGCGTTTGCATCAAACATGAAGTGTGCTGGCAAACCGCAGGCCTCAGTAGGTACAATCGAACAAAGAAATACCGGCTACAGCTAACTTGTACTTTGCACAAATATTGTAGGTATTGTAGTGTGTGTGTTATTTATGGCTCGTTTTTGACTTCTTCATTGCTCTAGTGGTCGCAAGCCTTAGTTTGCTGAGCAAAGGCATAGTGTTTTTGGATTTAGCCCGTCTGGAATTTCTTAGTAGTAGCTCGGAGTCTGGATCTGTGCGCACAAGCTGAACATAATACAAGCGTGACGTTATGCTATTACTCACAAGGTCAATACAAATCAATACATAATAAATGTTTGCCTATACCCCAAACTCTTTGCCCGACTGTACGTAGAACTGAGTGCCAAGACTGACAGGTCTATATTACTCATAGATTCTCTATCTGTAATTCCTACTTTTGAAATGTTTATGCTTTATCTGTATTCAAGGAATTTACTGCTTGCTGAGTTCAAAAATACATTTGATGATCGTAAACTAGTTTTAATGGCGAAATTAGCGTTGGTCGTAATCAAATATCTAAGTGGTAAAGGCGGTTAAAAAAGTTAATTAAACTACATCATCATTCGATGCAAGCTTCTTTATAATTCTATTTTACTCTGGCAGTTAATACAGTCAGGGAAAATATATTTATATAACTTTTAGGTTTAAAATAGTTATCACTTGCATGACATAAAACGACAATGGGCCTCAAGTCATCAGGTGACAAGTAATTGATGTCATAATGATTACCCAATTTTGTAAATACATTTGCGAAAATATGTCAATTGTTTTATTTTTTGACAAATATGTCGCATTGACAGTTACTTTAAATATAATATATAAGTATACGTAGGTCTATTTATCTTTGTAGAACTTAAAGAATGCCAAACAAATAGTTTACCTAACGTTACATTTCAAAAAGTATTCTACGTTTAAGATTATGATTATATTCTAATCGCCCAGTTTTCTCCTAAAATGCTATCTTTCCACATCCAAGTTTATTCAAGCATCGAGTGATTTAGGTCGTTGGAAACCTATTCATGTGAAACGCAAAGTTTGGCATGATGTGTGCCAAAATCCATAGGTTTCCTAAAATTGGCACCATATCGGTTTAGAACAAAATATTGTATTAGGAATATGAGTTAGTAAAATGGCCTGAATACTATCCTACTAAATTATTATTAATGTGAAAGTCTTTATGTTTGGATGTTTGGTAGTATCAGTGACGCGGGCGTCCTAAAAGCTAAACGGATTTATATGAAATTTGGTACACGGATACAATAATATTGAATACATTTATTGCTTCCACATGTGAACTTAGATGGTTGGTTACAATTAGGGGACAGGGAATAGGGGCTAAATATTCTCCTTAGCTTATTGAAGGCAATCTAAAAAGAGTTAGCCCAAAATTCGGTTACGGGTTTGCCAGCATCAATTTCTGAAAGGAGCAGGCAACTGGACACAGGGCTGGATATTATGTTGCCCATTTTCTGTGAAACATGGCCTTGGCCAAGACACCAGATACTTTTAATCCTAGTACGTTTTCTTGAGATAATTTTCGACATCCACGCGGTCCAACCATTAGCAAAAGCTTGTTAATCAATATCGAATGTTTATCTAGACGAATGATTCCATTTAGTGCTTCTTGAAATCTCCAACTTTACTAATCAATCAACAAAAGTTTATCACGATTTGTTTCGGTATTTGATTGATCGACTTTACCAAGAAAAGAGTTTTTCTACGGCTTACTAATTGCGTCAGGAGGGGTCGCCTTAGAAGGACATACAAAGATCTTAGTTTTGATGATCTTCACAACGATCAGGTGCGTAGTAACCGGCGTACGTGTACGACTAGATGTATGAATCTAAACGAAGCAAAAGGAGTATGGATTCGTAGGAGGATGCCTCCTGTAGTTTCTGCTTACCCTCATGGAAAAAGATCAACACCTAACTAATTTCGAACATAAAAATTGGGCAATTAAATTACCTAGTTAAACTGCGCAGTCGTGATAGATATCGATATGTATTGACGATAAAACACAAAAACAATTTTTCAAGTACACTAATGTAGCCAGCTCTAGATTCATTTTTTTTTTCATCGCAATATAGCGATATCCATTCTGTCTGCTGATTCTCGCTAACAAATTTAATTTGGCCCTTAACACTAGTAAAACAATGGATGTGTCATAACGGAAGCAGAAACGGAAACAGATGTAAAAGGTACATTTAGGAGGAAACGGAAACAGAAGCAGAAGCGGAAGTGTAAAATACTATGAAAATAAATATACAAATTATTACTTTTTAGGGTTCTGTACCCAAAGGGTAAAAACGGGACCCTATTACTATGACTCCGCGGTCCGTGTGTATGTTTGTCTGTCTTTCTGTCACCAGGGTGTATCTTATGAACCAAGATAGCTAGTCAGTTGAAAATTTCACAGATAATGTATTTATGTTGCCCCTAAAACAACAAATACTAAAAACAGACTAAAATAAATATTTAAGTGGGGCCCATACAACAAACGTGTTTTTTTTATCGTTTTTTTCGTTAATGGTACGGAACCCTACGTGCACGAATCTGACTCGCACTTGGCCGGTTTTTAATAAGTCAATATTCAAAACTAAATGAAGGTACCTAAATTATATTTAAAGATAAGTTTTGCCGCTTTTGTACGCAGCAAATGCCAGCAATCTGCTTTGGTGCTCTTCATAAATTGCTAAAACACTTGCCCAACCGCACGTCACCCTGTCATAATGTTCCGTGTAAATGCCCGATTTAAAAGTTGCGGAAGCAGAAGCAGAAACGGATGTAAAAAAGCGTGCAGAACTTCCGCAGTTGCGGAAACAGAAGCAGCAGAGGTCTGTTCCATCACTACTTTACACTGACTGAGTAGAATAGCACTTAGTTAAAGTTATTGCTTCACCTAGCATCTTGCGATATAATCAATATCAGACTTCAATTAATACACTCCAGATTGGCATCTATTGTGGGTCTGATTAAGTTTGTTGTCAGTTTCAAGAGTAGCGCTCGCCGGCCGCTGCCGCGGCACCGCTCGCTTTGCTCGCTCGGCTCGCGCGCGGTTGGTCACAGTTCTAACCTAACCTAACCTATTTTACAACATTAAATAGCGCAATAATTTGCTATTAAAATTTGGTGATCAATTTACTAAATTTGGTGATCATTTACTATTTTTGTCAGTATATTACTAGATTTGGTGGTTAGGGGTTATCGTCACAAAGTTTTTTTTGGTGGTCATTATATTTATTCCCCTTTAATAATATCTTATAAATAATGATATATATAGTTCACATGGACCCCTATCAGGCACAGCAATTGAGTAAAATAATAAATAAATTTAATTAATATTAATTAGAAAAATTTAGTTTTAAATTAAATTAAATGATGCTACAGAATAACAATAATGAAACAAAGAATGTCAATTAAAGTTTAGTTATAAGTCCAAAAAAAGGGTAAAATTTCAATCAACATAAAAATGTCAACAAGTTAAAATACAATATTATTGTCAATATGTCGAGCACAGTAATTTAGTATGAATACCTAGCTTATACGTATTATACAATTATTGTTCATGATTTTAATTTTAACAATTCTAAAATTACATGCAGTGAACCGACCAGATCAAGTCTGCAGTGGGTGGTTCATTGCATGAGTGCACCCGAGTAACAGCAAACAGAGAGGGATGGCGTCGTATCGTGAGGCGAATCATGTCAGCCTGAAGTCTCACTGCAACATGATGACCACGACCGCTCTATCAAGATTATACTACTGATGAAGATGAAAATAAAATGTTCTTCTAACAATATTAATGTATCTTGTATACCAAAGATCAGAACCCCGTTTTTTACCGCCAAGTCATGCATCATTAATGTCGCCTTCCAACCAGACCTTTGCGGTGGTCGATTTCAGTCCAGTTTCTTGTCGGCTGTCCTACATAATCCGGGATTACTTCCAACGACCCTGTCAGCGGTAGTTCTGTTAGCCGTAATTTTCACTGGACATAAAAAGAAAGCTTGTGTTAGTACTTAGTAAAGAGCTGATCTCGAAATGTTTTGCAGCATTTGTGTGTTTGGCTTTTCGCTGGTTTTCACTTGGTTGCCATTATCATCAGTAGGTAACCGATAGGCTGTTGGTTCTACTAGGTGTCATATAATTGTTGAAGGATAATTTTCAAACGTACCCGCAAAATACACGTTACAGGTAACACCCGAACTATACTTATTTTAGAAACATTTTATTAGCTTTTTCCATCTTTGTGATTTTAATATCAAGGAATAGATTCAAAATCTATATAGTATTATGGTAGGTATAATGATGGTATGGTTTATGTAAAGAGGTTACAATAGGAACCTTGCAGCATGCGACAACCGATTTTCTGTGAAAAGACATATGTGGTCCGTCATCAATAAAATATGTTCTGGTTGTGTTAAGATCCGTTTGCGTATCTAAAAATAACCGGAGAGCTGTAAATCTCGGTACGGTTGAACGGATTTGACTCGAGAATTTCGAATTGGAAACTTTATGATCTTTAGTTAGACGAGATTTATAGTTATTTATATATCACTATTTTCACGTCTGTTTTCTACAAATACTACAGAATCTTTTTCAGGTGTCTGTTTTAGTTTGAAGGTTGCAGTTTTTGGAATCAGTTTGGGTATAAATTAGTTTGTTGCGATTTAGTTAATGGTTAATGTGTGTCTTTAGGCTAATTTATAGATTTTATTTTGAGGTCGTATCGGAGATATATTAGAATGAAAGAAAACGTAGTGTTTATGTTTTGGAGTATTTATCGTACAAGCGCCGGGCGAGTAGGCAAACTTAATGCGTAGTGCCTTCTGCTTACCTTTTTTAAAAATGTATTTAGATGGGTCTACGAATTTCAGTTTAGTGCTATCTTAAAATGTCGTATTTACCCTATGTATATTGCCACCTTAACAAATCTGCACTGCGATCTGGTTTTATTAAACTGAGCCTAAAGATGATCCTTATTATCATAAAGTAATTTTGAAAATTAATTTTGCTATATTAATTGTCATTAAAGTATTCATATCACTCTCTCAAGCAACCAAAATGACAATTAAGGTTTTAATTATTACCCAGGCCGTAAACGAGGCTATTAAGATAAGGACTTGTTGATAAAATATTAAAAGACAACTAAAATTAATAATAAAAAGTTATGATTAATTTTAATCCATTTATTAGAAGTGACATGGCCAATACAATACATTTTTTTTTTTTTTTTTTTTTTTTTTTTTTTTTTTTTTTAAAACGTTGCCCCACACTAGGAATTTCTTCCTGTATCGTGGGTGCGTTTACAAACATATAAACTCACATACACAAACACCCAGAGCCGGAACAACTATATGTAGGTCATACAAATATTTGTTCCGTGCGGGAATCGAACCCGCGACACGCAGCGCAGCAGTCAATCGCTCAACCACTGCGCCAACCGTGCGCCTAACATGTACATTGACCTAAACATACATGTTCATAAAATTAGTAATAATATTAACTTACCAAACAAACCAAATTAACTTTAAGATGATGCATGTTAAGATTCAATCATGTGTGGTTATAAAATTATTTGTTATTTTGTTTCATATCACTTTTAATCACTTTTTTTCTATATGTAATCTTTAATGGGCTACCGTAATATAATTAGCTGAAGATTTTTTTCTTTTCATATTATGTTGTACTAGCTTTGCTCCCGTGGACCACCCCACAGGACCCGTTTCCGGGATCCAAAAATAGCCTATATCATTCAGGAATAATGTAGCTTTCTATTGGTGAAAGAATTTTTAAATCGGTCCAGTAGCTTCGGAGCCTATTCTGTACAAACAAACCAACAAATAAAATAATCTTTCCTCTTTATAATATTGGTATTGGTATATTAGGTGATTAGTTACAGACTGTTTTAATAAGTATTGTTTTTTTATGATTGGAATTGCTTTTGTGCCTATTTATTTGTTAGGTATGAATTTAATACACTTTGCTATTGTTTTATAAAATACTAGCTTCTGCCCGCGGCTTCGCCCGCGTTCAAAGTTCAAAAAAGAAATAATCCGATCGCCACCTAACTTACAGGATTATCCGCTGTGTCAATCTAAAGATTGTCTGAAAACATTAAAATCGGTCCAGCCGTTTCGGAGTCTATAAGGAACATACATACATACTTTATCTTTTATATATATAGATGGATAGATAACTATGGAAATAATTATTTTAAAAAGGTGATTTTTTATTAAAAACAGATTGACACAATGCAACAACATCTTTAGAAATTTCAATATAAATTAACACGAAAATAATTCGTGTTCTCACCAACACACCCTTACATGATAAGAAAAGTGCTCAGAGGAAGAAACATGTAGGCTTTTTAGAAGTGAATCGAATTTTGGTTCCCCAGAGAACACAGTCTGATTTATCCGATATAAAACGAGCAAGGCAATGAAGAAAATATCTCACCTCCTATTACATGGCAACTGGTAAAATGTGGATGTACTACACACCTCTCTGTTGCCGTCTTTTGGGAATATTGGCGTGATGTTATGTTCATTTTTGTTACGTAATTCAGATACCTGTCCTTGATAAAGCTTTGGTTAGATGCCCAGATGGAAAGGTGTCTTATTTTTTTTTTTATTGTCGATAAGCTTGCACTTGACCACTATCTCACCCGATGGTAAGCAATGATGTGGTCGACGATGAAGCACGCTTGCCTAGAAGAAACCTATTCACTCATGACTTTAAGACTCCCAGGTTGTAGCTATCATGACACACAGACTCCGACAGGGAATTCCACTCCTTTGCTGTACGCATAATAAAAGTATTCCCAAAACATTTGGTGCGTATGGGTGGGATGACCACCATGTACCGGTGAAGCAACCGCAACCGTTTTTTATTGAGACTGACTGAATAATTGATGAAATAAAATTACTTCTTAGTATATTTGTAACACCATGTGCCTAAACCACCTACCATTTTTGGATGATAGCATAATTAATGATAACACTGAAAAACCGTGGCCCAACCATTAAAGAAAGTCCTTTAGCTATTCACGGCATAAAAATCAAACACCAATTTATCAAACAAACATAAAAGATAACTTTTCTCTCCGATTTATGAATACATTCAAAACAGTACAGGAGCCATTCATCAAGAAAAATTTACGATCGAATTTAACGAAAAAAGTTTTTAGACTTTTCCGAATATATTGAAATATCAGTTTGAATGGCTGAAGCTTGCATTTTCCAGTACTTCGGGATTTATTGCCTAAAGCTGTGGACTGATATGGCGGATTGGCTAACTGTGAATATCTAAAACTTTGTACAGATAGACTAAGTTATATGTATGCGAACTTAATCGGTAAATTGCTGAAGAGGAAGGCATGTATGAACTCTTAGACGAGTAGATGTCTATTATGTGTGGAAGTAAAGGCGAGTGAGAGTGAATACAATTCGCGTATTTTACCAGCTGTAAGTATATATTTTAAGATTGCAATAACGTAATTAGATGTCGGCTATCATGTCTGGTCGCAGCCTTATTCGTGACAAATTGTTATTTAAAAGTACTTGGTTCTAGAAATAGTATTTTAAAAATTGTTTGCGTTTTATTTTCAGAAAAGTAAAACTCTAAGCTAGTTATAAGTTAGGGCATGGTTCAGTTTAGAAGTGAAATATTAGACTTAAGTACTTTACTCATATTTCAGTATACTGTTCAACTTTCGAGCAGTGGTGGCCGCGACTTACAAGTTGTAGGTCGTGGGTTCGAGCTCAGGCAGGCGCTTTACTTTGTGTAAATTATTTCATCACCACTCTCAAAACGGTGAAGGAATCGTCATCGTGAGGAAACTGACATGTACTAGAACCAAAAATTCGAAGACATGTGACGTCTACCAACCCGCACTGGGCTCGTGTGGTGGATTACAGCCCATTCTCCTCACAGAGAGGAGGCCTGTGTCCCAGCAGTGGGAACATTAACTGGCTGTTGATGTGATGTGTTTTCAACTTTCACTGGATTATTCAAATTATAATTGATCAGCCAAATTCATAACCCAGCTTCTTGAACCAAAAGACCAAACAATATTATTACTCATCGAAGAACATACCTTAGCTTTGAAACATTCACAAAATAATAATAATTTGCGTTTACCAACAAGAAGTGGGATGGGACGAAACTGATCAATCCATCACAGACTGGTTGTACCTGTCAACCTATAGTGATCGATGTCCTCCAGGCATGGTAAGTAAACTCCTCTTTTGAGGACAAGACATCGGTCGAAAAAGACGAATGAAGATAATTATGAAAATATATGAAACATGCTCAAAATAATCATGGGTAATTTTGAACATTTTTTACATTCGAGAAGGTAAGTATATTTTTTGGATACTCACCTGATTGTCAATTGGTAGATTTACTAGTAGTATTGGTATAAACTTTTAGCGCATAATATTTTTTAGGATTACTGAATTTTGAGTCGTTCCAAAATATTTGTAAAAATCAAAAACATGTGTAATTTACTTATGGTGTACATAAAGTATGTAATACATAAATAAAATTATCTTGTAGATAGCGCCTATCGGTTTCGGACACTGGGAACTTTACAGAATCCTAGTATGAAAGTACTAGGTAAATAACGTATTTTTTACTCCATAAAAACTCTTGTATTCCAAATTAAACCATTTCACGCATATACGTCATAACATAAATGACCATAGCTGCCGTTTATTACGCGTCTGATGTTCGCTCAGATTACCTCGGGTGTCGAATATTGACTACAGTATTAATTTCGTACTCAATTAAGCAACAAGGAGGCTCTTCACTTCTATCGAATGGACACGACCGTATTACCCTTGGCCAAAATGGCCGTTTTGAGTAATTGTGTAAAATAATACAATATTTTGTTTTTCACTTAACAATATCCTAATTAGAAAGGGGCCCCCGAAAATATGATCCACGTTGCAAATATATGTCAAGGTAATTATTTTTTCCCTCGAGTGAGGTTTTTAATTTATGGGTGTTATTAACCACATCGCACATATACTGGTAATATCCACAATATCACAATTGTTGAAATTTTTTTAATCAATAAAAGCAACTTCGAATATATTTTGTCTACGTGGTTTCCCTATGAGATAGACCCTCACTTTATGAAAAATTCAATGTTGACAAATGTAGCTATTGAAATCATACACTAACTAAGTATGAATATTTATAGTGGATTGTTACTGAAACACCGTCAAAGGGATGATGCGTTGTCAAATTTAGTGAAACAGAAAAACCTATTTGACACAAGACGGAATTATTCTGGAAAACTGTTTTACGTTCTCAATATCTCGGCTGAAAAATTTCAAATCCATTGATAATCATAAGCAAACAACAATAGTTGTATGGATGTACGTGGTGAAATTCAGCTATTCTCAAAGCAGTAAGGTTTTTGCTCTCATTCCAAACCAACCCTTTTGCAGTATTCATTCATCGCCAAAGTATTTAGAGCAGGAAGTAATATGACACTGCCAGAATGTGAATGGCGGAGATGCCAAGTCCCAAATAGAGGAATTTGATCTGGTAATAGAATTCCCCTGAACCAATCCCGCAGATGCTCAGCGCCTCGCAAATACGATTATTTCCATATTTAGAGAAGTTATTACGCTTAGTAATGTTTATGTAGGTTTTTATGTAAATGCAGTGTTTTTTGCGATGAATAATGGTGGTCTCATTATTATTTCGTCATATTTTATGATGTCATCTTAATAGAATGTATTTTGTCATTTACTTATCGTTGGTGTGCCAATATTATTTTACTAAAATAATGTGGAAACTAAATAATTATTATGAACTTAACTGTACAGTGTATGTACTCCATGTAGAAGGTAAACATGGTGGGGTTCCGCCAAGTCCAAGTACCCTATGCGGTACATAATATCAGTGAAACTATGGGCTCTTGTGGTACGTAGATATACTTAGTACTTTTAAAATTCTGCAGCAACCATCATTGCCGCATCAGTCAACTATACGCCAACTCCAAAGTTGTACCTCCAAAGATGAGACAGAGGCCCACATAAAAACAGTAGTTTGTACAATCTTTTCAATTCTAAAAAAGGCTGTTGCCAGTAATACAACCCTTATGTAAATTGGTGTTGAAAATACATCATGATTGATACGAACGGACTGTCAAAGTAGATTATAAAGGGACACTAACTTATAAATAATTATGTTTATGTATGACGTTGAATGATAATATTTAAACTAACTTTGGGTAGTCTCTAAACAAAACATGCATTCTATTTTCGTTCATGTTCCGTATAGTTATGTATTTATAGGACTTGGTAATCCTTCATATGCCAGACTAAAGTAAATTATTAAAGAATTTTGTTTAAGAATTGGATAAGTATTTCAGCAAACCATATTGTGCGAAGGATACATAAAAAATATGTAAATGCACAATTAATTCCGTAAAGGCGCCATTTTGCTTTTGTTTTACCAATAACTTACAGTAGAACACGTAAAAAAGTCGTGTAACATATTTAATATGCCCAACTCGGTAATGTATATTTTAAATAAAATATAATTAAAAGTTTAGTTAATTCCTTCCATAAATCAATTATCATATAACGCGTTAATTGAAGTAAATCTAGGAAAACTTTAACCTTAAAGGTTTGCATAATATAATGAAAGCCGAATAAGTTTTCGTCTAAAAACCGATAAAATAAATTATTAATATAATTTATTCCATTATTTTACAAAGTCGATGAAAGCAAAGGTACCATGTAGCATCCTATATTAATGACCAAACTTTTAATTGATTAAAAACTTACAAATTTCAAAAACTTTTCGCTGAAGAACAAAATATCACAAACCTTCTCACATAATCCACAAAAATGCACAAAAAATTCTTGTAACAAGTTCACTATAGTACACTTGCTTGCATTTAAATACACCGCTCACACGAAACACGACGCGACGCGTTTACGTAACTCGGATCGCTCACGTTTCCGCAGCCCGTGCTTTCGCTAAAGCGTTATCGGCGCGTCTGGCGATTTTGCCCCACGCCGACCCCCTTACAACTACTTCTATAACTGCATTGCGCCCATACAAACCCAAAACGCTCATTATTGCTACTTAATTTTTTATCGTCGTTCGAAGTTTGAAGAGTGAAACTTTGAATGGAAACGGCTTGTGCATTAAGCGCTAGAAGCAGCTTTACCGTTGCGCGTGGCGTTCATAATTGCGATTATTAAACTCAACGGATTTTCTCTAAGCGGATTGTTACCGCCGTAACGAGTGCTGGCATAATCCTTTTCCACTAACTAACTAGCACAGGATGATCTCTGTTGATATGTATAGCAGGTATACCTAACATTTCTACCCCTTCTCCATGTAATTTTACTCTTTAATCATTGTAAAGGCTATTAGATATCCAATAAAGGACTCGTTTCGCCTAATGGCTAAGATTTGAGTGGCGGGGTCATAACATAATATGGCTTTATTGCAGTCATTCGGCTCTCCTCGCCTTTTGTGGTAATTTAATCGTTTCCCGGATTCCCCGGCGAATTAATGGCAACTTTTTTCATCCGTAAGGTTTTTCCGCTAATGAAAATTAGGGGAATTATTTTGTTTCCGTCTGTTTCCGATGCAGACGAGTTTAATAAACAGTCGTTTTAAAATGTCAACGGTGTTTTTAACGAGTGTTGTATAGACTGGCCGAACTTTGCGTTGGAGAGGTGAAAAATCGTCGGATATTTTTAATGTTTTAGAGAGTGTCGCGTTAGTTAGTTTTTGTGCACTGATTTGTAAACCGTCTGATAAACAGTCTTGTTAGTAACATTAGTTCTAGTCAGTTATTTTATTTTGAACCTGATTAAGACTGAAATAACAAGATGTAATAAAATGGTATTAAGACATTCAATCATTTTAGCTTTTTTTAAAGTAGGTAAATATACCCGAACACCAATATTATTTTCTTACATGATAAAAGAGTATAAGAATCGTGTCAGATTCTTACCGTTTGACCCTCATATTTTTATGTCAACCCCTAGCGGAATATGATAGAGACTTATTGTCGCGTTTGAAATCCCTGTATCTTGATATAAAAGGGTATGCCAAAGGGTAATATTACAAACCCGAAATGAAGCTCACAGTTTTATCATGTCTACAATCAAATAACATTGTTTAGGTGGGGTAAAAATATCTCAAGTATTTTTTTCTTCATGAAGTTCATCTTTTTTAAACGGATTTTTTCTCTGCCAGAAAAGGAATTCCAACATACGTGGATGTGGCATGAACTCAAAACAGACATGACGTAATCTGACATCAAATGAACAAAAAATGTGACTGACCATAGTCAAGTTAGACTTTACCACATTTCGCATGTTCGGGTGAATTAGGCCTAGCAGTCTAGTGCCTGCATTATGCAAGTAGGCAACTATGATAGTTGCCTACGCTTGCGAACACAACCCGTTTTCCTCAATTATCTTTTACTACAAGCGTGGGGAAATTACCACCTGACTGTTCCTGAACCATATCAGGGTTAAAATCTAAGCTTTCAAACACATATTTACATTCAGGATTTTACCTTTTTGTTAATTGTGTGTTGTGTGCGCGTTTTGTGCAAAATTGCCTGAATAACGGCTTGTCACAACTTCATGAAAAGTACTAATTCATCTTCAGATCTCAGAAAACCAAATTGTAATATAAGTTTTTAAGCTGACATGGTCACAATCATTAGAATTAAATCGAACCGAAACCCGAACCGAACCGAACGAACGATCGGACCGAATTAATTCGATCGATCGGTTTCGTTTTTTTTGAATTTGTCGAGAGCCTGGAATCCAGTGGTTCAACTATGTAAAGGTCGTAAAACTACTGAACGAGTGTCAAAAGTGGATACAGTGAGCATCGTCTGTCGTGAACAGTGTCGAGTAACTAGTGAGAAAAGTTCTGGTAGTAGCGGCATCGTGCGTGAAAAACGAGTGAGGAAGAGGGTAGACAGATATGTCAGCTCGTAAATATCACCCACCCGCAAAGACTTTAGTTCTCGTGATCATGGCGCTTGTAACGGTGCCGAAATATCGAGCTCTCAATCAAATTCAAAATATACATGGTAAATATCCCGAAACAAATATTAATTCTAAACCAAATTGTGTTTTATATTTATTATTTCGTACACTTAGAAGGCCTATAGTTCATAAGATCTAGGTCTCAACCGCAATCCTTGTGCATGTCATCCATCAACTGTTTAGTCAAGACTCGCCATCACGGCAATCTTAAATCAACTCTATCTGTAACCAATCAAAGTACATAATTGATTGTGTATCCTCAAACAGACTGTCTGCATTAATTGACGCAAGACCCTAGTTTGTCTTTCATCTGTAACACGATAAGGGCACAGTGTACAAACAGAAATCTGTTCCAAATGGGCCACTGCTAAGTTTTCAGACTGTCACTTGATTGATTACAAAGGCTAACGAAGTATTCCAAGGAGAATATAAATTTGCTTTATTTTTTCGATTTTGGGGCTATTTGGAATGTACTGTTAATTATGCTTTCCATTTGATCGATTCCAATCAGTAAACTGTTCTGGCTTTTGTTATCTAAAACTTCGATCCGATCGCAGTCACATCTTTTTATACGACATTGTTAGTGTCAAACGCATTAGATATTTATGGGGAAAAAAATTGCATTTGTTTTTCAATATAAACTAGTTATAAAATATAGGGGAACCATTATTAAAACAAAACAAAATCAGGAAATTCAGATAAATTATTGAGCAATAGTGGGCGAAAGCGTAAGATTTTATTTTGGCCAACAATGTATCGCTACGAGATATTATCGAAGGGTAGAATCCTTTATTCAGGTCAAGCGTCACGATGTTGCTAAACTGTTTGAGGATTTATTTACTATCAAGAATATCATCCTGAAGATCCGTCTGATATAAATGGGTATTCTTTAGTACTTTTACCGAAGATTTCTTATTATAATGTAAGTAACCTTATTGCCCAAAGCTACATATATCTGTGACAAACAAAAGCAGATGCTTCATAACCCTCACAAACGATATTTATTTCAATTTAAATAATTGTAACATTATTATGTACACTACATATTGTTTTTCTGTAAAATACGTGTTTAAAAACAAGTCATTTCACGTTATTTATTTTAAAATCTACGATCTTCGGGTTAAATGAAAGCATCGTTCTAAATCTGTCAATCGCTTGAAGTACCTTAAGCGTTAAAGGCGTTTAGTGGTTTGTGGTGCAAGCGAGCCCTAGACTATTTATGTACATTCCACAATATAGACAATATCAATCAATAAGGTCGTGACAGTAATAATAGACGACTGGTAGGAAAAGCCTAAGGCATTAAGTCCGCTTTTGTACTTGTGCATAAAGTTTTAATAAATAAATAAATAAAAGCAACCATGTCAAAATATTTTTGCTCAGCTCAGTAAAACAATAACCAATGGACTGAAAAATAAATGTCACATTATCTTAGAAAAAATATGTCGAGAATATTACTAAACTATATTTTTAGATAGGAGCTGATATTTTTATAACTTTATCATATTCTTTAGGTTTATTATTTGTTTGTTTTGGTTTGTGACTTAACAAACTTACATGTATGTCATTGATAGAAGAAAATACTGAATTAATGGTTGATAAATACGGAAGAAAAAACATTATTGGACGGCCTCAAATAAATTGCCGTAATTCGACACAAAAATTCGATTTGTGTCATTTATTTCACAAAAAGTGCCACATAATATTCAGTAGCTACTCTTTAGTACCGTTATTATCACTATATCCTCATTCCCCTGTCCTTTCTGCTATCGTAAAAGGAAAGTAGGTACCTTTCACCCACTTATCTGAAACCGCTAATCTTTGGAAAGTAGATACGGAGCAAGTTAAATTGGAGGGTCTTGCAGACCTGCTAATCTGTGTTGGGTAATTATGAATTAATTGAGAACAAAGTTGTACAGTACGAGTATATGTAAATGAAAAAAAAAAAGAAGAAGTGGATATTGAAGCGAAAAATCTTTCGTGAATTTTCAATTGAATTTTATCACGAGTTTCTATGATGACGAGTTTACTCTTAGAAACAAGCAGGCCATTCAACGCTCTTTTCATAAGGAACAAAAACAAATGTTTGAAAGAGGTTATATACAAAAGGCGCGGCGCGGTGCGTTTGTTGCTTTTATAAATACAAAGTGGAGGGTATAGTCGTTAAAAATCAAAACAAATGCTTATAAACCTTTCTCCTCCTTACTCTCTTAAAGTTCTTTATTTTCCACCAAATCAAATCACCACCGTAAAAGGGCCTAGACAAACTGGAATTCTATCACCGACAGCGACTGCCAAGTAGTCTAAAATTTATGATATTGTCATGCAGTGTCGAAATGTCGCTTCGTCAATCTCAAATGCTTTGGACTTTTGATTGTTATCGCTGACAGAATTTCACTTTGCTTAGAGCCCAAGGTTGTAGCTTATTTTTCTATTGCACGTTCAAAATATACCTAGAATCAGCTAGCCGATTATGTAAAAAAAAATCACCGTGAAAGCAAAGGTGAGGTGATCACAAAAAGAGCTATCAGTGATGCTAGGGATGGTTGAAATGGTACATTTACATATCGACAATCGGGTTTACCAAATATGATTAAAGATATTGAAAACTCGTATTTATGAGTTTAAACATTTACTACTTAATCATTAAAAAAAACAAGAATCTTAATTCATTTACTACTTTATATTTTACACCTAACTGCGTAGTAAATACGAGACTCATACGAGTTTTTAATAATTATAAAAATATGATATATTATAAAATAAAAATATAAAATCATCTGCGGTAAAGGATTGTAAATGTAGTAAAAAAAATCAGCTCACTACGCGTTGAGTTTATTTCACCTAAGTTATCACGATTTGATGTCTACAGAATAGCACTGCAGTTTATGGTGCGTTCCTTACATTTTCAGTCGTTCTTCTTCAGTTTGCTTCGCAAACTGCTGTACTCACAGGCTGTACTAATGGCAACACTTAAAATATAAAGGGTCATGTCTAATTTACCTTTTAATGCCTTACAATAAAGACTTCTAGTTGAAGTAATGGGAACTGCAATTACCTGGAAAGAGCAAAGGGTTTATGTTAGTTGTAAGTTGTTTAATGATAGCTTTTATTCTGATTAACATTCAAGTTAATTTAACTTCGTTGGACATAGATAGTAAAGGCATCAATGTGCGCTTGATTGTAGATAGCGCTATATAGGTAGTCAAAAATAAGTTTAAAATCTAAAACCCGACTACAAAATATCGAGCTCTGAAAAGTAAGAAACAAGAAAATATTCTTAGAGGATATTTGTCGTCGTATGCCGCCTTTGTGTGACGTCACATATAACCAGCGGACAATCTAACAATACCTCATTTGTCAAATTATGATAAGTAGTTTAGAAGTTATGAGGGAACAGATGAAGATACATACATACATACCGGTTAAATTCATCTCTTATTTTGGCTTCGCCGTAGTCGGGTTAATAAATATGGTATTTTGATGTCGTAAAAACATAGGGAAATACATAACGATTTAAATCGTACCACATTAAAAACTTTTGGTACCAGCTTGTGGAACAGTTGAAGAAAGTGGAAGACCTCAGATGCTTTTGAACTAACTTTGAACGTCAAATGCACAAACCTATTTTACTTACGAAGAAAACTACTTGGAATAATTTCCTCCTAGTGCAACCTGTGCTAATTTAGTTGAAGGTCACGAAGGTAAAGAAATTTCTATCACACTGACGCCTAAAACTAAAAAACACTCAAACTGTTCGTTTTTCCTTCTATTTTATAGTAAAATATCTAATACGCGGTTTCGTTAAACTACAGAAACCATAAATTTTTTCGGGATTAAAAGTAGCCGTGGTAGTTAGTATAAGTAGTATTATGCTCAGAAATTGTGAAGCTTTATTTATTTATTTAACTATAAAATAATTTAATAAATTAATGTACACATATAAAAACACAGACACAGACAAGAAGAAACAGCAAATAGGTACAAAGATATACTTATTTCAGCGAAAGAATCAGAAGCTTTCTAACAGAGAAACAAAATTACGTCATCAGATCAGTAGGTACTTTCAGAGACTACCTTTAACAATTTTACCTCTTTATCATATCAGTTTTTAACCCCCGACGGAAAAAGAAGGGTGTTATAAGTTTGACTTGTATACCTGTGTGTTTGTGTATATGTATGTATTTGTGAACCTGTCTGTGGCATCATAGCTCCTAGACGGATGAACCGATTATAATTTAGTATTTTTTTTTTAATTTGAATCTATTAAAAGCGTTTTTAGCTATGTTTGATGAAAATCGGTTCAGCCGTTTAAAAGTTATGGGTGTTTTATATAATAAATCTAGTAGTAAACAGGCTCGATTGACAATCCATCGAAACACGCAAAGAGTAAAATACGCATAACTATGAACGGCTTAACCAGGCTCGATCGACAATCCATCGAAACACGCAAAGAGTAAAATACAATTGTCATCAAATATAGCTAAGAACACTCTCGATAAAGTCACCTTTCAATAAAAAAAAAACTTAATTAAAATAGGTTCATCCGTTTAGGAGTTATGATGCCACAGACAGATACAAAAACACACAAAGACACAGATACACAAGTCAAACTTATAAAACCGCTCTTTTTCAGTCGGGGGTTAAAAAGACCTTGTTCAAAAATTTCTTAAAACATAACTCAAGCGCTACCTGGTCAGTGTAAATAAAGCGGGCCAGACAAATGAATAGCGCTGAAACCTTACTCGTATCTATTTGAAACGATGTGAAAGGAGCAAAATGACGTGAATGAGATTGGAAATTGTTCTGCAGGCTTTGTGTGAAGTGATTTGCTGAACAAATGTTCAGATTTACGGACAGATAAACGTAGATATTGTATGAAATGCTCTGAAACAGGTTGTTTCTTGAAATCCATACTAATACATGTGAAAGTAACTCTGACTCTGAACGGATTCGTATAAAACGTGGCACACGAATGTACTATGACCTGGAATACGTCATAGAATATTAATTTTACAATGCATGTCCTCGAAAAGAGCGTTTTCCAAGCAGCCAAACAGTGCGGAAAGTGTCACACACAGGTAAAATAAAACTAATACTTAATTAAAGGCGTTTTTACGAGTGATTACTCTAGATTTAGATTTTGATCAATAAATTATTAATTTTAAATATTCATTAAATATGTTTGGCAAAACGTATATTTTACTCGTGCCTTTTTGCGTTACGACGTGACAGCTATTTGCACATGCGCAGTAGATATGCCAGAGGAACTTTTAATTAATCTGTGGTTATGCTGAGCGTGCTTGAATACGTCCGCCATTTTATTAATTTTTGCTTGGTTCAGATATATTTTTTTATTTTCTCGCACAATGCATACTAAAATGTTGTATGATACAAGTGCGGAAGGTAGGTGATTTCCGACTCGTGTCGATTTATCCACTCACTCGCTTTGCTTGCTCGTGAATAAAAATGCCACTCATCGGAAATCACCTACCTTCCGCACTTGTAGCATAAATAACTATTTATCTAAAAATATTTACGAGGGCGAAACCACGGGCAGAAGCTAGTTGTGTCTGGAAATTAAAAGAGTCGGTCTCGAGAGAGAGAGAGGAATGCCGACTTCAACTCATTTTTGTAATAGTGATATGTAACAAGCCTAAACACGACTGGGATACATTATTTTATTTCGGAGTTCCGGTGCCTATCCGGCTTCATCACCAGATCAGTTCGATAGTACCATTTTCATTAGAACCATTTATTTAAATTTACTTTATCACAGTCATATAACTATTCGAGATATCTTATCCCCAAGACGTACTTAAATCATCGAGAAGTTCCAGTGGCCATCTGTGGTATTCTTCATCAGTTCCATTTCACCAAATCATGTTTCCTGTATGCAAATGCTAGCTATGTTGATGAAAATACCTAAATAGCTATATAAAATTTGAGGAGACCCCTCAATTTCCATGGGATCCCCGCATTAGATCCTAACTTGGTGACAATGGGACCACCTCAAGTATATTCTTAGTATACAACTCTTTCAAACAAAAAAAAAAATGATCAAAATCGGTCCATAAATGACGGAGTAATCGGTGAAATGCCAAAAAATAAAAACATACTCGAACATAGAACCTCCTCCTTTTTGGAAAGTCGGTTAAAAGTGATTTTAATATCCAACAATTCATTAAATATTTCTATTCATACTGTAATGTTTTATGAAATTGAAACAACTATATATAATCGTAAAATAATTGGGAAGCCTTTTAAAATTCCAGTCTGTTTTGTCAGGGTCAAAATACATAGAAGTAAAATCGAATAAATAATAGCGCCGATGCGAATAATTTTAACAAAATTACATTCAGTTGATTAACTTGTCAAATAAATTGCCCACGTCCTAATTGGGTTTCAGTGGGCATTACAAAATTATAGCGCTATATTTATAAAAATAATATTTGTTTTAAGTTTTTCTTTTTTCCGCTGGCAGTGTTATTTATCAACATTTTTTTTTGCCTATGTTTGTAACCTTTCAGGAGTTCCCTCCGGAGCAACTGCACAGAGTCTGCAGAGCTGGACAGATTATCAACTGGACAGCATCAGTTCACATGGCTCTGTAAGTGTGACCACTGACCAGCCCAGTCCCACTCCCAGCCTTGTAGATTTTTCTACCTTTTCTTTTTGTGATTTTTATACCAACAATGGATACTTAATCACTTTTATTAACAGACTAATGAGGCTCAAGGATGCCTTTAACACAAAGTATCTCGTAACTACGGGCCATCCCGTTAAATGAGCCATTTAAAACATTTCTCCGATTTTTATTTTTCTGAGCAATTTGTTAGGTCTACTAGGGCTCTTTCTTCTCAAATATTTATTTGGGATATCTTTCTCTGTCATGGACTTATAGATTTTGTCTGGAGTGAGTTGTCTTAACAATGTTTCTTTTGGGTTTTCATGATACCAAAGAATCATTACAAGATGAAATAAAAGCATTTTAACTTCCGTCCAACTACTCGAGTTACCTTTTACTTCAACGATAACTATTACAGTTTTCATTTCTAATGTGAATGGGGTTTTTTTAACGTTTTGTTAGTAAAGTAAATAAATTGTCCAAATAGTGCTCCTGGGATTTTTTAAAATAGAATTTGCTCAAGCAAATTGCGAAGCAGAAAGTCATTTTATATTTTTAAATAAGTCTATAATTTTATAGGTCAATAATTTGGATAACCTCGAATAGAATCGGCAACAACTTCTAACTACAAGGTGTCAAAAGTCATTTAGAAGTATTAATTGCTTGATTTTGAAGAGATACCCATGTTATTACAACTTGCTCCTCAAGTTCAAAGTAACTTTATGTTACTTCCACAACATAAAGTTACCAAACAACAAATTAAACTTTTAACTTTTTGATAACTTCAGAATCCACTTATAATATCCAGACATGATTCTTACCGCTACAATTTAGGTAAATATCTACTCGTATTATGCAATTTAACTCTTAATCACTCGTAAGACACCACCAACCGATTGGCGATCGGATTATCAGCCTACATCATTCGCACTGCTGTGACACAGTCCTCATCTGTGAGAGGGGGTGCACCATAATCCACTTTGCGAACCAATGCTAGCTGGTAGATGTCATATTGCCGAGTTTTTGTACTGGGACAAGACGGTTTCCTCGCGATGTTTTCCTTCAGTTTTGAGAGCAGTGGTGATGGAAGTAAAGCGTCCGGCTTTGTTCGAACCTACGACATGTATCTCAGCGCCTACATCTATATTATTGCACTGTTTTATAACAGTAGGTTCTTATTTACTTATTTTTCTCACGTTACCAAAGTCTTTTATCGCTTGCGGAAAACCACTCAGTCATAACAAAATTACTTAGTTCAATACCAAATTATTTTGCGGAAGATCAATCATGTCGCATAACTGAAGCGACGCCGAGAGCCTGACTCTGCATCCCGCTAGATGCATTAAATTCACCCTCTTATCTTTGCTCAACAGATAGTTTGAGTTCATTGACACTTCGTCACTTCGGTGAATAGTTAACTTTGACAACATAATTTACACATAGCATCATTTTGATAATGCCTGAAATCAGTTTTTTGTGCAAAGGTTAATTAAAATTGTTTGTGTAATTGGTTCTTAAAGAATTATAAAACAAACAGACAGGCAAAGTCAGTAAACTAACTGGATAAAGTAGTTGCGCTTGTTATCCCTAATGCAGATACCAATAAAGAAATATGTTTATTTTACACTAAACTGTCATAACTATGTATTGCTTGTTGGTGATTTCGACCTTTGAGTCCAATTTTCTACATAATGAATCCCTTCATTACCTCCCTAGTGACTTAAAATAATCCACACTTCCAATACTAATATTTTACATGCAAATAACTCTATCCGTCTGTTACCTTTTCACGCTTAAACCGCTGAACTGATTTATATGATATTTGGTGGATTGAAAGGATATAGAATTTTTTATCCCGGCAATCATCCAATCATCCAAGGCAATGGAAGGCATTAAGGCGATGGAATTTTGTATGGTGAAGTAATAATTTTTCAAGTAAGACGGCCCACACACCTACAATATTATTGCGCGATATAAAAAAGAAAAGTGTGTGTTGCCAGTTATGGCCTATGGCTCTGAGACGTGGTCGCTCACAATGGGCCTTATCAGAAAGCTTACAGTCACCCAAAGGACAATGGGGAGGGCTATGCTCGGAGTTTCCTTGCGTGATCGAATAAGAAATGTAGAGATCCGCAAGACAACCAAGGTTACCGGCATAGCCCGAAGAATTGCCAAACTTAAGTGGCAATGGGCAGGGCACATTGCTCGCAGATCGGATGGCCGATGAGGCAGATAAGTTCTGGAGTGGTGACCGCGAACCGGAAGACGTTGCGTTAGAAAGCCTCCCACCAGGTGGACCGATGACCTAGTGAATGTTGCGGGGAACCGCTGGATGCGGGACGCACGGCACCGGTCAATGTGGCGACGCTTGGGGTAGGCCTATGTCCAGCAGTGAACGTCTTTCAGCTGATATGATGATAAAAAAATAAGTTATTTGAAGTACTAATGCGACGCAGACAAATTTGCGGGCAACCAGCTAGTAATTATTATAAACCAATAAACTTGCATGTCTTCATTATATTTTGAATCCGTAACACTTAACTTAAAAACTAGTCCGAGAATTCGAGGCATTAAATCCCCGATGAATTCTGGTCTTAATAAAATTTGTGTTATTTCTATATAGAAACGAATTGGGTGGGAGACGGGGAGTAACCCCATTATTTTGTCTTGCTAATTGAAAATTGTAATCAGAGGTCTTTGTCCTTCGTCGGTGTACATTTAGCTGTTCAAAGACACAGGATTGTTTAACGCACATTTCTCTTGGTAACTGATTGCTACACATATTTTATGATCATCATTAGTAACTGCGTGGGATTATTGTGTCGAGCTGTATATTTAGTATCTAAGGCTAATGATTAAATCTTAAATTGAATGTTGTACACGGCATAATTTTGATTCAAATAACTGTCCTCAATCATTAACGACATATCTGATTATAATAAGTTAAAAAAAAGGGCAATATTTTGCAAAGCTTTTATACCTATCTTATATTTGTTACCTCAAAGAGAAAGATGTTCTAAAAATATAAAAAACCTCTAATATTAATTCGTTCATCTATACATTGAGACGTCATCCCTAGGCATTAAATTTATACCATGAGACGTCATCATTTGGATGATGAAGATGATAGATAACTGAAAATAGTGAATATTCATTAATTTAATGTTCTTAATCAAACTATACCTCTGTTCCAAATATATCTCTTTACCAGATAATAACTAGATAATAGACATTCATAATCAGAAAGCCTTTGTTTCCACCCGTATTGTCATCTATAATTGGGCTAATGAATTATAACAACCGACTGATTTATGAATTAGAATTAATTGGATATGATCATCCTAAATGTTACATCAAATTAGTTTTACGTCAAGTGGGTATCCTTCCTATCTTTTTTGCTTAACGTCGCAGTTAGCAGAATCAAATGGCCGAGATTCGCGAACTTTCTTAGACCAACTGTTGTAATTGCAAAAAGTTTCTCAATCATTGATATAGTTTTTAGGGTTCCGTACCCAAAGGACCCTATTACTAAGACTCCACGATGCGTCTGTCTGTCTGTCCGTCTGTCACCAGGCTGTATCTCATGAACCGTAATAGCTAGACAGTTGAAATGCCGCTATAACAACAAATACTAAAAACAGAATAAAATAAATATTTAAGTGGGGCTCCCATACAACAAACGTGATATTTTCGCCGTTTTTTGCGATAATGGTATGGAACCCTTCGTTTGTGAATCCGACTCGCACTTGGCCAGTTTTTTAATATATCAATGTTATCAATCCAGAATTTCTAGCACCTTACCACATAAGCTGCCGTGCACGTGCACATCTATTGTTTCATTCATTCATTGACTGACAACCATTAAAGACCAAACCGCTGGGTCTAGAGGTATGAGGTTTTGCAAAAGAGTTTCTTACATACGCTTTAGTGCCGTAAAACGGTAACTTTCTAAAGCATACTCCTTAGTAACGGCTAGGTTAAATGGTTTGAAAAAAATAAATATTTATTATTGATTCATGTACATAATTTTGAACACTTTTGGAAACTCCTCCAAAAGGACTTGGATGTTTAGAAATATTTCTACACAGAAATATTGATGGCAGGAATTTCTTCATAACTAACATAGCATATGTAAATCAAATAATATTTTGTTTACAAAACTGTTCAAAAGGAAGTTCAATATTGATATTTTAGCATCGTGCGGGGCACGGGCCGTACTGCGTTAATATTGGGGCGTATATATCGCCTTAAACGAAAGTGAGCACTAATTTTTTTTTTTTTTTTTCTTTTTTAGTAAGAACAAAATTCTTAACAATTAATTACGATCTAGCCTAAAAGACTAATAAGCAATTTAACTCTAACTTAATATGTTACGTTATAGATTATGTTAAAACTAAGAATAGTGTCCATTTGCACTTTTATACAAGTCCGTAGCACTTTCTTAGAGTCTGATATAATTTATAAAAACACTATGGTCATGTGTTATATGTATAGCACAGCGTTGTCACTATTATTCATTCACTTTGTACACTACACTAATTCAAAAGGTTTAGCTCTTTTTAGCCTACGCACTAAGTCTGTATTGTCTAGCAGCTGAATAGCCTCAACATTCACGTGTCGATGAAGTCTGTGTTCGTGGGCTTCAGCAAATTTTTGGATGATGGTGGTGACGAATTCCGTTTTAAGGTCACGGTTAAGATCGTCATTTCTTATGTACCAGGGTGCATTTACAGCATCTCTGAGCACTTTATTTTGAAATTGTTGAATTAATTTTACGTTGCTTTGTTTAGTACAGCCCCAAAGTTGGATACCATACGTCCAAATTGGCATCAGTATATGCTTGTATATGGTTATTTTATTGTGTATTGATAGACAGGATTTCCTTCCAAGTAACCAATACATACTTTTATAACGTATGTCGAGTTCCTGTCTTTTCTTTTTGACATGAGCTTTCCAACGCAACTTGGCGTCGAGAGTTATGCCAAGGTATTTGGCTGTATTAGCATAAGGCACATGCATGCCATTTATGTAGATTGGGTGATAATCCAAGTGTTTATTTGTGAAGTCAATGTGAATTGATTTTGACTCATTCAGTTTGATCTTCCATTTTTGTGTCCAGTCATAAACTTTGTTCACAGCTAGTTGAACTTTTTCTACTGCTTCTCTGTGGCTTGATCCGGTAGCCATAATTGCAGTATCGTCTGCAAAGGCCGCAATGGTGTTGTTTTCCAGTTCTGGGATGTCACATGTGTATAACAAGTACAAAATTGGGCCTAGCACACTTCCTTGAGGCACCCCAGCTTTTATAGCTTTTAGCTCGGAATATGCATCTTCTTGCCGTATTCTAAACATTCTATTAGTTATATACGACTCTAGGATATCTGCAAATTCTGGTAGCATGCGTCTGAGCTTGAATATTAGACCCTTATGCCAAACTTTGTCAAAAGCTTGCGCGACATCTAAAAAGACGGTGGCGCAGACTTCCTTATTTTCAAGTGTTTTTTCAATGATATGGGTTATTCTATGTACCTGGTCTATTGTTGAATGTTTTTCCCTAAAGCCAAATTGATGATTTGGAATAAGGTCTTTGTCTTCTATTACTGGTTTTAACCGTTTCAATAACAGTTTTTCGAATAGCTTTGAAAACACGGGCAACAGAGAAATAGGTCTATATGATGATACTTCATGGGGTGGTTTTCCAGGCTTCGCAATCATAATGACTTCAGCGACCTTCCATGGCTCAGGTGAGCACTAATGACGGATTTTTGAAAATTCAACTGGGTTAAATAAGGAATGTTGAGAGTTTGAATGAATGTTCGTTATTTTTGCCGACGTTAAAGATATCGGAGGCAAGGCTTACAATAATATAAAATCATGCGTGTTTTTCCCAAAAGGGTACGACGCAAACGGGTATATTGCGCACTCAATTGTCCCCAGTCACGTTTAAGTCCCACGTAATAGTAGCGCCTAATGCCAAACTATGTAAAAGTTTTGTAGAAAGTCAGTATCGATGCCAAAGATCAGCTAGTAAAAATCTTAGCAAGGCGGAACATAGTTGTGAGCATAAAGTCAGATATTTTTGCCCCAAAAAATACACGTGTCACTTGTGTCAACGGTACTTATTTTATTTGGAGCACGAACAAATCGTGCTTCAAGTGATTTTTCTTCAAAATCGAAAGCGATAAACTCATTACATAATATATCATATTTATTCTAATTTATGTTTATAGTTATTTTAATACAGACCTCATGGCCAATTATTATAGCCGTATGGGTCGATCATCAGGGTTAAGCAACGCTTGCAGAGGTCAGTGGATGAGTGACCACCATCCATTGCATACTGATACTTCTCCATGACTTGGAGCAGGAAAATTACAGCCGGGATCAATGGCTTACTGTGCTAGTCAGCCATTGATCCCGACTGTAATTTTTACACCTTTGATAGTCGTTTGCTCATCAGAAGCCAGAAAAACTGACACCAGTCTTGCCAAAGAGTATCGTGTTATCCAGTTACTGGGTTGTGGAGGGCAGATAGGCAATCGCTCCATGAAAAATACTGGTACCCAGCTGGATACAGGACTCCCCCAAGCGTCGCCACACTGATCGGTCCTGTGCGTTTCGTATCCATCGTATTCTGCCTTCAGCCTTGACTAGGTCATCGCCTTCATCTATAAGGAGGCCTTAAAAGACTACGTCAGCGGCAGCTGCATTCAGTTAGATTAAAAGAAGTCCCTAACATAGTTGAGAAGTCTAGGCTGATTGTTCTATACAATGTACCCTGTATCTATAATCTACTAACATACATACAATGTGACATTTGTACTATTACCGAAATAGATCATTATTCCGATTACTAGCAGATGTGATAACTGAATTGGACGTGTCTATTCAATTTCATCATGTTCATTACAGTACGTAATCAAAGGCCTATTACAGGTTAGACGACGATGAATTGAGAGCGAGACAACAAGATGCATATTGAATCATACTGTCTCTTTCTATACATGATTGTTTGATGTTTAATAAGTATCTCTACGACTACAACATATACATAATATATTCCATAGTTTTTTAGAGATTACAAGCACGTTTGCTGCGCGGTCCTCTGTTCGAACAACATGGGTTTATTTAATCTGGCGAAGTGATAGTGTCACCTCTGCTGTCCCCTCCCTCAGGGAATACGAACGTGCTGTTTTTTCAAATCCGTTAACTTAGTACGAGTATTTCACCCAACATAACTGCTACATCAAGGACTCTTCAAAGAGTCCCTACGTCTTTTACAACTACTTCGACGTATCTTTGAAAGAACTTCCTCTCGTCTTCAGTGGATAAAGAACTAAATGGAAAGATGATTCGCGAAAGTTTTAACAACGAATGTACCGTTTCAAATCGGGAAACGAATTTGCTTGGTAAACTGAAGATCCGGAATTAAAACTAGAAAATGTTTAAGGCGCTTCTTTTTTTGACAACTTCTGGATGTTCGTAATATGGACGCAGAAATGTCATTTTCTTTTCAAGTGAATTCTAAGTATTGATCACACAAGGCTTACTAACATAACATTGGCCGCCAATGTTGAGGCTTAGTTTATTACAATTGTTCTACTATTGTAGCATATATATATATTTTTAAAAACAAAAAACAAAGATTTATAAAAATCACACTGAGAATATTATTATGCAGACTTATAATAATCACACTGAGACATTATTAATTTAATTTGAATGTGATAAGAAAGTTGGTACTTTTGCACGCCATTTGGTTATGATACAGTGTAACTGTCATGAACCAATTTATCAGGACACTATGTATAATTTTCGGGCAATTATGAATCTAGTCAAGTCAAATCGGGCAATGTAATGAATACTGATATAAACTTCTAAATTTATCACATTGTCTGGTCATTATGAATATTTATACGTAATTTATAATAATTTGATAGTTATGGTAAATGAATTAGTCCAAGAACGAGTTCGGGAGCTTAGGGCACCTCGACACGGATGGGTTAGGTTTGAAAGAGAAATCCATCTCCTTCATGTATGAATTTAGACCCTGCAAATTGAAATAGGAGCCTCGCGCAGCGGGGCCCCGTCGACTTTGTTGCTTAAATAGTAATCGTACTTATCTATTCTATATTAAAACCAATGTCAACATTAAAATAATTTTAAAAACACATCTTTTTATTACTTGGTCCAATAAGTGATGGGCATTATTCAGAAAGCCCGGTCAATTTAATTATTTAAATCGTTTTTATCATATTGCCTACTCATATTGGGCATTTTTCAAATAGCCCGGGAGATAGGAGATATTAATCACTTGGTTCCTAACATATTGTTTATAATCCACATCCACTATTGTTTTGTAATATCTTTTTTACCTGCATTAATTGATTTGACTTTGATTTTATTCTCTAGCGTAATCCAAAGCCTGGAAAAGTCAGTCAATTATTTTAGTGAAAAATTCAATTTTGAATATCTATTTGTTCAGGATCAAAACTTTGTGTTATCCTTCATTTTAAATACCCACTAACTAGCCGAAGCCCTAACAATGAAACTGAATACCAGGTACATCGTTTGAACAACTTTCATATAACTCTGAATGAATAAACTATCTCCGACAAGTTCAGTGCTATCCTCCAATTGAATGGGGCCACGATTGATCGGATTTAAACCAACTTTGGAATGTTTTCATGAACTAGCTCAGCAAATAATTATATTAGGGGAATCCTTATTTTTTTTCTGAAACGTAGTGCGGCGAGCTGAGTTGCTTTAAAGTGATTTAGTTGGGAAAGGAATGAAATAACGAAATTCTGTATCTTATTTCTCATACTTCTCTCTGCTAAAAACTTTATTCTTGAACCAGTAAAAGCTGGTAATGAAAACAGTGGATGGATCATAGTCAGTTTTATGTCAATAGCAGGTGTGTCCGACTATGGTGGCACACGAAAGTTAAGTCAACTTTTGAGACCTCTTGATAAACTTGAAAATATGTAGGTACATACAGTAGTAAAAGCGCTTATAGTCTGAATCCTGATTTGCTATAATAAATAAATAGACAAAAAGAATAGGACAGATTGACTAAAATATATTAACTTTAAAACTTTCACGTTTCATAATTGAATAACAATATATCACGGGAATTTAACACGATGATTTAGATTATTTATTTACGTATTACACCCGACGTTTCGGCCGTGTTGCAATGACCGGGGTCCCTGGTATCCTGATGTCTCGGTGTACCGGCTCCGTTGGGGCAGAAAATTCTTCCTCTACCCTCACATTTCTACACACAACACTGACCGTGTCCTTATTCTGTAAGTTCGCCAACTGCACTAAACGACTGGCGTTCCACACAAAACGTTCAATCGGGATGTCGGTTACAAATTATCCGCGGCGTGGAATCCGCTGATTCAAAAAAGATTATCTAGTTTTATGCAGTCGGCGAACTTACAGAATAAGGACATGGTCAGTGATGTGTGTAGAAATGTGAGGATAGAGGAAGTATTTTCTGCCCCAAAGGAGCCAGTACACCGAGACACCAGTCTACCCGGGACCACGGTCGTTGCAAAACGGCCGAAACGTCGGGTGAAATAGGTAAATCAATAATCTAAATCATCGCATTAAATTCCCGTAATATATTGTTTTTCATTTGACTAAAATATGATGGTTGATACAAAAGTACCTTACTGCTTAAAATAAAACGTACACAAACAATACATTTTACATACATATAGTAAAGCTCAAATTAATAAGGCAAGAATTAAATGAATGGAATATGTACCAATTGTGATCCAAGCGCACAGATTTAAACGAAAATAATGTTATCAAATTCCTAAAATCAAAATAAGTCCACCTAAACGCAAACTGCGCAATCCAAACCCTGTGGCCCGGAACAGCTTACTTCACAGCCGGCAGAGCGCGATGAACCGAACACCGAATTTATGGACCCGTGGATTGTGAACACAAAAGATGCTCGTGTGAGCTCACCCTTAATTGCTTATTTGAAATGGGAAGTGACATTTACGATTCAGGTATTTGTTGAGTTTGATACGTGTTATTGTTATCTTTTTATTTTAAGAGGATTGTACTTACATATTACAAAGCATAAAATAAAGATAATAAAATTAAACAACAATTAAATTAAATTAACATAATAAAATTATGCTAATATACTTTGCTTTTTGACAAGAAAAATATGAGACAAACAGTTGTCTCATATTTTTCTTGTATATATATGAGACAAACAGTTGTCTCATATTTTTCTTGTATACTATTTCATCTTAGATACGTATTGAATTATTTTTAAGCCGGACCACAGAGTCAACAATAAAACCTCTAAGACTCTTTGTATTTTGTATAAAAAGAAGGTATGGCAATGCTCATTAGCGATGGTTACTAGGTGGCCAGTGGTTGCACACGCTACTGAGCATAAAGCCCTGGGTCCGACTCCCGAGTCAGCCAATGTTATTGGATTCTGCTGTCTGGATTTGTGCCGGGTTGATAGCTATAGGATCGCACCCAAATACATGGGATGTTAACGTAGCAGGTGAAATGCGTGTACTTATAATATAGGTACGTACACAATATGTGCCCGATCACTAGGATCTCCTTAGGTAATTGTGCTTTGGTATCCAGATGTGCTTTGGTTGTAGTTAGACATAATTCTTGTACATTATAAATACAGTATTAGGCTCAAAGATAATCATATTATAATAAAATTATTCATTAAAAATATTTTTTTAAAACAAGCTTTTTTAGTATTTTCCTCAGCAAACCCTTTCATTTGTTACCCATATCATGGCAGTGCACAAACAATAACTAGTCCGCCATCTTGAGCCGTCCGCCATATTGCATTTAAAATGACGTCACTTAGGTAACTATGCATTGTCATCAAAACTAAACGTGTATGGAAAAATTTCATCTTAATCGGTGGCGGATATCTGCTTTAAAATTCAGTTGCAAGATTTGACCGGAACAAACTTACAACATACATGCAAGCAACATACAAGTACATTGCAAGTTAAATAAAAGCTTGTAAAATAAATCTAGTCCTCTGCCCGCTGAATTTCGAAGCGGACCAAAACCGCACAATATCCCGCCTCCGATGCACCGACCGCAGATCGAATGGTCAATGACTGTGACAGAGCCACACGTACGTACAGATTCTCTATTTTACTATGTGCTGAAGTTTAAATCATTTTTATTCCGATTGTGATGTATTTCTGCCGTGAAATTCTGTTACGGTTATAGATACATAATATTTTTCATGTTTCTCTGGATTCAAGACACGAGAACTACAAAAATAAAATTAAAGATGGAATCGAATAAAGGTAATTTTAATAGAAAGAAAGTATGAAAGAAAAAGTATTTAATTGCCACAAAACGATATACAAACATTACATTACAAGAACAAGAACAGTGGTAGTAGATTTTGCAAACTAAATCCTTAACGTTAGTTATTGGAGACTGTGTGGACATGGGCCAGGTAATAGGCATTTATATCCAGGACCTGATTGGGAGAGAGACTGATAAAATGACATCAGAGAGCTGATCTCCGTAATTTTAAGGAACGTTGGTATTCTTATCGCAGTCGCCATTAGTCAAAATATATGGAAATAGGTGTTTTTGACAGATTGCCTAGGAGATGCGAATGAGAACGTTCTTGCTGCGGATACAGAATTTCATTGAGGCGAAAGCTCAGTTAGCTGGAAAAAAGTTGGGGATTCTTGCAAAGTTGAGACGGTACTTCACGGCTGAATAGCTGCTCAACTTGTATAAAGCGCAAGTTCGGTCTTGCATGGAGTACTGCTCTCACCTCAGGGATGGATCAGCCAAATACCAGCTTAATGCACTTGAGTCGATTGACAGACGGGCTAGAAGGCTTATTGGCAACGATGCACTGGTCGCCTCAAAGCTCCTTCAAACATCGACGCTGAGTTGCCAGACTGTCGGTTTTTTATCGGTTACATTTCGGGGAGTGTGCAACGGAATTGCACAAATTGATTCCACCTAGCCCTTTCCATCATCGGACTACAAGACGTACGCCCATGCGCCATCGTTACATGGTGGACATCCCTCCCATACGCACAAAGCGTTTTGCTAATACTTTCATTGTCCGCACAGCTAAGGAGTGGAACTCCCTTCCGGAGTCTTTGTTCCCTGATAGCTACAATCTTTAAGTCAAGAGTGAATAGGTTTCTTCTAGGTAAGCGTGCTTCACCGTAGACCGCATCATCGCTTAACATCAAGCGAGATAGTGGTCAAACGCGAGCCTACAGATTATAAAAAAAAAAACAGAAATAAACCTGTTAAGCACTTCTAATAAGGTTTACTTCTGTAAGTTTTTAAACTTAAAGGTCCAGCGATACATTTTCATTCAGTTTAAAATAAAAACTCACTGCATAATCAGTCTTTTACATTCACTTAGGCTTTGTTGCAGCAAGTTTTTAAATTTCTAAAGATTTTTCAGTATCGATAAATTATTCTCTATTGTGGTATATATAATAACGTGGTGCTCATAAATCTAGATTTACTGACTACATCTAAATCTTAGGTTGAAAAAACAGGCTTTATTAAACAGATCTATTGTTTGGAATTCTTTACAAACTGAATTCGAATCAGGTTCATTGTCAATAACTTACCTAATGATCGTACCTTTTCATTGTTTAAATTTCAGATTATGTTTGCCTTTCGGTTACTGGACAAGAAAAAAATCAATACAAGTTTAATGCCATTTATTTTCTAGATAAATCAATGCTCAGCCAATACCTATACCTTGTTCTGATATCCAAAACCTCTTACTCATGTAGCAATAAGCTTTAAATTTGAAGACTCAATTAGACGAGTATATTTGTAAAGTTTGTAATAACATGATTTTTAAGTTATTCAGAATTATATAGATAGGCATGGAAAATTGCAACCTTGTGAATATAAAACAAAAGTAAAGTCTTAGCGAATTTTGAATGTATAGAACGAAAATTTTAATATGATACGTGATGCGTTACATTTTATTACTCGTTGACTATAAAAACCTCATAAAACCGTTATTACAGAGCCCATGGTATGTCCGGTGATCTAAATGTCACTGGTCACATTTCCAATATCGGAAATTTTCTGGCTATCACCGTGGAAAAATATGACGCTATATTGGTATCAATTTGCGGTAGCCACTCATCTGGTTCATTGCAGTTTTAAAATATAAATCGTATGTCACATTTGAAATTATTTAATAAACATTAACAAACTTAACCGATTGAATGTCTATTTCAGGATATCATAACATTTAAGGATAACTCTAACGAAAAATAAAAAATATACGGAACTATGTATTCGTCACGATGGTATAACACGGAGATTTTTTTTTTAAACTCTCTCTCTACGCTGGCGATACGAGTAAGACCGCCCATTGTTAAACTTTGTTTCGTTTAAAGAATTATTGATTGTTTTTTCTAACGGTGTACAATAAAGAACATTATATGCGTCTATCTTTTGCCTAAAACTATTTTGCCACCTTTCATTAAACTTTTTTAACGCAGCGTTGTTGAGGTCAAAAACCTAATAGAAAAGGCATCATGAGCAATTTCTACTATCTCATAAAGTGGCCATAATAAATACGTATAATCGTATTCATGCAATCAAACAAGACCACCAGTTGTCTACCAAGCACTTTCCATTAAAAGCCTCAAGTTGATGGGCCCATAAAATTTCATAGCTTTCGAATGTTATTGCAGAGAACGTTGAGTTGCGGACGTATACATAACAAGCGGTATTTGTGGGGGACGTGGGGAAAGCTGACATCGTTAACATGCAACGATCTAGCGTGATGATTGATCCTTCTGGGAATAATAATCATGAAGAGGAATAGGAAGTAGAAGCTTTGCCAAAATTAACATCGACAAACAAAAAAATATTTCACGTTAGAGAAATCACGACCCTCAATAATGAGGATTACGCTCTATTGTAACGAGGTTTAGCTGATGATAGTCATTATTCATGTCATAGATGATGGTTGTACCTATTTATTCGATATATTCTGTGTAAGACACGAGAGAAGAGTGATTGATAATATAAAATAAATGAAGGGTTTATTAAATAATGTAACAAGTGAAAATAATTTGTACAAACGGTTGTGCAAATTATTTGAGAGATTACCACAGACTACGAAATCACTAGTGTGGTATAATCGCCGGCACGTAAGTTGGCAAGAGACGTTAGATGCGCAGAAGTCGAGGCGGGGGGCCTCAGTAACCGTGGCTTGGTCACCCACGGTGAAGCGAAGAGGAACCCGAGGAGGGGCCGCTCGTCAGGGCTTTTACCGATATGCCGACGACGTAGCGGCCAAAATGTAGGTTGCGGTGCTGCTTGGGCGACATTGCAACTGAGGCGGGCCGCGTTGTCGTATGGGGCCTCCCAAACCCATACGATATCGCGGCTGAGGGCTGGAGGCCGCGGCGGGAGAGGAATGCCGGTATTGCGGTGCGCCGCTCTCCCTACCTTCCGCGGCCTAGACGGGGTCGCCACCGTCTGATGGCGGACGCGGTGGGGCCGCAGGGGAGGAGGAGTGTCGGTATAGCGTTTGCCGCTCTCCCTATCCCCTGCGGCCGAAAAATGGTAGGTGGCGGGGCCATTGACCTTGACCCGTCACAAGGGGACCAAGGGTGCCATTCACGGGGTTGTCTGGCACCCATGTGCTGGTTTGGTCCTTAGCGTGGTCACGGCGCACAGTGTGTTCTGGTGCGCCGGTGATGGGGGTACTCCCCAGAGGAGGGTCCGGTGACGGACAGCCGCGGCGGGTTCGCGGTGAGTGCTAACGCGTGCCCGTGTTCTCGCCCTCTCGGTAAGAGTCCCACATAACTCCGCTATCTCCCCGTGGTAGCGCAGTATGCATGAGCAATTCTCTACGCCAAAAAAAAAAATAGTTATTGAAGCGTAACTTTGGTAGTGAAGCGGGGCGCGGGGAACGTTTGCGACCGGTCCAGCGAGCGATTCGTTGGTCAGATGACACAAGGATCGACTGACCAATCGGGTCGCGTCCATGTTCCGTTCGCTCTATATGGTGGCTGGTCAGTTCGCGGAACATGCGCGAACTTACCCCCACTACGCCAAAACCTTGCCAATTTACGTACCGGGCACTATACCTTAGTAAAGTTACTATAATAGTGGTGTGACCACAGACATAAATCTAACTAGATGACGCGATTGTATGTACTTCGCGTGCCAATAAACGGAGTAAAGTTACGATCAATGATCATAATCTGAGCTTTTCATTTAGCATTATCGGCATCGGAAATCCACCGAAATCAAGAAATATGCCTTTTTGTGCCTTATTGAGCTGTAAAGGATGTATAGTAAAAGTTTGCCGAGGCATTGGAAATGTTTTCTTTCATTGGTAAGTAAATTTATTTTTTAATTGTTTGTGAAAAATTGGCACGCTTTGTTTTCATACAGATGGAGGGACTTGCGTTATCTAGTTAGATTTATGTCTGTGAGTGTGACAATCAATAGCAAGAAAGGTCTCGAATTTATAGTCCGGTCAAATTAGACCAAAAATTAGGGGTAGGTTTACAGTAATTCGCATAGAGATGAAAATTGTTACGAATGTTCGGAACACCTTTACAAATGAAATGTAAAAAGTCCCCATCGATCCCACACTTGCAAATTTTTTTATTCAAGATGAAAGTTAATTTTTGAAACGGTGACGTTTAGGAGAAAATTTGTAGAAACAATTTTTATAGATAATTGCATAATCTACAATTTTTGTCT
Source organism: Anorthoa munda (assembly GCA_945859665.1). NCBI lineage: Eukaryota > Metazoa > Arthropoda > Insecta > Lepidoptera > Noctuidae > Anorthoa > Anorthoa munda. The sequence goes on along the minus strand of OX243897.1, from coordinate 38,744,406 downwards.
GACCTATTTTATCATAAAACTTACCGTTCGGCAAAATAACGCAAAAGTCCCATATTTGCGGACTTTGACCTTGAATAAAAATTTTTGCAAGTGTGGGATCAATGGGGACTTTTTACATTTCATTTAATACTGGTGTTCCGAACATTTGTACCAATTTTCAGCTCTATGCGAATTAATGCAATTTGATATGTCCGGGCTATTATAATTACAAAAATAAATGGCTCATAAACTGAAAGTCCTACTAAACACTGCTCTAACTATGCAAAAATTATGTTTTATAAAAATAAGTCACCAGCTAGTAGTTTGTCTTTTAATTCTCGCCAGTGGTGAACCAAGTTAAGTTTGTAAAATCTTACTAATATTTTAAAAGCTAAATGTGAAAGTTTGGTTAGATGTGTGTGTGGATGTGTGTTTGTTACTCAATCACGCTAGAACGGCTGAACCGATCTGGATGAAATTTGGCACAGACATAGATTATAGTCTGGAATAGCACAAAGCCTACTTTTCACGCGGGTGAAGCCGCTGGCAGAAGCTAGTTCATTATAATCCTGACTTGATTTACTTTATGTTATGAACTAATGGGAACTTTGTAAGTGTAGTAAGGTTACATATTAATGTTATACTTATAATATTATGAGCACACCTTTAATATTAGTAAAATTTTAGATGATTGCTGTAGATGATCGATGAAAACGTCTCGATAGGTCTATACTAACAAAGTCCACTACTAAAAATATGTCTCCTCAAGTTGAAAATAACTGAAAGGGCCAATCAATTCTCGAACGCTCAAATTCAAGTAACAATACATCTCGGTGACAATCAATCTTTTCAAAAATGTAGGGTAAATAGAGATACTTTTGACAGATTGGGACTGAGATTAGAATGCAAACGTAAATCGGAAATTACCTTCTGAACAATCTGCGAGAAAGATACGAGGAATTATTTCTACTGTAAATGTTGCTGAGATACTACACAATAGCAAAAAAACAAGAAACAAAACCACGCAAGTAATAGTCACTAACCGATTTTACCCAGTGACTCCTCAAACCCTTTATATAATAATTTATCTTTATTACCCCAATAAAGAGGTAACACGTAACTCATGGTGAACTCTGAGATTGCATAATGACACTCTGAAGCGGGTCGAGGGTTTAATGTGTATAAAGATTTGCAAAGTGGTGAGATTATTATGAGCTGCCAGTATTATTGGGTTGCATCTTAACTGCCTTTTAAAGGCGGGAAAACTTTTCAGATACCTACTTATAATTTTTTATACCATAACGCCTCTAAATAGCTTATTTTATTCATTGAAAACAGTGAATAAAAATCGCTTTTAATCACAATTTTTGTGTTTGAATTTTGAACCCATCAATATATTCGACCTCCACCTCAATGCACAACCTCCTTGCGCAAATAATACTCGATACAAACTCCATGTGCAAAGAATACTCGACATACAAACACCTTGTGCTTTTCGCCTAAATCTTTCTTTTTCTCGTAGCCATGGTATAAAATATAGTATGCAACTTTTGAATAAAACGGACACTTGAATCACTCGCTATGCTCGTGTTTCAGTCATTACAATCCTTCACTAGCTCGTGATTCATCTATGGGCCTCGCTTTAAATCCATCCTTTATTCACTAATTGCATGATATTACTATTTTATCACATCTTTTCAAAAAGAGCCAGTTTATTCTATTTAAACAGGGACTTAAATCGCTCATTAATACCTAGGGACTAAAAGTAATTTGAATTTGGAATGTGGATATTGTTAGTAAATGTTCTAATCAGGAAAGAGATGAATCACAAACCATGCGGTCCAAAATAGGATTACATCGCTAAAATCGATTAAGACGAATGTATGAGGTAAATGCCTAATGAGCGATTGTAAATCTATTTCGGACCGTACGGGAACATTGCATTGAACAAGTGACTGGCTGGAAAACCGCGCACACGCCAAATTAAAAAACAAATCTACAACTGTGACGGATTGTACTAATAAAATTGTTACGATGCACTTCCATAATTGTTCAAATATAAACATTAGCCTCTAATTATTTCTATGATAAGTCTTATGGTTCCTTATTGTATGTAAATAATAATATAAACGTAATGTTCTTGTTTATAAGTTGCACTTATTATTTTCTCATAGAGGATGATAAAAAGTAGAGTTTCCACCTCGGGAGAAACACTACTTTAAGCTCGAGTGACGACTTTGAGTTCTTTCGCTACGCTCGGGATTCTACTCTGGAATCCTTCGGTCCGCTCTGGATTAAAAAAACACTCTTGCCTATAAAATAGTTGTTTGCTCCCTAGATTAATCTACTATTTTGTGTACGAACGAAATAACAGCTTCAGAAGATTTCCTATGAGTTGGACAGATGACTTGGCGCCTCACCAAGTCATCTGTAGTCGTGGGGAATCCATTGGACGCGAAAATATGATGATGATGCACAATATGGACATACGTGCCAATTATTCTGATCTGAGCCCCGTAAAATGCATAATAATACAATGTTTTAAGTTAACCAAACTTTAGATTAAGTGAAAGATTATCTCGAAGATGTCATCCCATATGATGTCATAACATCGAAGAAAATATTGAAGAATATTGGATTTTGTTATGCTTGTGACGTGCAATCTGAGTGCCAATGCACTAAGCCGTCAAGATAGCGTGTGAAGTTCGCGGCAGTGTCAACTTTAATTTAGAAACTCCATGACGTTGAAGCTTTACTTTCTTATTATTTTTCATAAAAATCACACTTTAGATAAATTTATTTTGATATGCATCAAAATTTCAAATAAAATATTCAACACAACCTACGATTAACCAAATACCTATATTGTGTGGGAAAAGAGATTGTGTTCGAGTGGTTGTCAGAGAGTATAAAGTTGTCTGTGGAGGTTATAGTATATGGAGAGGAATGACGGTGTGTGCGAACGAGGAGAAAATACTTTGACGACGAAATAGTGTTTATTGGAATAAATTAAGTTAATACAGAGATATTCAGGCGCTTGATTGCCCAATCTTTCACATATATAATTATTATAATGAGATTGAATTGTTTTTGAAAGTAATATCAGGCACTAACCGGGTTTTGACTAAAAAACTTTTTTTTCTGATGATACCTGCATTGTCGCCGAGCGCCAAAAACAACTTCTTATAGCGGAAAAGTGTATGGTGTATTTAGGCAAAGAGGGAGCGAAAAAACAAAGTGTTTTACGATAGCTGTTAGATAATACACTTGTGTTAGGAAGGGATAGTCCATGCTTTATATCCTCAAATTGTTCCAAGCCACAATAGGCAGTTCGAACTCTATTGTAGAACTACCAAACCGATTAAATCGTTTAATTCTAATCCGAAACCCGCTTAGCACAACAAAGCTATTCAAACACCGTCCGTTGTACCGTAAAACCTATTTCGTTGGGCCTGCAATCTGGGTATAATGAAAATAGACAGTAGACAAGTTCATTTGGTGGGAAATTTATATCGCTCCTTCCTATATCTCTGTGGATTTGTTAGGAAATAGGCAGCGATCGACTTGGCAGCTAAAATACATCTATCCTAAGAAAGAAAAATGGTTTTGACTTTCAAACTTGGTTTGAATGTCCTACTTCTTCTTTTTTCGGGTCAACGGCACTTTGAATTGAAAAAAAAAAATATTTTGGTTAAGCCCAGTAGGTGGCCTTCGGTGACCTTGATTGCAGCATCAGTTTTATAGGCCATCAAAGGTCCAAGTGAACGGGTACTCAGGTAACTACCAAGTGGGACATGGTTGAATCAGAAGCATCGCACTTACACTTGATTTGACGAGTTAGTATTTTGATATTTCATCATCATCTTCATCATTTCAGCTGAAAGACGTTCACTGCTGGATGTAGGCCTTTCCCAAGCGTCGCCACACCGATCGGCCCTGTGCGTTTCTCATCCATCGGAATCCCGCAGGTCAGGTTTTGATATTTATTTCCACTATAATATAATTTATAAACTAAAACATACCATAAACATACGTGTATACAAACTGTATACAAACAATGCGTATAAAAGGGCTAAAAGCTCATTAGGCGTTAAAAATTCGTTCACATCGTTGTCGACGGGAAACGTGCCCAGAACGCTGGCAGCATTGCCACGTTGAATAGCAGTGCTGATTCTTTGGCCGAAGAAAAGCCCAGCCCTCAGGTCACGTGCAGAGTCAACGAGTTTAAAATTATTTGGTTAGGATATGGCTTCTGCTTACCTAATCATTTTGATCTGCTATTATTGATCCATTCAATCGACATTTACAACTCTTGGTGGGAAAGGGCTGCCTAATGCTGGGCTTTCTAGGATCATAGGAAACTTCTTAGCAGGAAATGTTATCGACCAAACTCCTACCGCTGTTCGGAACACTAATGGGGCTTATATCCGATCATACATGCAACATGCATAAGTTTTAGTAAGAGCACAGGTTACAATATGCATGATGTATGTACTGATACAAGTAGACTCTGTGGGTAAGGGATTTAATAAGTTAGAAACGCACGGCTGACTATCAATATTTTTTTAGTTCAGTTACATCTTTTTATCAGCACGCCTACTCGTCAATCAAGCTTGCCCTGAGGCCCTAAACAAGTGACAATGCAAACGTGGCGATAGCGATTGTCAAAAAAGCAAACTTGTATGGGATTGACAAGCGATATCGGAAAAACCCGTGATCGGACTAATCAATCGGCACATTCAACTTTTTAAAACAATTCTTAATTCGTATCGGGTGATTAGCATCAGCCAGAGGCTTTAAACAAGTGACATTCGATGTCAGCGATGGCGATACTCGAAATGTCAAAATGAAAGGTTTTGATCGAGTTTTGGCGGGAACGTGATGGCGTCTATGTTGCTTCTCGGTTTTATTTTCCTAAAATTGTGTTAAATTGAATATTAATAGTGTAAAAATTGTGGTTTTTTATTCTAATAATATTAGTGAACGTGAACGAGTGTGGGCAAGTAAAACACAGCGGTAGAACATGTGTTTGTACATCTTGTCGACAAAACTCCGTAGAAGCTTTCAATAAACTTACCGCCATTTTATTGTGGCCTAACTAGAACATTGAACTAAAGTCTAAAGAAACTAGAACTTCTATTCTAAACGTGGCACTGGCTAAATGCACAAACAGTCAAAAAAATAAACCGGACAAGTGCCTGTCGGGCCACACACAGTAATAGGGTGCCGAAGTTGCATAATAATGCGGACTAAGAAGAGGGTTTTGTTATTACATGAACATTAAAACTGTTTCACAACGTCTAAAAACGGGCCCACATAGAACGATGGTATTTGAGGGAGTTATGAAATCCAACTTCACAAGAGAAGTTGTGAAAAAAATATTATTTATTTGAGTACCAGCGCGGGTAGAGGCAAGCGTTTTTAATAAAGATTTATAACCAGCGCCACTTAATAATTTGAATACTGCAGTATTGCCGGTACGGAGATAGCCTTCGTTAAAATCTCCAAATATTTACAAACCGAAAACAAATATTTTAGTATGAGTATTTTCAAACAACCTACTCAACTACCAAAAAGTAAAAACTAATTATTCAATGACAGGAACAAACATCCAACGTAAATAAGCTGCAATAAATAATCTATATGAAGGACGTCAATTGCGAAAGGCGCCGATATGAGCGTGCGTTAGGCCCACGGGGAATGGTATGGTCCGTACCTGGATCCTCGTGCACACGCTCCGTGTTTATTTCTTTTTCGGAATTTGAAAAATTTCGAATGTATTTACCTCTAAATAGCTTTATAGTACTTAGAGTCTCTGAGCTAAGCTGCGGACGGACAGACGGACAGAGCGTAACTATAAGGGTTCCTTGTTGACTTCGGAACCCTAAAAAGTTATTGATCACGTGATTTTTCGAAATCGCTTGTCAATCCCATACAATTAAGCCTTTTTAACAATCGCTATCGCTTGTCAATCCCATACATTTAAGCCTTTTTGACAATTGCTATAGACACGCTTTTGATGATAGAATGTCACTTGTCTAGAGCCTCAGGACTATTTAACTGCCAGCCCGCATGCTGTAAGGTTCATTAAAGCAGGCAACTTTCACAGTACTGTTTGTTTCTATAATGTACACATACACGCCGCCAATGTATCTAACGCACTATAGACCACAAATAATATACGCTTACAATATGTAAACGTTGTACAAAACCCTTGTGAGAAATATCTATTCGTCTACATTGTAGATACAGCCCAGGGAAAATTGAGTGAGAAAATCTCTATTGTGTTTGGATTTGACGTGCGATCGATGGCCATGAAATTTTTTTATACTACCTGAGGCCTGGCATTCTGTACGTGACGGTTTCCTTAAGAATTTATTTATAACTCTTTGTCCTATTATGTGTTTAGACATTTATTCAAGAAATAGTATATTCTCTTTTGTTATAAAATACTGGTTTCACAATATTGTTTGTAGGGTAAATTGTTTAGCGTCTATATTAGGTTTTCTTGGGTTAAATAAAGTTTACTTTGATGTTTTTTCTAGGCATATTATTGCTGCCTTTGAACGGATTTGTCCTTTGTGAGTTGAAATTGGTCTAGCTCGATTTATTTAAGGTTGGTCTAGACGATTTTTAATAGGCATTTTGTTCGTTCTTCTCAAACGCAGACCAATTAACCTTTTAGTCATGATAATCCACAAAGAAGTATATAAACGTTATAACTTTTCGGTAACGGACGAACTAGTGGATGCCAATTAAGACCTTACGAAAATAATGTCACTGGTTACATAATTATATCATCCATACTAATATTAGGTATAAATGCAAAAGTAACTCCGTCTGTCTGTTTGTTACGCTCTCAAGTCTAAACTGCTTAACCAATTTTGATGAATATTGGTGTAGACATAGATTAAACTTTAGAGAAGGACACAAGATCCCAGTAGTACGTACTCCTTTACGATAATTTTAGATTTTTGAGCGGGTGGAGTTGTTAGTTGGTGACTTTCGAATAAAAAATCGGGACCGGATTGACTTGGACCTCGATATGTAAAGTACTCGTATTTACCGCCATGCCAGGGAGTATTACTTTACTGGTCGATCGACTTACCTTTATTATTAAATCGCGCTCCTCTTACCTTTAATATCTTCCCAAAAAAAAATCTGTTCACTTAATAAAGAAGACAACGACCCATTTCCAAGATAACCACGCAAATATGTCATAGTACTGAACCGGAACGTTATCTGAATGTCTGTGAACATGAAGCTTACTCGACGTTTTCTGAGCGCTGGAGATTTTTCGCGACCGTACCCTGCATTGTTCAGATAAAAGGGCTTATTCCGAGCTGGTTGCTCTGTGGACAGACTTAGGATTACGTTTGTGCCATATATGGAACCATATTGGACGTTTGTTAGTCTTTTTAAGTGGCTTGCCTTCGGTTGTGTCTTGAAATATTGTTATAATAATTTTGAAAGAATTGCAATACAGCCTGTTACTATCCCATTAAAGGAATAAAGGTTCTTTTCATACAAATATTGTGCGACCTAAAGCTAAATTGGTTAATTCAGACTTACACAACCTTGTGTGTAAGAGGCGTGCCTTTCCTCCTGGTCATTACGTTATTGAAAGTATTGTATAGAAAGAATAGTAGCTATATGAATGTTTGAAATACTCGTATGTTCGTTGGTATTTTAAAGTCACTTTTGAAGTCCCAGATATAGGATAAAACTAAATTGTAGCAAAGGAAATTTCATGCTAGCATAACTTTTTTACAAAGAAAAAAATTAAAGAGGTTCTCAATTCAACATGTATGTTTTTTATAGAGTGAACCAATTTCTTTTTTTTTATTAGAAAGAGAATATCTCAAAGTTGGTCCCATTTAAATTTGAAGAATAAAATCCAACCGTAAAGGTAGAAAAATAGGATTTAATGATAATTTTGCCAGAGAATTTTTAATTGTGAACTGATTCTGTTGAAATTATTAAACTGGCATGCGAAAAAAATCTTTTCAACAAAAAATTTACGGACGAAATTACAAACGAAAAAGCTAACAATTAAAAAATAAACTTATAGTCTAGCATTTTGAGTTGGTGCCAAACAAACAAACTTGCAAAAAGCGTAAGCGTAAAGCGTAGAATTAAACTGCATTTTTGAACTGCATTTTTGAACCAAAGCCAGGCTTTGAAACCACAAGCCTTCATCAATGCACTGGATTAAGTTGCACGTTCGCGCTTCAGAAAAGAATGAGTTTAATCCAAGCGGTATACTTTATATTACATCCCTGTATTTTGATCAAATCTAGATATCTTTACTTACAAATGCGATAAAATCGTTCCTGAATAGGATAATACTTTAGGACAGAACCCCAAAACCAATCAATTCAAAACTTACCGAAGAACCAAATGAAATAAGACCTCATACGTTTAAAATTTTATTTTTTTCAGCTACACTTGACTATTTGTACTTAGCCTTAAGCAATAGGCATTCATCATACTGAAAACCCTATTATACAGTCTAAGACTCTAGGTTAATAATATTCTATAAGTCACATTCTCAAAAACCACCAGTAAAGAACATAAAGATATAAAAAACACGTATAAAATAAAATAAATTTTATTTAAAATATATTTACAATCACACTTCAACTGTAAATCTCTCACTTAGGTAAAAATGTTCAGTGCCAAGCCCGTACCCAATGCATATTGTTCTACAAAAATTCATTCTGTTTTATTCATCGTATTTTATCGTAACTTTGTTATCTTAAACACAATGAGAAACACGGGATTTAGCCTTTATCCTTTATGTAAAGCATCGTACGTAGTAGATAATTAAAAATGTGAGTTATGCAAGGCAAATAATACAAACAGATAAAAATCTTACGATTTAGATATAGAGAAAGAGAACAAGAGACTTCTCACAAAATTTGCGGTCACTAATATTTTGTCAAACGATTATAATGATTTGATTGAAACACATTTTTCAAATTCGCATTTCTTCGCTTTATTCAACTTTGAAGCAATACTACATAGCACAGAAAAAACCAACGTAACGTAGATATCGAACATTATCAAAAGCATACATAATATACGTCATGAAATATACAGAAAAGTAGGTACCTAACACAAAACAGAACGATGCCATCATTTCTCCATTTTGATGGCTAATACGTGAACCAATTCATAAGTAGATAATCCCATCCCTTATTTTATTCAAGCAATGTAATTTGCAAGCAGACCGCAAATCCATTGACCCATCTGAAAATTCATTTGCATGAACATAAAGAAAAACGCGTAATTCCCATAAATGTTTCTATGGTTCAAAGCGGCTTTTAGACCAGAGATATTTGTATATGTAGCCAAAAAATACTTCCTTCCATAAATATCCTATGCTACATAAATATAAAAGTTTGTATGTTTAGATGTTTGATGTTAGTCGATGAAATTGGGAACACGAATACACCATGGCCTTGATTGGCACATAGTATTGTTTTTTCCCAAAAGAAAACTTTCGACTTGCACGCGGCAGAAGCCACTGGCAAAGTATGTTTCACATAAATATTTCTGTGGTCTAAGGTGACTGGAAAAATTGTTGGCTATGTAGCCAAAAGTGTACCAGATATAAATTATGTAGGTAAAGTAGTATGAAATATGTGCTAGTATAATTTAAATGGTATGCGTGGCGTCCTTTCTCCTACAAGCCTTACATCTTTTATTGCATTTCCTTTTACACAGATCCATAAACATACGAATAGGCTGCGCAGAAAAATCTGTCTTAATGCATATCAGTCTTTCCACACTATATGCTATTATCCGCAAGAGAATTAGGGTTACCGACATAGCTCGAAGAATTGCCAAACTGAAGTGGGAGTGAGCAGGGCACATTGCTCGCAGAACGGATGGCCGACGGGGCAGAAAAGTTCTGGAGTGGCGATCGCGAACCGGATGACGTTGCGTTGGAGGCCTATGTCCAGCAGTGGACGGCTTTCGGCTGATATGATGATGATGATAATATGCTTATGCATAAAACGATAAAAAAATTAAGTTCCTATAAAATTAAATAATCTTTAAACACAACACAGTTGTTATAAATAGGTAATAGTTACTAACGGTATCAATCAGACAGTAAACATGAAACAATGAAGTTTTGCACTAACAAAATATGTAACATTCGCACTAGAGTAAATTTTACGTATTTTCACTGATCCAACCACTAAATTCTATAAAGTAATTCACAGCAAGGAAATAAGCGAGCCTAAAATAATAAAATTAATAACTGAAAGGTCTATCAAGTCGAGAACATACGACCACAAAGAACATATCGTTTCCAGCTTTAGTTCTCTGTGTTCTTGGCAGTAACATCGGTTTGGAAATAAGGATGTAAGCCTGTTTTATGGGAGGACGTACGTTATGCTATGGTCAAGGTCTCCAGAGATCTGTACGCGTCGGGTTAAGAAAATATAATAAGAAAATGTCAGAAACTGTATAGTTTACGGTGGAGATATTACTTGTACAGCTTGCGCATGTAGAAGCGAAAGTGTGGAATTTTTCAGGGTTGAAAGAAGTTGAATTTTGCAAAAGGTCAGATAAGCAGTTGCGCTTTGTAAAATACAGGTATTCATCTGCATTGGGTTAGACGAGTTCCAGAATCTAAGCCTAAACCTTGTTATAAACTCTGAATAACAAGGTTTAGGCTTAGTTTTATGTGCATAATTATTTGAGACTAGCTGTGCCTACTCTACCCTACTTACCTTGCTACCTACCATACTTACCTTGCTACTTGTACCTACCTACCAATTTTGTTTTCTAGGGTCATTCTTCCGCGGCGAATCTTAACACCGTCATCTATTGAATATGGAGTTCAACTCCCCGAGTATCTGACTTGCGTGTGTTGTGATATTTTACTTCTTGAACACTTTTAATTTATCTAAGTTTTGAAAGAGTGTACCGATTGCGATGAAACAAAAACTAAGTAATACTTCAAGTTACGCACATTTTTTATGTATAAAAGTTATCTACATTGGTTTCGTACAATCTACGTGATGCGTGCACAACCAAACAAACAGACAAAAAATCAAAAAATGCGGGCAATAGCTTCTGTTGGTTATCCTTTAACACCATGGCTATTTTTTTTTGGCAATATTTTCGATATACCTACTAAAACAACTTTTCTACAGATTTATTATATGTATTAATTTAAGCCAAAATAATAATGTCAACGAATATCTCAACTTTTGCTTGTTTGCTTTGCTTGTTTGCACTTCTTTCGAATCTTACAGTCAAGATTAACAAAAACACTTTGTTTCTAGATTTGTATTGGGTATTTTGTATATAGTAGGCTCCATATCAAACGTCGCATATCTTAAGAGCACTCCTACAAATCTAACGCTACAAAGAGACAGATTATATCCATACAAATACTAGCAAGACTCATAACCTTCCCAGTAGTCGGGTGATAAAGAGAAAGCAGTGGTTGGTGAATTTTATTAGAAGTTCAAACCACTCCCCTTTAAACCCTAAGCTCTAAAGCTATTAAACAAGCTTATCACCCATCCTTCAATACAATCTCGTACATTATGCATGGAAATCCAATACATGTCATTTTCGCTGCAAGGAGTTTATGCAAAAAACCAGACACGGCACATGCTAAATAATCTTGACTTCGAAATATTGTTAGTATAAATATTATGTTAATTTTTTACTGCAGGCAAGATTAAGCTATTCTGAACGATTGTGTGAATGAAATGCTTGCAAATTGTCGGGTTGTTAAATTATATTTCAATGTTGTTCTTAAATATAATTATTATTAGGGATATTATTTTATTTCTGCGGTGACTCTTGATTTAATTTTGTCCCTATTTATGGCATATATTCAGTTTTGGTGTGTATCTCTGAGACGCGTTTTTTGCGGATTTTGGTGCTGTTTTCACCATATCATTTACAGTTATATATGTCAAGCATGGGAGCTAGTCTTAATTAACATTATTTTGGTATGAGCTCAATTAATGTTAAGCCAATAAGTTAAGGCCAAAAAGGCCGCGGACACAGGGATCTTAGGGTTAATCTCTAAAAAGGATTAAACATAGACCTATGTTTTTGTTCAAAAAAACTTTATGAGCTAATTATGCGTGTGTTTTTTACTGGAATTTAAAAACTCATTACTTTGTAGTCTTTGTTGTTCATCCATTTATTGTAATTAGTCCACCTGACGTAGGTATATTTGTCGACTGAAATTATTTAAACTAATATTATGAAAACCTATTTTTTGTTGGTTTGTAGAAGGTTGTTCTTAATAGCACTAATAAGATTATGAAAAGATGTATAATGAATGATAGAGCAGTAGTGGTGGCCCAGTGGTAACGGCCGTGACTTACAAGTTGTTAGTCGTGGGTTCGAACCAAGGCAGACGCTTTACTTTGTGTAAATTATTTTCATCAAGGTGAAAGAAAACATCGTGAGGAAACCGGCCTGTCCTAGAAACAAAAAATCGAAGACATCTGACATCCACCAACCCGCACTGGGCCCGCGTGATGGATTACGGCCCATACCCTCTCACAGGACTGTATCCCAGCAGTGGGAACATTAAAAGTCTGATGATAATGATAAAAATCTCCAATATCACTGAATACCTGTGAGATAAGCTACGGGAACGTTGGGAACAAAGCCGTGAACAATAGCTAGTATTTTATACTTTTTCATGCACCATTTTTATGAGCTAACCATTTAAAATTAAGAGAACGATTTTCAGAAAGCCTTTGACTTAATTTTTGCCTTTCACCATTGTACTAATGAGTTTTTCTTGAACAATCCACTTGGAAAAGTCCTTTGTCTAAGTTTTAATTATGAAAAAAATATTAATTGAGCACATTTTTTTAGGGGAGTGCCATTATATATTAGTTTATTTTTTTAGTAGCTTCTGCCCGCGGCGTTGCCCGCGTAAAAAGTGTTTAATCATCCCAAGGGAACACAAACTTTCATATGTCCTTTCCAAGGTCTCAAACTATCTCAAATTAGGTCAATTATTAGGTCTCAAATTTCATCTAAATCGGTTCAGTAGATCCAGAGATTACCCTCCTGCAACCTCACAAACTCACAACTATTTATAATATTAGTATAGATTAACTTAATATTTGAAAAGAGTATGCTAAGATGGTTTGGCCATGTTGAGAGGATGAATGAAAGGCGACTAACGAAAGTTATTTACAAGGCAGACATGGTAGTTTCTGGAAACGTCGGGAGGGAACGCCCGCGAAAGACATACATAGACCTTATAGGTGATGAAAGGCCAGTTGTGCAGTCCTCATAACCAGTGAAGCAAAAGAAGTATGTAAGGATCGTAGCAGGTAGCGTAGGTAGCTGTAGTTTCTGTCTACCCCCATGGGAAAAAGGCGTGAGTTTATATATGTATGTAACTTGATATTTAAATATTATTTTGAGAATATCAGGAGCTGAAGCTTAACACCAGTTAACAGTCGGTCCGTGGATGGTTGAGGTTGGTTATCCATAACATACTGAAACTCCTCCGTGTTTCGGCAAGTACGTAAAGCTTTTTGCCTGCTGTCATTTGATGATTTTTAGGATTCCGTACCCGAAGTGTCCAAACGGAGCCCTATTGCTGTCAGTCACGTTTCCGCCTGTCTTTCTGTCCGTCGTCTGTCATACAGGTTTTACACAGTATAAGCATCTTGTTGACCCAAAGCCATATAAATAGTCAAAAAATATTTTCTAATGTTTTTTAGGCATACAGCCAAAGGTGGGAAAGGTGGGGGGGAGGAAATAATAATTTGCCTTACCTCATCGAGTGGGGTATCGTTGTTTAGAACTTGTTGAGTAGATAAACACTGTATTTTTGTTTTTAAAACATATTGGAAAACAAAGGTATGTGAAGCCACCTAAGTCAGCTATTTTTACAAAATTTTGTTCCGATAAATTTACTACAATAACTTTCCATTGACCAAGGTTCTGGAGTGGCGCGACTGCGTTGAAAGGCCTCCCACCAGGTTGACCGATGACCTGGTGAAGGTTGCGGGGATCCGCTGGTTAAGAGACGCCCGGGACAGGTCAATATGGTGACGCTTAGGGGGGGCAATGTCCAGCAGTGAACGTCTTTCGGTTGATATGATGATGATGAGGATTGAACTTCCACTTTGACCAATGAACTTGAAATTTGGTGATAATATGTATTTTTTCATTCAAATTTTCTCATTTTTCCTATTACAACCAACTTGTTTTTGTGGTTTGGTACGGAACCCTAAATGTGTGAAGTCCGACACGCACTTGGCCGGTTTTTTAACCGACTTTCCAAAAAGGAGGAGGTTATCAATTCGACTGTTTTTGTATGTGTGCACCAGCTTTCAAATATAAAAAAAAATTGTTATTTGTATTTTTTTGTAAAAAGTTTTTATGTTAGAGCTCAGAAGCCAGAAAATCTTACATCAGTCTTGTCAAGGAGTATTGTTTTAACGAGTTTATGTGGTGTGGAGGTCAGATAGAAAGTCACTCCATGTTAAATACCATAGTACTAAGCTTCATCCAGTTAGGATGTAAGCTGACCCAAACATAGACAAATTATAGCGTTTTTTTCGTTTTACCAAAAATAATAATATTGTAAAACCTAACAGTTTTCTCGGTAGCCAGCCGAAAATTAGTGGCGTTTATCATTATAATTTATGACAAGTTCAGATCGTAAATCTTATGGAAACATCTGAGCTATTTGAAAATATCCCGTCAGCGCTGAATATTTTCAAATTAATTTAAATTTCATTGAAAAGAGAAAAATATTTCATTAATCATTATAATTCCTTAAGCAACGGAGTGGTGAAAATACATTCCACTTTCGTAGTGTGCTTTTCGTCATTAAGATTGAATAACATGGGTAATGATTGTGTGTTAATAAATAACAGATTTTATACGTCTACTATTTTTGGTTTTGAATATACCTAAGTATTTACTTAGTTTATTACTCAGCACTTCTGCTTAGTGTTAATAATAATAGTCCTCCAGACCGATTTTTGGTCACAGCGGCCAATCTCAGAGAGAACGGGAGCTTCCTGATGCTTTTCTGATAGCGCAGCTTGCAGCACGACGATGGGTGGCGGTGCGGCTTCTTCACGCTTCCCATGTCTGGCGTGATCTTTCTCGCAACCTTACCTACGTGGGTCTGGTTTGTACGCGCCATATTGTTTTATTTTATTTCACTTACTAACTGACGATGATATTTATGTAAACAATCCGACGAGGGTCTTAGCTTAGCGGTACACTTAGATCAGTTATAGTGCAGAGTGAAGTCGACTTTTTACTTAGTGCGTTGAATAATTACAAAAACAATATGCGCAAATAAATTTTTATTTTTGCGCGTATTGTTTTTTATCTAGATAATGAGTCATAGAAAGCCTTCTAGGAATTTCAGAACGTATTTATGATCTTAATAATCTGACGACGTATGACGTCGAAAGTGGATTATCTTAGACAAGGTCTCAAGAAAACGCATGTGAATAATAAATTCTAAGCTCGTCCGTGCCTAGATTCCTACAAAGCAACCGTCATGTAACCAAATTTTTGTATGTGGACTAGCTCCAAATCAACATTGTTGAGCTGTCTAGTTGGTGTCAGCGCCAAAATCCAAATTCGTGATTTTTCATATTATTTATTTTACGAATTCTTTAAAATAATAAGCAACATTAATTTTCCCATATTTTTTAACAAATTCTTATTTTTTGCCAAATTTTTTGGTTTCTTATTTGTGTGTCACCAAAATTTTCTGAATGAGTACAGTTCGATACAAAAACAAAAATAAATGGATTGTCATATATTTTTTATCAGATATTCAAACTTAAAATCAAACCATATATAACACAAAAAAAAAAAAAAGAAAAGAGATCTAGAGCAAAATATAAACTTTATACTAACTACTATAGTTAAAAGTAAAGTTTATATTTTGCTAGTATAAAGTTTATATTTTGCTAGTATAAAGTTTATATTTTGCTAGTATAAAGATTATATTTTGAAGCGCATTTAGATATGTTAAAATATTCTTACGTGCCGAGTACAAAGAGTCCTTTATTGAAGAAAAATAAAAATACTTCACAATTATTACTAACTAAAATCGGAATCATTTTCAAATGCCTCCATGCAACTCTCGTAAATTTCATGAAGTCATTTCCACTCAGTATGGCACCGTATTTTTAAAAAAATGATTTGTACCAGAGAGATCACCTAGATAATTGAAAATGTTTAAATGTAATTATTTTTATTAATCTATTCAACTAGGCCTGGCCAGCTTTCTATGGGAATCCGGTGGATGCGAAACGCACAGGACCGAACAGTGTGGCGATGCTTGGGAGGCTTACATCCAGCAGTGGACGTCTTTCGGCTGAAATGATGAATGAAATGATTCAACTAGGTACTTTATCACTAATATTGATGTATACAGCTCATTATTAGTTATAGTCTACCTAGCTTTTCCAAATGATGCTGGGGCCGGCTTCCAGTCAAAACGAATGCATCTGTATACCAGTATTCTCATGGAGTGACTTCCTATCAGACCTTCAAAACCAAACATATCTGGGTATTACAATAACCCTTGGGAGGATAAGGCATCAAGTTCGCCTCTGTACGTTTGTGTGCATTAAGTATTAAATAAAAAAGTTAATAAAAAAAATCAAAATGCCCGGCTGCTTAAAAAGCGAACTAAAAAGACGTAAACAAGAAGAAAATCATGCTGTGCAGTCGGAGGATACATATTCGCGAGCTGGCTGTCCAAAACCAGATGAAGTTATGAAGTTTAAATAGAATAGAAACTCCGTCAACAGCACAGAGTTCAAGGATTGCGGAGTTAAAGGCTGAAACGTTTTCCTTCCAAAGGAATTACCACTGCAAACAACGATTTAGCAAAAATTAAATGGGGGTAGTTGTTCACTTGTGACTTTTGGTTGCAATTTAGGGCAGCATTTACTTTATTGTATTTTGCGTTAATAAGTTTTTTTTTAAACTTTGCCTCTCACTACACAAATATATAACTCCACATACACAAACACCCAGAACCGGAGCATCTATCTGTAAGCCATACAAATATTTGTTCCGTGCGGGAATCGAACCCGCGACACGCAGTGCAGCAGCCAATCTCTCAACCAACCGTCAACCGTGCCGTCGACATTGGCCAAGAACAGGAAGATGAAGATATGTTGATGACTTCTTAGGATGCTCTTTAAGAGCTGGTCAGAAACAAAACATAATTATTATTCCAAGGTAATATTGGAGCTATACTTATTAGCTATGATTCTGATCTTAGTAACTCCAGTAACTACTGTTTCCATTAGAATTATTAGCCCTACTACCACTACCAATTATTCAGCATTTCAATTGAAAAATAAAATACTTATTACTTAGGCCCAGTTCCTGAAAATTATAGCAATCATAATGTGACACACTGTCAAACGCGCGTTAGCTGCTGTGATTGAAATTTTAACAGTCAATCGCATCACTTGACTTTGTGACGCGTCCATAAACTCGTCCGCTGCAAGTGCACTCCCGTCCCAGTATCCAACTTTTGATTTCTGACGATACGAGGGCAAATTTTACGGTCACTACTTTGTGTCTTTGATTGTTATTACTGCTTGACTATAAAATAGTATTAGGTACTACTGCTGTCTTTCTTACTAAAGGAGCTGTTAGAAATCCCAACGCTTACAATTCTGGACTTGTTAGAAGTCGTGCAAGTCATGCGTACGCACCTGATTAGCTACATGAATTCACTGGAAATTATGTTCGCGTTGTCACGTTGTGCAACATGCTTATAAAAAAATATTATGATCACCAATGTGTCTAATGGTACTTTAATATTTTAACCTACATAAAATCCTATCATAAAACATTCGACCCCTCATATTTCATTCATTAATCCTAAAGGTACCACAGACTACATAAAATGCTTTGACTGGGTCAAAAGCCAGTGAAATATTTTTTTGACAGAACGCTTGCCATGTGCGCATTTTATTTATTTCGTAATGTAACCTTTATTGCATCGTTAAAAGGGACTCATTCCCTGTTTAACGTCCCCCTAAAGTTTTTATTTCAGCTGAAGTGTCAGATCAAAAATGTCTGACATAGATGGTGAGAAAATAAATCTAGAGTAATATTGTGTCGAGTTCTAAGTGCGAATTACTTTTAGAATTGCTTTTTTCTTTACGGGGGATTGAAATTGGAAGAGTGCTGTGAGAACATGCGATAACACGTGTTGAAAGAAACTTTTTTTTAGACTAGCAGCCTTCGTTGCTCTTTGAAGTTTCAAACCTATTAGAGTTTCCTGGAAATTTTCTAGAATTTGCTTTGTTTAAATTGTATTGTTTGTTTATTTTAGGTTAGATTTTTATCCCCCGATGGAAAAAGAGGGGTGTTGTAAGTTTGACGTGTGTACCTGTGTGATTGTACATTTGTGTATATGTGTATCTGTCTGTGGCATCATAGCTACTAAACGGATAAACTGATTTTGTTTTCGTTTGTTATTTGAATGGTAACTTTATCAAGAGAGTTCTTAGCTATGTTTAATGAAAATCGGTTCAGCCGTTCACAAGTTATATGCTTACTGAATCGAGCAGATTTCGCAAGATATCGTGACATAATGACGTGTCCAGTAGATTGTCGTTAGAAGCGTGTCTAGATAAATTATGTAGTATGAAATAAAAAATGTGAAAGAGCAGTGGTGGCCCAGTGGTAACGGCCGCGACTTACAAGTTTTAGGTCGTGGGTTCGAACCCAGGCAGGCGCTTTACTTTGAGTAAATTATTTCATCACCACTGCTCTCAAAATTGTGAAGGAAAACATCGAAAATTCGAAGACATGTGACATACATCCATGGTGGATTACGGCCCATTCCCTTTCACAGAGAGGAGGCCTGAGTCCCAGCAGTGGGGACATTAATAGGCTGATTATGATGAAATAAAAATGTCACGGGTTTTTTTTTAATTTTACTTGTCTTCGAGTAAAAAAAAATTAAGAGTTATTGGTTGTTATTGAGTAAGGGGTCGTTAGCGCTTATATGGTAATTTGCAACACTGCTTTATGTATTTTTGAAGAAAAATGTTATTGGGAGGTACAGCTGTTAAAGCTTTCAATAACATTTTTGCCTAATATTAAAGCTGATCGTAAATTCATTGTGAATAGATAAATAACGTTTGATAGGTCGAAATTATTTTAAGGCTTCATTCAAATTTAGCAGAAAACAGTAAATTGTTTTATGTGTCTAAAAATATTAAAATTTATTCTCGTTTGTTTTCCGTTGACTGCACATTTGTGACTTTGCCAAGAGGTTTTGGCTACTTCTAGAGGACAAACTATTATTTAGGTACAATATTGAAAGTGAAAACTCTTAAGAAAAAGCGCCTTTAAGAATTGTATGAGGGTAAAGTTGTCACAACATAAATTGGACTGTGCAAGGCTGTTGTTTTCTATTTAGCCTTCATAGGTCATTGATCTTTTTTTGCTTGCGCGAGTTGTCATATTGTAGTTGGAAGGATACTCCATTTTTTGTAAAATAGGTAGATTAGGTGCTTTACCTTAAATACTTTTATATAAGTTGTGTTACAGAAAAACCCCATTGACTAACATAAGAAATTGATGCTTCGATTCTCTAGTAACATTTCCTTTACTGACAAATATTATTTGCAGCAGTTTCAATATACGCAAATATTAAAAAAAAACCGCAATAAAATAAAATTATAAAATCGTAGCAGGTGGCGTTCTGTGGTTTCTGCCTACCCGCATGGGAAAGAGGCGTGAGTTTATGTATGTATGTATCGTATGCGTATAGCGTATGTAAAAAGCCCCACAAGAAAAGCAACCTTGATTACATTATCATAACCTTACTAACCCCACGATAGATGGCGTTGTCTTCAAGAATAATATTATGAACTCGCCTCTAGGATGCATCGAGTGCTAACCATTTACATCTTAGAGTGACACTCAATAAAGTGTCTTGAGCATGAGCATGAAAAATAAGAGGCTCGTTCATGACGGTGTTACACGTTACGTGAATATTAAAATATGTTTTTCTAATTATTATTTTTAATTTTAAGCAAGTTTTTACTTAACGTGCATTGTCATCCAAACAAAACGTGTATACAAAGTTTCATCTTAATCGGTGGAGGATAACTGCTTTAAAATTCAGTTGCAAGATTTGACTCGAACTCACTTCCATACATACATTGCAAATTAAATAAAAGCTTGTAACAAATGCAATAAGAAGACTTCTGTCGTCTTCATAAATGAAACTTTTGTGAGTCCTTTGTCATGACATCAACTAAATATGTATATCATCATCATCTGCCTAGCCTTTTTCCCAATTATTGTTGGGGTCGGCTTCCAGTCTTACCGGAAACAACAAAATAAACTAAATATGTATATATCTAATTAATTAATTAAAGTAACAGAGCATATGGTCTCGACTCTAGAAATTAATTGATTTACTTAAATATTCAAGGAAAACACCTCTATAAATCCACAATGTGAACATTATTTTACTCCAGGATTTGTTTAGATTGCCACAATATGCCGCGTCCACAGATATAAATCTAACTACTAACGCGTGTCAAAAATCAGAGTAAAATTACGATCAATGATCGTAATCTGAGCTTTTCATTTAGCATTATCTGCGCCGGAAATCCACCGAAATCTAGAAAAATTCCATTTATAATTAAATTCGTTTTTAAATTGTGTGTGAAAAAGTGGCACGCATGGTTTTTATACAGATAGAGGGACTTGCGTTATCTAGTTAGATTTATGTCTGGGGCCATGACAGTCAGCACGATGTCAATGAATTCTACTTGTTATTCTTATAATAAATCTTACGGGTGTATCAAGAAACTTGGCTGCGTTACCAAATGAAAAATTCATTTACCAAAACGTAATATCAGTGGTGGCCCAGTGATAACTTACGTGTTGTAGGTCGTGAGTTTGAACCCAGGCAGGCGTTTTACTGTGTGTAAATGATTTCTTCACCACTGCTCTTAAAACGGTGAAGGAAAACATCGTGAGGACCCCGGCATGTCGTAGAGACAAAAAAAGACGTAAACAAGAAGAAAATCATCTTATGCAGTCGGAGGATACATATTCGCGAGCTGGCTGACTAATACGAGATGTATCCTCCGACTGCACAACATGATTTTCTTCTTGTTTACGTCTTTTTAGTTCGCTTTTTAAGCAGGCGGGTTTTTTGATTTTTTGAATTAACTTTTTTTATTTATAACTTTTTAGTTAACATATTTTTTTCGAGTTAGGTACATTTAAACATATAAGTGAGAATGGGAATATTCTTTATTACCTCATATCTTTTAAACTAATTGGCGGATTGTTATAATTAAGACATCGTTAGATAAAAAATATTTATATATTTTTGAAATCTCCTGATACCCCACTCGATGGGTATGGAAGAAAAATAAAATTGCAACCCCCACAATATGGCGCTCAAAATCCGCCAAGTTCCTTTTTTTTTAAAGGCACTTAGCTACGAACACTTGGGCGGTCAATACCTATCTAACGATGTCTTAATTATAACAATCCGCCAATTAGTTTAAAAGATATGAGGTAATAAAGAATATTACATACATACAAACATACAAGATACGCGCGAAAAACATAACCCTTTCCTTGCAGCCGGGTAAAAACACTCGAAAACGTGTGACATCCACCAACCCGCACTGAGCCCGTGTGGTGATTAAGGTCCATTTCTCTCTCACAGTGAGGAAGCCTGTGTCGCAGCAGTGGGAGCATTATACAGCTGATGATGATGAAAAAGTAATTAGATTTTGCGAATAAAGAAAATTCGTAGGAGGCATTTTAATATTCAATTAGCAGATCAGCAGAAACTATACCAAGACAGTTGCGGGAATAATAAATGCTTTTACCTAGGTAGCTGAAAAGTTCAAACTTTAGGTTGGTAAAGGCTCATCTGAAACACTTTATACTGCTTTCAACTTGTTAGTTCAACTCTTAGGAAGTGACGAAAGTTCTCATGAGTCAAAGTGGTTACATAAGCAAGTCGTTGAAAGAGTTGAATATGTTGTGTTGAAACTTTCAGATATAAGAATTCCAAAATTTGGTCATTCATCAAATAACTTTATCACTTTGTTTTCAACTTAACCGAATATCTCCAATATTCTGATACTAATGATCGACAATCCTTCATAGCTCAAAGGTGATTGATGGTGATTGGCTGTCCTTTCCTCGTTGACACCGAGGAAAATTCCTGTAACAGCCAATGGAAAATAATCTCGACATTTTGTCTTCACCACCGGATGTCAGCATTGAGCTACTTACTATGAAAAATTTCAAGAATTATTTCAAACTAAAAATGGAAACATATTCAGAATATCCACAATAAAAATCAACATAGGTATATATTTAACAATAAAGAATATTTATTTTAATACAAACTTCCGTAATTAGCAGAACATTTTAGTAGAAAAAAAAAGTTAATTAAAAAAATCAAAAAACCCGACTGCTTGAAAAACGAACTAAAAAGACGTAAACAAGGAGAAAATCATGCTGTGCTGTCGGAGGATACATTTACGCGAGCTGGCTGACCAAAACCAGACGTATCCTCCGACTGCACAGCATGATTTTCTCCTTGTTTACGTTTTTTTAGTTCGTTTTTCAAGCAGTCGGGATTTTTGATTTTTTTAATTAACTTTTTTTATTTATAACTTTTTAGTTATTTTTTTTCGAATTAGGTACATTTAAACATATAAGTGTTATATATTTTTGAAATCAACCCTTAAAATCCTTTATTTTGATACCCCACACGATAGGTAAGAAAGAAAAAAAAAATTTGGGCCCCTACAATATGGCGCTCAAAAACCGCCATTTTCCTATTTTCCAATTTTCATGTAGCCAGTGACACTCGCGGGGTTAAGACGAATCGATTGACGTAAAAACCATCAAAATCGGCCCACGCGTTTGGTCTCTAGAACGCCACATAGGAACAAACATACATACATACATACATACTTACATACATACATACATACATACTTACATACATACATACATACTTACATACATACATACATACATACTTACATACATACATACATACATACTTACATACATACATACATACATACTTACATACATACATACTTACATACATACATACATACATACTTACATACATACATACATACATACATACATACATACATAGACTGATAAACACATTACCCTCCTTCGGCAGTCGGGTAATTAAAGACTTATTTTTACTAAATGACGCAAAATAACTAAAACTGTTTGCAATATTTATTTGAAATTAGCACATGAATTTTCATCAAGCTAACAGTTAAGTAAAATTTTAAGTTCGGACTGAGTTATTCATCATTATCATCATCTTCAGCATTTTAATGTTCCCACTGCTGGGAAACAGGCTTCCTCTCTGAGAGAGGTGATGGACATATTTCCTCACGATGTTTTCCTTTACCGTTTTAGAGCAGTGATTATTAAATAGGTGGCCACTGAATTATTATCAGATGCATATTCAATTTCCTGTAAAACTCGATAAACACCCAGTGAAGGAGGCATGGAACCGGCAGTACTATTCTGTCAAAATCTCACCGTGTAAACTTAGGTGAAGTGAACAATGTGAAATGTCTAATGACAGTTCATCTCAACTCACTCCACCTAAATTTTAACGGTGAGACGTTTACAGAATAGGTCAGCTGGAAGTATGGCAGGAGTAATGAGAGGCCTTTACCACGCTGTGGGCAGTTCTGAGCTGAAATGATGATGATGATAATTATGTAAGTTGGAACTCCCGAGACGATATGGTTTATGTTACCTATTTCAAATCATCGCTTACCGACTCTGCCTCTTTATCATATACCTCATTCAACTCTTTTATCCTCTTAAACCTAGTTTATAATAATAGCAGTGCATGCCTTCTTTCTTTCTTTTTCGTGTGAGGATGTGGCCACCTCTGGTTTCAGATTTAATTTAGCCACCTGTGGGAACAGGCTTCTGACCTACATTTACTATATAAGTCCTGGTTTTCGCACGATGTTTTCCTTAACCGTCGCCTGTGATGTCCAAGATAAACACAACATGACATATTATATATAATATGTCTATATATATATTCTCGTGTTCGTTCCGGCGCGATCAGAATCTTGCGAGATACCGTTACAACTGAAATACTGTTATGATTATGACACCTTTATCTTATACATACTTGAGTGGGGTTATTTTAAAATGTTTGTTATATTTGAAAGTGGTGTCAGTGACAGATAAATTAAAAGGGAGTTGTCTTAGTATAGGTATGTGATGAGGAGAATAGCTTGAACACGACCATTGGGTGGATGCCTTCCAAACACAGCACTCGTCGTGTTGGAGGATCCTTTCTTTTCAATGGAGATTTATTTATTTGTTAACATCGGTAAATAAATACAGATCTTATGTTTGATGAACAGAGCGCTATGTTATGCCAGGAGCCGTACAAATATGGTGTGCAAAACTAGCTGGGGTTTACAAATTAAAATTTGCCGTGGTCGACCTGGAAAACCCTAAATAGACTCCGCACTCAGGTTGGCCGCAGCAAGGACAACCTCCACAGGTGGGGGTTCTCTGATGGCACTAGTCTTCAGTGCCTGTGTAGCATCTCACCGCAGACCATGACCCATCTCACGGAGTGCGCAGCATGCTCTGTCACCTGTACGTACGAAGACCTTATGACTGCGTCACCAAATGGTGTTGCCGTGGCTGAATTCTGGGCCAAACACAATATTTAACTTTTTATATTTGTCATCGACACGCTAAGAAGAAGATATTATTTAATATTCCAATTATGTCAGACCCGCTTTATTTATTAAAACAGCATTCATTAAAATGATACCTTTTATCTCTTGTAAATAATATAACTTCACATAAAAAGTACCATAACCCCTTAATCTTATTCATCTCATACCTGGTATTGCATATTTAACTTGAAACATGGAGTAAATAAGCTCTTTTATAAGCTTCTTTCCCGAATTTTACTTTACATTTGATTTTATCAACATACGCTTATGTGCTGCACGGAATTAGAATTTAGAATTTACGATGCGAATTACGTTTTGGCAGAAACTTCTCCTCAGTGTGGTGTAACTTTCTATTCATGGAAAAAATAAAAAAGAGCTCATTTTGAAAACTGAAAACTTATGCATGTAACGGGTTTAGATAACAAAAGGTAATGAATTTAAACCCCACCTTTTATTGTACGATTTTCTTTTTATCTAAACTAATTTTACAAAGAGGTTTTGTTTGTAGACTACTTCTATGTCGGCAACACTCAATGTTACTGTAGCGTAGGCCACGGGTGCAAAATTACTGTAGCGTAGGCCACGGGTGCAAAGTTACTGTAGCGTAGGCCACGGGTGCAAAGTTACTGTAGCGTAGGCCACGGGTGCAAAGTTACTGTAGCGTAGGCCACGGGTGCAAAGTTACTGTAGCGTAGGCCACGGGTGCAAAGTTGCTGTAGTGTAGGCCACGGGTGCAAAGTTACTGTAGCGTAGGCCACGGGTGCAAAGTTACTGTAGCGTAGGCCACGGGTGCAAAGTTACTGTAGCGTAGGCCACGGGTGCAAAGTTACTGTAGCGTAGGCCACGGGTGCAAAGTTACTATAGCGTAGGCCACGGGTGCAAAGTTACTGTAGCGTAGGCCACGGGTGCAAAGTTACTGTAGCGTAGGCCACGGGTGCAAAGTTACTGTAGCGTAGGCCACGGGTGCAAAGTTGCTGTAGTGTAGGCCACGGGTGCAAAGTTGCTGTAGCGTAGGCCACGGGTGCAAAGTTACTATAGCGTAGGCCACGGGTGCAAAGTTACTGTAGCGTAGGCCACGGGTGCAAAGTTACTGTAGCGTAGGCCACGGGTGCAAAGTTACTGTAGCGTAGGCCACGGGTGCAAAGTTGCTGTAGTGTAGGCCACGGGTGCAAAGTTGCTGTAGTGTAGGCCACGGGTGCAAAGTTACTATAGCGTAGGCCACGGGTGCAAAGTTACTGTAGTGTAGGCCACGGGTGCAAAGTTGCTGTAGTGTAGGCCACGGGTGCAAAGTTACTATAGCGTAAGCCACGGGTGCAAAGTTACTGTAGTGTAGGCCACGGGTGCAAAGTTACTGTAGCGTAGGCCACGGGTGCAAAGTTACTGTAGCGTAGGCCACGGGTGCAAAGTTACTGTAGCGTAGGCCACGGGTGCAAAGTTACTGTAGCGTAGGCCACGGGTGCAAAGTTGCTGTAGTGTAGGCCACGGGTGCAAAGTTGCTGTAGTTTAGGCCACGGGTGCAAAGTTACTATAGCGTAGGCCACGGGTGCAAAGTCGCAGGAAGTCATTAATCTGGTATTCTAACTTTGTGTTGTGCATGAATTCTAAATAAATAAACAATATTTTTATAGTTCATTCGTATACATTGAAACTAAGCAGGTGAGTGTATTTGAAATAAAAATTACGTCATATGTAAATCTTAGTCCAAATCTTGCCTCATACAATATGGAGGCTTCATTTTTAATTTAATTACTGTGTCTGTTTGTGACCCGTTTTGAATTATTTTTGTGTGACGTTAAAATAATCTTGTCGTGATATGACAGAATGTGATACGAGGATGTTCTCATAAAAAACATGTTCAGATATTTATGTGTGTTGCTCATATAAGGAAAGACTTATTGGCAGAAGGCTTTAGCTATGACAGGCTGATTCTAAAATGTGCTGGTCAATGTATTTTTGTACCTTGTACCTATATGAGGCGACAGTTGAAATAAATTCAAAGAATTGCCAGTACTTACACGATTTGGTAGATAAATATTATTATGTGCTACTATATTGAAGTGTTATAGGTCGTGGGTTCGAGCCCAGGCAGGCGCTTTACTTTGTGTAAATTATTTCATCACCACTGCTCTCAAACCGGTGAAGGAAAACATCGTGAGGAAACCGGCATGTCCTAGAACCAAAAATTCGAAGACATGTGACATCCACCAACCCGCACTGGGCCCGCGTGGTGGATTACGGCCCATTCCCTCTCACATAGAGGAGGCCTGTGTCCCAGCAGGGGGAACACTAATAGGCTGATGATGATGATGACGACTATATTGATGTAAAAGTAGAGGCGCTAGTCTTTAACATCTCACTATTTAGGTACAACGCTAGTAACAATGTAAGTAACAGGGTTCGCAAGGTGTGATACTATAATATCGTCACATTATCATGATCATTATCATCATCAAATATGTTGTCTTACAATATTCTCACTTCTGGGTCACAGGCATCCCCTCTGTGAGAGAGGTAATGGGCCTTAATCCGTCACGCGGGTCCAGTGCGGGTTGGTCGTCACATTATACCTACTGATTATTGATTTCTCCATAATTCCATAGGATAGTTAATCTTCCAAATCTCACAGGCAAACCCGTGTAAATAAGCTATGTACGTAATTAGATGCAGATTGAAGTCTCAAAGAGTCACCTTTTAAACAAGCTAGGTTGAACAAACTCAGTCACACAAGTTCAAGTCACTTTACAGAAGTCTGTTCACATTGCCACCCGTTTTGAAAGTTCAAATAATTAAGATAGAACATATATTAGAGTTGATGTTCGAGTTGACAGGGAGTTTTAGTAATAATGTTGAGTTCTATATATAAAAGTTTTATTGTTGTTTGTATTGGAATTTGGAATTTGTTCTATTGCTTCAATTGTAAAATAAAACACCCACTGTGTTTGATTAGTCAAACTAAACAATCACAATTTTAAAACCATGAAGCTTAAATGGTGCATATAAAATCTGTAAGAATTTTCACACGTCATACGGATTTGTCATAAACTTTTTATGTTTTGATAAACCGCTATTTATAACCTGTAAATTATATGTGCTAGAAAGCAGTAAATATTTAATTCATGTTTCCTATAAATCCCCTTAGTCTATAGCTAGCCTGTTAACCACAGCTTACAGTGAAGAAAAACAGCGTGCGGTAATAAGGAACTCCCGCGGGATTCGATCCCGGGATGAAGTGACTGAACTTGTTCATATTTATCTTGTCAGTTTCACATGTTTGGGTAGGAGTAGATGTTATTTAATTTTGTTGAGAGACTGTATGGAAGCGACTCTAGAAGAATAAGAGTTGATTTTACAATCAATTTAAGGACCGTACTTCTCCCGGTAGGCCGGTCCCACCTTGGGCCGGTTCGGTTCGCCAGCCAGACCGGCCTGGGCCACAGCCTGACCGGCCCGCGGAGCGACCCAGCTCTATTTTCCCTTCATTTTTATATAGAGCCAAGCCGTGATTAGTGAGATAGCGCTACTCCGCACTGCGGTTAACCGCTCGCGGTCATCAATACAAGCGACCGCTCTGGCGGTATTTTTCCGCGATTGTTTTTTAAACTGCAGCTAGCTACAAAATGTGCGCAGTCCGGCTATGGCCTGGGCCGGTCAGGCTGGTGGACCGGACCGGCCTGGGCCACTGCATGACCGGCCCGCAGAGCACCCCGGAGCTGGACTCAAGCTTCATTTGCCCTAAATTTTTACATATTTAAATATTTTGGGCCCAGTAGGCGGACACGACAAGCTGGACCTAGCTGGCTGCGCAACCGATTGAGTGCTGCTCTATGGGTGCGAAACGTGGAAGGTCACAAAGTATACAAAACAAAACATCTAACGCCAATTCCAAGTTTTCGTCAACCGCTGTCTTCGTCGCATGGTCGCATTCTCGGAATTTACTGGCCCTTACTATCTCCAACGTAGAGCTTTTGGAGAAATGCCACGAGAGCCCGATCGACCGCTAGATCAAACGTTGCAAGTGGAGATAGATTGGCTACAAGCTCCAAAGGGATTTCGATCACATACACAAACAAACTTTGGACTGGAATACCCAAGGAAAAAGAAGCGTGGTCGTCCCACATACAACCGAACTCCTTACCGACAAACAGCATGAATGTGAAAATTAAGTTATTATGGGTATTTTGTCAATCCTTTAGGTACCTTACTATATAACTTGCTCACTTTTTAGTGATACGGTAATAAAACTGAAAAGAGGAATAAAAACATTTTCATAAAAAAAATAAAGTATCCCTGCTATACAATAACAATGTATTCTTTTCGTATCGTGTTTTATTTGTAACTTACTTTTAGGTTCGGTACGTCCGAATGGAGAAACAAAATCCTTAAAGAATCACTCGTGTGTCTGTCAAAGCTAATTTTCACCGAACCTACTGGATGAATCCAATGGTTTGGTTATTTATATGACCTAAACCCGGACGCGTAAATTAAACAAATATTTTCGGCTAAATCAAATTGAAAATGATTTAATTTCTAATATTGTCGAAAACATTTACCTTTCCAATAAAAGGTTAACATTAACATTAAGGCCCTTACTCCGCTTTAATGCCGTAAAATGGTTCCTTTCTAAAGGATACTTCTTAGTAACGGCTAGGTTAATAGGTGAGAAAAAAAAAATATTGATTAATTTACATAATTTGTGAAACTTGTTTTTTTCGTATGAAAAAAACTTTTGCTTTAAAAACCAAGCCAAGCTTTATCGTTTCTTTTGAATACTCCTCCAAAACGGCTTGGATGTTTATAAATTGTTTTTTACACATAAAATTTGTGGTTAAAATTTCTTCTCATCCTACATAGGATATGTAAATTAAAAAAACATTTTGCAAAAAAGACTGTCCAAAAGGAGGTCAAAAACTGATATTCTGGCACCGAGCGGGCGCACGGCCAGTACCGCGTGAACATTGGCGAGTATATACGCCTTAAGACAAAGCCTTCGGTTCAGCAAAGTTTTAATGGCTTTGTTTAGAAATTTATAATCTGAGGCAACAACAATTGGCTTCAGTTAATAATAATTCCTTCTGCTGAAGTTTATAGGAAATGTGATTAGTTATTCTAACGGGAGATTTACGGGATTTGGGAGAGGTCACGCAATACGTAAAAACTTTTTAAATGGGTCTTCTATTAAAATAAGCATTAATTTCTTAAATCGTTTGTAAAATTGAACTGTTAGTTCCTAATACCTAACAAAGTATACCAACTACTGCTATACAATCTTGCTTTGTTGTGAAAAGGCAGCTTCCAGTCTAACCAAACCAGATAAACACCAGTTTTTTACATGGACCGCCTGTCTATCTTTTTTTATTTAATTTAGGCTCGCTCTTGGCCACTATCTCACCTGATGGTAAGCGTTGATGTGGTCGACAGTGAAGCATGCTTGCCTAGAAGTAACCTATTCACTCTTGACTTAAAGACCCCTAGACCCAGTCATTGGGTAACACGATACCACTTACATGACTAGTGTAACTACACGACGAGTCTCGGTACACAGGGTTATTGGTAAAACACTAACAACCTTGCAGGGCTGTATTACTAACATCATAAATAACAACATTTATTTACGAATTTTAGAGCTGTTCCATAAATTATGTAAGGATGGATGGCCAGTATGTATAGATTAGCTGTTTTGATTTTGTATTAAATTTTTAAAAGTCATAGAACAAAAGTATTTCTTTATGATGTTAGTAATACAGCCCTGCGTTTTTAATCCAAAACTAGTATTTTCCTTGTGAACATAAGTTTACCACGCTCAATATAAGCGCGTCAAAAGCATTATGGTCTTTCCTAAACAGCCTAAGACCAAGATTTTGTGTTTTCCAGTCACGCACTTGATAACTTTTCATTCGAAAAGTTTGGTGTCGTGTTCTGGATAAACAGAGAAGCTGACCTTATTTTTTTGTTTAAACATGTAGCCTTATGAATAAATCAAGATTATTTTGATGAGAACACAAAATATGATACAATTTTTTCAAGGCAAGGAAGATTTGCCAGCAGGTTTTTTATAAAAGTTAGATTTCGGGTAATGTGCGTTGGAATAACACAATTTAATTCCACCAAGTTCTTTCCATCATCAGACTACAAGACATACAGGCATTGGTAGGTACATGATATAGACTATTATTCCTACATTACTTATTATTCCTATTCCTTCTCTGTCCATGCTGTAAGATTGTGGAACTCACTTCTGCCTTGCATCAGAGATTTAAATACTATCTCACTATTCAAAACACGTTTAAAAGAGCATTATCTATTCTCTCAAGTCTGACCTTTATTTATATATGTGTATGTATATATATATTATACATAAGTATCTATATATTTTTCAATTATGTATTTATATTTGTATATATCCACCATTACACTATTTGTGTAGGTGCGCTAATTTTTAAATCTTAGTTTAAGTCGTTCAATTTTCTTATTTTCCTATTCTCACACACTATTGTCTACATTTCTTTTTCATTTTTCCTTTTCGCGGGTCTGCTGGCAGAAATTTCTTAAGAAATAAGCAGTGCCCTTGTACTCTATTGTCTTGATGTGTTGTCTTTATGTATTTTACTGTGTGTGTACATTAATTATTAAATAAATAAATAGATATCCCATAAGTTGGGATCGGTCATAACTTAACTGCTTCGGATGTTAATGTTTTTCTAGTACCTATTATATAACTGCACAGTACATGTGTAATACTTACTTGTTTTAATACTTTATACCCGTACGTAGTATATTGTGTAGTGCTATTCTGGATGCATCGTCCTCACATGTATGAATTTATTAATGTACGTAAATATTGTAAAACATTTATTTTTTTAAAGAGTAAGTATGGAGTTTCTTGTGCGTTCTTCTCCATAACAAGCTACTTTTCCGCACGGTAGAATCAATTTTTATTCCTTGTAAATTTTAATTCTTCTCGTTCAAAAGTGCTACTTAATGGCCTAGTTGTAATAAATATATTTGACTTTAACTTTGACATCTGTATGCAAAACGTTTTGGGAATACTTTCATTGTGCGTACAGCTAAGGAGTCGAATTCCCCGCCGAAGTCATTATTTCCTAATAGATAGAACCTGGGGGTCTTTTAGTCATACGTCAATAGGTTACTTCTAGACAAGTGTGCTTATACTTCACAGCATCATCGCTTACCATCAGGTGTGTTAGAGGCCGTATCAACAGTAAACAAAATCCCCCAACG
Organism: Anorthoa munda; assembly: GCA_945859665.1. NCBI lineage: Eukaryota > Metazoa > Arthropoda > Insecta > Lepidoptera > Noctuidae > Anorthoa > Anorthoa munda. The sequence continues at coordinate 38,712,415 of OX243897.1, read as the reverse complement.
TTCGCAGTAAAAATATCAATCAGATTGAAGCATAATCATAAAACCTAGAACTAGAAATAACCCGAAACGTACCAATAAAAATTAGTTCATCAAAACTTTAGTAGGCCAACAACCGGTCTACTAGACCCCCGGGAATCACAGTGGATTGGTCGCATGTCCTCAAAAATTGTTTTATGTTACAGCCAGCCTATTTTTATACCCCTTGTTGCGGCAGAGGGTTGATTAAAGTATATAATTATTTTAGACACGTCGCTGATCAAACAGTTTTCAATCAGATAGATAGAATTATTTGGGTCTTTTTAGCAAGAGATTTGGGCTTTTAAAATAGTAAGGCGTTGTAAATAATACCTGCGTTTTAAATTAGCAGCAGGTGAATGCTGTATACAAATAATTAAAAAAAATATCATGTTCCCCAAAAGTTGAATCGTTCTTCTAATTGTCTCCCTTAATTAAATAGTTATTTGTTTAAGATGCATACATTATTGTTTGATTAAGGAGTATACTTTTGCCCGAACTTCCATGGACAAAACACTCCATCGAAGTTTGGTTTAATATTCGATAAAGACGGATCAGATGCCGCGATGATTTTATATATATGTTTTTAAAATAATTACCTAATTATTAATTTTGTACGCCGAGTCACAATGGATTGATTGCCACTTTGAAATGTTATGCAAATCGTATATGCACTAATAAGTACTCACAATTATGTTGTTGTGTCAGCAAATCGAACGCACCAAGCACACCTTTGTTTAACATTAGGTGGTTTAAAAGGTATCAATAAAAATAAATAAATGATAAAAATATATTGAAAAGGTAAATAAATATTACAAAAAAATATCTTAAAAGCTTTTTCCTTATTCCTCAGGATTTGTTTAAAAGAGTATTCCGACAGGTATTGAGCAAGACAGACAGTTTAACAAATATGCGAGGATTTGTTGAGAAATGTTTGAGAATTTTGTATTTGTTGTGCTAGCAAAATAAACATTTTGAAGATTTGGATTATTATTGAGAATTTCAGGCATAATATGTCGATGCTATGACAAAATTCAGGTCCTACGTTTCAATCCTGGAATATTATCTGTTTGGACACGTCGGAATTGCATAGACAATTTTATAATAATTACAATAATCAGCTTTTTCTGTTCAGCTTAATTTATCATTATCATTTAGCCTCGGTGCGGGAAAGTAAGGGACTACATGGAGGGTTTGTAGTCCCTTACTTTATCAAACGTATTCCTTACGATATTAGTTCATTCATTTTGGTGAAGATGGCGTTGTGCTGGAGATTTTCGCGTAGCGTCGACCGTGGCTGAATGACGTTAGTGCTCCAGGCAGTACTAGGATCGCATGATAATAAAGAGAAGGCAGTTTATCGCTATGGAAACGTGTGCGTTTGATAGTAAACAAAACATACTACCAAGTGGAACGTATAATCGCAAATGTTTGTAATAAAATTGAAAATGAATATGTTCTTACAACCGTTTTAAATATATAGCGTAGCGTAGCAAAGCGTATTAAATGTAATGTAATACTAGCTTCTGCCAGCGGCTTCGCCCGCGCGTGATAAGTGTTTTCTTATCCCAAGGGCACATTATATCGGGATGAAAAATAGCCTATGTGCTTTTCCAGACTAAAATCTATCTCTGTGCCATTTCATCTAGATCCGTTTAGGCGTTTAAGCGTGATTGAGTAACAAACATACATCCACACATCTATCCAAACTTTCACATTTATAATATTAGGAAGATTTTACCAACTTCGTTAACTTGGTTCACCGCTGGCGAGAATTAAAAGACACACTACTGTGGTACATGTGGTTGGTTGCATATTTGGTGGCATTATTTCATAATTCTTGTTGTAAATTATAATGTGTAACTTTTTTTTCCCCCTCAAATAAAATAAGTAACATAATTATATTAATCCAAATGTATATCATGATCACAGAGAAGGAGAGGTTTGTCGCAGTGAAAACGCCCGTGTTGGTTAGTAGACAATATATATACTACCTAATAAACATATGGGAATGTATAACCGCAAAAGTTTGTATTGAAACAGAGAATGAATATGTTCTTACGACCGTTATAAACATGTAATATTTTATAAGTTTTTAAGCTGACATGGTCACAATCATTAGAATTAATATTTGTTTCGGGATATCGAGCTCTCAACAAAAAACAAAATATACATGGCAAATATCCCGAAACAAATATTAATTCTAATGTAATATTTTACTTTTTAGGTCATCATCGGCCTTTAATGTGCTCACTGCTGGGCCACATGCTAGCTGGCTTTAATTTTCGGAGTACATGGAGCTTGTCGTGGCAATGAACGAAACAAAATTTCTTGCTATTCAAACGCTAAATCTCGGTGCGGGAAATTAAGGGACTACATGGAGGGTTGAATTCCTTACTTTACATTGCTCAAACGTGTTCCTAACGAAATTAGTTCATTAATTGTGGTGTAGGTGGCGCTGTGTTGGAACCTTTCGCGTAGCCTCGACCGTGGCTGAATGGCGTTGGTGCTCAGGGCAGTACTAGGGTCGCATGATATTTTAGAGAAGGCAGTTTATCACCATGGAAACGCACGCGTTTGATAGTAAACAAAACGTGCTACGGGGAACGTATAATTGCAAATGTTTGTGCTAAAATTGAGAATGAATATGTTCTTAACACCGTTTTAAATATGTAATATTTTTTTCTTATCAAGTACCTGTACAAAACATTGCTAACATCTTTTTATTTCATTTGCTTTAGTTCCCAATGCACATACCCATGTGTTATCATGTTTTTTTTTTGTATATATTAATTTAGTGTATAGTTGATCGCAAAGCCCGGAGACTCTGGTACCCAAAAACACGTGAAATCGGCTTAAGTTTTCAGTTATTAAGAATACACATAGAATGTAGTTCTGTCACATTTCAAGTTCATGACAGATGGCGTTACAAAGTTCACCTCGACCGTAGCGAAAAGCTTCAGCACTCCGGTCAAACCTACTAGGAAAGCACTACTGATCAAGGTTGGAAGTTCATCGCCATGGAAACAGCAATGGGGTACCGTTGCATGTAATTCATGGAAGCAGAAACTATTAAAATATAGAAACAATTCGTGAGTTCACAGATTTTGTGTAAGTAATGAATTAGAGAAATGGCCTTTTTACATCGTTCTTACATATATGTAACTAGCTTCTGCCAGCGGCTTCGCCCGCATGAAAGTTGAAAATTATCCCGAGGGAACATAATTATTCCCGTGATCAAAATCTATTCCTGATTATAATCTACCTCTATGTCAAATTTCAACCACATCCGTTCAACCGTTTATGCGTGAAGAAATAACAAACATACAAACACCCTTACAAACTTTCACCTTTATAATATTAGTGTGATTTTCCAACAAAAAAGCTGTAAACAAATACTAGTAATTAAAATAGATTGATGGAAAAGAGTGTCCGTAGAGTTTCTTGCACATTCTTCTCTAGAGAGACCTACTGACGCTTGCGATGTGCAACTAGCTTCGTTTTATTTTTTTTATTTTGTTGACAATTCAAAAATACCTTTTAATGTTTTAGTTGAAATAAAAATATTTTGATTTGATGTTGATTTTGATTTTGATAGAATGTCATTTTGTCTAGAACCTCTGCCTCATGACTAATGCGCCACCCTGGGCTATTTTACTAACTCCGAATTAGAAGCTAACAAGGGCAATATGTGGCAACTCATAAACGGCACAAATATGTGGATGTCTCTAACTATTCTCAATCTCATTTTTTAATTTTATTCCTTCTTTTAATTAGACTTTTTACAATGTTTTCAATAAACTTTATAGCCCTTTGCTATGAATAATAACAGCACTGATAACAATATTTGTGCCACATGTTAAAGGAGAATGACCAAAAGTGGTACCAAAAAGTCTCATGCATCAAGACTAAAATTTTATAGTAATTAGTTTCACATTTTTTACGACATTACACATCGGGGATTTGATTTTTGAATAGGGAATTTAATTTTGAGTATAAAAGTATGGATATTGTTTTACTCCATATAACTGACGTTCCGTTTTACATGATATTATTATAATAACCTTGATATTTTAAAGTGTCATGAATGTCATGATCACTGTAAAAAAATATAATTAGCCGATTCTAGATTAATTTAAAAAAACTAGTATAGAATAGAACCTTTATTTAAAAGATTATCATTATTTTATCTATGGTTAATTGGCCGTTCACAGCCGGTCATAAAGATGTAGAATGCAATAGAATCGATTTTTGATAAAACGACTAACCAGTAATCGTTTCTTTTGTGTAATAAATAACTATTACGTCCGTGTATAACGTTTCTATATAAATTACCTCTTTGGTAGCGTCGAACAAAATATACCTAGTTTTTAGGTTATCTTCGTTTTTATAAAATAATTCCGAAACCCGGGTTTCGTTTTCAAAAATAACTTTTGTAGGAGTAAATATGATCAGTGTAATCTATAAAAAACAAAGATTGATTTTGATGCATCATGGTACGGGATTCCATACATCCATTAGCATTCTCCTTTAGTCTTGTTATATATTTTTTTTTCCTTTGTATAGATTCTTTTACCGATTGTTTTGTGAATGTGTGAACATTGTAGGCCTTCTAGATTTCTAGACGCTTGTTAACATTTGTTAACTCTTTATCTCGTTTATACAAACATTTTTTTTTTTTTTAATTCTTACGACTTATTGTCGGGCCTACGTTGTCCCCCCATATCTAAGCACTAATGCTGTAACATGGAAATATTGTAAAAACAAACCAATTTTTTTAAAAGACTTACTGTGGAGTTTCTTGCCGGTTCTTCTCCACAGGAAACGACCATCCCGAACCGTGCACCTTTTGTCGACGTTTTATAAGTGCCCATGTAGGCCTATGTGAAATAAAAAACATTAGATATTTTTTTATTTGATGAATAATGATTGACATATTTGTTATTTTACGTCGTGTTAGCAACTTACTGTGAAACTCTTTGGCGCAAGTGGTCCTAATAATTTAATATCATAGCTAATCATTTTATACACCCAAAACCGAGCGCAAGCTCTAGCTAAAACTTGAAACTGTAAAATAATTATGGCGCCGCGCGTTAATATTTCGTAGCATTTCATGGTGAGAACATGAATCGTAGCATCATAGTGGAATGAATATTCGTAGCAAGTATTATTTTGAGTTGTATACAGATGACGCTATAAAATCGTAGCTCGTAGCGCGCCGTAGTACTGATCGTGTTTCGTAGCGACGATCACGAACGAAGAGTTCAGCGCTCCAAAGATACTAGGGTCGCATGAACAATTAGAGATAATAGGGAAAACCTTTTCCGTTGCCAAGTAAAGAACGCGTAGTCCGAATTGCCGTTTACAAATGTTTACAGTCATGTTTGTTTAGCTTGCCTATTTCATAATAGTGATATCGGTGTGCGTAAAATGTAAAAGTTTAGTATATAATAACATTGAGGACGAAAGGCAAACATGAGGATAAAAAGTCATGAAAGTATTAAGCCGATTGAGTAAGTAATTAGTATAATAATCAGCATCAAAGCAATTAACAAGTTAATATTGAATATTATCTGCTTAAACCTGTTACTTAAATATCTAATATCATTCGTTTTTTGCTACCGATATGTAGCAAAAATTGCGAAGAGTCTCGTATATGGATCCGCGTGTTCCGTTTCTGCAGCGATACCTTGATCGCATCCAAATACTTCGATATTCGGTTTAAAGTAATAGAACAGTATAAAATAATTAAAGGTAAAAATCTTTTGTAAAAAGCTTGTAAAGCTAGAGACAAACTGGGGGGTGACCATAAGCTCTAGAGTAAGGTTATTTTGAGATCGAGTAAGTGACAGATGTATACAAGTCCCATACATCTGTCCCTTACACACACTCAAAATAACCATACTCTAAGAGCTTATGGTCACCCCCCTGATCTTAACTTGACTAAAATGTACGAAAAGTAATATCGCTTGTATTCAACGAGCCCAAATACAATGGAGGTATTTTGTCTGTGGATTTGCTAAGGCCACCTTCCAGTTTCATCATGAAACCAGCTCTTTAGTACTATATTATTTAAACGTTTCCAAATTTAAATATGTACGCCAAGTTTTAGCTTAATCGGAAACCAGGAAATACTTGAAATATGATTACTAGTTGCTGGACACACTTACGAAAGCAAGGTTATATAAAGATTGTAACAATAAAATAAAATTTGTCATGTCGTAAATCTTTGGAGAGCAGTGGTGAGACAGTGGTATCGGCCGCTACTTACAAGTTGTGGGTAGTGAGATCGAACCCAGGAAGGAGCTTTACTTAGTGTAAATTATATCAGCACTGCTCTCAAAACGATGAAGGAAAACATCGTGAGGAAACCGCCGCATGTTAAAACCAAAAATTCGAAGACACTGGGCCCGCGTGGTGGGTGGATTACCGTCTATTCCCTCTCACAGAGAGGAAGAATGTGTTCCAGCAGTGAGAACATTAATAGGCTGATGATGATGAGCTTTGGAACTATATGAAATCACTTACCATCAGGTGAGATACTGGTCAGACGCCTATCGTTATTAAAAAAAAATATGTCACTGGTATCGCAGCGACGACCATCAATTCGGTGAATAAAGAACATAACACTTATAAATATTATGACATATTTAATAAAGTCTAATGTAAAAAAATGTTAGAGCTACAATTAGTTAAATTTTGTTTTAAAATAATTGTGTTATGTTGTGTTTGGACTAGTGTCCCCTTTACCACACCCATGAAGTTATTTTTTCAAAAATGTGTTCTATTCAGATATAATAAACCAATACCAACGAGTTCTAAAACGGATTGTCTATCCTTAATTAAATAACAAAAATGCTGCCATCTGTTAACTCATGCCTTCACTTTATAACTTAAAGGCACTCTTAAAGACTCATGCTAGCACGCGTAGATGGCGTTACAGTAGCAGTATTGAAACTTGCGAGAGTGATGCAACAACTCAGTGGCAAGTACTAGGATAATATAAACCGTTACAGGTGGCTGCTCTCTTTGACGATAGAAAGTGGGTGAAAATTGAATGTCACTTCGTCGGCCACTGTGTGACGTTGAAAATGACGTGTTCGTTGGGCGAGGTTTAGTTCGTCGGGAAAACGTACTAAGAGAGCATAAATTTAAATAGATGGTCAATACAAACAAAAAGCTTCAGGTTGAATATTATTTTCTACACTTTAAACATTAATGTTTATTCTTACCATCTTGTCTGTGTTGATGTTTATTTAGAATTCAAACATTAAATAAACTTTATTGTGTTTTAAGTTCTGTTAACAGGTATAATACATGCTAAAGACAGAACCAAATGGAATATTGGCTTTATTCAACATTAAAATACAGCATGAGAAAATAACAGACAGTGACAAACAGAGTATGATCATAAAATCTTCTAAGAGGGCAAGGAGTTCATATCAAGGTACAATAATTTCACTTATACAGTGTGCGTTGAATTCCAAGTTTCATGAACGTACAATAGAAAGTTGAGGGAAAATTGAATGTTAAAATGTTTCCCACTGTTTGATGTTCGTTGGCAGTGACGTTTTTGATGCGGAAGTTTTAATTCTTCTGTTAAAGATATTAGGGTAAGAAGCACGGAGAGCAATTTATACTTATTCATGAACACTTAACGCAAAAACAAAACATTACTTGTTTAAGTTTCATTCATTGCTGCATTTCTGGACTTAATAAAACATTTTTTATAACAACGTTTTTTTGTTTTTATGATCTACTAGATTCTGTCAGCGGCTTCGCCCGCGTGAAAGTTGAATATTATCCCCAGGGAACATATTCCCAGATGAAAAATCTCTGTGCCAAATTTCAGATCCGTTCAGCCGTTAGAGCGTGAAGAAGTAACAAACATACAAACATAATCACAGCCTTTGCCTTTATAATATTAGTGTGATGTGATTTAATTATTGTGAATCAAACCATTATTTCCTTTCCGAAGGATGTCAGTACCTAATGCTAAAGTTCTTTCTTAAGTAGTCATTAAGTATCATAATATTATGTAATACTTAAAAATTTGATATTTTTGTCTAACTAAATGGTACTTATTTTTGCTCCGCCGTCATCCCCTATGTCAGCGGAGACTTGAGCGCTTCAGGCGGGTGTACTAGGAGAGAATACGTTGTAAGAGGTCAAAGTCTCCGTATCCATGGAAACTTGACGTTAGCGTCGTAAACACATTACCTACCTATATCTATATACATCGTGCGGTAGTTCATTCAGATCTGCATTTCTGGTCTCGCACAGGGTTAAGTAAAAAACAAAATGAATACATAATATTATTTATCTACACTCACAACGTAATGTTCCAAATACGAATTCAAAAAATATTGTATAAACACGTACTTTATATTCGTGGATAGGTAAAATTAAAAAAAAAACCATTACAGTTTATTAACATTTTCCTTCGATTTTCAAACAACTGCATCATAAAATAACTTTTTAATTTTTATAGCACACTTTTACTTTTTAATTTTCTGGCGCGTATGGGCTGTAGTAAAGAAGTTTCATTGTCTGTGGATGCGAGCGCTGCGCAATGAGAATCTAAATTGCCCGCCATACCAAATATTTTTCCCTTTCCACTTTTGTTTTATTTCAACTGTATGAGTGAAGATAAAGTAGTGTATGCAACGGCATATAATTAGGTATTAAAACACTCGCGTAATATTATTATCAAATTCGGCTTCGCCTTATTTGATAAACCTACGCTCGTGTTTTAATAACCCTTATTATATGGCCATTGCATAAACTACTATTATCTACACTCACAACGTAATGTTCCAAATATGAATTAAAAAAATATTGTATAAACACGTACTTTATATTCATGGATAGGTAAAATTAAAAAAAAAAAACTAATGGTTTTTCAGTGCAACATTTTCCTTCGATTTTTAAACAACTGCATCATAAAATAACTTTTTAATTTTTATAGCACACTTTTACTTTTTAATTTATTGGCGCTTATGGGCTCATTGAAGTACTGTCATTGTCTAAGGATGCGCGCGCTGCGCAATGAGAATCTAAATTGCCCGCCATACCAAATATTTTTCCGTTTCCACTTTTGGTTTTATTGCAACTGTATGTGTGAAGATAAAGTAGTGTATGGATTAGCATATAATTAGGTATTAAAACACTCGCGTAATATTATTAACAAATTCGGCTTCGCCTCATTTGATAAACCTACGCTCGTGTTTTAATAACCCCTATTATAGGACCATTGCATAAACTACTATTTTAACGTATCTATAACGTAAATTAACATAAAGAAAACGATCGAGTCTTTTTCTTTATCTTAATATTTTTTCTTAATTACTTTGATTAAACTTTGCAAATTCAGTCCCAGAAAATCGAGTACAAGTTTTTCGAGGAATATGTGACTGGAAGTTGTGTAATGTTGACAATGACGTTTTCGACGTGGAAGAAACGGGGAAACGTACTAGGGTAGCATAAGTCGAGGAAGATGGATTATGAAAGTCGGCCCGAAAGTATCGGTACGAATTTTCAGTGATAAAATGTTTTTAACTTTTGACAATTAATGATTTAAAAATCTCTAGTGGTTGAATTGTAATGTAAAAGTTTGACAGCACAAATATTGAATGTTTAATCAAAAATAAAAATACCTATTCCTAGAATCTATAAACAATCGACTAACGTTAAAGTTTTGTTTCCTAATTCTGTTAATTAAACTATAAAATAACTCTACATATATTATTTAATCATAACAAGATAAGGAAATAATGATATCATAATTTATCCTTGATTATCACACCAAGATAGTGATATCAGACACGTCGTGACGTCAGCAATGACGTAATAGTTTCGGGACCTTTCGGCAAAGCGGGAAAATATACCAGGCTAGCATAAACAGCAAGAGGTGGTGTTTCAAGTCATGAAAAGGCTTCTTCATAGTCGGCTGCTTGGTGACGTTGAACGTGAAGTTTACGTTGACGTGGAGGTTTCAGTGTTCCGATACAAATTATTAAGCTTACATAAACAGAAATGGGTGGGTGCAGAAGTGTCCTGTCATAAAACTTCCAGGATTTGAAACAAGTCGTGGCAGTTAAAAACTGTAGCTTATGTTGAAGTTGTTTTACCATTTCTATATGCCTCCCTAAAAGGAGATGCTTTTATTGGATTGATGTTTGTAAAGTTCGTAAGTCGCAGGAAAAAAGAAAATCAAATAAAAGCGGCAATATTATATAAAAAAAATATTATTTAGTTATATTGGTTTGTCATCTGAATGATTAAAGGACATAATATATGTGTATATATATATATATATAAATTTAATATATTATTATATATTTCTTTCATGTATATCTTGAACATTCTATAAAGAACAAGTTTGGGTTTATAAATATATTATTTTTTGTAATATACAATCCCAAACTACTATGAACGTAAATAGTACTACGGTGCTACGTAGCAACGATATTCGTAGCTATTTGCTACGATGCTACGTGGCTACATTTTTCGTAGCCGTGTGCTCTGTGACGTCGAACATGACGTTACCACAGTGAAAAGCTTCAGACCATGCAGAATAACATACTAAGGTTCCATAAATGAACAACGGCTTTTTTAAGCTCCTCTCTATCTACCACAGATGGAAACTTCGATATCGTTGGAGCTGAAATAATTTGGAACTTACTCTAAATACACTCCAACTTCTTTTTTTTTCTTGAGGTGAACTGAAACATTCATTTATTACATAAAGTAAGACTGGAGCGAAGAGATAGAATATTCTAACGATTTATCACCTGGGCTACGAAATTCCTAGATAGTTAATTTAAAACTGGTTCTTTGGTTGGTTTGGACGGTATTTGTTTTGTTTTTAACAAAAAAAGAAAACCAATTTTAAAAAAACAACCTTCGACGAATCTTCGCCAATATGTGAATATAACAAAGTGTTTGTACACAAATTTAGGTTTACGCCCACCTGTGGATGGTTATGAGGAGACATAACTTAAGACACACCATCAAATAATAGAAAACACACTAGCAAATGAGGGGCGTTTCTGTTATCCGAGAGAGACAAGGTTTATGGCATCGCGCAACATGGGGGTGAGAGCGAGAAAGGCTTTCAACGCACATGGTTGCTACTGAAGTTGCGCCTCTTTGAACTTTATGCTATCCTAGTATTTTGTGTCGGAAAACTGAAGTCTGTCACCACGGTAACGTCATCTTCTGCGTCACGTAGCACTATTCGTAGCAAGCGGCTACGAAAGATTTTACTTGGCTACGACTTTCGTAGCGTCACGAGTTTTTCGTAGCAATATCCGCTACGGGATATAGCAGGAACGCAGGAGGCACTGTTATTTTGGACTTGTTTCTTAACAATGAAAACTTAAATTCGTGGCTTTGGTTGACATAATATTGATCAAAAACTACAATAACACTATGTATTTCCTGATTAATACAACTGTTATAGCTGATAGTCCGACTCTTTTGAAGAGTAGATGAAAACAATTTGAGTATCCGCTAATAAACTTTTATTTGGTTTAAAATAAAAAAGGCAAACTTCAAGTTAGTAAGTATCAAGTTTCAGCAGAGTAAAGGCCAGTCCTGAGTTTTCATGCAATGAGATCGGTCGTCCCCGTTGCCCGTAGCAATTCGACGCTTGCAGCCGAAGAATCGAAGACTCGGCCGAAAAGTACTAGGGTAAAATGAATAATGAAGGGTCGAAACGGCCTTTGAATTTGGTGAAATAACCCGTGGACAGCCATAATTTTTATAAATTATTACCTACAATTTTGTTGAGGAGCCTATGGTCAAATAGTCAGATTACTATTTTATATTTTTGATAATGGTAACAAAATATGGCCGTTTGCCATATTTTTAATAGATCAGCATAAAAATTTGTATAGTAAATTGTATCTGAAGTGGGACAACATAAGGTAATAATCTCCTAAACCCTTGGTCATACCATAAAAAATATACGGCTTGCCTGAGAAACTCCTACTTTTTTTTCGTTGGTTAAATACTCCAATGCGCTTCACAGTGTCGATGAATCGTAGTGGCTACGTCAATACTTGTACCAATGGAAATAGCGTATAGTCTTCGCCACGTCTACGCTGCCCAAGGCGATTGACCTCGACCCCTGGCGCCAGAGACCTGCGCATTCGGTTGAAAACGTACTAGGCAAGCATGAACCTGAAGGAAGTGTTTTTTGTGTACTTCAACCATAGTTTCAGTCTGAAGTCTCTATTCGTAATCAAAGAGGGTATTCAAAAGCTCAAGCGACACGACGATAAATATGGTTAAAAACACTGAAGTATTTAAATGTTTTAATTACTTCATGCCGTAAGAATGATAAAAGTTCAAATTCAAATTCAAAATTATTTATTTGCCAACATAGCTATGGGTAAAGTGTTATACATGTTTTTTTAATGTTCTTCATGCTCTGCCGTCATATGGACATGCAAAATTTTAATCATAAATAACACGTTTTAAATTGTGTCTTAATCTATTATTTATAATACATGATTTTTTAAATTGTATTCACAATTATATATATAAAAAGCCTATACAAACAGTTACTGTATTTTTTCAGATAGTACCGAGTTCAGAATATTAGAGATAATAAAACTACAACCATATTTTGGTCACTTTAAATCAAAGTACTGCTGACTAACGGCGTAAATGAAGCGTTGTTGTCTGCTACGCGCACTTCAAAAGCCTGAAACGCTTCAAAAGGTTTCAGCGCTCCGGTCATTCGTACTAGGAGAGCACTTTATAAAGGGGATAAAATTTACTGAAATAACTTTCATGAAAGCACACCGACTGAACACAGTATGATTTATGACAACACAGATAAAAGAGAGAGTGATATTGAGTGAGTGTGAGTGTTACAGCCTTATAAGGGAATGAGACAGCAAATAGATGACGTAGACAACCACGTGCCTCGCAGGTGGCAACTTAGCAACTTTTATAAGAAACTTTTCAACGGAAATCGCTATAGATTTTCACACGATGATATGTTCATGTAGTGACAATAAGTTGCTGTGAACTATCGGTAAATAGTAAAGAATATTTAAATAAGAGAAAAGTTTATTTATTTTACACAAAAAAGTTGTGACATTTCTTTGTTAGGACAAGTTTAGTACAATAGCAAGCTTAACCTAGAAGAGTTACTTTTGTTATTTTGAAATTTTGCACGATTATGCGTACTAGACCGTCAACCACATTATCGCTTACCATCAGGTGTCATAGTAGTAAAGTGCGAGCTTATCTATAATTAAAAAACAAAAATTTTGGAATAGTCAAGAAGATAGAGAAAGATAAATATAATGCTTCTTCATTAATAAAGATAAAATTATTATTATAAGTTTGCAACAAAGAAAGCGTTAGTAGTTTCAGCCAAGTCATGTTCCATTCAAAAATAAAATATTAATGTCCAACTAAATTGTCACTTTTGCCATGCTTTTGCTCCGTCATCACGTATGTCAGCGGAGATTTGAGCGCTTCGATCATGTGTACTAGGAGAACACGTTATACAGAAGGTAATGAAAACTTTCGTGAAAGCACATAGACAACACACCGAGAAAATTCAATTTCACACAGTGATAGAAAGAGATAGGCTTATATAGTACAGAGAGTGAGATAGTATACAGATAAAGAGATAACATAGAGAACCACGTGCGTCTCCCTAATCCTACTTAGATAGCAATCAACACCATAAACAACTTGTGAAAACTTAACTCAGTATCCTACCTCTTGTTTTCTTAGAAGGTAGACGGGACGGTCGGGACCCCACATTTCGTTACTTACTTTCATAGGACAATCTAAGTACAGTGGTAGGTACAAATACTTGTTTTGTGTGAAACATTTCCGTTCCTACTGGAAATAAAACATACCAATCGTCAAGTTACTCGTCAAGTTTATAAGGTTTTTCATTTGGTTAAATTAGTAGGGATCATCATCATTATCATTTTAGCCAAAAGACGTCCACTGCTGGACATAGGCCTCCCCCATGCGTCGCTACATTGACCAATCCCGTGCGTCTCGCATCCAGCGGATTGCCGCAACCTTAACATATTAGACACGTATTTTTTCTTTTGCCACGTAAACAAAAATTTGAAATATCGTGTGACATCACGTTTTACTATATTTTATACTGACAAAGTGACGTCAGAAGCCTCGACTCCTGAGCTTTGATACATTTTATGATAATCTCACTGACGGACTAAATAAAATTACCATTTTTCTATACAGGAAACATCCCTTTTGATTTTTGAATAATTTTACAAATTTCGAAACTTAATACAAAAGTGTTTCTAGTATTAATTCTTTACGAGGTTACTATACAAAAAAACAATAAAATAGCAGAGTTACTCGCTAGAAAATAGAATCATAATTATTTAATTCAAAACTTTAATAAAACAATGAGTGCTACGATTTTTGGCTACCAGTTGCTGCCTCTGGCGAGTAAGGTCCTTAAACTTAGCTGTTATTTTAAAACGTTGTAAACATTATTAACGTTTTTATTATGCGCACGGAAGCAAAGTTTAATTAAAATCATTTTTAATGCCGTAGAAGTGCAATTTAATACAACATCGAATATTGCAGTTTTGCGCAGCAGGATATAAATTTCAGGCAACATAAAACTCTATTAAAGCACTGGTTGGTAAAACCCGTACCTATCTTAATCTGCCATATATGGAAGAAATAATAACAATAAAAAATAGTAAATAAAATCACGCTTAAAGCCAAAAACGGTGTCATTTGACGTTTTAACCGTATAGTTCGGACGGGGTACATTTTGGGGCTTGACAAGCATACCTCCGCTGGCTCAGCCGCGGTTCATTTTGGACCCCAGATTTACGTCATACGACATCCTAATTAATAACTTAATTATTGATTAAGATACCTAACGAATCTTATGTGGGGGCTTTAATTAAAATAGTTGGATAAAAAGCTTACATGTTAGCGCAAATATTTTTTTTAGATTATGTGCGCAAGTTTATTAATTTACATTTGTTAAAAACAAGTGTAATAATACGATAATCGCCATTTTGATAACAGTGGTGGTCGAAGCTAAAAAACATAAAAATGCAGATTTTGGACACCCTAACTCCACGACAGGGGTAAAGGTTTGCTAATCGTTTAATTATTGGTCGAATTCATCCATATTTCAAAATAAATAATTAGTGGTAATGAAGTTATTTGTTATACAAAGTCGAAGTTAGGCGCCAATCGTGTTTGTTTACATTTTTATTTTACACAAATGTCACCCTTCCACATGTAAAATTGATTACAAATATGACAATTATGTCTCTAAATATAATAAACAACAAGAAGAAGCCTTGATTTTAACGTAATTAACAAACACCAGTCCAATAATACGTAAAATTCATTACCACTACTTTATTTTTGTTAAATTTCCAATTCGTCAAGTAGATTGTTTTTTTTTAATGTAATAGTTGTGTGGCAAAACGATTTTAGCAATCGATTTTATTTATGCTATCCACTCGATTAATGAGCGATTATCCCAAATCGATTCTTAAAAATAGAAAAATCCTGTTTTAGGCATAAAATACAATTAGTACTTAAATTATTACTATTAATTATTTTTTAAAGTAATCTTAATAGATTTTTGGACATTATTTGACTACAACCAACTAAACAATTTCATCGAACCGTGGATAATTTCGCGCCGAATTATCTATCCGATTCAAAATTCAAATTCGGAATGCGTTCGCTATTCAAAACTATTTTGTATAAAAATAATAATGATTGAGTCTTTATGTTTGATAGTCTCAGAAGTATACAGAGTGCCTAGTATATTTTTATGTAAGTTTGTAACGCAAGTGTAGATAAATTTAGTTTCGGGGAACCAACGATTTTGTGATTATTCGTTATATTGCAATGAGTGTCGTACTGGCCCAGTGGCTAAAGGCCTCGCCTTGCCTGAGGTCATGGGTTCAAATCTGGATAAATACCAATGATTTCCATTTTCAAATTCATTAATGTACTCTCTAAGTATATTTTAGAAATCGTTGACAACGGTGAATGAAAACATCATGAAGAAACCTGGTCTTATAGTCTCAAATCGCCAACCCGCATTGAGCAAGCGTAGTGATGAATGTTCGTGCCTTCTCTGTATGAGAAGAGGCCTTTGCCTTGCAGCGGGACAATTATAGGCTGGTATTATTATCTTAATATATATAAATCTCGTGTCACAATGTTTGTCCTCAATGGACTCCTAAACCACTTAACTCTTAATATATATAAATCTCGTGTCACAATGTTTGTCCTCAATGGACTCCTAAACCACTTAACCGATTATAATAAAATTCGCACACCATGTGCAGTTCGATCCAACTTGAGAGATAGGATAGTTTAAATCTCAAATTATAGTCGCAATTTTAATTTATTGCTAATTATTTGTCTGTTATTATTTGACAGTCACAATTATCTGTTAACTCCAAATGATTCTAACAGATGTCGATACCTTTCGACTGGGTTGAGTAAGTAATCAATAAATGGCGCTGCTATGGTAAAGTGCTAAATATTTTTTAATAGAGGTTAAATAAAAACAATAAAAAAAAATATTTGTGAAAAAGTGTAGGAAATTGTGTATCATTTTTGCATTGACATTTTAATTAAATTTTATAATTATGTGATAATACTATACGTTAAGTTAGCTATACTATAAGTTTGCCGGGTCATCAATGTGCTATGATAACAAGTTTTTCAGATTTTTTTTCTTATATTTAAACGATTAAATTAGTATTTCAATTCTTATTGAAATTATTATTTAAACTCTATAATTTAAATATGTACATGTCAGTATTATCACATAATTATAAAAGTTAATTAGAATGATTTTCATTTTTTTTTCCCATATTTAAACGATTAATTTATTATTTTCAGTCAAATGCCACGGAAAAAATCTAACCTCAACAACGCGAGCACCAGAGAGGCACGACGCAAACGTATTAAAAGAGCCCATCAGTTGGCAGAACAAATTGAATCAAGAAATCACAAGCCAAAGTTAAAGTTAAAGTTTGCCGGGTCAGCTAGTTATAATTATATATTGAATAATGAGTTGAGAGTATGGTATGGTTAGGTTTTGAATTCGGTCGAGTTTGTTGTAATGTTATGAAAATTGGTTATTCTATACATACTTTTAAAATTTTATTTTTATTCATTTTAAGAACATAAGTTTGGTTTGTATTTACATCTGCATTCCCCGAAAACTATTAATATCAATAACCTTGTGCGTATCTTCTTGCGCGGTTCCTTTCCAAGCGAGTTATGGCATGGTTGTCAACCAACAAAGCTGAAAATCATCTAGAAGCATGAAATTTGGCAGAAAGGTTCCTCAAGTGACGTAATTGTGCAGTAAGAAAGGATTTTTGGAAATTGCATCCCTAAGGGGGTAAAAAGGGGTTTGAAAGTTTGTATGAAAAATCTAATTCCTTCTATCTTCTTTGAATGATATTATTCTTATTCTAAGTAAACAATATAGGTTGCCATTATTAGTTTTTCGAAACTCCCAAATGACGATTTAGGGGATGTTGAAGTTTGTATGGAAGAATCTGATTTCTTGGGTCAATCAACATGAAACTTGGCACAAATACCAACCTAAATAAACAATAAAGGATTTCATTATTAGTTTTTCGAAACTACCCCCAAAAGATGATTTAGGGGGTGTTAAATTATTTTTGAAATATCGTATATTTAAAAAATAATTTAACACCCCATAAATCACATATTAAATATTTCTTTGGTTAATAAATTTGAAAATTTACATAAATACCCATCCTAAGTGAACCATAAAGGTTTTCATTATTAGTTTTACTTATCTAGTCCCAAAATACGATTTTTGGGAAGTTAAAGTGCTTTGAAGAATTTTATTTCCCGGGTTAATTAATTTGAAATTTGGCACAAATACCAACCTAAGGAAACAATAAAGGTGGTCATTATACATTTTTCGAAACTAACTCAAGCTAAGAATTTTACTGGACAGAGTTTAGTTTTTGACGTGGTTTTCTTGTGAAGCACTAAGGCACGATTTTGCGGCAATTCAACCTTTAAGGAAGTGAAAAGGGTAAAAATTAGTTTGTATGTAAAATCAAATTCTTTGGGGATAAAGTTGATGATCAAAATTTACATAAAACATTTTGAAAACTCCCTCCCAGATTGGGTTTAGGGATGTTAAAGTTTTTTTGAGGCAACTCACTGCGCAATCTGACTAACATAAAATGATAAATAAAAAAAATTAATTCAAAAAATCTAAAAACCCGACTGCTTTGCAGTCGGAGCATACATCTGGCTTTCGTCAGCTAGCCCGCGAATATGTATCCTCCGACTGCACAGCAAGATTTTCTCCTTGTTTAAGTCTTTTTATTTCGCTTTTAAAGCAGTCGGGTTTTTAGATTTTTTGAATTAACTATTTTTATTTATAACTTTTTAGTTATCTGTTTTTAAGATTTAGGTACATTTAAACATATATGTTTTATATTTTCGAAATCACCTCTTAAAGCCCTTTATTTTGATACCCCACACGATGGGTTTGGAAGAAAAAAAAAATATCCTCCGCAATATGGCGCCCAAAATCTGCCATTTTTCTATTTTCCAATTTAAATGTAGCCAGTGACACTCGCGGGGTTAAGACGAATCGATTGACGTATGAATCATCAAAATCGGCCAACACGTTGGGTCTCTAGAACGCCACATAGGAACAAACATACATACATACATACATACTTACATACATACATACATAGACTGATAAACACATTACCCTCCTTCGGCAGTCGAGTAAAAAGAGAAGAAAGGAGTGAATAGCATATTTAGGTTGTTCAAAACTAGACCCTCAACGGCGCAAAAAGGGTTGATAAGTTTTTAGGGGAGGATTTTACTTTGTGGCGATAACCTAAAATGTATTATTGTTTAAGTCAAATAACGAATCGTCCCAATCCAATAAACCCACCAACCCCAAACCCAAATCCACGATACCCAGTTTTTAATAGTTTTAATAATATCTTATTTTTGGTTGCCTTTACTAACTGCATATAAGAAAATCATTTATAGGATAAACGAAATCACGCGAACATAGTCGCGGGCGGAGTGCTAGTTATACATAAACATACTCATATTTATACTGGTCATTCTGTATAAAACCGTCTGAAATGATCAATGTAAAACTCTCTTTTATATTAAAATGTGCCCGATAAAATATTTTGAATACCGACTGCATTCCAAATTTGAATTTTGAATTATTTTACGTTCGGCGAATTCGGCGCGAAATTAGCCACGATTCCTATTTTTTTTTCAATTTACTGTTTTGATAACATTATGAAAGCATTTATGTATAGTTATTACTATATATTATTACTATAAGTTGTTATTTTATTTTGTGCCTATAAACTAATTTTAATTTTAAAACAATACATTTTTGAAAATCACTTTTTTATTTAAATAAATAATTTTAAATAATCGAAATACACTTAATCGATTAGGCTGAATGCAGTTTTAATCGGTCATGAGACGCGTGAATGGACAGCAAAAAAAAAAACAACACCAAAGAAATGTCATGTTGCAAGGTTGCATCAAAATTTTAAGCAATTTTTTCCAGATTTTGGCTTGTTTTTTTATGAATTTTTGTATGACAAATTAGGAACATAAGGACGCAAATAAAATAAGTATATCTTTGTGTTGTCCTTTTGCATCTTTTCAGCAAGGGAAAAGGTTGTTTATGTACATATTTTGAGCAAATCTAAATTGTCTACCATTTGGAAAGGTGTAGTAATTCGTATTTTGTACACATTTTGCAGTAGACTGACGCGGTTTAACCGAGCGCAACATGTAAATAAAGATATTTTTTTCAAATTTACTGTGTAAGATAGCTGCGTAAACTTATTTTTCTGAATAAATTCGAATGTTGAAAGTTCAAGTAAATTCCTGAATTTCATGACGTAATTTGCAACAACCTGTCGACTCAGCTGGTGTGTCATGTGTCAAAATCTTGTCGAGCAGAGTGGTTAAAGAGGTGAGTTCTTTAAAATGTCAATTGTCACCGTTTGTTGGCTACACCAGCGCCCCTAGCGGCAAATTCAAACGCGGTACCTCATTTCATCCCTACGCGGTCTCTGTACCGACCGTCAACCGCCTTCAGCGGTCAGCCGACATCACGATGTCAGCGGAGACTTGAGCATTCCGGTAATGCGTACTAGGAGAGCATTTCGAAAGGGAGTTATAATGTTCAGGGAAAATCGTGGAAAGCGCACGGACTACACAACACAATGCCATATGTCAACACAGATAACATTCAAGTTAGAGAGGGACAGAGATTGGCTGAAATGGTTGGGGGAATGAGATATCAGGTAAATAACGTAGATAACCACGCGCGTCGTCCCATTCCTGTGATCAAAACTATACAAACATCGCTTATTAAAATGATTGCTGCCGACTTAAAAATATATATAACGTTACTGGTAATTTCCAGCATGTTACCAACTATTGTAAACTTCAGATAAAGATAAAATCAAAATTATATTATGCTGAGATATTATTTTACTCCGAATTTAGTTAGAAAAAAGATTGTAATTAAACCGTTTCACAGCAACCGTCAAACGTGCAAAGGCTTCAGCGCTCCGGTCATATAAACTAGGAGAGCACGTTATGAAGAGATACAGTTTCGTGAAAGCACACGGACTTCACTCGGATTAATTTGGGACTACACAGATAAAACTTTCAAGTGACAGGTTAACGTGGCCTCCTCCCCCAATCTAAACAGTAAACGTCAGGTGGATTACAAAAACAACATGTACGTAGTAAGTAGTAAAGTAGGTAACTGTTGGCAAAAATTTTGGTTTTTAAAAAGCTTTGCCTACTTAATTAAAATAAACTTCCCAAAAAGTTTAATCTACTCGTAACTGCCATGAATTTGTTAATATTGTGTTAATAAAAAATAAAAAAAAATAATGTAAAAACTTAAAAAAATAATATTTAAAATATTATTTTTAATTACAATGTTTTTTATCGAGAAACTAGCTTCTGCCCGCGGCTTCGCCTGCGTCGAAAGTGTTTTTATAGTGATCACCCCTGGGGATTATACCAGAATAAAAGGTAGCCTATGTGCTATTCCGGACTTATAGTCCGGAATAGCACATATTCAGGCATCATTGAGTAACAAATATTCATCCATATAAACATTCGCATTTATAATATTAGTAGGAAGTAGGATATACTATCGATAGTTTTTATTTATTTTATATATTATCATCTCGTTACTATATTGCTCATCGAAAAAACACTCACTGTCGTGATTTCATACCAGCACAGATAAACTTTCAGTGCGAGAGAGACAGATATAGGCTGAAAATCTAGAGGTATCGAGATAAGAATAAGACAACCCCGTACAAAATATGTACATGCAAGATAATTTCATTACTGGAAGATTACTTTCGCCTAAAAACATACACACATAAAAAAAATACGCGTTTTAAATAAATAAATATTGGTATTAATAACTTTTTATATTCAAATTTTTTCGTTTTTACTCCCAATTTGTATTGTTAATATAATTATATTTGCGCATGAATGTGTATTAACAAAAGTATTTTATAATAGAAATCATTTTTTCCTTACATAGAAACACAGCTATGCAACCTATGAAATAGAACCTGTTGCTACGTGACTACGCAACATTTGCAGCGACCACCTGTCCGAAGCCTTCAGTGCTCCGATCATGTATACTAGGAGAGCACGTTCCGAAGATGTCTACACTTCCAATAATAACTTTCTTGAAAGCACACTGACTCCAAGACATAATCTATTTCCAGACAGGTAGGTAAACCTTCAGTGGGACGGAGAAAGACGCTGATATGGTTGAGGAAGTGAGATGGT
This sequence comes from Anorthoa munda, assembly GCA_945859665.1. Taxonomy (NCBI): domain Eukaryota; kingdom Metazoa; phylum Arthropoda; class Insecta; order Lepidoptera; family Noctuidae; genus Anorthoa; species Anorthoa munda. The sequence goes on along the minus strand of OX243897.1, from coordinate 38,690,509 downwards.
ATTCCTGCGATCTTGGCGACCATGTGCGTTACCCTGAAATATCACATGCCTGGCTTTGACTCACTTGTTTTCGAGTAAGCTTAGAAACGATGATAACGCTCTGCAACTTGCTTGGTGTTTGAGTAGTCAAAATACCTGGAAACAAAAAAGATAATATGTGTTACGAAATTTCATTTAACTTTATTGGTAAAACATTATTCATTTTAAAACTACATACATAAACATATAAGCCAAACTAACATCCTACTTACTATCAAATTAAACTGAAAAACATATGAGGGACAGTTCATTTTCTCATAGAATAGAATAGAAAACATTTATTTGACATAAACACAACACAACAACAACAATCACAAAGTAACAGAGAAGAATAGTAAAAACCGGCCAAGTGCGAGTCGGACTCGCGCACGAAGGGTTCCGTACCATTATCGCAAAAAACGGCAAAAACATCACGTTTGTTGTATGGGAGCCCTACTTAAATATTTATTTTATTCTGTTTTTAGTATTTGTTGTTATAGCGGCAACAGAAATACATCATCTGTGAAGATTTCAACTGTGTAGCTATCACGGTTCATGAGATACAGCCTGGTGACAGACAGACAGACAGACAGACGGACAGCGAAGTCTCAGTAATAGGGTCCCGTTTTTACCCTTTGGGTACGGAACCCTAAAAAAGTACAAACAATTTTTAAAAATTATTGCGTTGGGCGTGCCCATACCGAAAGGGTTACCAACTCAGCATTTGCTGGGCGTCAGACACCCAGCGCTGATTTTCAGTTGGCACCCCGCTAGTGACACACACATACATTTTGTACGAAACGGCTTTAACAAAACTTGAACTTGAACGAAAAAATATTAGTGACTATATAATACAAACATTTACACTAGGTATAAAAACTAATTATGCTTATAAATAAATATAGTGATTACTATAAAATAGTATTCTTTTTGATGCCATAATGTTCTTTAATTGTCTCAGTTTTTTCAAAATCTGTCAAATGTGGAACCAGTCAAATGTAGAAACTCTCAATAGTGGACTATGATGTCAAACCTAGAATCTGTCAAATGTAGACTAAACGGATATATCCAGTATTAAGAATTTAGAAGTAGAATCTTCACTTCACTCAATATTTTTTTCCCGAACGAACCGCCATATTTTGTCGCGAAACCTTTTACTTATATTTTTCTGTACAATCAGTTTAAAATTAAACTTATGAACCAGTCATGGTCGATCTTTCATTGTAACGCCCACGTCGTCAAAAGTAGAATCTGTCAAATGTAGACAAAACGAATTTTGTGAGTTGTGAGTCGCGTAAAATGGGTCGCGGAATTTAAGACGCATTCGGTTTCACACTACAGTCCTGTTTGTGCCACTCGGCGACGCGAAATGAGTTGCCTGCTGACTCTGCACATTATTTCAATCAAATTGCGCTCGAGGTGAGAGTGGGGCGCGAGGCAAACGTCAGCGCCCCGTACAAACGTAGAATAGCAACTGAAATTACGTCCGTCCGTCTGGCAGCCTAACCGAATTTCAGTTGAGCGTAAATGCCGCGACGCATTTTACGCGACTCACATTTTTTTATATCGCACCATAATATTATAGGTGTGTGGACCGCCATACTTGAGAAATTATTAGTGGTGAACAATACAAACTTCTACCCCCCTTTCCACACCCTAAAGGATGATTGCCGGGGCAAAAACTATCCTATATCCTTTCTAGGGTCTCAAACGGTCTCTATATTAAATTTCATCTATATCGGTTCTGCTGTTTAAGCGTGAAAAGGTAACAGACAGACAGACAGAGTTACTTTCGCATATATAATATTAGTATGGATAAGTAAGGATTTCCCATAAACATAATACTGAAACTAAAAATTGCAATACTTTGCAACTAGCTCAATTTTAAAATAAATGCGGCAAAGTGTTGGATGATGTCGTGTTCATAGGTCACCCCAACGCTAGTAGATGGCGTTAGTATCGAAGTTGAATTTCCATCGTACACCGCGGGATTTGGACTATCCAAAGTACTAGGGCAACATAACCTGATAGAAATAATCTACGAAATTTTCACCAACTGTTTGTAAATAATAGTTTATGCGACGGTACACCCAATAATAGCTCAAAATAATTTAATAACTGCGGGGTATGAAGCGCTCTATTCCGTGTCCATGATTGTATCTATTGACAAATAGTCCTTTATTTCTACATGCACTTCTTTCAAAATGTGTCAGTGTAGATGTTGTTGACGATTTTATTTTATTGGTGCAAGAATTGCTTATGTACCTACTTTCCACTTTACATAAACATAACATTAATAGTTGAAATTGAAATAGATTTTTTAAGTAGGTATGTTACTTAGCTCAATTTATAAATGCGGCAATGTTTTGGATGATGTCGCGTTCATAGGCCAACCACTAGTAGATGGCGTTAGTATCGAAGTTGAAGTTTCATCGTACACCGCGCGATTCAGACTATCCGAAGTACTAGGGCAACATAAACCAGACAGAAATAATCTTCGGAATTTCTACAAACTATTCGTTGCATTTCTCTTTGTTTGTCGTAGTAAATTGTAACCGACTCTTATTTTTTTTACCCGACTGCCGAAGGAGGGTAATGTGTTTATCAGTCTATGTATGTATGTATGTATGTATGTAAGTATGTATGTATGTATGTATGTTTGTTCCTATGTGGCGTTCCAGATACCAAACGCGTTGGCCGATTTTGATGATTCATACGTCAATCGATTCGTCTTAACCCTGCGAGTGTCACTGGCTATATTAAAATTGGAAAATAGAAAAATGGCGGCTTTTGGGCGCCATATTGCAGGGAACAAAATTTTTTTTTACTTCCAAACCCATCGTGTGGGGTATTAAAATAAAGGGTTTTAAGAGGTGATTTCAAAAATATATAACACTTATATGTTTAAATGTACCGAAATCTAAAAAAAAAATAACTAAAAATTTATAAATAAAAAAAGTAAATTTAAAAAATCAAAAGACCCGACTGCTTAAAAGGCGAACTAAAAAGACGTAAACAAGAAGAAAATCATGCTGTGCAGTCGGAGGATACATCTGCTTTTGGTCAGCCAGCTCGCGAATATGTATCCTCCTGCACAGCATGATTTTCTTCTTGTTTACGTCTTTTTAGTTCGCCTTTTAAGCAGTCGGGTCTTTTGATTTTTTAAATTTACTTTTTTTTTTATAAAATAATTTCAAAACCAATGCACTGAATGATTTCAGACATGTTTGAGATTTAAGAGATTTAAGTTTTTTTTACATTTAGATTTAAAAATAAAGGCAGAATTTTAAAAATGTTAAATGTTATATTTTTATTTTTAGTATCATTATTTCCAAACTACAGATATACACGGATTTTATTAATGATATTCTTCAGAAAGGTAAGTTCTACATATTTTGTTAACAATGAGTCTTCCCACGATTTTATCCTTATTAGCGACACTATCGGATGGTGTAAATAATAGCATGTGTTTTTTTTCCAAAATCAATGAGTTCCGTTCCTGGCTAGGAATATTGTTTTTTTAAATCTAATGATGCAGTTTTAATTTTTATCAAAATCGCTCTCGTGGCTCATTTGAGTGTTTTTCGCTATTCTTCATAGTTTCGAATTTGACCATCCACGCCCACTTGAGAAACTCACCTGTATATTGTCTGGAATAGCACATAGGCTACTTTTTATCTGGGTAGTATGTTTCCTGGGATAATTTCCAACACCCACACGGGCGAAGCCGCTGAAAAAAGCTAGTGTGTCTATAAAACAGCTCATCGCCGAAACCGATCAACTGTATTCGTTGCTAGGTAAGTCATAGACTGGTGCTACGTTGCTACGCTTTCCGTAGCGACAGACTAGTATGAAGTATAATGAGCTTGCTGCACTTTAAGATTGTGATACACCATTTGAAGCGCCATCTACGGAACTTCTGGTTCAGTAGTCGTATACCTTATCGCCACAAGCGTTTCGTTTTTTATGATTTACCTAACTAGATTCTGCCAGCGGCTTCGCACGTGGTTTTATAATGCCAAGAGATCACTATACCGGGATACTATAAGTGTACCAAGTGTATACCAAGTGCTATTCCAGTTTTGTAATCTATTTCTGTGCCAAATTTCATCAAGATCCGCTCAGATATTCTGGCGTGATTCAATAACAAACATACATCCATCCAAACTTTCGAATATATAATATTATTAGGATTACTGCATATATCTTTAAACTACATTTGATTTCAAAATAGAGTAGTGAAACTGACTCGTTTCCAACACCCACACGTTTTCGTATTTTGAGTTTAGTCTTTACGTAGTTGAATAGATCAGAAATTTGATATTATTTCCAACAAAAATGACACTTTTGCTCCGCCATCACATGCCAGCGGAGACTTGATCGTCCCAGTCATGTATACTAGGATAGAACACGTTTGAAGAGGTCTCCGTATCCATAGAAACTTGATTTTAGCTTTGTAAACGCACTTATAAAAGACTGGCGTTAGTTTATTTCTGCTGAGATATTAACCTTTTTGGTCTAGCATATTTATTTAAAATTCTTATTAAATGTATATTTTGTTTTTCTTTGTCAGTATCTGTTGTGCGAGTCACAAGTATTATTTTCTTTCTTTACAGACCTCTTTTATGCTTGATAATATTTCAAACACCAGCTAACCTGTAGGTATTCCCCGAAGAGTTGGGCAAAACTAGTGTTTATTTTGCTTCGACATTTTGCTAGATGTTTGTTTTGTCCCGATATCAGGCGATTCTATTGCTATCAAACGGAAAAAAAAAACTATGAACAACTTGAAAATCAAGCCTAATGCTAAATACGACCACTGGACCAGCGAAGCAACTTATGTTCCAAATAAATACTGATATTGACAAAAAATAAAATATACCTTTTTATTTAAATTATAAATATTTTAAATATACCGATACAAAAATTACCCGTCGCCGGTTTGAGCAAAAGATTTTATTTTAAAATTAAATGACTTTTCTGTTGCCAAAATAGAAACGAGTTAAAAGTAATGAAACTGAATCTGTTTCTCCATGGCTACGCGATACTCGTAGCGACTTTCAAACGAGAGGTAGGCAGCGCGTTATCCTTGCTCAAGTAGTCTTTAAGTATCAGATTATGTTAATTCCCTATTTAAAAAATAGATATTTTTGTTCAATTAAATTGTACCATCACGTATGTTAGCGGAGACTTGAGCGCTCTGGTCACGTGTACTAGGAAAGCACGTTAAAAGTAGTTTAATATTTCCAGTAGTAACATGATTTATGGTAACATTGGCAAATATTCAACTGAGAGGGACAGTGATAGGTTGTAACTGTGGAGAGAGTGAGATGGCAGATTGAGTGCCACGTGCGCTACCCCAATCGTTCAACAGGTGGATGTGACTCCACGTCTCTATTTTCCGAAGTGGCGATAGACAGGGGTGTGTACAATAGGGTGGAGCGAAACAACGAGAAATTAATTAAAGTAATTTAGTAAAATTTTGTCATAAAATACTACTTTTACTTTATTCTTACCCGTATCTCGCGTATAAACGTATTACTTTGCAGTAAAATATCATTATTTGGTTTTGCAAAAATTTGCATATTAGGAAATTTTCTTCATAATATCTGCCGAAAGAGAAGTGAACTTTATGATAAATATTTATATTATAAAAAAGATCGACAAGTTCTCGACTTAAAAGTAGAAGCAATTGAATCCATTCCGGTAGAATTGCCGGATCTGAACACTGATTTTTTAAGCACCGATCAAAAATACCTGCCATCAGATGTTCTCCGCAATTTCTGCTGGTACGGTATCATCAAACTTGGCTAATAAAGACCCAGGAAACGTGGCACATTCTCGATGGTTGACTTTCGCAAACAGGATCCTTCGTTTATATTTAGATTAGCTAAACTGACAAAAAATAGAAAGAACTAGCCACTTTTATCAAAAAGTCCAACCTTGTTAGATATGAAGACAAAATCGACTTATAAATATTTTCGAATACAAGTATTTAACATTGGTGTTTGTATTAGCGTAATGACCTGAAAAGCATTACCTTAAAACTATTAAAATAAATGCCACAGAAAATGTATTTCTGGTTATTTTCCAAGATGAGAACACACATGCAACGGAACTGGAGTTTTAAAGGCAACAAATCAGTTCTAAGGAAAGAAAGTTTGCGAATTCCAACTTCCAGAACATAGGGTTGATGTGCCTTGTTATCATAATTTAATAGATTGTGAGAAATAAAATATAACTGAACCTCCAATAACAATGAAATACATCGACACAGAAATGTAAACATTTTTATCTACACTCACAACGTAATATTTCAAATATAAATTCAAAAATATTGTATAAACACGTACTTTATATTCGTGGATAGGTAAAATTAAAAAGAAACCATTACAGTGCAAAATTTTTCTTCGATTTTCAAACAACTGCATCATAAAATAAGTTAATATTTTTTATAGCACACTTTTACTTTTTAATTTATTAGCGCTTATGGGCTCATTGACTTATTGTAGAAAAGTAGTCTATGGATGCGCGCGCTGCGCAGTCATGTGCAATGAAAATCTAAATTGCCCGCCATACCACATATTTTTACCGTTTGCACTTTTGTTTTATTTAACTGTATGAGTGAACATAAAATAGTGTATGCAATGCCATATAATAAGGTATTAAAACACTCGCATGTTATTATTATAACATTCGGCTTCGCCTCATGTGATAAACCCACGCTTGTGTTTTAATAATCCCTATTATATGACCATTGCATAAACTACTATTTTTTATCCATTTCTTGAAATTTAAAAGCATCCTTTTTACACTCAGGCAGTGGAGAGGTGCGTGAAGCTCATAACAGAGACTTCATTATCTGTTTACGGACCAGAAGCAAGGGATGGGATTATTCTTTTGAGGATACAAGCCAGGTAAGACATACCAAATTTTCGGCACGAAATCTCAGTATTTTCGTCAAAAATATAGTGCTGGAACTTCCGACGTAGGACATTTAAAGGTATTTTTGTAGTGTTTTTAAATGTATTTTTCATAGTTATTCATTTCTCTAGTAGTAATACTTAAAGTATCGACATTGTAGAAAATATAGCAATATACGAGTAGTCGTAAATAAAGTTCATTTCGAATTAAACTAAAACATGAACACGAACAAATCTGCTTTTGTTCAGGAAAAAATGTCAGTAAAGCTTACAAAATTATAGTATGTACCTTTAATATTATTTAGGTTCGGTGTCTTTTTTTCATAGGTACTCGTAATAACACAAAATAGAAAGTTTACCGTCGTTTATGTACTTTGTGGCAATAATTAGTTTTTATTTTCATTATAACTCCATGCACACACAATAAAAATCTTCATAAGCATTTCTGAACTGGTTTATTTTTATCGTTATTGCCATTTCAGCAGGAAAAAAGTTACCAAGCAAAACTAAATCCGTTGTTATGTTGCTACGCGACATTCATAGCGACCCTTAAAGAGGCGGAAGGTTTCAGCGCTTCGGTCATATGTACTAGGAGAGCACGGTTTAAGAGGTTTTCGTTTTAGTAGCCATGGAAATTTATAGTAAACAAGAAGTGATTGAGATAGGTCAAGTCTGACTCTTTGAATATTGAATTCTAACACAAAATACGATAGGAACTCAATTTCTAAATTGAATTGGTATCTACTCCACGTCTGACTCAAGATCGTTAAAAATTGCATTGTGAAAGCCAATATTAACTATTATTGAAATTAAACTTAAAATTATAATTTTTGTAACATAATCTCACTTTGCTTATTCAACTCATTGTATAATGAATTTATTTCTTTAAATTATCATTATTTACTGAAAGCCTTTTGCTTATTCAACTCATTATATAGTGAATTTATTTCTTTAAATTATCATTATTTACTGTAGCAGAAAATCTGCGACAAAACTCGATTCGTTGCTACGCCAATCTCGTAGCAACCGTCAAACAGGGAAGCTTTCAGTGCACCGGTCATATATACTAGGAGAGCACACTAGAAAGAGGTCACAGTGTCCAGCAATAGCTTTCATGAAAGCACACCCATAGCACACAGATATGATTTATTTCAACACACGCAAACCTATTTTTTTAGCTCCAAAAACGAGTATTGTGGGGTGGGCCACGGGATCGAAGCCGCGGGGAAAAGCTAGTTGATAATAATTATACGCTGACTGACTTTTATTTTGCTTGCACCAGATTCTACAAATTTTACATCGAGTTCAAATCACGCCGGATTAATTCACTAATAGTTTTTAGATATTTCTAAGAAAAAATAATTATTGTGTTAAAGTTACCAATATTCATAAACTCTAAAACATTCTGAAAACTCTGTGGTTTTATTTTTAAAGTCACCATTGTTTTTTCATTATAATGTTTATAAATTCAAAGTAATGTAGCTGAACCCGTTGCTATACGGCTACGCGACATTCATAACGACCGTCAAACAGGCTTCATCGCTCTGGTCATGTGTGTCAAAAGAGCACGTTTTCAGAGGTTACTGTAGTCATGGAAACTTACGTCAAGCCCACAATCTACATGTAGTTGATGTAGGTAAAGTTTAACTTTCTTTTGCGTAGATTTGTTTCATAAGGTGCGGCAACACTGCAGTAATTAAATGCTTAAAACTTTATTGAACATTTCTTTGTTAACATTACTAAATGTATTTATGTCATGTAATATTATTTAACATCAATGTTATTAAATCATAACAAGTAAATTTCAAAATTTAAAAACCCCCGGCACATTTTTATTTCATACTACATAATTTATCTAGTACATAGTAGATACGCTTCGACAGGAAATCTATTGAATACGTAATTATGACACGATATCTTGCGTAAACACCCCGATTCAAACAGTGAAACGCCCATAACTTTTGAACGGCTGAACCGATTTTATTCAAACATAACGCACACTCTCGACAAAAAATCTAAATCGGTTCTCCCGTTTGAACGCTACGATGCCACAGACAGACACACATATACACAGATACACAGCAACACACCTCAAACTTACAACATCCCTCTTTTTCCGTCGGGGGTTAAAAATCTAACACTTGACGAAAGAGTTTTGATACGTTTTTCCAAAGTTCTGTGCATTTAATCAAGTTGTTATTACATATAACATATTATGAAATTGAAATAAATGATTTTGAGTTACACATATATATTGAACAGTTTATAACTCTCAAATCTTAAACATTTACGCATAACTTTGGTAATAGAAATTTTAGGTACAGGATGAATGCTACTGTTACAGCATAAATACTTATTCGTAGAGTAGTCCTTATTGAATCTTTACTATTACTTTGCAGGACAATTTTCAGGGGGTGTTATTGAAGCAGGTCATAAAGCCTTTAAAAAACATAAGACTTCTAGAAAAAACTTCGAGGATAAACATAAACATAGATATATATACTCACAGCGGATCTTTGTGTTTCTGAATTGGCTGCAAGACCCTGCCCAGTAGCTATTTTATGTCAATGTTGAAGGTAAAGATATCATTGTATAACTGTCTCTTTCACTCGCTTATGTTTGTCGCATCGTCCTATTTCGCTTACTCTATGCAGTATACTTATGGCAAGCTGTTTCTTGCGCAATGGTTGGCAGGGCCAACTTGAGAGACACAAAGATCCGCTGTGACAACTAATGCACATGCTACTTGTAAGTTTAGATTCAGTAATATTTGCAATAAAGCATACCTTTTTGACACAAGTTATATCAATGCTTAATAGGTATTCCAGAATTCTTCCAAAATAAATCAATGAGGAATCATGATGTCCATGATAATGATAGTGAGACTGGATGACGAAACCGCCCACGATTAAAATATAAATATGCAATTTTAGTACCATAATATAATAAACTATTTTCATTAATTTTTTTTGTTTTTATTATTTATTTGATTATTCTGAATCAAACCAATACTTAATTTTCCAAGGATGTCAGCCTGTATCTAATGCTAAAGTCGTTATTCTTGCTCAAGTAGTCATTAAGTATCATTATTATTACCTTAAAATATATATATTTTAATTTTATTATTATGATATTTTTGTCCAACTTAGATGTCAATTTTACTCCGCCATCACGTAGATACGTCAGCGGAGACTTGAGCACTCCGGTCACTTGTACTAGGAGAGCACGCTAAAAGGAGGATTATAATTCCAATAATAAATAGCTCTCCGCCATCAGTATGCCTGCGGAGGGTTGATCGCTCCGGTAGTGTGTACTAGGAGTGAACACGCAATGAAGAGGTTTATAATTTCCCTTAACAGGTAAAAAATCGACAGTGAAAGAGATATCGATAGACTGTCACTGAGGACAGAGTGAGATAGCAGATTTAATTGTACGTGCGCACCCCAATCAAACATGTGGAAAGAACACCAAGCCTCTGTTTTCCGAAGGGGAAATACGGGGTCCCACAGTAATAAGAGGGGCACCAATAGAGACCGTGGACTAAATGAGTAATAGAGAACTTATAAACTATATTCCGTCCAGCCTATAGTTTTACATTTGAAAGCTCAAAAACTAATCATTTAAAATGAACCCGTTTGATTTCTTAAAACAATCAACTTTATTACCGAAGAAATAATACATAATTCGATTAATTTGTGAATTTTATTTCATTGGAATATCTGAGCTAAAGTGCACGTCGCTTCGCTTTTGTAAGCGTGCATGAAGTATTGCATTTTTTTGTCTAGATTTTATTGGGTTGCCTTTTAATAATTAAGGAACTTCATAGGCGTGCTTATTTATGTCAAATGTAAAATTAAAGGCTGAAAGGAATATAAGTATAAACTGGGGTAAATTTAGTTCTCCTTAACATTTTTACCCCTTCATCCCTAATCAAGACGAAGAAGTTAATCGCTGAGTTAATATTTTGTATGCACTCAATAAAAAAAGTATTTATTTGTGTGACTAAAGAAAATAAATACGAATCAACTTAGTAACTGTTGTCTTTGCCTGTCATCTTGTTTGTTTGTTATAATATGTGTATCTTGTGATTATCTGTTAAATAATTAAATGTTTTTTATTTGCTTTTTTTGGATTTAACTTTTAGTGGACATGCTTCGATCGATAAACATTGTAGTTTAAAAAGCCTCGGGGTTTTTTTAAATTTTATTTTGTGTTATTTTGACTAAGAAGTAAATAAAATAAATCAAGTGATATAACTAAATAGGTAACGTTTCATGTCCTAAGTTACATTCATAGCAACCATCAAACGTCCAAAAGGCTTCAGCGCTCCGTTCATCGGTACTAGGAGAGCATACAAGAAAAATATTAACATTTCCACTGAAAACTTTTCTGAGTGTACACCGATAACAAACCATCAAGTGAAAAAGAGACAGTGATAGGCTAAAACGGCCCATTGACCTCCTCGAACACGTGCTTTTCACAAGTGTAAAAAAATACTACACAAATTCAAGAATGTTTAAAGACACAATAGATAAGAAATTATTATACAATCGGTACCTTTTTCTTTTTCATTAGTCACACCTCTCATGTTTTAGATCTTTTCAATCAGTTTTGGGTCTTCGAACCAAAGCGTTCTAAAGTAAATTGTAGAAAAATATTGGTTGGAATTAAAAACCGCCAAAAACTTTATTTTCTCGAATAAAACTAAACGATTAAAAAAAGTTCTACCCTAGCTAAGTTAAAGTTTTGCAACATAATAAGAATGTCAGATTGTATTTCTATAAATGTTGATTTTCCTTTTCAGCAGCGGATAAGTTACAAAGCAATGAAACTCATTACGTTGCTACGCTACAACGCGACATTCGTAGCGACCGTTACACGAGCGGAAGGCTTCAACGCTCCGGTCATGAGTACTAGGAGAGTACGTTATGCAGGGATGTCTCTGAAAGCTTGCTGAAAGCACATACAAATACACAGTCCTCCTTTCGCGAGCCGGCGCTTCGTCTTTCTAGTTTTGGTGAAATCGGTGTTTACGGTTCCACCATCTTCTAGTGGATTATTATTCGTCTTTTTATTAATCAATGAGTGTTTCAATCCAAAATAATATACTAAAAAGAATTTAGGTGAATAACTACAAATTACATCCACAAAGTAATAAAAAACAAGATTAGTTTTATACTCCTTTCCTAGATGGCGCTTATAATTGTCGTTAGGGCGCCGCGACGTAGAAATGCCCCAAACCAAAGCTACTAGGACGGCACGAAATGTAAGCGCCTCAAGTTCATCACTATGGCAACGCGATCGGTGGCTGGTAAATAGATTTTTTTTACAATATTTGTAGTATGTGTGTCCTGCAGCTAGAAATGGAATGTTTCGAGCACCTCGTGGCATCCGATTAAGCTAAAACTTGGCGTACTTAGTAACTTAGGAAACATTAAAATAATATGAAACTGTGGAGTTAGTCTCATGATTGAGCATTGAGGTATTAAAGTACTACGTGATTGAGCCGGAAAATGGCCATAGCAACACCTCAACCAGACAAAATAGTGCCATCACATTGAACTCATTTTTATGATTAAAAAATGCCCAAGCCCAAGAGGATGGCGATATTGCATATGGTACTTTTAAGTCTATTAAAAGCTAGTTTTATAAAGATTTTTACTTTAAATTATTTATTATTATATCTTTAGAATCATCCAAAAACAACAATTTATTCCAGTTAATATTGAATGATTTTGGTTTTTCAATCGTCAACTAACTTTTTAACACAGTTTGTCGGTTTCCTAAAATAATTATGTCAACCAGCCATATTTATTATTCAGCTATCAGGTACTTGAAAATTGAAGAATAAGCCCTAAAGTAATCGAGTGATGAAAAACGATTAGAAAATGAAAAAAATATTAAATTTGCCGCAAGTCAATTCCTAAAAAATATTGGACACGTATTTTTTCTTTTGTCACGTAAACAAAATGTAACTAAGATACATTGCATTCAAATTTCGCATGTCGTCACGTTTTACTAAACATTTTACAAAAAAAAATACTTCACAAACCTTCCCCCCACTCAATCAGCAGTGGTGGGCGCGACTTACAAATTGTGGGTCGTCACTTCGCGTCGTACATTATTTCATCACCACTGCTCTCAAAACGGTGAGGGAAAACATCGTGAGGAAACGGCATGTCTTAGAACCAAAAATTCGAAGACATGCGACATCCACCAACCCGCACCGGGCCCGCGTGACGGATTGGCACGGAAAACGGACCAAATGGGAGTCTAAGTGCGGAAAAGGGAGTCTATCTATCCCATAGATTTAGAATTTTTTATCTATCCTATCCCCCACGTCTGATCTTTGATGCGCTTTTTCTTTGTTTATTTTTTATTGATTTGATAAAGCAAAAATATGTATTATTTTTGTTTGTTAATAACTAAACGAACTAAATGCAGTTATTTTTTTATTACCCAGGAATCATGTATATTGGTTATTTCAGGGATATGGCGGTGATATGACAAAATTTAAGTCCTGCGTTTATGAGATGCGTTTTTGCGTAGTATCACAATACTCAGCTTTCTCTATTCAGCTTAAATGGGCCTGCAAACGTTGAGTCTTGGTGCGGGCAAGTAAGTGACTACAAACGAAACAATATCGGAATATTCTCAAACAACACAACAACCGAGCTGCTTGAACTGTAAAAGATTTGTCGAAGAAGGATGTGAAATGCATACGTATACTTAATTTCAGATTCTCCGATGATCTCAAGGACCTAGAATGTATGTCACAAAGAAACTGAAAGCGTTCTTTAAGATAAAAAAGACTAGATGGATTAAAGAGCATGTTATAAAGCAAAGTAAGTATTTGGTCCAGGAAAGAGTGCAGTCAATATAAATCCCCAGGTTCTTCACAGTGTGAGTTATAGGAACAGTGGTATTGTTGAAAGAAACCTGGGGAAGTGACGCCCAGTCAATCCTAGAGAAAGTTCGGGAACTACCTACAACAGCCACTTGAGGCTTAGTCGGATTAATCTTCAACCCAAACTCAGGTCCATATTAATAGTCTCAATAGCGTCAGATAACTCTCCGAGAGGGGCTTGGGTATAAATTTGGAGATCATCAGCATACAGGTGGTAAAAAGAAGATATTCGTTGAGTGATAGCATTTATAAAGAGTGCGAAAAGTAGAGGAGATAAAACGCCGCCCTGCGGCATACCGGCACGAAGAAGAGAAAGATTCCTCAATGCAAAATGCAATACCGGCGGCCAAACAGGTAACTATGAAACCAGTCAATTACCGAAGGATGTATGTTAAAAGAGCATAGGACGCCCAGCAAAATGTCGAATTCAACCGTGTTGAATGCATTGCTAAAGTCAACCAAAGCAAGTACAGTTAACTTGCCCATTTCCATGCCTGACCTGATATCATCCGTCATGTGCACAAGTGCTGAGGTAGTGCTGTGTCCCGGACGAAAACCAGATTGGAAGGGATTTAGCAGTTTGTGTTTGGAAAGGAACGAGCTGAGTTGATGGTGGACAAGTTTTTCTAGGACTTTGGATAGGAAAGGAAGAATAGAAATGTGACGATAGTCAGAGAAAGATGCAGGATGAGATTTTTTGGGTAGTGGAATAACTTGGGCATCTTTCCAGGCTTGTGGGAAGATACCACTGGAAACATAGAAGTTGAGGATGTAAAGGATAACAGGAATAATGTCATCAAGGATGGGATAATCATTTTACGGCTGACACAGTCACTACCAACAGCGTTGGAAGTAATTGATACAATACTCTTTTTAATATCACAAGTCAATTCACTGATTGACTTATAACAAAAGTGGAATAATCAGGTACCGGAAGGTTTAAAAGATTACTTGGCGTAGTAAATTTGGTGGCCCTATCCAATATGGGTGAAGTAGAAAAATGACTATTAAGTAAATTGAAATCAAAGTCTTTAGGAATCGTGTTATGACACTTTTTTCCGATACCTAATGATTTGAGAAAATTCCAGACCTTAGCTGGATCACCATACTGAACTTTACTATTGATATGTTTGTGGTTTGCGATTCTACACACCTTGCTGCAGTGGTTTCTTATTGAGACGTATTTTTCTCTGTTGACGTCATTGGGCCTAATTTTAAACTAAAATTTCGAAGCTGCTTTTTTACTTAGTAAAAGTTTAATTTCATCAGTCAACCATGGCGCTGGAAGATGTTTAACTCTCACGGCTCGAATAGGTGCATGTTTGTCGAAAAGGTGAATTAGGGTAGAAGTAAAGATTTTAACTTGTTCATCGACGCATGAGGATGTCACCAGTGGTGTCCAGTCAATGTTACTGGCATCCTCTCGAAGACGGTCAATATCGAAGTGTGGTTAGGGAGGCAGAGAAATGAGGAATTGAATGGTGGTACCCTGATGGGTATACCACGAGTCCTTTCGGTATTTTGGATGCCGGGTAGCGGCTGAATGGAAGGAAAAAATGCGTTGCCGCGCAAACTTACGGACTTCATGGTACGCTTGATGACCAGAGGGCGAGCTGCCGGTTCCCGAAGGTAATGCTCCAGAAAGCATATCTGTAACCTTTCAGGGACAGAAAGTACCTGAAAGCGAGCGAGCCCGCTGACAAGCGCTCGAAACCCTTATATTTGTGCAAACAAACACATTATCAAGTGGTGTTTATGTACTAGAACTATCTGAATACTATCTGATTAATAGGGCCTAGGCAGTAGTCTAGGTTACCTAGAAGTGTAAAATCAAGAATAACACGTTTTCTAACCACTTACTTGAGGAAAATGTGTGTGTATTCAGTGTTCCAGGCTGAAACTCTGTTATCCCCAGCTATGTACTGTTATTATGTATTGTTTTTCAGTCATAGCCTTAGGGTATCTAAGTTAGAACACCTAGATTGTGTTTCCTAACAAACTAATGTGTGTAAGGTAAATAATATGATTGGTATGTGAGTAGATAGCATACCGCGCTACTTGCACTCTCGCTTTTATGGGGGGGTCTAAACGAAAATAAATAAATGATTTATTTACCTATGCTATTACATACATTTCTTACTTATAGTATTTCATGTATATCGATAGTATATAAGCGAGTATATAAACTATAAGCTATGTGACGCCTCGTCGCGAATACCTTTCTTCTTGTTTGTTTGTTTGTTATAATATGATAATAGTAGTTTATGAAACTGTTGCTTATATTAAAACATGAGTGTGTTTAATAGTATTCACACAAATGTTTTAATACCTAGTTACATCATACACTAGTTTATCTACACGCATACATTGGGATTGAACCTACTAAATACCTTTTTTGCATTTCCCATGCCATAAAGTCGTGATAGCATTTATCATATAATTTTTTCGACTTTGCTGGTAATAGATTATGAATAATTTCCTTCGCCGCATCTAAAATATCGGGCGAAGTCAAATTTTCTTCACATTCACTGATATCAGACATTTTTAAGCACGAATTTAAAAATATCATGAAATTCAATAGGTACAGCAAAACCTGCAAAACGTATGAATGGCGCCAAAACCCAGCACATCACCGCATTAACCGCGCATGCGCTAAGGTTTAGCACGCACTGCGATTTTTACTCGCGCGATTTTTTTCCGCCCATTCTGCGACCTATGGAATTTTATGAAGCAGCAGAGCAGTCGCATTGCGGTAAAATATCGTGCAGAAATAATACCGTAAGAAATCCGTATTTTGCCACAGAATCCAAGGCATCGCGGCGCGAATTTAATGCGAGCGAATATTTTGAGCTTTATGAACAGGTTAAAAGAGACAAAATTCGCGCGAATAAAAATCGCAGTGCGTGCTTAGCCTAAAGCGGGCATTGTCATAAACAAATAAAAATTGGAATTAAATCATTTTAAATAGGTATTATAAAAATGGCATTACAAAAAAATTATTGATGAAAACTCCTTAGTGATAAACTTCTTAGATTTGTCTGAAAAAAATTGTATTATAGCATTATTTTGTTAGAAAAAAAGTGTTATAATAAGATTCTATTTAAATTTCGGTATTGTGCATAGTATGTCAATATAAACTCGTTTTAAAGTTTATAATTCGAATATTACGAAATGAGTGTAGATAAAATGTTATTTTCTCAAACAATCACAACCTTCTTCTAGATAAATCAAAATTGCTGTACTGGCCAAATACATGCGAGTGCGAGGCCGGCAAAAGTTGTATGAAAATCCATATCTGTCGTATCTAGCGGCCAAATAAATTACATAGTAAACTCATATCTGTCGTGTTATTTAAAAATGGAACGATCTTTTACTCCGAAACATGGCAACCAAGAAGGTATCTTATTAAAGGTTTTATTTAAATTTCGAACTGGCTTGCAAATAGAACGCTCTTTATTGAAAAAAAAAAATAATATCACTAACGCGGGAACAATTATTGTTGTTCGTCATTGATTTTGACAAAATGAGTTCTAGGTACTACTAAGTTTTAATTTCCGCGCATTATTTGAGAAAATTACTATTTACTTTAAGTAGATATGCTTCGATCGATAAACATTGTAGTTTAAAAAGCCTCAGGGTTTTTTTAATTTTATCTTGTGTTAATAGGTACCGTTTCATGTCTTATGTGACATTCATAGCAACCATCAAACGTCCAAAAGGCTTCAGCGCTCCGTTCATTCGTACTAGGAGAGCATACTAGAAAGAGGTTAACATTTCCACTGAAACCTTTCTGAAAGTACACCGATAGCAAACCTTCAAGCAAGAAAGAGACAGTGATAGGGTAAAACGGCCCATTGGTCTCTTCCACCACGTGCTTTTCACAAGTGTAAACAAATTCTACACAAATTCAAGAATGTTTAAAGACACAATAGATAAGAAAATAAAATCGGGGACTTTTTCTTTTTTCAATAGTCGCTTTTCTCATGTTTTAGATCTTTTCGATGAGTTTTAGGTCTCCTAACTTAAACGTTCTACAGTAATTTCTAGAAAAATATTGGTTGGAATTAAAAACCTCCAAAAGAAAAAAAAACTCGAATAAAACAAAACGATTAAAAAAAGTTCTGCCCTAGTTAAGTTTAAGTTTTGCAACATAATAATTGTATTTTTATAAATGTTGATTGGACTTTTCAGCAGCGGATAAGTAACAAAGTAATGAAACTTCTTCCGTTGCTACGCTACTACGCGACATTCGTAGCGACTGTCACACGAGCGGAAGGCTTAAGCGCTCCGGTCATGTGTACTAGGAGAGTACGTTATGCAGGGGTGTCTCTGAAAGCTTGCTGAAAGCACATACAAGTACGAAGTCCTACTTTCGCGAGCCGGCGCTTCGTCTTTCTAGTTTTGGTGAAATCTGTGTTGTCCGTCCCGCCATCTTCTACTGGATTATTAATTGTCTTTTTATTAATCAATGAAAGTATGTGCGTAAATACAAGCTACATCCACAAAGTAATAAGGAATAAGATTAGTTTTATACTCCATTCCTAGATGGCGCTTAAAATCGTCGTTAGGGCCTCGCGACGTAGATATTCCCCAAACCAGAGGTACTAGGGTGGCACGAAATGTAAGCGGCTCAAGTTATCACTTTGGCAATGCGATCAGTGGTAAATAGCAATTTTTTTTATTTTTTTTCTAGTACCTTGCTTTAGTATGTGTGTCCGGCAGCTAGAAATGGATTTTTCGAGCACCTCGTGGCATTTGATTAAGCTAAAACTTGGCGTACTTATGTAACTTTGGAAACATTGAAATAATATGAAACTATGGAGTTAGTCTCATGATTGAGCCGGAAGGTGGCCATAGCAACCAGACAAAATAGCGCCATCGTATTGGGCGATCATTTTTATGATTTAAAAATGAGCCCAAGTTGAAGACGATATTGCATTTCGTACTTTTTAGTCTATTTAAAGCTTGTTTTAGAAAGGCTTTAATTTTAATTATTTATTATCATACCTAACTATTCACGTAGCCTTGACCGTGGCTGAATGACGTTGGTGCTCCGGGCAGTACCAGGAAAAGAAAATGGAGAATATAATATATCGTGGCAGAGAATGGAGTTTATCGCCATGGAAACGGGTGCGTTTCATAGTAAACAATACATGCGACCAAATAAACTTAGGGCAACGTATAATCACCAAGTTACTTTTAGACATAGCACGCGTGTTTTTTGTTAAATGTATGCGTAGTGGTATGTTGTATAATTTATTTACAGTATCAGAACTCCAAGTGTCATATTTCTTTTTAACTGATTAAAGTCTCAATATGCAAAAACTTGCCATTATAAATCATTGAACCCAACGTCACTGCTAACATTTGTTTAGATCAATTATAAAAGTATCAATAAAAAAAGCAATTACATACTAAGTATTGCAAACAGTGTGTATGTTTTTTGTGAAATTCGCGACCTTCAAAAGTCCTTCAAAAGGCTTCAGCGCTACGGTCATTCCTACTAGGAGAGTACGCAAGAATGAGGTTAACATTTCCACTGAAAGCATTTCTGATAGTACACCGACAGCACACAGTCATACTTGTCATATCAAAACAAGGATGTTTTTAAGCGAAAAAGAGACAGTGGTCAAATGTAACGGTTGGGGGAGTGAGATAGTAGTTCATTGACCTCTACGACCACGTGTTTTATATTTACTTCACAACTTCTTAATCCAAAAAACAAAAATGTGTGTGTGTACCAGAGTACACAGGTAAGTAGTGAAACTTCTTTACGACATATCATTTTTCTACTATTTGCAACTTCACGAAAATGGGGTAGATAAGGCTTAAGCCTTAAGAAAAACAATTTTTTCCGTATTAAATTAAAGCTATTTTATTATTATAGACATGCATACAATTAATGAGTAATTTATTTTATCATTGTTCTTATTATAATATCATTGCTATTGTTGTATTTCATCAATAATGATAGCATCATTATTACTATTGTTGAAAAAAAAAATATATAAATAAACATACGTGTTGAATTTATAAAACGAAATATATAATCACTCTCACTTTTCTTGTAAATTCACTTAAATTTGAATAAGTCTTTTTACTAAACTTTGATAAAAAAGCAACATGGCGCGTAACCGAAAAACGTGACGATACGTACAAAATTTCTCCCATACGTCGATAAAGAAGTTTCACTTCAAAAATTTTAGATTTTTAAAATTTTTTTAAGTTTTCACGTTTTCTACAATCTGAGAAGATTGGGAAAACGCTTTTAAACTGTACATTTTAATTTAAAATGTTTAGTTTCCCAATCTACCACACATTCACCAAAAATGTTGACATAATAAAAAAACAAATTTTGTTTAGGTTAAATAACATTTCTTACATTTTACTTATTATTACAAATATAATAATTATGTAAGTATCTATAATCAGTTTTTAGATTAGGTGTAAATTTCTTTTTCAGGTTTAGGTTTTATTTACTTTATAACTATATGTCAACACAATAATAACCTCAAGCATTTCAGAACTGGTTTATATTTTTCAGCAGCAAATAAGTTTCAAAGTTTAGTAATGAAACCAAATCCGTTCTTTCGTTGCTTCCTCAAGTCGAGTAAAATAATGACAGTCCTAGAGAAGTACGCAAAAAATTGTGGCTCCTCAAATACCCATCTCCAATTGACTATGTTGAGCTTGCAGAAAAGCTCCCAGCAAGCTATAAACTGCCATGGCCCACATGGAAATCTCTAAACTGGCTACGAAGCCAGGTGGGCCACTGTAGGCATAATCTGGTCAGATGGGGGTACTGCGATCAGCCAGTGTGGTTGCGGAACAACTCCACAGACAATGCTCCATCTCGTGTCCTGCTCCTTATGCAAAAACACCTTCACCATGCGAGGCCTCGCATGGTGAAGGTGTTTTTGTTTCAGCTTCGCGGAAGACCTTATAGCTGGCCAGCTATAAGGTCTGCCGCGAAGCTGAGTACTGGTCGAAGAGAATCTGAATAAGAGGGAATCGTCGATACGAAGCAAAAGATTCGTAGCGACCGTCGATGAGGCGGAAGTTTTCAGCGCTTCGGTCATGTTTACTAGGAGAACACGCTTTAAGAGGTTTTCGTTTTAGTAGCCATGGAAAGTTAGGGTAAACAATAAATAATTGAGGTAGATCAAATCTGACTCTTTGAGAAATTAATTACTTGCAATTGAAGACATAATAATTAGTAAAAAGTAGGAATTCAGTAAAAGCACAAAAAAGCTCAGTAAAGCTTACAGTCACTCAAAGGGCAGGGAGTTTCCTTGCGTGATCGAATCAGAAATGTAGAGATCCGCAAGAGAACCAAGGTTACCGACATAGCCCGAAGAATTGCCAAACTTAAGTGGCAGTGGGCAGGGCACATTGCTCGCAGAACGGATGGCCGATGGGGCAGAAAGGTTCTGGAGTGGCGACCGCGAACCGGAAGACGTTGCGTTGGAAGGCCTCTCACCAGGTGGACCGATGACCTGGTGAAGGTTGCGGGAATCCGCTGGTTGCGAGACGCACGGGACCGGTCAATGTTGCGACGCTTGGGGTAGGGTTATGTGGACGGAAGTCTTTCGGCTGATATGATGATGATGAGGAACTCATTTACCAAATTGGATTGGTACGTACTCGTCTGCCCCAAGATCGATACAAATTGCATTTTGAAAGCCAATGTTAACGTGCATGAATTCAACTTTATGCCGTAGATTATTTAAATTAAACCTAAAATTGTAATTTTTGTAACATAACTTATCTCATTTTGCTTATTCAAGTCATAATCGAGTTATGATGAATTTAATTACTTCAATATAGCTTTATTTACTGAAAACTGTTGTAGCAGAAAATCTGCGTCAAAACTCGATTCGTTGCTATGCAATTCTCGTAGCAACCATCATGCCGGCTCTACATTCTCGGGCGAGAACCCAAGGAAATACTGTACATTGAGTTTTTAAACAAAATACTTCATGATTGAATGCAGTACTGAGAGCAATATATAAAAAAAACACCAAATGTATTAGATTCACATTACCGAATGTTAGAAGTAACGAATGCAACATCAAATTGAATGGAAATACTGGATTTTGTAAATCAAACAGGTTTTCATTTGTTTTCAGTAATCACTTTAGACAAGAAATTACCTCACATAACATCACCCACAACAGATGTTATGTTAGCTCAGCCGCATATGCTGTTAGAAAGATAGGTTAACAGGATTTAGAAACCGCACGTTTGGTCTATTTTTGATACTATCACCAGAAGACGCAGTCTTGGAAGGCCTTTAGGTGGAGCGACGACCTGGTCATGACCCGCGGTCTTGACCAGGTAGTCGCTCCACGTATGAGTCCAGTGGATGCAAAACGCACAGGACTAATCAGTGTGGCGACGCTCGGGGGCGGCCTATGTCCAGCAGTGGACGTCTATCGGCTGAAATGATGAGTTGCTATCACACACATCTTTCATGGGGTACTGTGATAAGATCTCAAGTTACCTTGTACGAAAATACGCGCAAACTCCACGACAGTTGCGAAAACCAGCCCGTTTTAACCTAACTAAGGTAGGTACCATATTTAAACTAAATTAAAGAAAAATTATATTACAAATTAGATTATTATAGTCAAGATAAGAATGCTGGAAACATGCTGGTCCTGCTCCATAGGGCAATCTTTAGTTTAGCCAAAATCAAACAGGTTGATTTATATATTGATAATTATTATTGTTTTGCTTTTTTAGGGTTCCGTACACAAAGGGTAAAAACCCTATTACTATGACTCCATGATCCGTCTGTCTGTCTGTCTGTCACCAGAAAGTATCTCATGAACCATGATTGCTAGACAGTTTAAATTTTCACAAATGATGTATTTCTGTTGCCTCTATAACAAAAAATACTAAAAACAGAATAAAATAAATATTTGAGTGGGCTCTCCGACAACAAACGTGATTTCTTTGCCGTTTTTTGCGATAATGTAAGGTAAGTAAGAATGAATTTACCTGTTAGTGATTGTAATACTTTATACGTAGTATGTAGTGTTATACTGGGTACATCGTCCTCATGTATCAAAATAATTTTTCATAATCTTTTTATATATATAAAACAAAGTCGTGTTAGTTACACCATTTATAACTCGAGAACGACTGGACTTCATGACCGTTGATTTGTTGGATTTATATCCGTACCGAATAACAGAATATCTATTAAAATATCGTAAATATTAACAAAAAACAAAATTATGAAGAAAATTAATTTTCCCATACGTTTTGCGAACACAGCGCCATCTCTGATACATGACATAAACGAAAGACGGACCAAAACGAACATAGCGTTGTGTACTGGTTCCGGTAAAACCGATGGCGTTGTCTATTATTCTGAAATTCAAAACAAAGTCGGGTTAGTTACACCATTTTTCCATACATTTGTCACAGAGAAACTTATATATACGGACATTTGTTTGAGGTGGTATAAAGTTCGGCGACATCTTGTTATACATGTAATATATGAAAATATATTGTAAAAACACTTTTTAGAGTATGTGTAACAACTGAAATTTTTATCATTCAAAAGTGCCGCTTAGTGGCCTAATTGAAATAAATGATTTGACCTAACAACACTCTCGATCAAGTCACATTTCAAACGAAAAAAAATCTAAATCAAAATCGCTTCATTCTTTTGGGCGCTATGATGCCACAAACAGATACAAATACACAAACACAGAGATACACACGTAAAACTTCTAACACCCCCCTTTTTTTGCGTCGGGGGTTAAAAATACAACAAGCACAAAGCATCCATTAGTTTTCTCTTAGAAAAAAATATTTGGATTTGTTCTTCGCAGGAAAATTCTTAGAAACAGTCGAGTCGTCCGTAAAATAGGAAATGAAAATTCATTCGTTGCTAACGCGCTCTTCATTGCGACCATTAACCGGGTGAAATTTTTCAGCGCTCCGGTAATGTGTACTAGGAGAGCACGTTATGAAGAGGTTGTTTTCAGTGAAAGCCATCGTGACGGAACACAGGTTGCACACGGGTACGAATTGTATCAACACAAGTAAATAAAGTGAAAGGGTGACAGAGATAGCCTGAAACTATTGAGGGAGGAGGATAGCAGTGCAATGGTCTAGATGGCCACATGTGTTGCTTCTGTCAAATTAGAAAAAAAAATTGAAAATATACTTCAGGCTTGAGTTTAGATAGTTAGCTAATTTATGTAACTTATGTATATTGCTTTTGATATAAAAACAATCAGAATTTGATGATTCATTCCATTGAGTGATTGCGTTGATTCAAATCACATTTTTTATGGCAATTTTGACATGCAGTATCTTTGAAAGCAGCCGCTGACGCCGGCGACTGACGCTCATTTTGCTGATTATTTGAACGTTAGACAACAGCTTAATGGTCCATCTAAATTGTCACTTTTGCTTCGCCATTTTGTACGATAGCGGAGACTAGAGCGCTCCGGTCTTGCGTACAAGGAGGGCATACGTTTTAAGAGTCAGTCCGTATCCATGGAGACATCTAGTCTCCATGAATACGGATGGTTAGCATCGGAAACATAAATAAGCACTTAAACCTATACAGAGTGCGGTAGTTCATTTATACTGAAATAGGAGCCCTTTCTGTTCTCGCAAGGGGTTTAAAAAAAAATGGATACAATTTTTTGTTCTTCTGAAATTTATTCGGCATAAAATAACTTAAAAAATATACCACGCTGCCCCCGTACTAATATGAAAACAATATGACGTTGACATCAATTTAACTAATATAGGAAAACAAACACCTTGACAGGTTCTAAGTGCTATGCACGATTTTAGAAAACCTAAATTAAAGTTCCATTCCAAGTGGCTTTGCAACATTTGTAGCTACCATCAGACTATATTCTAATAAAGATCGTTGTTTATTCAGCTACAAAGTACAAAGTATAATACTGAATCTGAATCCATTGCTACGTTGCTACGCAACATTCGTAGCGAAGGTCAAAAAGGCGGAAGGCTTCAGCGCTCCGGTCACTGATACTAGGAGAGCACGTTTTAAGAGGTTATCGTTAACGTAGTCATGGAAACTTATGGAAAGCTACAAGTGGTTGAGGTAGGTCATGTATAACTTTTTTTTGCGTATGTTTTTCAAACACAAAAACATACATCAGTAAAAAAGTAATTCACAAAAGTTACAGTGTTTTTCATAACAATTAACGATCTATCTGTTATTTAATTAGTACAAAGAAAACTTTTTGCATTCCTTTCATTTCAGATATTTTTCATATAAACATTTCATATAATGATGTTTTCTGTTAGAACACATTTAGGGTTCCGCACCAAAGTAAAATCTGATTATGCAACATATTGGTATTTGTTAGTAAAATATACGTAATAATAAACATTATCACCAAATTTCAAGTTCATAGGTCAATGGGAAGTTAAAAAATTCTTCGAAACAAAATTGTGTGACAGAAAACGGATAGACAGACACGGTCGTGAGTGACAGCAATAAGGCTCCGTTTAGACCCTTTAGGTACGGAACCCTAAAAATCACTTAGATTTGTACTAAGCGGGTAATTTTGTAATTCTGGAATCAGTCGAGTTATCCATAAAGAAATGAAAATTAATCCGTTGCTACGCGTCCTTCATAGCGACCATCAACCGGGTTAAATCCTTCAGCACTCCGGTCATGAGTACCAGGAGAACACGTTATGAAGAGGTAATTTTCAGTGAAAGTCTTCGTGAAAGCACACGGACAAAACACAGGAACGATTTGTACCAACACGAGTAAATAAAGTGAAAGGGTGACAGAGATAGGCTGAAACTATTGAAGGAGTGAGATTACAGTTCTTCAGGCTTCAGCATAAAAAAAAAAATATTTTATGTTACTTGTGTATAATGTTATTTATATTTGAAATAAAAATATCAGAATACATATTGTGATGCATTACATTATGCATTAAGCTTGTTTAGTTCTATGTGCAATGCATAATTATTTTTAAATATTGCCTTTTTTTCTTTATCGAATAAATTTCACAGTCATGAAACTATGTTGCTACGTGGTTACGCGACATCCGTAGCGGCCGTCTTAAAGGTGGAAGATTTAAGCGCTCCGGTGATATGTACTAGGAGAGCACGCTTTAGAAGGTTAGTGTCTCCTTAGTCAAGGATACTTGCGCAAGCATATCAAGTGGTTGAGGTAGGTCACATTCAGCTTTCTTTTCCAAACCTTTTTTTTCAGAAACAAGTACAAGGACAGGTTGGAGGAGGCTCAGAATATCTGGATGGATTTGGGGAAAGCCTTTGCTCTGGAACAGTGTAGGCTAACTTCTCGCTCGGTTAATTATCATCATATCGTGCATTTAAGTTAATATTGGATAAGACAATTTTTTGGCTTTCATAATTTTGATTTCTGTTTAATTTGGTATCTTCGCTACAAATTACCAATATACTGTGATAAACGATAACAGTAGAAAATAAAACTGATCTCTAATTCAAAACAAATAAATAAGTCGTTGTTACGGCTTTTCGTAGCACCAGAAAACCCGTTGCTAGGTTGCGACGTGACATTCGCAACAACCGTCAAACGACGTTTCATCATCGGACTACCAGACGTACGGCGATGCGCCATCGGTACATGGTGGACATCCCACCCATACGCACTAAACGTTTTGAGAATACTTTTATTATGCGTACAGCTAAGGAGTGGAATTCCCTGCCGGAGTCTGTGTTTCCCGATAGCTACAATCTAGGGGTCTTTAAGTCAAGAGTGAATAGGTTACTACTAGGCAAGCGTGCTCCATCGTAGACCACATCTTCGCTTACCATCAGGTGAGATAGTGGTCAAGCGCGAGCCTATAAAAGAATAAAAAAAAAAAAAAAAAAAAAAAAACGAGCGGAAGGCTTCAGCGCTCCGGTTATATGTACTAGGAGGACACGTTGTGAAGAGTTTTATGTTTCAGCATCTACTAACTGCATTTTTCAAGGTGTAGGCAGAGAAGTAAAGAGCACCTAGTATTCGTCACTTATTTTATAGGGAGCTATTTTATTGCTTTCAACCGGGCACAATTCTACTTTTATTTTCTCTATGAGAAAACCCAATAACATTTATTGTAATCAGTAGTGTGAAACGATCAGTGCCACGCAGTAGAATAACTTCGTTTAGTCGAAAGATGACTCGAACCTGAATTCGTGTCAATTGCCACATGCACTTCATCATCATCATCATATCAGCCGAAAGACGTCCACTGCTGGATATAGAACTCCCCCAAGCGTCGCCACATTGACCGGACCCGTCCGTCTCGCATCCAGCGGATTGCCGCCTCCCTCACCAGGTCATCTGTCCACCTGGTGGGTGGCCTTTCGACGCAGCGACTTCCGGTCAGCGGTCGCCACTCCAGAACTACTCGGTCCCATCGACCATCCGTTCTGCGAACAATGTGCCCTGCCCACTGCCACTTAAGTTTGGCAATTCTTCAGGCTATGTCGGTATGCCTAGTTCTCTTGCGGATCTCTACATTTCTGATTCGATCATGCAAGGAAACTCCGAGCATATCCCTCTCCATTGCCCTTTGAGTGACTGTAAGCTTTCTGATGAGGCCCATGCACTTGTTGGTATGAAAAAAACACTGATTCATTTTGGTAGAAAAAATATTCTGTAATTGTCCCGCCATCACACAACATTTTTATGTTCGGTCTTTTTCCTACATTTGAATTCCTTTAAATGTATCAAATAATGAAAAAAAATGTGTGTGTGTACCAGAGTACACAGGTAAGAAGTGAAACTTCTTTACGACATATCATTTTTCTACTATTTGCAACTTCACGAAAATGGGGTAGATAAGGCTTAACCCTTAAGAAAAACAATTTTTTCCGTATTGAATTAAAGCTATTTTATTATTATAGACATGCATACAATTAATGAGTAATTTATTTTATCATTGTTCTTATTATAATATCATTGCTATTGTTGTATTTCATCAATAATGATAGCATCATTATTACTACTGTTGTAAAAAAAAAGGTAAACAAAAAAAAATATATATATAAATAAAAAAAAAATAAAAAAAAAAATATATATATATCGGAGATAGGAGGGCTATCTTCAATAATACCCTCGGTCTGTGGGCATATCGTGGGTATGCAATGCACAAAGCAGGTAACTTATGCCGTTTTAGAGATAGTTCTTGTTCCAATTTTATCAAAGCAGCGGATTCGGCCACCAATCGTTTCGCTTTTTCCCAACTAAAACACACTTGTTCAAGTTCACACACGCCACTTTAGGCTACTTCTCAACTCTTTTTCTCTCAACTCCTTTTTAACTCCCAAAACGCGCGTCCGCGCGTATCTTTTCTAACTTCACGACCCAATATGGCGGGAGAACCCACTCAGAGTGCCTCTATGACACTCCTGCTTTTTATTGGCTAAGAGAATCTCTTCCGGCAAATTACTGCTTGTATTATCCAATCCAAATCGAGTATTTTGACATAAGAAAAATAAAGTGTTGTCAATCGAATAAAATCGAACTGAGAACTGATCAGAAGCTAAATGTTGCCAATTAAACAAACCTGAAGTAATAAGTTTACAAGGGATATTTATTACTAATCATTTACCTTCCTCCGATACGGCCATCTTGACATTCAAACGGTCCCACGTTTGATGTAAAGCGACGAGCAACATCGTTACTCAACCAAAAAACAAAAACCAAGAGGAGATAAAAAAAATAAGTAATAGGTTAAGTTCGGCCGCTCCTGACCAAATAAAAAAAAATAACGTGGTCGTGACATCTTCCACGTGAAACCTTCAATCAACACCTTATATTACCAGCCTACAACAAAACTCAAGTACATCTTTACTCATGAAAACTGAATTCTCTTAGCTTTCACACTGTTCATTTGTTTTCTCCATGTAAATCTAGGTCTCCACACCATACATCGTACACAACCATCATCGTACTATCGAACCAGCCACCTCACCATTTAGACAACCATATTAACACATTCTAAATGGTTACCGAAGCACCAGAGGTACCAGGTTCCCAACAAACGCCAAGTCGGTCTCGAAGCACTAAGTGTGCCAGAAACCACCCAAACGCCCAACACAACATACCATGTCACATACACCAAACAACAGGTCACCGAGGCCCCAGAGGGACCAGGCTCCCCCAGACATACAACAGGTCACCGAAGCCCCAGAGGGACTAGGCTCCCCCCAGACAACAGGTCACCGAAGCCCCAGAGGGACCAGGCTCCCCCAGACAACCGGTCCTCTCGAGGCAACAAGACTGCCAGATACCCATGCCACATACACAAAACAACAGGTCACCAAAGCCCCAGAGGGACCAGGCTTCCCCAGACAACCGGTCCTCTCGAAGCAACAATACTGCCAGATACCCATGCCACATACACTAAACAACAGGTCACCGAAGCCCCAGAGGGACCAGGCTTCCCCAGACAGATAACAGGACTCCAAAGCCCCAGAGGGACCAGGTTCCCCCCTGACAAATCCAGCAATGTTTCTTGGTCCCACAGCAATCGCTGTAGCTCCTGATGGTCAACCCAGTGACCACCCTGCAACCATAGTCATCCTGACCAGGCCTCGTAACCCACCACGGTTACAGCAGTCATCTTACTGACCACTCACCTCGTAACCCACCTCGGTTACAGCAGTCATCTTTGACCACTCACCTCGTAACCCACCTCGGTTACACCAGTCATCTTACTGACCACTCACCTCGTAACCCACCTCGGTTACAGCAGTCATCTTACTGACCACTCACCTCGTAACCCACCTCGGTTACAGCAGTCATCTCTGACCACTCACCTCGTAACCCACCTCGGTTACAGCAGTCACCGCAGCGACTACTCATCACCGTACAGTCAGTCCTTTGACCATACACACGACCTCACCATTGCTAGATAGATTTGAATCAGTCTTCAACACAGTACATTCAGTTACTTCAATGGGTACTTGATCTTTCAGCTTTCCTCTAACTCATCATGAACCAAAGCCTTTAATGCAACACATAGCTGCCACCATTCAGAACTCCAATAAACATAAACAGCACCTCTAAACCAAAATCAAATTAGTTATTTCAATCTTCATTCTCAGTACTGAATACAACGGCAAACTCAAATTCAGGATTTCTTTCCCAGCCAAAAGCATATTCAAGAACTCCAATTTGTGTTCATGATTTCATACCAAACCCTCAGTGCGATAGGTATAATAACTACCAACATCAAACATTACCAATTTTGTAAACTAAAATTGAAAATGAAATCATGCACCGCATGTCACCGAGTTTACATCTGCGTTAACATTATCTTATCCAACTTGCTCAACAAAATTACGTTAGGTATGTTCACAATGACCAGCACAGAACATTCAACAAGATAGAACACCACAACCATTACTGACAGTATACTTTAAATTCCACATTTATTATTCAAGGTAGGTACTAGCTTACATGACACCACACAATCACACAATTCACAAATTCACACCTTTCTTTAAAGAGATGTTACAATTATTAAAACTTCTGAATAATGTTCAAGATTACCGAGGCCAAGCATCGTTGAACAACACAGAACAAGGAAACCATTCCTAGTTTCCACCAAAAAACAAAAGCTCCTGTACCAAGTAAATCAAATAGAACCTAAGTGTCCCATTCATGGTCCACAATCAACAATAACTTAGCAAATACATTTACCTGCACAGAATGCACTTTCAACTTAAATGCCGAATTAACTCTTGACTCTGTCATCTCTCTGACCCACGAAACTGTTCTATGTAAATTAAAATGTTGCCCATTGAACATCTATCTCATCTTCAGCCACAACTTCAGCAGTTATTGGCCCTCGGGCATCTCATAATACCTGAATACGTCTTCTAGACACCATCTACATGTCTAGTTGCACTTTTCATTTGCCATAGTCCACTTAAATAATTTTTATTTGTAGGTAGGTATCGTTAGAATGACATGTAATCAGTTGGTTCATTCTCTACAATGCGATATATAACAACTACAGACATTAACTTTACATTTATTCAACCGTTGGTAGCAACAAAACTAAACGCCAACTGTATTGGCTATACTAACGTTAATCCTCGTGATGTCTGCAGGTTGTAAGATTGCAAATCGAGTCGACCAACAAACTATTTAACTAAACTTTAACACCGGTTTGAAAATAATCTTGATCACTTATCTCTTAACTGAAAGTTATTGCATGTTTTTGCAACAAAGCAAAAGTTAAAAGTCTAATCCTCACAGTGACTCATACTTTGTAACGACTTATTAATAATCTAGTCTTTATCCAGTAATTTATAAGTTAAAAATCATATCACAGTTAAAAGTTATTTGTTTATGTTTTGTCTTGTCCGACTTTTTTCGAACTTTTTCGAATGTTGACACTTACATGTCACTGTCTAATAGAGATGAGTAAGGGATGGCGATCTGTTATCGATTAATCGACGAATCGATTTTAAAGACAAAAAATAAATAAACAATTTTTCAATCGATATCCAGTACTGAATCGATCCAGCGAATCGATATTTCGCCCTAGAATATCGAGATTCGATTTTTCTGTTTCGATATGATCCAAAATATTATTTAAAAATAGTCGAATGTATTACACAAAGATATTTGAATTCAACGTTAACAAAATAAATTTCTTTCCCTTTTGCCTGATACTTTAATTTAGTTGTAAAAACAATCCCAATCAGCCAAAGATGTGAAAAGATACACTATTATTACGATTTTTCTTTTTACTTTCCATAACTGGATTCACACTTGCATTAAAAATACCAACGCGAATAGTTAGAATGTACGTTATTTTCAAAGAAAAGCATATTCACAAATTTCCTTGAAGATCAAATCAACAACAAACTCAGTGGTAATAATATTTACGGGCAATCTGAAGTGACACCTATTAATAAAGAATGCATGGCTAAAATGCCTAGTATCTTTACTTCTCGATTATCAGTAGTGAGTAAACTAAAAACCTATTCTTAAATGTGTGTACTCTTGTGACAGCACTAGTGGTCACAAAACCGTATATTGTTCTAACATCATGCAACATAAAATAATGTAATGAAATCTAATTTCTTTCCGTTTTGTTCTCACATTCCAATGCTCCAAGTACATTAGAAAGATGAAATTGCAAAAATCGTTTCATTGTTTATTTTGTTGGTAAATAAAAACAATTAAATACTTGAAACAAAATATTTCAAAGCTTGAGCCCGTCAAAGATTTAAAAGATGGCGTGACATGCACAGACTTCTCATTCTGTCTATGCAAAAATTATTTGTTTGTTTTTAAATTGATCACGAAAAAACAACATGCTCATATTCAATAAGCTCCCCCAAGCAGTAAATCACAGCATAATGGGGTCCCGAATCCAATTTCGATGATTATTGAAAGAAACCTACAGTATCAATACCATTACATAGATGGCGCTGTTTGATTTTTCTACTCTTTTCATGTAACTTACATTAAACATTTCCATTAAACAACATAATGCAATAGTTATAAATTGCAATTAATTATAAAACTTAGGTACTTCCAAATCCAATACATACTTCGGCTGCCACAAATGTATGCCAATGCACAGATAGTTGAATGCAGATCAAAGTAATATACCTTTAAGCCTGTACTCCCGGAAAGGTCAGGCAGCAGTGCCAACCATGCACATGTCCAGACTCCTAGGTGCTATCAGAAAATATTAAATTGATTGATCACCGCAGCGGCATGAATAAAACCACTAAATTTCCTCTTTCATAGCGCTGTAGACTGCAGGTTGTATGTTGCCTCTTGAAATGGAACCTGAGCTCCACACTTATCTTGTAGCACTACACGCAGCCGGTCACAACAGGTCTTGTGGTATCCACAGCCATGTTGAAGGGCTCAGACGTCCGTGCTATTTGTTGCATATTGTGTGAATGGCTGAAAAATTCAAGTCTATGAGCAAGATTTTCACAAGCATAAAGTTTTATTGAATCAAGTTGTAGCTTAGGATGTTTGCTCTCTTGCACTGTATTTGCACAAGTGGTCTTAATCTCTTGCGAATTCCGCTGACAGTATGAATCTGGCTGAGTTTCATTTAGCATCATAACGAAAATAACAATTTATTTTAAATTTTAGCCACTATAAACCAAGAAAAACAATATTGTGGCTAAACTTCATAAGGCATTAGATTGGTACTTATTATTGTCGGAATACTTAAGTTTATACTTCCCTGAACATCACCACCACAGTTGCGTTTCCCAAGTATCTAGTCAGGATTGGGCGTCGATGTCATCATTAACTTCATCATTATCTGCAACTCGACTTCGCATATTGTCTAGGATAGGCCACACTATACAGTAGAACTCGGGCAACATGATATTCCTGTCTCTAGTAGCCGGCAAGTTGCAAAACATCTCCATTAGGTAGGTAGGTAGGTACTTCCATGCTAATTTTCGCGCACCAAACAGAGCGCGCCAGCCATTACTCGTCTCATTTGGTCCATTATCGCTTTGTGCGTGCATTGTTTTCACTTCCGATATCGGAGATAGGAGGGCTATCTTCAATAATACCCTCGGTCTGTGGGCATATCGTGGGTATGCAATGCACAAAGCAGGTAACTTATGCCGTTTTAGAGATAGTTCTTGTTCCAATTTTATCAAAGCAGCGGATTCGGCCACCAATCGTTTCGCTTTTTCCCAACTAAAACACACTTGTTCAAGTTCACACACGCCACTTTAGGCTACTTCTCAACTCTTTTTCTCTCAACTCCTTTTTAACTCCCAAAACGCGCGTCCGCGCGTATTTTTTCTAACTTCACGACCCAATATGGCGGGAGAACCCACTCAGAGTGCCTCTATGACACTCCTGCTTTTTATTGGCTAAGAGAATCTCTTCCGGCAAATTACTGCTTGTATTATCCAATCCAAATCGAGTATTTTGACATAAGAAAAATAAAGTGTTGTCAATCGAATAAAATCGAACTGAGAACTGATCAGAAGCTAAATGTTGCCAATTAAACAAACCTGAAGTAATAAGTTTACAAGGGATATTTATTACTAATCATTTACCTTCCTCCGATATATATATAAATATAAAAAAAAAAAAATAATAAAAGAAAAAATATATATATATAAAAAAAATTAAATAAAAAATTAATTAAAAAAAAACAAAAAAAAATATAAATAGAAAAAAAAAAATTAAATAAAAAATTAATTTAAAAAAAACAAAAAAATATAAATAGAAAAAAAAATAAACTGAAAAAAAAAAAAATTATAAATATTAAAATCATGCTCATACGTGTTGAATTTATAAAACGAAATATATAATCACTCTCACTTTTCTTGTAAATTCACTTAAATTTGAATAAGTCTTTTTACTAAACTTTGATAAAAAAAGCAACATGGCGCGTAACCGAAAAACGTGACGATACGTACAAAATTTCTCCCATACGTCGATAAAGAAGTTTCACTTCAATAAATTATTGCGTTTTTAGTTCCAATACAAATAAAGCGATGATGAAACTAATCCGTTGCTACGTCACAACGCGTCCTTCATAGTGACCGTCAGCCGGGTTGAATCCTTCAGCGCTCCGGTCATGTGTACAAGGAAAGCACGTTATGAGGAGGTTTATTTCAGAGAAAGCTTTCGTGAAGGCACACATAAATACATTTATGTCAACATAGATAAGCCTTAAAGCAAGACAGAGATGGCGACAACTTAACAAGAACGTTGACAGTGACCTCTTTTACCATGTGTTCTACTCCTGTCGTGTTGTCACTATACAACATTTAAAATATGATATTCTAAAGAAAATAGAGCTTAAATTAATCATTACAAATTATATATAGCAAATTAATTTTAACCGCCTTTAACAAATAAACATAAATATTTGGACACTGGAATGGTCCAGTGTCCAAATCACACTCCGGCAGAGAATTCCATTCCTTTGCTGTACGCATAATAAAAGTATTCCCAAAACGTTTGGTGCGTATGGGTGAGACGTCCACTATGTACCGATGCCGTATCACCGTACGTCTTGTAGTCCGATGATGGAACGGGCTAGGAGGAATTAGTTCATGCAATTCCAACGCACACTCTCCAAAATGTAACCGATAAAAAACCGACAGATTGGCAACTCGGCGCCGCCCGATTTTAAAGGTTCTGGAGCCTAGATTCGACCAGTGCTTCATTGCCGATGAGTCTCTTAGCCCGTCTTTCGATCGAATCAAGTGCATTCAGCTGGTACTTTGGCAGATCCGTCCCAGAGATGAGAGCAGTATTCCATGCATGATCGAACTTGCGCTTGATATAAGTTGAGCAACTATTCTGGCATGAAGTACCGTCTCACCTTTGCGAGGATCCCCAATTTTTTGGCAGCCAGCTGAGCTTTTGCCTCAGATATATATCAACGTTCTTGTTATGTTGTTGCTATCTCTGTCTTGGTAGCTTATCTATGTTGACATAAATGTATTTATGTGTGATATCGGTGTGCCTTCACGAAAGTAATAAACCTCCTCATAACGTGCTTTCCTTGTACACATG
The DNA here is from genome assembly GCA_945859665.1 of Anorthoa munda. Lineage (NCBI taxonomy): Eukaryota > Metazoa > Arthropoda > Insecta > Lepidoptera > Noctuidae > Anorthoa > Anorthoa munda. The sequence continues at coordinate 38,655,129 of OX243897.1, read as the reverse complement.
ACCGGAGCGCTGAAGGATTTAACCCGGCTGACGGTCACTACGAAGGACGCGTTGTGACGTAGCAACGGATTAGTTTCAACATCACTTTATTTGTATTGGAATTAAAAACGCAATAATTTATTTCATTATTTGATACATTTAAAGGAATTCAAATGTAGGAAAAAGATCGAACATAAAATTGTTGTGTGATGGCGGGTCAATTACAGATTAGAATATTTTTTCTACCAAAATGAATCAGTGTTGTTTCATAACAACAAGTGCATGGGCCTCATCAGAAAGCTTACAGTCACTCAAAGGGAAAGTGCTATGCTCGGCGTTTCCTTGCGTGATCTAATCAGAAATGTAGAGATCCGCAAGGGAACACAGGCATACCGACTAAACTACTGGACCGATTTAAAAAAATTTTCACCGTTGGGAACCTATACTATCCCCGGGTGACATAGACTACTTTATATCCCTGTATTCCCACGGGAACGGGAACTACGCGGGTGAAACCGCGAGGCTTCCGCTAGTCTGCAATAAAAATAAATGCAATGTACTTAGCTGTAGCAGTTGAATAAACAAGTTATAAAAATGAATTAAACTCGAATCTGCTACGCGCCTTTCGGTCGCTTAGTGACCGTCAAACAGGTGAAAAAGCTTCAGAGCTCCGGTCATGTGTACTAGGCGAGCACGTTATGAAGAGTTTATTTTCAGTGAAAGCACACCGATAGCAAACAGGTATATAGCCCAGTAGAAATCGACACAAAGCATGATGAAGTTCTGATTTATTGGTAGGTATGTTGTATGGACCGGTTAGGGTAGTGTGTATCCAAATTTAAAACTATATAAAACTTGTGCTCGCTGCGTACCACGCATATGAAATTGCGTAAACATGAAAAGCGTAAATTTTGGAACTTATTTTCATTTTTCGACAAACAAAGTTAATTAAACTTGGCAATGATTTTGAAAAGGTGTGGTGGAGCTGGCCCGTTGTTAGTTGCTAGTGGGATGAGGTCGCAGGAGTAATTTTACAATCCCATTCGTTGAGTTCTGCTCTACCGAAGGACTATAGTTTGGCATCTATAGGGTTTATAGAGCTGTGGTTAAGCTTAAATTGTTGCAAAATTAATGAACTTTAAAAAGTACGAAATTTTGTTTGTCGGAAAACACTTATTTTATGACCTAAAAAAGTCCCAAAATTTTGCATTGCTTCTTTGGGCCCCTGCCAGCTAAATGCTTCCTTTTGGATATGTGAAAATTTTCACGGCAGTAGTACATATAACGAAATTAAAAGGAAAACTATTACAGCTAAGTAGGCTTTACAAATTTACGAGTAATAGTTGAACAACTTATAAAATGTACTTAGGAAAATAAAAAAATTGTATATTGTTGTATGGGGATAACCGTTTTCGAACGGCAATGTTAATTTTGTCCCTTCTTTAGAGGAACGTTCCGTGCTTTCATTGTTTAGAAACGTTAGTAATGTTACATATTTATTTTGGTGAATTTAGCTGTTTATATATGTCAGACTCGCACTTGGTCGGTTTCGTTATCATGATATTGGTTAATCTTGGTGATTACTTAAGACGATTTAATTAACAATTTTTTATTACTCAGCCCATCTCATAGTTTTCATATCTTTTTATCGTTATACCAGTCTCTAAAATTATTATATTTATTTTAATACTCGATTAATCGACCAATATCCAGCAAGTATATATAAGGCTCATTGATAGTGGATTAACAATGAAAAATATTTCCAGAAACTCGATGAACTAGACGATTATTCAGAGGGCCCTATCAGAATATCAGCGCAGCTTTATTTTCTTCTATCGTTGCACATGCTGAGATAGGAGCCTTTTTGGTCTCGCACGGGGTTATTTATTTTTATTTTATATTATTGTTTGTGTTTTGCTTATCTCGTGTCTCCTGTGATATTCAATTTAAGGGTCACAAGTAAATATTTTTCTTTCTTTCTTTATTTACATTATTTTTCCTATTTTTTGTTCTGGGAAATTGGGGTTATTAGACCCATTTAAAGAAGGTGATTTTCATAATATTAGTTGGTAAAGTCTAAATGTCTGGTTTTGACTCACTGTTTTCGAATAAGGTTAGAAACGATGATATCGCTCTCCAATCTGCAGAGGTGTTTGAGAAGTCGAAATACCTGGAAACAAAAAAGAAAACATAATATTTTACGAAATTTCATTTTACTTTATTGGTACCTACATAAATAAAATCGTGTGTAATTTTTCATATCTATTTCATTTTTGTTATGTTGGTGCATATTTCTTACTTCTTTTAATTTCATAAAAAAACAGGCTTTTTGGTAAGACTTTATTTTGGCAGTCGGTATTTAAAAGCAATCAAAGGTGTATAAATACTATTTTAATATTAATTATGTTTTTACCTCTCGTAAACATATTATTGAAAGTTAAAATGCTATATTTTTATAATAATATTTTTTAACACTCTACAATTCAACTAAGTTTTGGTGCAAATCCATAGGTCGCGTCAACTCTGATAGATGGCTTTAGTATCGAAGTTGAATGTTGTTCTGTCTTACACCGCGCGTTTCTGACTATCCAAAGTATTAGGAAAAAATAAACCAGATAGAAATAGCCTTCGGAATTTTCACCAATGATTCATTGCATTTATCTTTGTTCGTCATAATAAAATGTTACAGAGTTTATTTTAGGCGTCATCAATTAAATTCATTCAGAATTTTATGAAATGTTAATGTAATATTTTTTAAGAATGTTTTAACCCTACTTATTTCTGTTTATTAATTCGGCAAAGTTTTGGATGATGTCGCGTTTATATTTAGTTCACGCCAATGCTTATAGATGACGTTAATATCGAAGTTGAAGTTCCATCGTACACCGCGAGGTTCGGGCTATCTAAAGTACTAGGGCAACATAAACCAGATAGAAATAGCCTTCGAAATTTCTACAAATTATTTGTTGCATTTCTCTTTGTTTGTCTTAGTAAATAGTAACTGATAAGTATCGATACTATTAATTTATCTTATAAAATAGTATGTGCCTGATTTTCATCCGACGCTTAAGTTCTTTTTAGGGTTCCGAAGTCAACAAGGAACTCTTATATTTTCGCTCTGGCCGTCTGTCCGTCCGCAGCTTAGCTCAGAGAATCTAAGTAGTAGAAAGCTATAATTTGGCATATATATACATATTAATAATTCCGACAAAGTGGTAACATAAAATTATGTTTTTTTTTTTTCGGTTATCTTCCATAGACGTCGTAAAGTGGGGATGTATTTTTTTTCTCATCTATCCCGTGGTGTGGGGTATCGTTGGATAGGCCATTAAACATATTATGGGTTTGTTAATACCATTTTTCGATTCAGAGATTCGTTTGCGTAAAATTAAGCTTTAAGTTGCAAATTTATGTTAGAGTCAAGTGTGCCCCCCCCCTGCCAGCGAAATGGTTGCTCTTGGCTATGTGAAAAAAATCACGGCTGTTGTAAATATAACGAAATTAAAAGGAAAATTATCACGGATAACAAGGCTTTACAAGTTTACGAGTAATAGTCGACCAACTTATAAAATGTACTTAACAGTAAAAATTTTGTACAAATGCCATTGAAAAATGACTTAAATAAAGTTAATAGCTGTGTAAAGCAGAGTATATATAATGCTTACGAACCATGTAAAAATATACAAAAATGAAATCTTACAGGCTTTACAAATTTACGAGTAATAGTCGACCAACTTATAAAATGTACTTGGCACAGTAAATTTTTTGTACAAATGCCATTGAAAAAATACTTAAATAAAGTTGTTACCTGTGTAAAACAGATAGTAAATATATGCTTATGAACCATGTAAAAATATACAAAAATAAAATCATAACATCGTTAATAATAATGATTTCTAAATTAATAATGTTTAAGCTCGAATAACGTATTGGAGTGGCCGGAGTCGTTGGCAGTACCAGTCCGTAGTCCATACGGCGCATGCGCGCGGTGGAGTCTATTTCGTGTTAGTGCAGAAGAATTTTCGACGTTTTGTAATTAAAACGTAAAAGTAAAGTCAAATTAGATTCGATTTCCAAGCAAATTACTTATTTTCTTTTGTCGATATCCTTCTTTAAAGTCAATATTCGACCCGACTTGATCACTAATTGAGTAGCTAGAATGAAATACTGAATACCGCAGATTAGAGGTGTATCTATTATCTATATATCTAGAGGAGATTATAGGTGAATACATACGATTTTTTTCTAATTTCGAATAAACAAGGATCGTGCACGCAAGGATCCAGGAACGAATTATACCATTCGCCGTGGCTCTAACGCGTGCTCGTATCGGCTCCTTTCGCAATTCGCACCCGCGGTGGTACTCAAATAGATAATATTTTTCTAACTTCAGTTACGAAGTTGGATTTTATAACTCATTCTTCAGTTCCCAGTTAGTCCTTATTTAGTTTAAGTCAAGAGTGAATAGATCTAGGCAAGCGTGACCACTATCTCATCTGATGGTAAGCGATGATGTAGTCGACGGTGAAGCACGCTTGCCCAGTAAAAACCCATTCACTCTTGACTTAAAGACCCCTAGATTGTAGCTATCGGGAAATACAGACTCGGGCAAGGAATTCCACTCCTTAGCTGTACGCATAATAAAAGTGTCCCCAAAACGTTTTGTGCGTATGGGTGGGATGTCCACCATGTACCGATGACGCATCGCCGTACGTCTGGTAGTCCAATGATGGAACGGGCTGGGTGGATGGAACGCCAAGAAGCTCAAGATGGTCCGTTATTGGCATCACGGAAAGTTGGAGCCGGGTGAAATTGGATCTTTTTAGCGAAAAAAAGACACACCTGGGTTTTAGCAGCATTAAACTTGACCAGATTGGCATCGCCCCATTCGGAGACTGCCTACAAGGACAGGTTCAAACGCTCCACCATGGTCTCACGGAGGTTGAGATAAAAATAAATTTTAGCTTTGTCAAGAAAAAATGTGAGAGCAGTGGTGGTCCAATGGTAGCCGCTGCGCCTTACAAGTTGTAGGCCGTGAGTTCGAACCCAGGCAGGTGCTTTACTTTTTGTAAATTAATTCATCACCACTGCTCTCAAAACTGTGAACGAAAACATCGTGAGGAAACCGGCATTTTCTAAAACCAAAAATTCGAAGACAAGTGTCATTCACCAACCCGCACTGGGCCCGTGTGGATTATGCCCATTCCCTCTCACAGAGAGGAGGACTGTGTCCCAGCAACGGGAACATGAAAAATGTATCTAAAGTAATGTATCTATCTTATTCACTTTTTACTAAAGTTTGTTAAACAATAAAAATAAAGGCAGAATATTTAAAAATGTTATGTCTTTTCTTAGTATCATTATTTCACCCTATCAAGCTCAAGAGAATTTAGAAACACTGCGAGATAAGAAGGGCTCTGTTCCGTGTTCATGATTGTATCTATTTACAATACTGCTTTATTTCTCCCAGCGCTTCTTTCAAAATGTCAGTTTTTAAACGGTCGACGATTTAATTTTTTTTGTTGCAAGAATTTTATTTCTTTTGCACATGGTTTTCACCTCCCATAAACTTAAAAATAGTATTTTCAACACACTAGTCAGCTTAATTTATAAATGTGGTAAATTTTTGGAGGATTTTGTCGTTCACAGGTCACGCCAACCGCTAGTAGATGGCGTTAGTATCGGAGTTGAGTTCCATCGTACACCGCGGGATTCGGGCTATCCAAAGTACTAGGGCATCATAAGCCAGATAGATATAGTCTTCGGAATTTCTACAATAATTTGTTGCATTTCTCTTCGTTTGTCATAGTAAATGATAATATTTATTGACATAATATACAATTGAATATTCTAAAAAAAAACACATAGTAATAAATTGTAACTGATAAGTATCGATAGTATTAATTTATCTTATAAAATAGTATGCGCCTGAATTTCAACCGACTCATGAGTTCTTTTTTATGGTTCCGTACCCAAAGGACTAACGGGACCCTATAACTAAGACTCCGCGGTCCGTCTGTCTGTCTGTCACCAGGCTGTATGTCATGAAACGTGATTAAATGAATGGTGTTGAAATTTTCACAGATGATGTATTAACATATCTATTGCCGCTATAACAACAAATACTAAAAACAGAATAACATAAATATTTAAGTTTGGCTCCCATACAACAAACGTGATATTTTTGCCGTTTTTTGCGATAATGGTACGGAACACTTCGTGCGCGAGTCCGACTCGCACTTGGCCGGTTTTTATAAAATAAATTCAAAACCAATGCATTGAATGATTTCAGTCATGTTTGATATATAGTACATTACAGCAGCGGCCAGCAAAAGAGGCATTGATGGACGAACGTGTAAACGATAACAATTGACATACGTAAGTCCATCTATACCTAGTTGTGGCCAAGGCTTGTACAGTACTTTTCTTAAATAATGCGCGGAAATTAAAACTAATTAGTACCTAGAACTCATTTTGTCAAACACAATTACTTTTCAAAATCAATGACGAACAACAATAATTTTCCCGCGTTAAAGTGTTCATTTGTTTTTTTTTTCAATAAACAGCTTTCTATTTACAAGCCAGTTCGAAATTTAAATAAAACCTTTGATATTTGTATTATCTTGTACACTGCTGTAACCTACTTATGTTTACAAATAAAGACTGATTGATTGACTGATAAGTTACTTCCTTGGTTGCCATGTTTAGGAGTAAAAGAACGTTCCATTTTCAAATTACACGACAGATATAAGATTTTCTATGTAATTTATTTGGTCGTTAAACACGACAGATATGGATTTTCAAACAACTGCTGGCCGCTGCTCGTCGCATTTGGCCAGTACTGCAATTTCGATTTATCTCGAAGAAGGTTGTCAAAATAATGCTCAAATTTCCAAGCATGTTTGAGAAAAAGTGAATTTTAGCTTTAATAGGAAAAAAATGTATCTAAAGCTATTCAATCCTAAAGTTTTTAAATAATAAAAATAAAGGATGAATATTTAAAAATGTTATATCTTTTCTTAGTATCATTATTTTCAAACTATAAAAAGATTTCAGGACATACCTACACGGATTTTATTGGTGATGTTCTTCAGAAAGGCTAGGTGCTTAATACTCATAACGTACGTGTGAGACTAGATGTATGACAAAGCAAAAGGTGTTGGTTAGTAAGGATCTTAGTTGTAGCATTCTGTGGTGGCCTCATCGAAAAAAAAGTTAATTAAAAAAATATACATATTCGCGAGCTGGCGGACCAAAACCAGATGTATCCTTCGACTGCACAGCATGATTTTCTTCTTGTATAAGTCTTTTTAGTTTGCTTTCCAAGCAGTCGGGTTTTTGTTTTTTTTAATTAAGTTAATTTACTTACAACTTTTTAGATATTTTTTTTTAGAATTAGGTACATTTAAACATATAAGTGTTATATAATTTTGAAATCGCTCTTAAAATTCTTTATTTTTTTATACCCCACACGATGGGTTTGGAAGAAAAAAATGTTTTTTACCTACAAAATGGCGCCCAAAATCCGCCATTTTTGTTTTTCCAATTTTAATGTAGCCAGTGACACTCGCAGGATTAAGACGAATCGACTGACGTAAAAATCATCAATATCGGCCTACGCGTTTGGTCTTTAGAACGCCACATAGGAACAAACATACATAAATACATACATACATAGACTGATAAACACATTACCCTCCTTCGGCAGTCGGGTAAAAAAGGCGGGTGTTTATGTGTATAAAACAGCTCATGGTCGAAACCGATCAACTGTATTCGTTGCTACGTAAGTCGTAGACCGGAGCTACGTTGCTAGGCCGTAGCGACAAATTTAAAAGTCTTTAGCACTCCGTTCAAAATAATGAAGTATATGAGCTTGCTGCGCTGTAGGGTAGTGATACGTCAGATGTGGCGCTGGCTCATTAGGTAACTACTTACGTAGTCAAGTCTATATAGTCTTCAGGTAGTCGTATATGTTGTCGCGACAAGCGTTTATTTTCTTATGATTAATTACCTACTGCCGATAGCTTTTATTTATTTAATTTAAAAAAAGTTTATTGCATGAAAGTCCTTCTATATTTAGCTTGGCTGCAAAATATTTCTGCCAAATTAGCGATCAACCTCGGAATGAGAGATAATAAGCTAAAAACTCGTATACACCTTTATTTTATTACCGTTAACTTTCTGTTTGTAAGTATTTTAAATACCCATAATTGTAAATAATGCTGTCAAAACATGAAAACTTCAGTTTATGAATTCACTGAAGTTTTTATTGATGCCACGTTCACAGTTCAAGACAAAGCTTATTTATTACACGTTATGAAACTATAATTAAAACCTGCGTTTTCTAACACAGTTAGAATCGAAGTCGAAATTACATCGTACATCGCGACTATTTAACTACAAAGAACTAAAAATAAAATAATAAGCCTATAATGCTGTTTTATCATAATTTACAATACAATATTATATTTATTCCCTACGATCAGTTTTCCCAACAACAGCTAGGCCTCCTCCAAAGACTTCCACCTATCTCTGTCTCTCGCAATTCTGATCCATTCTGGACCGGCAACTCTTTTGAGGTCATCTTCCCAACGTTTCATTTGTCGACCTTTACTTCTTTTGCCATCCCTCCAAAGATACAAAGTACTAGGTCAACATAAACCTGATAGAAATAGCTTGTTTTCATTGGAGTCATAAGACAGAAAAATATGTACCAGTCTTGCCAAGAGGTACCGTGTTACCTAGAAACCGGGTTGTTAGGTTAGATAGGCCACGCACGCTCCATGTAAAATACTGTACTCGGCTAGATGTTAGACTATGGTTCAATTTGGTTGGAAAAAAGTTAGGTAGATTGATGGTGTTTGTTGCATTCCTAATAATTGCGTATTCTTAATTATGACGTATGGGGAATAAGTTTATTTAGTACCTATTTCAACATCGAAAGGGCAGGGTATTTAGCCGAACATTTTATTTAACTGTCAAAATTTTAAATCAATCAGAGGAGAATGAAATATTTTTTGTAATTATTTTTACATCTCAATTAATTGTTGAGTAAACAATAAACAGATACACAAATTTAAGGAATTTTTGAACGCATATTTAATTCAGTTTATAAATTCAACAAAGTTGTAGTAAGTATTTCTAGTTTAAATCGGCAGTTAGTCGTATCGAAACCAAGTTTTCCTAGTAAATGTTACCGATAAATATTTGAGTATAAAATAATCACATTATAATTTTATTTAGATGTTATCCCATCTTTAGTTTTTTATTATTAATCAATTCAAAACAGTAATATTTTCAGGTCTTTGGTCAAATAATTTTTGCTTTGTGTACAAATCTGGTAATGTCACTGGATTATTTCTAACATTACTCTCTATTTCATAAATAAATAACATTCTCGTAAACATTCAAAATTAGAAGGCATTTCACAACACTTAATAAATGATTTTGTATGAATTATCATGATCCGAGCGATCCCAACAATCGTTGCTGCTACGAAACTCGTAGACCGTTGCTACGTTGCTACGCGTTCCGTAGCGACAATAGTGGCCAAAGTCTTCAGCACTCCGTTCAAAAGTATCAGGCTACTATAAGTATAAAGCAGTAAAACTCGCTCAAAATCAGGACCTCCTCACACCACCAAAATGTTGAAACACACATGTACACAATCAATAAAGGGGTGGAGGGATTCATTCTAAGGGAATGGCGAGCGAGAGTTCGGTGTTTTTGTTCCTGTCTCACTTTAGGAACCCTGACCTACGACAACTTGTGAATGAACGTCACACACAAATACAGAGCAGACTTTTATCTTAAAAGATTTAGATAAGATTATTTAGATTTGATATTCTTTTCATAATTATCGTTACAAAATTATATTCCATTTTATTCTAAAATGCCGATACCCTGCGGTTTACGATAATTGGCATCAAAATAAAGTTCTTTGAAATTTTCTATGCTTTTTTAATTCACAATAACTTATTTCGTTATTGATCTCGTTTGTTAATGTTTGAACCAAATTACAATCATCATCATCATCATTTCAGCCGAAAGACGTCCACTGCTGGACATAGGCCTCCCCCAGGCGTCGCCACATTGACCGATCCCGTGCGTCTCGCATCCAGCGCCTTCCCGCAACCTTAACCAGGTCATCGGTCCACCTAGTAAATGTAGTAAATTACAATACGTTTTTATTATTGTTACTAGCTTCTGCCCGTGGCATCTGTGTGAATTGTGTTTTATTATCCCAAGGGAATATTATGTCGGGATGAAATATACACATTTTCACACACATATATATATAATATATTATACATAGTATTTTCTTCCCCAAGAAATACCAAATATCATTACGATCCGTTCAGACGTTAAGTCTTTAAAAGGTAACAAACAAACATAGTTAATTTCTCATTTACTCGTATAATATAATAGTAGTATGGATGGATTAATAGTTGGTTAATAGTCTCAAAGGATGTTCCAACACCATATTAGCTCGATTCATAAATTCAACTGTTTTGGATGATGTTGTAATTAAAGGTCACGCCACTCGCTGGTAGATGGCGTTAGTATCGAGGTGGAAATTCCACCATACGCCGCGCGGTTCAGACTATCCAAAGTACTAGGGCAACATAAACCTGATAGAAATAGCTTTCGGAATTTTCACAAATTTATGTTGCACTTCTTTTTCTTTGGTAGTAAATTTGCACCGACAGGTATTAAGAATATTTAATCTTATAAAAAGTATACGACCGTCTGAATTTTGTTCGACTCTTGAGTTTTTGTTTTTGATAAAATAAATTCTAAATCCATGCATTCAATGGTTTCAGTCATGTTTGATATAGAGCGAAATATTAACTTTAATAAGGAAAAGAAAAATGTATTTGAAGCGTTTTTTTATATGTAAGTTACAAGGCAGAATGTTTTATAATGTTATGTTTAAATGCCTATTGTAGACAAAGTATTTCTTTTTTAAAGTAAAAGTAAATAAAGCTGCAAACTCCGGTAACTTGAAAGAGTTGTACAAAGCTACCAAAATCTTGGCAGGTAACAGCAAGTCGAAGAAGAAGCCGCTGAAGTCCAAGGATGGTCAGCTCATTGTGACGTCAGAAGGGCAAATAATTCGCTGGCGTCAGCACTTTGAAGAGGTCTTCCGTTTGTCAGCTACATCGACGCCTGACGCGCTGCAAGTCAGTTCCCCACCATCCCGGCTTCTTGACATTAACACAGAACCACCGTCAGCCTCTGAAGTTGCGGAGGCAGTCCGCTCTTTGAAGACAGGCAAAGCACCAGGACTCGACCTGATAACTGCGGAAATGCTACAAGCTGACTTAACCACCGTCGTCGACGTCCTGACACCGCTCATTGAAAAGATCTGGATCGCCGAAGAACTCCCAGACGAATGGAACAAAGGTCTTCTAATAACTGTTCCTAAGAAAGGTGATCTTAGCCAGTGCAATAACTGGAGAGGTATAACGTTGCTCTCGATTCCCTCTAAGGTTTTTTGCAGGATCATCTTGGATAGACTGTCGAAGGCCGTGGACCCTCTTCTACGCAGGGAGCAGGCTGGGTTCCGCTCGAACCGCTCCTGTACGGACCAGATCAACACTCTCCGTATCATACTGGAACAGGCATCAGAAAGGCAGAGGGAGATTTATCTATCCTTTGTAGACTTTGAAAAGGCCTTTGATACGCTGAAGTGGTCTAGTATCTGGTCCTGCCTACTGGACATTGGAGTGCCGCCGAAAATAGTCCGTCTGTTGCAGAGTATTTACAAGAATTACTCCTGTAAGGTTACTCATGACGGCCTCATATCGGATGACGTTGCAGTACACGCGGGTGTCCGCCAAGGCTGCCTTCTGTCGCCGCTCCTCTTCCTAGTCGTTCTTGACGGTATTTTGCTTCGCATCAATGATAACAGGCGCCGCGACATAGAGTGGGGATTATCCAACGTCTTGGAAGACTTGGATTACGCCGATGACCTATGCCTGCTGAGTCATACCCACGCAGATATGCAAGCAAAGCTTAACGATCTACGTCAGGAGGCGGCAAAAACGGGGCTCAAAATAAACATACGAAAGACCCAGGAAATGAGAACTGTTGTGAAAAACCACCCACCGTTGCTGATTGGCACAGAGGCAGTGGAACGCGTCCACAAATTTACGTACCTCGGGAGTGTCCTGTCGGAGACTGGGGGTAGTGAAGAGGACATCGCTTCACAAATCGCCAAAGCCCGAACTACCTTCGCGCATCTGAGACCTGTTTGACAATCGCGGCAACTGACCCGAAGGATTAAACTCAAAATCTTTGGGTCCAATGTCAAATCCGTGCTGCTCTACGGGTGCGAAACGTGGAAGGTCACAAAGGACATCTCACGCCAATTACAAGTCTTCGTCAACCGGTGTCTCCGTCGCATTCTCGGAATTTACTGGCCCGAGACCATCTCCAACGTAGAGCTGTTGGAGAAATGCTACGAGAGCCCGATCGACCGTCAGATCAAGCGTCGCAAGTGGAGATAGATTGGCCACACGCTCCGAAGGGGTCCCGATCACATACCCAAGCAAGCTTTGGACTGGAATCCCCAAGAGAAAAGAAAGCGTGGCCGTCCCCGTCAAACCTGGCGTCGCACCGTATTGGCAGAAGCGACGAGCATTGGAATGACATGGAGCGAGGTGAAGCGTGAAGCTCAAGATCGATCGCGATGGAGGACATCTGTGGACGCCCTCTGCCCCATCTAGGGGTTATAGGACATTAAGTCAAGTAAGTCAAATAAAAAGGTGCAGTTTTCATATACGGATTTTATTGGTTATGTTTTTCAGAAAGACCAGGTGCGTAGCACTCATAATGTACGCGTATTATCAGATGTCTAATCAACGGGTCTTTAAGTCAAGAGTGAATAGGTTATTTATAGGCAAGCGTGTTTCACCGTCGACCACATATTTGCTTACCATCAAGTAAGATAGTGGTCAAGCGCGAGCCTAAAGACAATACAAAAATTAACTTAAACAAAGCGAAAGGAATAGTTATGCATGGATCGAAGGTGACGTTCTGTAGGTTCTACCTAGCCCCATGGCAAAAGGGCGTGAGTATAAAACAGCTGCTTTAAATTATCATGGTCCAAACCTGTTACGAACTGTTTTCTTTGCTACGAGAGTCGTAGACCGTTGCTACGCGTTTCGTAGCGACAACTGACAACAGTAACTGTTCAGAACTCCACTCAAAAAGGTTAAAGATACGTTAGTAGTGGCGCCATCTGCACAACTTCTCTTTTATTACGTACCTACACACGTAGTGAAGTCTGTATTGTCTTCCAGTAGTCGTATAGGTGTCGCCACAAGCGTTTAGTTTTATTGTGATTTATTGCTAATGATTTTTATTTATTTTATTTGAAAAAGAATATTGCCTGATATTTTTCGGTTTTCGTCAGTCTTTATTTTTTTAATTATGTTTGCTAATTGTTTCATTGGAAATTTGTTAAAATATAACAACTATACGAACTTGCCTAAGGTTCCATTATTGTTAATGGGAATTAATCATAGTTTTATCACCTTGACGATATATATATCGCAGGGATATGATGAAAACAGGGAATTGATCAAATCTCTCTAAGAGCGAGCGTAGCGAGCTCGGGAGCTTAGGGCACCCCGACACGGACAGGTTAGGTTCGAAGGGGATGACGGGAGCTGAAGTGAGCGAGCAAAGCGAGCGAACTCAGCTCCCGTCATCTCCTTCGTGTTAGGTTACTTTAGACCCTGCATACAGAAATAGGAGCCCCGCGCAGCGGGGCTCCGTCGCCTCTGCCACACAAATACTAATTCAACGTACAAAATAAACCTTTAAATTACTACAGAAAAGTTATTTTTGTCATTTCACTGAACCAATTTTGCTTAGAGATTTGATCAATTCCCTGTTTTCATCATATCCCTGCGACATATATATCTTGAGGTAATGATATTGCTTTTTCATAAAAGCAAATAAAGAATGAGTCGGTCAAATCTTATAAAATTCATTTCTTTGTGACGTTGCTACGCGACATTCGAAGCGACCGTCAAAAGTCCAAAGGCTTCAGCGCTCCGATCAGTTGTACTAGGAGAGCACGTTATTAGCCTGAAAGCACACCGACAACACACTCGTATGGTTTCATACTACTATACTAGTATTATATTATCGGTGATACTACACAGGTGAACTTTTAGTGTAAGAGAGACAGATATTAAGTGCTTAAAATGTGGACGGACTGAGATAGCAATAAGATAATATCATTACTCCTGACAAAAAAAAAATATGAAAGATAATTTTGTTTACTGACTCTTGAAAAAAATATGAAAGATAATTTTGTTTATTCACTTTTGCCTAAAAACATACACCTATAAATAAGCTCACAAATTTAGTTTTTTTCCCCAATTCTTATTGTTATTTTTTATATTTGGGCATGAATGTATGTAAAGTTTTTAATAATAGAAATCGTTTCGTTTCTTACATATCCAATACAACAACGCGTTCAGGGTGCTCTTGGGGCTGCCTCGCTTCTGTAGCGCATCGGGGATGTTTGCGGAGGCGCGTGTGGATTGTTTCCACACAATCATGCGCAAGCGGTGCACATCCCTGGTGTGTAGGGTGCGGGCTAGCCGCAACAGTATCCTGAACGCCTTTGCAGAACGTTTTGACTGTCAGTATGTGAATCATTGCTGCATGGTTCACGTACTGACTAATGTTAAGATATTGTTTTGATTTAGTGTAAGATAATGTATAATTTTAAATTTAAATGTAATTAATTTAATTTAATTTGATTGATATTTTTTTAATTTACTGTAATTGTATGATCCAAAGATGATTGAAATGAATAAATAATAATAATATATAGGTACGAAACCCAAAGTAATGATAATAGAATCCGTTGCTACGTGACTGCGCAACATACATATCGACCGTCACACCTGTCCAAAGCTTTCAGCGCTCCAGCATTGTATACTAGGAGAGCACGTTACGAAGAGGTCTATACGTACGATAGCTTTCACAAAAGCTCACAGATATAATCTGTTTCTACACAGGTAAGAAAGCCTTCAGTAAGACGGAGAAAGACGCTGATACGGTTGAGGAAGTGCGTAACCTTGAAATAACAAATACTACATTTTATATGGTTAACTTTTCAAAAACCAACATTTTAATTAAAACTTTAACTAGTAAATATCACGTAAATTATTATTATGATTGTTTGAATTCATACCGTAAATCATTATCTAATTGTTGCAACCCTGTGATTTAAATCTTTACTTAGCATTTATTATACATTAAAAAAAAAATAGTCAATAAAATAATATCAAATTAAATTCTTCGTTCCTGGCGGTGAACCTTCGACCGCACACGTTTTATGAATAATTACTTAAGTATTACTTAATTCTACGTTAGAACAAACCTCGTCGACTCTTCACGTGACCAGAGGGCTGGCCTTTTTTTCGGCCAAAGAATCAGTATTGCCTTTAAACGTGGCAACGCTGCTAGCGTTCTGGGCACGATTCCCATTAAAATCGATGTTATCGGTGGACGAATGTTTTTATGCACAGTGAGCCCTTTTCCCTCTCCCTTTTGTACATAAGTATTTAATTTATAAAAAAAAGTATTACAAAATGTTTAATTTACGCTAGAGTATGAGAGTTGTATAGTACGGTGAGAATGGTTTTCGAGCTCTTTTAACAAAAATAAATATATCTAGCATAAAATATCGATGACTTGGCACACGACGATGATGGGAAGAGGCCAGACGGAATGAATAATGCGTCGGAAATTTGGTACGTAAGAATTCTATCTGTAAACGGTGTGAGTCAATCTCATAGTATATTTTACTGTCTTCTAATTTAATTCTCATAATTTAAACACGTTCTTTCCTCAGTGGCATATTTTAATAAAGAACTTGTGTTGTTTTCTAAACTTGTTATAATTTCTGATTATTCTATTTAGTTTTGCATATTTTTTAAGTTTCTTATGAGTAACTTTGTAACAGTTTTTCTGTTCAACGTGGCAATGCTGCGAGCCTTTTGGGTACATTACCAGTGGACAACGATGTGGAGGAGTTTTTGACGCCATATTTAAGTTTAGTATATTTTTAGGTTTAGTTAGTGAGTAGCTTTTGGTTAAAGTGTATATTTTTGTAGTCTTAGTTATTTAAGTATTGTATACACTGTTTATACTTTTATCTATATAAATAAATCTTACTTTGAAAATTGATTTATATTTTCGTTAGTAAATTCACCAAAGTTGTAGTTAATATTTCTAGTTTAAATCGGAAGTTAGTCGTAACGAAACCATGTTTTACTAGTAAATGTTACTTATAAATATTTGAGTGAAAAATAATCACTTTATAATTTTATTTAGATTTTATCCAATCATTAATTTTTTATTATTAATCAATTCAAAATCAAAGTATGTAAGCATGCAGTATTTTTTGTTGGTCAAATAATTTTTGCTTTGTGTAAAAAACTGGTAATGTCACTGGATTATTAATAACATTACTCTCTATTTTATAAATAAATAACATTCACGTATACATCCAAAATGAGAAGGCATTTCACAACACTTAATAAATGTTTTTTTTATGAATTATCGTGATCCGAGCGATCCGAACAATCGTTGCTGCTACGAAACTCGTAGACCGTTGCTACGTTGCTACGCGTTCCGTAGCGACAATAGTGGCCAAAGTCTTCAGCACTCCGTTCAAAAGTATCAGGCTACTATAAGTATAAAGCAGTAAAACTCGCTCAAAATCAGGACCTCCTCACACCACCAAAATGTTGAAACACACATGTACACAATCAATAAAGGGGTGGAGTGATTCATTCTAAGGGAATGGCGAGCGAGAGTTCGGTGTTTTTGTTCCTGTCTGACTTTAGGAACCCTGACCTACGACAACTTGTGAATGAACGTAATGTTACAAACAAATAAAGAGCAGATTTTATCTTAAAAGATTTAGATAAAATTATTAAGATTTGATATTCTTTTCATAATTATCGTTACAAAATTATATTCCATTTTATTCTAAACATTCCGATACCTTGCGGTTTACGATAATTGGCATCGAAATAAAGTTCTTTGAATATTTCTATGCCTTTTTTAATTCACAATAACTTATTACGTTATTGATCTCGTTTTTTATTTGTTTACCAAATTACAATAATTTTTTATTATTGTTACTAGCTTCTGCCCGTGGCACCCGTGTGAACTGTGGTTTATTATCCCAAGAGAATATTATGTCGGGATGAAATATACACATTTTCACACACATATATATATAATATATTATACATAGTATTTTCTTCCCCAGGATATACCAAATATCATTTCGATGCGTTCAGACGTTAAGACAAACATAGTTAGTTTCGCATTTACTCGTATAAAAAAAAAATGTGTGTGTGTACCAGAGTACACAGGTAAGAAGTGAAACTTCTTTACGACATATCATTTTTCTACTATTTGCAACTTCACGAAAATGGGGTAGATAAGGCTTAAGCCTTAAGAAAAACAATTTTTTCCGTATTAAATTAAAGCTATTTTATTATTATAGACATGCATACAATTAATGAGTTGTTCTTATTATAATATCATTGCTATTGTTGTATTTCATCAATAATGATAGCATCATTATTACTATTGTTGTAAAAAAATATATATATCGGAGATAGGAGGGCTATCTTCAATAATACCCTCGGTCTGTGGGCATATCGTGGGTATGCAATGCACAAAGCAGGTAACTTATGCCGATTTAGAGATAGTTCTTGTTCCAATTTTATCAAAGCAGCGGATTCGGCCACCAATCGTTTCGCTTTTTCCCAACTAAAACACACTTGTTCAAGTTCACACACGCCACTTTTGGCTACTTCTCAACTCTTTTTCTCTCAACTCCTTTTTAAACTCCCAAAACGCGCGTCCGCGCGTATCTTTTCTAACTTCACGACCCAGTCACGACCCAATATGGCGGGAGAACCCACTCAGAGTGCCTCTATGACACTCCTGCTTTTTATTGGCTAAGAGAATCTCTTCCGGCAAATTACTGCTTGTATTATCCAATCCAAATCGAGTATTTTGACATAAGAAAAATAAAGTGTTGTCAATCGAATAAAATCGAACTGAGAATTGATCAGAAGCTAAATGTTGCCAATTAAACAAACCTGAAGTAATAAGTTTACAAGCGATATACCTTCCTCCGATACGGCCATCTTGACATTCAAACGGTCCCACGTTTGATGTAAAGCGACGAGCAACATCGTTACTCAATAAAAAAAAACAAAAACCAAGAGATAAAAAAATAGGTAATAGGTTAAGTTCGGCCGCTCCTGACCAAATAAAAAAAAATAACGTGGTCGTAACATCTTGCACATGAAACCTTCAATCAACACCTTATATTACCAGCCTACAACAAAACTCAAGTACATCTTTACTCAAGAAAACTGAATTCTCATAGCTTTCACACTGTTCATTTGTTTTCTCCATGTAAATCTAGGTCTCCACACCATACACCGTACACAACCATCGTCGTACTATCGAACCAGCCACCTCACCATTTAGACAACCATATTAACACATTCTAAATGGTTACCGAAGCACCAGAGGTACCAGGTTCCCAACAAACGCCAAGTCGGTCTCGAAGCACTAAGTGTGCCAGAAACCACCCAAACGCCCAACACAACATACCATGTCACATACACCAAACAACAGGTCACCGAGGCCCCAGAGGGACCAGGCTCCCCCAGACATACAACAGGTCACCGAAGCCCCAGAGGGACTAGGCTCCCCCCAGACAACAGGTCACCGAAGCCCCAGAGGGACCAGGCTCCCCCAGACAACCGGTCCTCTCGAGGCAACAAGACTGCCAGATACCCATGCCACATACACAAAACAACAGGTCACCAAAGCCCCAGAGGGACCAGGCTTCCCCAGACAACCGGTCCTCTCGAAGCAACAAACTGCCAGATACCCATGCCACATACATTAAACAACAGGTCACCGAAGCCCCAGAGGGACCAGGCTTCCCCAGACAGATAACAGGACTCCAAAGCCCCAGAGGGACCAGGTTCCCCCCTGACAAATCCAGCAATGTTTCTTGGTCCCACAGCAATCGCTGTAGCTCCTGATGGTCAACCCAGTGACCACCCTGCAACCATACCCAACTAACATTTAGGTGATAAGAATAAGTGCTACATGAGCTATATAAGAGAATTTAAAGAACCTAAGGTCCTATAAAGGCTCTAACATTTGGTGATATAGCGCGTTTTAACTTTCTTATAACCCTGATTTGGGCCCACGATTTTAGAGCTTAAAGTGACTTAATAGTTATAGAGTAGTGATAAATGAGTGACAATAAAGAGCTACAATAGTGCTATTGAAGCAGTGCTTACCACATTAAGTGTATTATAAGCTATACAAAGGTTACAACTGCAAGCTAAAGTATTAATATAGTTATGAAATCCACCCTAATAACATTTTTAGTAACATATTAGTGCTTCCTCGACATTATTCATCCCCGATACAGTGATACTTTAGTATTTGAAAGTGACTTTATGTTTATGAGGTAAGTCAATTAATGTATTTTAGATTACTGCAATGGTGTTATAATTATTAAATCTCACTGCCATGGTAAGTTTTCTGTAACAGTATGTGTATGTTTTCATCTCAATTTTGAAACGCCTTAGAAATAAACTGCATTTGATGATAATATGTAGAAAAAAAATACTGCCTCAGTTATTTTTTCATTTCAATTATGATGAATAATAGTTCCTGGTACAGTCTATAGATATTTTAATGGAAAACTAACAATAATATAATAAATAAGTGGGGGCAATAATGAGTAGAAAATGTTTTTTCTTTTAAATTTTTTATAGGTTAACTATTTATTTAATGGCGACAATTCTAAATTACTTAAGGATGCTGATAACTCTTTTATCCCTAACTAAGTGCTTAAAGAACGATTGTTAGGACTTATATGCCACTTGCAGTTCTACAAGATGGTTCTGAAAGTGAAAAGAAAACAATTTTATAGGTTCAGTTTGCATAATGGTTCTATGTGAACCTGTAAGCTGAACATTTTTAGGGTTCTCTTATTGTTTGAAAAAAACCTTTACATACCACGTACTTGACTGAATAAATCAATGAATTCAATATTCTATTATTTATAATAATTATGAAAACAAAAGCTTTTGTATTTTGTAAACTAACTTATAGAAGCTTAACTTGTATGTATTTTTACATTATTAAAAAATAAATCTGTTGTTTCAGTAACTATTCCCATATCTTAGTGGAGGTGCCTACCTACTCGACACCGCACCCAGTTCCAGTCACACACAAGACTCGCCAACATATTTCGGCCTTGCTGTAAATTAAAATCTCGCTTGTTCACCGTAACAAGTTCGTAATACATAGGGAGATCTTAATTGTGATGGATAATGTATGTTGAGTAGTTATCGTTTATAAGTAGATATATCATGTTTATTGTGCCGAAAATAATTCTAGAAGATTTTTAATTTTGTTTAGATTTTGGAAGACATTTTTATTTTTCTATTGAGATTGTTATTTTTTTTTTTACTTTAACATTGAACTACTAGAAAAGAACTACTTTAAAGTTAAATGTTTAAATTTTTCTAGTTAAATGTGAAAGTTATATAATAGAGAATTTTAGAACTACTATCGTTTTTATAACCTGAATTAGTTCAGTAGACAAAATTTAACGAACATGGTGGTTGCTGAGTCTTACTCATTGAAAAATATTTGATTGAAATATTTTGCTTTAGGTACCTACTTGTTTGGTTATTTCGCTTGCCATCATACAATTTTTCATGTGCATGGTTGTTTGTATGAGAGATTTATTGTACGGTTGCTTGTACGGTTGCTTGTATGATTCTGTTGGTCCTTTCACATCTGTAATGTAATGACAGTTGCGCGTATAGCCCTCGCCAAAATTCTTGGCCACCCTGAAGTTGGTTTACTGGATGCGCGAGGCACGAAACGGTGCTGTTTTTGTATGAGATTTACTACTGCGCAGCCATTGTAGCCAACTTCAGGGCGGCCAAAAAGTTTGGTGAGAACTATACTGTGCCGGGTCGCAGATGTGAAAGGGCTTTTAACCGAATATGGTACAAATGATCATGCAAAAAGGGCTCAGTACAATTAGAAATGTTGAGGAATTATGTTCAAGCTTTGACTAATTATGTTATTTCCTTTGTAATACTACTAATACTAAATATATTTTGAATAAACCAATTTTTTTAAAATAATAATATGTTTTATTTTTATACTGTATGTAAAAGAGGTAAGAAGTACAGAAAATCACTGTTGTTAATACAAAATAATTTGCATTTTACGTCTTTAGGATATAATATAATTTCTTTCGACGATAATATGCCTGTTGTACGGAACCCTGTTGTATATTTGTTGCTAGCGCTTGATACATATCGGTACCAAGGTCACTGGGATTGTAATTGTATCTTATATTGATATGAGGACGGTTCCGTGGTATCACATCATAATCTATTGTAGGACTTTGATTTACGAAACACTGTTTCTCCACTACAAATAATTTTTCTCTTGTCACAATGTCATCCTTTTTTTTCTTGAATTAATGAAATTTCATTGTGGTAGTTTTGCGATGATCCAATTTTATTCTTGAATTCTTTGGAAGCTTTTCTCTTAACTCCATTGGTTCTTTTTTTAACTTACCATGGTTGCATGGTAGAAACATAAATATTACCGAATAAACCCGTTGCACAGCGTAAACTTATATTGTAATAAAACCTAATTTTTGAGTTTAGGTTATATTAAGATGCATTTAGGTGATATAAAATTCTATAACTCAACGTAAAGTGATAATTAAGAGTAATAATGTTTGCATATATTGTTTATGGCCGTATAGAAGTATTTTTAAAACCACTGTATTACCTAAGGTTGACCGAGTAACCCCATTATACAATCATTAATGGTTTAAAGGTGGTTTCCGATTCTTGCAGCATCCAGCTCTATAAGATTTATAATTCACACTATTATGATACTAATAGCTTTCTTGCTAACTCTTCGGGTTCGATTGAACTCGTTAGGTGGTACAAAGTATTTTCTAACTCTCTTTAAGGACTTCAGCTGTTAGTAAGTGTTAGCAGACACCTTACAATTACTTATAGTGTTTTACGCTGCTTAAAGCTATTACAGTAAGCCTTAAGGTGTTACGAAGCATCTAACTAACTCTGTTTAAAGACATGAGCCGTTAGTAAGTGTTAGTAGACACCTTTTAATTGCTTACAGTTTCTTACGCTTCTTATAGTTAAAAGAGTGAGCTATATAATGGTTCCCACCAACTCTATGCTACCGCCTTAAGTAATACAATTTTTCTTTGTAACTGTTATTCCTCTTGGAGGTTTAATTATTTATCCTTAACACCATAGTAGAATCGAATGTTATTATCGGAGCTCTTATATAACATTTATAAAACTATAAGAGCTAAAAAAGGTTGCCCTTAGCGCCAAAATGTTTGTTGGGATAGTCATCCTGACCAGGCCTCGTAACCCACCACGGTTACAGCAGTCATCTTACTGACCACTCACCTCGTAACCCACCTCGGTTACAGCAGTCATCTTTGACCACTCACCTCGTAACCCACCTCGGTTACAGCAGTCATCTTACTGACCACTCACCTCGTAACCCACCTTGGTTACAGCAGTCATCTCTGACCACTCACCTCGTAACCCACCTTGGTTACAGCAGTCATCTCTGACCACTCACCTCGTAACCCACCTCGGTTACAGCAGTCACCGCAGCGACTACTCATCACCGTACAGTCAGTCCTTTGACCATACACACGACCTCACCATTGCTAGATTGATTTGAATCAGTCTTCAACACAGTACATTCAGTTACTTCAATGGGTACTTGATCTTTCAGCTTTCCTCTAACTCATCATGAACCAAAGCCTTTAATTCAACACATAGCTGCCACCATTCAGAACTCCAATAACCATAAACAGCACATTTAAACAAAAATCAAATTTGTTATTTCAATCTTCATTCTCAGTACTGAATACAAAGGCAACCTCATATTCAGGATTTCTAACCCTGCCAAAAGCATATTCAAGAACTTCATTTTATGTTCATGATTTCATACCAAACCCTCAGTGCGATAGGTATAATAACTAGCAACATCAAACATTACCAATTTTGCAAACTAAAATTGAAAATGAAATCATGCACCGCATGTCACCGAGTTTACATCTGCGTTAACATTATCTTATCCAACTTGCTCAGATAGCAAATAAAACAAAATTACGTTAGGTATGTTCACAATGACCAGCACAGAACATTCAACAAGTTAGAACACCACAACCATTACTGATAGTATACTTTAAATTCCACATTTATTATTCAAGGTAGGTACTAGCTTACATGACACCACACAATCACACAATTCACAAATTCACACCTTTCTTTAAAGAGATGTTACAATTATTAAAACTTCTGAATAATGTTCAAGATTACCGAGGCCAAGCATCGTTGAACAACACAGAACAAGGAAACCATTCCTAGTTTTCTCCAAAAAACAAAAACTCATGAACCAAGTAAATCAAATAGAAACCAAGTGTCCCATTCATGGTCCACAATCAACAATAACTTAGCAAATACATTTGCTACACAGAATACACTTTCAACTTAAATGCCGAATCAACTCTTGACTCCGTCATCTCTCTGACCCATGAAACTGAAAAACTGTTCTATGTAAATTAAAATGTTGCCAATTGAACATCTATCTCATCTTCAGCCACAACTTCAGCAGTTATTGGCCCTCGGGCATCTCATAATACCTGAATACGTCTTCTAGACACCATCTACATGTCTAGTTGCATTTTTCATTTGCCATAGTCCACTTAAATAATTTTTATTTGTAGGTAGGTATCGTTAGAATGACATGTAATCAGCTGGTTCATTCTCTACAATGCGATATATAACAACTACAGACATTAACTTTACCTTTATTCAACCGTTGGTAGCAACAAAACTAAACGCCAACTGTATTGGCTATACTAACGTTAATCCTCGTGATGTCTGCAGGTTGTAAGATTGCAAATCGAGTCGACCAACAAACTATTTAACTAAACTTTAACACGGGTTTGAAAATAATCTTGATCACATAACTCTTAACTGAAAGTTATTGCATGTTTTTGCAACAAAGCAAAAGTTAAAAGTCTAATCCTCACAGTGACTCACACTTTGTAACAACTTATTTATAATCTAGTCTTTATCCAGTAATTTATAAGTTAAAAATCATATCACAGTTAAAAGTTATTTGTTTATGTTTTGTCTTGTCCGACTTTTTTCGAACTTTTTCGAATGTTGACACCTTCATGTCACTGTCTAATAGAGATGAGTAAGGGATGGCGATCTGTTATCAATTAATCGACGAATCGATTTAAAGGCAAAAAATAAACAAACAATTTTTCAATCGATATCCAGTACTGAATCGATCCAGCGTATCGATATTTCGCCCTAGAATATCGAGATTCGATTTTTCTGTTTTGATATGAACCAAAATATTTTTTAAAAATAGTCGAATGTATTACACAAAGATATTTGAATTCAACGTTAACAAAATAAATTTCTTTCCCTTTTACCTGATACTTTAATTTAGTTGTAAAAACAATCCCAATCAGCCAAAGATGTGAAAAGATACACTATTATTACGATTTTTCTTTTTACTTTCCATAACTGGATTCACACTTGCATTAAAAATACTAACGCGAATAGTTAAAATGTACGTTATTTTCAAGAAAAGCATATTCACAAATTTCCTTGAAGATCAAATCAACAACAAACTCAGTGGTAATAATATTTACGGGCAATCTGAAGTGACACCTATTAATAAAGAATGCATGGCTAAAATGCCTAGTATCTTTACTTCTCGATTATCAGTAGTGAGTAAACTAACAACCTATTCATAAATGTGTGTACTCTTGTGACAGCACTAGTGGTCACAAAACCGTATATTGTTCTAACATCATGCAACATAAAATAATGTAATGAAATCTAATTTCTTTCCGTTTTGTTCTCACATTCCAATGCTCTAAGTACATTAGAAAGATGAAATTGCGAAAATCGTTTCATTGTTTATTTTGTTGGTGAATAAAAACGATCCAATACTTGAAACAAAATATTTCAAAGATGGCGTCAAAGATTTAAAAGATGGCGTGACATGCACGGACTTCTCATTCTGTCTATGCAAAAATTATTTGTTTGTTTTTAAATTGATCACGAAAAAACAACATGCTCGTATTCAATAAGCTCCCCCAAGCAGTAAATCACGGCATAATGGGGTCCCGAATCCAATTTCGATGATTATTGAAAGAAACATACAGTATCAATACCATTACATAGATGGCGCTGTTTGATTTTTCTATCTTTTCATGTAACTTACATTAAACATTTCCATTAAACAACATAATGCAATAGTTATAAATTGCAATTAATGCAACAATTAATTATAAAACTTAGGTACTTCCAAATCCAATACATACTTCGGCTGCCACAAATGTATGCCAATGCACAGATAGTTGAATGCAGATCAAAGTAACATACCTTTAAGCCTGTACTCCCGGAAAGGTCAGGCAGCAGTGCCAACCATGCACATGTCCAGACTCCTAGGTGCTATCAGAAAATATTAAATTGATTGATCACCGCAGCGGCATGTATAAAACCACTAAATTTCCTCTTTCATAGCGCTGTAAACTGCAGGTTGTATGTTGCCTCTTGAAATGGAACCTGAGCTCCACACTTATCTTGTAGCACTACACGCAGCCGGTCACAACAGGTCTTGTGGTATCCACAGCCATGTTGAAGGGCTCAGACGTCCGTGCTATTTGTTGCATATTGTGTGAATGGCTGAAAAATTCATGTCTATGAGCAAGATTTCCACAAGCATAAAGTTTTATTGAATCAAGTTGTAGCTTAGGATGTTTGCTCTCTTGCACTGTATTTGCACAAGTGGTCTTAATCTCTTGCGGATTCCGCTGGCAGTATGAATCTGGCTGAGTTTCATTTAGCATCATAACGAAAATAACAATTTATTTTAAATTTTAGCCACTATAAACCAAGAAAAACAATATTGTGGCTAAACTTCATAAGGCATTAGATTGGTACTTATTATTGTCGGAATACTTAAGTTTATACTTCCCTGAACATCACCACAGATGCGTTTCCCAAGTATCTAGTCAGGATTGTTCCGTCGATTCGTTTGCGTCGATGTTATCATTAACTTCATCATTATCTGCAACCCGACTTCGCATATTGTCTAGGATAGGCCACACTATACGGTTGAACTCGGGCAACATGATATTTCTGTCTTTAGTAGCCGGCAAACATCTCCATTAGGTAGGTAGGTAGGTACTTCCATGCTAATTTTCGCGCACCAGAGCGCGCCAACCATTACTCGTCTCATTTGGTCCATCATCGCTTTGTGCGTGCATTGTTTTCACTTCCGATATCGGAGATAGGAGGGCTATCTTCAATAATACCCTCGGTCTGTGGGCATATCGTGGGTATGCAATGCACAAAGCAGGTAACTTATGCCGATTTAGAGATAGTTCTTGTTCCAATTTTATCAAAGCAGCGGATTCGGCCACCAATCGTTTCGCTTTTTCCCAACTAAAACACACTTGTTCAAGTTCACACACGCCACTTTTGGCTACTTCTCAACTCTTTTTCTCTCAACTCCTTTTTAAACTCCCAAAACGCGCGTCCGCGCGTATCTTTTCTAACTTCACGACCCAGTCACGACCCAATATGGCGGGAGAACCCACTCAGAGTGCCTCTATGACACTCCTGCTTTTTATTGGCTAAGAGAATCTCTTCCGGCAAATTACTGCTTGTATTATCCAATCCAAATCGAGTATTTTGACATAAGAAAAATAAAGTGTTGTCAATCGAATAAAATCGAACTGAGAATTGATCAGAAGCTAAATGTTGCCAATTAAACAAACCTGAAGTAATAAGTTTACAAGCGATATACCTTCCTCCGATATATATATAAATAAAAAAAAAAATAAAAAAAAAAATATATATAAATATTAAAATCATGCTCATACGTGTTGAATTTATAAAACGAAATATATAATCACTCTCACTTTTCTTGTAAATTCACTTAAATTTGAATAAGTGTTTTTACTAAACTTTGATAAAAAAAGCAACATGGCCCGTAACCGAAAAACGTGACGATAGAGTCCGTCCAACGAAAAAAGTCTCGCGGAAATACATGGAACTAACAAGATTTGTTAGAGGACAGCGTACAGTCGCATAGAAACTAGCACCGCGTCTACGGGACTTCTTTCGTTGGACGGACTCTACGTACAAAATTTCTCCCATACGTCGATAAAGAAGTTTCAATTCAATAAATAATAATAGTAGTATGGATGGATTAATAGTTGGTTAATAGTCTTAAAGTATGTTCCAACACCATATTAGCTCGATTCATAAATTCAACTGTTTTGGATGATGTTGTAATTAAAGGTCACGCCACTCGCTGGTAGATGGCGTTAGTATCGAGGTTGAAATTCCACCGTACGCCGCGCGGTTCAGACTATCCAAAGTACTAGGGCAACATAAACCTGATAGAAATAGCTTTCGGAATTTTCACAAATTTATGTTGCACTTCTTTTTCTTTGGTAGTAAATTGTCACCGACAGGTATTAAGAATATTTTATCTTATAAAAAGTATATGACCGTCTGAATTTTGTTCGACTCTTGAGTTTTTGTTTTTGATAAAATAAATTCTAAATCAATGAATTCAATGGGTTCAGTCATGTTTGATATAGAGAGAAATTTTAGCTTTAATAAGGAAAAGAAAAATGTATTTGAAGCGTTTTTTTATATGTAAGTTACAAGGCAGAATGTTTTATAATGTTATGTTTAAATGCCTAGTGTAGGCAAAGTATTTCTGTTTTAAAGTTAAAGTAAGTAAAAAGGTACAGTTTTTTAATATCATTATTTCCACACTTAAAATAGATATAAGAACATATACGGATTTTATTGGTTTTGTTCTTTAGAAAGACCAGGTGCGTAGCACTCATAATGTAATGTATGATCAGATGTCTTATCAACGGGTCTTAAGTTAAGAGTGAATAGGTTATTTCTAGGCAAGCGTGTTGCACCGTCGACCACGTATTTGCTTACCATCAAGTAAGATAATGGTCAAGCGCGAGCCTGAAGACAATAAAAAAATGAACTTAAACAAAGCGAAAGGAATAGTTATGCATGGATCGAAGGTGGCGTTCTGTAGGTTCTACCTAGCCCCATGGCAAAAGGGCGTGAGTATAACACAGCTGGTTTAAATTATCATGGTCCAAACCTCATTATCAACAGTTTTCGTTGCTACGAGAGTCGTAGTCCGTTGCTACGCGTTTCTTAGCGACAACTGATAACAGTAACTGTTCAGAACTCCACTCAAAAAGGTTAAAGATACGTTAGTAGTGGCGCCATCTGCACAACTTCTCTTTTATTACGTACCTACACACGTAGTGAAGTCTATGTTGTCTTCCAGTAGTCGCATAGGTGTCGCCACAAGCGTTTAGTTTTTTTGTGATTTATTTCCAATTGTTTTTATTTATTTTATTTGAAAAAGAATATTGCGTGATATTTTTCGGTTTTTGTTAGTGTATATTTTTTAAATTATGTTCGATAATTGTTTAATTGGAAACTTGTTAAAATATAACAACTATACGAACGTGCCTAAGGTTCCATTATTGTTAATGGGAATTAATCATACTACTATACTAGTATTATATTATCGATGATACTACACAGGTGAACTTTTAGTGTGAGAACGACAGATATTAAGTGCTTAAAATGTGGACGGACTGAGATAGCAATGAGATAACACCGTCTACCACGTGAGTTTCTCCTGAAAAACATAAAATATGAAAGATAATTTTGTTTACTGAAATATCACTTTTGCCTAAAAACATACACATATAAATAAGCTCATAAATTTAGTTTTTGTTCCCAATTCTTATTTTGATTTTTTATATTTGGGCATGAATGTATGTAAAGTTTTTAATAATAGAAATCGTTTCGTTTCTTACATATATAGGTACGAAACCCAAAGTAATGATAATAGAATCCGTTGCTACGTAACTGCGCAACGTGCATATCGACCGTCACACCTGTTCAAAGCCTTCAGCGCTCCGGCCATGTATACTAGGAGAGCACGTTACGAAGAGGTCTATACATACAATAGCTTTCACAAAAGCTCACAGATATAATCTGTTTCCACACAGGTAAGAAAGCCTTCAGTAAGACGGAGAAAGACGCTGATACGGTTGAAGAAGTGCGTTACCCTGAAATAACAAATACAAGCGAAAAGTTAAGCAAATAAGATGTAAACTGTTTTTATTGAAGTTAACTTTTCAAAAACTTACATTTTAATTAAAACTTTAAATAATAAATATCACGTAAATTATTATTATGATTGTTTTAATTCATACCGTAAATCATTGTCTAATTGTTGCAACCCTGTGATTTTATTCCTTACTTAGCGTTGCTTATTGAAAAAAATATAGGAAATAAAATAATAATAAAATACATTCGCAGTTGAAGAAAAGGAGTAAGAAACTTCGTTCCTGGCGGTGAACCTTCGACCGCACACGTTTTATGAATAATTACTTAAGTATTACTTAATTCTACGTTAGAACAAAGCTCGTCGACTCTTCACGTGACCAGAGGGCTGGCCTTTTTTTCGGCCGAAGAATCAGTATTGCCTTTAAACGTGGCAATGCTTCCAGCATTCTGGGCACGATTCCCATTAAAATCGATGTTATCGGTGGACGAATGTTTTTATGCACAGTGAGCCCTTTTCCCTCTCCCTTTTGTACATAAGTATTTAATTTATAAAAAAAAAGTATTATAAAATGTTTAATTTACGCTAGAGTATGAGAGTTGTATAGTACGGTGAGTATGGTTTTCGAGCTCTTTTAACAAAAATAAATATATCTAGCATAAAATATCGATGACTTGGCACACGACGATGATGGGAAGAGGCCAGACGGAATGAATAATGCGTCGGAAATTTGGTAAGTAAGAATTCTATCTGAAAACGGTGTGTGTCAATCTCATAGTATATTTTACTGTCTTCTAATTTAATTCTCATAATTTAAACACGTTCTTTCCTCAGTGGCATATTTTAATAAAGAACTTGTGTTGTTTTCTAAACTTGTTATAATATCTGATTATTCTATTTAGTTTTGCATATTTTTTAAGTTTCTTATGAGTGATTGTAACAGTTTTTCTGTTCAACGTGGCAATGCTGCGAGCCTTTTGGGTACATTACCAGAGGACAACGATGTGGAGGAGTTTTTGACGCCATATTTTAGTTTAGTATATTTTTAGGTTTAGTTAGTGAGTAGCTTTTGGTTAAAGTGTATATTTTTGTAGTCTTAGTTATTTAAGTATTGTTTACACTGTTTATACTTTTATCTATATAAATAAATCTTACTTTGACAATTGATTTATATTTTCGTTAGTAAATTCACCAAAGTTGTAGTTAATATTTCTAGTTTAAATCGGAAGTTAGTCGTAACGAAACCATGTTTTACTAGTAAATGTTACTTATAAATATTTGAGTGAAAAATAATCACTTTATAATTTTATTTAGATTTTATCCAATCATTAATTTTTTATTATTAATCAATTCAAAATCAAAGTATGTAAGCATGCAGTATGTTTTTTTGGTCAAATAATTTTTGCTTTGTGTAAAAACTGGTAATGTCACTGGATTATTAATAACATTACTCTCTTTTTTATAAATAAATAACATTCACGTAAACATCCAAAATGAGAAGGCATTTCACAACACTTAATAAATGTTTTTTTTATGAATTATCGTGATCCGAGCGATCCGAACAATCGTTGCTGCTACGAAACTCGTAGACCGTTGCTACGTTGCTACGCGTTCCGTAGCGACAATAATGGCCAAAGTCTTCAGCACTCCGTTCAAAAGTATCAGGCTACTATAAGTATAAAGCAGTAAAACTCGCTCAAAATCAGGACCTCCTCACACCACCAAAATGTTGAAACACACATGTACACAA
Organism: Anorthoa munda; assembly: GCA_945859665.1. Taxonomy (NCBI): domain Eukaryota; kingdom Metazoa; phylum Arthropoda; class Insecta; order Lepidoptera; family Noctuidae; genus Anorthoa; species Anorthoa munda. The sequence goes on along the minus strand of OX243897.1, from coordinate 38,624,060 downwards.
TCAATAAAGGGGTGGAGTGATTCATTCTAAGTGTCTGGTGAGCGAGAGTTCGGTGTTTTTGTTCCTGTCTCACTTTAGGAACCCTGACCTACGACAACTTGTGAATGAACGTAATGTTACAAACAAATAAAGAGCAGATTTTATCTTAGAAGATTTAGATAAAATTATTAAGATTTGATATTCTTTTCATAATTATCATTACAAAATTATATTCCATTTTATTCTAAACATTCCGATACCCTGCGGTTTACGATAATTGGCATCGAAATAAAGTTCTTTGAATATTTCTATGCCTTTTTTAATTCACAATAACTTATTACGTTATTGATCTCGTTTTTTTTTTTTTTACAGAATTACAATAATTTTTTATTATTGTTACTAGCTTCTGCCCGTGGCACCCGTGTGAATTGTGGTTTATTATCCCAAGAGAATATTATGTCGGGATGAAATATACACATTTTCACACACATATATATATAATATATTATACATAGTATTTTCTTCCCCAGGATATACTAAATATCATTACGATGCGTTCAGACGTTAAGTCATTAAAAGGTAACAAACAAACATAGTTAGTTTCGCATTTACACGTATAAAAAAAAAAATGTGTGTGTGTACCAGAGTACACAGGTAAGAAGTGAAACTTCTTTACGACATATCATTTTTCTACTATTTGCAACTTCACGAAAATGGGGTAGATAAGGCTTAAGCCTTAAGAAAAACATTTTTTTCTGTATTAAATTAAAGCTATTTTATTATTATAGACATGCATACAATTAATGAGTAATTTATTTTATCATTGTTCTTATTATAATATCATTGCTATTGTTGTATTTCATCAATAATGATAGCATCATTATTACTATTGACGTAAAAAAAAAAAATTTAAATAAAAAAAAAAAAAAAAAAAAAAAATATAAATATTAAAATCATGCTCATACGTGTTGAATTTATAATACGAAATATATAATCACTCTCACTTTTCTTGTAAATTCACTTAAATTTGAATAAGTCTTTTTACTAAACTTTGATAAACAATACTTCTTGGATGAAGAAAGAAACAAAAAAAAGTTAATTAAAAAAATCAAAAAACCCGACTGCTTAAAAAGCAAACTAAAAAGACGTAAACAAGAAGAAAATCATGCTGTGCAGTCGGAGGATACATATTCGCGAGCTGGCGGACCAAAACCAGATGTATCCTCCGACTGCACAGCATGATTTTCTTCTTGTTTACGTCTTTTTAGTTTGCTTTTTAAGCAGTCGGGTTTTTTGATTTTTTTAATTAACTTTTTTTTGTTTCTTTCTTCATCCAAGAAGTATTGTTCAGAATGTTATTTTATGTCTTAGTTAAGTGAACCCTGGAGAGTATCCTAGGTCAGAAATCTAGATGATGGTACTAACATAACAGCACGACTGTATTCCCCGCAGGATCCGGGTGGTAAGTGGTCACCGCCGCCTATGGATATAATAATATATTACCATCACAAGAGTTCTTCGATGCTTTGGTTATATTAAGAGGATGAATGAAATGCGACTAACGAAAGAAAATACAAGGCAGACCGTGAGTGGAAGGAGGCCGTTAGGGGACGCCCTAGAAAGACAAATACAGATCTTACTGGTGATGTTCTTCAGAAAGGCCAGGTGCGCAGTGCTCATAACCGGCGTGCGACTAAATGTATGAACGTAAACGCAGCGATCTGTGTGTTCCCATCAGAATAAAAAATCAAAAACCCGACTGCTTGAAAAGCAAAGCAGTGCAGTCGGAGGATACATCTGGTTTCGGTCAGCCAGCTCGCGCGTATGTATCATCCGACTGCACAGCATGATTTTCTTCTTGGTTACGTCTTTTTAGTTTGCTTTTCAAGCAGTCGGGTTTTTGATTTTTTAATTAACTTTTTTATTTATAACTTTTTAGTTTTTTTTTTTTAGAATTAGGTACATTTAAACATATAAGTGTCATATATTTTTGAAATCGCCTCTTAAAATTCGTTATTTTGATACCCCACACGATGGGTTTGGAAGAAAAAAATATTTTTTTTCGCCACATTTTTGTTTTTTCCAATTTTAATGTAGCCAGTGACACTCGCAAGATTAAGACGAATCGATTGACATAAGAATCATTGAAATCGGCCAACGCGTTTGGTCTCTAGAACGCCACATAGGAACAAACATACATACATACATACATACATATATACATACATACATACATACATAGACTGATAAACACATTACCCTCCTTCGGCAGTCGGGTAAAAAGCAACATGGCGCGTAACCGAAAAACGTGACGATAGAGTCCGTCCAACGAAAAAAGTCTCGCGGAAATACATGGAACTAACAAGATTTGTTAGAGGACAGCGTACAGTCGCATAGAAACTAGCACCGCGTCTACGGGACTTCTTTTGTTGGACGGACTCTACGTACAAAATTTCTCCCATACGTCGATAAAGAAGTTTCACTTCAATAATAGTACATTACTGCAGCGGCCAGCAAAATAGGCATTGATGGCCGAACGTGTAAATGTGGGCCGAGGCGAAGCCGAGGCACACATACGTAAGTCCATCAATGCCTAGTTGTGGCCAAGGCTTGTATAGTACTTTTCTCAAATAATGCGCGGAAATTAAAACTAAGTAGTACCTAGAACTCATTTTGTCAAAATCAATGACGAACAACAATAATTGTTCCCGCGTTAAAGTGTTCTTTTGTTTTTTTTTCAATAAACAGCGTTCTATTTGCAAGCCAGTTCGAAATTTAAATAAATTTTCGATAAGTTACCTCTTTGGTTGCCATGTTTCGGAGTAAAACATCGTTCCATTTTTAAACTACACGACAGATATGAGTTTACTATGAAATTTATTTGGCCGCTAGACACGACAGATATGGATTTTCATACAACTTTTGCCGGCCGCTGCGCGCATGTATTTGACCAGTACAGCAATTTCGATTTATCTCGAAGAAGGCTGTCAAAATAATGATCACATTTACAAGCATGTTTGAGAAAATAATAATAGTAGTATGGATGGATTAATAGTTGATTAATAGTCTTAAAGTATGTTCCAATATCATAGCTCGATTCATAAATTCAACTGTTTTGGATGATGTTGTAATTAATGGTCACGCCACTCGCTGAAAGATGGCGTTAGTATCGAGGTTGAAATTCCACCGTACGCCGCGCGGTTCAGACTATCCAAAGTACTAGGGCAACATAAACCTGATAGAAATAGCTTTCGGAATTTTCACAAATATCTGTTGGACTTCTTTTTCTTTGGTAGTAAATTGTCACCGACAGGTATTAAGAATATTTTATCTTATAAAAAGTATACGACCGTCTGAATTTTGTTCGACTCTTGAGTTTTTGTTTTTGATAAAATAAATTCTAAATCAATGAATTCAATGGGTTCAGTCTTGTTTGATATAGAGAGAAATTTTAGCTTTTTTTTATATGTAAGTTACTTAGTTATTAGTTAGTCGTATTTCTAAAGTTACATATACAATAAAAGTAAAGGCAGAATATTTTATAATGTTATGTTTAATGCCTAGTGTAGGCAAAGTATTTCTTTTTTAAAGTAAAAGTAAGTAAAAAGGTACAGTTTTTTTATTATCATTATTTCCACACATAAAATAGATATAAGAACATATACGGATTTTATTGGTTATGTTTTTCAGAAAGACCAGGTGCGTAGCACTCATAATGTATGTGTATGATCAGATGTCTAATCAACGGGTCTTTAAGTCAAGAGTGAATAGGTTATTTCTACAACCACGCCGACAAACACCTGAATTTAATTTTTCACATTTAATTTAAAATTTGAACACAATATTTACGTTTTTAGTTGGTTATTCTGATGCGCTGTTAAATGTACTTCAATATTGCAGAAGGCGTCATTAAGCTAGCCTTTCCCGTTTATGTCACTGGAACTTTTTCATTGCTCGTTAGTGTACTATATTATCGGTGATACCACACAGGTGAACTTTTATTGGGAGAGAGAGATATTAAATGCTAATAAAAAAGTTAATTAAAAAAATCAAAATACCCGACTGCTTAAAAAGCGAACTAAAAAGACGTAAACAAGAAGAAAATCATGCTGTGCAGTCGGAGGATACATATTCGCGAGCTGGCTGACCAAAACCAGATGTATCCTCCGACTGCACAGCATGATTTTCTTCTTGTTTACGTCTTTTTAGTTCGCTTTTTAAGCAGTCGGGTATTTTGATTTTTTTAATTAACTTTTTTATTTATAACTTTTTAGTTAACATTTTTTTCGAATTAGGTACATTTAAATATATAAGTGTTATATATTTTTGAAATCGCCTCTAAAAACCCTTTATTTTGATACCCCACACGATGGGTTTGGAAGAAAAAATAAAATTGCCCCCCCACAATATGGCGTCAAAAAGCCGCCATTATTCTATTTTCCAATTTTAATGTAGCCTATGACACTCGCAAAGTTAAGACGAATCGATTGACGTATGAATCATCAAAATCGGTCAACGCGTTTGGTCTCTGGAACGCCATATAGGAACAAACATACATACATACATACATACATACATACATACATACATAGACTGATAAACACATTACCCTCCTTCGGCAGTCGGGTAAAAATGTGGACGGACTGAGATAGCAATAAGATTACACCGTCTACCATGTGAGTTTCACCTGACAAACAAAAAATATGAAAGATAATTTTGTTTACTGAAATATCACTTTTGCCTTAAAACATACACATAAATAAGTTCACAAATTTAGTTTTTGTTCCCAATTCTTATTGTTATTTTTTATATTTGGGCATGAATGTATGTAAAGTTTTTAATAATAGAAATCGTGTCGTTTCTTACATATATAGGTACGTAACCCAAAGTAATGATTAATAGAATCCGTTGCTACGTGACTGCGCAACATACATATCGACCGTCACACCTGTCCAAAGCCTTCAGCGCTCCGGCCATGTATACTAGGAGAGCACGTTACGAAGAGGTCTATACATACAAAAGCTTTCACAAAAGCTCACAGATATAATCTGTTTCTACACAGGTAAGAATTCCTTCAGTAAGACGGAGAAAGACGCTGATACGGTTGAGGAAGTGCGTTACCCTGAAATAACAAACACAAGCGAAAAGTTAAGCATATAAGATATAAGCTGTTTTTTTTTAAGTTAACTTTTCAATAACTAACATTTTAATTAAAACTTTAAATAATAAATATCACGTAAATTATTTTTATGATTGTTTTAATTCATACCGTAAATCATTGTCTAATTGTTGCAACCCTGTGATTTAATTCTTTTCTTAACGTTTATTATACATTGAAAAAAAGTTAATTAATATAATCAAAAAACCCGACTGCTTGAAAAGCGAACTAAAAAGACGTAAACAAGGAGAAAATCATGCTGTGCTGTCGGAGGATATATCTTCGCGAGCTGGCTGACCAAAACCAGACGTATCCTCCGACTGCACAGCATGATTTTCTCCTTACATACATACATACATACATACTTACATACATACATACATAGACTGATAAACACATTACCCTCCTCCGGCAGTCGGGTAAAAAAATATAGGAAATAAAATAATATCAAATTAAATTCGCAGTTGAAGAAAAGGAGTAAGAAACTTCGTTCCTAGCGGTGAACCTTGGACAACACACGTTTTATGAATAATTACTTAAGTATTACTTAATTCTACGTTAGCACAAAGCTCGTCGACTTTTCGCGTGACCCGAGAGCTGGCCTTTTTTTCTGGCAGAGAATCAGTATTGCCTTCAAACGTGGCAATGCTGCCAGCGTTCTGGGCACGATTCCCATTGAAATAGATGTTATCGGTGGACGAATGTGTTTATGCACAGTGAGCCCTTTTCCCTCTCCCTTTTGTACATAAGTATTTAATTTATAAAAAAAAAGTATTATAAAATGTTTAATTTACGCTATAGTACGAGAGTTGTATAGTATGGTAAGTATGGTTTTAGAGCTCTTTTAACAAAAATAAATATATCTAGCATAAAATATCGATAACTTGGCACACGACGATGATGGAAAGAGGCCAGACGGAATGAATAATGCATCAGAAATTTGGTAAGTAAGAATTCTGTCTGTAAACGGTGTAAGTCAATCTCATAGTATTTTTACTGTCTTCTAATTCAAATCTCATAATTTAAACACGTTCTTTCCTCAGTGGAATATTTTAATAAAGAACTTGTGTTGTTTCCTAATTTTGTTACAATTTCTAATTATTCTATTAAGTTTTGCATATTTTTGCAACGTGGTAATGCTGCCATCCTTTTGGGTACATTACCAGTGGACAACGATGTGGAGGAGTTTTTCGAGGCCATATTTTAGTTTAGTATATTTTTAGGTTTACTTAGTGAGTAGTTTTTGGTTAAAGTGTATATGTTTGTATGTTTGTAGTCTTAGTTATTTAAGTAATTTATACACTGTATATACTTTTATCTATGTAAATAAATCTTACTTTGACAATTAATTTATATTTTCGTTTATAAATTCACCAAAGTTGTAGTTAGTATTTCTAGTTTAAATCGGCAGTTAGTCGTAACGAAACCACGTTTTCCTAGTAAATGTTACTGATAAATATTTGAGTGAAAAATCATCACTTTATAGTTTTATTTAGATTTTATCCAATCTTAAGTTTTTTTATAATCAAGCAATTCAATATCAAAGTAAGCAAGCAGTAATATTTTCAGTACTTTTAGGTCATTTTTTTTTTGCGGTTTGTAAAATACTGGTAATGTCACTGGATTATTACTAACATTACTCTCTATTTTATAAATAAATAACATTCACGTAAACATCCAAAATGAGAAAGCATTGCACAACACTTGATAAATGATTTTGTATGAATTATCATGATCCGAGCGATCCGAACAATCGTTGCTGCTACGAAACTCGTAGACCGTTGCTACGTTGCTACGCGTTCCGTAGCGACAATAATGGCCAAAGTCTTCAGCACTCCGTTCAAAAGTATCAGGCTACTATAATTATAAAGCAGTAAACACTTTCCTTATCATGAAACTCGCTCAAAATCAGGACCTCCTCACACCACCAAAATGTTGAACACACAATCAATAAAGGGGTGGAGTGATTCATTCTAAGTGTGTGGCGAGCGAGAGTTCGGTGTTATTGTTCCTGTCTCACTTTAGGAACCCTGACCTACGACAACTTGTGAATGAACGTAATGTTACAAACAAATAAAGAGCAGATTTTATCTTAGAAGATTTAGATAAAGTTATTAAGATTTGATATTCTTTTCATAATTATCTTTACAAATTTGTACTCCATTGTATTCTAAACATTCAGATACCCTGCGGTTTCCGATAATTGGCATCGAAATAAAGTTCTTTGAATAATTTTATGCCCTTTTTAATTCACAATAACTTATTATTTTATTGATCTGTTTTGTTATTTTTTTAACCAAATTACAATACATTTTTATTATTGTTACTAGCTTCTGCCCGTGGCATCACCCGCGTGAATAGTGTTTTATTATGCTAAGGGAACATTATGTCGGGTCGAAATATACACATTTTCACAAACATATATATAATATATTATACATAGTATTTTCTTCCCCAGGATATACCAAATTTTATTACGATCCGTTCAGACGTTTGGTCGTTAAAATTTTAGTATTTTTAGTGCATTAAAAGTTGGTTAATAGTCTAAAAATATGTTTCAACACCATATTAATTTACTCAATTCATAAATTCAACTGGATGATGTTCGCAACAACGCCACTCGCTGGTAGATGGCGTTAGTATCGCGGTTCAAGTTCCATCGTACGCCGCGCGGTTCAGACTATCCAAAGTACTAGGGCATCATAAACCTGATAGAAATAGCTTTCGGAATTTTCACAATTGTTACCGGCAGGTATTAAGAATATTTTATCCTATAAAAAGTATACGACCGTCTGAATTTCATTCGACTTTTGAGTTCTTGTTTTTGATAAAATAAATTCTTAATCAATTAATTCAATGGTTTCAGTCATATTTGAGATAGATATTTTTTTTAGCTTTAATTAGGGAAATGAAAATGTATTTAAAGCAATTTTTTATATGTAACTTACTTAAAGTTAGTTATTAGTAATAACTGTTTTCGTTACTACGAAAATCATAGACCGTTGCTACGCGTTTCGTAGTGACAACTGACAACGGTTCAGCACTCCGTTGAAAATGGTTAAAGATAGGGGAGTGATACGTTAGTTGTGGTGCCATCTGCACAACTTCTCTTTTATTACGTTCCAGTAGTCGTATACGCGACAAGCATTTAGTTTTTTTGTGATTTATTGCCAATAATTTTTATTTATTTTATTTGAAAAAGTAAATTGCTAGATATTTTTTGGTTATTTTCAGTGTATATATTTAAGATTATGTTTCCAAATTGTTTTGGTGCAAACTTGTTAAAATATAACAACTAAACAAACTTGCCTAAGGTTCCATTATTGTTAATGTAAAATAAAACAAATAAATAAAGAGTCGGTCAAATCTTCTAAATTCATCTCGTTGCAACGTTGCTACGCGACATTTGAAGCGACCGTCAAAAGTCCAAAGGCTTCAGCGCTTCGATCAGGTGTACTAGGAGAGCACGTTATTAGCCTGAAAGCACACCGACAACACACTCGTATGGTTTCATACTACTATACTAGTATTATATTATCGGTGATACTACACAGGTGAACTTTTAGTGTGAGAGAGACAGATATTATATGCTGAAAATGTGGACGGACTGAGAAATGAGATAACAAAATACATGAAAGATAATTTTGTTTACTGAAAGATCACTTTCGCCAGAAACATACACATATAAATAAGGTGTTTTTGTATTTGGGCATGAATGTATGTAAACAAAAGTTTTTAATAACAGAAATCGTTTCGTTTCTTACAAATTATTAAAAATAATATAGCTACGAACTCCAAAGTAATGAAAATAGAATTAAAAATAATATAGCTACGAACTCCAAGTAATGAAAATAGAATCCGTTGCTAAGTGGCTGCGCAATGTGCATAGCGACCGTCACACCTGTCCAAAGCCTTCAGCGCTCCGGCCATGTATACTAGGAGAGCATGTTACGAAAAGGTCTCTACGTACATTAATAGCTTTCACGAAAGCTCACAGATATGATCTATTTCCACACACGTAAGAAAGCCTTCAGTGGGACGGGGAAAGACGCTGATACGGTTGAGGAAGTGCGTAACCCTGAAATAATTAACACAAGTGAAAAGTTAAGCATAAATGTTATAAACTGTAATTAGTAAAAAATAATAATATAATGATGATGTATGAAAGGATCGCGTGGTGACATGATCGTGACAGGTGGCGTTCTGTAGTTTCTGCTTTCTTTTTTATGGGAAAAAGGCGTGAGTTTATGTATGTATTTAATAATCATTGTGTCAAAAAAATTATTGTGTTAATTAAAACTGTTCTAATAATAAATATCAAGTGAATTATTTTTATGATTGTTTTAATTCATACTTGTGAATTATTGTCTGATTGTTGCAAGTCTGTGATTTTATTTCTTACCTAGCGTTTATACATTGAAAAAAATATAGGAAATAATATAATATCAAATTACATTCGGAGTTGAAGAACTTCGTTCCTGACGGTGGACCTTCGACCTTACACGTTTTATAAATAACTAGCTGTTGCCCGCAACTTCGTCTGCGTAGCATTAATATTTCGTATAGCTTATTTTTTATATCGCGGCATAATATTCTAGGTTTTCCATACAAACTTCTACCCCTCTTTCCACAACTTTTGTATGATTTCCGGGATAAAAACTATCGTATGTCCCGCCCAGGGTCTCAAAATATCTGCGAACCAAATTGCATCTAAATCGGTTCAGTGGTTTAAGCGTCCAAAGGAAGACAGAGAGACAGACAGAGTTACTTTCACATTTATAATATAAACTCCGCCCGCGACTTCGTTTGCGTGATTTCGTATTGAATACCTCCTACAGGTGACTTTCTTATGTGTAGTTAGTGAAGGCAACCAAAAATAACCTGTTATTAAACCAAATAAAAATGTGATTTCGTTGAGTTCTACGGTTTATAGGTTTGGGACGATTCGTTATTTGACTTAAAGAATAAACACATTACCCTCCTTCGGCAGTCGGGTAATAATACATTTTAGGTTACCGGCACAGAGTAAATTCCTCCCCTAAAAACTTAATAACCCCTTTATGCCCCATTGAGGGTTCAGTTTTATCAATCCAAATAATTTACTTATTCACTCCTTTCTTTTCTTTATTATATTTCGATTGCTCAGTAAGATTCCTCAAAAAACTTTAACACCCCTTAACCCTATCAGGGGGGTTAGTTTTTGTAACGTATTATGCAATTTATATTATTTACTTTATCCCCAAGGAATGAGATTTTTCATACAACCAATTATTTAAAGGTTGACAGTTCTGTAGTGGCGACTGCGTACCGGGAAGCGCAAAGTAGGAAGTCCGACCTGGTCAAGGCTGCGGTAGTCCTGTGGATGCAAAACGCACAGGACCTATCAGTGTGGTGACGCTTGGGGAAGGCCTATGTCCAGCAGTGGACGTTTTTTGGGTGAAATAATGATGATGGACAAAGGTAGATTTTCCGAAAATTCCTTCTTCGTGCTTCCCTAGATCCCTACATACTTTTGTCTGTAAAACGAAACCTTGTCCAGTAAGATTCATAGCAAACTTTAACACCCGCCTAATCGTATTTTGGGTGTAGATTCAAAAAAAAAACTATTATTATTTACCTAGGTTGGTATTTATGTCAACTTTCAAGTTTATTAACCCATAAAGTAAGATTCTTCAAAAAAAAAAACAAATCATCTTTTGAAAAAAATATAATTGCAACCTTTTGTTGTTTACTTAGTTTTTTATTTATGCCAAGTTTTAAGTTTATTAACCCAAGTAATAAGATTCTTCAAAAAAACTTTAACACCCACTAAATCGTCTTTTGGGGATAGTTTCGAAAAACTAATAATAACAACCTTTATTATTTATTTATGTTAGTATTTGTGCAATGTTTCAAGTTTAGTAACCCATGAAATAAGATCCTCCCATACTAATTTCAACACCCTCTAAATCGACTTGAGGGGGTAGTTTCAAAAAACTAATAATGTCAATCTTTATCATTTACTTTGATTACTATGTGTGGGGGCAAGTTTCAAAAATATTAGCCGAAGGAATTAGATTTTTCATACAAACTTTTCTACATTTGTCCAATAGGAATTCCTTTCATTTTGTTTTAAAAGACCTAGTGTGAACCGTGCTTTTCAGATCCAAAGGCAACCTGTTAAATAATTTAACTGATTGGTAACGTGGACTGTGTTTTACAACATTGAAATTCGGATTAATCATACATTTGAGGTCTTTTCTACGGGTGCCTTCCCGCATTTCTTGTTCTTCTGTAATTTCGAATACATGAAGGCATTTAGCCCAGCTAAGCAAAAGTACATGGACATAAATGCTTGGAATTGTGAGTATGCCTAACTTTATAAAATATTGCCGGCAACTTTCTGTTTGGGGGATACGGACTATAGTCCGTATTGCGCGTTTCTGCAGAACAAAGGCTCTTTTGATATTGTAATCGTAACTGTTTCCCCAGTGAAGTATGCTATATCTAATTTTGGATTCGACTAACGCAAAATATACCAATTTTAGTTCTACACTGATTTCGCTTCTCAGAGCTCTCAAAGCATAACATGCGGATGATATTGCAGGATCTATCGCCTTTAATTCAGGTTTCCAATTAAGCAATTCGTCAATTTGCATACCTAAAAATTTTAAATTTAAGAAATTATCCTCCACCGATTAAGATGAAACTTTGCATACACGATTAGTTTGGATGACAATGCATGGTTAGATAAGTGACGTTATTCTAAATCCAAAATGGCGGACGGCCCAAGATGGTGGACTAGTTATTTTTTGTGCACTGACATGATATGGGTATCAAATGAAAGGGTTTGCTGAGAACAATACGAAAAAAGCTGGTTTAAATTTTTTTTTAATGATTTCGTTATTACAAGCTTTTAATTAACTTGCAATGTATGTATGTATGTATGTATGTATGTAAGTGTGTTCGGGTCAAATCTTGCAACTGAATTTTAAAGCAGTTATCCTCCACCGATTAAGATGAAATTTTGCATATACGTTTAGTTTGGATGACAATCCATGGTTACTATGGTTAGCTAAGTGACGTCATTCTAAATCCAATATGGCAGACGGCCCAAGATGGTGGACTAGTTATTTTTTGTGCACTGCCATGATATGGGTATCAAATGAAAAGGTTAGGTTGCAAAAAGAATACGAAAAAACCGGCCAAGTGCGAGTCAGACTCGCACACGAAGGGTTCCGTACAATTACCGCAAAACACTGCATAAAAATCACGTTTGTTGTATGGGAGCCCCCCTTAATTTATTTTATTTTAATTTATTAATTATTATTTTTGAAGAAAATAAACAACTAAACATTCTGTGAATATATCAAGTGTCTACCTGTTGCCGTTATTAATATCGAGCAAAAAACGGAAAAAATATCACGTTTGTTGTATGGGAGCCCACCTTTAATATTTATTTTATACTGTTTTTAGTATTTGTTGTTATAGCGGCAACAGAAATACATCATCTGTGAAAATTTCAACTGTCTAGCTATCACGGTTCATGAGATACAGCCTGGAGACAGACGGACAGACAGACAGACAGCAGACGGATCGCGAAGTCTTAGTAATAGGGTCGCGTTTTTACCCTTTGGGTACGGAACCCTAAAAAGCTTGTTTAAAATATGAATAAATTATTATTTACGCTAGAGTATGAGAGTTGTATACTGTGGTGGGTATGGTTTTAGCTCTTTTAGCAAAAATAAATATGTTTAGCATAAAATATTGATGACTTGGCACACGACGACGATGGGAAGAGGCTAAACAGGATAACCATAATGCCTCGGAAGTTGGGTAGGCCTTTGGTGTTGGATGTAGCATGTATGGACACCCTTGCTCCATCCCATTTTCTTAGCACAGCGAGCTGTGCTGGGCAGCTCAAGTTGCTGCAGAAAGTCTCTAACGGCGCATTACATGCCTTATTGGGAGTTATATTAACCGTATATATAAGCCGTTAGGGGTTAAAACATCAGATCCATAAGGTCTGAGTGCTCCATCGAGTTTTTCGAGATATCAGTAAACAGTATGTCAAATCTTAACGTGACGAGAGGGCTGAGCTTTTCATTGACTAGCAAATCAGCATTGCTATCCAACGTGGCAATGCTACCAGCGTTCTAAGCACTAAATTTTACCTATTGATAATAATGCGGGACGATTTTTTTTCTGCCCCTTTTATACACGCTTGTATATAAATACGTACGTTACGTATTAGTCTATATTTTTTAAATAACCGAACCAAAATCGACTGAATCAAGAGAAACACGACAAAACGCTTTAATCATGCTGAAGTCAATATGGCGTTGTCAGGCAACCCGAAAACGTCAATGTACTAGAGAACCATCAAATATGAGGAGATCATCGGCATCTATCGTACACCAGCGGGCAACTGAAATGCATGAAAGTTAACAATAACGGTGGAAAGTTATCAGCAAACGTGACGCTATAAGTTTTTTTTTAATTTTGGTAACAATTCAGAACTTAATTATTGCGATTTCAGCCAGAAATAAAGAAGATTTTCAAAGTAATGAAACCTAATTCCTTTCACTATTGCTAAGCGTCCTTCGTAGCGACCCTCAACCGGGTGAAATGTTTCAGCACTCCGGTCATGTGTACTAGGAGAGCACGTTATAAGGAGGTTTATTTCAGTGAAAGCACACCAATAGCATATAGAAAGTAATTCATAACAACTTAAGCAGATAAATTTATACTAAGAGTGGTGACACAATGAAAGGCTGAAAATGATGATATAACAGTTCAGTAACCTCGTCTACCACGTGACTTTCTCTCTTCACCTTTACACAACATAAATTAAAAAAAATGTATGATGAATGTAGTGATAAGATGTTAATAAATTTAAGGCGAATGACTAATAACAAATTAAAAGCAAACCCAAGTAACACGAGAAGCATTATAACAAACGAATTGTAAACTTATGTAGAACTTTAACTGCCTTTATCAACAAAATTTTCACGTTTGCACATTGAATTGATGATATTTTACTAGTGGGAGAGGCGGCTTCCACGTTTTCAATCTTAAATATATTAAGATATTTTGTATGCTGAATAAATAAACACAAGTTGAAAAAATCTGATTTGCACATTGATTTGAACTTTTTGAATTTTCTATGAGAATTTACGGATTTTTAGGGCACACAACGTCATGCAAAATTCCACTAAGTTTTGCATGACGTTGTCGCCCGCTGGTAGATGGCGTTAGTACCGAAGTTCCATCCGCGCGATTCAGATTGTACACAGTACCTACTGGGTTAACATAAACCTGATGGAATTAGCCGTTGGAATTTTCTCAAATTATTTGTTGCATTTGTCTTTCTTTGGAAGTAAATTGTTACCGACAGGTATCGAGAATTTATTATCGTTTAAATTTTGACCTCCATATTTTATTTCCGACTTTTGAGATTTTATTTTTTGATAGAATAAATGCCTAATCAATGCATTGATTGGTTTTAGTAATGTTGAGTAGAGATGGAAAGAATTTTTTGCTTCATTATGGATAAGAAAATGTATTGTACGTTATTTATTATATGTAAGTCAGTTAATACATACATACATAAACTCACGCCTTTTGCTCATGGGGTTAGGTAGAAACCTACAGAAGTTAGTTATTCTTATTTTTTAAATTTCTTAATAATAAAAGTAAAGGCAGAATATTTTATAATGTTAGGTATAATTTTCTGAGGGCAAAACAAAAGCTGTCAAACGGCCATTTTTATTCCACAGTTAAAAGTTATCAGACTTTTAAAATACGCGCCCTTAGTATAATTATTTCCACACTATAAAACTGATATAAACACATGGATTTACACACACACACACATGATTATTCGACTCATGGTTATTTTGGTCCTTCTAGAGGACCAGGTACTCAGGCACTCATATTGTACTTGCATGACCACATGTGTGAACTTAAACAAAGCTAAAGGAGTAGTTATGCAAGGATCGTAGCAGGTGGCTTTCGGTAGGTTCTGCCTAGTAAGTGCCAAAAAGGCATGAGTTAATGTGTTTATAAACCAGCTGCTTTAAATTATCATATGCAACTCCTGAAAGCCAGAATCAACAATGGCGACCACCAGAAAAGCGCCGAGGCTATGAAGCTCGACGAAGTCCCGGAGAATGAATTTAACTGTCTGTAAATTATCATATATCAAAATAGCCGAAACGCATTCAAAATTGTGTTCTTTGATATGAAAATCGGCAATTGAAAATTCTTGAGCACTCTGTCCAAAATTTTAACGGGTTGGCATACATTAGTTGTGGCGTCATCTACACAACTCTTGGTTCATTTGGTAACTACATACGTAGTAAAGTCTTGTAGTCTTTAGGTAATCGTACAAGCAAGCGCATAGATTTTATTAATTAATGTTTATGCCGCGATAGTCTTTGTATATATTCTAGGTTTACAAAAATAATTGAATTTTTCTTTGCAAAATTATTAAATTATAACTAATATATAAACTCGCCTAACATTCGTTTTTTATTTATAACTGGATTTTATTTTGTTTAATTAGTTTATGTTTCAACACCCTACTTAGCTCAGTTTGTAAAGGACATGGCTAAATAAAGTATGGACTGCTCTAGCAAGGTATAAACATTTTAACAAGTAATAAGTAATGCTGAATAGCTGAATATTAGTATTTCGTATGAAAAAAGGTACAGGAACTTTTTATATCGTCACAATCGTGAAAATAAAATCGTAGAAACTCCTACATTAATAGGTATGGTATGCAAACTTGTAAAAGAATGAGATTTTGCTATGATACTTTATTAAGGCGTTTAGAGGAGCTCGTGGCTTAATAATAACAGCCGCACAGGTTCAAGGTTAAGCAACGCTAGCCGAGGTCATTCCGTGGTTCCATCATGTTGGTACCATCTTTACATAGCGAGTTTCCTTCGTGCCTCGGAAAGCTAGTTAAGCCGGTCCCAGGTCTCATTTGTGGCTACACCACAGTTTATGCATCTCATGATAAATCAATACGCAATTTGAAACTTCAGACCATACAAGTTGGCTCTGTATTATACCCGGCAAAAGGAACTTCGTTCAAAGCGAGTTCCCACGACACCCTCAACATGTTTTTAGGGTTCCGTACCCAAAGGGTAAAAACGGTACCCTATTACTGAGACTTCGCTGTCCGTCTGTCTGTCTGTCTGTCTGTCACCAGGCTATATCTCATGAACCGTGATAGCTACACAGTTGAAATTTTCACAGATGATATATTTCTGTTGCCGCTATAACAACAAATACTATAAACAGAATAAAATTAATATTTAAATAGGGCTCCCATACAACAAACATGATATTTTTGCCGTTTTTTGCGATAATGGTACGGAACCCTTCGTGCGCGAGTCCGACTCGCACTCAGCCGGTTTTTTTGTTAATTAGGTTCTAATCGAATCAAGTGTAATCTAGAAGAATCGATTGTAACTTTTTAGTGTCAGCCAGATTTTGGAAATAATTTCTAGAAATCAGATAAATGCAATTAAAGAAATCAACATCTAAGGTTCTATCTCTAAGGTTTTGAGATAGGTACAAAAATAAATAATACTGAATACTGTTCGTTTCGACTTACGCAAATGTTTTTAAAAGTAGGTTTATTGACTACAATTTTTCGTAGAACGGAATCTTATGTTGTTCTTGTCAAACAAAAACATGAAAAAACTTTTAATTATTTGATTAATTCACGAAAGTTCTAGAAGAATAATAAAATTATAATAATTCATTAATGAATATTTTAATGTTACGAGCTAGTGAGAAATTTCTATGCATGCTAAGGGCAGTTGTTTAGCCATGCCCTTTAGCAAAGTTATGAATGATGTCGAGTTCATAGGTCACGCCGCTCGCTGGTAGATGGCGTTAGTATCGAAGTTAAATTACCATAGTACTCCACGTGGTTTAGACTATCCAAAGTACTAGGGCAACATAAACCTGAAAGAAATAGCTTACGGAGTTATTGCGATTTGTTGTATTTCTCTTTCTTTACATACATACAAGTACATACATTAAAATAAAGGCTTCTAGAATATTTATAATGTTATGTACGTATACTTTTCTAAGTATCATTATGTCCACACTATAAAGCAGATTAAGGACTTACACGTATTTTGTTGGTAATATTCATCAGAAAGGCTATATTGTATAGTGCTCATAGCGTAGGTCTAAATAAAAATAATAGGTACCAGTTAGATTAAGATAACAATTTTACTGTAAAACCTACAATAGTTATTTATGCTACAAGTGCGGAAGGTAGGTGATTTCCGATGAGTGGATAAATCGACACGAGTCGGAAATCATCTTACGTACGTGTATCATACAACATTTTACTATGCACTGTGCGAGAAAATAAAAAAATATATCTGAACCAAGCAAGAAATTAATAAAATGGCGGGCTTATTCAAGCGCGCTCAGCATATCCACAGATTAACTAATAGTTCCTCAGGCATATCTACTCTTCTTCTTATTCGTTTCGCTCTTGACAGAGCGGTCGTGGTCACTATGAATTTTGTCCGATCGCTGGTGTTCTTGTCACTCGCGCATATCTACTGCACATGTGCAAATAGCTGTCACGTCGTAAAGCAAAAAGGCACGAGCAAAATATACGTTCTGTCAAACATATTTAATGAATATTTAAAATTAATTTATTGATCAAAATCTAAATCTAGAGTAATTAAAAACGCCTTTAATGAAGTATTAGTTTTATTTTACCTTTTATATGAATGATAATCTGTACTTAACTAATTTGTTAAACTTTTCTCAAATAATAAAACTCTATGCGTCGGGCTGACGTTGGAGTAAAAATTAGATTTTCCATACAAACTTTAACATACCTTAAATCGTCTTTTGGGGGTAGTTCCGAAAAACTAATGATATCTTTATTATTTTTCCAAAGGAATTAGATTTTTCATTCAAACAAATATCATTCGTTTTGCTCCCTTAAATCATAAAAAGAAGCTTTGCATAGTAAAATTCTTCAAAAATCTTTAACATCCCCTTATCCCCGTATTTTAGGAGTAGTTTTGAAAAACTTGTAATGACAACCTTTACTATTTGCTGTTATTTATATATATATAGATGAAACTTATTATAAAAGAAAATGTTAATGTTAACTAAAAAGTTATAAAAAAAAAAAAAGTTAATTAAAACAATATAAAAACCCGACTGCTGAAGAAGCGAACTAAAAAGACCTAAACAAGAAGAAAACATGCTGTGCAGTTGGAGGATACATCTGGTTTTGGTCAGCCAGCTCGGGAATAGGTATCATCGGACTGCTATGTCGGGTTTTTAAATATAAATAAAAAGTTAACTTTTTTATTAAAGCTATTGCTACGGTATCCCTGTTCCATGAATAAACAGGGCTAGCATAGTAATAATTTAAATGTTTAACAGAGTTTATAGATCACAACTATCCGGTTAATTAACAACACAAATTCATCAACTTAAAATAAACATATACGAGTAAATGCCAGAAAGCGCAATGTGAATATGTGTAGTGAATGATATGGTGTTTTTGTGTGATTAAATTAATAGTTATCAAACTAGAATGACAACTACTAAAGTCGCTTTTCAGTGGAAATGTAGTCTTATGTCTTTAAACAGTTCTTTACTAGAGACTTTCGTTTGGGTTTTGGAATGGATTGGCAAGACTTACCGTATTTCCAACTATTTTGTTGCTACGAAAGCCGTCGCTACGTTGCTACGCGACATTCGTAGCGACCGTCAAACGAGCGGAAGGCTTCAGGGCTCCGGCCATGTGTACTAGGAGAGCACGTCATTAAGAGGTTTATATGTCTAAAAATAACTATCATGAATGCCTGCCTGATCATATTACACCGGTAAACTATAGTGTGAGAGAGACAGATATACTGTAAATCACGACTCAGCATTATTTTAAAATCATTCAGAAGTTAATGAAATGTTATTGTTATATTTTTGAAGTATGTTTGAACACCATACTTAGCTAAGTATATTAGTTCGGCAAAGTTTTGAATGATGTCGCATTTATAGGTCAAGCCGCTTGCTGGTAGATGGCGTTAGTATCAAGGTTGAAGTTCCATCGTACACCGCGCGGTTCAGACTATCCAAAGTACTAGGGCAACATAATGCTGATAGAAATAGCTATATATCAAATTACATTCGAAGTTAAAAAAAGGAGTGACACTCACGAGGGTCCTCCGACTTCGTACGTTTTATTTTCAGCATTAATGTTCCCACTCCTGGGACACGGTAATGCAGTATAAGTAATAAACTGAATTATTGCGATTTCAGCCAAAAATAAAGAAACTTTTCAAAGTACCTTATATTTATGAATCCTATAATAATATCCGTTTCACCGTTGTTACGCGTCCTTCGTAGCGACCCTCAACCGGGTGAAATGTTTCAGCGCTCCGGTCATGTGTACTAGGAGAGCACGTTATAAAGAGGTTTATTTCAGTGAACACACATATCGGTGTTCGTTCACTGAATAAATTTATAACAATATAGACAAACTTAAAGTAAGAGTGAGACAGTGATAGGCTGAAACTGATGACGGAACATGACAACAATGTTGAGACAGTTCAGTGAACCCTCGTTACCACGTGCTTTTCTTCTGTCTCGCTTACACAACACTGAATTTTGAAGAAATGAAAGCGAAATAAAATGGTCACCATACTGGTGGGTCCGGCCGATCGTCGCAACGTTGGAAGGCCTCTCTGCTAGGTGGACCGATGACCTATTTAAGGCCGCGGGAATCCGGTGGATGCGAGTCCCACAGGAAATTAAATGACATTTACAATTTTTTTGCCTACGCTTGACCACTATCTCACCTGTTTAACTGCCTTCAACAAATACATATTCACATTTGAACAATGGATTGTTGCTATTTTACTAGTGGGAGAGGCGGCTTCCACATATTCAACCTTTATAATTTTGTGATATTTGTACGTTCAATAAATAAACTGAAGTAAAAAGTAAATTAGTGTCGTCAATCTGTTGGAGTAGCTTTTTGTTCGCATAATGTGGGGTACGGCTTTTTTTGTTTTAAACGTCAAGTTTATACTCGTATTATTTGTTAATAATTCATGCCTGAATAGGCCTTGATTGGCGATTCAGTAGGCATGGATATTTTATACAGGTTTCATCATAAACAGCTGTGACAGGTAGGTCAAGATAACAATTTTGAGATAGTTTCAGCAAATACGACAAAGAGCTGTTTTCTTTTGATATAGTTTAATTAAAAGGGATTAATTTAATATACTCAAACAAATAAAGTTTTGACAATAGTGAATTATTTTCTAAGGATGGATTAGACTAGGTTACATAAAATCCATAGATATGGTACCTACCAAACATATTTTAATTTTTCATTACAAATATATAATTGCTTTTCTTTTTTCTGAAAATGTCCAGCTCTACCTACAAAACTCTGCATAACCCTTCGGGACCTACAGGCTTGAAGTTATATCGTTATTGTATATTACTGCAGCGGCCAGCAAAAGAGGCATTAATGGACGAACGTGTAAATGTGGCCCGATGCGAAGCCGAAGTACCTGTCATTTACATTTTCTTCTTATTTAACCCTTGTCCATCTACTTATTTGTAATCTGAAGGTTTTCCAATATAAAATATTAAAATACTGATAGTAATTTGACTTAGCATTACATTATTTCTGAACCAAAAGTATGACTGAGTTACAAAGTAATGAACTGGATTCGTTGCTATGTTGGTAAGCTTAATCACCTGTTTGAAATTTGTAGCGACCGTCAAACAGGTGAAAAGGCTTCAGTCGTCCGGTCATGAGTACTAGGAGATAACGCTATGAAGAGGTTGATTTCAGTGAATACTTTAATGAAAGCAAATAAATGGCACAAAGGTATGAAATATATCTACACAAGTAAGCCCTCGTGAGATGGGCGGCAGTGATAGATAATGAAACTGTTAAGTATGAGCAATGGAAACATGAGAAAACTATCTGTTGCAGGTTAGTTACTAGGATTATTTTTTAGCTTTTTGATTTTCTATGAGAATATTTAAGTTCTACTGCGTAACTTTAGCTAGCTAGCCTACATCCCTTTGCTGACGAGGAGACTGATGGCATCTGTTACATAAATATACTGATTGACTATATTTTTTGTGATTATAATAATATTCTTCACCCGTATATTATACTAGCTTTTACCTGCGGCTTCGCTCCTGTAGCCCACCCCACAGGACCTGTTTTCGGGATAAAAAAAAACCTATATCACTCAGGAATAAGGGCTTTCTATTGGTGAAATAATTTTTAAAATCGGTTGGGTAGTTTTTGAATTTATCCATTACGGCCGTCTCAGCTTCGCACAGATAGAAATTTATTTATATTAAACATTATTATTATTATATATAGGTTAACTACTGACGAATTCTTTTTTAATTTAAACCAAAATTGTTATAAAAGTAAAAATATTAAATTTTTGTCACGTACGCTGCAATTGCAAGGAAAGTGGCAACACTGCCCAAGTGACATGTCAAATTTGTGCTCCGTATTTTAAAATTAGATTTAATTATTATATACGTAAAATTAGTGTGTAATTACAAGTGAAAACACAAAAAAACGGCATAAATACTTAGGATTATTGTTTTCCTGGCGAAGTAACAAGTTAAATAAGAGTTTTTGCCCCGGTTGTCGACCGGTAACCTATCGAACAGCTGACGACGGCATTATACGGGGAGTATTGTTTACTTACGTTTTATAATTATAGCATACAATATTACTTAACTTTGTAATACACTCTCCTTTAGTTTTAACGTAACAATTTTGCTAATTTCGCACTCTAGTGTTTATAAATCGTTTCGTTGACAGCGTAAAAACGAAACAAAATCAACATTAGGCCCATTTAATTAGTTCTATTAATTGATTCTTATCCTTCACTTATACCAAACGCTTATGATTTTTGCATAGTTAAACTATTAAACTGCATTTAATCACACATATATATTTTGGGTACCCTACCCACATTAAATAAAAGTAAACTGAAAGGCAATCAAAAGTAAAAAAAGCCAATTCAGCAGCCTACCTAAGAATTAAACTCCCTTTTTTCATTGTATTATTACCTACTTGTACTTTTCTTTTTATTTTTTGTTACTTTTCTCCATTTTCAGCTTTTCTGTCTTTTGTCTATTCTTTTGGTTCTCACCGTTTCTCTAATTCTACTTTCAGTAACTATCCCGAAACCATGCCTATGATGACACGTAAAGCTACTGCTCAGGACTTGGAATTTAAACTAAGAACTGCACTCCAAGAGCTCAAAGAATCGCAACATCAATGTCAGGCAATGTTGCAGGAGAGAGATGAATGTGAAGTAGAAGTGCAAAATGTCATCTCTAAAAACACAAGCCTTAAGCGGGAGCTAGTGGTGCTGAGTCAACAATATCAGAATGTTGTTGATGAACGTGACCAACTGCGGGTAGTCACGGATGGTTTCCATAATTGCAGTGATTTGTATGAGGAGGCTTTAGGTAAAGTTAGGGACCTAGAAGATGAATTGGCTCATGCTAATTCTCTAATCCAAAATCTGCAAAAAGAACAATCATGTACTCAGGTACAGGAAACATGCCATTTATATAGTGAATTAATAAAATCAAATTGTAAACCTCATTCCATAACCACTATTGACCTGACTGAAGATTCCTTATTAAATGAGACAAATAGGTATAAAGTTAGTCATAAAAAATTGAAAAAGTATGCAAAATTTAATAAAATAATTAAAAATTATACCCAGTACAGGAAACAACACAAAGTTTTCTTAAAAAATATTCCACTCAGAAAAGAACGTGTTGACCTGCTTAAAAAATTAAATAATTACCAGATCAAATTAGAAGACAGCATAAAAATCTATGAAATTGACACACAGCGCTTACAAAATGATATTCAGGTACTTGAGGATAAACTGGGCTCCCTTTACAGTAAATATGTTAGCTCCCAGTTACAAATTAAGGAACACATTCTGGCCGCAAACGAATTGCTGATGTGTCAATGTAATTGTCAGATAGACTCAAACCTGAAGGCTGTTCAGCCAAAGACAATGGAGGTCCAGCCTCGTGCTGAGAGGGTGTCTCAGGACAGTGTCTTTGACCTAGACATTCCTGATATTTCACAGGAAGTGTCTCAAGTTGACCGGCCTGAGACTGCATCCTTTCCAACAAATAATTGTCATCATGGTTTTAATTCGGTTATGTTTGCAGATGGTATTGGAAGAGGTTTAGGTAAATTATTAAATAGCAATCAGAGTTATTCAACTTTGAATTATTGTATGCCTGGGTCATCTTACAAGCATATCATGGAATCTGTAACAAATAATGTATACAAACCAGATACCAATGTAACTGTCTTTATAGGTAACAGTTTGGATGTAAAAAAAGATGACATCACTGAGTGTGTAACGGAGTTATTAAAGTTAAATTGTAATAAAATCGTATTGTGTGCTTTTCCATATTTGGAAAAATTGTCTAGTAGACAAAATAATTATATACACATGCTGAATAAGCATGTTCATTTCCTTGTCAGCCATTACAGCGACAAATTAGTTTTTTTGGACATCAACATTTTTGTTGATAAATTAAAAACGACAGGCAATACAGTGTATCTGCCTATTAGGGTAAGACGTCAAATAGCGAGGCTATTATCTTTTACTATAAACTCAGACATAAATAGTATGTCGAAGGCATGTACTGTAGTTGATATTAGTAGTAATACTAATATACAGGTAGTCAATAAGTTTAATAACGTTAGCACTTCTGCTATTAATATTTATAGTTTAAACTAGTTTGTAGGACAAGGGAGGGTACCAACAACGAAATAGTTACTAGTACATCCATCATCAAGAAGGTACCTTCTTGCTCTCACTTAGTTAATTTAAAAAAAGGGGCTAAGCAGAATTCCTTGAAATTATTCCATCAAAATATTCAAGGTTTTTCTGCGAAGCAATTGGAAATAGAACTGTTTTTGGAAAAAACAATGTTTGAAATTGTTTGTTTTACTGAGCATTGGCTGAAAGATCATACAATGCTAATTAATTATGAAAATTATACCGTGGGTAGTTGTTTTAATAGAAATATTATGTTACGTGGAGGTTCACTTATATTAATTAAAAATGGTATTAAATCAAAACCTCGTAAAGATATTGTAGATCTATCAGTTGAACATAGTGTTGAACTGTCATGCGTTGAGCTGGATAAGCATGTCATAGTGTGCGTTTACAGACCCCCCAATTATGGTAACTACTCTATATTTGAGTCAGTGATGGAAGATGTTTTGGCAAAACTTGCAATTGGAAATAAACTAATCATAATCTGTGGTGATTTTAATATAAATATTTTAGAGAGTAATTCAGATAGCAGTAGATTATTAAATCTCTTCAAATCATTTAATTTGTCACATGTGTTTATGGAACCAACACGAAAAACTGTAACTTCTGCTACATGTATTGATAATGTATTTTGTTGCTGCGACTACTTAGACAAAGCCATTATAAATTGTCTGCCTTCGGATCATAGTGGGCTATTGGTAACCTTTGAGTCCAACATACCAATTCAACAAGTGCAGATTCAATCCAGACCAATAACATCCGGTAAATTAAATCAGTTTAACAGCAGTTTAATTAGTAAGCTAAGTGATCAAGACCTTACAGTGAATGATGGTAATATTCTATATAAAAAAGTTTTCTCAGTAATCCAAAAGGAGTTCAATAATTCTTTTAGGAAAAAAACTAAAACTGTATGCCCTAAGTTTTTATTCAGTGACTGGGCGACTGAAGGACTCAGGAAAAGTAGGGAAAGACTTTACGAGCTCTATGGCCTTAAGCCTTATATTAACACTGAAACTTTTAACAAGTATGTTGCTACTTATTCAAAAATTTTTAGAAATACGTGTAAAGTAGCTAAGGCTTTATACATTGGTAATAAAGTTAAAACCGCAGAAAATAAAATCAAGACTGTTTGGAAAATTATAAACAATGAAACGAACAGGAACAAAAGAAATAATACTGATTACACGCTTGAAACTACACATGGACTTATTAGAGATAACAAAAAAGTTGCTCAAGAATTTGTGGATTTCTTTACCAGCATCCCAATTAAAACTACTGAAACCCTAAATTCTTCGCCCTCACTTGCTTCTGGTTTATTAAACGCAAACGTTTCAGCCTGCCCGACAGAATTTAACTTTTCACATGTAAACCCAATAACAGTAATAAAAGCTTTTAAGCAAATCAAGATCAAATTGACCGAAGATCTATGGGGAATGTCCATCAAAGTTTGTACCTCCATTATTCAGACTATAGCGCCGTACTTAGCTTTAATTTTTAATTTGTGTGTAGATCAAGGAGTCTTTCCGGATCTAATGAAACATAGTAAGGTTATACCACTTTTTAAATCCGGGAACAGTAAAGACACAAATAATTATAGACCAGTATCGGTGCTGCCGGTTTTCAGCAAGATATTTGAAAAGATAATGCTAAATCAGATGCTCATTCATTTTAATACGAATAACATCCTACACGATAAACAGTATGGTTTTACCAAAGGACGTTGTACGACTGACGCTTGTGTCACCTTATTAAAACATATCTTTGAAGCGTGGGAAGAGGCACAAGATGCCATAGGGGTTTTCTGCGACCTGTCGAAAGCATTTGATTGCGTTAATCATGAAACATTACTTTTGAAACTTGAGCATTACGGGCTAGGCCAATCAGCGTTGAGTTTAGTTAAATCTTATTTAAATGATAGACAGCAATTAGTTCAAATAAACGGTGTCAATTCGTCCGGGTTAACCGTGAAAATGGGGGTACCCCAGGGTTCAATTTTGGGTCCTTTCTTGTTTCTAGTCTACATTAACGATTTACCTCATCTATTGAAAAACAATCTAAACATGGTGTTATTTGCTGATGACACTTCGTTGATTTTTAAGATAAATAGACGTACGAGTAACGTTGACGATGTAAATACCGTCTTGCGACAGGTTCAAAATTGGTTCACGGCTAATAATCTAGTTTTAAATGCTAAAAAGACTAAGTGCATAAAATTTGTCTTGCCGAATGTCAAAAGTAATGATTGTGACATTTTATTAAACAAGGAGAAGCTAGAATTCGTCGATAAAACGGTTTTTCTGGGGATCACGCTAGACTCGAGGTTGCAATGGGGGCCTCATTTAATATCACTTGCGGGGCGGCTAAGCTCGGCAGCTTATGCTGTTAGAAAAATACGTCAGTTTACTGATGTCGATACCGCAAGATTAGTCTATTTTAGTTATTTTCATAGTATAATGTCTTACGGTATCTTACTATGGGGAAGGGCTGCAGACATTGAGTCAATTTTTATTCTGCAAAAACGAGCCATCAGAGCGATATACAATCTTCGCCGGCGCGATTCTCTAAGGGAACTGTTTAAGAACATTAACATCATGACGGTACCTTGTCAATATATTTATGAAAACATCATGTATGTTAGAAAGAATTTACATCTTTTTAGTAAAAACGGTGACAGACATAATTATGTTACTAGAAATAGGGACCAACTAATTCAACCAGGTTTCAGGCTGGCTAAAGTAGCATCATCTTTTATGGGGTACTGTATAAAATGTTACAATAAAATTCCTCCCCACATTCTACAACTAAATGAGACGAAATTTAAGACTTGTATAAAACGCACACTATGTAGGCAAGCATATTATAAGTTGGGGGATTACATCGCTGATAAAAATGCTTGGCTCAATGCTGGTCCTGCTCCGCAGCCACTAGGGCGCAAGAACAATTAGTGATGGGCAGAAAAGTATCGAAGTATTGTTGGACATGCTGAAGACTGTATGCAAATTTTTGTATTGTATAAACTCAATTTCTTTTAGTATTATATAATTGCACAGCACATGTGTGAGTACTATGTTCTGACTGTAGATAAATCTACCATTCACTGTACCTATATGTCGTTCGTTGACTTCTGTGTGCCCTGGCAGTTGAGTGTGTCATGCTCTCTCTAATTTCTCTCTGATGGTGGCACATGTGTTGGATCATTCGGTTCCCTTCATGATGGTTGAGCTGAGTGGTGCCGATCCATGCGTCATGTTCGTGAACGGGCGCCATCAGTTGGGATTGGTCATAACTTAGCTGTCTCGGCCTGTTAAAGTGCTTTTTTTTAATTATTTGTTACTCTAGACGCTTTTACGTACACGTCTTTTTACATCGTTCTCACATATATATATTTTTTCAACAAGAATGATGTAACCAAAAACTTGTAATTAAAACTGATGGAAAAGAGTGTCCGGGGAGTTTCTTGCAAATTCTTCTCCATTGAGACCTACAGACGCTTGCGAATTTGCAACTAGAGTCATCTTTTTATTAATTTTTTGTTTGACAATTCAAAAGTACTTCTAAAGTTTAATTGAAATAAATACCTTGATTTTGATTTTGATTTTGATTGAATTACCCTTCTCCCGCATCTTGGTATCCCCTCCGTCACCAATTGCGCGTATCTTTCTTATAATTTGTTTTGATTACATTTTTAAATTCATGATATCTTTTGAATGAAATGTCAGATTTCAATAGCCTTTATACATACTGAAATATTATAATATACTGAAATAGCCTTTACTACAAAGGGAAAAAATTATTTGGGTAGGGATAAATACCAAGATAAGAAAAACGTGGTCTGATTTTGGTCGGCATTTTTATTAACTTTTTAAATCAAAAAAGTAGTTACAATGATATTACTACAAAGGTTGGAAAAATGTTCGCGATACTGATTTATCGCGAACATTTTTGTAGCTAATAATATGTTCTTTAATATTGTAGTACATATTTTTGTTCTATCATCAATAGATGTAAGGCACGATGTAAGAGTTTTATGTTTAAATTGTTTACTCCTTGGGTTACATTATTGAAGTTTGGTAAGGATCTCTAATTTCAGTCGATTAACAATATAGCCAAAGTTACTTAGTGAGAAAATAGCATCCCATCGGTGAAAGATTTTTTTAAATCAGCCCAGTAGTTTTTGAGTTTATTCATTACAAACAAACTTACAAACAATCAAATCTTTCCCCTTTATTATATTCGTGTAGATGTAGATTTCAGATATTAGAAAGTTCTTGCACGACGGCGACGTGCCGATTTTTACCCGACCGAACTTTAATTTGAGACTGACGTGCCCGGTTACAAGATTTGGATGACTTACGGTTGTCTAACTTTTTTTCAATTAATATATTGCAGCCAAATTAATTTTGAGGTTTTAGAAAGTAGTTGCGAGGTAAACAGAATTTTACAAAATTAAATCGGGGCCAACGGCTCTAACGAAACCGGATATGATTGACTGCAGGCTTTTTCTTTACTCCGCCAATATAACGTAATATAAAAATAAGATCAGTCATTAGAAAATGCTTGCAATTTTTGGCCTCACCTCTCCGACTATTATAAATAATAGTCAACAGAAACTTTCAAAACAAGTAAAAAGTTATACAACTTTAATCCGTTGCGTGCGCGATCTTAGCAACGGCTGTAAAACCGAAATTTCAGTACTCCAGTCATATGTACTAGGGAAGCACGAAATGATAGATATTAAACGTTTCCCGTCGTGGAAGCTCGCGTGAAAGCCAATCACAATCACGTGGAAAGCACACAAGTAAACTGGTAAACAAGAAAGATAGAGCTATGCACTACATCTATGGTGCGAATGAGTTGGACATGTAGAAGTACGTACTAAGTAGAACACTTTTCCCATTGTGGTGAGAAATGCGCGATCGTAATGATGTCGCCCAAAAGAATCCTAATTTAGTATTTTAACGTTATAATTATCGTGTATGAAAACACTAGCCATTAAGTTAAAGATTGGTTAAAAGTAAATAACGTTGATTAGAAATCGCAATATCAAAAACATAAAAAAAAAATGTTAAAAATAATTAAATTACAAGAAATAATTATATTCATGTAGTAAAGATTTTTTTCACACGTAGTAAATAAAACCGTAAAAATTACGCGTGGCCTGTTACGCGTAGGGATGGCTGCGTACTTCGTTGCAATCGATCTCGTAGCAGCCACGATGTTCATGTGACGTATGAACACAAATATGACGTATGCATTATTCAATGACGTAAGCAATATGACCCAAAAGCCGGGTCTGGCCTCAGCTCTTCGCTGGAAACTACTAGGGTAGCATAATTTACAAGAATTTGCCTTGTCGCGCGGCGGTTTGAAATGTAGCGAAGGCTTTCAGCACGCGTGGTGCTTACGGAATAAGCGAGAACTTTGCTAAGTAGCGCCATCTACAAACTTTTACATGAACTAATACGAACAGCTTCAACTGGCTGTATATTTGTGGGTATGATACAAACCCACGAGGATACATTATTTCGAACTTTGTTGAAGGATAATAATCCGTATTACGCTAAAATTCTTGCAAATGAATCATCGTCATCTGCCTGCCTTTATTCCATGTTACTTGAGGTCGGCCCAATTCGTTTTCTTCGCGCAATTCTTTTTCTTCTTCCATTCCACAATGTTAAACGTCTCACGTTAATTATAGCGTGCGTTATGGTTAAAAAACAGATATTAGTAGCGGTTTGCCACTATTTTAATATTTGTTACTTAACCTGTAGTGCTATTCTATAAAACAATGGTACCATACATCAGTGTGTTTTTCTGTAGGTGTTTTAAGTTTAATATACCTAATAGAAGAGCTCTGAGGATCGCGATCAGAGTTGAAGCACTGAGATATCTTTTGAAGAAGGAATGTTTCATAATATGTACCTCAATGTATTATTTAAACCCATTGACCACTATTTTGACTCACTAGTTCCGAGCAAGATTCGAAACTATAATATCGCTCACCTATCTGCATTTGAGTTTTCTTAATATGTACCTGAAAACAAAAATAAAACATAAGTTTGCTACGGAATTTTAACTGATTTTATTAAGTACTTTATTGGGGTCACAAAATAATATTAAATTTAAAACTACATAAGTAAACATGTAAACCACATCTATGGCCAAACAATATTTAAATCGTGCGTTCTTATTAAATTATTACATGTTTATAGTGTTTGATGGCAGTGTTGACAAAACCAAAATGTCCATCGTACGCCAATCGCCGTTTGTCGTGACGATTAGTTTTAGCGCTTGTCTGAATAAAACCCGTTTTCGTGTAGTTTCAATTATATTAACTATTTCACAAGGAACTTATACTGAGTATATTATATTCTGATAGGCATTAAGTTAATACCTAAAGCTCTAAACAGATGGAATGCATTTAAACTGCAAACTAGCTGCACGGTCGACGTGCAGTTCAAATGCAGTTGGTCCCCGCAGACATTATTATTATTATTTTTTTTTTTCTCTTTTACTGAATTGTAAACGTAACATTATTGACTAATAACATTTTTTGTTTTTGGATTTGACATATTTATTGATCTTTTATAATTATAATTGTTTTTTTTTTATGTCTGACATTTTATTTTATTTTTCATTGATTTATTGATATTTTGTATTTTTTTTTTAATTTTTATTTTGTTCTATTTATAATTATTATTGAATCTCTATTCTTGACATTCTATTAAATCGTTCATTAATTATATAAATTATTATTGTTATTGAAAGTTATTGTTAATTAGAGGATTTTTTTTTTGTGTTTTTAATTTAATTTTTATCTATTGTAATGTTTTATCTATTGTAATTTCGACACAATGTATTTTGTTACGAAATAAATGACTTATGACTTATGACTCAGCGAGCGGTCGATGGAACTGCACGCTAACTTCACACCGACTGCAATCGGGCTGCTTGGTTGGTTTGCAGTTTTATTCCAGTCGCACCAACTGCGTTCAACTGCAAATTTGCAGTCGGAGTGCAGTCCGTCTGTCTAGAGTTTTAAGTATTAGCTTAATCCCTGACAGAATATAAGATACTCAGTATACTCGTAAGTTATTTGTGTAATAATTAATTAAAAATAAAATACTTCAGAAAACGGTTATTACGCCCCCAAAGTTATTTTTAAAAGACGTCGTAAGTAAGAGCGGGTATTCTTACTTACGACGTAATAGAGAGTAGAATATTTTATTTCTTTGGAAACTACGTATTAAGTTTTTATTTATTATATGTTTTAAAATAAAAGTCAGGCTATTTGGACAAACTATTTGATTGTAATTTGTAAAGTAGATATCTGTCAATCAGAGGTGTATATTTTTTTATCTCTTAATGAAATATAATATTGAGATATAAATATAATTTTAATGGGAATGTTTGAACCAATAAATATGCCGAATAAATTTGCCGAAGTTTTGGTTGGTGTCTATTGTGTCTAAGTATGAGAAGGTATAAATTCTTAATTTCCTGCTTTTTCATTATGCACATCATGAAAGGCCCTAACCTTCTGGAAATGATGAACTGGTAGGAGTTAACAAAGGATAGAAAGGGAACAGATAGCTAAAATGTTAATAGATAAGGAAATATTGAGCGCTATTCCTCTCTCCTAGACACTGACTGTATCTAGAATGTTGCTGTGCCCGACAGGGTCCATAATTGTTTCTGTAACTTATATTTACCACCTGTATGTACATTATGGATGCAATAAATTTAATTTGAATTTGAATTTGAAAAAAAGTTAATAAAAAAATCAATTTAGTTCACTTTTTAAGCAGTCGGGTTTTTAGTTTTTTTTAATTATTTTTTTCTTTAAAGGTTTAGATATTATGATTAAATCGGAGATGAATCATTTAGCCATAAACCTCGGAGTAGCAAAACATTAAAAATAAAAGTGTTCCACTGTTACCCACTCTCCCCTACACGTCAACCATATGAACCATATGAGTTTCATTAGTTCGAGAAAACACTTAGATGGCGTTAGAATCGAAGTCGAAGTTACATGTACATCGCGACCGTTCAACTACAAAATACTAGGACACCATAAACCTAATGGATAGTAATAATGGTGAGAAAAACTGAAAAGTTGCATTGCTTATAATAGTGTATTCTTAAATACGATGAGTGAGGCATAATATACTAAGTAAAAATAAATAGTTCACACGATTGTAGATGGCGTTAGTTTTTCATCTTCAACTACGCGGCCATAGTTCTCGTCAATACTTGTAGATGGCGTTAGAGTCAAATTTGCATCGCACACCGCTACTATGGCAACATAAACTTAATATAAATAGCCTTCAAAAGTTTCACAAACTGTTTGTTGCAAAGAAGAAATCTCTTTTTTAATCTAGTTTAAATCGGCAGTCATTCGTATCCAAAATACGTTACCGTAAATGTTACCGATACATATTTGTCGGAAAAATAACCATATTATTATCATTTTTTTAAAAAAACGTTGCCCCACGCTAGGAATTTCTTTTTCGCGTTTACAAACATATAAACTCACATACACAACAATTTTTTTTTATAATTTTCTTGTTTGCATTTTACCCCATCCTTGGTTTTTCTTATAAATCATTTTCAAAATTATGTTTTCAGTATTTCTTAGTTTAGATTATTTTAGCTTGGTGGATTAGGTTGGTTAATTTTAGTTTGGTGTATAAAACACTAAATATTTCGCTGGATTATTTCTAAAACGACTCTCTATTTACATAAATAAATTCTCGTAAATATCCAAAATAGTTTATTATAGCAAGCATTACACACCACTAAATAATTTTGTTTGAATTATCATAATTCGAGTGATCCGAACAATCACCGTTGCTACGAAACTCGTAGACCGTTGCTACGCGGTCCGTAGCGACAATAATGGCCAAAGTCTTCAGCACTCCGTTCAAAAGTATCAGGCTACTATAAAGCAGTAAATAGTTTCTCATACCACCAAAATGTTAAAACACACGTGTGCACAATCAATCAAGAGGGGTGGGTGGAGTGATTCAACGTAAGTGTGCGAGCGAGAGTCCGGTGTTTTTATTCTGTCTAACTTTAGGCACCATGACCTACGCAACGGGTGAATGAACGTAAACAAATATTTAGGGTAAATTTTGAGTGTCATTCTGAATATTTTTTTATTTCTAAATTATCGTTACAAAAACGTATTCCGATACCCTTTGCGGTTTACGATTATCGGCATCATAAAGTACGAGGACTTTGAACATTGCTATGTCCTTTTTGATTCACAATAACTTTTTACTTATTCATCTTGTTTGACGTTTTTTAAACCAAATTACAATACATTTTTATTATTATTATTGCAACAACATGGAAGAAAACAAACAATCGTACTGGAGGAAATTCCCTTCCTTTTGCCCTGCCCTCAACAGTGGCCCCGATCAATTCAGTACTCCGGTCAATTATACCAGGGCTACAGTATAGTTAAGGAGGTTCCGCCTTTAGGAGGCCTACAGGCTGTAACGTAACACATTTCGTAGACATTCAATGTATATTTTTTTCCAACTAACTAATATATTTTATAAACAAGATTTTAAGCTTACCGTGGATTGTCATCCAAACCAAACGGGTATGTAAAATTTCATCTTAATCGGTTGAGGATAACTGCTTTAAAATATTCAGTTGCATGATTTAAGAAAATACATATATACATATATTGCAAGTTAATAAAAAGCTTGTAAAAATACATTCGAATTGAAAACCTCTTCCTTTTTTTTCCTCGGTTAAAAAGCACCCCTGTTGCAACTTAGCAAAGAACCCGAAACACCAACGCCTCGGTAAAATACCAGGGTAAAATAAATTGGAAAAGCTTTGCCGCGAAAGGTAGGAAAATGTTTTTTTCTCAAACATGCTTGGAAATGTGATCATTATTTTGACAACCTTCTTCGAGATAAATCGAAATTGCTGTACTGGTCAAATACATGCGCGCAGCGGCCGGCAAAAGTTGTATGAAAATCCATATCTGTCGTGTCTAGCGGCCAAATAAATTCCATAGTAAACTCATATCTGTCGTGTAGTTTAAAAATGGAACGATGTTTTACTCCGAAACATGGCAACCAAGGAGGTAACTTATCAAAGGTTTTATTTAAATTTCGAACTGGCTTGCAATACAGCGTTCCTGTTTATTGAAAGAAAAACAAAGGAACACTTTAACGCGGGAACAATTATTGTTGTTCGTCATTGATTTTGACAAAATGAGTTCTAGGTACTACTTAGTTTTAATTTCCGCGCATTATTTGAGAAAAGTACTATACAAGCCTTGGCCACAACTAGGCATTGATGGACTTACGTATGTGTGCCTCGGCTTCGCCTCGGCCCACATTTACACGTTCGTCCATCAATGCCTATTTTGCTGGCCGCTGCAGTAATGTACTATTCTCAAACATGCTTGGAAATGTGAGCATTATTTTGACAACCTTCTTCGAGATAAATCGAAATTGCTGTACTGGCCAAATACATGCGCGCAGCGGCCGGCAAAAGTTGTATGAAAATCCATATCTGTCGTATCTAGCGGCCAAATTAATTACATAGTAAACTCATATCTGTCGTGTAATTTAAAAATGGAACGATCTTTTACTCCGAAACATGGAAACCAAGGAGGTAACTTATCAAAGGTTTTATTTAAATTTCGTACTGGCATACAAATAGAAAGCTGTTTATTGAAAAAAAAAAACAAATGAACATTTTAACGCGGGCAAAATTATTGTTACTCGTTGTTCGTCATTGATTTTGAAAAGTAATAATTGTATTTGAAAAAATGAGTTCTAGGTAATACTTAGTTTTAATTTCCGCGCATTATTTGAGAAAAGTACTATACAAGCCTTGGCCACAACTAGGCATTGATGGACTTACGTATGTGTGCCTCGGCTTCGCCTCGGCCCACATTTACAGGTTCGTCCATCAATGCCTATTTTGCTGGCCGCTGCAGTAATGTACTATAGTGGTAAATAGAAAACACAGTTTTCAGTAGTATCGGCTCGTAATGAAATCATGTTTTATTTTACTAATATTATTATCCTTTATCTACACCACAATAAACTTGACAAAATTTTTGATAGAACATGACGTTTTCATTTATTTTGGAAAAATATTAAATATGCGCTTCCCAAGTGACGTCAGTCCAATGACGTAATAGTTGCGGGATTCTTTAAGATTCCGGTAAAAGGTACTAAGGCAGCATAAGTTAGAAGGGCATGCTCCTATTCTCTTTCCCGCGAAAAACCACGTAGGGGTGGAAAATGGACTCGCCCTACATTGCTTCTGTTTCACTTTGTTCAATAGAGGGGCTGTTACAGGGTGAAAGGAGACACACAATCACAAAGGAAGAGGAGAAAGGCAGATGACAGTTTTTCATTTATTTGGAAAATGTTTAAATAGGAACTACACGTTAATCGGTTTCCAAGTGACGTCAGTCCAATGACGTAATAGTTGCGGGATTCTTTAAGATTCCGGTACAAGGTACTAAGCCAGCATAAGTTAGAAGGGCATGGTCCGATTCTCGTGCCCACATAAAGCCGTAGGGGTGGAAAATGAACTCGCCCCTACATTGTTTTTGTTTCACTTTGTTCACTAGAGGGTAAGCTGTTAGAGGGTGAAAAGGAGATACACAAACACAAAGACAGGGGAGAAAGACAAGGTGAGCTCGTTTATTTGAGTGCGATGGAAATACCTACATGAAAACGAAATTTTTGCCGCGATATTGTCAAAGTTTGAAAAGTAACGGAGCTTTTATTTCGAAAATAAAATATGTATATTGTGCACAATGTATGTATAAATGCGATAAAAAAGGTTTATGAAATTGTGTAGAGGCGTTCTTTTTATATCTGCTACGCTTGCTTCGTTACCGCTACGTAAATCTCGTAGCGACGGACTAAAAGAAATATTTGTGATATTTACAAAGGTGTAAAAAACAACTTAAAACATAATAAATTTAATCATAGGAGGCGTTTTTGTGTTCTGTGTGCTCGTAAGTATGATAAATTAAATTTCAAATATTTAATCTTTTTTTTTTTCATGTAGCGGCTATTCATTTTTTTTCATTGTGTAGGCAGCTTAATTTATTCGATCGAATTAACAATCCAATACCAATAGAAAGTAGAATCAATTATTATTATTTGTTTATTTTAGTTATAAACTACATTTTTAAAATAAAAAATTCGTAAAAAAAAAACTTAAATAAAAAACTTAGTGTTCTGCAGCTCTCGGTTTCGGTTTCTATCTAACGTCAACAGTGACGTAACGGGTGTCATACGCTTCAAGTTTTAAAACAAAGGCACTAGGGTAAATGATAAATAAATGATAAATGATTTATTTTCTGTAAGTTGGTTTGTACAAACACTTTCACATGTCGATCATATTTTTTAAAACTAGATGAGGTCGGCGTTTCCTGTCTGACTACTCTGAGAAGAAAGGCCGAAACAAACTCAGAGGTCACAGTCTCTTTTAAAGTCCAGACAAAAACTTGGTTAGATCATGTGAAGACCATGTAGACTGATGTCTGAAATGGTCTTTTGAGAAAAGAACCAGCCAGATTGAGTGGACCTGTCCAGTCAGTGCACGTATTTGTCAATAACCGTGCAGCTCAACTTAGAATTTAAGGAGCTCAACGAATTGACGAACAATACCAAAGAAAGGACATTCGGGTAGGCCGCATAAATACTCAAACTGCCAGACCATGATTAAAAACTAACTAAGATAAATTAAAATTAAAAAAAAAAAGAATAATCCACATAGTCTTCACATTCACAATTAAAATAAAATAATATAATACTTTAAAAAGTAAATATTCTTGTCATTGCAAGAAAAATTAAAAAAATAAAAATATAATTAAAAACTAAATCCACGAAGCAAAATAAAAAAAAAAAAAAAAACGAAATTAATTGGAGCAGCTCAATCCCAAGCCTTTTTGTCCTCAACGTAATCTTTAATGTTATAAAACGCTTTCTGGCACAACTTACGTTTAATGAATGATTTGAATTTATTAACACTTAAACCTTGAACGTCGCTTGGAAGCTTATTATAAAAGCGTACACATTGACATCTAAACGAGCCACCTATTTTCTTTAGCCTTGTTGTAGGTACTACAAATTTGTGTTTGTTCCTAGTATTTATGTTATGGATATCACTGTATTTTTTAAACAATTTTATATTTTTATGGGCATATAAAAGATTTTCATAAATATACTGAGAAGGCACAGTCATTACATTAATCTAAGGGTAAAAAGGTAATATAAGTAGATGGGAGCATTCTCGTTGCAAGGCACCGAGTCCACCAGGCGGTGGACGTGAGTCAGTTCAGTAAGTCAACAATTACACTATTACATGATCATTTGAATATAACATCAATTAGAATAATGAAACAGTAACAACTTATATGGTGCTTTTGCTAAACACCTATATGCTAAATACCTAAATTTGTTTACTTTACAACATTATTTGCAGTATAAAATATCAAACACTTAAGACAACAAAGTTATGTTTTGCAAAGCTTTGCTACAGATGACGTGTGACCCGTCGCGACGGTAACAACCAAAGGTTTCGGAACTATGATCAAAAATACTAGGATAGCATAAACTTGAAAGACATGGAACATTCTCTCTCGGAAAACTCAAATAAAAGTTGCACACAACCTAAAGTTTCACACAAGTAAGGCACGAGGAGAAAAGGACAATGTCATATGTTTCGGCGGCCGTGAAAATGATATAGCTATACAGTTACCGCGTATCTACAAACCCGTCACTTTCGCCACAACTACGACGAAGAGCGGAAAAACTATAGGAAAGTGATGTATTTTTATCCGACTGCTTGCTGGCAAGGATTATGTTTGTCGCGTGTATCTTGTATGTTTGTAAGTATGTAATATTCTTTATTTCCTCAAATCTTTCCAACCGCTACGCGGATTTATATGATTGACCGCCCAAGTGAACACTTGATTAGTGACGTTAGAAAAAACAAACTTAGCGGATTTTGGGCGCCATATTGTGGAGGAACCATTTTTTTTATTAATCAATTTTACAATAATATATACTACTTGTGTTTAAAAGTAATTAAAAAAATATAACTAAAAAGTTGTAAATAAAAAAAGCTTATTTAGAAAATCAAAAACCCGACTGCTAAAGAAGAGAACTAAAAAAATGTAAACAAGAAGAAAATCATGCTATGCAGTCGGAGGATACATATTCTCGAGCTGACTGACCTGATCCTCCGACTGCCGGGTTTTTGATTTTTTAAGCTATAGCTTTTATCGCGGGCTTTGAGCTTTTATCACGGGCTTTGAGCGCGGCGACCGAATCAAGAAAAAACAAATTTTTTCGTAACGAAAAAATGCCGTAACGAAAATAATCCTGACACCCCGAGCTGCTTCGAAATCGGACGATGGATTCCGAGTGTGTGAGCGGGTGAGGGGGGAGGGGCAGCAGGGGTTTGTTGCGTGATTTTATAGAAGTTTCATTTTGATATTTTTAGACTGAAGTTATATAAATTTTGCGGGGGGGAAGGTAAAGAGTTAACGGGGTGGGGGGTATGCTATCTTGTTCTCCGGCTTGAAGAGACGGCGGGCAGGGGAGCAAACTTTTTCTTAGAATTGAGCTAGCTTCAACCGTTTCCAAGATATGGTCTATGGACTTTTAAGTTTTTATGATTTGGTCGCCGGTTCGTTCTTGGTGGCGGTTCGAGATTGGTTCTAGAAAAGTGTCGGCTCGGGTCGTCCTGTGATGGAGGATTTTGTACGTCTGGCGTTTAATAATATTGGTATTCAAAGAAAACGACCTTATGTCCCTAAGAATACGGGTCACTTTTGCGTGACAATTAAAAGTGGCCTTATGCCAGTGGTAATAAGGGTCACTCAGAATTTGGTGCCGCGTTCCATAAATAAATAATTATAAATAATTATTATAATTATTGTTCCCATTTTTTTATAGGTGTCCTGAGGGCTCGGCGGTCGAAATCGGGCTATCTCGCTCCGTTTCCGAGATATTTGTGTTTTTGTAATTTGGAGGTTGAATTTCGCGTGGTAAAAGAAGTTCTTACAACTGATGGATGAACATTTTTTAATTGAGATTTAGCATAAATAAAAAATAAATAAATAATTATAATTGCATAAGTTGATAAAAAACGCTATGCAATAGCTTTACCGCGGCAGTCCCCGAGTGCCACACGTCTTTTTTATTAATTAACTTTTTTATTTATTAAATTTTGTACACCTCGTCTCGCTAAGTAAAAGGTTACCATCCATTACATGCTGTGATTCCTCCTTGGAAAGTACATCACACCGATGGTCCCGCTATCATTTAAAGATCTTTGGCAGTTGCAAAGATAATCAGTAAGCAGATAAAACGGGTACAACGCCCGCAAATTTACGTTTAGAGGACAGCAGGTATTCTTAGATACGACGTGTGGCGAGTAGGATATTTTATTTATTTATAAACTATGTATGTATCTATTTTAAAATAATCTTACTTCTTATCTTACTAATATCATAAATCCGATAGTTTGGATGGATATTTGTAACTGAATCACGCCAGTACGGCTGAACAGAGCTAGATGAAATTTAAATTTATGAAAAGTAACGATGAAAAGGCAGGCTATTCGGAATAGGAGGTTGTTAAACAAGGGTCTAAATTACCCATTATATACGAGGTAGTTTTACTCCCGAACTTTAGGGAGGGAGTAAATAGAAACCAAGTAATTATAGGTTTTTAGGGCCGTGTATAACACTCTAATTTTCACTACGATTGCGAGAAAATAAAATAAGCCAATACAATATTTTTTTTTTTTTTTTTTTTAAATTAATTGTACAATTCTGGATATTTAACGAGATGTTTAAACCATTGTTTTGTATGTTGTTTGCCAAGTATTTTTCTATAAATAAGGCACCAAATGCCGCTATTATTTAAGAAATTCTCGATATTTTTCCTCCTGAAAACTTTGGATTTATTGGCCTTATAGGCGATGGATAGTTTCTTCCCCTAGCGGAAAATAATGATATTTTATCCCCGGTCTGGTACGATAATATGACGCACTTTTTAAGCAAGAGGAGTGAAAGATCTATTTGGTTGTAAAATAGACATCTGTCAATGTGTATATTTTGTTCTCTTTTATTTAAATATTATATTGAGATGTAAATACAATTGCTGGGTACGTTTGAAATAATTTAAAGCTCAGTGGACTTAGTGCGAGCAATACTCACACTGGACCGAGTTAACGTAAACGTTAATTTGTATTGAAAATTGATAAGCCCCGTCTGGTGACAGTAAGGAGAACCCTTTTTTATAATTTGTATAGAAATTGACATGAGAGATCATTTACATTAACGCGATTCAGTACGAGTAAAAATTCTGAATAAGACCACTGTTTATAAATTCACCCAAGTTAAGGTTGATGTATTGTTCATAGTTCAAGACAACGCCAATAGATGGTGATAAAAGCGAAATCGAAGTTACATCGTATATTGCGACCATCCAACTACAAAGTACTAGGGCAACATAAACCTGAGAGTAATAAGTTGTTTTCCATGGCAGTCGTTACATGTTGCTCAGAAGCATGAAAAATTTTCCTGTGGCCTCTCACGTAGTCAAGCAACCGTGACGCCAGCAATGATGTAACCGTTGCCGAAGTCTTCAGTATTCTGGCACTAAGCACTAGGATAGCATAAGCTGCAACAACTTGTAAAAACTCTGTTGCGTTGGTTATTGAGGTTTTAGTGACGTCATCTATTTGTTAAGTAAGGGCGCGGTGCTTTTGGGGGAGACTCCAATATTCAATTACTAGGGTAGCATAATGCTACAGAGAGCAAGAGAAAACTTACAGAAAACCCAGAAAACTGTTTTACCGAAATCCGGGCAATTTTCATAGGAATCTTTTCAGCGCTAATTCGGTGGATTCCATCTGTCGTTAGATAAATGTTATATAGACCCCAAGAAAACTTCATGAAGTGCTCGTTTGTCGCGTTGGGGAAGAATGCAATCCTTGGTACTAGGGAACCATGCGTATAAAGAGATAAGGAAAATTCCTAAGCAATGAAAAAAATGTTGACTAGTAGAATACTCCTGAGACAATAAGTCCGCCTCTGTACATTTGTGTACTTAAAGTATACATAGATAATAAATAAACATGTATTAGGCACCTTTTGAAGTTTTGAATTCATCAGTGCTGATTGTTTTAAAAAAAAATACGGATTGAAGTGCTTTGACCTAGCTTTGACGGCTGAATTAAAAAAAGCAACTCATGAGTGTTACAAGTTGTATTATTATAAATTACTCTTGTGTATTTCTAGACCCAGCGGTTTAGGCTGAGCATTGTCTGTCTGTAAATAGATTTATATCAACGACTTATTTAAAAATGAATACTAGCATGGTAGCGTTCTGTAGTTTCTGCCTAACCGCATGGGATAAGGGCGTGAGTTTATGTATATAGATACTGGAATGCAACATTTACAAGAGGATCCTTTCTAAACGAGTCGCTTAAAAGCAAGCAGATCATTAGTAGAGATGTAATTGTTATTATATGAATAATAATAAAAAATACAAAAAAAAAAAAAAAATATTATCGCTTATCTTATTGCTCGCAAAACGGATGGCCGATGGGGCCGAAAAGTTCTGGAGTGGCGACCGTGGACCGGAAGACGCTGCGTTGGAAGGCCTCCCACTAGGTGGACCGATGACCTGGTGAAGGTTGCGGGGATCCGCTGGATGCGAGACGCACGGGACCGGTCAATGTGGTGACATTTG
Organism: Anorthoa munda; assembly: GCA_945859665.1. Classification (NCBI taxonomy): domain Eukaryota; kingdom Metazoa; phylum Arthropoda; class Insecta; order Lepidoptera; family Noctuidae; genus Anorthoa; species Anorthoa munda. The sequence continues at coordinate 38,582,301 of OX243897.1, read as the reverse complement.
GGGGAGGCCTATGTTCAGCAGTGGACGTCTTTTGACTAGTGACAATCTTATCATCATCATTATCTGCCTAGCCTTTTTCCCAATTATTGTTGGGGTCGACTTCCAGTCTTACCGGATTCAGCTGAGTACCAGTGTTTTACATGGAGTGACTGCCTATCTGACCTCCACAACCCAGTAACTGGGTAACACGATACCCCTTGGCAAGACTGGTGTCAGATCTCAGGCTTCTTGACAATCTTATCATTTACCCAAAATGAAACCTTAAACATAAGTAAATTAAATTAGACCTATATTAGCTAAATCCAATCCTCATTTATTCAAACTGGCCAAATGCGAGCCAGACTTTATTTAACACACCACCACATATCGTCAATTGCAATTTTAACTCTGTTATCTAGTTGCAAACGGTCAACTAGCGTCTTGACCGTCTACGTTTCAGCTTGGCCAAAAATCCTTTCGTTTATGTCTGTCCGAATGTCCGGCTGTTTTCCTCTACAGGTCGCATTTCTCAACCTCTCTGCAGCTCACATAGACACTAGTTCTTATCAAGTTGTTAGTTACAATGATTGTAATAAATAAACTATTCGCAAGTTTTTGTTTAATTAGCCAGTCCAAAATATTCGTATCGTAGCCACGCAAGGAACACAGCAATGATGGCGACCGTGGCCGTAGCAACGACGTGTAAGGGAAAACTTCAGCGCTCTGCTCTAAAGTACTAAGATAGCATATCTAAAAGTAGATGGAAGAATTTTCTTGGAGCCCTGGGTGAATTGAAAAGCTGGATTAGCCCAGTAAACATCGATGCTAAAAAAAGCTAAAATCGCAAAACATGATGTAGTTCTGATTTATTGGTATGTTGTATGGTCCAGTTAGGGTAGTTTAAATCCAAATTTGCAACTTCGAAATACTTGTGCTTCGCTGCGCACCACGCGAAAAACTCGACTGTTTTGGGTCTTATTCACTTTTTGCTCTAAAAGTCATAAACCATGCATTTTTAACAAACATAATGCCATACTTTTTTGAAGATCATTAAATTTGCAAACAATTAAGCCCAACCGCAGCTCTATAAACCCTATAGAGACTAAGCTATGACCTACTCAAAATCATAGCCTGCTGTCAAAATGTAAGAAGGGATGCAGGGTGGAGTGTACTTGCCTAAGAGCTCTGAGAGCTGGGCTAGCTTTTTTACAATGATATTATGCCACTTCAAAGCCCATTTTTACCTTCTTCTCGTATTTTCGAGATAATGAGTGAACTGTTTGTGTAACAGTCACAGTTCAGTAATATGCCAGGAAGGAAAAACAGATATGAAAGGAAATTAAATGTACTACAACTTTTTTGATGACTTTTCTCATAGGACGAGCGATTTTGCCAACATCTTGATTTGGACGAGAGCAAAACTAAAAGTTTACAATTTTCGGGGAAAATGGCCAACTTCAAAGGGTACCACCATATCTTCTCTATCGTCTCTATAGGATTTATAGAGCTGCGGTTGGGCTTAATTGTTTGCAAATTTAATGACCTTTGTTTTTTTTTAAATGCATAGTTAATACTATGCACTGCTCTCATAACGGTGAAGGAAAACATCGTGAGGAAACCGGCATGTCCTAGAACCAAAAATTCGAAGACATGTGACATCCACCAACCCGCATTGGGCCCGCGTGGTGGATTACGGCCCATTCCCTCTCACAGAGAGGAGGCCTGTGTCCCAGCAGTGGGAACATTAATAGGCTGATGATGATGACGATGCATATTACGACTTTTAGAGCAAAAAGTGAAAAATTAACCCAAAATTTCGCAGATTTTCGCGTGATTCGCGCGCAGTGAGCACACATTTTTCGTAGTTGCAAATTTGGATTAACACTAGCCTAACTTGCCCATAAAACATACCAAAAGTTAAGAACTCTTGCGATTTCAATGATTTCTACTGGGCTAGATGGCTAGGGGACGTTGCTAACGTGGCCGTAGCAACGACGCGTTGGAAACCTTCAGCGCTCCAGTCGAAAGTACTAGGATAACAAAACTAAAAGGAGACGGACGAAATTCCTCGGAAACTCGGGTGAAAATATCGTGACTACCATGGCCGTAGCAACGACGCATAGGGGAAACCTTCAGCTCTCTGGCAGGAAGTACTAGGATAACATAACTTAAAGGTGACGAAGGAAATGTCCTGAAAACTCGGGCGAAAAGCTTCGGGGACGGCGTTGCGACTACCATGGCAATAATAACGTCGCGTAGGGGAAAGTTCAGCGCTTTGTGGGAAAGTAGGTACTGGGGTAGCATAACCATGAAGAAATAAAAGAAAATGTCTTAGGAGTAGGCACTCGCACGAAAAGCTTGCGGGACAGGGATTAGAGGGTAGAATAAGCGGGAAACGCGAAAAACTAATTCGCGCCTGGCTAATAGATTTCTGGAAATCCCGATTAGAGCGGAAAATGTCTACTTTGTACCAGGCACACATAAACTTAAGAGGACGTAAGAGAGATAGGAAAAGCGAATGAGAGGGAAGTTGCTTAGTGGGCGGAGCGTTGACAAAGACAAAATTCGATAGACGGAGACAAAACGCAAGGGTGCCATGAGGGTGTGATTACTTCGATATTCGCCCCAGAACACGTGGGTAAACAACAACAAACTTTATATCTGCAAATAAGGAACACAGTTTGCCGGCTTCTTATCTGTACACTATATACAAATCTATAAACTGTGTTATCTCAAGGGAAACTTGTGCTATTTGAAATTTATATTTTCTTTCATCTTTGGTGCGCAATATCGATCGGTTTAAACACACTTGTTACTACCGTAGTTTTAAAACAACTCTTAATAAGTAAATTCTCATCATCATCATCAGCCTATTAATGTTCCCACTGCTGGGACACAGGCCTCCTCTTTGTGAGAGGGAAAAAATTGTCATATCAAAAAATAAATTATTTATTTATGAGAATCTTAATCAAATGTAAAGGGATTTATACCCATTTTTTATGTATCTTACATAAGTAAGTTTATATTTAAAGTAAAAAAAAAGAATTAGGCTATGCCAGTTTTCTTTCCAAGTTATTAGCTAATGAAATTTATAATTAAGTTTATTAACTACAGTAATAAAAAGTAAAATTATATCTTCAGCATAAGTAATGTATCTATTTTTGTTTCAGGCAGTTATGGAGTCTAGGAATTGAAGAAAAATGAAGAATGACCTGTACCCAACTCTGGTACCATATTGCCGCATAATATTGAAATGTAACTGTTTTAGACGTAGATTCTGGGGATGATACCCATGTATTGCTACACAAATCACCTGATTCGCTGCTAGTTAAGCTCAATACGTAGCTTGCTAGCCTACTAGCACAATACCCAGGTATTATTTATTTGCTACATTTATATTTTAGCTTCAATATTTTTTTATTTATTTTTTAAACGCCCGTGGTTACTAGGCATGCCTTTTAAGTTCTGTCGTTTCCATATTTCCTGGCAATTTTGAATTTGGAACTGTTCTTTATTAGAATGTGTTTAAATTTTGAATCCCAAAACAGTTGAAAGTATTAGGATTAATGCTATTGTTTAGTCACAGCGTCGATTGGAATCTGTCAGGTTACGTACGAAAATGAATCTTTCTAAGGAAAATGTTCGTGCAATAATTTTCTACAACTTTAGAAGAGGCCTGACACGGCTTCAGTGTTTTGAAGAACTAAGCCCTAACGATTTCTTTACATTTCCTAAAATTAAGAAAAGTCTTCGTGGTCAAAGGTTCCAGTCCGGTGAAGAAGCAGTCGACGCTTTCAAATCAGCCATTTTGAACACCCCCACTTTAGAAAATGTTATAATAACTGGTTTGAGCGAATGGAAAAGTGTATTAAGCTACGTGGTGAATACTTTGTAAAACAATAAAAAGTACTATAAGGTTCTAGTTGTGTTTTTTTCTTCAAACAACAAGACTTAAAAGGCATGCTCGTATTAACCCATGTTTTTAACTACCTTATCTATCCAGTAGTTGACACGCTTAGATCGACAATACATCGAAACACGTAATTTTAACACTATTCTTGCTCAAATACCCCGATTCAAAGAGTAAAATGCGCATAAGTTTTAAACAGCAGAACCGATTGCCATTAAACATAGATAAAAACACTCTCGACAAAGTCAACTTTCAAACAAAAAAAAACTTAATAAAAATCGGTTCAGCTGTTTAGGAGCTATGATGCCACAGATATACTGAATACACAAATACACACTTCAAACTTATAACACCCGTTTTTTTTCGTCTGGGTTTATAGGGACCGCGTTCTATTAGCAATGAGGCTTCGTAGATTCTCTCCTGAAAAAGTACTAGGGATACATAAAGTGTAAGGTCGCCCATTCAGCGCCTTGGTGACTGAAAACTAATTCCCGGGACGGAATATTTTCACCGCTGGGCTGATTTTTCAATCGTGTCAAATCAATAAATTCATTCGAAGAATAAACATGTAAGTTTGTCAAAACAATAATACATACATACAAAACTTGCGCCTTTTGCCCTTGGAGTGGACAGAAACTATAGAACACACTGGCAACAAAAACAATCATTTTCTCTGCTAAACCACATTACTTATCACACTATAACATTGTAAAGGCGAAAGTCTGCGAGTGTGTTTGTATGTTTGTTACTTCTTCACGCTCAAACCGCTGGATGGATCTGGATAAAATTTGGCACAGAGATAGATTATGGTCTGGAATAGCACATAGGATACTTTTTATCCCGGGAATATGATACCTTGGGATAATTTTCGACATTCACGCGGGCGAAGCCGCTGGCAGAAGCTAGTTGTTCGGATAAAAGTCATCTGATTTTGGAAAAATCTGCCCTAAATTTATCATACATTTTTACATATTTTTTAATTTTTATGCTGTTCTAGCTTCAAAAGCTACTGCTAGCCATGTGCATTTCGTACCGTGTTGCCATAGCAATGCGGCAAAGACTTCGTAGATTTTCTCCTGAAAATTTACTAGGGCTACATACATTGCGAAGCGGCCACTTTGGTGCAACTGTAAACTAATTCAAGGGAACAAAATATTTCCAAAAGTGCGAGTCAAAAGTGACAATAACTTAGTTCTAAGACAAATAGTTATTTGTGTTACAAGGGGACAAAGTAATATTTTGTTCTTCCAGGGCGTTATTTTGAATTCAGAGCTATGCGAAGGATTCTATAGTAGAATGACGAGCGAAGCGAGGGATTCTAACGTTGAATCCTGAGCTTAGCGAGGAATTCAATATACGCCGCCCGAGAACAAAATATTTTGTCCCCGAGTGATACACGCTATTTTTCATCACTACCTAAGAGAAAATTAAAAAGCTACGAGTAACTAAAAAAATATTTTTATTCACACCTATTCGAAAAACGACAATTGTCTATAGAGGATAGCGGGAGCCAAATCTAATTTTGCGCCCGTAGGAGTTTGAGCTTTCTCTTTTCTGATTGGTCCGCTTCGTGCTTCTGATAGATTTGCGTAGTTAGGTTGGAGGCGCTCGCGTGAAGGTCTAATGTAAAAAAATATTACTAACTAACATTCAATTCTCTATGGTGATAAACTCATTTTTGTGATTGGTTAGTAAGGAGTTAATATTATACTTATATACTCTTTGTTGATAAGTATGTGAAGTTAACCAAATAGGTCGAACGCATATGTTTGAATAAGTTACTGGCTGGTTCTAAGTTATGGCGGCAGTGTGCTTTAAAAAACTATAATTATACTAGTTTCGAGTAGGTTGGTACTCGTAGCTTTTTATTTTTCTCTTAGGTAGTGATGAAAAATAGTGTGTATCACTCGGGGACAAAATATTTTGTTCTCGGGCGGCGTATATTGAATTCCTCGCTAAGCTCAGGAGTCTACGTTAGAATCCCTCGCTACGCTCGTCATTCTACTATAGAATCCTTCGCTTAGCTCTGAATTCAAAATAACGCCCTGGAAGAACAAAATATTACTTTGTCCCCTTGTAACACAAATAACTATTTCATCACACCTATTCGAAAAACGACAATTGTCTATAGAGGATAGCGGGAGCCAAATCCAATTTTGCGCACGTAGGAGTTTGAGCTTTCTCTTTTCTGATTGGTCCGCTTCGTGCTTCTGATAGATATGCGTAGTTAGGTTGGAGGTGCTCGCGTGAAGGTCTAATGTAAAAAAAAAATTACTAACTAACATTCAATTCTCTATGGTGATAAACTCATTTTTGTGATTGGTTAGTAAGGAGTTAGTATTATACTTATATACTCTTTGTTGATAAGTATGTGAAGTTAACCAAATAGGTCGAACGCATATGTTTGAATAAGTTACTGGCTATAAGTCTTTAAACTGTCATGGTCACTAACGAACTATACCACAACAAACAATACTAATATATAACTATACTATACTAAAGTAATATTTTGTTCTTCCAGGGCGTTAATTTGAATTCAGAGCTAAGCGAAGGATTCTATAGTAGAATCACGAACGTAGCGAGAGATACTAACGTAGAATCCTGAGCTTAGCGAGGAATTCAATATACGCCGCCCGAGAACAAAATATTTTGTCCCCGAGTGATACACACTATTTTTCATCACTACCTAAGAGAAAAATAAAAAGCTACGAGTACCTACCTACTCGAAACTAGTATATAGTTTTTTAAAGCACATTGCCGCCATAACTTAGAACCAGCCAGTAACTTATTCAAACATATGCGTTCGACCTATTTGGTTAACTTCACATACTTATCAACAAAGAGTAAGTATAATACTAACTCCGTATTAACCAATCACAAAAATGAGTTTATCACCATAGAGAATTGAATGTTAGTTAGTGATATTTTTTTTCATCACACCTATTCGAAAAACGACAATTGCCTATAGAGGATTCCGATTTCCGATTTCGCAGCAGCTCGGGGTGTCAGGTTTTTTTTCGTTACGGAATTTCTTAATTCGGTCGCCGCGCTCAAAGCCCACGATAAAAGCTATGCAATAGCTTAAAAAAGATTTACGAAAATGTTTACTTGTTCCGCTAATTTTTCCAGTGTGTGTAGTTAGGTATAGTATGTTAGTATAGTTTAGTTTTATTTAGTGTTTAATTATATACATATTTTGCCAATTGCTTCAATTGTTTCTTTATTATAACATAGTAAGACAGCAAACTATATAAGAAGATAGTTTATAAACTTACAGAACGATTCAAATAATCAAATCTTGGGATGATCTTTGAAGATTTATTTCCTTGATTTCCCATCTATTCTTTTTCGCCGAAAACTTAGGAGCTGTAAGTGAGGAGGACGAGAAGATATTCCTCCAGGACAATCATCATGGCCATAAAAAGGATACGCGGGGAAATTCCAAATCCAAGGAGATTATGGAGAATGCTCGCACTTTTTTGTCGGACATTAAAACGGGATCATCTATCCTTTTTTTTTTTTTTTTTTTTTTTAGCGTGTAGAAATGCTCATGCATACTGCGCTACCACGGGGAGATAGCGCAGTTATGTGGGACTCTAACCCACTAAAACTCCACGGTGTCCTCCTGTGCCGCTTATGGCGGGAACACGGGTACGCGTTAGCACTCACCGCGAACCCGCCGCGGCTGTCCGTCACCGGACCCTCCTCTGGGGATTACCCCCCATCACCGGCGCACCAGAACACACTGTGCGCCGTGACCACCCCAGGGACCAAACCAGTACATGGGTGCCAGACGACCTCGTGTATGGCACCCTTGGTCCCCTTGTGACGGGTCAAGGTCAATGGCCCCGCCACCTACCATGTTTCGGCCGCAGGGGATAGGGAGAGCGGCCAACGCTATACCGACACTCCTCTTCCCCTGCGGCCCCACCGCGTCCGCCATCAGACGGTGGCGACCCCGTCCAGGCCGCGGAAGGTAGGGAGAGCGGCGCACCGCAATACCGGCACTCCTCTCCCGCCGCGGCCTCCAACCCTCAGCCGTGATATCGTATGGGTTTGGGAGACCCCATACGACATCACGGCCCGCCTCAGTTGCGATGTTGCCCAGGCAGCACCGCAACCTACTTGTTGGCCGCTACGTCGTCGGCTTATCGGCAAAAGCCCTGACGAGCGGCCCCTCCTCGGGTTCCTCTTCGCTTCACCGTGGGTGACCAAGCCACGGTTACTGAGCCCCCCCGCCTCGACAATGCGGGAACCCACCGGGGGGGGGATCATCTATCCTACATTACAACTGTAACGGACAAGCAAGACAAACAAGTTATTAGAGTATTTCTTTGAATTTTTATTTCAACAAGATTTTGCTTAGAAACCCTTTTTTTATTTAATACACTTGTTTTTAATAATCTCCAAATTATCGCTACGAAACTCGTAACCAACAAATGCAAGCGGTAATAAGTAAAATATACCGCCTCATGCCGCCCTTTCGTAACAATGCCACTGAAAATGCCCTCGACCGCACGAAAATGACTCAGCGCTCCGGTCAAACGTACTAGGGTAGCAGAAATTTAAGGGTATATATTATTGCCGTCTCATATTGCTGTGCTCCTCTAATACTACCCTCTACGTCACAGTACTACGTTTTCCTCGAGTTTTCTATGAATGAATGAAGAAAGAGATGGTTATTGTCCGTTTTGTTTAACGTCCTTTCATTCGTGCGTAGCTTCGAGGTTACGAGGTTAACGCTACGAGATGACGGAGTAGTGATGTCACGGTTATTAAGTGCGTTGAAAAGAAGGTGGAATAATCGACGAAGTTCCATTTATTTTTATTTTTGAATTGAAGATACACTAAAAGACAAAGATAGAATAGAATAGAATATTCTTTATTATGTACACCATATAAGTTACAGAAAGTATAGACGAAGAAATCATTACACTGGGTGACACAATGGGCGGCCTTATCGCTAAAAGCGATCTTACAAAAAAAAAGAAAAACAAAAAGAAAAAGAAAGATACACGTAAAGTAAATGCTGTACTAAAATTCCACTAACATTAGAAACGGGATATTTACCATATTTACTGTTAAAAACAGTAAACATGGTAAATATCCCGTTTCTAATGTTAGTGTTAGTGACCATGACAGTTTAAAAACTTAAAATTCCACTACCTACATGGCGGTTCAGTAGGTACCAACATTTAAGGTTTTATCGATTGCCACTTAAAAATAAAACTATAAACTTTAGACGGTTAATAGTAGGTATTGATTACCTTTATGGTTTATTTAATTTATTAACTTAGCCCATATGGCAGCCAATACATCTCCTAAGGATTTTGGAATGTACATTTAATGAAAATTTAAATATACATTGTATTGGTTTCCAATAGGCACAGCTTTATGTACGACTAAGTCACCAAAGAGGACCATTAAACCAAGTAGACCTTCATAACAGCTCAAGCTCAATTCAACTAACAGCGACATCTAACGTGGGGTGGCCGCAACACTATGCTCTGTGATATTTCTCCTGCGAGCTTGTAAGTCAGTCACTTTCCAACCTAGCTTACAACCAGCTGCAGATTGTGATTTAGCCCATTGTCGCTAGATGGCAAAACATCGCTAGCAAACAGCATTGGCGAGTTCTGTTGTTTATCTCCGAAGTTCTTGACCAGGTATTGATAAATTTATATTAGACCATATGTGAAGCACCAGCTTTCAAATAAATAAACAATCATCTAAATCGGTTCACCTAGTAAAAAGTGCTGAGATAACACACTTAAAAAAATACAGTCGAATTGAGAACCCCTCATCCTTTTTGAGGTTGTTTAAAGATATCTATGTACCAACGTTTTTTTTTTTGCAAAGATTATGTTATCTTCGTTGAATAGAAATTAATAAGGAATGTATGCAGCCTTGGTCACGTGACATTCTATCGTCGAAAACGTGGTGATAGCGCTTAGAAAAATGTCATAAATGTGTCTATATATCAAGCGCTATATTGCCATTTTTGGCTTTCGACCATCACAATCGCCAACATCGAATGTCTTGATATTTGTGCGGTGAGGATTTTAGTGGAACGAGCGCAACTATGTATTACATATTGTTATTTTGTAATTGGTTTTTGTATTTAGAAGGGATTACAAAGAAATAGCATTTATTAGTACTTAGAGAATCCCTAGCATAAGGAATCGTAGTGAAACTTTGAGTACTGTGTAATCCCCCTGGGGGACTGATCTAGGGGATTTTAGTGGAACGAGTGCGCCATTGGGGACAGCGGAAATTTCATACACGAAAGTACTAAGGAAGCATTCATTCTTAGGAGTCATAGCAGAAAGACTTCGTAAAGGCTCATAATATTGTAGGTGGTATGTTATAGATTATAGAATTATTATGTTCAAAATTACCCAATACGCTAAGTTTCTCAAGAATACTTTGGTTCTTTAATTTTGTGTCATATTCAGTATTTAAAATGAATTTATTTTTGCAAAATATATCGTAATTGTGAGAAAACATGTAAATAACATCTTTTCTCCATTTCCCGTTGTTACCATTTCAAACTGTTTAAGTTCTACGTTGCCCGTAGAAACAAACCGAAGGTTTCAGCGGTCGGGCAAAAAGTACTAGGGTAGCATAAAATTATAGGGACAGAGAAAATGTTTCAGATTTAGCCGCGAAATGAAACTGCTTTTCATTTTAACTTTTTGGTCATATAGGGTAAGATAACCCAAAAATTGGCACTTTAAGAGAGTGCCTCCCGTAGCTTCGTAATCAAATGTCCAGAAAATCATACTGAAATGGACTAGCATACAAAATTTATAATGAAATCGAAGGAAATATTCTAATCTTTATTTTAAAAGTTGTTTCATCCAATAAAATAGTAATTGTACGTATATTTTCACAAAATTATAAAAAAAGCTATCTAAAATCCTATTATTGGCATAAAAATTCCAACATTGCATTTAATTGTAATTCCATTTAATGTTTTTTCTTATTTTTAGCTTATAAACTCAGAAATGCCAATAACTTTAGGGATGCCAGAGATAGGGTTTACCTAACTTGAATCAATGATGGTTTTCAAATAAAAATAATGGTTGTAATAATTTCTTGCGTTTTGAGTGTCTACCAAATGTTGGGTAATCTTTTGGAGACTTCAGAAACAACTTTTCAAATCAAAAAATATACAAAAATAATCGTACTTTAAATAAGGTCTAAAAAGAAATAGAATCAGTAAAATAATTTAAATGGTATTTGCAGTTCTGACAATGGTTTTATTTTACTATGAAAGTAATTTAATCTCAAAAATCTAATTTACTTTGAAATTATTTTAGCAAAGTTATTTAAAGTAGAATAATAATCCAATAGCAGCATTGCGTTCATCAAAACACCGAAACTCACCTGGTGCCTTGCGATGCCCCTGACACCGAACTGAATGTTTCAGCTTTTGGTTTAAAGGTACTAGGAAAACAGATGCCACTTGAAGGAAGAGAAAACTGTCTCTTATGAAACAGTTATGAAATAGGCGCGAAAATAAAGAACTAAAAAATTTTTAAAATTATAAATCAGCCGTTCCTTTTATTAGTCATGAAGTTATATAGTTGGATGAATGAAAATTGACGAATTCAAATGATTATTAGAGATTTAATTAGAAAGCCTTATATCATCTGCTAAAAAGAGCTTGGTATTGATTTCGTAACAAAAGCTTTTTTCTGTCAAAAAAGCAGGATTGTCCTAAATTGTCCTTTGTTTTTTATTAAAGCTTAAAGAAAATAAGCAGAAAGTAGCATAAATGGCGTTTTAACAACGCATTTCTACAACATGTTTGAACTTTGAAATGACTTAGTTCTGGAAACAACGAGTAGATGACGTTACTAAAAGCAGTGCTCAATTTACCAAAATCACTCAATCGTTTTTATGAATGGGTTGATTTGACGTGCAGTTTTGCTACTAAATACTAAAGAATCAACAAGAAAATGCCCGCTATTGCTGTTGATTTTCGTATCTCAAGAATTATTTATATTTAGCCACTAAGTTCACCATTATCGTGTCATTAGCGCTTGTATGATATATAAATTATGAATTGATTTCCGAATTCTGGAATCCTGCTCCGAGGAAACTACTCAGAAACGATAATGTAAAGAATAACTTATTAAGTAGTACGTGTGTATCTTTGGAATATATTATACTAGCACTCCGCCCGCGACTTCATTCGCATGATTTCGTTTATCATAATAAATGATTTTCTTATATGCAGTAAGTGAAGGCGAACAAAAATAAGCTATTATTAAAACAATAAAAAGTAGTTTCGAAATCATGAAAACCTTTATTGTTTATTTAGTTTGTTATTGATGTTGTTGTTGTGGTTGTTGTTGATGTGGTTGTTGTTGATGTGGTTGTTGATGTTGATGTGAAGTCATTTAAGTTAGTATTTGTGGCAAATTTCAAGTTTATTGACCCAAGAAATCAGACTTTTCCATACAAACTTCAACACCCCCTAAATCGACTTTGGGGGTTGTTTTAAAAGACTAATAATGATAACCTTTATTGTTTATTGAGGTTGATGTTTATGTCAAGTTTTATGTTTATTAACCCAAGATAGAAGATTCTTCAAAAAAGTGAGTTTTTGAACTCTTTTTCTCCAAGTGAGGTAGTTATGCATGATTTTAATAACAATATTTTAGGAATAGCCACTGTAAAATATTATTAAGTCCGAATGTCGAAGGTGATGTTTTTGCTTTATGGCCGCGGGATCGAACTGTTTTTCTCCAAGCGAAGTAGTTATGCATGATTTTAATAACAAAATCTTAGAAATACCCACTATGAAATATTATTAAGTCCGAATGTCGAAGATTTATGATTCATGTACCCTAATTTATAATCATTGTTTTCATATAAGTGAAATGTACATTTTTTTATGAAAATAAATATCTTTAACTAGAAAAAAAATTAACATCCACTAAATCATCTGTTGGGGGTAGTTTTGAAAAACTAAAAATGAAAGCCTTCATTGTTTATATAGATTGGTATTTACGTCAAGTTTCTAATTTACTAACTGAAGTAATAAGATTCTTCAAAAAAACTTTAACACCCCTAAATCGTCTTTTGGGGGTAGTTTCAAAAAATATTAATAACAACCTTTATTATTCATTTAGGTTAGTATTTGTGGCATGTTTCAAGTTTATTGACCCAAGAAATCAGATTTTTCCATATAAACTTCTACACCCCCTGAATCATCATTTGGGGGTACTTTCGAAAAACAAATAATGACAATCTTTATCATTTACTTAGAATACTATTTGTGCTAAGTTTCATGAATTTTGGCCGAAGTATTTAGATTTTTCATACAAACTATCAACCTCCTTTTTACCCCCTTAGGGGTGGAATTTCCAAAAATCCTTTCTTAGTGCACACTAACGTCACTTGAGGAACCTTTCTACCAAATTTTATGCAGTTTCGGCTGTGCGTTGATTGATCAGTCAGTCAGTCAATCAGTCAGTCAGTCACCTTTCGCTTTTATAGATAGATTGAACTTGGCTCTAGATAAAAGCCCGGTAGCCCATTCTACGAAAGCCAGACTTCAGCGCTACGTTGAAGAGTACTAGGGTAGCATGAACTAGAAGAAGTTAATCGTACATTTTCAGGATTTCAACGGCAAAGAACTATTTCATTCATACACGAGTTGCATGCAGAGACCTTTTTAATCAAATAAAGTTCTGGTTTTATATGTCCTACAGTACAAAATTAAATACCCTTTGCTAGTTTAAAAGACCTACACTTATAGAGCTTCCTCTCCGGAATAAATAACCTTATGCAGAGACCTTTTTAATCAAATAAAGTTCTGGTTTTATATTATGTCCTACAGTACAAAATTAAATACCCTTTGCTAGTTTAAAAGACCTACACTTATAGAGCTTCCTCTTCGGAATAAATAAACTTATGAATAAAACATTATTCTCTACATACATAATAAATTAGCTTATGTACTCAAACAGATTAGTTTCGACACCTGGATGCGAGATGGAAATAGTAGATAAATTGCATTTAGTTATTTCATCTCATGCTTGTAAATTTCAGCTTTATTTGTGCCCTAGATCGATTATATTGCTAAGTTGGTCTAGTGGACGCAATGTAGTGGCCTTTTTCTTCATTTCGAGTCGATGGAAACCTCTTTAGATATTTTGGGACCAGTAGGCAGCCACTCCAAAGTGCAAGTGTGTGGGCACTTGGGGCACTCCAGCATGTGTGTCATATTCTACACAGTGGCACCGCACTCACATTGTGTGTCAGACAGTGCACTCACATTGTGGTTGAACATAATGGTACCTAGAATTTATACCACCAGTTCAGAGTTTAAAATTCTAGATTTGTGCCCGGTTGATAACAATAGGTTCGCCACGAGTGGGACTTAAACATAACTAGCAAAATTTGGATGTACTACACCTATAGTGCATCTACATTTCGCTTACTCCCGCATCTACTTCTGCTTAAGCCTTCGTAGAATACAGGGGTGGTATTACGATCTATGGTGATTCAAATGTTTGCAATAAAATTTACGCCATAGGCTTTTCTTCACTCGTTGTATACATATCTTTAAAAATCAGTGGTGCTGATTTTACGAAAGATTCTCTGCTAAAACTACCATACAATGCCTTTTTAAACTTCAGAGTTACAAAACAACTAAACTAAGATAGATTTCACGCATTTTCAAATTAGGTTATTTCCTTTATTCTCAGCTTAGCGGAGATACAGTGCATTCCACAGACACTCATTCCACTATTCTCACTGGTATGTCCATTTATGTCGCTAGGAATCTTAGATTCGTATGGTTCTGAAGCTTTTTTATAAATTGGACATGCTTAGTTTTCTTAACTCCTTTAGGATAAGGTTCAGATTAAGAAAGTTAATATACTTACTTATTTAAATGTTTTAATAATGTTGTATGCGATTAGTGTTTGGGTTCTTGCCAGTTCGCCTGAATAACATTTATAACTTCGTTCTGGTTTGAAATATTATAGAAAATACAAAATATGTAGGCTTTTTATCCTGTTATTACTTTTTAGGGGCTATTTCCGATTCTGACATAGCGAGCCTGCTGACAGAATTTAGTAAATCATAAATGGATCGTCATGTGACAGGCCGGTGAAGGGTTAACACCAAAAAAAAAATGTACGAAACAATTTAAAGCTCAAAAGAAATGCTTGCGATCGTTTACCAAATTGCAATCGATTGATAGATGTAAACCATTGTTTAAGGAACTCAGTTTGCTCACTCTACCGTCTATGTACATATATGAAATGGGAGTATTTGTTCGCTGTAATCTGCATTTATTTGAAAAACTGCGCTCTCGCCGCTATCAGAATACCATTCATGTTACTTCTCATTAAACTGCATTTTTCGGCAAAAGTGTGCTAGGTATGGCCCCAAAAATATATAACAGTATACCAGCAGCTATTAGAAATAAAGAGTGTCTGGGATCATTAAAGAGGTCTTTGTTTAAATTCCTTGTAGATAAATGTTACTACTCCATCACTGAGTTTACTACTGATAAACAGAGGTACGACGATTCCGACTTGCCAATTAAACACTTATGATTTTATTTGTTGATTATTTATGAATGCCTCTATTTATCTAGAATTGTAATAACCGTTTACCTAATTGACATATTTTAAATAGATTTATTATATAATGTAATTTATTGACATGCCACCTTAATTGTACTATTTTATTTATTATTTATTGTTGCTTGCTTATGCTAATTTTGTACGCCACATATTGGCAAAACATAGTGCACATATTTTAACAATATACCAACTGTAACCATACCTATGTTTTACAAAATAAATGATTGATTGATTGATCAATCTCAAAGGAAAGAAAAAGGATGAAAGTCGAGTTTTGGCGGGAAAGTGATGGCGTCTATGTTGCTTCTCTGTTTTATTTCCTAAAATTGTGTTAAATTGAATGTAAATAGTCTAAAAATGGTGGTTCTTCATTCTAATAATATTAGTGAACGTGCACGAGTGTGGCAAGTAAAACACAGTGGTAGAACATGAGTTTGTACATGTCGTCGACAAAACTCCGTAGAAACTTCCAATAAAGTTACCGCCATTTTATTGGGGCCTAAC
Organism: Anorthoa munda; assembly: GCA_945859665.1. NCBI lineage: Eukaryota > Metazoa > Arthropoda > Insecta > Lepidoptera > Noctuidae > Anorthoa > Anorthoa munda. Next base: position 38,566,296 of record OX243897.1, on the reverse strand, counting down.
TAGAACATTGGACTAATATCTAAAGAAACTAGAACTTCTATTCTAAACGTGACACTGGCTAAATGCACAAACCACGCGAAGCCAAAATATAAAAAAAATTAAAACAAAAAAAAATTGTATGAAAGTCGATAGTAAACAAACTATTCGAAGGATCCCTGAGGCTGTCCACAGACAGCCTCAGGGATCCTTCGAATAGTTTGTTTTATCAAGTAAATGTCCAAGGTATTTCAGTTCACAAGACTTCAAAAATTACAAGTTACGGCTACGGGCGTTTTAAATATCTTTGTTAGTTTGTTGCCTTAGTAACAATGTTTATTTTTTGTACTTTCCGATTATTGACTTTGTTGACTGTAGGTACTTAAATGGGCTTCTATTCTGCATGTTTTAAAAGTATCTAATAATGCGAAAAAGTCTAGAACTCTAGATCGTCGCACTTTGTTGGATATGCAAATCAATAATTGTATAGACTAACATACACCCAGTTGCTGGAACCAAAATTATGGCAAAATTGACAAATTGTCAAGCACGCGGTCTTTGTTTGAGTGGTTGAATGAATAATAGTCAATCGTATTGTACTTAGGGGATTATGGACTCAAAGTATATCCGAAAATGTACTCACCCAGTGTGAAAACTGCCGATGGCATTTAATCAAACCGTGGCTTACCTGAAAAAATGGAGTGAAAAGTTTAATAAGCTTATCACGTTTGTTACTCAACATTTTTGGGATTATTCAATAGAAAATTAGAATTATGTTATATTTTTTTTTTTTTTTATATACGTGGCTTCTCGCAACTCAGTCAAAGTGACTGGTTAGCTGCTTAACCGGGCTTTCCTACGGAGACTAAACTATATAGCCTCCAGCTAGGCAAAAATTTACTAAACCTAAGCGACAACGCTGAGGGCTATCCCAGTTGGGGTCGAACCTCGGCTCAGGGCGTCGCTGGGGGGACAACTAAGGCTGGATCTAATAAAGTGATTCTACCATCCGTTCGGAATAAGCCTACGTGGAGAAGAACGGACAAGAAACTCCAATTAACTAATTAGAATTAACTATGGCACAGCTATTCGCGGGCTGGCTACATAAATAATGACTGGGACTTCGCGGCGGGGCCTCGGCGGCGAGGGCGGACCAATCGGTATGTATTCTACGTTTGTACTATTTACGAACCCATTGATCGTCCTTGTAGACAAGGCTGTCAAGTTCCCTAGTAATGCACTCGTACCTCGAGAAGAGGGCACTGCATGAAGCGGGGGTGAGAGAGCCTGCATTCCGGATTTCTGCATCCAGAGCACGGGCCTGAGGGGTCATCCATATGGAATACGCGCTGATAATATTCTCAGCGACGCTCAAATATGGCTTGTGCCCGGAGGGGGCTACAGGGGGCGGGCACATGGCGGCGGTGGTGGTGGAAGCCACCTTCCGGTTTTGTGCGGGCATGGGGGCAGCTGGGGCCACTGGGTCGGGGACTGGATTTGGAGCTGCAATGGGGTGGGCCATCAGTGCTGGGATAGGCTGGGTGTAAGTCTGAGGAGCCACACTTTGGTGGTTCAGCTTACCCCATGGTGAAGTCCTCTGAGGGGCTAGACGGGGGGGTGGTTGGGAAGAGGGAGCCATGCGCATTATGTGCGCATTGTATCGCTTGGCCATTTTAGGCGCAAGCTTGGGGGCTTTTGGGCAACCCCGGTAATTAGCCGGGTGCCCGATTTGGCCACAGAGCACGCAGCTGGGAGGCTCCGTGCACTGTGAGCGGTCTTTAGGACGGGGACAGTCCTTAGTGCCATGATCACCCATGCACTTAACGCACCTGGGTGTTGCATAGCAGTGGGCCTGAGAATGGCCATAAAGTTGACAGTTGTGACACTGTCCTACAAGATGGGGGCGGTAGGGTTTCTCGCTCGAAATGCCCGACAGGGAGCACACGGTCTTTATATTGAAGATCGGGTTGTAACCCTCAGTAGGGCTACAGACAACTAATACAATATCGTACTGTTGTCCGCCTCTCGCTTTATGCAAGCGGTGGACTTCAGTGACGGGGACATTCTGGTCAAGAAGGTCCTTACGGATTTCCTCCGTAGGGATCTCTTTTGGGATTCGCCTAATGACTACACGGACGGGCTTTTCCTCAGGGAGGGAGTAAGTATGGAACGAGATGTTCCTATCTTTGAGGTACCGGGTTAGATTCCGGAAATCAGTGGGAGAGGGGAGTTGGATTCTGATGCCTTGTTGGCATGCAGTGGCTTTCGTGTAGTTGATTTTCCGCTCAACACAAGCGTTTGAAACATCGTTCCACTTGACTTTATCCTGAAGATAAACAGGTGGAGGGGGACGGAGCTTCTTATTGGTAACTATTACCATGGGACTGGGGCTGCGGTTGGACCGCTGAGAAGAAGCAATGTCAGGGGTGGGGGTGATTTGCCTTACGGGCGAGGCCGGTGGCAGAACTGATTGAGGAGAGGTTTTTGATACCGCCTTTTTGGCCTTGGTAGCATTTAAGGGACTATTCCTCTTTTTCCTCTTTCCTCCAGAGCAAACTACGGAGTCACCATCGGAGGAGACGGTGTCATAGTCGTCTGACCTATCGGGGACATTTGGGTCTACTGGGTCGTCAGCGACTGAGTCAGCTTGGTCAGCCATAGCTTCCCATTCATCGTCAGTGCTGAGGGTTGCTCCCTCTTCCATGGGGGAGTCATCATCGTCCGCCCAGATGTTCTTGGACTTGGGCTTAGATTTATGAAGGGCGGCTATGCGCTCCTTATAGCTTTTATAAGCTTTGACCTGAGAGGATATGGGAGAAGGAGGATCTCTCCATGATCGGGTTTTCTTAGGCGCGACGGCCGGTTGAGAAGAAGTTTTAGGAGAAGGAGGATCTCTCCATGAACGGACAGTAGCTTTAGGCTCGACGGCCGGTGCTGGGGGCTTAGGTAGGGATGGCTCACCAGTCCCTGAAGTGGGCCTGGCTGCCGGGGAGGGCGACCTGGGCGAGACCTGGGCTTCGCTCGGCACGGGTGCCTGGCTAGGTCCAGGGGCCCCGGTCGGGCCCGAAGCGGGCACATAAGTGGCTAAAGCCTGATTTACAGCATGGCTGTACTTTTTGGTGAGTTTCTCCTTCTCGAGAATCTCGTGAAGGAGTTCAATTACTGCCGCGAGCGACATAATTGAGAAATTATAAAACCGGTGAAGCCGGGAGAGGTATCTTCCCCGGGTGGAGGGGCCCGGGGATGTGTGCGACCTACCCTCCCAGTCGGGTTAGACTGGGAGGTGAGTATCTGGTGAGCCCTAAGCTTGTCTACCTGCCACCAATCTTATTGAGTGACAGGGCCCTAAGGTACCAGTAAACCCACCGAAGGTGGGCCACCCACCAATGTGTACCGAAGAAGTCTGGCACGTCGGGGTAGACACACCCGACCGTGCCAGGTGAATGCTGGGGGACGAAGCGGGGGTTGACTAGGCTATCTACCAAGGCCAACTGATCCCGCTCCCGACTCCAATGACTGCCGTGTCCTTAAGGGACTTGGCGGGTGCTTGGGGCACACCCCACTGGCTTGTTAACACCGCTAGGTTTCCCGCCAGGGACCACAAAGAGTGGATTTGCCCGGAAGGGCCAAAATAGCTGCCACTACTAGTAACCAAAGTTACTAGTAGCGACACCTTTGGAGCGGCGTGCGAAGACGCGACGACCGCAGTGACGTCACGCAGAGGGGCGCGACGAGACGGAGAGTGGGGGCGCCGGAGAGCACGGTGGGGCGACGAGCAGCGAGACGTCCGCACGGAGCGACGGCTGGCGAGCTCTAGAATTATGTAGTGCAGTTACAATATTATAGAGTATTTGGAGGTGGTTATCAGTAAAGAACTGAACCGATTTTTTTTTTTACTCTTTTTAATATAAAGTTACATTATTGATAAGTCGATAAAGGCTACAGGAACGAAACCACAAGTGAAAAATAGTTAGTGCTAACTAACTATATTTTTATAAAATAAACTTCTCAGTTTCCACAACACACATGTTACTAAATTGAAGGAAGTTGCATAATAAATTGACAAATTAATTGGTGTTGGCAAATGAACTAAATTCTTCTCTTCTTCAAATCTTTTGTATTTTATAACATTCTGTGTCTTCTATGTATTTCTTTAAATAAGCTATTGAATGCTAAAATTACTAAGTAAAGTCCAAAAATTATATTGAAGTATTTTCTATCTTTATTATTATCAGAAACAAATTAATTAACTGTAAGCGTTCAAGAAGAGATAAGGAAGTCATTTTTAATATAGAACCTTTGTGATATTTTAATTATACATTCTTCGTGATAGTTATAATTTTAAGAGAAAGAAAGATAATATAAGATATCTCCTGTTTAGCATTTAACAAAGAGAGGCACTCTTTCAATTGTTTTTTGAAGTCACAGGGTGTTCAATATTGATTATGAAAGTTGTAAACTTGCAAAATATTTCTAGATCACACTATTATCATAACACTAATATTATAAAGGCGAAAGTTTGTGAGTGTGTGTGTGTTTGTATGTCTGTTACTTCTTCACGCTCAAACGGCTGGACGGATCTGGATGAAATTTGGCACAGGGGTAGATTATAATCAGGAATAGCACATAGGATATATTTTTTATCTCGGGAATATATTCCCTCGTTATAAGTTTCGACTTTAACTTGGGCGAAGCCGCTGGTAGAAGCTATTATTTAATATAATTAGACATTAATTTGATTATTCATATCTCTTCATGTTTTTGCATACACGCTTGTGCACCATTATAGACTGTCGATATACACCCAGTTGCTGGAACCAAAGTTATGGCAAAATTTACAAATTTTTAAGCGCGTAGTCCACCTTGATGGCCAGTTTCCACTCTGAGATTGGCCACCATGACTGAAAAGGCTATGATTTTATTATACTTATCAAAAATAGAAAAATAAGATCCTAACAAAAATCTTCAAAAATGTCTACTTTATCCATATCTAAATTGCCTTCCATAAACCATTAATCTAGATTTTCGCCCTCCAAACCTGTCTTCTATTAAATTCTTCATCCAACACTAAATTACAATCGACAGAATGGAGCTTAAAAAGATGTTCGCACAGATAAACTTTGGCATCTAAAATAGAATTACTATCTCTACCTACCTACTGTAAAATTTATTGCATGGAACCTAAGATAGCGAATACATAAGAGCAGAAAATTAAGAAAGACCTAAAAACTATAAAATCCTTTTTGGTTTAGTGTTATGTGTGTTTCTGGGTTCAATCCATTGGTCGGTCAAAGTAAGCGTGTAATTCTTTACTGGTCAAATAGCTGGGTAAAAGATTGGTCTAGTTATTCTTGTAGTGTCGTGGTGATCCAGTGGGTAAGAACCCTCCTCTTTTGCTTGAGGTCGTGGGTTCAATTCCGGGCAAGTACCAATGTGAATTTTTCAAATTCATATTTGTGTACTTTCTAAGTTTATCTCGGACATCGCAGGCAACGATGAAGAAAAACATAGTGAGGAAACCTGGACTTATATAGTTAATGTAAGTCTGAACTAGCCAAGTCAGAGGCAAGTCAGGGTTTCCAGTGGCGGCTTAATAAACTCAGACACCAGAAGTAACCACATCCTAACACGAAAATTGTTTTGACGAAAATTAGACCACGTCGATAGCATTAGGATTTGCCTCTTAAAAGTCTTCGGAGTACACGTGTTTCTTGCATCTGCAAGTCTTCTCACTTCTAGTTCTCACAGCACACCTTTGTCCGTCTAAGTTAGAGAAACCTGTTACTCGGACTCTGAGCAGCAGTCATGTCTCAGAATTAGAGCCAAGTAATGGTAATAAGCTTACCACCATTATATGTAAGATAACAAAACTAGTGAAATAGGGTTATTTATGTACAGATAGGTGTGGAGTACACACCTCTTACTAACCCTTCAATACAAGCGTATTATCCTATATTTTACTAAAGTAGATTGTAGATGCAAAAAGTTTCGGACACTGAATTTAGGGGTCGTTCAGGGAATTGATCGTAGGTTTCGTGGTTGCGGCTACATGACCCAGTGGAACCCAACACTGGGTCGTCTGAGGTCGGTAGTTCGGGACAGGGGTTATTGGTTTGATGTAGGTAGTTTCGTTGTGTGTATGTGTGTGATTTTGATAAAAAGATTTGTTGAATGGTTGATTTTTATCTATGTTTATTTGCAGAATTGGGAGTGAGAGGAATCACTGGCAATTTTATTTATTCAATAAAAAGGCAGCCTAAGTAGTAACGCGTTAGTAGAATCTTAAAAAAACACGCGAATCTATTCCGTACAAGGTCAATTAACTAGCAAACTCCACAGACGTGATGTGTATCGACATCTAATCATGTTATAAGTCTCAATAATGTCATAATTTCAAGTTACTACACTGCCACTTGGCGTTGACTCCGTTTGTTAACTGCAAGAGCAAAATATCTACTCCTTCAACGTAGCTAATTAGCCATGGTTAATGCAAGACTAATTAATCAAGGGATCAAAACTCGCTGCAGGTCTACAACGTTAACCTACCCACCCAGTTTTGTAAATAAACGTGAGTTATGACGTTGTGATATAAAAGCGTATACGCTACGTAGCGTATCATTTGTCAGGATATCATTAAGCTGACACAGGATACGCCACAAGTCATGTGTGTTCTCATTCAATTTGTTCTTTCTCCTCAATATGCGTTTATATGGTGTGGTGAGAGTAATGACCCATTTACACGGGGGAAGTTTCTTGTCGGTTTCATGACGAGAAAGGCGATTGGTTAGACAACGGACACATGTGTTTACATTTAATGCTCATTATTATGGTATAAAGAAACAACGGACGGATTGTGTGAAAGACTTTTGTACGAAAAAAGCAGAATTGAGACGACTGCAAATACAGGTGTTTGGAAGAAGAAGACATGCAGCACCGACCTCCAATAAATTGGTATAACAAGTAAAATTAAAAAATCCCCGATACAATATCCTGCGCAAATACCCCGATTCCAACAGTACAACGCTCCTATCATTTGAACGGCTGCTTGAACTGATTTTCATCAAACATACTCGTAGCTAAGAACAATCCCGATAATGTCATCTTTCAAACAAAAAAAAACTAAATCAAAATCGGTTCATACGTTTAGGAGCTATGATGCCACAGACAGATACACACAGTGAAACTTATAACATCCCTCTTTCCGTCTGGTTTGTCCCTTAGTCGCCTCTTACGACACCCACGGGAAGACATAGGATGGTGAAATTCTTTACGTCCGGCACCATACGGAACATCATTTTGTCATATTTGGTTGCAATGGAAGACAAGTCGGTTGTGTGTACTACTATTGCTTCGCAGTGTGTACAGCAGTGTTCCCAACAATAATTTTATATAAATATTTGACTTAGGCCAAAATTTCGTGGTGTAAGTACATTATTCCGTTATTAAAACCGTGACAATTTTTAATTGCCTTAGAATTTAGAATATGTCAGTAGCAAAACTAAAAAGGCGAAATCACATAATTTATGGACGGATTTTATAACAAAAAATTATAAAAATAAATTTGATAATTCAATATAGCTAGACCAGGTGGGTGACCATAAGCTGTTAGAGTAAGATTATTTTAAGTGTGCTTAAGGGACAGATGTATCTGACTTATATACATCCGTCCCTTTTTTAAAGTCGCACTATGATAGTTTTGATGTGCCGTGGTTCGGGGGCAGGGACCTTATACCATGACGTGTTAAAACTATCATACTGCGATAGTGAAAAACGGACAGAGCTATTTGTCTTGTATAGCTCCGTCTTGCTCCTGTTTTTATGATCTTATCGTTAGATATAACAAAATTGTCAAAGACGATATAATGCATTATGTTTATCACTATCATATAAATATGACTTACAGATCTGTGATCCTAGATATATGATATATTAAAACTTTCAAAAATCAAATCAATCTATCTACTAATACACATTTTATTTTTGTTAGGCGGCTTTTTGGTCTCGCAAGGGGCCTTGTTTTTTTTTTTTTTGTTGTTTTTTTGTCATTGCATATTTCTCGTGTCTCCTGTGCAGGTCACAAATAAACATTTTTCTTTCTATTTTAGTGACTTCAATAAGGGTCTGTAATAAATTCCTCCTCACATATTGCTGGGCACTTACTTGGAATTCAACGAGCCGGCAGAACAATGCAGACAGCAATTATTTTCTTCAGACAAATTATTTTAGATGAGGACCGTACGCCTACTTACGCGTACGTTAAGACGTTTCCACAATGTGGCAAGTAATTTTCTTCAAAAGATTTTATAGGCAGTTTTGCTAAAGAAAGACCATGAATTTTTTTCCCTCCTTCGTCAGCCCAATTCAATTTCTTGAAATGAAAAATTCGCTGGAATTCGCTTGGCGGACTCTAATTTTCTTTGAAGATAAAAGTAAGGCAAAGTTGCACTGATGTGCATGTTTATTTATTTATTTAATACTAAAGGGTCTTTCAACAAGGACGGGTCGATGTTAAAATTGAATAAAACAAGATGTGTGTGAGATATTAACGAAAATTATTTTTTATTTAAAAGGCCCATTTATGCCAATTTTGGATGGAATATGACATCGTTCAAATGTTCGCCGCGGCTTCGTATGGTGGCACGAATCCGAGAGGTCCAATTTTTAATGACTCTGCTGCATGTTGAAAGACCCTTTATAAGCTCACGAACAACGGTAACGCACAGAGGCGGACTTAATGCATTTAGACATTTTCTACCAGTCAACCTACAGTATGTTATATGTGTGTCCTTAGATAGGCACGTTTTTGGTCTCGCACGGGTTTTTTAGGGTTCCGTAGCCAAATGGCAAAAAACGGAACCCTTATGGATTCGTCATGTCTGTCCGTCTGTATATCACAGCTACTTTTTTCCGAAACTATAAGAACTATGCTGTTGAAACTTGGTATGTAGATGTATTCTGTGAACCACATTAAGATTTTCACACAAAAATAGAAAAAAAAAATGGATATTCCCCATACTTAGAACTGAAACTCAAAATTCTTTTTTTCATCAAACCCATTCGTGTGGGGTATCTACGGATAGGTCTTTAAAAAATTATATTGAGGATTCTAATATCATTTTATTCTAAACTGAATAGTTTGCGCGAGAGACACTTCCAAAGTGGTAAAATGTTTCCCGCCCCCCTGTAACTTCTAAAATAAGAAAATGATAAATCTAAAAAAAATATATGTGTACAGTATGTAAACTTGTAAAATTGGTTTGAACGAGATCTAGTAGTTTTTTTTTATACATCATAAATCGTAAACCGCAATTTACCAAGTACGGAACCCTTCGTGAGCGAGTCCGACTCGCACTTGGCCGGTTTTTTTGTTATTGTTTATTTGTTTTTTGTTTATCTCTCGTATCTCGTGTGGGTTACAATTAAATATTTATCTTTCTTTATTTTTACTACCACATTTGCGAGTGTTTAATAGAAACTACTCATAAAACACTCCCTTATAAAAGATTACTAATAAAGGATTACCCAATCTGGTATCGAGAATATATTAAACTGAACAAGACCAACAAGGAACATTAGACTGTTAATTAATATTTGACCTTTTCTTGCAACTTCAATAATTTTAAACACCGAATTCAATCTTATGTTCATCCATCCTCCATGTGTATGATGGCCCTCCTGCCCTTATCCCAATTACTTTGATAGCGGCACAGTATGTGTCCTTCTTTTATACACCTATATCTGTCGATTCTATCGTTATCTCAATAGTCACTTAATAACAATAATAATGTCATCTTTCATACAATACACCTATCCTTTCTTTGGTATTTCTCTACACCAACAGCCTTCTTCTTCTTCAACATCATGCTTTTCTTCATCGTGTGTAGCACTCCTAACATTCCAAGAACCACGATGCCTACTCACAGTCAATTTCACATCCAAGTTGCCCACTTCCCCCAATTTAATTATATACAAGTATGAATTTCCAGAATTTTTGCGGTATCTGAAGCGTAATCGTTTATGGAATGATGTATGGATATTAGGGGAAATTGATTTCTCCATGAGCCTGTCGTTAAACTCAAATTATAAATTATTATTGAACGTTTCATGGCGATGATCGTGATTTATTGGGTAAATTGGGTATTTTGGGGCGAGGGAGGTCATTAGAGGGATTATTTTTTTCTTCTTTTTTTATTTTTTTTTTATTTATTATGGGTTTGCTCTTGACTCTAGCCTAGGTCAGAGATGACGGAGACAAAGTCGACGATGGAGTGAGCTTACCCAGAAGAAGCCTGTTTACTCTAACTTTGAAGAGATTCGGGTTGTATGCGTTTGGAAACACAGACGCAGGTAGTGCTTTTGCTGTGCGCATTATGAAGGATGTTTGGAAGCGCTTGGTGCGAATTGGCGGAATGGCAACTAAGTGAGGATGGTAACTTGCAGTGCGTCTAGATGTCCGATGGTAGAAGGGGGCCGGTGGGATGAGGTCGTGGAGTTCCAGAGCACACTCGCCAAAGTATAGTCTGTAGAAGACCGACAAGCAGGCAACCTTACGGCGATGAGCCAAGCTGTGAAGCTTGGCATCCACCAGTTTGCCGTCGCCAATTAGTCTCTTAGCTCTGCGTTCCACCGAGTCAAGCGCGGCAAGCTGATATTTAGCTGAGCCATCCCAGAGGTGGCTGCAATACTCCATGCAGGATCGGACTTGCGCCTTGTAAAGAGTTAAAAGCTGTCCAGACGTAAAGTATCGCTTCACTCTGTTTAAGATGCCCAGTTTTTTTGCCGCAATTTGGGCTTTGTACTCAATGGAGGCGCCGAAGTAAGGACTGGATGTCAACTCCATGCCAAGGAGCTCGAGCCGATCTGTTACAGGAACAGATGCACCCCGAAAAGTAGGCGTTTGGGTGAAATGAGTCCTCTTTGTGGTAAAAACACATGCCTGTGTTTTGGTGGCGTTAAAAGCGACCAGATTGTCATCACCCCACTGGGAGACATGGCTTAAGGTCAAATCTATCCGCGCCACCATAGCCTCTCTCAAGGAACGAACTTCATCCCCGTTGGTTTTTGCGCTGGACAAGTATCTCTCTGAAACAGTACTGTCATCCGCGTACCCAACAATACCAGGCAGAAGTAGGTCATTGATGTGCAGCAGGAAAAGTCTTCTGTTAGTATCACGATGGTTTAATTTATCACCCGGTAACTTCACTCCTACAGAGGGGAGGACTATGTCACAGCAGTGGGAACATTAAAAGGCTAATGATGATAATGATGAACTTTTTTTTCAGACTATTAAAAAGTAAATTTTATTGGACTTGGTATAACAGCCTCTCAACGCCTCTTCACCGAGAGATGAGAATTCATAAGCATTTCTCACTTGTCGTATTCTTGATAAAACTTCCCTCAGTAAACTGATGAAGCGTTTAAACATAAAACACCTCAGTAAATATGTAATATTATAAACCTTTCAGTAACTAAACAAATGAATTCGTTAAAAGCATGTGCTGTTATGCTGAAATAATGTTTTTATTGAAATATTTCGAGTATCAGTTATTATCTCCCTAAGTTTATTTTTTCCCTTTCGAAGTTCACAAAAAGTCACTTCAAATCCGGAACAACTCCGTAAACTAATATTTACCTTGTAACCTACCCACTTACCTGTTTTTATCAATGTTAGACTTGTACTTCAGGTACGTATGAAATTATAGCTTCAGGCTGAAAAAACAAATGTCACTCAATTTTACACCCTACCCCTACAAACGTTATGGTTGAGTTTCGTTCAGCAAACATATTATTTGATGAGCTCCCTGATGTTCAGATTGGATCAAATGGTACGTTATTTTACAGAGAATCAATATTGTGTAATTTTTGCTCTTATCTGTTGAGAGTAGGTTCATATTTTCCCAGTTACAATGAAGCAGCGTATCTTTTTGTTTTTATGATATGAAAAGGCCATTTTTGTACAAAAAAATAAATAAAACGAATCTATTTTATCCTTTTGGGTGACTTTTCATAATAAGATTCTGTCGCATCGTTAATCTGCAATGGAAATCTATCTATCGATGAAGTTAAACGCTTTAAACCTGGAAATTCTTTTTGAAAGAAAATAATTCGACAACACAGTATACCGAACACATACAAAGCGCGATAAATACCTAATGCTGAACTAACTCCATAGCTAAGGTAGAATTCAGGATTAGAGAAAGCTAGTCTTCCCAAGGGATACTCTTTCATATAAATAGACTAACTATATATAGTTAGCGGAACATTTTAGCCCATTTAACTTCCAGAGGGCATGACCCTTCTAAATATTAAAGCATCTGTTAAGAAAAGTTTGATAAATAAATCTAATTAAAATGTAATGTAATTAAAGCTAATTAAAATGCTTAACAACAACTGAGATAGTTACTTTTAAATGTCTTTCAAACAATACGTAACATCTAGCTAGTTCACCAAAATAGAAGAAGACGATTTCATGCTTCTTGGTAATGTTAAACATCGGTGCATAGTATCAAACTTAAATAAAGCAGCAAAGTTCCGTATACATTGTTATTATATTAGATCGATGATGTTGATGTTGTTAGGTTGTTGTTGTTGTTGTGAGGTGTTGATGTGTGTGTGTGTGTGTGTGTGTGTGTTTGTTGTTTGTATGTGTGTTGTTGGTGTGTGTGGTGTGTTTTTTTGTTTGATTTTTTATTTTTTAGATTGTGCTGCATTGCTGTAATTGATGCAAGGCACCAGCTCCAGTGCGAGGATATACCAATCAATAAATAATAATAATAAATAATATTGGACATGTGCTTGTGTAGCCATACCATACGCCTATCTGATCCCTAGCACCAAACACCGTAGCCGGACGTAAGAATTCTATCATACCTAAGTTAACTGTAAACACAACAGACTCAAAAGAACAAGAGTTTTTGGGAATCAATCTACAAATAAAAGAACACAAAACATTAATTACGTTTTTTCAGTCAATTTCCCTCTAGCACCCTTTCCTCCAAAATGTTGAACGTTGTAATCCGACAATTAGGAAGGTTTAATTAAAGACAACTCGACTTTTAATCAAATCAAAATATTCAGTAATTAAAATTCCTTTTAGGGGTGATCGCTGATGTTCAGTCGTTATAAACAAACGAACGCCGCGATCTTTGACAATAACAACAAGTCATGAATATGAAACAATATGGAAAAACTTGAATTAATGATGTTGGAGGCTGCAGTGCGAAGGATGAAACTATATCGAGGTGTGTTTGATATTAAACGCTACTCTACTGGGTACTAGATTGATTTTTTATTTATTTACTGGCGGCAGCGTTGTTTGTTCGGGCAAACAACTCTTCAATTTCCACTGAGGTATTTTTTTGCGTATGTAAAGCCGGGTATCGACAATGCAAGGCTGCCTCGCGATTCTGCTCATCTGGTGGTCGCATTGAGCAGACAGTCAAGAGGCAGCCTCGCAGTGCGCTCAGCTTCCGTCTACCCAGTCAACACGAGCCACGCCGAGCCTACAAGGTGTCAGGATACGTTTGACCATGATTTTACTCTGTCTTCCATGACGCAAATTCAAGCAAGGCCAAAGGCAATTAACATGCTTCCCTTGCAACTGAGCCGCACACACTGAGCGCCTTTTAAACACCGCCAAATTACCGACTGTGAGTCGGATAGCGCGAGCCAGGCTCGAGCGCAGCAACGTTCAAATTTGCTCGCGAGGCAAACCCGTCTCCACTCCGCAAGGCTGAAAAAAATCTTAAACCCCCCCTCGCGAGGCAGCCCGGATTAAGATTTTTTTTTTGCTTCGTACTAGTATGCGACGAGGTAGTTGTTCCATGTAAAATACTAGTATTCAGATGCATTAGTCTCGGCTAGACTGGAAACCTACCCTTACCTACACAACTGGGAATAGGCTGGGCAGATGATGACTGCCCACATTTTTCCTATGAAAAATTACTCCAGTAAAATCCAATTAATCTTTAATTGATAATTGGCATTCTTCATTATTTTAATAGATACCGAGAAGTTTACCCCAAAGTGTTGGGGTTCCTACCCCGGCTTCAGACCGGCTGCCGCTACTACCTAGCGTGTGTGTTGGCCTTTTTTTTTGCTATACTATGCTACCACGGGGAGATAGCGCAGTTATGTGGGACTCTAACCCACTAAAACTCCACGGTGTCCTACTTTTCCGCTTATGGCGGGAACACGGGAACGCGGAAGCATACATCCGCGAACCCGCCGCGGCTGTCCGTCACCGGACCCTCCTTTGGGGAGTAACCCCCGTCACCGGCGTACGAGAACACGTTGTACGCCGTGACCACCCCAGGAACCAAACCGGCACATGGGCGCCAGACGACCCCGTGTGTGGCACCCTTGGTTCCCCTGTGACGGGTCAGGACAGTGGCCCCGCCACCTACCATTTTTCGGCCGCAGGAGATAGGGAGAGCGGCCAACGCTATACCGACACTCCTCCTCCCCTGCGGCCCCACCGCGTCCGCCATCAGACGGTGGCGACCCCGTGCAGGCCGCTAGAGATGGGTCGTCGACGTAATTTTCGTTAACGAAACTAGACCGTCCATTTTCGTTGATCGACGAGTCGATCAACTAGTTGAAATTATGGACTAGTTCATAACGTAAACTTTGTTAAGTAGACGTTCTTTATAAACTTTGCGACGACGCGACGGGCGGCGTCAACGGACGGACGGTTCGACGATCGACGACAACTTTCAACTTGCCGATTGAACGTTAAAAAGTACAAACCGGTTTACGTCGCATCGTTCAATCGGTCCATCGCTTGCACACGTGAAACTATTGGCGTCCTTTACTTCTTAACATACACAATGCATTTTAACTCCAAAATAGCATTCGGCCTATAGAAATATCAACTCTATAATTCTAGAGTTAGAGTTCAAATTAATTTTCTCGACGTTCGTCCGTTGTTGTTATTTTTTCGGACGTATGAACTTGTACTACCCAACTAAGTTCTCGCGTCGGTCGTCGCGTTACAAGTCGACATGAACGTAGTCGAGTCTCAGTTTAGCCGTCTACGAATTCAACTAGTTCGTTGATTATCGTTGAACCGTCGAATCGTTCATTGTACGTCGACGGTCGAATTAACTAGTTCGTTCATTCAACGCCCATCGCTACAGGCCGCGGAGGGTAGGGCGAGCGGCGCACCGTAATACCGGCACTCCTCTCCCGCCGCGGCCTCCAACCCTCAGCCGCGATGCCTACCATACCACATCGCGGCCCACCTCAGTTGCGATGCCGCCCATACGGCACCGCAACCTACTTATTGGCTGCTACGTCGTCGGCTTGTCGGCAAAAGCCCTGACGAGCGGCCCCTCCTCGGGTTCCTCTTCGCTTCACCGTGGTTGTCCAAGCCACGGCTACTGAGCCCCCCCGCCTCGACAATGCGGGAACCCATCGGGGGGGGTGTGTGTTGGCCTACCCTAACGCACTGTTAGCTGCCTAACTCTGTGTCGCCGCGCTACGGGACTACCTACCACCTACTCTACACCACCGCTTCCCGGGATCTAGCAACGAATGGAAACTGTACTGCACATCACCGGACGCCTCTAACGCTAAGGCCAGTGGTACACTATCTTGTGGCTACGCAACGTACTTCGGACCGCGAGTGGCAACCCCGGCCCTGAAATCTAATAAAACTGTTAACCTTCAGTTGGTTTTTATTCTACTACCTTCTAGCTACCTTTTAAGTAGGTAAACCAGTTAGAAGCGTTACACTGGCGGTACCACGGTACGGTGATAAGCTTCAGTTTCCTGATAAAAGAAGTTTTCGATCTACTCGGCTCAAAATAGTTATGTTCAATTCTATAACACAGGCTATGTGAATTTCATGGTGATGGATTTAACTACTGAGCCGTGAAAGTGGAACAATTCACTTACGCCTTTGTAACATTGATTAGGTTAGCACAAAGGGAAAATGAAAACGATTTATTGGTTACGGGAGACTTGAGAGGACTTCAGGGTTTCTCGAGTTTGATAAATAGCGAGCTTCAAGTGTCGGGATTTCATTTTAAGGTTATGATAAGTGAATCTTCTCTTTACACGAGGAAACTGTTATGAAAACGAGAGCCGTTGTTCTATTTTTGGAATCTGCGTACGCAGTGAATTTTATGAGTAAACATTTACTTTAACAATGGGGTCTCACTCGACTGGGGAGTTGGATTTTGATGTAAAATTTATTTGAAGTGGGTATAGAAGGCCAAAAAAAAAAAGGATTTCAATTGGGTTTTTTTTTTTTTTTTTTTTTTTTTTTACTATGTATAGGCCTGTGTTTGACCACAATCTCACCGTGGTCAGTGATGATGTGGCCGATGGTGGTAAGCACACAAAGCCTAGAAGGTAACTGGCTCTCAAGTGCTGCTGTCGGAACACACCGGAAGGTGCTTGGCGACAGATTTTCAACTTGAGGGTGGTTGCCAGCCAGGCGGGTACTACAAAGTACCCTACCACCGTGCTATGGTTTCCTCACGATGTTTTCCTTCACCGAAAGCTCAAGCTCATTGTAGGATTCGAACCCGCGACCTTCGTCTCGGTATCCGACGTCACTACCACTGAGCTATCATCGCCTTCGTTTTCCTTTCAATCTTTTGCATAAATATAAAACGTATTTCCACTGTTTGCTGCATGCGTTTTTAAATAATCTTCTCCCTTATTTTAATTATTGATTGCCACAAAAAATTGTCTAAGAATATTTCAAGGCAAGTCAACTAGCATATGTACTAAACGAGGCACCCGCCTTGTCGGTGTAGTGAAATGCAATATAGAAACTATAACATAGCTATCAACTCCATTGAAGGAATTTATCGTGAGTTTGCTGAGAATTACAGACAGAATATATATGAAATAAACTGAAAACTGTCCGATTTTGATAAGAGTTATTTTAATATAAAATTGAAATAAGTTTAAGCAATGAACAACTTTTTGTGCCGCAAGCTAATACTTTTATACTTGCAAATACTACTTAAAGAATGTGAAACGTAAAGTCAGTTATCTTTATGTATGTAAATTTCTGAATTAAATTCCTCTATTCCACGTCCAAACCTTTCTAAAAGGCTACCTCTCAGTTAAAAATATTACAAATCTGTTACCAACTTGAACAAAAGGCGTCCTATCAAAAAACATAAAACATCTACAAATAATATACCAACAGAACATAAAAACCACAAAATAGGATAAACATGGCAAAAAATCGTCTCGGAAAAAACTCGAGACGACTCAGTTGTCACACATAATGTTTCTTTTCATCGCGCAATTCCATAAACGTGGGGAAAAATGACGGGCTCTTTACAGTCTGTTCCCTTGCATAATCTTTTGCTTACTCTGTGACCATTAATCTCTTATATAGGGGTTTATCCGGAGAGAGGGCGCTGCTGTCAGCACGTCAAAATCGGCTCTGTACTGTTTCCGTATTTAAAATTAATCTAGCTAATAAAACCAAGTAAAAACTTAAAACAAGTGTTCAGTATACAGTGATACTAAGACTAAACTAATAGTTCATATCTAGTGTTAAGTGGAAAACATGAAATATTAGAAGAAATACAGACAGTCAGTGACATTTCAAACTTTGTTTACATCTGCTGCGGATAAATAAAATTTATCAAGAAGCTATTGCCATTGGAAAAGTGCGCGTTAAAGTGAAAAACAGTGAATTTGTGAAACTAATTAATTATAACCAAACTTTGGAAGTCAGTAACTCATATAAAATCGCTGTGTCATACAAAGAAATTGGTAGAATTGAAAACAACGACATCTGTTGTACACTGTCAGAAACAAAAACCAATAGCCATCTAGCGGAGATCAGCTGAACTACCAAACAAACACTGGAAAGCGAGTTTAATCGATAGATAATCTTATCTGTGTTCTCGCTCTGACCACAAGAGGGCGCTAAATAAAGGTTGTAATCTCAACATGGAAGAAATAACAACATTGTTGAAGAAGCTGCAAAATGATTTGTCACAACAACGTACTGAAATAAAAAGTTTGAAAGAAGATATTTCGAAACCAATAATCGAGAATATGAACATAAAATTTTGTGAAATTATGTCTAAAAATGAAGAACTAGAGGAGATTATTAATAATCAACAAAATACAATAGAAAAGCTAGAAAGACAAGTACGTATGAAGAATATTATTCTATTTGGGTTAGAAGAAAATGAAACAGGCTACGAAGACTTGGAAAAGCGAATTATTTTAATTTTCAAAGACTATCTTGCCGTTGAATGTACTACATATGATATAGAATCTGCCATAAGGTTGGGAAAAAAAGGAGAAAATATAAGACCAATTAAAATATCATTTTCTAAATTAAACATGAGAGTGAAAATATTAAAGCGAAAAAAACAATTAGAACGAACCAGCTACTACATAAAGGAAGATTTTTCTCCACAAGTCTTAGAAAAACGTAAAGAATTACAGAAAGAAGTAGAAGTAGCAAGAAGCCAGGGCAAAAATGCTGTACTGAGGCACGATAAAATTGTTTACTTAGAACAAAGAAAATCCTACCCAAGCAACCAACTTAACTTTAAAAGAAAACCATCGAAATCACCAGAGAACCAAGGAACTTTCACACAATATCGGGATAACCACACATCATTCTCACAACGAACAACAAAAAAAACTAAAGTAGATATGAGAAACTACTTAGTACCACAGGAAACAGGTATGAGAACTTCTCCTATCCCTACCTCAAGCCAAGCCATGAGTGATACCCATATTGTACAAATTTAGCAACCAGCAGGCCTTCCTCATCTTAAAAACTACGTAAATAATAACAATATTACTCATACTACCCCTCACTCTCCCGGTACGGTTGGTCCCCGTGGGAGCAGTAGACCAGAACCCTCCATCAAAAATAAAATTAACCTAAACAATGGAAAAAGAAAATACCTCTACATTGGCACATTGAATGTGAGATCACTGATCGATCCGTCGAGATTTACCGAATTGGAATACGCTATTGCTGGGCTAAACTGGCATATTATTGGACTCTCCGAAACAAAACTTAAAGGCAAGGAAATAATAGAGCATGAGGACTATATCTTTATGTACTACGGACAAACCCATAACAGGAACGGTATTGGATTTTTAATAAGGAAAGAATTAAAAGAAAACATTAAAGATTTTGTACCAGTCTCTGACAGAGTGGCTAAGTTAAGCATACACATTGAATGTAAAACTATTAATATTATTCAGGTGTACGCCCCAACAGAAAAATCATCATTGGAAGAAATTGATAAATTTTACGAGGACCTCAGAAAAGCAATGGAAAACACAAACAAAGAGACATTAATCATAGGCGATTTTAACGCTCAGATTGGTCTGCCCAATAATGATGATGAATTAGTTATGGGACCGTGGGGATACGGGAAACGAAGTCCAAGAGGTCAGCTATTAATAAGTTTTTGTTTTGAACATCAATTGCATGTTTCAAATACCTACTACAAGAAGAAACCGAAACGACGATGGACTTGGCTGCACCCTAATGGCACTACACGGAATGAAATTGACTACATCCTAACAAAAAACAATAACAGTATCCATAACGTCGATGTCATATCTACTACACATCCTACTGACCATAGAATGGTGCGGGCATCACTAACACTCCATAACAAGCTAATCACTTCAAGAAAACATTTCGGAGAGAAAAATATTACTGATATTGCACCTCCTGAGCAAGAGTATTTAAAAGAATGTTTTTCAGAAGAAATAAATAACATAGAATTCACAAACATACAGCACACCTACTCTACCTTAGTCACAAAAATTAGAAACAGTAATAAAAAACTTAGCAACAACAAAAAGCGTAATAAACCTCTTATCCAAGAAAACCTAGAAAGACTAATAAAGGAAAGGACTCTATTAAAAGAAAAGAAAAACAAAACTAGAATAGAAAAGAAGCATTTATCGGCGTTATACAAGCTTATTAGAAAGCAAATACAAAAGAAATCCAAAGAACATAGATATACCATCATTGAATATGAACTAGAGAAGTTTGCGTCGATCAAAAGAGCCTACAAAAGACTAGATTCCAGTAAAAAGTGGATTACACAACTAACCAAAAACAGTCAACAAGTAACGGACAGAAATCAAATATTAAAAATTGCAACGGAATTTTATACAAAACTGTATGAGCATACTGCCATTCATGAAGACTTAATATATGATAAGGAGAAATTCGACTCAGACAGTGTACCGAGATTTCTAGAGTGCGAAATTAGCTACTGTATCCAACAATTAAAACTTAAAAAAGGCCCTGGAGAAGATCGCATAACAAATGACCTATTAAAAGCCATCAGAGAGCCAATAACACCCATTTTAACCACTTTATTCAACGAAATCTTGAATCAAGAGTCAATACCACCTGACTGGAACACTGCGATTATAACCTTATTATATAAAAAGGGAGACCCAGGCAAAATGGACAACTACAGACCACTGAGTATGCTTCAGGGCCTATATAAATTATTTACGAGTCTTATATTAAAAAGGATCTCGAAGACATTAGACGAAAACCAACCTAGAGAGCAAGCAGGATTCAGATCAGGTTTCTCTACAAACGACCACATATTCACAATAACACAATTGATTGAGAAGTACAACGAACACAATAAAGAGCTCTACATAGCCTTCGTGGATTACTCCAAGGCATTTGACTCTATCTCCCATAAATCTCTATGGTACTCTCTTCGTGAACAAGGAGTTCATTTAAAATATGTAAACATTTTGAAAGAGATTTATAAGAACAGCAAAGCAGTCATTAAATTGGAAAAAAAAGGAGAGCCATTTAACATAAAAAAAGGAGTAAGGCAGGGGGATCCCATTTCTCCTAGCTTGTTTAACGCGGTTCTGGAGCACATATTCAGACAGTTAGATTGGCACAATGCCGGTATCAGCATAAACGGCGAGTTCCTGAATCATCTCCGTTTCGCGGATGATATTGTTTTGCTAAGCGAAACACACGCAGAACTTAAACGCATGTTGAAGTCATTAGATAAGGAGAGCCGAAAATGCGGTCTTTACATGAACGCTGAAAAAACATGTCTTTTGACTAATGGCATAAGAGTACCAACAGCGATACAGGACAGGCCAATCGCATACGTAGACAATTGTGTTTACCTTGGGCAAAATATTTCATTTAATAAACCTACTGAAACTGAAGTGGATCGCAGGATAAAGAATGCATGGAGAAGATATTGGTCATTGAAAGATGTATTTAAATCCCGCATCCCTATTCGCCTGAAAAAGAAAGCAATGGACACTGTCATATTACCTACTCTACTCTACGGTTGTCAAAGTTGGACACTAACACAAGCAGTCACAAACAAACTTCGAGCCTTCCAACGAGCAATGGAGAGAAGTATGTTAGGAATTAAACTCAGAGACCGAAAAAGATCCAAAGACATACGACTCTGTACAAAAATAATAGATGCTGGAGAATTAGCTTGCAAGTTAAAATGGCGATGGGCAGGACACGTAGCCAGAGCCACAGATGGACGTTGGAGTGAGAGGATTCTCCATTGGTACCCACGAGATGCGTCACGCACCCGAGGCAGACCCAGACGCCGCTGGTGCGACGATATTGCGGCTGTGGCCGGCCCCACCTGGACTAGAATAGCCCAGGACAGAGAGGAATGGCGTAAGATGGAGGAGGCCTTTGCCCTAAATTGGGCACCCAATAAATAAATTAGAACATTTGTAATTGATTTGGACATATTTTTATACTTTATTAATTGATTATTTTTATTTTATTTTATTCAATTATTATTTATGATTAATTTTATGATTGTTTTCAATTTAATGTAATTATTTTTGAGCATGTTATGAGTTTAATTTATTTATGAATGTTTCTATTTTTTAATTTTTTTAATTTAATGTATTTTATCATTTTTTTGGGAATAAATGGCTTAATAATAATAATAGGGGTTTACGATTGTAAGCCAGAATAGCAATGTTTCCGATTTATTATGTCACGTCACATTTTTGTCAGTTTGTCTTGTTTAGGGTTCCGTACCAAAGGGTTAAAACGGGACCCTATTACTAAGACTCCGCGGTCCCTCTGTCTGTCTGTCTGTCCGTCTATCACCAGGCTGTATCTCATGAACCGTGATAGCTAGACAGTTAAAATATTCACAGATGATGTATTTGCTGGGTGCACGGTTGGTGCAGTGGTAGAGCGATTGACTGCTGCGCTGCGTGTCGCGGGTTCGATTCCCGCACGGAACAAATATTTGTATGACCTGCAGATATTGTTGTTCCGGCTCTGGGTGTTTGTGTATGTGAGTTTATATGTTTGTAAACGCACCCACGATACAGGAAGAAATTCCTAGTGTGGGGCAATGTTTTTTTAAAAAAAAAAAAAAAAAAAAAAAAAAATTTGTGTTGCCGCTATAACAACAAAACTCTCTTACAACAAACTTGTTTTTTTTTGACGTTTTTTGCTTTAACGGTGCGGAACCTTTCGTGCGCGAATTTGACTCGCACTTGGCCTGTTTTTTTTTCTAAATGTGAGACAAATATTGAATAAAAAATATGTTCAATCGTAAAACTTTCTCTTTCTCCGGGTGGAGGGATCATTGTTTTAGCAAGAACTCTGAACGTTTCATAACTTTAAAATTGTGAAATTCCCTGAGCCTTGGGTCCGTTTGTCTCCTAAATCTTTTATTTATCACAATGTTAATGTAAATATTATATAACATTACAACCCAAAATGCTAATAACAAATCAAAACGAACTTAAAATACCTCCTAAATTCCTTTAAAATTGCCTATTATATTTTGGCACCGAAGAGAATCAAATAAATTTATTACGGGGCTCAAGTTCTTAACTTTGTTTCAAAGTCAATTGGGAAAATTCCTCCTTGTACAATTTTGGGACGTTATATATAATCATACGAATTCTAACAGTCTTGTCAGCCACTATAGTTTTCAGCTAGAAGAATACTTTTGCCTGAAATTTTAACAATGTTTGTAAACAGTTAAAATTTCAAAGCGGTGGAGAGCTATGAAAAACTAACTTTTGCCAGCAGCTTTGCCTTATTATTATTTTTTGGGACAATTCCACCGCACTAAACCACACCGAACGACAAAATATTTATCAAACGCCTCAAAAAATGGTTGGTTGATAGATGCTGTTATACATTGAATGATCCATATCAAGCAGGAGACAGAACATATAAACCCAATAGGCAGAAAGGGTCGTTTACAAATGGGATAAGCCCAGTTGCCTACTACCACGGATAAAAATATCACCAATATTAATGGATCCTACCTAACATTGTGAGCTGTTATTTTTGCAAAAATGCTTGAACGTACGGAAATTTGTTCTAGTTTCCACAAGGTCTGTATAGTACATAACTCCAGATGCAGCCTGTGCATTGTCTGACATAATATTGCGTTCATTCTGCCAAAGAATACATTCCCATAAGATATGATGTGCAGATTGTACATTCGCAGTCAGATGTAGAATATTGACATAAGGCGAGGAAACGAGCTTAAAGGAAAATAATTTACTTTTAAAGTTACCATGTCCTGTGAGAAATTGGGCAACATAGTGATCCAGCAACTTTGCCTGCGTGAAATTCCAAAATTATTTCAAAGAAACGTAAATACAACCCGAGTAAAGAGTAATCTAAAAATTTCAAATGAAATAATACGTTAATCTTTATAAAAGAGAATCAAGCAACATAGGCAAAACCTACTGAAAATAATTGACCAGACGAAATTCACGAGAATTCTATAAATTTTATCAAAGCAGGTGGACCCAAATGCAGAACCAACAAACAACAACAATTTTTCTTTCTTTCTTTCTTTTTTCTTTCAAACATGAGACATTTACTAAAAGATTCAACGTGTCAGACTCTTAAGACATTAATTTGGATCGAGATAATTTATAGAGCCGTCAATTGCCCTAAGACCCAATTTTGTTTTTAGAGACACCTTCAAGAACATGACTATGCTTGTTTAAAAAAAAAAATGTAAGACGTTTTGGCACAGATATCTAGGGATTTACTCCACAATTACATAGGACAACAAGATAAAATTACAAATTTAAAAAACCCCCTATTTTTATTTTTATTACGTGCTTTTTAATCTTCTTATAATATACCTAGTAGCAGACACGCTTCAATCGACAATCTATCGAAACACGTAATAATGACACGATATCTTGCGATATCTTCCGGTTCGAAGGACCATGGATACAAGGTGAATCGTGCCCTAAAGGTGGTGATAGGACAAACACTGACTTTGTGTTTAACAGTTATATTTAAACAAAGATGACAAACGTCGACAATCAAAATACTGGGGTAAGGCGAAATGTGAAGCGCGCACTCAAGACGGTGGTGAGTGATGCAGTGCTTGATTGATCAGCTGGACTGGCCGGTGCGCGCTCGCAGGTCGAGCCCCCTCCGCACCCGCCGCTCCGCCACGGTCGCCCGGCATGTAGGGATGGCGGCGAGCGCTAGTGATGTCTAAACAAATCCAGATTCAAAGAGTAAAATGCGAATAACTTTTGTACGGCTAAACCGATTTTATTCAAACATAGCTAAGAACACTCTCGACAAAATCACCTTTCAAACAAAAAAACTAAATCAACATCGGTTCAACCTTTTAGGCGCTATGATGCCACAGACAGACACACAGATACACATATACACAGCAACACACGTCAAACTTATGACACCCCTCTTTTTCCGTCGGGGGTTAAAAAATAGACTATTTTTTATAAACGCGTTTAGATTTATTTGAATGATAAATGATACTAGATTGAAATGAGGTGTTCTAAATTCGAAGTATATATTGTTCAAAGTTTGAAGACCCGAGAGATTGCCAAGATGTGTTACAATATTATTTCTCAATAGCACGTTAATATTAATATAGAATTCTGAAAAATAATTTTGTTCATGTTTAACAATCTGTATACTTGACCTTTCTTTGGCTCAAAAAAATCAAGTAGATAACTCTTAGAAAAACTGTGTGAAAAGTATAACCCATAAAAACCATTTAATTCCACTAAACTTCCAATGAAAAGGATCTCAAAACCTAAATTACGGTCACAGCGAAAAAGGATTCGATAAATTAGACCTCTTTCGTCAGTCAAATTTTAGCTTTATGTTTTGAAACGAAAGGTACGTTTTCAGGTAGCAGAAACAAATGAGGTTTGTTCTTACAACCTGCTAAGTGCTTTAACTGTAAATTATTTCTATTCACAGAATTTAATTCCATGTGAACTAGTTTCTAGGGACGAAAGCCGTTTGTGTCACCGATGGAGAATTGTATTTGTTGATTCACTTCATAAGCTCGGAGTATCAGATTTCATGTGCTGTTCCTAGTAAGTGTTTTATAGTGTTACTAGCTGACCCGGCAAACTTTGTTTTGCCATAAAAACACCAAACATTCATCTACCCTACCTAACCTACCCTAACTACCTACCCTACCCTACCCTACCTACCCTACCCTACCCTACCCTACCTACCCTACCCTACCCTACCTACCCTACCTACCCTACCTACCCTACCCTAACTACCTACCCTACCCTACCTACCCTACCTACCCTACCTACCCTACCCTACCCTACCCTACCCTACCCTACCTACCCTACCTACCCTACCTACCCTACCTACCCTACCTACCCTACCTACCCTACCTACCCTACCTACCCTACCTACCCTACCTACCCTACCCTACCCTACCTACCCTACCTACCCTACCCTACCCCACCCTACCCCACCCTACCCTACCCTATCTCTCAAGTTGGATCGAACTGCACATGGTGTGCGAATTTTATTATAATCGGTTAAGTGGTTTAGGAGTCCATTGAGGACAAACATTGTGACACGAGATTTATATATATTAAGACTAGCTGACCCGGCAAACTTTGTTTTGCCATAAAAACACCAAACATTCATCTACCCTACCTACCTACCCTACCCTACCTACCCTACCCTACCCTACCCTACCTACCCTAACTACCTACCCTACCCTACCCTACCTACCCTACCTACCCTACCTACCCTACCTACCCTACCTACCCTACCTACCCTACCTACCCTACCTACCCTACCTACCCTACCTACCCTACCTACCCTACCTACCCTACCTACCCTACCTAACCTACCTACCCTACCTACCCTACCTACCCTACCTACCCTACCTACCCTACCCTACCTACCCTACCCTACCCTACCTACCCTACCTACCCTACCCTACCTACCCTACCTACCCTACCCTACCCTACCCTACCCTACCTACCCTACCTACCCTACCCTACCTACCCTACCCTACCCCACCCTACCCTACCCTACCCTACCCTATCTCTCAAGTTGGATCGAACTGCACATGGTGTGCGAATTTTATTATAATCGGTTAAGTGGTTTAGGAGTCCATTGAGGACAAACATTGTGACACGAGATTTATATATATTAAGATTTATACATTTTCAGATTTACACCTACAAAAACCCGCGCCTTTTTCCATGGGACTTGGCAAAAACTACAGAACTTCTGACTTGGTTTTAGTTATCTTAATAAAAATCAAGAACCACAAACCAATGGATATATTTTTAGGGTTCCATACCCGACAGGACACGGTAACGGAAATCTACGGACACGTGTCCGTCTATCTATCCGTCTGTCCGTCATCTGTCACACATTTTATTCGGAACTTGAAATGTTTTAAACTTGAGATTTGGTGACAATGTTTATTGTTACGTATATTTTACTAAAAAACACCAATATATTGATAAATTGGTACGGAACCCTAAATGTGCAAAGTCCGACATGCACTTGGCCGGTTTTATATATTTTGTTCTGTGGATAATTTTCTAAACATAGTCGTGGCAAGATATAATAGGGGCATAATAGGAGTGGAATCCCACATTGAAGGGGAAAATTGCCACATTAATCATGCCAATATGCAACTGCATCGGTAAACCGTTTGCCGTAAACGATTCCACTGAGGCATAATATGCTATTTCTATCCCTTCACGCAACCCCTTGTGAAAATGTTCTGTGAGGTACTATGAGAATAACGTGGGTAAACTGTGTTGTTGATTTTATAATTAAACAATATCGGTGTTATAATCAATTGAAAATTTATAGTATAGGCAATTAATTCCTCTAATGCATTGCATGTGATAGAATACAGGTATGACCGTTTTTCTTGAAAAACGGGCAGTCCTATTGCCATATACAGTACACTACTGTTTTGTTTAATTTTGGACTGGCATAAAAGCACTATTTGCTGATACATGCAAAGGAGTTTTCTGAATAATTTATAATTCTAACATACGAATTTATCCACATCCATAATACCCATACCTATATCACTTTTTTTTTTCATTTTGAATGTTTACTTCCAGAAATCCAAACCTTTGCCTGTAACCTTTGTGAAACGTGCAAGTAACATGTTTGAACTACCCATAGACCTACCTACTTAATAATAATAATAATAAAGCCTTTTATTTTCCATGCACATTACATTGAGTTTAAAAAAAAACTACTACTAAATATAAAAAAAAGGTGTGTTTAGGGCATGGCTCCTCTCCGGATATAGGCCTCCTCCAACTGTTTCCATAGTTTTCGATTTGCCGCCTTCGTCATCCAGTCTTCGCCGGCTGTGTTTTTAAATTCATCGACCCATCGATCTTTAGGTCTTCCTCTGTGCCTTTTTCCACTGGGTCCCTTCCATTTAGTGACTCGTTTAGTCCATCTCTTGTCTGTACTGCGGGCGACGTGACCAGCCCATCTCCATTTTAGCTGTTGTGCGTGACGTTCTGCGTCTATTAATTTTGTTTTTTTGCGAATATCTTCGCTCTTGATTTTATCGCTAAGCCTAATTCCTAGCATACTTCTTTCTATAGCACGCTGGCACGAACGAATTTTATGTTTAGTTCTCTCTTGAAAAATCCAAGTTTGTGCTCCATATGACAGACATGGTAACAGACAGGAATCCACAACGTTCTTTTTAAGTTTTAAAGGAAGTTTTGCTTTTAGGATTTCTTTGAAGCTCCAGTATTTCCTCCAAGTTATGTTGATTCGACGCTCTATTTCATCTTCATGTCGCGATTTCCTGAATGAGACCTGTTTCCCAAGGTACACATAACTGTCCACATACTCTATCGGTGTTCCATTTACTATTATAGCCTTTTGTGTACTATTTGTAGAGACTTTTGTTTTGGATGTGTTTAAATGCAAACCTATTTTTTCGCTGGCGTTGTTTAGTTCGCAAATCATTTCTTCCAATTGTTTTGATGTTTTTGCAAAGAGAATGATGTCATCTGCAAAACGTAGGTTGCTTATGAACTCTAGATCTATTTTTATTCCTTTGTTTCTCCAATCTAAGTTTTGCATTATATCTTGTAGCACGGCTATGAATATTTTCGGTGATAAAGGATCTCCTTGTTTCACTCCTCGCCTTATATATATTTTCGGCCCAATTTTATCTAGCTTTACCCTGCTTGTGCTGTTCTTGTATATGTTTCTGATGATGTTAATGTAAGTATTTGAAACGCCTTGGTTTGAGAGTGCTTGCCATATGCTCTCGTGTGCGATTGAATCGAAAGCCTTCGCGTAATCTATATACGCGATGTATATAGGTTGGTTGAACTCTTGATGTTTTTCCACTATTTGGTCTAATGTGTGGATGTGGTCCATGGTAGAGTAACCCGGGCGAAAGCCGGCCTGTTCCACTGGTTGGTGCTTCTCTATGCTTATCGCTATTCTTTTTTCTAGACACATGGCAAATAATTTATATAATGTCGGTAGCAGGCTGATAGGGCGATAGTTGTTAATATCGGAGGGATCTCCTTTTTTGTAGAGCAGAATTATTCTTGACTCTCCCCATTTCTCTGGAATTTCCTGCATTTCTATTATTCTATTAAACAAGGTTGTGACAGGTCCTATTAGAATATATTTTCCTATTTTCAGGGCTTCATTTGGGATGTTATCGGGTCCTGCGCTCTTCTCTGTCTTTAATTTTTCTATATTTTTCAGGATTTCTCTACCATCAAAAGGTGTTACGGGTGGCTCTGCTTTGTTTTCTGTTTTTTCGTACGTATTTTTTTTGCTGTGTTCGTCCTCGTAGAGATTTTGGTAAAAGTTTGAAGCAATGTTTATTATCTCTTCTCGTGTTTGCGGTTTATCTGTTGTATTTTGTGTTTTCAGAGTTGGTATCCATCTTTTTTCTGTGTTTAGTTGTTTGTATGCTTTCTTCTGGCTTCCAGTAGTAAGCAGGTTCTTTTCAATAATTCCCATCCTATATTTTTCGTAGTCTTTTCTTAACATTTTGTTTGTTCTTTTATAGAGACCTGTAAGTTCCTTCTTTTCCTCCTTGTTTTTGCATGGTTTCGATTGCAATTCAGAGCGTCTTTTCAGTTGTTGTTTGGTTTCTTCCGTTAGAATATCTTTCTTGGTTTTCTTTGAGGTGGCAGAGCTTAGGCTCTGTTTTATGGCCGACTCTAGTTTGAGATAGAATGTCTCTATGTTGTCGCTATTTTCCCACTGGATTTGATGTGTTTTTTCTTGTAGAGTCCTTAGATATGCTTGTTGATTTTTCTCGCAAGTTAGATCCGTATAAGTTTCACTAAAGTTTATTCTGCTTCGCCTCGGTTTTCCCAATCGAACTGTGCCTCTGAGTAGTCTGTGATCCGTGGGAAAAATATCATTTTTTTAAATCTCCATGTTTGAGAATAATTTAGGACAATTGCTCATTATGTAATCAATTTGGTTTTTATATTGCTTGTCTGGTGTGGTCCAAGTCCATAGGTTTTTAAGGTTTTTCTTAAATGTTGTATTTATTATGGTGAATTTGTTAGCCAATGCGTATTTGAGTAGTTTATCTCCTCTAGTGTTTCTTATTCCGTAGCAGTATGGCCCCATAATTGTGTTTTCTAATGGTTTTCTTTGTCCTATTTTTGAATTAAAATCTCCCATTAGTATAATTTTTCCTTTTGCAAGTTTTTGAGCCGCTTCGATTTGATCGTAGAAATTATCTATTTCCTCTTCAGGTGCTTCTGAAGTTGGCGCGTAAACCTGTATTATTGATATTTTTATTGGGTCGAACTTCATGTTTAGGATGCACACTCTCTCTGATAAACCCACGTAGTTTTCTATATTATTTTTGTATTCCTTTTTGATTAAAAAACCTACGCCATGTTGTCCTTGGGTCTCTCCTGTATAGCAGAAAATATGATTTTCATCCTCTATAATTTCATTTCCTTTTCTTCTAACTTCTGACAATCGTAAAATATCATATTTTTTATTTGATAATGAATGTTTCAATAGTATCATTCTTTGCGGTGATAACAGTGATTTAACGTTGTATGTGCAGATGTAGAGTTGCTGGTTAGTTGGAGGGTTGCAGTCGTAATCTCCCGCGGTGACTGGCCGTGTTGGGAGACGAAGAGGGGCCTTTTTTGATTGCTATTGTGTATTTCTTAGATCTTGAGGGTTTACAGTGGTTTGTTCTGAGTTAAATTGCAAAATTGGTTTTTTTAATAAGTAATTATCTATATTGTTGTTTCTATTTATTTTTGCTGGTTGCTTTTCCTTTTTGTTTTTTAACTTCGGTGTCATCGTTTCTGGTGACTCTGATAGAGCTCTTTTCTTGTTATCTAAAGTTTGGTTTTCAGCTTGTAGGTTTCTATTCTTGAGGATAACAATTTTATCATATTTTAATATCGCCAGACGACCCTGTTCTCTTTCTTTGTTGACTACTTTTTGGAGTTCCTTACGTTTGCTGAGTATTTCAGGTGGGAAATCTTCTTTGATGTAGTAGAGCGTTGATTGTTCAAACTTTTTCTTGTTCTTTAGTATTTTAATTTTAAGCCCCATTGTTGTTAATGTTACAACAATAGGCCTTACTTTTTCACCCTTTTTTCCAAGCCTTCTTACGTACTCAATACTGTTGCTGTCGCATTTAATGTTATGTATACTATTCAATATGTCTAAGACTTCTTTCTCTAGATCCCAATAACTTCTTTCGTTTTCAGCGACTCCGAATAAAAGTAGATTTTTTTGCCTTAAAGTTCTTTCTAGATTATTTATTTTTACTGTCTGTGCTTCCAATTTTTGCTCTGTAATCTCATTTCTGCTTTCCAAGTATTTAAATTTCTCGTTAATATTGTTGTTTATTGTGTTTTTATTATCCTCCTTCATATCCCTCATATCGGTTTTCTGTTGCCTTATTTCTTCTTGCATAGCTTTTAACATGTTTTTTTATCTCGTCCATATTTACTTATTTGATCTTCAGTATGTTTAAGCAGAGAATTGTGGTAAGCTCCCTCTTGCGGTGAGTAGAGAAACTCGTTCAATATTGAGCTAGTTGAGTGGTTTTTGCCACTCGCCAATAGATGTCGCTAGCAGTGCAGTAAAGTAAGACAATTGATAGCGATCTTTCCAGAAGTTAACCTAAAAGTATTGTTGTATGTGCACTTGTTTTTTCAGTCCCGCACTCACTTAACAAACAAAATGTCTTTGCCTAACCTACCTACTTAGGTGACATCAAATCAAACACCTGAACAATTTCTCAAACTCCCAAGCCTGACTTTCATATAATTTAATAACTCCCAACTCAAGCCTTAAATATTCCCATTGAAAGGCGAAAACTCGTTCATTTATCAGCCACCATTCAGAACCCTCGAAATTCATTCTATTTAGCCCAGCCTGATATCACCTTGGAATGCTGACTTTTTTAATTCTTATCTCATTCTGTATTCCACGGGCTTCTTGCCGCACTCAATTTAATAGTACTAGAGTATTTTATAGGTAGACTGCTTTTTGCGGTGTGAGGATATTGTGTAGCGAAGCTGCAAAAGGGTGCTTAAGGGCATATATTCCCACAATGTTAATGCGGTAGGTACTGGATGTGCGCCCACTCGGTGCCAGAATATTATTATTGGACCTCCTTTTGGACTGGTGTGTTATGTAGGTTAGGATGAAATTCTAACCATAAATTTTTCTGTGTAATAATATTTTTAAACATCCAAGTCGTTTTGGAGAAGTATGTAAAAGAAGCGAAAAAATATCGTGTTGTAAATTTTTTTTTAAGCAAATAACTTAGTCATATGAAAAAACCATGTTTAACAAGTAATGAACATGAATCAATACTAAATATTTATATTTTTTTCAAACCTTTTAAGGAGTATGAATTAGAAAGTTAATGTTTTACGAGATTAAAGCGGAGTAAGGTCCTTAACTGACTAGTGTGAAACGAGATTCCTCGCACACATCTCTCTTTTTTTGTATGTAAAATACCCAGAGGTAGTGGACCAGCTTATTTACACCAGCGCTCCACTAAGCTAGGAGATAGAGTATTCTCGTTGGTGTGTTTTTTCCTAGCGCTACGTCTAGGTATCTCGCACCTTTTTGGTGGAAAAGCATACTTATTGATGTTAATATTACAGACTGATGCGTTCCGAGCTAATGGCACGAGTGCGTTAAGTTCTGATTTTTTATGGGCAAATATTGTATGGTAGAGGAAGTGGATTTACTTTGTATACTAAATATTACAGAACGTTTACGTCTATTGGTACTATTTTGAAGTCTGAATATTTTTGCTGGGACTGGCTTTACTCAATGGACTATGCTAAAAACTGTTAGCGTGGCACAAAACACTATCAGCCTAAAAAGGAAAATATAGCGTTGAGTACCAGTTGTAGCTAGCGACGAATAGAGATATAATACGAAGCGAGTTTCTGGAGTTAGAAAGTCACCTGCAAAGAGGTGCGACGCCAAAATGCAACAAGACGCGACGCGGACAGCGCGCTTTCATTGAAATAGTTCTAATATTGCTCAACAGGATAGAATTATTTTATAATAACGTGTTGTAGTTCAGGGCCTACATGCGCTTTAGTGCCGTAAAACGGTTACTTTCTAAAGTATACTCCTTAGTAAAGGCTAGGTAAAAAGGTTTAAAAAAAATATATTATAGATTCATGTACATTATTTTGAACACAAGGTTTTTTCGTGCAACTAATAGTTTTGCTTTAAAAAAAATATTAACAACACGATATTTTTTCGCAACTTTTGGAAACTCCTCCAAAACGACAGGAATGTTTAAAAATATTTTTACACAGAAAAATGATGAATGATGATGGCTGGAATTTCTTCATAACTAAGAGTAATCATTCTAAAAAATAGCATATATAAATCAAATAATATTTTGCAAACAAAACTGTTCAAAAGGAGGTTCAATATTGATATTTTGGCATCGAGCGGGCGGGGCGCACGGCCAGTACTGCGTTAACATTGGGGCGTATATAGCGCCTTAAGTACGGTAAGTACTTGTTTTCTCTGGACGTGGACGGCCTACGTCCACTACGATCTTCTAAAAAATTAAGTTGCGGTTTATGCAAGGCTTTTGTACTTTGCTTTGGGATAGTTGAGGCTAAAATATAATAAAAATATATATATGCAATATCTTAACTCAAACTGTTAACATTAAAATAGAATAGAAATGTTATGCAAACATTTTACTTGATCATTAACATAGGTTAAACAAGCCTAATTGTTGCCTTAATATTACCCGTGATTGTTACCCGTAATGACGTGATTACTCTAAACATTTATATGACACTAATTAAAAGGCACCCCTAACACCATAATTAATGCCACTTATTATGGGGCTGTTGGATGTCGGAATGGTAGACGCAGTAAACACGTAAAGAATTTTGATTGGGGTGCACAGTTATTTCAATTTCGTTTACTAATAGATATGGTACTGACGTAATTCGAAACTCAAGTGTATTTTCCGATCAACTTATAAGTGTGTAAATAATGATGTTTAAAAATCAACGAGATTTCAAAGCCTTACAAAATCGACCTTATTCTTCTTCACTTCATTATCACCTAATAATGATCATGTCCTTCGTGCCCTGGTACCTGGTACAGGAACACGGATCTTCTAGCTAACTTCTGGTCCTTGTGGACCGATTCAATATGAATCGTCATCAACTCGCTGATAAGTAGATGAGAGGAGACATGTTTGTGTGTTTAAATCACACTTTGTAAACAAGCATATCACAAATTATATGATTATGTTCAAAATAAGAATGTTTGGCAACATGCAGGTCCTGCTTCTTAGGGCAATGTTTAGTGTAGACAATATCAATTTTGTTAATATATATCGTGTTTCTATTCATATTTATTTAAGAAATTAACTCACACACTGTTACGATGTTGTTGTTGAATTAGGTATTTTACCTATGTTTGCAATATTTGTAAGTATGTGAGAACCATGTTCCTAGTTATCAAATTGATGAATTTTCCGGTTATTGCTTTTAATACTTTATACCTATACGTAGTACAGTATGTAATCCTATTCTGGCTGCATCGTCATTTTCATATATGAATTTGTTACTGTATGTACTTATGTAAATATTGTACACTTATTTTTTTATAAGAGTAACTATGGAGTTTTTTGTCCGTTCTTCTCCTTAACAAGCTGATTTTCCGAATGGACGGTATAATCAATTATGTAAATTTCAAATGTTGACGTTAAAAGTGCCGCTTAATAGCCTAGTTGAAATAAATACTTTTGACTTTGAGTATGTTAAGAACACCACAAAAATAAAATACGCGATTTTACAAACTAACAAAACCTCTAGACGATTTCCTAAACCAACTTGCAAAAAAGGCAGCGCGCCAGATGAAAAGCGTATCTGATTAACGTTGACAAATCTGTCAATATCAATAGAACCAGGGTGAGAGGGGATTGCTCTTCGAAAGTAGGTTTGCAAACTGAAGCTTTTACCAATAATAAAACTCGGGTCAAGGCCATAGGAAATTCAGGAGGGGGGTCAGCATTTCTCATAGAATTAGCAGCCAGCTAGAGTATCTATCAATAGAAATACCACATTTACACAGTCATGCGAATCGCGAGCCGAATGTGAAAACGCGGTATAAACGGATACGCTTATCATTCGTTTCGGTACTCGCATCACGCCTTATAAAAGTGTTTTCAGACATAACCTATCTATAAACTGGTATCGAAGAATTATACCGATTGACAGCAAAACGCTGTTGGCTTTTAGGGTACCGTACCCAAAGGGTAAAAACGGGACCCTATTACTAAGACTCCGCGATCCGTCTGTCTGTCTTTCACCAGACTGTACCTCATGAATCGTGATAGCTAGACAGTTGAAATTTTCACAGATGATGTATTTCTTTTACTGCTATAATAACAAACACTAAACACAAAATAAAATAAAAATTTAAGTGGGGCTCCCATATAAAAAATGTGTTTTTGTTGCCGTTTTTTGTGATAATGGTAACGGAACCCTTCGTGCGCGAGTCCGACTCGCAAAGCCGGTTTTTTACGACATCCAAAGGTAAAAAGCGAAAGCATAAGTCGTATCCTTAGCTTATATTTATGAATGCTGAAATTATCTTCCTTTACAACATAGATATTATTTTAATCTGAATTTCAGAATTTTTAAATGATCTAGCTTCACAACTGCATATAAGCTGAATTCAATCAGTGTGCCTAGCCTTTTCTCAACTACGAGTATGTCGGGGTTCGGTCTATTCAGATGCAGCTGAGTACCAGTATATAACATATGAGCAACTGCCTATCTGACCTCCACAACCAAGTAACTGAGTGACACGATACCCCTTGGCTAGACTGGTGTAAAATTTCCTGGCTTCAGGCTAACCGTAACGACTGTAACCGCCGAAGAATGCCGAAATTATCTTGCTTCTCTACTGCATGTAAGCTGAATTTCAGAATACTGTAATTGCTTTGTCGTATTATTTTTTTACTTTTATCCTTGAAAGTACACTGGTGATTGCTTTTTCGTAAAGCATACGAAATCCAATAGCAGGTTAACGTATACTAAAAAAAACAAATGAAATAGTACACCGTGTAGGAAAAATAAAATGGAATGGCATTTTATTTTCCCTTTATAATTAATATCTGTAAGTGGGTATTTTGTTTTAATAATAATTATCAGATTTTCTCTTATATAATATGTATGTATAGATACATTTGAATAGATATCCTTTTGTAGGTTTAGTCGGTTCCTATGGTCAAACATCTCGAAAGGTTAAGCAGAGATATTTAGCACATGGACATACTATGTAATTCATGATTAAATCCTATATACTTATGGAATTTCAATTAAGTACTTCCTACTTAATTGACATTCAATAAATATAATTACTATTTGTTTTAACTACATAAAATAACATTACTAACCTGACATTAAATAAATGAATGCAACATGTTTAACTGTAATACTTAATATAAAATGTGATCACACTAATATTTTTAAGGCGAAAGTGTGTGAGTGTGTGTGTGTTACATCTTCATGCTCAAACGGCTGGACGGATCTGGATTAAATTAGGCACAGAGATAGATTAGTCAGGAATAGCACATAGGATACTTTTTATACCGGGAATATGTTCCCTCGGGATAATTTTCGACTTCCAGAAGCTAGTAATAATATAATAATGATTTTATAATGTAATTTATATATCAGACATAAAGGCTATTTTAATTTGAATAGGAAGTAGGCCTACCGGAAGTTCCTAATGGAAGGATCAATTAGCAACTACATGACTGATGAAGCAGCTACTATAATAGAACTTATAAAATCGTTTTAGGTTTTCGTTCGGTCACCTATAATGATAGTTTCGTTTCAGCTTTCTCTCAAATTCGATTACCAGTTCCATAAAATCGAGCGTACATTGTGATTTAAATGCAAATTCTGTCAAAAACTCCGTTTGAATTGCACGTTTGCAATTTTAAAACGTTATCTGAAATTGACCGTTCTGTTGTTTCTAACTATTGCAAGCTTTTCGTGAGTTTTTCTAGATAAATACTTTGAAACAATTTTTTTCATTATTATTCATATAAATAGGTAGCTACACTACGCTCCATGACCTATTGAAGATGGCTGGATGAGCTAGACCAAATTAACAACCAATAATTATCCACTCTAGCCTTGGACCGAAACAGCTGGAAGGCATGGGGGAGGTCAGCAGTGGGATCCTACAGTAACCACTTCTGACAGTAACCAATATTTTTCATACATCATCAAGAATCTTGCAGTTATAATCGATCAGAAACATACTTTGAAGTAGGCATTAGCTGCAATAGTTTCTTGAATTCAGCTATCTGACCTTTTTGCCGACATCTTGCTATAATTTTGGCACGCTGCTTCACTATCCAAGACTCAACTTCAAATCCATCTTAAAGTTTTTAAATTTTCTGATTGCCTGAAAGCAACCAATTATTTGATAAAATGCAGAGGAAATATTAACTAGATTGAAGCTTTGAAGTTCAGTAAGAGAATATTTATTAATTATCTTATAGTCAGAGTAGTTTCTTCTGCGGCATTGTTTCCACCGGAACCATGCATAATTGCATATTTCAGAAATAAAAATGATAGGTTTCCGTAAAGATTTAAGTTATCAGATCAGTAATTTCAGAGATTACCTTTTATAAACATAGTTACTATAATTTTATTTCTTCATTACGTTTTTTAGTTACGATGAAATACCTACCTACAGCTTACAACAATCTAATAGTTCCTCGTTATCAGCACATACGTCCCATTCATTATTTCCAATAGCCACTTAAACTCTCCACTAATCGACCAATTCACAAATTGTACTCGAAATGACTTTGACAATTGCATCTGAATACCTCATACCTAAGTCTGATGGCACCATGGCTCAATTAAACCAATGAACATCGTTCATTATGTTTGATTACAGCGACATGTGCTGTCGCCGCGCGTGTTGCCAGTTCATTAGCAAATAGTGTTCAGTTCCACGTGTAATCTCCGTTTATTAAAGCCGGAATTAAGTGGTTGATTGCGATTATCGGTACCATCAGCCGATTGTAGAGCGCGTGCTTTAACAGATTTTGTCAATGTTTCAAGTGGGTAACTGATTATTTGGTAATATTTCTGCTTTTGAATAAAGATACGCCACTGGATAAGGTTCTTTCTTAAAAATAAATATTTATAATATTTTTGCCAGTGTGCCAGAAATTAAGAAGGGAATTTTGCACATTTCCAAATCCTGGCAAATATCGTTTTATTCATTCGAGGTTACCAGCTCTTAGACTTTTATCATTTACTATTTAGGCATGGAATATTATTTAATTATGAATTATATATTAATATTCTGTCATAATAATCAGCGCTCAAATTTTAAGAAAAGTGAGTAATGGCACAGATAATATAATACTAGCATACCTCATCCTATACAAGAAACCGTGCCGACGTCACTAGCGTTTCTCGTCTGATTATGCTGATTATTTTTATAAGTACTTCAATCGCGTTCGGTTCCCTTCCTCGGCTATAGATGGTGTCAGTAACTTGCAAGTAAAAGGGTTTTCTCGGATCGTGACTATTTTTTTAAATAGAGTGAGGATTTGTTTTATAGTATTTTTTGCACTTTTTTACAGTTTCATTGTACCAAGATGTGTTACAAAACAAATTTAAAAAATCGACTTAACCGCGCGATCAATTTTAAATAATCCGTTCAAATAATCTTTGGAATGTGAGCCATGTATTCCGTAATTTTGTGCTTATGTATGATTGATTCTATAAAATGTTAATTTTACACACAATTTAATAAAAAATCGATGCATATCGCGCCATCTAGTGA
The DNA here is from genome assembly GCA_945859665.1 of Anorthoa munda. NCBI lineage: Eukaryota > Metazoa > Arthropoda > Insecta > Lepidoptera > Noctuidae > Anorthoa > Anorthoa munda. The sequence goes on along the minus strand of OX243897.1, from coordinate 38,527,688 downwards.
TATTTATTTGAACCAAATTTTCTTTCTTAGCGCTGGGACCTCGTGGTAATGCGTACCCTTTGCACCTGATACCTGTAAATTGGCCGTTCGGCACAAACTATTAAATATGCGTCCGTTCAAAGTACACATTTTGTGAGAAAGCTATGAGTAAAGTCTGAGGCGTCTCGGATCTTACTCTATAACCTATAATCATGACTTGATTGCCCCGAGATTGATTTCCAAACCTTAACAAATTATATTTCCAATTTCGTGTCACGATTACGAGGTAATAAATAAACATATTACACAAGATATAGATACCTATGGAAACAATTTAGGAATAAAACTTGAAAGATTTTCACTAAGCCCTCGCAAACTTTCAAATCCACGGATTTAGAAGAATCCTTGGATCATAAAATTCTCTAGGCTCCCGTATCGGGCCGAGCAATTGTGATCCAGAGAATGGCATTTTCCCTTTTTGAATATAAACAAATTTGATCCTAATGCTCTAGACATTTGAATTGAAAATCTAATGCAACTGAATCAATTAAATTTCAAGCTTGTGTGTTGGACCTGATAATCCTAGGATTCTTTTCATTGCATCGTCTTCTTCGTAAGTAGGTGGGCAAAGATTTGAAACGAATAAAGCAGTTTTTAAGATTGCATTAGCTTTCTTTGAATTTGAAATTGTTGTTTAGCCTGATTCATCTTTTTATGTGTTCTTTTTTTGAATGATTATTTTCGAATAATCTTTTCTTTTTTCATTCATTGAATGAATGAAAAAAGAAAAGATTATTACCCACGTATGTGAAAGTCTGTATGTTTAGATATTTGTTTAAGCCTTCACGACTGTATGAATTGCCAAAAAAAGACAACCTCCTTAAATAGTAGACCACGACATGAAAATTTGACCATGACTATCGAAATTATATAAAGATGATTTTTGTAGTTCTTAAGTTATAAAGATTATTGTGGTTGTCTTGCCGTTGCTTTAGTAGGTATAGATATTCTATGATCTAAACGAAGCTTCCCAAGTCTGCCGAGTTTCATCCAAGAGATTGATTAACAACCATATAAACATACCTAGACCTACAGACTTTCACATCTTTAGCCTTATTATATCACATATATCGAGCTGAATTCTATAGACAGCAAGACCAAAATCCTCGCTTTCACAGAATCTGAATGAAATTGAATGTCAACTGCAGCTAAAATTAGACTTGTTACTTGAATTGATGAAGATTTCTGTGAAATCCAAACGACATTCATTAATTAAATGAGCGAATTCGTCATATTAAGACTTTGACTACATAATTATTATATATATAATAGGCTTTGACCCCTGTTGTCGACGTTTGCTGTCATGCCAGTCTAAAAATGTATAGATTACATTAGAGAGAGATTAGAGATAGAGATCTCCATAACGTAATGCATACATTCCCCTCATGACAAGTCGCTCACTACTACTTAATCATGCGCGAAGACGAGCGAACGCGTCAATTTACTTACCGCGGCTTTCAACTAAACAACGATCCTTTAGTTGAAACTTAACAGAAAAAACTCTATATTTATGTCTTTAATTTGCCGCAGCCGTTTCCGCCTAATCCGCCTCCATATCCAAGGAGTTCAAGCTCTATACGTCCGACTCCGCATCCGCCTCCTCTAAATTGCCTCCATGATATCCCTAGTATATGTGCCCACCTTTTAAAAAGCCATATATACCAGCATTTTAAAAGGTTATTTGTATAGCCAGCTTTTTATAGCGCACTCCTGTACAGAAAAATTACTCGGGGACCACATGTTTCGGAAATAATTTTGAACTTAAAATTACGTATGTATGTATGTATTTATTTTATTGATATTTTATTTATAAATTAGTTTTGTATTAAGTTGAATCAGGTGTATCGACGCCACAATAGTTTTTGTAAAGCCTTAATTTCAGCTTACAGATACATAAAAAACCTAAAAGCGCTTAGAGGATAACTTTATCTACGAAAAGACGTCGGCTACGATGACAGTTTGCTATCGATTACATTAAAGTTAGTGCTAACTTTAAGTTCTGACTAAAATGATTCTTAGTGGATAACTAGGAGAAAAAGATTATTTCATCGAGATTTTCTTATACATGAATGTGAAATATTTCTCTTGTGTAAAAATCACACAGCTATAGTCTGATATATTTGAAATATAGACATGCAGGAAGGTAATGATGAGCTGTTTACTGTAATTAAACAATAATACAAGTTAAATTACAACACTTATATGATAAAACCATCTTAGAAACGACTGTTTCTTTTCAATTCATTCGCAACTCAACTGGGAATCAAAGTTCGATTCAAGTTGTCTCGTTGATACAAAGTCTTCTTTTTAGCTTAGTTCCGAGCCTACTGTTAATGGCCGACTTCCTCAAAGACGACCGTTGTTCGTTAGCAAGAATGCCTTCAAATAAATAAAACATTGACTTTTGGGACGGTCTCATTTATTTAGACTTATAAAAAATAGTAGTGAAAATTTACCTAGATTCTGGTTTTGTTATAAAAATTGCGTGGTATGAAGCCGTTAGCTCATAAATCGCAATTTAATTGATACCGGTATATTTAATTATTTCTAATTCGATAACGTAGAGAAAGTTCAAGCATAGCCCACTCTCAATTGCCATTAGAGTACCTTCAGTTCGCTGTTGCAGCCCATTGTGAACGACCACGTTTCAGTACCATATGTCACCACTAACAAAATGCACTGTTCAAAGAGCCTTGAATGACCTGGTGAAGTCTTTGCAAGTCCGCTGGATGAGTGAAGCATAGGGGCGGTTGATGTAGCGACGCTAGGAGGCGCATATACAGCAGTGGACGTGTTTCGGCTGATATGATAATGAGCATAATTATTTAATCAATATCTGATAGTTACAGTAATTGTAGCCAAAAGCAAGCTGTCAAAGCACCAACAAATATTTGAAGAGTTCTTACTGGACCCACATAACATTAGCACGATTACAAAGTACGAGTCTCTTGAATTTGACCTACAATCTCTTTGCCTTTCACAAAGCTAGTTGAAAAGAACTTTATTGAAAAGTTCTTCAATAAAGTCAGACCATTATGCAATACGATGTCGACATATTGAGACGTTCCCTATATAAAATGAACGAAAGTGCGGTATCCCACATCCGATTCTAAATGGGCGCTGCTGCAGAGCCACTTGTATTATTTGTAGACCTCTACAATGGTTTGTGCTGCTTGGATTTGAACTGCTAACTCTTACTTTCAGTTTACACATAGGGAATATTTACTCTGCTTTGTATCAGAATGTCAATTCGCAAGTTTGTATATCCTAAAACGAAATCCTATGAGGAATAAATCCGTGACCGAATGACTATCGGCTATGGTCCGCCTTAAACCTTAAAAATAAAAACATAACATTTATGTCCCAATAATTATGTTTTAATTCATCCATGCAAGAATGAACTTGGGAGCTTTGTTTATATCCAAAAGTTAGGCTATCTTTTTCAGTAATCTAAAGTTAGTGTCAACGGCATTGCTTGCAAGTTTTTCTTATTGGCTTTCTAACTTTTTAAGTTAGAAATCCATGACAGTTCAAAAATGCTTGTACAATTTATTGTTTAGTTGAAATACATGCTTTGAGTTAGTTAAAGCGCCATTATGTAAGCTAGAAAGTAAAGCTCAATGGCTAAACTGATTCAAATTCAACTAGGTTCCTGTTAACCACATCCGATTTCAATATTATAAGAGCACTAGCTATGTTCATAGTTGCACGAACACCTGTCTACATTACCTTGGCCACATCGTAAATGTCTGCATAAATTGGACAAGCTCAAGCCTATTACTTATGTGTTTTATCTTCATGTTTCATGCTCAATCGTCTTGACAGGACTGGGATTAAGATGCAATGGAATTTACCTCAAGTTGAGAAGTAGGGTGGACGTATAAATTGATTTTAATGATATTATTAGTGGAATGCCAGACGATGCAGCAGGTCAAGTGAAAAAAAAAATGCCGAAGTGCCAAATGACTTTATTTTCTGAACAACGTTGCAATTGGGTTTTTCGGTAAATTGTTGATTCTGAATTAAAATACCGATGAATAGACTGTGTGAAATATATATATGATATGGTCTAAAAGGGTGACTGCTAAAATTATTAGAAGGTATGGATGAAAGACATGTTGCACTGACACCAAATAAATTTGGAAAAGGGCAAGCGAAAGATGCTGATTATTTTTGCTGCAAAGTCATTATATGGTGGATCGATGATAGAGATGGTGGAGTAAGAGCAGTAATAAACTAAACTAAAAACTAAAAAAATCAGTTAAAATATAAAATTTTATTTAGTTGGAAATGGTTATAAATAAATAGAATAAGGATATTATACTAACATAAATTAAATTACACACATTTATTATATTTAAACCTGTTACATTAAATTTTAATTAAAACAAACATTTGAACGTTTTATAAATTCATATTTTAACCACTCGTCTGCGGTGAATATTTCGAAACATGGAATATATACCTTTTTAGTAGTCCTTTGCATGTTTAACCGATGTCATTTTGTTGTAATTAAAATCTTCTTTATTATTTATTGGCCTATGGTTTGCGGCTTGCTATAGGTCAAACTGTTTCCTCCCACTTCCGGCTTTTCGGAGTGCTCTTACACACGATTAAAATTGCCGTATTGTGACGTCACAGGTAGGCAGTATACTCGAATATTTATCCAACTTCTGGCCATTACACCGTGCAATTTCACTGACCGTAACAGGCCCGAATAAAAATGGCCGCTGTTAGATTTTGGTGAAGCGCTCAGACATACCTACAATATGAGTGTTTTTGTATCATAGATATTCATGTGAATAAAGGATAAAAGTGTTGTTAAATCCCACATAAAAACCCAAACTAATTATTATTTAATAAACGCGAAAATCACTCTATCTGTCTGTTTGTTTATAATTTTGGGACCTTTGAGAAGACCATAAGTTACTTTTTATCCTGGAAGTATGTTCTCTTGGGATAGTTTCCATCTTTCACACGGGTAAAGTTGCTGGCAGAAGGTAGTTTTTCATTTGATATAATCATGGGTTTTTTAATAGAAAGTTGCTCAGTACGACGGGCACAAATAATTTAATCACTCAAAATTAACGCAGTTTACTAAATCTATCACCAATTCCTCATTATTAATTCACCCCTTTCCTACCCCGGACATAAAAAAGAATGATATAATCGACAAATTAATAATTAGCTCATAGGAAAAGCATAATTACTCGTATTAACATACCTACCAAGGCATTCCTTTACAACGTGATAATGACGTAAACATATACACATATGTACATTGTGAGGTTTATTTTTGCTTGAACAAGATGGAACCAGCAGGAAGTGAATTTTAACCGAGTCCGTTATACCAAGGGTTATTTTTTATTATACTGTCAAGAACATTGGTGGAAATTCTATAGAGAAGGAATAAGACTACACTGCCAGATTTTAAAGAAGTATTTCCGTTAACACGATATTTCACTCTAATAAGCCGATTTTTAGGGTTCCGAAGTCAACAAGGAACCCTTATAGTTTCGCTCTGTCCGTCTGTCCGTCCGCAGCTTAGCTTAGAGAATCTAAGTATTAGAAAGCTATAATTTGGCATGTATATACATATTAATAATTCCGACAAAGTGGTAATATAAAATCATGAAAAATATTTTTTTTTCGGGTACCTCCCATAGACGTAAATTGGGGATGTATTTTTTTTTTCTTTTCTATCCCATGGTGTGGGGTATCGTTGGATAGGCCATTCAAAAATATTATGGGTTTGTTAAAACCATTTTTCGATTCAGAGATTTGTTTGCGTAAAATTAAGCTTTAAGTTGCAAATTTATGTTAGAGTCAAGTGTCCCCCCCCCCTGCCAGCGAAATGGTTGCTCTTGGCTATGTGAAAAAATTCACGGCAGTAGTAAATATAACGAAATTAAAAGGAAAATTATCACGGATAACAAGGCTTCACAAGTTTACGAGTAATAGTCGACCAACTTATAAAATGTACTTGGAACAGTAAAAATTTTGTACAAATACCATTGAAAAATTACTTAAATAAAGTTGATAGCTGTGTAAAACAGAGTAAATATAATGCTTACGAACCATGTAAAAATATACAAAAATGAAATCATAATAGGCTTTACAAGTTTACGAGTAATAGTCGACCAACTTATAAAATGTACCTGGCATAGTAAAATTTTTGTAAAAATGCCATTGAAAAATTACTTAAATAACGTTTTTAGCTGTGTAAAACAGATAGTAAATATAAGCTTATGAACCATGTAAAAATATACAAAAATAAAATCATAACATCCGTAATAATAATGATTTCTAAATTAATAATGTTTATGCTCGAATAACGCATTGGAGTGGCCGGAGTCGTTGGCAGTACCAATCCGTAGTCCATACGGCGCATGCGCGCGGTGGAGTGTATTTTGTGTTAGTGCAGAAGTATTTTCGACGTTTTGTAATTAAAACGTAAAAGTTAAGTCAAATTAGATTAGATTTCCAAGCAAATTACTTATTTTCTTTTGTCGATATCCTACTATAAAGTCAATATTCGACCCGACTTCATCACTAATTGAGTAGCGTAAAACTTTCCAGAATGAAATAGTGAATACCGCAGATTAGTGGATTCACCTCCAATCTGCGGTATTAGAGGAGATTAGAGGTTATTCACCTCTAAGAGGTGAATCCACTAATCTGCAGTATTCACTATTTCATTCTGGAATACGATTTTTTTCTGATTCCGCAAGAGAAATAAACAAGGAGCGTGCACGCAAGGATCCAGGAACGAACTATACCATTCCCTGTGGCTCTAACGCGCGCTCGTATCGGCTCCTTTCGCAATTCGCACCCGCGGTGGTACTCAAATAGATAATATTTTTCTAACTTCAGTTGCGAAGTTGGATTTTATAACTCCTTCAGTTACCAGTTAGTCCTTATTTAGTTTAAGTCAAGAGTGAATAGATTACACCTAGGCAAGCGTGCTTCACCGTAGACCACATGATTGCTTACCATCAGGCGAGATAGTGGTCAAACACTATATATAGATTTTAAAAAAACATCATCCGATGTGGGCCCGTATTTAAACTTTGTGAGCCGCTGAAACCGTTCTAATGTTCATGTAACAACAACGAAACTCTCTTTTTAGTCCGCATTATTATGCAACTTCGGAACCCTATTACTGCGCGTGGCCCGACACGACACGCACTTGACCGGTTTTGTTTTTTAATATGTACTACTGACTATTCCTAATCTTATGACTAATAACAAAACAAACTTACATACAAAAGGGAGAGGGAAAAGGGCTCATAGCGCATCAAAAAATTCTTCCACATCGATGTCAATGGGAAACGTGCCCAGAACGCTGGCAGCATTGCCACGTTGAATGGCAATGCTGATTCTCTGGCTGAAGAAAAGGCCAGCCCTCTGGTCACGCGAACAGTCGACTAACCGTTTACTTATGTCTCGAAACACTCGATGAGCACTCAGACCCCATGGACCTAATGTCTCAACCCCAAACGGCTCAAACATATAACTGCCAATAAGGTTGTTATATTTGCGCAGTTTGAGGTTTTCTGCACCACCAGCAGCTGCCCCAGCACAGCCCGCCCTGCTAAGAAGATGGGATGGCGCAAGGGTATCGACACATGTTTCATCCCACACCAAAGGCCTACCCAACTTCCAAGGCATTATGGTCATCCCATCCGGTCTCTTCCCATCGTCGCGTGCCAAGCCATTGGGTTCTAAAACAGCTGGCACCCCGGCGGTGACAAGAGCTCGACGTATGATGTCATTAATGCGGGCGTGCCGTGCTATCCGACCAGCGCTCCTACTGCAGGATACGCCATGGTGTCCGAGGCGGTCGACTGCTTCACCACATTGACAGCGATGTGGAGCTCCGCTGGGAGTACCTAGTCGCAGACATAAAGAAGCTCGCTCTAATAAGCCTGAATTATCAAAAGGAATGTGATTGTCATCCATTAGAAGTACTATAGAATGCCGTATCATTTTAATGATCAATAAGTCGGCCACAATCAACAGACTTGGCAGTAATTGTCAGCATTATGTCATTAGAAGAAAGGTCACTGCTGTCCTTCTTGTTCCTTCTAGTACATTCTCTGTTGGGCATTAGCAGATTATGAATTGTCCATTTGTCAAATAACGCCTAATTTGTAGTATTATGCGTTATTTGATAAGTGATATGCTTCTTCTGGGTAAGCTCACTCCATTATCGACTTTGTCTCTGTCCCCTCTGATTTAGACTAGAGCTAAAGGCAAACCTAAATTAAATAAGAAAAAAACCGGCCAAGTGCGAGTCGGACTCGCGCACGAAGGGTTCCGTACTATTATCGCAAAAAAGGGCAAAAAATCACGTTTGTTGTATGGGAGCCCTACTTAAATATTTATTTTATTCTATTTTTAGTATTTGTTGTTATAGTGGCATCAGAAATACATCATCTCTGATAATTTCAACTGTGTAGCTATCACGGTTCATGATACAGCCTGGTGACAGATAGACAGACAGACGGACCGCGAAGTCTCAGTAATAGGGTCCCGTTTTTACCCTTTGGGTACGGAACCCTAAAAAGTGATTTTTAGGGATTACTATCGATTCAAAATTGCAGTGGGGCGCGCACATTAGAACTCTTTCGGGTCGGTTAAGTTCAGCTGCATATGCAGTAAGGAAAATAAGGCAGTTAACCGATGTAGCCACAGCTAGGTTAGTATACTATGCTTATGGCATTCTGCTCAGCACAGCTCATTCGGATCAGCAGCAGACGTTGACTCAATTTTCATCTTACAAAAGAGGGCAATCCGCGCAATCTATAAAATGAGTCCACGAGAGTCTCTCAGAGAAAAATTTAAAGAGATCGATATACTGACTCTACCTTCTCTTTATATATTGGAATGTATTTTGTATGTCCGCAAAAATTGAGGGCTTTTCAAAACTAGAAGCGATTTCCATAATTTAAATACAAGCAGTAAGCATGAAATTGTAATACCCAAATTCAGATTAACGAAAACTAGCAAGTCTTTTCTTATAAACAGTATACGCTTTTATAACAAGTTGCCAAAGCCAGTTATAGAATTGACCGATGGAAAGTTCAAAAACTACATCAAACGTGTCCTTATTAAAAAAGCATATTACAAAATCAAGGACTACGTTGAAGATAAAAATTTTAGCTCCTTCTTTGCGGCTTCCCTGGTAACTCATAAACGGCACAAATATGTGGATGTCTCTAACTATTCTCAATCTCATTTTTACTTTTTTTCTCTCTTTTAATTAGACTTTTTACAATGATTTCAATAATCTTTATAGCCCTTTGCTATGAAGAGTTACAGCACTGATAACAACATTTGTGCCACATGTTAAATTTAGTCTTGTTATATATTTTTATTTATTTTTTCCTTTGTATAGATTCTTTTACTGATTGTTTTGTGAATGTGTGAACATTGTAGGCCTTCTAGATTTCTAGACGCTTGTTAACATTTGTTAACTCTCTCGTTTATACAATTTTTTTTTAGTTTCTTACGACTTATTGTCGGGCCTACGTTGTCCCCCCATATCTAAGCACTAATACTGTAACATGGAAATATTGTAAAAACAAACCAATTTTTTTTAAAAGAGTAACCGTGGAATTTCTTGCCGGTTCTTCTCCACAGGAAACGACTAACCCGAACCGTGCACCTTTTGTCGACGTTTTATAAGTGCCCATGTAGGCCTATGTGAAATAAAAAACATTTGATTTGATTTGATTTACTCGAATATATTTAAACTGTAGGTAGATGCGATATTTCTGTACGTAATAAGTGGCGTTGATCTTAATATGTCGAAGGTTTTCAGTGAGTGAAAGAAGAAATTCATTAGAAAATCACTTAGGTAACATAACTATAACCCAACCTCTCGAGTCTTTAAATCAATCATATATAGGTTTCTTCTAAGCAAACGTAGATCATTATCGACTACATCGTCGCTCAGAGGCAAAACTGATTTAACAGGATCCTGTTGGTAATAATAAATGTATGTATATCTGCAGCAAATTATATAGAAAAGGAAATGCAAACACTACTAAATAAGAAAGAAGAACAAAGGCTTTACGAATGATGACACTGGAAACAACTCTTACAGTCTGGTTGCCTAAATATATACTAATAATGGGTCTAAACCTTATCCATAATCCCTTCAAGTCTAGATTACAGAATAAACCTGCAGTGAAAGACAATTTCCACCAGCTTCCTGAGATGATAATTTGTCAAACTCTATCATGATAACTATAGAATTAAAGTAGAATTCGACTAATTTTCAACGTCCAATTGACAATTCTGAAAGTGTGTGTATACTCAGTGAGAGAATAGGCAATTTGTATTAGTTTCAAAAGGATCTGGTGACAAATACAACTGGTAGCAGGTTGTTGAAATACGGCACATTTTTCATCCTAATGTTCTCAGTACAAAGATTTTGTTTTTTGTAATATTCCTAGAACCATTTCTAACATCTGGCACCGGGAGTTATTATCTTTTTACTTGTATTGCCAAAAATGTTTATAATTTAAGCCGTAACTGAAGTTTTTAGGGATCTATGAAACAGCCAGTTTTATTTTAAAGGTTTAATGGGTTTATTCTGTCGGTAAGTAAAGTATGTAGTAATTCTGGTGTTTAATTAAAGGGTTAATGAGGTTTTTATGTAGTTTTAAACAACCTGGACTTCTTTAAAATACATTTTCTAAGTCTAAAATTGTATGTACGTGCAACACGCAGTATATTTTTTTTCATACAAGTTATGTTGCATAAATCGTAATCCTATCCTATCCGAGGTACGATATATGAAGTGACTTTCAGAGATTTTGTGTTGTTGAAAGTAAGCACAGTATGGCTGTATGCAATCTGTATTTTATTAATTTGGCAAAACTGTACGGATTTTCAATGCTCAATTTTTTATCGAAATGAACGAAAAATAAATATCAGACTGTAAAATAAATAACTACAGATCCAATCAAAGATTGAAAAAAATATATATCTGGGTTGCCTGGAAGAGATCGCTGAACGCGATAAGGCCGCCTGTTGTATGTTTCTTGTTACTTTAAGGTTTCCGTATGTAATCTTTTTATCTTGGTACAATAAAGTGTATATAAATAAATATAAATAAATATATCACAAAACAAAAATTTAAACCCATATTCGGATATAGCTCTGTTGGATTAATTTGTAAGAAGCATACAAAATCTAAAAACAGCTATGAAAAATATTTGTAACACAAGGGGTGTTACAAATATTTTCTATTATCCGTATGCACACGACGGATTATGGAGCGCGGAAAAAGTACATGAGGGAATTTTATATCGTCCCTGAAATGTAAAAATCGGGTCCTAAGCCTCATACGTTGAGTAAGCTTGGCACATATATGATTAAACCTAGGAACCCATTGATGGCTTAGCTGTGTAAGGATTTGCATTGGAATAACTTAGGATACGTTATCTCCTTTTATTTTAAATAAACCCGTAGTAATGATCTGTTCAACTTTATTTGAGGATTTGGAAAGCTTAGGATAGAGTTTATATAAGTGATAATCTAGAGAGCAGTGGTGACCGAGTGGTAACGGCCGCAACTTACAAGTTGTAGGTCGTAGGTTCGAACACAGGCATGCGTTTAACTTTGTGTAAATTATTTCATCACAACTACTCTCAAGACGCAGGTCAACACAACATCGTGAGGAAACCGGCATGTCATAGAACCAAAAATCGAAGACATGTGACATCCATTAACCCGCACTGGACACGCGTGATGGATTACGGCCTATCACAAAGAGGAGGCCTGCACGCACAACGGACCAAATGGGAGACTAAGTGCAGAAAAGGGGTTCCATCTATCCTACTCTAAGGGATAATCTAATGCATATAAAATTAACGCTTATGTTAGTGGTAACTGTATCGTTGCTTTGCTAGGTAGACCGACAACCTCCTCATAACTCTCCTTACGGCATCTTCGTAGTCAGGTAATACAACTGGCTGATAAACCAGGTGTTATGGTATAGTTTTGGAGACCTATAGCCACATTAGCGATGTGATGTGTGGTTGATGGTGATAACTGCTTTAAAGTTGTTTGCTGCATGGAATTCGTATCCGTAATGCTAAGAAAAACTGATAACAGTCTAATGTTTAAACGTTACTTGGCTAATATTGAACAATTTAAATTCTCAAATGTATTTATCAAAATGGTAAATTTCTGCTGTTCCTTCTGTTTATCATTATTCCATGTCGTTCAATGAAACCGAGCTATCTACCAGCGAAAATTTAGTTAACAATAATATTGAAACAAGACGAAGCTATGATGCTTAGGGGAGCAAAAAGGTATACAAAGGAGTTTCAACACTATCAAGTCATATCATCAATCACTAACTCGCAATTTCAGACAGTGAATATTCATCAAAGCAATTAAATATTAAAATTACACGTCAAATGAATACACAATACTCTATCTACTCCAATTCCTCGTTACCACAGAGTTTAATTCATCCCGAGAAATCCCGCCTTTGAAATATAGAGTGAAAGCCTGAAAAGGGGTTTGTCTGGGAGCAATTTCCGGTCACAAAAATATTCATACATTCTTGGGTGCCTTTAAAACGTACTTATAGATGCAATGAAAGCAATTTGGGAGGTAATTGGAATATCTTATCTTCAGTAAAGGGATTGTAAATAGCAGTCTTGTTATAGATTTATTTTTTTACCGTTTTATAGATTCTTTTACCGATTGTTTTGTGAATGTGTGAACATTGTAGGCCTTCTAGATTTCTAGATGCTTGATAACATTTGATAACTTTTTATCTCGTTTTACTTTTTATTTTTAGCTTCTAACGTCTTATTGTCGGGCCTACGTTGTCCCCCCATATCTAAGTAATGCTGTAACATGGAAATATTGTAAAAACAAACCATAATTTTAAAAGAATAACCGTGGAGTTTCTTGCCGGTTATTCTCCATAGGAAACGACCAACCCGACTCATGCGCCTTTTGTCGACGTTGTGCCGAGGTGCCTTATGTGGGCCTGTGCCCATGTAGGCCTATGTAAAATAAAAATAAAAAACTGATTTTGCTTTTAAGGCCATAAACCACACACACACACTATAACACACACGTGCGTAATAACATTACACACTAGTGCGTAATTGAATTATCCCTACAAAGTTAAATTAGTACCTTTCTGCAAGTTATATGCGAGTAAACAGAGCATTTTCAATTTAACCAGGTAATACAGTATTTATTTTAGTATCAACAAAGAGTTTTTATGCCGCTGAAAATCCATATACATTTTTGGAATAAATAAATGTGTACAGACAAACAAACATTTATTATTATCAAATGATTTATAATTCACAATAATTTGTTATATATTATATTATAAAAATATTTATATCTTAATATATATAAATCTCGTGTCACAATGTTTGTCCTCAATGGACTCCTAAACCACTTAACCGATTATAATAAAATTCGCACACCATGTGCAGTTCGATCCAACTTGAGAGATAGGGTAGGGTAGGGTGGGGTAGGGTAGGGTAGGTAGGGTAGGTAGGGTAGGGTAGGGTAGGGTAGGTAGGGTAGGTAGGGTAGGGTAGGGTAGGGTAGGGTAGGTAGGGTAGGTAGGGTAGGTAGGGTAGGGTAGGTAGTTAGGGTAGGGTAGGTAGGGTAGGTAGGTTAGGGTAGGTAGGGTAGGGTAGGGTAGGGTAGGTTTTTTTTTTTTTTTTTAAATATAACACTAATCCCGCCACAGATTTGGCGCCTTTTTGTGCTCAACCTCTAACATTCCGTTCAATCTTTTATGCCTCTCGTACATTCATTCTTCATACCTTTTCTTTCTTACATTCTTCATCTTGCATTCTGTGGGTGGGATTCCCACTTTATTTAATCTTAACTATGGGCATACTTTATTTATCTATCAAAGTTCGGGTAAATAAAATGTAGTGCTTATATTTTTATAATTATACAGAGGTGCAAAAAGTGCTTATCACAGATAGTTAAAATAAAAGTTGTATAATAAAACATAGAAAATAGGTACAGTTATCACAATTAAATATATCAGCATTAGGGATAAAACATAAAAGGTGCGGTTCCACAATAAAATAATACATTAGGGATAGTAAAACATAAAATATAGAGCAGTATCACAGTAAATTTAAAGCATTAGGGATTATAAAAACATAAAAAGTGCAGTTATCACAGTAAATAATATATCACAGAGCATCTACAAAACTAATTAGGTACTAACTTAACATACTACTGGTTAAACATAACTGAGCTGCATTCTGCGCTTACGTTTAAATATTGTTACATATTAACGAAGCACAGTGCGCTTCAAGTCTTATTCCTGTTTATAACCACAGTGGCTACTTTATGGCAGTATGCTAGGAACCTTTCCCTTTTTTGTTTTGTCATGAACCCATAGAGACTTTCGTTCGTCAGTTTCATGTCCAGCTCACACTCAAGTTGGTAGCGCTCCCTGGTAAATAACGGGCATTCTACAATTATGTGCTGGACACTTTCTGCCACGCCTGGATCGCAGACGCACGATGGGCTCTCCTTACACTTGAAGCGATTCAAGTATTCAGAGAACCCACCGTGCCCCGTCAAAACTTGCGTGAGAACACCTGAGGGCCGTACCTGTTTTACAATACGGAAAGCCACTATTGCGTCCGGAAGAAACATTTTCGTCACGGAAGCAGTCTCGCCCGACACATATCTCCGATTCCATTCATCAAGCGATTCCAAACGGATCTGTCGCTTGATAAATGAAACCGGACACTGGTCGTAGTCCGGCTTCCTCCGTGACGACAATGCTGCCTCCTTGGCTAACTCGTCCGCTCGCTCATTCCCCGGCAGGCCCGCGTGGGCCTTGACCCAGAACAAAGACACAGCTTTGTTCTGGCCCAGGGCCTGGGCCAGATTGGCACGCGCGTGAACTGCCAGGGGATGGAGAGAGCCATGGTTTGCAAGCGTCTGCAATGCTGACATTGAGTCGCTATACAAACCATAGCTCGCCTCTTGCCGCGCGAGGATCACCTCGGTCGCTTTACAGATGGCCAGGAGTTCCGCCTGGTAGACGGTGCAGTACGCGGCAAGGCAAAGCTTGAGGCTCCGGACTTCACCATCATTATCCCAAATGGATAATGCGGCTCCGACCTTCCCCTCAATCTTGCTGCCGTCGGTGAAGATTCGCACCGTCTGCGCATTGTTACTGGCTAGCAACTCTCGGTCTGTCAGGCACATGAATTCCAGGGGCATTTGTGTAGCTGGATGAGGGGCTTCTGCAAACCTTACCGCACTTTCGATCTCCCTGTCTCCCGGCACAAACCGGGATGACCCTCTCCTCGCTTCATACAGGGCAGCTGCCTCTTGTATGCGCAGATCTAGAGGCAGTATCCCAGACAGTGCCAGTGCCGAGTTCAGAGAGACAGTGCGGTAAGATTTGCAGAGCTTCTGGGCGAATCCTCGTTGGACAGAGCCTAGCTTCTTCCGTATCCCAACCTTTTTCGTGGCGGGTGCCCAGGCAGCGGCCGCGTACGTAACTATGGGTTCAATTGTGGCTGTGTAGATGGTGTGTATGATTTCCGCACTCAATCCCCAACTAACTTTAGCTGCGCGGGATAGCTGTTTGTAAATATCAGCTGCCCTCTTGCAGACGTTCGCGGCATGCTCATTGAACGTGAGCTTATCGTCTATGGTTAGACCCAACAACTTCATATTCTTGACCATACCGATGTCGACCCCGGCCATGCTCAGCCTTGGGGTGTCGTACTTAAGTTTGTTGGTTACCACCATCGCACAGGTTTTGTGCGGTGCGAACCTCAACTTATTTCTGACGCCCCAACTCTGAACATGGGCGAGGGCTGCATTGGCAGATGTCGAAACTTCAGTCGCTGAGTCCCCATCCACGACCAAGACGATGTCATCCGCGAACGCCTGCACGAAGATCCCGCGCCGCTCCAACTCTTGCAATAGTGGGTCTAGGAGGAGGTTCCACAGGATTGGACCGCCGATTGACCCCTGAACACAGCCCTTGTCAGTCTCTCTCGTGCATTCCTCCCCGGCATAACGAACTCGAACCTTCCTACTGTCAAGATAGCTGTCTATCAGCCGCCTGATGTTGACCGGGCACTTTTCCTCAGCCAGTCTGACTTTTATAGCTGGCCACCAAGCGCTATCGAAGGCCCCCTCTATATCCAATGACACCAGGACAATTAGCTTCTTCAGCCTCAACTTGTCCTTTACGTGTTCCATTAGCGTATAGAGGGCGTCCTCGGTGCTCCTCTGGGGCATAAAGCCAAACTGGCGGGTACTAAACCGCGGTACAAGCTGCCACTTTAGACGCGCTACGACCATCCTCTCCAGGACCTTCCCCAGAACAGGCAGTAGACCAATTGGTCGGTACGCCTTGGGGGTCAGATAGTTGTCCTTGCCCGGCTTTCTAAGAACCACGACCGTAGCCTCTTTCCAGATCTCTGGAAAGTGCGCCAGCTCGAGGCACTTGTTGTAAAGGGCAAGGAACAATTCCGGGTCCTGGTGGATCGCTTGACTGCAGATGTCAGACGTCAGTCCGTCCCCTCCTGGTGCCTTTTTGGGATTGAAACCTGCCACGGCGTTCTTCAGCTCCAGCGTCGTAAATAACGGGTCATGATATTCATCATAGACCCATTCATTTACTTGGCTGGCCGCTTTTCTTATTCGCCTGTGGTCAGCGTTGTCCTGGTCTACTCTGTCTTTGGGGTAGAACGTATCTGCAAGTAGGGCGGCTGATTCACTTGGATTAAGGAATGCACCATCGCAGCATAGGGTCAGTTCCTCCTGTCTTCTGGCGGTCCTACCAATGATCCTGTAGATACCCTCCCAGACCCCCTCCCTATCCTGTTTCCGGCAGAACTCCTTCCAACTGGTGACTTGGGCATTTTTTGCCAGTAGTTGCCAGTTCCTTTCGCTGTAAGTTCGCTTGGGCCACTCGGTATGTTCTTGCTGTTTGTTGGACAGGAGTTCCCGGGGCGCCCTTAGCAATATGCTATGGCGGATCTAGCTATTGCCTCCCACCTTCTCCTAACCATGCACTCCGAGCTGAAAGCGTTATGACCAGTGCCCTCAAAGTTCGCTCGCGTGCAGTTACAACACGTCGGAGGTAGGCCAGCGCTCCAGTCCGCACACTCCGTCCTCATGTGAGGACCGCCACAGTGGCCACACTTTGGCACAGTGTCTGTGCAATGGCGTCTGCTGTGCCCATAGCCGAGGCAGAGCGAGCATTGGACGAGCGGGGACTGGTCTTCGACCCTAACCCTAGTAGGGTAGGGTAGGTTAACTTGTAGGGTAACTGGTAGGGTAGGTTAGGTAGGGTAGGGTAGGGTAGGGTAGGGTAGGTAGGGTAGGTAGGGTAGGGTAGGTAGTTAGGGTAGGGTAGGTAGGGTAGGGTAGGTAGGGTAGGGTAGGTAGGGTAGGGTAGGGTAGGTAGTGTGAGGACTCTGCCTAAAAGGCAAACTCCTTACATATAATAAGGCTGGCATGACATACATAGTTTTGCAAGGTAATTAAATTAGGAACACTTGTCATATATAGAATATGTTTTTCTTTAACTTTGATTGTCAATTCCGATAGAAGCCGCCCATGAGGCAGGCACGCTGCTTCTCGAAATATACATGAAAGTAAATAAATTTGCCTTTCATTACGTAGCGCTCTGGCTACGTCCCCACATTTGGCGGAAATGCGCCGGGTACGATAAGATCCCGATGAAAATAAAAATAAAGAAGATATAAAATATAGTTCGCGTGTATACGGCGTACAGTATACGTATAAGTTAATATATAAAGAAGAAAGTGTTTAAAAGACGGTATAGATCGCGTGTGCATGGCGATACAGTGCACGGGAAGTCCTTTGAAGTACATAAGGCGAGATAAATAATAACAGAGAGGGCTGTTACCTCTCATTCCCTCCCATAAGCGGATGGAAATATAAGAAGCTGGAGTAAAGCTAAGTGGTTTTGTTATTTAGTGTAATTTTTCATAAAGCAAGCATGATGAATAATTATTATTCAGGCACGGACGGATACTGCTTGGAGGAATTCTTAACCGAATTCAAGTCCGTAGCCGAATTAAATGAATGGAGAAAGAGTGACTATAGCCTGATCTTAGGAATGTTTTTACACGGAGCTGCGTATTACTATTATCGTATGATTTTTAAATATGACATGGACTTTGCAGTATTGTGCGATTGCTTGAGGAGTGAATTCTTAAAATTTCACCGCAGATGTCGTTATTGCGAACAGCGCATAATAAATGAAATAAAAGCCGATAAAAAACAACCTGGTGTATTGTGTGAGGATGTTAATGCACATTTATTTTCTAGTATCGTGATTAAGGACGAACAAACACAAAACAATATTCAGTGCAGTGAGAAAAGCGTTGACCACGTTGACGGAGAAGACGACGCAACTGATGGCGATGGCGATCACATCAATGGAGAGAGCTGCATGTTCGAGGACGATGTTGACCAGACCAGCAGAGACGACAGCCCGGTTGATGTCAAGTTGGAGGTGGAGTCGGTGTTCCAGGACGAGCGTAAGGACGGCCCGGCTGACGACGAGTTGGACCCCCTATCCAGCAGCGAGAGCGCGGACGAGGGTATAGTAATGTGTCGATCCAGTCCAATTGACTCCGATAATTCCGTTGATCTTGCAGAGCACCACGTTCAGATTCCTTCAGAGCAACAAGTTGGGGTTCCATCTGATTGCCAAAGCAATATTGATGTAAACATACTGAATCCCATTGATTTTGAGCATAATATTGAAAATAATATCGAAATAATTCAATCTGACATAAAACAAAATTTTATAAAAGTCATTTTGAAAAGAAAAAAATTGACAGCCATTAAGAAAAGTTTTTCCCAAATTAAACCGAAAGAGATCCGAAAGAAATTTAAAGGAGTCTTTAATAAGGTTTCTTACTGCGCCAACAAAAATTCAAATAAGGCGGTCAATAAAAAGGTTATGAGCCGAATTAAATACAAAATAATTTGTAATAAAACTTCTTGGGGAGCTAGGTTTGGTACAGAGAATATTACTATGATTGTTGCTAAGACAAAATCGATTCATGTCTGCCTTAGATGTAACTTAGTGTTAGGATATCTGCATTGTGATAACATTAAACAATTTATTCTCGTAAAATGCAAGTTTTGGAAATTTTATAGAAAGAAGATTAGGGATAAATAGGGTTGTAAATAATTTATTATTGATGTGATTCTTGTGATGTCTTATATTTTGTGCTTTATTAACCAATGTTTTCTTTTCATGTCGTGCAAATGAATACGATCCAACCTAGAAGGAATTTGCGATGCGTGCTGGGCATCGAAAGAAACTTAATGGAATTATTTGAATGATTTATGTGTATATGTTTTGATGAAATTAAATACTCTTCTGTCTTGTCTTTCTTTACAAAATAGGATTAGCTAATGAAATCGCAGACAAAGTCCAAATACAAATCCATAAGGACTAAGTCTGAAACAGTCAAATATTAATAAAAAGTCTTTTTAAGCCCATAGGCAAATAAATGCTATGAAAGCATAATGTCATTTTAATAAATGGTATGACACATAGTGCCACAGATAACACACAAAAGCACAGTGTCAAAACCTTATCTAAAAGTAAAGCATAGTTTTCATTATAAGAATAGGTTCGACATGTTGTGCTATAAACAACACTATAAAGCACAGTGTTCATCACATCAAAATTAGATTTATACTCTTTGCGCCATCTTAGCCACAGATTAGTTAGGCCGGACCATAGATAGGAATAGTTATGTAGAGAATTAAGATCCATTCCAGATAGTTAGAAAATTAGAAACATAAGCTAGTTAGGCTAGTTATACATATAAATAAAAATGTGAATAGGTGAGTTAGGCTTAGATTAGATATATGTAAATAGGTTAAGGTTATTTAGTGTCTTAGGTCCCCTTTATTATCCAGGAAACGGCCCGATGCCAAATTTAAAAATAAATAGGAATGTCAACTGTCAATATGACACATTGAAGTTAGTAGGGATGGGGAAGTAGGAAAAAATGTATCGATAGTTTTAATGTCGACCTTTTTAAAATAGTATCGATATTAACGAATGTTATCTTTTGCATGTTCTGATGTGCTGATGAGTTGTAAGCTGCTGGGCGAAGAAGAGGCTGGCAACGTTGGCTACGCATCGAAGAAAATGTTTATTTGTTATGCGAATTAAGGCATAGGCTAAAACCAGGGTATTAGTATAAACCCAGTTGGTTTATTAAGGTAATAGTTATAACTGATACCGACTTTGCTAACGGGGCATAGCCTTTGCAAAGGATGTCGAGTTGACATCATTGGTTCAGTTAGTGGCTGTTGTTTAATTAAAAAGTAAAAGCATTTATAAATTTAAACCCTGGTGCAAGTTCTATGAATAGGATTAGAAATTCGATGCGATCCAGCCTTTCCTTCTCTGGCCTGATAAATGCACGAGATCGAAAAATTGTATCATGTCTGAATTTTTGAAATTTAAATCCCATCCGAGTCGATGTGAGTTGACGCATCAGTCCTGTTTGTGTCGGGAGGACGCCTTGTTACTTTTTCGGAGGTTTTGTGCAAGGAGGTTCAAGCATGACGGCGTTAACTTGTCAGTGTAATTATATGCACATAAATTGAATGAAAGTACATATACAGTAATTCGTTTGTCATGACTTAAGCCTACCCCTTTTAAGGGCCGTACCTCAATTGAAAATTGATTCCTCCGTTAGGTAAATGTTCGGGTTAGGATAAGGTAGGATTGATGTTACCTTTCAAAACTAAGAATAGTAGCACCTCATATGATTCTGCGCGACTATTCGTAGGGGCGTAGCTCATGTGAGGACTCTGCCTAAAAGGCAAACTCCTTACATATAATAAGGCTGGCATGACATACATAGTTTTGCAAGGTAATTAAATTAGGAACACTTGTCATATATAGAATATGTTTTTCTTTAACTTTGATTGTCAATTCCGATAGAAGCCGCCCATGAGGCAGGCACGCTGCTTCTCGAAATATACATGAAAGTAAATAAATTTGCCTTTCATTACGTAGCGCTCTGGCTACGTCCCCACAGTAGTTAGGGTAGGTAGGGTAGGTAGGGTAGGTAGGGTAGGTAGGGTAGATGAATGTTTGGTGTTTTTATGGCAAAACAAAGTTTGCCGGGTCAGCTAGTATATTATTAAAATATTTATATCCTACCTTCAATCATAATTTTGAAGTAGGCTGTATGTTCACTCACAATGCATAGAGCGCGTGGAAAAAAAAAGCTTGCGCGCCATTTCCCATAATTTTCATATTTTGTTTTATCGTATTTGTCGCTGTCTGGTAAATTATTTTAAACATTCAAGTTTTCGTGCAAAAGATGAACAATTGATAGAGTTAACCCCGCCAGAAATACCAAATGAAGCACAAAATGCAAGCGATAGCCTAGTCCCCGCAAAATCTAGAGAATAATGCTTTTGCTGCCTACGATAGTTTCCTACAATGGAAGAGCAAGAACAATATCTATCCAGTCATTTTCAGAAAATGTGTTTTTGGCGTATTTCTCTGAACTTGCCAATACATAAAAGCCCAGCTACCTGTGGTGCATCTATTCCTGGTGGTGCTCAAACATGGTGTTGATATCAAAACGTAATGGAACCTGATGGCATTTATGAAGAGGCGGCTTGGACGGATATATTGGTCGGAAACCTAATGTTTTGTCACCAGCCAACGTTGAAAAGTTTTTGAAAGAGGCTTCTGATAGTCAGTACCTACCAACAAAGGTACGTTGAATATTATTAACCTAAACGTATCTAAATAATTGCGAAACCTATGCATAACTTCTTAGAACTAATTAATTGATTTCTTTGCAGGTTGCCTTAATATTCGGTGTTATTGATGCGTGTAGAAAACAAGAGCTTTATAATATTACAACAAAGGATCTAGTAACCTGAAAGCATCATCATCATCAGCCTATTAATGTTCCCACTGCTGGGACACAGGCCTCCTCTCTGTGAGAGGGAATGGGCCGTAATCCACCAAGCGGGCCTAGTGCGGGTTGGTGGATGTCACATGTCTTCGAATTTTTGGTTCCAGGACATGCCGGTTTCCTCACGATGTTTTCCTTCACCGTTTTGAGAGCAGTGGTGATGAAATAATTTAAACAAAGTAAAGCGCCTGCCTGGGCTCGTACCCACGACCTATTCATAATCAGGCGAAAATCAGTGACAAAATAACGCAAGCAATTAATTTGGAAAACGAAGCAAAAAAAATTTGCTCCGAACCACAAACCTTTAGATCTCGTAGCATGAGTTATTTGGCTCCTACTGTTCTATAATTTGCCTTTGTCGCCGACTTTTGCATCAGAAGAAAAAGGAAATTTTCTACTAAAGAATTGGCAAGCACCAATATAACAAAAACTGTGAAATTGCCATCCAAATCAATCCAATATCGCTTTAATAATTGTACGTTCACCAATTTCTTTAATAATTAAACAATATAAGCATTACCTGTTTGTTTTTCTTCGCAAATGTGCTGAAAAACGTCGTATGAAATTCGTGAGCTCTGCTCATTACACGCTGGGCTGAATTACGCCCTCGCCTACGGCTCGGGCTGCAACCCACAGCCTCGTGTGTAATGAGCAACTTAGCTCATCTGTATCATAATATACTATTACGCTCCATGTTCTGTTCAGTAATAAATTGCATGTGAACGACTGGAAGCAGTTCCGGGTCAACCTAACTCTAAGTTTTTTTCATAGTTAACCATTTATAAGTTCCTTCTTTTGAATTTTCCTTGTACAGAATAGCCGATTCCGAATGGTTTAACAAAAAAAATTTTGTTCTAGAGAAAGTACTCAGTTTTTGGATTCAGTAAACATTCATATTTAATGATGAATCAAGATTTATGTACATATTTTTGCGTACTCATAATAATAGAGTACAAAGGAGTCTTTTTCTGGGACTTAAGTCTATATTTAGGTGCGTGCTATTGTTGCACGAACAATTTCGTATTTCAGCTTGTGGCTTGGTTTGGTATTTTTATAGTGGGAAAGGATGTGTTTAAAAATACCAGAAAGCACAACTGAATACATCATTGTTCACTTGTTCGAAGAAAGTTTCCCAAATTATTGTTCATCTAAGTTCATCTTGGTATGCATGATTATAAACACAACTCACGTCATCGTATTAATTAAAAGACAGTCTTCAATATCACACACACTCAAGCAGACACCTGCTCCAAGTTCCTCAACCTTTTTACAAGTAAACTAGACTAGACGAGAGACGACACGCTAACATCATTGCTGCAAAGACGCTACGAATAATAGCATCATAATAAAATTAATAGAACCCATTTCTATCCCATTTTCTCTAATACGAGTTCGTCCTAATGTTTTTCCTAATACAACTACGACCTTCATTATTGCTTACATATTTTTTCGAAGTCGAAACGTGAGCAGAAAATATGATTCCACAATGATGCCAAGAAACTCTGTTATTGGATGACTTGGGCAAGTTTTGGAGGTCACCTTTGCGGTAATTCGGCAGTCGACTCGTTCACTACACGGTAGTACTTCGGGGAAGGCCTTATGGAGTGGCTTTGTTGTAGAGGAAGAGCCTATTTCCATCTGTCAGAACAATGTACGCCTTGTAGCTATCAAGATATTGTCGTGGGATTGCTCTGTGTTCATTTTCTCGGTGAACATGCTTACGATCTCGAGTTTACAGACTGCCTCAGTGAAATGAGTGAGATTATAGAAAGTCATGTGCACTCAGTGATCATATTCGGTGATGTTAACATGCATCCAGGCGAGCTATTTGGTAGTGAACCGGTGAGTTTCTGTGCGGTACAGTCATGGAGCTGTGCTGACTTGGATCTACTACTAGGGTCCCTCTAAGCTAAATCTGAGGGTAAAAAAATACATTGGGATTGTATAAATGAATAATTAAGTCGGTGAATTTTGCTACAACAAGCAGACTTTTATTTTATTTTTTAGTTCATAGAATTTGGCGCCAACAGGTCACGGCAACGGAGGTGCCATATGTGTGGCATATATATATATAAATATATAATAATCTGCGTGATACCCCCAAGGAATCACGAAACCAAACATTTGAAGATTACTAAGGATGGGTGGTGTGAAGAAAATCTAAGGATTAATCTAAGAGTTTATAGAAAGTGTAATCCGTGATGCCTTGTTGTACACTAATTGCGCCCATAGAAGAACTGTGACAGCAATGGACGTAGTTTGTACTTTGAAGAAAGAGTTTATCTAAAGTAATGTTTTGTTACTTTTAATGTTAGTTAGAAGTTTAGTAACCTATAACTCGTAAAAAAAACAGGGTCTTTCAAATAAACACATTTTATTGATCAGACTATAAACATTATTCACCCCTGAATCGTAATAGGTCATAGCACCATAATTTCCTTCACCCTCTTTACATACCATTGAATATTACAGCCTTCGGTTTGATCAAATGCTTTTATGACGTCATAAAAACACACAATGGACTGTGAAAAGTTCTCTCAAACTTTGATTAACAGTTTGCCAAATTCTCTAGGGATCTATGTGTGTGTCCGGAATACGGACTACATTTTTATAACCAAACC
Organism: Anorthoa munda; assembly: GCA_945859665.1. Classification (NCBI taxonomy): domain Eukaryota; kingdom Metazoa; phylum Arthropoda; class Insecta; order Lepidoptera; family Noctuidae; genus Anorthoa; species Anorthoa munda. The sequence continues at coordinate 38,503,027 of OX243897.1, read as the reverse complement.
GGCCATGAGCCCGATGTCATAAAATACGGACTGCAAATTGAATATTCAATGGTCCGTCATTTCTCGTGTTTATTTGGTTGGGACACTGCCCCAAAATAATAGTGAGTTTGCTGTGATATTGTTTATTTTTATTTAAAATTACCTAGAGAGAATCTTTATTACGGGGTCAGGAATGACCGATACAATCACTGTCAATTTTTTGTGAGTTTTTATACTCAATCTCAAAGCTGAGTTGTTTTAGATCTTGTAGTCGTAAGGAATTATATAAGTGTGATTGTTGAAGGCATCGATATAATTACTACGACAAATCTAGTGCGTAGACTAGGTTTGGCGATCCAAACACTCACTCTGTTCGACTGAACTGCTAGTCGATTCTGTAAAAAAATCAGGACTTATCACCTCGCCTGATTCACATAATTGAATCGCGTAAAAGTTCACTTCGATCTTCGCTCGGTGCCGATCGGCCTAGGTCGGATATGATCGTCCGCCTATGGGTCCAGTGTGGTAGCGCCGCCGCCGGCTGCCATGCTAGTAGGTGCTATCATTGTTATTTAAATTAAATGTGACTTTTATCCATATAAAGTTATTTATTATATGCTTTATTGTACACCTTAAAATACAATTATAAAAAGAAACTTAAAATTAATACACATACAATGGGCGGCCTTATCGCATTCCGCGATCTCTTCCTTCTTCTTCTCTTATGTTAGTTAAGCAAGTATTGAGTGAGATTGGGATTTGGATGGGTTGGTTGGTTTGAAGCAGCGGTTGACTGGGTTGAGAAATCCCATCTATTTTTAAGTAAGACTAGAGTCTGGCAAACGAAAGTAGAGACTGAAAAAGCGCGGAAAATTTAAAAAATATCAGCATAGCAACCCCAAAACTAATATGAAATACCTGGAATAACCTAATTTGATACTTTAGAAATATTTATTTTATTTCGTCTGAATAAAAATACAATAGGTAATCGAGGTAGGTAATATTTTAGATATTATGTATCAATCTCAATAAAAAATCAACAGTATTCTGTAATAATTTTGGTTTATTCAACTTATTAGCGTCATACTAACTTATGAAATCTAACACCACACGTAAACAATCTTGTTTTTTTTTTAATTCGACGTCTTTATCCTGATGTTTTTCTTGATATTTAGACATCCTGCGAAACGACATCTCCCGTAATCCACTTTTAATTGTTTTATTAATTTTTCACTTAATAAATGCTATTATCAAGACCACAACAAATCACCAAAAATTGATGTTGACATTAGTATAGCATTGCCATATAAAAAGTTTGCAAATAATTCGAATGTCTATTTTCGTTTGCCAGACTCTATCATTAAGTATTTTATTTACTATTTTACTCGAATAGTCGCTCCGTGGACTCTCGACGCAAATCTGCTCCTTATTTAAATTAGGTTACGGATCAATATTTTATGCAAGTACTTTTTCTTAACAAAATTACCTTCGTAAATTTTGTGTATACGTGGTACAATTTCCTATGCAAGTATTTTTTACTTATCGTTTTGGGAGTTTTTTTTTTTGTTAACGCGATTATGTTATTTCTTTATAATAATAATAATTTATTTATAGTAATTGTTGTCGTCCTAAATGAAAGGCAAGGCGTAAAGCTATTATTTCCTTATAATAGGTAAACCCGATTGTCAATGTCATTGTAAATGTAATAAATTAGGCAATCCCTAGCATCATTGACAGCTCACTCCACTTCGAGCTCACTTCATTTAAGTCATCACGGTGAGATGTCTACAGAATAGCACTGCTGTACTGCAATCCGTACACCTTACTTTACACTATGTTGTAACGAAACGAGTAAACCTTGAATTTAGCTATGCAGCGAAGTTTAGTTCTAACTCACCAGCATTTGAACAAATGATGGTTTTGATGAATGTTCTTATCTATCGGTAGAATGTAAGTTGATGGTGGAAGGCCATAAAAGTAGGGGAATACCAAAGAAGGACAGACTGATTGGCGCGTAAGATACAAGTCCTATACATCTGTCCCTTTTTCACAATGGAAATAAGTTTATTCTAAGATATGTATGCTAACCCCCCCCCCCTGGACAATAAAATTATATTCATGTTAAAACTTCATTAGCCTGAATATCCACCCAGTGAAAGATTGACATCTCTTTACGCAACCCTCCATAATAAAAAGCTTCAAAGAAAATTCCCATTCCATAAAAATGTTCTCCCATTCCGTTATTACCCTCTCTACACGTCATAATACTTGTAATACACCATTATTATTAAATTGGTTGTAGGAACAATTTCTTACATCTGGCGGTATATTAGCATGCGCACCATCGGGTAGATAGATGGGCACTAATGGAAAATTTATTGTGAATGTAATCTTGCGAAATTTCTGACATTCTGGGGGAATTGTGTCAAGCCGGCTGATAAGACAAGGCTTTGTGTAAGTATTTTCGGATAGAAATTAAGTTTTGAATAAATTAGGCGTTACCTATTGTTTTGGAGTATTTAAGGAGATAAGTTGTGAATTTTCAAATTGCTTGTATCCATTGACAACTTTCATAAATACCCTTTAACATAACTCTTTTGTGACCCGAGGGTCGTCGAGTGCAATTTTTTTTGCCAGCACATAAATCTTACGTTCTATTATCCCATTCTATTATTCTACCTACTAAAACGTGAGAATCCGTATCTTAGGATGATTGTTTATCATTTAAGTCTCAATGACTGAAAGGACTTGTATGAAATTTGGAATATAGGCTGGTTACTCGTACTAACATCGCATTTTTTTATCTGAGATAAAGTACATGTCCGTGGGACAAGCTATTCTGTGTATATTTGGCTACCTTTATAGGTGTATTGGGTAGAAAAGTAGTATTGTTTTATTTTATAACATAGTCTATAAAACTTTAATTTGAAAGATGACCGTTTCGAAAAATATAAATAGACGTAGTTGAACTGAAAAGCCTGCTTGCCACTGCAGAAAACTTATTCATTCCTATTGCAGTGCACATTACTCAAGATTAAAAAAAAATCTAGACCCAACGAGATAAGCTTGATACATTTCCTTCGCTTTAAATTTAATTTGAAAAGCGCCTTCAGTAGTTCTGAACAAACTCTGCCACTAAGTTTCAATCCAGGTAACTATTTTGTTCCACAAAGTTTAATATTTTTCGCTAAAACGATGAATCGGCCAGACCAATTTGGAGTACTATATACCTATCCTATATTTCTAAAATAAATTCAGTGTGGTTGGACCATGTAATTTGATTTAGTGACCAGTACGTCACCTGTAGTCCCGGTTTCAGATTTTGAAGTGAAAACAGGCAATTTACAGAATGCCCTTTGTAACAACTAGAAATATTTTGTTAGTGACAGCAGAAAAAGTAATCCAATATTGTTTTCAAGCAGAGGTTCCATTATATCATAGTTGGTAGGATCGGAAATCCAATTTAATGGAACAAAGTCAAAGAATGAAAACAAAAGCCGTCCTGTGGACAGGCAGCCGCGTAACCATCGAGAAACCTTTTTGCCTCGCGCTGGTTTGTTTTAATATTGTAACTTTCAATCAGTTCATTTTATTTTCTGTCCCGTACGAGCCATAAATAAACTTTTTCTTTCATTCTTTCTGACATCACTCAGTTGCATTCTCTGTTACTTTGTCATTGTTGTGTTGTGTCTATGTTTAATAAATGTTTACTATTATATTCCATTGATTTATCAGAAGGCCTCTATTCTAGGAATCTTTGTCCTTAATAGAAGTTCTAGGACCTAAAGTCACCTGACTGGTCAAAATGTATGGGATTGACATAAGCTATCAAATTGATACGTAATAAATTCCTAATCATTTTGGCCCTTTGACAAATCACTGATATCTGTTTGATTAGAATTTGGTTTGGCTCACTGAGAGATAGCCAATATTGAACCATGACTAGTTTTAATGACTATTACTATAATGCTGGCACTACTTCTACTTAGCAAAATATTAGCGAAATTTTGGGAATGCAAACTCTGAAATAACGTTTATTTTGTAATAGAGATATACAACAAATATTTGTATAAGTATGGCAAGTCTAGTACCAGCATAAGCATTAAACTTAGGAGACGCTGATAAAGTATCCAAAAAAGTGAAACATTTTCGCTCCGCTAACGCTAAACCCGAGCCTTCCTACCAAAAGGAACGGTTTATATCAAATATTTACCGCCGACTCCGTCTAGATTACCGCCTAACATCGGGCGCACACAGGATTCACGCAGGAATATCAAATTATACGGAGCATTAGTGATACATTCGAGAATCCCCTTTACCTTTCACACATGTTAATGATATACTGAAATGCTGTGAGGAAACAGAAAACGTAATTACGGAGGTGAGGCTGAAAAAATCTGTTTGTGATGTATAATATTTTTGAAATGATATCTGTATTTGTATTTGTCTAAGACAATATTTTGTCTTGGATATAATTAGTCTTAAATTAACTTTTAACTTATTGGCAATATTTCAGGAGATCTTTTACTATGGATTAAACTCTGAAAAGTGCAAAAAAAACAGCAGTTCCTGTATAGTTCAGCTCTGTAAAAAATTGTTTATGCCGGCTTCACCTGCGTGAATAGTGTTTTATGATCCCAAGGGAGCATTATACCGGGATAAAAAGTAACCTATGTGCTATTCCAGATTACAATCTATCTCAGTGCCAAATTTCATCAAGATCTGTTCAGCCATTGTAGCGTGATTGAGTAACAAACATACATCCACACACACATCTATCCAAACCTTCACATTTATAATATTAAGTAAGATTACTAAATTTATTTTTTTAGTTTATGCTCTCGCTTGACCACTATCTCACCTGATGGTAAGCGATGATGTGGTCGACGGTGGAGCACGCTTGCCTAGAAGTAACCTATTCACTTTTGACTTGAATACTCCTAGAATTCCACTCCTCAGCTGAAAGCATAAGAAAAGTATTCTAAAACGTTTAGTGCGTGTGGGTGGGATGTCCACCATGTACCGATGGCGCTTCGCCGTACGTCTGGTGATCCAATGATGAAACGGGCTAGGCGGAATTAGATCATGCAATTCCATCACACACTCCCCGAAATGTAACCGAAAAAAACCGACAAGCTGGCAACTCGGCGACGATGTTCAGGGCTCTGGAGCTTTGACTTGGCCCACTTTTCGATTGCCTAGTGCATCAAGCTGGTATTTGACAGATCCGTCCCAAAGATGAGAACAGTACTCCATGCATGATTGAACTTGCGCTTGATACAAGTTGAGCAGCTGTTTCGGCGTGAAGTACTTTCTCACTTTTACAAGGATCCCCAGAGAAACAATTTTTGGTTTCTGACTATATTTCCATGGACGGTCCATCCACGGATCGACCTCAGCAAGTAAATCAAACTTTGAACTATCTATCTAATACCTATAAAAGAGCAATTCTTGTATATATGTATGTATACATATATATAATCTGAATCTCGGCAACGGCTCCAAAGATTTTCATGAAATTTAGTATGCAGGAGCTTTCCGGGGCGATAAATCGATCTAGCTAGATTTGATTTTTAGAAAACGTGGTTTTCTCTATTTTCACCCGAGCAGAGCTATGTCGCCTAGGTTCTTATTATTTAACCATGAACTCATTCTTATTACAAATAATAAAACAGAAGACCGCGAACCTATCTGGAAAATATGAAATACCCGATGAAGATTTTTGAATTACATTTTCTCATAAACAAGATGCGATCAAATTTTAATTAGTAGGTAATTTACAAATTTAGATTACGTCTTAACTAGCGAAGTTGTGTTATTAATTTTGAGATCTTAATAAAGATGATGTTGGGCAAAATGGCCAAGCTATTTTTTTATGGAAGTTTTAAAAAGAGACCGTACGTGGATAACATAAATATATTTTTAAGGCGTATATATTCACCAATGTTAACGCAATACTGGCCGTGCGCCCACTCGGCGCCAGAAATTCAATATAGAACATCCTTTTGGACAGTTTTGTTTGCAAAATAATCTTTTCTAAGATTATTTACTAAGCTAATTCAGTTATGAATAAATTCTAGCCATATTTTTTTCTGTGTAATTTTTTTTCTTATATCTAAGTCGTTTTGGAGGAGTTTCTAAAAGTAGTGAAAAAATATTGTGTTGTTAATTATTTATTTAAAGCAAAACTATTAGTTACACGAAACACCATGTTTAACAAATAATTAACTTGAATCAATAATAAATATATATGTTTTTCAAAATTCCCTCGACATGGCCAAACCATCTTAGCATACTCTTTTTAATTTTGGTCACTTCATCTTCTATTAAACCATAACGTTGTCTTATTACATAATTCCTTAATCTATCATTAAAATTAACACCACAGATACTTCGCAAGGAACACATTTCTACTGCATTAACCCTACTTTCATGGTGACTGGCTGGTCACAACCGCACGTGTAGCACTATCAGTGTTGCCAGCGGCAGATAGTCAAATATTATATAAGACATCTCAAAAAGTTACACTTTCGTGAGAAAAGTTACATTACCTTATTTTATGTGGAAAACGACACTAGGATTAACATGCATTGCGATTTTTAACGGCGCAGATTTTATTGGCGCGGTTTTTTGTCCGCGTACTAAATCATATCAAACACGCACTGCGTAAAAATTACGCGCGATTTTAGTCTCTTTCTACCTGTTCATAGAGCTCAAAATATTCGCGCGAATTTAATCCGCACCACGGTGCGGCGGATTCTGTGGCAAAATACGGATTTCCTGCGGTATTATTGCCGCGCGATTTTTTACAGCAATGCGTGCAGCCTTATACATTTTCTTAGGTCGCAGAATGGGCGGAAAAAAATCACACAGTGCGTGCTAAGCCTTACGCTCACTCGCTCGCCGGAGTAAGCGGGATGGATGATTCAGAAATACACGTGAGTGAGTAAGTTTTACTTTTGGTATGTATTGTACCGTAATGTATAGCTGAGATGAGCTATACGTAAGCCACGTTAATAAAAATAAAAGTAATTATAAATTAAATTTAATTAAAAGGATATTATAACAAATTAAGGTCCGGCTCCGCACGACGTGGGCAGTTATCCAGGCAGTAGATCGGGCAGGAAGTTGTGGAATGCCCGAGATAGACAAGTGAGCAGTCACCACAACGGAGAACCAGGCAAACGGATAGGTAGGCTGTAGAGTAGGCAGCAGGACGGATAGGCAGGCACACAGATGGATGGTCAAGGCAGCCGAACCAATAGTCAGGCAGTCAGTTAGGCAGTAGAGCAGGCTGGCACTGGCAGATAGGAGTGTGGAGGTCGGGTTGTGGCTTAATATGCCGATCAATCAAGCCCCTTACTATGAAGCGGTGACCGACGAAGTTTATGAACCAGTAAAATGCAAACATTTAAGTTCCACACTCAATAAATTATATTTATTGCACTACTAAGATTTTATTATATTTACAGGCTGTATATATATAGTTTTCAAGAGTTTTTTTTAGATACAATAGTACACCTGGTAGTATTCAGTAGGAAACGGACTATCAGCGTTCCGTCCAGATTAAAGACTCAAAAAAGTGACGCCCGTTTTTCTTCGTTCCGACATGTCTTCTAAATTTTAAATTCAAATATCAATTAAGAAATCATGAACGAATAAAAACGCTTTACAGAGGGGCAGTCTGCCGCTACCCTTATTATGAAAATTATAATGTACAACGAGCGTAAAGAAGCTATAGAGTATGGTATTTTATGTCTATGATTTAAGAAAATAATACAGACAAATGTCATGTCAGTTAAAAATGTCAGAGTATAAAATAATATAATAGTTTTGAATGTTAAAACAAATCATAAACTTTTCAGGTGTATACATCAATAACAAAGAATACATAAAAAATGGGAAACATGAGTTGATACAATTTAAAAAGTTATGATGAAGATTTGAAAAGTATGTTAGAAAACGTAAGTAGACTAAGCCATGTGGAATGAACACCACAGTATATACACCAAAATAAAAACCTTAATACAAATGAAGCGATACAGTTAGTAATACTTATGTTCTTGTGTTGTAAGTAGTCAATTACCTAGTAAGACATTGCACTAATCCTTAATTTTGCTACTTACTATTAAAGACGGAAGCCTTTTAAGTAGAGATGATCTTTTCACAACTTATCACTTGACTTCACTGCTAACTACTCGGGCACGAACGCCGACATTTCCGAAGAAACATGAATTAGATACTAGAGCCATGTATATTGATATTTTAAAATAATTTGGTTACGCAAATAAATCCTTCTATTAATTGATATAGATAAGGCGAAATAAGTCTGATTGTAAGGATTGTTTTGTAGCGTAGGCCCTAGACAAGTGACATTCTACCATTGAACGCGTGGCGACAGCGACTGAAAAAAAACAGCTAAGTGCGAGTTGGACTCGCGTACGAAGGTTTCCGTACCATTATCGCAAAAAACTTAAAAAAGAGCATTTAAATATTGATTTTATTCTGTTTTTATTTTATTTGCTGTAACAGACCGACATACAGACGGACAGTGGAGGCTTACTAATAGGGTCCCGTTTTTACCCTTTGGTTACGGAACCCTACAAATGACAAAAATGTATGGGAATGTACGTATGCGGTCACTCGATCAACCACTTTGATTATGGCATTTCGACAGTCGCCATCGCTAACTTCGAATGACACGTCTTGTTTAGAGCCACAGGTGGCGCTCTGTAGTATGTGCCTACCGCCAAGGGAAAAATATGTAAATATATGTATTTTTAACCCCCGACGGAAAAAGAGGTATGTTATAAGTTTGACGTGGTGTATCCGTGCATATGTGTATCTGTCTGCGGCACCATAGCTACTAAACGGATGGACCGATTTAGATTTAGTTTTTATTTTGTTTAGGTGGCTTTATTGTGAGTGTTTTTAGCTATGTTTTGGTGAACATCAGTTCAGCCGTTCAAAATTTATGCGCATTTTACTCTTTGAATCGGGTTTTTTTGCAAGATATCGTGTTATATTTACTTGTTTCGAAGGATTGTCGATCGATGCGTGTCTACTACTATATAAATTATGTAGATTAAAGAGGTATTTATGTCAGGGGTGTTTTTAATTTTACTTGTTTATGTATGACATCTAAAGCACAATTTCAAACTACTTATGACAGCAAAACAAAAGCTTTATGCAAAGTATGTATTTAAACAGCTGCTACACAAAACTACTTATACATATTTTCGCCCGTCACACTATAATCTACAAAGTAGCATAGTGTGTGCAACATTTCAGGCTAATGTTTTATTAAATTTTAAGTTTTTGTGTAGTCAAATCCTTTATCGTTGTAGGTGAATGGACGCAGGTGGGGTTCTGTACTTTCTGCCAAGCTCCAGGGGAAAATGCCTGCAGCATGTATAAATGTATTTGTCTATAGGTGATATCAGTAAGCCGTCGCTTGCCTGCCAATCAGAATATCAAATTTTTCAGATTTTTCGTTATAGTAACATGTAAAACTGCCATGGTAATTTGCAGCATAAACCATAAATTTTTCGACATTTTAATATACAAACAGTTTTCCAAGCTTAAACAATGTTTTCAATGAAACTAAAAAATAAATAATCATTTTAGCATAAAAATATAAAAAGGAAAACGTTTTCACTTTTCGCTTTTTAACGTTGATTTTAACAACGTTGCGGTCAGACGTGATTAGGTTGTCCAACAAAAAATAATAAAACGCCCACTTGGGCGTAACATTTTAAGTGAAAATCGACTGTTCACCAATAATTTTAAGGTTGAAATTCGTTTGTTATAAAGTTTTCAGCATGAACACCTTTGTCACGCTTGGCCCGTAGTACTTTATCTCATTTTGCTGAAGCTTAAATTCTTCACGCTCTAATAACCTACCGCGTATTTTGGTGGAAATCGCTATAACATTTATGGTGTGGGAACATAACCTTTAATATTTACAAAGGCCAGTGTTGTTTTAGTATTTTTATAAAAGGGGTTTGTTTTTCACCCAGCGGTTGAGGGCTAAAAATAGTTCTAGTGTGTTTAAACTGCGCCTGAAAGTGTTTTATAGTCTCTAAATTAGTTTGTGCAAAGTTGTCTTTAATGTTCATCTTTGTAGCAATCCCTTTTTTATAAAAGGTTCCTTTGTGCAAAGTTCTTAAAATAGTTTAATAATTTAAATTAAAAACAAGTTTTTAGCCAAAGTGTTTTTGTACCACATTATGCGTTAGGTACTTGTTCAATGTTTTATGCATTTTCAAACCTGTTCCTTTCGGTGTTTGATTTTAAGGAAATCTTTTACAAAATAACATTAAAATTGTTCAAACTTGGAATTTATTTATTGCATGCCAATCCTGATAAGTTTGAAAAAGTCTGCAAAGTTGATTCAGATGCTTGAATAAGAATTCAATTTATTGCAAAGCTTATTCTGGTTGGCTGAAAGTGCATTTCTTTTATAAATGAGTTTTCAATTAAAACGAAACTCTAGTTGAAAACTTTAGGGCCTAAACAGTAAGATTATTAGAGACCTTTATTTTACAGTGCAGCGACAACAGTGAAACAGTGACACAAATAAAAGAACTCTCAAAAGCTCGTTTTTTTGAGAGTTTTATAATTGTGTCGCTGTTTGTTTTATAAGCTTGTCAAATACATAATGTACAGTCAAGGGTCAAAATTGCAGTCTTACTCTCCCAAAACTCAAATGGCTAGTTGTTGTAGAAGAAGTTAAATTACACGCAACTGATTTAATATGTTGTATAGAAATGACAGTATAGATAAAACCTTTAGTAGGTTAATTAGATTAGGTAACCATGAAAAGTTGAAATAATTCGGCCAAAAAAATTCCCGCTGCTGTTTTGGTAGAGTGTGACTGCACTTTTGACCCTTTACGTAATGCCAGAAAATGGTATAGAATTTTAAATGGACAGGCTGGTGGTCGACTAGTGCTACTACTGAGCGTTAACTCTTGCGTTCATTATGGAATATGCATGAAAATATATTTATTATTTCACCAGTTTATCCATAAAAAAAATAGAACACGATTAGTGAAAAAGAATCAAAATTGATCAAAAAACGAAAGAGATACAACAATTTAAGTAAGTATATCCGTCCCTCTCCACGAAAACGCCGTTTTCTATAGTAGATGGGCGCCGTGCCATCTGACGTCATGTGGCACGTCGGACTTATTTTTCTAATTCTCAACTTTGATGCTTTATAACTTCGTCTCTGACTGAGATATTAAAAAAAATCTTTCATGTTTGTTTATGTTAGTTATAAAGTATGTCATTTAGCTAATGAAAAAATTACATGTATATATATATATATACAAAGTGTTGATTGGTTTTTCAATGTAGAATATGATTTGAGTCCTGGCGATGGCAATAGGCTCGTTCCGTATTTCAAGGGACCTAAACATATCACAGGGTAATTCTCACTTCGAGGAAAATATGACATTTTACCTCGAAGGGTAAGGTATTACCCTTCGAGGTGAAATGTCATATTTTCTGCGTTGTTGTGTGACAGAGGCATTACCTGAAAGAAGAAAACTATAATTAAAATCATGTCTACCTTTGCCTAGATTTATAGGACATTATGTTGTGTTATATTAAAGCCGAGAGAGCAGTGGTGGCCCAGTGATAACAGCCGCGACTTACAAGTTGTAGGTCGTGAGTTCGAACTCAGGCACGCACTGAACTTTGTATATATTATTTCATCAACACTGCTCTCAAAACGGTGAAGGAAAACATCGTGAGGAAACTGGCATGTCCTAGAATAAAAAAATCGAAAACATGTGACATCCACCAACCCGCACTGGGCCCGCGTGGTGGATTACGGCCCATTACCTGATGATGATGATGATGATGTGTTATTCTGATCTCATCAACATCCGTTCAGTAGTTTTTGCATTAAAGAATAACCAAGATCCATCCATCCATTCATCCATTCTCACAAAATTTCATGTATACAATAGTAGTAGGATCAAAACCAATGTCTAATAGTACACACATGTATCATACGATGTTTTTCAACACACTTGTAAAGAAAATAATACAAAAAAATCTTTTTCAAAAGTGAAAACGAGTTGTGAATTTTATTTCGCAAAGGTGGGCAAAATTAATCAGTTTTCCTATGCGCGTGTTAGAATCATGAATGGAACTCTATATAAAAGTATTGATATCTACCAAAATAGCAAGCTTTGAATGTCAAAATGGTTGTTGGTTATTTACTGTGTAACAGAGTTCCAATATGTGTGGTATGTAAGGAGAGGGTTTTATGAATAAAAGCACAGAAAGACAAGACTAGGTATTCATTTAAATAAGGCTTGTCAATTAATTCATATTTAGAAGGCTCATCGAGCTAGACCTAGTTTTCGTGGGGAAGAAGGGCAACAAACAACAAACCCCACGGAAGCTCTTTTATAGTATTTATCGATATCTTCTACAACCATATAAAGTATTTACAATATTATAGAATCTAAATAACAAGGATAAGGCAAAGGACATAGACTAGCCCTTAAATCAATATAACACATTAGGAATAAAAGCCATAATATGATATAGATACAGCTTCAACACACCCATAAGCAATAATATAAAGGGTCTTTCAACAAGGACGGGTCGATGTTAAAATTGAATAAAACAAGATGCAGCAGAGTCATTAAAAATTAGAGCCTCTCGGATTCGTGCCACCATACGAAGCCACGGCGGACATTTGAACGATGTCATATTCAATCCATAATTGGCATAAATGGGCCTTTTAAATAAAAAATAAATTTCGTTAATATCTCACACACATCTTGTTTTATTCAATTTTAACATCGACCCGTCCTTGTTGAAAGACCCTTTAGTTAAAAAACAAATAACTTACGTTAGCCTTGTGTAGTCGATTTAGATGTAGGGCAGGTAGGGTAGGTTATAAAATAAAAAAAAACTCTAAACTCACTTGTGAATAAAAGCAATGAAAAGGTCACAAGTTTGATTACAGGTTTCATTATGTGCCTAACTGCGGTGAAATTAGAGCCACTTTCTGAGCAAGTGTGTTGAAAAATAAATTATTTAGCTTTTTCGTATTCTTCTCAGCAAACCCTTTCATTTGATACCCATATCATGGCAGTGCACAAAAAATAACTAGTCCCCCACCTTGGGCCGTCCGCCATATTGGATTTAGAAAGCAAAATTTCATCTTAATCAGTGGAGGATAACTGTTTTAAAATTCAGTTGCAAGATTTGACCCGAGCATACTTACATACATACATATATACATTGCAAGTTAAATAAAAGCTTGTAAAAACGTTGAAAAATTAGTGAAACGACGGAAACGTATTATGCCCTGTCGAATGGAAGCACACAATGTGAAAGGCGGTCCATTTACAGATTGGGCCCGTCGACCGCAGCCATGTAGCGATGCAGCGCAGAAAATTACGGAAACATCCGTTTATTAAACTCAATTTGAGAGGAAAATAATTTTCTTAATGCTGTTGATTATTCAGCACAATGAGTGCTGAAAATGACAGATTTTCAATTCGCGCGTTAGGTACAATGATAAATATAAAGCTGAGGTAATTTTTGTACTGGTGTGCATGATCGCGAACTGTGTAAAATAATCTGGATAATTTGTCTGCAACCAGCTTTACACAGAAAATAAAATTTAAAAACCCATTTTTATTGCATTCTACATAATTTATTTAGTAAGTAGCTAGTAGACGCGCTTCGATCGACAATCTATTGAACACGCAATTATGACACGATATCTTGGGAAAACACCCCGATTCAAACATCAAAACGCGCATAACTTTTGAATGGCTAAACCGATTTTCACTAAATTTAGCTAAGAACACTCTCGATAAAGTTACCTTTCAAATAAAAAGAAACGAAATCAAATTCGGTTCATCCGTTTAGGAGCTATGATGCCACAGACAGATACATAAATACAAAAATATACAAATACACACATACACACACGTCAAACTTATAACACCCCTCTTTTTCCGTGAGGTTAAAAATTTGCTAGAAAAAAACAACAAACAGAAAAAAATAAGCCGTGCTCACTTCGGGGAAACGCCAACTTTTACAGCAGTTTATTTTATATCTTAGCGGTTCCCCGACGCGAGTACGAGGCTTATTTTTTTGTGTTTTGGAGGTTTTTGTTTTGGGGGATTTATTAAATTTTAATTATATTTTATTTCATGCTTTTTATACTACATATAATAAACTAGTAGTAGACACGTTCCAATCGACAATCTATTTAAACACGTAAATTACAAGATATCTTGCGACAAAACTCACACTGAAAGAGTAAAATGTGGGTCTTTTGAACGGCTGAACCAATTTTAATCAAACGTAGCTAAGAACTTTTTCGACAAAGTCACCTATCAAACAAAAAATTAGAATCGGTTCATCATTTTAGGAGCTATGATGCCACAGACAGACACACAGATTCACACTCATTTGTCAGCAACACACGTCAAATTATAACAACCATCTTTTTCTGTCGGGGGTTAAAAACAGCTTTGCATTAAAGACAGCTTTGCATTTTTTAAATATTCATTTTATTTATTTGTTTATGTACACAAAAAAGAAAATACATATAAAGATAGAAGTGCACAAAGGTGCTGTTTTTTTCTAAAGAAATTTGAACAGACCTGCGACAGGAAAATTAAATAAGAAACATAGACACAGTGTGTATAAGTACAAGGAAAGGTAACTGTAAAACTTACCTAATACAAACATAATATATAAAATTACAATAAGTGCCTAAATATATAGTGAGTTTTTATTGACAATAATTGAAAGCTCATCTTATAATTCAACCGCAAAACTAATGAACGCATTCGTAATTCGTATTAATTCATATAACAAATCTGCTAAATATTAATAAAACTTTAGTACTTATTTAAAAGTGTAGACTGTATATGTATACTCCAAGTTAAAACTATAGTTTTAATTTCCTTAAAACCTGCACGATGCTCTAAAGAAAAAGGCTTCAGTAAATTGGGCGCACGGTTGGCGCAGTGGTTGAGAGATTGACTGCTGCGCTGCGTGTCGCGGGTTCGATTCCCGCCCGGAACAAATATTTGTATGATCTATAGATAGTTTTTCCGGCTCTGGGTGTTGTGTATGTGAGTTTATATGTTTCTAAACGCACCCACTATACAGGAAGAAATTCCTAGTGTGGGGCAACGATTTATAAAATAAGAATTTAAAAAAAATACTTACTGACTTCCCTATATAGTAAAGCCACAAATAAAAATTCATCAAAAGTTTTAATAATTTTAATAGATGTAAACTTCTCTAAAGCATAATATTGAGTTTTTGTTTAAACAATAAACGAACCCTCGTGTGACAAAATGAAATATATCGAAGAATATTAAGATGATATTATTTTAAGGTTAATTAATTTTGGAAGTAATAATTTTGGTATTTATATTACTGCTACTTTCCATTGAGTAAACTTCTTAGAATAATAATATTTAGCTAGGCTTATAGAGAAGTCAACCAATATACTTGACTGGCTAATATTTTTTGTATCGATGTGTTTTTCTAATACATACTTCAAACTATTTTTCGGTTCTATTACAAGTGCTCGATAGAGAATAAGAGGAACCGAATTGAAATAAAAAGTCTATGAGTTATGTATGGTCTTTTAATTATGCAGTAATGACTTTTAATCGTTTTTGTTCTTCTTAAATTAAACATTAGCACTAGTATATCTTTATACCTAGAAATCAATAGAATAATATTTTTCTAAAAAGTAATAATATAGAATTTTGCTTTTAATACAATTAAGTATACAACAAAGACTTCCTACCCACTGCCGCGGCAAAAGTGTATTGTTATGACTACCTACAACCAAACAAATTACTTCTGTACTAAAACAAGCAGTAAACTCATGTCCGTTTTAGTAATGAGGACTTCTTCTTAATAGGCCAGTCGTTACCATCTCCTTAATAGCCAAACCCTAATTATTCCACAGACTATCCGTTGAAAGAGAAAAAAACCTCTAACTAACTAAAAACAGTAGTTTCGGCATGAAAATGCATCATTGTCGGATTTGAAAGCACCCCTTCGGGCATCGAGGCGTCGTCCTATTTGCTTAGCTCTCTGTGACTGCTAATGACGCTCTTAATAATTGGGTTTCATGTGATTTACTTGAAATAGTTATATTATTACTTACGAATAAGCTGGATATTGAAGCTGAAAATCGGGCAGAGCTGCAGATTCGAATTCTGGTCTGCATCACTGTGGCAGCATCATATCATCACTGCGAGTGATGGTAACAATCACCATAACTACGGCTGCTTCCAAATCATACCTATGCCAAAAGTTTTTTTTTTTCATTTATTGCCGTGTTTTAGCTGGTTTGAGCCAGAAGATATTTCTTGCAGAGTGTAGCGTTAGGTATAGCTCAGATGAGGTATAAGTAAGCCACGTTAATAAAAGTAATTATAAATTAAAACTATGAAAAGGCATATAGATAATAAATTTAAGGTCTGACTTCGCACGACGTGGGCAGTTAACCAGGCAGAAGGTCGGGCAGGAAGACGTGGTGTGCCCTGGGTAGGCAGATGAGCAGGCAATTCGATAGGTAGGCTGTAGAGTAGGCAGCAGGACGGATAGGCAGGCACACAGATGGGTGTTCAAGGCAGCTTAAGTCAGGCTAACGGGCAGGTAGGCAGTAGCACAGGTGCAGGCACAGGCAGCAAGGAGTGTGGAGGCCGAGCTGTGGCTTCATACGCCGATCAAACGAGCCCTTTAATATAAAGCGGTGACCGACGAGGTTAATGAACCTGTAAAAATGCTCACATTTAAGTTCCACACTCAATTCACATTCACAGGCTGTATATATTATAGTTTTTAGAGTTTTCAGATGCAATAGTACACCGTAGTATTAAGTAGAAAAACCGACTTTCGGCGTTTAGTCCAGATTCAAAACTAAAAAACCGGCCAAGTGCGAGTCGGACTCGCGCACGAAGGTTTCCAAAAAAACGGCCAAAAAATCACGTTTTTTGTATGGGAGCCCCCCTTGATTTATTTTATTTTAAATTAATAATTATTATCTTTTGAAGTGAATATACAACTAAATATTCTGTGAATATCTTAAGCGTCTACCTGTTGCCGTTATTAATATCGAGCAAATAAAAAAATGGCCAAGTGCGAGTCGGACTTGCACACGAAGGGTTCCGTACCATTATCGCAAAACACTGCAAAAATAATCACGTTTGTTGTATGGGAGCCCCCCTTAAATATTAATTTTATACTGTTTTTAGTATTTTTTGTTATAGCGGCAACAGAAATACATAATCTGTGAAAATTTCAACTATCTAGCTTTTACGGTTCATGAGATACAGCCTGGTGACAGACGGACAGACAGACGGATCACGGAGTCTTAGTAATAGGGTCCCGTTTTTACCCTTTGGGTACGGAACCCTAAAAAGTGACGCCCGTTTTTCTTCGTTTCGATGTCTTCTAAATGTTAAATTCAAATATCAATTAAGAAATCATGACGAACGAATAAAAACGGTTTACAGAAGGGGCAGTATGCCGCTGCCCTTATTATGAAAATTATAATGTACAACGAGCTTAAAGAAGGTATAGTCCATTGTATGATATGTCTATGGCTTAAGAAAATAAAATAGACATACCATGTAAGATAAAAATGTCAGAGTTTAAAATATTCTATGATTTTTACAAATTAGCAGTAACATTTAAGTCTTAGATATTAAAACAAATCGTATACTTTTCAGGTGTATACATTATCAAAGAATACTTAAAATTGAGAAACATGAGTTGATACAATTTCAAAAGTTATAAAGATGAGATTTGTAAAGTGTGATATAAAACATAAGTAGACTAAAAGATGTGGAATGAACACCACAAGAGTCAGGGGTACATCACACAATATTATTTAGAAAATTAAAGCATCATAAAATTTTCAAGTCTTTCTTTTAATTCCAAGTCAGATAAAAGGCCCGCAGCACACTGGCTGCATCATCGTCTCGCTGCGAGCAATGGCGACGGACGGCGATAATTGCTCGCCTCGGTGACGGCTAATGATGCCCTTAATTAAAACGTAAAATGATCTGAGTAAAAGTGGAATGGGTTCGCGGTTTTAATTGTCCAAGGGTTACTTGGGAGATGTATTTAGAGTTATTATTAAATGTTTGTTATTATTTCTAATTGTTAGGAAGTAGAGGTTCCATCTTAAGACAATCCAATTAGATTAAGATTTAAGATTAGGTCATAAAGTTCAATAAAAGTTCTGTAATCAAGCGAAGATTTTATATGAATTCTCTCTGGTGTGTCAAAACTAGAGACTCACCATATTGGCAAAAGCCACAAGCATCGACGAATGACGTGGAGCGAGGTGAAGCATGAGCTCAAGACCGCTTGCTTTGAAGAACTACTGTGGACGACTCTGACCCAGCTAGGGGATATTTGATCTTAAGTCAAGTCATTTTTAATCTAGCACTCTGGTCAGATGTTACCTCAAGTTGTCTGAGTATCCATCTGGATAACAACTTGTGCTTATGAAATATCAAATCAGGAATATCATTAACTTAGCAAGATACTTTCGTATGTCATAAATTTGCAAATAAGTTGTTGTGTTGTTTGTGGTCCACCTAATGGTAAATGGTCATCGCCACCTATGGACATCTGTAATCACAGGGGTTCCTGTATTTTTGCAAAAAGCTAACATACATAGTCTGGCTGCCTTAGGTCAAAAGTGTTATGTCGCAATTTGATTGACAATGTTCGATATCAGTCGTAAAAGTCTTGAAATAGACCCATTACTGAGACTACATTATCCAGGCGAGTGCGAAATCTCATCGTTTGTATTTATAAACAATTTTCCTAAAACAACGACTCCCCAATACTGTTCAGAGTTCCTCCACTTTTTAACTGAAATATAACCTACTAAAGAGTCGTTTCAAAAAAAGCCAGCATCTTTTTCCTAAACAGTCATGTTACGCGTCTCAGCTTTTAGTATTTTTGCCGGATATCCGTTACTTAGATACGCAAGCTCTTATATGGGTTACGCTTTGAAGCGCTTTCATAAATGCCGCTACATTATTGCGTCGATTTTACTCCTGCTTTATTGTTAGTTGATTTCGAAAGGAATCATTTTAAAGCGCTGTCTACGCTGTTTTTAATGGTTTCGGGTTTTGTGTTTATTGTTGCAGCGTGAATGGGAATCCACCCAAAATCTATGGTATACTATAAAAGTTTGTAGACGTCATAATTCCACACTCGCCATTTACGTTAATTTTACTTTACGGTGAACCGTAAAAGGTTGCAGAAATCGAATCGTCAAAGAAAACTCTAAACTTTATCATAAAAGATCATACATTATAGACAGAGATTAAATTAAAAAGTTTTTTTCACTGGACGGTTGAACAAAGGAGAAACTTAGTTATGAATATTAATTAGATTCCTTAATGAACTGTCCCAGACATTGCTCTCATTTCATAACTTTTACTTGGAGTTGTTATTGTCTAATTTAAAAAAAAAAATCTTGAATGTTTTACCAATCATCAATATTTTTTATTTTTTATAATATGCTCGCATTTGACCACTATCTCGCCTGAAGTTAAGTGATGATGTCGTCGAAGGTGAAGCACGCTTGCCTAAAAGTAACCTATTCACTCTTGACTTGAAGACCCCTAGGTTGTAGCTATCAGGAAACAAAGACCGGCAGGGAATGCCACTCCTTAGCTGTACGCACAATGAAAGTATTTTCAAATCGCTTTGTGCGTATGGGAAACCGATCACTTTTCCGAATATTTTTTGGTCGAATTTCATTTTACCGAAAACTATTGACCGATGTCTCTTTTGCTATATGCATTGTTTGACATATTTTTAAATCATCGAAGTATCATGTGGCATATGTATTATTTTACTAAACTACATTTCGTCGATTTACAAAATAACTTTTTGCTTTTGGCCGAAGCCTCTTTTGAACTTTTTTCATTTGCCATATTTTCACCAAACCGAAACAACATTTTAGGGAATATTATTTAGTCACAAATATATAGCCGGTGGCATTTTTAATTTAAAACTGAAATAGTGTCATTAAAAGTATTTATTATTTTTATTTGAAATTAATTAATAATTATATCTAAATGAATTGAAAATGAATCGCTGCAAAATCGACTTCACGCAGTCTTGTCTGTGTTTACGTATTTATTTCGAATTTTCATGCAAATGATTTAATAATAGCTGTCATGCATTAGACATTTTTATTAATTAATTATATCCAAGAGCGAGCGAAGCGAGCTCGGGAATTAAGGGCACCCCGACACGGATAGGTTAGGTTCGAAGGGGATGACGGGAGCTGAAGTGAGCGAGCAAAGCGAGCGAACTCGGCTCGCGTCATCTCCTTTGTGTTAGATTACTTTAGACCATGCAGACAAAAAAAGGAGCCCGCGGGGCTCCGTCGACATTTTATTTTTCAAGTCACTGTTTTAAACATTTGTATTCTCACCCACTGTTTCTTTCTCACTTAGTATTTTGATATGCGTTTAAAAATAAATATTTCGAACAAATGTTATTCCAGCTAAGTGTAACTTCGGTTAAAAGTTTTTCGACCAAATGAAACGTCGGAGTAACGAAAAAAACGAATTGATAATAAGTCAACTGAAACGATAATAGTTGATCGATGAAGTAAAAAAAAACGAAACGATAATAGTTGAAAAGTTTTAGGTGAAATGTAATTCGGTCAAATGTTGTTCGAACTTATGATAGGTAACCGTGCGTATGGGTGGGATATCCACCATGTACCGATGGCGCATTGCCGTACGTCTTGTAGTCCGATGATAGAAAGGGCTAGGCGGAATCAAATTGTGCAGTTCCATCGCACACTCCCCGAAATGTAACCGATAGAAAACTGACAGGCTGGCAACTCGTCGTCGGTGTTCAAGGCTCTGGAGCTTTGAGTTGACCAGCGCATCGTTTCCGATAAGTCTCTTGGCCCGTCTGTCAATCGACTCAAGTGCATAAAGTTGGTACCTGGCAGATCCGTCCCAGAGGTGAGAGCAGTACTCCATGCATGACCAAACTTGCGCTTTATACAAGTTGAGCAGCTGTTCAGTCGTGAAGTACCGTTTCAGCTTCGCAAGGATCCCCAACTTTTTTGCAGCCAATTGAGCCTTTGCCTCAATGAATGGACCAAAATTAAGGGTCGATGTCAACGTAACACTAAGAAGATCGAGATGGTCCGTTATTGGCACGGCTACACCACGGAAGGATGGAGCCGGGTGGCATTGGCTCTTTTATTGCGGAAAAAAGATACGCCTGGGTCTTAGCAGCATTGAAACTGACTAGATTAGCATTGCCCCATTCGGAGACTGCCTCCAAAGACAGGTTCAAGCGCTCAACCATGGCCTCTCGAAGAGACCGGACCCAGTAGCCCGTGCGCCAGACACGTATCTCTCAGCAACAGTGCTGTGCTCTGCATACCCAAAGGTTCCGGGTTTTAGCAGGTCAATAAAGTGCAGTAAGAATAATGTTTCCGAGAGCACTGACCCCTGAGGGACACCGGCGTTAATACCTAACTGACAGGATGAGCAGCCATCGATAACCACTCGGATAGACCGATCCCTCAGAAAGTCTGCAATCCAGTCACACAGTGACATCAGTGTCCTCGTGGAGGCGATCAGCGGTGGCGACCTCTCGCGTCCGGCCCTGGTTCAGGCCATGGTACGGAGCGAGAGGACATGGGAAGCTGTCACCTCCTTCAGCGAAGCAGTAATGCTCGCGAAGGAGGAGGCGGAACGCGTGAGGGAGATACAACGGAGACGCCCTCGCGCCCTTAGCCACTGCAGGAGTCGCCCCGGGCGTCGGGAGTCGCAAGCCGATTCCCGCCGGCCACCGTAGGCGCGGGTTTGCGGACGGCGAGTAATGGGTAGCTCGCCGTCCGATAAGGACCAGGGCCGAGTCGACGGCGCGTAGTGTTCCACGCGCGCCTCAAATAGATGTCAGCAAAGTTGACGGGGTCCGCTAGGGCCGATGCCTGTCTGGGTCGCGGATAAATTTGAAAGAGAGTTACCGCAGCCCTGGCACTAGCAGCTGAAGGAACACGGGTGGGTTTTAGTCAGTAAAAGTCAGACACGCCCTCCCGCTTCACCCAGAGCGGGAGAAGTCATTGGAAGATTTCCAACCCAAAAAAAAAAAAGTAGGCTCTCGTGCCAGACCCTGTCTAAGGCCTTCGATATGTCAAGGGGGACAGCAAGCGCCTCCCCGTGCTTCTCGATGGCCTCACTCCAGATGTGAATGGCATAAGCTAGAAGATCCCCAGTTAGCCGGTTTCGGCGGAAGCCGTATTGGCAGTCACTAAGGAGGTCGTTGTCTTCTAGGTATGCCAGGAGCTTATTGTTCAATACACGTTCCATACTCTTACAGAGGATGGACGTTACAGATATGGGTCTGTAGTTGGCCGGATCAGCTCGACTATCCTTCTTGGGCACGGGCTGAACGTTAGCTTGCTTCCAAGCCGGCACTTTTCCAGTCAACATCGAAAGGCGATATACACGTGTCAAGATCGGAGACAATTCAGGCGCACAAGTTTAAAGTACCATTTCTGGTATCCCGTCCGGGCCACGTCACGCTAGCCTTGCTCACGTCAAGGTTACGCAGCACCCTACAGACCTCCTAATATCATGGCTTGTCCCAATTTATTCGGGATCGGTGGATATTGTTTCTTCCATATGTCTCTCGTCGCCATCATCTGAATAATCACTTTTTTTAAAACGTATGAAAATCCTCATGGATGACCTTCATCTTGGGGCAGTTGATTCCTACTGACTAAAACTACACGGTGTTCTCCTCATCAATTCTTTCTGAGGTGCGGAAGACAGAAGCATTGTCCATAATCACCACAGCAGTGAAGGTTAGCCCTAACAAAATCCTCTTCTGTTTAAGGGGAGGAGTGAGCTGCTCCTCACCCTCTTTTCATTTCTGAAAGGCACGCGGAAGCAACACGTGATGCCAAAGGCCCGAGTCTTTAAACCATCTCATGTGTTAACCATAAAACATAACAATATTTCTCAAACGATTATTTACATCACGTATCTCGCGGACACACAAGATAACAAACCAGTCCGGTTTGAGAAGATCTCACGACGTAAGACAGGCTTAGATGTATAGAAACAGAGCAAGTATTTATATGTAAATATGAAACATAACATTTCATGCATAAATATAATCTCTGAGCTTTTTATCTGGGGCACGGATTCTACAAGGATATTGGAGAATGTAGATTGTGAAGTTGAGAACGTATAGCAATGAAACTGTCTTATTTGATCGGTCTAAATAATAGCTTCGCTTTATGACCTAGATGGGTAGATAAGGCTTGAGGTTATTAACAATTATTTTTAGTATTTTTTTCGAAATAGCACAAAAATAACACACCTATACCATTGTATTTTTAACCGACGACAAAAAAGAGGAAAAAATTTACATGTCGAATTGAGAACCTCCAATTCTACATGTGTTTATTTTGACCACGCAAAACACCGATTAAAAAAAAAAAATATTGGAAAGAGATCTCAAAGTTCGTGCCATTAAAATTTTAAATAAAAGCCCTGAAGGTAAGAAAGGATTTATTGATAATCCGAACCAATATCCGAACGATAACCGAAATGAAAAAAAAATGCTATTCAGTTCGTTATTTAGTCGGTTAATCTTTTTAACAAAAAAAAAATTCGAAACACTTTTCAAGCATGACAGTTTCAATGTTATACTATAAAACAAATTTTATCATTTAACGCAAAATACGCACTTGGACATGGATTTGTGGATACCAGCCCGTAATAAAACACAAAATTACTGCAGCTATCTTAAAATTAATCTCGTTCAGATTAAGTTTCACAGACTATCTTGATCACTTAGGACCGCAATCAAGTAATAACTTTTCAAACTGAAATTACAATAATTCAAACCCTTATTACCCGCCATAATAACCCAATCAAAGATGACATTTTGGGGTGAACTGCCAAACTGCAGCGTATCTCAAATTATCCAAATTATGGAACTTTGACAAACTTTGTCCATTTGTGTCAGTGAACATCAGGACTTAGTATTTCGATTTAACGGAGTTAGTCAGATTGCTGAAAAGATGATGGAATGGTTTGTAAGGTAGAAATAATGAGTTATGATATACCTATTAAATGAGCTATCTCTTAGTTTGTCGGTGTGAAATAGAAAACATTTATTTGACGCGGACACAATAACAACAATAATCATACGCTAAAATAATAGAATAAAACATAATAAATAAAATTGTGCTGATTATGCCCGTTATAATGGGCATACTCAGCACAATTTATTTATCTGACCCTTTTATAAAAGGGTCAGATATCAACTCAGCATTTGCTGGGCGTTAGATACCCAACGCTGGTAAGTTTTAATGTCTGTTTTGTGAGGAGAAATAAACGATTTTATTATTATTATTTATGAATTGACTATTTTGGGATAAGGTCATGGCTAAATAATGACAGCCGCACGGGTCGATTTTTAAGGTTAAGCAACGCTTGCCGAGGTCGGTCCGTGGATGGGTGACCATCTTTACATAGCGAGTTTCTTCCGTGCTTCGGAAAGCACGTTAAGCCGTTGGTCCCGGCTGTCATTAGAAGATCTTTGACAGTCGTTGCGGGTAGTCAGAAGCCTGAGATCTGACACCAGTCTAGCCAAGAGGTATCGTGTTACCCATTTACTGGGTTGTGGAGGTCAGATAGGCAGTCGCTCCATGTAAAACACTGGTACTCAGCTGAATCCGGTTAGACTGGAAGCCGACCCCAACATAGTCGGGCAAAGGCTAGGCAGAAGAAGACTATTGTGGGATTTTTTAAAGAAAATTATCGTTCAATTAACCACCTAACAAAATGCCTTGTCTTGTAAATCAGAAACTATAATTCTATTTGGTTTTCCACTCACGATAAATACCATCTTTTCAACCTTCAGTTTGCTCTTAAGATGAACTGTATTACTCTAGGAATCCAATAAATAGCCTCAAATAAAATTGCAAAAACTGTAACCTCTCCTAGTAAAGGGAAAAAAGAAGAATAAACACGTTCGCAATAAATCCAAATTCATTCACCACCTAAGAATAAAAACCAAGTACCAAACATTAACATCTGTAAGGCTGAACGGTGCAAACGCTACATATAAATAAAGTATTTTCATTAATTCGGAAAGCACTTAATTATTTAAGATAATGAGGGATGTGGAGTGACCTTTTCCCACACCAAGGAGCTTCGTTCCAATTGGCTAAAAGGTCCGATTCATGTGATGCTTTGAGTCAGGCGAAAATGAATAGGATTCGTCAAGATGGGGAGGATATTGGAGAATAGTTAATAAATGATAAATAAATGATAAATGATTTATTTCTGTAAGTTGGTTTGTACAAACACTTTCACATGTCGATCATATTTTTTAAAACTAGATGAGGTCGGCGTTTCCTGTCTGACTACTCTGAGAAGAAAGGCCGAAACAAACTCAGAGGTCACAGTCTCTTTTAAAGTCCAGACAAAAACTTGGTTAGATCATGTGAAGACCATGTAGACTGATGTCTGAAATGGTCTTTTGAGAAAAAAACCAGCCAGATTGAGTGGACCTGTCCAGTCAGTGCACGCATTTGTCAATAACCGTGCAGCTCAACTTAGAATTTAAGGAGCTCAACGAATTGACGAACAATACCAAAGAAAGGACATTCGGGTAGGCCGCATAAATACTCAAACTGCCAGACCATGATTAAAAACTAAGATAAATTAAAATTAAAAAAAAAGAATAATCCACATAGTCTTCACATTCACAATAATTAAAATAAAATAATATAATACTTTAAAAAGTAAATATTCTTGTCATTGCAAGAAAAATTAAAAAAATAAAAACATAATTAAAACTAAATCCACGAAGCAAAATAAAAAAAATAAAAAACGAAATTAATTGGAGCAGCTCAATCCCAAGCCTTTTTGTCCTCAACGTAATCTTTAATGTTATAAAACGCTTTCTGGTACAACTTACGTTTAATGAATGATTTGAATTTATTAACACTTAAACCTTGTACGTCGCTTGGAAGCTTATTATAAAAGCGTACACATTGACATCTAAACGAGCCACCTATTTTCTTGAGCCTTGTTGTAGGTACTACAAATTTGTGTTTGTTCCTAGTATTTATGTTATGGATATCACTGTATTTTTTAAACAATTTTATATTTTTATGGGCATATAAAAGATTTTCATAAATATACTGAGAAGGCACAGTCATTACATTAATCTCCTTAAATTTCTCTCTGAGAGAGTGTCTCGGGCTTAATTTATAAATTGATCGAACAGCTCTTTTCTGCAAAACAAAGATAGTCTGGATGTCGGCGGCATTTCCCCACAAAAGAATACCATACGACATTACACTATGAAAATAGCTAAAGTATACTAAACGGGCTGTCTCTATGTCAGTTAAATTACGAATCTTTCTAACAGCATATGCTGCGGAGCTTAGCTTCTTTGACAATTTATCTATATGTGGGCCCCACTGAAGCTTAGCATCCAAAGTTAGGCCCAAGAACACTGTGCTATTTTCAGGATTCAATTCTTCGCCCTTTAACATCACATCAGTTTTCACCTGCCTAACGTGAGGTAGGGTAAACTTAATGCATTTGGTTTTTTTTCCATTTAAAAGTAAATTGTTAACATTGAACCAGTGAACTACTTTTGAGATCGCGCTATTTACATCGTCAGTAACCAGCTGCTGACGTTTAAGTTTAAACAAAAGTGAAGTATCATCCGCAAACAACACTATATCATGGTTATCCTTTATGAGGTAAGGCAAGTCATTAATATAAATAAGAAACAAGAAAGGGCCAAGAATTGAACCCTGCGGGACTCCCATTGTTACTATAGATCCGGGAGATCTTTTTCCATTAACGTCAACGCTCTGAATCCTATTACTCAAGTATGAAGTAAGAAGAGCCAGAGCGCCGTTCCGGATCCCGTAGTGGCGGAGTTTCCTGATTAGCGTTTCATGAAGAACACAATCAAATGCCTTGGACAAATCACAAAATATTCCCAAGGCATCGCACTTATCTTCCCATGCATTATAAATATGTCCTAAAAGCTCAACACCGGCATCAGTAGTTGAACGACCCCTTGTAAAACCGAACTGTTTGCTATGTAATAATTTATGTTTATTAAAAAATCTTTGCAATAGCTCTAAAATTAATTTCTCAAATATTTTACTAAACGTAGGTAGTACTGAAATAGGTCTATAATTTGTAGGGTCTGAAGTACTACCTGATTTAAACAAAGGTATTATTTTACTATTTTTCATTAGGTCAGGAAACTCCCCACTGTCGATACAATTATTAAAGATAATAGCTAAACTAGGTGCGACAATGTCAATAATGGACTTAGCAACTTCTACAGAATGTCCCCACAGATCTGCAGTCTTTTTAACATTTAAAGTGTGAAAGGTTTTAATTATGTCTCTACAAGTAATATGTTGAAAAATAAATTCCGAATCACAAACATTAACATTTTCTTTTAGTATAGACTCAGCAACAGAAGGTGATGAGTTTAGGGATTTAGTAGTTGAAATGGGAATATCTGAAAAGAAATTTTCAAAAGCCACTGCGACTTGTGAGTCTGATTTTATGATGTTGTCATTAATAGATAGGCTGTAGTCAATATTCCGGTTACCAGATCTTCCCGTTTCACTATTAATAATATTCCAAGTCGTTTTAATAACATTACTACTACTTTTAATCTTCGAACTCAAATAACGCGACTTGGCCAAACAACAAACTTTTTTAAATAATTTTGAATAATTTCTAACATATAAATTAAATTCAGCAGTGTTTACATAAGTCCTTTCACTGTACAGCTCATAAAGCCGTGTTCTGCTTTTATGAATACCAATGGTAGCCCAATCACCGAATGAAGCATTACTATTAACCGAGATAGTTTTGGGAATAAAAGTGGAATTAAATTGTCTACAGTATATATTAAAAAAATCATCATATAGATGATTAGGTTTAGAATGAATTGCCAATATTGGTAATTCATTAATAAGTTTAACTTTAAAAGCTGCCAAGCGACTTGCAGTTTTGGGGTTAACAGTGATATCCTTTTTAGCCACTTTGTTATTTTGGTTTGGTATAGTAATCCTCTGCCCGCAATGATCAGAATCTAGTAAATTTATAATTTCTTTGTGGACTGGTATAACATTAGTATAAATATTATCTAAGCATGTGGCACTAGTAGGGGTTATTCTTGTGGGCTCCAAAAATAGGTTTACAAGATTGTAGGACTGAAACAGACTTTTTATTTTACTACAAGAACCTGAGTTTTCCAATAAATTAACATTAAAATCACCACAAGTGATAATGGATTTATTCGAGTTACAAATCTTGTGTAACACTTCATCCATTACCTTTTCAAAGCAGTCATACAATCCTGAAGGGGGTCTGTATACACTTAATACAATAAACTGCTCCAATTCTATACAAGCTATTTCAATTGTCCGCTCAACAGATAGGCTCACAATATCCTAATGCTGTCTTTCTTTACTGTTCGTGCTTTTTATATATCTAATCTTTTTATCCATTTTAATCGATACTTAATATTATAAATGCGAAAGTAACTCTGTCGGTCTGTCTGTTAACTTTTCGCGCTTAAACCGCTGAACCGATTTAGATAATATTTTGTATGGAGATAGTTAAAGGCCCTGGAAAGGACACAGGATAGTTTTTATCCCGGAAATCATCCTTTAGGAGATGGACGGGGGGGTAGAAGTTTGTATGGAGAGCTAATAATTTCTCTAGTAAGGCGGTCCACACACCTTTTAATATTATGGCACGATATAAATTAATGGCTATTCAAAGTAATAATGATACTTAGACGTAGTCGCTGGCAACAGCTAGTAGTACTATCATAATTGATACATGATTGTACAGTAGTAATTTTCTTAAAAGTTTAGTCCTACTTGTCGTGGCTAAAGTTTATTGAGCCTGATACAAAGCTAGGCGTGTCCACTCCGAAGCCAGTCCTAACTCTAACCCTTTATCAATCAAAGCGTAGTAAAAGTATACCAAACGTAAGTCTCGAAAAAAATATGGTAGATCTCGAAATTATACCTACTGATACGAGCTAAGTTTCGATAAAAAAATATAGGTATAACTGCAGACTGTAGAACAATATTTATCTCAAGTATAAAGTTAATGCCTATCTGTTTACAAGTATGGAACAAGAAGACCCGTTTGTTCCAGCTGTTGTCGTTTCAATAGCCAATAGGATCAGTATTATCCACATTAAAGATACCCTCATCTCATTTGAATATCCAACAAAGAAAATATATTCTTCTATGTAGACTTCTAGAGAATCTGTGTTGTATCTATTAACATATTTAGGCCAATAAACTATATAGAGTAAGAGGCTCAAGATGAACCAGATGAATAATTAGATGGCTATGTTTGCTGTGGTCAGTGCAGTGACTGGCGACCATGTTGTTACACGTAAAAATCACTACGTGCTTTGAAGAGGACCACAACAAAGTTCAAAAATGTGCTCATTAAAAATAATCAAAATTTATCACACATTTTGATCAAGCCGACCAACGAGACTTACACTCTTGAATAGCTAACAAAAGGAATCAGTACTATTCAGTTGTTACTGATACTTAATGCTTTCTCAAACGCACAATTCAAAAGCTATATATACTCGCAAAATAACGGTTTTAAGTAATTTTGAAACTTTGAAACGAAATACGGCAATACACTATATTTCTCGCATGCCGATATGTTTATTGAACAAAACTCATTAATAACAGTCGACTAGTATGTCATAAAGTGTTTCACCTAGAACAAGCTAGCTAGACAAAATTATATATTAGGGTATTTTGCTTCGTACGGCTTTTTTATGATGTTTAATGCGATTTCAACACAAATCATCCAAATAAAGGAAGGTAAAGGAAAAAATGCCAATAGATATATATGGCTATGATATATATAAATTGTAGTCCAGGTACGTGAGGTTACAAGTACTTTCTAGTCTGATGAATACATAAAATCCTCAAAAACTAACAAAATTATTTAAACTCGAGGTATTAAAAAAGTGCGGTTAAAGTATATCCATTTACTAACTATAATTTAAACAGTACATACCTTAAACTTGAAGATCCACTACATTTAAAAAAAAACTTAATTTCACTGACATAATGTTAAAATTTTACTTCAGTAAGCGCAAAAATAAATTAAGTAAGAATGTTTTTAACCCTTTCTTTTTATACTGCCCTCATTACCTTATCAGTAGTTGACATTAGTGTAAATAAATTTTATTCTTGGAATTGGGACAAATAAGGGTGGGGCTCAAGTAATAAATTCCAGGAAATTCAACAGTGACTTTTGTCCACCTATTTTTCTAGGCGAAACACCGTGCGACATTCAAGTGTTTAAGATTATGGCACCCGTCCAAGGACATGATGGTCACCGTAGATCTCTAACCTAGTGACCTAGTATAGACAATATATAGGGCTTACATACTTATTATATTCAGTTGACTTATCGTACTAGTATTTGGCAAACGCATAGTTGGTAGGACATAATACTCGTACAACTTTTTATCATATTCAGAAAAACATATTACTAGTGGCTCTGTGACCTGTAGACCTCGCGAGTCTGTCTTTATGTTTTTTTTTCGATTCTTTTTTTAGAAGGTCTCAAGAGGAAAGGTCTATAGAGGAAAACAACCGGACATCCGGACAAACGAAAGAAATTTAAAAAAAAATGGGTCAACAAAAAAATTCCATATGATTATTATCAGTCTCGCTCGCTCGGTCATTAATATTAAAGATAGTTTAATTATTATCTCTCTCGCTCACTTGGTCAATAATATGAAAGTTTGCCTAATTATGATCTCTCTCGCTCACTCAGTCAATAATGTGAAAGTTTGGACTTTGGATTCGGATGATAAATCAATGAAGCCTCAACAGATGAACGATTTGGTATGACATGAATGGCGTATTAATTTACGACATTCACACGGGTAGAGTCACTGGCAAAACCTAGTAATTAAAAATTTGTCACTTTTAAATTTTCGTTTACCAAAGTTCTGACTTCAACGAAATTGCAAAAAAATCACGAAGTTCTATTTCAGCCAGCGCTTTCATTGAACGGGCACAAAAATAGACGAAAAATACCGGATTTTGAAGCAGCTGCAACTGAAAACGAGTCTTTTGCTTTCAGTGGAAAGATTAGCAATTAGTTTATTGGAAATTCAGCTAGTATTACTCGTAGCACAAACGAGAACAGGTATTTGAGAGAGCATGTTTGTTTTGCTGGTTAAAATTAAAGCAGTTTTAGTTGAAATTGGCAGATGAATCCAGTTCGTGGTTTTTGGCTTATAATGTTTACAAAATGCGATTATGACTGATTCAATTGTGGTTTAGTTTAGTTTATTCTATTGTAGCCCGAGGATAAAGTTACTTTTGAACCCAGAAAATATTTGAAATCGGTGGCACCAGGTGCTATATCTGCACTTTATCAAACACTATCTTTTTGCCGCGGCTTCGGGTCATGGCCTATCTCACATCCTATTTATTTTTATATTAGTTCCAATTAAGTTTCATAAAATATTAAATTATCAATAGTTAGAGATATCTGTGTACACACTGAAAAAAAAAATAGCATATAGAAAAAGTTTCCAAACAAAATATGTAATTCAGAAATATTTATTGTTCAGATAACCAATCGGATAGTTAAATAAAAGGGCAAGCTAAAAAAAACGAATTATTTCTGTGCTCATCAGCAACAAGCTTGCATCTTAATCCTACGTTTGCAGCTGCAGTCTTTAATCGGATACAGTCATAAATATGTAGGAGATCAAACAGCAGTCGACTTGAGATAAATATGAAACGGTGAGAAAATTATCGTTTGATTGCTTGGCGTTCATTAATTAGCAATAGAGAAATATGATTTGACCTGAATGCTGAGAGGAGGGCATCAGTTTTGTATGTATCTATTTGATTAACGAGATTTATATCAATTATCTTAAATATAAAGATAATTAATATATCTCAATTCTCTTAAGTATCATCGTTGTTTTAGCCCGGTATGGGTGATTCCGCCAGCCTACTAAGTATAAGCTGTACTGCACCCAGCTTTCATTCTCTTCGTTCTTATGCAGTGTTTCTTACGATATTCACGATATCGTCAAATGTCAACCTACCGTGTTTAGATACAACTTCCCAAAAAATTCTTCTATTTTTTTTCTCAAACAAATCATCATCCACAACTGGACACATGCCTCTCTCTTTTCTATATATTCATGCCTCTCTCTTTTCTATTATTCTTTTCCTTTGTGGGTAGACAAAGCTTAAACATATTTTTTTGTGAGCTCTAAGTTAAATTAATATTTAAAATATACATTTATAGTATTTAATGAATTAAAACATTTAATTATACACTAAGCTGCCCCACACCCGCTATATATTGTTATCAAGTCTGCAGCACTGAGACATACAGTCCTGATTACCATCGGCCTCACCTGACATTTCTTCAATCGCAAGTGAGTTCTCGGAGTTCAAGCAGTTTGTTTACCAAGCACTCACTAAATTAAAATCTCAGGTGGAGCTGCTTGCTGTTGGGTTTGACAGGCATGAAACTACCATGAGAAGGAAGGTCCTGTTGTTCCATGGTGTTCCAGAGAAGGACAATGAGAAGCTAATTGACGTGGTCCTCAACATTTTATCTGACCAAATTAAATTAACAGAGTTAAGTAGGGACAAGAATATTATCCATGTCTGTCATAGACTTGGTTACTCACAGCAGAAGGCCCGTCCCATACTGGTGCGATTTTTTTAAATGGAGAACCGTCAGCTAGTGTGGGATAGCAAGAAAGCTCTCAAAGGCACCGGGATAACAATATCTGAGTTTTTAACACAAGCTAGGCACCACTTGTTTGTAGCGGCTCGTAAACATTTCGGTTTGCTAAATTGCTGGTCCATGGAGGGCAAAATTGTGCTTATTTGCCCAGACAAATCCCGTAGGAAGATTGAGACGGCAGGTGAACTACGCGATTTAATGGCCAAATACCCGTCCTGCTCAGTCGTCACCGGGGGCTCTGCGTGATCTGGGGAACTTGGATCTCCTGTGGTCGCAACTTCAGCTGCGCCCGCTAAGAACATTAGGAAGACGCGTCTGCGCAAGTAACACATAAATTGTTGTTTCTGTTTCATTTCAATTTCCATTTACGTAATGTAAATGGAAATTGAAATGAATCCTGAATTTGGTCGTTTTGCACTAGCGATTCACCATTTTCATTCTCAGGCCGGTAGTTCATAATGTTATTTTTCATGTATCACCTTTAAAATTTTAATTTATATAACTTATCCGGTGTTTTGTTTTTATTTTTACAATGTTTATTTGACAGAATGAATGAGACGCTGTGGCGCTGACAGTTGGCATCTGTCAGTTGGTCGCATTGCGTTTTGTTTTTGCTTTTTATTTTACTTTTCTCTCGATGCGATTTGTGAATCGATTGATAACTAATTGTTGAATTGCGTTATTCTTATTCTAGTTATTATTTTATCATAATTGAGTGTATTTTTTTAATTAAAATCTAGTTGTAAAATTTCTGCCAATATACCAGCGGGTTGGGGTGGTTTATTTAATTGATAGGAAATCTTTAATAGCGTTTTAAGTAGGTACTTACATAGATTTAGTCATATTTTTATATTTATTTGTATTACGTATATTTATATATTAATATGAATGATCTAGCTGATTTTAATGACAGCTTCTTCTCATGCTCTTCCTCTGATAGTTTTGCTAGTGCGGATAGTGACCCATCCTTGCCATTAACTTTACACGATAAACTCTCTTCTCTCTTTTCTAATGATCCTAAAAATCTGCATATTGTGCACATAAACGCCCAGAGTGTTCCTGGTCACTATTCTGAACTTCTGGCATCCTTTAGCAGTGCTAGCCTGGATGCTATATTGATATCGGAATCATTTCTGAAGCCTTCTCTCCCATCTACTTATTATTCACTACCCGGCTTCATTTTGATCCGCAATGATAGGACTGGCAAAGGTGGAGGCGGTGTGGCTGACTTACCCTACAGGGTGGTTAGTTCATCTCCTTCCCTTTACTCTGAATCGGCTGAATACTTGTTTATTGAAGTATGTGTTCATCACACAAAAGTTTTACTTACAGTGCTCTACAGCCCTAACCTTCACATTGATTACTTCAATTCTCTTGAATCCACTCTCAGCGATCTATGTCCCATGTATGAGCACATTATTTTAATGGGTGACTTCAATACTTGCTTGATTAAAAATGACTCTCGCTCCCTTAAACTCCTTTCACTCTTGTCTTCGTTCAATCTTCAAGTTTTGCCTCTCTCTGCTACTCACTATTTTCCAAATTGTACGCCTTCTTTACTTGATCTTATGATTGTTTCCTCTCCTAATAATGTTTCTTCCTATGGCCAGCTTACTGCTACTTTCTCTTACCACGATCTTGTTTATCTATCTTATCGAATCCGTGTTCCCAAGCGTAAGCCCCAGTTCTTATATCTTCGTAACTACAAGGGCATAAACCTGGAGGCACTGCGGCGTGATGCCGGTGATCTCGATTGGTCACCTCTGGTAGAGACCGACGACATCGATGACAAGATGGAGTGCCTTAATAAAACCATTCTTAACTTGTATGACCAGCATGCCCCTATACGACGAGTCAAAGTACGACATAATCCTGCACCATGGATTACATCACAAATTAAAGAGCATATGGCCCGTAGGGACAAAGCCAAAAGCAGGTATAAGCGCAGACCCTCAGACCTGAATCTCGCTTATTACAAATCTCTACGTAATCGCTGCAGTCATCTGTATCAGGATGCTAAGAGGCGCTACTTCCATGAACAACTCAATAACCGCAGTTCTTCCGATATATGGAGATTCCTTAAGTCTGTAGGCATAGGCAAATCGCCTACCACCCAATGCAAAGATGTGAACCTTAATGATCTCAACAGTCATTTCTCTCGTCTTCCTTTTTCTCTTGATAAGTGTGTCAAGGCAGCAACTTTGGAGCATCTTTCCAGTTTGCCGTTGCCACAATGTCCGACCTTTAACCTTAGCGATGTTACCGAGGATGACGTTAAGAGGTCTGTTTCGGCAATAACTTCTTCAGCAGTCGGTAATGATAAGCTATGCTCCAGAATGATTACTCTTATCCTTCCATCATTGCTTCCTGTTCTAACTCACATCTTCAATCACTCGTTTACCTCTTCCTCTTTTCCGACGGTCTGGAAGCAGGCTCACATCATACCCTTACCTAAAACCAACAATCCTTCTTTATTAACTCACTTTAGACCTATTTCTATTCTTCCATTTCTCTCTAAAGTCTTCGAACACTTAGCCCATAGACAAGTATCATATTTCTTGACGTCAAACTCTTTAATATCTCCCTTTCAATCCGGTTTTCGTTCGGGTCACAGCACTGTTTCTGCACTTTTAAAAGTGACTGACGATATCCGCTGGGCAATGGAGAATAAGTCCCTTACTGTACTTGTATTGCTCGACTTTAGCAGTGCCTTCAACTCAGTGGATTTCGACATTTTACTCGGTGTTCTGGAATCCATCAATTTCTCTTCTTCCGCCTTAGCATGGTTCAATTCTTATCTTCGGGGACGTTCTCAGTGTGTTCGCCTTGACGAGTCCTTCTCTGATTGGTGTAGCCTCACTGAGGGGGTTCCTCAGGGTAGCGTTCTCTCGCCTCTTCTTTTTTCAATCTTTATTAACTTTGTTACCAGAGTAATCTCATCTAGTTTCCATCTTTACGCAGATGACTTGCAGTTGTATCGACATTTTACTGCAGACGACGCTGGTTCTGCTATTGCGGCCATGAATCGAGACTTGGCATGTATCAGCTCATGGGCTAAATCATTTGGGCTACAAATTAACCCAAGTAAATCACAGGCCATGGTCATAGGCAGCAAATTCGTTCGCAATGCGGCTAACGTTGCTTCTTTGATGCCTCTATATCTCGACGGTGTTCGCATAAACTTTACTGAAACCGCAAAGGATCTGGGGGTAATCATTGACTCTAATCTTTCGTGGCATGCTCAGGTCAACGAAGTTAGTCGTAAGGTGCATTTTTCATTTCATTCGCTGAAGTGCCTTCAGAGTCTATTGCCCTTAAAGACTAAAATTTCTTTGGCGCAAACACTTATTCAGCCGATTATAGATTATGCCGATGCCTGTTACCTGGATGCTACAGAGGAGCTATTAAACAAGCTTGAGCGCCTGCAAAATTTATGCATTCGCTTTGTTTATGGTCTACGTAAGTATGATCATGTTTCTCACCTTCGCAAAGAACTCAAGTGGCTCCCAATCCGTCTTCGCAGAAACACTCGGATTTTATGTCTCCTCTTCAACATCTTACACAACAAGTCTTATCCATCCTACCTGCGTGAGCGTTTTTCTTACGCCCGCCCTAGAGATACATTATGCAGGTCACATCTTAGATCCCTCCTTAAATCCCATCCTCATAAAACCAGTTATTATTCCTATTCCTTCTCTGTCCATGCTGTAAGATTGTGGAACTCACTTCCGCCTAGCATCAGAGATCTAGATACCATCTCGCTTTTTAAAAAACGAATAAAAGAGCATTATCTTTCCTCTCAAATCTGATCTTTATAAGCATATTTATATATATTTAGTATCTATATATTTTAGAGTTATGTATTTATTTAAGTAGGTATATATCACTTACACTATATGTGTTTGTTTATATATATTTATATGTTTTTATATTTTAGGTTAGTCGTTCATTTTTGTTCTCTTCCTGTTCTCACACACTATTTGTCTACATTTCTTCTTCATTTCTCCTTTTCGCGGGTCTGCTGGTAGAATTTTCTCAAGAAATAAGCAGTACCTTTGTACTCCTTTGTCATGATGTGTTTTCTGTATGTATTTTCTGTGTGTACATTAATAATAAAATAAATAAATAAATATATTACAAAAAAGAAATTGCTTTACAGTATGCCCGTTAAAATCTCTATGCCTTTACCCTTATATCTAATTTTATCGAGAGCCGAAGCGGACGACGCATGAATAGAAAAATGTTCAAAGCCCCTGACATTTTACATCACATACATATATTTTTAGCGCTTTAATATCTCAAGAAAGCTTCTTTCTTCACTTAATTTTATAAAAACCACGAACAACTAGAAACTCAACTCGAGTGTGGAGCTTTAAAAGATTCCGGAGAATAATTTTCAATGCAAAATGTGCTTTAGTTATAGGAGTTGAAGTTTTGAGTTATTTATTGAAAAAGCTTGTGTACCGATTTTACAACGAAGCTGAAAACGTTAAAAATGTAACGTAGCGATGGTTAGTGGTGTTAGTGAGCGTGAAATCTGTAGAAAACACAAAGTCTAGTCTTTCAGTGACACAACTAAAGAAAATGTCTTGATTCTCCTAACAAAAATATAGGATATCTTGCTGAGATAAATTCACTAAACGATTTATTAGTCTGGTTATGTTTTTGCTGATGTTAAATTAATTTATAAATGTCAGCACGAGTCGAGTCGTTATTTTGAACAAATTATTTACACACAAGCTTTGATATGCTAAGAACTAAAATCATAAATCTACTTGCATTTAACCCTCATTAACAAGTCCCAAATTGAATATATATATCGTTTCACGAAGATTGTGCGCAAACACTTCCTAAATTAAATAAAAATAATAGAATCACATTAATCCTTTGTAATCACATAAGATAACTATACAACATCGAGATACTGAAATTAACTGTAAAAGTAATTAGAAAAGGTCCCAGGGGGTCGAAAAGGACAATCGTAATACCTACTTTATTTTAGTGACACAAGACGTACAACGGGCACAAGAGTCTTACGTGTATCTGACACATTTTAAAAGTAATCCATAGGGCTTGTTCACGACTTCAGGCGATGCGAATTGCGTCCAGAGGCCTTATTGCGAGACACATTACATTTTGACATAAGGGATCGTTTACGTTATCACGAGTGAGTGCAGTAAAAAACTTGGAATAAGCACACAGCAAAAGTGAGCGTGACATCATGACATGGCCTGTCAATGACCACGGGTGACTTGACAGAGAAAAAATGTTGCCGCCGCGCTGTTAGGTAGAAGGATATTTTATTGACTTCCGCGCAGTCATTCATCAACTGTTTCCATCGCGCTAATATTCGGCATTGACGGCAATAAGAATTTCCGTTTTTGTGCCCACCAGTTGGCGCCACTGGCAAGTAAGGTTCTTAAACGTTATTATATCGCACAGGGAAGGAAAGTTTGAATTAAAATCATGTCTAATGCCGTGAAAAGAATTGCAATTAAATATAAAATCGAGTACGCCACAGTTTTGTGCAGCTCCTTCCCCCAGCCCTGTCGCCTAGCGGGATAATATTTTCTAAAACATAGATCTTTTAAAGCAGTGCTTGGTAAAACCCGTACCTATCTTAATTTGCCATATTTGGAAAATATTTCCAATAATAAAAAAGTAGTACCTTAATAAACTCGCACTAAAAGCCAAAAAACTATAAAATTAGTAATTTTTGAAGACACGTCCAAGCGCGTATTTTGCGTAAGGGTGAGATTCGTCTACTTTCTCTCACTCTTGTCACTGTTACAGAGAGTATGTTTTTTTCCGGCAGAGTGAAGAGTCAGCGATCAAGTACTAATTTGTGTATAACTTTTTTAATGAAACGACACCTATAATTGTACGTTTCTTGAGCGAGAAAATAGTCAATAGCTACCTCGTCGGCAGTGAGACAAGTGCCTAAAAGATTTCTTTCAATTGTTTCTTGTTTTCCACAGTCGTTGTCTCACTACTCACGGGAGCGATTTTTCAAATAAAGATTTTTTCATGGATGATGGATTTACTATTGATCCTACAAAAGGCAGATACGTTATTGACACATAAGACAGTTTACTCGATTGTTTGAATGCCCCCCAAAGTACCCCAAAACTGTTCGACGAGAACATAGATATTGGTAAACATGTGAATATGAAGAACACTACGTGTTACCGAAATATTGTATTAAGTTTCATGAAGATAGAGATAGTTCAACATTAGTCTGATATTTTCGTATGTTTGAATAGTCGGAATTTATTTCTCTTGCGAGAAATATGCCTCTTAGATTCCTACCTACTTACTGCTTTAATGGTGGTGGTAATGGTGTTTTAATGGTCGCCAATAGTATAATTTTCAATAAAATCAAAGCTGAATAATTAATTAGAGTCTAAACAAATACCCTACAAAATATAACTGCCAACATTTCGCAGCGTGTAAATTCAGGGCCAGCCCTGTAGTTAAGATTTTATTTGAATTCCACAAATAATAAAATTCAAAGAATCCCTACAGAATACCGTTACATTTCTGCTCGCCTAATTAACCGTAAAGTACGTCTGTCTTCTAAATATCATAACCCTCAATTACGAAAAGTCTTCGGAAAAGGGGCCCATTTTTTTTTTTAAATAAGCTCTCACGTTTCATTTACATACGTACTATGTATACGCACAGTTTTTATATCAGTTGGCTTAAATTTGATATTTTTCAACGTCAGGGCAAAAACGAGACATCAAAAATTTTGTGGTAATCGATATACACGTTACGCCGTCATTGGGGTGGGAATTACAAAGATTTGCACCCTTCCACCGAATGGGTGAACATTTTAATCAATTTTGGTATTTGAGTGCAGAGCTCGAAAATTCATAATCCGTGAAACTGAGTGGGTTGGTTTTAAGGGTACTGGAATGAAGATACCAGAGATTATATAGAAACTTTATTTATAAAGGTGGGTTTGGTTACTTAGATTGGAACATTAAGAACTCTACGTATAACCAGAAATTCGTCTCCTGGATAATCCTATTTATGCACCTATTTCCTTATAGAAAATATAAATTGATGTTGATGTTTCAGATGCTGCTGAATGCCAGTATTTTACATGGAGCAACTGCTTTTCTGATCTTCACAACCCAGTAACTGGGTCAATCAATCTAGCTAGCTTTATCCAATTATGTTACGATTGGCTGTCAATCTAACTGGATTCAGCTGAGTATAAATATTTTACATAGAGCGAATGCCTATCTGACCTCAAAAACTGGGTAACACGGTTCTCCTTGGCAAGATTGGTCAGATTTCCACTCAACAACTTAACCCAAATTTTAAATGTAACTGGGTAATAGTTACGATCTGAGCAAGACTTCAGAGCTTCGAAGTACCCGTAATATCTACCTCATCATCATCATCAGCCTTTTTAATATTTCCTTTGCTGGGGCACAGGCCTCCTCTCTGTGAGTAATAACTACATATAGGCGGCTCGAGCCAGCGCCAGTGCTCACCCGTGTCGAAGTGGACCTCCAGCAGGCCGGCCGCGTCGTCCAGCAGCGTGTAGATGAGCTGGCGGCCCAGCGGCGAGCTGGCCTGCAGCGCCGGCCATTATTAATAATATAAGGGCTCAAGTCAAAATTTTTGAAAAATTTGATTTTGAATGCTAAGGGCACAAAACGAAATTATCTACCGGCTACCGCTGACAGAGAGAGAAAAAAAACGTTAACGACTCTGTAACTATAACTATGTCTCTCTCACACTCCCCCCGCTCGTCTCCCGTTCTTACTGCTATAAGGTCGCAATTCGTGTTTGTGCCCTTCTATGACAATAAAACAGGTGAGTTTTGTTCTAACCATTTTGTATTATATAGAACAATTTGTAGTTGTGCCGTTATATTATAAAAATATACTAATATTAAACTAAATAGTGACAGGCCTTTTAATAATATACTGGATCAAACTTAAATAGGTCCACATTACTGTTATATTTTTTTGTAGTATTGAAAAATAAACTGGAATGTTATAATTCAGAATCTTTAAACACGTATTCCCAAAAAACTACTTTTTTGTTTTAAGCCTTTATATTACTAAGGGTGCGAATGTAACTTAAATTTAAACATACAGATAATAGATAATATCACTGGAAATCTTCACCGAATATTAATTCTAAACTTTCAACTTACGAACAGCTTTTATTCAATGTTACAAGTTCTACTCGTACAATATTGTCAGTCGTGTTAGTACCTCGGTTGGCGTACCTTATCGCCGCTCAAAGGACATTACACACGTGTGAATTTTATTGGCGTGCTCCTTTAGGATGTTGGAATGCAGTGATGTTATGGATTTGGCATTTGATTTTGTGATTTTCAACCTAAATTGCAAGACTTGCATCAGAGCGTGTGGTTTTGAATGCTTAGTCGTAAAATAAAGAAATGTTTGATAAGGCAAATATATACGGAATCATATAGTTAATAAACCATCATTAGGAAAAGGATGGCGACTTTGATGAACTGGCTGAACTTGAACTTGAAATTTGTTGGTAATGTTTATTATTACGTATACTTTTAAAAAAAAGACCAATATATTGATAAATCTGATTTTTATTTTGTTACGGAAACCTAAATGTGCAAAGTCTGACTGAGCCAGTTTTTATAAACCGAAACGGCTGTAGCGCAACCAACGTCAAATAAGACAATAATAATGTAAAA
The DNA here is from genome assembly GCA_945859665.1 of Anorthoa munda. Classification (NCBI taxonomy): domain Eukaryota; kingdom Metazoa; phylum Arthropoda; class Insecta; order Lepidoptera; family Noctuidae; genus Anorthoa; species Anorthoa munda. The sequence continues at coordinate 38,461,472 of OX243897.1, read as the reverse complement.
CAAAAACTTAAATTATCTATTTCCAAACGCTTAAACTAACAACCTAGCTAATAAAATACAAAACTTTAAACGACAACGTTTTTCTTCAACAAAAAGTCTCATAAAATGTTGGGTGCCAAGTTTTTAAAAGTTTAGAAAATAAAAACATTTTTCCGTTTCCACTCGCATGTCAAAGTTCTCAGTAGGATGATCGTAACTCTTCGTTAGATACGGTTTAGTTGTGTCGTAAACTGTGGAAGATAAATCATCGGATGTTTTTTGGTGTCTTTGAAAAGTGCAGTTGCTTGTTTCTTGACCAGGATTGGTATCATGAAGGTGGGGGTCAAATCAATTGGAGTGCTAAAAGTATCCGAAGATTAATGGGCTTTTTTTGGTTTGGTGGGACTTTCAACTTCATAATAATGCACTACTTCTGGTTCTGTAAAAGAAAGCACACGTTTGGTTAAAAAAATATGACCCGCTTTAATTTTGTAGTTGTTTTTTTTTAGAAAACAAGAGTTTCTCTGGCAAGATTTTTCAAATAACATAACTTTTTCTGAGAACATGACAGACACATTCGTATATCACCAGCATTTCCAGATAAAAATCTTTCATCTCACCACGAAATGAAAAACGCGAAAATTATTCGAAACCCCAAATTCGTCGCGGCAAACCTAGTGAAATAGTAAAAATTCTCGCTAAAGGAGACTAATAAACATTTTGTGAGTTAAGTGTACGCTTTATGTCCATAACAAATCGTGTTTACACTAGTAGTCGGGTCAAAGCACTGAAATTACGGCTATTTACCATAATATACCATTCTTATATCGTTAAAATTGCGTGTTATGTTGCAAATGGGATGGTTACGAGGTCCATTTTCAAGGTGTCAAACGGTTTTGGTTATACTTATCTCGTAATTGGGCTCAGTTTAGATCTAAAAATAAAAGGGATAACTCCAAAACTTGTGGATGTACAGATTTTCTTTGAGTTTTGCTAATCATTTATTCGTCACCTCGTCACTAAACAACACTACTCGCTTAATACTTTAATGTTTTGGCTCTGATTTTAGGTTTGGTCATAGGTAACAGCAAGTCTGTTATAAATTATGAAAGTGGCTGCATTATGAGGGGGACAAAGAAAGGGTAAATAAGGCTTTGTATTATGTAGAGGATATTAGTTAACAATGTCTGTTGACTTCGATCGAAGTGCCTTTTGTGGAGAGCCGAAGTCATCTAACATCACAGTTTGAACGCCTAGTCGTCTGACGGTGCCGGAAACATTATCCTCCTCACTGCTAACATCAAACTGCGTCAGAATAAAATACCACTCTAGACGTTTTTCGTACGATTATGTAAACCGTGTAACGCATACCAAAGGATCAAGGGCATACCAATAAAAAATTCGTTTGACACTAATTGACATAAGATTGTTACCTTTATAGGGTGAAAAATATCAATGGGCCCTGAAGGGAAACCATTTTAAATCCTTAAGATAGATTATTTTACTTCAAGGAAACATTCTTTATTTTTAAAAAGAAACAATACTACATTCGACAAGCTTACCTTAACCGGGCATCGAACCAGCAAAAAATTCAAAAAGTAAACAGTCAATATTTTATTCGAATAAGACTATATTTATAAGACGAATATGGATTCGTCTTATAAATATAAAATATGATACCTACGTATAAAAATTTAAATTGTTTACGACTACATTTTTCCTATGGTTGCGCCAAGCGTTAGTGGAGCACAAAAAGTATACTAGTACTAGTATATATATATATATATAGTATATTAGTAACCTAAGCTTTCTTTGTTATTCATTCATCATTTTATCTTGAAATAGGTCAAAGTAGAATAAGAAGATAAATGTATACAAGATAATCTACACTAATATTATAAAGAGGAAACAGTTGTTTGAAAATCGAAGGAAAATGTTGCACTGTAATGTTTTTTTTTTTAATTTTTCCTTTCCACGAATATAAAGTACGTGTTTATACAATATTTTTGAATTCATATTTGGAACATTACGTTGTGAGTGCAGATAAAGAAATTGAAGGACAATTTGATTGAAGCGACATTATCACCGGCCCTGCAGCCCATCAGTTAGCTCATATTCCTAGGATACCGATGATCCCTACGGATTAGCCAATTTCGTTTCATCATCATCAGCCTTTTTAATGTTCTCACTGCTGGGACACAGGCCAGGGCCGTAATCCACCACGTGGGCCCAGTGCTGGTTGATGGATGTCACATGTATTCATATTTCTGGATCTAGGACATGTCGGTTTCCTCACGATGTTTTCCTTCACCGTTTTGAGAGCAGTGGTGGTGAAATAATTTAAACAAAGTAAAGCGCCTGCCTGGGACCAAACCCACTACCTACAACTTAAAAGTCGCGGCCGATACCACTAGCCTACTACTGCACTCCCGTTCAAAAGACACACAATTCCGTTTAAGAGATTTCAATTGCCAGTAAAAATATATTTTGCTTTAACAATTAACAAGCCCCAGGGCTAAACCTTCGATTTAGTAGGGATTGACCTACGAAAAGAATGCTTTATCTGCTCATGGCCATGCTCATGGTTTTATATGTTAGGTTATTGTGGATCGGTTCCTGAAAATCGCTCCAGAACTTAAACTTTAATTAAGTAAAATCAATTTTTGGTAAAATAACCTTATTTGATAAATAAACTGATAATATCCTTAAATGATTTTTTAAATTCTTTCACCTACATTATTCCGGAGTAACATGAGCTATATTTTAATTTACAAAGATTTAGTAATGTAAATTATTAAGGCTCAATGAAATTCACCTGAAGATGTCCCCATCAAGAAAGAGGAAGACCAAACAAACTTTAGATGTAACTATTGTGTGAAAGATAATATGGGATAAGAAAGGAGATAATTATTGTGATGATAGTACATAGAGATTATAGAGATAAATGAGATGTACGGAAAAAGACATGTTGAGCCAACCCCAAAATAAGTTGAAAAATTGATAAAAGAGATAAATTAAATTAACCTACTACCTCAAATCAAAAACCACGTAGGAGACACAGTATTAAATGAATCACAAACATTTTCCACCTTCAAAACATTAAAATAATCCAAATAAGTTTATTAAACTAGCTTACAATTTCCATATCCTGACTAAGCCGATTACTATTGTATTGTTATATTTATATTTACAAAGGATTTTCTCAACTTAAATTGCTCTAACATCACCTGGAACTTCTAATAAAACTTCCATAATGATAGTTACGCTCCATTGCTTCAGTTTATTGCTTTTGTCACAACTAAGGAGCCCATTGATACAGCTAGCTCCCTAGATAACATAAATTCCTTCGTAAGGCTGCAAATATTTATCGAATCCTCCCTTTCGTATTGTGCATCTGTGTCGTTATCAAGTTTCGTTTAGGTTTCGTCTTGAACAGTCAAGAATGATGATTTATTGAAAATTAAATTTTTACTTATGCACTTATGCTCTCTGTAGTCTTTAACTCTGTAGTCAACAACGACCTGAAGCAAGTCCAAGTGAATGACTCGATGACTCAAAACCGAAAAATCTGGCAAAAAATGACGGGAGAGTCAACCCCAAATAAAATACGATAAGGCTAGGCAAAGAACGTTTTTATTACTAATGCAATTTGGGAGGCTGATAAAATGACAAATTTGTTGAAAAATCTGATTTGATTGGACTTGATTTTCGGATCGGGCACCGAAGTTTTGCTAATTTGTAGCAGCCTGGGATCTGAATATTTGGCCAGAAGTTTGCTCCCTTTTAAATGAGACTTCAAAGTTACATCTTACTTAATATTTTAAATATGAATGTTTAGATAAATGTATTTGTGGATGTATGTTTATTACTCAATCAGGTTAGAACGGCTGAACTGATCTGGATTAAATTTGGCACAGACATAGATTATAGTCTGAAATAGAACATAGACTACTTTTCACCCCGGTATAATGTTCCCTTGGGATAAGAAAACATTTTTCACGCGGGTGAAGCCACTGGCAGAAGCTAGTGTCAAATAAAACTGCTACACAGCTGCTTACGAGAATGCAGCAGTGATGCTGAATGAATATAAATGGTATGTAAGCAACGGATCAACTCTAGATTCTCTTTGCTAACTTTTACATTTCTAGATCAAATAGTGAGTAAATTTCAAAGAGTGACGAGGAAGTTAGTAACCAAAGCTTAGTGGGATTTCATCGACCATTGCAGTAAAATTCCCCATGTTTTACTCTCATTTTATCAAAACTGACGTTATGTTTGCTCATTCCGCTTTAGGCATCGAACAATAATGACTTTAAAACACGAAGGGCTGTTTGGAAGAAATAATTAAAGAGAAGTTTACCCCAAGGCACTCGCCTCGGACCTCTAAACATTCTTTATGAGAATATGTAACATAACACGGTCTACTAAGGGCAAACGGAGTGTTTTATCGACCTTTAATCAGGAAAGCTGAAGTAGGAGTGGTTTAACCTTACTCCTTGGCATAATGTAAGGGGTCACGTACTATGGTAATAACTTTAGTCCGAGTAACTTCTGAATTGGCTGTAAAAGTAATGATTCGGACACGGACCATAACCTGTCCTTGGTAGTTGAACAATTCAAATGAATCAAGCAAGATTGTAGACAATTAGAAGGGATACACGAAATGACAATTCAACTAAGATTAATAATAGTAAATCAAATCAAATTAAATTTATTGCATCCATAATGTACATACAGGTGGTAAATATAGTTATAGAAACAATTATGGACCCTGTCGGGCACAGCAACATTCTAGATACAGTCAGTGTCTAGGAGAGAGGAATAACGCTTAATAATTTTCCTATATAATTAACATTTAAGTTATCTATTTGCCATCTTTCTGATTTTATGTGGTTAAATGTACTAATATGTGTGTGTGTCTTTCTATGTGTATGTTAAATGATGTATTATTCTTACTTATTTATTTATTCAATTACATTTTAGTATTTATTACAATTAGTTTATATGATTTTCATAGATTATATTTATTAAAATGAATACGTAAAAGGTCCATATTATATTGTGCGTCAATTAATTATTAGTCATTTTACTTATCAAGTTAACAGTAATCATTATTTTTTGTAGGATAAATAGACTGAGGGCGTCCGTGCTATTTCTCCACAATATTATGCCATAGCTTAACCGAGCGTGGACGTACGCGTAGTATGTCACTAGTGCGGTTTGTAGGTTGGTCGTTTTTTTATTTCTCGTAGGGCATACGAAAACTTTGAAATTTTTGATTTAACTTTCTGTATGTGGGCTTTCCAGTTTATATGTGCGTCTATTGTTAAACCTAGGAGAGTGACATCATTAACTACTTCTATTTTTTGTTGGTTATATATAAAGTTTAAATTGATTAGATTTTTTTTGCCGAGGGTGAAAAGTAATCAATTTGGTTTTGTTGAAATTGATTTCGAGATTATGCTCACTCATCCAGTCAATTATCGTATTAAGAATATTAGTAAGTTTTTCGCATAAATTAGCATTTGTTTGTTATGATGCAGTTGTTTAAAAATAGAAGTAAAATGTTGCACTGCAATAAAAAAAAATTGATTTCATATTTGGAACATTACGTTGTGAGTGTAGATACAAATATTTAAACACCAAGCAAGACTGTTTCTTATTTTTAAGAATTTCTGGGCTAACCCAAAAAGGGTTAGCCCAGAAATTGTATATTTTTTAAGTTTTTGAGAACTTCTTTTTTAGGTATTTTTGTCCATCAAAATTAATTTGTAGGTCCTTGTATCATTAACGTAAATAATGTTAAATTAACCGCGACTTTTCAATTTATTATCATCAACCGTCTTTTTAGGGTTCCGTACCCAAAGGGTAAAAACGGGACCCTATTACTGAGACTTCGCTGTCCGTCTGTCTGTCTGTTACCAGGCTGTATCTCATGAACCGTGATAGCTACACAGTTGAAATTTTCACAGATGATGTATTTCTGTTGCCGCTATAACAACAAATTCTAAAAACAGAATAAAATAAATATTTAAGTGGGGCTCCCATACAATAAACATGAATTTTGTGCCGTTTTTTGCGATAATGGTACGGAACCCTTCGTGCGCGAGTCCGACTCGCACTTGTCCGGTTTTTTTTAGGGTTACTGAGACTCCGCGGTCCGTCTGTCTGTCTGTCTGTCTGTCTGTCACCAGGCTGTATCTCATGAACCGCGATGGCTAGACAGTTGAAATTTTCACAGATGATGTATATCTGTTGCCGCTATAACAACAAATACTAAAAACAGAATAAAATAAATATTTAAGTGGGGCTCCCATACAATAAACATGAATTTTGTGCCGTTTTTTGCGATAATGGTACGGAACCCTTAGTGCGCGAATCCGAATCGCACTTGGCCGATTTTTTTTAATGTTGCTATTGCTGGGGCACAGCAGGGAGGAGGATATAGGGAGGGGATGGGCCATAATCCACCACGCGGGCCCAGTGCAGGTTGGTGAATGTCACATGTCATCGAATTTTTTGTTCTGGGATATGCCGGTTTCCTCACGATGTTTTCCTTTACTATTTTAAGTGCAGTGGTGATGAAATAATTTACGCAAAGTAAAGCGCCTGCCTGGGTTCGAACCCACGACCTACAACTTGTAAGTCACGGCTGTTACCACTGGGCTACCGCTGCTCTCCATTATTTTATTACAATGCTACATTATGTTCGACAAGAGAGGATAAACTTCTGCCTCTATGCACCGCGGTGTCTTCCGGGCCCAATTTCCTCGAGAAAATTCTATTATTATCTCATCAGCTAGAGGCTCATTCATTCAAGTTATGAACAACAGGATGACGAGTAATTGTCAAGAATTACTGAAGTGAAACCCGAACCGAAGGACGCTCTTTGGTTAGATTTGCTCACGCACTTTACGCCTGGGTCTATGGCCTGGGCGCTATGGGTTTACGCCTGTTTGGACAATATTTTGAAAGATTTGTTTTGTTTCGCTTGTCTATTGTTTTTACCTTTTGTTTCTTGTCTTCACAGTTGATGACTGTTAGATCGTAAGTTAGTGAATATTGATTTATGTTTAATTGAAATAAATATTTAGTTTTACTAGTTTATTGTAGTTTTTCTTTAAATGATGAATCACATCGCAGTCATGGCAGAAAATCGCAATGCTTTTTTGCAATTATTTGTTTATTATACAAATTTATTGCACAACACTTAATTAGTATAATGATAAAAAAAAACAAGAGTACAATTGGCGGTCTTATCGCACAGGGCAATACCTTTTTTACTTTTTTGGAAAAAACATTTTATAAAGTGTTTAATAAATTAACTTATCATTTTCTCTAAATCATTTCGAATTAAAACAAACAATAGCTTAATAACTTCCATTCCAACTTTATTCGTACATTTACCAAACTTTGCTATGACAAAATATTTATCAGAACTTTATAAATTCACACAAAGTTTTAACATAACAGTCGAGAGTCTGTTACATACGGAGTTTATTTTAATCAAATTAGGCAAAACTGTGTGTTCTGTTATACATATTTATATTAAACGATTGTACCATTTGTTTGGTAAAGTTTCAGTGAGTTTCAGTTTTGTATAAAATAATAATGGAACTTTAAATCCATACAGGTTTTGAATATTAATCGTGAAATAATTCAAATATCAAAAAACCCGACTGCTTAAGAAGCTAACTAAAAAGACGTAAACGAAGAAAATCATGCTGTGCAGTCGGAGGATAGATCTGGTTTTGACCAACCAGCTCGCGAATATGTATACAGCCGGGTTTTTTGATTTTTGAATTATCTTTTTTATTTATCTCTTATTTTTTAACATTTTTTTTCGAATAAGTTACATTTAAACATAAAAGTGTTATATTTTTGAAATCACCTCTTAAAACCCTTTATTTTGATATCCCACACGATTGGTATAGGAAGAAAAAATTGGGCCCCCACAATATGGCGCCCAAAAGCCGCCATTTTTCTCTTTGGCAATTTTAATGAATCATCAAAATCGGCCAACGCGTTTGGTCTTTAGAACGCCATATAGGAACATACATAGACTGATAAACACATTACCGTTCTTCAGCAGTCGGGTAAAAATTACCATCCGTGCCGCTCAGTGATCAATTTGTCATTAAGTTTAAATAAAATAAAATGCTTTTCTTAAGCTTACTAGCTCGTACACAAGAGAACTCGACAAAATTCGATAATGATTGTCAAGATGTTCAAAATATATTGTGAGTTTTGTAATTTTATTTAGACTTTTGTGAGACCACTACACAACGACTGGCCTACACGACTAGCTTGTGAGATTGTAAGATTCACATACGCTACGGAAATGTGTTTCTAATTATTTTAGACTTTCGACGATTGTTTTTTACAAACAATTGAAAAACAAATAAAACACTTCCAATGCCTCGGCCAAATTTTCTATACATTTTTTACAGCTCAATATGGCATAAAAAGGCATTTTTCTAGATTTCGGTGGTTTTTCGGTGCCGATAATATTAAATGAAAAACTCAGATTACGATAATTGATTGTAATTTTAGTCGATTTTTTGGCACGCGAAGTACATACAATTGCCTCATCTAGATAGATTCATGTCTGTGGTTACTCATATAATGTTATTTTATTAATTGCACATTAGACTTCATTTTGGATGAAACAATCAAAGACAATCACGTAAACTGTGTACAAATCTATTTATTTATACGGCACAAACAGTTGAGATTCGTGAAATTCCTAAGAACTATTATCACAAAATCATCTTTTAACAAACACTTAAAAACTCTTTACGCAGCGTTCGAGGTTGAAATTAAAAAGTTAAAATGCTTAGGCAAGCAGTGAATAATAAATCTTTCAAGCTAAGTTAAGCTGATGGCAGTAACTTGGAGCTCCTCCAATGCATCTTAATTCCTTATTGATTTTGACAGCCGAATTTCACGAACTAAGTCGGGTTTGTGATGGTAGCTGATAGCTTACACAAGGTAGTTGTGCAAAACCGTAAATATAGACTAATATGAAGAGGTAAAAAGTTGTGTAACTAATTTGGTGGTTGGAGTTGTGTAATATATAATATACTGTTATAGCTTGCGCGCTTCAATGATCCCTAGGTCTGCAACATGCCTAAGGTTAGGGTCCAGATTAAGAGAAATACAATCCGCAGGGCAGTTTTGTGGCGAGCTGGTGGGCAGTGGTGTTCCTACGGACGGTCTTGTCCCTCATCTCCGATAAAATGAGTGTTAAAATATGGAACTTTCGAAGCTCATAATTTTCAAGTAATTATTTTTTTTAATTTTTTGCTCCCATACAGGGCTAGATAATGATGAGACATTGACACGTTTTTTTATTTTGAACGTACATCGTCAAACAGTGGAGTAAAAGCCAGACTACGTTTGTATGGAAGTATTTACGACTAGTGTACCCTTAATTGTACTATTTAATTTATTATTTATTGTTGCTTGTTTATGTTAATTTTGTACGCCAGATATTAGTAAAACATAATGCACATATTTTAACAATATACCAACTGTAACCATACCTATGTTTTACTAAATAAATGATTGATTGATTGAAATTAAATTGGACGACACAAAAATCAGTCAGAAAAGCATTTAAAAATTTTGAAACTGACACAAAAGTAATTAAAGTGCGACTACCAATATAACGGAATTTACAAATACTTAATAAAATAGACCGATTTAAACCAAGCTCAAAAAACTGATTGCAGAAATTGGAACGCACCTGCGCCCGACATAAATTAGTAAACTTCCACCATGCCAATTTTTCAACTGAAAAGATATAGAGGAAAAATTAATCTGCGATCAGTTTCACAATCCATTGAGCTGAATAATAAAACTACGATGCGATATAGTCGAACAGAGGCATTGATTTATAGCAAAATGTACGAAAAAACCGCAATGGGTTGAGGTGCTTGGTTATTCTGGATCGATGAAGTACTGAAAAATGGATTTAAGGTTAATACAAAGTAATGATTTGTTAGCAGGTTTTCATATCTCGAAATTCTACCATTATATTACCGTCATATTATAAATATATGTTAATTGCTTTTTAAATTAATGGATTTGAATGAAAAGCACACAGGTAGATCATGCATTTTAGTCTAAGATTGAGTAGATTTACTGTGATTATTCTGAAACTTTTTTTTTGTCTTTGTTAGGCTCGCTTGATCACTATATCACCTGATGGTAAGCGATGATGTGACCGAAGATGTAGCACGATTGTCTAGAAGAAACCTTACTCCTGACTTAAAGACTCAGGTTGTAACTATCAGGAAATACAGATTCCGGCAGGAAATAGCACTCCTTAGCTGTACGCATAATAAAAGTATTCCCAAAACGTGTGGTGCGTATGGTTGGGATGTCCACCATGTATCAATGACGCATCGACGTACGTCTTGTAGTCCGTTGATGGAACGGCCTTCTTTTTTGTTTTTTTTTTTTTTTTTTTTTGGGTTGGGTATCATCCAATGACTTCTCCCGCTCTGGGTGAAGCGGGAGGGCGTGTCAGACTTTTACTGACTAAAACCCACCCGTGTTCCTCCAGTTGCTTGTGCCAGGGCCGCGGTAACTCTCTTTCAAATTTATCCGCGACCCAGACAGGCATCGGCCCTACCGGACCCCGTCCCTTTTGCTGACATCTCTTTGAGGCGCACGTGGAACACTACGCGCCGTAAACTCGGGCTTGGTCCTAATCGGACGGCGAGCTACCCATTACTTTCCGTCCGCAAGCCCGCGCCTACGGTGGCCGGGAATCGGCCTGCGACTCCCTTTCGCAGAAGGAGGAGACAGCTTCCCATGCCCTCTCGCTCCGTACCATGGCCTGCACCAAGGACGGACGCGAGAGGTCGCCACCGCCGATCGCCTCCATGAGGTCACGGCGGTGCTCCACCCAAGCGGGGCAGATCTCCACCGTATGCTCCACCGTGTCCTCCAGGCGGTCCACACAATGGTGACACCCAGGCGTTTCCTCCCGCCTTATCCGGAACAGGAACCTCCCGAAACAGCCATGTCCGGTGAGGACCTGCGTCAGGCGGAAGGTGAGGACGCCGTGACGCCTCTTAAGCCACTCCTCAAAGAGGGCAACCTGGCGCCACTGGCGCCAAGGTTCAAGGCTGGTTCAAGGCTCTGGAGCTTAGATTCGAACAGTATCTCATTGCCGATGAGTCTCTTGGCCCGTTTTTCGATCGACACTCGTGCATCCAGCTGGTACTTGGCAGATGAACTGTAAATTATATAATGCTTTAGTATAGACTTACCTTACACTAAAATACTTATCTTGTACTAAAATAGTTTAGTGCAAGATTAAGGTAATTTCCTTTAATTATTCGGATGCTGTGATTTTTTATAATGCTTAAGTCTATTTGATTGTAAGATTATTTATTGTGATTATTCTGAAACGGATTTTTTTAATAATTAAGTCTATTTTAGTCTAAGATTAAAATTATTTACTGTAACTGTTATAAAACTGTCATTTTTTTAATGGTCAAAACCATTCATGTGACACAGTAAATAGTTCTTAGTTATCTATATTTATCGTGATTTATTTCATAGAAATATTAAACATGTATCCCTTAGTCAACCTTTTATTGCTGACTGTACCAAACATTATATTTCATATTTTAAAACGTCGTGGACCCGTTGGGAAGTAAATTATGAATTTTAATTTTTCGAGAACAATAGACTCGTGGACCTCTGGGAACAACCCATATATATGATATAGGATACTTTTTATCCCTTTGGAAAATTTTCATCCAAGTGAAACCACCAATCAATATTAAGAATATGAAGATCTGTAAATCGATATGATTATCAATCCTCAATGACTGAAACTAACCTTGATTAGGATATAGCATACTTTTTATTCCAATATTACATTCCCGTGGCACAATTTTTTAACTTCCACGCGAGTAAAGTTGCTGAAACTAGTGTCATATAAAACAAAATGAAATACTAGCATCTATATGGTTTGTGCTGGCTGCCGCATATGATAACTTTGAGGAACCATAAAATTGCAATCGTAATTTTAGTTATGACTAAAATTATAGCTTCCTATTCAAAGCAGACAAAGCTTTATTGGTTATGATATAAATTCATATTTTAGAAGGTACCTAGGCTATGAATTTAGAAACATCTGGTTAGGTTATAACCTAAATAGTCTTCAGAATTTAAGTGACGATCAAATTCAGTTTCATAGTTATGTTTATTTTTCACTACGCTTTCACTTTTAGCTCCAGACAAATTCTAACAGCGCTAACAATTTGTCAAAAATCCAAATTGTTTCGGATTGACCACGTCATATTATTACAGTAGTATATTTCAAACCCATGGACACATTTTGGACCTTTTGGTAATCGGTACCGCTGTTAGAATGTTTCTTTGTCTGGTCTGGGCCCTCTTCAATTAAATAATAATTTGAGGCTAAAACACAAACAAAATGCCTCCATTTATTGGAGGTATTTTGTTTGTGTTTTAAAGCATTTTTGTTTCAAAATAATACAAAATTAAACATAATAAGGTGTAATGAGCTAATAAACTCAACATTTTGCCTTTCCTTACCTCATAAAAGCCCTCATAATAGCAACATTTTCTAAAATATTAGCTATTGTTACGATGAATTTCTTTTGCTTGGCGAATTTGTTAGGAAAAACAAACTCGTGTGTGTTTGAATAATATTATTACGATATAGATGAATCTGTTACGGATAAGAAAGAATAAGGAAAGAGAAAAATATTAATAGAAAAATTCAACACAGAACCATCACAAATTGTTTTGACAGAAATACGACGTGTTTTTTAATTCAATGGTTTTCAGCGGGTGAAAATTCTCTTAAATATGAATACCTTTTACTATGGGATCAACTCTAAAATATGACAGAAAGCTTTCTAGAATATCAAACTTTGTTCGCATAACTCGACAAAATTTAGGAAACAGCAGGTTTTTTTTTCTAACGGTTGACTCCGAAGGAAAAGTTGTTCATTTTTCACCATCGAAAAAATTTCAAATTAATGGAAAGTCACTCTCTTTATCATGTACACAAGCGTAACGTAGCTTGCAATTGAACATGACAATAGAAATGTGTTGGTTTTGGGTGTGCAATTTAAATTTTACTAGTAGTTTTAATTTTTCTACTTAGGACAAGTTCGTGGTTAAATAATAACACCGAAAGATGTAATCTTTGAGGTTAAGCAATGCTTGCCTTAGTCGGTCCGTGGATAGGTGACCATCGATAACATTTAGAGACTACTCCGGAACTCAAAAAGTACGTTAAACCGTTGGTCTCGGCTCTTTATAGATCTCATGGCAATCCTTACATATAATAAGAAGCCAGATAATCTGACTCAGTCTTGTTAAGTGGTACCCAGTAACTGGGTTGTGGAAGTAAGATAGGTTATCGCTCTATGTAAATGAACTACTTGTTTGTTCATGTAGTAAACTCGGTTTTCTGGATGTATTGGTGCTAGGTTTACAGTTCTACTTATTACTTGAATGATACAAAGACTTCTTGAAATACTAGTTATAATTACTAATTTTACACAGTCTGATTCTTGGTGGCCAGCAGAGATTATAAAATTATTATTGATTTATGCGACAGAGAGTCTGGTAGCGAGGCGATGCGCGTCAAGTAGTGTTGTCCGTGCGCCGCTCGGTATAATAGTGATGTGCGCACGGTCTGGGCGTTAACACTACTGGTACTCGTAATTATGCATCAATTTAGATTGAAAGCCGACAAAGCAACATATATTTCTGAGGAAAATATAAGCACGTTTTAGGGTTCCGTACCCGAAGGGTCCAAACGAAACCCTATTGCTGTCAATCACGTGCCCGTCTGTCCGTCAGCATTCACAAAATTTTGTTTCGAAGATGATTTTTTTAACTTCCCATTGACTCCACTGTCCCCTATGGACTGGTGTTTTTTTTTTAAATTTTCTGCGTAATAGTTGATCGAGTTAGGCTTTAAAAGCCTTAGATGGCGATACCGTGTACAAACAAACAGGTGAAACTCCAGTCCGTCGATATTTGAGATTATTTGCAAAGAACTTATATACTAGTTATTGAATCCTATTAAAACTTTACATATAAAACTTCTAGAGAGCAATTCAGTATACAAACAAGCAGGTGTCAAACACACTCGTGGCGATTCTGCAACCAATTGTATATTGTTTAACCACCATAGCATCCAGCAGCCGTCGTATGTATCAGATATATTCACAAATTGATTTACCGTCCGCAAGAGCCCCTAAACGTTCATCGATTCGAATTCGCCCTCACTTAATGAACTTTGCAGAACGATAGATAAAAAACAATAGCTTTCTAGCTTGTACTAAAAATAAATAACACAAGAGGACTTTATGAACTAAATAAAATTCTTTGCGCACTAAAGCATTTTATCTCTTGATTTTCTAAGCATCGATTGGCTCGCGTAACTTTAAAAGTCAATCAAAATGCAACCTTATTGCAACTTATTGCAAACGCTAATAACAGTATAAACTCTCATTATTGATTTTATGTTGTGCAATATCGAAACTTGAGTAACGCCTGTCCATCTGAGGCCATCTTGATTGATTACTTTTTCTCTGTTTAGGTAGGTTGGATTACGAGGATGTCAATATAAACATCACTTGTGTCAAGAAAGTATACGCTTGTTAGTACTGACTCATCAATCGAAATACTTACCCTTAGTACTTAAAATAACTTTACCGAGATTATTTTATAGAAGTATGATGGATGTTAGATTCGGTTACAGACAAAAAGAAAATACCACCTGCCTCCTTTCCCACGTAATTTGTGAAAGTACTCGTATCTTTAGTGCCTACCAATATAACTAGATCTATATCTGCGTTTTTGTCGTTTACGATTGAAAAACGGGACTCTTCTGTAGCTTAAGCTAAAGCTTACATGCTTAAGCATACGATGAAATATTTAAGTTTATAATAGAAATGTTTATCTACTTATGCTCAGCAAAGCGAACTGGAAGACGCAGCGTTCGAGGGTCTCGCTCTAGGTGGACCGATGGCCTGCTAAGGCTGCACGAATCAGCTGGATGCGAGACGCACAGGACATATGGTGACAATTGGGGGAGGCCTATGTCCAGCAGTAATATGTTCCAGACTAAGAAAGGCGTGAGACATGGTTTCATTTTGTCCGCCGCACTTTTTAACAAATATGGAGAGTACATCATTCGGCAGACCATCGTAAATTGGGAGAAATGTTTTCCTATAGGTGGAAAGAAAATGTCAAACCGCCGATATGCCGACGAAACCGTTGTTCTAGCGACATCCATGAAGGATATGAGTAAGTTGTTCCAAAGACTCGAGTTGGAAAGTGGCAACATCGGTCTCGCAGTGAACAGAGCAGAAACCAAAATAATGGCAGTGGATCGAGCCGGAAACAAAACAAATACACCAATGCAATGTGCAAATGTCACCTGCAACATTCCTGGCATTAATATTGTCGACCGCTACATGCACCTGGGTGCCCAAATCTGCAAAGAGGCGAATCAGAATGGCAAAAGATGCTATGCTATACCCGTTTAATCAACATCTGGAAGAAAAGAGGAATTGGTATCAAAACCAAGATCAGATTGATACGAGCCCTGGTATTCCCTATCTTCCTATATGGACTGAAAAAGTGGACAATCCTGGCCCAAGAAAGGCAAAGGATTGATGTATTCGAGATGCGGTACTGGAGACGAATGCTAAGAGTACCCTGGACTGCGAAAGGAACCAATGCATCGATTCAGACCCAGCTTCGAGTAAAAACTCGCTTGTCCACCATATTGGCATATGGGCAACGCAATCATACATAATTTAACCTCACAATGCGCAGAAACGACGAGAATTTGGAAAGACTGCTTATCGTTGGGAACACCGAAGGCAAGAGATCGCGCGGTCGTTCACCAACAAGATGGACCGATCAAGTGAAAGAATCGTCGTCTTCCAATTTCTAAACGGTCGTAAGGGACCGAAACCGATGGAGGCAGATCATCCACTCCAGATGTAATCCTGATGCTGACTACGATCGTCCGACATGAGGGACCGACCAAGAGAGAGAGATGTCCAGCAGTGGACGTCTTTCGGCTGAAATGATGAAGATGGCGTTTAGAAAAGGAATGACCATACATGTGCTTGTTGCAATCAACATAAATACGAACTTACTAATTAACTAGCCGGGCAAACACTTTACTTAATCACCACTGCTCTCAAAAAAATGAAGACAAGAATGACATCCGCAACCCGCACTGGAAACCACCCCTTTCACAGATATGAGGCCTGTGTCCCAGTATTTTGAACTGTAGACTGTCTATGCAATGCATTTATCACGCAATTGTGACATACATTTATTATCAGTTTGTTTATGTTTATTGTTACAGAATAACGACATTTATTTATTTAATGATGACTTGCAAAATACTGTGAAGTTTTGTTCAAGCTATTGACAAGTTTCTGTTCTAGCTTTATATTGATAAATCAATTATTCAGAACATGGAAACCGCATTTCTGCTGGCTATGATAGACAAAGGCATTGTTTAGCGCAGAACATAAGCCAATCCATGGTCAACAGAAGCAAACATTGTTTAAATATTCTAGAAATAGCAAGTATTCACGTGTTTTGATAAAGAACTCCAGTAACAGATAGTCAGTTCAGTATATCTATAGATTCTGACAGTGTTCGTCGTTTAAACATTTGTCAGTATGAATTACACGCATGGTGCTATACGTCTCTGATAAAGCATGTCAAAATCAGGCACGTTTCCGGGAAAATAGTTGACGCATTGCAAAAGCGCAGTTACCCCAACATAGCCCTAGAGGCTTCGTTATATTGAACTCACGAAACATTTTATAATCTTTTTGTATAATAGGGTAGTTTACTGGAAACTAGTTTTTAGTCCGTCAGGTAAACTAATAAAAAAATATTGGATACGTATTTAATCTTATGACACGTAAACATAAAGTGACGACGATATAATGCGTTGAAATATCGTGTCACGTCACGCCGCTAGTACACCGTATACTACCGCAGTGACGACACAAGCCCCCAGTCCTGTATTTTGATGCACTTTAACTTTGACAATTTTTATTGATTTGGTAAAGCAAAAAATACTTGTCCAATATTATTTGATAATCCCACTGACGGACACTTGTACTCACTACTCAGCTGAATCCGGTAAGACTAGAAGCCGACCCTAACAATAATTGGGAAAAAAGGCTGGGCAGATGATAAATCTCACTGACGGACTAAGTAGAATTATCATTTTTCTACCCAGGAAAAAGCCCTATTGACCCAATAGGATACACAAATGTATAAAGTAACATGTCCCGAACTGCAGCATGGCAGCTTGGGCCATAAGCTAAGCTCCACCCACTTCCCCCCCGATTCTCACGATAGCTCCGCCAAAACTCTAAATAGTTAACAGTAAAAGAGCTATGTTAGTTTAGCTTAGCTCGCATTGCAGACTTCCCATACTCAGGTTATATACTTTACAAAGTTTGCAGTTTGCACACAATGTTGCTACTACCTCAGCTGTTGATCTAAGCTAAACTCACTTACATAGCGTAGCTTCTAATAGTTCTAATCAGTCATTGCTCACAGCTCTCCTCCAGATGAGAGTCCTAGAGGTACAAGGTGAGTATGGCGATACGAGTCAGCAGACTGGGATGAGATGCGGGTTTTTTTTTGCGTCCTATCCTTGGCGGCATGTGTGCTTCTCCTCGGGTGACCCCTCGTGCTGTGCTGACATGATGCGGGCGTGATTCGGCAGGGAATGGAGTATTTTCACTTAGTACAGCTAAGGAGTGGAACTCCCTTCCGGAGTCTTTGTTCCCTGATAGCTACAACCTTGGGGTCTTTAAGTCAAGAGTGAATAGGTTTCTTCTAGGTAAGCGTGCTTCACCGTAGACCGCATCATCGCTTAACATCAGGCGAGATAGTGGTCAAACGCGAGCCTATAGATTATAAAAAAAAAAAAAAAAAAAAAAAATCCATTCTCCGACATCCCGCTCGGTCACTAATTCCGGCCTTGGTATAATGCAGAATGCGTCCACGCTGAGGCCCGAAAAGAGTCTGCCTACCAAGCCTGGGTCTAGGCCCGCGACCGCAAAGTTAGAGCGTGTAGGGTTCGTGCGAGGAAAAGAGCCTTTAATTCTGCCGCCAAGCTCTGCAAGCCGGTTCTGCGTGGGGCACGTTTTGGCCATATTGGACGTATCGGGGCCAAGCTGGCATCGCACCCTCCGGGTAATAAGCAGTATTGGTCCCTGTCTAAAGCGGTTGAAACCAATTTCTGTCGTCCCACTTTGCCTCCTATGCTGAAACCTGATGGGTCGCTGGCTCACTCTGCTATTGAGAAAACAAATTTATTTGCATCTATCTTTGCAAGCAATTTGCGTCTGGACGCTGGCTCTAAGCAACCACCTACTATACCTCATTGTGGCTCTTCGATGCCGGAAATCGCAGTTCACACTAAAGAGGTTCGGAGAGTATTGTGCAGCCTAGATGTGAACAAGACCAGCGGGCCTGATGGCATTCCAGCGAGAGTATTAAGGCAGTGTACGCCTGAACTGTCTCCTGTATTGACTCGCTTGTTCCGCCTCTCTCTTGTAAAAAGAACGGTGTCGACATCCTGGAAGCTTGCAAATGTACAACCAGTGCCCAAAAAGGGCGACTGTGCAGACCCTGCCCACTACCGTCCGATATCCATTACCTCCATTCTGTGCAAGGTTATGGAGAGGGTACTGAACAGTAAGTTGCTGACCTACCTTGAAGATAATGATCTCCTCAGTGACCGTCAATATGGCTTTCGCCGGGGACGGTCAACTGGCGATCTTCTTGTGTTTGTCACGCACTGCTGGGGCGAAGCCATCGAGAAATACAGCGAAGCAATTGCTGTATCGCTTGATGTCTCGAAGGCCTTTGACAGGGTCTGGCACGTTTGTCTACTCAGCAAGCTTCCTGCTTATGGCATCCCTTCTGGTTTTTGTAGCTGGATATCAGACTTTCTTAGCGAACGGTCGATCCGAGTAGTCGTTGACGGCTGCTCCCCTGACCTTATGGCTATTAATGCCGGAGTCCCTCAGGGGTCTGTTCTCTCTGCAACTCTTTTCCTGCTGCACATCAATGACCTACTTCTGCCTGGTATTGTTGGGTACGCAGATGATAGTACTGTTTCAGAGAGATACTTGTCCAGCGCAAAAACCAGCGGGGATGAAGTTCGTTCCTTAAGAGAGGCTATGGTGGAGCAGACAGATTTGACCTTAAGCTGTGTCTCCCAGTGGGGTGATGACAATCTGGTCTGTTTTAACGCCACCAAAACACAGGCATGTCTTTTTACCGCAAAGAGAACTTATTTCATCCAAACGCCTACTTTTCGGGGTGCGTCTGTTCCTGTGACTGATCGGCTCGAGCTCCTTGGCATGGAGTTGACATCCAGTCTCAACTTCGGCGCCTCCATTGAGTACAAAACCCAAATTACGGCAAAAAAACTGCGCATCCTAAACAGAGTGAAGCCATACTTTACGCCTGGACAGCTTTTAACTCTTTACAAGGCGCAAGTTGACCCTGCATGGAGTATTGCAGCCACCTCTGGGATGGCTTAGCTAAATATCAACTTGCCGCTCTTGACTCGGTGGAACGCAGAGCTAAAAGACTAATTGGCGACGTCAAACTGGTGAATGCCAAGCTTCAAAGCTTGGCTCATCGCCGTAAGGTTGCCTGCTTGTCGGTCTTCTATAGACTGTACTTCGGCGAGTGTGCCCATGAACTCCACGACCTCATCCCCCCCACCCTTCTACCATCGGACATCTAGACGCACTGCAAGTTATCATCCTCACCTCGTTGCCATTCCACCAATTCGCACCAAGCGCTTCCAAAAATCCTTCATAATGCGCACAGCAAAAGAGTGGAACTCACTGCCTGCGTCTGTGTTTCCGAACGCATAAAACCCGAATCTCTTCAAAGTTAGAGTAAACAGGCTTTTTCTGGGTAAGCTCACTCAATCGTCGACTCTGTCTCTGTCACCGACCTAGACTAGAGTCAAGAGCAAACCCATAATAAATAAAAAAAATAAAAATCGGCTTTACAATTTGTAGTGTCTGTTAGGAAAGCACTTCCAGTGATACTTTATAATGAAGTCTTTCCTTCTAGATTTATATGATCTATGTTGTGGTTGCTAGGTGATACTTGTTAATGTCTGTACTTTTGATATCGCACGAAATATATTATGTAAAAACCAAATTCCACTGCGTTTACTTTAATATGGTAGCAGAGCGTGCAAAAACTAGAGCTTAGAAGTTTTATGTTTGTTTTCTAAAGGATAAAAGTTCGAAAGAGTGAATCATAATGTCTTCAAAAATGAAACTCAAAATAGGACTATTCGATGGAAGCAACTGGCCGACCTGGAAATATAAAGTGTTATTGCTGCTGCGGAGTAACACAGGCACCTTAGAAGCGGTGCAGGGTACTCTAGTAAAGCCGGCACATCCGGGTGAAGGAGCCAAAGCGGAAGCTCTTACAAAGTACAAGGTAGAGTGTGACAACTATAATAAAATAGAAAGCACTGCACTATTACTACTGACTACTAATATGACCGACGAAATGCTGAACAAAGTAATGCGTTTTACAACTGCGAATGAAATGTGGGACGAATTAAACCGTCTTTACGAACGAGGATCACAGGACCGAACCTACGATCTGTGTATGCAACTTTTTAACTACAAGAAAGACCCCACTCATGACATGGGTTCGCATATGTCTGCAATAAAGAATATTTGGCATGATCTGAATCAAGCTTTGTCAAGAGTTTGCAATCAACTACCAGAAATTCTTTTGATATGCAAGATATTGGATTCCCTGCCAGAAGAGTATTTCAGTTTTAAATCAAGTTGGCTACTGATTACATTGAAAGATCGTACAATCGAGAACTTGACGACCCAGTTGTGCGCTCACGAGAGAGCTTTGAAAGATAAAAATAAATCTGAAGCAGAAGGTGAATCCAGCACGGAGGTACTGATAGTACGTAACAGAAAACAAGATTATAAGAAGAAGTTCAAGTGCAACTATTGCGGAGCAAACGGACATCGAGTAAAGCAATGCAAGAAATGGATTACGGATGGTAGACCCCCAAAACCTCCAAAGGAATCCACATTAAATGCATTAATTACATTGACAAGTTTGGCTTTATCTCTTGGTGAGAGTAATGATAAAGACTTATAGTACGTAAATAATGGAGCAACAACTCACGTAACCAATAGAGGAGATCAGTATGTATCTTTTGAGTACTTTAGCGAATCTCATAGAGTAATGACAGCAAATGGTGAAAATATTGAAGCTATCGGAAAGGGCTCAATACAAGTAAAAGCTGTCATTAATGGCCAAAACGAAACAATTACGCTCACGAATGTTTGGTATGTTCCCTGCATACAAAGAAATTTGTTCTCAGTGCTAGCCGCACAAGATCTTTGTGAGAATAGCTCTTTTGAATCAAATACTAGGTCATGTTTATTTAAGGTTGATGGTAAGACAAAGTTAGTCGGTACTCGGAACAAGTATGGAGGTTTGTACAAACTTAAAATACAAGTTATTACACCCAAAGTGGAGATTAACCAACTGACAGTTATTAACCATCTTCAATTGTACCATGAACGTTTGGGACACCAAAACAAAAGACATGTCAAACAAGTTATGCACAGAGAATTTGGTATGCAATTCAAATCTGAAAATAACAAAGAAGTTTGCGAAGGTTGCGTATATGGTAAAGCCCACAGAAGGACGTTTGGGACCAGAGAAAGAACTACAAGACTTAGAGAGCTAATACATACTGATGTGTGTGGACCTTTTGTATAATCGATCTCAAAGTATAGATACTTTGTTCTATTCAAAGATGATTTCACCCGTTTTCGTTACGTATACTTCTTACGACAAAAGTCAGAAGTTCAAGCTCGCTTGAAGGATTTTCTTTCAGAAGCTAAGACATCTGGACACGTCATTCAAGAGTTGCTAAGCGACAATGGAGGTGAATTCGATAATGAACAAGTACGAAGTACGCTAAGACAACATGGGATTAAACAGAGGCTGACAATGCCCTACACTCCTGAACAAAACGGTTGCGCTGAAAGAGATAATCGCACAATTGTTGAGATGGCAGTATGCTACGTGCATGTCCCAAAACAAAAGAGAAAGAAGCTAGATAAAAAAGCACAGAAAGGAATTCTTATAGGATATGACGGTGATGATGGGTATCGAGTTTATGATACAAGGAACTTTAAATTGTTGCGTTCCAGAGATGTAACTTTTGAAGAAGTACCTCTGTTAGACCGAGATATACCTGTTAGTGAGGAACCTGAAATCAAAAAGAATACCTTTAAGCTACCTACTTCTTCCATAGATGATCAACCAAACTTAGAAGTACTTAATCAAAGTGACGATCACTTGCATTCAATGAATTTGGATAATGAAACAGGTGATACTAATGCAGTAGAACGACATGAAGAAGACACTTGGTTTGAAACAGCTGATAGTAATGATGAGGAAATACAAGCAGAAGATACTCAAACTGTTGAAGGTAACAGTCGTGTACTTCGTGATCGGAGTCAAATTAGACCTCCAGATAGATTTAATTTTGATCAATTCATCCATCAAGTCATTGCTGATCCAGAACCATCTTCATATCGAGAAGCCATGCAAAGTACTGAAAATGAAAAGTGGGTTGAGGCTATGAACAATGAGATAAATTCTCTGAAAGAGAATGAGACATGGAAACTGACACAATTACCAAATAACAGAAAAGCTCTTAACTGCAAATGGGTATTTAAGGTAAAGAAGAACCCTGATGGCTCGATTGACAAGTTTAAAGCGAGACTGGTTGCAGTTGGCTATTCACAGAAAAAGGGAATAGACTACCACGAAACATTTAGCCCTGTTGCGAAACTAAGCACAATCCGAGTATTATTAAGTATAGCCGCAAACGAAGGTTTATCGCTGAAACAATTTGACTTCTCAACAGCTTTCCTATATGGCAAGGTGAAGGAGGAGATATACATGCGACAGCCTGAGGGATATAATGACGGATCTGGCAAGGTGTGCAAGCTTATAAAAAGTCTTTATGGACTTAAACAAGCTCCTAAATGTTGGAACGAGTGTATTCACGACTTTTTCATTGAATCTGGATTTACACAGAGCGAAGCAGATCCATGTTTATACGTGAGACAACGTGGAAAAACGAAGATTTTGATAGCTTTGTACGTTGATGATGGATTATTGGCTTCCTCTGATGACGTAGAAGCTGATAATTTTATTGAAAATGAGCTCAAAGTACGTTTCAAGATAACGACTAAGCCACCATCGTACTTTCTTGGGCTAGAGTTAGAGCGACACAATGATGGAACTATAAGAGTTCATCAAGCCGCCTATACTAAAAAGGTTTTGGCGAAGTATGGAATGAGTGACTGTAAAGCCGTTGGTACACCAATAGTTAAAGATATTCCTGTAAAAAAGTTGGCGGAAGAGATTTGTGACACTAAATTTCCCTATAGACAAGCTGTGGGAGCTTTGGCTTATTTAATGGTGGGTACAAGGCCAGATATCGCCTATGCAGTTGGAGTTGTATCCAGAACCTTAGATAACCCCACTAATACGAATGTGTTACAAGTGAAAAGAATCTTTCGTTTTCTCAAAGGAACAATCGAGACTGGTCTAGAGTTTAAAAAGAATGAGAAACGACTCATGTGTTACAGTGATGCGGATCATGGAGGCGACATCTTGAGTGGTTGTTCTACTAGCGGGTTGATATGCATGTTAGCTGGATCAGCAATCTCCTGGAGAAGTGTAAAGCAAACCTCAGTTGCGCTGTCGTCCACAGAAGCAGAAATAGTAGCTGCCAGTGAGGCGTGCCGTGAAATGATTTGGCTACAGAGATTGTATAAAAATTTAAGTGATAAGTTAGAAAAACCAGTACTGCGCATTGACAATGAGTCTGCAATAAAATTAGCTCATAATCCGCCTTACGAATATCATCGCAAGACAAAGCACATCAGGCTAAGACATTTTTATGTAAGGCAATGTGTGTCTGAAGGAGATATCCAAATTGAGCAAGTGCCTACGCAAGAACAATTGGCTGATATCTTTACAAAGCCATTATTCTGTAGTGTGTATGCAGTGTACCAATGTGTATGTAACCAACCTTATATAATCATGTGTATCCTAAAATAAAGGAGAGTATTATTTGAGCAGTCGTGACTATCATTTCGCTCCACAAATACCTTCGACCTTACATGGCGACCCTGCCAGCGGGCATCGCCGCGCGATCGCCTTACCGACACCGCCGTGCCATATAAGGGTTGTACAGTGTAAACAATTGGACTAAGTAGAGCCAAGCTAAGATGAATTATAATAATTATTCACTAGCGTTAATAACGTTCGCGTTTGTGACAAGTGGTATTTGGTTCGTAGCTTACGAAAAATACGAGTTCATTAAAAATGGGAACTACGCAAACTAAAGACGAAACCGTGGTAGTGCAAAACGCAGCCGGAGGAAATAATAACACGCAGCTGGAAGAGGTGAAATTTCATATTTCCACCATCACCATACTGATGACTATAGTGGTGCTGGTTCTGGGACTCGGCGTGCTGTATTTTCTGCTGCAAATGTATCGGCGTTGTCATGTACGCTGGATAAATCAGGAGATGTACAGGAGTACAATATCTAGAAGGTCAGGAGCGAGGCAATCCGGACCATCACTGGAGAAAGGACGGTCGAAGGGCGACATGGTGTGAAAACAAAGATAGCGGATACCATCACACATCGGTTCACACATCATGGGTTTAAGTGGAAGTGAAAGTGGAAAAAAAGTGCTGAGTGTGTGAAAGTTCGAGGAAAAACAACAGGCATCGTAAAATGGACTCAGAACTTTATTAGATAAGTACATAATCGTAATAATAATAAACGTAGTAAATGATATGTTACATTGTACTAGTAACTATAATAAACGAAGCGATTAATTAAACAACTAATGATGGTAGGAAATGGCAGATGTCTTAGAACAATTATATAAAAATTTGAAATGTATAAAAACATATTTAATTAAAATTGGCCCTAAACGAAGGCAAGGAAATGTATTAGAGAAAAAGTTGTGTGATTCAAAGGAAATTTATGACAAATATACTGATATAATAGAGAAGATATCAGACGATGTAAAGAAAGGTAAAGTAGGACAAAACGAACAGATATTAATAAATACATTTTGTATTGATTTTGAGTCATTGTATAAACAAATTTTAGATTTATCCTCTACGTCAAGTACGAGTAGTAGCGAGGATACAAAAATGGAGTCATTTGATTTGAAAGTAGCTCTTAGTTTATTACCTATGATACCAACTGACAATGAATGTTCGCTTAAACAATTTATTGATAATGTAGAATACTATAGCTCGTTATTGGCTAGTGATGAGTGTAAGAAGAAACTAGTACAGTTTGTTGTGAAGAGTAGGTTGTCTCAGAACGCTAAATTGCAGTTACAGTTAGATTATTCTAATGTTGATGATTTGGTAAAGGAAATGCGTAGAGTGTTACTGCCTAAAAAATCACCGTTTGCGATACAAAATAATATTAATCAATTAAAGCAAACAGAACTGTCAATTCAGGACTACGGAACCAAACTTTCGGAACTTTTCGTGGATCTGACGGTATCGCAAGCCGACGGTAACTTAGAGACATACAAAATAATTAAACCCTTGAATGAAAAGCAAGTTATCAAAAGGTTTGCCGATGGGTTGCGAAACCGCCGTCTTTCAACTATCATTGCAGCTAGGAACTACGAGTCGTTGAAGGACGCAATACAAGGTGCGAAGGATGAAGAAACATCCATAGCGGGACCGAGTTCGAGTTCTGGCGAGATCCTAGGTATGTATTCTCCTAGAGGAAGACAACAGAATTATCGTAGTGGTTATCAAAATAATAATTACAACAGGACATATTATAACAGGGGTCGTAACAATGATTCCAGTGCTCGTCGAGGCTACCCTCGGGGGGGCCAGCAGGCGCATCAGCAGAGCCGCGGTGCACCACAGCGAGGCCGAGGATCACCATGGCGTGGTAGAGGTAGGAGTTATTATAGGAATCGCTGTAACCAAGGGATAAGCCAAACCCCTAAAGATACAAATAAACACGCGGTTAATGTTCTAACGGGACAGGAAAATGAAGAGTATGCAAATGAGTTTTTTCGTGAATAACAGAGTTATTCTCGCAACTGATACTAACTATTATATTAACTTAAGTTCTAATAGCAAAACTTATTCATGGTTAGTCGATACCGGTGCTACAATTTCGGCTATAAAATATAAATATGTTCTAGAACAAAACATTCCAGTCCAAAAAGAGGACATAGTCATAAATGGAATTGGTGGCAAAGTCCATGCAATGGGATATGTTTGTTTAACGTTGTCATCGGGTGATCATCACCTTATTTGTAATAAGTTTTATGTTTTCGATACTCTACCATGTAGGGCTAATGGCATCATCGGACAAGATTTTATTAATAAACATAAGTCCATATTAGACTTCAGTAATAATAACTTAACATTGTTGACACAAAGTTCAATTAAAATAGTTTTACCTTTACTGAGTTATAATAACACAATGGAAGTTTACCCAAGATGTGAATCCATACATTATTTTAAGACCGAATTCACAGAAGAGTGTGTAGTACATTCTAAGGAAATTAGTGACGGAATATTATTGGCCAGTTGCATAGCAACACCAGTTAATGGGCTAATACCGGTTAAGATATTAAATACAACGGATAAGTTGTGTACCTTAACGGACATTAATCCATGTATAGAAAAATTAAGTAACTACAATGTTTGCCAATTTGACAAATCAGAACGTGATGCAAGTAGAGTAAAACAATTATTTTCGGTACTAAACCTCAAACATCTTAATAAGGAAGAGCAAATATCCATAGAAAAATTATGCGCGAAGTACTCGGATATATTTTATTTGCCAGGGGATAGATTAACTACAACAAGTATTTATAAACATACCATTAGTTTAAAACCAAATGTAACTTCTGAATTTACAAAGCCATATCGTTTACCACATTCACAGAAGGGGGAAATTAAGCAACAAATTGATAAAATGTTAAGAGAAAGGATCATAGAACCATGTCGTAGCGAATGGTCTAGTCCAGTATTACTAGTTCCTAAAAAGACTGATGGTACAGGTCAGAAAAAGTGGCGACTAGTTATTGATTACCGAAAATTAAATAATTGTATTGAAGACGACAGGTTTCCACTTCCAAATATTTCCGAAATACTTGATTCGCTATCGGGTTCGGTATATTTTTCACATTTAGATATGTATCAAGGTTACTATAATATTGCACTAGAACAGGAAAGCAGAAAGTACACAGCATTCTGTTCAGGACAATACCAAATGACTCGTATGCCAATGGGTTTAAAAACGAGTCCAGGATCATTTTCCAGAATGATGACCATGGCTATGTCTGGCTTAACGTATGAAAAATGCCTTATATATTTAGACGATTTAGTGGTCTTTGGTAGAAACTTAGATAGTCATAACAAGAATCTACAAGACGTTTTCGAACGACTGCGGAAAGTAAATTTAAAATTAAACCCGCAGAAATGTAATTTTTTAAAGAAGGAATTACTATATTTAGGCCATGTGGTATCAGGTAACGGTGTATTACCTGACCCGGATAAAATAAATGTAGTAAAAAAATATCCGTGTCCAACAAATGTAGACGAGACGAGGAGGTTTGTTGCGTTTGTTAATTTTTATAGAAAATTCATTCCAAACTTTGCTGAGTTAGCTTATCCACTTAACAAATTATGTTGTAAAAATGCTTCTTTTATATGGGATGAAAAGTGTCAGTCGGCATTTGATAGTTTAAAAGAAAAAATCATATCTCCACCAATTTTACAATATCCGGATTTCACAGAACAAAATGAGTTTAATCTCCAGACAGACGCTTCTAATTATGCAATCGGAGCAATTTTGTCTAACAATAATGGAAGACCAGTATCATTTGCAAGTAGAACACTAAACAAAGCGGAAATAAATTATCCAACAATCGATAAGGAATTGTTAGCTATAGTGTGGGCGATCAAACATTTTCGTCCATATTTGTACGGAAAACATTTTAAAATATACACAGACCACAGACCTTTAATTTCATTATTTAACATGAAAGACCCGTCAAGTAGGTTATTTAAATTTAGGTTATTACTAGAAGAATATGATTTTACGATAGAACATGTCAGGGGTACGGAAAATGCGGCAGCAGACGCATTGTCACGAATTTCCATAACATGTAATGACTTAAAACAAATGCACGAGTCGTGTGTTTCAGTTATGACAAGAGCTCAGAAAAGAAACCTGATTGACAATAATTCTAAGATAGGAACGAGTGGCACAACTACAGTTCGGTCTGATCAACCAAACGTTGTAAGCACTCCTAATACTAATACTTTAAACGAGTCAGTGGAATTACGTTTTATTGATGCATGCAAGTTAGAAACAATTAGAAAAAGTGGTGAAACATGTAAAGAAAGTAATACATTTATGTACATTCCTAAGGAAAAAACTATCTATATTAAACATGTATCTTCTCCATCGCAAATATCGCGAGCCGAATTTGTGAGAGAGTTACAAGATTTTTGTAGAAGCTTAAATATTACGGAAATCTATTTAATAAAAAGTAATAAAAATCACATTTTTATAAAAAAGTTATTAAATGAAATAGATATAATGGAAAAGTGGTCCGGACCACAATTACATATAGTAAAAGATGTACAACGAATAGAGAATAAAGAAGATAAACGAGTAATTTTGAACGATTTTCATCTCTTACCTACCAGTGGCCACGCGGGTACGAGACGAATGTTCAACAATATAAAAAAATACTACTATTGGACGGGATTAGAAGATGATATAAAAGGGTTTATAAAGAGGTGCGACAAATGTCAGAAACAAAAGTATTCACCGCAGAATACCAAACAACCTATGGAAATAACAACAACAGCACATAGTGCCTTTGAAAAAATATATATTGACTTAGTAGGTCCTCTGGAAAGGGATAATTATAATTATAGTTATATCCTCACGTTGCAGTGTGAACTCACCAAATACATTGAGGCATATCCCTTAGTTACACGCAGAACGGAAGAAGTAGCGAAAGCGTTAGTTCATAATTTTATATTAAGGTATGGAGTACCGAAGGAGATAGCGACGGATCGGGGTACCGAGTTCCTGTCATCAACATTCAAGGAGGTATGTAATCTATTAAATATTAAACAACTAAACTCAACAGCATATCATCACCAAAGTATAGGTGCTTTGGAAAACACGCACAAGCATTTGAATTCATTTCTCCGTATTCAAACCGACAACCATCCAGAGACATGGAGTACATGGCTCCCATTTTGGTCATTTTGCTACAATACTACAGTACATTCAGCAACAAAATATACCCCTTACGAGTTAGTTTTCGGAAAAAAGTGCTCGTTACCAAGCAATTTGACCAATAGGATTGTTGATCCACTATATAACATTGATTATTATCCATTAGAATTAAAATTTAGATTACAAAAGTCACAGAAAGATGCACGAGACAACTTACTCAAAAGTAAATTAAAACAAAAAGAACGATATGACAGAAATATAAATCCAGTTACTTACCA
Organism: Anorthoa munda; assembly: GCA_945859665.1. Taxonomy (NCBI): domain Eukaryota; kingdom Metazoa; phylum Arthropoda; class Insecta; order Lepidoptera; family Noctuidae; genus Anorthoa; species Anorthoa munda. Next base: position 38,431,781 of record OX243897.1, on the reverse strand, counting down.
TCCTGATGATTTAGTTTTAGTTAAAAATAATATGTGTAATAAATTAGATAGTGTTTATTCGGGACCATATAGAGTTATATCAGATGAGTCACCAAATGTTAAAATAATAAAGAATGGTAATGTAGACACCATTCACAAAAACAGAACAAAATTGTATTATCCTAAACAGTAATTATCTTGTTCTTGTGTAATTGTAAATGTATTATAAAAATAAAACAAAATTGTAATTTTATTTTATTTTACCTCGCCATGGGAGGTGTAGTGTGTATGCAGTGTACCAATGTGTATGTAACCAACCTTATATAATCATGTGTATCCTAAAATAAAGGAGAGTATTATTTGAGCAGTCGTGACTATCATTTCGCTCCACAAATACCTTCGACCTTACAATTCAAACCAAGACTAATAAAGCTTTGCGAAGACTTCGGTTTGAAAAAGAAGAGGGAATGTTAGGAAAGCACTTCCAGTGATACTTTATAATGAAGTCTTTCCTTCTAGATTTATATGATCTATGTTGTGGTTGCTAGGTGATACTTGTTAATGTCTGTACTTTTGATATCGCACGAAATATATTATGTAAAAACCAAATTCCACTGCGTTTACTTTAATAGTGTCAGTAGTTAGAGCAGTCACGCGTCATGTATAAATAATGCTTAGTGAAAGTGGAAGCGCTATATTTGCGTACGGCTACAGTCGCGTCCTATAGTACTAGGCTATTGTTTTATAATATATGGATTGTTTTATTGTAAAATAGTAGTAGGTACTTGATTAGGTACTTAGTGTTTTGGAATAGGCTTCTGCTTCTTAGCGTATCGATAGCAAATCAATCAATCTGCCTAGCCTTTGCCCAACTATATTGGGGTCGGCTTCTTGATAGCAAATATAGTCTGTAAATATTATGTTTGGCCCAGAATTCTGCCACAGCAATACCAACCGGTGACGCAGCCTTAAGGTCTTCATATGCACAGGTGACAGGGCAGGCCGCACATACCTGAACTCTCAATTGTCGCCGAGATCTGTCACCCGAAGCACCGTAACGCACTACAAAATTGGAATAGGCTGAAATCATAAATCGCTCAGTGTGCAGGTAAACGGCCAGCGTTCTTTTTACGTTACAGAAACTATATCTTCCTTAATAAACTAAACCAATTCCTTAAGTTCATTGCCACATAAACAAACAGTTGGTCTGTGGTTAAATCAGTCCGTAGCTTATTGATTAAGATGTTACCCAATACTTGTAGCTCCGAGCAATATCAATAAACTTTGTCTTAATAACTCTTAACAGACTTATAGTACGATTGGAGGAAGAGATAAACGAGCCGGCTAGTAAGGAATATCTATGTTACTGCGTATGTAACTCAATCTGCCTAGCCTTTTCCCAACTATATTGGGGTCGGCTTCCAGTCTGACTGGATTCAGCTGAGTATCAGAGTTTTACATGGAGCGACTGCATATCTGACCTCCACAACCCAGTAACTGGGTAACACGGTACCCCTTGGCAAGACTGGTGTCAGATCTCAAGCTTTTGACTACTCGTAACGACTGTCAAAGATCTTCAAATGACAGCCGGGACTAACGGCTTAACGTGCTTTTCGAGGCACGGAGGAAACTCGGTATGTTGAAATGGTTACCCATCCACGGACCGACCACGTCAAGCGTTGCTTAACCTTTGTGATCGACCCGTGCGGCTGTTATTATTTAGCCACGAGCTCTTTCTTACTGCGTATGTAACTGTGATACATTATTTCGAACGATTTCATCAATGATCGGAGTCCATTATTAAAATGCTATCCTAGCTCTGCGATTACAATTGTTGGTTTTAATCAGCAGCATCTTTTTGTCGACAGCTATATATGGGCTCTTTTTTACGACACTTATTCTTGTTCTTTTCGAGTCGATGGTGGATTAATGCTTAAACAGTTTGGGCCTCGTGTGTAGCCAAGTTTATAGCGGCATCAGTGGCCTTCATCAAGTCCAACATGACAATAAGCCGAATATACACATATATACATACATAAACTTATGCCTTTCGCACCACGCCACCTGCTTCCTTACATACTTCTTTTGCTTCACTCACATTCATACATCTACATAGTCATACACACACGCCGAAAACATGGAAACGCAGGGAGGGAAAGCCCTAGGAAGACATACATAGACCTTACAGGTGATGTTCTTAATAAAGGCCAGGTATGCAGTACTCATAAGCTGAATATGTCATAGCATTATTTGTATACGTCCTACATAAATATTATTTTAAGGAAGTTTGGTTTGTATTTGTACATTTTACGAGGAATAAAGAACAACTCCCTAAAAAACTACGAAAACTTGCCTTATGCTTATAGAAAAAGAAAGAAAGAAAAAGAGTTTAATTGTCACAAAACGACATACAATATAAGAACATGCGTATGCTAAACCCTTAACAATAGTATTAGTAGTACTTAAATTAAGTTAGTAAAGACGAGAAATAAATCAAACAATAATAACATATACTACCTACATTTTGTTTATAACAGAAAAGAAATAGGGTGCATGTCATGATTGTGGCAAGAAGGCTTCCACTCAGCATAATGCTGTGCCATGGGGGACCCACAGCACGGCGCTGATTTTCAGTGGTCGTATCTGTTTTGCACACTGTACTTGCTAATTAATTGCTACAAATAAGTGGGTCGTAGAGTTAACTATTAAGTAGTTAGTACTACTTTGAGGTTTATGAGAGTTCGTGTATGTTTAAATAAGCACTATAATAAAATGTTTCTGTTAATTTATTTCGTTTAACTATAGGCCGTTTTTTTTATCGAACCAAATGGCGTGCAATTGGAGAGGCCTATGTCCAGCAGTGGACTGCTATGGGCTGATGATGATGATGATGATAGCCCGTTTACCCCTATCTCGCCCGATGACAACTGATGATGTGGTCGACGGTAAAGCACACTTGCCTAGAAGTAACCTTATCACTCTTGACTTACATACCGTATCCCATGCTAGAAGTAAAATATTTTATTAATAATAACGGTAGTAATTGTCGTGGTGTACCAGTGAATAAGACCTCACCTTTCGTGCTTGAGGTCGTGGGTTGAAATCCGGGCAAGTACCAATGTGACTTTGTCAAATTCATATTTATGTACATTTTAAGTTTATCTTGGACATCACTGGCAACGGTGAAGGAAAACATCGTGAGAAAACCTGGGCCTATATAGTTAATGTAAGTCTAAAATAGCCAAGTCAGAGGCCTGTGGGGTTCCCAGGTGGCTTTATTAACTCTGACATCAGAGATGGCCACACCCTCACACGAAAGAGAAATAAGCAATTGATTTTCATCAGTTTATTTAAAACTTTACGCACACAAAAGTAAAGAGGTGGATGCCTTAGGTGTTTTCTACCAGTCGACTTTTGGGTGATGGGGAGACAAATATCTTTGTTTCGAGTTAGTCTCGGTAGAAGACATATAGACCAAACTTGTTCTATATTGTATTATCTTGAAAGTAAAAAGATAGATACGCAACATTTTTATCATAAAACCAAATTTGGATGTGGTCTACAAGCAGTTTTAATGTCAAATGTTCTATCCTACGGTTCCACCCTTGTCTTAAGATGGGCAATCAACAGGGTTCAAACTAGATTACTAGGTTTAAACCCATCTCAAGCCCATCTCTAATCTTGACATAAAATACACCATCACATCAATAAACAAACATTCAAACAGGTAGGCAACACTTTACCTCGTAAACGGCAATATTTTTTATTATTCTGACCCAACAGTCTTCGCAAACCTACGGGATACATCGGGTGGTTCCGGAAGAGCTCGTGTGCACCTTACGTCGGCTATTGCGCTCCAATCGGTGTTAAAGGGAACACGAGCTCGTTTTACCGAGCTTTGAAAAGTGAATGTGAGGTGCAAGTTATATATTTTACTCTTCTTTTAAATTTCTTGGATGCTGTGCTGCTGATAGCTGAGCTAAGCGTTTTGATATTGTGCGTAGTTGTTATGCTCAATGAGCCATTTTAAAGCTTATAACTTCCTTCAAAAGTTATTACTAAATTTATTTTTCAAGAATTTGGATTAGTGTCTTAAAATATAAGTATAATACAATTGTCAGAGAGGACTACTGTAGCCGACTAGGTAGGAACTCTTTTTAGTAGCCTGTATTTCGGCTAAGATTAAGAGATTTGAGATTAAGTATATTAAAATATTTTGTATAAAATTTTGGGAAATTACACCATATTATGTCCGATATCGACATTTAAGAAAGTTTCACTTTCATGAATTCCCAGTTCACAATAAAAATTGGGACAGCCAAGCTTACACAACATCACAATCTACCTTCCCATGAAATAACCCAATTTATTTTTGGTTAGCGTAATACGTCTTCTTCTAAACCTCTCTATTTGCCGCCTTCTCAACATCTTTTTTAACGATTATTTATCTTACTCACAATTTTAAAACAACATAAGTAGCTACCATAACATTACTTTGAATGCATAGCAGTACATAACAGTAAGTAGCTACCTATAGTAAAATGGTCCCTTCCTCAGTGATGTTACACAAAACCGCATTTACGAAAAAGGTCTCAGTGGGTTCATTTAACACCATATTATGATAATGATGACCCCTTAATCGCCAACAAACATTGCAACAAGCCGACTAAAGGGCTTTATACACTGACAGGGCAGTGCCGGATTAAAGCCAGCTCAACTTGTCGGCTTTGAACATCCGATAATATTCCGAGCACAAACTAGAGGCGCATAGGTAGCAGGAAACCGGTGCGGAGGCTTACAGACATGACATCTCGACAACTAGAGCCGGCGGCGACAGCTCAGCTATCCCACAACCATTTCCGAACTATCCACGAGAATAAGCAGAAATTTGCCAAGTATTCCACTCTTAAATAAAATAGTCCTGGAAAATCCGAATCATTGCATGTAAATCGAAAATAAATTGGATTTCTCTTGATATAAAACGTTTTAGTGTCAAAAAATTCAAAGATACATTGGAAACTAAAAATGTTAGAAGCGGTATTGCCTAGGGGCATTTAGTACAGGCTTCGTTTATTGGACGGGTGCTTTTAAACCCCGACAAGGTTCGTTAAAAAGACCCCAGTGAGTCGTTATTCAAACTGTGAACGTCAGCACTGCGCGGTAACATTCGCACTTTAATTGAACCACTATACCTATACATACCTTTGTTTGGAAGAGATATTTAGGACGAATTCTATATAACAACAACGATAGAATTCGTGTTGGACAATATATTGGCTTTGGTCTGAAATATAAAAAAATTTTGGTCACACATTTGGTCAATAATAGTTTTCTTCACACAATGTTCGGTATTTTTCGTAATGCTACGCTTTCTGTTCTGTTCTGTTACTAAAAAAATTCTATCAGATAAACCTTGCTGATTTCACCTGAAAATGAATCTAAGCTAGGATTTCAGACTTCAATACATCGCGCTTAGACATACTAAAAAGACAATCAGATAATGGTGTTATCTGAATTCATTAACAATGCCGTATGCTGTGGTCATGTATAGAGTAACGGTGGTCACCCAAAGCATCATTAAGGATTTAGCTAAGATTAGAACTAATAGATTATTATCTATTAGGTTTATAAATGTGGCGGAGAACTACCTATAAAAATCGCTGAAGTACCTAATGAAAATAAAATGCTAAATGGTGGTCTATGGTGACTTAATTAACTGGCAATATTTTAGAAGATTTTCACCTCCTACTAGATTGTCGTACTTATGAGTATAAACAAATATAAGGAACAACAAATTTTTATGCGGCATTTCATATTTCGGCCTATGGTAAAAGTAACTCATCTTCTTCGTATAAATACATTCATACCTACGAGATAAAAGGATTGTCGATGGGCAAAGCACAATAATAAATATTATAGGGATGCCAATTTCCTTTGATATTCCTAATCCTGTAGTTACTTTACCTTTTACGAAACCCGGCATTCGATATGACCGTTTGATATTCCGGAACGATAAAATATAATAAAGAAAGCATTCGATTTATTAATAACTACCCGTAAGCTGCTTTAAGAGATCTCTACTAATACGAACTAACATTATGAAGTGGTACAACTGTTTGTTTATTTATGTAAAAGATAATGTTTGGAAGATTACAAAAATCTTCCCCTGATAAAAATCTACGATAGCCAGTTCATAGAATACTTTCTATTCCGACAAAGTGCACGGATCCTATAGCATATACTACGGAAGCAAAGCTGAGGGACTTAGCTAATAAATCGGCAAATATTAATAACTTGTTTAACTTACTCAAGGAACAAAATTCTTTGAATATTCTATGCCCTAAGGAAAGGAAAATAACCAATTTGCTGTTTTCTTTTTCTAATTTTCATGTCAACGAAGAAAATTGTGGGGGCATCGTCCCCAACTGACGTCATTTAAATTGTTTTTCAATTTCTTTCGTATATTAAACTAACTTTGCCCACGGATTCGCTCTTGTGGCTTTTTCCTCAGAGCTGTGCATTTTTCCAAGAAAAAAAAGTTAAATAAAAAAGTCATAAACCCGACTGCTTGAAAAGCGAACTAAAAAGACATAAACAAGGAGAAAATACATATTCGCGAGCTGGCTGACCAAAACCAGACGTATCCTCCGACTGCACAGCATGATTTTCTCCTTGTTTAAGTCTTTTCAGTTCGCTTCTCAAGCAGTCGAGTTTTTTGACTTTTTTATTTAACTTTTTTTTCTTGAGGGATGTAACTGATTGGACTTCAATTGTTAATGAGAAGAGACCTCGTATTCCTAAAAGCGCCATAAGATTGATGACCTGAGGAAGACAGGAAAAAATAGGTCAAGTGAAATGCAATCTTCAGACTCGTTGTGCGAGGCATTTTGCGCAAAATCGGTAACAATCAAGACAAATAATGTTCCGATGGGAAATTCTACTAAAATGTGAAAGCTTGTAAAGATGTTTGTGGGATATCAACTTCATGCATAAACAGTTGAATAGATTTACACGACGATGTTGCACATGGAAAGCCTACGTTCTGGTTTTTAGCCAGTTTTGTACATTAACGATAAATTATGTTTAGTATATCATGGGCGACCGAGCTCTGCTCGGTTGAAAATAGAGAAAACGACGTTTTCTAAAAATGAAATCTAGCTGGATCGATTTATCGCCCCCGAAACCTCCTGCATACTAAATGTCATGAAAATCGTTGGAGCCGTTTCCGAGATTCAGATTATATATACATTTGTATAAGAATTGCTCGTTTAAATGTATTAGATTTTTATTTTAATGGTTCTAAATAATACTTCTAAAACGTCACTCTTTTTACGAGTTTGTCATTTTCTATCTGTCTATACGACGAGAAGTCTCTCAACTCTGAGAAGAAACAGCAAAATAAACATGCAAGAAAGTTGTTTGCAGGGAATATTTCGCACTTCGATGCTCGATGACCGAGACTTGTATTGCAGATCTTTTACTGTGTTCTGCAATGACTCTTCATACTTCTTGTATTCGTTACACTCAAACTGGAGCCGCTTCAATTGACACTTCATCTCATCGTAGAGATCGCTGATAGTAGTTACGGATTTATCAATTTTAATATTAATAAATAATAATAATAAAATTATTTATTGATAAAAAATACAGGTGTAACATACTTATTTGAAGCCCTGGCTCCTGTGCTAGGTAGCAACCTGTGTTACAGGAGCCAGTGCCTACGCTCATTTGTGGTACATTTCGTAACATATTATAAACAGTACAATAAATTAATTTAAAAAATAAACATTGTAAAACAAAAGAAATAAAAGATGCGAATGCTCCTTTGTTCCGCAATAAATTTGCATATGTGTGTGGATGTGTGTATGCGCGAGTGTGTGTATGTGTGCGCGTGTATGGATGGTGTGTACGCGAAGGTGTGTATGTGTGCGCGTGTGTGGATGGTGTGTGTGTGTTGGTGGGTGTTGGTGTGTGTCAATTTTTATGAGTACTTCTGTTGTACTAGGTCTTCCGTCTGGTGATAATCCAGTGTTTGAAGCCAGGTAATGATTTTATTTTTACTTTCTCTAGTTGTTAATGGGTTTATATTATGGGTATTATTTATTTTATTGTAAATGTATGTAGCCGTGTAAAGGTTTTGTCGTCTAGCAGTAGCGGTTTTACATATTGCTGGTCGATATATATCAGAACGAGTAATAGTTCTCTTTAGTTTTGTGGTGTGATATACCGGTGTAATCTGATGTTGTTTCATTGTGAGATTAAGAAGGTACAACTGTCTCACGGTAAGTACTTTAGAATTTTCATACAGATCTTTCGTAGGAAACCGGTATGGTCTGAATGTCATGACCTTCAGCATAGATCTTTGGGCTCTTTCGAGGTGAATCATAAAGTTTTTGCAAGCGCCTCCCCAGGCCGTGATACAGTAGCCCATGATAGACTGCGCCAGCGCAAGATACACCGTTCGCAATAATTTAAACAGAGCCACGTGTCGAAGCCTCTTAAATGCCCATATCAGTTTCCTGACACGGGAAGTGGTCAATTCAATGTGGGGACGCCAGCTAAGTCGTTCGTCCAGAAGTACACCTAGGTACTTCACTGTCTTTTTTTTGCGAGATTGGAAGACATGGGCATTGGTGACCGTTAAAATCATTGCAGAAGTGTACTTTAAGACTTATTTCCATGGGTTTAGTATTGGCGAAAGTAAATTGTACATATGAAGTCTTTGAAATATTCAGGGTTAGTAAGTTACTTTCTAGCCAACAGATTATCTCACGCAAGCCCATCTCTGCCGCTTGTTGCGCTGCTTCCCAATTCTCGCCGTGAAATATTAATACGGTGTCGTCTGCATAACTAAATATTTTACCTTTATTAAGTGACTTCTGGCATAGGTCATTTACATAGACTAGGAAGAGGCTTGGAGATAGGCAGCTGCCTTGTGGTACACCATAGTCAATTTTGTCTTCTTTGCTAATTCGTTCACCAATCTTTACTTTTTGTGTTCGGTCAGATAGAAAGTCAGTAAATATGCTGAGAGCCTTTCCCCTGACTCCGAGATGTTCCAACTTCTTTACAAGGGTTGAGATACAGACAGTGTCAAACGCCTTGGCTAGGTCCAGAAATACACCCAGACATTTCTGTTTTGCATCCACTTTTGCAGTAACGTAATCAACAAGTTTATTAACTGCGTCTACGGTGCTTTTCCCAGACCTGAAGCCAAATTGTGAGTCTGATAATATTTTGAAGTGCTCTAGGTATCTTATGGTTCAGTAGTTTTTCCAAGATCTTTGACAGCGCTGAAAGTACAGAAATAGGTCTGAAATTTTTAATATCATCTTGACCCCCTCCCTTGTAAACAGGTGTTATTAGAGATTTTTTGAAGATTCGGGGGCAGATTCCCAGTTCAAAACATATCTCAATGAGTTTTGTAAGAGGCGGAACTAATATATCTTTACCAAGTTTGAGGAGTTTTGACGGAATTGAGTCCCATCCCGTGGCACAGTCATTTCTCAGGTTATTAATCACCGACACAATTTCGGCCTCGTCCGGAGAAAGCAAAACCATAGATTCACTTTGCGAGGATGTTTCAAATTTATATGGGGCAATTGGTGAAATTTGATTTTTAATAATAGAGTCAGCCAATTGCTTACCAATGTTTGAATAATAATGATTTATTTCCTCAATGGCATTGGGCGCGTCATTTGCAATTAAGAGTTTGTCTGCTGTTATTTTTTGTCCAGTTTGGTTAGTTATACCTTTAATAATACTCCATGTATCTTTGTTATTTTTTGAAGATTCTAAAGCGGATCTATCGTGATTTAATTTTAGTTTCCTAAGTAACAGATTGCAGAAATTACGATACCGTTTATATGACAGCTCGATAATTCCGTTTTTTGGGTTGGATAGAAATGTTTTATGGAGATTATCCCGGTGTCGAATGCATCGGAGTAGGCCAGGTGTAATCCAGGGCTTAAGTACTGTTTTACGGTTAGAAAATTTCTTTAATTGGGTGTGTTTAGATATTGTGGACATCAAACATTCGACAAACCTAGTTGCAGCTTCATTTGCATCGCATTTGTCAGATATGAATGAGAAATCAGTATTCTTAAGCTGCTTTACAGCGGCCTCATAGTTTACTTTAGTGACGTATGTATGTTTTATTTTTAACGCCCCTATTTAAGCATATCATTACTGAGGCATGGTCGGTGACTGTTGAATCTACTACTATGACAGTTGCGGAACTAAATGTATTAATCATTGCGTGATCGAGGCAGTTCTGCAATCTTGTCGGATGTGTGTGTCCCGGCAAGAGGCCCAATTCGGCGGTTAGATTAAGGTAAGGAGAACTATTTCTGTCAGTATTGCTAGGTTTTATATCAATATTAATATCTCCTGTTAAAATCGCTTTTTGTTTACTTAAAATGTTTGCTAGGGAATTCAGGAAGCTATCAATACAATGTATCGATGGGGATCTATAGGATGCAAGAATACATGTATCGGAATCAATTTTTAGTAAAAGAAAGTTGGCACCTATCGAATCTGGTTCTTCCACAGTACACTGAATACTGTTTTTAACATATATTGTAATGCCATCATTTTGATTTAAGCATTTCTTACTAGAGTATGTCACATAGTTTTCAATAGGAGGAATTGGTTTGTCATCATTAAGCCAGCACTCAGTCAGGATAATAACGACCATTTCACAACAAAACCTAGCTAATTGAGCCTGAAAGCCTTCTAAATTTTTATATATGCTTCTAATGTTCTGAGTTATTATTTTTAGTGATGCCTTCGAGGTTTTTATGATATTATTACAGATATTAGTATCACAGTGATGTGAAGACGCCACCGTGAAGTTATCTATTTGTGACGAGATAATAGTGTTTTTATTAGACATTAGTATCGTTATATTTCCAATGTTGCGTGTTAATGTGCGGGAACTTAACTTAGGCATGGTATAATCTAGTAGTAAGGCATTGTAAGTAGATCGGCTCAGAGAGGAAGATATTTGTATGCTGATAATAATTTGTTTGTGGTGTATTTGTATTTTGTGTAATAAGTTGTTATTAGTGTGTTTGAATGATTTATGTTTATGTGTTATACAATAACAGAGCAGTTGCAGATAAAAAAATAGAAAAACACTTATATCTAAGTAAATGGCACATGCAATTTCATGGGCCAGTCATTGTTCTAAGCTTGGTTTAAGGTCAACCTCGCTTTTTATATGTATGTATTGAATACCTTCTCTCTGCCGAAGAAAAATCTTTCCAAGTGATGTCCAGCAAAACTTGTAATTATTCTCACTAGCAAATTTCCTTGCTAGAAAGAATATGCGCTGTGATTTCATTGTCAGGCTCTCCGACAGATAAATGGGTTTTCTGTCTCCTGGTATATTAATATGAGTGGTGTTCAACTTGGCCTGAGTATTCTTGCGATTGTAATTGCGGACTGTCTGCAGAATATTTTCCCTCGTGGTAACCGAAACAAAATCGACTATAATAGATGAACCACCACTCCTTTTACTCGAGCGAAAAATATCCTTAATTTCATGACGTTCAAGAAGCATTTCCAGAACATTAGCTGTTTCCGATACTATATTACGTAGATCCTCTTTATTTTCTCCTTCCTTTTTTGGTATATTTCTTATTTCCATTTTTGTAAGACACATAATTCTTTCTAGATTCTCCACTTTGTCTTCCAGCTGATTTATATACGCACGATCGACTTTTCGGTCTCTTTCTGTATCATCCAACCTAATTTTTATGTCGTCGTATTCCTTATTGACAAATTCTATTGATTTCTTCAATTCTGCATTCTGCGCTATAATTTCGGTCATGGATTTTTGAAGCAATGTAAATTTCTTTTCGGATTGATCATTAGACGCTTTTAGCAAATCACGAATGTCCTGCATAAAACTGACCAATTCGTGGTCGTATTTGCGTTTTAAATTACGTGACGTAACGTTTGTACCATCTAAGCTGCTTAAATTTGGGACAGATCCGGATAGATTAATAGTTGGATTAGTCGCCTTAATAGTTTCAGAGTCACTAGCTTTAGACGCTGCCGGTGTCATGGATGGAGATGGCGTACAGCTCATATTGTTATTGGTTTCGTAGTAGGTACCTTTTAGATGTGCGGTGTGAGCGCTGTGCAAGTCGCGTAACTCTCAGTGCGGCAATTCGGAGTTGTAGGTGAGTCACAGCAGTGCGCGCAGTCGTTGTGCAGGCAGGACAGCAATTATGGGCAGCGTACTGTTCTCGCGGAGGTGAAGGCGGGCGCGCGGATAGCTCACGCAGCGCACTTTGTGACTAACGAATTAGTCCAGTCACTACGCGAATTTCTCCACTAGTGGTATTCACATACAAGCGACAATTCCGTATGTTGAGAAATGCAAAATATACTTTTATGTTTTAATTTTGACACACGTCTACTCTCGATCGCAGTTATGGGCGAAGGGGGAATATTAGTTTTTTGAATTTGCAGGTTTTGGAGTTTTAATTCGGCCATATCCGAAATTAATTTTGTAACTAACGCTGCCTGATCCGCCATGAATTTCGCTATAGTTTGGTCCTGGTCACACTTCCACTTCGAGAGCATTTCCCTTATTTCCTGTTTGAATTCTTGAAATTTATCTGACGTGGATTCATCTAGCCGTGGGCGTTTATGACGTACGTTTTTGTTAACGAATTCAGGGTCACTCACAGCCTGTATTATATTCGGGACTGATTGCGTTTGATCCATCGTAGTACCTGGGTTTACTTCTTATATATTGGGAGAAAAACGCCGAGTGGCTGCAATGCAGGTTCTTACCAAGGCACGAGAACAACGTTTAGGCGTAGCAAGTGGTCCGTAGCCGAATACTAACTCGTAGCACTGGTAGCGCTAATAACGTACCTCCAATAGTAGCAAGTATCACGTAGCCGAAATTCGCGCGCGTAGCAGTGTGGCGTCGTCGTAGCCGACGTTACTCGTATGTTGTTTGTTATTTCGCCTTTCGTATTAAATGATTGCGTGCACACTTAGCCGCCGCGCGTCTGTGGTCGCAGGTTCGAATCGTCACCAATAACTTGCAGTTTACCGGCCGAGTTCCGAGACGAAACGATGTTTAGTCAGTTATCCCTTTCTTAGCCCGCCCAGTAGGCGTAATCGGGCCATACAATCACTTGAGGTGCGACAGAGATTTAAAATTCCACTAATCAACCAATAGGAAAAAAGGATGAGATATCGACACAACACACGTCTGCACTCAACCGAGGCAACGAGCAGAATCACAACATTGTGACGGCATTGTACTAAACACTGACAGATGTCCACAGAACATTACTTAGAGTATGTGAGGATACTTCATAAACCTGAACGTATGTATCTCTTGTAGGTACAAGCCATGTACAACCGCCTACAAAGGTTCAAGAGTATGTTAGCAAGTCCCTCTTGAGATCCTGCTGGGATTTGAGCTTTATGTTCTCACCAAACTGGAGCAATGGAGCCGAAGATTTAAAATGTACCTGTAACAAATGAAAAGGAAATGGGTTAGTGATAGAGTTATTCTGTAATTCTTTTAACCGACTTTCAATACAAAAAACTACATAGCGAAAAATTATTTTCTTTTCGGCAGTCGGTTTAATTTATTCGTAAAAAAAAATTTATAATGTTCTTTTTAGTACTGGTAACTTATATTATTATCATGAATTTATAGCCAGAGAGCTTCTCATTACAATTCCAACAATGTCAAACATACACAATAAAAACATGCATACAGTGAAACATAGAACCTCCTCCTTTTTGGCAAGTCGGTTAAAAAAATTGTTTGCTAATCGTTTTGTGCATCATTGACTTATCGAATCAACTACATAATTACAGTAAAAGTAAACGACATATCAAACTATCACACGAACTGTCTGACAGTATAAACTTAAACCAGCAAATCGCTGCCAATAAGCTGGAAACCGCTCGGAAAAGAACATAAACAAATCCAGTCCTGAAACAACACAACTTTATAGGTATTGGTTACTTCATATTATAGAAGTCTTTTGAACGGTGTTACATACTCGTACGATAGCTACTGAAGCTTCTAAATGTATACTTGAATGAGGAATTACTAGATGATTCTTTCTTGATGCATCAGTAAAAAAAGTTTTAAATTCGTGTATGTAGTAAGTGAATTCATTGTGGAATTCATAATCGACAACTTTTCTATATTCCTAGATGCTTGATAACATTTGATCCTTTGTATCTTAGATGCTTTTACCGATTGTTTTGTAAATGTGTGAACATTGTAGGCCTTCTAGATTCCTAGATGCTTGATAACATTTGATAACTTTATATCTCGTTTTACTTTTTATTTTTAGTTTCTAAAGTTTTATTGTCGGGCCTACGTTGTCCTCCCATATTTAAGTAATGCTGTAACATGGAAATATTGTAAAAACAAAGCATATTTTTAAAAGAGTAACCATGGAGTTTCTTGCCGGTTCTTCTCCATAGGAAACGACCAACCCGAACCGTGCGCCTTTTATCGACGTTTTATAAGTGCCCATGTAGGCCTAAGTAAAATAAAAATAAAATTATTTTGATTTTAACGAGGTATTCCATTTGATTACTTATGTATTCGATTCTTTAAAATACTTTGCTCAGAACGTGACAAGATCAAATCAAATCAAATCTTTTTATTGTGGGCATAGGTTATACGGACAGATGTTAGGTAAATTACAGTTCTATTATGTCTTGCCTAGTAGGCATACAATAATTAAGTCAACATGCAAAATAATCATAGGTATAGGTATAATGCAAATCTTACAAAATAAGAATTAGGTGCATGGTGACAGATTGTAGTAGGTACTAATTATTAAGAAAATCTTGGACCGTGTAGTAGCATTATCATAATTTTAGTATGGTATGTGAGTAGTCTGACCATTAATTCGTTTAATAATTTGTCTAATACAATCATTAAGTATTTCTAGTAATAATTTTATCATTTTTATACATGTCTGTTCTGTGTGACCATTAAATAATTTTCTTAATATTTTTTTTTCTAACCTTGTTACACAAGATATACTTAAATGAGTTTTCTTACGGCTACACTTTACTACATATTACTACATATAACAGTAACTTCTTCTAGTTAAATTCAAATGAAAATCTTAGGAGTATTACGAGTTTTGCGGAAACGAGTCTCGACACCAGCGAAACAATTTGTGTCGCTAACCGTAATTTTAAAAATGCAATGTTATCACTCCTCTTCAGTTTTTAATTATTTTGAAAAACCCTGTCTTTTCAAGAGTTTTGCATACAGATTTTGTTTTCCATTAGTAGGAAAAATATATTTTAAGCTCTTCAAAATATTCACCAAACGTTTGCAGTATACTGAATTTTTTATGCACAATTTTATTTGTTCATGAAACTGAGTATCAAATATGATACATTCGTATGACACTGAAGCAATTGTAAACTATTTTTGGTAGGCGCATAATGAAGGATAAAGAGTCAGTAGGTACATAGGGTACATTTGATCACGGATAATTGAAAAGTATATACGCTATTGACTTTGTTGGCAGTATTCACGTCACGCCGGTATTATGGAACAATAAAGGGATAGGCAGTTAGGCATAGTTACATAGATAAATGGATAATATACTCTTTATTGTACGCCATTACAAATTACAAAAGATCTTTAGAGTTAGTTATAGTACCTTGTACGGAAAGTCTACAACACTTGCATTCTACCTTTTTTCACATATGTCTGTGAAATATGGTCGCTTTCAAAACACCACCGAGATAAGCTGCAATGCTGTCACAGAGCGATGGAGAGAAGCATGATAGGCATCAAGAAACAAGACAGGAAACGCAACACCAACATAAGAGCCAAGACAAGAGTTATGGATGTACTTACGAAGATAAACCAACTAAAATGGAGATGGACAGGCCACATGTTAAGGAGTACTCAGGAAAAGTGGAGTAAAATTGTGACAGACTGGTAACCCGGAGATGGAAAAAGGAAGCGGGGAAGACAACTTAAGAGATGAGAAGATGAGTTGAGGCTTACAGCGGGCCCTTACTGGAGAAGGGTTGCCAGAGATAGAACGCAATGGAAAATGTTAGAGGAGGCCTTTACCAAAAGGCACACTGAACTTAGAGATATCCTCCAAATAAGGGATACAAACACTTCAAAACAGACGGAAGTTCAGGATAGAAGACTTATTGATTGATTGATAGACCACTGGAGTCATGTGATTTTCCAAGCAATCTAGCCTCCCAAGTTGCCGCTGAAAATCGCCTAAACCAGATACTAAATGCCATTTAGTCCTGACCGGAGATGGAATTCAAAACCCTACGTTCAACAGTCACAGTTGAGAATACAACATAATCAAGACAGTCAATAATATCATCATCATCATCATATCAGCCGAAAGACGTCCACTGCTGGACATAGGCCTCCCCCAAGCGTCGCCACATCAATAATATAACAGAAATAAAACTCCGGAATACTCCGAGGACTTTTATAACTACCCTCTTTTCGTCTCTAACAACAATTTTAACAAGATCGCCTTTGTTACTTCATATTTACACATTTTGTAGTGATAAGTTTATTAAAATATACATTTACGGTTCATTATGTAGGTCTAGGTACCTTTGTGAGCTTATTTACATTTTCATGTGTGCCGATTGCCCTATTCAGTTTTAGAGAGTTTTTGCAGTTGTAAAAGTTTAGAGGGTCTCATTTTAAGCTGACCAGTGGAAAAAATTATATACATTTATTTTAGGTACCACTTGACATATAATATCATGCATACATATAAAAATGGTTTTTGGGAGCGAATATTTTTCGAAACGTTTTCTAGTGCACAATATATGAATGACAAGAATTATTGTTCAAAACTGTTGCCAAAACCAATTGTATAGCAAGACTTTGCCGCAATGATTATAAGTTATGATGCAGACTTAAATAAGTTATAACCTTGTTCCAATCGCTTTGCGGAAAAACTCTCATTTACAGACCGTATATTTAAACATATTGACATTTTATCCGCGATAAAGATTTTCTACTAGTCCAAACTGTATGGTCCAACATGCGCTACCGACTTGTCACCAGACCAATCTCAAACATTTTGTACATTTAACAACTAAAGAAAGCACTGGTAGAATGTCAGCGTCTGCAGCCATATTGCCTGGTTTTATTTAAGAAGTCTTTATTGACCAACTTACTGCAGTTCAGTGGTCATTATTATCATCATCATTTCAGTGAATAAATGTCCACAGTTGGACATAGGCCTCTACCATGTGTCGCCACATGGATCGGTCCTATTCGTCTTGTATCGAGCTGATTCCCGCAGCTCAGTGGTGTCTTCGATTAATTTAATAAGTCCTAAGCTCATTTACTCAAGGTCCTTCCACCAACGAGCCCCAACTGTTCATCATCATCATCGGCCTTTTAACGGTCCTCATCATCATCATCCACAGCCTGACTTCGCCCACTGCTGAGCATAGGCCTCTCTCTTCTTGTACCAATCACCACGTTCCCGTGCCAACCTCATCCAGGTTCTACCCGCAATGGCAACAATGTCATCGGCCCATCTCGCCGCTGGACGACCAATACTTCTTCTTCCAGTCCTTGGACGCCATTCAGTCACCACCTTACTCCACCTATCATCACCGCGCCTTGCTAGGTGTCCTGCCCAGCTCCATTTCAGTTCCTTAACGGTCCTACTTCAGGGATATAGGAGGACACCTTATCCTCTCTGAGAATAGAGGGAATGGGCCATAATCCACCACGCGGACCCAGTGCGGGTTTGGTAGATGTCATATGTCTTCGATTTTTTGGTTCTAGGACATGCCGGTTTCCTCACGATGTTTTCCTTCACCGTTTATGGAGCAGTGGTGGTAAAATAATTTAAACAAAGTAAAGCGCCTGGCTGGGTTCGAACTCACGACCTACGTAAGTTGGTGCCGTTACCACTGTTACTGTTAGGACCAAAAAAAGAAAAATCATGATCTCGAAATAGATACATGTTTCCCTCCAGGCCATTTATGTTCGCCGTAGTTATTAATTCTTTCTTTTTATTGTGATCATCCCTTAAAGATTACAAGCGGGTTAAGTTAATGGCTGGCGGCTATTTGAGGGTTGCTTTTTGTTTGTATTTGACTAAATTGTATTGACTCACGGGTTTGCCCATTTTTTATTATATGTAAAGAGTAGTTAATGACTTTGTCTTTTAGTGTGGAATTGGTAAATTCGGCGGCATAGGTACTGTGAAGTTTCCCTATTTATGTTTAATGTTTTAAAGGTAATATGAGGCAGGCTAGTGTACCAATTTCCTACAGGTAAATACATCATGCATTACTTATTTGCCGATTGACATTGGGCGACTGACATAAGGCGCGTACTTACAATTAGATGAGTTCTTATACTCATTCAATTACAAGCAGGCATACATGATTATGCTATCAACTCCAGATTAAAATCGTAATCATGATCACATTTTATCAAATTAAAATAAAAGTTAAAAACAAAAATCAAAATACAATAAAAGCACAATTAAAACAAAAATTAAAATACAATCAAAACATAAATTAAAATCACAAACAAAATCAATATACCATAAAAATCTAAATTAAAATAACAATTAAATCAAAATTAAAAATCATAATAAAATTGAATGATATAAAAATTAACTGATGATATTTAAATGATATTTATAACAAAATTCTATTCTATTCTACATTAAAATAACTTTAAAAAAATTTGTACATTATGTTTCGGAACCTACCAAGTGAGTCGGAGTGCACATCAACAAGGTCTCTGCAGCTATTTAATAACTTACAAAGGCGGGAGATAGGAGAATTAGCACCAAGGACAGTTCTGCGAAAAGGAAGGAGGTTTTGCGCAGACTTATATTAATTTTATATTTCTGTAAAACACGTAGGTACCAAGCTGCCTATTTAATTTTTATTTAATTTATTCTCAAACAATTTACATTGTATCGAACATTACACAATTAAAATTAGAAAAATATAATTATTATGATACAATTGAAGGTAAATTAAATTATTAGAAAATTGAGTCACATTAATTTTAAATAAATTCCAAAAGAAAATTATACAGTTTCAAATTTATCCCATACATGCCTCAAGATAAGATTACAATGTCAAGTTTATTCCAAATCAATCCAATGTATGTCATAAGAACTAATTATTATGTCAAGTTAATACAACATGTCAGAAAAAAAATCGAATTTGTTCTTAAAGGTACATTTTACAAGTAAGAATCTATACTAATATTATAAAGAGGAAAGATTTTTTTGTTTGTTTGTTTGTTTGTACCGAATAGGCTCCGAAACTACAGGACCGATTTAAAAAATTCTTTCACCAATAGAAAGCTACCTTATTCCTGAGTAACATAGGCAATTGTTTAATCCCGAAAACAGGTCCTGTGGGGTGGTCCACGGGAGCGAAGCCGCGGGGATCAGCTAGTTATAATATAAAGTTAATACAATATATGTTGCATGTAATTTATAATTTCAAATTAATATGGTATATGACACAAGTAATAAACGTCGTCGAGTTAAACCAATATATGTCACAAAAATTATAATGTCAAGTTAATACAATATAAGTCACAAAAACATTTTGATTTAAATTAATCCAATGTAATGTCACAAGTAATAATTAATATGTCAAAAAAATAATGTCAAATACATATATAAATAATGTCAAAAAATGTAATAAAAAAAAATGTTATTTCTAATTGTAAGTATTTATCATTAACTGACATCGAGTTAAATATTTTTCTAACAAGAAGGCTTTTAATTTAGTTTAATATGTGTAAACTATAAAATCAATAACTTTAACTCAGTCGGTAATCTATTAAATATTTCCACCGCTTGGTATCGGTAGCAATGTTTAGCTATATTGAAATTTGGTGACATTTTGTGTTTGAATTCCTTCCTTCTGGAGCTTTCTCTAATTTTACGTTCCTCTTGAGATTCATACTGATAAATATACTTAGCAAAGTGAGATAGGACTACTAATATGTATAGGCAATATTCTGTCAATATTTTCAGTTTTTAAAGTGCTCTCTGCATGAGTCTTTTTGCGAGATCCTGACTATCGTCCTTACGGCACGTATCTGTAAGACAAATGTCTTCTGACAGTTAAAACTACAGCTATTACCCCAAAACATGACGCTAAGCTTTCGCTACTACTAACTAACTGTAATTTATGTAGGTACCGAAATGCAGTCTAGATCAACTGTCTGGGCAAAAAAAAAATACTATAAACAACAAGTTGATATCATAATTGATTGAGGTGGTTTGTTCTTAAAAAACCCGATCCATTCTCAAAAGGGAAAATCCATGCTACATTTCAGAAAAGTTTTAAAAACCTACAGATTCCAACTTTCAACAGTCAGCAACAAGTGACAAAGACCAATCCAGTCGATTAGTTTTCTAGTAAAAGAAGTAATTTTTTTCCATTATTTAATATTTCCTCAAGCAGGGAAAGTTAGGACGCTTTGTTTTCCACTTATTTTTTGCTCAAATTAAGCCGACTACGGACCTCTCAGCAGTTTACTTTTTTAGGGCATCACTCCGCCTTATTGTCGGTATTAGAAGATGCCTCAATGTACATGCGTGTGGGATAGGCCTTTGTTCGGTACAAAAGGTTTGCTTTTTGCACAGTTTTCGTGGTGTGTCCGTTTAGTTTTTATTATACAATAGGTTACAAGGCGGTGAACTAAAACTGTTTTGATATCTTTGGGAAGAAAAAGGTAATGGCAGTCCAAACATAAATGAGGATGTAAAAAATAGAAAAAAAAATGAAGGTAATAAGATCTAATGGCTATATAAATACTACGACGAACGAAATTATTATTCAAAGAATAATTTTATCCAAACAGAAAACAAAATCCTCCACTTCTTCAAGATAACTCACAAAATCTTCAAATCACAATATTTTTTCTTATTTTGAGCTTAGAAAATTACTTTCTACAACAGGGACACTAGATTTATTTGTGAACCGTTTCGACGCCATTATCTTTCGCAAATATACGAGAGGGGTGTCCTAAAAAAATAAACATTGACTAAAAGACTCGAGAGGAAGGTGAAAATAGACCCAAGAAAACCCTAATAAATAAAGGCAGAAATAACGTTTGTTGTCCGCTATTTGTTTATTAATGACTAGTATATGTATTGACTTGGCCGGGATCATGGGATATTTACTAAAAACGTATAGGTACTCACTAGAAATTTACAAAACTGGTTCTTATAACTCCAATGTTTCATTAAACTGGCGCAATTATGTTGTTATTTATTATTTTGTTTTGATGGTGTTTGCAGCCGAATCAAAACCTATGAAGGGAAAAATATTGTATGAAAAATTACTATAGTAGCATCCATTTTACTCCCAATATTATTCTAACCTTTATCTGTGCGCGTATTCATTATTCGAATCATAACAAATTTTAAAAAGGAAAATCCAACTGACTTCCAAAACAAAACACTACAAAGTGAACAATAACTTTCTTTTCCGAAGTCGGTGTCTTTAGTACCTATTCTCTTCGTTTTTCGACTTCGTTCCTCACTTTGCAGTTGGATTTGAAGTAAATCAAAAATCCATATCAAAACGTTCGTGTGATTTAGTAAGCTGAATCAGAAGGAATCAGTTTATGACTAGTTCGGTTAAGACCAGTTAGGTCGATTTAGTAATATCTGTTCGATTTGAAGTAAATCTAAGAGTTCAAATCAAAATGTTAGTGTGATTTTGAAAGCATAATAAAAAAAATAAAAAATAAACTTTTTAAACAATAATACGTGGTCGTATCATTTCTCAGGATGGCCGAGTGTAAGAAATACTCGAGGTACAGGCAGAACCTTGTGTGGTTGTGTGGTGCTACGCTATGACGTCATCTGCTACGACGTCGGTGCTACGCCGTAGTCATCCCAGCGCTACGCGAGGAGGAGACGCGGGAAAAGACGGAGTCCTAATTGAGCTAACACCACGGATATAGTCCCCGGCATGTAACTTGGCAAGGTATTGACAGAGTGGGGGCAAGTTCGCGCATGTTGCAGGAACTGACCAACCACCGTATAGAGCGAACGGAACGAGGATGCGACGCGATTGGTCAGTCGATCCTTATGTACACTGACCAACCAATAGCGCGCTCGGAACGGAGGTAAATGTTCCCCGCGTCCCGTTTGGTAACCAAAGAGACCTAAAAAACGACTTGTGCGCATCTAACGACTCTTGCGAAGTTACGTGCCGACAACTATACACGTGTATTTATTGTGGATAAATTTAATAATATAAGTGATTAAAAACCCCGTGAGTTCATTTCTGAACCCCTAACATTACATAACGATAAACAAACACTTTGCAACGCCGTAGTCGGGTAAATAATTGACGGAATATGTATCGCAAACGGTACGCTTAGCAAAAATATGATGTACGAAACCTTACCTTCATTTTAAAATACCTGTTCAATGATATCACACATGATGGCGTAGGTTGATTTTTTTTTGTTCTTTACTTCAATTAAACGACCTCACATAACCTATAACCAGCGGACAAAAAAGACGCTTCCAACGACACCTCATTTGTCAATTTATGATAAGTAGTTTAGAAGATATGAGGGAACAGATAAACATACATACATACACACACACATACCGGTCAAAAACATAACCCTCCCGTTTGCTTCGCCGTAGTCGGGTAATAATATATATTTTTTATTTGCCGAACAAAATAATGTTCGTTATTGTTAAGAAATGAACCAATGCCGAGCTCTTAGGTAATATTTCATTTCTTTGCCTGCAACAGCTTTGAAACTACCCAGTTTACACGAAGCCACTTATACGTCAAACACTTCTCTTTGTACTGTACAGTAGATCATCTTATCGGATTACAAACTGATGTGTTAGCTATTAAACACAATAGGTAATAGGCAATTAAGCGATTGCATCGGGCGGGCACTCATTCGTCTAATGCAATTACTTAAATGCTTTCAAACCGGCAAGATGACGTAATCCATTCTAAAGCATCGTCCATACCGGACAAAAATAGCTTAACAGATGAAACTTTAGTAATGTTTTATAAATCTATGAAAATGAAAAAAAAAAAAAAAAAAAAAAAAAAATTGAAATCAAAGAGAATACTTTATCGACTGGCTACTTTTACCCATTCATGCATCCCTATATAGTCTAGCAAACTAACACCCAAAATCATTGTAAGAAAACATTGCTCAAATGTGAGACTTGGTTTTCGCTTCAGAAGTTTACTATCCTAATAAATACCGAAATAATCTTTAAAATTACAAATTTAAAAAACCCCCGATTTTAATTTTTATTTCATGCTTTTTAAACTACATATAATAATGAAACGATATCTTGCGAAAAAATCCAGATTCAAAGAGTAACTTTTGAACGGATACACCGATTTAACACTTTCGACAAAGTTACCTTTATAACAAAAAAAAACCAAATCAAAATCGGTTCATCCGTTTAGGCACTATGATGGCACAGACACACACACAGATACGCAGCAACACACAACAAACTTATAACACCCCACTTTTTCCGTCGGGGTTTAAAAATGTTTACCATTGTAAACCAAGCTTACCATTGGCACAACTTCATAATGCAGAAGTCTATTATGCTCTGCAGTATGCTATATGACGTCATAAAACAGTATGTCAGGTCTTATCTGCCGAATCGATATGCCTGGATTTAATTGGCATTAAGGGGCTGAGTTTCATTAACACGATCCATGTATGTTAGCTTTTTGTTATCAGTATTTTATTCAATTGTTTTTTGGCAGTGAAATTGGGTGCATTAAAAAGTTTCAGCGAGCAACGGCTCTTTGACATCACGTCTTTTGTGTAGTCAAGAGAAAATCATTTTTACTATGTACAGTAATATACATTATTTAGCTTTTGGGGGCATGCAGAACGGGTGTAAAGCCCCGCAAACTTCCATTGAAAATGGAGGATACTCCGACCAGACGGGTGTTTGGTCCGGGCAACTGCCCAACGGTTATTGTCGGACTGTTGTATGTGTTCAAATCGCGCCGAAACCTTTGCTTGCGCGATACAGGCTTTGCGTGACGTCATGTCATTAGTTCGTAAGTGGCGGCATTGGTGCCGCTACAACGTTATTATCATCATTAGGAACCTTGGACAAAGTGACATTCTAGCGGCAAAGAGCCAAAATGCCAAAATGTATGAGAACTCAATCCTCAATTACTTCTGGCAGTCTTTATTGCCGACAGAATATCACTTTGTCTAAGACCTAAGTTTTGAAAATACTCATGAAGGTCGAGCCACGAAGCACAGCCAGTTCAAAATAAATCCAATACACACTCAAACATTCGAACAAAATAACTCCGAACAACTTCAAAAGTTGGAAAGTCGCAAAATTAATTAAGCTGGCTAATTAAAAATTCAATGGTCCTAAGCATAAGTTAATGCATGACGAATTATCCCACCTCTCTCGAATTTTAATTTAAAATGCAATGATATTTCGGAGTGAATTCGACGCCTCTGCGGTTGACGCTTTTAAACCCGAAAATGAGACGCTATAGTTATTTATGCTACAAGTACGGAAGGTAGGTGATTTCCGATGAGTGGCATTTTTCACGAGTCGGAAATCATCTTACGTAAGTGTTATTACATTTATACATTTTACTATGCATTGTGCGAGGAAATAAAAAAATTATCTGAACCAAGCATAAATTAATAAAATGGCGGGCTTATTCAAGCGCGCTCAGGAAATCCACAGATTAATTAAAGGTTCCTCGGGCATATCAACTGCGCAAATAGCTGTCACGTCGTAACGCAAAAAGGCAAGAGTAAAATATACGTTCTGCCAAACATATTTAATAAAGTTTTTAAACACAGTAGTCGGTAATAATAGGAAAACATAAAAAAAGATTACTAATGCTATACAAAAAGGAGGAAATACTCAAATTGTTACGCTTCAAGTAATTGAGAGGAAGAAGTTTTTGCATGTGTGGTCACTACATCCAAACACAACGGAAAAAGCGATTAGTGAACATGTGGCGGGAATCTGTGGAGCAGCAGATATAAAAGTAGAAAAAATAATACCGAAAAGTGCCAGAGACTATGCGTCATTTAAAGTTAGAGTGCTAGAATCCCTTTTTGATAAGGTAAACAACGCGAATAGTTGACCATTAAATGTGCAGTTTAACCAATGGGTGTGGTTTCGAAACCCCCGTAACCCAGCAAAAGGCAATCAAACCCAGCAAGAAATATTGTCAAGTATATTACCAGAATGTTCGGGGATTACGCACTAAAACAAGTACATTCCATAATAATTTATTGGCATCAACGTATGATCTCTTTGCTATTACGGAGTCTGGTCTCAATAAAGGGATTCATGACGGAGAACTAATTCCAGCGGAATTCAAGTTATTACGATGTGATCGTGCAGACGGGCGAAAACAAGGGGGAGTATTTTTGGCGGCTTCTCCACGGCTTGGGTTAAACCGCGTTTTTGTTGACAATGTGGACAGTGCCTTATTTGAGATAGGGTGCGCGACGGTACACAAACAAAATCATTTTTTGTTTTTTTTTGTTGTGTTGTTTATGTTCCGCCGAAATGTAATGTTAATAAATATATGCATTTATTTCGTATAATAGAAAGTGAGTGTGTTAATTCAATTCAATTCAATTTATTTATTTCAAGTAACACAGACTCATAACATAATAACAATAAAAGCAGCACATGCAGTCACATTAATTAAATTCAAATAAAATACAAAACAATTAAAATTTGATTCATTAAAAATAAATTAAATTATAAATTAAATTAGATAAAAAATTATCATTTAAATTAAAATTATACAATAAAATTAAACATAATAATTAAAGTTTTCTAACCGGCATTGGAACCGCAACATGCTTGCTACAGCCATGCCGGACATAAGGGCAGTCCAGTCTGTCAGCGATCATTGCCAGGATGGTATTGGGGCTGGCCCGCACCCGGCGCACCAGGGACGCACAACGCTTACGCATAGCAGCGTGAAAACAATCAGTGCGCGCCATTGCGAACATCCCTGATGCGCTACAGAAACGGGGCAGCCCCAACACCGCCCGGAACGCATTATTTTACTGGACACGGAAGGCACTGTACGCCCTTTCAGTATAGTCAACCCACAAGCTGCATGTGTACAGTGATGTGCAGTAAGCTTTAAAAAGCGTGACCTTCACACCAACAGAACAACGCGAAAACCTGCGGGCTATTATGTTGGCTCGCACCGACAGTGCCCTCTGTTCCCGCTCAATGTCAGCATGGTATTTAAGGTCCTCGGTGAGTAGATGCCCTAGATATTTAAATTGATCCACTCGGTCTATCGGAACACAACACAGCTGGTATGTTAATAGGGCTCGACACACCGATGGCCCGAAAAACCATGTATTTGGTCTTCTTCCCATTATATTTTAACCCATGACCATGCGCGTAATCCGTACACGTACTGAGTAGCCTCCTCAGCCCACATATCGACGCGCTCAGCAGCACCATGTCGTCCGCATAACTCATATTGTTGACACAAATTCCGTCCACATAACAACCGACATGCTGACTGCTGAGCGAGACGATCAGTTCATCAACATACAGGTTGAACAATGTTGGCGAGGTCAGACCGCCCTGCCTTACGCCACATTCGCTAATATAAGGGTCCGACATCGCCCCCGCCCATCGGACACTATTGACCTGGTGCCCCTACCAGTACCTGAGTATGCTGATGAGTTCCCACGGTAAGCCCGTTCTCTGCAGCTTCCCCCAGAGGATATCGTACGAGACGAGGTCAAAGGCCTTGGATAAATCGAGGAAGCACGCGTATAACGGAGTCTTTCTCGTCGTGTAATATTTAACGGTGTGCTTTAAACACAGTATTGCACTCTCTGTGGACAGTTTTGGTCGAAAGCCAAACTGGTTATCATGAAGTGTCACATGTCTATTTAACTGCGTGCACACCGTCAAATACCTTCGCCACTACAGTTGCAAGCGATATAGGCCTGTAGTTATTTTTATCCCCCAAATCGCCTGTTTTATTTTTAACCACCGGCACTACAACTGTCTTCATAAAGTCCGCAGGCAGGTAGGAGTGGCACACACACAGCGAGAATAGCATTGCAAGAACTCTCGCCAAGTGCGGTCCGGCGTGCTGTAGGTGCTCAATGCTGAGTGCGTCGTGTCCAGGGGACTTTCCCCGCAAAATTTGGGTTACGGTTTTAGCGACATCCTTCGCGAGAAAATATATATTTTTTTATTTATTAATTTTAATCTTCTATGACACTCCTCATTATACAGTAAGACCTGCTCCTCATTTCTTTCTCCCCATAGAATATCTCTATTCTCATCACAAACAGTACGTGTTACTATCTTAGGCGTCAATACATATAGATTGCATTCTACAATGAGAGGATAGTGGTCTGACCATAGAGTATCATACCCAACAAAAACATTCGTAACAGACTGCTTCGCCGCGTGAGTCACTACACAATGATCAAGCCAGCTGGGCGTCCCGTGCGCATCACTGATGTACGTATATACATTTCTACATCTTTAAACGACCAATTCTCCTCGCTACGCACACTAATAAGCTCATTGTAAAATAACTCACCCGGCTCCGCATTAAAATCACCCAAAATAAAAACAGACTCGATGTTACTCTCCTCAACAATCGCACTAATTTCACTCAAACAGTCAATATAATCCGGTAAAAACATGACAAACTTTTGGTGATGGGTGATTTCAATATGCCTTCTGCGACAGTAGAAATTAAAAATCATTTGGAATATCTCATTGCCTACTGTAGACTTCGACAGGTAAATGATGTTGTTAATATTAATAATCGTGCCCTAGATTTGGTATAATCTACGTTTGAGCTGAGTGATTTAGGGGTACAACTCTCTGACGAGCCAGTGGTTAGTATTGATACACAGCATCCACCGTTGGTGATTAGTGCGAGGCTTTGTCATCGGGAGTTAGAGGATAGACGGGATCTTTCCCAGAATATAAGTGTTTCATCGCCCGAGAGACACAGATGGAATTTTAATAAAGCTGATTTTCATGGTTTATATAATTCTCTTGGGTCAATCAATTGGGAGAGTTTGCTTAGTATTCATGACTCGGAAGCTGCTTTAAACTGTTTTTATAGAACAGTAAATGAGGTCCTTGACAGTCATGTTCCTAAGAAAACTGTTAAAGTAAATAAGCAGGGGTCTAGGTTTAGTTATCCAGATTGGTACACTTCTGAGTTGATTAGAGACATTAAAGATAAGTGGCGTTATCATAAATTGTATAAAACGACTGGCTCCCAGAGTGACTATGAAATGTTTTCTAGTTTACGAACTCGTGTTAAATTAAAGATAGCTTCAACCTATAAAGTCTATAAAAACAGGCTCCTGAAGAACCTGCAAATTGATCCGAAATCATTCTGGAACTTTGTTAAGACTAAACAATCTCGACGCAATAAACCTAAAGTCACAAAGAACGGCTTATTGCTAAAAGAGGAGGAGTGTGCGGACTCTTTTGCCTCGTATTTCCACTCGGTGTACAGCGAGAAGCGGCCGGCGCTAGACCCGGTAGCAGCAGAGCGCGCGTGTGGTGGAGCG
Source organism: Anorthoa munda (assembly GCA_945859665.1). NCBI lineage: Eukaryota > Metazoa > Arthropoda > Insecta > Lepidoptera > Noctuidae > Anorthoa > Anorthoa munda. Next base: position 38,403,181 of record OX243897.1, on the reverse strand, counting down.
GCAGGGGCGGCGCGCGTCTATGTAATATGTACGTAAGCTCGCGAGACCTGAGCGCGGCGCTCCTGTGTCTCAAGCCCAAGCTCTCAGTAGGTCCGGACGGCATACCACCTTACATTGTCAGGGATTGTCGTACGGTTTTTGAAGAGCCCTTGTTGCACATTTTTAGCTTGTGTTTGCGGGAGGGTCGCTACCCGGACGAATGGAAGATCACCCGAGTTATCCCAGTCCCTAAAGGGGATGCAGACACCGACGTGAGTGGATATCGACCGGTGGCGGTACTGTCGGCGTTTGCTAAGATATTTGAATCCGTGTTAAATGCAAGTATTTATACACAAGTGAGCTCACAGCTGTCTGAATCTCAACACGGCTTTCGGCCGGGTCGCAGTACGGGGGTAACTTACTGTCATTTGTGAACTACCTATCGCCCGTCATTGACGCTGGGGGGCAGGTAGATGTGGCGTATTTTGACTTCCGGAAAGCTTTCGATACCATGGATAATGATGTTCTTTTGTACAAACTCTCGGCTATGGGATTTACACCGCACTTACTTAAACTCTTTGCCAGCTATCTTGGCAAACGCCGACAGTACGTCGAGTATGCGGGACGTGAATCGCGTCCTTGTTACACTTCCTCTGGGGTGAGTCAAGGCTGCAATCTTGAACCTTTAGAATTTATTTTAATGATCAATAATCTGCCTACAGTCGTAAAAGAGGCGAAGTGTCTGATATTTGCAGATGACTTGAAATTATATTTGAATGTTAAACTAACCTCCTTAAATTTGCCCCTATATCGCGAGCCGCGCGTATTGTCAATGTTGTTACAATGTTGGAACACATATTTGGGCAAAACCTGTCGAGATTTCTTCAGAGGGCTCAAATAATTATTGAGAGAGGCCTGGAGCTATAGGCTTTGGCATGTTTAATTTAATTTAATTTATTGATGTAATGTTAATACATATTATTATTTTATTGTGTGTAATTTTGTTGCTCGGTTATTTTAGTATTCTTTCATTTTGTATGTTTGTGACTTGTAACATCATAATAAGGATATAAAATATAAAGGCAAATATAAAATTGCAACAAAGTAACCCAAAGTAGCAAAATTTCGCATATAAAATAATTTTTTTGGCGTGCGCTGATAAAAGTATTGATGACACATAAAAATTATGTAAAGTACTCATTACTACCTACAAAAAAGTCCGCGAGGGAGTATAATTATCTAACTATCATAGACACAATAGTAGCTTTTGTGTTCTAAGATTTAATAAGTTCGCCGGTAGACAAAAATTTGGTTACATTCGTATCGTAGTATTAATTCTTATTCAAATAAATAGTTTCATCATCAAGGGTGTGTATGTAGTAGTAAAAGGTATAAAGGTAAGGTGAGGGATGAGGGAAAAAAATTGAATGGATAAGTAAGTAGGTACGGTAGGGTAACAGGTAGGTATGTTGGTAGGTAGGGTAGGTGGGTAGGTAGGGTATGTAGTTAGGTAGGTAGTCAGTTGACGGGGGGCGAAGCCGAAGGGGGATAGCTAGTAATGTATAAAAAGCCAACTTCATATTAATACTTCCTTGCCACGAAAACGAGGTCAACACCACTTCCGTTCCCTAGATTGAAGTCTAAAAACATTTTACATATATACAAATATTTAAATTGTTTTGCAAATCCAGTTTCACTGAAGACTGTTTAAATATTGTGATGATGCTTTTAGTGGCAACAATTCCTATTCTATTTTCTACGGGGGCCATAAGCATAGTGGCTCATTTAGTTCAATCAAGTTACCATTTAGTTTAAGTAGGTTCATGAACGTATTCACCAGACATAGTGGGTAAACAAATTTATTTGCATCTTGTGGCTAATTTTGAGTAAGCCCTGTCAAAGCTATATAAAAAAAGCTTTTTAAAACATCTTAGATGTCAGTGTGTTTGTCACAGGCAACTTTCTAACAAGTAGGCTGCGTTTCCTTGTTTTTAACCGACTTCCTAAAGAGGAGGAGGTTTCTCAATTCGACCGTATAATTTTTTTGTAGTATAGGATCTTTTAACGAAGATTTGAAAGTGATTGAGTTGTGTGAGTGAAGAGTTGATTTGAAGTTTTGTTTTAGAAGTTATTCGTGAGGTAAAACAAATCTTCATCGTCTACTAGAGTTTAAAATACAAATCTAGAAAAAAACCATTCTCTATCTAAGACTTTTCTTTAGGCAAAAAGTCTTCTGTCCATTGTAACCTGGCCTTTTGTGGCAACAAAAATATAGACGACCCAAAAAAAAACTAAGAAATGAAAAACAATGAAATAAGACATTTTATTTTTCTCACAAGGGAATGAAATTTCTTGCGTCTCTTAACCCTCAAGATGAAAGCAGAGGGTCCCCGAGAGCGGGTTTATGAATCTACTCGGAATTTCATTACGAAATTTCGTTCAGTTCTCGTGTCATCGATGGCTTGGAAAGGACGTTCGGTATTGCCTACTGCTTTTATTTGTAGCCCGAGTATTTTGCGAGTGATCTGCTCCTTTGTGGTGATAGGTATTTTGTGTAGTTTGTATAATGGTTGTGTGTTGACTTCTGTACTTTTTTCATTCATTGTAGTTTTTCTTGTAAGATATGAATCGCTGGTAATCTAACTTAACATGAATTTACATTCCTAATAATTTAGGGAAGTAGCTACGCTACAAATAAGAAAAGTGATGGAATTTATGAAAACAAAAGATAATGATAATAAATCATGTATATTACATTTTTTTATTGGTAATAGTTTTGCGCTTGACCACAATCTCACCTGATGATAAGCTATGATGTGGTCGACGATGAAGCACGTTTGCCTAGAAGGAACCTATTCACTCTTGACTTAATGACGCCCAGGTTGTAGCTATCGGGAAATACAGACTCCGGCAGGGAATTCCACTCTTTTGCTGTGCGCATAATAAAAGTATTCCCAAAATGTTTCGTGCGTATGGGTGATGGTATGTCCACCATGTACCGATTACGCTTCACCGTACGTCTTGTAGTCCGATATTGGAACGGGCTAGGAGGAATCAGTTCATGCAATTCCAATGCGCACTCCCCGAAATGTAACCGATAAAAAAACCAACAGGCTGGCATTTGGCACCGATGTTCAAGGCTCTGAAGCCTAGACTCGACCGAGTATCTCACTGCCGATAAGCCTCTTAGCCGTTTTTCGATCGTCTCTTTTGCATCCAGCTGGTATTTGGCAGATCCGTCCCAGACATGAGAGCAGTACTCCATGCATGATCTAACTTGCGCTTGATACAAGTTGAGCAAATACTGAATAATGATGCTTTAATAACATTATTTACATCTTGTCAAACAAAGTATTATTCTGTATCAATCAACCATAACTTTACTGTGTGCCAAAATATTTTCCCAACTTAAATGAAGCGTTTTTCTCGAGAAAAATCTGTAAAGATTTGACGAATCGATAAAATATTATTGTCCCTTGAATTACTATAGATATTTACCGTCTTAAATTCCAATTTGTTTATGATTGACATCTAAATAGTACTGTCGCAAACAAAGATCTATTTTACGTGTCGAATTGAAGCTCCTTTTTATTTTTTTTGTTATTTGACGGTACATGTCAGGTTTCTTTCAGAAGGTTTTCCTTCAGGAAAGGAATCATGAAAATATGTATTGGTTCCATAGTATATAACTTTTACTATGGAACCAATCGTTAAATTGTGAAAAGAAAAAAAATCTGGCGAGAACGTTACGGTAGGTACCTATCCTGTAAAAAATCACAATGGAGTATGCATCTTTATGATTCATCCAGCACAATGTTATATTTAAGTTTTTTTTTTTTTAATTTATTATTCCAAACATTTTAATTAATTAAACAATATGTACCTGCTAGAATTAATTAATTGTATTTTTTTTTTAAATTTAAATGTGATGATTTTAATTAATGTTTATTCTTTTTTTATTATAATTTAAATTTTTGGCACTTTTATTATTCGGGAATTGAATTGAATTTATAATTGAATTTAGAATTGAATTTATGATTGTATTTTTCATGTAGATATGTTTTTGGAGAATTCGAATGTTATACTAGAAGAACAAAACTAACCTAAATGTTGAAAAAATAATTTATTTTATATATTTAATCCGTTTACTGTACATGCGGTGTTAGGCTATAACTGATTGTTACACTTGCAAATGTATTTCTGTCAATTACAATGTATTTTTATATGTGTAAACAATTGTTGGTTAACCTAATAAATAAATAAATTTATATGCTCATGTATCTTTTTTTTATGTGTGTTTTCAGGTCTCACAAAAAAATATTACATTATAATATAATAAAAATGAATTGTAATTGCCCGTTGAAGGAAAATTTACTCAGGCTGTTTAGAAAAAAAAACCAGTTCTTACAGAAAATAAGAAATTAGAATTACATATTAGAAAATGCCATATTCTTAAGAAATAATAACCATCTGTTTACTCGCATGGCAGATCGATTTCCGCGTAATAGACGCGACAATACCCAAATTTGCCAACATCAACACAGAACGGCACTTATGCGGAAGAGTGTCTTTTGCATGGCTCCAAAAATTTATAACAAATTCCCTAAAAGCTGGAAGCAGTTAAGTAATTTAGCATTTAAAAATAAAGTTAGAAATTTGCTAGCAGATAAACCTTACTACAATTTCAATGAATTTTTTGATGACAAATTATAATAATATTACACATTTAATATTGTAATATCCTGACATTTTTAATAATTTTATTTGACATTCTAGTTTTTTTTTTTTTTTTTGATAGTCTTGCGCTTGACCACTATCTCACCTGATGGTAAGCGATGATGTGGTCGACGATGAAGCACGCTTGCCTAGAAGAAACCTATTCACTCTTGACTTGAAGACTCCCAGGTTGTAGCTGTCAGGAAACACAGACTCCGGCAGGGAATTCCACTCCTTTGCTGTACGCATAATAAAAGTATTCCCAAAACGTTTGGTGCGTATGGGTGGGATGTCCACCATGTACCGATGACGCATCGCCGTACGTCTTGTAGTCCGATGATGGAACGGGCTAGAAGGAATTAGTTCATGCAATTCCAACGCACACTCCCCGAAATGTAACCGATAAAAAACCGAGAATGATTATTTTGTTTTGACTTATTAATATAATATATTTACATTTTTTTTATAATTTTACTCTGACATTCTAGAATCAAAACCTTGACATGTATTATTTGATTGAAATTTGCACGATTTTTTTCATTTTACACATTCAATATTTTAATATCTTGACAATTTTTTTATTTTTTTTTATAATATTACTTTGGCATTCTTGAATGATTATTTTGAATTGATTTAGTTTATTGAAATTTGCACGACATTTATTTGATATGTTATTACTACTAAATATGACATTCTATTAATTATTTTGATGTGTATTCCTTTTTTATAATATTTGCATGCCATTTTCCAAGGCAAACATGACGTTCTATTATTTTGTATTCTAACATCTCTTCATGCTGACAATTTGTTATGTATGTATGGTACTCATGTTTGAGCAAATAAAAATGATTTGATTTGATTTGATTTGATTGATTTGATAAGAATATGGCAAAAAACTTGATATTTAAAAAGAACCAGCGCTAACTGTCCCACAACTCCAAACCACATTGTGGACGAGTCACAAAAGCCATTTCTGTCCCGCTTAGTAGCTCGTGGTTAATTACCACACGGTCCATGCGAGTTTAATGAGACCAGCACTAATTAGAGCTTCCTGCGAGGAGATATTTAGGTTTTTGTACGATGATGAAAATATGCCTCTGCCCACCTGTTTGTAAAATTATTTAAACAAACAAATACAATAAAAAGGTAAAATTATTTGTTTGTGGAGATTATAAACGAGAGCATTTTAAACCTAGGATTGCAATCACTTGGTTCTAATGGCAGTAGGCACTGCTCGCCGGCTTGCCTAATAGTATCTTATTACAAAGGGTTTACAAACTGACATCCAATAAAGTAAACTTACACTCAGTTCGTTTGTTTTAGATTTTCTCTGTTTTCTTGTTTTAAATTCTTAGCTCTTTCCCTAATATATCTTCGGATATTCGGAGTTCGTCAGATAAACTAAACATAAAAAATGAGTAGCTGATTTTAAAGTGAGAATCACGTCTAAACAGTTAGTCGTAATTTTTTGGAAAAAAATATATGTTATATTAGACCATTTTCTTAATTATTTGATCTAAGAAAATTTTGAGTTTTATTCGTATAACATGGTGTAATTAATTTGTAATGTTATGTCTAAAACGGACAAAAACGCGACAATCGCACCAAAACTGCTGGACGTATTTTAATGAAATCGACACCATCTCAAAGACAATTTAACTATCTAAATTTTAATCTGAGGCTTTTTTTTAAACGTCTTAGTATAATAAGGAAAGTACAAAACGTCGAAAGATTTTGGAACTGGACTTTAGGCCATTTTTGGAATTAAGAATATTAATAAATGTAGGTGAATCAAATGTCAGATGCCAAACTAAAATGAAATAATTCAAACAATCATTGCTACAGAATAAGGTACATTAAATCTGGGTTTCTTCGTGCCATGTTCTTTCACCAGATACTATGTGTCCAAAAATACTGTTTGCCGCAACATAAACCTTTAATAAATAAATAAAAACCTCGGCAAACATTAATCATTCGCCTAAGAACATGGAAGAAGCAATATTGAGGGTTCAATCGAAGTGCGGCTGCTTGTTTTCTTTGGTTTTAACCAAATTGTTTTCGTCATGAAAATTCAATTGTGGAGATTTGTTTTGTGGAAGTAGCTCTGATTTAGGCGCCTATGAATCCAATTGAAAAATTGTTTTGAATTTCTATCAAGTGGGGAGCAGATTGCGGCTTTCTGGTGTAGCTGCGGTAACAAACGGGAGATGGAAAAATAAAATGAAGTAGGTCATATTATTTGGCTGTATTTCTTTACCAAGTTCGTCAGTTTAAAATAGACTGGCGCGTGGTCGAAGGTGTACCATGATAACCAGTTACTGGGTTGTGGAGGTCATTGTTGCTCTATGTAAAATACTGGTATTCAGGTATATACGGTTAGAATGGCAGTCAGCCCGAACATATGAGGTTGGGAAAAGGCTTAGCAGAAGATGGCATAGCAGTTTTTAAATTAAATCCCACAAATAATTGTACAAGAATATCGACGTGGTTTCTAGATGCAATAAAGGGCCTGACTGTCGACGGCCCTGTGTGATTTGGCCACATAGCTTTGCTGTTTATACCCTCAGAAAAAAACCCGTCCGTCCTTGTTCTGTTTATGATTTATGGAGGCCATAGGAACTTTGTTTAAATGTTGTTGTCATCACTATTTTAAGACGGACATATTCAACAGCACCTAATGGTCCATGGCCAGGTCAATGATAAGCGTCCGAGGTGTCGTAGTCCACTTCGATGATGGGTAAAAATTCACTTATCCCTGAACACAAAACTCCACTAAGAATTGGCACAGACCTCAAGTCCAATGATTAGTCTGCATCGCAACCCTGAGTAATGAGGAATATGGGAGGAGGTCGTCAAAATTTTCAATAAAATTTGTTTGATTTTTCATGTAGACTCATAACTAACCTTAATTAAAATAAATAATTTAACATAACATTGCCAATTACTGAAATATTCAAGTACGTTACAGGAGGCTTTGACAGGCGACCGGAAGTATTAAACTGTCGAGTGTTCGTGCTAACTAACAGTAAATAAAACTAATTGGCTAGCGAAAGTTTTATTAAATAAATTAACTAAATATTCGTTGATTTTTTAACAAAGTTATTTTTGCGGCAGTGATTTTGTTAATCAAATATTTTCGTCTCGAAGTTATTAATTTCGGCATTAGTTTTTTTTGGATGTGTTGACGGATTTTAATAAAATAACCTTGAGGAAATAGACTGAAATGAGTAAAGTAAGTTTGTATATTACTTTATGTTGACTTTTTAATTTTTTTTATTTGGTAAATCATCCAATGACTTCTCCCGCTCTGGGTGAAGCGGGAGGGCGTGTCAGACTTTTACTGACTAAAACCCACCCGTGTTCCTTCAGTTGTTTGTGCCAGAGCCGCGAAAACAATCATTCAAATTTATCCGCGACCCAGACAGACATCGGCCTTGTCGGGCCCATCTCTTTGAGGCGCGCGTGGAATACTACGCGCCGTCGACTCGGGCCTGGTCCTTATCGGACGGCGAGCTACCCATTACTTGCCGTCCGCAAGCCCGCGCCTACGGTGGCCGGGAATCGGCTTGCGACTCCCGACGGCCAGGGCGTCTTCTGCGGTGACTAGGGGCGCGAGAGAGTCTCCTTTGCGTCTCTCTCACGCGTTCCGCCTCCTCCTTCGCGAGCATTACTGCTTCGCAGAAGGAGGTGACAGCTTCCCATGCCCTCTCGCTCCGTACCATGGCCTGAACCAGGGCCGGCCGCGAGAGGTCGCCACCGCTGATCGCCTCCACACGGACACGGTGGTGCTCCGCCCAAGCGGGGCAGACCTCCACCGTATGCTCCACCGTGTCCTCCGGGCGATCCACACAAAGGTGACACCCGGGCGTTTCCTCCCGCCTTATCCGGAACAGGAACCTCCCGAAACAGCCATGTCCGGTGAGGACGTGCGTCAGGCGGAAGGTGAGGACGCCGTGGCGCCTCTCAAGCCACTCCTCAAAGAGGGGCCTTATCGCCTCAATTGTGGCGTGCCCAAAGATGAATATATCTGCTGTGCATTTAACAAGGAGTCTTCAGGTGGCAAGGAGTATGAGGGTCATAGCAGTTGGCGTTCTATAGTCGGAAGTAACAGTGTGAGTTTATGGTAGGTTTGATATGTATTTTCAAGAGTTACAATTGATTACATTTTCGCACACATAATCCATGTACTACATCTTACTGCTATACAACTTCAAAGTTTACGCCCACCATGGTAATATAATACAGATCCATGCACTACACTAATGGCTCTAAAGATTGCTTAGAGTCTTAACGACGCGCTTCAACGATTGACGTCATCTCTATATGGAAATAAACTCAGATCGTATTGTTTTTCTCTTACATAAGAATAAGTTTAATAAAAGGATGAAATATTTCTAATAGTACCTATGTAGATGACTATCATCATCATTCCACAGCAGTCCACTGCTGGACTTCATCATCATCATCATCCACAGCCCGAATTCACCCACTGCTGAGCATCGGCTTCTCTCTTCTCGTACCAGTCATCCCGTCCCCGTGCCAACCTCATCCAGGTTCTATCCGCAATGGCAACAAAGTCATCTGCCCATCTCGCCGCTGGACGACCAATACATCTACTTTCGGTACTTGGACGCCATTCGGTCATCAACTTACTCCACTTATCATCACCACGCCTTGCTAAGTGTCCTGCCCAGCTCCATTTCAGTTCCGAAATTAGTTTTCTGACGTCGGAAACCTTCGTACGTCTTTGGATCTCAACGTTTGGAACTCGGTCTATTTGCCGTATGCCGAGCATAGAACGCTCCATGGCTCTCTGCGCAACTTGAAGCCTGTACTTGTACTATTATTTATTCTGTGCCTGTACACTGTGTTAGCGTCTACATCTCGGCACCGTTAATGATGGTTGGCAAAACACACTGGTTGTAGAGGTGGGTCTTCAGAATTTGTGGTATCTTGACTGACTTCAAAATATCGTCCAGTTTACTAAAAGCGGCCTATCCGAGCTGTATTCTTCTCGATACCTCCGTCTGTTGATATTCTTTGCCAAATGAAATAATATGACCTAGGTAGACATATCGGTCAACCACCTCCAACGTCTCATTTCCAACTTTAACTAGAGTATTTGAATCGCTGGACATAGGCCTCTCGAATTGCACGCCATTTGCTTCGATTTTCGGCAACTCTCATCCAGCTACTATCAGCCACCCTGCGAAAATCGTCGCTCCACCTAGCCTGGGGGTACCTTATGTGTACCAGTTCGCGGTCTTCACTCAAGAACCAGTCTACCCCAACGGTCATCGGTTCTACGGCTAATATGGCCGGCCCATTTCCACTTCAGCTTGCTTATTCTCGACTTTAACATTGTTCTCTGCCGGATCACCTCGCTCCGGAATCAATCCCATAGAGAGACTCCAAGCATAGCCCTCTCCATAGCTTCCTGAACGACCTTGAGCTGATGGAATAGCCGTACCTTGCATGTCCACGTCTCGGCCCGTGCCTTGATGTCCATTTGGTTTCAAATAATTGTCCACAGGTAAACTACATTTCATAAGATTTGGGGTGGCCATGCAGTGCTATAGCAACGGTTAGATAATAAAAAAAAGCATTTTATTTGCAATTGATCTTGTAACAGTACCAACATATTTATGAAAATTCATTAAAAGAACATTGCAGGAATTTGTAACTCATTTTCCTACCCTTGAAGCAAGGGTAAACCCTAATGAAATAATAAACAAAAATTGCCACCAAAAATAACACCTATAACGAACATGCCTGCAGACCAAGGACAAAATGAGATTCATAATTTAATATTTTAAAAGCATTTTCAAACCTTTCATACCATAGAGCACTGAAACACCTCAGCGGTCACTTCTAGAGACGGCTTTGTTACAACTTTAAATACAAACCAAGCGGTTCAATGAGCGTCACTGTTTACTCATAGAAATAGAACACCCGTGAGAACACTGACTAAAGCCAGGCTTGCCACCACCTGCCTACGAAGGATCTTGGATTTCTTCGATCACACAATAAAATATATAATAAATAAATAACCTCTAGCCAGCTAATGATTACTGGTAAGTTCGATGGCAGGAGACCGAGAGGTCGCAGCCCAATCAGATGGTCTGACCATATTCGCTCAACGCTGAAAATCAAACTACACGACACACAGATGGAGGAAAATCATAAACGAAGAGTTGATCTCCCGCCGGGAGAATCATGACCCTCAGTAATAAAGAACACAACGCGAGGAGGAAGGCGTTATTGACTATGGCTATTACAGCAAAACTTGTGTTTAGCGCAATCGTGTCCAAAATGTTATTAGCAATGTTATGTTATGCAATTAGGTTATCTAGTCTTTGCCGATGCGTCGTTTTGTACTCTGTGTTTCGCATCCATATTTTTAAAGCCACATAAAGGCCCTTATAAACACCACATGGTTCGCTTGGAATAATGTGTATACAGCATGTCCCTCTTGAGACAATGGCTTTGAAAATACTCTGAATAAGTGATGGAAGGGGTTGTTGTCATCTGTGTATGTAAAACGCTGTCGCCTGTTATGTAGTTCCTTAGGATAAAACAAAGGTATGCTTTTGTATAATTGCGTTTGGTCATAGTACATGTAAATGATTTACAAGGAGCATACAGCATGTTTCAACGAAGGGCAGAGTCTAAAAAAATTTTTGAATCCGACTGTTGTCTTTTTAATTAGGTATTGTGAACTCTGTCTCAGGGATAGTACTCCGTCTTCGATTGCATTATAACGCTTCTGATTGCTGAAAATCACAATGGTATGTTAGTTGTACTTATTTATATCAGGCCACTTACCAGGAATTAGACAGTGGCTAGTGGCTGGCAGTACTGGGAAATCTTTATAACGTCTAGCATTATTTTATTTTATTTATTCGGGAAAACAAACAATTACACATTATAATAATAATAATAAAATCGTTTATTAGCAAAACTATAGGAATAACAAAAATATAGGATACAGAAATTATACAAATGTGAAATCAACCACGTTCTCCATAGATAACAATGATACAATTTGGTAAATTTTAAGATTAGCGTTGTAAACAATAAATAAAAAAGAGGAATATTAATAGTAAAGTATCAACAAAACAAAACATAAAGCCAACAATAGTGCCGCATAAGTGGAACAACACTGTCACATTAGTTCCTCTATATGTTAAGTAACATGAGTCTAAACTTTCCACATGGTTAAGCAAACAGATCCAAACTGCAGAAATTCTTATTAAAATTGCTCGTAAGGCGACGAAGAGGCGCACGCAAGCCGGCATTAGTGCGACTGGAAATAGTGGCGAATACAGGTCGTGCGCGCACCTCGCGTCCCTGGCATGTTCTGGGAACTATATAACACAACTTGTTACCAATTTCCAAACAATCATACGAGTTATTGCATAAGCCATACAAAAATGTATTTTCGAGAAAAGTAGTTGAAGTTGAACTCAAAGAAAGCAGGTTATATTTCTTAAGTAACTCACTATAAGAGAGATAACAACTTTTTAAGCATCGATAATGCATATACTATTATGCACTAGGAACACCTACCAAATCAATGTATCAAAGCTCTAGCGCATTGTAATGTAATGAGGCTTTACTTATCCCAATATTACCGACTAGCAGACGCCTCGCGGTTTCACCGGCATAGTTCCCCTTTTCGTGGGAATACAGTGATAAAAAGTAGCCTATGTCACCCGGGGATAGTGTAGTTACCCAACGGTGAAAGAATTTTGAAATCGGTCCACTAGTTTTTAAGTTTATTCGTTACATAAAAAAATACAAATCTTTCCTTTTTATAATATTAATAACGAGCAGTTGCCCGCGGCTTCGCTCCCGTGGGCCACCCCACAGGACCCGTTTTCGGGATTAAAAAATAGCCTATGTTACTCAGGAATAACGTAGCTTTCTATTGGTGAAAGAATTTTTTAAATCGGTCCAGTAGTTTCGGAGCCTATTCGGTACAAACAAACAAACAAACAAACAAACAAAAAAATCTTTCCTCTTTATAATATTATAGTATAGATAACTAGCTGTTCCCCGAGGCTTCGATCCCGTGGACCACCCCACAGGACCCGTTTTCGGGATTAAAAATAGCTTATGTCACTCAGGAATAATGTAGCTTTCTATTGGTGAAAGAATTTTTTAAATCGGTCCAGTAGTTTTGGAGCCTATTCGGTACAAAACAAACAAACAAACAAATCTTCCCCCTTAATAATATATATGTCAGCATTTCTAAGATATCGTTCTGAAGAGCGCTATGGTTTTAATGACTTTTTTAGATGTCAACTTGACGTTAACACTTTACGCTAGTTTTTGGCGCGAACGAAAAAAAAGGACAGAAGGAATCGAGGGAGAATATGGAGGGTTGGATTGAGTTGTGAATTCGTGATAAAAACCTAAAGAGAATACAGTCAACAGTGAGAGTTACCGATTGTTCGTGTAGATAAAACTACGTGTAATAGTGGAATGTCGTTTAAGTTATTCGCCAATACATAACGTGATTAGTTACATTGTGAGCCTACATACAAGCAAAGAAGTTGGTTTGTTTAACATCTAGCCCGAAAGAACCCATGCAATAATGGCTTTTCCTGACAATTACACAGTCGTCCCTACATCAGATCGTGGGATATAAGGGCTTGATATTTAGGAGACTAGTGAAATAACAATCCAACAACTTGTGATCAGTGAAATTATCTACTGAAAGAAAGTCGGTACCTAGCGGGAATCTTCAAATACATGAAGACTTGTGTGACGGGTATTCGGTCAGAACATAATCTTATTTGCAGCACAAGGAGTGACTGAAAAACATTCCTCAACCATAAAGTTTGATCATGATGGTTTGAAAGCTTACTGAAAGGTCTACTTCTTGCTCAATTAAATTTGGAGAGTTTACAATAATAGTAACTAGTTTAAACTAATGAAGATAACTAAAGTCACTTAATTATCATTTGCCCTAAGACCGGTAAATGTTAGTTTAGTTGAAAAGTGCCTGAAAATGGTTTGTTTTAAATTAATCCTTCAGGCTTTTGAGCTCAGCTGTTCAGTTTAATTGAAAGAATACTGGAAAGATTCCAATTAATTGGTAGAAAAACCAGGAACTAAAATCAAGACTTGATTTTGCAAATCATGGCCCGGAGAGAATCATGACTATTTTGGAAACATGGTTAACAAGTTTGAAAACTACCTCAAGTGATGGGATTCTTAACGCTACCTGCCTGGTAGTATGTTGTGTTAAAGGTAATGGTAATTGAAGAATCTGCTGCGCATGAGAAAGTTGATTTAACAAACATCTGGTTACAGAAAGTATCTACAGTAGCTGGTAAGGTCACTTTATTTTTATTTGATGTTCATGGAAAAAGAAACTTTACCACCCTTTTGTGGTTCCACTGCAGTTGGTTAAACAAAAATTACATTGTAAAGCCGTTGAACTTCTTGTACACTACAATATACAATGTTTTTGTCTGTTAAAAGAAAATAAGTGGAGATAAAGAAAAAGCAATTGATTGCACATTACAGATTCAAGGTTGTTTCAAATTGTAGATTATTATGGTTTTCACAAAAGTCTAACTTTTGTGCCTTAGAAACATAGTATGATAATCTTTGCTGTTACTCATTGACGGTGTATTCATTTTACAATTTACGTGATGATTGATTTTTTTATTTGCTGTGTGTGATTGTTACCTAATTGTTTGACTGCCTTGTCCACAATTATTACTTGGGGTCTAGGGTTGAATCTCTGGACAACATGTAGTGGTATCCTATTGCTTGAAGCTTGAACTTGGTTGGTGAGTTAAGGGTGCGCTATACACCTTTGCTTGCAGACATCGATTGGTGAGTGCAGACATGTTATTTTGTGTTATAAAATTGTCTCTATGTAAAGATATTCGAATATGTCATAATATAGTGGTTAGTGCTTTAGTGACAGTACTTATCACAGAAATCTTGTAATTTCTTCATATTGGTAGTGAACAAAAAAATTAATGAACGCCATAACCCCATGAAGACATTCATGGGGTTATGGCGTTCATTAATTTTTACTACCGTTGTGATGGTGCAGTGGCTGGGCTACTGGATGCTGCTCTGTATTTGCGGGTTCCATTCTCATGTGGAGTAGATGTTTGCGTGGCCTGCAGGTGGTTGTTCTGGATCTGACTGTTTGTGAGTTTGGAGTGTTTGTGAACGCACCCATAATACCTGTCGATTTGATGTCTGATGGAAGGTGGGAGCCTGGTGCCTCCGGTGCTTTGGTGACCTGTTGTTTGGAGTATGTAACATAGTATGATGTGTTAAGCATCTGGAAGGTATGGCACCCTTGGTGCTTCGAGACCGACCTGACGTTTGTTGCGAGCCAGGTTCGTTAGGTAGGTTGGTGGGTGGTCGAAGGGGCCCAGCATGCCCGGTCCACGCCACGCGTTTTACAGGTGGATGGTCGAAGGGGCCCAGCACGCCCGGTCCATGCCACGCTGTTAGTAGGTGGGTGGTCGAAGGGGCCAAGCACGCCCGGTCCACGCCACGCGTTGTCCAGGTGGATGGTCGAAGGGGCCCAGTACGCCCGGTCCATGCCGCGCTGTGAGTAAGTGGGTGGTCGAAGGGGCCCAGTACGCCCGGTCCACGCCACGTGTTGTACAGGTGGATGGTCGAAGGGGCCCAGTACGCCCGGTCCATGCCGCGCTGTGAGTAAGTGGGTGGTCGAAGGGGCCCAGTACGCCCGGTCCACGCCACGTGTTGTACAGGTGGATGGTCGAAGGGGCCCAGCACGCCCGGTCCATGCCACGCTGTTAGTAGGTGGGTGGTCGAAGGGGCCCAGCACGCCCGGTCCACGCCACGCTTTGTCCAGCTGGATGGTCGAAGGGGCCCAGTACGCCCGGTCCATGCCACGCTGTGTAGGTGGGTGGTCGAAGGGGCCTAGCACGCCCGGTCCACGCCACGCGTTGTCCAGGTGGATGGTCGAAGGGGCCCAGTACGCCCGGTCCATGCCGCGCTGTGAGTAGGTGGGTGGTCGAAGGGGCCTAGCACGCCCGGTCCACGCCACGCGTTGTCCAGGTGGATGGTCGAAGGGGCCCAGTACGCCCGGTCCATGCCGCGCTGTGAGTAGGTGGGTGGTCGAAGGGGCCCAGTACGCCCGGTCCACGCCACGCGTTGCGCAGGTGGATGGTCGAAGAGGCCTAGCACGCCCGGTCCATGCCACGCTGTGAATAGTTGGTTGGTCGAAAGGGCCCAGTGCGCCCGGTATACTTTGCGTGGTATGATGAGTCGTTGGTTGATTGAAAAGGGCCTTGTGCGCCCGTTCCACACATGATATGATGAGTTGTTGGTGCATCTAAAGGATCTTGTGCGCCTGGTCTTCACCGTATAATATCGCAGAGTATGCATGTCAGGAATGGACGAGCGGATCCAAATGGAATGTTACATTCTTTGGTGTGTGAGATTTGACGAACCATTATAAGGATTGTTAAATGCTCGCGGCCTCGCAAAATGTCAGGAGGCCGTGTCAGCATTTCTAAGATATCGTTCTGAAGAGCGCTATGGTTTCAAATGACTTTGACAGATGTCAACTTGACGTTAACACTTTACGCTAGTTTTTGGCGCGAACGAAAAAAAAGGACAGAAGGAATCGAGGGAGAATATGGAGGGTTGGATTGAGTTGTGAATTCGTGATAAAAACCTAAAGAGAATACAGTCAACAGTGAGAGTTACCGATTGTTCGTGTAGATAAAACTACGTGTAATAGTGGAATGTCGTTTAAGTTATTCGCCAATACATAACGTGATTAGTTACATTGTGAGCCTACATACAAGCAAAGAAGTTGGTTTGTTTAACATCTAGCCCGAAAGAACCCATGCAATAATGGCTTTTCCTGACAATTACACAGTCGTCCCTACATATATATGTATAAATAATAAAAAAAGTTTAGATTAGTAAGTATAGAAGAACTTTAATTTTCGCATATTCACTAACAAAATCAAAACTATAATACAATGTCCAAATACCGTCATGTGCGATGTCTATTTTTAATATGTGTATCAAAGAAACGTTTCCAAGAACAGAAACGGTATAAGTGGACGTTCTGTTCTAGGAAACTTCGTCTGCCCGAACACAAACATTTTATGAAAACTTGAACAACACTGAAATGTCAAACACAACGACGGATATTATATGGAACCAAAAGTAATTGAAGTATAAATCGTTTCTTTGAAAGATGTCTTTCTATAAAACCAAACAAAAGAATAGGTTCTGTTTGAATTTAGACAAACTTCTTCTAATTTTTGAACCGGATAAACGAAATTCAGCGTACTAAAAGTTTCCGATCTGCTACACTTCTTCACCTTATCAATATTTTTTACAATTTGGATTATCGAAATAATATTCTTGTTGGACCGAATTGATAATGACAACTCTGTCGTCATCATTACAGACGAAGGATGTCCAGTTCTGTGCCACTCTGTAATTGTAAACATCCATACCAATATTATAAATGCAAAAATGACTCTGACGTTTTGTCTGTTTGTTACCTTTTCACGTAAACTAGCCTCAGATCATGGCCTGGACTAAGATATAGGATACTTTTATTTCAGGAGTATGTTTCCTTGGAGTCATTTTCATACGGACGAAGCCGCTGGCAGGAGCTCTTACCTACGCTATAATTTAGTGACCTTCAATTCCGAACCAGTTGAGTATCAAGCACTCCTGCACAGCTGTTCACACCTTTCAAACATTTTTACTACCCATTACAGACATAAATTAATTACCGAATCATTTCAGTACTCTGCAGGTGCAACATTTACGTCACTATGAAACTCTGCAGTCCTGCAGCCTCTGCAGACTAATTAACTGTAAAACTTTTAATAACTATAGCGTAATGACTGCTCGTTACGGGATAGTTAATAGGTTTTATGACCTGAATGCATAAGTTTAATAAAGGGATGTTAACGCTATTTTGCTGGGAACGCTTTGGTATTATATTCTTGTATACACCATGGTTAGAAATTAGCCAACCAGCAGGTTGGTGGCATCAACTTGACTGACATTTTACACCACAGCTGGCAGTCGTTATTAGGTACTTACTGTCACTCGTGGAATCTTCAGGTTGCACCTTTAAGTGCTCTGATGTTTGTTTTTCTTAATGACTACTTGATAAAGAATATTTCAACTCTTTTTGTTTGAAGTGATTTTATTTGCTGCTAGAACTAAATCAATAACAATTTAAATCAATCTACTTTTAAAACGAAAAGAAAAAACTTATTTCAAATAGATAGTTTATTTTGCCTAAACACAAGGAAACTGCTTCCTAACCCATACCAACCCATTTAATACAAAAGCCACATGCATTTAATGATTTTTAGAAGAAGTATGGTGTTTGGTTTTTTTTTTTTTTTTTTTTTTTTTTTTTTTCAATTTTCTACCGCGGACATGTGGCACTCCGCGATCTTTTTTATAGTGGTTTTATTTTGTTTGTTTCTTATTTTTTCATAAACGTTACAATTGTCTGACTCCTACGTCGGACATTATTTTTAGGCTTACTTAACTAACTTAAGTCTACGTGAGTTCATCCCTCACTAAATACTATATGTCGGGTTTAGTCAATAGTACTGACTTCAAAACAAAACGCAAGCACGCCATCTGGCGGCAAAGCAAGAACAACTACGCATTGGTGCGCTTTTTATAAGCACTTCCGTGCTGGGGAAGTGGGCAGTTGAGTACTGACAGCCGTAGAGCTAACACGTCGTAGAATCAGTGTCGATCCGTAATATTAGTAAGCAAGAATGTAACTTGTGTCTATTTGAATATACTCAGTGTATCGAATAATTTGTGTGATTTCATTTTCACGATTGTACCCAACGACCTGCCCACACACGATGTCTTAACCTAAGGGAATACATCCTGACTTCCCGATGGTTTACATCTATCGGCCAGCCTTGATGCGACATCAGAATTGGGATTCGGTCGTGCTAATGAGATCACATTTAAAAACAATGCTAGTGAAAGTGGCGGTTACATTCTTGCAAAAAAAATTCGCGGTGTCAGTTGCGACTACCCTCAGTCTTGAATAATCAATAACGGAGCGGAGTAGCAAGGAGGTTAGCAACAACCAAGGAGCTGGACAGGTCAAGGAGGAGCGTGTGGACTTGTGGAGAATTCCATACACACGGATCTTTATGCGAATCTGGTGAGTCGTTTTCATTTTGTTATGACTATAGCCAAGAGTGTTCATTATTTAAAATTCTGGTTTTGTGTACGGTATGGCGGCCAGTGGATAGCCGGGGTGGCCCGTGTTCGGTCCATACTCTCATGTTAGTTATCGCTGGTCAAGTTTTGGTGTTATTGAAGAGTTATTATTCTGCTAACACTGGCAATGACCCTTGACTAGCCTTGGCCGACTATTGTTACGACCACGACGGCCTTAGAACGATATGGTGCCTACCTTACACTTTAGTCTGGAAAATAACGTACCTACCTTACACTTCAGTCTGGAAAATATTATAATTCCAAATGAAATATTTTGATAAGTTTTGTAGTGTGATAGTTCTATGTAGTGAGAGTTAGCAAAGTTTGAGAAGAAGCATAGTATTCTTCTTTTGTGGTCGTAGGGCCAAACTATCTTAAAAGTGGTAAACTCTACCAGGCCTCGTTAATTGCGACTTAAAACGCTATAGCATTCATTGGATTCTCTAAAGCCCATCGACTAGCGACAGCGACCTGGGCACTTGGGACACTAATGTGTGGTTCATGTTTTGGACAGGAACTCTGCACTCAAATTCGGTGTCCATAATAACCTATTTGGCCATGCCGGTTTAGGTAACAACTACTACTAGAAGCTCGTGGCTAAATAATAACAGCCGCACTGGTCGATCATCAAGGTTAAGCAACGCTTGACGAGGTCGGTCCGTGGATGGGTGACCATTTCAACATACCGAGTTTCCTCCGTGCCTCGGAAAGCATGTTAAGCCGTCTGGTCCCGGCTGTCATTTGAAGATCTTTGACAGTCGTTACGGGTAGTCAGAAGCCTGAGATCTGACACCAGTCTTGCCAAGGGGTACCGTGTTACCGAGTTACTGGGTTATGGAGGCCAGATAGGCAGTCACTCCATGTAAAACACTGGTACTCAGCTGAATCCGGTAGGACTGGAAGCCGACCCCAATGTAGTTGGGAAAAGGCTAGGCAGATTGATTGGTTTAGGTTACTACACTGGTGCATCGATTAATTTCCATCAAAGCTGTGTATGGTTAAGATAACCGTGTGAACATATACTCTCGTAATGCTTTTCATGTTTCAGATACCATATTGTGTCGCAGTCTGAAGCCTCTGCTGCAGGCTAGCGATTCAGATGCTGAGCGTGAAGGTTGACGTGTCAACATCTGAGAGGTTAAGACCGATGGCAGGCTAGCAGTTCGCAGGTGGTAGTCGAACGCTATGACCAAAGCTGTGAGGTCGGGAGCGCGCGCAAGTTTGGAATGCAACACTCGGTGAGTCGCTTCCATGTTATTTCGATAGTGAGGTCGAAGGTTCTCTAGTGAAGAGATGCTAGTTCGAATTTTAAGTTTTCATGTTTGACCATTGAATTGGTCGTGGTTATATCTAGCACTATCACTAGGTAATCAAGACACACTTGGTAAGGGGCAGGTAGCTAATGAGTTTCTTATTAGCTGGTTAATACTTTCCTAGTTTCAATATTAGGTTTAGTGCGAACCTTAGGATGAGATGTCCCATATGAAGGAGTTGAGATATCCAAAATGACTGAATAAATAGTAATTTTCAGTGGCAAAGCGGGTTGGTAATGTCGTGGGGTAACGAAGGTGTATCGAGTTAGTAACGGTACTGGTCATTTACCTGTACTTAGAAAAGATCTTGTTGCGTTACGACTTACACAGCCGTCTTCAGATCTGAATTCACTTGCTTACTTTCAAAGTAATATTATGATAGCAGTAGATCTGGCAATCAGTTTTCCTTGCATAAAAACTGAGTTAGTGAGCGATAGTAAATAGTTACTGTTGGTATTTGATTTTCAGGGTTTGATCAGAGTTAATTCGTGAAGCTCCTTCACACGGCTTCATTGGACATTATCAGGCTTAATTGGTCCCCTCATATTAACAGTCGGTATGTTCCAAGATCTTTGGGTAAAAAGCGCGAACCTTGTGAGAAGGATCCCCGATCACCAAGTTCCTTGAGAATTAGACGTCATAGTTGATGACAGTGGTAGTGAAACCAAATCTGATTAACATGTCTGCTTATGAGACAAATTCTGGACCGCACCTCATGCGTAACATGTGGCGATGGGTTTTTGAAGAGGTTTCATGAGTTGAGTATACATTGCCTTTGAATTATAACAAACTGTAACAGCATTGTTACTATTACTTTGTTTAGTTGTTGAACTTGTTGATCGTCTGACCTTTTTTTTCTAATGAACAGTGTTGTGTGGGAATCTCTAGTACGAAAACTAAATAGGCCCTGTATTAAGTCCGCGATAGGTGATTATGACAGGATGGTGAGCGTTATACACCGAAAGCTATAAATAGGTACGCTTGGGACCTTCAAGTGTGCACACTGTAGGTCAGGGAAGATGCCAGCGGGTTATGTACCAGTCGATGTTGATGTCAAAAGGATTTTGATGATAATGAGCAAGCTTAAGGTGTCGAGTAATTGAGTCTATCAGCCGTATTATGTTTGACCGTACCAGTGGATTCTGGCGGAGGTCGGGGTCTAGAGAGACCGTTGTGTGAGAGCAATATAATTGCTAGTCGGCTAAAGAGCCGTGGCGTTAGAGGTTTTACTCGAGAGTTTCTGTAAGCTTGGCAGTTTTTGCTGCAGAATAAGTTTTAAAGTTTGTTTGGAATGACTGTGGTACATGGCCCAGGGTAATGATTTAGTTAAAGAGTATGGTTCTAAAATCTTTATTTTCACGAACCCAATAATCTAGTTTGGTCAGGAGTAGCCGAGCGTTGTGTGGCAACTGTTGGCCTGTGTGGCAACTGTTGACTTGTGTGGCAACTGTTGGTCTTTAGGGCAACGGAAGGCCTGTATGGCTGGCGGTAAGCCTGTGTGACACTATGACTGGTGGGAAAATTCATGTTTGTGTTGGGAACCTTACAGAAAGTTCCTATTGAGTCATGAGGTTAAAAGAAAGTAAACTCGCAGTCATGCGTTTGGTGAGGTCACCATGATAATTTTGATGACGTTCGAATCGTCAAGCCCTCATTACGAAAATTGAAATAATTTTGGTTTTTTAATTTTGATTACTTTGCGTAGATCGTGTTCGGTGTTAGTAAGACACACAAAGTTTAAGTACCAGTTGAGATTATAGATGAAGTAGATAATGAATTGACGTAACATAGGACAGACTAAATCTCTGTGTGAACAGGTTCTGAGTTCAGAGAGTTGAGTTGACTAGACATCGTGGAGATGTTCGAGTAGAGCAATTGTGATTGCTAAGAGAGCTATAAGATAGCTAAATATCGTGAATTAGATACCTGGTGGTTTCTTTTGCTGGATTTAATTTGAGATTAATGACTATCAGTGGTACTTGGACTTTGTAATCACTATGACTGGGTGCTTTTAGGTACCAAATCGATGATTGAGTTACTATTTTCTTTAAATTGGAAATAGAATTACTCTTTCCTTGCAAAGGTGAAAGAAGACATTGACCAGAAAACGTTTCCTCACTCACATAGAGTATGCGTCAGGATTGGACGAGTGAATACTGTTTGGAAATTTTGTGTTTCAGAAAAACATCCCTTGTATGGTGGGAGACTGGCGGGTCGGAGTAGACTAAGAGGACGTGTGGCGCAACACGACATGAGGTGGCATGGAGCGAGGACAAGATGATGAAGCCTGCGGGTGATAGATTTGGGGATCTGTCACCCGAGAGAGGCCCGAGAAGGCGACGTATGTGTTCCACGCTCGCCTCTCAATAGGAACTACGGCCTAGAGAACACCATGTGGTTTTAGTCAGTAGGAGTCTGACAGACCCCTCAGCTTTCCCCAAGGGCTGAGGACATCCATTGAGGATTTCCACATGATTCGATACACTGTTAAAACCTGACAATGAAAAACAGACGAGGACGCCTGTCTCGCAGGATGGCCGTGTCGGGTTTAGTCAATAGTACTGACTTCAAAACAAAACGCAAGCACGCCATCTGGCGGCAAAGCAAGAACAACTACGCATTGGTGCGCTTTTTATAAGCACTTCCGTGCTGGGGAAGTGGGCAGTTGAGTACTGACAGCCGTAGAGCTAACACGTCGTAGAATCAGTGTCGATCCGTAATATTAGTAAGCAAGAATGTAACTTGTGTCTATTTGAATATACTCAGTGTATCGAATAATTTGTGTGATTTCATTTTCACGATTGTACCCAACGACCTGCCCACACACGATGTCTTAACCTAAGGGAATACATCCTGACTTCCCGATGGTTTACATCTATCGGCCAGCCTTGATGCGACATATATATATATATATATATATCACACACCGGCATTACAATTTAAGTTTCTATTTGCTACTTATATTAATGTTATTTCTATTTTGTTGCTTATTTCTATTGATACACTGCTTATGTTATTTTGTTTTCTTATATCTATTGGTACATTTTCGGGGAAGATGCATGGCAGTGCGAGCAGACCAGTCCCGGCCGACGGTTCCGGCTATAGAACCCCGTCGTTAGGACGTTAAGGTGTGTATGACTGACTCGCTCCACCATGCAGCTTTACAAATATATATATATTTTTTTGCGTTTCAGGGTTTAGACAGGGTGATGGTTTGGGTATGTGTTTGGGTTGGAGTTTTTGGATGGGACTTGTTAGGTGGTGTTTTGGTGATGTCTGCTGACCAGGGACTTCACCAGCGTGAGCAAGGCCTCTATGACGACTACGTCTCGATGCTGCATGGCCGTCTTAAGATTGTAGTTGACGACCGTTTTAGTCGGCGCATCCATCGCCCTCTTAGCAAGGCGGCCTGCGGCGTCGTCGGTGTAATAGACGCAACTGACTGTATGTCTGGACACCGCCACTACCGCGTGGGAGATGCTGTCGTGGACCTGAAGCCTCCTGGACTTGGTGTTGATGATGATGACGCTGTCGTAGGTTGACCCCTGAGCCTCGTGTATGGTTAGCAGGCGCGACCCTTCACCGGACCCAAATCCCTGGCTCGCAAGAGAGGCTTTCTCCTCCTGCGTATGAACTAGGAACAGGGTGTTTTGGGCAGTGCTCGGTATTTGCGCCCCTGTGTAACCTTTCACCTTCAGGGAGTGGACCCGCGACAGTGACGACTTGGAGGAGTATATACCGGGGTATATCTCACTCAGTGCAAACGCCACGTCCATTGGATTGCGGTGTGTGCAGAGAAACTCCTGGGTGATGCCAGCCACCAGGTCTGGACGGGTGTACCTAAGCTCGAAAAGGTTCTCTCTGTCCAAAAATGGGAGCTGGTTAACGTCTCCGACGAGGACAAGCTCGCTAGCTCCAGACAACTTTACTGCCATGACTATTGCCCCAAAGTGGTTCATAAGAGCCTCGTCTACCGTAAGACGGTAGCATTTGTCTTGGCCCTTGAAACCGTTTGCTAGGATTGAGGCCATAGTGCGCACCTTGGTCTTTGCTCGGTCTCCTAAGCGGCGCGCAAGCTTTTCCCTAAGGTCTTTGGCAGCTTCTGTTGTCGTGGTGGCTATCACGTCCCTGTCCTCGTCGAAGTGCTTTACTAGCCAGGTTGTCTTACCGCAACCCGGAACTCCGTTAATCCATCTGATATTGGGTACCGCCCAACTTTCCTGCAATGCGGGGATACCTGGGGTCCCCGAAATGGACTGTGCCATTTCCAGGATCTTATCATCCGGCATGATCTTAGTACATTTGGCGGTAACCACTATCGGGTCGTCATTTGGCACACTGAACTTGAGTTTGCCTGAGCGCTCCGTCTCCTCCTTGTCCAGGGCCACAAAACCACTCCTCGCGCTGTAGGCTGCCATATACGACCCCGTCATTTCCCCTTTGATGACTTGGGATGTAACGTTGTCGTAAACCGCTGCCCCTGCTTCCTCGAGCAGTATCCTTAACAGACCCTCTGTGTCTCTTTGGAAGGTCTGCAGGATCTGCCTGCATGTCGTAAGATTGACATCTCTGGTCGCTCTTACGATTGCTACGTACTCGAGGAACGCGCTTTTTACATGGTCCGTGGTACCCGACTTTACTGCGAGGGTCGGCGGGCTGACTTGCCCTTTGTCGGCTCGTGTTGGCTTAGGCTTTTGCTGGGTTGGTTCCTTTGGTGTTTTTCTGAGGAACCTCTCCAGTGCTGTCTCCTGCTTGTGAGATGGTGATGCATGGCTGGTGCTTGGGAGCAGTGCACTGAGGAAAGTGCCAAACGCTTTCAGGCGACTCCTCGACCGGGCCCGGTCCTCCGGGTTTATGGTGTTGCACTGCTTCTTAGCGGCTTTTTCGGCTGCTGCCTTCTGCTGGGCCCTTTCCGATCCGCTTTGAGTGGTGGGGCTTTTAGTGGAGCTCGTCGCGCTGGCTGTTGGTTGTCTGGGGGCTTTGAGGAAACTTAGGGTTTCCCCTCTATCCTCGTAGACAACGACCTCATGATGTTCTGAGGCCTTTAGACAGCCAAAGCGGTCTGCGACGTCTCCTCTTTCTCCTCCCACCACCATTGCGTCCACACTTATGGTTCGGGCCGCGGCTGACGTGTAGTATCCTGCCTCCCCGATCTTCTGAAGCAATGAGCTTGCCTGAGCAAATGGAGTAGCCTCTCCCCACTCGAGTAATGCGATTGTTTTTCCTTTAAATCTCATTAGACGGCATCGGTGAGTGGCCACTTCCACTTGAGGTAGTGCAGCATACTTGCTGCCTTTTATGCTCGTTTTGGTGGTGCTTCCGTTAATCAAGGCGGCAAGGCCCGGTGAAAGGTGTATTCGAGCCGTAGCTCGACTTGAGCCTATGCTGAAGCCTATGCCTAACTTCTCCTGTTCCCTGTTCATGAACAGAGCGACGCCTCGCAGTCTGATGCCAGGGACTCCGTCTTCTCCGCATGCCAGGAATTGTGTGGTAGTCATGCTAGGGGCTGGTTGTAGGCTGGCTGTTGCTGCTGCCGCTGCTGCTACCGTTGATAATGGCCGTTGGTTAGAATGTGTGTGTGTAATTTGTGTATCAGTCAATTGTGTGCTTGTTGTTGCTTGTATAGTTGTGGTTGTTGTTTGTGTGTTTGTGGTTGTGGTTGTGGTTGTGTGTGTTCGAATGTGTGGTCGACTTCGCAAGGTTACGTCCGTTTTGTTAGCCCTTGCTGCGAATGTGGCGACTTTGCTCGCGAATGCCAAGAATGGAATCCTAGTAGCCGGTCTCCCCATGATGGTGTGGAGTGTGGACTGGCTAAGCTGGGTTTCGAATTTTATTTCGAGCTCCATTCTGTCTTGGCTGAACCTTGGGCATTCGAAGAGCAAGTGCCAGACTGTCTCTTCGCAACTCGGGTCACAGACACACGAGGGACTATCTTTGAGATGGAAACGGTGGAGATATGGTGAAAATCCGCCGTGTCCTGTAAGGACTTGTACGTGGACCGGTGTGAGCACTGCGTCTCTGAGTGTCCTTTTCGCCGCTAGGACGTCTGGAAAGAACACTTTCGTGACCGATCCTGTACTCGAGGAGTCGTACTGGGCTTGCCACTTCCTTATAGTCCCGTATCTTCCTCCTCACGAATGAAACGGGGACCTTGCTGTAGTCTGATGTGAGTTTTGTTAGGGCTGCCTCCTTGGCCAGCTCATCCGCTCTCTCATTCCCGGCAGTTCCCACATGGGCCTTGAGCCAAAAGAGCCTCACTTCTCTGCCCTCCTCTCTGATTTCACGGACGCTTCTCTTGATTTGGAGTGCCAGGTGGTGCGTGACAGACGGTCTCCTCAGCAGATCAAGTGACGATCTTGAGTCACTTAAGATGCTTACGGAGGCCGCCTTGGATTCTCTTGCCATCCTGACAGCTCTGAAGAGAGCGTACATTTCCGATTGGAAGACTGTGTTGTGAGGCTCCAAGCCGATGGTGCTGAACCTTGACTCCGTCCCGTTTTCCCACCAAGTTAGGGCAGCTCCGACTTTCCCCTCTATCTTACTGCCATCGGTGTATATTTGGGGGCCGATTACTTGGTGGGTTGCCTGGGTTTCGGGAGTCAAATTCTCTAGGCATTCATACTCGGTTGTTGTGAGTTGCGCTGGGTGGGGATTTTTGGAGTAGTGCACGTTGCACTCCAGCACGCGGCCCAGCGGTATGAACTCTTGGGAATGTCCCTTTTTGATCTTGAAAAGGGTTGCCGCTTCGAGTACCCGGAGGTCTAGGGGGAGTTGTCCTGACAGGATAAGTGCCGATGTCAGAGACACCGTTCGGTATGCTTTGCAGATCTTCTGCGCGAAGCCCCTCTGCAGTGAGTCAAACTTTTTCCTTGTCATCAGTTTCTCAGCTGCGGGGGCCCACGCACTCGCTGCATACATCACGATGGGCTCTATCACCGACACGTATATCGTCCTGATTATCTCTCCGTTCAGACCCCAAGTCACCCTCGCCGCACATGCCAACTGCTTGTAGATGTCTGCGGCCTTTCTACAGGTTGCAGACACGTGCGCATTGAAGGTGAGCTTGGAGTCTATCGTGAGACCTAACAGCTTCACTTCCTCAACCAGGTTTAGCTGCGTGCCCGACATATGAAGTACCGGAGCGTCGTACTTTCGCTTCCTCGTTAACACCATCGCATTGGTCTTGTGCGCGGCGAAACGTAGCTTATTTTGGACGCCCCATTCCGATACTTTGGCTAGCGTGCTGTTGGCTGATTGCTGCAGGGGACCGGCTGTGAAGTCAGAGAAAACCAGGACAACGTCGTCCGCGAAGGCTTGACAGTATACCCCCATACTAGCCATTTTTTGTAGGAGTGAATCTAGGATAAGGTTCCAAAACGTCGGTCCGGCTATTGAGCCCTGGACGCATCCTTTCGTGGTTCCCTTCTCGCTAGTCGCTCTGGCGTAGTTGACCCTGATGTTCCGGTCTTCCAGGTATGAGGCGACGAGAGCGTAGATATTTGCTGGACAATTCTTGGCTACCATCTGCTTCTTGAGTGCGGGCCACCACGCGTTGTCAAAGGCCCCCTCTATGTCCAGTGATATCAAAAGCACGATCTTTTTGGCTTTGATTTCGGCTCGTAAGTGGCCCACTAGAGCATAGAGGGCGTCCTCGGTTCCACGCTGTGGCATGAAGCCGTATTGGTTTGTGTGTAGTGTTGGGAGGAAATGCCACTGTAGTCGGCCTACTAGAAGTTTCTCGACGATTTTTCCTAGGACCGAGAGCAGACCTATAGGCCTGTACGACTTAGGACTGGTGTAGTCGTCCTTTCCTGGCTTGCGGAGAATGCACACGTGGGCGATCTTCCACTGCTTCGGGAAGTGTGACAGTGACAGACACTTGTTTGCTATCGCTAAGAACACCTCCCTATCGCAGTTTATTGCCGCTGTGCAGATGTCTGCTGTTAATCCGTCGGGACCGGGGGCTTTTTTCGGATTTTGGTTCTGGAGAACCATTTCCAGCTCCGCGGTCGTGAAGGGCGGATCGTCTGCAGACAGACCTTGAGGGTTCTTCTCCTCCGCTAGCCTCCTTAGCGCAGTGTGGTAGGGCTGTTCGGCATCCGTTGAGTCGTCGGGGTAGAAGGTTTTTGCCAGAAGATCCGCAGATTGCTCTGGACTAAGCGTCTCGCCTGCGGCGTTTCTCAGGAGCGCGTCGTCCTTTCTTCTGGCTGTCTTCCTTATTACCCTGTAGATGCCGTCCCACATGCTCTCTCGGTCCTGCTTCGTGCAGAACTCCTTCCAGTTGGCTGTGGCTGCTTCCGTTGCTGCTGTCGTGTAAGTTTGTTTGGCCAGCACGTACTCTTGGATGGTGAAGTGTCTCCGGCTTGCGGCTGCGTTTTTGATCCTTCTCTTCTTCGTCATGGTGTCTTTTTTGAGACGGTCTAGAGAAGGGGTCCACCATGGGGGCTTGGCGTTGTGTTTGGGCGACCCAAGTTTTGGAATCGCTTCCTCGCATGAGCGGTGGATGTTCTGAGTATAGTTTGAAATAATTGTCTCCAGATCCTCTGGGTTCGATGCGTTCGAGACTCTGACTTGAGTGATGCCACTGTCTGCTAGGCTGGTCTTGAAGTGGGTGTTGAAGTCGGACCACTTGGCCTTCTTGGTGTTGTAGATGCGCGTCGAAATTGGCCTTAAGGGTTCTAGGGCCTTTTCTAGGCGCATCGAGAAGGTTATAGCGTTGTGGTCTGAAGTTGTTAGACTTCTTTCTACCCGCCACTCTTCGACCTTGCCCAGCAGCGACGAACTGCAAGCTGTCACGTCGACGATGCTTGTGCACCACCTGTCATTTCTGTATGTCTCGAACGTTGGTGTTTGGCCCGTATTTAGGATGTGGAGATCCCGCTCATTGAGGAAAGAACTGTACGCCGCCCCGCGATGGTTTTCGGAAACACTTCCCCACCAATGGCTCCAGGCATTTACGTCTCCTCCCACCACGATGTTGTTTGTATTCAATTTGTGTGTCTTGTATTGTGTTTCGGATAGGTAAGGTTCGATGTCCTGGTCACCCTCAAAATAGACCGACAGTACTCCAAAGCTGAGCTGACCCACCTTTAGCAAGACAGCAGCAATGTTCTCGGTCACAAGTTGGGGGTCGTGGACGACCTCCAGGTTGTCACCGAAAACAACAATCGCTACCTTGACTGGCTTTTGGCGGTTGAGGCTGCACTGGATGACTTGTGTGCCGGGGTTTTGTTTCATCACACCTGTTCTTCCTACGTAGGGCTCTTGAACAAGTGCTACTGAAATTCCTCTTGCCTGGGCCGCCATTTAGAGTTCTTCTGTGGCCAGCTTGCAGCGGTGAAGATTTGCTTGGATGAACCGCAATCTTGCTGTCGGTCTTGAGAAGATTTCGGGGGTGGCTTGTTGGTTTGTTGGTGTGTTCTCGTTGCCCTTAGCAATAGGATACGCGCGATCTAGCTATGGCGTTCCTGGCAGTCTTCGCTGAATGCTGTGTGTGCCAGGTGCATGGTGTTTGGTTAGGATCGTTCATTTCTAATTAAAAACAAGTCACACACAGCTGTTTGTTCGTATTGTTCTTCACAGTTAATTATAGTAGCAGCATATTTGCAGTGCTGCTATCAAATAGTAAATTGCTTGAATTTAACCTTTCAACCCTGAAACATGACTGGAGACTGATGGAAGGCAACATAAAAATACCTAGAACTCAGCGATTTGTGTGTTGTATTCATAAAGCACTGTGAAGTCAGGTGAGGTTTCACTTTCAGGGTACCAACGAATGTGTAGCGGATTGTTCAGTTGTATTAACTTACATGCCACGTTTGTTCGGCTAGGTCTCGATGATAGCGCGTTGAATATTGTAAAATAATGTAGTTTTTTTGTATACTTTTAAAGAAGCATAATTTTATGTCGGTTTATGAAGCTTTCGTTGTATGAGAGTCGAGAAATTTAAGTTCAAAATTCAATGGGTATAGAACTATACGGTTGGCGTTAGTATCCAGGATCCCGATTTTTGGAGTAGTTTTTTATAGGGGTTGATTTCCCCTTTCAAATGACACCCCCCATAACCCTAACGTAGTTTCTTTTTATTTCTGAGTAAAGATGCATGCAATGGAACGGTCCATTGCATGCATCATTATGCGTTTACATGTTTGTTTTTTTTAGTTTTGTTTTGTTGTTTTTAATTATTTAATGTCTTTTTTTTTAATAATTCATTACTATTTTAGAAAAACAAAAAAAATTACACGTCTTATCAGGTCACAGAAATTCTTCGATCATGAAACTAAACGTTTTCCGCCAATTTGTTGGTCAGTGACCTGATAAGACGTGTCATTCATGCCGTTCTTCTTGTAGATACATTTCATTATTTATTACACTTCATGGTTAAATAAAATAGGTCGAATCTGTACCAAAACCGAATCGGGGCACCCCAACATTACGAAGTCTTTTAGCTGCTACCCATAAAAACCGGAGGCACGAAGGGTGGAGCAACCCCCGCCCGCTGTGACAAAACGCGAGCTGTAGCGGCTCAAACTGGGCGCCGGGGGCGACCAGCCAGCCGAAGCTGTGGAGGTGGGCATAGGTGCCTATGCTTTGTTACGTAAGGGCGAAGGGGTTGCACTTCCCGCAACTCCGCCTGTATATTGCGTTGTTTTTAACCCCCGACGGAAAAAGAGGGGTGTTATAAGTTGAACGTGTGTTGCTGTGTATCTGTGTATTTGTGTGTCTGTCTGTGGCATCATAGCGTCCAAACGGGTGAACCGATTTCGTTTTTTTTTTGTTTGAAAGGTGATTTTGTCGAGAGTGTTCTTAGCTACGTTTGAATAAAATCGGTTCAGCCGTTCAAAAGTGATGGGCGTGTTACTGTTTGAATCGGGATGTTTACGTGTCATAATTACGTGTTCAATAGATTGCCGATCGAAGCGTATCTACTATGTACTAGATAAATTATGTAGCATGAAATAAAAATATGTCGTGGGTTTTTGAAATTTTACTAAAAATCCAGATTCAACACACACACGACTACACGATTTTGGCTGTTTCGTTTTATGCAGTTCTGGCGGGATATTGCAAATTATTAACCAAACATAGCTTTCCGCCCGTGTCTTTGTTCGCTTTTTAGATTACAAAATTTGCTCAACTTTTTTGTGTACATAAACTCAAAACTTAAATTTAAAATATTATGAAAACTATTTATTTGCTAGGTTTAGGTTAGGTTAGGTTAAAATAATAAGGTACCCTTATTATTTTTCTAACCAGGAAACATCCCTATTGTCTCACCGTTACACGGTCGCAATTCTACCTTCCCCAACTCCTCCACCTACCGATGTGAGTGACATCTTATCTTGGAATGTCGATGTGCCATGCATACGAAGGTGACTGTTTACTTTACTGCAGCCTGACTGAGTGTCTGCACCAGCGATTCTGATACGCTTTGACTTTACATACTTAGGGTGAAGAACGGTATAGCGTCTGCAGTTGTTTATACATGGTTGGCAAAAAATCGTGGATGAAACGAATCAGAGCGAAATTTGGGGTGATATGCAGTAAAAAAAAACTGATCAAGAGCGAGTTGGACTCGCGCACCGAGGGTTCCGTACCATTACATAAAGCAGCTGAACGCGTTCTATCAGAAGCATATTTATTCATTATATTATTTTTAGATTATATGTATTAATTTAGTAACCGGGTGCCTATTAGGAATTTCATCAATATAGGTACCTAAATAGTTCTGTAGTTATGTTTAAAACTGTGCTTCACCCAAAGCAACAAGCGAGTAGGTAGGAAGGAGGACAGTTTGGTTGTGAACCGTGAAATGTTTACTAATTTTCATCGACGAGACCTATATTTGTCAGAGAATTTTAACACTGCAGTGTAGAAATTGCAGTTTTAGATCAGCGCCATCTCTTATGGACCGATAGTAAAACTAATGTAATTTTTGTTGATAATTTCTGAAAAATGTGCTATTTAGAGACAACGTTTTATTTTGCCTGTAGTCTTTACATAAACTTCTATCACAAGAGAGAATAACCAACAGTATTTCTTTTTAATTTTTCGTCAAAAATCGAAGAGTACACGACTTAAAAAAAAATGTGCAAATAGCGCTTTTTCATAATTATTATAGGAGTATCATAATTATGAAAAAGCGCTATTCAACAACAATTAGTGGGGACATGCCTTAGTAGCTCCACTTCGAAAAATAAAAACCCATTTTAGCCAATTTTGCAAAATAAAAAACTTTCTTATTTGCAAAATAGTTGGGCAAACGTCATTTAAAACTATTCTAATTTCAAGTTGATTATATTAGTAGTTCTTGAGAAATCCTGCTGTGATAGATGGACAGACAGACTGAGTCGCAACACGGGTTCCTTTTTACCGTTTCGGCACGGAACCTTAAAAAGTTGGGGTGAAATGCAGGAAAAAAAGGTGCTTTAGGACCTACTGAAAATTACTACAACTATCGGTCTGTTTCGTTTGGTCCACGATTTTTTGCCCACCCCGTATGTAGAGAATTAATATATTTTAAACTAGTGCAAGGGTCACCAAATGGCGGACCGCGGTCCGGATCTGGAACGCCGATCTATTTTGTGTGGACCTTAAGTAAACAGCACAATATAATTTACTTATGTTACTTGAGTACGTCGTAGTGAAATTGAGAATGTAATCGAAATAAAAAAAAAATTGCCATCGGGCATATGACATTCGGAATCAAGCAGTAAACCCACATAACACACATATCACACCCTAGCGAGCCTGTTGCCTTCTACCGGGCATAAGCTTAGACTCCGAGCTGCTGACTGGAAAAGTCCAATAACACTTAGCCCGCTCCGGAAACAGTCTTGTATTCGATTCCCGGATCGGGCTAAATGTTGACTTGCTGGCACGTCGAGCCAATAGACATTCGATGGATAGGACTATCGTTGCAATGGCTTTTCGGCGAAACGGACGCTCGATCTATTGCTATTTGAGATTGAGGTACATCGATACTATGGCATTTCGGTAATTCGGACCGTCGATCTGATGACTTCGGGGAACTAGCCATCGGGCATATGACATTCGGAATCAAGCAGTAAACCCGTGTTATGTTGGCCTACATTTTTTTATATCAATCTGAAATGCAATAGTGAGCTTTCTGCCTTACTACATCTTTTTAGGACCTAGGACACGACTGCTCGACCTTGTGCAAAAAAGGGTGTGGAATAAAATAATGTTAGAAATGGTCTTAGAAACAGAACATCTTTTCAATAATTTAACTAGCTTCTGCCAGCGGGTTCGCACGCGTGGAAAGTAATTTATCATCCCAAGGGACCGGGGATGTGCTTTTCTAGACTATAATCTATCTCAGTGCTAAATTTCATCCAGATCCGTTCAGCCGTTCTGCCGTGATTGAGTAACAATACGAGTAATACATCCAAACTTTCGCATTTATAATAATAGTAAGTAAAATTAAGATAATAATAATTTATTTTTCAATATTATTTGTTCACAAAAAATGTTTACTAAGGCTAAAGGCTAGAGAATGTCACACATTTATATTCTGAAACATAATCTTTCCTGTTGGAAAGAGAGTTAGAATGATTTTTCCTTACATAGAAATAAAATCTTAAAAGATCGGCTGTTCTTTTGCAACGGATCCCCAAAAAAAATTGTAAGACTACGAAAAAGTAAAAATACTATCAAAATAAATTATGACCTCGGATATTAGTCAAAAGGGACTGACGAAAGATATAAAGCTGTCCCAAAAGATAATTCTTTTTCTTTTATCCTCAAGTGGGTAATATTTTAGTAGCTTATTATATTTTATATGAATGAGGGGTGGCACAGCTCTAAAAAGTAGGCGACCCTTGAGTTACTAGTGACATACTTTACATTATTTACTGTACCAGTGTGTCGTTCGTTGACTTGTGTGTGCCCCGGCAGTGGACTGTGTCATGCTCTCTCAAATGTCTCTTTGATGGTGGCGCGTGTGTTGGATCATCCGGTTCCCTTCATGATGGTTGAGCTGGGTGGTTGGCCAATTCATACGTCATGTTCGTGAACGGACGCCGTCACTTGGGATTGGTCATAACTTAACTGCTACGAATTTTAATGTTTTTCTAGTATCTATTATATAACTGCACAGTACATGTGTGAGTACTTTTAATACATTATGCCCGTACGTAGTATAGTAGTAGTATCGTAGTGCTATTCTGGGTGCATCGTTTCCACGTATATGAATTTATTAATATATGTACCTATGTACCTAAATATTGCAAAAACACAAGAAGAAGATTAAGTATGGAGTTTCTTGTGCATTCATCTCCATAACAAGCTACCTTCCGAATGCACGGTAAAATCAATTTAAATTCCTTGTAAATTTTAATATAACGTTCAAAAGTGCCGCTTGGTAGCCTAGTTGAAATAAAATATATTTTCTTTGTCTTTGTCATAAAGAATTCCTCTAAAACTTTCTGTTTTTTACGATAAAATATTTATAACAGAAAATGAAATTAGAAAATAATGTTTGTCCAATTTTCAATATTAAAAATACTTTTATTCTTAACTTAGTCTAGCTTATTTACACCAAAAAAACTAATCTAAAATGTCACAAAGAATACCTATGAACAAAGTAACAAGTAAAATTTAAAAAATCCTCAACACATTTTTATTTTATGCTACATAATTTATGACACGTTTCGATCTACAATCTATTGAACACTTAATTATGACACGAAATCTTTCTAAAACACACCGAATCAAACAGTAAAACGTCCATAACTTTAGAACGGCTGATCCGATATTCATCTAACATAGCTAAGAACACTTTCGATATAGAATCAAAAACGGTGCATCCGTTTAGGAGCTATGATGCCACAGACAGATACACAAACACCCATGTCTAAACTAATAACACCCGTCTTTTTTCTTCGGGGGGTTAAAATTATTATCTACCGAATTAGTAGTATACTTTCTATTTCGGCTGTTACACTGGAAAATATGAGTTTATGTACAGTACAATTATTTTCTTAGTGTCCCTCGGCAAACTTCGTGTTTCGTCAATCGTCAGATTTCCATCCGACTTCCAAGTTCATTGAGAGCATCCGTTCTGCACCAAGTGCAAAGGGCAACTGATAGAAATCCGACGAAACACGAAGTTTGCCGAGGAACGTTAAGTGGTAATTACCAGATTACGTATAGGACACACAAACTTAACTCACATTCATCTTATAACTAAAGTTAATAAAAACAAATGTAAATGTGGAGTGGACTTGACAGTTATACACCTACTAGTTGAATGCACGGCTTACAGTCAAGAAAGACAAATTTGCAATGTACCTTCTAGTCTAAAAGATTGTCTAAATAAGGATGGTTATACAAGAACCATAACGTTTTTGAAATTGATAAATATGTATAAACTTATGTAACCTATTCTAATATGTATAAACTGATGTAACCTATTCTAATATATATAAACTAATGTAAAATTTTCTACTATAATGTTTACTGTGGTCGCTAATGACCTTAGATGTTAAAAAGCGACCTAAAATAAATAAATTAAAAAAAAAAACTTAGATAACAACTATGACATAAGTCATAAAAATTAATTCTAGAGACAAGAAACTGCTGATGATATTTCTTTTTTTTTAATTATTGTTAGACTCGCGCTTTACCACTATCTCACCTGATGGTAAGTGATGATGACATGTGGTCGACGATGTAGCACGCTTACCTAGAAGAAACCTATTCACTCTAGACTTAAAGACTCCCAGGTTGTAGCTATCAGGAAATACAGACTCCGGCAGGGAATTCCACTCCTTAGCTATACGCATAATGAAAGTACTCCCAAAACGTTTGGTGCGTATGGGTGGGATGTCCACCATGTGACGATGACGCATCGAGTCTCGAATCTAGTTTATTATTCTACGGAACCCGACGAAGGTGCTAACCTTGAACTATTCGGCTTACTGTTCAGATATTTATAAAAGTGTTATCTCACGACAGCTGGGTGCGAACTGCCGAGGATCGGGCATAAATTCCGGCAAGAAGCGCTACTTAGTAAAAGTTTTTTTTTCGTGATTATAAAGTACCTATTATTTTTATTTCTGGCCATTTTTCTGGATGAAAAATTGAGTGATTTTTACAAGACATCTTCTGGATAGATCACCTTAATTTGTCAAATGAGTAGAATTGGTTTAATACCGAAAGAATAGACAACGTTTTATCCAAACGTGTGTGTTTATATCTAAAATGTATTTTTCTTTCAACTACGTAGTAATGTTATCATTAATCACTACAAAACCGATCACAAAGGACGTATATTTTACTTAGAACCAAAACAGTGCAGAAATGTTATATGAAATCTAATTGTTGCACAGTTTTTCATAAATGCACAATTTTTTATTTAGATATAAATTTACCACAATATTTACAACAACTGTAACATATATTTTTACCAAAATTACGACCAGTCGTTTAGACGTGATTCTCATTTTAAAATCAGCTACTGTTGTCTGCGCCTTAATATGAGGCTGTAAAAAGTACCAGTATTAAAGCTACCATTCTAGATTGACTTAGAATGGTCCCGAAACCACCTGAAAAAGAAAATTCATTTTCTACAATTTTGGTACAAAATCCTAAAAAGGATCACTAAACTATGCAAAACCACAAGCTCCAACTAAAGTTATGTACCCAAACCAAACCCAGCTTAACAAAACGAGTTATCAAAATTGATCTAATAAGTAAACAGTGAGATTATCCGTTTTAGCCACTTTATCCCTTCAGATTACCCTCCAATATTTTAACCTGGAAATACTTCATTATTTACTCTCCCAACCTTTAGGTACATCAAAAGGAATTATTCGTGATTTTGCATGAAGTGGATTTACCTATTTTATTTGTAAATATTGGATCGAGTATTTTACTTACGGACAGGAATTACTCATATAAATTCAATAAATTAATTTTCAAATATGAGTTCAATTGACGTGTGTTGTTAGTGAAAGTCGACGTCGTGGTACCCCAGCGGCTAAGACCTCGCCTCTCGTGCTTGAGGTAGTGGGTTCAAATACGGGCAAATACTAATGTGACTTTTTCAAATAAGTGTCAGTTCTTACTAATATAGGTAGTTGTAAGTCTTACTAATAATTTTTGAGTCAAATGATACTTGATAATTTTATTCTATTCTATTTTGTATGTACTTTTTTAGGTTATCTTGGACATCACAGGCAACGGTGAAGGAAAACATCGTGAGGAAACATTTTTTTTATGTTCTATCTCGACTGTAATGTATCTCTATGCCAAATTTCATCTAGATCCGTTCAGCCGTTCTGGCGTGATTGAGTAAAAAACATACATCTACAGACACTTTCATCCTAACTTTCACATTTATAATATTATTAGTAAGATGTAAGTCTGAAATAACCAAGTCAGAGGCCTGTGGGGTTTGCAAAGGCTGTTTAATTAACTCTGACACCAAAGGTGGCCACATTCTCACACGGAAAAGAAGAAAGAAAGATGAGAAAGTAACTTTGTAATTAATAACAGTTAAATTCAAGAATTTACATAAGTTGTTGGTATGTTTTAAATTTTTGTAAGCTACCACTTAACATCCTTCACCCTTCGCTTGCTCTTGTCCAAAGTTTTTGGAGTTGGTGACTGATGAAGAACTTCGGAGGTATACAACAGGACTCTTCAATAAATGACAGTAAATCTCTCGGGATTGCTTCAATAGCATGTCTGTATATTGTTTACACCATTTCATAACATACCATCGTGCCAGTATGCTGCCTAGTACTCTCTAATTCCACCGGTTATGTTCAAGTTACATGTTATTTGGGTAATCTATTCTGGCATCACTGTGGGCATTATAGGTACCTTACTATAGAACTTGTCCATTATGTACCACTAAAAAGTGAAAAACTTTTTAATTACAACCACAAATTTTTAAAATACAACCGACTTCCAAATAAAAACACAACAAAGTGAAAAATAACTTCAATTTCGGTATGCGATGTCAAAAAACGAAGAAACGAAAACAGTAACACGGACTGCCGAAATTGACTGAAACACTACACAGTCAAAAAGTTATTTTTGACTTTGTAGTGTTTTTATTTGGAAGTTGGTTGTTTTTTTTTTGTAAAAAGGTTTTTTATGAGTACATATTGAATCCATCATAGTTAAGTAGTAGATAACTAGCAAACCAAGTAGTAGAATAACGATGCTAACGCCTGTAACCTTTTTTACTTATAACAAAAGTGCAAGAAAAAAAAAAGAAGACTGTTTACTTTCAAATAATTGTATCTCAAACCTGTTAAGTTGCGGACGATTTATGACAGGCGCTGTGCCTAAAACATGATATTATCATTACAAGGAACTTTTTTGTAAAAGTAGGACTATAACGTTTACATTATTTTGAATGGCAATAGCAGTCATTGATCCTCTACATTTATTGACCTTCCTAACCTAATACATTACCTAACCTAACCAAACTTAAAGCTGTCCTGAATCCACATCTCTGTCATGATCCTCAAGACTTTGTTATATGAAAAAACGATACGTAGTTTATTTTTTGTGTTCTTACGATGTTGTCGGGTTTGTCTTGAGGCAGTCGGCTCGATTTACCAACAAACATGCCATTGTTGCTCTGTACTTCGCATTTGTTCGCAGCAAGCTTGAGTTTAATTCGATTGTATGGGATCCACACGAGACAAAGTACAATCTCATATTGGAGCGTGTACAGCGTAAGTTCTGCCGGTATCTTTACAAAAAAATTTATGGTTATTATCCCTACTTGTATCCCTCTCTGTTCGTCTCAGGAATAGTGGGTATTGATACCCTCGAGCTGAGACGAAAATGTGCACTCCTGTTACATTACTTTTTGCTGCTTAACGGCAAGATCGACAACCCTGCGGCATTGTCCCGCTGTGGATTATCCGCGCCGGCTCAGTACACGCGACTGCGCTCGCGCCCTCTTTTGGCGACATCCAGAGTCCGGACTCGTACCGCACAATATGCGGCATCAAATCAGATGGTTTCCTTGCTGAACACCCTGACTGCTCAGCATCCGGATGTGGACATATTCCACTCCAATGTGCGTGAATTTTTGAAAAGCTGTAAAGACTGTTTTAGCACCTAAATGAGTTGATTGAAAATCGTGGAATTGTTGCTGTCAAATTTCTGAATGGATGAGTTCTTATTTTTATTAAATTATTGCTATTTTTAGATTATTGAATTGTTATTGTTGAATTAGTATTATTGAATTATTATTGTTGAATGAGTATTATTGAATTGTTATTATTATATTGTTATTGTAGAAATATTATTATTGACTTATGATTTTTGTTTATGTTAATTTATCGGGAAAGTAATTTGATTGATTTGTTTTTTTTTTTTTTTTCTTAAAATAAAATTTTAATTTTTATAGCACTCTTTATGAATACGAGTTTATTTCAATTAAAATTTACATGCTATTAAATACTTAAATAAAAATAACTACCTATATATACAGTTAAATAAAAATAAAATAAAACTACGAACGCGTATAAAAGGGCAGGGGTCATAGGGCGTCAAAAAATTTGTCCACATCGCTGTCAACGTGAAAAGTGCCCAGAACGCTGGCAGCATTGCCACGTTGGATGGCAATGCTGATTCTCTGGCCAAGGAAAAGCCCAGCCCTCTGGTCACGTGAAGAGTCGATTAGCCGTTTGCTTAAATCTCGAAATACTCGAAGAGCACTCGGACCCCATGGACCTAATGTTTCAACCCCAAACGGCTCAAATATATAACTTCCAATAAGGTTATTGTATTTACGCCGTTTGAGGTTTTCTGCACCAGCAGCAGCTGCCCCAGCACAGCCCGCCGTGCTAAGAAGATGGGATGGCGCAAGGGTGTCGACACATGTTGCATCCCACACCAAAGGCCTACCCACTTCCAAGGCATTATGGTCATCCCGTCTGGTCTCTTACCATCGTCGCGCGCCAAGCCATTGGGTTCTAAAACAGCTGGCACCCCGGCGGTGACAAGAGCCCGACGTATGATATCATTAATGCTGGCGTGCCGTGCTAACCGACCAGCGCTCCTACTGCAGGATAGACCATGGTGTCCGAGGCGATCGACTGCTTCACCACATTGACAACGATGTGGAGCTCCGCTGGGAGCCCCTAAACGCAGACATGTAGCGATCCGGAAGGTGTTGTCACTCAACATAGTACCTATGTTGGTTGACGGTAGTGCCTGTAGCCAGAGGCCCGACTCCCATTCTCCCACAGCCAGCAGGCGGGCACGCTCAGCAGTATTGGTGGACGTATCTATAAGTTTATTCCGTACCAACCTGCAGAGCGGCTCATCCCACTGTCTCTGGGAAAAAGGGGTCTCGGGCAACGCTGTATTCGGGCAAGCCACTTTCCACGCATTCACTGCATCGGTCGAGTACGGCACTTCACAGTTAACCAGTGATGGCAACAAGATTTTTCTGGTTAACTTGTCAGTGCTGTGGACCGAAGACAGGAACGCCGGTAGGCTTAAACTAGAAATTTTGCGGATGCCGAGCCCACCGAAGCGAATGGGTAGAGTGGCTTGCAGCCACGCTCGGTCATCCAGGGCCACATTTAGGATAGATGATAGCGTGCAACGAATAATCTGGTCAATTTTGTCCAAGAGAATTTGTGAATGCTTCCATAATGGCGAAGCGCGAAGAAAGTACATGAAATTTGGACCAAAACAACAATAACGAATGAGGGTGATAGCCGAATGTACATTAATTTTAGAGAGTCTGTCCGAAATATCGTTGAAATGTGTTATTTTGGCGTCAATGAATGAAGAAAAACTATCTTCCAAAATTGGGGAACCTAGGAGGTGCAGTGAACTTCTTTCTACAATTTTGATCTCTGGTGCTATTGTATTGAATTTTTGAAGGGTCGATGGTCTGTCAGTATTGTCACAGATGAAAATTTCGCATTGATTTGGTTGATTAAGAATTATTATTGTATTGTTTTTGATGTTGATATATGTGTGAATGACATTGAACTAATTTGATTGTCTGAGTATTTTTTTGTGTTGTTTTAATGTTGGTGTGTGATACTCATGAATTATTTGTGTGTTGTTTGTCTATTGTAAATGTAATAATTATATAGCATTGACTCTTTGCACGTGTTGGTTTACACTGTTAGTGCAAGGAGTAACTGAATTGAAATAAATAAATAAATAAATAAGGATATTATGAAAAGCGTAATGGCCGCTAATGCCATGCTGAAACGGTTTATTTTGAGCATACCATATTTATTGATGTTTCTATGCACCATGCGTGTTTCATGCTCTGTTACTGAATTAATTTTATTATTTCTTTCTTTTATAGAAAAGAATACTCGAAATAAATAGAGAAGACCTGTGAACCTAAGCATTAAATGTACACAAAGCCCGTGCTTTACAGTCAAAGTGATAAATGTCTCCTTATGCCACCGTTCTCAAGCATTTACACGCTTTTGCATGTATTACGTAGTGTTTAGCTTGCCACGCCATTAATTTCTTGCAAGATTTACTACGCTATAAATTTGAACCGTGTATTCACTTCTTTCAAGTGTGAGGTTTCCGTGGTAAAGAAATAGGTTGAATTTCTAAAGGTAATTTAATGTCATTATCGATAAACCATTGTCTGAAACCTTAAGCCAAATCACACAATGCCTAAGAAACGGCAATATGTGCCTTCACATCATTGCTAAAATCAACTCTAACTAGGTATATTTCTCTTAAATAACGATAGGCAACTTTTCTTGCTTGCTTGATTTAGTAGCCTAGGCTTGTCTAAATCTGAATTAATATTATGAAGTGGCATAATAGTTTGTTTTTATTTTGCACCGAAGCACCGATCCGTTTACGAAACTCCATTCACTGATAAAAAGCGACAATAAGACTAAGTGCCACAGTCAAATTTCTTTTTCCGAATAAATGCACTGTTATTGTGGAAATTACCACGGCAGTAAAGCCACGGGAAAAGGCTAGTTCAAGTGCATGATCTTTACTGTGGAATCTGCAACTTGTACGCTTCTTAAAAGTGTCTTAACCAATTCAAAAGCCATTGTGTCTAGCGTGGATCAATGTTTCAGGCACTCAAGGGTTAAGTCTCAGATAAACAAACTAAAGCAAAAATCAAGCACCTCAGTTGGAGGCATCAATAGTAGGTACTATATACCACCTGTACAGTGTACTATGTACCACCTCTAGCTCATCTAAGCCTTTCGCCAGGTGTTCCAAAAAAGTTACCTCATACAAACTTCCAGAACATAAAACTCTGAAGAATTCTCCTCACACAATATCATAACATAAAACGACTCACGTAGACGTCATTTACTTTCAGTTTCCAGGAAAAATAAAATTCTTTCACTGGGAAAAGTTTTGTCATTTCCCCTAAAGCTGTTGACTCACAAAATATTGGTATTGTTTTTAATAAAGCTATATATTCCTTAATATACCTCATAAACCATGACGAATGAAAACTTGGAAGCTTCTCACAAGGTGTAATGTAAAATATTAAGAAATAGATTTAATAAATAATAATCTCAAGTTTTTTTACATGTATCGCAGAGAGGATGTCTGTGTCCCAGCACTCCCAGCAGTGGCAACATTATAAGGCTGATGATGATGATCTCAAGTTTCTTTGACTGTCAAAGTTGACCTCGGCGAAGATGGTGTGACGATTTTATCTATTTGCAAACATGACCGAGGCTCTAGATAAGTATCATTCGATGTCAGTGAAGGAAAGAAGAGAAAGAAAATACATTTATTTAACACAGACTAAAATAAACACAATATAGGTACTACATTCATAATAATATCATATAAAATATAAACATAAATAAAAAAAAGTGAAAAGTCTGACGTAAGCAGTTAGCAGGAAAGTGTGCCTCACGGCTGCGCCAAAAAGGCCCAGTTCAGCAAAAATGTCAGACAACTAGTGCCTGACGCTGGTTTTCATATGGACCTGAGATAGTCGAAATGTCAAAATGTAAGGGATTGATCACGTGATTTTGCCATATTGCTGGTCAATCCTATGCAATTTTGCCTTTTTGACAATCGCTATCGCCACGCTTTCGATAGAATGTCACTTGTCTATGACCTCAGACATTGCATAAGGCAAAACGGTTTGGAAGGAGAAAAATTTGGCCTTTACCCAGCAGTCAGCCTTAAAAAAAGTCTGTAAGATTTGATTAATTTACATTTCCAAAAAGATATATCGTGAAAAGTTTTTTTAAACATTCAAAACTATTGTTGGAATAAAGAACCCATGTATCATTGTAATCCAAGAAAATTATGTCAACACCTATACCGGTAACCATAAAGGGTACAGAATCCAAACAAGTAAAAAAACAACAAGGCTGTGGTTGAATAAGCAATCAGGCATCGGTGTTCCAATAGATGAAACATTGATGTCTATTCAACCAAAATGTAAGCTTATGTTGGTAAAATTATCTATACTTCGGCATGTGTAAATCTAGTAGCCTTGATTTTTTATGTAAATACAACAGTTAAATTAGAATCCAAGAGGACTTTATTTATTTTTCTGAAAGTTTCAAAGTAAAAGTTAAGTTGTGTGCAGCCAAGACAAAACCCGTTTGCCTGTAATTTCAATCTGGGTCTGCAAACAGTCCACACTGTCCACGTTATTTCACCCCTTTTAAAAATACAATTAGAAAAAGAAATCTAATATTTTACGCTGTCTGATCAACTGCCTTTGTTATAAACGAGATGACTCAACAAAGTGCGAAGCATCTCTTAATGGCACTTAATAAACATTACTCTAAGAGAAGAGTGACTGATTGCTGCCTCATAGATCATAAGTCTTCGAAAAATTTAGGAATCTGTCTCAAAGATTTCTTATAAGCTTTTTAAATCTCACGTTATTTGGCGTTTTGCCATATCATTACCATCTTTGCAAAAAATTACTTTCTTTTCCTAAGTCGGTGTCTTTGGTACCATTTTTTTTTAGTTTTTGACACCGACTGCTGAAAAGAAAGTTATTTTTCAATACAGTTGTTAAACATGGCGTACTT
The DNA here is from genome assembly GCA_945859665.1 of Anorthoa munda. Taxonomy (NCBI): domain Eukaryota; kingdom Metazoa; phylum Arthropoda; class Insecta; order Lepidoptera; family Noctuidae; genus Anorthoa; species Anorthoa munda. The sequence continues at coordinate 38,358,906 of OX243897.1, read as the reverse complement.
TCAGAGGCTATAATTATGATTCGAAAATTAAATCTTATGCATAGGCATCTTTCTGTTACGCGGTCGTGACTTTTGTTTACGAGCTCGATCATTAGTTTTACAGTTGAGTTTTAAAATAAGTCTATTTAAAAAGTTCAGTAGCAAAGAGTTTTCATACATAGAATAAAATGGGATAGATTTTATACGAGGAAAAATGAATGATTCCGTACGTTTTAGCATTGAATTCTCAAAGTCTTTTAAATGGTTGTTTACTTTAATTATTTTCACATCAACATTTGTCTAAAATCGATTAAGCTGTATAGACTGTTTTCGTTGTAAAAAATGTCCAGTTACAAAAACGCGCCTTTAGTTATAAGTCAATTTAAAAAAGTTTAGTAGCAAGGAGTTTTCATACATAGAATAAAATGGAATAGATTTTATACGGGGAAAAATGAATGATTCCGTACGTTTTAGCATTTAATTCTCAAAAGTCTTTCAAATGGTTGTTTAATATATTTAATTACCAGTTTCAATTTAATTATTTTCACATCAACGTTTGTCAAAAATCGAATAGGCTGTGTAGGCTGTTTTCGTTGTAAAAAAATATGTCCAGTTGCAAAAATGCGCGAAAATTATATTTTTTTGTGAATTAACAAATCTAATTCTTTGATTTGTTTTTACTATTTCCCACAACTGTATTAAAAAATATCGTGTGATACACGGGCGTGTAGGTTATTGCAAACTCGTGTCATTAAAAACCCAGACAGCTCGTTTGCAATAACCTACTTTCCACCCTTGTATCACAATGTACTATTTCGCTTTGTAGTGTTTTGTTTTGGCAGTCTGTTTAGTTTTTGTTAAAAGTTTTTTTATATTTGTCTTTTTAGGTTTGGTACCTTATATTACCATGAAAATCATTTATAGCCTTCGGCTTCTCATAACAATTCCAACAAGTCTAAACAAGTAGCATTCGGCGATACATTGTGTTATAACGGAGTTCCGGTGCCCACCTTCCGGCTTCATGACCAGAGCAGTTCGATGTTACCATTTGTATTAGAACCATTTATTTAAATTTGCTTCATTAGAGTTAACTATTCGAGATATCTTATAACCAAAACATACTTAACATTGAGAAGTTCCAGTGGCCATCTGTGGTCTTTTTCATCTTTTCCAATTCACCGAATGATACATTCTGAATGCAAATACTTGCAATGTTGATGAAAATACTCAAAGGGATTACTACGAGAGTATACTCTTTCAAACAAAAAAGGAATTTTCAAAATTGACGGAGTAATCGGTGGTTCATAATTGACGGAGTAATCGGTGTAATACACAAAAAAATAACAATACAAATATAATGTCGAACATAGAACCGCCTCCTTATTGCAAAGTCGGTTAAAAAATAACCTATGTCCACCCTTATATGTCAGTCTTTCCATGTGACACTGTCACTGCGTTGGTTGAGTAGGTCACGGGTATTCTCGAAGCTAAAAATACCTACTATACGTATAACATTCAATACTTTTTTAGTATACTGCCCATGCAAGTTCACTCAGAGATTCAGTTTAACAAAATACGCGTTCGCTTTTCTCTAAGACAAAAAGACAAAGACAAAAAATCTTTATTTCAACTAGGCCATTAAGCGGCACTTTTGAACGTCAGAAATATAAATTTAAAATTAATTATAAATTGATTCTACCGTCCATTCGGAAAAGTAGCTTGTTATGGAGAAGAACAGACAAGAAACTCCATATTTAGACTTAAAAAAAAAATGTTTTTCAACATTTCCATACATATATATATGTCGCAGTAAGATAGATGAAGCCGTAATATAGTTATATCCCTAGGGATATAATTATATACCGTAGCATAGCTATACGAAAGCGATTCATTACTATCTCACTAGGAATATAGTTATAAAACCGTCCAAGTTTAGTGATATACTTATATTACTAGATTAAGTTCAGTGTTATAAATATATTACTTGATTAAGCTTAGTGAAATAGAAATCTACCATATATAATTAAATAAAACAATATTATATTGGTTTTATCTTTATTAAAAATCAACTTTATATATCCTGCAGTTAGTTACAATACTTTGTGACATTAACACGTATTAAAGTAATTTCAATTATAATTAAAACGATCATATTTTTTGGAATTTAAACATTAACAATACAATTAAAACTAATCAAACATTAAAAATCTTTTAAAGCTAATCAACAGTTTTGAGATGTCTTTATTTCTTATCAACTAAGTTGAGATCTTGGTTTCTTTAAAAGTATTTTTTAATTTTTGTTCAGACAAGAAGAGGAATCATGACATCTAGAATTACATAGCACTGAATGCTTCTTACAGGCACATCTTTTAGTAGAACACTGTATATTCGATTTTTTACAGGAACATTTTAAATAACCTTGGCCACCAAAGCGCGACAATTTTTGGCATATTTCTCTGGCGCTGCTTCATACTCTTCTATGTAATTTATTACTTCACTTATTCTTTGCCGCGTCCACTCTGGTTTTTTGCATCTCGCATTGTAAAATAGACGAAGTTCCTGTTCAAAACGTCGCCTTGCATTAATTTCTTCATCTTTATCCATAGCTGGCACAAGTAATTAGCAATGATAAAACGAATATATAACAAATATTAAGGAAACGTAGCGACAATTAAATGAACATGCACGAAAACTAGACGTGAACGCCGAACAACTGTTATCGGCCGACTGACTGCGGAGTGGGGAGCGCGTAAACACAACGAACCCCTCCCCCGCCGCGGGGGAGGCGGCGCGCCGCCTGCGCCGCACACTCCGAAAGCTATTTCACTAAACTTAATCTAGTAATATAAGTATGTCACTAAACTTGGACGGTTTTATAACTATATTCCTAGTGAGATAGTAATGAATCGCTTTCGTATAACCATGTTACGGTATATAATTATATCCCTAGGGATATAACTATATTACGTCTTCATCTATCTTACTGCGACATATACATGAGGACAACGCAGCCAGCACTACTATACTACGTATAGGTATAAAGTATTACAAGCAATAACAGGTAAATTCCTTCATCTGATAAATAGCAACATGGTTCTCACATACTTACAAATATTGCAAACATAGGTGTATTTGTATCTATCATACATTGTAGTCATATCAGTATACAGATCACTTTCTTCCTCGCCTAACAATACACTAAAACCAAAAGAAACATTGTTCAGTATGTTCTTAAACTACGTGAAGATTATCTCATGATTCCCTCTTTTATTAAAAGTAGACTATAAAATGGAACTTTTAAAATTTAAAGACAATTTTTCACACTATTGCCAAGATTAAAGCTAACACTTGGAAATCAGCATTTTTATCTAGTGTAGTACTAGGACAAATATTTTACACCCACTAGAGTGAAGTGAAAAGACATTTTCTTTTCTGTAAAGTCTCTTAAGCTAACAGGAAAGTCGCGAGTAAATGTTATAATATTATAAGAACGTAGAATAATGCAATTAAAACGTTTTATGTAATTTAGTTATTCGAGTTTTTGAGACATATTATTAATATGCTGATAAATTTATATTTACGGACCAAAGTGATACAAAGCTTTAGGGCTGTTACGCACTAAATCCACAGATTTTTAACGGATCTTGTAAGAGCAAAACGATAGCGATTTTTGTTTACTACAACAGTATGAAATCAACAAGAAATCTGCTGCACGTGAATATTTTTGTGTCAGAAACATATATTTTCCGACTGTCAATCATGTCTTGCCGCTATACGACATTTGACATGTCGTTACGCGGAATCTCTCCCCTAATATGACCGGGAATCGATTCCCGGACGTAACGATATCATTTGTGTCGTATCAGTTTTGTCACTCATGGTATGATGTATAGGTACCTAAATATTTATATAATATGTTTTTGTTTTTGATCATACATTCAGTATGTAAGCAAAGGACTATGCGAAATATGCTAAGACATCTTCAGAAAACATTGAATTTATGCAAACACAGATAATAGAGTTATTGTTTAATAATATCACGACACAACACGGTCATTGCAAAGGCAAAATCTAATGGAAAGCGAGCTCAACATTAAACAAATTAATTAAAAGGGGAATTCAGACTTATATATTTCAATAAATAAACGATCCTTTAGTCTTAAACAAGGTTAATTGAAAACAATATTTACAATACTAAAATACTGTGTCTGAAAATAATTACCTATTTTGCTGCTACACACAAAGTGGAGTCATTAATCAGAATGTAATTGATGATCAGTTGCGAAATGGAATTTTCGATACACAATATCCGTCAGACAATTTAATTTCAGGATATTTTACTATGCCTACGTGCTCATTGGTGTATCGAATGTTTAGAAATATAAGGGCAACGTATGTTACTTGAGGCTGAAATTCTTTAGGGATGCTTAACTGGCTTATCAATGAAAGTGTTTGAAAATCACAATTGATGTTATCTGTCAAGACAGACAGACAGACAGACACATAAGAAATAAAGAAGGAATTGCAGTGTTTATAGACCATAAACACTGCAATTCCTTCTTTATTTCTTATGTGCACAGATTGCTGATGCTTGCGAAGTATTTTGAACCACCAATCCAGCTAAGATTACTCTAAAGGTAAGGCACATAACTAACACGAAGTTTTACTAAATCGTAGGATATACCCTAATATCTTATGTTTGGGTTTTTAAATAATTAGAATTTAAGCAATGATTTAAAAATATATTTTAAATCGTAATTTTCTCATAGATAAAATGTTTGCTCAAATTAAAAGGCATCTACTAAATGAGTGGCATTATCCACTGCAATGTTCGATAGCTACACCAGAAAAAAACCTTTGAGCAATCAAGGTTTACTGAAAAGCGTGAATAAAAAAACCGGCCAAGTGCGAGTCGGACTCGCACACGAAGGGTTCCGTACCATTATCGCAAAACACTGCAAAAAAATCACGTTTGTTGTTTGGGAGCCCCCCTCAAATATTAATTTTATACTTTTTTTAGTATTTGTTGTTATAGCGGCAACAGGAATAAATCATATGTGAAAATTTCAACTGTCTAACTATCACGGCTCATGAGATACAGCCTGGTGACAGACAGACAGACAGACAGACAGTCAGACAGACAGACAGACAGACAGACGGACAGCGAAGTCTCAGTAATAGGGTCCTGTTTTTACCCTTTGGGTACGGAACCGTAAAAACAACCTTTTATTTTATTCCGTGCTGGTATAAATCTGCAAAATGTGGGTGTATATACCTGTCTAACTTTGTGAGAGTTACATACCTTTATTTATATTATCCCTCCATAATGACAGCATTCAATTACCAACATAGCAGCTAAACTCAATTATAACCTCAACCGAATTTCATGAAATTCCAATATGCTAATAGTTAAGATAACAAGAAGAAACTTGCTTAACATTGATTGATCCTTGTATCCTAAACTAACAGTTTGGCAGTCTAACTGGCGTGCATTTGCATGATTGGGGACAGGATCTACAGGCATCAATCATAGCTTGTTAAAATTGATCAACCTCTTTTAAGGGTTAACGATTTGTAACAGATTTTCGGAGGGTAGTCGCGTGCGATGGGACGAGGAGTGGGGGTAATTAGATGTCATTTATATCGGTGAAACGATAAAGTTCGGACGTGCCCGAACGGTGTTATATCAATTACAAAAATAAAATGGTGCCACATGCTATTAAAATATGAATAACTGACAACCAATCTTCAATCTGCGTTAGTTAGAAACATATGAATGAAAATTAATATTATAACTGTTTAAACAAAATAAAAATTTCTACATAATAATATGTTGAATGTAACAATATCTAACTCTTGAACACCTGCATGTTAATTATACGTAGACTATTTTAATTAAAACGAGGGAATTTCTAAAAGCATAATTTCACATTAAAATTGGACCTCATACAGTGGAACCATAGAACCCTCTCATAAAACATCTGATACCGGGGAATTAAAAAGTAAATATATTTTGATTGCGAAACAAAAATTTAAATGTATTCTGTTATTACTCCAGCGACACAATGAGATGAAAATTGAAGAAATTCTAGCAAAGTGAGTTAAAATATTAATAAATTGGTTAACGAAGGACGATGGGACGCGTCATCTATTAGTTTTATACAAACTAGGTGGCATCTTAAATAAAATATAAATTATAATAGTCGTCTTCAGCATTATTTATACTTATAAGAAATCTTTAATTACCGTCGCATAGCTTTTACATGATAAATAGTCATCATGAAAAGACTAAGATTGACATTATTTCCACAGCGTAGAAAACAAATTATATTATACGCTGATTCATACACACCAAGAAGCACGCTAAAGAGTTGAAATGACAAAATCTTGGACCATTTATTAAAAGTTATCAGACAGCATTAGCAGGGTCGCTGGTTCCACCATAATTAAAACGGTTATGAAAATAAATTGAGCTAAAAATAATTTTCAAGTCCCGGCAATATTAATAAAAATGCTAGAGAAATTATGCAAATGGTCGGTACCGCTCGGCATCTCGTCATAAAGATAAGTGCTAATAAAAATATATATTGCCTATATTCACACATCGTATGAGAATGTTTGTTAATTCCTTTTCTTATTCATTCTTCAAGAAAAAGACAAGGAATCTCAACAATTTACTGCTGAACAGAATATTCTTTTTGCTTTTTGATGGGCCTACTATGCTTTGAGAATCTAAATAGTTATGGGTTCTCGCTTTGGGATGGTCAACTAGCTTCAACTTTATAATCTTGTTCATCGTCGTATCGATTTGGTTAAACAACTTTCCGATTTCTTGAAATGGTAAATGGTTTATTTGAGATAAATGCTTTAATTTGATTTTGCAGGCGCACATTGCCAGAATTTTGTGTAAATTCCTATTTGAACTTTAAAGCAATAAAATAAATGGCAGTAAACGATACTAATGCACTTATCTTGTAAGTTTAATTGTGTGTTTAGGACTCATTCATCGAGCCCTCTCCAAAAATGTCTTCAATCTCCTTTTTCTTGCAGTAACTCAATCTCCCTCTATAATTCTAGCAAACATGTACACAGTCTAAAATGTCATCGAGTAAATTAACAGCATTATCAGCGGTACGATCACTAGGAACTTAGGTTTGTTTGTGCAGCTGTACTCCTGGGGTGGGCGATAAGGGTGATATCGTGTTAAGTTCTGACGGTTAGACGTGGCCGTAATGTTTCGTCTTAGAGATTTTCGCTACATTTATCTTGCTGCTCTCATATTTTCTTTGTTTAATATTTTTGCTTGCCCGAAATAGTATTGAAGATGTATTTTACGAAGGTTTATTTTACATGCTATATTGAGTTTTATACTAAAATTTAGAAGTGCTATATTTTTGTGAATCATGAGTAACTTATTATTTAGTAACTAGATAAAAAAGATAAACAAAACTAGCCAAGGTTTTTAGATTGCAGAAACAAACCAAGCATAAATTTGCAGAACAAGATCTGAAACGTAAATCCCTAACAGCAACAACATTATTTATATCACATTAAGCAAGCAAGTCGCACACTCGTCAAGAAAAGTGGAATCGCAATGATAAATGCAGGGAAACGTCGACGTTGCAGGCGTATCTTGTTAATAAAACATATTTCACTTCTCTTTGTTTTCACCTCCTATATCTTCCTATGCATCTAGTACCTACATGCAATTTGTTTTGTACAGTTCATAAAAGATTTCGTGTTAACGTTTTAGCAGCATTCTGCACTTATTTCAAAATTGCTGAAGTTAGAATACTAGCAAAGAAAATAAAATTAAAGAAAGTTTGGTAAGACGATAAAAATAAATTGAATAAGTAAATACTAAATGAAGATAGCTAAATGTTTAAGGTGTACTTTAGGGCACCAAATCTTTTCTTGGTAGTTAGAAAGGTTTTGAAAATAAATAAAAGTGTTCGTCAAAACTCCATAAAGTTTTAATTTACAAACGGTTAAATTTTCAGGTATCTAGTAGTAGCGGCCGTAGGAAAAGGGAGCTCCGTATCCGGTGGCTCCGAACTTGGTGAAACCGTAGGGGGAAGCTGCGTAACTGATAGGAACGGCGATGGCAGGAGCGGCATAGGAGATAGCGGGACTAGCAGCAATGAGAGCAGGATCCTTGCGGACGACAGCATTAAAGCCTTCGGCGCCGGCGGCGTAGTCCACAGTGCGGCGGGTGCCGTCAGAATCCAGTAGAGAGTACTGACCCAGCACGTTGTCGCCCACGTGGTTCACGAACCTTCTTTAAATTAATCGCACTATTAAATATCAACAACTATTTGTATGTCACATTGATTAAAATAATATATTCATCGTTAAATTAGTTACATTTTACGATAGTCAATTGAACAGTGGCTTAATGCCTCAGGCAAAGCCAATTGGTAATCTGGCAATTTTTTTTATTTAAAACGTTATTTAATTAATTATGCAAAAGAGTAATGATGACAGACAGTGTGAAAAATCTTCGTTTTCTTTAATTTTTGTCAAGACATAATAAATTGACAAGAAGAAAATGTAAGAGCGGTTATGCACTACATTCGATCCGTGCCCGTGATTTGAGTTCGGAGTTCAAAATGTTGTGAATGCTACCCTACATAAAGTACTACAGCTACTTCGGCACCGAAATTTCACGGACACGGATCGGATGTTGTGCTTAAACGCCATAATTTGAAAAATAAGGAGTTGACGGTAACAGAATGGCTAACTCGTATTGGGTACTTATGCCAATCTTTAAATATACTACTGCCAACACGAGTATATTTAGTGATTCACATACAAAAACTCACGCAATTTTTTAGAGATTACTCTCGGTAAAGTTATTTTCGTTCACAAAAACCAAATGATACTTCTATTTTCAGCAAATAAAAAACCTGGTCACATTTGGACAACAAACTTCCATTCAATCGGAGTATTTCACACTTAGATTCGATATTGTATCGAGACACGGCCCAATTGGATTCCTCGTTGAAATAACAATATAAACACGAATAAATGGAACTAGACAGCGATGCAGGTCAATACTAGTATTGTTACCTGATCGAGAGCCACTCAGAGGCTGGTATTGGACTTCTATTTTAGTTTCAGCCTATTTCAGGAGCTGTTGTTCGGCTGAATGGAAAATCTTTGCTTTATTATGTTGGAAGGTAAGTAGGTACATAATTTATGTTAAAGGTTCCTGAGCATGTGGAGACTTTGAAAATATTTTGTAATATATTTTGTTATCCATTAGTATACCTACTCGTAAAATACTGTCTAGCTATAATAATAACGAAATAACTTTGTTCTAAGCTTGTTTACGAATCTGTTTATCCTCTAAAACAGATTCGTGAACAAGCTTAGACCACGTTCTTTCGTTATGTTTTTAAACTTTTGTTTCAAATCTGAGTGGTTGTCACTCAGTTCCTGATACAAAATTTATCGCGAAATTCATTCATTGACCTAAATGGATTAATGCATTAAATTGTTTTGACCTGTGGACGCAGTAACTGGCTTTTAGTAGGTATCATATTCACCCCGAGTTTCCCACCTAAAAATTATCGCAGAATTGATGTGACAAATTGTCAAACACGCGTTATCTGCTGTGATTGGCTGTTGAAAATTCATTCAACCAATCACAACAGATAACGCGTGCTTGACAATTTGTCACATTCATTCTACGATAATTTTTAGGTGGGAAACTCGGGGTCAATGTTGCAAATTTGACAATATTATAGTTTTCTGAACCAATCGAATTGTTATCCTTTTAGAGAGAGCATATTTGCGGGCTAAAAACAAACTGAACTTCAATCTATTACAATTAATATTTTCTCAATCCTCAATTTATCGAAAATACACCGTTCAATATAGTTTCCCAAAATCTTTCTTCAAACTGGATCCACTAGATAGACATCTATTAGCAGCAATTTCAGTGCTATTTAAAGATAAATTAATAACTTCAAAGAATACCTTGCAGTGTTAGGTACTATTCCCTAATTGTTATACGCTGTGCCAGGTTTAAGTGGCGAGAGGCGTTCTATTTGATAAGGTATTGTACAGAATCGATCAACTTTTTTTTACTCAACGGCAAGGAAAGGGTTATGTGTTTTGCGCGTATCTTATATGTATGCATGTAATATTATTGGACGAATACAGTGACGGGTTCGTGGAAGCTGTCCATACGGTCGGGTCTAAGTTTTTCAAGACCCATCGCACAGATAGAAACAAAAAGCTCTCTGATCCTTCTCTCAAGCTTATGAAGGAGAGGCGTGAGATGATCCTGCAGTCTTCAGATGAGGCGTGCAAATACCGGCAGCTCAATAGACAGATCTCTAAATCCTTGAAAAGAGACCTCCGCCCCTTTAACACCGAGCGTATTAAAGACGCGATTGAGCGAAATAAAGGCTCCAAGGTATTTTCAAGGGATCTGGCTATTGGGCAGAGCCAGCTTACGAGACTGAAGACCGACGATGGCAGGATCGTATCCGCTAAACCGAAACTTCTGAGGGAGATCGAGACATTGTATGAGCAGTTCTACACACCAACCAGCAAGCCCGTTGCGAATCTAGCAAACGACTAGATTGACCCGACACTATACCGAAGATATCCCGGACGTCACCTGTACGAGATTAGGATGGCTCTGAAACAGCTTAAAAACAAGAAGGCGCCGGGTGATGACGGAATCACGGCTGAACTCCTGAAGGCGGGTGTAAAACCGGTCCTTAAGGCCCTTCAGAAGCTGTTTGATTCCGTCATACTCGAGGGCAAAACGCCACAGGCTTGGTGCAGGGGTGTGGTGGTACTCTTCTTCAAGAAGGGCGACAATGCTCGGCTGAAGAACTATAGGCCCATCTCACTTCTTAGCCATGCCTACAAGTTGTTTTCAAGAGTCATCACGAATCGTCTCGCGCGCAGGTTTGACGATTTCCAGCCTCCCGAACAAGCCGGATTCCGAAAAGGCTTTAGCACCGTAGACCACATACATACGCTGCGGCAAGTCATACACAAGACCGAAGAGTATAACCTGCCTCTCTGTTTAGCGTTTGTGGACCACGAGAAAGCCATCGATTCGATCGAGACTTGGGCTATACTGCAGTCTCTCCAACGGTGCCAGATCGACTACCAGTACATTGAGGTGTTGAAGTGTTTGTACAAAAACGCCACCATGTCTGTCCGTCTTCAAGATCAGACCTCGAAACAAATCCTTCTCCAGCGCGGCGTGAGACAGGGAGACGTCATTTCTCCGAAACTGTCCACTGCTGCGCTGGAGGATGTCTTCAAGGTTCTAGATTGGAAGGCGCTTGGCATCAACGTTAATGGCGAGTATATCACTCACCTTCGGTTTGCCGACGACATAGTGGTCATGGCAGAGACCATGGAGAGCCTCAGTACAATGCTCGATGACCTCAGTAGAGCTTCCGAAAGAGTGGGTCTTAAAATGAACATGGACAAAACCAAGGTCATGATGAATGCCCATGTAACACCCACTCCTATCAAGATTGGAGACTCTTTACTCGAAGTTGTAGATAATTATGTCTACCTGGGACAAACGATCCAGTTGGGTAGATCCAACTTCGAGAAAGAGGTCAACCGTCGAATCCGACTCGGCTGGGCGGCGTTCGGAAAGTTGCGTGGTATCTTCTCGTCCAATTTACCGCAATGTCTCAAGACAAAAGTCTATGACCAGTGTGTGTTGCCATTGATCACCTATGGAACCGACACGTGGTCGCTCACAATGGGCCTTATCAGAAAGCTTAAAGTCACCCAAAGGGCAATGAAGAGGGCTATGCTCGGCATTTCCTTGCGTGATCACGTCAGAAATGATGATATCCGCAGGAGAACCAAAGTTAAGTGGCAGTAGGCAGGGCACATTGCTCGCAGAACGGATGGCCGGTGGGGCCGAAAAATTCTGGAATAGCGACCGCGAACCGGAAGACGATATGTTGGAAGGCCTCCCACTAGGTGGACTGATGACCTGGTTAAGGTTGCAGGAAGGCGCTGGATGCGAGGCACACGGTATCGGTCAATGTGGCGACGCCTGGGGGAGGCCCATGTCCAGCAGTGGACGTCTTTCGGCTGAAATGATGATGAATATTATTTATCACCTCATATCTTTCAAACCGGAATTTATATAATTAAGACATCGCTACGTCTTGACCACCGAAGTGTTCTTAGATAGGTTATGTTAAAAAAAACATAGCGGCTTTAGGGCACCATATTGTGCGGAATACTAACAGTTTTAGTTCAGAAAATTGTTACAACAAAACCTTGCAAATGCAAAACCAGTCACAAGCTTACGTTGCCATGATACATCGTTACTCAGTGAACTTTTAGGGAATTTGTTCTTCAAAACTTTTTCATGTGTCCTTACGAAAGACTAGCTTCTGCCAACGGCTTCGCCCGCGCTTAAGTACTATGCCAGACTATAATCTATCTCATCCAGATCCATTCAGCCGTTCTAGCGTATAATATAGTAGGTAACTTATACCTAAGAGGAACAATACGGCTTTAGGGCACCATATTGTGCGGAATACTAACAGTTTTAGTTCAGAAAATTGTTACAACAAAACCTTGCAAATGCAAAACCAGTCACAAGCTTACGTTGCCATGATACATCGTTACTCAGTGTGAGATATCTCGCACCAGCGCAACATATTTTGTATAAAAGTGCCAATACCCGATGCCCAAGAAACCGTGTTTTATAAACAGAGGTCAAACTTTTAGGGAATTTGTTCTTCAAAACTTTTTCATGTGTCCTTACGAAAGACTAACTTCTGCCAACGGCTTCGCCCGCGCTTAAGTACTATGCCAGACTATAATCTATCTCATCCAGATCCATTCAGCCGTTCTAGCGTATAATATAGTAGGTAACTTATACCTAAGAGGAACAATACAGAAACGTTTATAACATTCCAAACTCCGACTTTGTCATTACATCATCAGCCTATTAATGTTCCCACTGCTGGGACACAGGCCTCCTCTCTGTGAGAGGGAATGGGCCGTAATCCACCACGCGGGCCCAGTGCGGGTTGGTGGATTTCACATGTCTTCTAATTTTGACATGAATTTGTCATGTCAAGCTAAAATTATCACAAATGCGACAATTTGTCGCTGTGATTAGTTGAATGACTTGTCAACAGCCAGTTACACATAAACAAATCTAATTAATTTCGCTATAGTATATATATTTAGAACTGCAAGTAAGACAAATTTGATCCTTCGAGCCCAAAACGATGTTAGTTTCGTAAAATTGAGCCAAGTTCATACAAATAATTTACCATATCGTGAAGTTTACGTAACTGCTCAAACAGAACACCTGTTTGCGTAGACTCATTCCATAAAATTGTACACCCACAATCTAAGAAAAACCAGACTTACCTTACCCAACCCAAGGACATATATTCTTGTCCAATTTTCAACATAAAATGGTGTCCCATAAACAATATCGTCGCCGAAAGTTTTTTTTATTTATCAGATCCTGGAGAGTAGGCAATATTGTCCCGACTGGCCGTAAATCGCGGAGGGAACGTGAAATGGTGCAATGGGATGGAGTTTTTGGGTAAAGACAGGTAAAACTGTAAGCAGGCATATGTTAATAAGAGCGATTTTAAGCCAAGAAACCAAACCATTCTTAAGGGCTTGTCCCCATCACCACGTCACGTGGATCGATGCGGTGGCACGGTGCATTAATGTGACTTCCTGATGCAAGGTACGGAAATGTCACCGCGGAACGACGCGTCGTACGTTTTGGGAAGCGGTACGTGATGATGCGCTCGCTCAGTTAGTTGTGCAAAAAAGATGTCAGAAATGCTGTAAACATGGTTTCGTTCTGTCAGAAATGCTGAAAAATGTACCGTAATTTTACCAGGCACGACAATGTGTAACGTGCAGCATCGTGGCGTATACTTTTACGACACGGTAACTTAAATTAGCACGTCACTCCACCGTGCCGCGTCGCGAAACCGCACAATTCACGTTGACGACGTCTTGACGTGGTGATGGGGACAAGCCCTAATTAATTTCCTTGACTCAGTAAAATCAACAGTCATTGCTTGTTATTTATGGGCATTAAACGTTGGTTTTCTCAATTGTTGAGGCTACTGATTCTACTGGAGTGGAAGAGAACAATTACTGTAAAATGGACGTTTAAAACTTATATTTTTTCTCAAAAGAGGCAATTCATATGTATGATACCGTCATTTTAGAACCGCGATAAGTAGGTAGAGCGTACCCTGCATGGCAAAGTTGTTAATATACATGCAGAAACTGTCCAACCTTGAACTCTGCTTTTAAGTTTATAATAAAGTTCGGTTATTCTATATGGCCGAGCTTCCTTCACTCTTCTTTATTTATTTAACACCATGGTTAGGTTTTGTTTTATTGTCATGTTAGCACACATGGTCACAAGGTGGCCCAACGCAAACAGTCTTATTGGCTTTAGATTCGTATTCAGACTCATTTTCAGATGATCCTCTTTTGATTTCAATGATAAATTACATAATTGTACAAAAAAATACATATAATTAAAATTAAATCCAGTTTCGAAATTTCGAAATTAGGGGTGTCAATTTCGAAATTAATAAACATGCAAATATGGTCCGAAATTTCGAAACTATGAAATTTCGAAATTTCGAAATGCATGCCCTAGACCAGACTAACATTATTTGTACTAATTATAACTTTTTTTTTTATAATCTATAGGCTCGCGCTGGACCACTATCTCGCCTGATGTTAAGCGATGATGCGGTCTACGGTGAAGCACGCTTACCTAGAAGAAACCTATTCACTCTTGACTTAAAGACCCCAAGGTTGTAGCTATCAGGGAACAAAGACTCCGGAAGGGAGTTCCACTCCTTAAATGTGCGTACAATGAAAGTATTAGCAAAACGCTTTGTGCGTATGGGAGGGATGTCCACCATGTACCGATGGCGCATGGCCGTACGTCTTGTAGTCCGATGATGGAAAGGGCTAGGTGGAATCAAATTGTGCAGTTCCGTCGCACACTCCCCGAAATGTAACCGATAAAAAACCGTCAGGCTGGCAACTCGGCGTCGATGTTCGAGGCTCTGGAGCTTTGAGGCGACCAGTGCATCGTTGCCAATAAGCCTTTTGGCCCTGCAGTCAATCGACTCAAGTGCATCAAGCTGGTATTTGGCTGATCCATCCCAAAGGTGAGAGCAGTACTCCATGCAAGACCGAACTTGCGCTTTATACAAGTTGAGCAGCTGTTCAGCCGTGAAGTACCGTCTCACCTTTGCAAGAATCCCCAACTTTTTTGCAGCTAACTGAGCTTTCGCCTCAATGAATGGACCGAAGTTGAGGGTCGATGTCAACGTAACCCCGAGAAGTTCGAGATGGTCCGTCAACGGCACGGTTACACCACGGAAAGATGGAGCCGGGTGGAATCGGCTCTTTTTAGCGGAAAAAAGACACGCCTGGGTCTTAGCAGCATTGAAACTGACCAGATTGACATCACCCCATTCGGAGACTGCCTTCAAGGACAGGTTCAAGCGTTCAACCATGGCCTCCCGGAGAGACCGAATCTGAGACCCATTAGCCCGTGCGCCAGACACGTATCTCTCAGCAACAGTGCTGTCGTCTGCGTACCCAAAGTTTCCGGGTTTTAGCAGATCATTAATATGCAGCAAGAATAATGTTGCCGAGAGCACTGACCCCTGAGGGACTCCGGCGTTGATATCTAACTGACCGGACGAGCAGCCGTCGATAACCACTCGGATGGATCGATCCCTCAGGAAGTCCGCAATCCAATCACACAGACCACTGGGCAGACCGAAGGAAGGAAGTTTACCAATGAGGCTTTCGTGCCAGACCCTTTCGAAAGCCTTCGAGATGTCGAGGGAGACGGCTAGCGCTTCCCCGTGTCTCTCGATGGCCTCACTCCAGATGTGAATGACATACGCTAGAAGATCCCCAGTGGACCGATTTCGGCGGAAGCCGTATTGGCGGTCACTGAGGATATCGTTCGCTTCTAGGTATGCCAGGAGCTTACCGTTGAGCACACGTTCCATACTCTTACAGAGGATGGACGTTACAGATATGAGTCTGTAGTTGGCCGGGTCAGCTCGACTGCCCTTCTTGGGCACGGGCTGTACGTTGGCTTGCTTCCAAGCCTTCGGCACTTTTCCAGACTCTATGGAAAGGCGATACAGGCGTGTCAAGATCGGAGACAATTCAGGCGCACAGGTTTTAAGTACAATTGCTGGTATCCCATCAGGGCCACTCGCTTTGTTCACTTCAAGGCTACGCAGCACCCTACGGACGTCCTTTTGATGGATGCGGATGTCCGACATTTTCGTCACACATCCATCAGGAAAAGGAGGAGGCTGCGCGCTATCAGAATTCAGATGCGAAGATTCCGCAAAAAGGGAAGTAAACAAGTTTGCCTTCTTCTCATCGGAGTGGGCTAATGACCCGTCAGGTTTCAGCAGTGGTGGTAGTGAGGGGCGACAGAAATTTAATTCGACCGATTTAGCCAGGGACCAAAACGCTTTGCAACCCGCTGGGTATGAAGCAAGTTTGTTCCCAATTCTGCTAATGTGGTCAAACCGTGCTCTTCGCATCACCTTTTTGCAGGACTTGGCAGCCGTGTTGAAGGCTCTCTTCTTCTGACACACCACATTTGCTTTGCGCGTTCGAGCGTCAACCCATGCCTGGTAGGCCTTGTGTTTAACCGCGTTGGCGTGGTTACACTCGGCTCCAAACCATGGTCGGTCGACGTTAGACATTGCTACGTCAGAGAATGGAATATAGTACTCCATCCCCCGACGCAACACATCAGTCACAGCGTCAGCGCATGCCGATGGATCGTCAGAGAAGCAAGTGGGCTGCCAAGGATAGCATGTGAAAAAAGATCGCATCCCATCCCAATCTGCTGACTTGTACCACCATACCCGCCGGGTGCCTCTTGGGCTGGGATCGGGCGGGGAGTAGACGGATGCAGACTTCACCAGACAGTGGTCGGAACTACCTAAAGGTGAAGATATCGACACTGAGTATCTGTCTGGATCTGTTGTCAGCAGAAGGTCCAAGCAATTGGCTGTGTGCGAATCAACATCTGGCACCCTCGTTGCCCCTTGGACCAGCTGGGTGAGATTTAGCGCTAGCGCAAGCTTGCGCATCTCTCGACCAGCATGGTCAGTGCACTGGTATGGGAAAAGCCACTCCTGTTGGTGGGCATTAAAGTCCCCCAGTAGCATTAATTGGGCGGAAGGATACCGCTGCTGTGCCGCATCAGCCGCCTCACTGAGGTACTCTATGAGCCTGGTCGTCCCCTGATCACCGCTGTGCGAGCGGTAGACACAGGCGTAGATAATCTTGGGGGATCCCCTCACAGTTCTTACGTCCACGTCGTATCCCCTGGAAACGTCCCAGTTCTGACCACCGTAACGGAGTGGCAGACTGGGTACGGCCAAAGTGAACTGTGCGATCGTAGCGAATTTTAATTGTCGTGTCGCGTACGATATTGAGGAAAATATGTCTATAACTGTGCGGGACGCCTGCGGGCGGTTCTCAAAAGGCCCTTCTCAGGGCCAACCCAAAGGCCCTTCTCAGGGCCAACCAGAAGGCCCTTCTCAGGGCCACCCAAAAGGCCCTTCTCAGGGCCACCGCGACGCTTCAGCGTCAGCGGAGGAAGGGAGGACCTTCTACGCAGGAAGGGCGAACGATTCGGACTCCGACAACGAGTCCGTTGTGTCGGTAGCCAGCTCCATGGAGGTCGCGGAAGCGGGCCTTCCTAAAGGAAGGGTCCGATGGCTCCTCGGGGTCGGGTTCGGCGAAGGAGCCGAAGAAGAAGGTGAAGGCCAAAAGGCCGGTGACAACGGCGGACACCCACGACGTGGGTCTGGCAAACGCCCAACGCCAGTTGGACCTCGCTAGGCGGACGCAGCTCCAGCAGGACCTGGAGGAGCAGGTTGCGGCCAAGGAGTAAAAGGCGCAGCTCGCCCGGGCCAAGTCCGGGTACGGCACGTCCCGCGTTTTTACGCAGACCATTCACTGGCCGAGCTGGAGCGGATGGCTGAGGAAGACGCGGAGGAGATTATGGTAGTCGCCACCAAGTCCTCCAACCTGAAAGGGACTTTCCAAAAGTCCCTTAAGTGCAGGGCCGCGAGCATGCGCGGCATCATTAAGGAGCTGGTACAGCGAAAGGCTACTGATGAGACGCGGCAACTGCAGGTGAAAGTCGATCGCCTCCAGTCGGAGGTCAGCCAGCTGCACAAGAAGCTTCCGACCGGCTCCTGCCGGAGAAAAGCCTCCGACCGCCGCTTGCGGCGGACAAGAGGCAAGGCGAGCCGGGGCCGACCTCCCAGAGGGAGAACGCCCTCCTCCCTTCCACCACGCCGACCAACCAGCAGGGCTGGACGAGGGTGGTCGGCAAGGGGAAGGGCAAGGGCAAAAAGACGGCAGCGGTCGTCCATGCCGTCCCCATAACCACCCCTCCCAGCCAGTCGCAGTCGACTGGCAAGGGAAAGGGGAAGGGGAAGGGGAATAGTTCCCCCCCAGCCGTCCCCGCCACCAACTCTCCCAGCCAGTCGCAGTCAACAGGCAAGGGAAAGGGGAAGTGTTCGCCCCCAGCCGGCGCCAAGAGTAGGAACCTGGTTCCTCCCAAGACTGCAGCCGTCGTGGTGACGCTCACCGCGGAGGCTGCAAAGCGCGGGGAGACGTACGCGTCCGTCATGATGCGGGCGCGTACCAATGCTGATCCCACAAAACTGGGGATTGGCAAGGTCTCCTGTCGCCGGACCCAAGCTGGGGCTCGAATATTTGAGTTCCCGGGGGCCGAGGGTGGCAAAAACGCGGACCTCTTCGCAGCAAAGCTGCAGGAGGTCATCGCAGATGCGGCCAAGGTGGCTAGGCCCGTGAAGTCGGCGGCCATCGAGGTGACCGACCTCGACGACTCGGTCACCAAGGAGGAGGTAGTGGCAGCGGTTGCAGCCATAGGGGGCTGCGACGTCGCAGCGGTGCAAGGCCGGGGCATTAGGCCCGGCCGCGGCGGCATGGGCACAATTCGCCTGGAGTGCCCAGTCGCCGCTGCCAAAGCCGTCCTCGACAAGGGACGGCTCGCAGCAGAAAATTTTGGGTTCGAAAGCGGACAGGAACTTTTGAATGATGAAATATAAGCATGATTATACAGCTTGGCCCAAGAAAGGAAACTCACTTTTAAAACACGCTAATTTCTAAAGGACGAGGGGCGTGGGGCGGGTATCGGGGCATAGCGCGGCAATTACAATTTTGGTAACCATGAATATACCCACGATACGGGAGAGCGCGTTCTGTGTTCGCACATTTTCGAGAATTTGCGATCTTTTATGGTTGTTCAGCGCCTTTTCCGTATTAAATTCGAATAACGGCGTATCAGTAAGTGCCCGAGTGAAAATTTAATGAAACTGTAGGTGAGGAAATTTGAAATAAATCAAATCATCGTGCGAAACAAAGAATGTCGACTTATGGCTATGCAGCTATGCTGACTGATTTTCTTGCTCCAAAGTTGCAAGAATCGCGAGGTTACAGTCCAAACATATAGTTTCAGCAGGATGGAGCCACGTGTCACACTTCGAATGTGAGCATACGCGTGATAAAGGATATGTTTCCTCGGAAACTGATTTCACGGAGGGGTGACATATCCAGGACTCCAAGGAGTCCCGATTTAAGTCTAGCAGGCTTCTTTTTATTGTGACACCTTAAAAACAAGGTATACGCCAATTATCCGACAACATTCAGGCAATTGAAGCTGAATATTCAGCAAGAAACGAACGCCATTCCAGAAAAAAACTCTTACAATTTTTTTCCGAAATGTTCGGACCTGTCTGGAAGAATGTCGTAACCGCCAAGAACGACATCTTGATGATTTTTTTTAAACTAAAATCACATTTAATAAACTTTATATTTTATAAAATAGTTGTTTTAGTTCCATTTTCAAAAAATAATTTTATTCTGTACCACTCAGTATAATTTTAAGCGATAACGATATAACATTGAAGATATTACAGTACCTGATGGTGATTTAAACATAGTGTCGATTAATCAGAAAGATGAATAAGAAATGAAAACAATATACTTCTTTTTGAGTTTTTTTTAGGTATTATTACAATTATACCTACATTTTAAGTAAGGTACATGCAAAACCAAAGTTGTGAACAAAATGCAAACTGATACCCAAGTAGATGTTCAAGTGTTCACTATTAATGACACCGTGAAGTCTGAGCAGAAAATAGGTCGAACTATAAATAATCTTCACACGGAGCAGAACAATGTTGGTGATAATTATAACCTTAACAGCAACCAGATTAAATGTTACGACGTACCATAATATATAAATAAACAATTTTCTATTCTAAGGGGAAAATGGAGCTAAGTTAAACAAACAACTGCAACTCCGCGGTGGCTTTGATTAGCATTCCTTTTACGCTCTTATGACCTCTTTGGAGAAGGAATGGCAAATTAATTTGTAAATTGATCTATGTTAAACGTGTGTCAACAAGATAAGTAGTTGAAATGTTTTTTAAGATCAATTCTATCTTCCTCTTGCAAACCATTTGAATAGTAGCGCATGTCTAATTCTAATAATATTTTTGTTTAATTGAATCTTTTTGTATACAAATGCCATAGGGTTTATATGACAAGAAGGAAACACAAAATTCAGTCCAAATTCCATAAACTTTTTATTTACAAACGGTTCAATTTTCAGGTATCTAGTAGTAGCGGCCATGGGGGAAGGGAGCTCCATATCCGATGGCTCCGAATTTAGTGAAACCGTAGGGGGAAGCGGCATAAGCGAGAGGTGCGGCGATCGCGGGAGCGGCGATGGTAGGAGTGGCATAGGAGATGGCGGGAGCAGCATAGGAGATGGCGGGAGCGGCAGCTATGAGGGCAGGGTCCTTGCGGACGACGGCGTTGAAGCCTCCGGCGCCAGCGGCGTAGTCCACAGTGCGGCGGGTGCCGTCAGACTCCAGTAGAGAGTATTGACCCTGCACGTTGTCGCCCACGCGGTTCTCGATCTGGTGTTTGAAGTCTCCGGTGAAGGGATCAGCCACACCGTAGGAGAAGCTGGAGAGGTCACTGCCGTTAATGACGGCCATCAAGGCGAAGAGTGCGACGAACTAAAAGAATAAGACAATAATGTTATAGTTAGCCTAGATTGAATAAATTAAATCCATTTAAACTGGTTTTACGATGAGAAAATTGCGATCAGGGGTCATAACTTTAATATAAACTTATAGAAGACGGAACTTCCATCAAAAATGGTTAACCATCAGTTTATCACTCGAATTCCCTATAAAATTTCCCAATCATAGAACATTCCCAAGCATTGAACGAATTTTATTGAGTCCATAAAACTTTCGCTTTTTAATATTCTCGCGGCTTATCATAAATAATAATTTATAAATTCACTTCAAAGCTTTTAATACACAAAATCAAGTTTTTTTAAATTATCCTTTGAAAGTTCCGGCACATGAAAAATTATGTCTTTTATTGAATTTACACTCTTACTCAAAAGTAATCCAAACTTTTATTTACCTTCAAAAACATTTTATTGGTTTGTTGTTGTGACCATTTCACGTTGTACTGGGATCGGTATATCATCACTAATAGTACTATTGTTACCAATAAGCCGGATATAGTGGTTGTACGGCTCAGAGGTAGCCGGTTACTTACAGTTGAGTTGTTTGATGTGAGTTGACGAAAACCACAGATTACACCACAGTAAAGTTTATTCGTAAAAGTTACACGAAAGTTAGGTTGGATGCTAATCCGCGATTATAGCGCTACGGCAGCTATTGGTCAACTAACTAAATATAATAATAAAGTAAATAAAAACGAGTAGCTAAAAGTAGGTCGCGGCGTAAGCAATTTGCCTGTACGTGAACCGTACATGCTCCCGAGGGAAAAGTGGGATGAGCATCCATTACAAAGCAAATAATATAATTAAAGTGAAAAGTAGTTATTTAAAGTTAAATAGTAAACAATAGTTAATGTGTCCTGGTAAAAGATGTAAAAATATAGGTATAGGTATAGGTATACACTAGGGCCATGGGGTCCGAGTGCACACCTATTATTTCGGGATATCGCCAAGCGGTTGGTCGACTCTTCACGTGACCTGATGACGCGAGAGGGCTGACGTTTTTTTTGGCCAAAGAATCAGCATTGCCATCCAACGTGGCAATGCTGCCAGCCTTCTGGGCACTTTTCCTGTTGACAGCGATGTGGACGAATTTTTTGACGCCCCGTAATTGTATATATTAGTTTTTCTTATTTTAGTTCTAATATTAGTTTGTAAATAATGTACATTAGATATAATTATTAATTAATTTCAAATAAAAATTATATGTTGATATTGAAATTAAATTAGACCAGTTTGGTATAGGTTATAACACTCAATTTAGTCAAAGTGAAATGCTTTCATCGGCTGTCTTGCTTCGCTGTAAACGGGCTCCGCTGCTGTCGAATGCATTTCTTGTAGCTCGATGTCCCTTCCAAAGTTATCCCTTCCTCTAGGTGTCACTCCTCTTTCGGCAGAGAGTGTTTTGACGTCTTCCTTTGTTTTCGTTTTCAAACATCGTTTAATAATAATATAGAGGGCAAGCGCAGCGATTCCTCCCAACATCAAAGAAGTAACCGAGTAGAGATAAATGTCGTGACTTGACATGTGAGACGCCTTCGGTAATATTTCTCTGCTTTTCTGGAATTCCAACTGCTGGTCTACTTTTCTTATTTCTACTGCAGTTGGCGTTTCTTGTTCAGTTATATTTAATTTTGCATTCTGCCAGCCGAGGTCAAAGATGTGGTTAATAGTCGAATTAATAGTTGGTATTTCTATCTCTGGTTCCATGTTCAAAGTACTTCCCAGCTGATTGTGTGTAAATATTGTGGCGTCCTTTTTCTGTAGTAAGCACTTTGATTTCAAGGAAATCACTCCAGTCCCGTCAATGACCGCTGCACATACGGGTATTTGATACAAAAAACTGGCCAAAACCTTTTTTTGGTAATTTTGGGTCAATTGTGCCTCCTAATTAATTTTCATATTAATTTTAGTATAACCCAATCATTTCTATACCCTTTTCTCCAAAGGGACTTACGTGTGAAATAAAATCGAAATAAAATAAAACATTATTTTCTATTTCAAGCATTATGGTGATTTATTTGTACAATAACTAATAAAAAAAGCATTTAAAAATACACAATGATTTAAAAATAACGCTTACTTTTTACATAACCTTACAAAATACATAAATGAAAAGCTATGTACAAACTGTAATTTACATCGAAATAAAAGTTAAATATACATTTTCTTGTAATATTTACAGAGAAACTTATACAGCTAATATTCGTCAGACTCGCTATCGCTATCTGCTTGATCAGTACTAGTGCCCGGGTCAGCATTATCAGTGTCACTGTCCGCGGGACACTCGTATTCAACTTTAAGAAATTGTAGAATTTCTTGCGATAGTGGTTTCCTGTTCCTTTTGAATTGCATTCTGCTGCTGCTACTAAGAAAGACATCAGAGGTCAGAAGAAGGCGGTTCATGACATCTTGGAGGCAATTCTTTCGCGAAAACTTTCTTGCAAAGTTTTGCCTGTATAGGCGGAAATGTTTATTCCGCGACTCAGCTGCCTCCTCTGATAATTGTCCAATCGGCAAAAGAGCATGTTTGATTACCAAAGCCCCATGACACAAAACTTTATGCAAAGTTGGCGTCATGGGGTGCCAGTTGTATAACTGCACATATAGTTCGGCTGTTGACTTCAGAAACACCGAAAATTTTTCCGTGTCAATAGAGAACCCACTCGAAATAACTTCTAGAATCAACTTGAGGTTCTTAAGGAAGTTTATATCAATCCCTGTTATTGAGGCAGTTGTTACAGGATCGGCAAAGAATCTCCTAGAAGTATTTCCATCGTTAGTATTTCCAAAGCCAGCTTTCGGCACGTCTACAAGCAAGCCCATTTGCTCTCGAAAGGCCTCTTGAATCTCTTTCTTTTTATCTGCCGAAAGCTGCTTTTCCTCCTTGTTAAGCCTCCATTTTTTGATAGGTAGTTTGTAGGCTATATGGAGACATGTTTCGAGAAATCTAATCCGAGCGTGCAATATTGATAGTCCAAATTTGAGCGAGTTCGAATCTATCAAACTTTCGTCGGTTTTAAGATTGTTGAAATCTTTGCTGGTCTGCTTGCATATGTAGCACTTCATTGTTGACGTGGTATTAGTTGCGGCATTGCACACTTTACCATCTACCATTGTAAGCACAAGTGTGTGCGACACCTTTATGACTTTATTGTCAGCCTCAACTTCAGTGGGGTTTATGTTTTGTGCCTGGTTTTCAATGTGTGCTATTTCGGATCGAGTCACTTCATTATTTTCATGCACAAACTGAATCCTTATAGGACGGCAAAATCGGCAAGATGAAGGAGCTGGATTCTGCCACCAAATCTTCAGTTGGCCATTCACATTACTTGTCAGTCGTAGGGGTACTAATGAGCTTATAAAAACATGGGCATCGGAGCCTGACTCATCTTGGAATTTTTGTTTAAATTCTTGTGCTTTCGAGCCATCACATCCCCATTTGCAAATGAGTTCCATATTCTGCCCTTCAATTTCTGTTGCTGTCATTAACACTTTCTGGAGGTACAGGCAAAGGCGTTGAGTGGTGTGGTCAAGAAGATCTTGTAAAGTAATTTCTGCTATCGATTCGGAGACAATAGATTTAGGATAGCACTCCGTTTTCGCTCTCTGTAGGAGAGAATAACAGGGGTATATATCCTCCTGCCCATCTCTTATCACATTATATTGTTTGCGCGTTAGGTCGGCTTCCACGTATTTAATCAGTGCTTGTGTTATCGTTAACTTGCCGCTTTTTGAACTTTTGTCGGCTGAACTTATGATTTTGCGGAATCTAGTGGCTCGTCTCGGAGTCGCTGAAGCCTGTTTTATTATTTGAGACAAATCATTGTTGCCTGCGGCTCGTTCACTCATCACAGCAGCATACGTCAACTCTTCATGCGATATTTCTGATCTCACTTTCTCTGTTTTGCGCCTTTTGCTTCTTTCACTACATTCTTGGAATTCCTTAAGAGGTCGGCCGGGTTTATTGTGTCGCCAAACAGGTAGAGAAATTTTTTCTTTAAGCCATTGTTCATTCGTTTTTCGGAAACGACATTCTTTGTAGCTTGCTGAGGTCCATTTTAGCTTGTAATGATGTTTAAATGATTTTAAGCAATGGCGGAGTACTTTAGTTTTGTCCTCGGGGCATTTGGTCATTTCAATTAGTTTATGCTCAAGAAAGTCCAGTTTTTTATCTAAATTTTTGTAGTCGCACTGTTTTATTACGTTAAACATATCCTCTCTTGTTATTGTCATCGATGACTCATCATAAGGACCTGCCAACAAGAAAAAATCTATGTTAAAATCAAAGAAACACAAAGTGTTGTTTTTTTTTCGAAAAAAACCTATTTTTGTTCAGAGGCTATAATTCATAGGGGCGGAAAGAGGCGGAAGGTTTTTCTCTTGATATGAAATCTAGAAGGTTCAAAGAACACGATTATGTATAAACTTTAGCTTAACTATGTTTATCTGATACTTAATTTGACGAAGGAAACCTATTTTACGTGTTTTTTTTTGCATAAAAATACTCATGACTTTATGGTACAATTAAAGAATGAAAAAGTGATCCTAACAGTAGCACAATAGATTCAAAATAAAGTACATACCTGTGCCTGAAGATTCCATGGTGGTTTTTGGGGTTTGCACTAAACACAACAGTATGATTAGTCTTAAACAGCAATTGAAATTTGCGAGCGCCGAGAAAACAAACGTGTCACTAGCACAACAGATGAGTTCCGACTGACGTTGAGGGCGCATGGAGCGCTCTAGCCCCTTCTGGGTACCGGTTTCTTAATGAATAGAGTGTCCCATTGTTAAAACATAACAAAGGATAGCTGCGCGGTTACTATTGTAAAAATGACTTTTGGCCAGTTTTTTGTATCAAATACCCGTATGTGCGCTGGCGTAACTTGATCGTTACATATGACGCGCATCAGCTGTTTCCCGCACAATGTAAATAGCCACATATTCGATTTGTGAAGCTTTGTCCAGGTTTCTTTGCATGTTACATCATTGAGGACGCATGATAAAGACTCTTGTTGGTTGAAGACTTGGGCCTCACATGGGGCGTCTTTATCGTGCATGTTGTAGACTGGATTACGTGAGACACAAGTGAATTCGTCTTCTCCGTATGAAGTACATTGGCGCATGTCTTGGTCTTCCATTGTTATGTAAGAGTTTTTTACAAAGTTGATTGCGATGAAGCTTGAACTTGGTTGTACGAGTTTTAAATGTCCTTGTCTAAGGAACGGTATTGGTATGACTCGATATATCTTGTAGTCTTCATCGCTCAGCAAGGGGATGTGTATTTCAAATAGCATGTAGTTGTTTGTTATTCGAGCCTTCACATGGATCAGGTCATAGATATTTTTCAAATCCCTTTGAGTGCCCTTTACAGGTAACGATAATCCCTGTGGCAACCTTCCGGATATTATGTTTAGCTGTTCGATCAGTTGATTAGCAGGAAATAGATGGGTATCTAAATGCCCTCTGTAAATGTTGGCGAGAGTGTTTATCAGCATTTCCAATATTCGGTTTAGATCACTTATAATCAGAGTTGACGTCACGGCAGCGGAATTTATGTCATTCATTGTGAATAGCATTTGCGCCTTGTTCACTATTTTTGTGATTTCGCTGCAAGTTTGATTCATGTAGATGCGCAATGTTTTGAATTGTTCATCCATAAAGGCAGTGTTCTTTTTTATAACGTTGTTTTCAGCCTCTACAATTAATGTTTGGTTTTTCATAAGTTGTAGTAGGTAGTCATCATTTGATTGTAGATTCTGTATGTCTCTTTCGTACTTTTCGGCAAAGTCTGCGTCGAGCACTCCGAAAAGAGTTCTTGCTAATTTCCCAACTCCATCAAAGTAACCTCGTTTTGGTCTTGAGTGTTGAGTGAGCAGCATAGAGTTGTAGTCGGCTAGGTGACTCAGTTCATGACGTAGGTGGCCGACAATTGTTTCGCAAGGCGAGTACTCATGTGATATTCTTTGGCATAGTTTATCTATTTGGTTCACATAATCATTGATCTGACCAGTTGCTTGCCAGTATGACGTTAAGTTGTAGTAAACCAATAGGGTCCATTCGTCATGTATTAGTTTCATTTGCCCAGCTTCATCGAAGTAAATCGGATGATTGCTTGATATAGGTGTAACCTTCAAGTTCAAGTTATTCGTTGGCGCTGATTGTGCAAGCCCCGTCATTGCTAGCATGGCTAGGAGAACTAGTGATAGCCAATTGTTCTTATTTTTTGCTGTGCCTCCCCGTTTTGTAGTTTCCGGAGTAGGTCTCCTTTGCTCTTCCTCTTCGTTTACCCTAGGTTCTTCGGGTTTAAGTGGTAATGGTGCTAGCTTCGTTATTGGTCGCTTAAGTGACCCTTTCCTTGTTTTTAAGGTAACAACCCGTACTCGACCATCAGCGCCTGGATGTAGTTCCTGGACTCTTCCTATAGCCCAGCGGCCAGGAGGTAAGTGCTCATCTTTGACTAATACTAGGGTTCCTAGTTTCAGGTTTTCTTTTGGTTGCTGCCATTTGCTTCGGGTTTGCAGTTGATGTAGATATTCGTTCGACCAGCGCTTCCAGATGTGTACGTTCATTTGTTCAACAAGCCTCCATCTGTTTCTTAGATCGTGCTCAGCAAAATCTTGTTCTTCTTGTGGTAGTGACAGTAGGGGGCCACCAATGAGGAAGTGGCCGGGAGTTAGATATTCCAGGTCTTCGACATCCTCTGTTAATGGGCACAGCGGACGAGAGTTAAGACAGGCTTCAATTTGATTTAGTAAAGTAGTAAATTGTTCGAAAGTAAGCTTCTGTTCCCCCAGTACTCGATGTAGGTGATATTTCATGGCTTTGACAGCAGCCTCCCACAGGCCTCCAGCTGTTGGCCAAAGTGGTGCATTGAAATGCCACTCAATTTGTAAGTGGCTCATCTCATCGAAGAATTCTGAATTCTTAAACGTATTGTGTTTTTCAAATTCCTGTTGAAGTAGTTTTGCTGCGCCCACAAAATTCGTTCCGTTGTCGGAGAATACGTGTCTGGGTGTACCCCTGCGGGCACACATCCTTTTGAATGCGGCGAGGAACGTTTGCGTAGTCAGGTCCGACACCAATTCCAAATGCACAGCTTTGGTCACCATGCATATGAAGATTGCTATGTAAGCCTTGCAAGTTTTAACGCCTCTTCCTTTGTTGATTTTCACATCAACATGCCCAGTATAGTCTACGCCTGTGTTTGTGAATGGTCTTGATGGAGTTACACGCTCCTTTGGCAAGTCTGCCATCAGTTGTACGTTTCGGTTTGGTTTGAAACGATGACATCGGACGCATTGTCGTAGCTCCTTCTTGACTGTTCTGCTACCTCCAATGACCCATAATGTTTGACGTAAATGGGCCAAAGTGAGTCGGGCGCCTCCGTGGAGAGTGTTGCGATGAGCCTCTTGAATAATAAGCTCCGTTAATCTTCCTGTAGCCGGAAGAATAATAGGATGTTTAGCTTCGGGAGATAAAGTTGAGTAGCCTAGTCGGCCCTTCACGCGCAGTATTCCACGGTCGTCAAGGATTGGGGTTAACTTCAGCAAGCTGCTTTTTGTTGATATTGGTCGATTTTTCTTTAAACATTCAATTTCGTCGCCATAGTTTTCATTTTGAACATTTTTGATGAGCAATTCTGTTGCTCCCATAATGTCTTGTGGTGACAAACACATAACCTCCTTTTTGTTACCGCAGTCGGTTAACTTATTGGTTGAGTTTAGTGTGCGTTTTTGCTTACGAATATTGCTTATTCGTACAATCCATCCAAGCACTCGTATTACGCGTTTATAATTACTGTTTTTATTAAGTAATGTATCAATTATTTCACAATGCTTGTATGTGACTGCGCAGCAGTTTATTTCCTGCAACTCAGTGTTTGTTGTGTAGGTCAGGTGATTGTCCTGATGAATTTTTGGCATGTTTGTTTTTAACCAATCTGGTCCATTCCACCAAAGTTTAAAATCTAGGAGTTGAAAGGGTGTAAGCCCTCGAGTTGCACAGTCAGCAGGATTTTCTTCTGACTTCACATAGTTCCAGCAGTTTGCTGAGATAATGCTGTTTATTTGTTTTACTCTGTTAGCTACATATTTCTCCCATCGGTTTATATCGCCCTGCAGCCAGGCTAAAACGACCTTGGAGTCGCTCCAGCACCTTAAATGTAGATTTTTAGTGCTGAGAGTGTTCCGAACCTTTTCTAGCAGTTTGGCTAGTAAAACGGCCCCGCAAAGTTCCATTCTAGGTACAGTTATCCTGTTGCTGATTGGTGCAACCTTTGTTTTTGCAGTAATTAGTGTAGTCTTGTATTCGCCGGCTTCAGTTTTCACTCGGCTATAAATGACGCACGCGTAAGCTTTTTCGCTTGCGTCGCAAAACCCGTGTATCTCTAGATTGTTTTCTTGACATTGTAACCATCGTGGTATGGAAAGTTTGTTTAGCAACGGGATATCTTTTCTAATTGTTTCCCATTCTGTAGCGAGATCGTCGGTTAAGTGTTCATCCCAGTTGGTTTTGCTTATCCAGATTTTTTGGAACAGAAGTTTGGTTTTTATTGTAAGTGGCGATAGTAATCCAAGTGGGTCGTATAGCTTGCTTATTTCGCTCAGTAGCACGCGTTTTGTCAGTATTTTCTTGATTGGTAGATCCCATTGGTATGTGAAGCTATCGTTGTCTTGATTCCACCTCATGCCCAACATTTTTAAATTAGTTGTTTGTTCTGGGCTAAAGTCGATGTTCGTATTGCGGCTCTTTTGATCATCTCGCAAGTCTTCCAAGATACTCGGTTCGTTAGTTTTCCATTTTCTCAAGTTAAATCCTCCTTTTTTCAGCAACTCAATTAGCTGTGTGACCAGTGTTTTCGATGCGTCGACAGTATCCTGTCCGTAAACCAAATCGTCCATGTAGAAGTAGTTTTTCAGGACGTTTCCAGCTTCCGGATAGGTATCTTTTTCATCTTCTGCGAGTTTATGTAGAGTGCGCATTGCCAGATAAGGTGCACTTTTTGTTCCGTAAGTTACTGTGCCCAACTGCCAATCTTGTAGAGGTTCCTTAGGGGAAGATCTCCAGATTATAGTTTGCAGATGTTGTTGATTTTCGTTTAGCCAGATGAACCGATAAAGTTTTTCTACATCCGCCGTAAAGACGTATCTGTACGTTCTCCAATTAATTAGTAGTGTCAGTATGTCCTTTTGTAAGTTCGGACCGCAGTACATGTGATCATTGAGACTGCTGCTGTCTCCTTTTGTCTTGTACGAGGCGTTGAACACTACTCTTAGTTTTGTTGTAGTGGACTCAGCTCTCATCACGCCGTGGTGAGGTAGGTAAACTCGGCCCCTACTTTCTTCTGTGACTGGTTTCATGTGTCCCATAGCGATGTATTCGTTCATAAAACGCGTGTACTCGTAACTGAGTTCTTTGTTTTTTAGCATTTTCCTTTCCAGTTGAAGGAACTGTGCTAATGCTTGTGACCTTGCATTGTTTAAGTTTGATTCGTAGTTAGGCTTCATAGGCATTTGTACCACATATTGTCCGTTTGCCAATCTTGTGGTAGTTGCGTTGTAATAATCTTCACAGTGTTGTTCCTCACTAGTTGATGATGACTTGTCTGGAATTTCCTCGGTTTCCCAAAATCTTGCCATGTTTTCGAAATCGTTTAGTGTCACCAAGCAGTTGAATGTCTTTACATTCCCGCATAGAATCCAGCCTACTTTCGTTTGTTGAGCTACGGGGTATCTCTCACTCCTGATGACGCCGTTTAGGATAAGTTCTGAGTAGATGTCCGCGCCCAAGAGTAGATCGATCGGGCCCGACAGATTGAACTGTGGATCCGCTAGTTTTAAGTTTTCTAAATAGTCCCAGTTGCTGATTGGGAACGATGCGGTAGGTAAGTTGCTTATGAGTTTTTTCATAATTAATGCTTCAAAGTTTAGTCTGTAGTCTGAATGTATTGACTGGCATTCTAAGTTCATTGCCCCTTTGCAGTTGCCGCTAAGGGTTCCGACACCCGATACAACAGCGCTCACTTTACGTCGCTGTAATCGGAGGCGTTGTGCCGCGTTTTCCGTTATTAGGCTCACTTGAGAGCCTTGGTCTAGTAGGCCTCTCAAGTTGATGAAGTTTCCATCAATTGTTTTGACTTTCAGAAGTACAGTTGTCAACAACACTTCCCTTTGTTCGTTCGTTATGTTGTTGACCCCATAGGAAGTCGAAAGGGTCGACGATGGGTTTTCCTCCCTTGTTGCTTGTTTTTTGCTAGATAGTTCAGTTACATCTTCATGCATAAGTGTATGGTGTGCCTTATGACACAATTTACACGTCTTTCGTGATTTGCATTGTTTTTCTCCGTGGTTGAATAGGCAGTTTTTACAAATATGCAAGTTGCGAATTGCGTCATTCCGTTTGTTTGTGTCCATAGCCAAGAATTGTTCGCAATTCATCAATACGTGATTAGTTTTGCATATTGGGCATGTTTTTGCTGTCGTGAAGAAGGTTTTTGGTGAGTTTTGTGACTTGTTAAAGTACGATGACCCCTGCGTTTTATTCTTGTAGTTGTAATTTCGGTTTTCTGATCCCTTATGAGGCTGCTTTTCCGATTTCCATGGTTTGTTTGATGACGAGAATTTTTGGCTACTTCCCTGCAGAGCTTCCAGTGACATGAACTTTGATTCTAAAAACTCGGCGAACTCTTCCAGTTCGGGAAATTCCCTGGGATGTTTGATCTCCTTTATATATTCGTTATACGTAACGCTATCTAGTTTTTGAATCAATAGGTGGACCACGATCGGATCCCAGTTGGTGATGTCTAGCCCGATGTTTTTGAGCCCGTTCAAGCACTCCATCATGACGTCATGAAGCTTCCGTATGCTTGCTGCGGTTGGTTGCTGAATACTAGGTTGATTCAGGAGTGTATTCATGTATGATGTAAATAACAGCCGTTTGTTATCGTAGCGGTGGGTCAGCATGTCCCAGCAAGATGCATAGTTTTCAGCACTGATGCCAAGATGCTGAACCAGTTTCTCTGCTTCACCCTTCAGTTTTGTTTTCAAGTGTTGCATTTTTTGAGCCTTCGAAAGTGTCGGATTGTTGTGTACACTTTCGAGGTAGAGGTCTCTAAAAGTCAACCACTGGTTATAGTTGCCATGGAAATCGGGTATTTGAATTTTTGGCGTAGATTTCTCATAATGTGCATTGTTCCAGATGTTGTGTTGTAGTTTCCTTTTCAGGTCATCATAGAAGTTTTCTGCTGTATTGTATTTCTGTTGATAACTTGAGTCCTCATCTTGTAGTAGGTACTCTAGTTCCCAATTTGCCTTTTCGATTTGCTCCCATTTAGTTTTCAGGGTGCTTAAGTTGTCTTCTAATTCCCATTTTTCCATCGGTACTGCCAATGCTATGTTTACCTTTTCCACAGTGCGTTCAAACGCTCTAAAGTTGCAGTATTGTTGACGCAAAAGAACTTGTTGCTTTTCCGCCGACTCGCTTGCTTCCCGAGGAGGTACGTGGAATTGGATATCGTCGAAAGTAAATTTCGATTGTCCCTTACCTTGCTTAGGCGTAGCAGGTGGTTGTTCCGTCTTACCAGCAGGTGCAGACGGCAATTCCGATTTACGTTTCAACATGTCTTGCAGCACTTCTTCATACATCTTCTTCGTACAGTTGAAAATGTCGTCGTTGAAGTATTGAAGGTCTGTTGCTCCAGACTCTTCCAGTAGATGATGGTTGTGAACAAACTTCTCCCAGTTATTGTTCAGCCGAGAAAGACGCTCCTCCAGGTACGCCAAGTTCTTCCTGGTGGGACTGTCCTTCTTGTAGTTGGTGCAAATAAGCTTCAAGTCTCTGAAGGTTGTTTCTTGATGGCTTATTAGTTCCGTTACGCTCTGAACCATGGTTATTAGTTATTGGCTTGACCGTTGGTGGAGTAGAGTTGTATCACCGCAGGTACTAGTTCACCAAAGTTGCGAAGTTTCCGCAAGTTTTGGATATCAAGTGCGTTAGCGCCCCACTAACGCGATCCGCTCTTCTGGGACTCCAGCTAGACAGATTCGCTAACGTTAACAGAGAGAATACGCACCTGTTACATCCGGCTCGAAGGACCAGTTTTATGTACGGCTCAGAGGTAGCCGGTTACTTACAGTTGAGTTGTTTGATGTGAGTTGACGAAAACCACAGATTACACCACAGTAAAGTTTATTCGTAAAAGTTACACGAAAGTTAGGTTGGATGCTAATCCGCGATTATAGCGCTACGGCAGCTATTGGTCAACTAACTAAATATAATAATAAAGTAAATAAAAACGAGTAGCTAAAAGTAGGTCGCGGCGTAAGCAATTTGCCTGTACGTGAACCGTACAGTGGTGATAGACCGATTAGTGCGCCGCACAATGATAATCGATGTCACCATCTCGCATGACGAGAACCTCGTGAAAGCTGAGAAAGAGAAACAAATCTAGTATCTTGACTTAGCACACGAGGTTGTCGACATGTGGAATGTGGACTCGGCGATCATTGTGCCGATTGTCGTTACGATGGCCAAGAGCCTAAACGACTATCTGTCGAGGCTGTCATTGGGCGGTTGGATAAAGGGTCTGATACAGAAGGCAGTACTCCTCGATACGGCTTGCATTGTGAGGAGGTTCCTGTCTCTGGAGCCCTAACAACCGGTAGCTAGGACCCTGTTGCCGATACCGGTTGGCCTATATTTTTAAATGTTTTTAAGTTTTCTTTTTTTTATTAATATTTAAAAATGTACTAAATAAGAAAGAAGATAAATAAAGAAAATAATAAATTTAATTAACGTAATTAAATTATATTAATGAAATTATATGTATATATACATATATTTATAATTATTATATTTATTTCAATTATTTTATTACATATATATATAATTTTATTACAAAATTATTTAAATAAGTATTAATATTTAAATTTTATTTCATATATACAGGGTGTCCCAGAAATCGACGTCAAGCCGTAAATGGGTGATAGACCAAGTTATAACAGTTCTCAGAAAAATACGAAAAAAAATCTATTTCATGTTTTTAAAAATTTATGGTCACTTTAAAAATTTACTAAAAAAATCAATCCCTGTAATGGTTCTTTAACTCCAATTGCTACAAATCCCATAATTTATCTATTTTTTTTATTATTATGTAATCTTGAATAATGCTTGTGTAGATTTTTGCCTAAAATTCAAAGCCAACTCCTCCTACTTGGAAGAAAATTAAACTTTTTCAAAACCATATTATTCAAATTTACTATTTTGCCCAACTTTAACTGACTGTACTGAAAAAAAAATGTACTACGCTAGTTTGGCAAGTAACATGAAAAATTGGCGCATTTAATAAGGATTCAAAAATGGTGTAACACTTGCTAGATTACGTTTTCAATAATTGGTCAAGTTTTTTTTTGTAAATAGTCTCAGTTTTTACACAAAATGTCCATACTTCCTTAAAATGACTTTAGCTTACCTAAAGCTTTGCTAAACTCCGTTTCTAGTTCGATAGAGACGGAGAGAGTCATTTTACGAAGTGTGAGCGAGACAGAGAGTGACGCCACCTTTATCAGTGACACAACCTTTATCATGAAACGGAGATACAATTTACCGATGAGTGCGAATGAGACAGCAGTAGTTATTGTTCTGTTTTGTAAGCGCAGACGCACACACAATTACAAATCAGTACGTTACGCTGCTTTGTTTACTGCGCATCTCCGTATTCGTTCATGTTGATTCCGTACTTACCACTTTTTGCGTTGTTTTCTGGACTTAATTGCTTGTGATTTGGACTGTTTAATTCCTCTTTCTGACGACCTGTGCTTTACTCTGGACTGTTGCTGATCCTGTGATTGTGTAGTACTACCATGGCTGTGTACACTGCATTGGAATATGCGAACATGCACCTCGTTTATGGGGAATGCAGATGCAATGCCAATGCAGCCGCTAGACTTTATCGTGAGAGGTACCCGAACAATCGTCACCCAGATCATCGAGTTTTTATTAATGTGCGCCGTTCACTATCAGAGGGACGATTCCCTAACCAAGTACATGGTGAAGGAAGACATCGTAATCCGTACGAAGACGTCGTACTACAAGCAGTCCATGAAGACCCAAGTGCTTCTGTACGTGGAATCGAAACAAGCACAGGTGTATCTAAGAGTACCGCCCACCGAATCTTAAAAAAGAACGAGTTCCACCCGTATCATGTACAGCGAGTACAATCATTACTGCCACGGGATTACGCTCCCAGAGTTGCGTTTTGCCAAAGGATGCTAGAAAGGCACAGAGAAGACCCTCGATTCTTAGAGAAGATTTTATGGACATCGGTCCATAAAATCTTCTCTAAGAATCGACTCTAACTAAGTCTAAGAGTCAACATTTAAAAAAGATGGCTACATGAATTTGCACAATTTGCACGAGTGGCATGTAGAAAATCCAAATTAAAACAAATGTATGTGTTAATGAATAAATAAATAAATAAATAAAATTTGATGAGGCAAGATAAGTCACAGTATCGATTTAAAGTAAACATGTGGACCGGGATACTAAATGGCAAAATAATTGGACCTTTTGAGCTGCCAGAGATTTTGAATGGCGCAGTTTATTTGAATTTTCTTCAAAATACTTTACCAGATTTATTAGAAGACGTGCCACTGAACGTTTACAGGGAAATGTGGTTCCAGCAAGATGGCTGCCCAGCGCATTATGCCCGTTTAGTAAGAGAACATCTTGATGAAGAATACCCGCTCAGGTGGATAGGGCGCGGTGGGACAATCTTGTGGCCACCCCGTTCGCCTGATTTAAATCCCCTAGATTTTTTTTACTGGGGAGCGGTAAAAGAGAAAGTATACTCAAAAACAATAGAGAAATTAGCCGAGCTGCGGGAAAGAATAACGGAAGCCGTTGTCTTTGTTAATAGGGGAAGATTTGCCCGGAAAATAACCAGATCTTTTTTAAGAAGATGTCGTGCTTGCATTGCCGTCGAAGGAAGGCAGTTTGAACATTTATTGTAATAAAAAAAAAAAAAAACTGATAATTTGTTTTTTTTTCTAAGATGAGAAAACTGGTCCTGACTTAAAGTAAAAAGGTTGAGTCACTATCATAACTTTGCTCTTAAATTACGTAAAATTTCGATTTCTTATCTCGCTCACACTTCGTAAAATGACTCTCTCCGTCTCTATCGAACTAGAAACGGAGTTTAGCAAAGCTTTAGGTAAGCTAAAGTCATTTTAAGGAAGTATGGACATTTTGGGTAAAAACCGATACCATTTACAAAAAAAAATTTAACCAATTATTGAAAACGTAATCTAGCAAGTGTTACACCATTTTTGAATCCTTATTAAATTCGCCAATTTTTCATGTTACTTGCCAAACTAGCGTAGTACATTTTTTTTCAGTACAGTCAGTTAAAGTTGGGCGAAACAGTAAATTTGAATAATTTGGTTTTGAAAAAGTTTAATTTTCTTCTAAGTAGGAGGAGTTGGCTTTAAATTTTAGGCAAAAATCTACACAAGCATTATTCAAGATTACATAATAATAAAAAAAATTGATAAATTATGGGCTTTGTAGCAATTGTAGTTAAAGAACGTTATAACTTGTTGTTATAACTTGGTCTATCACCCATTTACGGCTTGACGTCGATTTCTGGGACACCCTGTATATAATTATTATATTTATTTACATTACTTTATTTTTTAATTTATATAATTTTTTATTTCTCGTGTCTCCTGTACGGCTCACAAATATTTTTATTTTTTTATTTTCTTTCGGTTTCTTTCAATAAAATTATTAAGAACAATTTAATGCTCGGTACCTACTGTTGCGCTGAACTTGTAATCCGTGGTTTGATTCTCTTGTCGTTCAGGGTTATCGAGTTTTTTCATCTCTCTTATTCTTACAAGGAGGGATCAAAAAGTAGTGAGAACGACATATTCCTTGGTAAGGTAAAAAAAATATTCTGGCAGGCATAGCTCAGATACATATTTGTAATATTAATTAAGAAAAAATCTTCGATTCTCTTTTGTTTTTTTCTGAATGTAGTCATTTGTTTGCTTCGTGTCGGAACGTGTTCTCGAAAATGGAGAAAAACGAAGTGCGAGCCGTTATTAAATACCTGTGTTTAAAAAAGTTAACGACGCAAGAGATTCATTGCGATTTGGAGGCAACATTAGGAGAGTCTGCTCCGCCGTATTCCACTGTCGCAAGGTGGGCTTCTCAATTTCGAGTAGGGAGAACGAGCACGGAAGACGAACATCGTTGCGGCCGTCCATCGACGTCAGTCACCCAAGAAAATGTTGCGAAAGTCGAGAAAATTATGTTGAGCGATCAAAGAGTTACCATCCGATACCTAATTCAAGAAACTGGCATTTCATATCCATATTGAAACAATCTTTGAATATGAGAAAAGTCTCCGCAAGATGGGTGCCGAGAATGTTAACCGACAGTCAAAAACAAAATCGACTTGACATTTCGAAGATATTGTTGGACAAGTTTCAAGAAGATTCTGAAAACTTACTGTCTCGTTTCGTAACAATGGACGAAACATGGGTCCATAATTAAAATCCCGAGACAAAACAGCAATCATCGCAATGGAAACGGCCATCACCGACCCCGAAGAAGTTTCGTGTCGTGGCATCGGCTGGCAAGGTTATGGCCTCAATATTTTGGGACTCAGGAGGGATATTGTTGATTTATTACCTGGACTGTGGAACCACTATTACAGACCAATATTATGCAGCTTTGATTCCCAAGTTGAGGAATGCCATCAAAGAGAAAAGGAGAGGGAAACTTCGAAGGGGCGTGCTGTTTCATCACGACAACGCACCCGCGCACAGGTTGGCAGTTGCGATGGCTGCCATTCAGCAAGCTGGCTTCGAATTGGTTGACCACCCCCCTTATTCACCAGATCTGGCGGCTAGCGATTATTATCTGTTACCCAAATTGAAAAAATACTTAAGGGGAAACAGGTACGAAGACGATAACGAGGTGATGGATGCCGTGGAGAGCTTATTGCAGGACCAAGACCAAACTTTTTTTCTGAAAGGGATTGAAGCCTTGGAAAAGCGCTGGACTCGGTGTGTAGAGAGACTCGGAAACTATGTAGAAAAATAAATTTTTAAGTTATCAATAGTCATTATATTCTATCTCATTCTCACTACTTTTTGATCCCTCCTTGTAGTAGAAGCCTGGAGTGTATCTAGATTTGTGCCATTTGGTAGCAATATGCTCGACACTTATTTTATTGGACTTAAAATCTAACCAGCTAAATGTGATTAAACAATAGATACACTTCTGCCCTACCTTAGAGGAAAGTGATGTTATGTAAATATCAAGTTTCGAAAAATAAGCATTATTTTCTTAATCTCACCGTTATTGGTTGTGATAAAGTTTTTGAAACAGTTATTAATGAAAATCAACCAAGAAACGCCGTCGTCTAATGTACTCAGAAAATTCGATTAAAACATTATAGTCACATCAACAATAACTCAAGGCTCTCCATCTAAACTATTAATAACCCAAAACAGAACTTACTCCTTTGAC
The DNA here is from genome assembly GCA_945859665.1 of Anorthoa munda. Taxonomy (NCBI): domain Eukaryota; kingdom Metazoa; phylum Arthropoda; class Insecta; order Lepidoptera; family Noctuidae; genus Anorthoa; species Anorthoa munda. The sequence goes on along the minus strand of OX243897.1, from coordinate 38,320,238 downwards.
ATAAATTTGACAATAGTTTGGATATCAATTATGAAGTAAGATAAGATGTATCTATTAAGAACGGAATAGTTAGAAATTTAATAATTAACGTCAGTTTGGCAGATGAACTATTGTCTCGCTTCGTAGGAACCTTCTTCATAGTGTATACTAAATGGTATTGAGTTCCCATTTTCGAGCTACTGGAAGGAAGATTTAATGATCCAGCCTGTTACAAAGGGAAGCTACTTTGTCTTCTATGTTTGTGAAAAATATTAAATTTATTCTACGAACATAACTGTCATTAGACCTGGATAAAAATTAAACAAGGGGCTCTGTGTTTTTCTTTTTTTCGTAGACTGAACTAAAAGCTTTTTCAAATGTAGCAAGCGCTCAAGTATGTAGGTAAAACTCAATCATAAGTGATTCATCGAATCGATGTGACATGACTCCTCAATTTAATTTTACTAATTGGTGTAAATAAATGTTTTATGAATATAAACGTAATAAATATATAAATATATTCATACACATAGTAAATAAACTGTTTTTGTGTTAAATATGAAATCAACAATAAAATAAATGCGATCGATAAAATGAAGTCTGATATAAATGAGTAGAAACTGAATAAGGCCTGATAGTTTCTTAACAAATGTAATTTTTTTGCCGTGAAATAGTTCCATTTTCGATCTACTTCGATTTTCGATCAACTTTCGATCACTCAGGATAGTCAGGATACGACATTATTTTTATGTAACGATAAAGTGACAACCCCCCAAATGTCAGTTTAGTCTACAAAATTAAAAATCAGAGTATAGTTTCATCTGCAATACCCATTGGACCATAACATTTGGCTAAGTGACAATTAGTTAAGCGCGTTATCGTTGTTAAAATTTCACTTTTTCTAGGCTTTACCAATATAATCATACGGAGTTCTCTGAGCAGTTATAGAAATTACATAGATTGTTTTATTTTCAACCGACTTCAAAAAGGAGGAGGTTCTCTAATCGACTTTTTACGTACGTTTTTAGGGTAACGTACCCAAAGGGTAAAAACGGGTCCCTATTACTAAGACTCCGCGATCCGTCTGTCTTTCTGTCTGTCTTCTATCTATCTGTCTGTCCGTCTGTCACCAGGCTGTATCTCATGAACCGTGATAGCAAGACAATAGCTAGACAGTTGAAATTTTCACAGACGATGTATTTCTGTTGCCGCTATAGCAACAAATACTAAAAACAGAATAAAATAAATATTTAAGTGGGGCTCCAATACAACAAACGTGATTTTTTTGGCATGTCGATAATGGTACGGAACCCTCCGTGTGCGAGTTCGACTCGCACTTGGCCGGTTTTTTTTTTTTTGTATATTTTTTGTATATTTGTTACGCGACTACTCCAGTAGCTCGCCAGCCGTCGCTCCGTGCGGACGTCTCGCTGCTCGTCGCCCCACCGCGCGTTCCGGCGCCCCCACTTTCCGTCTCGTCGCGCCCCTCTGCGTGACGTCACTGCGGTCGTCGCGTCTTCGCACGCCGCTCCAAAGGTGTCGCTACTAGTAACTTTGGTTACTAGTAGTGGCAGCTCAAATCCACATCTTGTGTGGTCCCTGGCGGGAAACCTTGCGGTGCTAACAAGCCAGTGAGGGTGTGCCCCAAGAACCCGCCAAGTCCCATAAGGACACGGCAGTCATTGGAGTCGGGAGCGGGATCAGTTGGCCTTGGTAGATAGCCTAGTCAACCCCCGCTTCGTCCCACAGCTTACACCTGGCACGGTCGGGTGTTTTCTATCCCGACGTACCAGACTTTTGGTACACAGTGGTGGGTGGCCCACCTTCGGTGGGTTTACCGGTACCTTAGGGCCCTGCCACCCAATAAGATTGGTGGCAGGTAAACAAGCTTAGGGCTCACTAGATACTCACCTCCCAGTCTAACCCGACTGGGAGTGTAGGATTGCACACATCCCCGGGCCTGTCCACCCGGGGAATATCTCACTCCCTTTTCCTTCACTTGTACTGGCTCTATCAATAGCGACAGGATGCATCCTGTCGAAGCATTGATAGAGCTCGTCAAGGACGCGTTGTCGGACGATCCCAGTCCGGTCAGCGTGAATAAGCAAAGGCTTAATTTCATCCTCCATAAGCTTGCTACATGCCCCCCCCCTCCTCCCATACCCGCCCCGGAGCCCATGTCCATCGGCATCCCGGCGCCCGCCCCCGTTTCGGCGCTTGCGCCCACTAAACCCCCAACTCTCAAATTTCCGATTAATTTCTCGGAAAATCCTGCCTCCCCGAACGTTGACAGTCCACTCGTCGACGAACCCATGTACGGTGATGATCACGGTAAGGATGATTCCGATGATTATGTCACTACTGATGACGCCTCCGCCGATTCCTCCTCAGAAAGCTGTCAAGCTACCTCTGAGGGGAAGAGGAAGAGGAAGAAGGGCAAGTCCCACCCCAAAGCCACCAAGCCCAAAAAGGTCGCTTCGACCAACCCTCCAACTCTGCCGTCCACCTCCTCCTCCGACGTGCAGCCCACCCCTGTCACCGCTTCCCAGCGGTCTAGGCGCTCAGATCGCTCCCCAGCCCCCAGGAGTCGCTCCCGTAGTCCCCTAACTCAGGCCGACGCTTCCCCAATGTCGAGCCGTGACCCCAGTCCTGCTGCTATTCCCAAGAAGCAGAAATGCCCTCCTATCTTCCTCCACGATAAGGCCAAGTGAACAGAAGTTTCAAAAATTTGCGATGAACGCAAAATCAATTTTCTTAGTGCCACCGCTTGCCAGGTGGGCATTAAAATCCTACTCCCGACCCCTACTGATTTCAGGAACCTTACCAGGCTCCTAAAAACCATGAGGATAGAGTTCCATACTTATTCTCTCCCATCGGAAGCGCCCACCCGTGTGGTTATCCGGCGCATTCCGAAGGAAATCCCCGTTGACGAGATTTATGCGGATCTCGCCGCACAAAAAGTCCCTGTCAATGCCGTCCACCGCATGCGTAAAGCAATAGGTGGACGGGTATACGACATGGTAATGGTCGAGTGCGACCCTGCCGAGTCCTATAACCCCATTTTTAAGATCAAAACTCTATGCTCCCTTTCAGGGTTCTCCATAGAGAAACCTTACCGTCCCTTTGTCATTGGTCAGTGTCACAACTGCCAACAATACAGCCGTAGCCAAAAACATTGTTTTGTCCGCCCCAGGTGCGTTAAGTGCCGAGGGGATCACGGCACAAAAGAGTGCACCCGTCCCAAAAACCCTTCCGAATGCACGGAGCCTCCCAGCTGCGTGCTATGTGACCAAGTCGGTCACACGGCAAACTACAAGGGTTGTCCTAAAGCCCCCAAAGTTGCGCCTAGATTGGCCAAAATCCATGCTGAGCGTCAAGCACGCCAAGCTCCCTCGACGAAACCCCCTCCCCGGCTAGCCCCTCAGAGGGCTTCGCCATGGGGCAAGCTCAACCACCAAAATGTGGCTCCCCAGACCGTCCAACAGCTTCCAGGCTTGATGGATCATCCCATTCCGGCCCCTCAGGCACCCATAGCCCCCATGCCCGCTCAAAGCCGACAGGAGGCTCCCACCACTGCCGCTGCTAAGAGCCCGTCTCAATCCACGCCCAAACCCAGACGCTGCGTATCTGATAATAATAATATAATAATAATAATAATATATTTATTCTCCAAAAAATTGTACAAATTGATCATTATAATTAAAATATTAAAGCTATTAAATACAAAAACAAAAATAAAGATGAGCAACTGCGCCTGAGTTAGGCCGAGCCTGTATTTCAGGACGCAGTTCACTTTACAGACATTATGAACAATACAACAGTGGTTACGTTAACATAATAATTATATCATTTTAAAGCAAAAATAATATTTTACAACAAACAACATACCATCATCAGTGCGTACAAAATCTGGATGACGGACGAGGCCAGATCGCTGGCTGCCGAGATCAATAGGATCGAGGCAGCCGGGGATATGACCCAAGCCCAATCCAATGACCTCTTCAAACGGTACCCTAACATAACCGAGGAGCTAGACAGCCTCGTTTATAGAAACGGTCAATGGGTGCGCATTTAAGTCGCACCTACACCGTTTCTAACCAAGTTTCGCCAATTGAGGCTCACCTCTGACCCCTCACGATCTCTACTCTGCTCCTTAAGAGCCTAGGGAGTAGAATATACAAACGTAGAAATACAAACCGATTCGTCAGTCCTCGCCGCCGAGGCTCGTCGCGTATCCCTTCAATTAAAATCTTGCCAGCCCGCGTAGCTGAGCATTAGTTAAATTATTAGATATGAAATGGAGTTTCTTGTCCGTTCTTCTCCACGTAGGCTTATTCCGAACGGATGGTAGAATCACTTGTCAAGATCCAGCTTTTGCTTGTCCCCCCAGCGACGGCCCTGAGCCGAGGTCCGACCCCAACTGGGGTAGCCCTCAGCGTTGTCGCTTAGGTTTAGTAATTTTTTTGCCTAGCTGGAGGCTATATAGCTTAGTCTCCGTAGGAAAGTCCGGTTAAGCAGCTACCAGTCATTCTGACTGAGCTGTGAGACGCCCCGCAGAAAAAAAAAAAAAATACGCGACTACTCCGTCAATTGTGGACCGAAATAAAACAATGTATCCTAGTCGTGTTCGGGCTTATTGGAAATTTCATTTTAATTTGGCTATAAATGATTTTCGTTTATAGCCAATGTAGTTTGAGTTACCAAAGCCAAAAAAAAGAGAAAAATAAAAACATTTTAACCAAAGAAATAAACTAACTACAAAAATTGTGCCTCTGTCGTCCCACTATCTTGTCCCACATTCCAAAGAATTCCTCGTTCGTCCCACTTGAGTTTTAAAGTCACCACTCGTCCCACATTCCTGGCAAATTCAAAGTACAGTTGACAAAAAATATTGTACTATATCTTCCAATAAATTGAAATAATAGTTTTTTCTAATAACATAAAGATATTAAATACGAGGTTAAATTGATTAATTTTGAAATTAAAATTGACATAACTAGTTCAATTATATTTTGAAAAATATGAATAAAATGCAGTGTTGGTGACTTCACTAAAGAAATTATATTCCCAAATACAAAATTTTCTACTTCCATAGTTTGGGAGAAAATAAAAAAAAAACGAGCCTATGTACACTAAAATGAAAATGGGGTTACTTTGATACCCCATTGTTTTTTCATTGCAACATAAAGTAACCCCAATTTAAAATGTATTTTTAATGAATGAAAAACAGTATGAACTGTACAATTTTTTCTGCAACAAGTAAACTTATTCTTGCGCTGAGGTTGATGCAAAACATGGTTGATATCTTAGTGTTGCAAATTTAAAAAAGAAAATTGAGATGCGTTCCGTTTTCACGGAGTAAGCATTAAAAATCTAAAAAAATAACATTATCATCAAAGTTACCCCAGATCTCAATGTAACCCCGTTTAACCGGTACTTCCAGTTCTAGGTATGCATCCGCGATGCATGTTTTTAATTTTAATAATTAAAAGATCTATTGCAATTTAGGAAAATCTTTATTATTTAGTAACATCCTCTTTTTTTGAAGTTTGTTAAAATGGGTAAACAAAATTAATGTGAATTAGGGCTCAAATCAAATTATTATTTGTTCAAATTTCTAGTTAATGTGAAAAAGGGTTACTCATTTAAAAAAAAAATACTAGACGATTTCGTGAAACAGGGCCATAGATAAAGAACTCCATGACAGGACCTAGGAAACAGGAAAAAAAATATTTTTCAAAATTTTATTTGCGTCTCCTAAAAAGTAGCGATGTACTCTTTTTCACAGGAGGCACAGAGTTAAGTATGCATATAATAAAAGACCATAATCCTTAGACAGCAACTAATATAAAAGTAAATAATTACCACAATAGTGATATAAGTCAAATCATTTATCATGACTTCACAAAATATGAAAAAATCGACAAAATTATAATTATTACTTACCCTTTAAAACTTCACAAATATTGAACCTCACTCTATGAATACACCACGCTTAATGTAAACACCTCATATTTAAAATTAGCAGATGCACTTTGTAACCGCATTTGCTCCGATTGCGCTGATAACGCAAAGCCACGTCATTGGTCAATTGATTAATACAAAGAAAGCAGAGCGAGAGAGCAAGCTCTAATCCGGTCGCACAAAAATACCGAAGCTATAAACATTCAAAAACTTGTTCTAGGTTAATAATAATAGTAGTGGTCTAAGCAGTGGGGTGCACAGGGTTTGTACTTAGGGTCGGCTATGTGTACTTTATTAATGCCTTCAATCTAAACCTAAAGTTTGATCAGAAAAAAACTGTCATGGTGGCGTAACTTGTAATTTTATAATTTATATTATAGTGGAGTCTCGGATTGAATTAGTTCATCAAATTTTCCGCAACATGAGGTTATTTATCTTTCTGGTCAGTCAGGTTTTTAGGCTGACTGTACAATTAAATCAAATTTAACTCATATGAAAAAAATGTGGGACGAGCCAGGCATACGAATTGGGACGAGCGGGGAATAAAATATTGAAAATTAAGTTTTGGGACGAGCGAGGCATACAAATTGGGACAAGTGGGGAATTTTTTATGTGGGACGAGACTCTGTGGGACGACCGAGGCACAAATCAAAAAAACACTACAAAGCGAGAAATAACTTTATTTTCCGAAGTTGGTGTCTTTGGTACCTATTGTTTTTCGTTAATCGACAGTATTTTTTTGGGAGACAGTTTATTTTTTTTGTGTTAAAATGTTTTTATTTTTCCTTACTATATAAAGTTCTTGACAAAATTATTCAAAAATTTTAACCACAGTCCCCAACCCTCAATATTCTCCAAAGATATTTCCCTTAAGGATTCCATTTTCATCTGCAAAATTAATCCTTTAAACCCAACAAGGTAATATTCCACAATCTCCCTAGAACTACCCACATGCGGGTCATATTTTCAACCGTAACCTGTGAACTGTAGCCTAATTAAATAGTTGAACCAGAGGATGCAGGGATCGTAAACTGTGCAGGAACAGTTTGGGGATCACAAATCCTCCTTAAAAGGACTTTGATAACACTTTATGGGGTACAGGGGTGCAGGAATATCGCAACTAAACAGTCTTTATTAAAGGTTTAAGGGTGGCAACTTCGGGTAAGAAACTGAAGGAAATGTAAGAATATGTTTGACGAGTTGTTCTTCGGAACGATTCGATATAACGACTTTAACTTATCTATTTATTGGTTTGTTGAAATGTTTGCCCGTTTTGGGTTGTGGACAGAGTTGAGTTTGAACTAATGCTTTACTGAATAATGATAAAAATAGGAATTATGCAACTATGGCTTATTTTTAGATTATATGATGCTAACGGTGCGGTCACTGATTTGCGAATATGAAGTTGAAAGCTAGTCAAACCGTGCCTTTAAAATAGCGTTTAACTAGTTCTCAACCGCAAATTCACAGTTCATAAACCGGGAGTAAAACTTATACAAAATACCAAATATTTTGCATCTAAACATATTCATATGTATGTGGTATATGGCACTCAAAAACAAATCCTTTAAAACTACATATTTTCTAGACCATCCAAATATTATAAGAAAGTTAGGTTGATCAGGATTCGTTGAGAGCTGAGTGCTCGAGAGTGCATTGCAATTTTTTATACCTAGCTCCGAAATGCTCTTGCCTGAGAAATCTTTAGCTCTGGTACCGGATGAAAGAGATTCTGTAATAATAGACAAAGAACTTGACAAAAGTATGAGAATGGCCGGGCTTTTACAGCTATTGCACGAAGTTTTTCATAATTTTAATTGAATTATAATAACCGGTACAAAGTAAGCAAATTTTTGTTTTATTCTTCTTCATAATAAAGTATCGCTAATTAATAAAGTAATCGCTTATTTTTTATCAACTCAAGAGGTAAGAACTTCGATGTAAAACAAACCTTTCTATGTCACATTTTTCTCTTTAAAGCCAAAAGGCCAAAAATATAATGATTCCCTAGCAAAAAAATACAATAGGTACATAACCATTAAATAGCCACTGTTAAAGAAATCCATGAAACGTACAAAAAAACAGAACAGACTTCAAACGCTGCATGCTTTTAAACGAAAAAACAGCTCAAACGGAATTCCGGATCCGTAAGATATCCAAAGATAAGAAAGGAAACCGGACGGATAACGTTTGAGGACTCGGAAGGCTTTGAACGTACAGCTTACACAAAAACGTGGGCCCTCTTTAAACAATCGGACCTTAGGGTACAAATTACATCCACTTTAGTGACGCCCAATGCGGGCTAAGGTTGTTTATTATTTTGCAGACCTTACTGGAGTGTTTAAATTAATGAAAATGTTTTGTAGAACAGGGGTTTAACATGAGGTTGTACTTAAATGAATACGTGAAAAGTCCGAGGAAGTGAACCTTCCAGGAAATCACCTGACTTATATTATGTTCAAGTAGGTTATCGAATTTCTGTTTAAGTAATCCAGTTTAACAATATCTCAGTGTAAACCAACTTTTTAATTTAGGTGAAAGTTTTGTTTTGTTCGTAATAATATATCACGTTATGATTTCCGTAACAAATTGCCTGAAATCAACGAATATTATAATAAATTTAAATAACACGTCACTATTTCACAAAAAATAAAATATTTACAAACTTCACCATCATTATCATTATTTCGGCCGAAACACGTCCAATGCTGGACATAGGCCTCTCCTGTCCCACCAAACAGCCACAAGGTGGATGGATGTCTTGGTGAGGGTTGTAGAAGTCCACTGAATAAATAACTTGCTGACTCTAAAATAAACAAATCTTGCCTCATGCCCAGTTTACATTAAACATTAAAATATAAGTATGTAAATGCGACTTATTACTCACATACTTATATGAACAAATACTCAATATTACGGTACCTACAACAGTAGCGGCACCTATAATGGCCATAAATCAATACGAAAAGATGTATTCACCCATAATACCAATAAATAATTTATAAGTTATATTGACATCGAAGCTGATTTCTCCGAGGGATGCCACAGGGGACCGCTCTGTGTACAGACTAACTGCCTAGTTCCAGATTATTGTTCTAGTATAAGTTATAATTTGATAGACAATACGTTGGCTTCTGACGTCAAGTTAGTGGTATTGGCCTTGTAGTTTACCGTCATGTTTTGTTGTAGAGTAAAAGTACTGATTTTAGTTAAGAGTGAATGGCCAGAGATAAACAGCATAAACAAGTTTAGAAATGCAGTGATTTTTCTATTTTTAAGACATCAAAAATTAATTTTACCAAATATACCTAATCTCATCTCAGAGGGTACTGATTCGATCACGAAAAAACATTTAACTCATTTGAGGCGACAGAAATGTAGTGAAAAGTTAATATAAAAATATGAGAAGGACCAAATTGGGTAAAAATTAGTAGCCAAGAGTCAAAAAAGAAAAAGCGCGTACTTTCTGGCTTTTCAGCCAGCATTGTAGAACTAGTTTTAAGTTCGGAACAAAGGAAGCTTTCTCAAAGAGACAAAATAGTTCAACTTTGGTTTGGATTTTCATTGCCATATACAAAAAAGTCGTAAGAAAACAAAGAAGAAGTTCTTTCCTTGGATTATATTTTTAGTATCCCCAGGGATGTGCCCTATCAGGCGTTGCACAGAGGGGTTCCGGGGTGGTATTTTAGTGATCACCAGGGTGGTTTTAGCAGGTAAAAATCCCACACTCCATGGTCTTTTGTCCAAAATTCCAGGCACCTTTTAAAGGTTTCCAAGAATAAAAAAAAAGTTTTTGGTCAGCACTTTAAAATTGATTGTTTATAAATGTGGATGGATGGAGAGGGAGAAGAAGGCCAAAGAAAAGATGGATGGACTGTGTGAGGAGTGATGTCAAAGAAAAGGGAGTCAGTGATAGCATGACGGGAGACAGGACGGTATGGAAGAAGAAAACGTGTTGCGACTTGCGCCGACCCCATGTAACATGGGACAAGGGCAGGAAGATGATGACTTTAAAATTGTTTGTTTGTTCCTATGGCTGCAAAGGCTAATCTTTGAAACGCGAGTAAAAAAATACTTTCATTAATTAAAAGTTAGATTATTGCTGAACGTCATAGGCTGCTTATTGTCCTGGAAAATTCGGTTCTTGTAGAATATACCACGGAAGCAAATCTGCGAAAAAAGCTATTGCGAAATACATAGAATACCAACAAAAAAACAAAGTCGTTACTCCGACAACAGATAGGTTATTTTATAAAAATAACTTATATTGTGAAAACTTTTCAGCTGATGTTTATTATACCTACAGGTAACTATCACCTCGTTATTTCTCTCGCAAGTAAAAGTTTGTCTTGTCGTGATAAATCGTGTTAGATTGCCAACTAAATAGATTTGTTTATTGACTGATTTGATTTCTAGCTATCTGAGCTATTCTGGTTTGACTTAGATCCTATTTTTATTTTAGCAGTAGGATATTATGCCTTTTAGACAATTTTATGAATGTTAAATAGCTCTATTATTGTGACAAATTCAAAGAATTGTGTTGCATGTGTGTATAAAGCTAGATAAACCGCTTGAGTGCCCAAAATGTGAATCCACGCGGGACACACTGGATTTTAATTTTATCGGTAATTACGGCATTCAACAAGTTAAACGTCATATCATATATTATTCTCTGATAGCAATTTATTTAGGGTTAACAAGATGATGCAATCACCCTCATTCTAGCCTTAACCCCTTCAACGTAAACAATCCATTGTTAATTTGTTCTTACTCTACACCCCTGAACATTTATCACTACATTTTACTCAATAAATCTAATATGGGTAGGTAAACATTAAGTGATATCGTTTATAGTCAATGTAATCTATTTCATTTCACTTGCATATTATTGGAACAGAGTTCCAGTGGGCCGAGACCGAAAAAGTGTAAATGGTGGGTACACACGTAACATACACATTTTCACGTACACATTTCTTTCATTTATGGACAACCAAATAGTTCCGATGTCAACGATATCCAATATAGAATCTGCAATTGCTCGAATTGTTTCAACGCACACTAAACATGTTCTTCGTGCAAGCTTTTTACGTGTAGACGCAAGGTGAAACATGAATGGAGAACAGCTTTGTTCCATAAGATTTGCTCGATGAGCATGTAAGCACGTGTGCACTGTAGTGTTACATATAGTTCTGACGAGCTATACGTAAGCCACGTTAATAAAAGTAAAACTAATTATAAATTAAAATTAAGGAAAAAGGATATAGATAATAAATTTAAAGGTCGGCTTCGCACGACGTGGTCTGCTAACCAGGAACGTCCGGTAGATAGGCAGGCTAGACAGCAGGTCGGGCAGGTGAGCCCTAGGCAGGCAGATGAGCAGTCACCACAATGGACAACCAGGCAATCGGGCTAGTAGACTGGTGAGCAGGCAGCGAGGGTCGATGCAGGCAATCGGGCTAGTAGACGTGAGCAGGTAGCGAGGGTCGATGGTCAAAGCAGCAAGGTGTGTGGAGGCCGGGCTGTGGCTTCATACACCGATCAAACGAGGCCTTTGATTCCAAGAGATCACTGTTGAGGGTAAGGGTCCAGGAAATAATGCACTCTTTAGGGAACCACACTATATATTTTTTAGAGCACTTCAGTAAGTTGTTTATTTTATACAAGCTATAAAATTCACAGTTTATAAGAGTTTTCAGAATAGAAAATACACTTGGTATTATAGTACTCAGTCGTCCCTCGACTTATCACATTCAGTCCAGATTCAAAACTAAAAAAGTGACTCCCGTTTTTCTTCGTTCTCTGTCATGTCTTATGGAATTCAAATATCAATTAAGAAATCGTGACGAATGAAATAAAACGGTTTACAGAGGGGCAGTCTGCTGCTGCCCTTATTATGAAAATTATAAAGTACAACAAGCTTAAAGAGTATAGTCCAAGGTATGGTATGTCTATGGCTTAAGAAAATAAAATAATGACATAATATCATGTCAGATAAAAATGTCAGTATAAAATAATATAATAGTTTTGGATTTTAAAACACATCTTAAGCTTTTCAGGTGTTAAAGAATACATAAAAATGGGAAACTTGAGTTAATACAATTTCAAAAATTATAAGGATGAAATTTGAAAAATATATTATAAAACGTAAGTAACTAAGACATGTGGAATGAACACCACAGCACCCACCATAACAATGAAAAAAAACGCCACCTAAACCGACTTCTTTTTGCAGTGATTTTTGAGGCACTTCCTGATCACCAAGGAAACCTAAACATTTTCAATCGATTCAGCTTGCCGTCAATTTTGAAAATATGCAATTTATAATTTGTAAATACCCTTTTTTATTCATATAAATAAAAATAAATAATAATTTTTGCTTGAAAAATTGGGCGAGGCACAGCTTATCAAGCTATATGTAGGATAGTACAAGCGAAGATCCGCACAAAAGGGAGACTCCGAGGAGAGAGCCGGAGGCGCACGAAGAAAACCGAAGACTTACGAGAAGGCGCTGACTAGACACATAAAGTACCTACGTTAGTAGCCGCTATTGTGTGTTTACACTGAGCATCAGCCGTGTTGTTGTTGTCAAATATGACGAAACTGAAAGACTGTAAATATAATTAATCAAACTCCGTTCCAACTGGGTGTCCATAAGACACCTACCTCTTTTTTTTATTAAAACTTAACGCCTTAGTGACATTATTTACCATTGAACAAAGGTTGATGGAGAGATATCATAATTATTAAACAAAAGGACCAACCCCAGACAAAAGGACCAATTCCAACACTTTAATTTAAAAAAGTACCTTAAAAATTCTCCCAAATGAACCCGAAGAATAATCCCATTCATCATTTTAATTTCGTCTGACCGCAATAACACAACCGCTGACCCATATCGCCGCAGTAAAAGTTTCACGACGAGCTGAAGGCACATAAAGTAGGGTTTAGAGGCAATTAGCCGATAGTTCATCAGCACTGGCAATAAAGTGAGTTTTAAGACAGGCGTTGTAAGTGACAGGCGGTTAAGATAGTGTTTTCTCTTCAAACTGATTCATATTTTCCCTAAGGCACTTAAACTTATTAAGTGCCATAGGAAAAATATGAATCAGTTTCACCGTGCGAGGATATTTTTGCTATCTTAAATCGCAATAGCATGTATCTTTTTTAGTTTAATAAATCTATGCGACGCAAAGTTGAACTGCAATTTAGGATAAAAATAAATAACTGCAGACAGGACCGACGCGGACGTAACTAAGTTACGACTATGCGATATATCGTTTGATATAATAGAACAAATCCTATGAGGAATGGTCGTCGCAACTTTGTCATAATTATGTTATCGAGAGTTTAAAAAAATATAAATATCTCTTTACGCTTCAAGTTTTCCTAACATCGCCCCATTGTTTATGTTTCAAAAACAATGTTATTCCATAAAGGACCGTACAAAACAAAATATTATCTATAATCGATCTTACCTGCCAATACCACTACTGCTATCACAAAACTAAGGAAGCCAGCTGATTTATTTACGCATTGCTCTGGATTTTTCTCTCTCCTTTTCCCGTACCTCCTTCTCCTTCTTCCTTGTTTAATTTGATTTCTAAAATAATACCTGTTTTGATAAAAATCTGCCTCCTTCTGTGAGACTGCCTCGATGGTATAGTGGTAGCAATTGCTAGTGCTGAGTATGAGGCCCATCGTTTACCGGGGCGGGACGTATCATTGTATATTTCCATCTGGATTTTTTCAGCAGCAGCAGTCCGAAGTGTAGATTCGTGCTCGGTTAATGACAAGGCTCGCTCCTTATCACATTGGAATTAAACGTAACTGGAGAAATGATGGTGTCCTACAAGGTAATACTGGAGTAGTTTATTTTATTTATTTGAAAGAAAGAAAGAAAAAAAAAAGTTTATTTGTGACCCGCACAGGAGACACGCGATAAGAAAAATACAAACAATTTAAAAAATTAAAAATAAATAACCCCGTGTGACCAAAAAGGCTCCTATCTCAGAATGTGCAACGTGGATAGGGACGACATAGCTAGTGTGACGAGTTGTCATCACAACCAAATATACGACCAAAATCCCGACGGCTCAATGAACATTTGTCAAAACCGTAGACAAACGACAGAGCGCGTGTCAATCTATGGTCGGCGTCGCGTCGGCTGTCAAAATGAAAAAAAAAATAATGGATTATATTATCCCCCTGTGATAATGGTAAATTAAGTAAGACATTTTTTAAATAAACAAAGTGAGAAGATTGCTAGTCTATACCATATAATATAATAATAATTAATAATAATAATCTATACTAATCTATACTAATATTATAAAGAGGAAAGATTTTTTTGTTTGTTTGTTTGTTTGTGTTGGGGCTTCAATGAACTCAAATGAAACTCCCGTATTAAGGTACTGGTTGTTTAATTACTTTAAACTATATCTTTACAATAATATAAATGCGGAGCGTACAAAGCGTGGAGATAGTTTTTGCACCCACATATAAGAAAAAAAATAATAACTTGTGACGGTACACGTGAAACAAAACGTTTGGCGCCTGGCCTTTTGAACTGGAAATCACGACACACACTAAAAGTCTTCATATCTAAACCAGGCGGAAACATCCTCCCCCCGTTGAAACTCAAGAGTTTTAACCCTTAAGTAGTTCCTCTTCGGTTGGTAAAGGGCAGATGCGAACTAGAGGGCGCCTTATAGTTCCTCTCTTCGTGTTTATGTCGGCCACTCTTGAAATCCCATCTGATCCTGGGAAAAGCCGTACAATACGTCCAAGCCTCCAACATAGGGGTGGGACACCATCTTCCTTCAGCAGGACCATGTCCCCAATTTTGACTGCATCTGTGTTGGTCTTCCATTTACGGCGAAGTTGCAACTCAGCGATATACTCGCGTTGCCAGCGCCGCCAGAAATGTTGGTATATTTGCTGCAGCCTGGCATAGCGCTGCAAGTTGGTTGAGCGACAATCCTCCAGAGATGGTTCAGGCAGCGCGGTAAGAGCCCGACCAATGAGAAAGTGCCCAGGAGTGAGGCAATGGAAATCGTCAGGAGAGGCGGATAAGGGACAGAGTGGTCTACTATTTAAAACAGCTTCTACCTGAGCGAAGAGAGTTTGCAATTCTTCAAAACTTAAATGAGAGTTACCCATTACTCGCCTAACATGAAATTTTGCTGAACGAACACCGGCCTCAAAAATGCCGCCAAAGTGAGGAGCGTAAGCTGGTGAAAAGTAAAACTGAATGCCTTCCGTGGCTGCAAAATCAGATAGCTCGTTTTGATGAATCTTAAAAAAATCATTAAGTTCTTTAGCTCCTGCGACAAAGTTGCGTCCATTGTCGCAGAATACTTCCGCGGGCCTGCCTCTTCGTGACACAAACCTTCGGAATGTCATAACGAAAGCGTCCTTTGATAGATCACTCACGGCTTCGAGGTGACAAATTTTATATCGAAGGCATATAAAAAAACAAAGATAGCACTTGACTAACGAAGCACCACGTCCCTTTCTGTTTACAATAAGGAATGGCCCAGCGAAATCAATTCCCACTGTGTGAAATGGAAAATTTGGCATGACGCGTTGTGAGGGCAAATGTCCCATTATTGGCGCAATAGTCTTGCCCTGCAAACGTCTGCACCTGGGGCAGTTATGAAAAATACGTCTGGCTAAATCTCTACCGTTAATCTGCCAAACGTATTCCCTAACAACGGCCAACAACAATTGTGGACCAGCATGTAGTCCGCGTTTATGTTCGTACTCGAAAATCAATTTGGTAAAACGATGTGAAGCATGCAGGAGAACAGGGTGTTTTTTATTGTAATTATAGTCAGATGAACCTAGTCGGCCACCAACGCGAATAATCTTGTCGTCACTCAAAAATGGAGTCAATGATAAAATACTTGATTTAGAACTTAAAGCCTTGTTGTTGCATAGTAAATTATATTCAGTGGAGAAGGATTCTTGCTGTGCGAAACGACACAAATACAGAAATGAATTATTTAATTCATTAACAGTAAGATTGCCCAAAAGTTTATCTTTGCCCCTCTTTAAATTATTAATAAATCTTAGCACATAAGCGAAAGATCGTTTTATTTTAATTAAGCTAGAAAAGTCTTTAAAAATAATCAGAGGTTCGTTTTGAGTAACAACATGATTGAAAGTGCAATTAGATTTAGTTTCCGGTAAGTCATTCGTATTAAATTTGTTAGATTTTAAGATAGGCCAATTATCTTCAGGCTCCGTGAGAAATGCAGGTCCTGACCACCATAGTTTGGTACTGCAGAGCTTATCTGGACTAATTCCTCTAGATATGAGGTCTGCAGGATTGACAGATGTGGGAACATACCGCCACGAGGAGGCATCTGTTAGCTCACAGATCTCCGAAATCCTATTAGCTACAAATGATTTCAAATTTATAAAACTGGTGTAGAGCCAGGCTAAAACTACTGACGAATCACACCAGTGTACTTGATGCTGCACTTCATATCGTAGTGACTTCTTGACAGCCTGGCATAGCCTTGCTGCCAGTAAGGCAGCGCACAATTCTAGACGAGGGATAGTCGTACCTTTAATCGGAGCTACTTTGGATTTAGAACAAAGCAAATTGACTGTGACCTCGTCCGCAGTATTAATCGAACGTAAATAGATGCAAGGTCCATATGCATGTTGGGATGAATCACTAAACGAATGTAATTCTACCGCTGCGGGTTCATTACAGAGCACACGCCGTGGAACTTCTAGAGCCAACAGGCAAGGTAAAGACTGCATAAAATTGTTCCAGTCTCTTTGAACTTCATGTGGGACTGGAGAATCCCACGTTAAATTAAGCAGCCACAATTGTTGTAATAACATTTTCATTTTTATTACACACGGACTAATAAGTCCTAAAGGGTCAAAGATTTTAAAAAGAGACGATAGAAAAGATCTTTTAGTTAAATTATTGTTACAAGTAAGTGGGCATTTGATGGGGAAATGTAACTGGTCGGTTGATGGGTTCCATCCCATGCCTAGTGTACTAGTTGACTCGCTTACTAAAAGGTTGTCATCAGATAGCTTATGTGAATCAAACAATGATGGTAAATTAGTCTTAAACTTACGAAGATTAAAGCATCCTTTCCTTAATTCTTCAGTCACAGATTGGTGAATATAACGTAGGGTATCCTCACTCTCAGAACCGGTGATGAGATCGTCAACGAAGAAATCATGTTGAATTATGTCCTTAACCATAGGATCAGAAGATTCTTCACCAATCTGCCATAGACACCTAGTGCTCAAGTAGCTGGAACTTGCCATTCCGTAAGTCACAGTACCCAGCTGAAGCTTTTGATGGGCAAAGACTCATCCTCTCTCCATAAAATAAGTTGAAGATTGCGATCCTCCTCGTGGACACGGACTTGACGGTACATCTTCTCGACGTCACCCGTGAGGAGGAACTTATGTTGTCGAGCCCTTATTAAGATGGAGAAAAGCGAGTCCTGCATATTAGGCCCAACCATGAGGATGTCATTGACAGACTGACCTGATGAAGTAGGAGCCGAGCCGTCGAATACGACTCTAATTTTCGTGGACTCACTACTGTCCTTGAAAACAGCGTGATGGCAGAGGAAATAAGATGTAGCAGGTAGAGGTACAGCGGAGTCTGAAAGGTGACCTAAGTCTGCGTACTCACGCATAAATTCTACGTACTGGGATTTTACATGTGGTTGTTTGCGAAATCGCCTTTCTAAATTTAAAAAGCGTTTTTTAGCTAGTGAATATGATTCACCAAGACAATCAGGTGTATCTTTTAAGGGTAGACTTACTGAGAATCTACCGCTTTCTAAACGGAAGGTGTTCGATAAAAAATGTGTTTCGCATGCCTTCTCGGTATGACTCATAACTGACTTAGTTTGGGGAACATTTTCTAAGTCCCAGAATTTTGAAAGTTCTTGATGTATTTCGTCAACAGACGACACATATGAAACAACTGAATGATTAGATTCTATATTATTATCAATTTCCTTTGACATTTTGTTTGTGGGTAAATTAAAATACATAGGACCTGAAACTAGCCAACCAAAATTAGAACTTCTCAATACAGGTGAATTGAGACCGAGAGAGAGTTGATCACGGCCAATAATGTCCCAGAAAATATCGGCACCGATGACAACATCAACAGGTGCTGGTTGGTGGAAGTGAGGGTCCGCTAAAAAGTAATCACTCGAAATATTAAGTTTTTTAACGTCAACGGGTATTCTAGGTATGTTGCCGGTCAACACTGGCAACACTAGAAAAGAAGAAGTGACGCTGAAATGCTTCATCAAAGATTTCAGCTGAACCACGCAAGTTTCTGTAGCCTGAGTGGTGGTTTTGTTGCCTATGCCAATTATATTGACATGCAAAGTGGTGGACGGCTCTAAACGCAGTTTTGTTTTAAGAGATTGAGTTATGAACGATGACTGACTACCGCAATCCAAAAGAGCACGAACCTTCTGGCTTTGTTTGGTCGTAGGATTAGCTACCTCAATATATGCAGTAGACAGTAAAACTTGATGATTATTTTGATTTGAAAAATTAACGATAATGTCGTCAGTGATGTCGGGTGAAATGGTGACAACACTGGCAATATTCTTGTTATCAGATTGTTTATGCAAGAGTCTATTGTGCCTTGTATTGCACATGCGACACGGATGCATGCGACAATTGCGTGCAGAATGGCCAGACCGTAAGCAGTTGTGACAAAGCTTCAATCTGCTTACTTCACTAATACGATCATACATACTCTTAGCTAAAAATGTGGGACAATCATAAAGGCGATGATTACCATTACAAACGCCACACGATAAATCAGAAATATTATTGTCTTCACGATTAGTAATATATGACTGATGGGATTTTATTTTGTTGTTTGAATCTATAGGCTTTGACGTTGTTTGAATCTTAGGTTTAGAGTATGGATGGCTGCTATTTATTGATTCAAGTACATCAGCGCGATCAATAAGAAACTTGAAAAAATGTTGCAAATTAGGTGTGTTAGTATCCAACGTGCCCCGGTATTCTTCCCACTTGGCTTTGTTGGTACTATCAAGCTTGGGGCTCATTATGTGAATGAGTAAAATATCCCAATCATGTAAACCTACGCCGAGACTAGTTAAAGCACGTAAGTTTTTATTAACATGATCCACAAGGAATCTTAACGATTTATCAGACTCGCTTGTTATTGGTTTTATGTATAATAATGAATTTATATGATGAGTTATTAATTGTCGTGTATTGTTATATCTGTCACATAATAGTTTCCAAGCACACGCATAATTTGCGCTGGATACCTCTAAATTAGCAATAATGCGCGCTGCATCGCCAGTCAAGTACGAAATAAGATAATGGAATTTGTGAATGGGAGCGATGCGGTCATTATTGTGTACTATAGATAAGAATGTGTCACGAAACTCAAGCCAACGAAAGCAAGACCCGTCGAACTTAGCAACTTGAATTTGAGGCAATTTAAAACCTATATCAAAATGATCGTGATTACATGGACCTGTAGTTATTTGAGTTGAATTTAAATCCTTGTAATTACTTTCATCATGACGGTTCGAGTTATGTTTTTGTGTGATACTTTGAGCAATTGCAATGTTGGATATAAATAGTTGTTCGATAGTATCACGTTCATCAATCTCATTGGATAAATGGTCAGAACTTAATACTTCTATCTGATTTTGCAAGTCATCAAAACGGCTATAGATAGATTCAAATTTGTTTAGTTTTAATGTTAACTCAGCTAACTCAATCTGAGTAAGCGCTTCATTAGAGGTAACATTTGATAAAAAGTTTCTAAATTTAGTTATTTGACCTTTTATGGAACTACGTTTCACTAAAAGATCCTGTAATTCTTGAGGATTGTTTGTGCTAGATTCACCTCCATAATCTTTACCCATTGTGAATGCAAATCTTGTTAATATTTTATAAATCGGATGGATTAAACAAATTGATGCCAAGTAGGTTTGATTATGGAAATACACAGACACAAAACTAGGTAATTATAATGAAAAACTAAAACTTAGCTCACGCTCCTCGCCTAACGTCACCTGAGGCCGGTCCGGCGATGCGGCAATGGGTAGGGCTGCGCTCCGGTCACGGTGACACGGCAGGCGGCCCGAAGTCGCGCTCGACGGTGAGATCGGCCTGGAATGTTCGGCGATGTGGGTGAAATATATGCTTATTGTAATAGCTATAGGCCTGATAGGAAAACACGAATATACTTTACAAAGATTGTTGATAGATTTACTAAGGGTATGGGTATAAAGGGTAAGAGTGTGTAGGTAACTGGGAATTCAAGGAAAATGGGCACTTAGCTGCATTGGCCGAGGCTGCGGTACGATGCTGATCGCTAACCGGCGGTGGCTGCAATGGCTGGTGCACCTCCAGGAAATCCAGGTATGATGTTTGGTTTTGATGTAAAGTAGCTGCGGCGCAATGGGTACACCGGCAGCGCGTGTTCGTAATATCCGAAAATTGCAGGTCCTGTCACGGTCGCCAGATGTTGGGGCTTCAATGAACTCAAATGAAACTCCCGTATTAAGGTACTGGTTGTTTAATTACTTTAAACTATATCTTTACAATAATATAAATGCGAAGCGTACAAATCGTGATGATAGTTTTTGCACCCACATATAAGAAAAAAAATAATAACTTGTGACGGTACACGTGAAACAAAAACGTTTGGCGCCTGGCCTTTTGAACTGGAAATCACGACACACACTAAAAGTCTTCATATCTAAACCAGGCGTAAACAGTTTGTTTGTACCGAATAATATAAATATATAATAATATAAAAAGGCTCCGAAACTACTGGACCGATTTAAAAAATTCTTTCACCAAGTAAGTAAGTAAGTAAGTAAGTAAGTAAATTTTATTTGTTTAAACATGGTGTACATGATACATTGCATGCAGGATAGTAATGGGATACAGAAAAGTTCTAACATGTTCAGCCACATATCGTGGCGTACAAATTGGTAGGAAGAGATGGTGCATAAACCGTGATAATATTCATCAAAATTACATTTTATATCATTACACATCAAAGATTAGGTAAGTATAATAATTACAATTCAATAAGCATATTTTTTAGATACAATTCAATGTCAAAGTAAGTAATCATTAAATAAATTGGTCAATAAAAATATGAATAATACTGTCATTAAAAAAATTCAATTAATTCAAATAAAAAATACAACAACATGTCAAAAAACAAAAAAAATAATACAACATTGTCATCTCAAAAACGAAGAAAATTATCCTCTTTCATAAACTCTGCTATACTGTAATATGCTCTTTCAGTTAGAAAACTCTTTAATTTACTTTTAAGGGCAGATATATTTAATGTTTTCTATGATTTGGGCAATTTATTAAAAATGGTCGGAGCCATGCAAAAGATGCTCTTACGCATAAGAGTAGTTTTAGCGCCGTGAACACAAAGTTTGAAATTATCACGTCTATTCCTAGGGAAAACATCAGACAAACGCTGAAATAAATGGGAATTTAATTTAATGAACATTACTGTTTCTAGGATATATAATGAGGGCAATGTCAATATTTTACGTTCTATAAAATAAGATTTACAGCTGTCCGTTGTTTGCAGTCTAAACATCGATCTAATGCACCTTTTCTGTGCCCGAAACGCTATTTCATTGTCCGTGCTATTCCCCCAAAAGATGACTCCATATCTAAGAATTGATTCGGCTAATCCATAGTAAGCAGTAATTAGTGCATCTGTGTTGAGAACCACAGCAAGCTGTTTCAGAGCGTAGGATGCACTACTCATTTTTTTACTAAGTGCCTCTATTTGAGGTTTCCAATTCAATTTGGAATCTATTAATAGTCCCAGAAATTTTGTTGTGTCAGCTTCATTGATATTTATATTATTAAATTGAATATTCAAATTGTTGATTGTTGGTGTACGTTGTCTAAAGTGCATTACGTTAGTCTTTTTTAGATTAATTATTAAATTATTATCATTTAACCAATTTATAATAGATATTAGTGCATTATTAATGTCAAGTTCATATGTGTTTATGTCATTACAAGCTATTGTCAAAGTGCAATCGTCAGCAAAAAGTGTCATCGGATGTTCAGTTATTTTAGGCAAGTCATTTATATACAAAGTGAACAACGGAGGCCCCAATACACTGCCTTGAGGTACTCCGTATATAACCTCGCGTTCTTCTGATCTTGAAGTTTCTTCACGTTTAATTTTTGTATTTATTTTACTGATCTCTGTAACTTGTTTACGGTTATGAAGATAGGATTTAATTAATTTTAAAACGTTGCCTCTAACACCATAGGCTTCAAGTTTCTCTGCCAGGGAATTATAATGGACGCAGTCAAAGGCCTGTGTCATGTCGCAGAATATGGCACAGACTGGTGTTCTCTTATCTACATTTAGCATGACATTATTTAAAAACTCATAAATAGCCAAATTTATACTTTTATTTTTTCGAAATCCCTTTTGTTCGTCACTTAATATATTATATTTTTCTAAATAGGTATTCATTTCACCATATATGTATTTTTCGAACACCTTAGACATAACTGGTATAAGCGCGATCGGTCTGTAATTTATCATTAATTCGTGATTATCTTTCTTATAGAGCGGTTTCACTATAGATTTCTTTAATGCATCAGGAAATACACCAGCACTTATGGAAAGATTAATAATGAAACACAAATGAGTACTTATTTCAAATGCAACTGCTTTCAATATTTTTGTGGCAATACCATCGTAGCCAACGCTGTTTGTGTTTTTGAGTTTCATAATAATATTTAGTATGTCATAGGGCGTAGACGGAGCCATAAACATAGATTGTGCTCTGCTAAGAATTAATGACGTTGAGTTTGTACCTGCGGTAATTGTTGGTTGTATTTTATCTATAAAATAATTATTAAATGTATTGGCAATGTCCTTTGGGTTTGTGATGTTTTTATTTTCGAATTTGATGCAAGAAATTGAGTTTTTCGGGGCATTGTATTTACTCTTATTAATTATTTGCCACGTAGTCTTAGACTTGTTATTAGAGGTTTTAATATTGTAATTGTTTTGTGCTTTCTGTGTTAGATTCATAATTCTTTTGAGTAGCTTTGAATATGTTTTGAATTTATCTCTATTAGATTGATTTGGTTTTAACCTATATTGCCATAGAAGCTTCCGTTTATTCTTACTACACAACTTTATCCCACGTGATACCCAAGTAGGATTTTTAGTAGTCTTAATGGTAATCATTTTGCTGGGGAAACATAATTCGTACAATAATTGGAACGTTTCAATAAAACAGTTGTAGGCTGCATTAGGATCGTCCATCTCGTATACATCTGAGAAGGATAGACTACTTAAACAAGTCTTGAATTTTTCTATATTTACCTGACTGTAGTCTCGTGTACTTTTGCGATAATACTTAAGAATATCCTTTTTTATAACGGGGCACTTTAACAGTTGTGCTGTGTGATCGGATAGCGCGAACTCCAATACTTGTGATGTACAACGACGCTTGTTAAAATCATGAGCAAAATTATCTATGCATGTTTGGCTCGCAGCCCGAGTAGGTTGTCTCAAAGCAAGTTGTAAATTAAAATTTAAAAGAATACACTCGAATTCGGCTGACAGTTTACTTCTCTTCAAAATGTCAATGTTGTAATCACCAGCCAAAACTATATTCTTACATCGTTGTTTGGATAAATATTTTAAAACAGTTTCCAGTTTATCAAAAAACTCATTGATATTATTTGAGTTAGGTACTCTATAAATACACACAATTATAATGTTATAGTCCGTCAATTTAACTGCACAGCACTCGATTACACTTTGCGAGGACATGTTTGCTACATCGGTCAATCCTTTCCATTGAATACCATGCTTAACAAGTATACATGCACCGCCTCGCTTACTTGTCTGTCTACTATAACAAGCAGCTAAACTATAATTAGGTAGGTGTAGCTGATTCTCACAGCCAGCCATTATAAAATGCTCTGAAATGCATATTACATCTACATCGACATCTCGTTCTGAAAGTTCACATAAACATACTGAGAGAGCATCAGATTTACTAACGAGACCGGCAATGTTCTGATGTAGTACACATAAATATTTAGTCACGAAAAAAAGTGTCCTTATTTGTCAGATTATTATCAATGGTTATGTCAATTGTATCACTTAGACTATTATTATATTGTATGTCAATTATTAAACTATCTATGTCCTCAAATATTATATACATTCCATGGTTACTTACTAAGCCAGTTCGTTTATTATACATTTTGTAGTCATAGGAAAGATTTTTATTACTGTCCAACAGATATAAATGTTCATATGTCAATACATCTAGATACAAGAGGTTATTGAAAGTTTCTGTTCTACTGTTAAATAAATTAGCATAGTATCCATATTTATACGTCGGTAAACATATGATCACATTCGTATTATTTATGTTTTGAATAACTTCTCTTAAGCGGAATATAATTTCAAAATAATTATTAGTATTTTTGAAGTCTTCATCACCTAAAAGAATTACACAAAAATCATTCATTGTGAATTTCATAAGTTTTTCTTTTAAACCGTTCAAGAGTTGTTCAATTTTCCCTTGACGTGTTATATAGTGGCAACAGTCAAATTTGTTTGCAAAGGTATTTTGCGCTATGGATAGTATTTTATTAGTATTATTCGTGCTCAGTATGCATAGTTTATTCTTGTGGGCAAAGCTGGCGACTGGCAGCTGGCTTTCCTTGCACACACTTGGATTGGTATCTTTTTCAGAAAAATCCTGGATACTTGTAGAATTTCTTTTAAAACCTTTATCTTGCTTCGGTTGTTCTACATTTATAGGCTTGTCAGGGATAATAATATGTTGATCATTATTTTTCTTAGACGGGGTGTTAGTCTCATTCTGGTCTTTCTTTTTATTATTCTTCCGCATTGTAGTTGGTGGGGTGGAAGAAGACTCCCTATATCCGACCTTTTTATATAATTCTATGATTTTAGAACTCTTTTCCAATTCCCATTTTAATTTTGTATTTTCTGTGTTTAGATTCTCTATTTCATTATTTGCAATCAGTAATTCCTCCTCCACAGATAATAATTTATCTTGTAAATCACGTACTTCTAAAGTTTCGCATTGGTCAGGCAGACTTTGCACCGTGGTCTCAAAGAGTGACGAGTCTGAAGTGTTCATAATTGACACATTATTATGAGAGTTCGTTTTCCTTATTTTCCTCATTGTTATATTACTAGTGTCTCCACTCGCCATTGTTGATAGTAAAATAAGTAAATAATACTAATATTAAAATAATATGAAAATCAAAATATAAGTATTTAAGTCAGGATCGAACTTGTGCCTAATCAAATATTTTTGAAAAAGTAATGTTGTACAAAAAGAGCGTACGATGGTGGAATCGAACCCGCGGCACTTCGTTCATACGATTTCTGATGTCGGCAGTTCTCGCACTTCGCCAACTGAACAATACTTCTGGTAATGAAATAGTGTGTCTATTCTTATTTCAATAAATTTTCAAACATCAAACGGTCGTTATGTGACTCATGCTGCAAAAATGTTCACACTGTCAACTGGGTTTGCTGCAAGTTTTAGACACAATTATTTATTGATTTTTAAGTAGTTCAGGATCCGCTTTTGTTGGGATATTGTTTTGAATGTTTTAAAACTGTATTTTATAGGGATTTGTTGCACCTTTGTCTTCTTTTAAAGTACTAGTTGCACGTCACTTTTAGATCACTTTTTCACTTTTCTGGGTAAATTCGGAGTTCAATAACGATAGGACAGCTAATTCCAAGCGATATTAACACTTTAACACCACTTTCAACGTTAAATACTCGGTAATACTATTTTTAAATATTTTTATACACGGAGACAATGTTTACGTGACGGCAGCGCCATCTCAACCCCTATTCAATAGAAAGCTACATTATTCCTGAGTGACATAGGCTATTTTTTATCCCGACAACGGGTCCTGTGGGGTGGTCCACGGGAGCGAAGCCACGGGAAACAGCTAGTATACGATAAAACAGAATTGTGGTCATTACTGTGTGTGGTAAGTGTTCAGTGAAGTGTTCGCCGGAATGTTTAAAAACTAAGAACAAGGAACATGACAGTAGATAATATAACTGCGTGCAAACCCCGGCCGGGTAATTTTTTCCGCTGGCTTCCTTTTGTTTGAGTAATATATACTGCTTGAAATTAGTACTAAATGTTCCAATCGTCTTTATAGCGCGAAACGGTGGAGGAAGATCATTCCAGATACGAGAGGCAGCGAATTTGAAACAGCCACGGAATGTAGCAGTTTTGTGTGACGTCAACAAAAGGTAGGCAGAAGCTCGCGTTCTGGCCTTGTTTACATCTCGGGACCAGGTCAGTTTACTGAACAGATAGTCTGGTTTTTTTGTGAGAATTGTGCCAAAGAGCAGGGTAGCCAAATGAAGCTTTCTATGATCTGACATTCTCATCAAATTACTTGAACCAATTAATTAAACCCTTATTTAGAAAAGGAGTCATGCGATCTGGGAGGAATGGTAAAACAAAATCTTGCACAAGCATTCTGTACTCGCTGAATCAACCTTTCCTGCCCAGAATGCACGCCCCATACACAGTGTCAGCGTAGTTCAGCTTGGATAGAACTAGTGCCTCACAGAGCAAGATACGCATCTCCACACTTATGTAGGGATGCACACGGTACAGGAGCTTAAGCCTGTAAAAGCAGTTGCGCACAGCCTCCATGATGTGGGTCTCAAAGTGCAGGTACTCGTCAAATACTCGAGATTTCGGGCTTCCCGGACCCTTTCAATGGAAAAGCCGTCAATCTTCAAGTCCAAATTCCCATTAGCCATTTTATTCCAAAAACCTCTAGATCCCAGTAATATAAATTTAGACTTAGCTGGGTTCAAAACTAAGGAGTTTCTCATCGACCAGGCTGAGATCCTATCCAAATCCTCATTCAGTCTTTTTACTGTGTCAACTGAGTGCTGGGGATGAAAAGAGAGATACATCTGCAGATCATCAGCATGTATGTGGAACTTGGTGTTGAGCAAGTAGTTAATCATGTCAGCACTATACAGAATGAAGAGTAGCGGGCCCAGGATCAATCCCTGCGGTACACCCCTATTCACACGCTTATGACCGGAGGATTTAACGGTTCCATCACTGTCACTCGTAACCTGGACCAACTGAGAACGGTGAGTCAAGTAACTCTCAAACCACTTTACTGTCTCAGGCTGACATCCATAGTAAGATAACTTCGATAGGAGGAGCGAGGTATTAATAGAGTCAAAAGCTCGCGAAAAATCTAGTAAGACCAGCAGGGTACCCATGCCCTTATCTCTAGCTTCCAGAATATTCCCAACCACATCAAGAAGAGCTGTGGTTGTGCGGTGCCCCTTGCGAAAACCCGACTGAACAAGCGGGAAAATTCTGTGTTCCCCAATGTAAGACCGAAACTGGTTAGAGACAACCTTCTCCAGGACCTTGGAGAGGCATGGGAGTAAACAAATCGGGCGAAGTTCCTTCACGCTGGTAGGATTAGAAACTTTAGGGATGGGTAACTATTGCCAATTTCCACAGATCCGGGAAAGATGAGGTGGTGATGAAACGGTTGATGATGGCCGTTATAGCTACAAGGGTCCGAGGAAGAGTCATCATCAGCATCTCAAGAGAAATATGGTCACAACCCTGTGCATTGGACTTGAGACTATGCAATAGCTTCAGCACCATATCCTCATAAACGGATTCAAGCTGGAAGTGACAGTTACTGAATCTGTGGTGCTCAAAGTACTTCAGGTCAGCAGAAGAAATCCTACCGGTGCCAGGCACATCCAAAAAATGTTCATTATTTTTGTCTGGGTTGTTACAAAAATGAGGTAACCCGTGGTCTGGTTTATTAGAGATACTAGTGGCTATGGTAGATTTGATGTGCTTCCATAACTTCTTAGGTTGTTTAATGTTTTTATTTAAGTAAGTTTTAAAATATGCACGTTTCTCACTATCAATGGCAGCCATTTTTTTTTTTTTTTTTTAGCGTGGAGGCATGATCATGCATACTGCGCTACAATGGGGGGATAGCGCAGTTATGTGGGACTCTAACCCACTAAAACTCCACGGTGTCCTCCAGTGCCGCTTATGGCGGGAACACGGGTACGCGTTAGCACTCACCGCGAACCCGCCGCGGCAGTCCGTCACCGGACCCTCCTCTGGGGATTACCCCCCATCACCGGCGCACCAGAACACACTGTGCGCCGTGAACTCCCCAAGGACCAAACCAGTACATGGGTGCCAGACGACCCCGTGTATGGCACCCTTGGTCCCCTTGTGACGGGTCAAAGTCAATGGCCCCGCCACCTACCATGTTTCGGCCGCAGAGGATAGGGAGAGCGGCCAACGCTATACCGACACTCCTCCTCCCCTGCGGCCCCACCGCGTCCGCCATCAGACGGTGGCGACCCCGTCCAGGCCGCGGAAGGTAGGGAGAGCGGCGCACCGCAATACCGGCACTCCTCTCCCGCCGCGGCCTCCAACCTTCAGCCGTGATATCGTTGGGAGACCCCATACGACATCACGGCCCGCCTCAGTTGCGATGTTGCCCAGGCAGCACCGCAACCTACATCTTGGCCGCTACGTCGTCGGCTTATCGGCAAAAGCCCTGACGAGCGGCCCCTCCTCGGGTTCCTCTTCGCTTCACCGTGGGTGACCAACTCAATGGCAGCCCTAACAATATATTTGAGCTCTTTATATGAGTTGACATGACGCAGGGATTTAGTGGATTTGGACTTTATGTGGCTCTTGTCCCGCAATTTCATAATTTGTTTGATAGTGGATGTTATCCAGGGGCAAGACTTTTCTTTTATTAAAACATTTTTAAGTGGTGCATGTAAATCAAACAAATTCCAAATAAAATAATGTTTCGACCATGCAGTTCACATCCTCCAATCTTTCAATGTATTCCCAGCCCATCTTATTCAGGTCCTCGTTAAACTGGTAAATAACTATATCCCTGAGAGGTCTGTAGGTGACCCAGTGTGGGGAAGGTTTCTCCACTTTAAAGTAAAGCTCAACCGACACAACCGCGTGTTGACCGAGCTCAGGTACGTGAGTTACGGAGACCTCACGTATACGGGCGTCAGTGCACACGACGTCAATAAGCGATTCACTATGATCAGTGAAATGTGTCGGTTCAGTAACCATTTGTCGCAATTTACAGCATGTTAAGAAATTGTTCAGTAACTTGGATTTATTGTCCGAAGGGCACATGTTTATATTAAAGTCACCCAACAAAACAATCTTGTCAGCGCCAGCAAAGGAGAAAAGAGAGTCGGTAATCGCATTCAGGAAGATGTTCACGTCAAGCCAGGCCTGTATGCAGTACCGACGATGACGGAGTGCGAGTTGACGTTCAGCTGGAGCCACATCTGCTCGACTTGCTAACAAATTGGATAAAACTATTTACTTATGAAGATACTGAGGCGCTCTTGCAACACATAGTTTAACTCACCCGTTTTTCTCTACACATACACTTATCCACACCCACACACACTCATCCACACAAACACATCATCTAATACACAAATACACAATCACGTGAATAATGTAACTCTTTTCTGTTCTGTTTTGTAAAATTATCTTGCTATGGAAGAGCGGCGTCTCTTAATACAGGCATTTTTTGCTTAAAATGAGCCTCAAATCATCAACTTGTTGTTTTGATTTGGTTAAGAAATAAACAATTTTGAATTTGCTCAGTATTTATATCAAAATGTTTCAAAAGGGCGTGGGTGGACAAATCCAAAACTAATAATACTGCTGTGTTTTTTTTCCAAAATCAACGGGTTCGATTACTGGCTAGAAATATTGATTTTTCAAAAAAATATGACTCAGTTTTAGTTTTCATCAAAATCGGCCAAGTGACTCCTTTGATTATTTTTCGCTGTTCTTCATTGATGCTATTTTAGCCATCCACGCCCACTTGGAAAACTCACCCTTATATTATTATTTCTTTAATAATTCATGAACAGACAAGAAGAAGGAACATAAAACAGGTACAAAAATGTGCGATAAACAATACGTTTTAGGACCAGTCTCATCAAAAACCGATCAACCAAAATAATTTATTCTGACTCGTGCTGAGCCGGAGCAGAGCGGAAGGTTAAAACACAGTAGGTAAAAGATTAATGATGCATTAACTTCGGATCAAGTAACTTGTAAAGTTGTAAGCACATGAGCGGTACCCAAATTGAACAATTAGGCACTTTACTTAACTTCAAATTGAACTTAATTTGTACATGGGACGGCTTATACATTGTTCATGCTACCTAATGAAAAGTTTCTGAGTCAGGTTGAGTCAGAAATAATTAATTTATAATTACATGGCAGGCTTTTTCTACCAACATAAAAAACTAATGAGCTCCGCAAAAACGGTGAAATGTGTGTAAATACATTTAAAAAAACTCGCTGAATACAAATTCCCCATTTAAAAAGTCGCTTACAAATTATTAATTTCCAAATAAAACTTTCTATGACAAAATAAAGGCACGAAATGTAATAAGCGGCTTAGCAGATTGGCTCGGATAAGCAAGAAAATAAAATCTGGCTGAATCGGCAACCAAATCCACAAGATCTTTTTCCGCTTCGGTTTCAGTTGAAAACTGCTTTCCTAGGTGCAAAGGGAGTATTCGGAATTGTATTATTATAATACACTTAAATATTTTTTTAGAACACTTTTACGTTTAACTTAATTTAACGGCTCTGCAAATGCAGCAGTGCAATTTTTACAAGCTTTTATTTAACTTGCAATGTATGTATGTATGTAAGTGTGTTCGGGTCAAATCTTGCAACTGAATTTTAAAGCAGTTATCCTCCACCGATTAAGGTGAAATTTTGCGTACACCTTTAGTTTGGATGACAATGCATGGTTAGCTAAGTGACGTCATTCTAAATCTAATATGGCGGACGGCCCAAGATGGTGGACTAGTTATTTTTTGGGCACTGCCATGATATGGGTATCAAATAAAAGGGTTTGCTGAGAAAAATACAAAAAACCTTGTTTACAAAAATACTTTTTAATTAATAATTTATTAATTTAATATCTAACTGCGGCAATAATTCATGCGAATTACAGTCTAGATATTGATTTCTATAAATTGGTTTTGGTTTAAAGAAAGACTTTTAAAAGAAGAATGAATTAAAAACTAAGAAGTCGTCGTGGTTATACTAGTGTGTCTGACTTCTTTGAAAAGAAACACACATACAAACACAGGAATATCTTTTACAATGTATGTCCTCGAAGAGAGCGTTTTCCAAGCAGCCAAACTGTGCGGAAAGTGTCACTTTTTTTCACTAGTGCTTTTTACTTTGCAGTTTTTTTTTAATTTTTAACTCCAACGTCAGCCCGTCGCATAGATTTTTATTATTTGAGAAAAGTAAAAAAAATAGTTAAGTACAGATTATCATTCATATAAAAGGTAAAATAAAACTAATACTTCATTAAACGCGTTTTTAATTACTCTAGATTTAGATTTTGGTCAAAAAATTATTAATTTTAAATATTCATTAAATATGTTTGGCAGAACATATATTTTACTCGTGCCTTTTTGCGTTACGACGTGACAGCTATTTGCACATGCGCAGTAGATATACCCGAGGAACTTTTACTTAATCTGTGGTTTTGCTGAGCGCGCTCGAATAAGCCCGCCATTTTATTAATTTTTGCTTGGCGCAGATATATTTTTTTATTTCCTCGCACAATGCATAGTAAAATGTTGTATGATACACGTACGTAAGATGATTTCCGACTTGTATCGATTTATCCACTCACTCGCTTTGCTCGCTCGTGAATAAAAATGCCACTCATCGGAAATCACCTACCTTCCGCACTTGTAGCATAAATAACGATTAAAGTTCAGACATTATCTTAGTCACTTGAGGATCATGCGTATTATTGTCTGAGATTTGAGAGAACCTGTTCAGAGTGGACGCATTTTTTTGTACCAATTTGTTTGTACCCATTCGTTTAGGCCTAATGGCCAAGGTTTATGTCCAATCATTATGTACCTGGGCTAGACCTAATTACTTATTTTTAATGACTCAGAAAAACACTAGGTCTATTCTAGTATTCCCCACAGGCTATCAAAACTCATTATTATCTAATTTCACTAGGCCCTTATTCTTACGCCATTAATTTTTATAACATCTAATAATCGTAAAGGATTCCCATT
This sequence comes from Anorthoa munda, assembly GCA_945859665.1. Lineage (NCBI taxonomy): Eukaryota > Metazoa > Arthropoda > Insecta > Lepidoptera > Noctuidae > Anorthoa > Anorthoa munda. Next base: position 38,288,053 of record OX243897.1, on the reverse strand, counting down.
ATAGTTAAGCATAATAAGGTGGTATAGTGGGTAGTGCTATTCTGGGTGCATTGTCCTCACATGTATGAATTTAATAATGCACCTATGTTCCTAAATATTGTAAAAAAACTATTTTTTTGAAAGAGTAAGTATGGAGTTTCTTGTGCATTCTTCTCCATAACAAGCTACTTTTCGAATCACGGTAGAATCATTTTCATGTAACGTTCAAAAGTGCCGCTTGGTGGCCTAGTTGAAATAAAATATCTTTGTCTTTGTCTAATAAAATAGCACATTATGAAACGATCCTATAAAATTACTATTATAGTTCTGATTTACGGCTATTCAAATCTCTTCTTTCATTGATCGTTTCTGAATAAAGCTTATAAAAAGGCCCTCGTTTGATCTTGTAACTCTTCGGGCAATACTTGTGCGGTGAGGATTTTAGTGGAACGAGCGCAACTATGTATTACATATTGTTATTTTGTAAGTGTCTTTTTTATTTAGAAGGGACTATAAAGGAATAGCACTTATTAGTACTTAGATAATCCCAAGCATAGGGCATCGTAGTGGAACTTTGAGTGCTGTGTAACCCCCTGGGGGACTGATCTAGGGGATCATACACGAAACTAAGGAAGCATTCATTATTAGGGGTCATACCTAGAAGACATGGTAAAGGCTCATAATATTGTAGGTGTTATGTTATAGATTACAGAATAATTATGTTTAAAATTACCCAGTATGCGCTAATTCGATAAGTATCTAAAGAATACTTTGGATCTTTAATTTTGTGTCATATTCAGTATTTAAAATGAATGTGATGGCAACATAAAAAATATGATCATTTAAAATTTGCAAAATATATCAGAATTGTGAGAAAACGTGTAAAACAACATCTTTTCTCCATTTCACGCTGGTATTACCATTTCAAGTTTAAGTCAACGTCACGTTGCCCGTAGAAACAAACCGAAGGTTTTAGCGGTCGGGCAAAAAGTACTAGGGTAGCATAAAATTATGGGGACAGAGAAAATGTTTTAGATTTGGCCGCGAAATGAAGCTGCTTTTCATTTTAACTTTTTGGTCATACAGGGTAAGATAACCAGATATTAGCACTTTAAGATTGTGCCTCCCGTAGCTCCGCAATCAAATTTCCAAAAAAATCATATTGAAATGGACTAATAATGTAATCGAAGGAAATATTCTAATCTTTATTTTAAGAGTTGTTTCATCCAATAAAATAGTGACTGTACTTATATTTTCACAAAATTATAAAAAAAGTATCTAAAATTTTATTACTGGCATAGAAATTCCAACATTGCATTTAATTGCAATTCCATTTAATATATGGTTTTCTTATTTTTAGCCTATAAACTCAGAAGTGCCAATAACTTGAGGGGTGCCAGAGATAGGGTTTACCTAACTTGAATCAATGATGGTTTTCAAATAAAAATATTGGTAGAAATAATTTCTTGCATTTAGAGTGTCTACCAAATGTTGGGTAATCTTTTGGAGACTTCAGAAGCAACTTTGCAAATCGAAAAATTTAAAAAAAAATAAAATCAGTAAAATAATTAAAATGGTATTTGCTGATCTGACCATAGTTTTATTATACTATGAAATGATTTTAGCAAAGTTATTTAAAGTAGAATAATAAACCAATAGCAGCATTAAGTTCATCAAAACACCGAAACTCACCTGGTGCCTTGCGATGCCCCTGACATCGAACTGAATGTTTAAGCTTTCGGTTCGAAGGCACTAGAAAAACATGTCACTTGAAGGAATAGAAAACTGTCTCTTAGGAAACAGTTATGAAAGAGGCGCGAAAATAATGAACAAAAAAAATTGTAAAATTATTAATCAGCCGTTCTTCTATTAGTCATGAAGTTATACTCGTATAGTTGGATGGATGAAAGTTGACGAATTCAAATGATTATTAAAAATTTAATTAGAAAACCTTATATTATCTGCTATAAAGAGCTTAGTTTTGATTTCAAGAAAGCAGGATTGTCCTAAATTGTCCTTTGTTTTTTTAATAAAGCCCAAAGAAAATAAGCCGAAAGGAGTATAAATGGCGTTTTAACAACGCAATTTCTACAACATGTTCGAACATTGAAATGACTTAGTTCTGGAAACAACGAGTAGATGACGTTACTAAAAGCAAAGTGTTCAATTTACCAAAATCACTCAATCGTTTTTATGAATGGGTTGATTTGACGTGCAGTTTTGCAACTAAATACAAAAGAATCAACAAGAAAATGCTGCTATTGCTGTTGATTTTCGTATCTCAAGAATTATTTATACGCGTATTTAGCCACTAAGTTCACCATTATCGTGTCATTAGCGCTTGTATGATATATAAATTATGAATTGGAATTCTGTTTCGAGGGAACTACTCGTATATGATAATGTAAAGAATAACTTATTAGTAGTACGTGTGTATCTTTGGAATATATTAAATTGAACTTGGCACTGGATAAAAGCCCAGTAGCCTATTCTACGAAAGTCAGACTTACTACTACGTCGAAGAGTACTAAGGTAGCATGAACTAGAAGAAGTTAATCGTACATTTTCGGCAAAGAACTATTTTATTCATACACGAGTTGCATGCAGAGACCTTTTTAATCAAATAAAGTTCTGGTTTCATATGTCCTTCTGTATAAAATTAAATACCCTTTGCTAGTTTAAAATACCTACATTTATAGAGTTATAATAAACGGAATAAATAAACGTATGAATAACACATTATTCTCTACATACATAACAAATTAGCTTATGTACTGAAACAGATTGGCTTCGACACCCGGATGCGAGATGGAAATAGTAGATAAATTGCATTTAGTTATTTTATCACATGCTTGTAAAACTCAGCTCTATTTGTGCCCTAGAACGAAAATATATTACTGAGTTAGTCTAGTGGACGCAATGTAGTGGCCTTCTTCTTCTTTTCGAGTCGATGGAAAACTCTTTAAATATTTTGGGACCAGTAGGCAGCCACTCCAAAGTGCTAGTGTGTGGCACTTGGAACATTCCATTTCATATTCTACAAAGCAGCACCGCACTTTCATTGTGTGTAAGACAGTTCACTCACATTTCGGTTGAACATAATGACACCTAGAATTTTTATCACCAGTTTAGAGCTTAGAATTCTAGATTTGTGCCCGGTTGTTAACAATATGTTAATCACGTATTAAATTCAAATTTAATTTAATGCATCCATATGTATTACATGCGCAGGATATAAACATAACTAGCAAAATTTGGATGTACTACACCTATAGTGCATCTACATTTCGCTTACACCCGGATATATTTCTGCTTAAGCTTTCATAGAATACAGGGGTGGTATTACGATCTATTATGATTAAATTTGTTTGCAATAAAACCTTCGCTTTTCTTCAATTAGGTAAGTATACCTTTAAATATCAGTGATGCTGATTTTACGAAAGATTATCTGCTAAAACTACCATACAACGCCTTTCTAAACTTTAAATTAACATAACAATTAAACTAAGATAGATTACATGCATTTTCAATTTAGGTTATTTTCTTTATTCTCAGCTTTTGGAGAATCCACATACATTGAATTCCACAGACACACATTCCACTATTCTCACTGGAATGTCCGTTTATGTCGCTAGGAATCTTTTTTTATTTTTCTTTTATTATCAATATGCTCGCGCTTGACCACTATGTCATCTAATGGTAAGCGATGATGTGGTCACCCGTGAAGCACGCTTGCCTAGAATAAACCCATTCACTCTTGACTTAAAGACCCCTAAGTCATTCTTTTGGTAATCAATTCCACCTGCAGCGGCCGTCTAAGTCTGTTTCGTTGTCCGTTTCCTATTCTATTAAGTTCTTCATATAGCCAGTGAGATTGAGCCTTTTTTAGTCTCGTTATAATATTTGTTAAGGCCGTGGATAACAAATGTCTTGGATGTGTCGTTCATGGAGGTATCGTTCACGTTCACATGCATGTTTTTGTTTCGTAGCTCAGCTATGTCTGTTCTAAGTTTTTCGTTTTCTATGTTAAGTTTTTTATTTTTCTTTTATGTGACTGATGGCAGTGTTAATTTTCGTTTGTTCCATCGTAAATTGCTCAATTCTCTGGCTTATTTCTTGTTGAAATTTTGATACGGCTTTGTTAATTTCTGATTGGACAGTGTTTATAATTATTAATAAAATTGATTGGTGCTGCAATTCTAATTTCTTGTCTAATAGTTAGCTAATTTTTCATTAAATTATAGTTTCTTTAGTCAATGGGGTCGGTGATGTAATTGTAGGGTTGTCAATAATAATCGGGGGTGAGTCATAATCTTTGGTGTTTCCCAGTATGCTTTGGTCGTCTTGTATTTGATCGTCAGCTGACATTATCGTGTCGTCAGTTCTGTTTTGTCTCGTAATATTTTTGCACGATGCACAGCGCCAAGAATTGCTTAACTTGCCCTTATTTTCTATATAGTAGGATGAAGTTATATTCCTGCATCGGTAGTGGTACAGTTAATTGCAAGTACTGCAGCTGAGCAATTCTCCTCGAGCTATTTAGTGTTTGCAACTCGCACAATTCATATTTGTTGGTGATTGTAGCTATCGGGAAACACAGACTCCGGCAGGGAATTCCACTCCTTAGCTGTACGCATAATAAAAGTGTCCTCAAAACGTTTTGTGCGTATGGGTAAGATTTCCACCATGTACCGATGACGCATCGCCGTGCGTCTGGTTGTCCGATGATGGAACGGGCTGGGCGGAATTAAATTATGCAATTCCATCGCACACTCCCTGAAATGTAACCGATAAAAAACCGACAAGCTGGCAACTCAGCGACGATGTTCAAGGCTCTGGAGCTTTGATTTGACCAGTGCCTCATTGCCGATGAGTCTCTTGGCCCGCTTTTCGATCGACTATAGTGCATCAAGCTGGTATTTAGCTGATCCGTCCCAGAGATGAGAGCAGTACTCCATGCACGATCGAACTTGCACTTGATACAAGTTGAGCAGTTTTCTCACCTTCGCAAGGATCCCCAACTTTTTGGCAGCCAGCTGAGCCTTTGCCTCAATGTACGGCCCAAAATTGAGAGTCGATGTCAACGTAAGGCCAAGAAGCTCAAGATGGTCCGTTATTGGCACGGTTACATCACGGAAAGTTGGAGCCGGGTGAAATCTTGGATTCGTATAGATCTGAAGCTTTTTTATAAATGGGACATGCTTGATGTTCTTATGACCTTTAGGATAAGGTTCAGATTAAGAAAATATACATACTTACCTATTTAAATGAATTAATAACGTTGTATGCGATTAGTGTTTGGGTTCTTGCCAGTTAGCTAGATAACAATTGGTTTTTTATCCTGTTACTACTTTTTAGGGTTATTTCCGAGTCTCATCTTGGCAAGTCTGCTAACAGAAGTTTGTAAATCATAAATGGAACTTCATGTGACAGGCCGGTGAACGGTTTACACCAAAAGAGATGTTCGAAACTCAATCTCAACGGAAAGAAAAGGGATGAAAGTCGATTCTGTGGTTAGCCTCAGGGATCCTTCAAATAGTTTGTTTTATGAAGTAAATGTCTAAGGTATTTCAGTACACAAGACCTCCAAAATTACAAGTTACGGCTACGGGCGTTTTAAATATCTTAGTTATTTTTAGCCGACTTACCAAAAAGGAGGAGGTTCTATGGTCGACATTATGTTTTTTATATGTTCACCGATATCTCCGTCAATTGTAAACCGATTTTGAAAATTCCTTTTTTGTTTGAAAGGGTATGTTCCGAAATTGGTCCCATTTTAATTTGGTGAAGATCTGATGAAGAATTTTAAAGATATACAACAGAACTCTTCAATCACGGAACAGAAATTTTCTGTTCTGTGACAAATTGTCAAGCACGCAGTCTTTGTTTGAGTGGTTGAATGAATAAAAGTCAGTCGTATTGTACTTGGCTTGCGTGACGTGGCGATAATTTAGTTCAAGAAATCGGGCGTTATTTTCTCACAATTTGAGCAACTGACGTATATTATTAAACAACGCAGTGGATTATGGACTCAAAGTAGCCGAAAATGTACTCACCCAGTGTGAAAACCGCCGATGGAATTTAATCAAATCGAGGCTTACCTGAAAAAATTGAGTGAATAGTTTAATAAGCTTATCACATTTGTAACTCAACATTTTTGGGAATATGACCGCCGGTAACTTGGACTCTGTTCCCGATACCAGTGATCCTCTATTTTTTATATTTTATATGTTTTTCTTTTTTGTATGCGTTTTATAAAAATATTTAAAAATGTAATAAATACAAAAAATAAAGGATATTACTTCATTAACAAAGTCTAATTGTTTGCAATATTTGCAAGATTAGTTCTCAAATCAAAACGTTTTTATTTCAACAACGTTTGTTTATGATATAACTCAGCTTCATAACTAAAGTTATATCATCAACATCGCTGCATCGTGACAATTTAGCTTGTAACACTTATCTTACTATGTATTTGCAAGAACTATGTGACATGATTTCCCCTTTTTTCTAAAATAAAGTCACTTTCTTGCTAAACTTCTAAATTATCAGTATTTTGATAAGTTTTCACTTAGTTTATTTATTATAATGTACAATCAATCGTAGATTTATAGTAAACAATTATTCCTTTCGACACAATTATTTTTTTAAAGCTGAAAAACACTCTCCTCTAAAATTGCAATTTTCAAGATACAACACTATTGAAACAAAGAGGCGATTTATCAAAAACAAAATCCTATCAAAAATCTTCAATATCTTGCGAACAAAAATTTCTACTTTATCCATATCTAAATTGCCTTCCATAACCCATTAATATAGATATTCGCCCTCCAAACCTGTCTTCTATTAAATTCTTCATCCAACACTAAATTACAATCGACAGAATGGAGCTTAAAAATATGTTCGCTCAGATAAACTTTGGCATCTAAAATAGAATTACTATCTCTACCTACCATTCCTTTAAAATGTATTGCATGAAACCTAAGATAGCGATACATAAGAGCAGAAAATTAAGAAAGACCTAAAAATTATAAAATCCTTTTTGGTTTAGTGTTATGTGTGGTTTCTGGGTGCAATCCGTTGGTCGGTCAAAGTAAGCGTGTAATTCATAACTGGTCAAAAAGCTGGGTAAAAGATTGGTCTAGTTCTTCTTGTAGTGTCGTGGTGGTCCAGTGGGTAAGAACTCGCCCCTTTTGCAGGTCGTAGGTCTCAAGTCCGGGCAAGTACCAATATGAATTTTTCAAATTCATAATTATGTACTTTCTAAGTTTATCTCGGACATCGCAAGCAACGGTGAAGAAAAACATAGTGAAGAAATCTAGACGTATACAGTTAATGTAAGTCTAAAATAGCCGAGTCAGAGGCCTGTGGGGTTGCCAGAGGCGGCTTAATTAACTCTGACACCAGGGGTGGCCACATCCTCACACGAATAGAAGAAGAAGTTTATATTTGTTTTGACCAAAATTCAACCACGAGGTTAGCGTTAGGATTAACCACGTAAAGGTCTTTTGGAGTACAAGCGTTTTTGGGGGTAGGTGGAACAGGGTGTAAAGTCCCACAAACCTCCATAGAAAAGAGAGGATCCTCCGACCAGACGGGTGTTTTGTCTGGTCCGGGCAACTGCCCAACAGTTGATGTCGGACTGTTGTATACGTTCAAATCGCGCCGCAAACTTTGCTTGCGCGATGTAGGATTTGTGTGACGTCATGTCATTACTTTGTAAGTGGCGGTATCGGTGCCGCTACATCACTCCCCTCCGGAGACCGGAGGTCGATAGCAGGTTGAGTCGTCCGTACATCTTGTGATGCGTGCCTGGCCAGTGGAAGGTTGGTTCCCGTGAGTCGGAACCGGAAGTCGCAGAGTTCGCGGTGAGTCGGAACTGTATGCGGTTGTGCCCCAGTGAGTCGGGGTGTTGATATCCCAGTGAGTCGGGATAGTTTTTGCTGGCTCCAGTAGTTCGGAGCGGTGATGATGTGTCCCAGTGAGTCGGGACAGTGCTGCTGGCTCCAGTGGGTCGGAGTGGTGATGAAAGAAGCTGAGGGTGATGACCAGGTATGCGCGTCCGCTGCATGCTGGTGGTCAGGATACTCCCGTAGATGCCGTGGGTACTGGCTGGCTGTGTGACTTGCTGCTCGAAAGCTTGAGGAAGTGATGATGACGTCACGATGAAGTAGCTCTGCACGAAGGCTGCGCTGATGTTCATGTTCGAGGGTCACCAGTTTGGGGGTAGGTGGAACAGGGTGTAAAGTCCCACAAACCTCCATAGAAAAGGGAGGATCCTCCGACCAGACGGGTGTTTTGTCTGGTCTGGGCAACTGCCCAACAGTTGATGTCGGACTGTTGTATACGTTCAAATCGCGCCGCAAACTTTGCTTGCGCGATGTAGGATTTGTGTGACGTCATGTCATTACTTTGTAAGTGGCGGTATCGGTGCCGCTACATCACTCCCCTCCGGAGACCGGAGGTCGATAGCAGGTTGAGTCGTCCGTACATCTTGTGATGCGTGCCTGGCCAGTGGAAGGTTGGTTCCCGTGAGTCGGAACCGGAAGTCGCAGAGTTCGCGGTGAGTCGGAACTGTATGCGGTTGTGCCCCAGTGAGTCGGGGTGTTGATATCCCAGTGAGTCGGGATAGTTTTTGCTGGCTCCAGTAGTTCGGAGCGGTGATGATGTGTCCCAGTGAGTTGGGACAGTGCTGCTAGCTCCAGTGGGTCGGAGTGGTGATGAAAGAAGCTGAGGGTGATGACCAGGTATGCGCGTCCGCTGCATGCTGGTGGTCAGGATACTCCCGTAGATGCCGTGGGTACTGGCTGGCTGTGTGACTTGCTGCTCGAAAGCTTGAGGAAGTGATGATGACGTCACGATGAAGTAGCTCTGCACGAAGGCTGCGCTGATGTTCATGTTCGAGGGTCACCAGTTTGGGGGTAGGTGGAACAGGGTGTAAAGTCCCACAAACCTCCATAGAAAAGGGAGGATCCTCCGACCAGACGGGTGTTTTGTCTGGTCTGGGCAACTGCCCAACAGTTGATGTCGGACTGTTGTATACGTTCAAATCGCGCCGCAAACTTTGCTTGCGCGATGTAGGATTTGTGTGACGTCATGTCATTACTTTGTAAGTGGCGGTGTCGGTGCCGCTACACGTTACTTGCATGTGTCTAGTTCTCACAGCATACCTTTGTCCGATGTAAAAAAAACCTGTTACTCGGAATCTGAGTAGCAGCCATGTCTCAGCATTAGAGCCAGGTCACGTTAATAAGCTTACCATCATTATGTAGGATAACAAAACTAGTGAAATAGGGTTATATAAAATACAGTTAGGTTTGAAGTACACACCTCTAACTAACCCTTCAATACAGACGTATTATCCTATATTCTAGTAAAGTAGGTTGTAGATGCAAAAAGTTTCGGATACTGAATTTAGGGGTCGTTCAGGGAATTGATTGTAGGTTTCGTGGTTGCGGCTACATGTCCAACGCTGGGTTGTCTGTGGTCGGGAGTTCGTGACAGGGGTTATTGGTTTGGGGTGCGGGTCAGGTAACCTCCACGTTGGCCTAGTTGGTTGCTGGTCTCTTTCGGATACGTCCGGGGGGAAGAGCAACCCGCTGGGCTGGTGCACTCTGGGCACCGTCAATAACTTCCCATTCGTGGGTTCTTGTTGGCGGTGGCGAATAACCTGACAGGGGGGGATGTCGTTCTGGGTGCTCCTCTGATTAGCAGAGGACACACCAGATGCGACATGGGGGTTGGGTTAGTCTGGGGGTTGGGTGGGTCTAAGTAGGTAGGGTTAGGTTAGGTAGGTGGGAGGTGGGGCTCGCTTCCGGGCCTCTGGGCGGGCCGCCCACCCCTGCGGGGGGGTTGCCCGGGTGCACTGACCAGCTCTGCACCCTGCTCTGCCCAACTCTGCACCCTGCACTGCCCGGCTCTGCATCCGGCTCTGCCCGCTCTGCACCTGGCTCAGCCCGCTCTGCACCTGGCTCTGCGCCCGGCTCTCTCTCCTGCGGGTGGGGGCGGCCGCCGCCCGGGGGCGGGAAGGGAGCCCTCGAAGGTGTGCCGCGGATGTGCGGCGGGCGGTGATGACTTGTCGTCGCCGACCCTCCTTTGGCGTGGGATGGTCGGCGGGGACAAGTCAGTGGAAGGAGGAGGCGGCGGAGCGTCGGTCTCGACGCACCGCCGCAGACGCGGTGGGCGGCGTCTGGCCTTCGCGGGCCGGATGCCGCAGACGCGGAGGGCGGCGTCTGGCCTTTTGCAGGCCAGATGCCGCAACGTAGGGGACCGTGGGCGGAGGACCGGGGTGCCCGACGTCCACATAAGGGTCCAGCGCGGTGGAGGGCACGGCGCAGCACACCGTCTAGGTGTGCCCAGCGGGGGCGTAGTAGCGCCGTGCCCTGACAGTTCCTCTCGCTTCCCGGTGTGGTAAATTCCATGCTGGGGAGCGGGGAGGCCTGGGCGGCGGTTGCCTCCTTTTGCGAGGACGCCATGTCGCGGAAGGAGGCGGCGGAGAAGTCGTGGGGGTGGGCGGTTGTACGATCGCCTCCTCCCACCTCTTGGTGGTGATTAGCGGGCGACAGGCGTGGGGGCGCCTCTCGTCTGCATTGCACAATCACCACCCTCGTCGGGCGTTCCCGGGCCCCTCCTCTAAGGGAGGGGCGTGAAGGGCCCGCTATAAAGGTGGGCGGTCGTCGGTGGAGGACTGGACGTAAAGGCTGTGCCGGTTTCCCAGTCCTCCTCCATTCAGACGATGCGGGAGTGCCGCTGGGTTATTTTAGTGGGTATACCGGGCTTGCCCGGGGAGTCCCACATAGCCCCCCATTCCCCCAATGGGCGCACGGTTGGCGCAGTGGTTGAGCAATTGACTGCTGCGCTGCGTGTCGCGGGTTCGATTCCCGCACGGATCAAAAATTTGTATGACCTACAGATAGTTGTTCCGGCTCTGGGTGTTTGTGTATGTGAGTTTATATGTTTGTAAACGCACCCACGATACAGGAAGAAATTCCTAGGGTGGGGCAATGTTTTAAAAAAAAAAAAAAAAAAAAATATTGGGTTGGTATGCGTAATGCATTTTTTCTCAGCGAAAAAAAAAAAAAAAGGGTTTATTGGTTTGATATGTGTGTGGTTTTGATGCAAAGATTTATTGAACGGTTGTTTTTATTGATTATTTTTTTCCGGCTCGACGCTCCCCTGCGTGACGTCACTGCGGCCGTCGCGACACCGCACGCCGCCGCCACCAGCCGCGACCAAGTGTCGCTACTAGTAACTTAGGTTACTAGTAGTGACAGTTCGGCCCAGCCCTATCTAGGGTTGGGAAGGACACCCATGGGCCCCTTCTGGGTAAAATCCACGACTTAGTGTGGTCCCTGGCAGAAACCTAGAAATGGAAAGTGGAATGACGTATCTAACGCTTGCGATAAGCGTAAAATCAGCTATTCTAAAGCTACTGCATGTCAACAAGGCATCAGAATTCTAGTCCCCACATCCCGAGATTTCTGAGATTTAACTCGCCTTTTCAAAGATAGGAATATTTCGTTCCATACTTATACCCTCCCGGAAGAACGGTCCACCCGAGTGGTGATTCACCGTATTCCGAAGGAAATCCCTACGGAGGAAATCCGAAAGACTTTACTTGCCCAATATATCCCTGTCACTGAGGTCCACCGATTGCATAAAGCAAGAGGCGGTCAATAGTACGACATTCTTCTGGCTGTCTGTAGCCCTAATGAGGGTTACCACCCTATCTTCAATATCAAAACGGTATGCTCCCTGTCGGGCATATTGATTGAAAAGCCATATCGCTCAAAGCCTCACCTTGGGGTAAATTGAACCAACAGAATGCCATCCCGGCTCCGGTGCCCTCTCAATTACAATCCCAGCCCATACCTGCACTGATGGAACTCTAAATCCCATTGCCTAGCCCACTCCTGGCCACAGCGGCCCCAGCGCAAACCAACAAGGTGGCTTCCAGCACCGTCGTTGACGCGCGCTCACTAGCTGCGCCCTGTAGCTCAACCCGCCCAGACTTCTTATCGCTGTGTCGCTGAGATTATCCTCAGTGCATACGCGATCTGGATGACCCCAGAGGCCCGAGTGCTTCACGTTTACAATTAGAGTCAATGTATTTATTTCAGCTAGGCCATTATGCCGCACTTTTGAACGTTAAAACATTAATTTTAAATTTACATGTAATAAAAAATCTATTATTTTCCGAAGGCACGGCCTTCGGAAAAGTAGGTTGTTATGGAGAAAAATGCACAAGAAACTCCATACTTACTCTTTTAAAAATATAGGCTTTTTACAATATTTACATAATTACATACATTAATAATTAATTCATATACGTGAGAACGATGCGCCCAGCACTACTATACTAAATATAGGTAAAAAGTATTACAAGCACTAACAGATAAATTCCTTCACTTTATAAATAGGGACGTGGTTCTCACATACTTACAATTATTGCAAACATAGGTAAATTACCTAATTCAACAACAATGGAACAGTGTGCGAGTCAATTTATTTAAACAAAGCGTTACTATAATAATTATGAATATACCGTATACAAAATCACCAGTTTGATTTTTTCTACACTAAAGATTGCCCTATGGAGCAGGACCAGCATGTTTCCAAGCATTCTTATCTTGAATATAATCATCTAATTTGTAATATGCTTGTTTACAAAGTGTGCTTTTAATTATTGTTTAAAATTTTCTTTCATTTAGTTTTAATATCTCACAAGGTATTTTGTTATAGAATTTAACACAGTACCCCATGAAAGATGTGTGTACTTTCGCTAATCTATAAGATGGCTGATCTAATTTATTTTTATTTCTAGTATTACAATTGTGTCTATCACTAACTTTACAAAATAGATTTAAATTTTTCCTTACATACATAAAAATTCATTTCTAAAATGAAATGGCAAGAAACTGACATAATATTAATCTTTTTAAATAGCTCCCTAAGAGATTCTCGGTTACTAAACTTATAAATAGCTCTCACAGCTCTCTTTTGCAATATAAATATTGATTCAATGTCAGCCGCCCGACCGCACAGTAAAATACCGTATGACATAATGCTATGAAAGTAACTAAAAGAGACCAAACGCGCGGTCTCCACATCCGTCAACTGTCTTATCTTTCTAACAGCATAAGCGGCCGAGCTCAGCCGACCCGCAAGAGATGTTATGTGAGGCCCCCATTGCAATTTATCGTCCAGAGTGATTCCTAGGAAAACTGTTTGATTTATATAGCCCAGCTTATCCCCATTCAATATGATGTCGCATTCGGTACTATTGACATTCGGCAATGTGAATCTAATACATTTGTTTTTTTTTTCATTTAGTACCAAATTGTTTGCCGTGAACCAAGTTTGGACCTGATGAATAGACTTATTCACATCATCAAGATTTTGCGACCGCCGATCTATTTTAAATATCAAAGATATGTCATCAGCAAATAACACTATACTCGGTTGATTTTGTAAAAATTGGGGCAAATCGTTTATAACAATGACAAATTGTGTAAAAAAAAATGTTATAGTAAACTAAAAAGAGGAATGGACCCAATATAGAGCCTTGAGGAACGCCCATTGTCATTTCAGACCCTAGAGAGTTTACGCCGTTTACCTGAACTTTAAATTGTCTGGCTTTCAAATATGATTTAAGTAACTCAAGGGCCTTATATCTAACCCCATAGTGCTCGAGTTTCAACAATATTGTCTCATGGTTAACGCAATCAAACTCTTTCGAGAAGTCGCAAAAGATTCCAATGGCGTCTTGTGCTTCTTCCCAGGCGTTAAAGATGTTCTTTATTAGGGTGACACCAGCATCAGTTGTGCAACGCCCTTTGGTGAAACCGTACTGTTGATCATGCAAGATGGAATGTTTGTTAAAATGACGCAACAATTGGTTGAGCATTAACTTTTCGAAGACTTTACTGAGAACCGGCAGAATTGACACTGGTCTATAATTATTGGCTTCTGTGCTATCCCCGGATTTAAACAATGGGACTACTTTACTGTTTTCATAAGGTCCGGCAAAACTCCTTGATCGACACTAGTGTTAAATATGAAAGCTAAATAGGGCGCAATAGTTTCAATAATTGATGTACATACTTTTACAGATAGTCCCCAAAGATTTTATATTGATTTAAATTTAAGATCTTTAAAAACTTTTAAAATAGTCTGGGGGTTTGTATGTTGAAACTTAAACTCCGAAGGGCACGCATTTACATTCTTTCTAAGTAAGACAGCAGAGAGCGCGGGTGAGGAGTTTAAAGCTGTTATAGTTTTAAGAGGAATATTAACAAAAAAGTTTTCAAATTCTAGAGCAACAGAAAACTAGAGAACATTTGATTGTATGGGACCATGTGCAGTCGCTAAATTAATTTCAGTATAACGCTGTTTTTTTTACCTGTTTCAATATTTATTATTTTCCAGGCAGTTTTTATTTTATCGCCTGCTGATTTTATTTTATTGCTTATATACAGCTAGCTTTAGCTATTTTGCATGCAATTTTAGAGAATGCAGCTAATTCTGTGACGAATGAACTAGATTCCCTTATTAAGATCTAAATGCCTCAAACCCCGATCCCTTAGGTTAGGTTTCTTCAATGCCAATGGCGTACACAGCGTGATGATATTGCAATTTTCCTTCGCGATCATCAGCTGGACATCTTCCTCATCTAGGAGACCTTCTTAAAGCCACACAACCGCGATCCTAAAATTGCCAACTATCGTATAGTTCGTAATGATACGACGCGCTCCCATGGCGGTGGCACTCTCATTTACTATAAAAATGAAAACCCCACCCGTTCCACTTCGTGCCTTGATTACTCAGCCTGTCGGCTAGGAATGACTGGTCATAAAACGATCACCATCATCTCCGCCTATTGCCCTCCTCCCTCGGCGTCATCGGTAGATAACCCAGATGGTCTCTTCAGCTTGAGTGACTCTGTTATTCTTGCGGGTGACCTCAATGCTAAACATCCAGCCTGGAACAATACCGTTGCTAACCCTAGGGACAAGTTGGTGCTGAACCTACCATTATGACGTAGTCACCCAGATGAGCTTTACTCACTTACCGGATAATGTTACATATAACCCGAATAACCTCAACGTAGCGTTGCTTAAGAACGTTAACCTTCAGTTACGCTCTATAGAAACGCTAGACGAGCTTGATTCCAAAACCGCCCTGTGGTCATGCACCTAGGTAGTCGCTCAGGCCTCCCAGATCTAGGACAGCCGCCCCCCACTGAACTGAACGGACACTGACTGGAGGAAAATAAGTGCGAAACTGAAATCCACCAAGTCACCTCAGTTAGAATCAATCCCCAACCCCCTAAACTCGGTCGCTGACACGACAGCGGCGATCGACTTGATTACAACTCACGTACAGTCCGTCCTGAACGAGTGTTCAAGGAAGGTTCCAGTGCTGAACATCCAGCAAGGAAAACTCCCGGACGATGTACGGAAGCTGATAACCGAGAAGAACGCAGCTATCCGTGCCTACAGTAACTTTCAATGTGTCGCAAACAGAGTTCACATGCGTAACTTACAGCTTGTTGTGAAGGAACTTATTGCTGAGCACCGTTCTACGTCATGGAATAAGATGCTGAGCGAGCTAGAGCCCACCCACCATGCCTTCTGGCACCTTCAGAGGAAATTACGCTCCACTGAAGACTCAACCATACCCCCACTTATTCGCCCTGATAAGGGTGTAGCATTTGAAAACACTGAAAAAGCCGAATGTCTGGCCAACAGCCTCGAATTTAAATTCTAACCCAGCTCCCAACCAGTAGACCAAGCTCACCTAGACATGGTGGACGTTGAAGACCCTGATGATCCGCTACCTCCCGTCACCACAGTCGAAGCAGAGGATGTCATCAAAAGGATTTACCCCAACAAGGCTTAGATGGCATCACCAGTAAGGTGTTGAAACTCCTCCCTGCCCATATTATAGTGCTAATGACGGCCATATTCAACGCTGCATTAAGCAAAAATATCTTCCCACAAGCTTGAAACAGGCCACTGTGATAGGCATCCCTAAACCGGGTAAACCCAAATCAGAGCCTACCAGTTATCGTCCCATTAGTCTGGTAAATTCCCTCGGAAAAGTCTATGAACGGCTTATTTATAAGCGGCTCAAGGACGTTGCCGAGTGAAAGAGCCTTATCCCTCACGAGCTATTCGGCTTTCGTTCCGAACACTCTTGCGTCCAACAAGTGCACCACATCGATGAATACACTAGTGCTGGTTTCCAGCGTGGTCTGTTGACGGGTGCCTTGTTCTTCGACATAGCGAAAGCGTTCGACAAAGTCTGGCACAATGGCTTAATTTATATGCTATATACACTTGGCGTGCCAGATCGTCTCGTGCTCATCATACGAGACTGGTTGTCGAACCGAACTTTCCGCTATCGTGTCGAGGGAGAACTTTCCTCCCCTCACCCCATACGATCCGGAGACCCCAAGGCTGCGTATTATCCCCTTTATCTTTCACGCTGTACACCAGCGATATCCCAAAAACTAAAGCGGCCCTCTTTAATTTTTGGGATATCACTTTTCGCTGACGCTATGTATGGCAAGCCGATCCCTTGGGAACACCAAGCCAAGTACCTAGGTGTCACCTTAGATAACCACCTCATTTTCGCCAAGCACATTAAGGCGGCGCGCTCGCGAGCCGCCTTCGCTATGGGCAGACTTCATGGGATAGTGAACGCAAGCAGCAGCTTGTCACTTAGGTGCAAGCTGCACATTTTCACTGCAGTCATCCGTCCCATCATGACCTATGCCTGCGCTGTCCTCGCACACGCAAAGCCCTACCACATTCACAAGCTTCAGGTTATACAAAACCAATTCCTCCGTAAGATCACGGGAGCCCCCTGGTTCTGTCGTAATCAGGAACTCCATGGCGATCTAAGAATCCCCACAATCCAGCAGTTCATAAAACGCATTACCAGCGCTTTTTGACTCTGCTGTCAACCATTCCAACCCCCTAATTCAAGCGGTCTCTCGCTATGAACTTTCCCAAATCTCAAAATTTCGCCGACCGAGGCTCACTCTCTCTATCCCCGATGACGCCACTAATACCGTGCTCCAAGAGAGCAACAAAAAAGACCAGTACACTTAGAAGACACAGACCACCTTCGTTCCGTACTCGCCGCCGATGCCCGCCGCGACGTCGCCGTCAAGATATGCAAGCCAGCCCGCGCAATGCTGTGCCTTAGTTAAAATCTAGTCAGTTAATTAATTGGAGTTTCTTGTCCGTTCTTCTCCTCGTAGGCTTTTTCCGAACGGATGGTAGAATCACTTTATTAAGATCCAGCCCTAGCTGTCCCCCCAGCGACGTCCTGAGCCGAGGTTCGACCCCACATGGGGTAGCCCTCAGCGTGGTCGCTTAGGTTTAGAAATTTGTGCCTGGCTAGAGGCTATATAGCTTAGTCTCCACAGAATCGCCCGGTTAAGCTGAAGACAGCCACTTTGGTTGAACTGCGAGACGCCACGAAGAAAAAAAAAATGTTTTTTTGCAGTAGTGGGAGTGAGAGGACCTGTCACACTAATATTATAAAGGCGAAAGTTTGTAAGTGTGTGTGTGTTTGTATGTTTGTTACTTCTTCACGCTCAAACGGCTGGATGGATCTGGATGCAATTTGACACACATACATTATAGTCAGGAATAGTACATAGACATACTTTTTGTAATGTTCCCTCGGGATAATTTTTATCTTTCACGCGGGCGAATCCGCTGGCAGAAGCTAGTTTTATTCAATAAAAAGAAAGACTTAGTAGAAACGCTTTGGTAGAATCTTAAAAGACACGCGAATCCATTAATACAAGGTCAATTAACTAGCAAAACTCCACAGACGTGATATGTATCGACATCTAATCAAGTTATAAGTCTCAATAAACTTATAATTACAAGTTACTACACTGCCACTTGGCGTTGACTCTGTGTGTTAACTGCAAGAGCAAAATATCTACTCCTTCAACGTAGCCCATTATCCCTGGTTAAGACAAGGCTAATTAATCAAGGGATCAAAAGTCGCTGCAGGTCTACAACGTTAACCTTTCCACCCCGTTTTGTAAATAAACTTGAGTTATGACGTTGTGATATAAAAGCGTATACGCTACGTAGCGTATCATTAATCAGGATATCATTAAGCTGACACAGGACAAGCCACAATTCATGTGTGTTCTCATACAATTTGTTCATTCTCCTCAATATGCGTTTATATGGTGTGGTGAGAGTAATGACCCATTTACACGGGGGAAGTTTCTTGTCGGTTTAATGATGAGTAAGTGTACGGCCAGAGTGCACGCTCTATTCGAGCGTCGAGCGGGGCGGGGCGTGCAGCGTTCATGTTAAACACGTGCTACGCGTAGTGGCCGTCCTGAGTGCCGGCCGAGCGGTAGCACGTGTTCTCTGGCCGTACACTAAGGCGATCCATTGATCAGACGAAGCACACATGTGTTTACATTTAATGCTCATTATTATTTATTTATTTATTTATGTACACACAAAACACTTAACAGAGAAAATAAATAATACATATACTAGAGCACAAAGGTACTGCTTATTTCAAAAGAAATTTCTTCCAGCAGACCTGCGACAGGAAAGTTGGATGATATACGAAGACACAGTGTGTAGAAGGAAATAAGGAAACTTAAAATAGACTAACAACTATATAACCATTTATCTTAACTAATTATGTATAAATAACACATATACCTTAAATAAACATATAGAAGATAAAAATACATACATAATAATATATAATAATTACAATATGGTGGAGAGGTAATGATCTTTGACTTGTTTTTTGAATAGATGTACATTTTGGGAATCACGAATTTTAGGTGGAAGCGAGTTCCACAGTCGTACTGCATGAACAGAGAAGGAGTGGGAATAGAAATTATTATTATTATGGTATAAAGAAACAATGGACGGATTGTGTAGGAGATTTCTCTGGGAAAGAAGTAGAATTGAGATGACGGCAAATACAGATGTTTGGAAGAAGAGGACATGCAGCACCGACCTCCAATAAATTGGAAAAACAAGTAATATTAAAAAATCATGCACACGATATCTTGCGCAAATATCCCGATTCAAACAGTAAAACGCTCCTATCTATTGAATCGCTGCCAGTAGCGATTTTCATCAAACATAGCTAAGAACACCCCCGATAATGTCATCTTTCAAACAAAAAAAAACTAAACAGTCCAAGTTATAACATCCCTCCTTCCGTCGGGGGTTAAAAATATGTAGTTGAATGATGCTCATAAAGAGAGTTACCCTAGTCCCGCTATCTTTGAACAGAAAACGTTATTTGTGTAAATGACCCGTAAAGTAGTGGTTGCTCTAGAAATGGGTTCAAGTAATAAGTACAACAAGCAAGACGGAAGCTAAACAGACGACATTTTCCTTGTCATCCCGGCTTTCAAGCCTATAGAGCATGAAATCGCCGCGTCAGAGTAATTACTTCGCGGGCAAGAATATGCCTAGCCAAACCTGTGTGTTTTGGCCGTACCACAGATAATAATACTAGCATAGCCGTACTATAACGTGTAACGCCATCACGATTCCGCTGTGATAAAGGGATAGTGTTTTTCGTCCTGTATAGCTCCAGCTCTCTCTCACAGTCGAACATTGATAGTTTTCGTAGCAAAAAAATTCTAAATCTATGTTTTTGACACGTTGTCCTAAAGCACAAGATTTAGCTGTCATAGGAATAGTCACGTGCCGTCAATTTGTATGAGTGTCATGCATGGTTTCTATGGAAAAAATGCCGTCTCTAACAGTGGTCACAGTCCTCTTTATCCTAGCTATTATCTCTGATATAATTATAACATGTACTTGCACATCTCCAGCTTTGATTAAAAACAACTATTTAAGTGGGTAGTCAAAGTTTTTCTCAGAAAGGTGCTTAGGACAAGAAATTGTCGTTGTTGTCCTATGTTTGTGCTTTATTTCTCCGAATTGACTTTTTTAAACACAAATGAAAAGAAACTTGAAAGGACTAGGTCACTTGTTCTTTTGAAATATATCTTATTTAAGCACTGCAAAAAGTAACATTAAAACATTCCCAACTGTGTGGTTTCAGCTGCCGAGTTTAATGAAAGAACTATGTTATTTTACATGAGAATAATCACAGTAGAATAATTACTTTGAAAAGCTGGGCACAGCAGCTAGGCTAAAAAAATTCTAAGTTTGGGTGAAATACAAAATAACGAAACTAACCGAACTAATCCTTTCACAGTCCGTTTTTAGGGTTCCGTACCCAAAGGGTAAAAACGGGACCCTATTACTGAGACTTCGCTGTCCGTCTGTCTGTCTGTCACCAGGCTGTATCTAATGAACCGTGATAGTTAGACAGTTGAAATTTTCACAGATGATGAAAATGATAATTCCTGTTGCCGCTATAACAACAAATACTAAAAACAGTATAAAATTAATATTTAAGGGGGGCTCCCATACAACAAACGTTATATTTTTGCCGTTTTTTGCTCGATATTAATAACGGCAACAGGTAGACGCTTGAAATATTCACAGAATATTTAGTTGTATATTCTCTTCAAAAAATAATTATTATTAAATTAAAATAAAATAAATTAAGGGGGGCTCCCATACAACAAATGTGATTTTTTTGCAGTGTTTTGCGATAATGTTACGGAACCCTTCGTGTGCGAGTCCGACTCGCACTTGGCCGGTTTTATTTTTCTTCTTATGTCATCTAATCGTCTCTGGGTATTGCGCTATCATATATCTAGAATAATACATAGGATCCAATCCTCTTATCCTAAATATATGACCTCTAGAATCATATCTATGTATTAATATCCCCTTTCTAATGTTAATGTTACTATATTCCGTCAATAAACCCGCCACAATAATTAATTTTAGTATATGGCAGTAACAAATCTAAAAAGGCAAGATCACATAATTTTGTAGATGGATTTTATCCCAGGAAATTAGGTCCATGGGGTCGGCCAACGGTTAGTCACGTGATCAGAGGGCTGGGCTTTTCCTTGGCCAGAGAATCAGCATTGCCATCCAACGTGGCAATTTTAAAACGTGTTCGTAGTTTTATTTTATTTTTATTTAACTGTATATATAGGTAGTTATGTTTATCATTATCATATAAATATGACTCAAAGATCTGTGATCCTAGATATATGATAGTGATCTAATAATACACTATTTTTTTGGTAGGAGCCTTTTGGTCTCGCACGGGGTTTTATTTTTTATCATTGTTTTGTTTTTGGTTATTTCTCGTGTCTCCTGTGTGGGTCATAAATATATATTCTTTATTTCTTTCTTTCTATTTTAGTGACGTCAATAAAAGCCTGTAATAAATTTCTCACCACATATTGCTGGGTACTTACTTGGAATTCAACGAGCCGACAGAACAATGCAGACAGCAATTATTTTCTTCAGACATATTATTTTAGATGAGGACCGTACGCCTACTTACACGTATGTTAAGACGTTTCCACAATGTGACAAGTAATTTTCTTCAAAAGGTTTTATAGGCATTTTTATAAAGAAAGACCATGAATTTTTTGCCTCCTTTGTCAGCCCAATTCAATTTCTTGAAATGAAAAATTCGCTTGAATTCCCTTGGCGGACTCTAATTTTCTTTGTAAGATAAAGGTAAGGCAGAGTTGCACTGATGTGCATGTTTATTTATTTATTTGATACTATAAGTACACGTTGTTCGTGTACTTATAGTATCAAATATCGGTAACGCAGAGAGGCGGACTTAATGCATTTAGACATGTTCTACCATTCGACCTACAGTATGTTGTATGTGTGTCCTTAGATAGGAACCTTTTTGGTCTTGCATGGGGTTTTTTTTTATTATTGTTTATTTGTTTTTTGTTTGTCTCTCGTATCTCCTGTGCGGGTCACAAATAAATATTTTTCTTTCTTTCTTTATTTTTACTTCCACATTTGCGAGTGTTTAATAGAAACTACTCATAAAAGATTTTCCAATTAGGTCTCGAGACAGGACAGGATATATACCCAGGACTTAAACTGAACAAGACCAACAAGGAACATTAGATAGTTAATTAATGTTTGACCTTTTCTTGCAACTTCAATAATTTTAAACACCGACATGTTCATCCATCCTCCATTTGTATGATCGCCCTCCTGCCCTTATCCCAATAATTTTGAGAGCGGCACAGTATGTGTCCTTCTTTTATACACCTATATCTGCCAATTCTGACGTTATCTCAATAGTCACTTAATAACAATAATAATGTCAACTTTCATACAATACACCTATCCTTTCTTTGGTATTTCTCTACAACAACAGCCGTCTACATCATGCTTTTCTTCATCGTATGTAGCACTCCTAACATTCCAAGAACCGCGATGCCTACTCACAGTTAATTTCACATCCAAGTTGCCCACTCCCCCCAATTTAATTACACACAAGTATGAATTTCCGGAATTTTTGCGATATCAGAAGCGTAATCATTTATGAAATGATGTATGGATATTAGGGGAAGTTGATTTCTCCATGAGCCTGTCGTTAAACTCAAATTATAAATCATTATTGAACGTTTCATGGCAATGATCGTGATTTATTGGGTAAATTGGGTATTTCGGAGCGGGGGAGGTCATTAGGGGGATTAATTTTTTTCTTCTGTTCACGATGGTTTAATTTATCACCCGGTAACTTCCCTCCCACAGAGAGTAGGACTACGTTAAAGCAGTGGGAACATTAAAAGGCTAATGATGATAATGATGAACTTTTTTTCAGGACTATTAAAAAGTAAATTTTATTGAACTTGGTATAACAGCACGCCTCTTCACCGAGTATTCACAAACATTTCTCACTTGTCGTATTCTTGAAAAAACTGCCCTCAGTAAACTGATGAAGCTATTAAACATAAAACACCTCAGTTAATATGTAATATTATAAACCTTTCATAGCAGTGGTGGCCCAGTGGTATCGGCCGTGACTTACAAGTTGTAGGTCGTGGGTTCGAACCCAGGCAGGCGCTTTACTTTGTGTAAATTATTTCATCACCACTGCTCTCAAAAACGGTGAAGGAAAACATCTTGAGGAAACCGGCATGTCCTAGAACAAAATTCGAAGACATGTGACATCCACCAACCCGCATTGGGCCCGCGTGGTGTATTACGGCCTATTCCCTCTGACAGAGAAGAGGCCTGTGTCCCAGCAGTGGGAACATTAATAGGCTGATGATTTGATGTGATGTGAAACCTTTCAGTAACTGAACAAAGGAACTCGTTAAAAGCATGTGCTGTTATGCTAAAATAATATTTTTGTTGAAATATTTCGAGTATCAATTATTGCCTCTTAAATTTTATTTTCTCCTATTCTACAAGTTCACAAAAAGTCACGTCAAATCCGGAACAACTCCGTAATCTAATATTTCCCTTGTAACCTACCTACTTATCTGTTTATAACAATGACAGCCTTGTTCTTCAGGTACGTATTAAATTATAGCTTCAGGCTGAAAAGACAAATGCCACTCAATTTTACACTCTATCCCTACTAATGTTATGATTGAGTTTCGTTCAGCAAAAATATTATTTGATGAGCTCCCTGATGTTCAGATTGGATCAAATGGTACGTAATTTTACAGAGAATCAATATTATGAAATTTTTGCTCTTACTTGTTAAGAGTAGGTTCGTATTTTTTCAGTTACAATAAAGCAGCGTATCTTATTGTTTTAAAAAATTAAAAGGCGTTTTTTGTACTAAAAATAAATAAACTGGATCTATTGTTATCCTTTTAGGTGACGTTTTCATAATAATATTCTATCGCATCGTTAGTCTGCAAATAAAAATCTATCTATCAATGAAGTTAAAAGCTTTCAACCTGAAAATTCTTCTTCAAAGAAAAGAATTCGTTAACACGGATACATACAAAGTGCGATAAATACTTAATGCTGAATTAACTCCACAGCTAAGGTAGGATTCAGGATTAGATGAAGCTAGTTTGATAAATAAATCTATTTTAGACCTTAAATTTTAAGTCATTAAAGTTAATTAAAAGGCTTAACAACAACTGGGAAAGTTAATTTTAAATGTCCTTCAAACAATACGTAACATCTAGCTAGCTGACCAAAATAGAAGAAGACGATTTTTTGCTTCTAGGTAATGTTAAACATCGGTGCATAGTATCAAACTTAAATAGAGCAGCAAAGTTCCGTATACATTATTATATTAGATTGATGATGTTGATGTTCATGCTGTTGTTGCTGTGTGGTGTTGTTGAGTAGTTAGATTGTGCTGTATTGGTGTAATTGCTACAAGGCGTTCCAGTGCGAGGATAAACAAATCAATAAATAATATTGAACATGTACTAGCGTAGCCATACCATATGCATATCTGACCCTAGGGTCACCAAAGACCGTAGCCGTTTTAAAAAATATCAATCAGTTTTTATGAGTACGACGTAAAAACACACACACCAACAACAAGTTGGTGTGGGTGGTGTTCTTTTTTGTTTGTTTTTTAGATTGTGCTGCATTGGTGTAATTGCTACTAGGCGTTCTAGTGCGAGGATAAACCAATAAATAAATAATAATAAATAATATTAATAATATGTGCTTGCGTAGCCATACCATACGCCTATCTGACCCTAGCACCATAGACCGTAGCCATTTAAAAATGTATTCATTCGTTTTGATGAGTAGGACGTAACAATACTATCATACATGGGCTATCGGTAAACACAACAGACTCAAAAGAACAAGGTTTTTTGTGAATCAATCTACAAAAAAAAAACACAAAACATTGATTACGATTTTTCAGTCAAGCTCTAGCAACCTTTCCTCCAAAATGTTGAACGTTGTAATCCGACAGTAAGGAAGGTTTAATTAAAGACAACTCGACTTTTAATCAAATTTCAATATTTAGTAATTAAAATTCCTTTTGGGGTGATCGCTGATGTTCAGTCGTTATCCACAAACGATCTTTGACAATAACAACAAGTCATGAATATGTAACAATATGGAATAACTTGAATATTTTTGTAGTTAACCGAATGATGTTGATGGATGAGGCTGAGGCTGCAGTTCGATGGATGAAACTATATCGAGGTATGTTTGATATTAAACGCTACTCTGCTGTGTACTAATTTGATTTTTTATTAATGTGCTGGCGGCAGCGTTGTTTGTTCGGGAAACAACTCTTCAACTTCCACTGAGGTATTTTTTCGTGTATGTTAAGCCGGGTATCGACAATTCAAGGCTGCCTCGCGAAGTCGCGAGGCTGCTCATCTGGTGCTCGCATTGAGTAGGCAGTCGAGAGGCAGCCTCGCGGTGCGCTCAGCTTCCGTCTACCCAGTCAACACGAGCCACGCCGAGCCTACGAGTCGTCAGGATACCTTTGACCATGATTCTTCTGTCTTCCATGACGCAAATGCAGGCAAGGCAAGAGGCAATTCCCATGTTTCCCTTGCAACTGAGCAGCACACACTGAGCGGCCATTAAGCACCGCCAAATTACCGACTGTGAGTCGAATAGCGCGAGCTAGGCTCGCGCGCAACAACGTTCAAATTTGCTCGCGAGGCAAACGCGTCTTCACTCCGCAAGACTGCTTCGTGAGGCAGCCCGGCTTAAGATTTGTTTTGTACTAGTACCCGACGAGGTAATTGTTCCATGTACAATACTAGTATTCAGATGCATAAGTCTCGGCTAGACTGGAAGCCTACCCTTACCTGAGCCTTACCTTACCCACAACTGGGAATAGGCTGGGCAGATGATGACTGGTAGGTACGGTTATAAGCTTCAGTTTTCTGATAAAGGAAGTTTTCGATCTACTCGGCTCAAAATACTTTTGTTCAATTCTATAACACAGGGTATGTGAATTTCATGGTGATGGATTGAACTACTGAGCCGTGAAAGTGGAACAATTCACTTACGCCTTTATAACAATTGTTAGGTTAGCACAAAGGAAAAATAAAAACGATTTATTGGTTACGGGAGACTTCAGAGGACTTCAGGGTTTCTCGAGTTTGATAAATAGCGAGCTTCAAGTTTTATCCTACCCAACTTCAAAAGAGGCTGGAATGGTTCATGAACTAGTCATTTCTTTGTTTGGTTAATGAATTATTCTAGCCTTTTATTGCTTATGTATGTATCCAAAGCAATTATAAATGTATTGGTTATTTTTTAATTTTACATAGTAATGTTGTAAAATAGTTATAAAGCTACGATGGGGCTGACATAAACCTCTAGTTTAAAAGCCTCTAAAAAATAAAAAAATAATCATTTTAAGGTTTATGTTAAGTGAATTCTTTTCTCTACACAAGGAAACTGTTATGAAAACGAGAGGCGTTGTTCTATTTTTGGAAGCTGCGTACCCACTGAATTTTATGAGTAAACATTTACTTTAACAATGGGGTCTCACTCGACTGGGGAGTTGGATTTTGATGTAAAATTTATTTGAAGTGGGTAGAGAAGGTCAAAAAAAGGTTTTGAATTGGGTTTTCCTTTCAATATTTCGCAAATATATAAAACGTATTTCCACTGTTTATTGCATACGTTTTTAAATCTTCTTCCTTATTTTAATTATTGAATGTCACAAAAAATAGACTAAGAATGTTTCAAGGCAAGTCAACTAAGATATGTTCTAAACGAGGCATTCGCCTTGTCGGTGTAGTAAAATGCAATGTAGAAACAATAACATATCTATCAAACAAATACATTGAAGGAATTTATCGTGAGTTCGCTGAGAATTACAGACAATATATCTATACTATTACATTATATGACAATATATGACATTCTCCTAAGTAAACTGGAAGCGTATGGAATTCGAGGCAACATACTAAATCTCATAGAGTCGTATCTAAAAAACCGGAAACAATATACAGAAATTTCTAAAGTAAACATTCACACTAAAAAAGAAGAAACGTATTCATCAAAGAAACAAATAGTTAAATATGGAGTCCCACAAGGAAGTGTATTAGGTCCATTGTTATTTATAATATATATAAATGACCTTCCAAAAGTAACAAAATATCCAGTATCACTCTTTGCCGATGACAGCACGGTCACAATAAATTTTAAAAATAAAGACACCTATGATAACGAAATTAACAATACGTTGAAATCATTGGTTGACTGGTTAAATAACAATAATTTAATAGTCAACCTTGAAAAGACAAAAGTTATGTTCTTCAGCCAACGTTTAGCAACACCAAACATTAATGTTACTCACCAAGGGATAATAATACAAAAGGTAGACACAGCTAGATTCTTAGGTTTAACTATTGACAAACGTCTTAACTGGAAGGCACATACAGAAGAATTAAATAAAAAAGTTTGTTCTTCTGCCTACGCACTCTATAAACTAAAACCCATCATAAGTACCACTGCGCTTATTACTGCTTATCACGGAATTGTCGGCTCGATATTAAGGTTCGGCGTTATATTTTGGGGAAATTCAACTAATAAGGAAATAATTTTTAGGTCACAAAAAAGGTGCATTAGGGCTATGTTCGGTTTAAAAAAAACGGATAGTTGCAGACCGTATTTTATTAAATACAATATTTTAAATCTGCCTTCCTTGTTTATTTTTGAAGTGGCTAATTTCGTACAATCCAATCCCATACTATTTAAAAGACCATCAGATGTTTCAATACGCAATCGACGAGATAACAATAAATTATGGACAGTAAGATCAACCACGGCACTCATGCGTAAAAGTATTTTCTCTTTAGCACCAGATATTTACAATAAAATCCCTAAACCTATTAGACAAATGCCCACAACTCTATTTAAAATACATCTAAAAAAATACCTAATAGCCAAATGTTATTATAGCTTAACAGAATTTTTAAATGATCGTACTTAGTGCCTATCATTATGACATTTCATCAATCTCAAAACTGTACCATTTTTTAGTTTTAGTTTTATGGTTTTTCTATAGATTGTTTATAACCAACTGAATGACAGCAGGTTAAACAATACGTTCTTGTTAATTATATAAAGTCAAACGGTTAATATGACCAAATACAATATTTTGTACGCCCTGAAAGGCAAACATGTAGATCCTATTACCAAATGTTATTTTAAGACCATGCAAATCTATTGTACACTCATGTTTTACAAAAATAAATATCTTATCTTATCTTATACTATTACTATTACTATATAATATTATTAAGAGGAAAGATTTTTTTGTTTGTTTGTTTGTTTGTACCGAATAGGCTCTAAAACTACTGGACCGATTTGAAAAATTCTTTCACCAATAGAAAGCTACATGAGCGACATAGGTTAGTTTTTTATCCAGAAAACGGGTCCGGTGGGGTGGTCCACGGGAGCGAAGCTGCGGGCAACAGCTAGTATAAAATAAACTGAAAACGGTCCGATTTTTATAAAGACTTCTTTTTATAGAAAATTGAAATAAAATTAAGCTATGCAGCAACTTTTTGTGGCGCAAGCTAATACTTGCAAATACTACTTAAAGAATGTAAAACGTAAAGTCAGTTATCTTTTTTTATGTAAATTTCTGAATTAAATTCCTCTATTCCGCCACAAAGGGCGTCCAAACCTTTATAAAAGGCTACTTCTCAGTTAAATAAATTATACAAATCTGTTATCAACTAAAACAAAAGGCTTCCTAACAAAAAATCAAAAACATCTTTAAAGAATACACCAACAGAGCATAAAAACCACAAAATAAGATAAACATGCCAAAAAATCGTCTCCGAAAAACCTCGAGACGGCTCGGCTGTCACACATAATGTTTCTTTTCATCACGCCATTCCCTAAACGTGGGGAAAAATGACGGGCTCTTTACAGTCTGTTCCCTTGCATAATCTTTTGCTTACTCTGTGGCCATTAATCTCGTACATTGGGGTTTACGATTGTAAGCCAGAATAGCAATGTTTCCGATTTATTATGCCACATCACATTTTTGTCAGTTTATCTTTTTTATGGTTCCGTAGTAAGAGTAAAAACGGGACCTATTAATAAGACTCCGCGGTCCGTCTGGCTGTCTGTCCGTCCGTCAGTCACCAGGCTGTATCTCATGAACCGTGATAGCTAGACTATTTCTTTTTGCCGCTATTACAACATTTTTAAAAACAGAATAAAATAAATATGTAAGTGGGGCTCCCATACAACAAATGTGTTTTTTGCGATAACGGTACGGAACCCTTCGTGCGGGAGTTCGACTCGCACTTGGCCGGTTTTTTATCTAAATGTGATACAACTATTGAAAAAATATATGTTCAAATATAAAACTTTCTCTTTCTCTGGGTGGTGGGATCATTGTTTTAGCAAGAACTCTGAACGATTCATGACTTTAAAATTGTGAAATTTCTTGAGCCTCGAGTCCGTTTGTCTCCTAAATCTTTTATTTATCACAATGTAAATGTAAATAACCAACATTACAACCCAAAATGATAATAACAAATCGAAACGAACTTAAAATACCTCCTAAATTCCTTTAAAATTGCCTATTATAATTTGCCACTGAAGAGAATCAAATAACATTTATTACGGCGCTCAAGTTCTTAACTTTGTTTCAAAGTCAATTGGGAAAATTCCTCCTCGTACAATTTTGGGACGTTATATATAATCATAGGAATTCTAACAGTCTTGTCAGCCACTATCTTTTTCAGCTAGAAGAATACTTTCTCCTGAAAATTTTACAATGTTTGTTACAAGTTAAAATTTCAAAGCTGTGGAGAACTACGAGAAACTAGCTTTTGCCAGCAGCTTTGCCTTATTATTATTTTTTTGAGACAATCCCACCGCATTATTCCCAAACCACTGTAACTCCTGAAAGCCAGAATCAACAGTGGCGACCACCAGAAAAGGACCGAGATAATGAAGCTCGACGAAGTCCCAGAGAATGAATTTAACTGTCTTGGAGCCCGCAAAGAAAT
Organism: Anorthoa munda; assembly: GCA_945859665.1. Taxonomy (NCBI): domain Eukaryota; kingdom Metazoa; phylum Arthropoda; class Insecta; order Lepidoptera; family Noctuidae; genus Anorthoa; species Anorthoa munda. Next base: position 38,258,202 of record OX243897.1, on the reverse strand, counting down.
GAATTAGAAAATAATAACGGAGTAAAAAAACAGCATCTTTGCCTGCGTGAAATTTGAAAATTATTTTGAAGGAACGTAAATACAACCCGGGTAAAGAGTAATTTATGTTCCAACCCAGCTCGTGATACAACCGTGTACCATAAGTCGTCAAAATCCGTTCAGCCGTTGAAACATTATTGATTAACACACATTCAGATTTTCACATTAAAATAATAGGATAATCTTTATAAAAGAGAATCAAGCAACCCTACTGAAAATACTTGACCAGACGAAATTCACGAGAATTAAATTTTATTAAAGCAAGTGGACCCAAAAGCAACCTAGTTTCAAACGTGAGACATTTACTAAAAGATTCAACGTGTCAGACTCTCAAGACATTAATTTGTGTCGAGATAATTTATAGGGCCGACAGTCGCCCTAAGATTCGAATTTGTTATTAGGGACACATTCGAGAAAATGACTATGCTTGTTTGAAAAAAAAAATATGTAAGAGGTTTTAGACATAGATATCTAAAGATTTTACTCCACAATTAAGTAGGACAAAAAAAGATAAATTTTTAGAAACGCGTTCACATTTATTTGAATGATAAATGTTACTAGAATAAAATGTTCTAAATTCGATCTATGTATTTTTCAAAGTTTGAAGTGAAAGGTACTAATACCTTTATGCCAAGTCTTTTTGATGGGTACACTTTAACACAATAAAGTTTTTACTGTACTGTATATGTTAAATTTTTTGAGTAGTACTTTTTACATATTTATTTGTAAAGCGGTATAAAATATTTCAATTTTTTTAATATTTTTTTATGCGGTGGCGGGCGGGCAGAATTATCACTTAAGTTTAGCACATCACTAAGATCACTGGCTAACATTAGTAACCCGTTATATTATTTTTCAATACGAACCGCCATACTATTTGCGTTCGATGAGTACCTATTCGTAAACTCGTCGTGCTTTTGTCTGCACTCGACTAATCACGTTACGGTTGATAATGGTCATCACTATAGATATTTATAATACACATATACCATAAAAATATATATAAAATATATAAATAAATAATAAAACCATAAAAATGACACCCATGACGAAAATTTGTCTAATTTTTGTCGGTGCTATCTTGTATTTTGGTTTTGACCCCATATTTGATATAAGTGACCCCAAAAACCATGAAAATGTCACCCATGACGAAAAGATGTCAACTTTTCGTCGGTGCCATCTTGTATTTTGGTTTTGACCTCAAATTCGATATAAGTGACCCCAAAAACCATGAAAATGTAACCCATGACGAAAAGATGTCAACTTTTCGTCGGCGCCATCTTGTATTTTGGTTTTGACCCCATATTCGATATAAGCGACCCCAAAAACCATGAAAATGACACCCATGACGATAAAATGACGAAATTTCGTCGGCGCCATCTCGTATTTTGGTTTGACCCCATATTCGATATAAGCGAACCCAAAAACCATGAAAATGACATCCATGACGGAAAGATGTCAAAATTTCGTCGGCACCATCTTGTATTTTGGTTTTGACCCCATATTCGATATAAGCGACCCCAAAAACCATTAAAATGACACCCATGACAAAAAGATGTCAAATTTTTGTCGGCGCCATCTTGTATTTTGGTTTGACCCCGTATTCGATATAAGCGACCCCAAAATCCATGATAATGACACCCATGACGAAATTTTTTCTAATTTTTGTCGGCGCCATCTTGGGTTTTGGTTTTGACCCCGTATTCGTCATACATACATACATACAAACCGGTTAAAATCTTAACTCTCCTCCCACCCATCCACTTCTAAACTTCACCGCCGACAGCTTAACTTTACCTATCCAAATCCTAACCTTACTAAGACCTGCTTAAACCCACCCATCCATTTCTCAACCTTGTCAACAACTGCTTAACACCACCGGATAGGTGGAAATTAAATAATCCCCAATCTTACCCAACATAATTTCAAAAACACATTCTAATAATAATAGGAAACTCAAACATACTTTTATTTCGGTCCGATAAAATATCAACTCCTTTTGATCAGAGATTTTGATTGTTGCAGAGTGATTATATAGAAGGTTTTGGCAGCGAATTAAAGAAGGTGCAGCACAAATCTAACTAAAAAGGCACGAGTATAAAAAGATTTCAGTAGAATAGAAAACCCGCGCTAATCGATTTAATATTATCTCAATTTAACAGCAGAACACCGTAAAAATCTGCTAAAATAAACAAATGGCCATAAAAGTTATAACAAAATCACACCATTTAAACTTTTCGAACTCCGAATTAAATTAATTGATCAATTTCGAACGAATGCGATAATTCATACGTGCGAACCTGGCATAACACCCAAATAGCAAGATTAGGCCGTAACAATAATTTTGGATGAAAATGATAGCATCGTCGAGAGCACACTGGCAACATAGAAAGAAATCTATGTCATGCAGAATGTCATGTCATGTCTATGACGTTGAAGAAAAAAATTTGAATGAATTCAATCGCCAATCGGCCATTCTTATTGTATTTTACCGCGAACATAAGTTAATTCGAAAAAAATATAGAATGGCAGACTTTAGAATTTTTATAATTAGTGATTTTCATTCAAAGGATATTACAAACAAGTAAATAAAAGGTTTAAAGTGACCGATTATTTTTTATAAGGTTTCTCTTAGTTCAGACGCCCGTGGCAGTTTCGAAGTTACTTTTGAATAAGTTTAAATGTTTTAATTATTTAACTCTATTAGTTTGTATTATGAAAATAGAAGTAAGACAGTGCATTATTTATGACCGCTTGTAAGTATTTTAAGGGGTTCAACGCACGTAACTATTGACTTCAAGTTCACAAAATGTAAGTACTTATAATACCTAACTAAACATACATTATTTTGCTTACTGTAGTTTTCAATAATTTCGTAACATTACAAAGGAAATTTGTATAAAGTAAATAAACACCTTATTGTGTCTAAGATGAGAACAAAAATAATGGGTTTCATTGAAAATATTATGTACCTAGAAACCATTTTACAGCGATGTTCTTTTGTTTTTTCAATTACGTTGTGTTTGTGAAAGTGCGTTGTGATTTAGAACAGAAAATAAAACAGAATCATTTTCAAAAAGTTCTGAAAAACCAAAACCGCAAACCCTCGACAGCCTGACACATTTATCTTGCATGCCACATAATTTAGGTAGTAGTAGACGCGTTTCAATCGACAATCTATTGACACGTATCTACTTATGACACGATATCTTGCAAAATCACCACGATTCAAACAGTAAAACGCCCATTACTTTTGAACGGCTGAACCGATTTTCATCAAACTTAGTTATGAACTCTCTCAATAATGTCACCTTTCAAACAAAAACAAAAAAAAACAATATCGGTTCATCCGTTTCGGAGCTATGATGCCAAAAACAGATACACAAAGACACAAATAACACAGGTACACACGCCAAACTTATAGCACCCCTCTTTTTCCGACGGAGGTTAAAAATATGCAGCAATACTAGGTAGAAAATAGTTATTTACAAATATGGTAGTGTCTAAAAGACTGGCTTCATTGCACATTGTGTGTCAGTGCTTATTCTCTTTCCATACAATTGTTTGGATAGCTCTTCAGGCTAACTTGCACCACTCTGGGTTGTCTTACTAAATCCTGATTTAGTAATTAATGGAATAAGGTTTATCAACATTATCATTTCAGCCGAAAGACGCCCACAGCTGGACAGACCTCCCCCAGGCGTCGCCTCATTGACTGTTATTCCCGCAACCTTAACCTGCAGCAGCAGCCTTATTGCGTAAGTGAATACGGCAACGCAAAAGGTTTAACCGCTATTAATCGACCAATCACATAGACGGAAGACGGACTGGTGTCATCGGTCCACCTAGTGGGAGGCGATAAGGTTGGTTGCCCGTTGTATATTTTTTTTAGATTTTTGTTTTAGAAACAAATGCTGAGTTAAGTTTTTGGCGCAAGTGGGTCTTAGTTGAATAAATGACACTATCACACTAATATTATAAAGGCGAAAGTTTGTGAGTGTGTTTGTTACTTCTTCACGCCAGAACGGCTGAACGGATTTTGATGAAATTTGACAAAAAGGTAGATTATAGTCAAGAATAGCACATAGGATATTTTTTATCCCAGGGATATGTTCCTTCGGGATAATTATCGACTTTCACGCGGGCGAAGCCGCTGGCAGAAGCTAAGTCTAGTAAATAAAAATCAATTGCTGCACATATGAAAGATCATCAGTGAGAATCACTTTATCTATTATGCTGATTTTTTTAGTTCTGTTCATAACTCTTAGTAATTTTTTTTTTTGAAAATCACTGGATATTAAATAGCTGCCACCCATGCAAAGCCAGGATCGATCGCTAGTCTTAGATGGTTCTAAGTTTTGAAACTTTATTATACTACATGATAAAGTTCTAATTCCATCGCATACAATTTGTTTTTGAAATTTTTTAACCGACTTCAAAAAAAGGAGGAGGTTTTTTTTTTTTAGGTATGTTCCCCGATTACTGTAAGACGCCTGGACCGATTTGGAAAATTCTTCTTTTGTTTGAAAGGGTATACTTACCAATTGGTCCCATAGTCATCAGGTCAGGATCTGATGATGGGATCTTGGAGAAATCGAGGGAACTCCTCAAATATTATAGGCATACATATAGCGATTTTGGTATTTTTATCAACAATGCAATCATCTGCACTCAGAAAGTAACATTTGCTGAAGTGGAACTGGTGAAGAAGACCACAGATGGCCAATAGATTTCCTTAATGCTAAGTATGTCATGGGTTATAAGATATCTCGAATAGTTTAACGACTATGATGAAGCAAATACTTATAAATACATAGTGCTGATGAAAATGGTACCATCAAACTTATCTGATGATGAAGCCGGCAGGTAGGCACTGGTACTCCGAAATAAAACAATGTATCCCTAGTCGTGTATGGGCTTATTGGAATCGTGATAAGATGTACTTTGGCTATATATGAATTTATTGGCAATTGGAAGTACCTATCAAAACTAAAAAGAGATAAATAAAAAACTTTTTAAGAAAAAAACAATCCGACTTCCAAAAAATCACTGCAAAACGAAAAATAACTTTCTTTTCCGAAGTCGGTGTCGAAACACGGAAAACAATAGGTACCAAAGACACCGACTTCGGAAAAGAAAGTTATTTTTCGTATTGCAGTGATTTTTTGGAAGTCGGTTTGTTTTTTTCTTAAAAAGTTTTTTTTTATTAATCAATCTTGGGTAAGTAATCAGTATTTATTATAATTTTGTACATGCAGGTGAAGCTGCTGACAACAGGTAGTTACATTATATGAATATTCATGTTTATTGTGAGTTGTGTAATTGGAGCGATGAAGACTTGGAATAATCAAGTACTCTTCATTGCATACGGTGATGTTTTAAAGAATACGTTACCTTCCTTTATAGTTTGCCCGCAGTTGGGTAAATATGTGTCAAATGGAACCTACTAATTCAAAATCACTACATAACTTAACACCACACTTATATCCCGTGTAGATTTAGGAAGACGTGTAAATAGTATACCAGGTTGTTATAAAGCACTCCGGGCCGTTTCGGACTTTTTCTGTCTGTAGTCTTGATTTTAAATAAAAATAAAATAAAAATAGTTTTTAATCTCTGATTTTGTTTTTACATTTCTTACTTACTAGCCGTCTTACTAATTTGCCTATTGCTAATACTTAATTCTATTTTACACAATATGTTCTAAAAAAATTGGTAACACCAGCATTATTTATCCATCAGGTTGTCCTCCCTGGACATAGGCCTCCTCAAGAATTCGCCAATTATGTCTGTCCATTGCTGATCTGCGCCATCCTTGTGGCAGGTCATCTTCCCATCTTCTTTGTGGCCGTCCTCTTGTTCTCTTTACGTCTCTGGGGTACCAGGATATGACCTCTTTGGTTTGGATATGAGTCTTGATATTATTTTCTGATAATTTTGTTAATCCGCTATATACCTAAATTTCCCATTGTTCTCTTTTAATGTTAATTATTGTTTTTTATTTTTATTAATGCGTTTCTTCTTTTTATGAGGCTTTTTTGTTCTGTCTGAGATAATGTAGTAGTATTTGCAAATAACTATAGCTATTAATATTTGCAATAATAATATTTTAACTAATGCATAGGCACAATTGAAATGAAGTTTCTTTAGTATAGTGTGTAGTGCTATTCTGGGTGCATCATCCTCACATATATGAATTTATTAATGTATATACTAAGAGAGAAATAAAGGGGTTTCTTCTAGGTAAGCGTGCTACATCGTCGACCACATCATCACTTACCATCAGGTGAGATAGTGGTCAAGCGCGAGCCTATCAATAATAAAAAAAATATATACTTATGTAAATATTGTAAAACACCTATTATTTAAAAAAAGAGTAAGTATGGAGTTTCTTGTGCATTCTTCTCCATAAAAAAGTTACTTTTCCGAATGCACGGTAGAATCAACTATTATTACTTGTAAAATTAAATTTTTGTTTGACGTCAAAAGTGCCGCTTATTGGCCTAGTAATGGTTGATTGGTTGTTATATTTGACTTTGACTTTGTTACTGAGATTCAAATATCATGTTATGCTAGGAACCTAACCCAGGACCTCATATATAGAGCTCAAAAGTAGTGCTTGAGACCACTAGCCCAATGAGTTACCATTGCAATGAAAAATTATAATTAACACAAAGGTAATATTGTTTACATTACAGTTAAATATTTTAATATTTAATAAATAAATTTTAAATACCTAAATAATATTTATCTATACCATACCAATATTATAAAGAGGAAAGATTTTTTTAATAAGGCTCCGAATCTACTGGACCGATTTAACAAATTCTTTCACCAATAGAAAGCAACATTATTCCTGAATGACATAGGCTATTTTTGAATCCCGAATACGGGTCCTGTGGGGTGGTCTACGGGAGCGAAGCCGCGGGGAACAGCTAGTTAAAGTATAATATTACAAACACGTAGTGCAAATTTTGTGAGTGGTATATGTATATGTGAATGGTAATCTCTGGAACCAATCCCATTTTTAGGGATCCGTCCGTCCATCCGTCCGTCAGTCCGTCCGTCCGTCCGTCAGTCCGTCAGTCCATCCGTCCGTCAGTCCGTCAGTCCCTCCGTCCGTCAGTCCGTCCCTCTGTCCGTTCGTCTGTCCGTCTTTCTGTCTGTCAGTTGAAATTTTCAATGATGCTTTATTTCTGTTGCCGCTATCCATAACAAATACTAAAAACAGAATAAATATTTAAGTGAGGTTCCCATACAACAAACGTGATATTTTTGCAGATTTTTGCGATAATTTTACGGAACCCTTCGAGCGCGAGTCAAACTCGCGCGTGGCCGGTTTTTAGGGTTCCGTACCCAAAGGGTAAAAACGGGACCCTATTACTAAGACTTCGCGATCCGTCTGTCTGTCTGTCTGTCTGTCTGTCTGTCTGTCTGTCTGTCTGTCTGTCCGTCTGTCTCCAGGCTGTATGTCATGAACCGTGATAGCTAGACAGTTGAAATTTTCACAGATGATGTATTTCTGTTGCCGCTATAACAACAAATACTAAAAATAGTATAAAATAAATATTAAAGGGGGGCTCCCATACAACAAACGTGATATTTTTGCCATTTTTTGCTCGATATTAATAACGGCAACAGGTAGACGCTTGAAATATTCACAGAATGTTTAGTTGTATATTTACTTCAAAAAATAATAATTAATAAATAAAAAAAATAAAAATTAAGGGGGGATCCCATACAACAAACGTGATTTTTATGCAGTATTTTGCGATAATGGTACGGAACCCTTCGTGTGCGAGTCCGACTCGCACTTGGCCGGTTTTTTAATTTATTCTTCCATTTAAATGTTAGACATAAGCTACACAGGAAACAAGAAGAGTTGTATGTTTGCTTGTTTACGTGGTTGTAAAAATTAATCTCTGGAAGTACTCATTCGCTTTCAAAAAATCTTTCTCTGACGGAAAGTCACACAAACACGTTATCAGCTATGATTGGCTGTTGAAAATTCATTCAACCAATCACAGCAGATAACGCGTGCTTGACAATTTGTCACATTAATTCTGCGATAACTTAACGGTGAGAAACTCGGCCTTACTATGCTGATTTTTGTTAAAATGCCTGCATATACCTACAGTAAAACCAGAAAAGTATTTTTCCCTTTGGTTCACTCTCGTGTCCATCTCCACAGGACCTATTACATTTTTCGCGACTGAAAGAAGCCAGACACTCAGTGATGAGTAGTTTTTTAGCAGTAAAATAATTTTAAAAATCACATTATATTATAACTGTCAGAGATAACCCATTACAAACAAATATACACCTCTTTATAATATTAGTTAAGAAGATGACATTCAGCAATAATGTACCTTTCCGTCAGAGAAAGAATTTAGAGGTGAGAAACTCGGGGTAAGAATCGGGCTCGCACACCAAGAGTGCCTTGACTACTAAAATTATTATCAATGTCTTCCGTAATTAATTAAAAAATCATAACAAAAGTGGTAATTGTAGAGTTAAACCCAAGGCAACCAGAGGATTTCAGGGCGGTCGGCAGACCGGCAAGCTATTTGATACGTTAATATTATGACGCGATATCAAAATAGCCGTTCCAAAACATGTCAATATTGACTGCGTAGCTCCTTGTTGGTATTTGGTAAAGCACAGCGTGATGATCACCATTATTAGTCAGCATGTCGTTGTTGTTTTATCTCTTCTTATAATAAACGCGCGGTGAAATGCCGGAAAAAGACGAGACTCGGAAATATTGCTGTATTGCTTATCCATAACAAAAACTTTGCCTTTACCTTTATTGAATATTTTTGCAAAGTTTTAACGGAGTACTTGCAGCTATCTTTGCGTAAAACTTGGTCATACATCATTATCATCTAAAGCCTGATTCGCCCACCGCTGGGCATAAGCCTCTCTTTTCCTATGCCAATCTCCACACTCCTGTGGCAACCTTAACCATACATACATACAGATGAGCATACAAAAAATAAAAGAATAGATTTTCGGATCGGAATCGTTCGCATACCTCGCAAAGTAACTCTTAGTTGAAAATATTCAATGTACAGTTTTGGCTGCTTTACGATAATAATTCATGAATCTGATATGTTTAAATGAAACATATCAGACAAACACAAGCTTGCATAGTACTAAAGATGTTGCGTTTTAGCATGGCATTATGAGACAACCGTCATCGTCCCACCTACTTGCTTCATAATTCCAAGAACGTAAATAAATACATCTTATCGTCTTGAATTGTTATACCTACTTGATCCTCAACAGTTTTATACTCAATCAAAACGATATGTACATTCAACGGCCATAATTACAGTAGCATCTTACTGTTCGTATTCACCTGCACGGTTCTGAGCATATGACTGTGTGTGATGTTTCAATGAAAACGTAACACATCGCATCATACAGTATTGCTACGAGTTGCTGGCATTTGGTCAACACTAGACAAAGGTAACGATATAAGTATATACTTACTTGTTTCTCTCAAATCGAATTATCGGCGTCCGCACCGAACCGATTCAAAACTAATGTTTGTATTTGTTACCGGAATCGTAGGAGTGGGCAACTCAGTAGCGTAAACATGGGTGGTGCAACTACAATTCGCGGTAACTCGAAGTTTCTTTTAACCATTGTAATTAGGATTTTAACTTAATGCGTCATAATATAGTTAAATCGGGTAACAAACAATCATTATATTTTAAGAAAAAGATGCAACATATCAATTGGTACTATGACATAAAATAGGAAGTTATCGAAGGATAATTTATATTGTATACCTCACAATAATTAAATAAAGAAAAAAATATTGAATTGGTACTTTTTGATATTAATGACTATATTTAATATAAGTCTTAGATATATTAGTTTAGCTTAATTTCGCGTTTTCTCGAGAAAAAGCTGATTGCTACCCAACCTCAATCTTACGATCGAAAACTAACTTATCAAATAATATTAAGACCAGCACATCGCCCGTATCAAAATAAATTTGATTTTAAATCAACATTAAGCTTTATTATGATGCAGCTAAGAAGACGTCGATGAAAGGAGGTTCCAATATTTGCACATGTTCAAATCTGTGCTACCCTATATGTTTCCCATCTGCATGCAATGGGGATGGATTTGCAAAATGTTCAGTTAATATGAAACCATTCGTTTCTTATTCATTCACCAAAAATCGTCGCCGAGTCTGGTTAGCAACCAGTGACCTTTCACTTCTTACATGATTCTTCGGACTGTCTTGTTCTTCCAATATTGGTGGTTTCATTGGAGGTATAAAAAACAAGCCCCTTCCAATGTAGGGCCACAATATTTATTATTATATTTGATATCTGTTTGAATAGAGATAAGTATGTCGGAGCGGTTATTCAAGCACAGCTCTTGATGAGATGGTAGGGTTTTCTTCATTTAAATGCTTCCTTTATGTATACTACTTATTTATTGTTTTCTGCATAGATATTAAATTCTTAGGTACTACTATATTATATATTTAATAATAATAAAGGACGACGTGGTGTCATGGGGCTATACTGTAGCGGTGTGTGGCGGGCGCGGGCGCAAGCCGCGCGTCGCGTGTGCGCTCCCCCCGCGCGCCCTCTCAGGCCCCTCCCTGGTCCGCGGCGTGAACATCCTCCCCCCTTTGAAATCTGCTGCTTTCAAGCTCTTCAGTAAGTGGAAGAAGACAGGCTCTGTTTATCGCACGTCGGACAGTGCCTCTCACCGTGTAGAAGTCGGCGACTCTGCAGACTCCATCCGTCCCAGGAAAAAGTTGCAGAACTCGCCCGAGTCTCCACTTCAAGGGTGGCACGTTCTCCTCCTTTAGGATGACCAGATCGCCCAACTTCAAAGCTCTATCCTTCAAGCGCCATTTTGTCCGCTGCTGCAGTTCAGCTAGGTACTCTCGGTGCCAGCGCTGCTAAAAATGTTGCCTCAGCTGTTCTATCATCTTGTAGCGGTCTGGAGCCTTTAATGTGACAGGTGGAGACGGCAGCGATGTTAGGGGCCGCCCCACAAGGAAGTGGCCAGGAGTCAATGGAGAACAGTCAGTAGGATCGGATGATAGAGGGGAAAGGGGACGGGAATTGAGGATGGCTTCAATTTGTGTGAATAATGTGCTCAATTCCTCGTACGTGAGGCTAGCGTTGCCCATAATCCGCTTGAGGTGGAACTTGGCAGACTTAACGCCCGCCTCCCAAATTCCACCAAAAGTCGGGGAATATGGAGGATTGAAAACGAATTTTATACCTTCAGAATTGGTGTAGTTATAAATAGAATTTACACTAGCCAATAGCAATCTACCTAACTCATTATTTGCCCCAACGAAATTTGTGCCATTGTCGCAATAAATTGTATGAGGTCTACCTCTCCTAGCAATAAAACGACGTAAGCTAAGGATAAATGCGTTAGTGCTAAGGTCGCTAACGATTTCTAAGTGAATACTTTTAGTTGAAAAACAAACTATGACGTTAAGGTAACATTTAGTTATTCTGTTACCTTTTCCTTTTTTACTAGAAATAAGGAAAGGTCCAGCGAAATCAACGCCACACACTTGAAATGGATAGCAAGGTGTGACCCTATCTACTGGTAAATTGCCCATCAGCGGCTCCATAGTTTTTCCTCGCAGTCGTGTGCAAATAACACACTTTCTCACAATGCTTCGAGCCAAAGTTCTGCCTCCTACAGGCCAGAATTGTTCGCGAAAAGAACTAAGGAGCAGCTGAGGACCGACATGCAGCAGACGTAGGTGTTCGTCTTCCATCAGGAGCCGTGTGAAATAGTGCTTACCGTCCAGGAGGATCGGGTGCTTTTTATCAAATTTACAAGCAGCATTCTGCAGACGACCACCTACTCTGAGCACCCCATTGACGTCGAGGAAAGGTGACAACTGTAACAGGTAAGATTTAGGTTTAAGATTTTTATTTTGTTTAAGTAAGGATATTTCTGAAAGGTAAGTTTGACCTTGAGCAAGTTTTATCAGGTAAGTAAATGAATTTTCTAATTCTTCTAGTTTTAAATTACCTATTATTTTATTTTTAGGTTTTCTACCATTGTTTACAAAACGTAAAACATAAGCAATAATTCCTTTTAATCTATTTAATTTAGAATAATTATTAAACTTAATTAATGGTGAATGTTCAACATTAGTCATAGTTATACAATCAATAGTAGGCGTTTTAGTTTCAGGTAAATTGTAAGAATCTATAGAATTTATATTATGTGGCCAGTTTGTTTCATTTTGCAACAGAAAATCTGGACCATTCCACCATACAGATGAGCCCTGAAGTTGACCTGGATCGACTCCTCGAGAAGCGAGATCAGCGGGATTTAAAGTGGTAGGTACATGTCTCCAAGATTCCCTTGTTGTCAATTCATGAATCTCGTTGACTCTGTTGCAAACAAATGCCTTAAGTAGTTTAGGTTGTGTTCGAATCCAACCCAAAACGACGGTTGAGTCGGCCCAAAAGATCTTACGGTCAATAGTACAACGAAGTGAATGACACACCTTAGTGGCTAGTCGCGCGCCCAGCAACGCTCCGCACAACTCAAGACGCGGGATCGTAGTTGGTTTCAGCGGCGCGACGCGTGTCTTTGCACATAACAAGATAACTTGTACGTTATTATGACGGTCTACCGAACGTAAATAAACACAAGCCCCGTAAGCTTCTTGGGATGCGTCTACAAAACAATGAAGTTCTATTAACAATGGAAAAGTACATAAAGCATGTCTAGGTACCTTAATGTTAGCTAGTATATGGGCATTGGAAACAAACCTTTCCCAAACTTTCTTAATATTCTGTGGAACTAACTCATCCCAACTTAATTTTAAAACCCAAAGCTTTTGTAATAAGATTTTAAGTTGTATAGTACACGCACTTAGCATGCCTAAGGGATCAAAAATTTTACATGTGTTAGACAAAATAGAACGTTTTGTGATGTTCTTGACTGTTTGGTCCAAATTAACCGAAAACTGTAAATGGTCATTCTCAGGAAACCACCACAATCCTAATACACTTGATTGTTTATTCAAGTCCAATGACTGTGACAAGGTACAGTCAGCATCAAATATTTGTGAACAGTTTGTTCTAAATTTATGAATAGGAAAACAAGCAGATGCTAGTACCTTTTTAACTGAATTATAGATATGGGAAAGTTCCTTTTCCGTATCAGCACCGCTCAAAAAATCATCGTAATAAAAATCGTGTTGTATTATTTTAGATATGATTTTATCGTCACATTCTTTTGCTAACTGTAGTAAGCATCGCGTACTCAAGAATGGGGCCGATGCTGTCCCATACGTAACGGTATTTAATTGTAATATTTTTAGTGGCTTGTTTACATCATCACGCCAAACTATTAATTGTAGGTGGCGCTGCGAGGGATCGATTATAATTTGTCGGTACATTTTTGTTATGTCCCCAGACAAAACAAATTTATGTTGACGGAATCTAATTAAAATATTTATTAATTCATCCTGAATTACCGGACCTATAAACTGGATGTCGTTCAGCGATTTTCCTGACCTAGATTTTGCACTACAATCAAATACCACTCTGACTTTGGTCGTTTCGCTATTTTCGCGAAATATAGCGTGATGTGGCATAAAATATCCAAATAATGGTTTATCAACCTTACTTAGATGTCCTAATTTTTCGTATTCATCAATAAACTCACAATATTGTTTTTTGAGTGTAGGATTTTTAATAAATTTTCTTTCCAGACTCTGAAAGCGTTTTAAGGCCATGTTATAAGAATCGCCCAGTGCTGTTTCTGGTGATTCACAAAATGGCATTTTTACATTAAATCTCCCGTTTTCTAAACGTGAAGTATTTTCTATAAAATGTTTTTCACAAACATGATCATTTTCAGAGTAAGAAGTACTTGAAGAAGGAAATTCTTCAAGTTCCCAGAACTTGGTAAGGTTTTTATTTATTTCCTTAGTAAAATTACAATGTAAGTTCTTTTGTTCATTATAATCTAAGCTACATAATGGCCCAGCTACTAACCATCCTAATTTAGAACTCTGAAGTATAGGTTTATTAGTACCTAGTCTTATTTTCTTTGCAGTAATGATATCAAAGAAAATATCAGCACCAAGCAGCAGATCAACTTGAGAAGAACAATGAAATTCGGGATCAGCCAGCTGAATATAACCCGGTATGTTTAATTCTAATGGATTTATGTCACTATTAGGTAAGTTACCTATAATTTCAGGTATAACTAAACACTTAATATTCGTGCTGTAAGAACTTATTAAGGAATTGAAGGTAAGTTCACAACAATCTGTTATATTAAATTGCATGTTATTAACCCCACTAATACACATTGGTTGTGAATTAATAGGAGTTAACCCTAATTTATTTTTAATGTTTTCAGATATGAAGCAGGATTGACTACCGGCATCCAGGAGAGCCCGGGCAAGGTAAGTCTTATTATTTTTTCTATTGGTTAGTTTTACTAAAGCAGTACAGAGAAGGACTTGTTTACTCATAAAGACAGAGCAAGAGGATACAGCACTAGCGATTGCCGACACACTAGAGGTATTGTTATTCTCAGACTGTGTAACTAACGCATTAGTTATTTCAGAGTTTTTATGTAATAGTGTATTATGTTTTTGTTTACAGATTTGACAGGTGCCGAGGCGACATTTCTCAGCATTATGACCCCTACGTAAACAATTTGAGCAAAGGTGTAACTTTAAGACTTCACTCAATCTACTATCTAGACTCATTTCTTGGAATTTAATGCACTCTGTTATCCGATGAACTTCATGACATACCGGACAAGCAGATTCTTTGAAAGGTTTGCGGCCAGCTGAAGTAGCACAGGCCTTTGTTGTTTTAGGATTATTGGGCTTATTATTAGAATCATATTTATCATTTTTAGTAACTTGCATCGTTTCAAGTATGACTGCGCGGTCACGTAAAAATTGAATAAAATCTGATAAAGGCGGGAAATCTGTTATCTTTTTAAGTTCTTCTCTGAAAGTGGTAGAATCTAATTTACTGGTAACCCAATAAGTGATTAAAATATCCCAATGTTCAGTTGGCAAGCCTAATGAATTAAGGGCTCTTAAGTTTTTATTAATGTGATCAATAATAAAGCGAAGGGCTCGAGGAGATTCCCGCGTTAAACTTTCTATAGAAAATAATGCCTTCAAATGGTTATTAACCAAGATCTTTTTGTTATCGTAACGTTCACATAGTAGGTCCCAAGCAACCTTGTAATTCTGAGAGGTAAACTCTATAGACCTTATTACGACAACAGCAGCCCCCTCTAAGGAGGACCGTAAATAATGAAACTTGTTGATATCAGCTATAGACTCATTCGAATGGATAATAGACTCGAAGGTGTCTCTAAACTCCAACCATTTGAGGTAGTTGCCGTCAAATGATGGAAGTTTTATTGTTGGTAATTTAATGTTATTTATTTATTTATTATTTATTATAAACTTTATTGTACACCACAAAATAAAAACATAAAGTAGTGTAGTAGTGTAGTTATTTAAATTATTACAACTATCATGACTTGAACAAATTGTTTTTGCACCTACGCTTCTAAATTCTTCAGTACTAGAATGAGAATCAATAATTTCTTGAGCTGCTGAGATGAGAGAATAAAATTGAGATTCTACGTTATCTCTTTCATCAATTTGTTCATCTATCTTTGTTGACAGCATTTCAATTTGCGTTTGAATTGCATCAAACTCTGATAAAAGAGATTGAATTCTACATAAACGTAAACCTAATTCTTTAATTTGTTGTTTTGTAATCTCACTTGAACTAATTTGATTTAAAATGGCAATATAATCTTTAAATTTTGTTAAACGCATTTTATATGTACCTCGCTGCTTTATTAACTCTTTCATATCTACGCGTCTCTCTTCTTTCCTCTCAGAGCTCTGCTCGGCCTTAGAATCAGGCATTTTGAAGAAAGTAAGACGTTGGGACAAATAAAGAAGTTAGGCAAAGTAACTTGTGCAATCAAACCGGTATAAAGAGGCTCGATGGTCCGTCCAACACGCAGATTTAAAGATGACACACGCTACACCAAGTCTGAATAGTCACCGCGGGCACGCCAACCACGCTGAGCTCGCCAGCACACGGCACAGCTCAGGCCCGAGCACGTGCGCCTACGCGGTAACTGATCACTGAAAATGTTTATTAAGAATATGTAAGAAACTATTACAAGTAGGTATTTTTGCGGATTGCGGTTAGGTTAATGATTTTAAAGCTTTAATTTGCGATAGTCTAATGAATTTACCATTTACTTTATGATGGTATTTATTTCATGAAGAAAAGCAATTAGCTTGCAACGCAATTTACGCAAAATACATAAGAATGAGAAACACTTTTAACGTTGAGAAAAAAACCACTGACCTCGTGGAACAAAGGAAAAAAATGCACATGTAAAAAAAAAGCATGGGCCCTGGGCACTAGCCGGCGCACGACGAAAATCACACACTCTTCACACAATATTGATACCTAGGAAAGGAAATAGGTGGATAGAAAGGAATAATAAGCCACACTCCCCTGGGTAACGTCCTGCTTATAGCGTGTTTTGTAAGCCATGCATGCAGCGCGGCACCAGCGGATAGCTCACCCAAGCTTCAACAAAAAATGGCGGCGCCGTGCACTTTTTAATCCAAAATTCTTGCGAGGTCCTGTCACGGTCGCCAGCTGTCGGAGCGGTTATTCAAGCACAGCTCTTGATGAGATGGTAGGGTTTTCTTCATTTAAATGCTTCCTTTATGTATACTACTTATTTATTGTTTTCTGCATAGATATTAAATTCTTAGGTACTACTATATTATATATTTAATAATAATAAAGGACGACGTGGTGTCATGGGGCTATACTGTAGCGGTGTGTGGCGGGCGCGGGCGCAAGCCGCGCGTCGCGTGTGCGCTCCCCCCGCGCGCCCTCTCAGGCCCCTGCCTGGTCCGCGGCGTGAACAAGTATAAAAAACACCACTAGTAACCCAAACGCTCGTATCTAATATCACCAACCATAACCAACAACGTCATACTTACTATTCGGGCAATTAATCGTTTTTAGGGTTCCGTACCCAAATAATAAAAACGGGGCCCTATTACTAAGACTCCGTGGTCCGTCTGTCTGTCTGTCTGTCAGTCTGTCACCAGGCTGTATCTCATGAACCGTGGTAGCTTGACATTTTCACAGATAATGTGTTTCTGTTGCCGCTATAACAACAAATACTAAAAACAGAATAAAATAAATATTTAAGTGGGGGCTCCCAAACAACAAACATGGTTTTTTTTTTGCCGTTTTTTGTGATAACGGTACGGAATCCTTCGTGCACGAGTCCGACTCGCACTTGGCCGGTTTTTTTTTAAATCCAAGGGGGATTCTTTAATTTTACCAAAGTAGAAAAAAAAACTCATTCTAATCAAACTTAGTTGAACGATGCATATGTCGTGGCCAGATCGTAGAAAAATTCACATCATGATGTGGCCGACCATTTCATGAAATGGTTGTATTTCATGATGTGGCCAGTTGAAATTGACCATATCATTTAAACGTCAACGTTTGATGATTATTTCAATCAACGTTTGGCCAAATCATTAGGTTTCCGAACTTCAAGGTTTTTTTACGTTGCGCTCGTTTTTGAGTGACTTTCGTAAAATGCAAGTAGTTTTGATTCGTAAACGACATTTAACTTCAATAGGCCCTTTGTTTCCGCTTATGGTACATACTTCACTTCTGACCGCGATGGTACCTGCCTACCTGTGTATAGATTACATATTGATATATCATTCAAATTAATTGTAATTATGTACAGTCCCTTGCCTTAGACATAATTGCGGCATGAAAACAATGTTTTGTGTTCAATTTACCAAATTAATCTGAATGATAAAAACATCCCGTGCGGTGCGATGATCAGTGTGGTTATGAAACTGAAATATCTCGTTCAGCGATGATCGGTGTAGTAACGTGACTGAAAAATTTCGTGAGTGCGGTGAAGAGCGGCAATTTTCAGTAAAATCCCGTGCGGTGCGATGATCAGTGTGGTTATGAAACTGAAATATCTCGTTCAGCGATGATCGGCGTAGTAACGTGACTGAAAAATTTCGTGAGTGCGGTGGAGAGCGGCACTTTTCAGTAAAATCCCGTGCGGTGCGATGATCAGTGTGGTTATGAAACTGAAATATCTCGTTCAGCGATGATCGGTATAGTAACATGACTGAAAAATGTCGTGAGTGTGGTGATGAACGGCACTTTTCAGTGCGGTGCGATGATCAGTGTGGTTATG
This sequence comes from Anorthoa munda, assembly GCA_945859665.1. Classification (NCBI taxonomy): domain Eukaryota; kingdom Metazoa; phylum Arthropoda; class Insecta; order Lepidoptera; family Noctuidae; genus Anorthoa; species Anorthoa munda. The sequence continues at coordinate 38,239,875 of OX243897.1, read as the reverse complement.
AAACCGAAATATCTCGTTTAACGATGATCGGTATAGTAACATGACTGAAAAATGTCGTGAGTGTGGTGATTAACGGCACTTTTCAGTGCGGTGCGATGATCAGTGTGGTTATGAAACCGAAATATCTCGTTTAACGATGATCGGTGTAGTAACGTGACTGAAAAATTTCGTGAGTTGTGGTAATGAACGGCACTTTTCAGTGCGGTGCGATGATCAGTGTAGTTATGAAACTGAAAAATTTCGAACAACGATGATCAGTGTAGTAACGTAACTGAAAAATCTCGTGTGTATGGGTGATAAGTGTCACTTTTCAGTAGTTATATAGCAGTAACAATGTGCTGTCCATCAAACTGAAAAATGCCTCACTTTTTAATATTATTATATTATATTCAGTATAATATTCATTCCACAATTATATGGGACTGATCATAATGTACAGAATTTTTATTAATGTTGTTGTTTAGCTTTAGCCAATCTCTTTATAAGAATCGGAACAATAAACTTTGTACCATCACGGTCACAAGTGCAGTAGCAATCTCATAAAGCACAGCAAACCAGTCTCTCTTACGACCTTTTATAAATACCTCTCGTTTAGAAACCTAAAGATTTGGCCAAATGTTGATTGAAATAATCATCAAACGTTGACGTATAAACGATATGGTCAGTTTCAACTGGCCTTATCATGAAATACAACCATTTCATGAAATGGTCGGCCACATCATGATGTGAATAATTCTACGATCTGGCTACGACACGATTGTTCAACTAAGTTTGATTAGAATGAGCTTTTTTTTCTACTTGGTAAAATAAAAGAATCCAATCCCACTTGGATTAAAAAAAAAACCGGCACGAAGGGTCCCGTACCGTTATCACAAAAAACGGCAAAAAATATCATGTTTGTTGTTTGGGAGCCCCAGTTAAATATTTATTTGTCAGCATTTCTAAGATATCGTTCTGAAGAGCGCTATGTTTTCAAATGACTTTGACAGATGGCAACTTGACGTTAACACTTGACATTGGTTTATGGCGCGAACAAGAGGTGAGGACAAGAGATCGGGTGAGAATATGGCGGGTTTGGTTTGAGTTGTGAATTCGTGATAAAAACCTAAGGAAAAATACAGTGAGAGTTACCGATTGTTCGTGTAGATCAAACTACGTGTCATAGTGGAATGTCGTTTAAGTTATTCGCCAATACATAACGTGATCAGTTACATTGTGAGCCTACATACAAGCAAAGAAGTTGGTTTGTTTAACATCTAGCCCGAAAGAACCTATGCAATAATGGCTTTTCCTGACAATTACACAGTCGTCCCTACATATTTTATTCTGTTTTTAGTATTTGTTGTTATAGCGGCAACATAAATACATAATATTATTATGTGACAATTTCAAATGTCTAGCTACCACGGTTCATGAGATACAGCCTGGTGACAGACGGACAGACAGACGGACCGCGAAGTCTTAGTAATAGGGTCCCGTTTTTACCTTTTGGGTACGGATTGGTGATATTAGATACGAGCGTTTGGGTTACTAGTGATGTTTTTTATACTTATCTTTATTCAAACTTATATCAAATATAAACTGTGCACCCTGGGCAAATATTGTGGCCCTGCATTGGAATGGGCTTGTTTCTCAAATCTCCAATAAAACCGTCTTAAGTGTAAGTTATTTTTACGGATGGTGTGATGATCTGTTAATATGTATAATTATTTTATCGTTTTAAATAAGTAAATCAATGGATGGCTAGTATCAAATATGTGAAAAGATTTTCTTTAATTTTCTTTAAATTGAAACATTGCGAGTCGTTGAGTGAAGAGTTTGGAAGAACAAGACAGTCTGAAAAATCCTAGTAAGAAGTGGAAGGTCACCGCTTATTACCAGTCTAAGCGACGATTTTTGGTGAATGTGTAAGAAACGAATGGTTTCATATCAAATAAACATTTTGCAAACTAATCCCCATTGCATCTAGTTGGGGAACATATTACATACCACAGATTTAAACATGTGCAAATATTGAAGCCAACTTTCATCGACGTCTTTTTTGCTGTATCATAATGAAGATCACACTAAATGTTGATATAAAAATCAAATTTATTTTGATACGGGCAACGTGCTGGTCTTAATACTATTTGATAAGTTAGTTTTCGATAGTAAGATTGAGGTTGGGTTTCAATCCGCTTTTTCTCGAGAAAACGAAAAATTAAGCTAACATAATCTAATTCTTATATTAAATATATTAATAAAATATTTTCAATATTTTTATGAAAATGTATTTAACTTTTATAATTTAATTTTTTTATATTTTTGCGGTATAAAATATTTTAATAAATGATCCTTCGAAAACTTTATTTTTTATCTCATTCCAATTAATATGTTGCATCTTTTTTTTAAACTATGGTCATTGTTTGTTACCCGATTTAACTTTATTATGACGCATTAAGTTTAAATCCTAATTACCATGATAAAAAAAAAACTTTGGGTTACTGCGAATTACTTGCACCACCCATATTTACGCTACTGAGTGGCCCACTCCTACGAATCCGGTAACAAATTCAAACATTAGTTTTGAATCGGTTCGGTGCGGATGCCGATAATTTGATTTGAGAGAAACAAGTAAGTAGATATATACTTATATTGTTACCTTTGTCTAGTGTTGACTAAATGCCAGCAACTCGTGACCAAATGTCAGCAACTCGTAGCAATACTGTATGATGCGATGTGTTAGTTTTTCACACAGTCATATGTTCAGAATCGTGCAGGAGAATACAAACAGTAAGAGGCTACTGTAGTTATGGCCGTTGAATGTACATATCGTTTTGCTTGAGTATAAAAACTGTTGAGGATCAAATAGGTATATCAATTCAAGACGATAAGATGTATTTGTCGCATCAATGCTGGCCGATAGATGCAAACCATCGGGAAGTCAGGATTTATTCCCTTAGGTTAAGACATCGTGTGTAAGCAGGTAGGTGGTAGGGCATGTAGTTTCGTTCATTTTCAATTTCGAAATTAGCTTACGAAATTGGACTCCTCAATTTCGAAATTTCGAAACTGAGGAGCTAAATATAATGGAAAATCATAATAACTTAAATGTGTTCTTTTTACCCGACTGCCGAAGGAGGGTTATGTGTTTATCAGTCTATGTATGTATGTATATATGTATGTATGTATGTTTGTTCCTATGTGGCGTTTTAGAGACCAAATGTGTTGGCCGATTTTGATGGTTCTTACGTCAATCGATTCGTCTTAACCCTGCGAGTGTCACTGGCTACATTAAAATTGGAAAATAGAAAAATGGCGGATTTGGGAGCCATATTGTGGAGGGCCCAATTTTTTGTTTGTTTTCAAACCCATCGTGTGGGGTATCAAAATAAAGGGCTTTAAGACGTGATTTCAAAAATATACAACACTTATATGTTTAAATGTACCTAATTCTAAAAAAAGAACTAAAAAGTTATAAATAAAAAAAGCTAATTAAAAAAATCAAAAAAACCCGACTACTTAAAAAGCGAACTAAAAAGATGTAAACAAGAAGAAAATCATGCTGTGCAGTCGGAGCATACATCTGGTTTTGGTCAGCCAGCTCGCGAACATGTATCCTCCGACTGCACAGCATGATTTTCTTCTTGTTTACATCTTTTTAGTTCTCTTTTTAAGCAGTCGGGTTTTTTTTAATTAACTTTTTTACTTATTGATGTGCGTAACCCTAAAAATAACAAAAAATACAAACTCAAAACAAAGCACTTCAAACTGAAAAATAACTTTCAGTCCCAAAGTCGGTGTCTTTGGTACCCTTTTTTGTGCCGTTTTTCGACACCGACTTAGGAGAATCTTATTTTTCAGTTTGTAGTGTTTTGTTTTGGAAGACTTTTTTGTTATTTTATTTTTATTTGTCCCTTTTTAGTTTAGGTAGGTAAGTACCTCCAATTACCATAAAAATCATTTATTAACGAAGTCCATCTCATGACGATTCCAAAAAACCCAAACACGACCAGAGGCCCTAGACAAATTACATTCTATCATCAAAAGCGTGGTGATAGCGATTGCCAAAAAGGCAAAATTGTATTTGATTGATAAGCGATATCAGAATTAGAATAAGAATTTATTTATTTGTAAGAATGTAGTTTTACATAGTATGGTGTTAATATTTTTGTTAGTTCTATACATTCTACCACGAAATATATGGTGTACAAATATTTAATTGGCGTTCTTAACTAAGTACAATATAAATTTTAAGATTTGCGATTTACAGTAAGTCCGATATGAATTAGTATTATTAAAATTACTTTAAAATGTCAAAATTAAGTTCATGTCATCTTGGATTTTTACAATATTCCAATGCCAATGTCATAAAAACAATGATCTAGTAGCCAACTTGTCAGCTTTTTCTTGAAATTATACTTTTCCACATAGTCATATAGCCTTTTTAATATCGTTTTCTCAAATAGTTTTGATATTATAGGAACCAAGGTTATCGGTCTATAGTTCGTCATGTCCGATTTATCACCATTCTTAAATATTGGCTTGAGTTCTTTAATGCGCTCGGGAACCTGCCTTCTGAAAACGACATGTTAATTAAGTAGCTCATCGGTTTGCATAAGTGATCAGCACAAGCTTTTATAATTTTGGTACTTATTTCGTCAAACCCGACTAACGCAGTATTTTTTAAGTTTTGGGTTACCCTGAATACTTTTATAGGATCGGTAGGATTTAGGAATATTATATAATTGTGATCAATGTCCATAGTTTTATTTATAGCGTCAATTTTATACGTAAATTCATTATTATTTGTCAATTGTATATAGTATTCGTAAAACATGTCACAATTTTTTTAAGGGTCAGTAATATTGTTTGTTTTTAATACTATTTGTTTTATGTCATTACTTTTTTGTGTGTCACCAATTGTTTTATTGATAATATCCCAAGTAGCCTTGCATTTATTTTTCATATTCTGAATATATCTTTTGTTGTTTATTTGTTGAGATTTATTGATACAACGTTTAAGTACCTCGCTATATTTTTTATACTTTTTAGTTAATCAAATTTTGTTTGTTTTATTATGAATAGTTTTTAAATGTAAATAATGTTTCCTTATACATGACCTTTTTAAACCTTTTGTCAACCACAGCGTATTTCTTTTTCCATTCGATCTTTTTAATTTTTGTAAGGGAAAACATAGTTTATAGAACAGTTGTAATGTCCCATGGAACACCTGAAATGCATCTTCCAAATTATCCATATGATACATGTCAGAGAATGCAGTCACAAAACTTTTTTATGTTTTCTTCATGATAGTCCCTTTTGTACTCAAACCAACTTACCATAGATTTAGGTTTATTAGTCATCACTGTCAGGGTCTGCCCTGTCTCATGATCAGATAGAGCCAGGTGATGAACTTCACCTTTAGCTTGTTTGATATTGCTTGCAAATATATCTAAACACGAGTGTTTTCGTGTTGGTGTTGTTATATGCAATTCAATATTGAAATTTTTCAACAACCCTAATAATTCTTGGCAACTTTTATTCGGTTTTATGGTGTCTAAATTCCAATCACCACAAATAATTACCTTCTTCGATTTTTTTGTGACTCTAATTAGTAACTTTTCCAATTTTTCTACGAAAACTTTTGGATTGCTATTCGGTGTCCTATAAATACAAATAATGATGATTTCATTAGTTGTTAATTCTATTCCAGAACATTCAAAATTAAAATTACATGCAATGTCATTTATTAACCTATCTAATTTAACGCAAGTCATCGAAAAATCACGTGATCGATCCCTTACATTTTGAAACTTCGACTATCGCCTTCACTGACATCGAATGACAATTGTCTAGAGCCTTAATGTTTATGTGGATAGACCTCTAGAATACATTTTTTTATTTCAGAGTTTTAGAGCCTACTTTCCGGCTCCATCATCAGATCAGTCCGATGGTACCATTTTCATCAGTACCATTTATTTATAAGTATTTGCTTCTTTTTTTTTTTTTTTTTTTTTTTTTTTTTTTTATTTAGATATAGGCTCGCGCTTGACCACCATCTCACCTGATGGTAAGCGATGATGTGGTCTACGATGGAGCACGCTTGCCTAGAAGTAACCTATTCACTCTTGACTTAAAGACCCCTAGATTGTAGCTATCGGGAAACACAGACTCCGGCAGAGAATTCCACTCCTTAGCTGTACGCATAATAAAAGTATTCTCAAAACGTTTAGTGCGTATGGGCGGGATGTCCACCAAGTACCTGTGGCGCATCGCCGTACGTCTGGTAGTCCGATGATGGAACGGGCTGGGCGGAATTAGATCATGCAATTCCATCGCACACTCACCGAAATGTAATCGATAAAAAACCGATAAGCTAGCAACTCGGCGACGATGTTCAAGGCTCTGGAGCTTTGACTCAACCAGTGCCTCATCGCTGATGAGCCTCTTGGCCCGCTTTTCGATCGACTCTAGTGCATCGAGCTGGTATTTGGCAGATCCGTCCCAGAGATGAGAACAGTACTCCATGCATGATCGAACTTGCGCTTGATACAAGCTGAGCAGCTGTTCTGGCGTGAAGTACCTTCTCACCTTTGCAAGGATCCCCAGCTTTTTGGCAGCCAGCTGAGCCTTCGCCTCAATATATGGGCCAAAATTGAGAGTCGATGTCAACGTAACGCCAAGAAGCTCAAGATGGTCAGCTATTGGCACAGTCACATCTCGGAAAGTTGGAGCCGGGTGAAATTGGCTCTTTTTAGCGGAAAAAAGACACGCCTGGGTTTTAGCAGCATTAAACCTGACCAGATTGGCATCGCCCCATTCGGAGACTGCCTGCATGGACAGGTTCAAGCGCTCCACCATGGCCTCCCGGAGAGACTGGATCTGAGGCCCGGTAGCACGAGCGCTGGACAAGTATCTCTCAGCAACAGTGCTGTCGTCTGCATACCCAAAGGTGCCGGGTTTTAGCAGATCGTTAATGTGCAGCAAGAATAAAGTTGCTGAGAGAACCGACCCCTGAGGGACCCCGGCATTAATAACCAAGTGGTCCGACGAGCAGCCATCGATAACCACTCGAATGGACCGATCTCTCAGGAAGTCTGCAATCCAATCACACAGACCACCGGGCAAACCGAATGAAGGAAGCTTAGCAATAAGGCTTTCGTGCCAGACCCTATCAAAAGCCTTTGAGATGTCTAGGGAGACGGCAAGCGCTTCCCCGTGCCTCTCAATGGCCTCACTCCAGATGTGAATGGCATACGCTAGAAGATCCCCAGTAGACCGATTTCGGCGGAAGCCGTATTGTCGGTCACTTAGGATATCGTTTGCTTCTAGGTATGCCAGGAGCTTAATATTAAGTACACGTTCCATACTCTTACAGAGTATGGAGGATGGAGCTTCATCATAGTCAAGTAACCATTCTACATGTCTTATACTCTTTTTAGGGTTCCGTAGCCAGATGGGAAAAACGGAACCCTTATGGATTCGTCATGTCTGTCTGTCTGTCTAGCTGTCTGTCTGTCTGTCCGTCCGTATGTCACAGCCACTTTTTTCCGAAACTATAAGAACTATGCTGTTGAAACTTGGTAATGTAACACTTTTTTTTGTGGTAGATAAAAGTTTTGTCAAAAGAAAATTAGTTACCTATTTCTGCCGTATTTGTATTGCTCATTCGCCTTAAAACTGCCGCTGGGTGGTGGAACCACTTTGGAACCGCACCCTGGGACGTCGAGTTCCCTATAAACACTCTAATTTCACTTAAATAACTTAAAATCACTTGATATTCGTCCTCCGAAATTTATATTTACTTAATTCTATTTGTTTGTTTTGACAGACTGCCAGCTGTCATTTGTGAGTGCCGCATTTGCGTTTGGAAACGCGCAAATCGTTAGTTAGACGCAGTGCATGTTTAAAATAATTTTTATTAGTCAGTGATTGTGTTTTTATAGAATTTAATTGTAAATTGTATTTGAATAATTTGACGGATGTGATTTGAACCTGGGATGGTGTATTTTACGGAAGGGTGATTTTTCCTTGTCATTTCTTCAAGGATTGAAATTGTTTCGTGGGGTAGTTAAAATCAAAGTGATTTGATTTTTGTGCGATTTGTATCCGAACGGCACTGGGTGATTTGACGTTTTGATTTGTGCGTGCGGTGATCTTTTTTGCTTTTTCTGCGAGGCGGCGTGGCGACCGGATCTTCGGTCACCCGCCTGCTAACGTGCTGGTTGGGCCGAAGCCCTAACCAATAATCTGTTGTGCTGAAGTTGGTGTGTGTGAGTAGCCTGATCCGCATTGGGACGCGTGAGTGCGTCCCGGCGACCGAAAAAGCTGCTCCTGGCTGTGCTTTGATCAGGTCGCTTTGGTCCACGTGGAACCGTGAGGTCCGTGCGACCGCGACCTGACTGATAGTGTTGCTGAGTTATCTTAACGTGGGCTTCTTCCTGTGGCAGCGGGGATTCGGTCAGGTACTGGCCCCGTTGTCCACGTGTTCCCACGTCGGGCTCATAATCCCTCACGGTAAGTCGCTTTGCTCAGGGGATTGACCCCATCGTATTTCGTTGTGAGTTCTGTGTGCTGACTTGCTGGTTTCTTTCAGAACAACGTGGCGTGGGGTCGAAATTGGGCCGACCTATCTACCCTACGGGTTTTCTTCCTCCGAAAGGTACGTGTTTGACTTCCTAAAGGCTCTGTCAGTTGGTATTCGGTTTCTTAGGGCGGCCGATACATTTATATTATTTGGGCTGGCCTATCCTTTGTGGGTGTTTGTTGACAAGCTCCATACAATTATACATATTTACATACACCTTAGGCATGATTTCCATATACTCAGGAGGGCCATCCATTATGTTAGCCTATGTAAAGCCCGGTATTTAAGATAATATTCCCCGTATCCCAACGATTTGTCTGATCTGTATAACAATAAAATCTGTGTGTTTAATCATGAAGAGTGCGGGACAGCTCATCCATTGTGTTCACTTATGTAAAACCTGTGTGTAAGATAATACCTTCCATGTGTAGCGAATTGTCTGCTCCGTCTAACCCTAAATTCTGTGTGTTTAATCATGAAGAGTGCCGGACGGCTCACCCATTGTGTTCGCCTATGTAAAGCCTGGTGTATAGGATGTTACTTACCGTGTTTTAGCGACCTGTCTGTTCTATATACTCGGAGCCCTTTGTGTTTAATTTGAGTTTTTGTGCTAAGAAGTTTTTATTCTGTAACTTCAGGAGGTGTCTGGTTGGGGCTGATTGTCTGGTTGGGGCGGATTGCCTGGCTGAGGCTATCTGCTCGAGGCAGGCTGTCGCGGTGTGGAGTTGGCTGGCTACGCGACGGTTCAGGAGACGGGCTTTCTGGCCCTTCCGTTTTATTATTATTTTTATTTTTTTTGTTCTCCCACCCTCAACTATAAATTAGTTGGGAAATATTTTGGTACGTGGAAAAGTTGACCAGCCAACTGCAACCAGCGACCCTTTTTAAATTTATTTACTTTGGTAACGTGTTCAAGGGTTACATTTAATAAACATCGTTCTCAGTATATGGTGCTTTATTGTTCCCAAGAAAATATCCCGTTACATCGGCGCCCGAACAGGACATTGTTGGTGCAGGTCCTCGGCCCTGGTCTTATGCTCAGGGACGAATTGGCTGGTCAATTTTTGATGTGTGTTTGTGTTAGTCTATAAGTTGAATTGTGTAACTTCATAATTTATACTGGTAGTTATTTATTGAAATGGAGGAACGCCCCATTCGTTTTCATATCCTAAACAAGGATGAGCTGCTGTACGAGGTTGCCATCCGTGATGGTGTACCTGAGACCACGGTTGGTCGATTGCGTACTCAAATCAGGGCCCTGTCCAAAGAGATACCCACTGATGAGGTTAACATGTTTGAAGGCGATGTGCATTTGGAATTACAGACTGTTAAAACTAAACTGGCAGAGCTGCAGGAACTGTTAGATAAAAAGCCACTTTTGCTAAAGCGGTTATACCGCATCCAAGGTTTAGGGAACCACTTGTTTCATAGGTTAACCCGAGTCGAACCGGTGGAGAAGGGGGACATGGAGCTGAAGGCGGAGCTGGATGCAAGCCTTCTGGTTATTCTCCGGCGAATAGACAAAATGTTTCATGCTTTTTCCAGTACCTTTGAGTTTAAACCACAAGTAGGCCGATCCGAGCCGACCTACCCCGTGGAAGCCGCTAGGGGTGCTGACGTGGAGAAACGTTGTGTCACGTGTGATCGTACGGCTAATATCCATTCCCTGAACGTTAAATTCAATGGTAAGGTTGGCGTCCATGAGTTTCTGGAAAGAGTTGAGGAGCTTTGTTTGTCGCGTGGTGTCTCTTCGGATCGATTATTTAGGTCTGCTGTTGAGCTGTTTGTTGATGATGCATTGTACTGGTACCGAGGTATCAGGGATGAGGTTGAGAATTGGGAACAGTTGAGGAATTTGCTGTTGGAGGAATACTTGCCTTCGGATTATGACCACCGCTTGCTGCAAGAGATCCGATCCCGGACGCAGGGTCCGGATGAGTCCATAGTCAATTATCTCAGCATCCTACAAAATTACTTTTCCCGTTTGAGGTGTCCCCTGGGTGAGAGAGAGAAGCTGAGCATCGCGAAGTTTAATATCCGACCAGCATATACCCTCCAACTGGCCTTGGTTGATATCGATTCGTGGTCTGAACTGAAAAGGCGTTGCCGGCAGTTGGAAGCGGCGAAGGTCAGGTCAGAATTTTTTACCGAACCCCCACGCAATGTTCAACACGCTGTTGCCCCCGATCTTGCGTACAAGGCTAGTAAGGGTAATCGCTCTGTTTGTGAGACTGTAGAGACTGCGGTGGAGAAGTTTCGTGTACGGTGTCGGGTGAAGGATCATAACCTCCTTGAGTGTAAGGCGCCCCGCGTCATGATCTGTTATCGCTGTGGGGAGAAGGGTGTAAAAACCAAGAATTGTCCGAAGTGTTCTCCTAAAAACAAGGTGACTCCGGATGCAAAAATACAAGTAGCGACGGTCCATTCCTCTGGTGATGATACCCGTCCTTATTTAAACGTAGATGTTTGTGGTTTGTCTGTTTCCGGCCTTTTAGATTCGGGTTCGGAAATTTCGATTGTTGGTGGTTCTGTTGTGGATCATTTTTCGGGTATGGCCCAGATCCATAAGTCGAATGATGTAGATGTTGTGAGAACCGCGAATGGTTCAACTTCCCCTGTTCTTGGGTATATGTATTTGCCGGTGACGGTGAACCATGTCTTGCGGGTGATAAAGTTTTTTGTGATTCCGGAGGTGTCCACTCCTCTGCTATTTGGAATAAATTTTTGGAGGGCCTTTAATCTTGCGCCTGGCGTATTGAGTCTGACGGGTCGGGCCGATTTATCTTATCGGAAACCCAGTGAAGTTATAGTGTCCCAAGTGAGTCGGTTGCACCCTTTTGATGCGTTGTCTGGGGGGCCGAAAAAGTTGGCTGGTGATGGTTGCAAGGTGTTTGAGGATGTTTCTGTTGAATCCAACCATGAGATTGATACTACTTCCCGTGAAGCCTACGTTGACAAGTTGGGCACCCTGAAAGAAGTGTTCTTGAAAGTTGACCAAGAGTTGAGAAAATCTCATTGGCGTAATGCCAAGTATTACAATCAACGTAGAAGGGACGCTGTTTTTGAGAAGGATGATTTTGTGTGGCGGCGCACTCATGTTCGGAGTGATGCCTCGAAACATTTTTCCTACAAGCTGGCTCCACGGTTTGAGAAATGTAAGGTTGTGCGGAAGTTGTCTAATCTGGTTTACTTGTTGGAAGATGAGAATGGTAGAAGGAGTGATTGCCATGTGAAAGACATAAAGAGTGCCGAGTGATCCTCCATTTGGGCGTTTTTTTATTTTTTGCATTTGGCGTCATCATGTCCAGTACTGTGGGCCTCAAGGGGTGTTGATTATTTTTTTGATATGTATTGCAGAGTAGCTGGCATGGGGGCTACCCTTAGTTTCATGTGTTTGTATGTGTGTATCCAAAGACGGGCTGAAGAAACAGTCCCGCAAATTAGCAGGCGCATTCTGTGCCATGCCTTATGCCTCCACCGGGTCATAGAGCTGGGGACCAGCTCGAATTTCGCTTGTTACCTCGCGAAATTCTGGCGGGTGAGGGGATACTGTAACACTTTTTTTTGTGGTAGATAAAAGTTTTGTCAAAAGAAAATTAGTTACCTATTTCTGCCGTATTTGTATTGCTCATTCGCCTTAAAACTGCCGCTGGGTGGTGGAACCACTTTGGAACCGCACCCTGGGACGTCGAGTTCCCTATAAACACTCTAATTTCACTTAAATAACTTAAAATCACTTGATATTCGTCCTCCGAAATTTATATTTACTTAATTCTATTTGTTTGTTTTGACAGACTGCCAGCTGTCATTTGTGAGTGCCGCATTTGCGTTTGGAAACGCGCAAATCGTTAGTTAGACGCAGTGCATGTTTAAAATAATTTTTATTAGTCAGTGATTGTGTTTTTATAGAATTTAATTGTAAATTGTATTTGAATAATTTGACGGATGTGATTTGAACCTGGGATGGTGTATTTTACGGAAGGGTGATTTTTCCTTGTCATTTCTTCAAGGATTGAAATTGTTTCGTGGGGTAGTTAAAATCAAAGTGATTTGATTTTTGTGCGATTTGTATCCGAACGGCACTGGGTGATTTGACGTTTTGATTTGTGCGTGCGGTGATCTTTTTTGCTTTTTCTGCGAGGCGGCGTGGCGACCGGATCTTCGGTCACCCGCCTGCTAACGTGCTGGTTGGGCCGAAGCCCTAACCAATAATCTGTTGTGCTGAAGTTGGTGTGTGTGAGTAGCCTGATCCGCATTGGGACGCGTGAGTGCGTCCCGGCGACCGAAAAAGCTGCTCCTGGCTGTGCTTTGATCAGGTCGCTTTGGTCCACGTGGAACCGTGAGGTCCGTGCGACCGCGACCTGACTGATAGTGTTGCTGAGTTATCTTAACGTGGGCTTCTTCCTGTGGCAGCGGGGATTCGGTCAGGTACTGGCCCCGTTGTCCACGTGTTCCCACGTCGGGCTCATAATCCCTCACGGTAAGTCGCTTTGCTCAGGGGATTGACCCCATCGTATTTCGTTGTGAGTTCTGTGTGCTGACTTGCTGGTTTCTTTCAGAACAACGTGGCGTGGGGTCGAAATTGGGCCGACCTATCTACCCTACGGGTTTTCTTCCTCCGAAAGGTACGTGTTTGACTTCCTAAAGGCTCTGTCAGTTGGTATTCGGTTTCTTAGGGCGGCCGATACATTTATATTATTTGGGCTGGCCTATCCTTTGTGGGTGTTTGTTGACAAGCTCCATACAATTATACATATTTACATACACCTTAGGCATGATTTCCATATACTCAGGAGGGCCATCCATTATGTTAGCCTATGTAAAGCCCGGTATTTAAGATAATATTCCCCGTATCCCAACGATTTGTCTGATCTGTATAACAATAAAATCTGTGTGTTTAATCATGAAGAGTGCGGGACAGCTCATCCATTGTGTTCACTTATGTAAAGCCTGTGTGTAAGATAATACCTTCCATGTGTAGCGAATTGTCTGCTCCGTCTAACCCTAAATTCTGTGTGTTTAATCATGAAGAGTGCCGGACGGCTCACCCATTGTGTTCGCCTATGTAAAGCCTGGTGTATAGGATGTTACTTACCGTGTTTTAGCGACCTGTCTGTTCTATATACTCGGAGCCCTTTGTGTTTAATTTGAGTTTTTGTGCTAAGAAGTTTTTATTCTGTAACTTCAGGAGGTGTCTGGTTGGGGCTGATTGTCTGGTTGGGGCGGATTGCCTGGCTGAGGCTATCTGCTCGAGGCAGGCTGTCGCGGTGTGGAGTTGGCTGGCTACGCGACGGTTCAGGAGACGGGCTTTCTGGCCCTTCCGTTTTATTATTATTTTTATTTTTTTTGTTCTCCCACCCTCAACTATAAATTAGTTGGGAAATATTTTGGTACGTGGAAAAGTTGACCAGCCAACTGCAACCAGCGACCCTTTTTAAATTTATTTACTTTGGTAACGTGTTCAAGGGTTACATTTAATAAACATCGTTCTCAGTATATGGTGCTTTATTGTTCCCAAGAAAATATCCCGTTACAGTAAGTAAATGTATTCTGTGAACCGCATTAAGATCTTCACAAAAATAGAAAAAAAACAATAAATTTTGGGATTCCCCATACTTCTGAAACTGAAACACAAAATTTATTTTTTCTTCAAACCCATACGTGGGGGTATCTATGGATAGGTCTTCAAAAATGATATTGAGGTTTCTAATATAATTTTTTTCTAAGCCGAATAGTTTGCGCGAGAGACGTTTCCAAAGTGGTAAAATGTGTCCCCCCCCCCCTCCTGTAACTTCTAAAATAAGAGAATGATAAAACTAAAAAAAAAATATATGATGTACATTAACATGTAAACTTCCACCGAAAATTGGTTTGAACGAGATCTAGTAAGTGTACGTAGTCGCATTTATTAATTTCAGATAAGTAGATAATTAGTGTATGACGACGTGTAATTGTGTATAGTAAGTATAAATTTGTGTATCCAACCATTGGGGAGCTATTCAACAAAAACTGTTTCCGCTGGAACTACGTAATCCTAGCGGCTCTTTCTTTTTCCTATGCGCGTAGATAAAAAAAATACATTCAATAATTAGTGTGAAACAAGAGGTAAATGTGTATGCTTAAATGAAATTTGTGTGACATAAAACTGCGAAGATAATCAAGTTTCCGCTGCGCTGACGTTTGGCTATTTGATGAAAATCATATAAAACGGCTTGGTGCATAGTTGATTTTTTTACGCACGTTGCTTTGAATTTGTGTGTAATGATTGTGAAAACAGAATTTAAAAAAATTATACCGTTCAGAAGATATACACGTAAAAGTAAAATAAGGTTATTAGATCCAAGTACTAAAATAGGAACACTAGAGCCTAACTTATAACGTTTATTTGTATCTTCTAAGGGTCTACAGTATCCTGCCAAGTATCATGTATGTGTTCTTAGTAATTAATGAGCAGTCGCATAATTTACTACGACTGGACCACTATATTGTATGACAACAGATTTTAGGACTTTTTAATGAAAATGCAACGTAAAACATATAGCGATAGTTAGTGTATTAATGCAACTATTTACATGTAAAATTTCAGCTCATTATACTAAATAATTAAAGAGATATAATAAAAATACCAGAATAACCGCAATTCATGGATAAACCAACCAAGTTTGAATGGTTACAAAAAAGCGGCCTATAGACAATTACACGTCGTCAATCGTCATACACTTATTATCTGCTTATCTGAAATTAATAAATTCAACATTTTCCGCTGCGACTACGTACACATCTAGTAAATAGTTTCTTTTTAATACGTCATAAATCTTAAACCACAATTTACCAAGTACGGAACCCTTCGTGCGCGAGTCCGACTCGCACGTGGCCGGTTTTTTTTATTATCTATAGGCTTGCGCATGACCACTCTCACCTGATGGTAAGCGATGATGTGGTTGACGGTGAAGCACGCTTGCCTAGAAAAAGCCATTCACTCTTGACTTCAAGACCCCTAGATTGTAGTTATTGGGAAACCCAGACTCCGGCAAGAAATTCCATTCCTTAGCTGTTCGCATAATAAAAGTGTCCCCTAAACGTTTTGTTCGTATGGGTGAGATGTCCACCATGTACCGATGGCGTATTGCCGTACGTCTGGTAGTCGGATGATGGAACGGGCTGGGCGGAATTAAATCATGCAATTCCAGCGCACACTCCCCGAAATGTAACCGATAAAAACCGACAAGCTCGGTGACGATGTTCAAGGCTCTGGAGCTTTGACTTGAACAGTGCCTCATTGTCGATGAGTTTCTTGGCCTGCTTTTCGATCGACTCTAGTGCGTCAAGCTGGTATTTGGCAGATCCGTTCCAGAGATGAGAACAGTACTCCATGCACGATCAAACTCGCGCTTGATACTAGTTGAGCAGCTGTTCCAACGTGAAGTACCTTCTCACCTTCGCAAGGATCCCCAACTTTTGGCAGCCAGCTGAGCCTTTGCCTCAATGTATGACCCAAAATTGAGAGTCGATGTCAACGTAACGCCAAGAAGCTCAAGACGGTCCATTATTGACACGGTTACATCACGGAAAGTTGGATCCGGGTGAAAGTGGCTCTTTTTTGCGGAAAGAGACACGCCTGGGTTTTAGCAGCATCAAACTTGACCCGATTGGCATCGCCCCATTCGGAGACTGCTCGCAAGGACAAGTTCAAACGCTCCACCATGGCCTCATATGGCCCCATACTTCCAGTGGCCATATGTGGTCTTTCTCATCAGTTTCAATTCACCAAATGATATTTTCTGAATGCAATTGATTGCATTGTTGATTAAAATACCAAAATCTATAATATTTTATGCCTATAATATTTGAGGAGTTCGATTTCTCCAGGATCCTATCATCAGATCCTGACCTGACGATCATGGGACCACCTGGAAAGTATATCCTTTCAAAAGATGATTTTCCCAAATCGTCCAGGAGTCTTTGAGTAATCGGGGTACATTCATAAAAAAAAAGATTCCGACGAATTGAGAACCTGCTCCTTTTTTTGAAGCCGGTTAAAAACCATTCACAAGTTTATATTAACAGACACAGCATAGACATAAATTTCAAAGTAATCTGGGCCATGTAGCCTCCCAGGATTTCTCAGAAGTTTTTCATTTAAATAAAGAATTAGGTATTTTCCATCACAATAAATCTAAATGTAAACTAATATTAACTAACTGGCTACTAAAGTTGGATTACACAAAAACAGAAGAACTGCTCGTCATTAAAACGTAAATAATGTATCCTACCAACACCATACCTACTTTTTGAACCCACTCAACATATAACTCATATAACTTCTCACCTTCAACACCACACACACAAACACACACTCACACACACACGCACAAACACAAACTCACATATACACACACTGACACTCTTACTTCACATAATAAAAAGTAATAAAACCTAACAATTAAGTGTATGCACTTGTAACATAAAAAAACGACTTTGCTAATAATGATCTATCTATAGTAGTAGTTTTTGATGATATGTATAATTATTATTATTATCTTTTTTCCTGTAGGGGGGAGTCTCTGGACCGACCTACAACTTGTAAGTCACGGTTGTTACCATTGGGCCACCACTGCTCTCCATTATCTTATTTCTATGTTGGACAAAAAAAGAGGATAACAATCCGCTTCAATGCACCGCGGTGTCTTCCGGGCCCAATTTCCTCGAGAAACTTCTATTAATAACTCATCAGCTAGAGGCTCATTCATTCTAGTTATAAACTACAGGAAGACGAGAAATTGTCAAAAATTACTGAAGTGAAACCGACCCGAAGGACGCTCTTCGGTTAGATTTGCTTACGCACTTTACAGGTGACAGCTACGGGCTTACGCCTGTTTGAGCTATATTTTGAAAGATTTGTCTTGTTTCGCTTGTCAATTGCTTTTATCTTTTGTTTCTTGTCTTCACAGTTGATGACTGTTAGATTGAAAATAAAAAAAATAATATTGATTTAAATTAAATTGAACATTCATGTTAAACTTGAAAGGTCTCGACTGGTGAAGTCCACGCTCCGTCCAGCACAGACCCAATTCCAAAACCCCGAGAGCTTTCAGCTCAAACTCCACAATCGTTTCGAGTGCCTAGGGAGCTCCGTGGACGAATACAACGATGGGTTCGTGGAAGCTGTCCATACGGTCGGGTCTAAGTTTTTCAAGACCCGTCGTATAGATAGAAACAAAAAGCTCTCTGATCCTACTCTCAAGCTTATGAAGGAAAGGCGTGAGATTATCCTGCAGTCTTCAGATGAGGCGTGCAAATACCGAGCGTACTAAAGACGCTATTGAGCGAAATAAAGGCGCCAAGGTATTTTCAAGGGATCTGGATATTGGGCAGAGCCAGCTCACGAAACTGAAGACCGACGATGGCAGGATCGTATCCGCCAAACCGGAGCTTCTGAGGGAGATCAAGACATTCTATGAAGAACGACCCAAGAGCTAGATTGACCCGACACTATACCGAAAATATCCCGGTCGTCAGCCTGTACGAGATTAGGATGGCTCTGAAACAGCTTAAAAACAACAAGTCGCCAGGTGATGACGGAATCACGGCCGTAGTCCTGAAGGCGGGTGGGAAATCGGTCCTTAAGGCCCTTCAGAAGCTGTTTGATTCCGTTATACTCGAAGGCAAAACGCCAGAGGCATGGTGCAGGGATGTGGGGGTACTCTTCTTTAAGAAGGGCGATAATGCCCGGTTGAAGAACTATAGGCCCATTTCACTTCTTAGCCATGTCTACAAGGTGTTTTCAAGAGCCATCACGAATCGTCTCGCGCGTAGGTTTGACGATTTCCAGCCTCCTGGACAAGCCGGATTCTGAAAAGGCTTTATCATCGTAGACCACATACATGCGCTGAAGCAGGTTATACAGAAGACCGAAGAGTATAACCTGCCTCTCTGTTTAGCGTTTTTGGACTACGAGAAAGCCTCTGATTCGATCGAGACTTGGGCTGTACTGCAGTCTCTCCAACGGTGCTAGATCGACTACCGGTACAGTGAGGTGTTGAAGTGTTTGTACAAAAACATCACCATATCAGTCCGTCTTCAGGATCAGACCTCGAAACTAATCCTTCTCCGGCGCGGCGTGACGCAGGGAGCCGGCATTTCGCCGAAACTGTTCACTGCTGCGCTGGAGGATGTCTTCAAGGTTCTGGACTGGAGGGGGCTCGGCATCAACGTTAATGTTCGTCGGCAAACCGAAGATGAGTGATGTACTCGCACATCACTCATCTTCGGTTTGCCGACGACATAGGTTATGGCTGAGACTATGGAGATCCTCAGTACAATGCTCGATGACCTCAGTAGAGCTTCCGGGTCTTAAACTGAACATGGACAAAACCAAGGTCATGGTGAATGCCCATGTACCACGCACTCCTATCAAGGTTGGAGACTACAATCGAAGTTGTAGATGAATATGTCTACCTGGGACAAACGGTCTACGGTGGGGTAGGCCTAACTTCGAGAAAGAGGTCATCCGTCGAATCCGGCTCGGCTGAGTGGCGTTCGGGATCTTGCGTGGTATCTTCTCGTCCAATTTACCGCAGTGTATCTAGACAAAAGTCTATGACCAGTGTTTGTTGCCATTGATCACCTATGAGACCGAAACGTGGTCGTTACAATGGGCCTTATCAGAAAGCTTAAAATAACCCAAAGGGCAATGGAGAGGGCTATGCTTGGAGTTTCCTTACGTGATTATTTCAGAAATGAGGATATCCGCAGGAGAAGCAAAGTTACCGACATAAGCCCGAAAAATTGCCAAACTTAAGTGGCAGCGGGCAGGGCACATTTCTCGCAGAATATATGGCCGTTGGGCCGAAAAGTTCTGGAATGGCGACCGCGAATCGATCGACGATACGTTGGAAAGCCTCCCACTAGGTGGACCGATGACCTGGTTAAGGTTGCGGGAAGGCGCTGGATGCGAGACGCACGGGATCGGTCAGCAAGACCAAAAGCGTCTGCTCCTGACAGTGACCGAGCAAAAAGTTTGAATAAAAATAAAACGGTCGTATGTATTAGAGTTGTAACGGATCGGAAACTTTAGCAAGACATTTTACGTCCACTCTGCCTTTGCAAGTTTTTAGTGGAGTTTAGGGGTCAAAGCATCAGTAGGCTATTACCCCTCGTTGTCGACGTTTGCTTTCATGTCAGTTTAAAAATGTACATATTACATTAGAGAGATTAGAGATAGAGATCTCCATAACGTAATGCATGCATTCCCCTCAAGACAAGTCGCTCACTACTACTTAACCATGCGCGAAGACGAGCGAACGCGTCAATTTACTTACCCCGGCTTTCAACCAAACAACGATCCTTTAGTTGTCTTTAATTTGCCACAGCCGTTTCCACCTAAGTTAACCTCCACATCCAAAGAGGTCAAGCTCTATACCTCCAACTCCGCATCCACCTACTCTAAATTGCATTCATGACATCCCTAGCATGTATGGCCAGCTTTTACAAGGCCATATATACCATCATTTCAAAAGGTATGTACACCCAGCTTTTTATAGCGCACTCCTTGTACAGAAAAATTACTCGGGGAGCACATGTAACGAAAATAATTTTGAACTTAAAATTACGTATGTATGAAATAATTTCCGGTCTACCCTTTGATGTTGGACTTGAGAACTTTGATGTTTTTCCATTTTTTTTCAAAAACGACGACACGCACTAATTTTTTATGTCTCGCACATTCACAGCAGATTACGCACTAATTATATGTTCCACTCATTTCACTCTAAGAGCCACTTTCCTGTTGGGGTAACGTTCAAGAATGCCTACAAATAAATAAAACATTGACTTTTGGGACGGTCTCATTTATTTAGACTTATAAAAAATAGTAGTAAAAAAGTACCTAGATCCTGGTTTTGTTTTAAAAAATTACGTGGTGTGAAGCCGTCCCTCATAAATTGCATTTACCACTATAATTAATTATTTCTGCCCGTTGGAAATTGCCATTAGAGTACCCTTCAGTCCGCTGTTCCAGCCCATTGCGAGCGACCACGTTTCAGTGCCATATGTCACCACTAACAATATACACTGTTCAAAGAGCCTTGAATGACCTGGTGTAGTCTGTGCAAGTCCGCTGGATAAGTGAAGCATAGGAGCAGTCGATGCAGCGACGCTAGGGGGAGCATATACAGCAGTGGACGTGTTTCGGCTGAGATGATAATGAGCATAATTTTTTAACGGATATCTGATAGGGACAATAAACTGTTCCGTTGTTGTTGAATTAGGTATTTTACCTATGTTTGCAATATTTGTAAGTATGTAAGAACCATGTTCCTATTTATTAAATTCATGAATTTACCAGTTCATATTTTTAATACTTTATACCTGTACGTAGTATAGTGTGTAGTGCTATTCTGAGTGCATCATCCTCACATATATATGAATTTATTCATGTGTAGGGAAGACTGTGTAATTGTCAGGAAAAGCCATTATTGCATGGGTTCTTTCGGGCTAGATGTTAAACAAACCAACTTCTTTGCTTGTATGTAGGCTCACAGTGTAACTGATCACGTTATGTATTGGCGAATAACTTAAACGACATTCCACTATAACACGTAGTTTGATCTACACGAACAATCGGTAACTCTCACTGTATTTCTCCTTAGGTTTTTATCACGAATTCACAACTCAAACCAAACCCGCCATATTCTCACCCGATATCTTGTCCTCACCTCTTGTCCGCGCCATAAACTAATGTCAAGTGTTACGTCAAGTTGACATCTGTCAAAGTCATTTGAAACCATAGCTCTCTTCAGAACAAAATCTTAGGAATGCCGACAAATGTATGTACTTATGTAAATATTATAAAACAACAACAACACCCCAACACTGTATAGAGTTCCTCCACTTCTTAACTGAAACAAAACCTACTAAAGAGTCGTTTCAATAAAAAGCCAGCATATTTATCCTAAGCGGCCATGTTACGCGTCTCAGCTTTTAGTATTTTTGCCGGATATCCGTTACTTAGATACGCAATCTCTTATGTGGGTTACGTTTTGAAGCGCTTTCGTAAATGCCGCTACATTAATGCGTCGATTTTACTCCTGCTTTATTGTTAGTTTATTTCGAAGGGAATCGTTTTAAAGCGCTGTTTACGCTGTTTTATTGGTTTCGGGTTTTGTGTTTATTGTTGCAGAGTGAATGGGAATTTATCCAAAATCTATGATGTACTATAAAAGTTTGTAGATGTCATAATTCCACACTCGCGATTTACGTTAATTTTACGGTGATTCGTAAAAGGATGCAGAAATCGAATCGTCAAAGAATTATAAACTTTATCATAAAAGATCATGCATTATAGACAGAGCTGGAATGAAGAAATTAAATTAAAAAGTTTTTTTTCCTGAACGGTTGATTACAAAGGAGAAACTTAGTTATGAACATTAATTAGATTCCATAAAGAACTGTCCCAGACATTGCTCTCATTTCATAACTTTTACTAGGTAGTGTTTTTTTTATTTATCTTCAATGTTTTACCCATCATCATTATCATAGCTTATCCCAATTTATTTGTGATCGGTGAAGCATATTTCTTCAACCATATGTCTCTTTTCGCCATCATTTGAATCATCACGTTTTTTGAAAATCCTACTGGATGTCCTCCGTCTTGGGGCAGGTGATTCCTACTGACTAAAACCACACGGAGTTCTCCTCGTCAATTCTTGCTGGGGTGCGGGAGACAGACACATTGTCCATAATAATCACAGCAGTGACGGTTAGTCCTAACAAACTCCTTCTCTGGTCAAGGGCAGGAGCCAGCTGTTCCTCACCCTTTCTTCATTTCTGAGAGGCATCCGGCAGCACCACGTGATGTCAACTCTGGCTTTTAAACCAACTCATGTGTTACCCATAAAACACAACAATATTTCTCAAACAAATATAAGCTACGATTATTAAGATCACGTATCTCGCGGACTCACAAGATAACAAACTAGTCCCGTTTGAGAAGATCTCAAGACTCAAGACAGGCTTAGATGCATAGAAACAGAGCCAGTATTTATATGTAAATATGAAACATAACATTTCATGCATAAATATATTCTCTCTGAACAGTAGGAGTAAGTACTCTCGTGAGCTTTTTATCTGGGGCACGGATTCTCCAAGGATATTGGAGAATGTAGATTTTTAAGTTGAGAATATATAACAATGAAACTGTATTATTTGATCAGTCTAAATAATATAGCATAGTTTTATGAGCCTATGATAAGACTCCAATGTTTGTGTCGTAATATTCTTTATTTTCGAAATAGCACAAAAATAACATACCTATACTATATGTTTTTAACCGACAAAAAAAGGAGGATATAAAATATACATGTCGAATTGAAAACCTCCAATTCAATATGTGTGTATTTTATGCACAACTTCTTATAGAGTGGGCCGATTTCAAAAAATATTTTCTTATTGGAAAGAATATATCTCAAAGTTGGTCCAATTTAAATTTGAAATAAAAGCCCTGAAGGTAAAAAAAAGATTTATTGATAATTTTTCCACAGAATTTTCAATTATGAACCGATTCTGTTGAGATTAAGTAAACTGAAAAGCGAATATTTAGCTTTTCGGTCGGTTCATTTTATTGTCAAAAAGATTTTTCTTTTCAAAACACACTTTTCAAGCATGACAGTTTTAGTGTTATACTATAAAACAAATTAAATTATTTAACGCAAAATACGCACTTGGACAAGACACAGTACAGTCCAGTTGTGGATACCAGCCCGTAATAAAATACAAAATTACTGTAGCTATCTTAAAATTAATCTTGTTCACATTAAGTTTCACAGACGATCTTGATCACTTACGACCACAATCAAGTAATAACTTTTCAAACTGAAATTACAATAATTCAAACCATTACCCGCCATAATAACCCTATCAAAGATGACACTTTGGGGTGATCTCCCAAACTGCAGCGTATCTCAAATTATCCAAATTATGGCACTTTGACAAACTTTGTCCATTTGTGTCAGTGAACATCGGGACTTAGTATTTTGATTTAACGGAGTTAGTAACTTGATATCTAACAGCTGACAGCTACTCAGATATCTGTAATAGAGGATGATGGAATAGTTAGTGAGGTAAAAATAATGAGTTACGATGTACGTATTAAATGAGGTGATTCTGAGGTCGGTATGAAATAGAAAACATTTATTTGACGCGGACACAATAAAAAACAACAATCATACGCTAAAATAATAGAAGAAAACATAATTAATAAAATTGTGCTCAGTATGCCCATTACATAGGCATAATAAACAAGGCCCATTATAAAAGGGTCAGATACCAACTCAGCATTTGCTGGGCGTTAGATACCCAACGCTGGTAACTTTTAATGTATGTTTAATGAGGAGAAATAAACGATTGAATTATTTTTATTATTCATGATTTGACTGTTGTGGGATTTTTAAGTAAAAATATCGTTCAATGAACCACCTAACAAAATGCCTTGTCTTGTAAATCAGAAGTTATTTGGTTTTCCACTCACGGTAAAACACCAACCTTGCAACCTTCAGTTTGCTCTTAAGACGAACTGTATTACTCTAGGAATTCAATAAACAGCTTCAAATAAAATTGTAATAACTGTAACCTCTCCTAGTAAAGGAAAAAATGAAGATCAATAAACACGTTCGCAATAAATCCAAATACATTTACCACCTCAGAATAAAAACCAAGTACCAAACATAAACATCTGTAAGTCTGAACGGTGCAAACGCAACATATAAATAAAGCATTTTCATTCATTCGGAAAGCATTTAATTATTTAAGATGATGAGGTATGTAGAGTGACCTTTTTCAACACCAAGGAGCTTCGTTCCAATTGGCTAAAAGGTCCGAATCATGTGATGCTTTGAGTCAGGCGAAAATGAATAGGATTCGTCAAGATCCTCCCCGATACTGAAGAATAGTTAATGCTATCTTTCTTCACTGTTAGTGCTTTGTATATGCCTGTTATGTAATCACATTTTTTATTAAGTCTTGATTGTTTAGTTAAACACTTTATTATTTATTTTTACCCGTTATAATGGTAAATTGATACATGTTTTTTTTTTTAAGTTACAAAAGTTAGTACAAAAGTTATTTTTCTTAAAGTTTAGTCCTACTTGTCGTGACTAAAATTAATTGAGCTTGATACAAAGCTAGGCGTGTCCAGTCCGAAGCCAGTCCTAACCATTACCCTTTATCAATCAAAGCGTAGTAAAATTATACCGAACATAAATCTCGAAAAATTATGGTAACTCGAAATTATACTGATGCTAGCTAAGTTTCGAAAAAACTATTACAAGTATAAACTGTAGACGGTATTTTTTTCCGATAAATACAAACACTATTTCACTCAAGTATAAAGTTAATGCCTATCTGTTTACAAGTATGGAACAAGAAGAGCCGTTTGTTCCAGCTGTTGTCTTTTCAATAGCCAATAGGATCCGTATCATCCACATTAAAGATACCCTCATCTCATTTGAATATTCTACAAAGAAAATATATTTACTTTCTTCTATGTAGTCTTCTATAGAATCTGTGTTGTATATATTAACATATTTATAGACCAGGGTAGAAGCCTTTAAAAATAATAAAATGTGAAAAAAATAATAGTAGGATGAAACCCATTAGAAAAGGAGGGGAATATTATAAAAATGAAAGGAAAAATAATTTACGGGCGATCTGAGGTCGGGAAGGGGATGGGGGTGAGTTTTTAAGGGTAAAAAACGGTTTTTCTCGATTTCCGGCAAAACTAAAAGTCCTATCGAAAAAAGTCAAATGGCAAAGTTGTAGGTAATAAAAAGATCTAAAACTTTTGTATTTACACTTTTTTCACATAACCTCAAAATGTATGTGAAAAATTCAAAAAACCAAGTTTTTGGTTTTTTATTTTTATCTTTTACAAAAAATTTTCTTTTTTTACGAAGTTTGGTGAAAACTTACCTTTTTATGTCCCAAATACGCTGTAATTTATTTGATTAAAAATATTAATTTTTTCACCTTATTTTGAATTAATATCGAAAAAACACCCTAATTTTCAATCGAAAATTCACCCGTCAAAATATCAGCTTTTTATTAAAAGTTGGTATGTTTTCTGTTCGTTGAAATCTCTACTTTCCGATGGTGAAAAAAAAAATATATGTTACCATAGTAAATCTTTTCAGAAAATGCAAAAAACCGAAAAAACTCGAATTCGTTTTTTTTAATAATTATAAATAATTTTGAGCTATTTATTAAAATTAACACTTTAATTACTCGAAAAACGTTAGATTACATGTTACATTGATAAAAAAATTGCAAATAAAAATATGCTACTATAATTAACAAACAAATAAGTTAATAAAATTAATATTTAATAAGACATCTACAATATTTGGAGAAAGTTGTCGAACCTTCTTTAAATTATATGCGTAGATGCCTATTTATAACTATTTTAAGATAAATTATATACCTGAGTGACCTATGAAAAATTGTAGCCCATCAAAAGGTATTTCATGGAGAAGTGGGGAAGGGGCTAGGCGGGTCTGGGTCTTACTACATACGTACCTACTATTTCGTAGCAGCTGTTACAACCGTTAGCCTAACCAGTATTCGAAATACAGTACAGTATACAACATCGTTTATAAAAATACACGTGCACGCTGAGTTTCTTGAAGATAATTGTGACAAGTTTACTTAAAAAAAAAAACTTTTCGAATCTGCATAGGAAGGTAAATACTATCTCTATGTTTATGTGTATCAATCAACTCAAACATAAAAATCGTAATATTTTCTTTAAAAAATAATAATAATCTTCTTAATTTTGCACAAACAAATTGTGCAAAATTAAGGAGATTATTATTTTTTTATCTTGTACTAAAATATCATTTAATTTCAATCTTTAGGTTATGTTACGTTAAGCATACTATTTTTTAAAGAAAATATTACGATTTTTATGTTTGAGTTGATTGATAGACATAAACATAGAGATAGTATTTACCTATAGGAAGGTAGATTCGAAAAGTTTTTTTTTTTAAGTAAACTTGTCACAATTATCTTCAAGAAACTCAGCGTGCACGTGTATTTTTATAAACGATGTTGTATACTGTACTGTATTTAGAATACTGGTTAGGCTAACGGTTGTAACAGCTGCTACGAAATGGTAGGTACGTATGTAGTAAGACCCAGACCCGCCTAGCCCCTTCTCCACTTCTCCATGAAATACCTTTTGATGGGCTACAATTTTTCGTAGGTCATTCAGGTATATAATTTATCTTAAAATAGTTATAAATAGGCATCTACGCATATAATTTAAAGAAGATTCGACAACTTTCTCCAAATATTGTAGATGTCTTATTAAATATTAATTTTATTAACTTATTTGTTTGTTAATTATAGTAGCATTTTTTTATTTGCAATTTTTTTATCAATGTAACATGTAATCTAACGTTTTTCGAGTAATTAAAGTGTTAATTTTAATAAATAGCTCAAAATTATTTATAATTATTAAAAAAAAGGAATTCGAGTTTTTTCGGTTTTTTGCATTTTCTGAAAAGATTTACTATGGTAACATATATTTTTTTTTCACCATCGGAAAGTAGAGATTTCAACGAACAGAAAACATACCAACTTTTAATAAAAAGCTGATATTTTGACGGGTGAATTTTCGATTGAAAATTAGGGTGTTTTTTCGATATTAATTCAAAATAAGGTGAAAAAATTAATATTTTTAATCAAATAAATTACAGCGTATTTGGGACATAAAAAGGTAAGTTTTCACCAAACTTCGTAAAAAAAGAAAAATTTTTGTAAAAGATAAAAATAAAAAACCAAAAACTTGGTTTTTTGAATTTTTCACATACATTTTGAGGTTATGTGAAAAAAGTGTAAATACAAAAGTTTTAGATCTTTTTATTACCTACAACTTTGCCATTTGACTTTTTTCGATAGGACTTTTAGTTTTGCCGGAAATCGAGAAAAACCGTTTTTTACCCTTAAAAACTCACCCCCATCCCCTTCCCGACCTCAGATCGCCCGTAAATTATTTTTCCTTTCATTTTTATAATATTCCCCTCCTTTTCTAATGGGTTTCATCCTACTATTATTTTTTTTGGTTTTAAAAATTATCGACCCTGGTCCATTAGGCCAATAAACTTTTCTAGGATGAGATGCTCAAGATGAACCAGATGAATAATTAGATGGCTATGCTTGCTGTGGTCAGTGCAGTGATTGGCAACCATGGTGTCACACGTAAAAACCACTACGTGCTTTGAAGAGAATTTTATAGGTGCCACGATGAAGTTTCAAAAATGTGCTAATTAAAAATAATCAAAATTTTATCACACATTTTAATCCCGCCGACCAACGAGACTTACACTCTTAGGTAGCTCACAAAAGGAATCAGTACTATTCAGTTGTTACTGATACTTAATGTTTTCACTAACGCAAAATTCAAAAGCTATATTTACTCGCAAAATAACGGTTTTACGTCATTTTAAACTTTGAACAAAAAGGCAATACTATGCGCGTAAACTGTATTTCTCGTTGTGCCGATATGTTTATTCAACAAAACTCATCAATTACAGTCAACGAGTACGACGCACAGTGTTTCACCTAGAACAAGATAGCTACACAAAATTATATACTGGGGAATTTTGCTTCGTACGGCTTTCTTAAGATGTTTTAATGCAGTTTCAGTACAAAGCACCCAAATAAAAGAAGGTCATGTGTACCACAAATAAAAAAATGACAATGGATATATATGGCTATGTAACTTAAATTCACTGACATAATTATAATGTTACTTCGGTAAGCGCAAAAATAAATTAAGTAAGAATGTTTTTATTAATCCTTTCTTTTTATACTGCCCTCATTGCCGTATCAGTAGCTGACATTAGTGTAAAACAATTTTATTCTTGGAAATGAGACAAATGGGGATGGGGCTCAAATAATAAATTCCAGGAAATTCAACAGGGATTTGTCCATCTAGCTTTTTCTAGGCGAAACACTGTGCGACATTCAAGTGTTTAGGATTATGGCACCCGTCCAAGGTCATGATCGTCACCGTAGACTTCTAACCTAGTGACCTAGTATAGACCAGTTAGATAGTTTTATACTTATTATATTCAGTTGACTTATTGTACTAGAATTTGGCAAACGCATAGTTGGTAAACGGACATAACAATACAACTTTTTATCAAATTCAGAAAATCATATTACTAATGGCTCTGTGAGCTGTAGATCTCGCGAGTCTGTCTTTTTAATTTTTTATCGATTGTTTTTTTAGAAGGTTTCAAAATGGCTCAGCCATTATTAAAATTTCAGAAAACTGAACCGAATAAATTATTCATATACCTAATTATCAAATCTGCTCACAAAAAATCACGAGAATCGGTTGAAAAATGCGATCTATAGAGGAGAACAGCCGGACATCCAGAAAAAGGAAAAAAAATTCAAAATGGCTCAGCCATTTTTAAAAATTCAGAAACCTGAGTCGACAAAAAAATCCAAATAATTACTCGTATTATCAGTCTCGCTCGCTCGGTCAATAATAGGAAAGTTTGTATGTTTGGACTTTGGATTCGGATGATAAATCAATCAAGCCTCAACAGATGAACGATTAGGTATGACATGAATGGCATATTAATTTTCGACATTCACACGGGCAGAGTCACTGGCAAAACCTAGTAATTAAAAATTTTGTAGTCCTTGTTCAAAAAATTTGACACTTTTTAATTTTCGTTCACTAAAGTTCTGAGTTCAACGAAATTGCAAAGAATTCACGAAGTTTTCTTGGAATGATTTTGGCAAGCACTAAGCAGTGATGTAATATCGTTACAATTATTTGCTGTTCAATATGATATATCATGATATGATATATCATGCTATTCAAAAGCAGTAAGCAAAAGAAGTTAAAACAATATGACCCGCTTTAATTTTGAGGTTGGTATTTTTTTGAGTAAACAAGAATTTTTCTGACAAGATATTTCAAATAAAATAACTTTTTCTTGGAACATGACAGACACATTCGTATATCACCAGCATTTCCAGATAAAAATCTTTCATCTCAGCACTAAATGTAAAACGCGAAAATTATTCGATACCCCAAATTCGTCGCGGCAAACCGAGTGAAATAGTGAGAATTGTCACTAAAGGAGACTAATAAACATTTTGTGAGTTAAATGTACGCTTTATGTCCATAACAAATCGTGTTTACACTAGTAGTCGGGTCAAAGCACTGAAATTACAGCTATTTACCATATTTATCGTTAAAATCGCGTGTTACGTTGCAAATTGGATGGTTACGAGGTCCATTTTGAAGGTGTCAAACGGTTTTGGTTATACTTATCTCGTAATTGGGCTCAGTTCAGATCTAAAAATAATAAGGATTACTCCATAAAATGTGGATGCACAGATTTTCTTTGAGTTTTGCTAACCATTTATTCGTCACCTCGGCACTAAACAACACTACTCGCTTAATACTTTAATGTTTTGACTGTGATTTTAGGCTTGGTCACAGGTAATCGCAGGTGCAGCTGCATTGAGAGGGTTACAAAGAACGGGTAAATAAGGCTTTGTATTATGTAGAGGATATTGGTTAACAATGTTGACTTCGATCGAAGTGCCTTTTGTGGAGAGCCGAAGTTGTCTAACATCACAGTTTGAACGCCTAGTCCTCTGACGGTGCCGGAAACATAATCCTCCTCACTGCTGACAGCAAACTGCGTCAGAATAACATACCACTCTAGACGTTTTTCGTACGATTATGTAAACCGTATAACGCCTACCAAAGGATCAAGGAATTTGAGCTAGTAACCGCCCGATTCGTTTGACACTAACTGACATAAGATTGTTGCCTATAGATAGGGTGAAAAATATCAATGGGCCCTGAAGGGAAACTATTTTAAATCCTTAAGATAGATTATTTTACTTAAAGGAAACTTTCGTTATTTTAAAAAAGAAACGAAACTACATTCACAGATTTCTCGACAAGCTTACCTTAACTGAGCATCGAACCAGCAAAAAAAATAATTAATTATTTTTATTTAACAAAAATTTTAAACAATTTTTGTACACACACATATATATATACACACACATACACACATATATATATTTTTGTTTTTGTTTTGTTTGTATATTTTTTGTTTCTTTTTTTAAATTAGGTACAGAGGTGATGCTTATTTCTAATAAAATTTCTTCCAGCATACCTGCGAAAGGAAAATGATAAAAAAATAAATGAAGACATTGTGTGTGGAGGGGAAAAATAAAGACAAAACAATTCACGGTTTAGTAATTTACAATGTAACAAATAAAATATATTGTCATATACATACATATAAGTATACATATCCTATCAATAAATACCAAAATATATATAAAGACTAGCTGACCCGGCAAACTTTGTTTTGCCATAAAAACACCTAATATGCATCTACCCTACCTACCCTACCCTACCCTACCTACCCTACCCTACCTACCCTACCCTACCTACCCTACCTACCCTACCCTACCTACCCTACCCTACCTACCCTACCCTACCTACCCTACCCTACCTACCCTACCCTACCTACCCTACCCTACCTACCCTACCCTACCTACCCTACCCTACCTACCCTACCCTACCTACCCTACCCTACCTACCCTACCCTACCTACCCTACCCTACCTACCCTACCCTACCTACCCTACCCTACCTACCCTACCCTACCTACCCTACCCTACCTACCCTACCCTACCTACCCTACCCTACCTACCCTACCCTACCTACCCTACCCTACCTACCCTACCCTACCTACCCTACCCTACCTACCCTACCCTACCTACCCTACCCTACCTACCCTACCCTACCTGCCCTACCCTACCTGCCCTACCCTACCTACCCTACCCTACCTACCCTACCCTACCTACCCTACCCTACCTACCCTACCCTACCTACCCTACCCTACCTACCCTACCCTACCTACCCTACCCTACCTACCCTACCCTACCTACCCTACCTACCCTACCCTACCTACCCTACCCTACCTACCCTACCCTACCTACCCTACCCTACCTACCCTACCCTACCTACCCTACCCTACCTACCCTACCCTACCTACCCTACCCTACCTACCCTACCCTACCTACCCTACCCTACCTACCCTACCCTACCTACCCTACCCTACCTACCCTACCCTACCTACCCTACCCTACCTACCCTACCCTACCTACCCTACCCTACCTACCCTACCCTACCTACCCTACCCTACCTACCCTACCCTACCTACCCTACCCTACCTACCCTACCCTACCTACCCTACCCTACCTACCCTACCCTACCTACCCTACCCTACCTACCCTACCCTACCTACCCTACCCTACCTACCCTACCCTACCTACCCTACCCTACCTACCCTACCCTACCTACCCTACCCTACCTACCCTACCCTACCTACCCTACCCTACCTACCCTACCCTACCTACCCTACCCTACCTACCCTACCCTACCTACCCTACCCTACCTACCCTACCCTACCTACCCTACCCTACCTACCCTACCCTACCTACCCTACCCTACCTACCCTACCCTACCTACCCTACCCTACCTACCCTACCCTACCTACCCTACCCTACCTACCCTACCCTACCTACCCTACCCTACCTACCCTACCCTACCTACCCTACCCTACCTACCCTACCCTACCTACCCTACCCTACCTACCCTACCCTACCTACCCTACCCTACCTACCCTACCCTACCTACCCTACCCTACCTACCCTACCCTACCTACCCTACCCTACCTACCCTACCCTACCTACCCTACCCTACCTACCCTACCCTACCTACCCCCGGCACTGGCACTGTCTGGGATACTACCTCTAGACCTGCGCATACAAGAGGCAGCCGACCTGTATAAAGCGAGGAGAGGGTCATTCCGGTTTGTGCCAGGAGATAGGGAGATCGAGAGTGCGGTAAGGTTTGCAGAAGCCCCTCATCCAGCTACACAAACGCCCCTGGAGTTCATGTGCCTGGCAGACCAAGAGTTACTAGACAGTAACAATGTGCAGGCGGTGCGAATATTCACCGACGGCAGCAAGATTGAGGGGAAGGTCGGAGCCGCATTATCCATTTGGGATAATGAGGGCGAAATCCGGAACCTCAAGCTTAGTCTTGCCGCGTACTGCACAGTCTACCAGGCGGAACTCCTGGCCATTTGCAAGGCGACAGAAGTGATCCTCGCGCGGCAAGAGGCGAGCTATGGTTTGTACAGCGACTCAATGTCCGCATTGCAGACGCTTGCAAACCATGGCTCGCTCCATCCCCTGGCAGTTCGCGCGCGCGCAAACCTGGCTCACGCCCTGTGCCAGAACAAAGCTGTGACTTTGTTCTGGATCAAGGCCCACGCGGGCCTGCCGGGGAATGAGCGAGCGGACGAGTTGGCTAAGGAAGCAGCATTGTCGTTACGGAGGAAGCCGGACTACGACCAGTGTCCGGTTTCATTTATCAAGCGACAGATCCGTTTGGAATCGCTTGATGAATGGAATCGAAGATATGTGTCGGGCGAGACTGCTTCGGTGACGAAAATGTTTCTTCCGGATGCAATAGCAGCTTTCCGTATCGTACAACAGGTGCGGCCCGAAGGCGTCCTCACGCAAGTTTTGACGGGGCACGGTGGGTTCTCTGAATACTTGAATCGCTTCAAGTGTAAGGATAGCCCATCGTGCGTCTGCGATCCAGGCGTGGCAGAGACTGTCCAGCACATACTTGTAGAATGCCCGTTATTTATCAGGGAGCGCTACCAACTTGAATGTGAGCTGGACAGGAAAATAACGAGGGAGAGCCTGCATGGGCTCATGGACAAGAAATATAGGGAAAGATTCTTGGAATACTGTATTAGAGTAGCCACTGCGGTTATACATCGAAATAAAACCTGAGGCGCACCGTGCTTCATTAGTATTATTTATGATATTTAAATGCAAGCACGGAATGCAGCCTGGACATGTGTAACCGGCAGTATTTCATGTTAGTACCTAAGTTTATTGAATGTTAATTTCTGTGTTAATTGTGTGATAGTTGCACTGTTGTGTTTCTATCCCTAGCTGTTATATAGTTTTTACCCTATTTTCTGTGATAAACTACTACTGTATATTCTGTGATAAACAGCACCTTTGATATATATGATGTAATAGCACCTTTTGCTCTAATTGTTTTTAATGGCACCTTTTTGCTCAGTTGTAATTATAGCACACTGTATTTTTGTATTATTAACTATTTTTTTAAGAAATAAATCATGCCCATAGAGTAGACTAATAAAAGTGGGACCCTTACCCACAGAATGCAAGAAGATGAATGCAAGAAAGAACTGGTATGAGGAATGAATGTACGAGAGGCATAAAAGATTGACCGGAACGACTGAGGTTAAGCACATAAGGCGCCAATATCGTTGGCGGGGAATAGTGTTAAGAAAAAAAAAAAAAAAAAAAAAAAAAAAAAAAAAAAACCCTACCTACCCTACCCTACCTACCCTACCCTAATTTTCCATTTTTTTTTTTTTTTTTTTGTAAATCTAAACCATTCTCGAATCTCCACGAACACACACAAAAAATTTCATCAAAATCGGTCCAGTCGTTTAGGAGGAGTTCAGTCACATACACACGCACACAAGAAATATATATATTAAGATAATATACATACATAAGATAATATAATATACATTGCGATATTATAATATGCAACTATGATAGAATGGAAAGGTAGTGTTCTTTCACTCTTCTTTTGAAAACTGTAAGAGTTTGGCAGTTCCTAATGTCAGGCGGCAGCAAGTTCCACAAACGTCTTAGTAGAAGTCGGTTGTGTGGGAAGGGGTATCAAGGAGATTCTTAAAATGCGATCTGCAAGGTGCATCCGCAGGACAGGAGTAGGAGAAGCGTTCACGGAGGTAAGATGGCGTTTTAGGGTTATGTAGGATGTTAAATAGCAGACACAAAATCCGAGAGTTCCTGCGAAGTCGATTTGGGAGCCACTTGAGAATCTTGCGAAAGCCAGAGACATGGTCATACTTTTTAAGATTGAAAACTAAACGAATATATATATTTTGCAAACGCTCAAGTTTATTTAAAAGCTCCTCGGTGGCATCCAAATAAAAGGCGTCGGCGTAGTCGATCATGGGCTGAATGAGAGTTTGAGCTAGGGAAATTTTGGTGTTCAAGGGCAAAAAGCTCTGGAGGCATTTCAGCGTAGTGCACCTTGCGACTGACTTCAGCGACATGGGCAGTCCACGACAAATACGAGTCCAAGATTAGCCCCAGGTTTTTAGCAGACCCCGAGTATTCAATCTGAACTCCATTCAACCAGAGTGGATACAGCGACGCAACATTAAGCCTGTTTCGCATGTGCCTGCCGCCGATAACTAAGGCCTGAGACTTCTTAGGGTTAATTTGCAGCCCAAAAGACCGCGACCACTCCCCAATCAACTCCAGGTCACTTTTTACGGCGGCCACAGCGGTTTCCGCGTCTTGGCTCAAAAAATGATGGTAAAGCTGCAGGTCGTCAGCATAGAGATGGAAGTTACGAGAGATAACTCTAGAAACAGAGTTAATAAAAATAGAAAAGAAAAGAGGAGAGAGAACGCCACCCTGGGGCACACCCGCAGTAAGAGGGCACCAATGCGAGAAACACTCGTCAAGGCGTTCCCGCTGCGAGCGGCCCCTGAGATATGAGTTGAACCAATCAATAGTGGAAGAGGAGAAATTGAAAGATTTAAGGATCCCAAGAAGGATGTCGAAGTCAACAGAGTTGAAGGCACTGCTGAAATCAAGAAGCAGAGAGAGATGAGAGATTTGTGGTCCAAGGCCCAGCGGATGTCATCAGTCACCTTTAAAAGAGCTGTGACAGTACTGTGACCAGGACGGAAACCATATTGAAAAGGACTGAGAAGATCATTACTAGATAGAAACAGAGACAGTTGCTGATGAACAACGTACTCAAGAACTTTGGAAAGATAAGGAAGGATGGAAATAGGTCTGAAATCAGTTAGTGTGACAGGGTTAGGTTGGGATTTAAAACCGGCCAAGAGCGAGTCGGACTCGCGCACGAAGGGTTATAAGACGAATATGGATTCGTCTTATAAATATAAAATACGTCAAAATTTTAGAAGCTCTAAAAGACAATGGTTACTATAAAATCCATTCGTTCCCTATAACATTTCAAAGGATTCTTGCTAAATCACGAAATAGCCTTTTCGCAGAAGCGCGACATTTTGCTTCAAAGTTCTTTTTAAAATCTAGAAAGGTTTGTGAAACGAATTTTACTTAATTTATTGTATCGTCCATGGAGTACTTTGATTGGTATATGATACCTACGTATAAAAATTTAAATTGTTTACAACTACATTTTTCCTATGGTTGCGCCAAGCGTTAGTGGAGCTTTTTAGCAAAAAGATGTTTTGTAATCCAATCAGAACTTTCAAAGATAGCACTTTACAAACTTATAAACAAACAAATAATTTTACCTCTTTGTAATATTAGTTTTGATAGATTTAGATAGGTAAATTTACATTATTTTTACACTATAAATCGTCTATGAGAACCCTAATCTATTTCTCAGTAAGAACCTCATGGAACGTAATATATTTGTACGTGGTAATAAACAAAGATCCTAAAATAACTTTTATACCTGAACGACTTTAGCTTTTGTTTTAATAAGGATAGAGTCGATATTGCTTAAAGCAGCATGCATGACAAAATATAGTGTTTTACTACATTATTGTACACTAGCTGACCCATCAAAATTTTGTTTTGCCATAAAAACATCAAACATTCATCTACCCTACCTACCCTACCTTACCTAACCCTACCTACTCTACCCTACCTACACTACCTACCCTACCTAAACAGTTTTTTGTTTTTTTTTTTTTGCGTGGAGATATGCTCATGCATACTGCACTACCACGGGGAGATAGTGCAGTTATGTGGGACTCTAACCCACTAAAACTCCACGGTGTCCTCCTGTGCCGCTTATGGCGGGAACACGGGCACGCGTTAGCACTCACCGCGAACCCGCCGCGGCTGTCCGTCACCGGACCCTCCTCGGGGGATTACCCCCCATCACCGGCGCACCAGAACACACTGTACGCCGTGGCCACCCCAGGGACCAATCAGCACATGGGCGCTGTAGTGTATCTGCCTCACTCGCACGTTCGCTTTGCCATCCCCACTTTCCCCCACACAGACATACACAATCTCGTGCGCACCACGTTAGTAATGCGAGAGCCGCTGGCTAGAGCAGACGTGTTGAAGTGTGGTCATTTAGTGCGTGTACGAGCCTGTGAATTGCCCTATAGAACCGGTCACTACAAATGGCGACGAGGATAAAGTATGAAAAAATATTGGTGTAAATAAAAAGAAGAAGGATTGGGGTAAGTAGATAATGCATGACATGACACACGGTTATTTTTTATCGTTTAGGCGCCCATATTCCGTTATGAAAATAAGACAATAAAGCAGGTCCTACGTGATAAAATGAAAAATTACATGGTAAATACCTATTTATTGTGTAAACACCATATGACTGCTTAAATATAACTATGTAGCGGAAAATAAATACTGCCGAAGTATTGAGTAAATAACCGTCCCAAATTTTAATAATAAAGGAAATTTTGCATTACGAAGGTAAAGAAATTCGTATTATTCTAATCAAAGAGCCAAGGGCCATGACTAAGAAGTGTCTGATTACAAAAAACTTTGCCATTAAACATACACCAAACAGCTGTTCTAAAACGATTGCAAAATTATATTGGTGGGTAGGTAAATAACAAAATTTACTTTACTAATTCAAATCATAACATCTGATCAAAATAATAAAATCGATACATTGTTATTTTGAAACCGAACTACTGCGCCTGCAACGCGGATATCGTTGAAATCTTTCCACAGACAATCGAGAGTCTACCCTATTTAATGGAATCATTTTCTGGTTACCGTTCAAAATTCATATAGGGCTTTCCAATGTTCGGGAAATACGTTTTGATTGAATACTTAAGTTTTATGGCAACATATTGTGATTTCATTTCATTAGTACACATAAAGCTATTCGAAATTGTGGTACATCGATGCATGGATTTTCAGCAATTCGGAAGTTTGATTTGACTTTGGGGTAGCCACCGGGCATATGACATTCGAAACCGAGACAAAAAAAAAAATATATATATATATGTAGAAATCTAAATGTATCCTAAAAGACCTTAAAACGTAGGTATATACGCACTGAGTGTTTATGTGAATATATACATTGTAGTTACATATAGGCCTAAATGCCTACGTATCTATTCATTGATTATCGAGCCTGACCCCTCAAATTTAGAGGTTAAAATTGAATCGTCTACCGATGGAAACGTTAATGATAATAAACAGTAACTTTTAATAATAATAAACAGTAACTTTTTTATAATAATAAACAGTAACTTTTAATATCACCAAAGGTGGTTTTGGCAAAAATTTTGTGTACATCATAATACAATATTTCATTAAATATCCATATTTGTAGCCGCAACTACTCAAACGAAGGTCTCAAGATTAAATTGAATTACATCAAGCCAAGGTCCACGCAGATTCAAAAAAGCTCGTAAAGGGCACGTAAAAATTTGAAAACATCCTAAGGACAAGCAGTCATGTTTTGGTTACATAAGCCAAGCATATGAGCCCAAATTCCTGCTGTAATCAGCAGTGACTCATGCAACGACAGTGTTATATAAAATACGGGTTTTAGTTACGTGGTTTTAGGGCTAATTAAACCTAAAAAGAAAATATTTATTTATAAAAAGATAAAGTTAGTTAACTTGCAATATTAGTTAACATATTCGTGTTAATTTTGAAATAATCTTTTTAAGACCTTGTTTTTTGAAATGTGAGGGTAGAGGAAGAATTTTCTGCCCCAACGGAGCCAGTACACCGAGACACCAGTCTAGTCTAGTGTAGTCTAGTAGTTTCACGATCGTTGCAACACGGTCAAAACGTCGGGTTAAATAGGTAAATAAATAATCTAAATCATCGTGTTAAATTCTCGTGATATATTGTTTTCCATTATGAATAAGAAAGAAAGTTTTAAAGTCAATACCTTGTTGTTTTTTCATTGCCTACGTATCATATACAGAACGCTTTGGAACTTTTTAGTATATTAGTAAACTTATAACATTGTGGGCACGAAAATACGCTTTGGAACTTTTTAGTATATTAGTAAACTTATAACATTGTGGGCACGAAAAAATATTTATGAACTAGCTTCTTCCAGCGGTTTAGCCCGCGCGTAGTTCGAAAATGATCCCTAGTGAACGTTACACCAAAATAAGTGGCCTGTGTGCTGTTCCGGACTGTGATCTGTCTCTGTGCCGGGTTTCGTCCGGATCTGTTCAGCGGTTCTGGCGTGGTTGGATGCCGGGCAAGCATCCGTCCGTCCGTGCTTTCGCATTTATAATGTTAGTAAGATTTACGATCGGTTTTCGAGCTAAATCAACTGATAGTTGCCTACAAATCTTTAAAAGGGTTTGAGCTGCTGTCCCTATCAGTTATGTACATTCTTTAGAGTGTAGTGGTCGTGAAAACAGATTTACACCATTGCATTTGAAACATTCTTCATTATTTTTGTACACAGGACAAAAAAAATAAACTAAATATTTGTACAAAACCGGGTAACTCTGGATTCGATTTTCTACTATCAAACTTTTGAGTGATGGAAAGAGTTTGTAAAAGAGGGTAGAGGTAGTCAGGTGTAAAAAGTCAAACTAACACAAAATGAATAAAACACATCAAAAATATACTACGTACATAACAAATACCCAATATGTACGGTTAAGCTGTTTGATACTTGACCCATCCGTTTTAAAACTTCAAAACATTAGTTTTCTTACTACAAACCACTCATCTCATGGTGGATTTAAGACTTTTCAAAAATATAAAAAACTGTGTCAATACAGACAGGTCTGGTCGCGCAACTACCATTACCATTTTGTTCATTGCAATAGGTAGATTATTAATTGAAAAAAGGGATAAAGCAGAAACTGGAATTAACTGTCGACCCGCATTGTTTACTTATAGAAGGAAGCGCAGAATAATATTTGATAAAAAAACAACTATTTAGTTTACATGAGTTTATTCTGAATTCAAAGAAAAATGCTAAATAACAAGTATAGTACGTCGAGTAAATATTCAATCTGCAAATATAATTGGAATGACAGCGAGATGGGTAAACTGATTGTCACTGACTTTCACTCTATAATATATTAGTCTATGACTGTCTTATTAAATCGATGGCAAGTTGTTGCTGAGAAAATATTTATTTAAGCAAGACTTGACCTAATTGGGTTAGAATGCCCGTAGAAGAATTAGTATATGGTGGGCCAGGTTTCAATCTTGTTGATTGTACATATAAATTATATTGTGCCATTGCAAAATTAATTATCTTTAGTTGAACATTTAAATGGAAGTGTCGTGACACTGAGACTCGCGCCACTATACAATAATACAACACAGGATTTACACTTAGTTTTCTAGGTTTTTAAAGCAGGACGCCTGAATCTATTAGAGAAGACACGATGAGAAATAGCGATCTCTGTACTTTCCTTTACACCTATGTATGTATGTTTTACAAATATATGGTTTGAGTATGAGTGCTTCATTAACTTCAAAAGGACGAAAAAGTTAGTTTATGGTCAAACGTAAACAATCAGTACTCGTCATTAAAATATCTAAGGTTTGCCTAATCATTAAGCGTATTTCACGCGAAACAAAATAACGTATGGCATATGGTTGGCTACATCATAAGCGGGTGATGCCCGGTTAGGAGGCTAGATCCAAGGTGGTTGATGCCATAAGATATGGCGATGCCATAGATCCTAGGCGAGTTATGACAATTTAGGTTAGATTCAAGGCGGGTCAGATGTTGTGTAATAGTGCCTATTTCTTGTGGAATGAGTGAATGAAGGCTAAAGTAATAACAAAATAGATACCGCTTAATGTAAATACTGAATAGCCATATGGGTGCAAATCTATTAAAACTACCAAGAGCACTGCTGTTGTAAAAAGATACCTCCGGGACCAGACAACTATCGAAATGTCAGTTTAACAAGGTGCCACATCGATAGCCTTGAAGTTAGCTAACTGTGCAGATATGCAATGTTAACGTTAACACTGAACTGATTTTGTAAAACTACAAAGGTACCTACCTAAACAGTTTTGTAGGTCGACTGGTGTGGAGGATTGTCAGATTTCCAAAATCACGAAATAGTGCTCAGTTATAAATAAACATACTAATGTTGAGGAAACCGTATGTCCTGGAGCCGGGGATTCAGGAACGTGTGACGTCCGCCGGGCAACGTTTAGCTCGTGTGGTGCATTGAGGCCTTGTCCCTGTCGCAGAGGGGAAGTTTGCTTTCTAGTGAATGGAACATTATAGGCTGATTATGCTTATAGGAATAGGTGGAGTGAAAAGACGCAGCCATTTACTTGGTTGGTTGTTCTGCAATTTACTTGATTGGTTGTTCTGCCATTCAATTGGTGAATTTTGCTGCCATTCAATTGGCGGGTTTTGCTGCCATTAAATTGGTGGGTATTGCTACCATTAAATTGGTGGGTTTTGCTACCATTAAATTGGTGGGTATTGCTACCATTAAATTGGTGGGTTTTGCTACCATTAAATTGGTGGGTTTTGCTACCATTAAATTGGTGGGTATTGCTACCATTAAATTGGTGGGTTTTGCTACCATTAAATTGGTGGATTTTGCTACCATTAAATTGGTGGGTTTTGCTGCCATTTAATTGGTGGGTTTTGCTGCCATTAAATTGGCGGGTTTTGCTGCCATTTAATTGGTGGGTTTTGCTACCATTAAATTGGTGGGTTTTGCTGCCATTAAATTGGTGGGTTTTGCTACCATTAAAGTGGTGGGTGGCTACTGCCATTAAATTGGTGGGTGGTTACTGTCATTAAATTGAAGAAAAATAGGAGAGTGAAGGGATATTGAGAACGTGAAAAAAAAGACAAGGATCTGTCACGTGAAGAACACACTATATATGATCAAATAAGAATAAGAATAACAAAAGTACATTATTACGAAATTAATTGATATTAAATAGATTCTTAATAAAATCATTAATGAGGAAGGGATGTAGTG
The DNA here is from genome assembly GCA_945859665.1 of Anorthoa munda. Lineage (NCBI taxonomy): Eukaryota > Metazoa > Arthropoda > Insecta > Lepidoptera > Noctuidae > Anorthoa > Anorthoa munda. Next base: position 38,198,161 of record OX243897.1, on the reverse strand, counting down.
TATCCGTCTCACTCGCACGTTCGCTTTGCCATCCCCACTTTCCCCCACACAGACATACACAATCTCGTGCGCACTACGTTAGTAATGCGAGAGCCGCTGGCTAGAGCAGACGTGTTGAAGTGTGGTCATTTAGTGCGTGTACGAGCCTGTGAATTGCCCTATAGAACCGGTCACTATAGGCGCCAGACGACTCCGTGTATGGCGCCCTTGGTCCCCCTGTGACGGGTCAAGGTCAATGGCCCCACCACCTACCATTGTTCGGCCGCAGGGGATAGGGAGAGCGGCTAACGCAATACCGATACTCCTCCTCCCCTGCGGCCCCACCGCGTCCGCCATCAGAAGGTGGCGACCTCGTCTGGGCCGCGGAAGGTAGGGAGTGCGGCGCACCGCAATACCGGCACTCCTCTCCCGCCGCGGCCTCCAACCTCCAGCCGCGACATCGTATGGGACCTGGAAATCTCCATAAGACATCGCGGCCCGCCTCAGTTGCGTTGTCGCCTGTTCCCAAGTAGCACCGCAACCTACCAGTTGGCCGCTACGTAGTCGGCTTAATCGGCAAAAGCCCTGACGAGCGGCCCCTTCTGGGTTCCTCTTCGCTTCACCGTAGGTGACCAAGCCACGGTTACTGAGCCCCCCCGCCTCGACAATGCGGGAACCCAACGGGGGGGACCCTACCTACCCTACCCTATCTATTTAGGTAAGGTACCACTTTTTTTTCATGTTTTTTTTTTTTCATAGGAACATTCTCTCGCGAAATCGGTCCAGCCGTTCACGCGTGATGCCGTGACCAAGGGAAATAGGGATTCATTTTTTTATATATAGATTATTGTTGTTACTGGTAACGTATCACATGATACTAATATACTAGTTTTAATAAACAAAAAGTATACTAGTAAAGACCTAAGCTTTTACTAAACAAAAAGTAAAAGAAGTAAGTAGTTTTTTTAATAAATAAAAAATATACTAGTAAAGACCTAAGCTTTCTTTGTTAATCATTCATAATTTTATCTTGAAATAGGTCAAAGTAGAATATGAAGATAAATGTATACAAGGAGTCATAAGTCATAAGTCATTTATTTCGTATTAAAATACTTTGTGTCGAAATTACAATAGATAAAACATTACAATAGATAAAAATTAAATTAAAAACACAAAAAAAATCCTCTAATTAACAATAACTTTCAATAACAATAATAATTTATATAATTAATGAACGATTTAATAGAATGTCAAGAATAGAGATTCAATAACAATTACAATTAGAACAAAATAAAAATATCAATAAGTCAATGAAAAATAAAATAAAATGTCAGAGATAAAAAAAAACAATTATAATTATAAAAGAGCAATAAATATGTCAAGTACAAAAAAAAAAAAAATATTAATCCTTAATGTTACGTTTACAATTCAGTCAACAGTTTACAAGATAATCTACACTAATATTATAAATAGGAAACAGTTGTTTGAAAATCGAAGGAAAATGTTGCACTGTAATGATTTATTTTTTAATTTTGCCTTTCCACAAATATAAAGTACGTGTTTATACAATATTTTTAAATTCATATTTGGAACATTATATTATTAACATTATTATTACGTTGCGAGTGCAGATAAAGAAATTAAAGGACAATTTGATTGTAGCGACCATTATCACCGGCCCTGCAGCCGACCAGTTAACTCATATTCCTAGGATACCGATGATGCCTACGGATTAGCCAATTCCGTTTCATAATCATCAGCCTTTTTAATGTTCTCACTGCTCCAAAAAGTCCCAAGTATTGTATCCAAAAAGTAATAGACATAAGAATAGAATAGTTTTGCCAATAATTCCGAGGACTGCACTATATACTAAAAATAGCTATGCAATGTGTGGTCACATATTCAATGCTTTACCTGACACGATTAAAATCTTACCAGTTAATAAATTTTCAAGGTATCTTAAATTATGGCTATTGGATAAGAATTTCTACTCTGTAAGCGACATATTTAATAGGGAGTTGAAAAATTAATAATCCCTTAATAATTTACTTCCGGACATATTTTTTATTTATTTGATAATATATAATCAATTTCCCAATTGTTATTTACTAATTATAACTATAATAGTATTATGTAACTTTAAATACTTAAATATTAACCCAAATGTTTGCATGTCACATTATTATGACTAAGTGTTATGGATCTGTATTATTATTTATGTTAAGACCAAAATTGTACCAACACTTATTGCGAATAAATTGATTTGATTTGATTTGCTGGGACACAGGCCAGGGCCGTGTTCCACCACGTGGACCCAATGCGGGTTGATGGATGTCACATGTATTTACATTTCTGGATCTAGGACATGTCGGTTTCCTCACGATGTTTTCCTTCACCGTTTTGAGAGCAGTGGTGGTGAAATAATTTACACAAAGTAAAGCGCCTGCCTGGGTTCAAACCCACTACCTACAACTAGCCTACTACTGCACTCCCGTTCAAAAGACACACACAATGCCGTTTACGAATAAAAGTCTTCAATTGCCGGTAAACATATCTTTTGCTTTAACAATGAACAAGTCCCAGGGCTAAACCTTCGATTTAGTAGGGATTGACCTACGAAAAGAATGCTTTATCTGCTCATGGCCATGCTCATGGATTTATATGTTAACATATTGTGGATCGGTTCCTGAAAATCGCTCCAGAACTTAAATAAGAACTTTAATTAAGTAAAAAAATTTTTTTAAAATTCTTATTAATTTTTCTTATTTGATAAATAAACTGAAAATATCCTTAAATGATTTTTTAAATTATTTAACTACATTATGCCCGAGTAACATGAGCTATATTTTGATTTACAAAGATATAGTAATGTAAATTATTAAGGTCAAATGAAATTCACCTGAAGATGTCCCCATCAAGGAAGAGGAAGACCAAACAAACTTTGGATGTAACTATTGTTTGAAAGATAATATGACTAGAAAGGAGATGATTATTGTGATGATGGTACATAGAGATGAATGAGATGTACGGAAAAAGACATGTTGAGCCAACCCCAAAATAAGTTGGAAAAAGGATATAAGGATAAGGTCATTAGAGATAAATTGAATAAACCTAATACCTCAAATCAAAAACCATGTAGGGGACACAGTATAAAATGAATCACGAACATTTTCCACCTACAAAACTTTAAATGAATACAAACAAAGTTTATTAATTTAGCTTACACTTTCCATATCCTTACTAAGCCGATTACTATTGTTATATTTATATTTACAAAGGATTTTCTCATCTTAATTCGCTCTAACATCACCAGGAATTTCCAATACAACTTCCATAATGATAGTTTACGCTCCATTGCTTTAGTTTATTGCTTTTGTCACAACTAAGGAGCCCATTGATACAGCTAGGTCCCTAGATTACATAAATTCCTTCGTTATCGAATCCTCCCTTTTGTATTGTTCATCTGTGTCGTTATCAAATTTCGTTTAGGTTTCATATAGAATAGTCAAGAATGATGATTTATTACATTTTTACTTATGCTCTCTGTAGTCTTTAACTCTGTAGTCAACAACGACCTAAGCAAATCCAAGTGCATGACTCGACGACTCAAAACCGAAAAATCTGGCAAATGATGAATGAAATACGATAAGGCTAGACAAAGAGAGAGAGACGTTTTTATTACTAATGCTATTTGGGAAAAACCTAGTGACAACGAGCTCAACTGGTAATTTTGAAATTATGGATTTTCGGATCGGGCACCGAAGTTTTGCTAATTTGTAGCAGTCCGGAGTTTGGATATTTGGCCAGAAGTTTGCTCCCTTTTAAAGGAGACTTCAAAGTTACATCTTAGTAAATATTTTAAATGTGAAAGTTTGGATAGATATGTGTGTGGATGTATGTTTGTTACTCAATCACGCTAGAACGGCTGAACGGATCTGGATGAAATTTGGGACAGACATAGAGTATAGTCTGGAATAGCACATAGGGATAATAAAACGCGAAAAGGTGCCCTCAGGATAATAAAATCATTTTTCATGTTAGTAATAACTTTAGTCCGAGTAACTTCTGAATTGGCTGTAAAAGTAATGATTCGGACACGGACCCTAACTTGTCCTTGGTAGTTGAACAATTCAAATGAATATAGCAAGATTGTAGACAATTAGAAGGGACACAAGAATTGACAATTCAACAAAGATTAATCAAAATATTTAAACACACCTAGCAAGTAAGTTGTGCTTCTTATTATTATGAATATTCTTTTGGGTTGGCCCAGGAAGTGTATATTTTTTAAGTTTTTAAGAACTTATTTTTATGGTAAGTATTTTTGTCCATTAAAATTAATTGGTAAGTCGATATACAGGTCCTTTTATCATTAACACAAATAATGTGGTTATCATCATCAGTTTGTTGTTACGTTCCTAATGCTGGGACACAGGCCTCCTCCCTGTGGGAGGGGATGGGCCGTAAACCACCACGCGGTTCCAGTTCGGGTTGGTGGATGTCATGTCTTTGGACATGTCGGTGCCCACACGATGTTTTCCTTTACTATTTTGAGAGCAGTGGTGATGAAATCACGACCTACAACTTGTAAGTCACGGCTGTTACCATTGGGCCACCACTAGAGAGGATAACCATCCGCTTCAATGCACCGCGATGTCATCCGGGCTCAATTTCCTCGAGAAAATTATATTAATAACTCATCAGCTAGAGGCTCATTCATTCTAGTTATAAACTACAGGAAGACGAGAAATTGTCAAGAATGACTGAGATGAGTGAAACCCGACCCGAAGGACGCTCTTCGGTTAGATTTGCTTACGCACTTTACAGGTGACAGCTACGGGTTTATGCCTGTTTGAGCAATATTTTGAAAGATTTGTCTTGTTTCGCTTGTCAATTGTTTTTATATTTTGTTTCTTGTCTTCACAGTTGATGACTGTTAGATTGTAAATTATTGAATATTGATTTAAATTAAATTGAAATAAATATTAAGTTTTTTTTTTGTTTATCAATACACAGGCGAGATTGTGGTCAAATGCGAGCCACGTTTGGCCACTATCTCGCCTGATGGTAAGCGATGATGTGATTTACTACTTTATTGTAGTTTTTATATTAATTATCGCAATGCTTAAGCATTGTTTATTTATTATACAAATTTATTGCACAGCACTTAATTAGTACATGACAAAAATTTATACAAAGCAAGTGTATAATAGGCGGTCTTATCGCACAGGGCAATCCCTTTTTTAATTTCTTGGAAAAATATTTTGTATAGTGTAAAAAATGCACATAAATTAACTTAACATTTTCTCTAGGCAAACAATTTCAAATTAAAACAAACATTAGCTTAATAACTTCCATTCCAAAATTCGTACATTTATCAAACTTTGCTATGACAAAATATTTATCAGAACTTTATAAATTTACGCAAAGTTTTAACATAACAGTCGAGAGACTATTACATACGAAGTTTATTTTAATCAAATTAGGCAACAATGTGTGTTCTGTTATTTAAACGATTGTACCTGTCTACATAGTTTTGTAGCAATTGTTTGGTAAAGTTTCTGTGAGTTTCAGTGTTGTATAAAATGATAATGAAACTGTAAATCCTTACAGTCTAGGTTTGAATATTAATCGTGAAAAATAACCATTCACGCCGCTCAGTAACCAATAAGTTAAAAAAATGCTTTTCTTAAGGTTACTAGCTCGTACACATAAGAACTCTAGACAAAATGCGATAATGATTGTCAAGAAGCCCAAAATGTATTGTCAGTTTTGTTTTTGTACTTGAAGGGCCCAGTTTCAAAAGTCCTCAAGTCCAAAAATTACATTTTGGGATAATGAGCACTTTTCTTCAAAAATATTCTGGAAATATGTTTTCCATGAAGTTAAAAAATCAAACATCTTATAACGTAATAAAAATCAATCTTTATTTTCTATAAGTAAAAATCTTAATAAATAACCTTTTTTAATTTAACCGTTTAAAATAAATAACCTTTTTTTAAATTGGACTTTTTGTTCTAAATTAAGGACTTAGTCACTTTTTCTTACATTTCTAGGACATAGGAACTTTTAGTTGTTGAAAAAAGACATCACTGAACTATAATTTAAGGGAAACTAAATAATCAGGCATTTAAAAAAATATAAAAAAACTATTAACCACCTCGTCACAGTCAACTCCTACATTATTAGGCAGTATATTAATAGTAATAAGATCTTCATAGTAATATTTTTGAGTATCGGGTACAAACATTAGTAGGTAGATGTTGGATATCCTTAACTTTGCCTGGTTTCAAAGGTAATGGGTCTTTATAGGCATCTCCTGACTCAACACATAAATTTCTCCCAGCACCAACACGACAGGTATAAAGCAAAGGATATGAATGGTCCTGTCATGGTGTTTTTCAGTGATGGACAATTTATCTTACTGAACTTTACCTCGTGAGTTTGGGAAATGCCAGGAACTGATATAACGTAATTTTCGTACAAACCCTTGAAATTCTTAACTTTAATAATTCTTTTTACAGCCTTGCTTCTTCTCAGATTTTTTTCTACGAAAACTATGTAAAAGGTTGTTTTACTCTACTATTTATTTTTTTCTCATAGACAATGGACTTAGGGATTTTTCATGAAACTACTTTGGACTTACATACATACATACATAAACTCACGCCTTTTTCCCATGGGGGTAGGCAGAAACTACAGAACGCCACCTGCTACGTTCCTTACATACTTCTTTTGCTTCACTCACTACTTTGGACTTATAGATGATTTTTTTTTCCATTTAGGGACTTTTGACTTCAAAATCAATGAAATGTCAAAAAAATATCTGCATTTTTTTACACTTTGGTACTTTTATTCGAAAATCGAGAGTGCGTCATGAGTATCTTTTTTCGCAGATTTCGAATATGTTAACAGATAAAAAAAAAAGTGGACTTGGGGCTTTTGGAACTAGGCCCCTAAATTTTATTTAGAATTTTGTGAGACCACTACAAAAAGACTAGCCTACAAGAATAGCGGGTGTTTATGGGTTAATATTTATTTTTCTTCATATTATTAGGACTTTTAAAAATCCCTTACGAATTAATTATTGTGACTTCAATATTATTTGACTCACATACGCTACGGAAATTTCTTCTTTTCTCAAATAATGCGCGGAAATTAAAACTAAGTAGTACCACAAAGTACGTAAGCGGCGGCGCGCCGCAGACAGAGAGGCCACTCTGAACAAAGCGTCATTTTGCACACACACATTGACATTGCGATTTTACAGGGAATAATGGGCAATATTGGACCGAGCTCAGACGCGGCTGTCATGAATGCTTTGTGCGGGCATTGTCACGTCATTCATACATAAAGTACTGTAACGAGGTTGCATTGGCTGGGTTACCTTTATTAACGGTTTAAGTCATGCAGCTCACAAATATGTTTCCTCCGATTGCACGGCATAATTTGCTTCTAGTTTTTGTACATCTTTTTAGTTCGCTTCCTAAGCAGTCGGGTTTTTTTTTTATTGCCTTTTTTCACATTTTTATTTTTGTCAAGCTTGGTGCTTTTCACAATTTAATGTTTTTAGTGAGATCATTATTACACTACTTTTACGTTTTGTTAACCTCCAATCTTCGTAGTATGTGGCGTCGTGATATTTAATGGATATTTGATGCTCTGTCTAGATGCATATAAAAAAAATACAAAAAGGGAACTTATGTTTAGACGAATCGATCTATTTATGTTTGTAACTTATACAACCTACTCTTATTTTAATTCGGAATCATTATAGTAGCAACCCTAGTGAATCTGTCAAGTTTAGCTGTCTATTTTTGAAACGGCGGGAGTGGCCCTTCTGTATACTTACTATTTTCTTTTTTTTTTTTTTTTTTTTTTTAAATAAAACATTGCCCCACACTAGGAATTTCTTCCTGTATCGTGGGTGCGTTTACAAACATATAAACTCACATGCACAAACACCCAGAGCCGAAACAACTATCTGTAGGTCATACAAATATTTGTTCCGTGCGGGAATCGAACCCGCGACACGCAGCGCAGCAGTCAATCGCTCAACCACTGCGCCAACCGTGTGCCGTGTATTTTGTGGTAGTACCTAGAACTCATATTGTCAAAATCAATGACGAACAACAATAATTGTTCCGAGTGCGTTACTACAGCCAGATAATGTCAAAAATCGTCTTCTAAGTACAGTAGATAATTAGATATACAGCTTCTGTAATTGGTAAGCAGATTTATTAATTTGGTAAGCTGATAGTTTTTTTATTATTTGATAAAAACAGTTCCGGCTGGAGTAACGTTACCGCAGCCAGATCTTTTGTTTTCTAACGGGTATGTTGAAATAAATGTTATCTAAATAATTAGATATCAATTTGAAATAAATGGTACAACTTAATTTGTATGTGTATTTGCTATGGTTGCGAAGATATTTAAAATCCTGCTGTGGTAACGTTTGCACGATTGCTGGATCTCGGAATTGACTAAACGGATGATTATAATTTTGTACATGACATCTGGCTAATTAGTTATAATTTGTTACGCAATAAAAAAATCCACAATAATGCACCATTTTGAAGTTATTTTAGTAAATAGAAATATGCTTTAATAGGTCCTAGCACTTCCAATAAGCGGTCCGAAGACTAACTTGAAACGTTATTATATAGCTAATTACTGCCTATAAATGGTACTGAAGTTTCATTAGTATCCTATAAGTAATTAAAAAGTTATGAAGAAACTTCAATTTGTTCTGGCCACGGCGCGCAGCTGAGTTTTTTGAAGACCGATTAACCGAGTTTCCTGTAGTGGTGGTAACTGAATCTTATATCAATAATTAGATATATAGTTCAATTATATACCTGTGAAATATCAGACTTGTACACTAATTATTTAACGAGATAATCGAAAAACAATACTTATATGTGGTAACCCGACCAAATCTAGAATGTTACCAAAAAGCGGCCGCGCAATACATTTTACCAACCTTCTAAAATTATTAGCATAATTGTCCTCAAAAGTTGGTACAGTTACGAATGAAATTTGTTTGATTGCAAAATCAAACCTACCATACTAAACGTTTAAATAAATTTAAAATTGCTCAAAGTAAGTGTCCACTATGCCATTCTTCATATATCTACGTTTAACCATTCTGTCGTCGAGGTAGGTAGGTACCTACTTACTATTTACAAGGAAGAAATTGCGCCTAATTAGTTTTTATTTAATTTTATAATAGTGTTTAGGTAAAGGAATTTATTATTATATTTAAAATATCACATATTAACGATACATGGTATCATTAGATTAAGGTGAGTACCTATATGTAATATGGGCCCCGTAGCTTTAAAAAAATCCTGTAACAAATTATTGTAAAATGAGATTAGAAAAAGCAGTAGAACCTACCTACCTACTGTATATATAATATGTTAGTACTTACTGCACTGTGATGTTATTACATTTTATTATTGTTATGTGATTTTTTACAATAAAACTTAATTTTAAATAAGGCTACAACTATTTTACTTTAACTTATTCGGTACGCTAAGCACGACACAACACAACATTGCCCGAAAGGGTGGTCATAACCTCGAGCAGCTGATGATCACTGGCAAGAGGCCGAGGGTCATCAGAGCCGAGCCCGATCAGATGGTCTGACCATATACGTGCTGAGCACCAAGCTGCACGATGCCCTCCACGTTGCCAAGGACAGACACAGATGGAGAATCATCGTCAGAGAAAAGTTGGTCTCCTAGCTGTCACGGGAATCACGACCCTCAGTAATGAGGAACACGATGCGAAGAGGAGGAAGCATCAAATAAAACAACGTATTTCGCATTGAAAATGGAATCGGAATGCTTTATTGAACCGTCAGTTTTGTTCACAACCAGATGAGGCAGATGGCGTTACTTAACCTAAGGACCACAGATATTTTGATAAATTTAACATCCCCACTCAAAATATCATTACCCAAATAACTAACTTTAATAAAAAAAACAACTACACCTTAACAACACCAAGAATGTTCATAAATTTAAAATTTTTCCCCGAGTTTAACCCTTTGGTTAACAAATCTGCAGGCATATCTGCAGTACATAAATATTTTACTGAAACAACTTTATTACTTATCATTTCTCTACAATAATGATACTTAACATCAATGTGTTTTGTTCTGTTATGAAATACAGGATTCAACAACAATTTATGAGCACTCTGGTTATCATTATATAAAGTAATCTGATAAAATTTATCAGTAATTTAAAATTGTAAACTTCTTAAATATACTGCTTCTTTGCAAGCTTCTGAAATAGCTACATACTCTGCCTCTGTACTAGAAAGAGCTATGCATTTTTGTTTACTACAACTCCAAGATATAACAGATCCAGACAACAAAAAACAAAAACCAGTGTATGATTTTCTATCATAAGAATCATTTGCCCAGTCGGCATCAACATAACCTTCAATATTAAAATTTTTACTTTTACAATATTTCAAACCTACATTCTTAGTTTTCTTTAAATACCTCAGTATTCTCTTAGCATACATGAAATGTTCATCACTATGACAATTATTAAATTGACTGAGATAGCTTACAGAATAAGCTATGTCAGGTCTTGTAAGCACGGCTAAATACATTAAACTACCTAAAAGTTGTTGATATGGATTCTGACTATTTGAATTTTCTACCTTTTTTACAGTTAACTTTGCTTCTATTGGAGTATCTGCTGTCTTACACTCTGACATGTTAAATTTACATAATAATTGATCAATATAACTTTCTTGACTCAATGTAACAGTATTATGATTTTTATCAAAGTCAACAGACATACCAAGACATTGTTTAACACATCCCAAATCTTTAATTTTAAAATTGCTACTTAACATTCCTTTTAGATGCTTCAATTCATTGTTATCATTTGTAAATACAAAAAAATCATCGACATACAATGTTACAATGGTTCTATTATTACCAAAAACTTTTGTATACAAACAAGGTTCCAATTTAGATTTTTTATAGCCGTCTGCTAACATACAGTTATCTACCTTTTTATGCCATGCACGAGAGGCTTGCTTGAGACCATATATTGCCTTTTTTAATTTGAGGACTTTGTTGTCATCTGAACAACCCAAACCTGCTGGCTTTTGCATGTATATAGTCTCATCCAAGTCCCCATTCAAAAATGCAGTCTTGACATCGAGATGGACAATATCTAAATTCAATTGCACAGACAATGAAAACAATAATCTTAATGTACTATGTCTAACTACTGGAGAAAATGTCTCCTCATAGTCCACACCATATTTTTGTGTACAACCCTTAGCTACCAGTCTTGCCCTATATTGCACTTTATTGTAATTGTCACTTTTCTTTTTCAGAACCCACTTGCACTTAACTATAGTCCCATCACTCGGAGTATCTACAATCTGCCATGCATCATTGTCTTCAAAGCTTTGCAATTCTTCTTTGACAGCTTGCTCCCAATGCTCCTTCTCAGGTCCCTGTAGTGCATCCTCAAGTGTCAGGTCTTCAAAATCAAGTGGTTTGTTATTTGTGCACATTAAACCAAACCTATCAGGCTTTCGTCTCTGTCTCTGTGGTTGAATCTTTTGATTTAAGTCTATATCAAGGTTATCACCACTAACCACAGACTCATCGCTTGGTATATAAGTTTCATCATTGTCAACACTTCCCGTAGAAACAAAAGTATCATCTGACTGATATTCATCCTCCGTAGGCTTCCCCACTGGATCCTGACTTATTGGACTGACTTCTGGCTTGTCATGTAGACTTTCAACTTCAATTACAGCATCCTGATGCAAGTTATGTTCTTCAATGATGATAACATCACGACTGGTTGTAATTACCCGAGTTGTTGGGTTATACACCCTGTATCCTTTGACATCTTCAGGATAACCTACTAGAATACATTTTTCAGATTTCTTGTCCCACTTAAGTCGTTTTTCTTTAGGAGTGTGCTTCATGACGATACTACCAAATATTCTTATGTGACTAAGATTTGGTTTAGTGTTTGTCCATAACTCATATGGGGTGCGATTATTTAATCCAGTTTTCACAATGCGGTTCTGTAAATAAACAGCAGTGTTAATGGCTTCTGCCCAAAACCTTTTGTCCAGGTTAGCCTCAAACAAAAGACATCTGGCCTTTTCTATGATCGTCCTATTCATACGTTCACAAAGCCCATTTTGTTCAGGTGTATATGGATTTGACTTTGATGAATTATGCCCATTTTCTTTAAATAATTATCAAAATCATTATTGCAAAATTCTCTGCCATTATCACTTCTTAAAATCTTAATTTTCTTGGATGTGAGATTCTCAACTTTCGCTTTATATTCCTTAAAATATTGAAAAGCCTCACTCTTATTTTTTAAGAAATAAACATAAACCATGCGGCTGAAGTCGTCAACAAAAAGAAGAAAGTACCTTGATCCTCCGAGCGAGACACTTTCCATCGGTCCGCAGATATCACAGTGAACTATATTTAACAGCTCCGTACTTCTATTGCCTTCATGAGGAAAAGGCAATCGACTTTGTTTGCCTTCGCAGCACACGACGCAATTCATCTTGCTGATATCTGCCTTCTTGTCCAAAACAACTCCTTCTACAGCATTCTGCATGTTGTTAATATAATGGCTGTTTGCATGTCCCAATCTACGGTGCCAAATATCTGGACATTCTACCACAGCTGCCACTAGAGCGGTAGGTATTTTAAGTTTGTATACTCCATTTACAAGTGAAGCAGTAGCTACTAAAACGTTCTTTTTATTATAAATCTTACAACCATCTCTCGTAAATGACACTTTGTTGCCTTGCCTTATCAATTGGCTTACTGATAGAAGGTTCGTAGTCAGGCTGGGAACACACAACACATTTTCAACAATAACCTCAAATTCGGACTCATTCGTTGTAGTTGTGATTTTTACATTTCCACTACATAATACCGGCACTTTACTTTGGTTAGCCACCATTATTTCCTTCGCAAAACCAGAATAACACGCGTTGATCACCCAATTTTGATTTGTTGTCAAATGTGAGCTGGCGCCTGAATCTATGTACCAGTCAGACTTATGAAAATTTCCATTGAGAAACATGGCACTAAACGCATTGGTGTTTTTCTTATTAGTTTCAAGCTTCGTTGTGTCCATATTTTCGCACTGATTCCTATAATGTCCAAACTGTTTACATTTATAGCACTTTATATTTTTATTTTCTTTGTTATTCGCCAATTTCGACGCGCTCGCGCCATCTTTTTCTCTTCCAACCATAGACCTATTATGACTATTAGGTTTTTTATGTTGGTAACGGAAACATGCTAATGCGTTGTTCTCTGCGCCCGCGCCCTCTGTCGGCTCCATATCCATCAATTTCGACTTAATGGCGTCGGTCGTAATAGACATTCCCGCATGTTCGATGGCCATTATCATAGGCATATATTTTTCACTTAATCCTGCTAACATGATGGAACCAATCCACTCATCACTTATGCCAAAGCCTGTACTTGCCAATCTCTGACCCGCCTCAACGATCTGTGTTAGGTACATAAGATGTCATCGATGTGCAATTTTCAAGTCGAATAGATATAAGATTTCTCAACAGGCTAATCTTCCTGGTGAATCCAGAGTCATCAAACAACTTCTTTAATGTATTCCACAGCTCCTTCGATGTAGCGACATTTTTTATGTGCACATAGATGGACGGATCGATTGTCAAAATCAGCTTCGCTTTTGTTTTCGCATCATCTGCAGCTGCTGGGCTCGGACTCTTGCCTGGCTCGGACTTTATACAATCCATCATGCCTTCCAACACCAGAAAATTCTCTGCGGCGAAACACCATTCGCTATAATTCTCGCGACCTTTGAGTTTTGGTACACTAACTAGGTAACTTGAACTACCACTCGCCATAGCGAATAACTTTTTTAAACACGCTCAATCCAAAATACTTTTGAGTTTATTTCTCACTAGTCCTTTGTCCATCACACTGATTTTACTAACCGAAATGATAATACTGACAATAACTTGGTGAAATATGGGTCTGGGCCCATAACCTCAAATAAAACAACGTATTTCGCATTGAAAATGGAAGCGGAATGCTTTATTGAACCGTCAGTTTTGTTCACAACCGGATGAGGCAGATGGCGTTACTTAACCTAAGGACCACAGATATTTTGATAAATTTAACAAAGCACAACGCAGTGTAAATAGTGAAGGTGTTTATCAGTACTTAATTTTAATTTCAGATAAGCAAGCAACGTTGCATATAATTCCATTAAAACATACCTGTGATTATTTTTGAAATTAATTTATATACTTACTTACCATAATTAATATCTGCATAAAATTATCATCATCTACATAATTACTCTATATTTTTTATTACCTAGGCATAAATATTTTTGAAATTTATATTCTATCTGTAGAAACAAAAATATTTAATTATAACTATGTTTTACTTTACCACTTGTGTACCCGTCTGTACCAAACAAGTATTATTCTCACGTATTATCCTGTAAGTTGTAGAAGGTTGGTATAATGTATTGTGCGGCCGCTTTTTTATAACATTCTAGATTTGGTCAGGTTACCACGCATAAGTATTGTTTTTCGATTATCTCGTTAATTAATTAGTGTACAAGTCTGATATTTCACAGGTATATAATTGAACTATATATCTAATTATTGATATAAGATTCAGTTACCACATCTACAGGAAATTCGGTTAATCGGTCTTCAAAAAACTCAGCTGCGCGCCGTGGCAGGAACAAATTGAAGTTTCATCATAACTTTTTAATTACTTATAGGATACTAATGAAACTTCAGTACCATTTATAAGCAGAAATTACCTATATAATAACTTACAAGTTAGTCTTTGGACCGCTTATTGGAAGTGCTAGGACCTATTAAAGCATATTTCTATTTACTAAAATAACTTCAAAACGATGCATTATTGTGGATTTTTTTATTGCGTAACAAATTATAACTAATTAGCCAGATGTCATGTACAAAAATTATAATCATCCATTTAGTCAATTCCGAGATCCAGCAATCGTGCAAACGTTACCACAGCAGGATTTTAAATATCTTCGCAACCATAGCAAATATACATACAAATTAAGTTGTACCATTTATTTCAAATTGATATCTAATTATTTAGATAACATTTATTTCAACATACCCGTTAGAAAACAAAAGATCTGGCTGCGGTAACGTTACTCCAGCCGGAACTGTTTTTATCAAATAATAAAAAAACTATCAGCTTACCAAATTAATAAATCTGCTTACCAATTACAGAAGCTGTATATCTAATTATCTATTGTACTTAGAAGACGATTTTTGACATTATCTGGCTGTAGTAACGCACTCAATTGTTCCCGCGTTAGTGTTCCTTTGTTTTTTTTTTTCAATAAACAGCGTTCTATTTGCAAGCCAGTTCGAAATTTAAATAAAACCTTTGATAAGTTGAAACATGGCAGCCGAGGAGGTCCTCGGTTGCCATGTTTCGGAGTAAAACATCTTTCCATTTTTAAACTACGCGACAGATATGAGTTTACTATGGAATTTATTTGGCCGCTAGACACGACAGATATGGATTTTCATACAACTTTTGCTGGTCGCTGCTCGCATGTATTTGGCCAGTACAGCAATTTCGATTTATCTCGAATAAGGTTGTCAAAATAATGCTCAATTTTCCAGGCATGTTTGAGAAAAATAGACATTCAATATTATGAGATGCTGCAGGCGGTTACAATAAAACATTATAAAGAAACCTACCAAAACATAGTTTGTCACCGCTGTATTTATTTTTTCTCAAACATGCTTTACTCGAACAGAAGCATCGATTTATAGCAAAATGTACGAAAAAATCGCAATCGTGCGATTGGGTTGACGTGCTTGGTTATTCTGGCTCGATGATGAACTGAAAAATGGGTTTTAGGTTAGTAAAAAGTAATGATTTGATTCTATCATTACCATCATATTATAAATATATGTTAATGGATTTGAATGAAAAGCACACGGGTAGATCACCACCTGGCTTTTTAGGACATAGGATCTTTATCCCTTTGGATAATTTTCAACCGCGCGGACCCACCATAACCAATACTGTAAATATGAAATTCTGTATGTTCGGGTGTCGGTATGATTATCAATCACGCCTCAACGACTGAAAGAATTTGAATGACCTCGATTAGGATAGCATACTTTTTACCCGACTGAAAGTAAAGGGTTAAGTTTTCCGCGCGTATCTTGTATGTATGTATGTTTGTATATATGTAATATTCTTTATTACCTCATATATTTTAAACCGCTAGACCGATTTATATAATTAAGACATCGTTAGATAAGTCTTGACCGCCCAAGCGTTCTTAGATAGGTGAAGTTTAAAAAAAACAAATATGGCGGATTTTGGGCGCCATATTGTGCGGGTCCCAATTTTTTTTTTCTTCCCGACCCATCGTGTGGGGTATCAAAATGATGGGTTTTAAAAGCTGATTACAAAAATATGGTAATATACCACTTATATATTTAAAATCAAAACGAAAAAAAGTGATGACTAAAAAGTTGTAAATAAAAAAAGTTCATTTAATTTTTTCTTGTTTACAGCTTTTTAGTTTGCTTCTTAAGCAATCGGGTTTTTGATTTTTAAATTAACTTTTTTTTATTCCAATATGACGTTCCCGTGGCACAATTTTCAACTTCCACGCGAGTAAAGCTGCTAAAACTAGTGTCATATAAAACAAAAAGGTCATCCTGACAAACTAGCAACTATATGCTTTGTGCTGTCGCATATGACAACTTTGAGGAACCATAAAATTGCAATCGTAAATTTAGTTATGGCTGAAATTATAGCTTCCTATTCAAAGCAGATGAAGCTTTATTGGTTATGATATAAATTTATATTTTAGGTTAGGTTATAACCTAAATAGTATTCAGAATTTAAGACACGATCAAATTCAGTTTCATAGTTATGTTTTTAAGCTATTGCATAGCTTTTATCGTGGGCTTTGAGCGCGGCGACCGAATCAAGAAAATCCGTAACAAAAAAAATCCGTAACAAAATTAATCCTGACACCCCGAGCTGCTCCGAAATCGATCCTTATGTCCCTAAGAATACGGGTCACTTTTGCGTGACAATTAAAAGTGGCCAGTGGTAATAAGGGTCACTCAGAATTTGGTAACCTGACACCCCGAGCTGCCCCGAAATCGGACGATGGATTCCGATTGTGTGAGCGGGTTGAGCGGGTGAGGGTTGAGGGGGGAGGAGGGAGGAGCAGGAAGGAGTTTGTTGCGCGATTTTATAGAAGTCTCATTTTGATATTTTTAGACTGAAGCAAAAATTTTTTGCGTGGGGGAAGGTAAAGAGTTAACGGGGGGGGGGGGTTACCAATACCAATTAAATAACAGACAGGTACAAAACAGTCATTACTTTAACAAATAACATTTTTGATCTTCTGGGAATCAGAACTAAATCAAAGCTACTCGTAACTGTCATTGTAGGAATAATATTACCAATTTTGTTCTCTTTCCAAGAAACAAAACCATTACTATATTTCTAATTCTCAGTACAGCAGAATTTGTATTCGAAATAACTGATTTGAATGTTTTTCATTTCACTGGATATTTTTAACCCCCAACGGAAAAAGAAATATATGATGTATTTGTGTATCTGTTCATGGCATCATAGCTAAACTAGGATGAATAGATCGAGAGTATTCTTAGCTATGTTTGATGCAAATCAGTTCAGCCGTTCAAAAGCTATGGGCATTTTTCTGTTTGAATCGGAGTGTTTTCACAAGATATCGTGTCATACGTATCCAATAGATTGTCGACCGAAGCGCGTCTAAATTATGTAGCATGCAATAGAAATGTGTTGGTTTTGGGTGTGAAATTTAAATTTTACTCATGACTATAATTTTTCTCTGACTGACTCAGTATCTGTATCTATCTCAGACTCACTCTTGTTAAGTAATACCCAGTAACTGGGTTGTGGAAGTCAGATAGGCAATCGCTCTATTCATATAAACTACTTGTGTGTTCCTGTAGTAAACTCGGTTTTCTGGATGTATTGGTGCTAGGTGTGTACTATTTATTATACTTCTTGAAATAATAGTTCTAATGACTAATTTTACACAGTGTGACTCTTGGTGGCTAGCAGAGAATATTAAATTATTATTGATTTATGCGACTGGTCTTGGGCGCGCTCCGTTGCAGAGTGAGGTAGCGCATCTCTTTAGATTGAAAGCCGACAAAGCAACATATATTTCTGAGAAAAATATAAGCATATTTAGGGTGTGTTAGGCTTTAAAAGCCTTCGAGGGCAATTCCGTGCACAAACAAGCAGGTAAAACGCCTGTCCGTCGATATTTGGGATTATTTGCAAAGAACTTGCTACGCCAGTTATTGAATCCTATTAAAACTTTACGTTCAAAACTTCTAGAGAGCAATTCTGTATATTAACAAGCAGGTGTCAAACACACTCGTGGCGATTCTGCAACCAAGTCTGTATATTGTTTAACCACCCTAGCATCCAGCAGTCATTAGATGTATCAGATATATTCATAAATTGATTTACCGTCCGCAAGAGCCCCGAAGCGTTCATCGATTTTACGCTCTACTTCGCCCTCACTTAATGAACTTTGTAGTACGATAGATAAAAAACAATAGCTTTGTAGTTTGTTCTAAAAATAGATACCACAAGTGGACTTTATGAACTAAAATTCTTTGCGCACAAAAGCATTTTGACTCTTGATTTTCTAAGCATCGATTGGCTCGCGTAACTTTGAAAGTCAATCAAAATGCAACCTTATTGCAATTGCTAATAACAGTTTACAAGTTGCTAATAAACTGTCATTATTGATTTTAAGTTGCGTAATATCAAAACTTGAGTAACGCCTGTCCATCTTAGGCCAACTTGATTGATTACTTTTTCTCTGTTTAGATAGGTCGGATTAAGAGGTCGTCAATATAAACATCACTTGTGTCAAGAAAATATACGCTTGTTAGTACTCATCAATCGAAATCTTACCCTTAGTACTTAAAATAACTTTACCAAGATTATTTTATAGAAGTATGAAGGATGTTAGATTCGGTTACAGACAAAAAGAAAATACCACCTGCCTCCTTTCCCACGTAATTTGTGTAAGTACTCGTATCTTTAGTGCCTACCAATAAAAGTAAATCTAAATCAGCGTATTTGTCGTTCACGATTGATAAACGAGACTCTCCTATAACTTAAACTAAAGCTTACATGCATAAGCATACGATGAAATGTTTAATTTTATGATAGAAATGTTTATCTATTTATGCTCAGCAAAGTGAACTGGAAAGTGCAGCGTTCGAGGGTCTCGCTCTAAGTGGACCGATGGCCTGCTAAGGCTGCACGAATCCACTGGATGAGAGACGTACAGGACCGAAAGGTTTGGTCCTTCTTTCTTTTCGTGTGAGAATGTGGCCACCTCCGGTGTCAGAGTTAATTAAGCCGCTTCTGGGAACCACACTGGCCTCCGACTTGTCTATTTCAGATTTACATTAATTAAGTCCAGGTTTCCTGACGATGTTTACATGATTGGTGTGGTGATACTTGGGGGAGGCCTATGTCTATTGGACGCCTTTCGGCTGAAATGATGCGGATGATGTTAAGAAAAGGAATACCCACACATGTGCAACAAATTCAACATAAATTTGAACTCAATAATTAGCCAAAACACTTTGTGTGTACTTTATCATCATTTCTCTCAAAACGATGAAGGGTATATTGAGAAAACCGGCATGAAATGTTTAAGAACCAAAAAATCGAAGATAAGAAGTGACATTCGGAACCCGAACTGGAAACCGCCCCTTTCACAGAGATGAGGCCTTTATCACAGTAGTGGGATCATTATAGACTGTCTATGCAATGCTTTATCATGCAATTGTGACATACCCGTATTATTTTGTCATTATCAGTTTGTTTATGTTTAATGTTACAGAACAAAGCGATCTCGCGATCCAGGCAACCTGAAAGAGATCGCGGAATGCGCTAAGGCCGCTCGTTGTATATTTTTAGTTTTAAGTTTCTTTTGTTACTGCATTTTCTGGTGTACAATAAAGAATACATAAATAAATAAATAAACAAAGACATTTATTTATTTAATGATAACATGCAAAATACTGATCCTCCGATTCTCATGATCTCTTCGTCAAAACTCTAAACAGTTAGCAGGCCAAGAGCTATGTTAGTTTAGGCTTAGCTCGCATTGCTGACTTTTCATACTTAGGTTATATACTTTACAAAGTTTGCGGTTTGCACACAATGTTGTAAAACTACCTCAGCTGTTGATCTAAGCTAAACTCACTTACATAGCATAGCTTCTAATAGGCCATTGGCTTTACAGTTTGTAGATTCAGTAGTTAGAACGTCACGCGTCATGTAAAAATAACGCTTAGTGACAGTGGAGGCGCTATATTTGCGTACGATTGCAGTCGCGTCATATAGTATTGGGCTATTTTTTTTTTAATATATGGATTGTTTTATTGTAAAAAATCGTAATAGGTACTTTATTAGGTACTGAGAGTTTTGGAATAGGATTATTATTCTTAGCGTATCGATAGCAAATCAATCAATCTGCCAAGCCTTTTCCCAACTATATTGGGGTCAGCTTCTCGATAGCAAATAATATAGTGTCTAAATATTATGGTTGGCCCAGATTCTGCCACGGCAATACCAACCGGTGACGCAGCCTTAAGGTCTTCATATGATGTGCATCTGGACCGAGGGCCCATTTTTTAAATCCTTGCGAAACGAAATAAGACTTAAAGGGAAATTAGTTAAAAATAGTAAAAATATAATGTAATGGGCCTAGAATTTCTTAAACGTGAATTAAAACAGTTATAATTAAATAGCTTGGGCCCTCAATCCAGACGCGTGCATAAACTGGCATAGCCTAAATCTCAGAAAGTACTATCTCTGGGTTAATCATTTTTATTTAGGAATTTAGTTAAGAATTTCTTAAATATTTTAAGAAATTCCCAAATCTGTAGAATATGACATTACAGATTTATGGCGGTTTAACTAGGGCCCTCAATCCTTTAATGTCTCTACTGAGGAATCTGCAAAACATGAATTTATCTGTAGATATATATTAATAGGACTTTAATATATTTTGCTTAGATACCTCTGTAAATTAGTTAAGAAAAAATAATGACACAAAAGTGAATTGTTACAAAGTAAATGAGAATAGAATTTTACTATAATGTCTGAACTGAGAGCCCAATATTTTCGGCTTTATTGACTAGGTTCAACCTCATAGATTAAATCAAATTAAAATAAGATTTTTTACTATTTTTTAATTAAAATGTCACATATCGTCCGTTCTTCTAAATGCAATACTTTAAGAGAAAATAGATTTTAAATTTTTCATAGGATAAAGTTTTGTAGGGTACATATGATTTTGTTGCTTTTTTGGACTGATCAATATGTATCCTCATACAAGCTATTTTTTAAGCGCCTAAAGTAAATATTTATTTCTTGAACTGTCGGAAGCGACTGCTTTTTGTGATGCAATATTTTGAAGGGAAACAGTGCAATTGTCAGGCAAAGCCATTATTGCATGGGTCCTTTTCGGGCGAAGATAAAACAAATCTTTCTTGGTAATGTACGGTTACAGAGTAATTAATTGCATTATGTAATGGAGAATAACGTATTGAGGATAATACCTTTGTGTCATGTAAATTTGTGGCAAATTCATATTACAAGCTCTCTGATTTGATCTCATTTCATTTGAACGGGACAGAAAAAGTTAGTTTGAAGGAACTACCCGAAACAATCAGTTTCAAAGAAAAATATTTAAAAATATTAGGTGTTATTGAATTTTTCCCCCCGTTGAACCCGGCTGATCTTGGTCACTATAAGGGGCATGGTTTCGTAAACGACCGCATGGTCTGTTATGATGATTTAATGCTTAGATTTTACAATAGTAGAGAAGAACAACCTATTTATTTACACATTGTGACATACGGTTTGGCTGATCCTAATTTTGAAGAGTAAATATTAAAAATATATGACTGCGCTGCTAAAATCACGAACTACAGTTGGAGGACTGTTCTATGGAAAACTATTTAATATCTAAGAGGTCACCCGACTGCAATTCGTGTTTTTGGTAGCGCAGTCGTGTTTTTTATATTTTTATTATTATTTATTTTTCTTTAATACATTTTAATGACAAGTTTAATTTTATAACAATATGTAGATAGGTAGGTACTCCTCTGAACTTTAAATTTCATATCCATGTTGTTATAATCGACGACAAAATCTGAATTCATCTTTGAAAATAGAGCAATATAGTTAGTCGCTATTTTTGCCCAAAAGTTATAGCACTAAAAACTAACATTATTAACTAGCGTTCATAACTAAAACTCAGCAACCAAACTTCGCTCACTCGCTTCTTTGAACAAATTTATTGATAATTTAAACCGTTTATTTATTGCAAAAAGTTTGTAAGTAGGTAGATTGTATTTTACAATATCAGACTATTTTTAGGTTACATTTATGTGAAGTAAATAGTTTTCTTATATTTATACCGATTGTGTTTTATTCATCGAAATGAATTTGATTGATTTGCGGATTGCGACGTCTCTGGTGCTACATATACTGTCAATAGAAACAATGACATATGATTTTCCGTCCAAAAAAGTAACAAAATCATATGTACCCTACAAAACTTTCTCCTATGAAAAATTTAAAATCTATTTTCTCTTAAAGTATTGCATTTAGAAGAACGGACGATATGTGACATTTTAATTAAAAAAATTTAAAATATCTTATTTTAATTTGATTTAATCTATGAGGTTGAACCTAGTCAATAAAGCCGAAAATATTGGGCTCTCAGTTCAGACATTATAGTAAAATTCGATTCTCATTTACTTTGTAACAATTCACTTTTGTGTCATTATTTCTTTTTTTTTAAACACTACTGAATTTAATTTATATGTTAGAAATATAGATTTTGGTTTATTTATTTATCTAATATACATTGTTATTGGAGTTTATTTCAATTAAAATTTACATGCTTATAATACTTAAATAACAATAACTACCTATATATACAGTTAAATAAAAATAAAATAAAACTACGAACGCGTATAAAAGGGCAGGGGTCATAGGGCGTCAAAAAATTTATATATATATATATATTTTATTTTTTTTTTTTTTATTTTTTTTTATTTAATTATTTCTTTTTAAATAATTTACTGAGGTATCTAAGCAAAATATATTAAAGTCCTATTAATATATATTTACAGATAAATTCATGTTTTGCAGATTCCTCAGTAGAGACATTAAAGGATTGAGGGGCCTAGTTAAACCGCTATAAATCTGTAATGTCATATTCTACAGATTTGGGAATTCTTAAAATATTTAAGAAATTCTTAACTAAATTCCTAAATAAAAATGATTAACCCAGAGATAGTTAGTACTTTCTGAGATTTAGGCTATGCCAGTTTATGCACGCGTCTGGATTGAGGGCCCAAGATATTTAATTATAACTGTTTTAATTCACGTTTAAGAAATTCTAGGCCCATTGCATTATGTTTTTACTATTTTTAACTAATTTCCCTTTAAGTCTTATTTCGTTTAGCAAGGATTTAAAAAATGGGCCCTCGGTCCAGATGCACAGATGACTGGGCAGGCCTCACATTCCTGGACTGTCACTTGTCGTCGAGATCTATCACCCGAAGCACGGTAACGCACTACAAAATTGGAATAGGCTGAAATCGATAAATCGCTCAGTGCGCAGGTAAACGGCCAGAGTTCTTTTTACGTGAAGGAAACTATATCTTCCCTAATAAACTAAAACAATTCCCAATAATAAGTTCATTGCCACATAAACAAACAGGTGTGTCTGTGGTTAAATCAGTCCGTAGCTAATTGATTAAGATATTACCCGATACTTGTAGCTCCGAGCAATATTTATTTATTTATTGGCCTATCTACAATTGTTACACTGTGTATTCTAATAATAATACAAGCAATATGATACAAGCATAGTATACAATATGATGTGATGTGACACAGCATGCAATATCAATAAACTTTGTCTAAATAACTCCTAACAGACTAATTCTAAAACTCTTAACAGAATTTATAGTACGGATGGAGAAAGAGATAAACGAGCCGGCTGGTAAGGAATATCTATGTTACTGCGTATGTAACTCAATCTGCCTAGCCTTTTCCCAACTTTATTGGGGTCGGCTTCCAGTCTTACTGGATACCAGAGCTGAGCTGGAGCTGAGTACCAGAGTTTTACATGGAGCGACTGCCTATCTGACCTCCACAACCCAGTAACTGGGTAACACTGGTACCCCTTGGCAAGACTGGTGTCAGATCTCAAGCTTCTGACTACCCGTAACGACTGTCAAAGATCTTCAAATGAAAGCCGGGACCAACGGCTTAACGTGCTTTCCGAGGCACGGAGGAAACTCGGTACGTTGAAATGGTCACCCATCCACGGGCCGACCTCGTCAAGCGTTGTTTAACCTTGATGATCGACCAGTGCGGCTGTTATTATTAGCCACGAGCTCCTCGTTACTGCGTATGTAACTATGAAACATTATTGCGGACGATTTCATCAATGATCAGAATCCATGAGTAAAATGCTATCCACACTTTAGCCTCAACGATTACTATCCTTGGTTTTCATCATTAGCATCTTTCTGCCGACAGCTGTTTCTGGGCTCGTTTTTACGACACTTATCTTCTTGTTCTTTTCGAGTCGATGGTGGATTAATGCTTACACAGTTTGGGCTTCGTAGGTAGCCAAATTTATAGCGGCATCAGTGGCTTTCATCAAGTCCTATATGATATTAAGCCGAATATGTCATAGCATAATTTGTATACGTCCTACATAGATATTATTTTGAGGAAGTTTGGTTTGTATTACATACATTCTACGAGGAATAAAGAACAACTCCCTAAAAAACTACGAAAACTTGCCTGCTTTGCACACTGTACTTGCTAATAAATTGCTTCAAGTAAGTGGGTCGTAGAGTTAACTGTTAAGTAGTTAGCGCTACTTTGAGGTTTATGAGAGTTCGTGTTATTTTAAATAAGCACTATAATAAAATCTTTCTGTTAATTTCGGGAAAAGCTTCGATTTTTTTTCGTTTTGCTATAGGCTCCCGTTTTACCCCTATCTCTGATGATGGTAACTGATGATGTGGTCGACGGTGAAGCACACTTGCCTAGAAGTAACCTATTTACTCTTGACTTATAGACCTTATACCATGCTAGAGGTAAAATATATTTTTAAATAATAACGGTAGTAATTGTCGTGGTGGCCTACAGTGGCTAAGACCTCGCCTCTCGAACTTGAGATCGTGGGTTGAAATCCTGGCAATTACCAATGTGACTTTGTTAAGTTCATATTTATGTACTTTCTAAGTTTATCTTGGACATCACAGGCAACAGTGAAGGAAAACATAGTGAGGAAACCTGGACTTATGTAGTTAATGTAAGTCTAAAATAGCCAAGTCAAAGGCCTGTGGGGTCCACACATTCTCACACGAAAGAGAAATAAGGAATTGATTTTCATCATTTTATTTAATACTTTACGCACACAAAAGTAAAGAGGTGGATGCCTTAGGTATTTACTACCAGTCGACTTTTGGGTGATGAAGAGACAAATATCTTGGTTTCGGGTTAGTCTCGGTAGAAGACCTAGAGACCAAACTTGTTCTATATTGTATTGTCTTGAAAGTGAAAAGTTCGATACGCAACATTTTTATCATAATACCAACTTTGGATGTGGTCTCTACGCAGTTTAATGTCAAATGTTCTATCCTACGGTTTCACCATTGTCTAAAGATGGGCAATCAACAGGGTTCAAACTGAGATTACTGGGTTTAAACCCATCCCAAGCCCATCTCTACTCTTGACATATTATACACCTTCATGTAAATAAACACACATTCAAACAGTTAGGCAACACTTTACCTCGTAAACGCCAATATTTCTGATTATTCCGACCCAACAGTCATCGCAAAGCCTTCGGGATACATCGGATGGTTCCGGAAGAGTTCGTGTGCACCTTACGTCGGATATTGCGCTCCGATTGGTGTTACAGGGAACTCGAGCTCGTTTTACCGAGCTTTGAAAAGTGAATGTGAGTTATATATTTTACTCTTCTTTTGAATTTCTTGGATGATGTTAGGCTGGTAGCTGAGCTGAGCGGTTTGATATCGGGCGTAGGTTTTTGCTATAATGAGCCACTTTGAAGCTAAGCTTTGAAGCTTCCTTCAAAAGTTATGTACTTAACTTCTTTTTCAAGCTTAGATTAAGTATATTAAAATATTTTGGATAACATTTTGGGCAGTTGTACCATATGTTCGATATCGACATTTTTAAGAATGTTTCATTTTTGTGAAGTCACAGTTCACAATCAAATTGGGACAACCAAGCTTACACAACATCACAATCTTCCTTCCAATAAAATAACCCATTTTATTTTTGGTCGGCGTAGCACGTCTTCATCCAAACATCTCTATTTTCCGCCTTCTCAACATCTTTTCTAACGATTATTTATCTTCCACACAATTTTAAAACAACATAAGTATATATTATAACATTACTATAAATTCATAGCAGTATATAACAGTAAGTAGCTATCTATAGTAAAATGGTCCCTTCCTCAGTAATGTTACACAAAACCGCATTTACGAAAAAGGTCACAGTGCGTTCACTTAAGGGCGCGGCGAAGCATGAATTGTCCATACAAACGTAATACCTAAATCATTTGTAAGTTGAGCATATTTCCACCAAATTATGCTAATATTCGGATTCAGACAGTATTTATCTAGGTTCCTACGTCTTTTTTTTTTCAAAATACTTACCTAAAATGAAGTTTAAGCGAATTCCATTTCGTACATTTTTACAGCGTAAATGACATGTTTTCTTATTGATTTTTCTATCTTAAAAAAAACAATATCTATAAAATTGTCAACGCTATAACATAGCTCTATATTATCAAGAAACAAATTATCGAAAAAAAATTAAAAAAACATTAAGTTTTCATTCATCATTTTTGGTATTACGGAACACATAAAAATAATCATACATTTTCAATAGCTAGTATTGCTGTCGCGTCGAGCACGTCATGTCAATGTGTGTGTAGTCGTGCTTCATACGGTTGAGTAGGTATCGCTCGTACGGCTTTTGTTCGGGGCACTTCGGGGTTGTTTACTGTTTGTTGTATTGTATATTTTTTACCCGACTGCCGAAGGAGGGTAATGTGTTTATCAGTCTATTTATGTATGTATGTTTGTTCCTATGTGGCGTTCTAGAAACCAAACGCGTGGGCCGATTTTGATGGTTCTTACGTCAATCGATTCGCCTTAACCCCGCGAGTGTCACTGGCTACATAAAAATTGGCAAATAGGAAAATAGCGGTTCTTGGGCGCCATATTGTGGGGGCCCAAATTTGTTTTTTCGTATCGTGTGGGGTATCAAAATAACACTTATATGTTTAAATGTACCTGATTCGAAAAAAATATAACCAAAAAGGTATAAATAAAAAAAGTTAATTAAAAAAATCAAAAACACCGACTGCTTGAAAAGCGAACTAAAAAGACGTAAACAAGGAGAAAATCATGCTGTGCAGTCGGAAGATACGTCTGGTTTTGGTCAGCCAGCTCGCGAAGATGTATCCTCCGACAGCACAGCATGATTTTCTCCTTGTTTACGTCTTTTTAGTTCGCTTTTCAAGCAGTCGGATTTTTTGATTTTTTTAATTAACTTTTTTTTTGTGGTTTGTTGTCAGTGTTAGACGATTACTTTACTGTGCTGCTCGTGCGTATTTATTTATTTTCTAAGTACTTATTGTAATATTTCTGACACTATTGACCTAAGCTATGAACTTGGATTTAGATTTGCCTTGTGATTTGAACTTTGATATTGAGTAATCTACTTTCTTACGAACTTTGCGTTGTTTACGGACTTTATTATTTACGATTTGGTTTGGTTGCCGAAATGGACTCCGAGCGTTGGGATGTTTCTCACAGTAAGTACCTATATCCCAATGATATAATACAATAAGTTACTATTTTTACCAGATACAAGGACAATTGCAAATAACAAACCGCAAATACTGTATTTTTATAATATGGACGCCTAAAGGACTGGCATATGAAAAAATTGAAAAAGACAACGAATTTTGGAATTCAATAGTCTTAAAATTAGAAGAGTTTTATTTTAAATGTATATTGCCTGAATTAATAGATCCCCGTTTACCTAGAAATCTGCCTATCAGAGACAGAATATAAACTTTTTTTTTTCTTTACCTACGTAATGTACAATTATTACAATGTACAATTGTACATATAAACTAAAAAGCGTGCGTAGAAATGTTTTCTGATTATCATTATTGTATTTTTGTATTTCGTTCAGTCGATAATATTTATGCTCACCCTACACGACTTTATCACGTTTTGATTTATATTTTTTAAATAGATGTCTCTATAAAGTAAAACATAACTAAATAAATGTTTATACGAAATTCTTGTTTTTATTTTGAATATTCTTAGATCAGAGCGCTGTTATTTGTCTGTACCTACTTATGCGTAAATAGGCATAAATTATTGGAATATTTGTCTTGTACTAATACTTTGCCTAAGTAACATTTGTATTATTTTACTTGCATTCATTATTTATTATAACAATACATATTTGAGGTTTCGTAAAAGGCATAGTTACCTACATAAATAAGACAAAAGAACGCCGGCGCAGTTCGCGTTGGCCGGCTTGCCGGCTTTCGAGTCGTTATGAATGGAAGTCTATCTACTCGCACACACACAGCTGCGCACGGCGCACCGCGTGTGTGTGCAAAGCGAGATAGCAATACTCTGAACGAATTCTTCACTCGTCTCGAATTGCATTTGCGAGCTCCGTTCGCCGCGCTCTTAACACCATATGATGCAACAAGCCGACTTAAGGGCTTTATACACTGACAAGGCAGTGCCGGATTAAAGCCGG
Source organism: Anorthoa munda (assembly GCA_945859665.1). Taxonomy (NCBI): domain Eukaryota; kingdom Metazoa; phylum Arthropoda; class Insecta; order Lepidoptera; family Noctuidae; genus Anorthoa; species Anorthoa munda. The sequence goes on along the minus strand of OX243897.1, from coordinate 38,169,174 downwards.
CTCAACTTGTCGGCTTCGAGTTTCCGATAATATTCCGAGCACAAACAACAGGCGCGTGGGTCGCAGGAAACCGGTGCGGAGGCTTACAGACATGACATCTCGACAACTAGAGCCGGCGGCGACAGCCCAGCTAACCCTACTACCGTTTCCGAACTACCCACGAGAGTAAGCAGAAATTTTTCAAGTATTCTACTCTTCAATAAAATAGACCTGGAAGATTCGAATCATTGCATGTAAATCGAAAAGAAATTGGATTTCTCTTGATACAAATCGCTTTAGTAGCAAAAAACTCAAAGATACATTGGAAACTAAAAACGTTAGAAGCGGTATTGCCCGGGGGCATTTAGTACAGGCTTCATTTATTGGACGGGGACTTTTAAACCCCGACATGGTTCGTTAAAAAGACCCCAGTGAGTTGTTATTCAAACTGTGAACGTCAACACTGCGCGGTAACTTACGCACTTTAATTGAACCACTATACCTATACTATAACATTGTTTCGAAGAGATATTTAGGACAAATTCTATATAACAACAACGATAGAATTCGTGTTGGACAATATATTGGCTTTGGTATAAAATATTAAAAAAAAAATTGGTCCCAATTTTGGTCAATAACGGTATTCTTCACACAATGTTAGGTATTTTTCGTAATGCTACATTTTGTGTTCTGTTCTGTCACAGAATAAATAATAGTACGTTCTGTTACTGATAATTTTCTATCAGAAAAACTTGCTGATTTGACCTTAAAATTAATCTAAGCTTGGATTTTAGACTCCAGTACATTACGCTTTGACCTACTAAAAAGACAATCAGATAATTGTGTTATATGAATTCATTAACAATTCCGTCTGCTTTGGTCATGTCCATTTCTTGGCAACGACACTACCAGCCGCACTACCAGTAGTGTCGTTGCCAATTAACGACACTACCAAGCATATTTTGGATTAAATTGTACAGTCAACACAGCAAAGCTCAGAAATATAATTCTTTATTTAATACGTAAATAATGAAATATCAGCAACAGCAAACTTCAGAAATGTAACTTTTTATTTATTACCAAATAAAAGCAAACTTTTTTGAAAAAATACAAAAATTAACGCAGATGATAAATTTCCTTCTCCGTAACTGTAGTACTTACTAATAAAAACTTAATATTGAACCTCAGATAATAAAAAATCGCGTGAAAAGTTTTCACTGTTTCCCAAAATACAAGGTCAGGCTTAGCTTGGGAGTAGCAGTAACTTTTGTGTTATACACTAATACGAAGCATATGTTAGTTTAAGATAAAATAGATAAGTGTATTAACTGGCGACAATAAAGGATTTTTATTTCAAGTGACCGACTGTAACTGTAAAAGAATAATAATACTGTTGCTCTGAACATATGACATTTTTTAAATTCATACTTTATTTAGTAAGAAGGTAACGTGGCGTAGCTAACATACAAGCGAATACCCGCGTCGTCAACTTCTATAAAATATTAACGTAATATTTTGAGAATGTTATATTTTGAGTACGAAGGTCGGCTTGCATGGTAGCTTCAACCCTGAAATGAAAACACTGCTGGACATATCTTAACCGTAAACATTTTGTATTTTATAATTCGAGCACCTCCAAACAGATGCACCATTTTTATATTTCTTCAGTATATCGCCTCTTTGCTTCAATAATGTGGTATCTTGAAAATTGCAATTTTAGAGGAGAGTGTTTTTCAACTTTCAAAAAATAATTGTGTCGAAAGGAGAATTTTTTTTACTATAAATCTACGATTTATTGTAAACTATAACAAATAAACTATGGGCAAACTTATCAAAATACTGATAATTTAGAAGTTTAGCAAGAAATTTACTTTATTTTAGAAAAAGGGCAAAAGTTGTCACATTGTTCTTGCAAATATATAGTAAGATAAGTGTTACAAGCTAAATTGTCACGATGTTGATGATATAACTTTGGATATGCTAAGCTGAGTTATATCATGAACAAACGTTGTTTAAATAAAAAGTTTAGGTTTGAGAACTAATCTTTATTGAAAAAAGTGTAAACAATCAGACTTTGTTAATGGAGTAATATCCTTTATTTAAAATATTTTTATAAAACACATACAAAAAAATAGTTTAAAATATAAATAAATAGAGGCTCACTGGTATCGAGAACAGGGTCCAATCTACCAGCAGTCAGGGCTCCAGAGAGAGGAACCTCCTAACAATACGAGCCGTGTCCAGCAGTACTGCTTTCTGAAAGAAGCCCTTGATCCAGCCGCATAACGAGAGCCTCCTAAGGTGTTGGTAGAGGCTCCTGGCTATTAAGCCATTGGCTGACACGACTATCGGTCGCTGTGTCCACATCCCACATGTCGACAACCTCGCGAGCCAAGTCAAGATACTTAACTTGCTTATCATTCTCGGCTTTCACGAGGTTCCCATCATGCGGGACAGTTATGTCAACAATCATTGCACGCATCTCGATTCGGTCCACCTCCACTATATCAGGCTTATTAGCAATAATAGTCCTGTCAGTGTTGATAAACCGATCCCAGTACAATGTGATATTGCCATTCTCGAGAACTGGGTCGGGCACATACCTGTAGTACGGCACATCCGATGCCACAAGAATGTATTTCAGAGCAAGTTGCTGATGGATAATCCTGGCTACAAGGTTGTGCCTATCCAAGTACTCATCGTTAGCTAGACGAGAACAACCTGAGATAATGTGGTGGATCGATTCATCCGGGCGGTGACATGCCCGACAGATGTCAACCGTGCCATCCTTCACAACAAATCTCCGGTAGTTATTCTTCATGATAACTTCGTACATAATTGCAGAGGCAAAACCTTCGGTTTCCCCAAAGAGGTCACCGAAACGTAGCCAGGCTACGGACACTGATTGGTCTACATCGGACCCATGTAGGTGTAACTTTTTCCTGCCCGGAAAAAGTTCCTTACTCTGCCATACCTCCCTGCGGTCATTAGTGTCAATCACTACAGGCTTGCGCCAGTTCTCATTCGCCAAGGAGAGCAGGATGAGTCCCTTATCCACTGTTACTACATCTCGATGCATACCCACGTCGGCGTATAGAAAATATTCTCTGAGTGATCGTGAGTGATGTATTCGAAATGCAGTCAGCAGTGTACGAACCCGTCTATCCAGGGCGTCAAGAACCGATTGAGCCCATTTGAATATGCCGAAAGAGTAAATCAATACCGGAATGACCCAACCTTTGAAGGCGCCTTATTTCCGCCCGAAAGAAGGCTATTAAGTACCTTCTTCAGGCGGCCAAAGAAGCGTTTCCTCAACGAAATATCCTGTCAAGTCTTTTACATCGCGAGCCCACCTGGAAAAATAAGAGCAAAGTTATTATTTGTTTTAGCATTAACAACGTTATATTTAGGAATATTACCGGTTAAATCCTTTTTTTTTTGTTCAATAACGGAACATCCGCAGATAACTGTAACTTGATTTTTGTATTAGAAAAAGTTTAATCATCAACAATGTTGTATCTTAAGGTAACACAAAGCAAAACTCTTACTCTTTCAGCAACAGTGTGACATGAAGATTTATAACAATTAACACATCACACATTTTTTCAACAACACTGTGTTAAATTCACATATCACATTATAAAATAAAAAGAATATTTTTGAATTAAAACATACCTTTTCAACCCAAAAGTGGTATCGTCGTGATGTCACGTTTTTGCGGAAATTTGTGAGCATCTTCCTCTGCATGTGCGTAGTGACAACTGTTTTGTTGCGTTGTTGAAACAAATCTTCGTGCAGAAAAGAAACAACGTGATATCGCGATCTGACACAGTTGCGCTGTCTCTTCCGCTCACAGATTCGCTATAACCCGCACAAAAAATACCACGTTTTTGGGAAAAATAAAATCGGTCACGGCGGTTTCAATTATCAAATTAAAAAAAAATTGAATTATCGGACTTATCACGTTGTTGAAGCAAAGAGGCGATATGATATTTGTGTTTGCCCAAAAGCAACGCAGTTCCCCCATTCGTCGGGCAAACGTGTAAAACTGATTCGTTATTATCAGCTTCCGACATCTTATAGGTTTTATTAAATTTTGTTCAAAGCTAGACCTATGAACTGGTGTCTCGAAAAAACGTAATGTATTCTTACATTACGTTTTTTACTCTCACAAATATAATTTATCCATCAAATATCAGTAAAGGTCTGAACAAATTATCGTCAGTGTCATTTAATCTTTGTCACATTTTTAAACTTCATAAATAAAAAGAAATTAAAGTAAAAGAAGTTGATTATCAATAAAATTAGTTGAACTTTGAGTTGAATTTAGTGGAACAGGAATCCAAATCTTCTGTGTTGACTGTACAGTTTAATACAAAATAGGCTTGGTAGTGTCGTTAATTGGCAACGACACTACTGGTAGTGCGGCTGGTAGTGTCGTTGCCAAATAATGGTCATGTCTAGAGTAATGTTGGTCACACAAAGCATCATTAAGGATTAAGCTAAGTTTAGAACTAGTGGACTAATGGATTATCTATTAGGTTTAGAAATGACTGTGGCGGAGAACTACCAATGAAAATCGCTGAAGTACCTAATGGTGGCCTATGGTGACTTAATTGACTGACAATATTTTAGAAGGTTTTCACCTCCTACTAATCTCGACAGTATTGTCATGAATATAAACAAATGAAATGATCAGCAGATTTTTATTCGCCATTTGAGATTTCGGCCTATGGTAAAAGTAACTCTACACTAATCTTCACCCAATAAATACATTCATACCTATGAAATAAACGGATTATCGATGGACAAAGCACAATAATAAATATCATAGGGATGCCAATTTCCTTTGACATTCCTAATCCTGTAGTTACTTTACCTTTTACGAAACCCGGCATTCGATACGTCCGTTTGGTATTCCGGAACGATAAAATGTAATAAAGAAAGCATTCGATTTATTAATAACTACCCGTAAGCTGCTTTAAGGGATCTCTACTAATACGAACTAATATTATGAAGAGGTACGACAGTTTGTTTATTTATGTAATAGATCATTTCTGGCAGATTACAAAAATCTTTCTCTGATAAAAATCTACGATAGCCAATTCATAGAATACTTTCTATCCCGGCAAAGTGCACGGATCCAATAGCATATACTACGGAGGCAAAGCTGAGGGACTTGCTAATAAATCGCCAAATATTAATAACTTGTTTAACTTATTGAAGGAACAAAATTCTTTGAATATTCTATGCCCTAAGGAAAGTAAAATAACCAATTTGCCGTTTGCTTTTTCTAATTTTCATGTCAACAAAGTAAATTGTGGGGGCATCGTCCCCAACTGACGTCATTTAAATTGTTTTTCAATTTCATTCGTACATTAAACTAACTTTTCCCACGGATTCGCTCTTGTGGCTTATCCATCAGAAGCTGTTCCAAGAAAAAAGGTAGCTAATGGCACAGTGTTCCTATATTTATTTATGAATAGGTAAAAATGTTTTTATATGAACAAACAATCTGCCAATTTATAAAATTAGTTTAGATTTGTATATTAATTTAAAGAATTCATCATCATCATCATCATCATCATATCAGCCGAAAGACGTCCACTGCTGGACATAGGCCTCCTCCAAGCGTCGCCACATTGACCGGTCCCGTGCGTCTCGCAACCAGCGGATTCCCGCAACCTTCACCAGGTCATTGGTCCACCTAGTGGGAGGCCTTCCAACGCAACGTTTGCCGGTTCGCGGTCGCCACTCCAGAACCTTTCTGCCCCATCGGCCATCCGTTCTGCGAGCAATGTGCCCTGCCCACTGCCACTTAAGTTTGGCAATTCTTCGGGCTATGTCGGTAACCTTGGTTCTCTTGCGGATCTCTACATTTCTGATTCGATCACGCAAGGAAATTCCGAGCATAGCCCTCTCCATTGCCCTTTGAGTGACTGTAAGTTTTCTGATGAGGCCCATTGTAAGCGACCACGTCTCAGAGCCATATGTCATCACTGGCAACACACACTGGTCATAGACTTTCGTCTTGAGACACTGTGGTAAGTTGGACGAGAAGATACCGCGCAACTTCCCGAACGCCGCCCAGCCGAGTCGGATTCGACGATTGACCTCTTTCTCGAAATTGGCCCTACCCAACTGGATCGTTTGTCCCAGGTAGACATAGTCACCCACAGCTCGAGTGTAGAGTCTCCTACCTTGATAGGAGTGGGTGTAACATGGGCATTCAACATCACCTTGGTTTTGTCCATGTTCATTCTAAGACCCACTCTTTCGGAAGCTCTACTGAGGTCATCGAGCATTGTACTGAGGTCCTGCATGGTCTCAGTCATAACCACTATATCGTCAGCAAACCGAAGGTGAGTGATATACTCGTCATTGACGTTGATGCCTAGCCCTCTCCAGTCCAGAACCTTGAAGACATCCTCCAGTGCAGCGGTAAACAGCTTCGGAGATATGACGTCTCCCTGTCTCACACCTCGCTGCAGAAGGACTGGTTCCGAGGTCTGATCCTGAAGTCGAACTGACATGGTGGCGTTTTTGTATAAACACTTCAACACTTCGATGTACCGGTAGTCAATTTGGCACCGTTGGAGAGACTGCAGTACAGCCCAAGTCTCGATCGAATCGAAGGCTTTCTCGTAGTCCACAAACGCTAAACAGAGAGGCAGGTTGTACTCTTCGGTCTTCTGTATAACCTGCCGCAGCGTATGTATGTGGTCTACGGTGCTGAAGCCTTTACGGAATCCGGCTTGTTCGGGAGGCTGGAAATCGTCAAACCTGCGCGCGCGTGATGACTCTTGAAAACAGCTTGTAGACATGGCTAAGAAGTGTGATGGGCCCATAGTTCTTCTGTAAGGCATTGTCACCCTTCTTGAAGAAGAGTACCACCACACCCCTGCACCATGCCTGTGGCGTTTTCCCTTCGAGTATGACGGAATCAAACAGCTTCTGAAGGGCCTTAAGGATTGGTTTTCCACCCGCCTTCAGGAGTTCGGCCGTAATTCCGTCGTCACCCGGTGCCTTGTTGTTCTTAAGCTGTTTCAGAGCCATCCTAATCTCATACAGGCTGACGTCCGGAATGTCTTCGGTATAGTGTCGGGTCAATCTAGCTCTAGGGTCATTCGCTAGATTCGCGACGGGTTTACTGGTTGACGTGTACAGCTGCCCATAGAATCTCTCGATCTCCCTCAGAAGCTCTAGTTTGGCGGTAACGATCCTGCCATCATCGGTCTTCAGTTTCGTGAGCTGACTCTGCCCTATAGACAGATCTCTTGCGAAGACCTTGGAGCCCTTATTCCGCTCAATCGCGTCTTTTATACGCTCAGTATTAAAGCGGCGGAGGTCGCTTTTCAAGGACTTTGAGATCCGTCTATTTAGCTGCCGGTATTTCACCGCATCGTCTGAAGACTGCAGGATCATCTCACGCCTCTCCTTCATTAGCTTGAGAGTAGGATCAGAGAGTTTTTTGTTCCTATCTGTACGGCGGGTCTTGAAAAACTTAGACCCAACCGTATGGACAGCTTCAACGAACCCATCGCTGTAATCATCCACGGAGCTTCCTAGGCACTCGAAACGATTCTGGAGTTGATGATGATTCTGAGGCTGAAAGTTCTCGGGGTTTTGGACCTGGATCTGTGCTGGGCGGAGCGTGGACTTCACCAGTCGAGACCTTTCAAGTTTAACATTAATATTCAATGTGCCTCTTACCATGCGGTGATCGCTCCCGGTTTTCACCGAATTGATCACAGAGACATCATTGAACACTTGCTTCTTGGTTGACATGATGAAGTCGATCTCGTTTTTAGTTGCACCATCAGGGCTTTGCCAGGTCCACTTCCTGTGCACACGCTTTCTGAAGAAGGAGTTCATCATGTAGAGGCCCTCCTTCTCCATAAAACTGGCCAGTAGGTGACCCCGGTGGTTCCGGCGTCCAACTCCAAATTGCCCCACTTGCAGCTCATCCATGTCTCGTTTACCCAGTTTTGCGTTGAAGTCCCCCATGACAACGGTGAAGTGAGTTTTGAAACCATGCATGGCTATAGAGATATCCTCATACATGGTCTCTACCTCGTCGTCGGGGTGTGCCGAGGTCGGGGCGTAGACCTGTATGACCTTCAGCGAATATCATGCGGATATTCTGAGTATAAGGTACGCCACCCTGGTCGACACACTCTCGTTCTTCACCACGTTGTTCACAAGGGACTTGTGGACGATGAACCCGACACGACCCTGGGACTGTCGGTCACCCTCTCGGAAATATAGCAGGTTACCGTATTTGAGGATTATCGAGTCCTCCACCTCTCTTCGGACTTCAGATAACCCTATAATACTCCATCGCAACCTACTCAATTCTTCCTCCAGTTCGGCTATCTTCTCCTCGGTCCGGAGTGTTCGCGTGTTATATGTTCCCAGGTCCAGTCATCGGTGTTTATTGGGGTAGCCGGGTCCACTCCGGGGATTCTTAGCACCCCTTGCCACGTCATCGCCCCAACCGCTACCGTAGTCGAGGGTAGACGGGCTGCCGGGCACTCGGGCCATTTTTTCTGTGTGCTGATCATTAGGATTGGGGGGTTTTGCCATAATCGCCACGCTTGGCAGGCGGGTTGGCGATCGCAGTTTGTTGATAAAATGCACAGAGAACGCTGCTGCCTATTCTCTGGTGTATCCCTTAGTCGCCTCTTACGACACCCACGGGAAGATATGGGATGGTGAAATTCTTTACGTCCGTCACCATACGGTTTAAAGAATTACTCCAACCCAACTACTCGTATGTGTAACGATTTTAGCTGCCCATTCTCTGGTGTGTCCCTTAGTCGCCTCTTACGACACCCACGGGAAGATTTGGGATGGTGAAATTCTTTACGTCCGTCACCATACGGTTTAAAGAATTACTCCAACCCAACTACTCGTATGTGTAACGATTTTTGTTTGCTTTTGCTGAAAAAAGCATATCAACATACTATTAGATTTATAAACTACACATAGAGACATTGGAAATAATTGGACATCAGAACAGGACAAACTCCCCCGAGGGATGAAACTGATTGGACTTAAATTGTTGATGAGAAGAGACCTCGTATTCTTAAAAGCGCCAAAAGATTGATGACCTGAGGAAGACAGGAAAAAATGGGTCAAGTGAAATGCGATCCTCAGACTCGTTTTGCGAGGCATTTTGCGCAAAATCGGTAACAAACCCGTCAAGACAAATAATGTTCCGACTACTAAATTCCGAATTCTACTAAAATGCTTCTACTAAAATGTGAAAGTTTGTAAAGATGTTTGTGGGTTATTAACTTCATGCAACAGTTGAACAGATTTAGATGACGATGTTGCACATGAAAAGCCTACGTTCTGCTTTTATCCGGTTTTGTACATTAACGATAAATTATGTTTAGTACCTGGATGACCGAGGCTTGCTCGGGTGAAAATAGAGAAAACGACGTTTTCTAAAAATGAAACCTATCTAGATCGATTTATCGCCCCCGAAACCATCTGCATACTAAATTTCATGAAAATCGTTGAAGCCGTTCCCGAGATTCAGATTATATATACATATGTATAAGAATTGCTCGTTTAAAGGTATTAGATTTATTAAATTGGTTATATATAATACTTCTACAACGTTACTCTTTTTACTAGTTTGTCATTTTCTAGCTGACTATATGACGGTACTCTGAGAAGAAATAGCAAAATAAAAAAGATACAATAAATAGTCCTTTTCACATTCGAGCAAACCATGGCGTACAGCTAGTCCTGTAATCCCAAAACAAACGCCAGAGCTAAACTATTGAAGTAGACGTATTACCGCTAACAGGTCCGCTATAACTTAGATGACAAGACAGTTGAGTGCTCAGTCATTAGGCCGTTATGTCGCTGACATACACGAAGATACAAAGATAGCTAGATCAGCTCGTGTTTTTGTTACTAAATAGAAAGGCCAATTTTGCCGTACAGGCAAAGAATATGTATTAATTAATTAATTTTTATTGTCAGTTCTGTCCCATGGCAGGGCCTCCTTTTTTACAAGCTTTTGCTTTCGTATGTGTGTACGGCAACTCGTAACCGCGTATTTTCAAGCGCTTACTGGCATCCTATTAAGCTGAAACATTGTATACTTATGTAATTACTTATTTAATTTGGAGACATTGAAATAATTTATGGTACAATTCAGCTGCTTTCATGATGGAGCTGGAAGGTGGCCATAGTAACTCCTTAACCAGACAAGACAGCACCATCGTGTTTAGGTTCATTGGATGTATATTGATATTACACAACCTGTGATTGAAATTGTTAAATGAATTTTGTATTATTAGGAAATGTATCTAACTGCTAGAGGGAGGATACCTGGTGACCTGAAACACAGACCCTTAAAGTCTAGCTTAGGCACCGGTCTACCACAGCAAACTAAAATGTTAATGTTAAAACGGAAATGTTTCTCGTAAAACATGTTGACAAATATCAAGCCAACGTGGGTTTCCTAAAAAATAAATAAACCAGAAACATAATCATTAAGATTTAAAATCCTGTCAAAGCAGAATAACGGAAGAAAATTCAGAAATTCTGTTTGTTGTACATCTTGGATAGGTACATAATTGGCATTGTTAATAACAAGGTAAGGCGCCTGGATTTGATTCCAGCACACTACCTAACCTGCCAGCTTTTTAGACACATGGGATTTATAACATAATCGGTGTACATATACAATAGCCCTTAACTCCTTTGCGGGTCACAAATAAAAATGTTTTCTTTCTTTCTTTCTTTTTTCGAGTCGATAGTTTTTAACCGACTTCCCAAAAAGGACGAGGTTCTCAATTCGGATGCTTCTATTTTCCTTTTCTTTCTCCATGCTTTGGGCCCAGTAGGTGGCATTAATAGGTAGTAGTGTTATGGGTATTCAGGTTCTCAAAGATGCACGTGTTTTTGCATTGGGTCTCTTCAACATGTGCGTCATGATTTTGAGCTTACCCTTTCAGGACGAACTTCCAACAAACTGCTAGTTTCTAATATCATTTCTAGTCTGACTTTAAACATTAGTTCCGTGTCCCATGTCCGGAGGCATGTTAGATGGCCGGTACATAGTTCGCGCAGACGTACGGTAGGCACCTAACTAATAGCATCGAGTTAACATGGACACCTCGCTCACTTGACTAGCGCTTGTCATGGAAATTATATTTATATGACAGCTATTTTGTAGCTAGAGGAGATCGTGGCTTAGTGATAACAGCCGCATGGGTCGATCTTCAAGGTTAAGCAATGCTTGCCGAGGTTGGTACGTGGATGGGTGACCATCAATTACATACCGAGACTCCGTGCCTCGGAAAGCACATTAAGCATTTGAAGATTTTTGACAGTCATAACGTTAGTCTGAAGACTCAGAAGCTATAAAATCTGACTCCTGTTTCTGGGTTGTCAGATAGGCACTTGCTCTATGAAAAAACACTCCGCTGAATACAGTTAGACTGGCGACCGTAAGACCGTGGCGTAAAGAAGTCATGTTTTATAATCCTACTACTAATATTAAACGTAAAAGTTTGTGAGGATGGATGGATGTTTGTGACTTTTTCACGCAAAAACTACTACATGGATTTTGATGAAACTTTACAGATAAAGCTTACTGGCTTCTGCAAGCGGCTACGCCCGCTTGAATGCGAAAATTATCCCGAGGGAACATATGCCCAGGATTTAAAGTAAGATTAGTGTGATTGGGAGAAGTACTAATACCACGCGGGCGGAGCTGCAGGCAGAAGTTAATAATTACTAATTCTTAATCAGCAGGCTGACTAAGAAAACTTCTTTCCACTATCGTTAACTTTAATACCAGCCTCAATTCATAACAATGACATTGAAGTTTTTTCTAATAATAGACGAAATGGCAATTAAATTAAAGAACTTTTAAGCTTACTTTACAGAATATTTGAACAAGAAACTTTTATAACTAAATCGCTCTTTGAAACTTCGTTCAAGTTATAGTTCAATTTGAGGAAATTAAACTTCCCCTGATTCAAGAAATGGAAGATTCTAATTTGATTTCTGTAATTATACAGGTTTTGATTAAATCCGGCTTTGGATCTTTGGTTATTTATAAATTGATTAGTTACACGTTGTATTGTGAATGTAATTGTAATTAACTGACTAGCAAAATAAAAACTTCTAGAATTTCAGCAACAAAACAGAAAAACGTCTGAAAATCTCTTTATAACACTGAGGTTTGCTGTAAGAGAACCCAATTATGGGCTAAGCTCGCGTTAGTACATAAGTTGTCCTTCTGTATTTATTTGTTTTGTGTACAATAAATATGAATATAAGAAATGTATTTATCAAAAACTTACTTTATTCTGAGTTATAAAATTCCTACCAGTTACCATAATAACATAGAAAACTCACGTTTGATATCTGCTTAATAAATAACACCCTTATCTGCCAAATTGAGGGAGGCTTAGTCGAATGGAGGAAATTACTTGGAATTTAGGGATAAAATTTTAGAAACATGTGCTACATCTGCACCTACCTTTATCCTAGCACTTTGTAAATGCCTACAAGCACTATAGGAGATAAACAGATTAAAAATTACTTATGCAAGCCTCGCTTACACTGAATCACTATAGTTTGCCTCCTCTCTGTACATTGTGACGGCATTGCACTAAACCCTGACAGATGTACACAGAACATTACTAAGAGTGTGTGAGGATACTTCATAAACCTGAGCGTATGTATCTCTTGTAGGTACAAGCCATGTACAGGCGCCTGAAAAGGTTCAAGAGTATGTTAGCAAGTCCCTCTTGGGATCCTGCTGGGATTTGCGCTTTATATTCTCACCAAACTGGAGCAATGAAGCAGAAGATTTAAAATGTACCTGTAACAAATGAAAAGGGAATGGGTTAGTGATAGAGTTATTCTGTAATTCTTCTAGTTCGTGTTTTCAAAACGGTCTCTGGAAAGTAATCATCGACGCATCATTAAATAAACGAAAGGTCAAGTGCTGTGACTGGTGATTCAATCAATCACTACTACGTATTTTTACCCGACTGCCGAAGGAGGGTAATGTGTTTATCAGTCTATGTATGTATGAATGTTTGTTCCTATGTGGCGTTCTAGAGACCAAACGCGTTGGCCGATTTTGATGATTCTTACATCAATTGATTCGTCTTAACTCTGCGAGTGTCACTGGCTACATTAAAATAGGAAAATAGAAAAATGGCGGTTTTTGGGCGCCGTATTGTGGGGGCCCAAATTATTTTTTTCTTCCAAACCCATTTTGTGGGGTATCAAAATAAAGGGTTTTATGAGGTTATTTCAAAAATATAAAATACTTATATGTTTAAATGTACCTTATTCGAAAAAAAAAGGTTAACTAAAAAGTAATTAATAAAAAAACTTAATTCAGAAAATCAAAAACCCGGCTGCTTAAGAAGCGAACTAAAAAGACGAAAACAAGAAGAAAATCATGCTGTGCAGGATACATCTGGTTTTGGTCAGCAAGGTCGCGAATATGTATCCTCCGACTGCACAGCATGATTTTCTTCTTGTTTTCGTCTTTTTAGTTCGCTTCTTAAGCAGTCGGTTTTTTTGATTTTCTGAATTAAGTTTATTTTTCTTTCCCGAAACGACCGATGAGTTTTAATGCTCATGAGGCTGAGAGACAAATAGACTTTCTATTAGCGATAACGATTGTCAAAAATTCAAAATGTTTAGGACTAACTACGTGACACTTCAGGAGCGTTCAATTCTTGTCAACCATTATCAATCAATCAATCAATCATTTATTTTGTAAAACATAGGTATGGTTACAGATAGTATTGTTATAATATGTGCACTATATTTTGCCAATATCTGGCGTACAAAATTGACAATAGCATGCAAATTAAAATTAGCAAGCAACAATAAATAATAAATAAAATAATACAATTAAGGTAACATGTCAATTTACATGTCAGATTACATTAAAAATAAATCAATTTAAAATATGTCAACTAAAATAAATAATAAATAAAATAATACAATTAAGGTAGCATGTCAATTTACATGTTAGATTACATTAAAAATAAATCAATTTAAAATATGTCAATAGTTAAACAGGTTATTATAATTATAGATTAATAAACACAATTATACTTTATCAATAAATCAAATCATAAATGTCCAATTGGCAAGTCGGAATCGTCATACCTCTGTTTATCAGTAGTTAACTCAGTGACGGAGTAGTAACATCTATCTACAAGGAATTTAAACAAAGACCTCTTAAAGGATCCCAGACACTCTTTATTTTTAATAGCTGCTGGTATACTGTTATATATTTTTGGGGCCATACCTAGCACACTTTTGCCGAAAAATGCGGTTTTATGAGAGCTAACATGAATGGTATTCTGATAACGGCGAGATGCTGATATGATATGATTATGCTGATAGAATGTTAGTTTGAGACTATAAAAAATCTTTTTAAAAAAAAAACAGCCGACTTCCAATACAAAACACTACAAAGCGAAAAATTACTTTCTATTCGGCAGTCGGTTTAATTTATTAATAAAAAGTTTTTTATTTTTCTCATTTTAGTTTTGGTACATGAAAATCATTTATAGCCAGAGGATTTATTATTACAATTACAACAATCTCAATAATACACAAAAAAAACATACATCCAGCCGAACATAGGCTTATTGAATCAATTACATATTTACAGTAAAAATAAATGGCATATCAAACTGTTACACGAACTGTCTGACCCTATAAACTTAAACCAGCAAATCGCTGCCAATAAGCTGGAAACCGCTCGGAAAAGAACATAAACAAGTCCAGTCCTGACACAACACAACTTTATAGGTATTGGTTCGTTAGTTACTTCATATTATAGAAGTCTCTTGAACGGTGTAACAAACTCGTACGATAACTACAGAGGCTTCTTAATGTGTACTTGAAAAATAAAGTTTTAAATTCGTGTATGTAGTTATTATAGTGAATTCATTGCGCAATTCATAATCGACAACAGGTATTCAATTTAATTACTTATTAAATTCTTTGAAAAACTTTGTTCAGCATGTGACAAGATCATAATTTTATTATGGTATGTGAGTAGTCTGACATTAAATTCGTTTAATAATTTTCGTAATACAATCATTAAGTATTTCTAGTAATAATTATAAAATTTTTATACATATCTGTTCTCTGAGACCATTAAACAAATTTCTTAATTTTTTTTTTTCTAACCTCGTTGCTCAAGATATACTTAACTGAGTTCTCCTACGGCTACACTTTACTATATCTTACTACATATCACAGTAACTTCTTCTAGGTAAATTCAAATGAAAATCTTATTACTACTTCTGCGGAAACGAGTCCCGACACCAGCGAAGCAATTTGTGTCGCTAACCGTAATTTTAAAACTGCAATATTTTCACTCCTCTTCAGTTTTTGATTATTTTTAAAACCCTGTCTTTTCAAGAGCTTTGCATACAGATTTCGTTTTCCATTAGTAGGAAAAAAATATTTAAAATTTTTCAAAATATTCACCAGTTTACTGAATTTTTTATGCTCAATTTTATTTGTTTATGATACTGCTAGCTATGCTACATTCGGTGACTTATCCACTGAAGCAATTGTAAATTATTTTTGGTAGGCGCATAATGGTGAATAAAGAGTAAGTAGGTGGATACATCTCTGATCACGGACAGTGGTGTCTCATCTCATACAAATAAACCATGCCAACGCTCTATACTGATTATTCTGATTATTTTTTGTAAATCGATCGCGTTCGGTTTCGTTTCGTTCCGTACCACGGATGTAGATGGTGATTTATCTATCGCCGTGGAACGGAGCCGAACGCGATCGATTTACAAAAAATAATCGGTATAATCAGATGAAAAACGCTAGTTAAATCGGCAACCTTCTGACTCGCTACATGTCTGCGATTGGGCGCTCCTTGTGGGGCTCCACATCGCTGTCAATGCGGTGAAGCAGTCGACTGCCTCGGACATCATGGCCTTTCCTGTAGTAAGAGTGCAGGTCGGATTGCGCGGCACGCTAGCATTCACGATTTCTTTGTATGGGATGAGGCATCTGTATGCTAGTATTATATTATCTGTGTCACGGATAATTGAAAAGTATATACGCGATTGACATTGTTGGCAGAGTTCACGTCACGCCGGTATTGCTTAAAGGGGCAGACAGTTAGGCATAGTTACATAGATAAATGGATAATATCATAATATACTCTTTATTGTACGGCATTACAAATTACCTAAGATCTGAGTTAGATGACATTTTGTCCTAACCGGAGATGGAATTCAAAACCGTTCAACAGTCACACTTGACACAACGAAATAATCGAGACAGTCAATATAACAGAAATAAAACTCCGAAATACTCCAAGGACTCTTATAACTTAGCAAATTCGCATATGCTCTTTTTCAACTCTCAAAGAAAGTTAACAGTCAAGCTCTTCTGACCGCGTACCATGGACTGGTTGCCTCTGTTTTGCGGTATGGCATTATTTTCTGGGGACATTCCACTGATAGGGAGCTGGTATTTAGGCTGCAGAAGCGATGCATCAGATCTATGTGCGGTTTTAAGGCAACTCATAGCTGTGTTCCCTATTTCAAATCGTATTTTTTTATAATTTTGCCTTGTTTATATATAATGGAAACGGCTTTGTTTATGAAATGTAATCGTCATCTATTTAAAAATCTATCAGAAGTCAGAAAAATTTAACAAGAACTCAATACATCAATCAATCTATCAAATATGTCAAGTAAAATGTTTTTGTTGTGTTGTTTTTGGTATTGCCCCACTCATTTATAATAGAGTACCTAATATTATAAAATATGACTACAATAAAATTTAAAATGGCTCTTAAAGAACTTTTAATTATGAAAACTTATTACACGATTGACTATTTTCTTGATGATTATTCACTAACTGATTGACATACTGTTACTCTGATTGACATAATTATTATTGCTATCCTCTCATTGACTTAGTTTATTATTTTTAAATTAATATTATATTGTAATTCCAATGATCTGCAACTTAATTTTGATATACATACTTATTATCTGGAATTGTAAACCTTTACCCATGTGTCGGTAAAATATGGAGAACTTTATTATAAAAACAGCTACGAGTATGTACTCTACCCATGTTTGCAAAGAAATAAATGATTTGATTTGATTTGACAGAAATTATTGTTCAAAACTGTTGCCAAAACAAATTGACACAATACAAGACGCAAGAAATTGCCACAATACTTCTAAAATAAGTTATAATCTTGTTCCAATAACATTGTGGAAAACTCTCATTTACAGACCGTATATCTTAGACATATTTATCTGCGATAAAGATTGTCTATGAGTCCAAACCGTATGGTCCAACATGCGCTACTGACTTGTCACCAGACCAATCTCAAACATTTTGTACTTTTAACAACTAAAGAAAGCTAGTGCTTTCTTTAGTTGTTAAAAGTACAAAATGTTTTTGTAGAATGTCAGTGTCTGCAGCCATATTGCCCGGCTTTATTTACGACGTAAGTCTTTATTGACCAAATGACTGCAGATCAGTGGTCATTATTATTATCATCATCGTTTCAGTCAAAAAACGTCCACAGCTGGACAAAGGCCTCTGCGAAGTGACGCCACATCGATTGGTCCTGTTCTTCTCGCAATTAGCTGTTTCCCGCAGTTCAGTAGTGTCCTACAAGCTTATTTACTCAAGGTCATTCCACCAACGAGCCCCAACTGTTAGGACCAAAAAAAGAGACCCTCATGACCTCGAAATAGATACATGTTTCCCTCCAGGCCATTTATGTTCGCCGTAGTTATTAATTCTTTCTTTTTAATGTGATCATCCCTTGAAGGTTACAAGCGGGTTAAGTTAATCGCCGGCGGCTATTTGACGGTTGCTCTTTGTTTGTGTTTGACTTTAAATTGTATTGACTCGCGGCTTTGCCCTTATTTAAATATCTGTAAAGAGTAGTAATTGACTTTGTCTTTTTGTGTGGAATTGGTAAATTCCGTGTAATACTGTGAAGTTCCTCTATTTATGTTTAATATTTTAGAGGTAATGTGAGAGAGCCTAAAACTGGGGCAAGTTTCTATTTGTAGTACAACACGTAATGTTTTTTTTTTAAATGAGATACAATAATTAATTTTTATGGTTTTGCGCAGACATAAATTAATTTTATATTTCTGTAAAACACGTAGTTATCAAGCTGCCTAGTTATGACATACCTACAACAACTTATATTTTCAAGTCTGTAACCATTTTAACTGGAATTATAATCACTCTTTAACGTTGCCACCTGGCTTGGGCCTGAGGCCAGTGGTCAGTGTTAGCGACACGAGCCATCTCTAATAAGAGGGCAGGGGCCGGAACATCACAAGGATTCAGTGCGGATGGAATGGGGACAATACCTAGGTCGTATAATTCGTTATGAAGCAACAACAAAGTTGATACCTACTTTATTGATCACGTTCAGCACAGTTTGCCGACCAGCATCTAAACAAGCACAATTAAAGGTAGCTAGTTTCATCTCAAGAACCCAGTCATAACCGACTTTCGAGGAAAATTAAACATAATAATAAATTGGTCTTGATCGGTTATGTTATTTCAGCGTTGAAGTGTAGGAAAACATTTTGGTCCTGACCGTAAGGATCAATTTGGGAGAAGTAAAGGAAATATGAACAAATTAGTAACGTTATTGGAGTAAATGTTTTTTCTCAATAAACAACAAGTTGATATCATTATTGATTGAGGTGGTTGGTTCTTGAAAAACCCGATCCATTCTCAAAAGGGAAAACCATTTCAGAAAAGTTTTAAGGACCTACAGATGCCATCTTTCATCAGTCAGCAACAAGTGAAAAAGACCTGCCTCCAGTCGATTAGTTTCCTAGTAAAAGTCGTTTATTTTTTCCATTATTTGACATTTCCTCAAGGAGGGAAAGTTAGGAGGCTTTGTTTTCCTTTTATTTTTTGCACAAATTAGGCCGACCACGGACCTCTCAGCAGTTTACCTTTTTAGGGCATCACTCCATCTATTTGTCGTTATTAAAAGATGTCTCAATGTGCATGACACATGTGGGGGATAGGCCTTTGTTTGGTACAAAAGGTTTGTTTTTGCACAGTTTTCGTGGTATGTCCGTTTAGGTTTTATTATACAATAGGGTACAAAGCGGTGAACTAAAACTGTTTTAATATCTTCGGGAAGAAAAGTTAATAGCAGGCCAAACATAAATGAGGAAGTAAAAAATTATAAATCAAAAAAAAAAATCTAATGGCTATATGAATACTACGACGAACGAAATAATTATTCGAAGAATAATATTATCTAAACAGAAAACAAAATCCTCCACTTCTTCAAGGTAACTCAAACAAGGTATTTTGAGCTAGGGTTAACATTTATTTATTTACATATGTATATTAGAACTAAAATAAGAAAAAACTAATATGTACAATTACGGGGCGTCAAAAAATTCGTCCACATCGCTGTCAACAGGAAAAGTGCCCAGAAGGCTGGCAGCATTGCCACGTTGGATGGCAATGCTGATTCTTCGGCCAAAAAACAGGCCAGCCCTCTGGTCACGTGAAGAGTCGTCCAACCGCTTGGCGATATCACGAAATAATAGGTGTGAACTCGGACCCCACGGCCCTAGTGTTTCAACCCTAAACGGCTCAAACACATAATTACCAATTAAGTTGTTGTATTTGCACCGTTTGAGGTTTTCAGCACCTGAAGCAGCCGCCCCAGCAGCAGCCCCAGATGGGATGGTGCAAGGGTGTCGACGCAGGTTGCATCCCACACCAAAGACCTACCCAACTTCCATGGCATTATGGTCATACCATCTGGTCTTTTCCCATCGACGCGTGCCAGGCCATTGGGTTCTAAGACAGCTGGCACCCCGGCGGTGGCAAGAGCACGACGGATGAGATTATGAATTTGACTTTGACTTTGCCCTTCATAGGTTTTGGTTCGGCTGCAAACACCATCAAAAAAATAAATAATTATAAGAATGTAATTTCGCCAGTTAAATGAAACGTTGGCGTTATAAGAACCAGTTTTGAAAATTGCTAGTAAGTACCTATACGTTTTTAGTAAATATCCCATGTGCCCGGCCAAGTCAATACATATACTACTCAATAATAAATAGCGGAAAACAAACGTTATTTCTACCTTATTTTACTAAGGTTTTCTTGGGTCTATTTTTGCCTTTCTCTCGACTCTTTTAGTCAATGTTTATTTTTTTAGGACACCCCTCTCGTATATTTGCGAAAGAAAATGGCGTCGAAACGGTTTACAAATAAATCTAGTATCCCTGTTGTAGAAAGTAATTTTCTAATCTCAAAATCCAACAACTAAATTCAAAATTTAACGTGTGGTATTTAGATGATGGAACGCTAGGAGGTGATGTTGACACCGTTTTGAATGACCTGCAACTCCACAAACAGAAATTTAAATCTATTGGCCTAGAACTTAACCCCTCAAAGTGCGAAATTTACCTCTCTGACGTTACCGACAGACAATCGACTTTAAATAACTTCAAACTCTTTCCCAAAAAATTACCATGAACACAAAAACCAAAAATATTCCAAAGCGTAATAGGATCCTAAAACCCTGGATTACCCCCCAGGGCTTCTGAGGTGCTTGAGATTCAGGGATGCACTGCATAAAAAACATAAACATTCTCCTGACAATGAACTGCTTAAAATTACCTATTTAAGATACAGAAATTTCTGCAATAAAATCCTCAAAAAAGTTAAAAGACAGTTCGACTCCGAGGAATTGACCAAAGCTGGTCGGAACACTAAACTTTTATGGCAGTCAATTAAGCGTATCACGCACACCAACACCACTACTCACATTCCCACAGAATTATTGTCCTCTTGCACATCTCCTCATCAATCTGTTAATAATGTTAATGCTTACTTTGCTCACATTGGTAAGAATCTTGCTGATTCTATTACGAAAACACAACACTCCCTTCTGGGTTCACAAACGGGCTCTGCGTACGCAAGTAGTCCTAACTCCTTCGGTATGCTAGGAACAAGCCCCGATGAGATTATTTCCGTTATAAAGTCTCTCAAACCTAATGCTGCAATAGGACACGATGGCATCTCCACGACATTCTTGAATAGGTACTGCATGCTTCTCTCACCCATCTTATGCCACATTTTCAATCTCTGTTTCGACTCCGGTACTTTTCCTTCCTCCTTCAAATTGGCTATCATTCATCCTATTTTCAAGGGAGGTGACCGTAGTGCTATAAATAACTACCGCCCTATAGCGGTACTAACTGCCCTATCTAAGCTCCTGGAAAGACTTATAAATAAGAGACTTATGAATTACCTCGAGACTAATAACTTGCTCTCAACCAACCAGTTCGGTTTTAGAAAAAACAAATCGACTTCTGATGCGGCCTTAAAATTGATTACTGGTATTGTAGACAAACTGAATCGCCGCAAAAAATGTCTCACTGTATTTCTTGATCTTGCTAAGGCCTTCGATACCGTTCCTCTACCTTGCTTATTATCCAAACTTGAACGCTTAGGTATCAGAGACTTACAACTTCAACTCTTTCATTCTTATCTCACAGAGGGTCAAGATCGACAAATATTTAAGTGACGAACTCCCTATTGCCTACGGCGTTCCGCAAGGCAGTGTCTTAGCTCCCACCTTGTTTTTGGTCTTCATCAATGATCTCTGTAATATCAAACTAAACGCAGGAAACATTGTTTCTTTTGCCGATGACACTGCCATTACCTTCTTCGACAACTCGTGGTCTAGTCTCCAAACTACCGCTCAGAAAGGGTTCGATGCCGTACGTAGCTGGCTTATGTCACACTCACTCACCTTAAATGCCTCTAAAACAAAACTCATTACTTTCTCTCTCAACATCACATCACAACCTTCGACTCCCGTAACTTTACAAGCTCACACCTGCCAATTAATGACACCAAACTGTAACTGTCCACTAATTACATCTACTGATACAGTTAAATACCTTGGTATCACTCTAGACAAACACCTCAACTTTAAAGCACATACTACTCTTCTGACTGGCCGTGTCCGTAAACTGATTTATTTTTTTAAAACTCTTAGACACATTGCTAGCGTTCATGTTATACGGTCCGTATATTTTGCAATGTGCCAGTCGGTAATCTCTTACTGTATTACAAGTTGGGGTGGTGCTGCTAAATCAATTCTCAAGCCTCTCGAGGTAGCACAGCGCGCAGTCCTGAAGGTAGCCACTTTTCGACCAATACTCTATCCTACCTTTGACCTCTACCAGAAATGCAAGGTTCTTACCGTCCGCCAAATGTTCATACTCAGCACGATTTTACAGCAGCACACTAACACTCAAATTGCACGTCGGCTGATAATACCCAGAAGAAGAAACAGGGTATGTACTGTACCTCATCCATATTTTACTTTTACAAAAAGATTCTTTTTTTATCAAGGACCATTTCTATATAATACAATAAACGCAATAATTCCATTGCAAACATGTTGTGAGCTAACATGCAAAAAACGAATTACTCAATTTCTTACTACAAAAAATTATGACGATACTGAATCCCTTCTTACAACAATACAGTAATTCGTAATAAACACACACACTCAATCATACACTCACATACACACACACGCACGCGCACACACACTCACTAACTAACACAGACACGCGCGCGCACTCACAACAGTAATGTATTGAACTTTTGTTAATCTGTTCTAAATTCTTTTAATAATTATGTAACAGTCTAAGAAATACTACTTGTCCTATGTTCGGGAAATGAGGGCTGATTGTCCTTAATACAGGCTACTAAGTAACCTAGCTAGGACATCAGATCGTGAAATTGTATTGTTACCTACTCATCACAGATGTAAACTATTCTTAATTTGTCATCCTACTTTGTAACAGACTGTACCACTTTTTATGAAATAAATAAATAAAAAAATTATTATTAATAAATTTAATGCAATAGCCCGCAAATCAAAATCTTAGAAAAAAGTTCCCTGACCCTCTTAGGTTCCCCTATTTTAGAAGAAAGTTTTTCATCTTTCATCGAAAACAAAATCAAACATTTTAATGATATTTCGGATAGACTCTCCAAAATTAATTTACATTCGGCATTCACCCTTATCAGATATTGCTGTTTCGGTCCAAATTTTATGTATTTTCTCCGTTCTTCTCGTCTTTGGAAGAAACTACTACTTTTGGACTAAATTGACCAAATCATTCGCAATACAACATCCATTCTTAATGTGGCCTTGGACGACCGAGTGTGGCTGCAAGCCACCCTAACAATTCTTTTTGGTGGCCTCTGCGTCCGCAAAATTTCTAGTGTAAGCTTACTGGCGTTCCTGTCTTCTGTCCACAGCACTGAAAACTTACTTACTTACTACATCCCCTAGATGGGGCAGAGGGCGTCCACAGAAGTCCTCCATCGTTATCGATTTTGAGCTTCACGCTTCACCTCGCTCCATGTCATTCCGATGCTCGTCGCTTCTGCCAACACGGTGCGACGCCAGGTTTGATGGGGACGGCCACGCTTTCTTTTCCCTTGGGGATTCCAGTCCAAAGCTTGCTTAGGTATGTGATCGGGACCCCTTCGGAGCGTGTGGCCAATCCATCTACACTTGCGACGCTTGATCTGGCGGTCGATCGGGCTCTCGTGGCATTTCTCCAACAGCTCTACGTTGGAGATGGTCTCGGGCCAGTAAATGCCGAGCATGCGACGGAGACAGCGGTTGACAAGGACTTGTATTTGGCGTGAGATGTCCTTTGTGACCTTCCACGTTTCGCACCCGTAGAGCAGCACGGATTTGACATTGGACCCGAAGATTTTGAGTTTAATCCTTCGGGTCAGTTTCCGCGATTGCCAAACAGGTCTCAGCTGCGCGAAGGTAGCTCGGGCTTTGGCGATCCATGAAGCGATGTCGTCTTCACTACCCCCAGTCTCAGACACGACACTCCCGAGGTACGTAAATTTGTGGACGCGTTCCGCTGCCTCTGTGCCAATCAGCAACGGTGAGTGGTTCTTCACACCAGTTCTCATTTCCTGGGTCTTCCGTATGTTTATTTTGAACCCTGTTTTTGCTACCTCCTAACGTAGATCTTTAAGCTTTGCTTGCATATCTGCGTGGGTATGACCCAGCAGACATAGGTCATCGGCGTAATCCAAGTCTTCCAAGACGTTGGATAATCCCCACTCTATACCGCGGCGCCTGTTATCATAGATGCGAAGCGTAATTCCGTCAAGAACGACTAGGAAGAGGAACGGCGACAGGAGGCAGCCTTGGCGGACACCCGCGTGTAATGCAACATCATCTGATATGAGGCCATCATGAGTAACCTTACAGGAGTCATTCTTGTAAATACTCTGCAACAGACGAACTATTTTCGGCGGAACTCCAATGTCCAGTAGGCGGGACCAGATACTAGACCACTTCAGCGTATCAAAGGCCTTTTCAAAGTCTACAAAGGTTAGATAAATCTCCCTCTGCCATTCTGATGCCTTTTCCAGTATGATACGGAGAGTGTTGATCTGGTCCGTACAGAAGCGGTTTGAACGGAACCCAGCCTGCTCCTTGCGTAGAAGAGGGTCCACGGTCTTCGACAGTCTATCCAGGATGATTTTGCAAAAAAACCTTAGAGGGAATGGAGAGCAACGTTATACCTCTCCAGTTATCGCACTGGCTAAGATCACCTTTCGTAGGAACAGTTATTAGAAGACCTTTGTTCCATTCGTCTGGGAGTTCTTCGGCGATCCAGATCTTTTCCATAAGCGGCATCAGGACGTCGACGGCGGTGGGTAGTCGGCTTGTAGCATTTCCGCAGTTATCAGGTCGAGTCCTGGTGCTTTGCCTGTCTTCAAAGA
The DNA here is from genome assembly GCA_945859665.1 of Anorthoa munda. Taxonomy (NCBI): domain Eukaryota; kingdom Metazoa; phylum Arthropoda; class Insecta; order Lepidoptera; family Noctuidae; genus Anorthoa; species Anorthoa munda. The sequence continues at coordinate 38,144,328 of OX243897.1, read as the reverse complement.
GCGGACTGGCTCCGCAACTTCAGAGGCTGACGGTGATTCTGTGTTAATGTCAAGAAGCCGGGATGGTGGGGAACTGACTTGCAGCGCGTCAGCCGTAGATGTTGCTGACAAACGGAAGACCTCTTCAAAGTGCTGACGCCAGCGAAGTAGCTGCCCTTCTGACGTCACAATGAGCTGACCATCTTTGGATTTCAGCAGCTTCTTCTTCGCCTTGCTGTTACCTGCCAAGGTTTTGGTAGCTTTGTACAACTCTTTCAAGTAACCGGAGTTTTCAGCTTGTTGAGCACGATCAGAAATACCATCAGGCCACCGTCTCCTATCTCTGCGGGTACTGCGATAGATTTCCTTGCGTTTCTGACGGTATTGCGTGTTAAGGTTTGCTCGTATGGCATCGTTATGGGTCTCAAGCAGTCTCAGATGAAGATTCCTTCTATCTTCGATCAGGCTCTACGTGCGTTGTGACATCCAGTCCTCCCGAGAATGTGTCGATTTGTGCCCTAGAACGACGGAGCTGGTCTCTGTATAGGCCACTTTGATGCGGTTCCACTCCTCGTCTAATGAGTCCGTAGCGGCATCAAGTACAGAAAAGCGATTGCGCAATTCCAGCTGGAAAGTTTTACGCGTCTCTGAATCATGCAGTTTGCTCACCTCGAACCTTCTTCCTATCTTGCCAGGTTCTCGAACCGCACGGGCTACTGCAATCTTCAGCAACTACCAGATGGTGGTCGCTATCAATATCGGCGCCCCTGCGGTTGCGGACATCGAGCAGTGAAGACCGCCATTTGGAACTAATGGCGAGGTGGTCAATTTGGTTCTTGGTGACCCCATCGGGTGAGTTCCACGTGTACTTATGGTGGTCGCCATGAATGAATAATGTTCCTCCGATGGTAAGGTCGTGGTTCTGGCAAAACTCGATAAATCGCTCCCCATTCTCGTTGCCCCCAAGTCCCTGTGTACCCATATGCCGCTCGCGGTTAGTGTTAGCACTCCCAACCTTTGCATTCAGGTCCCCCATGACGATGTCTTGCTTTTTTATGCTCCTAAGGGTGGCGTTGAAGGCATTATAGAAATCACCCTTCGTATCCTCTGTTGATGCATTGGTTGGGGCGTAGCACTGGATAATGGAGATCTTCCGGACTCTTGAGTTGAAACGGGCACACATGATCCAGTCTGAGATCGGTTTCCAGTCCAAGAGGCTATTCTTAGGTGCATTTGAAAGGAGTAGCCCCACGCCATACTCGCGCACGTCTTCCTCACTTTCTTTACCTGAATACAGCAAAGTCAAGCCTCCAGACGTTCTCAGCTCACCAAAACCGTTTCTCCTCACTTCGCTTAGACCTAATATCTGTAGGTTGTAGCTAAGTATTACTGCTTCTACTTGGGCTAGTCGGCTGTCATCGCTGAAGCGTGCGTACGTCCCAATAAGTAATTCGTGTCCGTTTTTTAATTCCAAAAGTCGTCGGTAAAAGATCGGTCCGGTTTCTGTCTGTTTCGGTTTCAGGAATCAATTATAAATTGTCGGGCAAGTGGGTTAGCCCGCTGTGCCTTAATCCGATAGCGGGGCTGCCGCCTTAGAGCCTTCGGATATGCTCGGTTTATTTCGGGTGTCCTCCCTAGTGAGATGATTCTGTTTTAAGGCGCAGAATATTCGCCCTTCGCCTTGCATCCGTTAGCTCAGCTGCAACTCGGGGTGGCGGACGCGGGGCGGCGCGGTTTCAGCAACCACCAGGGAGAACGACGGAGACGTGGATGACTCGGACTGGCTAGGGCCCTGTTTCCTTTTCAGCGGAGGTTTGCGGGACTTTACACCCTGTTCTGCATGCCCCCAAAACTTAAACAATGTGTATTACTGTACAAAGTAAAAAATATTTTCTCTTGACTACACAAAAGCCGTGATGTCAAAGTGCCGTTGCTCGCTGAAACTTTTTAATGCACCCAATTTCACTGCCAACAAAGCAATTGAATAAAATTGGTACTGATAACAAAAAGCTACCCATACATGGATCGTTTTAATGAAACTCAGCCTCTTAATGCCAATTAAATCGAGGCATATCGATCCGGCTGATAACACCTGACATACTGTTTTATGACGTCATATAGCATACTGCAGAGCATAATAGACTTCTGCATTATAAAGTTGTGCCAATGGTAAGCTTTGTTTACAATGGTAAACATTTCAAATTAAGATTATTTTGGTATTTATTAGGAAAGTAAACTTCAGAAGCAAAAATCAAGTCTCACATTTGAGCAGTGTTTTCTTACAATGATTTTGGGTGTTTGTTTGCTAGACTATATGGATGCATGAATGGGTAGAAGTAGCCAATCGATAAAGTATTCTCATTGATTTCCTAATTATTTAATTTGAATTAACATCACACATGCATTTCAAATAAAAAATAATTTCAAAAACTAAAACCCGACTACTAAAACAATACCGCTCTAAAAAGTATGAAACAAGAAATTATTCACGTAAATTTACCGTAGTCGTATGCCACCTACCGTAACAAAACAATACATTCCGCCAAGTAGCAGAATGTATTGCAGTGGATTTTAGTTTTTGAACTTATTTTTCTTACCATTTTGCTTGTCGAACGAGACGACTGCGGATTAGAATTTTATCAGCATTGATAATAATTGTAATATATGTGACCCATTTAACCCATGACCTCAGGCAAGGCGCGGCCTTTAGCCACTGGGCCAGTACGACACTCATTGCAATATAACGAATAATCACAAAATCGTTGGTTCCCCGAAACTAAATTTATCTACACTTGCGTTACAAACCTACATAAAAATATACTAGGCACTCTGTATACTTCTGAGACTATCAAACATTAAAAGACTCAATCATTATTACTTTTATACAAAATAGTTTTGAATAGCGAACGCATTCCGAATTTGAATTTTGAATCGGATAGATAATTCGGCGCGAAATTATCCACGGTTCGATCAAATAGTTAAGTTGGTTGTAGTCAAATAATGTCCAAAAATCTATTAAGATTACTTTAAGAAATAATTAATAGTAATAATTTAAGTACTAATTGTATTTTATGCCTAAATCAGGTTTATTTTAATTATTAATAATCGATTTGGAATAATTGCTCATTAATCGAGTCGATAGTATAAAAAAATCGATTGCTAAAATCTTTTTGGCACACCACTATCACAATAAAAAAAACAATATCATTGATGAATTGGAAGTTTTGAACTAAATAAAGTAGTGGTAATGAATTTTACGTATTATTGGACCGGTGCTTGTTAATTACGTTAAGATCTGGGCTTCTTCCTGTTGTTTATTATATTTAGAGACATAGTAGTCATATTTGTAATCATGTTTACATGTGGGTGGGTGATATTTGTGTAAAATAAAAATGTAAACAAACACGATTGGCGTGAAACTTCGACTTTGAATAACAAATAACTTCATTACCACTAATTATTTATTTTGAAATATGGATGAATTCGACCAATAATTAAACAATTAGCAAACCACTACCCCTGTCGTGGAGTTTGGGTGTCCAAAATCTGCATTTTTATGTTTTTTAGCTTCGACCACCACTGTCATCAAAATGGCGATTATCGTATTATTACACTTGTTTTTAACAAATGTAAATTAATAAACTTAATCTAAAAAAAATATTTGCGCTAACATGTAAGCTTTTTATCCAACTATTTTAATTAAAGCCCCCACATAAGATTCGTTAGGTATCTTAATTAATAATTAAGTTATTAATTAGGATGTCGTATGACGTAAATCTGGGGTCCAAAATGAGCCGCGGCTGAGCCAGCGGAGGTATGCTTGTCAAGCCCCAAAATGTACCCCGTCCGAACTATACGGTTAAAACAGTACCAACATATTTATGAAAATTCATAAAAAGAACATGTAGGATCTTGTAAAGCATTTTCCTACCCTCGAAGCAAGGGTAAAACCGTAATGACATAACAAAAATAGTTACCAAAAATAACACCTGTAACGAACACGGCGCCCACCACGGACAAATTTAGTCCCATAATTTAATATTTTAAAAGCATTTTCAAACCTTTCATACCATAGAGCACTGAAACACCTGAGCGGTCACTTCTAGTTACAGTCTTCACGTTGCACCTTTAAGTGCTTTGATGTTTATTTTTCTTAATGACTTCTTGATACAGAATATTTCAACTCTTTTTGTTTGGAGTGATTTTATTCGCTGCTAGAGATTAAATCAATAACAATTTAAATCAATCTACATTTAAAACGAAAAGAAAAAGCTGATTTCAAATAGATAATTTATTTTATCTACTCTCATATCGTAATATTCGAATTATAAACTTCAAAACGAGTTTATATTGACATACTTTATAAACACAATACCGAAATTTAAAAATAGAATCTTATTATAACACTTTTTCTCTAACAAAATAATGCTATAATACATTTTTTTTTCTATTACGATACAGGACAAATCCAAGAAGTTAATCACAAGGAGTTTTCATCAATTATTTTTTGTAATGCCATTTTTATAGTACTTATTTAAAAAGATTTGATTCCAATTTTTACTTGTCTATGACAATGCCCGCTTCAGGCTTAGCACGCACTGCGATTTTTATTCGCGCGAATTTTGTCTCTTCCTACATGTTCATAGAGCTCAAAATATTCGCGCGAATTAAATTCGCGCCGCGGTGCGGTGGATTCTGTGGCAAAACACGGATTTCTTGCGGTATTATTACTGCACGATTTTTTACCGCAATGCGAGCAACTTCATACAATTCCATAGGTCGCAGAATAGGCAAAAAAAATTCGCACGAATAAAAATCGCAGTGCGTGCTAAACCTTAGCGCATGCGCAATGCGGTGATGTGCTGGGTTTTGGCGCCATTCATATTTTGCAGGTTTAGTTGTATTGAATTTCATGAGTTTTTTGAATTCTTGCTTAAAAATGTCTGATATCAGTGAATGTGAAGAAAATTTGACTTCGCCCGATATTTTAGATGCGGCGAAGGAAATTACTCAAAATTTATTACCAGCAAAGTCGAGAAAATTATATGATAAATGCTATCACGACTTTATGGCATGGAAAATGCAAAAAAGGTATTTAGTAGGTTCAATCCCAATGTATGAGTGTAGATAAAGTAGTGTATGAAACAGCACATAACTAGGTATTAAAACATTCGTGTGAATACTATTAAAAACCTCGCCTACGGCTCGGTTTTTAAACACACACTCATGTTTTAATACCCCTTATTATGCAACAGTTTCATAAACTACTATTGCCTAAACGCAAGGAAACTGCTTCCAAACCAATACCAACCTAATTAATAAAAAAAACTGGCCAAGTGCGAGTCGGACTCGCGCACGAAGGGTTCCGTACCATTATCGAAAAAAAACGGCAAAAAAAATCAGGTTTTTTGTATCGGAGCCCTACTTAAATATTTATTTTATTCTGTTTTTAGTATTTGTTGTTATAGCGGCAACAGAAATACATCATCTGTGAAAATTTCAACTTTGTAGCTATCACGGTTCATGAGATACAGCCTGGTGACAGACAGACAGACAGATAGACGGACCGCGAAGTCTCAGTAATAGGGTCCCGTTTTTACCCTTTGGGTACGGAACCCTAAAAAAGCCAGATGCATTTCATGATTTTTAGAAGAAGTATGGTGTTTGGTTAGGATCGTTCATTTCTAATTAAAAACAAGTCACACAGAGTTGTTTGTTCGTATTGTTCTTGTCAGTTAATTATATTAGCAGCATATTTGCAGTGCTGCTATCAAATAGTGCAAGCAATTTAACCTTTCAACCCTGAAACATGACTGGTGACTGATGGAAGGCAACATAAAATATACTTAGAACTGAGCGATTTGTGTGTTGTATTCATAAAGCACTGTGAAGTCAGGTGAGGTTTCACGTTCAGGGTACCAACCAATATGCAGTGGATTGTTCAGTAGTATGCAACGTTTGTTCGGCTAGATCTCGATTTGAATACTGTAAAATAATGTAGTTTTTTATATGCTTTTAAAGAAGCATAATTTAATAAGATGCTGGGTGCCAGCAAGCCGAAGCTGTGGAGGTGAGCATGGGTGCCTATGCTTTGTTATGTGAGGGCGAAGGTGTTGCAAGTCCCGCAGCGCTGGAGGCGATTCAAAAGCAACTTTAAAGTTTTTTAAACTCTTTTTATTGCGTTGTTTTTGTGTACATAACCTCAAAACTTAAACTTAAATAATATGAAACCTATTTATTTGCCAGGTTTAGGGGGGAAAGGGGGTACCTTATCATTTTTCTACCCAGGAAACACTCCTATTGTCTTTCCCGCTACCCGCTCGCACTTCTACCTTACCCAACTCCTCCACCTACCGATGTGAGTGACATCTAATCTTGGAATGCCGATGTGCCTACGAAGGCGACTGTTTGCTTTACTGCAGCTTGTCTGAGTGTCTACACCAGCGATTCTGATACGCTTTGACATTACATACTTAGGGTGAAGAACGGTATTGTGTCTGATGGTTGTTTATACATGGTGGGCAAAAAATCGTGGATGAAACGAATCAGTATTGCCTATCAGTAAATCCACCCCGTATGTAGAGAAACGAATATATTATAAACTAGTGCAAGGGCAAATGCAACTTTGCAGCCTCCCTGGGTGGGTGGCTCCCTAATTTTTTCTTTTATCTTAATTTAAAATGCAATAGTGATCTTTTTGCCTGACTTCATATTTTTAGGACCTAGGACACAACTGCTCGACCTTGTGAAAAAAAGGGTGTGGATTAAAAGAATGTTAGAAATGGTCTTAAAAACAAAGCATCTTTTTAAGGTTCCGTTCCCAAAGAGTAAAACGGAACCCTATTAGTAAGACACCACTGTCCGTCTGTTTGTCTGTGACCAGGCTGTATCTCATGAACCGTGATAGATAGGCTATAACAAAAAATACTAAAAACCGAATAAAATAACAACCCATACAACATACGTGATTGTTTTGCCATTTTTGCGATATTGGTACGGAACTCTTTGTGCGCGAGTCCGACTGTGCTATTCCAGACTATAATCGATCTGTGCCAAATTTCATACAGATCCGTTCAGCCGTTCGTGATTGAGTATCAAACAAACATCCATCCATCCAAACCTACGCATTTATAATATAGGTATTCGTAAGATAATTTTCAATAATATTTTTATTTATTTCAAACAGTAAAACTGCCATAACTTTACATCACCAAACGTAGCTAATAACACTTTCGATAAAGAATCAAAATCGATTCATCCGTTCAAAAGCTATAATGCCACAGACAGATACACAAACACCCATGTTTAAACTAATAATACCTCCGTCTTTTTCGACCGGGGGTTAAAAATAGTATCTACATAGTACAAGTTAGTAGTATACTTTCTGTTTCGGCTGTTACATTGAAAAATATGAGTTTATATACAGTGTATGGAATAAAATGCGTGTAAACTTTAGAATACTTGAAATCTTTATTTTAGTCACAGAACACAGCCACTCGTAACAATCTTATTCACAGGAAGAAGGCAGACTTGCCACACTACAAAAATATAGCAAATTACGTCTAGTGTTGCAAGTCTATATAAAATTTATACATCTATAATGGTCTATGTTTAGATTGTTCTAAACATAATTGGGGCCGGCATTAACTTATTCTACAGGTAATTGACAGAGCCGTTTAATTGACCTTCTGTAAACCTTATTTTTCATCATTACATCAGCAGCTCTTACTCTACCATCTGTACCTGGGTATGTTTTTACAATACGAGCCATTTTATATTGTAATGGAACAGCATTAAAATCTTTTACAATTACTAAGTCACCCTCTTTGAGGTTCGGTTCTGGATATTTCCACTTGGGACGGCTTTGAAGTTGTGTTAAATAATCATTAGACCATAATTTCCAAAATTGTTGTTTAAGTTTAGTGCAGAGATTCCAAAAGTTTAACCGATTAACTGAGACCTCTGTTAAATCTACTTCAGGATAACTAACCAAAGCCGTTCCAATGAGGAAATGAGCAGGAGTCAAATATTCACTATCATTTGAGTTAGCAGAGAGTAGAGGCCTAGAGTTTAATATTCCCTCGATTTGAACAATAACTGTATAAAGCTCTTCAAAAGTTAAACATAAGTTGCCCACAACCCGCTTCAGATGGTGTTTTACACTTTTTACACCTGCTTCCCACAATCCTCCAAACTCAGGTGAATAACTGGGTATAAACCTAAATTTTATAAAATGTTGGGTGCAAAACCCATCCACAGCATCCCTGTGATTTTTGGAAGATTGCAGGTCATACAATTTTTTCATTTCATTAGACGCTCCTTTAAATGTTTTAGCGTTGTCACAATATATATTTGTGGGCATGCCACGCCTCGAAATGAAGCGCTTGAGACATGCTAAAAAGGCTTCAGTTGTTAAGTCTGATACGAGCTCTACATGAATAGCTTTTATAGCAAAGCAGACGAAAAGCGCGATGTAACATTTCTTAACAATAGGCTTTCTAACCCTAGCTACCTTCATGTCGAAGGGTCCACAAAAGTCAACGCCGACATGCTGAAATGGCCTGGACGCTGTTATTCTTTCTTGTGGGAGGGAGCCCATCAACTGTTTAGCAGCCTCAGCTTTTGTTCGAAAGCATATGACGCATTTGCGCACCACTTTCTTGACCTCCCGGATACCATTAACAATGGAGTACCTTTGTGATAGAGAACTCAACACTAATCTGGGCCCTGCGTGTAAAAGTCGCAAATGTTCACTTTCTATTAGGAGTTTTGTTAAATGAGAGTTTTTCGGAAGAATAGTGGGATGTTTCTTATCGAACGACATTTCCTTAGCATTATCGAGCCTACCTCCTACTCTCAGAATACCTATTTTGTCGAGGAAAGGAGAGAGACTTCCTATTCCTGTCTTTATAACTTTTCCAGCAGTAAGTAACTTCACCTCTTTGGCAAAATATTGCTTTTGAGTACAACGTACAATAACTGACATAGAGTAGCGAAACTCTTGCGGTGTTAAGTAACACTCTGTATTTTTATTTTCATTTTTTGAACAATTGTTATAGAATCTATAAATATATCCTACTACTTTTTGTAATTTATATAAGCTTGAATATTTTTCAATTAAATTGACTGCAAATGATGGCTCTACCTGTGTCACATTACATGGTATCTCTTGCTCATCATTTTGTTCTATATTTGTGAGTATATCAGGCAATTTAAAATTTTCAGAACATACATGTGTATAGTGTTTATCTACTAAGTAGGTTGGCCCGTGCCACCACAAAGTACTTTGTTGCAACTTGTGTGGCAAAACTCCTCTCGACAATAAATCAGCCGGGTTGTCACTAGTCTTAACAAATCCCCATTGCTTCTGATCGGTCAACTCTACAATTTGTTTGACTCTATTATTGGCATAAACATTGGATTTTACATTGCCTGCTTTGATCCAGGCTAACACTATTTGGGAGTCGCTGTACAAAAATGTCTCTACTTGAGAAAATCTACCCATCAGGACTCTACCAACCCTTTGTGCCAGCTGTGCCAAGAGAAGAGCACCATTGAGCTCTAGTTGGGGAATTGTAAGGCTTTTCGCTAATGGAGCAACACGTGACTTGGAGCAGAGTAATTCTGTTTGCACTGAACCATCATTTTTTATAATTCTGACATAAAGACAACAGCCAAAGGCCTTAAATGATGCATCGGAATACCCTACTAATTCTACATTAAAAATATCCTTAGTATTGACACATCTGTTCACTGTGATTTTACCCATAAGTTTTAACTTATTTAAGAAATTGTTCCAGTATAGAAACTGTTCATCTGGAACTATAGCATCCCATCCAATTTGCAAAGACCATAGCTCTTGCATAAATATTTTGGCTACCACTATAATTGGGCCTACTAAACCGAGAGGGTCAAACATCTTCCCTATAAAACTCAATATTTTTCTTTTTGAATTTAAGTTATGCCCTTCATCAATATTGGGGCTTGAAAAACTGAATGTGTCTGAAGTGATGTCATACATTAAACCTAAAGTTTTGACCAGGTTATCTCCACTCATATCTACATTTTCAAACTGCCTTTGCTCATTTGGAATATCTTTTATGACTTCCGGGTTGTTTGAGCACCATTTATGCAAGAAAAAACTACCTAACTTGAGAAGCTCTACCAATTGAGTTTTCAGTTCACGAAGCTGCTCTACATTGTCTGAGCCGCACAAAATGTCATCGACATAAGTATTTTTGATCATTGTTTGAGCAGCCAGTGGGTAATTATGTTTGTACCGGTAAGCTAGTTCAAGTAGGCATCGAGTGGTCAAGAAAGTAGAGGCCTTTAAACCATATGTTACAGTCTGAAGCTGTAAACAGCTGATAGGCTTTCTGGGATCATCCCTCCAAAGAATGTTTTGAAGGCAAGTTTGGGGACCATTTATGAAAACATTGCGAAATGCCTTTTGAATATCACAAATTAGTGTGAAAATGTAGGTCCTGAACAAAATTAAAATATCAAAAAGTTCACTCTGTACCACAGGGCCATTCAGCATGACGTCGTTGAGGGACACCTGACTGCGCGACTTCATACTCCCGTCAAACACTACACGGAGTCGGGTCGTCTTACTTGCCTCATTGATAACAGCATGATGTGCTAGAAAGTAGACAGGATCTTTATCAACATCATAATTCGCAAAATCCACCTTTTTAGCATGTCCCAGCTCTACATACTGATCTATAAACAATTTATACTGTTGTAATAAAAAAGGATTTGATTTGAATCGTTTTTCTAACATTAGAAATCGTTGGTAGGCAACTGAAAAAGAGTCACCGAGCTGCAGTTCTTCCATCGGAGTGATGAGAGGCATGTCAACATAAAAACGACTGTCTTTAAGACTCATTGATTTCTGAAAAATTTCTTCAGCCTTTTGAAACTCATCACAACACTTCCCTGCAGGCTCTGGTAACTTTTCAGTCAACCAAAACTTTTCCATAATATTTTCTAACTTTTTCTCATCATGGATAGCAAAATTAGAAACAATATCAAAGGTTACATTACTTACTTCACTATTTATAGACACTTTTTCAGGAACATTGCCACCAACTACATACCCAAATAGGGTGTTTTGCAAAACCAGTCCATTTTGGATTTTTATACAACCATCTAGTAAAACACTAAAATAAATATCTGCACCCAGTAACAATGAAATTTCAGCTGGGATATTGAAATCATCATCTGCTAGTTTTACATTTTTAGGTAAATTCCAGCCAACTATATTTATAAATTGTTGGGGCAACCTTGAGGTTATTTTGTCAACTATGTGACATTTTAAGTTTAATTTTACATTATTGTGGCATGGAAGCACACTTATGTTTACTAGTTTGTCAATTTGAGTTGGTTTATTACCTATACCTATAATATTATGGTGCTGATTTATAGCAATCAGCCCAAGTTTGTTTACAAGACTTGTTGTAACAAAAGATGCCTGGCTGCCTGTGTCAAGCAGTGCTCTGACAGAAATCTTTTCATCATTTTGATTTAGCAAGGTAACTTTTACAGTCGGAAGTAAAACATTATTGGATACACGATTTGATACTAATGAAACTGCAGGCTCTATAGGGCTGGACGGTTCTTCATGTAGCAATGTGTTATGTCCTTGTTTACATATTTTACATTTAAAAGTAAACTTACATTTTCCGCTGTGTGTCTTTAGACATGTAGTGCATAAATCATTATCCCGCACAAATGTTTGGCGGTCCGCTAATGCTGCCGTTTTGAATGCCGGACAGCTGAAAAGAGGATGGTCATTTTTATTACAGTACTTACACAATTTTTTGACTTGCGAGGCAACATTGGCCACCTTTGATTGTGATGATTTATAAAATCTATTAGTACTTTCATAGCAAGTACCTTTAGGGGTTGAACTATCTTCTAGTGCTATAGCGCGCTTTTCAAGAAAGTTCAAAAAGTCTACCATCGAAGGCATCTTTTCTAAGTCCCTATCAAGTTGATAAGCTCTGTTAGTGATTTGATCTAACTTTCTAGTTAGAATAGAAATCAGTAACATGTCCCATGTATCGATGGGCTGTTCAAGGTTCTTCAATGCATGCAATTGTTGCTGAACTTCGGACACAAAAGACCTTATAGAGGCTGCAGTGCCTTTTTGCATTGTAGGCAAATCTAACAAAATACCAATGTGATTGCCTATTAACCGCGATTTGTTGTCAAAACGCTTTTCCAATAATTCTAATGCCTCCCTATATGATTGATTCACAAGCGGCAAATTGACAATGACTGCCAATGCATCATCTGTTACATACTTTCTTAAATAGAATAACTTCTGGACATCTGACAATGACCTGTTATTATCGATAACAGCTATAAACAAATCATAAAATGGTTTAAATTTTGTAAAATCTTTCCCATCATAGGGAGTTATCTCGATGTTTGGTAGTTTACAGGTTGAAACATTATGACATTCTGAGACAGATTTTTTGCCTATTAGCTTCAGAGAAGCATTTATTTTAGCAAGCACAGAATAATATTTTTCTTCTACTTGACCAACCTGTTCGGAGTCACTTTCGTCAATACTTAGGATATCCAATTGCGCCGCCTCATAATTCTTGAGTGCACAGATTAATTTTTCTCTGCGCGCCTCCAATATGTCTGCAGTTGCAGACGCAAAACTTATCGGGTCGGCCACAAACGCTTCGATGCGTGTTATTGTAGCTTTACACTGTCCACGAAATATGCGATGTTTACGCAATGTTTCCTTCAATTCCGCCATGGTAATACGGTATGTAAACGACGAAACGACTTATGACTACGATAGAACACTCCGCGCACTACCTTTTTGCACAAAATATTTGTTTGTTTACAAAAAAGCCGGTTTGACGATTTCACGTTCGGGTTGACACTGACAGCTAAATGTTTGACTGACACTGACAGGACGACTTGAAGTTAGCAACTCGTTCGCAGGAAATTGTTCAACGTTGTACCAACCTCACAGACCAACCTTCAATTTTAGATTTGAAAAGTGGGTATCGGAAAAAGAAAAAATGGCGAATTTTTCGTCCACAAAATCGCAATCTCACGACTTTTTGATGATGATACGGTGCTGTTTCCTGATGTTGCTTCTTATTTTTGTTCTATTAAAGAATAGAACGAAGTTGCGGGCCTCGTACAACCGGCACAATAGCCCGGCAATGGCGACTTCTTATAGGAAGCCGACCACGACGAACACAGATTTCACGGTATAGCTCGCGAAAACTGCTCGGCACTGATTTTAAAACTCCTCGAAGGACCACCGCACGCATGTATGGAATAAAATGCGTGTAAACTTTAGAATACTTGAAATCTTTATTTTAGTCACAGAACACAGCCACTCGTAACAATCTTATTCACAGGAAGAAGGCAGACTTGCCACACTACAAAAATATAGCAAATTACGTCTAGTGTTGCAAGTCTATATAAAATTTATACATCTATAATGGTCTATGTTTAGATTGTTCTAAACATACAGTATACAATTTTCTTAATGTCCCTCGGCAAACATCGTGTTTCGTAAGTCGTCGGATTTCTATTAGACTTCCAAGTTGATTGAGAGCACAAAGTCTGCACCAAGCGCAAAGGGCAACTAGATAGAAATCCGACGACTGACGAAATACGAATTTAGCCGAGGGACATTAAAAAATAGTTGTACTGTATGAACCTATTACATTTGCAAATACCCATTACATGCCTTGTTTTTATGAAGCAAAGATGAGAAACAAAACAAAAAACAGACATGTTGAATATAGAAAACCATGTTCAACCCCAAAAAATGTACATATTTTAGACCCTGCGCCTCTGTTTTACAATTTTAAATTGGTGTAAGTAACCGGATTTCACGTAGGTAAGCTGCCGGCTCGATCTCATTTTGAAATTCAGGCCGTTCGCTCAAAGCGCCCATGAATGAATTTTAATATCGGCCCCAACACCTGAAGAAAATTTTCATTTTGCTCCATTCCCTCATTTCGGATTCTCTAAAACCTTCGATAGTCGACGACTCCATTGTCTCGGTGAGTAAAATTTTATTCGGGTTTTATTTCATTGTCTTATTGTGAAGAGGTTTCCTTTGGGGATTGGTAATTAAAGATTTAGAACGCTGAGAAGAATCAAAGATGAATATTTTGTATCTCTAGAATATGGTTTTATGCTTCTACTTTTTCATTTCTGGGTCTATATTATGCCCTTACTTATGAGGCCCAAAATTGATGTTAATATGCTTAATGCTTTACTAAGCCCGCGGGATTAATAATTAAATTAAGGTTTACCCCTTGTTGAATTAATTTAAAGCTAAAATTTAACAAGTGCTTTGGAAGTGGCCAAAATGAATTATCAAACGACTGTGTCTTGATTTGTTTTCTATTGTTAAGCGTTCATACCCTAAAAGTATGGACTTGTAGGGTGTGTAGATACGTACGAAAATAGGGTAAGCCCTATTTTATTTAACATGAAAATAAATAAATTAAACTGTTCAGTCTTCTTCTTCTTCAGTTCAGTCAACTTGTCAGTCAACTTTAGTTATCCAAATTTAATTTCAAGACGTAAATTTTAACTTAATCCCTTCACTAATTTTCCTGAGCACTTAAAGGATCATCAAATCAACCTAACGAACTCCGTCATCATAATAATAATTTAAACCCATCAGAATAATGTAAGCATAAAACTAGAATGGGGTCATCAACCATGCTGGATGTGTCACGAACATAAGTACATATTACGTAGGGTTGTAAAGTACCCTCGCCTCCTTCTTCGCAAATTCGGAAATGCCATAAGAAACTGTTCCTCCGCCTCGCGAAGTTTTAGCGGAGCTTTTATGAAAAAAATGGCAGGGATATCATTAAATCCAACTTCCCGACTACTGCGAAACCAAAAGGAAGGGTTATGATATAAGCAGTCTACATGCATAGATAGTTTGTATTTACGTATGTCCCTCCGTAGCGCCTAGACTGTTCATATGATTTAGATGAGGTGTCAATCGATTCGTTATTATGGCCCGGGTAACATAGAATTAAAAAAAACCGTAGTCGGTCACAGTTTTATTTTATTTTGTTTGTTCTGAAAATTCAGTCATGGTTGGAAGCGAACCGGCTGGGATAACTAAACCCGGTATTTGAAAAAAGTTAGTTTAGCTTTGCAATTGAGGTTAAGTCATATGGCAGTGTCGCTCTTTATATCCAAACTAGCTTCTGGCTGCGGCTTCGCTCACTTAAAAAGTTTTTTACCATCCGAAGGGAATACAAACTATCCTATGTCCTTCCCAGGATTTCAAACTATATTCATGCCAAATTTCATCTAACTCGGTTCGGTAGATCCAGAGATTACCTCCTACAACCTCACAAACTTTACCTTTTTATTTATAATATTAGTATAGATTTACTCCAGCCTAGATTTAGCCGAGATCCCATGTTATTGACGTAACCGCCGACTGTCATATGTAGAACTTTATCCAGTAAGTAGTTATGGTAGTCAGAAGCCAAAAATTCTGATGTCAGTCCTGCCAAGCGGTATCGTGTTAAGCAGTCATAATCATCATATCAGCTGAAAGTTGTCCACATTGACCGGTCCCGAACGTCCCGCATCCAGCGGATTCCCGCAACCTTAAGCGGTTGGTACATTGCTCACAGAACGGATGGCCGATGGAGCAGAAAGGTTCTGGGGCGGCGTTGCGTTGGAAGGCCACACACCAGGTGGACTGATGACCTGGTAAACGTTAGGCAGTCGCTCCATGCCTAGGACGAACCGGTCACGCAGAAGCGTGTCCAGCTCCGAACCAAAATCGCAGTTCACGGCTAGCCCTCGCAGCCGCGCAGCCCACTCCGTGATGCTCTCACCGTCGGATTTTGTCGCTTCGTAGAACTTCGCCCTATCGGCGAATGTTGACCTCTGCGGCGTAAAATGGTTATTGAGTTCTTTCACTAGCTTATTATAGGCGATTCCCTCAAGCTTATTCGGATGCACAAGATTCCGAATCAAACGGTAGGATTCATCCTACAAATGCGTTAACAACACTGCAATTTTGTTGATGTCCTAAATATTGTTTAACTTAATAAACTGCGTCAGTCTGCAGTGAAAAACTTCCCATTCGTGGAGTTTACGGTCAAAAACGCTCAAATTCCCTATGAAATTCGCCATTTTATACGTTCACGTGGGTAGAAAATAAACTCGTCGCAAAATGATATGTTGGTAGTAATGAAACAACCGTTTTGCTCCAAGGCAAGGCTGAAATAGTAATCGTACTCAGTAAATTTCTTATTTTTGCATGCTCATATTTTAATTTTTATTCGGAGCTTTTATTGCCACCCTTTTTATTTACACACTCAACACGTTATATTTTATACATGTACAATAGAATATAAATACGTTTACCTAGGTATATATTAATTGATTAGAGTGGCTAAATTAGAGTGGGTAAGTAGGAGTAAGTAATTAATGATATTGATGACAACCACATTTTAATATTTCTTTAGAGTATCTATGGAATCACTTAGAAAAGTATTTTAATAATGTCATAATAGTTTAACCAAGCGCGGCAGCATATAAAATGTATAAGGTTAATTCTAAATTTATAGCTACGATGAAAATTACTAACTGTAGTTTTCGGTGAAACGCAATTTGACGAATCGATTAAACGCTGGTGGAACATATTATGTCAGCAAAATGCTGTATTTATTTTTCAAAATTTTCAGTATTTTATTTGGTCGTTTCTTTATTTGTATTCGCATATAAGCCGTCGGAAAATTAGTATACAAAGGAGTAAATTTCTTATTTTGAGTATGCTCATATATTTTTTTTTTCGGATTTCTTATTACTACGCTAATAAAATAAAGTCCCCCGCCGCGTCTGTACGCGATAAACTCAAAAAGTCTAAACGGATTTTCATGCGGTTTTCACCAATAGAAAGAGTGAGAAACGAGGAAGGCTATCGTGTATAATTTTTCACGGGCGAAGCCGAGGCGTGTCGCTAGTAAGAAATAAAATAAGTAATTCCTAAAAGTTTAATAATAGGTAGATTTTTCTTTGAAAATGTTGATTAATCATCTTTTTTGACCGGTCTACATCCGCTCAGATGGCCTCCGTCACATCCCTAGGTACTAGGACACTATAAATTAAGGTTTCTAGTCACGTAAGTGCACTTGGCTTTTTGCGACCAAAGTGGACCCCAACCCATAACCGTCAGCTGGACCGATTGGATGAAGGACAATTTATGAAGCAAAGTGATGAAAATGATGAAGTTTTTCAATGGAGTCTTTAAGTCAAGAGTGAATAGGTTACTTCTAGGCAAGCGTGTTACACCGTCGACCACATCATCGCTTACCATCAGGTGAGATAGTGGTCAAGCGCGAGCCTATCTATAATAAATAAATAATAATAATAAATAATAATAATGTTTTTCTGGTAAACGAGAGCAATCTAAAAGAGCGAGAAAGCATTCTGTGTGACTTTGGCCACGAATATGATGTTCATTATCTATAACCACGTTATTAATATTATATTATTGCTTTCACAATACTAGCATATTCCTTTTTGCAGACGACTTGAAAATTTCAAGAGCCATTAGGTCTCAACAGGATGTTTACCTAATGCAAGAAGATATCGACCGATTATCTGCATGGTGTTATAATAATAAAATCTCGTTGAATAGTTAGAAATGTAGCCACATAAAATTCACCAGGAAAGTAAATATACTGAATTCGGCGTACCAAATAAATGGAGTGAACTTATGCGAGGTGGATATTGTAGGAGATCTAGGAGTTATCTTGGACTCTAAACTCACTTTTGTACCACATATTGAGAACATAATCAGTCGATCCCAACGTATGCTTGGATTTGTCATTCGTAATGGAAAGGTATTTCAACGCCCACATACTAAATTAGTTCTTTACAATAGCCTTATAAGAAGCATCCAGGAATACTGCAGTGTAATATGATATGTACCTCACTACGCAACCCACTCGCTGCGGATGGAACGAGTCCAAAAAAGGTTTATCCGATACCTAGGGTACTCAAAGGGAAGGCAGTTTAAATATCTCCCCTACCTTGATAAACTAGACTGCTACAAAATGAGTACCCTGGAAGCTCGAAGGGAGCTCTTGGATTTGAGATTCGCATATAAACTGCTCAATAACACCATTGACTGCCCACAATTGGTATGTAGGTTCAATTTTAGAGTACCCCGTAGACCACCTCGCAAACCCATAACTCCCTTAGCTCCACCTCTTCGCCATACAGTGTTTGGTGGTAATTCGCCTATATCCCGCATGTGCAAACTCATAAACGAACGCAGCGACCTGGTTGACGTCCACGCAGACTCAATTTCGAAGTTTGTTAGACGTAATTAGTATTATTATTAGTATTTAATATTATATAACTATCTAGAATTTAAGTGCATTAAGTTTTTATAATTACAAAAAGCAATATGCATGTGGTGTTTGCCTGTAATTGGTTGTGCAGTTAGATTTAAGACACAATTACTTGTATGTTCCTATTTGTATAATATCTGTAACAACTGTTGGTGAACCTTAATTAAATGAATAAATAAATAAATTAAATTTGTTGCTAAATCTTAGGACCATTGATTTGATTGGTAGTTACCGCTACCAGGATATTTGGCAGTTTACTGATCACATATATTAAATTTTGGTGCGACTACCTCGATTTTGCAGTGCCTCAGGTATGTTTGCCGACGCAAGGGTGGACGTGTTACGCGATTATGCGCAAAAAGTCAGCTTCACTCAATCGCCGAATTCGAGGCAGTGGCAACGGAATCCTAAGGATGATTGCAGACAGACCAGATTTGGCAATTGTGGGAAGGCTCATCAGGCTGCATGTCACTTGAGTTTTTGTTTTGTCATTTTATAATTTATTTGAATATAACTTCCATTTTAGTTCAATTTAATTTTAATTTATTTATTTTAATTTCATTTTAATTTATTTTCAGTCATATATTTCAACACAATTTTAATTTATAATCAATAATTTGTATTACTTACTTGTACCCTCATGACTAACATAGTTTTAAGATAATGTAATACTAACAAAATATGTACATTTCAATAGTCTGAATTAAACGAATTTGTTTTTTTTTTTTTTTTTTTTTTTTTTTTAACTGTGACTTAATCCAGCTTTTAGAAACTATGTCTCACACCCAAAGCTGTTGTGACAGTATAATTTTACGATCCGACTTATACAATCCACTCTATCAATACTAAGAAATAAACAAACACTTATAACGTAATTAAATATTGTAAGCCAGATGACCGATCACCACAGCTCTCAAAACGGTGAAGGAAAACATCGTGAGGAAATCGGCATGTCCTAGAACCAACAATTCGAAGACATGTGACATCCACCAACACGTACAGGGCCCGCGTGGTGGATTACGGCCCGTTACCTGTCCCAGCAGTGGGAGCATTAAAAGGCTGGATGATGACTGATAATCCACATTAAAATTTATCTGTAAGAGTTGAATAAAAGTCCAACGTTTACCTCATCACACGTTTTATAGCACCAAGAAACCCCTTACTGGAAGTAGTAGTGTAGTGGAAGTAACTTAGTTAACAACTATGACATAAGTCATAAAAATTATCTCTAGAGACAAGAAACTGCTGATGATCTAGTTTATTATTCTACGGAACCCGACGAAGGTGCTAACCTTGAAACTAATCGGCTTACTGTTCAGATATTCATAAAATTGTTATCTCACGACAGCTGGGTGCGAACTGCCGGGGATCGGGCATAAATTCTAGCAAGAAGCGCTACTCAGTAAAAGTTTTTTTTTCGTGATTATAAAGTACCTATTATTTTTATTTCTGGCCATTTTTCTGGATGAAAAATTGAGTGATTTTTACGAGATATCTTTTGGATAGATGACCTTAATTTGTCAAATGAATAGATTTGGTTTAATACCGAAAGAAAGGACAACGTTTTATCCAAACGTGTGTGTTTATATCTAAAATGTATTTTTCAATACAGTTGTTAAACATGGCGTACTTTCAGAGGCTATAATTATGATTCGAAAATTAAATCTGAAATAAATTCTGTTACGCGGTCGTGACTTTTGTTTACGAGCTCGATCATTAGTTTTGCAGTTTAGTTTTAAATTTATAAGTCAATTTAAAAAGTTTAGTAGCAAAGAGTTTTCATACATAGAATAAAATGGGATAGATTTTATACGAGGAAAAATAATGATTCCGTACGTTTTAGCATTGAACTCTCAAAAGTCTTTTTAATGGTTGTTTAATATATTTAATTACCAGTTTTAATTTAATTATTTTCACATCAACATTTGTCTAAAATCGAATAGGCTGTATAGACTGTTTTCGTTGTAAAAAATGTCCAGTTGCAAAAACGCGCCATTAGTTATAAGTCAATTTAAAAAAGTTTAGTAGCAAGGAGTTTTCATACATAGAATAAAATGGAATAGATTTTATACGAGGAAAAATGAATGATTCCATACGTTTTACCATTTAATTCTCAAAAGTCTTTTAAATGGTTGTTTAATATATTTAATTACCAGTTTCAATTTAATTATTTTCACATCAACATTTGTCAAAAATCGAATAGGCTGTGTAGGCTGTTTTCGTTGTAAAAAAAATATGTTCAGTCTCCAGTTGCAAAAACGCGCGAATTTTTTTTTTTTTTGAATAAATAAATCTAATAATATCTATCTAATAGTCATGTGATCACGGGTGTGTAGGTTATTGCAAACTCGTGTCATTAAAAACCCTCGCTCGGCTCGGGCTTGTTAATGACAGCTCGTTTGCAATAACCTACTTGCCACCCTTGTATCACAATGTACTATTTCTTTTAACTACGTAGTAATGTCATCATTACTAAACCAATTATACAGGGATTGTATACGAAATTCTGAAATGAAAATCGAAGACTTGCAACAATTATCACGTTCTTCTTGTGTTGAGATTCGCAATGTACCACTCAAAGAAAATGAGTCTGCGAAGGATTTGTCTGCGGTTGTTGCCCGGGTGAGTGCTGCCGTCGACGTGCCTCTGAAACATGATGATATCCGCGATGTTTACCGACTACCTGGCAAACCAGGTGCCACCCGGCCGGTTGTTGCCGAATTTGCCACGGTGGAAGCGAAGAACATGTTACTAAGCTCGGTACGCTGCTTCAACAACAAGCAACCGAAAGAGTCTCGTCTCAGTACTAAGAACATAGGTGTTCTCAGCGACCAGCGACCGTTGTATGTCAGTGAGTACCTCCCAGCCAGCTCTAGAAAACTATTTTTTGCTGCACGAGAATTTGCAAAGCTTAAGGAGTATAAGTTTTGTTGGACGGCCAATGGTAACATTCTGTTGCGGAAAGAGGAGGGAGCCAAACCAATACTGGTCAAATCCGAGCAAACGCTACGGGATTTAGCACAAACTAACCAATGACTATTTAACTACCACTTATCATTGTTTTTTTATATAGGTATCATATTAACTTACCTTATTATGAGTTGTCACTTCATGTCTAAGATTTTTAACACCATATGCGAAGTAGGTTATTGCAAACGAGCTGTCATTAAAAACCCTCGCTCGGCTCGGGCTTGTTAATGACAGCTCGTTTGCAATAACCTACTTGCCACCCTTGTATCACAATGTACTATTTCTTTTAACTACGTAGTAATGTCATCATTACTAAACCAATTATACAGGGATTGTATACGAAATTCTGAAATGAAAATCGAAGACTTGCAACAATTATCACGTTCTTCTTGTGTTGAGATTCGCAATGTACCACTCAAAGAAAATGAGTCTGCGAAGGATTTGTCTGCGGTTGTTGCCCGGGTGAGTGCTGCCGTCGACGTGCCTCTGAAACATGATGATATCCGCGATGTTTACCGACTACCTGGCAAACCAGGTGCCACCCGGCCGGTTGTTGCCGAATTTGCCACGGTGGAAGCGAAGAACATGTTACTAAGCTCGGTACGCTGCTTCAACAACAAGCAACCGAAAGAGTCTCGTCTCAGTACTAAGAACATAGGTGTTCTCAGCGACCAGCGACCGTTGTATGTCAGTGAGTACCTCCCAGCCAGCTCTAGAAAACTATTTTTTGCTGCACGAGAATTTGCAAAGCTTAAGGAGTATAAGTTTTGTTGGACGGCCAATGGTAACATTCTGTTGCGGAAAGAGGAGGGAGCCAAACCAATACTGGTCAAATCCGAGCAAACGCTACGGGATTTAGCACAAACTAACCAATGACTATTTAACTACCACTTATCATTGTTTTTTTATATAGGTATCATATTAACTTACCTTATTATGAGTTGTCACTTCATGTCTAAGATTTTTAACACCATATGTTTTGCTTATGTATTAAAAACTCTCCACCACTACAATCATCACTCACATACACAATACCCTTGCAACACTCACTCTCCATCCATAAACCACTGTACATTCACTCTCTCGACCGTCACATACATATCCACGCCGAAAACACCACACCTAACATTATATAATCACCCCTACATCATGATTTTTAAAACTGACACTTATACTTTCTCCTTTTTCGTTGACACTGAACTCTTCTATACAATACCTGCTTCAGTTACTGTTGCCTCATCTTCTCATATATGGTTAAATTTGTGCACCCCTTTATTTTGGAAATTATTATTACCTTTCAATGACTAACCACATTAATGCCCTTGAAATAGAATTGGATGCCTACCAAGTATCAAAATCATATAAATTACCGTTAGGCGAATGTATATCAAAAATACCGAAGACACAAAGACACTTATCCATACTTCAACTCAACATTCGCAGTTTAAACAAAAATTTTGACAATTTTATAGCTTTCCTACATCTCCTTAGAATTGAATGTGATATCATCATACTGACAGAGTGCTGGCTAAGATCTGCTGTAATTCCCAATATGAATGGTTATAATGTACATTTCACAAAAAATACAAAAAACCAGAATGATGGGGTGGTTATGTATTCTAAATCTTCATTGCACTGCAGTGTCTCTGAACCTGATATTAAAGACGCAAACTGTCTTCTTTGCAAAGTAGACAATAATGTTGGCATCTTAGCCATATACAGATCACCTTCGTACAACCACATTGATAGTTTTTTAAACAGTCTGGATTCCATTTTAAAACCCCTAACAAAATTTCAACATGTTGCCTTAGTCGGTGATATTAACATTGATATCAAACCTAACAACAATGACAGACATTCGCACGAATACCTCACTTTTACTGCATCCCATGGTTTATTACTGGCGTACTTATATCCTAGAGTAAATAACTGTTTAGATCATATTCTCCTTAAAACCAAACAACCAGGAACTTCTATTGTGATAGACTCACCTATTACCGACCATTTACCTGTATTATTGAGTGTCAACCTGGATGCTCCTAAACCCAAACCCACCTGCACTGCTAAAGTTGTTGACATTTCAAACATCCAAAAGGCTATTGAGAGTGCTGATTTCACCCCAATCCTTTGTTCTAATGACGCTAATGAAGCAGCGCATACTTTAACAACTTTACTGACTCACATTATTGACAAACACACCCGCTTTTCCAAAGTCTCACGAAAAAACCGTAACATCAAGCCCTGGATCACTCCTGGCTTACTACGCTGTATTAGAAACAGGGATAAAATGCATCTAACTCTAAAAGCACAACCAGACAACCCTATCCTTAAATTAACGTACTCTCGCTATCGCAACTTTTGTAATTCTTTACTACGGAGATTGAAAATAAATTACGAGAAGACTGAATTTATGAAAAGGAAAAACAATTCCAAAGCAACATGGGATCTCATTAAATCCATAACCCATTCAAAAACTACTCCCTCACCACCGAAGGAACTGCTGCACCTCGAACCTGACTCACTTGCATCAGCAAACAGAGTCAACAACTACTTTGTTAATTTAGGCAAAGACTTAGCCACAAATATACAGCAGAGTCAGAATGTGCCACCTCACTCTTCAAGTTCAGACTCAACTTCTAACTCAATGTGTGTCCTAGAAACCGACAACTCGGAAGTAGAGCAAATTATAATTAACTTGAAATCAAGTTCTGTAGCTGGAATTGACGGTATTTCTGGACACATATTGAAGTTAACGCGCAATATTTTAATCCCCTATATCACCCATATCTGCAATCTTGCTATATCTACCGGTGTTTTCCCAGACACTTTCAAAATTGCTCTAGTCCACCCTATTCATAAGGGAGGGGACAGAGGCAGTGTCAAAAATTATAGACCCATATCTATTTTACCAACCATCTCGAAGATTCTGGAGAAGATATTGAACAACCGTTTGCTTAAATACCTGAATGCTTATAAACTTCTCTCTAAAAACCAATATGGTTTCAGAGCCGGAATTGCAACAGAGGATGCGGTTATTGCATTCTCTGAAAAAGTGACTCAGCTCATGGACAAGAAGCAGCGGTGTCTGGGTATATTTCTAGATATTGCGAAAGCTTTTGACACTGTCTCTGCGCCCATACTTCTATCAAAACTGGAACGCATGGGAATTCGTGGTCCTGCACTTCACATTTTTTCTAGTTATCTAGAAAATCCTTTCCAACATGTTAAATTGGATGAGGTAATAAGCGATAAAGCTAGAATAGAATACGGCGTCCCACAAGGAAGTATTCTAGGCCCAACCTTGTTCCTCATCTACATTAATGATCTGTGTTCCCTTCCATTAACAAATTGTTCCATATTTACCTACGCTGATGATACAGCCCTTCTCTTTCATGGCAATGATTGGAGTGAAACAGAAAAATATGCTCAGATGGCGCTGGACATTGTCATGAATTGGTTTAACAAAAATTTGTTAACCTTAAATGCGGAAAAAACCAAACTTGTTTCATTTTCTTTAAGTAAAAAGACTCAGCCAAATATAACGCCTACTATTAAAGCTCATACCTGTTCTGAAAAATCCTGCTGTTCCTGTCCCTCTCTGACAGCCACATCTTGTATAAAATACTTGGGCGTGCAAATTGACAAGAATCTGAACTGGTATAGTCATCTGGACAATCTAGTCACCCGAACGCGCAAACTCATTTCCATCTTTAAGAAACTCCGTGGTTCGGCGGACTCAGAAACACTTATGATGGTCTATTACTCACTCTGTCAGTCTCTTCTCCTGTATTGTTTGCCAGCTTGGGGTGGCGCCTGTAAAACATACTTTCTGAAATTAGAGAGAGCTCAGAGAGCTGTTCTCAAAGTTATGTTATGTAAGCCCTATAGATACTCTACATTGGAACTTTTTAGGGAATGCAGGGTTCTGTCTGTGAGAGGGTTGTTTGTGTTGCAATGTGTATTGAGGAAACATCGACTGCCTTTCACAGTAAGTACTAAACGTCGCGTAGATATTGTTCTTCCACCAGTTAGTCTCAAAACTACCTTCGCTCAACACCAATTCACCTACCTCAGCTATATTTTATATAATAAAATCAATAAGTTTCTCCATATCCATAGCTTAAATTATCACCAATGCAAAAATTCAGTTAAAGAATGGCTGCTTGAGAAATCGTATGACGAAACCGAAAAATTACTCTTACCATATGCCTAAGACAGATCTCCCCTCATTTATAGTATTTAACTCACACACACACTCATACATACTCCCCACTTTCACATTTACTCACACGCACTACACATACTACACCTACCACAACACACTCACTCTCACTCTAACACAATTTTTATTTTTAATTATTTTTTGTTTAATAGTCATTATTTCCTTATAGTCATTATATTTTTATGTTAGATATGTTACTGGTGAATACAGATTTTTGACCTTCTATGTACCCCCTTATGGAATCACTGGTCCCCAAGTCACAGGCTATAAACCTAGTTTGGGAGCCAGGAGATAATACCTTACGCACATTATGTTGTGTTATATTACTGTACCTGTAACCTTTGTAAAGTAATTATTGGAAATAAACATTTTATTATTTATTTATTATTAGTCACTACAAAACCGATCACAAAAGACGTATTTTTTGCTTAGAATTAGAACCAAACCAGTGCAGATGTGTTAGATGAAATCTCATTGTTACACAATTTTTCATTAATGCACTATTTTTTAAATTAATTATGAATTATTTTTTAAATTTACCACAACATTTACAACAACTGTAACATATATTTTTACCAAAATTACGACCAGCCGTTTAGACGTAAATGATAAATGATTTTATTTCTGTAATTTGGTTTGTACAAACACTTTTACATGTCGATCATATTTTTTAAAACTAGATGAGGTCGGCGTTTCCTGTCTGACTACTCTAAGAAGAAAGGCCGAAACAAACTCAGAGGACACAGTCTCTTTTAAAGTCCAGACAAAATCTTGGTTAGATCATGTGAAGACCATGTAGAATGATGTCTGAAAATATGGTCTTTTGAGGAAAGAACCAGCCAGATTGAGTGGACCTGTCCAGTCAATAACCGTGCAGCTCAACTCAGAATTGAAGGAGCTCAACGAATTGACAAACAATACCAAAGAAAGGACATTCGGGTAGGCCGCAAAAATACTCAAACTGCCAGATCATGATTATAAACTAAGAAAATTAAAAAAAAAAACAAAAAAAAAAAAAGAATGATCCACATAGTCTTCACATTCACAATAATTAAAATAAAATAATATAATACTTTAAAAAGTAAATATTCTTGTCATTGCAAGAAAAATAAAATTAAAAAACTAAATTCACGGTGCAAAATAAAAAAAGAACTAAATTAATTGGAGCAGCTCAATCCCAAGCTTTTTTGTCCTCAACGTAATCTTTAATGGTATAAAACGCTTTCTGGCACGACTTACGTTTAATGAATGATTTGAATTTATTAACACTTAGACCTTGTACGTGGCTTGGAAGCTTATTATAAAAGCGCACACATTAAAATCTAAACGAGCCGCCTATTTTACGTGATTCTTATTTTAAAATCAGCTACTGTTATCTGCGCCTTAACATAAAGGTACCATTCTAGATTGACTTAGGATGGTCCCGAAACCACCCGAAAAAGAAAATTCATTTTCTACAATTTTGGTACAAAACCCTAAAAAGGATCACTAAACTATGCAAAACCACAAGCTTCAACTAAAGTTATGTACCCAAACCAAACCAACCTTCACAAAACGAGTTATCAAAATTGATCTAATAAGCAAACAGTGAGATCATCCGTTTTATCCACTTTATCCCTTCAGACTACCCTCCAATATTTTAACATGGAAAAACCTCATTATTTACTCTCCCAACCTTTAGGTACATCAAAAGGGATTATTCGTGATTTTGCATGAAGTGGATTTACCTATTTTATTTGTAAATATTGGATCGTGTATTTTAATTACGGACAGGAATTACTCATACAATTAATTCGATAAATTAATTTTCAAATATGAGTTCCGTCAATTGAATTGTGTTGTTAGAGAAAGTCGACGTCGACGGTAGCGGCTAAGACCTCGTCTCTCGTGCTTTAGGTAGTGGATTCAAATACGGGCAAATACTAATGTGACTTTTTCAAATAAGTGTCAATAAGTGTCAGTTCTTACTAATTAGGTAGTTGTAAGTCTTACTAATCATTTTTGAGTCAAATGATACTTGATAATTTTATTCTATTCTATTTTGTATGAACTTTTTTAGTTTATCTTGTCAACGGTGAAGGAAAACATCGTGAGGAAACTCTTTTTTTTATGAACTATTCCGGACTGTAATGTATCTCTTGGATCTATATGAAATTTGGCACAGAATCCATGAATCCAGCCGTTCTGGCGTGATTGAGACAGACATTTCCATCCTAACTTTCACATTTATAATATTAGTAAGATGTAAGTCTGAAATAGCCAAGTCAGAGGCCTGTGGGGTTCGGAAAGGCGGGTCAATTAACTCTGACACCAAAGGTGGCCACATCCTCACACGAAAAAGAAGAAAGAAAGATGAGAAAGTAACTTTGTAATTAATAACAGTTAAATTCAAGAATTTACATACGTTGTTGGTATGTTTCAA
This sequence comes from Anorthoa munda, assembly GCA_945859665.1. Classification (NCBI taxonomy): domain Eukaryota; kingdom Metazoa; phylum Arthropoda; class Insecta; order Lepidoptera; family Noctuidae; genus Anorthoa; species Anorthoa munda. Next base: position 38,116,340 of record OX243897.1, on the reverse strand, counting down.
ATTTTTGCAAGCTACCACTTAACATCCTTCACCCTTCGCTTGCTCTTGTCCAAAGTTTTTGAGGTTGGTGAAATTGTCTTCATCTTTAACATTAATTTAAATTATTTTCAACCGACTTCCCAAAAAGGAGGAGGATATTTTTTCATGGCTATTCGGACATAACTCTTTTGTAAAGTTCTGATGAAGAACTTCGGAGGTATACAACAGGAAACTTCAATAAATGACGGCAAATCTCTCGGGATTGCTGCAATCGCATGTCTGTATATTTTTTACACCATTTCATTACATACCATCACGCCAGTATGCTGCCTCGTACACTCTAATTCCAACGGTTATGTTCAAGTTACATGTTATTCGGGTAATCTATTCTGGCATCACTGTGGGCATTATAGGTACTTTACTATAGAACTTGTCCATTATGTATCACTAAAAAGTGAAAAACATAAAACCTTTAAAAAAAAATACAACCGACTTCCAAATAAAAACACTACAAAGTGAAAAATAACTTCAATTTCGGTAGGCGATGTCAAAAAACGAAGAAACGAAACAGGAACACGGACTGCCGAAATTGAAGTTATTTTTGACTTTGTAGTGTTTTTATTTGTAAGTTGGTTGATTTTTTTTGTAAAAAGGTTTTGTATGTGTTCATATTGAATCCATCATATTTAAGTAGTAGGTAACTAGCAAACAAAGTTGTAGAATAACGATACTAAAGCCTGTAACCTTTTTTACTTATCACAAAAGTGCAAGAAAAAATAGAAGGCAGTTTACTTTTAAATAATTGTATCTCAATGCTGTTAAGTTGCGGATGATTTATGACAGGCGCTGTGCCTAAAACATGCTATACTTTAACAAAATAGTTCCTTATACCATGTTTTAGGAACATGGTATAAGGAACTATTTTGTTAAAGTATGACTATAACGTTTACATTATTTTGAATGGCAATAGCAGTCATTGATCCTCTACATTTATTGACATTCCTAACCTAACCAAACTTGAAACTGTCCTGAATCATCATCATCATCGCTTACCATCAGGTGAGATAGTGGTCAAGCGCGAGCTTATATTATAAAAAATAAAAATTGTCCGTTTTATGTCTAACTTTACATTTACAAATGAATTACACTATGTTATACGAATCAATCTCAAAATTTTCTTAAATCAAATTATTAAGAAAATGGTCTAATGTAACAACAATATTTTTCCAAAAAATTACGACTAGCCGTTTAGAAGTGATTCTCATTTTAAAATCAGCTACTCAAGGGAATCGGCGCCTTAAGATATAGATTGAATAAATAATAATCTCAAGTTTGTTTTACCTCTCTCACAGAGAGAATGCCTGTGTCCCAGCAGTGGCAACATTATAAGGCTGATGATGATGATCTCAAGTTTGTGTCATTCGATTTCAACGAAGGAGATTGTCGAAATGTCAAAATGTAAGGGATTGATTACGTGATTTTTCCATATCACTTGTCAATCTCATACAATTTCGTCTTTTTAACAATCGCTATCGCCATGCTTTTGATAGAATGTCACTTGTCTATGACCTCAGACATTGCATAAGGCAAATAAGGGCAAAACGGTTTGGAAGGAGAAAAATTTGGCCTTTACCCAGCAGACAGCCTTAAAAAAAGTCTGTATACGACTTCAAAAAAAGAATTTTTTGCGCGTGCGTTTGACCACTATCTCACCTGATGGTAAACGATGATGTAGTCGACGGTGAAGCACGCTTGCCTAGAAAAAACCCATTCACTCTTGACTTAAAGACTCCTAGATTGTAGCTATCGGGAAACAGACTCTGGCAGGGAATTTCACTCCTTAGCTGTACGTATAATAAAAGTGTCCCCAGAACGTTTTACATTTCCAAAATATCTTTTTTCCAAAATTTCTTTAGCATCGTTATTCTACAATCGTGAAAAGTTTTTTGAAACATTCAAAACACAACAAGGCTGTGGTTGAATAAGCAATCAGGCATCGGTGTTCCAATAGATGAAACTTTGATGTCTATTCAACCAAAATTTAAGCTTAAGTTGTTAAAATTATCTATACTTCGGCACGTGTAAATCTAGTAGCCTTGATTTTGTATGTAAACACAACAGTTAAATTAGAATCCAAGAGGTTTTTATTTATTTTTCTGAAAGTTTCAAAGTAAAAGTTAGGTTGTGTGTAGCCAAGACAAAACCCGTTTGCCTGTAATTTCAGTTTGGGTCTGCAAACAGTCCTCACTGTCCACGTTATTTCACCTCATTTAAAAAATACAATTCGAAAAAGATGTTATAAACGAGATGACTCAACTAAGGGCGAAGCATCTCTTAATGGCACTTAATAAACATTACTCTAAGAGAACATTGACTGATTGCTGCCTCATAGATCATAAGTCTTTAAAATTTAGGAATCTGTCTCAAAGATTTCTTATAATCTTTTGGCGTTTTGCCATATTGTAAAAAAATAACTTTAAAAAAAATAAGTCGGAGTCTTTGGTACCAAATTTTTTCGTTTTTGACACCGACTGCCGAAAAGAAAGTAATTTTTACGCTTTGTAGTGTTTTGTTTTGGCAGTCTGTTTAGTTTTTTGTTAAAAGTTATTTTTTTTTTATTTGTCTTTTTAGTTTTGGTACCTTATATTACCATAAAAATCATTTATAGCCCTCGGCTTCTCATAACAATTCCAACAAGTCTAAACAAGTCGCAGTCGGCGATACATTATTTTATAACGGAGTTCCGGTGCCCACCTTCCGGCTTCATCACCAGATCAGTTCGATGTTACCATTTCCATTAGAACCATTTATTTAAATCTGCTTCATCACTATGTCATTTAACTATTCGGGATATCTTATATCCAAAACATACATAACATTGAGAAGTTCTAGTGGCCATCTTTGGTCTACTTCATCATTTCCACTTCACCGAATGATACTTTCTGAATGCAAATGCTTGCAATGTTGATGAAAATACCAAAATCGCTAAATGTATTCCTATAAAATTTTAGAAATTCCCTCGATTTCCATAGGTTCCCCTCATTAGATCCTGACTTGGTGACAATGAGACCACCTCGAAAGTATACCCATTTAAACAAAAAAAGAAATTTTCAAAATTAGTTCATAATTGACGGAGTAATCGGTGCACATACACAAAAAAAACAATGTTGAACATACAACCTCCTCCTTTCTGGCACGTCGGTTAAAAAATAACCCTTATATGACAGTCTTTCCATGTGCCACTGTCACTGCGTTGGTTGAGATCACGGGTATACTCGTAGCTAACGATACCTACGTTTATTATTCAAGACTCTCTTATTGTGTGTGAGCACTATGCACGTGCACTCAGTTAGTTTCAGCTTGGAAAAATACGCGTACGCGTTTCTCTATCATACATTTTAGTCATATCAGTATACAGATCACTTTCTTGCTTGCCTAACAATACACTTAAACCAAAAGAAACATTATTCAGTATGTTCTTACGTAACGTGACGATTATCTCATAATTCCCTCTTTTATTCAAAGTAGACTGTAAAATGGAAGTTGTAAATGTAAAGCCAATTTTTCACACTATTACCAAGAGTGCCAAGAGAAAAGCTAACACTTGGAAATTAGCATTTCCATCTAGTGTAGTACTTGGACAAATATTTGCCACCCACTAGAGTGAAGTGGGAGACATTTTCTTTTCTATTAAGTCTCTTAAGCTAACAGGAAAGTCGCGATAAATGTGATAATATTATTAAAACGTAAAAAAATGCAATTAAAAAGTTTTATGTAATGTAGTTATTAGATTTTTTGGGACATATTATTATTATGCTGAGAAATTGATATTTACGGACCAAAGTGATACAAAGATTTAGGGCTGTTAAGCACTAAATCCGCAGAATTTTTACGTATCTTGTAAGAGCAAAATGATAGCGATTTTTGTTTACTACAACAGTATGAAATCAACAAGAAATCTGCTGCACGTGAGTAACCATTTTTGTGTCAGAAAAATATATATTTTCAGAGTGTCAATCATGCCTTGCCGCTATACGACATTTGACATGTTGTTACGCGGAATCTCTCCCCTAATATGACCGTGAATTGATTCCCGTACGTAACGATATCATTTGTGTCGTATTCCATGCAGTTTTGTCGCTCATAGATGTATGGGTAATATTTATTATAGATGTCGCATCAAGGATGGCCGATAGATGCAAACCATCGGGAAGTCAGAATGTCCCTGAGGTTAAGACATCATGTGCGGGCAGGTCGGTGGGTACGATCGTGAAAATGAAATCACACAAGTTATTCGATACACTAAGTTTATTCAAATAGACACAAGTCACAGTTACAATCTTGCTAACTAATATAACAGAACGACACAGATTCGACGACGTCTTAGCTCAAAGGCGGCCAGTAGTCAACTGCCATATTCTGCTGTCCCCACCACGCAAGTGGTTAGAAAAAGCGCGCCAAAGCTTAGTAGTTTTTGATTTGAAACCAGGTATAACAAAGGAATAACCATACATTTTTATAGGTTTATACTTAGTATAACTTTATTCCGCGTTTATTTGTAAGAGGGTAAAAGGATACAGCCTTGAGCGCAGTGCTGTGCCAGTGACGAATTTACAGTTTGTTATTCACTAAGCCGCGAATAGTGACACTAGCGCTCTAAGCTGTGACGGCCGTGAGTTAGAACTACTCAATGTCGAGCAAGTTGACATTTCTTCATACATTTTGGTATTCCTTAAGAAAAATAGCGTCGAAGACGCGCGCAGCCTGGCTTACAGCCTCGTTTTTATCTGTCAAATCCAAAAGCCACTATTTTTGCGCATAACGTATTTTTTCTTGGGTTTTAATCAAACTAATATTATAAATGTAAAAGTTTGGATGGGAAGTTTTGTTGGTTTGGGTGTGTGTGGATGTATGTTTGTTACTCAATCACGCCAGAACGGAACTGGATGAAATTTTGCATACAGATAGATTATAGCTAGGTATAGGAATAGCACAAAGGCTATTTTTCTTTCCAATATAATGTACCCTTGGGTTAAGAAAACACGCTGACAGAAGCTAATAAAATATTGTACCTATTAAGATAAGTTATTTCGATTGATTAAAAAAATGGCAGCTTGGTTAACTAAAGCTACATTTATTAGAAGAAGAATTTTATTATAAGAAATTAATGATTTTAACAGAGCTCGACAGGCGAGAGAATTAGCAACGTTGAAAACAATATTCCAAGATAGAGACACTTTATCCATAGTTACAGTCTTTCTCAGGATTTAATAACATTGGAAAACAACTTAGCTCTTAGCGTACAGGCGTTTAATGTGAATGTTAATTTATATATTATGTAACTAGCTGTTGCCTGCAACTATATCTGCGTAGCATTAGTATTTCGAAAAGGCAATTTTTAATATCAGGAAATAATATTGTAGGTGTGTGAGCCGCCTTACTAGAGAAATTATTAATTCACCATACAAACTTCCAGCCCCTTAAGGAAGATAAAAATGATAAAAATTATCCTATGAAGGACACCATACAGGATGTTACCTACGGTCTCAAATTGTTTCCATACCAAATTTCATTTAAATCGGTTCAGCGCTTTAAGCGTGAAAATGTAACAGACAGAGTTACTTCCGCATTTATTATATTAGTATGGATTGCATAAGTATTTCTATAATAAAAATAGTAGTTTAATACTAATTTTTAATTGTAGTACTAATTAGTAGCTTCTATAATAAAAATTATATGTTATAAATATATTTGAGGACATTATATAATATTTGTTGTGGTGTGAATCATGTTTATTGGTCCGGCTTCATCATCATCGTATACGCCGAATGACGTCCAAAGCTGGACATAGGCCACCAAGCGTTGCCACATTGACCGGTCGCGTGCATCTCGCATCCAGCGGAACCCCGCAACCATCTCTACCTGCATGCCGGCTACATGCTGACTCTTAATTGGTCAAAATCTTGTTTGTACAAGCAAACATGTGCATTAAGACTGCAAAACGGATTAAAATGTTTATTATGGAAAATAATTAGATATTAACTAATAAAAAAAACGCATAATGATAAAACTCAGATTTATTTATTGAACTATTTTCCAGTAATAGAATTTTATTCTATAAATAACTTCTGTGAGCGGCTTCGCCCGCGTAAAGCCGAAAATTATCAGTGTTACTCTACTATATTATGCATGTATTATACATATAAACCTTCCTCTTGAATCACTCTATCTATTAAAAAAAACCGCATCAAAATCCGTTGCATAGTTTTAAAGATCTAAGCATACATAGGTACAGACAGCGGGAAGCGACTTTGTTTTATACTAGACTAGCAATCCGCCCGCGACTTCGTTCGCGTAATTTCGTTTATCCTAATGATTTTCTTATATGCAGGTAGTGAAGGCGACCAAAAATAAGCTATTATTAAAACAATTATAGAATCAATTATTGTTAGAAGTTCATCAATTATAGTTAGAATCAATTATTGCTACTTTTAAATTATTATTATTTTTGACGTTCAAAAGTGCCGCTTAATTGAATAAAGAAATTTTGATTGATTTTTTATTGATTGATTGATTGAATAAAAAACTAGGTATCGTAGATATACAGGGTTTATTGGACTGGGACGATTCGTTATTTGTCTTAAAGAATAATAAATTTTAGGTTACCGCCACAAAGTAAAATCCTTCCCTAAAAACTTATTAACCCTTTTTTGCCGCGTTGAGGGTCGAGTTTTGAACAACCTAAATATGCTATTCACTCTTTTCTTCTCTTTTTTATTTATCGTTTATGTTAGTCAGATTGCACAGTGAGATTCCTCAAAAAATACTTTAACATTTTAACGCTAACCCTATCTGGGAGGGAGCTTTTAAAATGTTTTATGTAAATTTTGACTATCAACTTTATCCCCAATGAATTCGATTTTACATATAAAATAATTTTGACTCTTTTCACCTCCTGAAAGGTTGAATTGCCGCAAAAACGCGCCTTAGTGCTCCCCTAGAACCCTACGTCAAAAACGAAACCATGTCCAGTAAGATTCTTAGCTTGAGTTAGTTTCGAGAAACTTATAATGACAACCTTTATTGTTTCCTTAGGTTGGTAGTTGTGCACGGGTTTCAAATTTATTAACCTTAGAAAAAAGATTCTTCAAAAATACTTTAACACCCCCTAAATCGTATTTTGGGAGTAGATAAGTAAAACTAATAATGATAACCTTTATTGTTCACTTAGGATGGGTATTTATGTCAATTTTCAAATTTATTAACACAAGAAATAAGATATTTCAAAAGTACTTTAACACCCCCTAAATCATCTTTTGGGGGTAGTTTCGAAAAAAGTAATAATGAAAACCTTTATTGTTTATTTAGGTTGTTATTGTTATTATTAATTTTTCAATCTACCCCAGGTTGAAAAATTAATAATAACAACCTTTATAAGTCATTTAGGTTAGCATTTGTGGCAAGTTTCAAGTTTATTGACCCAAGAAATCAGACTTTTCCATACAAACTTCAACACCCCCTAAATCGCATTTGGGGGTTGTTTTAAAAGACTAATATTGATAACCTTTATTGTTTATTGAGGTTGATGTTTATGTCATGTTTTATGTTTATTAACCCAAGATAGAAGATTCTTCAAAAAAAATTAACATCCCCTAAATCATCAGTTGGGGGTAGTTTTGAAAAACTAATAATGAAAGCCTTTATTGTTTATTTAGATTGGTATTTATGTCAAGTTTCAAATTTATTAACTGAAATAATAAGATTCTTCAAAAACACTTTAATACCCCCTACAACTAATACTCCATACTAGGCGTCAGTGAAACACACATGCGTGGTAATGGCCACTTCACCACTGCGGCAGGAAACACCATGTACTTCTCAGGCTGCGAGGATTCGAGTAGGAATGGGGTCGGAATCATTTTGCCGCCACACATGAACAAATATGTCCTCGGTTATAACCCGGTGTCTGATAGAATCTTGACAATGAAACTGAATACCAAACCGTGTGTGCTGAATATTGTACAAATATACGCACCGACGGCACAAACAATGTGTCAATTGGGGTTGCTTGTGGAGAGTCCTGCAAGAACTCGGAGTACCAGAACATCTCATCGCCCTTCTTCACACCCTGTATGGCTCAAGTCAGGGAGTCGTAAAAGTCGATAAAACAACCTCAAAACCCTTTAAATTCTACCAAGGAGTGGGCCAGGGATGCATTTTGTCGCCCATTCTGTTCAACGCCTATGGAGAGTACATCATGAGACGTACCTGCGAGAATTGGGAGGGAGGCGTCACAGTTGGTGGTGTGAAAATCACCAACCTGCGCTACGCCGATGACACTACTCTTCTTGCAGAAAATGAGTCGGAAATGGCTGCACTTCTGGACCGAATGGAGCGGATTAGCGAAGAGATGGGACTCTCCATAAACAGGGCCAAAACCAAGGTCATAGTGGTGGATAGATCTGGGCAGTTGGAGCTCACTGGCGCGTTGGGCCTAGAAACAGTAGTCATCTTTACCTACCTGGGGTCCAGCATAAGTAATGATGGTTCATGCGAGTAGGAGGTGCGCAGGAGAATCAGCATGGCTAAGAGCGCCATGTCTCAGCTTGAAAAAATCTGGAGAGATCGTAACATTTCTGTAAAAACCAAAACCAAACTGGTACGGACTTTGGTCTTCTCGATCTTTTCGTATGGCGCTGAGACTTAGACACTGAAAGCTGCAGACCGCAAACGCATCGACGCCTTCGAGATGTGGTGCTGGAGAAAGATGCTCCGTATCCCCTGGACAGCATTTCGGACTAACGTCTCCATATTGCGAGAACTCAAAATCTCCTCGCGGCTGTCATCCGAGTGTCTGTGCAGAGTTCTAGAGTACTTCGGCCACATTGCAAGGAAAGACGGTGGCAACCTCGAGAGGCTCATCGTGACCGGCAAAGTGGACGGGAAAAGGCCTCGTGGACGCAGCCCAATACGTTGGTCTGACCAGATCCGGACCGCTCTTGACTCTACAGTTTACAACGCCCTTCACACCGCCAGAGACAGAAACAGATGGAGAAAGATCGTTCGAGAGAAGGTGATGCAGAAGGGTGGTCACGACCATCAATACTGAGGAATACGACGCAAGGAGGATTTTATTTGAAGAATCTTATATCTTGGATTAATAAACATGAAAATTGACATAAACAAACCTGAATAAACAATAAAGGTTGCAAAAAACTAATAATGACAACCTTTATTTTTCAAAAATGGAAAGCGAGCTTGAGCTCGCTTTCCATTTGAACAACATTAAACAAATTAATTAAAAGGGACTTTCAGACTAATCTATTTCAATAAATAAACGTCCTAAATCCTTTATTCTTAAACAAGGTCAATTGAAAACAATATTTACAAAACTAAAATACTGTTGTCTGAAAATAATAACCTATTTCGCTGCTACACACAAAGTGGCGTCATTAATCAGAATGTCGGAACACCTGGTAATTGATGATCAGTTGCGAAATGGAATTTTCGACAGACGATATCCGTGACTCAATTGAAATTTGGGATATTTTACTATAAGTAAGTAAGTAAGTAAGTAAGTAATTCTTTATTTTGCAAATATGGGTAGGTACAGTACATGGTGGTAATCAGATAAAAATTAGGTTCGGCCATATTTTACCAAGAGGCATGCAAAATTTATAATTTGACGCTAAAACAATAAATAAAGGCAATTAACAGACATAGTTTTAAATCACAACTTATTATATCTAGGTCACCGCAACTTAACTTATATAGATTATACATTTAAAAAATTCAAATTTATCAAATATGTCACAAACAATTAACTAAAATTTTGATTCATTCCAATATATCTTACAAGAATTATAATGTCAAATCAATCAATATGTCACGAACAATTATAATGTCAAAATAATCAATTATTATGTAAAATTAATCAATGTCACAAATATTATTAGAATGTCAAATAAATCCAGTGTATGTCCCAAGAACTATAATGTCAAATAAATCTAAAAATATGTCACAAACAATTTAGAATGTCAATCAATGTTACAATTTATATTATAGACATAATTAATTATATTATTATAAAAATACAGACTTGTTCAAAATTCTTTCTCAGTGAGGAATTCGCTGACAGTATAGTATGCTTTATGCGCTAAAAAGTTTCGGAGCCTGTTTTTGAATAATGAAAGGGGCAATTCTTTCCATAGCTTAGGTAATTTATTAAAAATGATCGATGTCATGCAGTACACACTTTTGCGCATTAGTGCCGTTTTGGCGGGATGGGAACATAGTAGGCTATTGTCGCGTCTATTACGTGGAATTACGTCAGCCAGACGCTTAAAACGAGTTGGGTTCGATTTCACAAACACAGCTACTTCCATTATGTAAAGACTAGGCAATGTTAATATTTTGTGCTGTTTAAAGTATGGCATGCAACTATCAGTGGATTGAAGCTTAAACATCGCCCGTAGACATCTTTTCTGGGCTTTAAAAACTGTTTCCCTTTCGGTTGAATTTCCCCAGAATATTAAACCCGTAACGTAAGTGGGATTCTACTATGCCATAATAAGCAGTAAGAAGTGCATCCATGGATACTATTGGGGATAGTGAATATAGAGCGTATGAGGACTTACTAATTTTTTTACATAAAGTTTCTGTATGTGCTTTCCAATTTAGGTGTTTATCTATTACGAGTCCCAGAAATTTTGTATTTTCTACTTCTTCTATTGCTTCATTGTTGTAGTGTATATTAGGGCTAATTCTTGGAATCCGTTGACTAAAATGTACAACTTTTGTTTTTTTCAAGTAAATTTTTAAATTATTTGCATCTAACCAATTAACAACATTTTTTAAACAATTATTAATGTCCGTTTCATACGTCTCCTCACTTTTACATGGGATTGTCAAAGTACTATCGTCCGCAAACAGTGTTATTGGTTGTTCAACGCATTCAGGTAAATCGTTTATATACAGTATGAATTCAAAAGGACCCAACACGCTCCCCTGCGGTACTCCAAACATAACTTTACGCTCTGAGGATCGATATATCTCTTCGCGCTTGCTAACTGGATTAATTTGACAAATTTCGGTTATTTGTTTTCGGTCTTTAAGGTAGGACTCAAGAAGACTAAGTACATTGCCTCTAATACCGTAAGCTTCAAGTTTTCTTAAGAGAATATCATAATCTACGTGGTCAAAGGCCTGCGTCATGTCACAAAATATGCCACATACAGGCGTTCGTTTGTCAACATTCTGAATAACATTATAAATAAAGTCATATATGGCCATATTGATAGTTCTATGTTGCCTAAACCCTTTCTGTTCGTCACATAGAACGTTATTTTTTTCAATGAATTTATTCAGTTCGTTATAAATGTATTTCTCAAATATTTTGGCAATCAGGTATAAGTGCGATTGGCCGGTAATATTCCATTAATTCTCTATTCTCTTTCTTAAACATTGGCTTTATTATTGAAGTTTTTAAGGCATCGGGGAAGATGCCTGCGCTGATACTAAGGTTAATTATATGACTTAAGTGACCACATATTTCCATTGACACGTGTTTGAGTATTTTTGTACTAATACCATCATATCCTACGCTACTTGTATTATTCAAGGTCATTATTATTTTATGTATTTCTAAAGGTACACTAGGCGACATGAACATTGATTTAGTGCTCTTGTTTATTTTGCAGCGTTTGGGTTATACCTACGTGCTCATTGGCGAATCGAATGTTTAGAATTGGAAAAATCAAAATCAAAATCAAATCAAAATCAAAATCATTTATTTGTAAAACATAGGTAATGATTACATGCAAGATCTTAAAAATTAGGTAGTGCGCTATGTTTTGCCATTTGACATACAAATTATAAAAAAGAAATACGATTATATCATGAGGTACTAAATTATAATATAAATTTACTACAATATTATCATTATTTACGTATATGAGTACCTTATGTATTAACACATGCATGCAACTTAAATTTTATTATTCATAATCAATTATATTTCATGTCAAAATTTAAAGTCTATTCAATAAAAAAAATAAAAATAAGATTAATGGAAAAATTACAAGTTTATGTCAGCATTATACATTTAAAGAGATTCGTCATTAAGAAACTCGTCTAGAGAATAATAACACCTTTGAAGCAGTAACCCGTTAAGCGTCTTTTTAAACTTCTGCAATGGCATACATTTTATTTCATCGGGTATTTTATTATATATTTGTGGAGCAACACCGAAGAAGCTCTTTTTCATTAGAGAAGTTTTACATTTCACAAGGCATAATTCGTTAATATATTGAGCACGCATCGGAGTTTTCTTTACTGAGCATAATTTTTTGAATAAAAGTGGATTTATTTTTACAAATAAAGCAGTTTCCAGGATGTATAATGCCGGTAGAGGTAATATTTTAATTTTTTTAAAATATGGTATGCAGCTATCTGTTGTTTTTAAACCACACATTGACCGTATACATCTTTTCTGCATCCTGAAAACAAGTTCCCTATTTGTTGACTGTCCCCAAAAAATAACACCATACCGCAGAATTGAGGCGACCAGTCCATGATAGGCTGTTATCAGTGTTTCAGTATTTACTTTCTTTGAAAGTTGATATAGCAAATATGCTGATTTACTTAATCGCTTGCAAATTTCCTCCAAATGAGGTTTCCAAGTCAGTTTATCATATACAGTTATACCTAAGAACTTCGCAGCACTAACTTCTTCTATGTCATAATTATTATAAGCAACATTAACCAGTGGTTTTTCAAGCCGTTGGTGAAAGTGCATTACTTTGGTTTTATTTAAATTAATTATAAGATTATTATCATTAAGCCAATTTATTGGAGGCAACGTATATTACATGAGGCTGAAATTCTTTGGGGATACTTAACTGGCTTATCAATGCAAGCGTTTGAAAATCACAAAGCTAAACAATGATAGCTTTGTGATTTCACGTTGGTCATAAATTGTGAAATGTGATAGATTGTATTACTTTTGGTGCTTGTGTAGGTACCATTGGAGTTATCTGTTAAGATGGTCTTTAAACACTGTTATTCCTTCTTTACTTATTATGTGAAACGATTGCTGATGCTTGCGAAGTCTTTTGAACCGCCAATCCGGCTAAAAACCGCAATTGATTTTATGATTACCTTCACTAAAGGTAACTAACGCACTTAACTAACACGAAGTTTTATTAAATCATAGAATATACCCTAATATCTTATGTTTGGACTTTTTGAATAATTAGCATTTAAGCAAAGATTTTAATGTATTTTTGAAGCGTAATTTTCTCTTAAATAAAATGTTTCCTTAAATGACAGGCATCTACTAAATGAGTGGCATTCATTATCCACTGCAATGTTCGATAGCTACACCAGAAAAAAACCTTTGAGCAATCAAGGTTTACTTAAAAGCGTGAAAAAAAACTACCTTTTATTTTATTCTGTGCTGGTATAAATCTGCAAAATGTGGGTAAATATACCTGTCTAACTTTGTGAGAGTTACATACCTTTATTTAGATTATCCGTCCATAATGACAGCATTCAATTACCAACTTAACAGATAAACTCAATCATAACCTCAGCCGAATCTCATGAAATTCCGTTATGCTAATAGAAAGCTAACAAGAAATAACTTGCTAAACATTGATTGATCCTTGTATCCTAAAATAACAGTTTGGCCGTCTAGCTGGTATGCATTTTCATGATTGGGGACAGGACCTATAGTCATCAATCATCGCTAGTTAAAATTGATCAACCTCTTTTAAGGGTTAACGATTTGGAACGGATTTTTTTTTTTCGGAGGGTAGTCACGTGCGATGGGAGGAGGAGTGGGTGTAATTAGATGTCATTCATATCGGTGAAACGATGAATATTGGACGTGCCCAAACGGTGCTATAAATCAATTAAAAATTTTAAACGGTGCCACATGCTTTAAAAATATGAATAATTGAAAACCAATTTATAATCTGCGTTAGTTAGAAACATATGAATGAAAATTAATATTATATATGTTTAAACAAATCCTAAATAATTATGTTGAATGTAGCACTATCAAATTCTCGAATACCTGCATGTTAATTATACGTAGACTATTTTAATTAAAACGAGGGAACTCCTAAAAGCATAATTTCACATTAAAATTGGACGTCATACAGTGGAACCGTAGAACCCTACTCATAAACCAGTTGATACTAGGGAATTAAAAAGCAATTATATTTTGATTGCGAAAGGAAAATTTAAATGTATTCTGTTATTACTCCAGCGACACAATGAGATGAAAATTGAAGAAATTCTAGCAAAGTGAGTTAAAATATTAATGAATTGGTTAACGAAGGACGGTAGGACGCGCCATCTATTAGTTTTATACAAACTTCGTGATATCATACTTGTGAGTAAGTTTAAATACAATTATAATAGTCGTCTTCAGCATTTATTTGTACTTATAATAAATCTTTAATTACCGTCGCTTAGGTTTTACATGATAAATAGTCATCATGAAAAGATTAAGAATGACATTATTTCCACACCGTAGAAAACATTTTATATTCTACGCTGATTGATACACGCCTATTCCTTTACCAACAAGCACGCTAGCCTCCGGTTTCTCAACAATCGATTAGCGAGCTGTTAACGTAATCGACGAATAACCGCCGGTTATCTGCTGTGATTGGCTGTTGAAAATTAATTCAACCAATCACAGCAGATAACGCGTGCTTGACTATTTGTCACAATAATTCTGCGATATTTAGCGGTGAGAAACCCTGCCTAAAGAGAAAAACGACAAAATCTTGGACCATTTATTAAAAATTATCAGACAGCATTAGCAGGGTCGTGGGCAGGGTAGTTCCACCATAATTAAAACGGTTATGAAAATAAATTGAACAAAATACTTTCAAGCCCCGGCAATTTTAATAAAAATGCTAGAGAAATTATGCAAATGGTCGGTACCGTTTGGCATCTCGTCATAAAGATAAGTGCTAATAAAAATATATATTGCCTATATTCACACATCGTATGAGAATTTTTGTAGATTCCTTTTCTTATTAAATCTTCTAGAAAAAGGTAAGTAATCTCAACAATTTAATGCTGAACCGAATATTCTATTTGCTTTTTGATGGGCCTACTATTCTTTGACAAATCTAAATAGTTATGGGTTCTCGCTTTGGGATCTTGTTGTTCATCATCGTATCGATTTGGTTGAACAACTTTCCAATTCTAGAAAATACAAAACCGTAAATGTTATATTTGAGATAAATGCTTTGATTTGATTTTGCAGGTCAGAAAATTGACTGTGGTCTTTTGGGCGCACATTCCCAGAACTTTGTGTTATATCCTAACTCTTTGAAATTTAAAGCGAGAAAGTAAATCGCAGTAAACGATGCACTTATCTTGTAAGTGTCATTGTGTGTTTAGGACTCATTCATCAAACCCTCCCCAAAAATTTCTTCAATCTCCTTTTTCGTGCAGTAACTCAATCTCCCTCTATAATTCTAGCAAACATGTACACAGTGTAGAATGTCATCGAGTAAATTAACAGCATTATCAGCGGTACGATCACTTGGAACTTAGGATTGTTTGTGCAGCTGTACTCCTGGGGTGGGCGATAAGGGTGATATCGTGTTAAGTTCTGACGGTTAGACGTGGCTGTAATGTTTCGTGTACAGAGGTTCAATGCCTCAGGCAAAGCCAACTGGTAATCTGGCAAAACAATTTTTTTAAAACGGTATTTAATTAATTATGCAAAAGAGTAATGATAACAGCCAATTTGCTTCTCTCATTAAACGTTAAACGGACTTGTAGTGTGAAAAATCTTCAATTTCAAACATTTCTATCAAGACAAAATAAATTGACAGGGAGGAAATATACGGGTGGTTACGCACTAGATTCGATCCAAGTCCGTGATTTGAGTTTGGAGTTCAAAATGTTCTGAATCATGACAGATTATAACGGATAGAGTTCGGATGTAGTGCGTAAGCCTCCGTACAAAAAGTACTACGGCTACTTCGGAACCGAAATTTTACGGACACGGATCGGATGTAGTGCGTGCGTGCCCTAAGTTGACATATAAGGAGTTTACGGTAACTGAATTGCTAACTCGTATTGGGTACTTACACCAATCTTTAAATAAACTACTGCCAACACGAGTATATTTAGAGATTCACATACAATAACTCACGCAATGTTCTAGAGATTACTCTTGGTAAAGTTACATTCACAAAATGATACCTCGATTTTCAGCAAATAAAAAACCTAGTCACATTTGTACAACAAAGCTTCATTCAATCGGAGTATTTCACACTTAGATTCGATATTGTATCGAAACACGACCCAATCGGATTCCTCGTTGAAATCACATCACACTAATATTATAAAGGCGAAAGTCTGTGAGTGTGTTTGTATGTTTGTTACTTCTTCACGCTCAAACGGCTGGATGGATCTAAATGAAATTTGGCACAGGGATAGATTATAGTCTGGAATAGCACATGGGATACTTTTTATACCGGGAATATGATCCCTTGGAATAATTTTCGACATTCACGCAGGCGAAGCTGCTGGCAGAAGCTAGTAACAATATAAACACGAAGAAATGGAACTAGACAGCGCAGCGATGCATGTCAATATTAGTGTTGTTACCTGATCTAGAGCCACTCAGAGGCTGGTATTGGAATTCTATTTTAGTTTCAGCCTATTTCAGGAGCGAGTGCTCGGCTGAACGGAAAATCTTTGCTTTATTATGTTGGCAAGTAAATAGAATAGAATAGTTCTTTATTTGCACAGAAAGTAGGTACAAGTTACAGATGTTGAGTTTTAATGTAATGATCCTTATACTAACTACCTTAACTAAGGCATGCAAACAGTTTTAACTATAATAATAAAGACCCATTTAATATAAATTATTAAAACATTCAATTCAATCAATACAAATTTACCATGTCAAGATCGAATTCAGTAAATAATTTGAAATAGGCAATACAATACACAATGTCAATTATAATAAAATGGGATTATAAATTCGTCAAGTTCCAATCACATCACATCACATCATCAGCCTATTAATGTTCCCACTGCTGGGCCACAGGCCTCCTCTCTGTGAGAGGGGATGGGCCGTAATCCACCACGCGGGCTCAGTGCGGTTTAGTGGATGTCACATGTCTTCGAATTTTTGGTTCTAGGACATGCCGGTTTCCTCACGATCATCCTTCACCGTTAACCAGTGCGGTTTAGTTCCAATTAATACAGTCAAATAAAAAATAAAATAAAATAAAGAAATTTTATGTACAAGTCAGGAAAACAGAAATGTCATGCTATCAATTACCTAGGTAGGTACCTAATTTGTGTTAAGGTTTCGTGAGCATGTGGAGACATTGAAATAATCTATTTTTTTATCCATTATTATACCTACTCGTAAAATATAGTCTAGCTAACAAAAGCTATATAAATAACGAAATAACTTGGTCTAATCTTGTTTACGAATCTGTTTATCCTCTAAAACAGATTCGTGAACAAGCTTAGACCACGTTCTTTCGTTATGTTTTTAAACTTTTGTTTCAAATCTGAGTGGTTGACACTCAGTTCCTGATACAAACTCGTAATTCATTTATTGACCTAAATGGATTAATGCATTAAAATTGTTTTGACCTGTGGACGCAGTAACTGGCTTTTAGTAGATATCATATTCACCCCGTTGCAAATTTGACAATATTATAGTTTTCTGAACCAATCGAATTGTTATCCTTTTAGAGGGAGCATATTTGCGGGCTAAAAACAAACTGAACTTCAATCTACTACAATTAATATTTCCTCAATCCTCAATATATCGAAAATTCACCGTTCAAAATAGTTTCCCAATACCCTTCTTCAAACTGGATCTGCTAGATAGACTTCTATTAACAGCTATTTGCGCGATGTTTGTAGATAAATTAAATACTATTAAGAGTACCTGGCAGTGGTAGGTACTATTCCCAATTGTAATACGCTGTGCCAGATTTAAGTGGCGAGAGGCGTCCCATTTGATAAGGTATTGTACTAAAAAAGATTATGTGTTTTGCGTGTATCTTATATATATGCATGTTATATTATTTATCACCTCATATATATCTTTCAAACTGTTAGGCGTATTTATATATTTAAGACATCGCTAACTACGTCTTGACCGCCGAAGTGTTCTTAGATAGGTTACGTTAAAAAAAACATAACGGCTTTAGGGCGCCATATTGTGCGGATTACTAACATTTTTGGTTTAGAAAATTGTTACAATAAAACCTTTTAAATGCCAAAGTAGTGACAAGCTTACGGTGTCATGATACTTCGTAACTCAGAGTGAGATATCTTGCACCACCGCAATATATTTTGTACCCGATGCCCAAGAAACCGTGTTTTATAAACAGAGGTTAAACTTTTAGGGAATTTGTTCTTCAAAACTTTTTCATGCGTCCATACTTATGTAAGACTAGCTTCTGCCAGCGGCTTCACCCTCGCTTATGTACTATACCAGACTATAATCTATGTTATCCAGATCCGTTCAGGCGTTCTAGCGTATAGTATAGTAGGTAACTTATACCTAAGATGAACAATACAGAAACGTTTATATCATTCCTCCAACTCCGACTTTGTCATGTCAAGCTAAAATTATCGCAAATGCGGCAAGTTGTCGCCATGACTGGTTAAATGACTTGTTAACAGGCAATTACAGAAATAAATTAATTTCGCTATAGTTTTATTTCGAGGAACTGCAATTAAGACAGATTTGATCCTTCTTGCCCAAAACGATTTAGTTTCGTCAAATTTGGCCAACTTAATATATTTTCTTTTCATAGACCTATTATACAAATAATTTACCATATCGTCAAGTTTCGTACCTACTCGAACAGAACACCTGTTTGCGTAGATTTGTTCCGTAAAATTGTACACCTAGAATCTAAGAAATATTCTTCAACCTAGAAACCAGACTTTACTCAACCCAAGGACATCTATTCTTGTCCTATATTCAGCTGTCAACTTAAAATGGTGTCTCAAAAAACATTTTTTTTATTTTTATTTATCAGATCCTGGAGAGGAAGCACTATTGTCAAGACTGGCCGTAAAGTGCGGAGGGAACGTGAAATGGTGCAATGGGGACAAAGTTTGTGGGTAAAGACAGGTAAGACTGTAAGCGGGTGTTAGAATCATAAAGGAACTCCATATAAAAGTATCGATATATGTCAAGATGGTTATTGGTTATTTACTGTGTATCAGAGTTCCTATTTATGTGGTGTATAAGGGAAAGGTTTTATGAATAAAAGCACAGAAAGACAAGACTAGGTATTTATTTCAATTAGGCTTGTCAATTAATTCATATTCAGGCTCAGAGAGCTTACCGCCCGGTCGCTAAACCTAGTTCTCGTGTAGAAGAAGGGCAAGAAACTCCACGGAAGCAACTATGGTTGTAAAAGTATTCATAGACATATTTTACAACCATATAAATATCGTATATTACAGATCTAATTCTATTATGGCCATTATATGATGAATCTTTGTAACATTTCACAATATTACATAATCAAAACAACAAGGATAAGGCAAGGGACACGACTAGTCTTTAAATCAATTTAACATCATTATGAATAAAGGCCACAATATGAAAATAGAGTTTCAACACAACCATTAGCAATAATCAAGTTATAATATCAAATAACTTACGTGAAGCTTGTGTAGTCCACCACAAAAGTGTCTCTTGCTTACGAATTAGACTACTTATAATAACAAGTCGACCTGTCAAATGTCCCCACCATTTTCTACATTTCTATAAATAATCTCACCATTAGGTCAATAATCAATTCTTGAGTAATGAAACCTTTTTAAAACGTATCAAGACAATTAAGGAATTTAATATCGCTTATTTAGTAATTCTTAATCAATATTCGAAAGAATATTGATACTAACTGACAGTCTTGTATTAATTGTCTCACAAGACTTATAATACTAAAATAGCAATATAAAATCTAGGATACAACACAATGATCATTATAAATTACGTAATATTTTATAGGAATATCATCACTATGGCTTATATGTAAGTTCAGAGTTATTTCCTGTACACACAACAATATTTAATCAGGTGGGTACTCTAACAATTGTAGGTATTTGACAATACAATATTAATTTAAGTAGGTATTTCGACATTTGTCGGTAGATGCTTAATAAATATGATTGTTTGTATTTTGTAGCAAACCCATTGTGCTTAAAAGTGTAAATTTATGATTTAATGACGTCACACGTACTTCCAATACGAACACGGGCATAGGTTAATAAGAGCGATTTTAAGCCAAGAAACCAACTCATTCTTAAGGGCTTGTCTTCATTACCACGTCACGACGTCGTCATCAACGCGGAACGAATCGGTGCAGCAGTATATTAACATGACGTCCCGAAGCACGATACGGCAAAGTCGCCGCGGAACTACTCGTCGTACGTCATCGTAAGCGGTACCTGGTGATGCGCTCGCTCAGTTGATGTTTAAATATCTTAGAGAATAGTTGCGCAAATAAGATGTCAGAAATGCTGTAATAGTCAGAAACTACAAGAAACGAAACTAAATATTATTTCGTTCTGTCAGAAATGCTGAACCATGTACCGGAATTTTACAAGGCACGACAATGTGTATGGATGCGGCATCGTGGCGTGCGGATGACACGGTAACGTATGTTAGCACGTAACACCAACGTGCCGCGCCGCGACACCGCTCCGTTCCACCTTGACGACGTCATGACGTGGTGATGTAGACAAGCCCTAAGTAATTTCCTCGACTCAGTAAAATTAACAGTCATTGCTTGCTATTTATGGGCATTAAACGTTGGTTTTCTCAATTGTTGAGGCTACTGAGTCTACTGGAGTGGAAGAGAACAATCACTGTAAAATGGTCGTTTAAAACTTATTATATCGTTTATTGCTCAAAAGAGGCAATTTATATGTATGAAACCGTTATTTTAGAACCGCGATAAGTAGGTAGAGCGTACCCTGCAAGGCAAAGTTGTTAATCTACATGCAGAAACTGTCCAACCTTGAACTCCGCTATGTATTGTTTGTTATGTCAATCGTTCTGCTAACTGTAAGATCTAGACTTCGACAGTATTGCGTTCACGAATGAGTTTGAAGAATTTCACGAATATAATTGGAGAAGTAAGGGCAAATTAATTTGTAAATTGATCTATGTTTCACGTGTGTCAACAAGATAAGTAGATGAAATGTTTTTTAAGGTAAATTCTATCTTCCTCTTGCAAAACATTTGAATAATAGCGCGTGTCTAATTCTAATCAATTTTTTGTTTAATTGAATCTTTTTGTATACAAATGCCATAAGGTTTATAATATGACAAGAAGGTTACACAAAATTCCGTCAAAATTCCATAAACTTTTAATTTATAAAAGGTTCAATTTTCAGGTATCTAGTAGCGGCCATGGGGGAAGGGAGCTCCATATCCGATGACTCCGAATTTAGCGAAACCGTAGGCGTAGGGGGTAGAGTGCGGTGATCGCGGGAGCGGCGATGGCAGGAGCGGCATAGGAGATGGCGGGAGCAGCATAGGAGATGGCGGGAGCGGCAGCTATGAGGGCAGGGTCCTTGCGGACGACGGCGTTGAAGCCCCCGGCGCCGGCAGCGTAGTCCACAGTACGGCGGGTGCCGTCAGACTCCAGTAGAGAGTAATGACCCTGCACGTTGTCGCCCACGCGGTTCTCGATCTGGTGCTTGAAGTCTCCGGTGAAGGGATCAGCCACGCCGTAGGAGAAGCTGGAGAGGTCGCTGGCGTTAGCGACGGCCATCAAGGCGAAGAGTGCGAAGAACTAAAAGAATAAGACAATAATGTTGTAGTTAGCCTATATTGAATAAATTAAATCCATTTAAACAGGTTTTACGATGAGAAAATTGCGATCAGGGGTCTTATGTTTAATATAAACATATAGAAGACGGAAATGCCATCAAAAATGGTTAACCGTTTTTTAGTTATCTTTTTAGTTTATCACTCGAATTCCCAATAAAATTTCCCAATCATAGAAAATTGCAAAGCATTGAACGAATTTTATTGAGTCCATAAAACGTTCGCATTTAAATATTATCGCGGCTTATCATGAATAATAAATTATAAATTCTCTTCAAAGATTTTAATACAAAAAATCAAGCTTTTTATAATTATCCTTTGAAAATTCCGGTACATGAAAAATTCTGTCTTTAATTGAATTTGTACTGTTACTCAAAAGTAATCCAAACTTTTATTTACCTTCACAAACATTTTGTTGGTTTGTTGTTTTGACTACGTCTCTATTAATGTGGGTCCGTGGCTTATGCCCCCAGTGGTCGACGCACCCGTGGCCTATGCCCCCGATTCGATAAATTTAATATAAATATTTTTTTGTGCTTTTTCACTTAGTACAGTAAATGAGAAAAGTGTTTCACCATAATAAAGTATTTTTGCTTGCTAACCAAAATTTATCTATCTTATAGCAGAGAAAATAGATCGTCACTTAACCTTATCCTTACACACCTTTTTCTCCGTTAAAAGCATTATATATTATTTACAAACATCCAAAAAATCAAAAAGACTTCATTTAAAATGTTAGTGAAAGTTGTTAATATACATTCCTGTGAGCAGACGAAAGAACAACACAAGAAATAATGATAAAATGATTGCCCATTTGACTGAACAGTACGAAAACAAAAAAAATACCATAATCATGTTTTTAGAACAAATCCGCCCATATGTGGCAATCAGTCCAAAAAGTAATTATTTAACTTACTTATAACTCACTTAACTAACTTATATATATATATATAATTATAGTGAAAAGAGATGATTTTGCTAGTATACTATTTTGAAGTTTTAATTTTTGAAATTATAATTTTTATATTTGTTTAAGTTTTTACACTTGATTATTTTTTTGCTTAGAAAATTTTAAAACATTTGATTTGTAAAAAAATGTTTATTATTTGATTCAAGCCTGATTATTTTGTTTTGTTATTGCTATTGGAACTGACTGTTATAATTAGTTAAAATAATTCTCATTCGTTTATAGTTTCATAGTTGATTACGTTTAATTATTACTGTTACAAACATAAAAAGAACATATCATTATGTTAGAAGTTAGTTGCTCTGCAGTAATTTTTAAGACTGACTATTTAAAATCACTATCTTATTTTATTACATTTAAGACTGATTATTATAATTAAGTTGAATGATTATCTTGATTATAGGTGATGAAAACTGTGATTTATATACAATTTTTTTACTAGATTTCTTATTGAGATAAATAAATCAATATTGAAAAATAACTAAGACTTTCATTTTTCATATAATACAACCAATATTTTCTTTTTACCAATATTTAGCATTTCTTTGTTTTAAATATAATCATGATTTAATATTATAAATATAACAATCAACATACATTTATTATTTTTGTACAACATTTTTGTGCCTGACAGTATATTTGATCAAAAACTGCTTAGAAATAATTTAATCGAATCGGGGGCATAGGCCACGGGTGCGTCGACCACTGGGGGCATAAGCCACGGACCCATTAATGTTCCCACTGCTGGGACACAGGCCTCCTCTCTGTGAGAGGGAATGGGCCACGATGTACCACGCGGGCCCAGTGCGGGTTGGTGGATGTCACATGTCTTCGAATTTTTGGTTCTAGGACATGCCGGTTTCCTCACGATGTTTTCCTTCACCGTTTTGAGAGCAGTGGTGATGAAATAATTTACACAAAGTAAAGCGCCTGCCTGGGCTCGAACCCATGACCTACAACTTGTAAGTCGCGGCCGATACCACTGGGGCACCACTGCTCTCCTCACTTTCGTTCACAATAAAATAATACGACCTTGAAATTTAAAGTTTAAGTGAAATACTATGTAGTTTACGAGTCGGTAATTTGTGTCTGATTTTATTATTTTTAAGGACTTTTCAATGGTTTTTTGGTTGTTTGTTTCTTTCAACTTACCTATTTTGGGCTAGCAAGTAGTCACAATATCGTTAATTCAAAGTATATTATATTATTTCTGACATTGAGAGGACAATGTTTCAAGAGTATTTATCATTCAGCGAACCTTTTAAGATAACTTTATTGACAGGTTGTCTTATAGCATTAGTCTTCGTATTTGAGCCGACAGCCTTCAGAATAGCTATGTGCAAATGTGTGCGAATATTGAAACAATTTCGGGTGGACACCCATCTGGAACGTCCAGTGTCGCCGCTGCCATCATCGATCACTATCAATTTTAGGCACTAGATACAAGATACAAATAGCCAATGTATATCATTCATAGTGATTGACAGACTAAATTGGACTTCAAGAACTTGGCACTGTAAACAAATATGTTGTAGTTATCGTTAGTGCTAAAATATTGGGCAGAAATATTTAAAGATGTTGTTGCCTACATAAGTGAAAATAACGAAATTTTAACAAGGTTAATAGTTTTAAAATAATAGCTTTTACAGTTTAAAGTAGCTTTTTATATTTGCCCATACCATTTAATGTATTTCGTATGCTTGCATTTAATGTATTCACACACACACCAGAATTCTGCTCTATAGCCGGCGACGTTGTGCTGCTTATACTTACATGTTGATAGCAGAAACAACGCTCCCTGCAGCATTGAATGCCCACTCAACGTTTTATTGTATTCCACTCAAGACAAACGACCAGTCCAGAGTCTAAACAATAACCCGTATCCCATTCATCTCACTCGCAGACCCTCAAATTAATCATCACGGGCAACGCAACCGTAAACGTCTAAACTCCGATGCAACAGTTATAGAAACGTCCCTGAAAAGAAATTTATTATGCCAAAATGTTCGACGGGAAACGATGCTGGAGTATCCACTAGTTAATTTTTATTTGTCCAACTAGTTTGATGAAAACTAGTTGTAACGTAGGAGGTGCATTGAGTTGTTTTAGCGAAATGAGTTTGTGTTCGAAATTTGGGAGATCTGTTAACTGCCGTGTCTCGTTGTGTATGTAGTTGTTGTGATGTCCTACAAACCTGCATGGTATTTTTGTTTGCACAGAACTTGAAATTATCTTGTCGGTAGTAACTTGAGACGCTACAAAAGTTCATTTAAACACACAGCAGTCTCGTCGCCGTCACGTCACTGTCACGTCGCCGATTAGTCACTAATTGCAAGGGACTATGAGGCGCCGGTCGTGACGTAACTGCCGTGTGGGGCCGGTGTCTTATTAATTGTACAAAACAAAATATATTTTTTGACGTGACTGTCAAGTGACGCGCCTTACCTTACTAATATATTCTTACAACTTTGTTTATATGGAAAGGTTTGACAATTCCGTCTCTAGCAGACACTGCAAGAAGCAGCTCCGTGCTCGGTGGCTCTTTGCATGTTACCTTTACTAGTAAGTTCGTTACTATACCTACGTGTTTAAAAGTTCTGGTAGTTTTGCAGTATCAAAATGCACAAACTACAACGGGGGCAATAAAATATTTAAGTTATTATTTGTTTATTTCAGCTGTAAAGTAGATCGTTACAGCACATTCATGATATTTAAGCAACTTTTAGTTAGCAGCTAATAAAAAACTTGGAGTATCAAAAACTTTGTCCGTTCCCGTTTATTAATTGCAGGTAAATGTTGTTCTTAAGACTTAATTACTTTACGTTGTTAAACTTTATTAACAACTTAATGGTATCTATTTTTGTATCAATATTGGTTGAAATATGATGCTTCAGTAAAGTGGTCTTAAACCAAACAAAGACCACCCCATCTGTTCTCGTAAGTGCTATTCTCGACGCTTAGGAAGAGGGGATTATTATCAAGTCGATACTGAAGAAGAGTCACTTCTGCAAAGATTAATTTTGATTGTTGTAATTGGTTCCTCTGCTTACTACTTGTCCGCCACACTATTCCCAACTTTTGCAACTTACCCATGCAAAAGTTGGGAATAGTGTGGCGGACAAGTATTTTTTTTAACATAACCTATACCGTGTTGCCCGACTCCAAGTAACATGGGATAAGCAGACAGATGATGATGACCTTTAGTTTCCCACTTTTGGGAATCCGGTTAGCATTACATCTCAATAAAAATACATAAATCTACTTTTGCCAAAGAAGAACTCCCGGAGAAAGAACATTCACTATGCTAGCTCTCTTCTCTTATGATTTCAGAAGCTTCTAAGATTTTTTTTTATGACATTACTATAATAAAATAAAAACTCATTTACCAGGCTTCGAAACCGCAATTAAATGAATAACAATTCTCATTACCTAGAACTCTGAAAAATTATATCTGTTAGGGAAGCCGCTAAAATGAAGCAAAGTAAGTATATTACAAAGTCCCGTCTGTTTACGTCATAACAAGATAAAACTCTGTAGACATTTTAATCTCACGTTTTTGGACTTAATAAAGTTTTACTTATTAATTTATTTGTGTAAAGTTTAGACTCTTAGCAGGTATCTGTAGGTAATTTTTTTTTAAATTTAACTGAGGCATATCATAGCTTTAACGAAAATAGATAACTACCAAGCCTAAGGGCTTGGTAGTTATCTATTTTCGTTAAAGCTCTATCTTAATAGAGCACACGAATGTACAACAGTTCATCTCCTTTAAGTAGTATCGATGCAGTATTTGACAAAAAATATGTCCATAAAGTTAAAAGTATCTATTAAATCCTATTTTATAATAATGCTGCTGAAATCAAAACAAATGACGTATTCAATGTCACAATAGCTTATAACGATAACACCTAAGAAACTTTTTCTACACTACAAAGTAGGTTGACTCATGTAACCTTTACAAATACATAGGTACCGGAACTCTCCCCAAAATATTCGGAATTGGAGCCTAAAGATGTTGGCTCGTTGCCCAAAACAAGTTATTTTAAAAGGATCAATAAAATACCTTTTAACCTCAGTTTGTAGAGTGCCCATATTCTATTCTCGAATGTTGTTCTGTTAGTTCCTTATTTTGAACAGACTCAACCCAGCTGGAACTACATTGCAATTGAAAGAAATATAGTATTTATTTAACACAGTTATACACGTTAACAAAAATAAAAGAATTAAAAAATCAAAAACCCGACTGCTTCAACAAAATCAACGAATGTAGAAAAAAGCATGCTGTGCAGTCGGAGGATATGCATGCGCATATTCGCGAGCTGTGACTGCACAGCATTATTTGTACTTGTTTACAGCTTTTTAATTCGCTTCTGAAGCAGTCGGGTTTTTTATTTTTTACAAACAAACATACAAGAAACGCGAGAAAACATAACCCTTTCCTTGTAGTCGGGTAAAAAAGCAAAGACCACATATTTAGATGTGTCTCACGGATTTGTCAAAAAGGTTCATTTCAACAGTAATATCAGACATGTTGTATAACGCTGGTCTTCCAATGAACCCTTAGGAGCACTGACGGAACAAAGCTGTTTCAAACAAGATAAACATAGTCAAGAAATCATGTATTTGCATTAAAAAAAATTAGAGTCAGTAGTTTTATATACATGTAAATTTCTTCCTCTAGTACAAGCTATGTTGGATAGTAGTAAGTTATCGTCGATAGTGTCATGGGTGAAATTAGATTTAGATTACGAACTCTCTTTAATCAGTCTTACATCAGATTATTGCTTAAAATAGTGGTAAATTCTACAGAGATAATCTAGGGCATACATTTTAACCCGGTCTTTAATCATCTTCTATCTCACTTGGGCATTCAGAATATTCGGGCTCGTAAAGATCTACACAAGAATACTCCAATTCCTTTTTTATCACCAAACGCATACATCATACGATCTCCTTCATTTAAAAACTACCCACAGAACTACTTTATCTGAATTTCATTAACATTTTAACCTCCATTGTAAAACGTAGAGCAGTGGTGGCCCAGAGGTATCGGCCGCGACTTACAAGTTGTAGGTCGTGGGTTCGAGCCCAGGCAGGCGCTTTACTTTGTGTAAATTATTTCATCACCACTGCTCTCAAAACGGTGAAGGAAAACATCGTGAGGAAACCGGCATGTCCTAGAACCAAAAATTCGAAGACATGTGACATCTACCAACCCGCACTGGGCCCGCATGGTGGATTACGGCCCATTCCCTCTCACAGAGAGGAGGCCTGTGTCCCAGCAGTGGGAACATTAATAGGCTGATGATGTGTGATGTGTGTAAAACGTACTGTTTTCCGCTCTCAATAAATATTCCGCTTAATTTAAAATGCAAAAAGGTTTTAAATCTACACGAGTGGTATAATTGTTATGTAGGCATAAAGGCTTTTATATAAATATACTAGCTGTTGCCCGCAACTTCGTCGGCGTGGTTATGAAGATATAAAGTTTAGTGATGTTTAACGCAAACTATTATTATATTTCAGTCAACAGAAAACTGCCTATCACACTAAGCATAATTTTAAAGGCACCAAATAGAAAAAAAAAAAAAAATATCGCAAAATTATTTCTAAGCTGCCGCGTCTGCTGCTGCGTCTCCTACTCATAAACTCTAGACTTGAAATACTATGGACTATGGAATTTGTTTCACAAAAAATTAAGGAGTTTCATACAAACTTGCGAGAGCCCTTAGACCTCCTTGATCCGGCCTTGTCGCAAAATCCGTTCTTAGCGGACGTCTACTAACTATAAACTACCTCCCTGCCAGATTTTAAGTTTGTTGCTCAAAAAATGAAGGACTTTCACCTTGAACTTGCGAGAGCCCTTGGACCCCCTAAATACGGCCCAGTCGCAAAATCCGTTCTTAGCGGACGTCTACTAACTATAAACTACCTCCCTGCCAAATTTTAAGTTTATTGGTCAAAAAATTAAGCGACTTTCATATAAACTTGCGAGAGCCCTTAGACCCCCTAAATCCGGCCCAGTCACAAAATCCTTTCTTAACGGACGTCTACTAACTATAAACTTCCTCCCTGCCAAACTTTAAGTTTGTAGCTCGAAAAATGAAGTGCTCTCGCAAGTTTGTATGAAGAAACCGACTATCAGAAAAAAACACTCCAAAGCCAAAAATTACTTTCTTTTCCGAAGTCGGTGTCTTTGGTACCTATTGTTTTACGTTTATCGACAGTGTTTTTTTGGAATACCGATAATATTTTCCACCTGTGAACTGTAGCCTAATTAAATAGTTTAACCAGAGGATGCAGGGATCGTAAACTGTGCAGAAACAGTACGGGTACCACGAATCCCTGGTAAAAGGACTTTGATAAGACTTTATGGGGTACAGGGCTGCAAGAATGAAGAAGAAAGTCTTTATTAAAGTTTTAAGGGTGGCAACTTCGGGTAAGAAACTGAAGGAAATGTAAGAATATCTTTGCCGAGTTGTTTCTTCAGAACGATTCGAGATAACGACTTTCACTTATCTATTTATCAGTTTGTTGAAATTTTTGCCTGTTTCGGGTTGTGGACAAAGTTGAGTTTGAACTAATGCTTTACTGGATAATGATTCGTAAACATGAATAATAATGCAACTATGGCTTATTTTTAGATAACTGAATTGAGAATACGAAATTAAAAACAAGTCAAACTGTACCTTTAAAGAAGCATTCAACTAGTTCTCAACCGCAAATTCACAGTTCATAAACCGGGAGTTAAACTTATACAAAATACCAAATATTTTGCAATTAAACATATTCACATTGATGTGGATATGTATAGATACCTTTGAAACTTTATATTTTCTGGACCATCCAATCCAAATATTATAAAAAAGTTAGGTTGATCGTGATCGTACCTATTCATACGGCTGGATTCGTTGAGAGCTGAGTGCTCGAGAGTGCATTGCAATTTTTATACCTAGTTCCGAAAGGCACTCGCCTGAGAAATCTTTAGCTTTGGTACCGGATGAAAGAGATTCTGTAATAATAGAAACTTGACGAAATTATGAGAATGGCCGGGCTTTTACAGCTATTGCGCGAAGTATTTCATAATTTTACTTGAATTATAATAACCGGTACAAAGTAAGCAAATTTTTGTTTTATTCTTCATTATAATAAAGTACAATACTTCGATGTAAAACAAACCTTTCTATGATTCACGATTGACATCTTTCTCTTTAAAGCCAAAAGACCAAAAAAAATGATGAATCCCTAGCAAAAAAATACAATAGGTACATAACCATTAAATAGCCACTGTTAAAGGACTCCATGAAACGTACAAAAAAACAGAACAGACTTCACGCTGCAGGCTTTTAAGCGAAAAAACAGCTCAAACGGAATTCCGGAACCGAAAGATATCCAAAGATAAGAAAGGAAACCGGACGGATAACTTTTGAGGACTCGGAAGGCTTTGAACGTACAGCTTACACAAAAACGTGAGTCCTCTTTAAACAATCGGACCCTAGGGTACAAATTATATCCACTTTAGTGACGTCTAATGCGGGCTTAGGTTGTTTATTATTTTGTGGACCTTACTGGAGTGTTTAAATTAATGAAAATGTTTTGTAGAACAGGGGTTTAACATGAGGCTGAACTTAATTGAATAAGTGAAAAGTCCGGGGAAGTGAACCTTCCAGGAATCTGACTTATTTTATGTTCAAGTAGGATGGAATTTCTGTTTTAGTAATCCAGTTTAACAATATCACAGTGTAAACTTTTTAATTAGGATGAAAAGTTTTGTTTTGTTCGTAATAATACATCCCGTTATGATTTTCATAACAAATTGGCTGAAATCGGAGAATATATAATAACTTGAAATAACACGTCACTATTTCAGTAAAATAATTTATTTTTAATTAAATTACAAACTTCACCATCATCATCATTATTTCGGCCGAAAGACGTTCACTGCTGGACATAGGACTCTCCTGTCCCACCAAACAGCCCGAAGGTCGACGGATGTCTTGGTGAGAGTCGCAGAAGTCCACTGAATAAATAACTTGCTGACTCTAAAATAAGCATGTCAAAATAAACAAGTCGTGCCTCATGCCCAATTTACATTAAACATTTAAAAATAAGTATGTAAATGCGACTTATTACTCACATACTTATATGAACAAATAATCTTTATTAGGGTACAACAGTAGCGCCACCTATAATGGCCATAAATCAATACGAAAAGATGCATTCACTGTAACGGCTAGGTCTGGTCAGGGTAGGCTGCGCAGGCCGCTAACGGATAGTAGGTCGTTATGTAGATGGTTATGAAACAGCTGGGCAAGTTAATACATATATTTATAAAACTAAAGGTCCACAACTAGGTCGCGGGTACGTAAAGTCACTATGTTCTGTTCCGACCACTATCACAGTATAAAAGTAGGAAGGGGTAGCGATAGCGTCCCGGAAAATTAGAGTTGTTCCGTGTTTTTAGTGATGTAGCTATCAACCGTCCTTAATCATGATTTTTAGTAAAACTCGACTATTTCCAGTTGAGAATCCCCACAACGCTACAGTACCGGATTTTACCTGTATAAAATCCGCTAGAACTTACTATACTTTCCTCTATCTAGTTCAGAAGCCAGCCAGTTACACCTTTGGCTGGCTTCCTACCCGATATGAAAGTGTCTCATGTTAGTTCTGGTGATTGTTCCCGCAGTCGCACAAAATTAGGAGTGTGTTTGCACCTCTATTGGTATGTTTGCCCTTGGAGTCGTGTGTAAGTACCTATGATTTAGTTTAAATTAGTTTTAGATAGAATAAACATAGTTAGTAGTAGTGGGCAATGATTAATATTGAGCCGTTATTATCTATTTTGATTGTATTCTTCTTATTTTTAGTATTTAGTTTAAGCGTTTGTTTTTTTTTTGAACATGACGAGTAGTACAACACAAAAGTTAAGGGTAGTTACTATAGAGACCTGCTATGCCATCAAAAATTAAACAACCCTTTGGGGTCCCCAGCATTCTCTGTGGCAACGCCGTTTTAACGAATAGATTCATTTTCTTTGTTTAGACATTCAATTGAGAAACCCCTCACAAGCGAACTCACGCAAAATCTGTAGGCAAGAACCTTTGATTCTCTAGTGGATGTGATTAGTGTGACACCAACTGACCAAAAGTTAGGTAACAAAGGAGCTTAGGACCCCTGCAGCCAAAGGTAAATAGATAAACACCTGTTGGTGATTGACCTCCCACGAGATGTGGTAGTAGTCCCTTGGCAGCACGTGGCAGACGCTGGGGAAGCTGTCAGCACAGGCTCCGCGACCGGCCGCCGGAACTGTAGCGGCAAGGCTGCGCAGAGTAGGCTGCGCAGGCACCGGCTCGCGTGGCGGTTGGCCGCAGGTAGGCAGGCCAAGACCTGGGCAGCGTGCGTGGATAGCGTGCAGGAAGTTAGTAGCGTGCAGCAGTAGGCAAGGGGTCCAGCCCTCAGCCCGTACGAAGAGCCCCTAGATCGTGGCACACTGAGTCGTGAGGATCTATTTCAAAAGGATAGTTTTCAGCTTAGCGAGCGGAATCCAAATGGACGAGCGATAGCGTCCCGGAAAATTAGAGTTGTTCCGTGTTTTTAGTGATGTAGCTATCAACCGTACTTAATCATGATTTTTAGTATCACTCGACTATTTCCAGTTGAGAATACCCACAACGCTACATCACCCATAATACCAATAAATAATTTATAAGTTATATTGACATCGAAGCTGATTTCTCCGAGGGATGCCACAGGGGACTGCTCTGTGTACAGACTAACTGCCTAGTTCCAGATTATTGTTCTAGTATAAGTTATAATTTGATTGACAATATGTTGGCTTCTGATGTCAAGCAAGCGGTATTGGTCTTGTAGTTTAACGTCATGTTTTGTTGTAGAGTAAAAGTACTGATTTTAGTTAAGAGTGCTTCTACGGACATGAATAGCCAGAGATAAACAAGTTTATAAATGCAGTGATTTTTCTATTTCTATGATATCAAAAATTTATTTAACCCTCAAGTTAAAGGCGGAAAATTACAAGTCCGTGATTAGACCTGTCGTACTGTATGAATCAGAATGTTGAGCTGTGAAAAAGATGGATGAAAAGAGATTGTATGTAGCAGAGATGAGAATGTTGAGATGGATGTGCGGAGTGACGAGAATTTTAGGATAAAGTAAATAACTGCAGACAGGACCGACGTAACTAAGTTACGACTATGCGATATATCGTTTGACATAATAGAATAAATCCTATGAGAAATGGTCGTCGCAACTTTGTAATATGTCACCGAGAGTTTACGTTAATCGAGTAGTCAAGCTTTCTAACATCGCCCCAATCTTTATGTTTCAAAATCAATGTTATTTCTTAAAAGTACCGTACAAAACAAAACATTACCTTTATTCGATCTTACCTGCCAATATTAATGCACTACTGCGATCTCAAAACTAAGGAAACTAGCTGATTTATTTACGTTGCAGGGAGAAAATCGCGTTGTACCATTAAACTTAATGTGCCAAATAGGAGTAGTACACCTCTTTGCAGTATTTTATACTTTAATGCAATGCTCTGGATTTTTCTCTCTACTTTTCCCATACCTCCTTCCTCCTTGTTCAATTTGATTTGTAAAATAATATCTATTTTGGTAACAAACAGCCTCGTTTGGTGAGACTGCCTCGTTGGTATAGTGGTAGCAAGTGCTAGTGCTGAGTATGAGACCCATCGATTCCCGGGGCGGGACGTATCATATCATTGTATATTTCCATCTGAATTTTTTAGCAGCAGCAGTAGTAGTAGCATAGTAATACAACATTGCTAAATAGTTGTTTCGGGTCTGGCGGTTTGTGTATGTGAGTTTTAATGTTTGTAAACGCACAAAATATACTGCAGAAATTCCTGTTGAGGGACAAAGGAGATGAACAAAATTTACCCCACGGAGTACAAACATAAGATCAGTACTATTGAATAACAGATTTTATATCTATACATTCTCGGGTACACAAGCCCATACAATTTTTGGCTACACCCATTAAAATAAAATTATATACAATAGGTTGATACTAGCAACGCGGCTTCGCTTATAAACCTATTTTTTATCTAATACTTCATGCACACAAACGTGCACAGGCGGATTTAATGCCTTAGGCATTTTCTACCAGTCGAACTTTGGGTGATGCAGAGACAAATAGTGGTAGGTGCAATATTGAAAATAAATCACGAATAGAATCAATTTTTTTTCACGATAGACTCTAGTAGTAAATAGCTCTCTATATATAGTATATATACTCTATACATAGTATTCGAAATCGAACGAGAACGTACAGAGATTTTTTTATCAAAATTTAAATAAATAATTAAACCTCTTTATAATAATGATTTAGAACTATGTACATAGTTTCCGTGTTGATATTGACGTATCCCATCCACAAAGTATTCGATCACCTATATACCTACCTCTTTGTTAGAAAGTAATTACTCGAGCAATTTACCCGTAGATAAGCATCACACCTGCTCTTCGGCCAGACTGAGACCTAAATCTATAGCGATAAAAAGGACCAGCTTTTTATAATTAATGACCCTAATCGTTCACGTTGACGTCACTTTTTTGGTTTTACATTTCTACTTCGACAAATGATGTGGTTCCATGAAAAATGGGTGCTTTTGTGTAAATACAAAGTTGCAATATATAAAGTACGGCTAGCCATTTAGACGTGATTCTAATTTTAAAATCAGCTACTGAGGGATATCTGCGCCTTAAATGATTTACAGAACACCTCTAGATATTTGAGTGAACCCTACCACAATAAGAGCCCGACCCTCCAGATTAGGTGTTAACCTTTAATTTTCTGATGATTCCTGAGAATTTAAAAAAAATAAATCTTATTTGAAACTTAGGTATTTGTCTTTTGTCGGATACTCGTATGTAACAATAAATATCAGATTTTCACTAAAATTCTCGATCTTTCTTTGTAAATCGGACGGTTCTTTGTTAAGGTAATGTTGTTAATTGGAAAAAGGTCTTTCGATGTTAAGAACAATTAGATTTTTTTTTTAAATAATGTTATGCAAAACTGCCTAAAAATTCTATTTACCAACCAATAGGGTCACCTTGATCATGTTACAGAAAGAGTTAGGAAACTAGGATGAATATTTAAAACATTACGACATGTCATCCCCACAAATATTAATACAAAAGTAGGCTTTCAAAGAAATCGCCTTGATGAAGTTTATGTGGCACTGGTAAAATCTAAAAAAAGTCTACTGTATCCCCATATGGTGCGGTGTGGCAAAAACAAGATTTATAGATGTTGAGATGACGAGCACAACGAGCACTAATAAAAATAATGTATTTTAAAAAGATCAAATTAAATTAGTGGCCTGCTTTCTGTTAGAAAACTGTTCATCACATATACAATCCTAAAACACTTCCTTTTAACGCAAATATAACATCAAAATGACGGAAAGATCGCTCAAATCCCACAAACTAAAACAAAATTCGCTGCTATACAATGCAACAAACGTTCTGCTCAGCTATATAATAGGGCAATCAAGGAGGTATACATATACACTAAACAACTACATGACTGTAAAAAAGTGATAACAAATTTGATAAAACCACAACACACTTGCAACACATAGTTTAACTCACCCGTTTTTCTCTACACACACACTCATCCACACAAACACATCATCTAATACACAAATACACAATCATGTGAATAATGTAACTTTTTTCTGTTCTGTTTTGTAAAATTATCTATAGGCATTCTTTGTCTAAAAGGAGGCTCTAATCATCAACTTGTTTTTTTGATTTGGTAATAATCAATTTTGATTTTTTTGAATTTGATTAGTATTTTTATCAAAATGTTACAAAAGGGCGTGGATGGACAAATCCGAAACTGGTGTAATAATACAGCTGTGTTTTTTTCTCCAAAATCGACGGGTTCGATTACTGGCTAGGAATATTGATTTTTCAAAAAAACTTTGACTTAGTTTTAGGTTTCATCAATTTTGGCCCCGTGACTCCTTTGATTATTTTTTGCTATTCCTCATGGATGCTGTTTAAGCTTTTAGCCATCCACGTCCACTTCACCCACATATTATTATTTCTTTAACAATTCATGATCAGACAATAAGAAGAAACATAAAACAGGTACAAAAAGTTAATGATTATTTAATGTGCGATAAACGATACGTTTTACGACCATTTCAGTCTCATCAAAAACCAAACAAACAAAATAATTTATTCTGACTCGTGCTGAGCCGGAGCAGAGTGGAAGGTTAAAACACAGTAGGTCTTCGGATCAAGTAACTTTAAAGTTGTAAGCACATGAGCGGTGCCCAAAATTGAACAATTAGGCACTTTACTTAACTTCAAATTGAACTAAATTTGTACATGGGACAGCTTGTACATGCTACCTAATGAAAAGTTTGAACCAGAAATAATTAATTTATAATTACATGGCAGGCTTTTTCTACCAAAAAAAACTAATGAGCCTGCAAAAACTGTAAAATGTTTGTAAATACATTAAAAATAAACTTGCTGAATACAAATTCCCCATTTTAA
This sequence comes from Anorthoa munda, assembly GCA_945859665.1. NCBI lineage: Eukaryota > Metazoa > Arthropoda > Insecta > Lepidoptera > Noctuidae > Anorthoa > Anorthoa munda. The sequence goes on along the minus strand of OX243897.1, from coordinate 38,079,967 downwards.
AAGTCGGTTAAAATTATTAATTTCCAAATAAAACATTCTAAGATAAAACAAAGGCACGAAATGAAATAAGTGGCTTAGCAGATTGGCTCGGATAAGCAAGGAAATAAAATCTGGCTGACTCGGCAGCCAAATCCACGAGATCTTTTTCCGCTTCGGTTTTCAGTTGAAAACTGCTTTCCTAGGTGCAAAGGGAGTATTCGGAATTGTATTATTATAATACACTTAAATATTTTTTAGAATACTTTTACTTTTGAACTTAATTAAACGGCTCTGCAAATGCAGCAATGCGAATTTACATATTTATTTAACTTGCAATGAATGTATGTAAGTGTGTTCGGGTCAAATCTTGCAACTGAATTTTAAAGCAGTTATCCTCCACCGATTAAGGTGAAATTTTGCGTATACGTTTAGTTTGTATGACAATGCATGGTTAGCTAATGACGCCATTCTAAATCCAATATGTCGGACGGCCTAAGATGGTGGACTAGTTATTTTTTTTGCACTGCCAAGATATGGGTATCAAATGAAAGGGTTTCCTGAGAAAAATACAAAAAAGCTTGTTTCAAATAATTTATTAAGTTAATAACTAACTGCGGAAGTAATTCATTAGAATTGCAGTTTAGATATTTATTTCTATAAATTGGTTTTAGTTTAAAGAAAGACTTTTAAAAGAAGAATGAAATAAAATAAAAACTAAGAGGTGGTCGGGGTTATACTAGTGTGTCTGACTTATTTGAAAAGAAACACAGATACAAAAACAGGGGTATCTTTTAAAGACATTATCTTAGTCACTTGAGGATCATGCATATTATTGTCTGAGTTTTGAGAGGACCTGTTAAGAGTGGACGCATTTGTCTGTAACCATTCGTTTACACCTAATGGCCAAGGTTCATGTCCAATCATTATGTACCTAGGTTCAGGTCTAGACCTAATTACTTATTTTTAATGACTCGGAAAACACTAGGTATATTCTAGTATTCCCCACAGGATATTAAAACTCATTATTATCTAGTTTCACTAGGCCCTTATTCTTACGCCATTAATGTTTATAACATCTTATGAACGTAAAGGATTCCAACAAAGATAATAATAAAATACCACTTTATGTAACGGTCCCATAAAATTACTATTATAGTTCTGATTTACGGCTATTCTAATCTCTTCTTTCATTGATCGTTTCTGAATAAAGCTTATAAAAAGACCCTCGTGTGATCTCGTAACTCTTCGAGCAATACCTACCAAAATTAGCAAATGAGTTTCAATCCTCATCATTCATCTTCCTCCGGTTCCATGCACATGAGTAAATGTGCAACATCTATCTTAAAACTGCACTACAGTATATAGGTTCGTATGATTTATAACTGGTAGAATTACACATTACTATAAATTAAAACAAAATAAATTAATTACGTGAAAATTTACCTTTTTTCTCAGAAGAATAAGGTAGGGGTATATACCCCGCACCTTTTAGCATTATGTTTAAGTCAGACAAAAGTCAAACTGGACTTCTACAAAAAAAAAACCTAATATTAAGTAACAGGTAATTTTCACGTATCTGCTGAATATCTTGTACCAACGTATTTATGATTTTGTAAATCATTCAATGTAAGAACATCGAGTAGACACTGTTGCAATATGTCGAGATAAGTGCATGCTGTAAAGTGCTTGAATCGCTCGGAGATATTGCCTGAAACTATTCACTGCAGTGTATTCTCTAGTGAGATTTATTGGGATCTTTAGAGTATGCTTTCTTGTCATAATAAAGATTTGAGCAGTATTTTCGAGATTATAAGTTTTACATTGTTTACTGCTGTAAGGTTTTTAATAAGGACTGCCTGCTTTAATCGTATTTTATTTAAAAAAAATCAAGGTTTACATCCTAACTTTCATATATGAAAAATAAACCTTGTCGTTTTAATAATCCCAAATCCACTTGACTACCTTTACTTTGATCTACAAAAATGTGTACTCAAATATTATGTATCTACTTTGAAGTATAAAAATAATTACTCTGTAAAATGTATATAATTAAAGGTGATCCGTACTAATTAGGTCGTTATTCGGTTTACTATTAAAATTTTACTTTTTCCAATCAATTTCAGTTTCACGCCAGCGCGATGTGGAAAATGGAAGGTTCGAGGCGAAATTGGAAATCAATCCACATTGGATTAAGTGCCACTAACTATTAAAATTGTTCACCGCGATTGTAACTGGAGTGTTCTACCTTTATTTTATACTTGATACTGTTTACGCTCTGATAAAAGTTTACTACGAGATACACGGTTTCTGAAAGCTCATTTAGTGGAATCTGCCTGTACATTCTATAACTTCTCAGTGAGAACTTATGTGAAGTGAAGTGAAATTCTACGTGACGCTATGGATTGAAACTTCATTTTATCTAAGTTTGCACGGTAAGATGATAATAGAATAGCACTGCTGTTCTCGTAGAGTCTTGTCATGTAACTTCAATTACAACGACTCTCGACTCTTTTAAATCCATATTTATACAACACTAGCTTCTGCTTCTCCCGCGTGATTTTCTAAAATTATCCCGAGCGAACATATGCCCGGGATACAAGGTCCTATGTGCTGTTTCAGACTATAATCCATCTCTGTGCCAAATTTCATCCAGATCCATCCAACCGATTTTGGATTTATTGGGGTGTTTTGATTTCCTTTCACTTGTTACTTGAATAATTGTATATTATAATAAGATAAATTAAAATTGCAAAGACTGCGAACCGGAAGACGATGCGTTGAAAGGCCTTCCATTAGGTGGACCGAGGATGCGGGAAGGCGCTGGATGCGAGACGCACGGGACGGTCTGTGGCGACGCCTGGGGAAGGCCTATGTCCAGCTGTGGACGTCTTTCGGCTGAAATGATGATGATGATGAAAATTTTAAAAAATACGGGCATTTTATGTTTACTGTTGGTTAGATTTTAAATACATTTTAATTACACTATAACACATTTAAACAGGTAACATTAATTAGAGTTTTGAAATGTCAAGCCTAAAATCAATTAGCGGTTTTTAAAGGATTTACAACTTGTAGGTTATTGTAAGAAGTTTAATTAAAATCTAAATATATCTTGACAAGCCTTTCTATTAGTTATCCTACCAAACGGATGTTAATAATATAAACCCATTAAAAAATTATAAAATCTAAAAAAAAACAAATCGACCTGAATCTTAATAATATTATATACGCGAAAGTTTAGATGGGTGTGTATGTAATAAACACGCTAAAACGGCTGAACGGATCTGGATGAAATTTGTCACAGAAATAGATAATAGTCTGGAATAGCATATAGACTACGTTTTATCCCGGTATAATGTTCCCGTAGGATGATAAAACACTTTTCACACGGGCGAAGCCGCTGGCAGAAGCTAGTAATCATCATATCAGTCGAAAGACGTCCACTGCTGGACATAGGCCTCCCCGAAGCGTCACCACATTGATCGGTCCCGTGCGTCTCGCATCCAGCGGATCCCCGCAACCTTCACCAGGTAAGCTAGTAATATTATAAACAAAAATAAAATTAGTTGAAAAATCTACAGGTTTTATTATCGGCTTGCAATGGTGCCAACTATAGTAAGAATTAACACAAATGAAAAATATGTTGAACTTCAAGCATTGATATGATTGAAGGTGGTCAAAAACCCTTTTCATATCGCCAAAGATCGAGTAAACATACTGTTTAAAAAGGAAACTAAACTGCAACAACCATTGTCCCCACAATAGTTTGTGTCTATTCTGGGGACAATGGTTGTTCCAGTTTAGTTTCCTTTAGTGTTAGTTTTCCCAACGAGATCTATGATAGATTATCTGCGACCTCGAACAATATCACCGACGTCGCCAACTTCTATAGATCTTGTGACACACTCTCTTGAAGATACATTATTGCAGAATGAATGTGACAAATTGTCAAGCACGCGTTATCTGCTGTGATTGGTTGAATGAATTTTCAACAGTCAATCAAAGCAGATAACCGGCGACTATTAAAATTTGTCGATTACGTTAACAGCCCGATAATCGAGTGTTGAGAAACCGGGGTTAGTCCCTCGGATCATTATTTCATGTAAGGGAGTGCTTTCGCATATTTTTCCATTAACTATGGTGTCTAAAAAAACTACACACAAAAAAAATACAGTCGAATTGAGACCTCCTCTTTTTAGAAGTCGGTTAAAAGTATCTATGTACCTACATTTATTTTTAGCAAAAGTAATGTTATCTTGTTTGAATAGAAATTATTAAGGAAAGTATGTGGCCTTTGACAAGTGACATTCTATCATTGAAAACGTGGTGATAGCGCTTAGAAATATGTCTTAAATGTATGGGCATGTCAAGTGCTATCGAAATCTCATGTGATCCACCCGTTATATTTTGGCATTTATGGCATTTCAACTATCGCCATCACTGACATTGAATGCCTTGCTATTTGTGCGGTGAGGATTTTGGTGGAACGAGCGCATCTATGTATTATATTGAAATTTTGTTTAGAATGGAGTCTAATGAAATAGCACTTATTAGTACTTATAAAATCCCAAACAAAGGGGACCGTAGTGGAACATTGAGTGCTGTATAATCCCCTGGGGACTGATCTAGGGGATTTTAGTGGAACGAGTGCAGCGTTGGGGATAGCGGGCAGTCTTACCAGAAAGACTTTGTAAAGGCTCATATTATTGTAGGTTTAAAATTACCCGATACGCGCTAATTCGATAAGTATCTAAAGAGTACTTATATCTTTTATGCGTCAAAGTCAGTATTTAAAATGAAGTTGATGATAATATAAAAAATATAATTATTTAAAATCTGCAAAATATATATGAATTGTGAGAAAACATTGTAACAACGTGTAAAACAACATCTTTTCTCCATTTCCCGCTGGTACCATTTCAAGTTTACGTCATGTATGACGTAGTCTGACATCACGTTGCCCGTAGAAACAGTCAGCGGTCCAGCAAAAAGTACTAGGGCAGCATAAAATTATAGGGGCAGAGAAAATGTTTCAGAATTGGCCGCGAAATGAAACTGCTTTTCTTTTCAAACTTTTTGGTCATATAGGGTAAGATGGGCAGATATTGGCACTTTAAGAGGTGCCTCCCCTAGCTTCGTAATCAAATGTCCAGCAAATCATATTGAAATGGACTAGCATACAAAAATTATAATTAAATCGAAGGAAATATTCTAATCTTTATTTTAAGAGTTGTTTTATCCAAAGAAATAATAATTGTACATATATTTTCATGAAATTATAAAAAAGCTATCTAAAATCTTATTACTGACATGGAAATTCCAACATTGCGTAATCTATGGTTTTCTTATTTTTAGCCTATAAACTAAGAAGTGCCAATAACTGGAGGGGTGCCAGCGATATATAGGTTTTCAGATAAAAATAATGGTAGAAATAATTTCTTGCGTTAAGAGTGTCTATCAAATGTTGGGTAATCTTTTGGGGACTTCAGGAACAACTTTGCAAATCGAAAATTTCCACATATTTCTAACTTCAAATAAGGATTAACAAAAAATAGAATTAGTAAAATAATTAAAATAGTTTTTGCAGATCCCACAATAGTTTTATTATACTATGGAATGATTTTAACAAAGTTATTTAAAGTAGAATACTAAACGAATTAAGTTCATCAAAACACCGATACTCACCTGGTACCTTGCGTTGCCCTTGACAAAGAACTGAAGGTTTCAGCTTTCGGTTCGAAGGTACTAGGAAAACATATGTCACTTGAAGGAAGAGAAAACTGTCTCTTAGGAAAAAGTTATGAAATAGGCGCGAAAATAATGAACTAAAAATCGAGTAAAATTATAAATCAGACGTTCTTTTTATTAATCATGAAGTTACATAGTTGGAGGGATGAAAGTTGACGAATTCAAATGATTATTAGAGATTTGATTAGAGAGCCTTATATTATCTGCTATAAAGAGCCTAGTTTTAATTTCGTAACAAACGTATTTTTGTGTCAAAAAAGCAGTATTATCCAAAATATTCCTTTGTTTTCTCATTAAAACCCAAACAAAATAAGCAGAAAGGAGATTTTAACAACGCATTTCTACAACATACTTAAAGTTCGAACTTTGAAACGACTTGGTTCTGGAAACAACGAGTAGATGGCGTTACTAAAAGCAAAGAGTTCAATTTACCAAAATCACTCAATGATTAATAAGAATGGGTTGATTTGACGTGCAGTTTTGCAACTAAATACTAAAGAATCAACAGGAAAATGCCCGCTATTGCTGTTGTTTTTCGTATCTCAAGAGTTATTTATATTTAGCCACTAAGTTCACCATTATCGTGTCATTAGCGCTTGTATCATATATAAATTATGAATTCCGAATTCTGGCATTCTGCTCTAATAACTTATTAGTAGTACGTGTGTATCTTCGGAATATATTATATTGAACTTGGCTCTGGATAAAAGCCCGGCAGCCCATTCTACAAAAGTCAGACTTCAGCGCAACGTCGAAGAGTACTAGGGTAGCATGAACTAGAAGAAGTTAATCGTACATTTTCAGGATTTCAACGGCAAAGAACTATTTCATTCATACACGAGTTGCATGCAGAGACCTTTTTAATCAAATAAAGTTCTGGTTTCATATGTCCTACAGTATAAAATTAAATACCCTTTGCTAGTTTAAAATACCTACATTTATAGAGCTACCTCTCCGGAATAAATAAACGTATGAATAAAACATTATTCTCTACATACATAACAAAATAGCTTATGCACTCAAACAGATTAGTTTCGACACCCGGATGCGAGATGGAAATAGTAGATAAATTGCATTTAGTTATTTCATCTCATGCTTGGAAAACTCAGCTGTATTTGTGCCCTAGAACAAACTTATATTGCTGAGTTAGTCTAGTGGACGCAATGTAGTGGTCTTCTTCTTCTTTTCAAGTCGATGGAAAACGCTTTGGATATTTAGGCAGCCACACCAATAGCAGCGTCAGTGACGTTCATTAGGTCCTCCAAAGTGCAAGTGTATGGGCACTTGGGGCACTCCAGCATGTGTGTCATATTCTGCACAGTGGCACCGCACTCACATTGTGTGTCAGACAGTGCACTCTTATTGTGGTTGAACATAATGATACCTAGAATTTTTAACACCAATTCAGAGTTAATAATTCTAGATTTGTACCCGGTTGATAACAATAGGTTCGCCACTCGCCACGTATTACACGCGTGTGACTAAAACATAACTAGCAAAATTTGGATGTACTACACCTATAGTGCATCTACATTTCGCTTACTCCCGCATATACTTCTGCTTAAGCTTTCGTAGAATACAGGGGTGATATTACGATCTATTATGATTAAATTTATTTGCAACGAGCAGTTGCCCGCGGCTTCGCTCCCGTGGGCCACCCCACAGGACCCGTTTTCGGGATTAAAAAATAGCCTATGTTACTCAGGAATAACGTAGCTTTCTATTGGTGAAAGAATTTTTTAAATCGGTCCAGTAGTTTCGGAGCCTATTCGGTACAAACAAACAAACAAAAAAATCTTTCCTCTTTATAATATTAGTATAGATAAAACCTACGCGAGGTTTTTCTTCAAATAGGTAAATATACCTCTAAAAATCAGTGGTGCTGATTTTACGAAAGATTCTCTGGTAAAACTATCATACAATAACTTTTTAGGGTGCCGAAGTCAACAATGAACCCTTATAGTTTCGCTCTGTCCGTCTGTCCGTCCGCAGCTTAGCTCAGAGAATCTAAGTACTAAAGAAACATCATCATATGTGGGCCCGTTTTTAGACTTTGTGTGCCGCTGAAACCGTTCTAATGTTCATGTAACAACAACAAAACCATCTTTTTAGTCCGCATTATTATGCAACTTCGGAACCCTATTACTGCGCGTGGCCTGACACGCACTTGGCCCGTTTTTTATTAAACTTTGAAGTAACAAAAAAATTAAACTAAGATAGATTTCTCGCATTTTTAAATTAAGTTATTTTCTTTATTCGCAGTTTTTGGAGATACATTGCATTCCACAGATACACATTCCACAACCGTACGATTCCTAGGAATCGTATGGTTCTGAAGCTTTTTTATTAATTGGGCGTGCTTGGTTTTCTCAAGTCCTTTAGGATAAGGTTCAGATTAAGACAATTAATATACTTACATATTTAAATGAATTAATAATGTTGTATGCGATTATTGTTTGGGTTCTTGCCAGTTAGATGAATAACAATTGGCTTTTTATCCTGTTACTACTTTTTTTAGGGTTATTAAAAGACCTGGGTTATTAGAAGTTTGTAAATGAAACGTCTTGTGACAGGTCGGTGAAGGGTTGACACCAAAAAGAAAAAGTACGAAACTCAATCTCAAAGGAAGGAAAAGGGATGAAAGTCGATTTTGTGGACAGCCCCAGGTATCTTTCGAATAGTTTGTTTTATGAAGTAAATGTCCAAGATATTTCTGAACACAAGACTTCAAAAATTACAAGTTACGGCTACGGGCGGGCGATTTAAATATCTTCGTAATCTTGTTGCCTTAGTAACAATGTTTCTTTTTTGTGCTTTCCGATTGATTTTGTTGTCTATAGGTACCTTAATGGACTACTATTCTGCATAATTTAAAAGTATCAAATATGTAAAAAGGTCTGGAACTTAGATCATCGAACTTCGTTAGGTATCCAAATCAATAATTGTATAGACTGTTTACATGCACCCAGTTTCTGAAACCAAAATTTATAAATTGACAAGCACGCGGTCTTTGTTTGAGTGGTTGAATGAGTAATAGTCTATCGTATTGTACTTGGCTTGCGTGACGCGTCGATAATTTTGTTCAAGAAATCTGGCGTTATTCTCTTACAATTTGAGCAACTGCCGTATAATATTCAACAACTCAGGGGATTATGGACTCAAAGTAGCCGAAAATGTACTCACCCAGTGTGAAAACTGCTGATGGAATTTAATCAAACCGAGGCTTACCTGAAAAAATGGAGTGAAAAGTTTAATAAGCTTATCACGTTTGTTACTCAAAATTTTTGGGAATATTCAATAGAAAATTAGAATTATGTAGTGCAGATATAATATTATATAGTATTTGGAGGTTGTATTAGTAAAGAACTGATCCGATTACATTTTTTTTCACTAGGTAATATAAAGTTACATTATTGATAAGTCTAATACTATTATTGTCAATAAAGGCTATAGGAACGAAGCCACTGAAAATTGAAAAATATAGTTAGTCTATCACATCACATCATCAGCCTATTAATTTTCCCACTGCTGGGACACAGGCCTCCTCTCTGTGAGAGGGGATGGGCCGTAATCCACCACGCGGGCCCAGTGCGGATTGGTGGATGTCACATGTCTTCGAATTTTTGGTTTTAGGACATGCCGGTTACCTCGCGATGTTTTCCTTCACCGTTTTTTAAATCAGTGGTGATTAAATAATTTACACAAAGTAAAGCGCCTGCCCGGGTTCGAACCCACGACCTACAACTTGTAAGTCGCGGCCGATACCACTTGGCCACCAGTGCTCTAGTTAGTCTATACTTCTATACTATATATATTATTATAAAGAGGAAAGATTAAAAAAAAACACCAATAGAAAGCTACATTATTCGTGAGTGACACAGGCTATTTTTTAATCCCGAAAACGGGTCCTATGGGGTGGTCCACGGGAGCGAAGCCGCGGGGAACAGCTAGTGCTTTCTAAAATAGACTTCTCAGTTTTCTCAATACATATGTTACTAAATTGAAGGAAGTTGCATAATAAATTGACAAATTAATTGGTGTTGGCAAATGAACAGAATTCTTCTCTTCTTCAAATCTTTGGTAGTTTATAACATTCTGTCTTCTATGTCTTTTCTTAAAGAAGCTTTTGAAAGCTGAAATTACTAAGTAAATTTCAAAGATTGTGTTGAAGTATTTCCTATCTTTATTATTATCAGACTCAAATTAATTATTAAGAGTTTTGCTCTGTCTTGTCTGTATTTTTCTGATTTTTTGATGAACTGGTGGTCATTATTTTCTGGTCAGACATGTCTTGATAAATAGAATCTCACCACTAGCATTCTTCAAAATAAGTTTAGAAATGCCTTCAGAAGTATATTTCACTGAATATTGCATTGTAGCTAATATAAATTGAATAACAATTTAATTTATTTTTAAATTGTTTATTCAGTTTATGTTTCAACCTTTTTACTTCAATTGTAGGAATCGAATGCCCCATGAAATGACTGTAAGTAAATTTATAGTAACTTGAGACTCTATGGACTATGTTCGTTACTTCTTCACGCTCAAACGGCTGGACAGATCTAGATGAAATTTGGCAGAGATAGATTATAGTCAGGAATAGCACACAGGCAGTGGTGTCTCATCCCATACAAAGAAACCGTGCCGACGTTATATACTGATTATTCTGATTATTTTTTGTACATCGATCGCGTTCGGTTCCGTTCCGTTGCGTTCCTCGGATTTAGATGGTGATCTATCTATCGCCGTGGAACGGAACCGAACGCGATCGATTTACAAAAAATAATCGGTATAATCAGATGAAAAACGCTAGTTACGTCGGCACGGTTTCTTTGTATAGGATGAGGCATCTGTATGCTATTATTACATTATCTGTGACACAGGATATTTTTTATCTTGGGAATATGTACCCTCAGGATAATTTTCGTCTTTAATGCGGGCGAAGCCGCTGGGAGAAGCGAATATTAAATAGAATTGGACATTAATTTTATTATTCACATATATACACGCTTGTGCACCATTATACTACAGTTATTATAGGCTGTTGATATACTACAGTTGCTGGAACCAAAGTTATGGCAAAATTTACAAAATTATTTTACTAATTAATTTTTAAGCGCGTAGTCCACCTTAATGGCTAGTTTCCACTCTGAGATTGGCCACCATGACTGAAAAGGCTATGATTTTATACTTATCAAAAACAAAATCCTATCAAAAATCTTCAATATTTTCCGAACAAAATTTCTACTTTATTCTTATCTAAATTGCCGTCCATAACCCATTTATCTAGATTTTCGCCCTCAAAACCTGTCTTCTATTAAATTCTTCATCCAACACTATAAATTACAATAGACAGAATGGAGCTTAAAAATATGTTCGCACAGATAAACTTTGGAATCTATAAAAAACTTTTTACAAAAATATACTACTGACTTCCAAATAAGAAAACTAGAAAGTGAAATTTTTTTTTTGGAAGTCGGTGTCTTTGGTAGGTACCAAATTTATAAGTTATGGACACCGACTTCCAAAAATAAAGTTATTTTTCACTTACTAATTTTCTTATTTGGAAGTCGGTAGTATTTTTTTGTAAAACAGTTTTTTATTTTTCACTTTTTAGTTGTACCTACCTAATAGGGAAGTAGTTAAGTAAGAACCTATAACGACAGAATAGATTACCCGAATAACATGAAACTTGAATATAACCGGTGAAATGAGAGATCTGCATACCCCTTTCGAGCGTACTGGCGTGATGTTATGTTATGAAATGGTATAAACAATAAACAGACATGCGATTGCAGCAATCCCGAGAGATTTGCCGTTATTTATTGAAGAGTTCTGTTGTATATCTCCGAAGTTCTTCATCAGATCTTCACCAGATGAAAATGGGACCAATTTCGGAATATACCCTTTCAAACAAAAAAAGAATTTTGAAAATCGGTCCACAATTGACAGAGATATCGGTGAAAATAAAAAAAATAAAACATTCATAATGGCGAACATAGAACCTCCTCCTTTTTTGGTAAGTCGGTTAAAAATACAATAACTATCTCTACCTACCTACTGTACAATTTATTGCATGGAATCTAAGATAGCGAATAGAAAGAAATTAAGAAAAAGCTGAAAATTAAAAAAAAACTTTTTAGTGCCGTGGTGATCCAGTGGGTATCCTCTTTTGCTTGAGGTCGTGGGTTCAAGTCCGGACAAGTACCAAGTGTAATGTACTTTCTAAGTTTATCTCGAAAATCGCAAGCAACAGTGAAGAAAAACATCGTGAGGAAACCTGGACTTATACAGTTAAAGAAAGTCTGAAATAGCCAAGTCAGAGGCCTGTGGGGTTCCCAGAGGCGGCTTCATTAACTCTGACACCAGAAGTGACCACGTCCTAACACGAAAAGAAGTTTATATTTGTTTTGACCAAAATTCAACCACGTTTCGTTAGGATTAGCCTCGTAAAGGTCTTTTGGAGTACACGCGTTTTTTGCATGTGTCTAGTTCTCACAGCATACCTTTGTCCGTCTATGTAAGAGAAATCTGATACTCGGCATCTGAGTTGCAGCCATGTCTCAGAATTAGAGCCAGGTCATGGTAATAAGCTTACCACCATTATATTATTATGTAGGATAACAAAACTAGTGAACTAGTGAATATTTATGTACACATAGGTGTGGAGTACACACTCTTACTAACCCTTTAATACAGGCGTATTATACTATATTCTACTTTAGTAGGATGTAGGTGCAAAAAGTTTTGGACACTGAATTTAGAGGTCGTTCGGAGAATTGATTGTAGGTTTCGTGGTTGCGGCTACATGACCCAACCCAACATTGTGTCGTCTGAGGTCGGGAGTTCGGGACAGGGGTTATTGGTTTGATGTGGGTAGTTTCGTTGTGTGTATGTGTGAGATTGTGATACAAAGATTTGTTGAATGTATGATTTTTATCCATGTTTTTTTTGCAGAATTGGGAGTGAAAGGTATCACTGGCTATTTTTTAAGTAGTAACGCGTTGGTAGAATCTTAAAACACACGTGAATCTATTCCGTACAAGGTCAAGTAACTAGCAAACTTCACAGACGTGATGTGTATCGACATCTAATCACGTTATAAGTCTCAATAAATTTATCATTTCATGTTAATACACTGCCACTTGGCAAAGACGCCGTTTATTAACTACAAAAGCAAAATATCTACTCTTTCAACGTAGCCAATTAGCCATAGTTAAGGCAAGGCTAATTAATCAAGGGATCAAAAGTAGCTGCAGGTCTACAACGTTAACCTTCCCACCCCGTTTTGTAAATAAACGTGAGTTATGACGTGATATAAAAACGTATACGCTACGTAGCGTATCATTTGTCAGGATATCATTAAGCTGACACAGGATACGCCACAAGTCATGTGTGTTCTCATTCAATTTGTTCATTCTCCTCAATATGCGTTTATATGGTGTGGTGAGAGTAATGACCCATTTACACGGGGGAAGTTTCTTGTCGTTTTTATGATAAGAAAAGCAATCCATTGGTCAGAAGTTGCACACATGTGTTTTATTTAACGCTCATTAAAAGCAGAAGATATTACATCTACAACAAACGTGTGAAATATACTGAAGAAAATAAAACAGTTGAAATGGCTATAGACACATCACATGACAAGGAACAGCAGGAAAAAATGGACTACAATTACATTGGAATGGCAACCTCGTGATGGCAAAAGGAAGAGAAGCAGGCAAGCTTTGTAGCTTGCCCTTGCCCCTATTATTGGAGGGACCCTAATCACGAAACCTGGTAATCTAATATCATCATCATCATATCAGCCGAAAGACGTCCACTGCTGGACATAGGCCTCCCCCAAGCGTCCCCACATTGACCGGTCCCGTGCGTCCCGCAACCAGCGGATCCCCGCAACCTTCACCAGGTCATCGGTCCACCTAGTGGGAGGCCTTCCAACGCAACGTCTTCCGGTTTGCGGTCGCCACTCCAGAACCTTTCTGCTCCATCGGCCATCCGTTCTGCGTGCAATGTGCCCTGCCGACTGCCACTTAAGTTTGGCAATCCGTCAGGCTATGTCAATAACCCTGGTTCTCTTACGGATCTCTACATTTTTGATTCGATCACGCAAGGAAACCCCGAGCATAGCCCTCTCCATTGCCCTTTGAGTGACTGTAAGCTTCCTGATGAGGCCCACTGTAAGCGACCACGTCTCAGAGCCATATGTCATCACTGGCAACACACACTGGTCATAGACTTTCGTCTTGAGACACTGTGGTAAGTTGGACGAGAAGACACCGCGCAACTTCCCGAACGCTGCCCAGCCGAGTCGGATTTGACGGTTGACCTCTTGTACGGTAATCTAATATGTTAAATATAAAAGATAAAACAGTTTGATATTTTATGTAAAATGTATTTTTAGTACGGGCAATAAAGGCTTAATAATTATGGTATGAAGAAACAATGGACGGATTGTGTGAAAGATTTTTCTACGAAAGAAGGAGAATTGAGATGACGGCAAATACAGAGGTATGGAAGAAGAAGACATGCAACGCTTAACTCAAATAAATTCTCCTAAAACAGTTGAATCATGCTCATAAAGAGAGCTACTACTCCGCATATTTGAGCAGAAACACGTTATTTATCTAAATGACCCGTTAAGTAGTAATGACCTGTTGCAATAGAAAGGGGTTCAATTAAAAAGTGCAGCAACCAAGACTTAAACGCACGAAATTTACTTGTCATCCCGGTTTTCAAGCTGACAGAGCACGGAATCGCCGCGTCTGCAGCGACTAGAACAATTACTTCGCGGGCAAGAATATCCCTGTCCACACCTGTGTGTTTTGGCCGTATTACAGATAATGTAATACTATCATAGCCGTACTATAACGTGTAACGCCATCATGATTCCGCTGTGAAAAAGTGATAGTGTTCTTTGTCCTGTATAGCTCCAGCAATGGAACATTGATTATTTTGACACGTTGTCCTTAAGCACAAGTTTTAGCTGTCTATATTATTTTATTGTCTATATATAGGAATAGTCTGAATAGTCACGGGTCGCCAATTTGTATGAGTGTCATGCATGGTTTCTATGGAAAAAAATACAATACTGTCTCTAGCAGCGGTCACAGCCCTCTTTATCCTAGCTGTTATCTCTGATATGATTATAATAAGTAGACGCACTTCCACTTCTCTAACTTTGATTAAAAACAACTATTTAAGTGGGTAGGCAAAGGTTTTCTAAGTGCTTAGGACAATAAATTGTCGTTGTTATCCTATGTTTGTGTTTTATTTCTCCGACTTGACTTTTTTAAAACACAAATGAAAAGAAACTTGAAAGGACTGTCACTTATTCTTTAGAAATATATTTTATTTAAGTACAGCAAAAAGTAACATTAAAGCAATTCCAACTGTGTGGTGTCAGCTGCCGAGTTTAATGAAAGGGCTATGTTATTTTACATAAGAAAAAATAACGAAACTAACCGAACTAATCCTTTCACAGTCTTAATTTATTACTACTTAAATCATCTAATCGATTCTGGGTATTGATTGCACTATGATATATCTAGGGTCATACATAGGATCATATTTTGTGTCATATTTGGTTGCAATGGAGGACAGGTCGGTTGTGTGTACTACTATTAGCTTCGGTAGTGTATACAACAGTGTTACCAACATTAATTTTAGAATTTCACATCCACTAAGCATATTGTTAACTTATGACAAAATTTCGTGGTGTAAGTACATTATTACATTAATAAAACCGTCACCATTTTTAATTGCCTTAGAATTGATTAGAATTGCTTTAGAATTAGAATTTAGAATATGGCTGTAGCAAAACTATAAAGGCAAAATCACATAATTTATGGACTGATTTTATAACAGAAAATTATAAAAATAAATTTGATAATTCAATATAGCATGATTCAATATGGCAAGAACAGGTGGGTTTAGATTATTTTGAGTGTGCATAAGGAGCAGATGTATCTGACTTATATACATCTGTCCCTTTTTTCAGTCGTACTATGATAGTTTTGACGTGTCGTGGTTCGGGAGCAGGAACCTTATAACATTACGTGTTAAAACTATCGTAGTGCGACACTGAAAAATGGACAGAGCTATTTGCCTTGTAAATCTCTGTCCTGCTCCTGTTTTTAAGATCCTATCTAACAACAAAATTGTCAAATATCTTTTATCAAAGACGATATGATTCATTATGTTTATCACTATCATATAAATATGACTCATAGATCTGTGATCCTAGTTAAATGATAGTGACCCACCTATAATTCCAAGACACTTGAAATATTATAATAACACTTTCAAAAATCTATCTACTTATACACCTTTTTTTACCCGACTGCCGAAGGAGGGTAATGTGTTTATCAGTCTATGTATGTATGTATGTATGTATGTAAGTATGTATGTATGTATATATGTTTGTTCCTATGTGGCGTTCTAGAGACCAAACGCGTGGGCCGATTTTGATGGTTCTTACGTTAGTCGATTCGTCTTAACCCCGCGAGTGTCACTGGCTACATGAAAATTGGAAAATAGGTAAATGGCGGTTTTTGGGCGCCATATTGTGGGGGCCAAAATATTTTTTTTCTTCCAAACCTATCGTGTGGGGTATCAAAATAAAGGATTTTAAGAGGTGATTTCATAAATATATAACACTTATATGTTAAAATGTACCTAATTCGAAAAAAAAAATAACTAAAAAGTTATAAATAAAAAAATTAATTTAAAAAAAACAAAAACCCGACTGCTTGAAAAGCGAACTAAAAAGACGTAAACAAGGAGAAAATCATGCTGTGCAGTCGGAGGATACGTCTGGTTTTGGTCAGCCAGCTCGCGAAGATGTATCCTCCGACAGCACAGCATGATTTTCTCCTTGTTTACGTCTTTTTAGTTCGCTTTTCAAGCAGTCGGGTTTTTGTTTTTTTTAAATTATTTTTTTTTTTTGTTAGGTGCCTTTTTGGTCTCGCAAGGGATTTTATTTTTTATTATTGTTTATTTTTTTGTTAATGCTTATTTCTCGTGTCTCCTTTGCGGATCACAAATAAATATTTTTTCTTTCTATTTTAGTGACGTCAATAAAGACCTGTAACAAATTCCTCCTCACATATTGCTGGGCACTTACTTGGAATTCAACGAGCTGACAGAACAATGCAGACAGCAATTATTTACTTCAGACAAATTATTTTAGATGATGACCGTACGCCTACTTACGCGTATATTAAGACGTTTCCACAATGTGGCAAGTAATTTTCTTCAATAGGTTTTATAGTCAGCTTTGCTAAATTTCTTTACGACCATTTTTTGCCTCCTTCATCAGCCCAATTCAATTTCATGAAATGAAAAATTCGCATGAATTCCCTTGGCTGACTCTAATTTTCTTTCTAAGATAAAGGTAAGGCAGAGTTGCACTGATGTGCATGTTTATTTATTTGTTAACCGACTTCAAAAAAAGGAGGAGGTTCTCAATTCGTCGGAATCTTTTATGTTTTTAGGGTTCCGTACCCAAAGGGTAAAAACGGGACCCTATTACTGAGACTTCGCTGTCCGTCTGTCTGTCTGTCTGTCTATCTGTCTGTCTGTCTGTCTGTCACCAGGCTGTATCTCATGAACCGTGATAGTTAGACAGTTGAAATTTTCACAGATGATGTATTCCTGTTGCCGCTATAACAACAAATACTAAAAACAGTATAAAATTTATATTTAAGGGGGGCTCCCATACAACAAACGTGATATTTTTGCCGTTTCTTGCTTATTAGAATATTTAGTTGTATATTCTTTTCAAAAAATAATGATTATTAAATTAAAATAAAATAAATTAAGGGGGGCTCCCATAAAACAAACGTGATATTTTTGCAGTGTTTTGCGATAATGGTACGGAACCCTTCGTGTGCGAGTCCGACTCGCACTTGGCCGGTTTTTTAATACTATAAGCACACGAACAACGGTAACGATCAGAGGCGGACTTAATGCATTTAGACATTTTCTACAAGTCAACCTACAGTATGTTGTATGTGTGCCCTTAGATAGGAACCTTTTTGTTTTCGCACAGGTTATTTTTATCATTGTTTATTTGTTTTTTGTATATCTCTCGTATCTCATATGTGGGTTACAAATAAATTTTATTCTTTCTGTCTTTTTCTTTATATTTGCACCCACATTTGCGAGTGTATAACAGAAACTAATCATAAAAGATTTACTTATAAATCATTACTATTATTTGATTAGTGTTTTGTTTGTACATAAATAAATAAATAAATAATAAATACTAATAAAAGATTTCCTAATTAGGTCTCGAGATTATTTATACCCAGGACTTAAACTGAATAAGACCAAGAAGGAACATTAGACTGTTAATTAATGTTTTTCTTGTAACTTCAATAATTTAAACCACCGAATCCAATTCTATGTTCAAAGTCAAATGTATTTATTTTAACTAGGCCATTATGAACGTTTTTTTTACTTTTGAACGTTAAAACATTTAAAATTTACATGTAATAAAAAATTGATTCTACCGTGCATTCGGAAAAGTAGGTTGATATGGAGAAGAATGCACAAGAAGATCGTCCTCCTGCCTTTATCCCAATTACTTTGGGATCGGTGCAGTATGTCTTCTTATTTCATACATCTATAGGTATCTGTTGTTTCTGTCGTTATCTCATTAGTCACTTTCTAACTATATGAATTTCCGGAATTTTAGCGGTATCAGAAGCGTAATCAGTTATGGAATGATGTATGGATATAAGGGGAAATTGATTTCTCCATGAGCCTGTCGTTAAACTCAAATTATAAATCATTATTGAACGTTTCATGGCGATGATCGTGATTTATGGGGTAAATTGGGTATTTTGGAGCGGGGAAGGTCATTAGGGGGATTAATTTTTTTCTACTGTTAGTATGCCGATGGTTTAATTTATCACCCGGTAACTTCACTCCCACAGAGAGGAGGACTATGTCACAGCAGTGGGAACATTAAAAGGCTAATGATGATAATGATGAACTTTTTTTCAGGACTATTATAAAGTAAATTTTATTGAACTTGGTATAAAAGCACGCCTCTTCACCGAGAGATAAGACAATTTTACACTCCACCTCTACAAACGTTATGGTTGAGTTTCGTTCAGCAAAAATATTATTTGATGAGCTCCCCGATGTTCAGATTGGATCAAATGGTACGTAATTTTACAGAGAATCAATATTATGTAATTTTTGCTCTTATCTGTTGAGTGTAGGTTTGTATTTTTCCAGTTACAATGAAGAAGCGTATCTTTTTGTTTTTATAATATGAAAAGGCCTTTTTTGTCAAAAAAATAAATAAAATGAAACTATTTTATCCATTTGGGTGACTTTTCTTAATAATATTCTGTCGCATCATTAATCTGCAATGGAAATCTATCTATCGATGAAGTTAAACGCTTTAAACCTGGAAAATCTTTTTCAAAGTAAAATAATTCGACAACATAGTATACCGAACACATACAAAGCGCGATAAATACCTAATGGTTAAACATTTTAATTAACTTTAATTACTTAAAACTTAAGGTCTAAAATAGATTTATTTATCAAACTTTTCTTAATAGACGCTTTAATATTTCGAAGGGTCATGCCCTCTGGGAGTTAAATGGGCTAAACTGTTCCGCTAACTATATATAGTTAGTATATCTATAATATGAACGAGTATCCCTTGGGAAGACTAGCTCTCTCTAATCCTAAATTCTACCTTAGCTGTGGAGTTAACCTAGTAGGAACCTAAAGGACTACGAGAGACGGCACTAATCTGTTTAAGATTGTGTCTATAATTAGCTTTATTTGTAAATGTCGAAGTTTATAATGATAACATTTTTAATACTTGTAAGACACTCAATAATCTGGTTAAATTGTCTATTCATGCTATGGGTGGCATTATCTTACCTCAAGCTTATTGCATTACTTAAATTAAAAAACTGTAGTTACAGTACAAAAACTATGAATCCTTGTTTATTCATACTAGTGTTATCATTTTATTTATTATTTCCTATGATTTTAATAACATCGTTGACCTTAAAACTGTCACCGTAAAGATTTTAGCAATTGCCAGAATAGTCTTATAAAAGAATTAATTAAAAATACACAAAAAAAATGGTAAAATGACAATAGAAACCTGTCCATACTGTTTTAAATAATTTTATATAATGTCCAATATTTTTCAATAATACAACCTTAAAGTTCTTGCACCTAATTATTTCATTAACCAGAAATAAATCGAATATCCAACTAATGTGCAAACAATGTTGATATGTTATGTTAGAAACCAAAGGTTCCTTGTTGTATTTTTTTTTCTTTTCAATTATTTCTTCATAGATATTTGTAAAGACTTAATAAAAAATATTTAAAAATAATTATAAATATGTAGGCTTAAATTACTTTATTATTTTACAATTAGATTATAAAGTTTGTCAAGTACATAAATTATGCATTATTATATTGTTTTTATAGGTATGTAAATTATCATGTTTATATTTTTGTAACTTATAATTATAAGTGTGACCATCTAGCCTTTTAGGGATGATGCATGCTAGAGTGCTAGATCGAAGCTAAGTCGAGGCGCATTTAGGTACCTACGTCAAAATGTCTTTCTTTCTATTCACACAAATTGTGCGTATCATTGTGCCTCGGTTCAGCCTTCTGCCACAAATATGACGAAAATTATATTTATTATTCATTGTTACGTACTTCTGGGTATAGTTGGATTTAAACTTTATGGTAGTTCCGAACACGAGGCGACCGCTGCGTAGGAACAAATTTCATGTAACATCGGGGGAGGGGGTACTGCGCAGCGAGTAGCGCATTTCACAACCACCTCTAAGTTTGAATCGTACTATACTACCTACTCCATTGTACACAATAAAATATGTATGTAAATCTTTTAGTAACAGTACTCAAAACAAAAGACAGGTGTTATTGCAACTTCGGATTCTGTGTTGTCCCAGATCCCAGTTATTGGAGCTTTTGGCTTTGTTGCAAAGTCGCTCGTCAATGTTTTGTCAGTGCAAATAATGTAAACTTATACTAACAATCTTTCTTTACAATGTCAGAACAAATATAAACTTATTTTGTTTGTAGATTTAAATTTTAGCTCAATAGGCACTAATCTAAGACTACGAGAACGTACACTTTCCAAGTACTCTTGCATGAATTTGACATAGTTTTCTGACAGTTTGTCATCTCTGCATAATCGCCTTTCTAATTGCATAAATTGTGCCACTGCACGTGGCTTTGATTTTCCTAATAGCTGATCGTAATTAGGCTTCATTGGCAAACGAACTGCATATTTGCCATTTTTCAGACGTTTTGTTGTTGCAGTGAAGAACTCTTCGCAGTATCTCTCCGCTGACGTCATTGAACTGCATGCATCCCCACTGATGTCTTCCATTTCCCAGTATTTTGTCAAGTCATCCACTTGGTTTATCACCACGTTGCAATTGAATGTCTTGCTGACGTTGCCTGACAGAATCCACCCTAAGCGAGTCTGTTGAGCTATGGGTTCATTAGTCTCTCCCTTAATCAGTCCATTCATTAGGATTTCAGAGAATACCTGTGCATCTAGAAGTATGTCAATGGGCCTTGATATGTTGTACTCTGGATCGGCTAATGTGATGTTTGTTACGTGAGTCCAAGTTCTTTTTGTAAAGGTGGCGTTAGGTAGATTGTTTACCACCCGTGGCATGACTAATGCTTCCGTGGTGAACTGGAAGTCGTTGTGTACGGACCGACAAAGTAGGTTCACCTTTCCTTTGCTCCTGTTGGATAGTGTGCCGATCCCACTTATGCTCGCGTTTAGCTGTTGACGCTTTACTCCCAGTCTTTGAGCTGCATTCTCAGTGATCAGGGTTATTTGTGAGCCTTGATCAACTAACGCCCGTAGTGTGATGTAATCGCCATCAGCTGTTTCTACTTGCAATAATGCAGTGGCCAATAGTATTTCGTCATCATTATTCGATGCGAAGTTATTTTGCATACTTTTAGGTGACCTAGTTGCAGTTGACTTCGACGGTTTATCCATCGTTTGTGTTGCTGAGGGCATTTGCGCTGACTGGACGATGTCGTTGTGCAATAGCGTGTTGTGTGGGTCGCTGCACTCTCTGCATCTTTTTTGTGACGCACAATAGCCCTTGCTATGCACATACAGACAGTTTCTGCAAATATTGTTTGATTTTATGAATTCTAGTTTCGCCGAGCTTGCCATGTCAGTGAATTTCGAACACTGGAACAATGCATGATTGGTGTTGCATAATGCACAAATGATCTTATTAAATTGACCAGCGTTGTATGCATGGAAGTTTCGAGAGTTTGCTGGTTTGGGGGTTTTGCTGATTTTTTTTTTTTTTTTTATCTATTATAGGCTCGCGCTTGACCACTATCTCACCTGATGGTAAGCGAAGATGTGGTCTACGATGGAGCACGCTTGCCTAGTAGTAACCTATTCACTCTTCTCTGAATGGATGAAATGCGTTGGATTGTGGTTTTGCAGGAGGCTTGCTACTGTTTTCTGGCTTCTTTCTATGCAAAGGTTCTAATGCCATGAATTTGTTCTCAATAAAATCCATAAACTGGTTGAACGTAGGTATCTCTCGCGGATCCGCCCTAGACTGCATGTATTCCGCGTACGTTTCGGAGTCTAGTTTCTCGCATAACACGTAGACTAGAATAGGATCCCATGAACCTGTATCTACCCCCAAATTGTGTATCGCATTTATGGTTTCATTGCTCGTGTCATATAACCGCTTAAGGTCGAATGCAGATTGTTTTTGCAGATGTGGCTGACGCATGAAACTCTGGAAATTCTTAGTGAACAACATAAACTTGTTGTTGTACCTATGGTTCAAGATTTCCCAACACGTGTCGTAATTTTCGGGTGAGATGTGTAGATGCTGGACGAGTTTCTCCGCTTCGCCGCGCAATCTCCCTTTTAAGTGCTGCATTTTTTGTGCTTTTGCAATTGCAGGGTTATTGTGTATTGCTTCTACGAACAGATCCATGAAAGTAGGCCATAACGAATAGTTCCCGTTGAAAATGGGAATGTCTATTTTGGGCACGGATTGTTGTTGGTGCACGGAGGCGTTCAGTTTTACGTTCAGGTTGGGATTTCAGCAGATAACCACTTGCCACCTTGACTGAAAAGGCTATGATTTTATACTTATCAAAAACAAAATCCTATCAAAAATCTTCAATATTTTCCGAACAAAATTTCTATTTTATCCATATCTAAATTGCCTTCCATAACCCATTTATCTAGATTTTCACCCTCAAAACCTGTCTTCTATTAAATTTTTCATCCAACACTAAATTACAATCGACAGAATGGAGCTTAAAATAAACACAGATAAACTTTGGCATATAAAATAGAATTACTATTTCTACCTACCTACTGTAAAATTTATTACATGGAACCTAAGATAGCTCTTTATTAATTTTCTGCTCTTAAAGCAGAAAATTAAGAAAGAACTGAAAATTATAAAAACCTTTTTGGTTTAGTGTTATGTGTGGTTTCTGGGTGCAATCCGTTAGTCGGTCAGAGTAAGTGTGTAATTCTTTACTGGTCTAAAAGCTGGGTAAAAGAATAGTCTAGTTATTCTTGTAGTGTCGTGGTGATCCAGTGGGTACGAACTCGCCTCTTTTGCTTGAGGTCGTGGGTTCAAGTCCGGACAAGTACCAAGTGTAATGTACTAAAGTTTATCTCGGATATCGCAGGCAACAGTAAAGAAAAACATCGTGAGGAAACCTGGACTTAAACAGTTAAAGAAAGTCTTTCTAAAGTCTTTTGATCAAAATTCAACCACGTTTAGTTAAGATTAGCCTCGTAAAGGTATTTTGGAGTACACGCGTTTCTTGCATGTGTCTAGTTCTCACAGCATACCTTTGTCCGTCTATGTAAGAGAAACCTGTTACTCGGAATCTGAGTAGCAGCCATGTCTCAGAATTAGAGCCAGGTCATGGTAATAAGCTTACCACCATAATATGTAGGATAACAAAACTAGTGAAATAGGATTATTTATGTACAGATAGGTGTGGAGTGCACACCTGTTACTAACCCTTTAATACAGGCGTATTATCCTATATTCTACTTTAGTAGGATGTAGGTGCAAAAAGTTTCGGACAATGAATTTAGGGGTTGTTCGGGGAATTGATTATAGGTTTCGTGGTTGCGGCTTCATGACCCAGTGGAACCTAACACTGGGTCGTCTGAGGTCGGGAGTTCGGGACTGGGGTTATTGGTTTGATGTGGGTAGTTTCGTTGTGTTTATGTGTGTGATTTTGATACAAAGATTTGTTGAATGGATGATTTTTATACATGTTTTTTTTTGCAGAATTGGGAGTGAGAGGAATCACTGGCTATTTTTTAAGTAGTAACGCGTTAGTAGAATCTTAAAAAACACGTAAATATATTCTGTACAAGGTCAAGTAACTAGCAAACTCCACAGACGTGATGTGTATCGACATCTAATCAAGTTATAAGTCTCAATAAATTTATGATTTCAAGTTACTACACTGCCACTTGGCGTTGACGCCGTTTGTTAACTACAAAAGCAAAATATCTACTCTTTCAACGTAGCCAATTAGCCATGGTTAAGGCAAGGCTAATTAATCGCGGGATCAAAAGTGGCTGCAGGTCTACAACGTTAACCTTCCCACCCCGTTTTGTAAATAAACGTGAGTTATGACGTTGTGATATAAAAGCGTATACGCTACGTAGCGTAACATTTGTCAGGATATCATTAAGCTGACACAGGATACGCCACAAGTCATGTGTGTTCTCATTCAATTTGTTCTTTCTCCTCAATATGCGTTTATATGGTGTGGTGAGAGTAATGACCCATTTACACGGGGGAAGTTTCTTGTCGTTTTTATGATGAGAAAAGCAATCCATTGGTCAGAAGATGCACACATGTGTTTTATTTAACGCTCATTAAAAGCAGAAGATATTAGATCTACAACAAAGGTGGGAAATATACTGAAGAAAATAAAACAGTTGAAATGGCTATAGACACATCACTTGACAAGGAACAGCAGGATAAAATGGACTACAGTTATATTGGAATGGCAACCACGTGATGGCAAAAGGAAGAGAAGCAGGCAAGTTTGTAGCTTGCCCTTGCCCCTATTATTGGAGGGACAATCTGGTCAAAAAAGCTAATAATAGAGAAGAGTGGAAACAGCTGGAAGTGGTCTTTGTGTCACAGGACACCCTAATCACGAAACCTGGTAATCTAATATGTTAAATATTTAAGATAAAACAGTTTGATATTTTAAGTAAAATGTATTTTTAGTACGAGCAATAAATGCTTAATAATAATTATGGTATGAAGAAACAATGGACGGATTGTGTGAAAGATTTTCTACGAAAGAAGGAGAATTGAGATGACGGCAAATACAGAGGTTTGGCAGAAGAAGACATGCAACGCTTAACTCAAATAAATTCTCATAAAACAGTTGAATCATGCTCATAAAGAGAGTTACTTGCTCCGCATATTTGAGCAGAAATACGTTATTTATCTAAATGACCCGTTAAGTAGTAATGACCTGTTGCAATAGAAAGGGGTTCAATTAAAAAGTGCAGCAAATTTACTTGTCATGCCGGTTTTCAAGCCGACAGAGCACGGAATCGCCGCGTCTGCAGCGACTAAAACAATTACTTCGCGGGCAAGAATATCCCTGTCCACACCTGTGTGTTTTGGCCGTATCACAGATAATGTAATACTATCATAGCCGTACTATAACGTGTAACGCCATCATGATTCCGCTGTGAAAAAGTGATAGTTTTTCGTCCTGTATAGCTCCAGCTCTCTCTCACGGTGGAACATTGATTGTTTTGACACGTTGTCCTTAAGCACAAGTTTTAGCTGTCTATATTATTTTATTCTCTATATTAAGGAATAGTCTGAATAGTCACGGGCCGTCAATTTGTATGAGTGTCATGCATGGTTTCTATGGAAAAAAATACAATTCAGTCCCTAGCAGTGGTCACAGCCCTCTTTATCCTAGCTGTTATCTCTGATATGATTATAACAAGTAGACGTACTTCCACTTCTCTAACTTTGATTAAAAACAACTATTTAAGTGGGTAGGCAAAGGCTTTCTCAGAAAAGTGCTTAGGACAATAAATTGACGTTGTTATCCTATGTTTGTGTTTTATTTCTCCGACTTGACTTTTTTAAAACACAAATGAAAAGAAACTTGAAACGATTGTCACTTATTCTTTAGAAATATATTTTATTTAAGTACAGCAAAAAGTAACATTAAAGCAATTCCAACTGTGTGGTGTCAGCTGCCGAGTTTAATGAAAGGGCTTTGTTATTTTACATAAGAATCATTAAAGTAGACAAATTACTTTGAATAGCTGGGTACTGCAGCTTGGCTAATAAATGACTTAGTTTTATTAAAATAAAAATAACGAAACTAACCGAACTAATCCTTTCACAGTCTAAATTTATTACTTCTTAAATCATCTAATCGATTCTGGGTATTGCACTATCACATATCTAGGGTCATACATAGGATCCTATTTTGTGTCATATTTGGTTGCAATGAAGGACATGTCGGTTGTGTATACTACTTTAGCTTCGGTAGAGTATACAACAGTGTTACTAACAATAATTTTAGAATTTCACATCCACTAAGCATATTGTTAACTTAAGCCAAAATTTCGTGGTGTAAGTACATTATTACGTTAATAAAACCGTCACAATTTTTAATTGCCTAAGAATTTATTAGAAGTGCCTTAGAATTAGAATTTAGAATATGGCTGTAGCAAAACTAAAAAGGCAAAATCACATAATTTATGGACGGATTTTATAACAGAAAATTATAAAAATAAATTTTATAATTCAATATAGCATGATTCAATATGGCAAGACCAGTTGTGTGACCATAAGCTGTTGGAGTAAGATTATTTTGAGTGTGCATAAGGGACAGATGTATCTGACTTAAATACATCTGTCCCTTTTTTCAGTCGTACTATGATAGTTTTGACGTGTCGTGGTTCGGGGGCAGGGACCTTACCATTAAGTGTTAAAACTATCATAGTGCGACACTGAAAAAGTGACAGAGCTATTTGCCTTGTATAGCTCCGTCCTACTCCTGTTTTTATGATCCTATCTAACAACAAAATTATCAAATATCTTTTATCAAAGACGATATGATTCATTATGTTTATCACTATCATATAAATATGACTCACAGATCTGTGATCGATATATGATAGTGACCGACCTATGATTCCAAGACACTTGAAATATTATATTAATACTTTCAAAAATCAAATTAATCTATCTACTAATACACTTTTTTTTGTTAGGCGCCTTTTTGGTCTCGCAAGGGGTTTTATTTTTTATTATTGTTTATTTTTTTGTTATTGCTTATTTCTCGTGTCTCCTTTGCGGATCACAAATAAATAATTTTTCTTTCTATTTTAGTGTGTTAGTATTTTAGTGTGTGTAATAAATTCCTCCCCACATATTGCTGGGTACTTACTTGGAATTCAACGAGCCGACAGAACAATGCAGACAGCAATTATTTTCTTCAGACAAATTACTTTAGATGAGGACCGTACGCCTACTTACGCGTATATTAAGACGTTTCCACAATGTGGCAAGTAATTTTCTTCAATAGGTTTTATAGGCAGTTTTGCTAAATTTCTTTACGACCATGAATTTTTTTGCCTCCTTCATCAGCCCAATTCAATTTCTTGAAATGAAAAATTCGCTTGAATTCCCTTGGCGGACTCTAATTTTCTTTGTAAGATAAAGGTAAGGCAGAGTTGCACTGATGTGCATGTTTATTTATTTATTAACCGACTTTAAAAAAAGGAGGAGGTTCTCAATTCGTCGGAATCTTTTATGTTTTTTAATACTATAAGCACACGAACAACGGTAACGATCAGAGGCGGACTTAATGCATTTAGACATTTTCTACCAGTCAACCTACAGTATGTTTTATGTGTGTCCTTAGATAGGAACCTTTTTGATTTCGCACAGGATTTTTTTATTATTGTTTATTTGTTTTTTGTATATCTCTCGTATCTCATCTGTGGGTTACAAATACATTTTATTCTTTCTGTCTTTTTCTTTATATTTGCGCCCACATTTGCGAGTGTATAACAGAAAATACTCATAAAAGATTTACTTGTCGGCACTTCTAAGATACCGTTCTGAAGAGCGCTATGGTTTCAAATGACTTTGACAGATGGCAACTTGACGTTAACACTTGACATTGGTTTATGGCGCGAACAAGAGGTGATGACAAAAAGATCGAGAGAGAAGATGGCGGGTTTGGTTTGAGTTGTGAATTCGTGATGAAAACCTAAGGAGAAATACAGTGAGAGTTACCGATTGTTCGTGTAGATCAAACCACGTGTTATAGTGGAATGTCGTTTAAGTTATTCGCCAATACATAACGTGATCAGTTACATTGTGAGCCTACATACAAGCAAAGAAGTTGGTTTGTTTAACATCTAGCCCGAAAGAACCCATGCAATAATGGCTTTTCCTGACAATTACACAGTGTTCCCTACATACTTATAAATCATTACTATTATAAATATGATAAGTGTTTTGGGTGTACATAAATAAATAAATAATAAATACTTATAAAAGATATCCCAATTAGGTCTCGAGATTATACCCAGGACTTAAAATAAACAAGACCAACAAGGAACATTAGACTTTTAATTAATGTTTGACCTTTTCTTGTAACTTCAATAATTTAAACCACCGAATCCAATCCTATGTTCAAAGTTAAAGTCAAATGTGTACGGGGTGGACGTGATCGCTGGCAGTAGATAGGGATTCTGGAGGTTGTAAGGCTCCTGCGCCAGCGAGTTGACACCCTTGCACCTATAGTTCAGTTGTCTTCAAGAATTCTCGTCCCTGTGAGCTGCTTGAGGTCTGCCAGATGTTCGTGGGTGAAGATATGATGTCCAGAAAATAAAAGACTTTATTCTTCTTAACGTTTTGCGATGTTTTTACAAGGTCTTCGTGACATAAAGTTGCGTGGATTCTTCTAATACAAATTTGGCTATCGTATTGCTCAGCGCGCCTACGTACTATCGTACTACCAAACTTTACCGTAACGAGGACCCTGATTTCACGCTCGCACAAGATTTTTATTTAAAAATATTTTCATCATAAACTTATGCTATAAATCAACAGAACCTCCCTTCCCTGTGTAGGGATCATGGCATGACCCATTTGGTTGGATGCGCCCTGAAATGGCCCAACCGATGGACCTTCGACCAGGTCCCTGACTACCTTCTCCGAGGAGTTCTGCCAGGAAGAGTGAGTGATGAAGGGAAATTCTGTTGGTTTTCCGAATTTAGGGCTATTTTATGCTAAAATATACATTTTTCTGGTAGTTTCATGGTGTGGGTTTTGAAGCCCTTTTCCTAAGCTATAGTAATCTAGTATTTTTATAGCTGTATCTATAGTCTCCAGGCGTGTAGCCGCCTGGAAGTGTGTGAAAAAAGTGAAAGGTATTAATTTCTAACATAAAGTTAGTTTGTACTCAGGGTACCTGTGGAATCCACACCCACTAAGTATCAGTCGGTAGCCATCACGACAGGCTACTCTATGGTAGTACTCTGGTGGGCGTGGCTTCAACCCTCGAAGCAGTATTCACCCTGGAGTGTCCGAAAATGAGAGTGTCCCGGGACCAGGCAACACATTCCGGGGGTTACCTCCCTGGCCACCAGAGCTAGGCTCCTTACAGAAATGTGGTTAGGGATGTAAAGAAACAAGGAATCGAATGGTGTATGTATCATGGGTGTACCACAAACCCTTCTGGTGGTTTGGGTGCCGGGCAGCGGCCGAAAGGGAAAATATTTGCCAGGCCCGGAAAAACCCACAGATTTTATGATCCGCCTGATGGTCAGAGGACCTGGGGCCTATGAAGGAATCCGGGCGCCTGCCTGCCAGATCCCAAAGGTATTGCTCCAAAAAGCAAATCTATAACCCTTCAGGTTCAGAAGGTACCTGAAGGCGGGGCGGGCCCGCTGACAAGCGCTCGAAACCCTTATGTTTTGTGCATACAAACACATTATCCCAAGCAAGTGGCCTTTATGTACTAGAACTATGTGAGTACTATCTATTTACATGACCTAGGCAGATATCTAGGTTACCTAGAAGCGCTTATAACGAGTTATCTTTATACCTTGAATCGCTTATAACGAGTTATCTTACCACTTACTTGAGAGAAAATGTGTATGTATCTAGTGTTCCAGGGTGAAACTCTATAATTCCTAGCTAAGTTCTGTTGTTATGTATTATTTTTCAGTTATAGCCTTAGGGTATCTAAGTTAGAACACCTAGATTGTGTTTTCTAACAGATTAATGTGTGTAAGGTAAATAATACGAATTGGTGCGTGAGTAGATCGCACCCTGCGTGTGTGCATTCGGAAAAGTATTAATGTAATTCTATCATTCCAAGAACCGAGATGCCTACTCACAGTCAATTTCACATCCAAGTTGCCCACTTCCCCCAATTTAATTACATACAAGTATGAATATCCGGAATTTTTGCGGTATCAGAAGCGTAATCAGTTATGGAATGATGTATGGATATTAGGGGAAATTGATTTCTCCATGAGCCTGTCGTTAAACTCAAATTATAAATCATTATTGAACGTTTCATGGCGATGATCGTGATTTATGGGGTAAATTGGGTATTTTGGAGCAGGGGAGGTCATTAGGGGGATTAAATTTTTTCTTCTGTTAGTATCACGATGGTTTAATTTATCACCCGGTAACTTCACTCCCACAGAGAGGAGGACTAAGTAACAGCAGTGGGAACATTAAAAGGCTAATGATGATAATGATGAACTTTTTTCAGGACTATTATAAAGTAAATTTTATTGAATTTGGTATAACAGCACGCCTCTTCACCGAGAGATAAGACAATTTTACACTCCACCTCTACAAACGTTATGGTTGAGTTTCGTTCAGCAAAAATATTATTTGATGAGCTCCCCGATGTTCAGATTGGATCAAATGGTACGTAATTTTACAGAGAATCAATATTATGTAATTTTTGCTCTTATCTGTTGAGTGTAGGTTTGTATTTTTACAGTTACAATGAAGAAGCGTATCTTTTTGTATTTATAAAATGAAAAGGCCTTTTTTGTCAAAAAAATTAAATAAAATGAAACTATTTTATCCTTTTGGGTGACTTTTCTTAATAATATTCTGTCGCATCGTTAATCTGCAATGGAAATCTATCTATCGATGAAGTTAAACGCTTTAAACCTGGAAAATCTTTTTCAAAGTAAAATAATTCGACAACACAGTATACCGAACACATACAAAGCGCGATAAATACCTAATGCTGAACTAACTCCATAGCTAAGGTAGAATTCAGGATTAGAGAGAGCTAGTCTTCCCAAGGGATACTCGTTCATATTATAGATAGACTAACTATATATAGTTAGCGGAACATTTTAGCCTATTTAACTCCCAGAGGGCATGACCCTTCTAAATATTAAAGCGTCTATTAAGAAAAGTTTGATAAATAAATCTATTTTAGACCTTATGTTTTAAGTAATTAAAGTTAATTAAAATGCTTAACAACAACTAGGAAAGTTATTTTTAAATGTCTTTCAAACAATACGTAACATCTATAGCTAGCTGACCAAAATAGAAGAAGACGATTTTATGCATCTAGGTAATGTTAAACATCGGTGTATAGTATCAAACTTAAATAAAGCAGCAAAGTTCCGTATAAATTGTTATATTAGATCGATGATGTTGATGTTGTTAGGTTGTTGTTGTTGTTGTGAGGTGTTTTTGTTGTTGTGTGTTGTGTGTGTGTGTGATTGTTGTTTGTGTGTTGTTGGTGTGTGTGGCGTGTTTTTTTGTTTGATTTTGTATGTTTTGGGTTGTGCTGCTTTGGTGTAATTGATGCAAGGCGTTCCAGTGCGAGGATAAACCAATCAATAAATAATAATAATAAATAATATTGGGCATGTGCTTGCGTAGCCATACCATACGCCTATCTGATCCCTAGCATCAAACACCGTAGCCGTTTAAAAATTTAGCAATCAGTTTTGATGTGTAGGACATTAGAATTCTATCATACCTAAGTTAACTGTAAACACAACAGACTCAAAAGAACAAGAGTTTTTGGGAATCAATCTACAAAAAAAGAACACAAAACATTAATTACGTTTTTTCAGTCAATTTCCCTCTAGCAACCTTTCCTCCAAAATGTTGAACGTTGTAATCCGATAATAAGGAAGGTTTAATTAAAGACAACTCGACTTTTAATCAAATCAAAATATTCAGTAATTGAAATTCCTTTTAGGGGTGCTGATGTTCAGTCGTTATCCACAAACGAACGCCGCGATCTTTGACAATAACAACAAATCATGAATATGAAACAATATGGAAAAACTTGAATATTTTTGTGGTAAACCGAATGATGTTGGAGGCTACAGTGCGATGGATGAAACTATATCGAGGTGTGTATGATATTTAACGCTACTCTACTGGGTACTAGATTGTTTTTTTATTTATGTGCTGGAGGCAGCGTTGTTTGTTCGGGCAAACAACTCTTCGACTTCCACTGAGGTATTTTTTCGCGTATGTAAAGCCGGGTATCGACAATGCAAGGCTGCCTCGCGAGGCTGCTCATCTGGTGCTCGCATTGAGCAGGCAGTCGAGAGGCAGACTCGCAGTGCGCTCAGCTTCCGTCTACCCAGTCAACACGAGCCACGCCGCCGAGCCTACGAGGTGTCAGGATACGTTTGACCATGATTTTCCTCTGTGTTCCATGACGCAAATTCAAGCAAGGTCAGAGGCAATTCACATGCTTCCCTTGCAACTGAATCGTACTAGTAAGCGATGAGGTAGTTACGAAACATGTTCCATGTAAAATACTATGCACGGTAGAGTCAATTTTTATTACTTGTACATTTTTTATTAACATTTAATTTTTGACGTTCAAAAGTGCCGCTTATTGGCCTAATTGAAATAAATATATTTGACTTTGACTAGTTTTCAGTAGTTAATAGTAGTTTTCCATGTTCCATGTAAAATACTAGTTTTCAGATGCATAAGTCTCGGCTAGACTGGAAGCCTACCCTTACCTGAGCCTTACCTTACCCACAACTGGGAATAGGCTGGGCAGATGATGACTGGTAGGTACGGTGATAAATTTCAGTTTTCTGATAAAGGAAGTTTTCGATTTACTCGGCTCAAAATACTTTTGTTCAATTCTATAACACAGGCTATGTGAATTTCATGGTGATGGATTGAACCACTGAGCCGTGAAAGTGGAACAATTCACTTACGCCTTTGTAACATTGATTAGGTTAGCACAAACGGAAAATTAAAACGATTTATTGGTTACGGGAGACTTGAGAGGACTTCAGGGTTTCTCGAGTATGAGAAATAGTGAGCTTTAAGTGTAGGGATTTTATTTTAAGGATATGTTAAGTAAAACCTTACACAAGGAAATTGTTATGAAAACGAGAGCCGTTGTTCTATTTTTGGAAGCTGCGTACCCAGTAAATTTTATGAGTAAACATTTACTTTAACAATGGGGTCTCACTGACTGGGGAGTTGGATTTTGATGTAAAATTTATTTGAAGTGGGTATAGAAGGCCATAAAAAAGGTTTTCAATTTTCTTTCAATATTTTGCAAAAATATAAAACGTATTTAAATCTTCTCCCTAATTTTAATTATTGAATGTCACAAAAAAATTGAGTAAGAATGTTTCAAGGCAAGTCAACTAGCATATGTACTAAACGAGGCACCCGCCTTGTCGGTGTAATGAAATGCAATATAGGAACCATAACATAGCTATCAACTACATTGAAGGAATTTATAGTGAGTTCGCTGAGAATTACAGACAGAATATATTTGAAATAAACTGTAAACTGTCCGATTTTTATTAAGACTCCTTTTTATAGATAATTGAAATAAGTTTTAGCGATCGAGCAACTTTTTGTGGCGCAAGCTAATACTTATATACTTTCAAATACTACTGAAAGAATGTCAAACGTAAAGTCCGTTATCTTTTTGTATGTAAATTTCTGAATTAAATTCCTCTATTCCACGACAAAGAGAGTCCCAAATCTTTCTAAAAGGCACCTCTTAGTTAAAAATATTACAAATCTGTTACCAACTTGAACAAAAGGCCCCCTATCCCTATCAAAAAACATAAAACATCTACAAATAACATGCCAAAAAATCGTCTCCGAAAAACCTCGAGACGACTCGGCTGTCACACATAATGTTTCTTTTCATCGCGCCATTCCCTAAACGTGGGGAAAAATGACGGGCTCTTTACAGACTGTTCCCTTGCATAATCTTTTGCTTACTCTGTGGCCATTAATCTCGTACATAGGGGTTTACGTTTGTAAGCCAGAATAGCAATGTTTCCGATTTATTATATCACGTCACATTTTTGTCAGTTTGTCTTGTTTAGGGTTCCGTACCAAAGGGTAAAAACGGGACCCTATTACTAAGACTCCGCGGTCCGTCTGTCTGTCTATCTGTCCGTCTATCACCAAGCTGTATCTCATGAACCGTGATAGCTAGACAGTTGAAAAAAAATTTACAGATGATGTATTTCTGTTGCCACTATAACAACAAATACTAAAAACAGAATAAAATATATATTTAAGTACAACAAACATGTTTTTTTTTGCTCGCACTTGGCCGGTTTTTTTTTCTAAATGTAAGACAAATATTGAATAAAAAATATGTTCAATCGTAAAACTTTCTCTTTCTCCGGGTGGAGGGATCATTGTTTTAGCAAGAACTCTGAACGTTTCATGACTTTAAAATTGTGAAATTCCCTGAGCCTTTGGTCCGTTTGTTTCCTAAATCTTTTATTTCATCATCATCATCATATCAGCCGAAAGACATCCACTGCTGGACATAGGCCTCCCCCAAGCGTCGCCACATTGACCGGTACCGTGCGTCTCGCAACCAGCGGATCCCCGCAACCTTCACCAGGTCATCGGTCCACCTAGTGGGAGACCTTCCAACGCAACGTCTTCCGGTTCGTGGTCGCCACTCCAGAACCTTTCTGCCCCATCGGCCATCCTTTCTGCGAGCAATGTGCACTGCCCACTGCCACTTGAGTTTGGCAATTCTTCGGGCTATGTCGGTAACCCTGGTTCTCTTGCGGATCTCTACATTTCTGATTCGATCACGCAAGGAAACTTCGAGCATAGCCCTCTCCATTGCCCTTTGAGTGACTGTAAGCTTTCTGATGAGGCCCATTGTAAGCGACCACGTCTCAGAGCCATATGTCATCACTGGCAACACACACTGGTCATAGACTTTCGTCTTGAGACACTGTGGTAAGTTGGACGAGAAGATACCGCGCAACTTCCCGAACGCTGCCCGGCCGAGTCGGATTCGACGGTTGACCTCTTTCTCGAAGTTGGCCCTACCCAATTGGATCGTTTATTTATCACAATGTTAATGTAAATATCCAACATTACAACCCGAAATGCTAATAACAAACCGAAACGAACTTAAAATACCTCCTAAATTCCTTTAAAATTGCCTATTATAATTTGGCACTGAAGAGAATCAAATAACATTTATAACGGGGCTCAAATTCTTAACTTTGTTTCAAAGTCAATTGGGAAAATTCCTCCTCGTACAATGTTGGGGCGTTATATATAATCATAGGAATTCTAACTGTCTCGTCAGCCACTATCGTTTTCAGCTAAAAGAATAGTTTCTCCTGAAAATTTTACAATGTTTGTTACAAGTTAACATTTCAAAGCGGTGGAGAACTATGAGAAACTAGCTTTTTTTTAACTATGAGAATCAAGCAACATAGGCAAAACCTACTGAAAATAATTGACCAGACGAAATTCATGAGAATAAAATTTTATCAAAGCAAGTGGACCCAAAAGCAGAACCTAGTTTCAAACATGAGACATTTACTAAAAGATTCAACGTGTCAGACTCTCAAGACATTAATTTGGATATAATTTATAGGGCCGACAGTCCCCTAAGACTTGAATTTGTTATTAGGGACACCTTCAAGAACATGACTATGCTTGTTTGAAAAAAAATATGTAAGACGTTTAGGCACAAATATCTAGGGATTTTACTCCACAATTACATAGGACAACAAGATAGAATTACAAATAAAAAAAAAACCCCTATTTTTATTTTTATTTCATGCTTTTTAAACTACATATATACTTTTCATACCTAGTAGCAGACACGATTCAATCGACAATCTATCGAAACACGTAATAATGACACGATATCTTGCGAAAAAATCCAGATCCAAAGAGTAAAATGCGAATAACTTTTGAATGGCTAAACCGATTTTATTCAGACATAGCTTCTTAGCTATGTTTGAATAAAATCGAAAAAATCACCTTTCAAACAAAAAAACTAAATCAATGGCGCTATGATGCCACAGACAGACACACAGCAACAAACGTCAAACTTATAACACCCCTCTTTTTCCGTCGGGGGTTAAAAAATAAATTAATTTTTGTAAACGCGTTTAGATTTATTTGAATGATAAATGATACTAGAATGAAATGAGGTGTTCTAAATTCGAAGTATGTATTGTTCAAAGTTTGAAAACCCGAGAGATTGCCAACATTATTTCTCAATAGCACGTTAACAATAATATCGAATTCTGTAAAAAAATTTGTTCATGTTTAACAATCTGTGTACTTGACCTTTCTTTGGCTCAAAAAAATCAAGTAGATAACTCTTAGAAAGATTGTTTGAAAAGTATAACCCATAAAAACCATTTAATTGCACTAAATTTCGAATGAAAAGGATCTCAAAACCTAAATTACGGTCACTGCGAAAAAGGATTTGATAAATTAGACCTCTTTCGTCAGTCAAATTTTAGCTTTATGTTTTGAAACGAAAGGTACATTTTCAGGTAGCAGAAACAAATGTGGTTTGTTCTTACAACCTGCTAAGTGCTTTAACTGTAAATTAATTCTATTCACAGAATTTAATTCGAAGTGAAATAGTATCTAGTGACGAAAGCAGGTTGTGTCACCGATGAAGAATTGTATTTGTTGATTCACTTCATAAGCTCGGAGTATCAGATTTTATGTGCTGTTCCTAGTTAGTGTTTTATAGTGTTATTTATAAAATTTCAGATTATCACCTACATAAACCCGCGCCTTTTTCCATGGGGCTTGCCAAAACTACAGAATTTCTGACTTGGTTTTAGTTATCTTAATAAAAATCAAGAACCACAACCCAAATCTTAAAAAGGGACAGTCCTACTGCCATATACAATACACTACTATTTTGTGTATTTTTGAATAAGCATGAAAGCACTATTTGCTGATACATGCAAAGGAGTTTTCTGAATGATTTATAATTTTAACATACGAATTAATATAACAGGCGAAAACACAAATTCACATCCACCATACCCATACATATAACACTTTTTTTTTCATTATGAATGTTTGAACCTTTGCCTGTACCTTCGTAAAACGTGCAAGTAACTTGTTTGACCTACCCATAAACCTACCTACTTAGGTAACATCAAATCAAACACCTGAAGAATTTCTCAAACTCCCAAGCCTGACTTTCATATAATTTAATAACTCCCAACTCAAGCCTTAAATATTCCCATTGAAAGGCGAAAACTCGTTCATTTATCAGCCACCATTCAGAACCCTCGAAATTCATTCTATTTAGTCCAACGTGATATCACCTTGGAATGCTGACTTTTTTAATTCTTATCTCATTCTGTATTCCACGAGCTTCTTGCCGCACTCAATTTAATAGTACTAGAGTATTTTATAGGTACGCTTAGACTGCTTTTCCACCAACGATGTGCGAGGAGCTTGGCCGGTGTGAGGATATGTAGCGAAGCTGCAAAAGAGTGCTTAAGGCGTATATATTCCCACAATTTTAACGCGGTAGGTTCTGGATGTGCGCCCGCTCGGTGCCAGAATATTAATATTGGACCTTCTTTTGAACTGTTTTGTTTGCTAAATATTTTTTGATTTACATATCCTATGTAGGTTAAGAAGTCCAACTATAATTTTTTTGGATAAAATAAATATTTATGTGGGGCTCCCATACGACAAACGTGTTTTTTTTTTGCCGTTTTTTGCGATAATGGTACGGAAGCCTTCGTGTGCGAATCCGACACGCACTTGGCCGGTTTTTTTATGTGTAATGTTACCTCGGAACTTTTTACTAGATGAATCGATTTTGATGATTCTTTTTTTAGGGGTCCGTACCCAAAGGGTCGAAACGGGACCCTATTACTAGGACTCCACGGTCCGTCTGTCTGTCTGTCTGTCACCAGGCTGTATCTCATGAACCGAACCGTGCGCGAGTCCGACTCGCACTTGGCCGGTTTTTGAAAGCTGGTTGAAAAGAAAATCAGCTCCTTCTAATGTGGTCCCATATAAATTTCATCAAGATCTGATGAAGAACTTCGGCGATATAAATCAGAACTCTCCAAAAAATGATGATTTTTCACTTTGTTGTGTTTTCATTTGGAAGTCGGTTGTATTTTGTTGTAAAAAAGTTTTTTTCAAACCTTTTAAGGAGAATGGTTTAGAAAGTTAACGTTTTACGGCATTAAAGCGGAGTGAACGCCTTAACTGAGCAGTGTGAAACGAAATACCTCGCACACATCTCTCTTATTTTTTTGTATGTAAAATATCTGGGTATTTTGATTTTGATAGTAGACCAGCCCATTTACACCAGCGCTCCACTAAGCCAGGCTAGGAGATGGAGTATTCTCGTTGGTGTATTTTTTCCTAGCGCTACGTCTAGGTATCTCGCACCTTTTTGGTGGATAAGCATCCCTATCGATGTTAGTATTACAGACTGATGCGTTCCGAGCTAATGGCACGGGTGCGTTAAGTTCTGATTTTTTATGATGGTAGAGGAAGTGGATTTACTTTGTATACTAAATATTACAGAACGTATACGTCTATTGGTACTATTTTGAAGCTTGAATATTTTTGCTGGGACTGGCTTTGCTCAAAGGACTATGCTAAAAACTATTAGCGTGGCACAAAACACTATCAGCCTAAAAAGGAAAATATAGCGTTGAGTACCATGGGCGTATATATCGCCTTAAGTACGGTAAGTACTTGTTTTCTCTGGACGTGGACGGCCTACGTCCACTACGATCTTCTAATAAATTAAGTTGCGGTTTAAGCAAGGCTTCTGCACTTTGCTTTGAGACAGTAGAGGCTAAAATAAAATATATATAAATATATATATATATATATATATATGCAATATCTAAACTCAAACTGTTAACATTAAAATAGAATAGAAATGTTATGCTAACATTTTACTTGATCATTAACATAGGTTAAACAAGCCCAATTGTTGCGTTAATATTACCCGTGATTGTTACCCGTAATGACGTGATTACTCTAAACATTTATATGACACTAATTAAAAGGCACCCCTAACACCATAATTAATGCTACTTATTATGGGGCTGTTGGCTGTGGGAATAGTAGATGCGGTAAACACGTAAGGAATTTTGATTGGGGGCACAGTTATTTCAATTTCGTATACTAATAGATGTGGCATTGTAACGACGTAATTCGCAACTCAAGTGTGTTTTCCCATCAACGTATAAGTGTGTAAATATGATGTTTATATATCAGCGAGATTTCAAGGCCTTCCAAAATCGATCTTATTCTTCTCACTTCATTATCACCTAATAATGATCGTGTCCTTCATGCCCCGAAACCTGGTACAGGAACACGAAACTTCTAGCTAACTTCTGGTCCTTGTTGACCGATTCAATATAAATCGTCATCAACTCGCTGAAAAGTAGATGAGAGGAGAACAAAATTTTTTTTTTTTTTTTAAATCACACTTTGTAAACAAGCATATTACAAAATAGATGATTATATTCAAGATAAGAATGTTTGGCAACATGCTGGTCCTGCTCCATAAGGCAATCTTTCAATTTTGTTAATTTATATGGTGTGTCTATTCATAGTTATTTAAGAAATTAACTCACACACTGTTACGTTGTTGTTGAATTAGGTATTTTACCTATGTTTGCAATATTTTTAAGTATGTGAGAACCATATTCCTATTTATCAAATTAATGAATTTACCTATTAATGCTTTTCAGACTTTATACCTATACGTAGTACAGTATGAAGTGATATTCTGTCTACATCGTCCTCACATATATGAATTTGTTAACATATGTAAATATTGAAAAACACTTATTTTTTTAAAAGAGTAAGTATGGAGTTTTTTGTCCGTTCTTCTCCATAACAAGCTACTTTGCCGCATGAACGGTAGAATCAATTATTATTACTTGTAATTTTAATTGTTGACGTTCAACAATGCCGCTTAATAGCCTAGTTGAAATAAATACTTTTAACTTTAAGTATTTTTAGAAGCAAACACCACAAAAATAAAAATGCGTAATAAAAACTAACAAAACCTCCAGACGATTTTGCAAACGTAACTTGCAAAAAAGCAGCGCGCCAGATGAAAAGCGTATCTGATTAACGTTGACAAATCTGTCAATATCAATAGAACCAGGGTGAGAGGGGATTGCTCTTCGAAAGTAGGTTTGCAAAGTGAAGCTTTTACCAATAATAAAACTCGGGTCAAGGCCGTAGGAAATTCAGGCGGGGGACGTCGGTGTTTCACATAGAATTAGCAGCCAGCTAGCGTCTCTATTGATAGAAATAACACATTTACACAGTCGTGCGAATCGCGAGGCGAATGTGAAAACGCGGTAAAACGGATACGCTTATATTCGTTTCGGTATTCCTATTACGCCATATAAATGTGGTTTCAGAAATAGCCTGTCTATAAACTGGTATCGAAGAATTATACCAATTGACAGCAAAACGCTGCTGGTTTTTAGGGTTCCGTACTCAAAGGGTAAACACGGGACCCTATTAAGAAGACTCCGCGGGCCGTTTGTCTGTTTGTCCCCAGGCTGTATCTCATGAACCATGATAGCTAGGTAGTTGAAATTTTCACAGATGATGTATTTCTGTTGCCGCTATAAAAACAAATACTAAAAACAGAATAAAATAAATATTTAAGTGGGGCTCCCATACAACAAACGTGATTTTTTTGTCGTTTTTTGCGATAATAGTACGGAACCCTTCGTGCGCGAGTCTGACTTGCACTCGGCCGGGTTTTTAAATAAATTGAGGATTTGTTTGATAGTATTGTTTGCACTTTTTTAGTTTCATTGTAGGTACCAAGATATGTTACAATACAAATAAAAGAAATCGACTGAACCGCGCCATCTATTGCAATCAATTTTAAATAATCCGTTCAAATAATCTTTGGAATGTGAATAAGAGCCCAGATTTCGATAATTTTGAGCTTAGGATAGTTGATTAAACAAGAACATACAATTTTTATTATTGATTCTAGAAAATGTTAATTTTACACAAAATTTAATTTAAAAAAATGCTGGAAATCCAAATTTTCTTTGTTAGCGCTGGGACCCGGTGGTAATGCGTACCCTTAGCACCTGATACCTGTAAATTGGCCGTTCGGTACAAACTAGAAAATATGCGTCCGTTCAAAGTACACATTTTGTGAGAAAGCTATGAGGGTCTGGGGCGTCTCGGATCTTACTCTATACCAGTCGTGATTGCCCCAAGATTGATTTCTAAACCTTAGCAAATTATATTTCCAATTTCGTGACACAATAACGAGGTAATAAATAAACATATAACGCAAGATATAGATGCCTATGGAAACCATTAAGGAATAAAACTTGAAAGATTTTCACTAAGCCCTCGCGAACTTTCAAATCCACGGATTTAGAAGAATCCTTGGATCATAAAATTCTCTAGGCTCCCGTATCGGACTGAGCAATTGCGATCCAGAGAATGGCATTTTCCCTTTATGAATATAAACGAATTTGATCCTAATGCTCCAGATATTTGAATTGAAAATCTATTGCAACTGAATCAATTTAATTTCAAGCTTCTGTGTTGGACGTGATAATCCTAAGATTCTTTTCATTGCATCGTCTTTTTCGTAAGTAGGTGGACAAAGATTTGAAACGGATAAAGCAGCTCTGAAATAATTCTTCTTTATAAGAAAGGCGACATAACAGACGTTGGTAATTATCGTCCAATAAGCTTGATGCCATGCTTGTACAAACTCTTCGCCTCATGCCTACTAGAGAAAATAAGCGACGATATAGAGAACCACCAACCAATCGAATAGGCCGGATTTAGAAATGGTTTTAGTACTATTGACCATATATATACTCGGTGTACTTTTCAATGATTTGCTCTAGAACTTGATTCTAGAGCAAATCATTGAAAAGTACACCGAGTTCCGCAGACCGCTCTACCTAGCATTCGTTGATTATAAAAAAGTTTTCGACTCCATCTCTCATAAAAGCATATGGTCAGCTCTAAATAACCAGAATATCAATGGAAAATATATAAACATATAAAAAATGTGTATACAAAAAGTACAAGCACAATAAAACTAGAACGTTCCGGAAAGAGAATCAGAATTGGTAGATGTGTGAGGCAGGGTGACCCGCACTGTCCAAAATTATTCATAGCGATACTGCAAAGCATAATGAGTGATCTACTATGGACGAATAGAGATCTAATAATAAATGATAAGCGCCTGACCCACCTACGATTCGCCGACGACATTGTTATTTTTTCTGAAGAAGCTGCAAAACTCCATGAAATGCTGGTAGAGCTTCACGTAGCAAGCATAAAGATTGGCTTAGAAATGAATCTTTCTAAAACAAAATTAATGTCTAATCATATTAAAATACCAATTACACTAAATAACTCACCGGTGGACCACGTAAACGACTATATTTACTTGGGCAAAATAGTATCCTTCAGAAAAAATAACAACATCGAAGAAATAGACAGGCGAATCGCAACAACTTGGAAAAAGTACTGGTCATATAAGGATATCATGAAGTCAAACATCCACATCCAATGGAAAAAGAAAATTATGGATACCTGCCTACTGCCCTGCCTCACATACGGTTGCCAAACGTGGATCTTTGACTCAGTGGCAAAGAGACATCTTAAATCATTTCAGAGAGCTTTAGAAAGAAGTGCGCTTAAAATAAGACTCTTATATAGAATCAAAAATTTTACTATAAGGAAAAAGACGAAAGTAATCGACGCCGTCTCCTTCGCTAAAAGCCTAAAGTGGAAATGGGCTGGTCATGTCACCAGATTCACTGATGGTAGGTGGACTCAAGCAGTCACAGCATGGAGAGGGCTCACCG
This sequence comes from Anorthoa munda, assembly GCA_945859665.1. Lineage (NCBI taxonomy): Eukaryota > Metazoa > Arthropoda > Insecta > Lepidoptera > Noctuidae > Anorthoa > Anorthoa munda. The sequence goes on along the minus strand of OX243897.1, from coordinate 38,036,997 downwards.
GTTACAGGCGCAAAGGCAGACCAAAGGCACGCTGGGAAGACGAGCTAGAGACTGTCGCTGGCAAAAACTGGAATTTTACAGCAGCAAATAGAGACGAATGGAAGGCTCTGGAGGAGGCCTTTACCCACAGAGGGGTTCATGCAACTTAACTTATTATTATTATTATTTATTTATAATCCACAACTATAACATCTTTACAGATTACTCCAATATGATTCTACAAGTCACCAACACAAGAAAATACATGAATCTTAAATAAACTAGCAAACAAACTAACTCAACTTAATCTAATTAATTCTTTAGTTATTTAATATTATAAACTATTTAAAATTATTTATCTCACATTGCTACGTTTAATTATTTTTATTACTATGAAATCAATTAATCAATTATTTATTTGGAATTTAAATCACTTGGACTTATCTGTTAGTTATTTTTTAGAAATTAATCCAATTAGTATATTTTACAAATATTGTCAACCACTAACATGTTTTTGCATTATGAAAATAAAGTTATAATACAAATTAAGTACTCGCAATTATGTAATAACTGGTCTTATATTAATTAATTGTACTACGTATCTTTGTAAGAGTTATTTTATTATTTAATAATTCATCGTATAGACGTATCAGTCTTTATTCTATTGAAAGTTATTTACATTATTTTATTTATAATCTAAAATTCAATTATAATTATTGTTTGCATGAAATAAAGAGGCGTTTTTTTTCAATTTTTTTATTAAAGCAGTAATTTGAAATCGTTGTTTAGCCGGATTCATCTTTTTATGTGTTTTTTTTTTAAATGTTTATTTTCGAATAATCTTTTCTTTTTTCATTCCTCTGACCTCAGCAGGTTTAGGTAACACTTTGTCGAGCACGGCGGGAGTGGTCCTTCTATATACTTTCTATTTTTTAATTGGACATATAATGCTTTTTAATCCCACTACAACTTACGTTATAGTATTTTTTTTTTATAACTTTGCCCCACACTAGGAATTTCTTCCTGTATCGTGGGTGCTTTTACAAACATGTAAACTCGCATACACAACACCCAGAGCCGGAACAACTATCTGTAGGTCATACAAATATTTGTTCCATGCGGGAATCGAACCCGCGACACGCAGCGCAGCAGTCTATCGCTCAACCACTGCGCCAACCGTGCGTCCCAAATTAATCGGTTGAATTGAAGAAACAATTAAAAAAACCATTGTGTCTCGCGTGGATCCACGTTTCGGACACTCGAGGGGTTAATTTTCAATTATCACGCAGGCAAACCCGCTGGCCAAAGCGCGTTCAGAATAGGCGTTTATTTAAATCATGCAAATTCGTTTATGTTTAAAATAGAAGAGAATCTTGATTGGAATGGAATTTCCAACCAAGAATCAAGGGTTCGATTGGAACCTGGATGGAATCGATGATTAGATTATATTAAGTTATAGGTAATTACACAAGTATTCCAACAAAGGGAATGTCCTTTCTACTGTGATGAGGACTTTAATTTACTGTTTTGCTATGGCATTTGTTGATGATTGTATTTATAAAGATGTGTGTTCGTAATGAATAGATCCTGTGAAGTTGTATCAGAAATACACGCTACAAAAACGAACCTTAACATAGCTTTTTGAAAGTCGAGTGTTATACTATCATAGAAGGCATGTTATTTCAAGCAAATCTAAGAAATACTCTTAATAAAAAGTAATAACGAAAAAAAAACAAACCGTCTTTCACTACAAACTGAAAAAAAACTTTCTTTTCCAAAGTCGGTGTCTTTCGTACCAGTTTTTGTGCCATTTTTCGCCACCGACTTAGGAAAAGAAACTCATTTTTCAGTTTGTTGTGTTTTAAGACTTTTTTGTTATTATTTTTTTATTTATACCTTTAGTTTAGGTAGGTAACACCAATTACCATGAAAATCAAGTACATCTCATGACGATTCCAATAAACCCACACACGACTAGGGGCCCTAGACAAGTTTAATTCTATCATCGAAAGCGTGTTGATAGCGATTGTCAAAAAGGCAAAATAGTATGTGATTGACAAGCCATTTTGAAACTTCGACTACCGCCTTCACTGACATCGATTGACAATTGTCTAGAGCCTTAGAATACATTTTTTTACCCGACTGCCGAAGGAGGGTAATGTGTTTATCAGTCTATGTATGTATGTATGTATGTATGTATGTATGTATGTATGTATGTATGTTTGTTCCTATGTGGCGTTCTAGAGACCAAACGCGTTGGCCGATTTTGATGATTCTTGCGTCAATCGATTCGTCTTAATCCTGCGAGTGTCACTGCCTACATTAAAATTGGAAAAAACAAAAATGGCGGATTTTGGGTGCCATTTTGTGGGGCAACAAATTTTTTTTTCTTCCAAACCCATCGTGTGGTGTATGAAAATAAAGGATTTTAAGAGGCAATTTCAAAAATATTTAACACTTATATGTTTAAATGTACCTAATTCTAAAAAAAATAACTAAAAAGTTGTAAATAAAAAAAAGTTAATTAAAAATATCAAAAAACCCGACTGCTTAAAAAACAAACCTCCGACTGCACAGCATGAATTTCTTCTTGTTTACGTCTTTTTAGTTTGTTTTTTAAGCAGTCGGGTTTTTTGATTTTTTTAATTAACTTTTTTTTTATTTCAGAGTTCTGGAGTCTAACTTCCGGCTCCATCATCAGATCAGTCCGATGGTACAATTTTCATCAGTACCATTTATTTATAAGTATTTGCTTCATCATAGTCAATTAACCATTCGACATGTCTTATACCCGTGACATAGGCACTAAGGCGTTCCAGTGGCCATAAGTGGTCTTCTTCATCAGTTCCAATTCACCAAATGATACTTTCTGAATGCAATTGATTGCTCGGATTGGTTGCTCGATTTTTCCATGATCCCATCATCAGATCCTGACCTGATGAACATGGGACCACCTGGAAAGTATATCCCTTCAAAAGAAGAATTTCCCAAATCGGTCCTTTGAGTAATCACATTACATTCATAAAAGGAAACAGATGCCGACGAATTGAGAACTTGCTCCTTTTTTGAAGTCTGTTGAAAACCAATCACAAGTATCTATTAACAGACACAGCATAGCACAGCATTGCAAAGTAACCTGGGCCCATGTAGCCTCCCAGGATTTCTCAGAACTTTTTCCTTTAAATAATCGATTTTCAGACTCACAAAAACAATATTTCAAAACACGAAGACAAATCCATTTCTTAAATTTACTTATTACGGTGTTGAATTAGGCAAGCAGACCTCGATTCAAGTGACATTAAAATGATTTAAACATATAGTGATGTTTGGTTAAGCATGTTGTGGTAGCCTTGCCGTTGATTTATAATACAACTGACTAGGTATCGAAAGCTGCTTTACCCGCGAGTAAAATGTATTCTATGATCTAATCGAGGCTTCCCAAGTCTGCCAAGTTTCATCCAAGTGATCGATTAACAAACTTATAAACATACCTAGTCTTACAGACTTTCACATCTTTAGTCTTATTCTAGGATAGAATTTTGTTCAAACGCGCTGAATTCTAAATAGATAGCAAGACGTCCATTTGAATGAACCAAAATTGTCACTTCCACGGAGTCTGAATAAAATTGAATGCCAATCGCATCTTAAATAAATTAGACTTGTTACTTAAATTGATGAAGATTTCTGTGAAATGCTGATCTATAGCAAACGACATTAATTAATTGAATGAGCGAATTCGTCAAATTAAGACTTTGACTACCTTATTATACAGTATCTTATTCAAGTAAACTTTTATTAATTTCATAAATTTTGATGATTATAATTTAGGCCATCAAATAGTTCCCAAAATTCTAACGAAAAACATGCTGATCCATGCAACAACAGGTACAAGTACCCTTATTTATAAAATCTCTGCGTTGATTAACCAATGATTAGCAGATTCAAAATCTCTATAGAAAATTTGAATTTAGAATCAGTCGCTTAACAGATCTTTATAAGAAGAGGGTACTTTAAAACATAAAAACAAAAGCTAAAAAAAAAATATTACAATACATTTTTCACTACGTTTGACCCCCTTAAGCAAAACAAGTGCATCTTTATAGCAAGACCAAAAGCGTCTGCTCCTGACAGAGACCGAGCAAAAAGTTTGAATGAAAATAAAATGGTCGTATGTATTAGGGTTGTAACGGATCTTGGCCTCTGCCTTCGCAAGTGTGAAACTTTAGCAAGATATTATGCGCCCACATCTGCCTATGCAAGTTTTTAGTGGAGTTTAGGGGTCAAAGCATCAGTAGGCTTTGACCCCTCGTTGTCGACGTTTACTGTCATGTCAGTCTAAAAATGTACATATGACATTAGAGAGAGATTAGAGATAGAGATCTCCATAACGTAATGCATACATTCCCCTCATGACGTCGCTCACTACTACTTAACCTTGCGCGAAGACGAGCGAACGCGTCAGTTTACTTACCCTGGCTTTCAATTAAACAACGATCCTTTAGTTGAAACTAAACAGAAAAAAGCTCTATCTTTACGTAATTAATTTGCCGCAGCCCGTTCCGCCTAAGTTAACCTCCATATCCAAGGAGGTCAAGCTCTATACTTCCAACTCCGCATCCACCTTCTCTAAATTGTCTCCATGACATCCCTAGTATATATGGCCAGCTTTTACAAAGCTATATATACCAGCATTTCAAAAGTTTGTATGTACAGCCATCTTTTTATAGCGCACTTTACACTCACTCCTTGTACGGAAAAATTACTCGGTCGGTAATGTGGTCCACATGTTACGAAAATAATTTTGAACTTAAAATTACGTATTTATGAAATAATTTCCGGTCTACCCTTTGATGTTGGTCTTGGGAGCATTTTGGGGAATATCCAAGGATCCCTGTAATTTTATTTTTCAGTTTTGCTTTGGAACGTTTTCAGTTAATATCTGGAATGCTGTGAGGCAAGTCTTGTTTCATGTTTTTATCCAATTAATGTGTAAGAATATGTACGTCCAGGATGATTTTTATCACTTTGATATTTTATTTTCCAACTTACTTTTGTATTATGTTGAATCAGGTGTAAGAACGCCAAAATATTTGCAGTAAAGCCTTAACAGCTTACATATATATAAAAAAACCTAAAAGCACTTAGAGGATAACTTTATCTCCGAACGTCGGCTACGTCGGCTACATCTAGACAAGTTGAAAGTTGACGGGTTATCGATTAGGTTAAAGTTAGCGCTTGTAGTCCCCAATATCCGAAAAGCTTCTAATGCTCTGCGAAGATCTAAAGCAACAGTACTTCAAGTTCTTACTAAAATTATACTTAATGGATCACTAGGAAAAAAAGACTATGTCATCGAGTTTTTCTTATATCTGAATGTGAAATATTTCTCCTGTGTAAAAAATCACATTACTGCTATAATCTGATATATTTGCAAATAGACATGCAGGACGATAATGATGAGCTGTTTACTGAAATAAAACAATAATACAAGTTAAATTACAACACTTATATGATAAAACCATCTTAGAAACGACTGTTTCATTTCAATTCATTCGCAACTCAACTGGGAATCAAAGATAGATTTATGTTCTCTCGTTCGTACAAAGTCTTCTTTTTAGCTTTGTTTCGAGCCTACTGTTAATGGCCGACTTTCTCAAAGATGACCGTCGTTTATTCATTAGCAAGAATGGCTTCAAATAAATAAAACATTGACTTTTGTAACGGTCTCATTTATTTAGACTTATAAAAAATAGTAGTGAAAATGTACCTAGATTCTGGTTTTGTTATAAAAATTAAAAAAAATTAAATCCCCATAAATCGCAATTTAATTAGTACCGGTATAATAAATTATTTCTAATTCGATAACGTAGAGAAAGTTCAAGCATAGCCCGCTCTCAATTGCCATTAGAGTACCTTCAGTTCGTTGTTGCAGCCCATTGTGAACGACCACGTTTCAGTACCATATGTCACCACTAACAAAATGCACTGTTCAAAGAGCCTTGAATGACCTGGTGAAGTCTGTGCAAGTCCGCTGGATGAGTGAAGCATAGGGGCGGTGGATGTAGCGACGCTAGGAGGCGCATATACAGCAGTGGAGGTGTTTCGGCTGATATGATAATGAGCATAATTATTTAACTGATATCTGATAGTTACAGTAATTGTAGCCAAAAGCAAGCTGTCAAAGCACCAAAAAATATTTGAAGTTTTCTTACCTACATATCATTAGCAAGATTACAAAGTACGAGTCTCTTGTATTTGACCTACAATCTCTTTGCCTTTAACAGCTTAGAGCTTTATTGAAAAGTTCTTCAATAAAGTCAGACCATTATGCAATACGATGTCGACGTATTGCGACGTTTCTTATATAAAATGAACGAGAGTGCGGTATCCCACATCCGATTCTAAATGGGCGCTGCTGCAGAGCCACAATGGGCTAAATATTACTTAGAATACTTGAATTATTTATAGACCTCTACAATGGTTTGTGCTGCTTGGATTTCAACTGCTAACTCTTACTTCAGTTTACACATAGGAAATATTAACTCTGCTTTGTATTAGAATGTCGATTTGCAAGTTTGTATACCCTAAAACGAAATCCTATGAGGAATAAATGCTTGACCGACTGACTATCTATCGGCTATAGTCCGCCTTAACGATAAAACCATAGTATGTTGCCCCCAATAATTATTTTTTTAAAGTTGTAGATTAAAAATTTTTTTTTTTTAATTCATCCATGAAATAGTGAAATTGGGAGTTTTGTGAATATCCAAAAGTTTTAGTGATATTAAGGCTATCTTTATCAGGAATCTAAAGTTAGTGTCAATGGAATTGCTTGTTTTTCTTATTGGCTTCTTTCTAAGTACCGACTCCTTGATAGTTCAAAAATGTTAGTAAATTGTTTATTTGAAATACATGCATCGATTTAGTAATAGCGCCATTATGTATGCTAGAAAGTAAAGCTCAATGGCTAAACTGATTCGAATTCAACTAGGTTCCTGTTAACCACATCCGATTTCAATATTATAAGAGCACTAGTTATGTTCATAGTTGTACGAGCTCCTGTCTACATTACCTTGGCTACATCGTAAATGTCTGCATAATTCGTACAAGCTCAAACCTATTACTTATGTATTTCATGTTCATGTTCTATGCTCAATTATCTTGGCAGGACTGGGATTAAAATGTAATGGAATTTACCTCAAGTTGAGAAGTTGGTTGGACGTGTAAATTGATTTTAATGATATTATTAGAGGAATGCGAGACGATGCAGCAGATCAAGTGAAAAAAGATATCCCGAAGTGCCAAACGACATTATTTTCTGAACAACGTTGCAATTGGGATTCTTTGGTAGATCAACAATCTGTGTAAAATATATATATGATATGGTCTAAAAGGGTGACTGCTAAGATTATTAGAAGGTGACGATTATTAGAAAAGTAAGGAAGAAAGACATGTTGCACTGACACCAAATAAATTTGGAAAAGGGCAAACAAAAGATGATGATTATTTTTGCTGAAAGTCATTATATGGTGGATCGATGTTAGAGATGGTAGGGTAAGAGCAGTAATAAATATGATAAATTTTGTCTGTTAAAATATCAAATTTGATTTAGGTGGAAATTCTGTGGCTCTGAATAAATAGCTAACGATATTATGCTTACATAAATTATAATTACACAAATTTATCAAATTTAAGCCTGCTACATAAAATTTTTAATTACAACATACATTTGAACGTTTTATAAATTCATATTTTAACCACTCGTCTGCGGTGAATATTTCGAAACATGGAATATATCACTTTTTAGTAGTCCTTTGCATGTTTAAACGATGTTATTTCGTTGTAATTAAAATCTTCTTTATTATTTATTGGCTATTTTTTTTTTTTGGAAATCGTCCAATGACTTCTCCCGCTCTGGGTGAAGCGGGAGGGCGTGTCAGACTATTACTGACTAAACCCACCCGTGTTCCTTCAGTTGCTTGTGCCAGGGCCGCGGTAACTCTCTTTCTAATTTATCCGCGACCCGTGGGATCAAATCCAGGGTGGGGTGGGGGTGGATTCATAAATAGAATAAGGATATTATGCTTACAGAAATTAAATTACACACATTTATGATATTTAAATCTGCTACATTATTTTAATTAAAACAACATTTGAACGTTTTATAAATTCATATTTTAACCACTCGTCTGCGGTGAATATTTCGAAACATGGAATATATCACTTTTTAGTAGTCCTTTGCATGTTTAACCGATGTTATTTCGTTGTAATTAAAATCTTCTTTATTATTTATTGGCCTGTGGTTTGCGGCTTGCTATAGGTCAAACTGTTTCCTCCCACTTCCGGCTTTCCGGAGTGCTCTTACATCCGATTAAAATTGCCGTATTGTGCCGTCACAGATCAGTATACTCGAATATTTATCGAGCTTCTGGCCATTACACCGTGCAATTTCTCTGACCGTATCAGGCCCGAATAAAAATGGCAGCTGTTAGATTTTGGTGAAGCGCTCAGACATAACGTCTAGTGACCTACAATATGAGTATTTTTATATCATAGACATTCATGTGAATATAAGATAAAAGTGTTGTGAAATCCCACATAACAATGCATGGTATGTACAATATATTGGTACCAATACCGAAAATAACTCTATCTGCCTGTTTGTTTGTAATTTTGGGATCTTAGATTAGAGCATAGATTACTTTTTATTCTGGAAGTACGTTCCCTTGGGATAATTTCCATCTTTTACACGAAGTGAGTGAAGTTTCTAACAGAAGCTAGTTTTTCATAAATTTTATGATATAATCATGGGCTTTTTAATAGAAAGTTGCTCTGTACGACGGACACAAATGATTAAATCACTCAGAATTAACGAAGTTTACTTAATCTATCATCATCATATATAATCTACCAATTCCTCATTATTAATTCACCCCTTTCCTACCCCGGACATAAAAAATAATTATATAATCGACAAAATAAATAATAAGCATAACTATTCGTATTAACATACCTACCAAGGCATTGCTTTAGAACGTGATAATTACATAAACATTGTGAGGTTTATTTTTGCTTGAACAAGATGGAGCCAGCAGGAAGTTAATTTTAACTGACTCCATTATACCTAGGGTTATTTCTTATTATACTGTCAAGAACATTGGTGGAATTTCTTAAGGGAGGGGACTACACTGACAGAATTTAAAGAAATATTACCGTTGACACGATATTTCACTCTAATAAGCCTAAAATATCAAACGGAATGTGATTGTCATCCATTAGAAGTCCTATAAGATGCCGTATCATTTTAATGATCATTAAGACGGTCATAGTCAACAGACTTGGCAGTAATTTTCGGCATTATGTCATTAGAAGAAAGGTCACTGCTGTCCTTCATGTTCCTTCTAATACATTCTCTCAGTTGGGCATTAGCAGATTATGAATTGTCCATTTGTCAAATAACGCCTAATTTAGTAGTATTATGCGTTATTTGATAAGTGATATTTACACCAATTTATTTAACCTGAGGGTGGGTGTGATATTTCCGTAAGTAATAAGTGGAATCAATCTTAATATATTGAAGGTTTTCAGTGAGTGAAAGGAGAAATTCATTAGAAAATCACATAAGTGACCTAACTATAACCCAACCTGGGAGTCTCTGAATCAAGCATATATAGCTTTCTTTTAAGCAAACGTACTTCATCATCGACTATATCATCGCTCAGACGCAAAAGTGATTTAACAGATAATATTCAATGTATATATACCTGCAGCAAATTATGTTGAAAAGGAAATGCAAACATTACTAAATAAGAAAGAAAAAAAATGACCAAAACTTTACGAGTTATGACACTGGAAACAAGGCTTACAGTCTGGTTGTCTAAACATAATTATGCTGATGATGGGTCTAAACCTAATCCATAATCGCTTCAAGTCTAGATTACACGATAAACCTGCGGTTAAAAAGCAATTTCAGCTTCTTGAGAAGAGACTTTGTCAAACTCGACTAGTTTTCAACGTCCAATTGACAATTCTGAAAGTGTGTGTCTAGTCAGTGAGAGAATAGGCAACTTGTAATTAGTTTAAAAGGTGACAAACACAACTGGTAGCAGGTTGTTGAAGTACGGCACTTTTTTCATCCTAATGTTCTCAGTACAAAGATTTTGTTTTCTGTAATATTCCTAGAACCATTTCGAACATCTGGCACGGCGTTATTATCTTTTTACTTGTATTGCCAAAAAAATATATAAGTTAAGCCGCAACTGAAGTTTTTAGGGATCTATTAAACAGCCCGTGTTTTATTTGCAAGGTTAATGGGTTTTTTCTGTCGGTAAGTAAAGTATGTATTAATTCTGGTGTTTAATTAAAAGGTTAATGAGGTTTCTATGTAGTTTTAAAGAACCTTGACTTCTTTAATATACCTTTTCTATATCTAAAATTGTATGTACGTGCCACACGCAGTATTATTTATACATGTTGTGTACATGACTTTCAGAGATTTTGTGTTGTTGAAAGTAAGCACAGTAAAGCTGTATGCAATCTATATTTTATTTATTTGGCAAACCTTCGGATGTTCAATCCTCAATTTTTTATCGAAATGAACGAAAAATAAATATCAGACGGTAAAATAAAAACAAACTACAAATCCAATCAAAGATAGAAAAAAATCCATTTCGCAAAACAAAAATCTAAACCCATAATCGGATTAATTTGTAAAAAGCATAGAAAATGTAAAAACCGGTATGAAAAATATCTGTAACACCCCTTCATCCTATCATCCGTATGCACACAACGGATTATGGAGCGCGGAAAAAGTACATGGGGAATTTTATATCGTCCCTGAAATGTAAAAATCGGGTCCTAAGCCTCATACGTTGAGTAAGCTTGGCACAGATATGATTGAACGTCGGAACCCATTGATGGCTTAGCTGTGTAAGGATTTGCATTGGAATAACTTAGGATACGTTATCTCCTTTTATTTTAAATAAACCCGTAGTAATGATTGAAGATAAAATTTTTGGCTTTAGCTCCTCCTGCGCATGCGGCTTCCCTGGTAACACATAAACGGTACAAATATGTGGATGTCTCTAACTATTCTCAATCTCATTTTTTCTTTTTTTCCTTCTTTAAATTAGACTTTTTACAACGTTTTCAATAATCTTTATAGCCCTTTGCTAAGAATAGTTAAGCACTGATAACAACATTTGTGCCACATGTTAAATTTAGTCTTGTTATATTTTTTTTTACCTCTGTATAGATTCTTTTACCGATTGTTTTGTGAATATGTGAACATTGTAGGCCTTCTAGATTTCTAGACGCTTGTTAACATTTGTTAACTCTTTATCTCGTTTATACAATTTTTTTTTTTTAAGTTAATACGACTTATTGTTGGGCCTACGTTGTCCCCCCATATCTAAGCACTAATGCTGTAACATGGAAATATTGTAAAAACAAACCAATTTTTTTTAAATAGTAACCGTGGAGTTTCTTGCTGGTTCTTCTCCGGAGGAAACGACCAACCCGAACCGTGCACCTTTTGTCGATGTTTTATAAGTGCCCATGTAGGCTATGTGAAATGAAAAACATTTAAGAATAAGAATAAATTTATATGATAAGGTTATATTCAAGTGGATTGAATTCCTAGACCTTACACTAGGCATCCCTGTGTCGTGAGATCCAGGCTCCTTCGTTCCGTTAACAATTTTTATAAAAGACACACTTTAAAATCTTAAAAATAGGTAAAGATACACTCTGTATGCATGGTGCTGTGATTTGTGTCAGTTGTATTGGTGTAATAAGAAAGTGTCTGTATGTTATAAGTATGTTAGTGAGTGCACGTGTATATTTGTGAATTGTCAATGTGTGTACTGTGAGTTTTTACTACGACAAGAGACATTTGAATGATTTGATTTGAATAATCTGTTCAACTTTATTTGAGGATTTGGAAGGCTTATGGAGTTTATATAAGTGATAATCTAGAAAGCAGTGGTGACCGAGTGGTAACGGCCGCGACTTACAAACTGTAGGTCGTGGGTTTAAACCCAGGCATGCGTTTAACTTTGTGTAAATTATTTCATCACAACTACTCCTAAGACGGGAAGGTCAACACAACATCGTGAGGAAACCGCCATGTTTAAGAACCAAAAATCGAAGATTTGTGACATCCACCAACCCGCACTGGACACGCGTGGTGGATTACGGCCTATCACAGAGAGGAGGCCTGCACGCACAACGGACCAAATATGAGTCTAGGTGCGGAAAAGGGGTTCCATCTATCCTATTGTAAGAGGTAATCTAGTACATATAAAATTAACACTTATGTTAGTGGTAACTGTTTCGTTGCTTTGCTAGGTAGACCGACAATCTCCTCATAACTCTCCTTACGGCGTCGTCGTAGTCAGGTAATACAACTGGCTGATAAACCGGGTGTTATAGTGCAGTTTTGAAGACCTATAGCCACATTAGCGATGTGATGTGTGGTTGATGGTGATAGCTGCTTTAAAGTTGTTTGCTGCAAGGAATTCGTATCCGTAATGCTAAGAAAAACTGATAACAGTCTAATGTTTTGACATTACTGGGCTAATATTGAACAATTAAATTCTCCAATGTATTTATCAAAATGGTAAATTTCTGCTGTTCCTTCTCTTTATCATAATTCCATGTTGTTCGATAAAACCGAGCTATCTACCAGCGAAAATTTAGTTAACAATAATATTGAAACAAAACAATAGCAATGATTCTTAGGGGAGCAAAAAGGTATCGTGTCTTCCTTTGAACAAAGGAATTTCAACACTATCAACTCATGTCATCAATCACTATTACGCAATTTCAGACAGTGAATATTCATCAAAGCAATTAAATATTAAAGTTACACGTCAAATTAATAGACAATACTCTATCTACTCCTCCAATTCCTCGTTACCACAGAGTTTAATTCATGCCGAGAAATCCCGCCTTTGAAATATAGAGTGAAAGCCTGAAAAGGGGTTTGTCTGCGAGCAATTTCCGGTCACAAAAATATTCATACATTCTTGGGTGCCTTTCAAACGTACTTGTAGATGCAATAAAGGCAATTTGGGAGGTAATTGGAATATCTTATCTTTGGTAAAGGGATTGTAAATAGCTATATTTGGAGAAAAATTTAAACTGGGATGTAATTTTAAAGTGGCAACCCACTTTCAAATAGCTTGTGTTATAACACTTGCTTATTTATTAGTTACTAACTGTTGCCCGCGACTTCGTCCGCGTCAAACTCGTAAGATTTTTATTTAAATTACGTATATAAACTGTGCATTTTTTCAGGACTAAAAGTTTATTACCTTTTTTAATTTTCCACTGAAACTGTGAACTTTACCGGGATAAAATGTGTTACTCCTTATAACATCAGCTATCTACCAGTGAAAGTCCCGTCGTTTCGGAGATTACCCGGAAAACGGGACAGACAAAAAACAAAAATGCGTATTTGTTATTAGTACCGTATGACTGTGTTATACTTTCACATGCATTCTATCTTTATTTTGATATTACATACAGCCACTTGAATTGTATTTATTGACTAACAGTGCCAGCTATGTCAGAACATACGTCCTTTGAGGTCATTGTAGATTGCAGGTTTATGTTCCGTAAAGACTGCTTCTTTTATTCTAGCCATGTTTTTTCTCGGTCTTTTAATCTCGTGGCATATCGCACAGGAACTGTGAATTGTTCCGGAGTAAAAAGTCTGCTTTTGGCACTCAAGGATACTCTGACATTCAATAAGTGAATGAATTTTCGTAATCAGAACTTCCTGAGATTAACTCTTACAAACAAAGAAATACCTCTTTATAATTTATACTCCTTTGGATTTTATTGGAAAATAACACCATAATTTGCTTGCCCAAACAATGGCTTCACGTGTCCACTTCATATTTTTCCGGGAAACCGTACTATTGCCTGAAGACTGTAAATCAATAACGAAGGAAAACCCATAAATATTTTTACGCTCCATGTTCTGTTCAGTAATAAATTCCATGTGAACGATTGGAAGCAGTTCCGGGTCAACCTAACTCTAAGTTTTTTTCATAGTCAACCATTTATGAGTTCCTTCTTTTGAATTTTCCTTGTACAGAAAAGTCGATTCCGAATGGTTTAACAAAAAAAAATGTTGTTCTAGAGAAATTACTCACTTTTTGGATTCATATTTAATGTTGAATATTACTATATTATAGAGTACAAAGGAGACTTTTTCTGGGAATAAAGGCTATATTTAGGTGCGTGCTATCGTTGCACGGATAATTTCGTATTACAGCTTGTGGCTTGGATTGGCAGTTTTATAATGAATAGAAAGGAAGTGTTTAAAAATACCAGAAAGCACAACTGAATGCATCATTATTTTCTTGTTCGAAGAAAGTTGACCAAATTATTGTTCGTCTAAGTTCATCTTGGTATTTATACTAAGATGATTTTAAACACAACTCACGTCATCGTCTTAATTAAAAAACAGTCTACAATATCACACACACAAAAGCAGACACCTGCTCCAAGTTCCTCATCCTTTTCACAAGAAAACTAGACTAGACGAGAGACGACACGCTAACATCGTTACTGCAAAGACGCTACGAATAATAGCATCATAATAAAATTAATAGAACCCATTTCTGTCCCATTTTCTCTAATACGAGTTCGTCCTAATGTTTTTTCTAATACAACTACGACCTTCATTATTGCTTACATATTTTTTCGAAGTCGAAACGTGAGCAGAAAATATGATTCCACAATGATGCCAAGAAACTCTGTTATTTGATGACTTGGGAAAGTTTTGGAGGTCATCACCTCTGCGATAATTCGGCAGTCGGTTCTTCACTACGCGGGAGTACTACGGGGAAGGCCTTATGGAGGAGTGGCTTTGATGTAGAAGAAGAACCTATTTCCATCTGTCAAAACAATTTGCGCCTTGTAGCTATCAAGATATTGTCGCGGGATTGCTCCGTGTTAATTTTCTCGGTGAACATGCTTACGAACTCGAGTATACAGACTGCCTCAATGAAATGAGTGCGATTATAGAAAGTCATATCTAATCAGTGATCATACTCGGGGATGTTAACATGCATCCAGGCGAGCTATTTGGTAGTGAACCGGTGAGTTTCTGTGCGGTGCAGTCCTGGAGCTTCGCAGACTTTGATCTACCACTAGGGTCCCCCAAAGCTAAAACCAGGTGAAAAAAAAAATGGGATTGTATGAATGAATAATCTTGTCCAAGAATTTTGCTAAACCAAGCCATTTGACTGCAGACTTTAATTTTATTTTTTAGTTAAAGGAAAATGGCGCCAACAGGTCACGATAACGGAGGTGCCAAACGCCACAAAATATACAATAATCTGCGTGGTGGGTACCACGTATCCAAGGAATCCCGAAACCTGACATTAGAGGATTAGCAAGGATGTGTGGTGTGAAGAGAATCTCAGGATTAATCTAAGAGTTTATAGAAAGTGTAATCCGTGATGTCTTGTTGTACACTAATTGCGCCCATAGAAGAACTGTGACAGCAAAGGACGTAGCTTGTACTTTGAAGAAACAAGGTAACATGGGTAACATGGAGTTATTTGGCAGATGAATGAAGAAAAGAAGAAGAATAACGGAAAATGAATGATCAAGTTCAAAGTTTACTAACATTAGAACACTCAGAATATTTCCATGTAAATTAATGCTCTCAAAACGGTGAAGGAAAACATCGCGAGGAAACCGGCATGTTCTAGTATCAAAAATTCGAAGACATGTGACATCCACTAACCCGCATTGGGCCCGCGTGGTGGGTTACGGCCGATTCCTCTCACAGAGAGGAGGCCTGTGTCCCAGCAGTGGTTACATTAATAGGTTGATAATGATGAAAGTAATGATTTGTTACTTTTAATGTTAGTAAGAAGTTTAGTAACCTACGACGCGTTAAAACAACAGGGTCATTCAAATAAACACATTTTATTGATCAGACTATAAACATTATTCACCCCTGAATCGTACCATAAGTTCCTTTACCCTCTTTACATACCATTGAATATTACAGCCTTCAGTTTGATCAAATGCTTTTATGACGTCATAAAACACACAATGGGCTGTGAAAAGTTCTCTGAAACTTTGATAAACAGTTTGCCAAATTCTCTGAGAATCTATGTGTATGTCCGGAAGACGGTCTATATTTTTATAACCAAACCGGCTATGAGCCCGATGTCATAAAATACGGACTGCAAATTGAATATTCAATGGTCCGTCATTTCTCGTGTTTATTTGGTTGAACAGGGGTTTCCTAAAATAATAGAGATTTTTCTGTGATATTGTTTATTTTTATTTAAAATTACCTAGAGAGAAACTTTATTACGGGGTCAGGAATGACCGATACAATCTCTGTATTTTTGGGAGTTTTTATACTCAAACTCAAATCTGTCTTTTTTAATATTATGATCTTGTAGTCGTAAGCAATGATGTAAGTGTGATTGTTGAAAGCATCGATATAATTACTACGCCAAATCTAGTGCGTAGACTAGATTTGGTGATCTGAACACTCACTCTGTACGACTGAACTGCTAGTCGATTCTGTAAAAAAAATCAGGACTAGGCGAGGTGATATCGCCTAATTCACATCATTGAATCACGTGAAGGAACATTAGGATTTTTGCTCGGTGCCGTTCGGCGTAGTTCGGATATAATCGTCCGGCTACGGGTCCGGCGCGGTGCCGCCGGCTGCCATGCTAGTACTCACTATCATTGTTATTTAAATTTAATGTAAATTTTATCCATATCAAGTTATGCTATTTAAGCATGTGTTGGGTGAGATTGGGATTTGGATGGGTTGGTTGGTTTGAAGCAGTTGTTGACAAGGTTGCGAAGTTGATGGGTGGGATTAAGCAGCTGTTGACTGGGTTGAGAAAGACCATCTATTTCTAAGTAAGACAATCATTAAGTATTTTATTAACTATTTTACTCGAATAGTCGCTCCGTGGATCCCTAGCATCATTGACAGCTCACTTCACTTCGAGCTCACTTCACCTAAGTCATCACGGTGAGATGTCTACAGAATAGCACTGCTGTATTTATTTATTTATTATATACTTTATTGTACACCACATAAATAATAGCAGGACAATATTTTTAAAGACTGTACTGCATTTCGTACATCTTTCTTTACACTATGTTTAACGAAACGAGTAAGCGCCTTGAATTTAGCT
The DNA here is from genome assembly GCA_945859665.1 of Anorthoa munda. Lineage (NCBI taxonomy): Eukaryota > Metazoa > Arthropoda > Insecta > Lepidoptera > Noctuidae > Anorthoa > Anorthoa munda. Next base: position 38,019,823 of record OX243897.1, on the reverse strand, counting down.
ATGCAGCGAACTTTAGTTCTAACTACCAGCATTTGAACAAATGGTTTTGATGAATGTTCTTATCTATCGGTAGAATGTAAGTCAATGATGGAAGGCCATAAGAGAAGGGGAATACCAAAGAAGGACAGAATAATTGTGCGTAAAATTATATGGATAGGAAGAGGTTGACTATTGCGATTACAACGAGAGAAGTATGGAATTAGAAAGCACACTGCCCCGACACCAAACAAATAGAGATCAGCCCCCTGAGCTCAGAGTACGATGACGTTTAAAAACTGTCTTGGTGCGACTGTTAAAAAGGGACAGATTTATACAAGTCATATGCATCTGTCCTTTTTGCACAATGGAAATAACTTTATTCTAAGAGCGTATGCTAACCCCTCTGGACTAGACAATGATGATCATGTTAAAACTATTAGCCTGAATCTCCGCCCCGTGAAAGATTAACATCACTTTACGCAACCCTCCATAATAAAAAGCCTCTTATAAAATTCAAAGAAAATGCCCATTCCATACTAATGTTCTCCTTATTACGAACATTTCATCATTCCGTTATTACCCTCTCTACACGTCATAATACTTGCAATACACCATTATTATTAAATTGGTTGTAGGAACAATTTCTTACATCTGGCGGTATGTTAGCATGCGCACCATCGGGTAAATAGACGGGCACTAATGGAAAATTTATTGTGAATGTAATATCGCGAAATTCCTGACATTCTGGGGGAATTGTCTCGATTGGGGAGCACCTTAAATTCGGGTGGCGAGCCAGCTGATAAGACAAAGCTTTGTGTAAGTATTTTCGGATAGAAATTGAGTTTTAAATAAAATAGGCGTTACCTATTGTTTTGGAATATTTTATGGGATAGGATGCTGGGAATTCTCAAATTTCTTGTATCCATTGACAACTTTTATAAATACCCTGTATCATAACTCTTTTGTAACCCAAGAGTCGTCGAGTGCATTTTTTTTTGCCAGCACTTAAATCTTACGTTCTATTTTCCCATTCTATTATTCTACCTACTAAAACGTGAGAGTCCGTATCTTAGGATGAATGTTTATCATTTAAGTCTCAATGACTGAAAGGACTTGGTTGAAATTTGGAATTTAGGCTGTTTACTCGTACTAACATCGCATTTATTTTATCTTAGTTGTACATGTCCGTGGGATAAGCTATTCTGTTATATATTTGGCTACCGTTATAGGTGTATTGGGTAGAAGAGTAGTATTATTTTGTTTATAACAAAGTCTATAAAACTATAATTTGAATGCTCACCGTTTCGAAAAATATAAAAAAACATAGTTGATCTGAAAAGCCTGCTTTCCACTGCAGAAAACTTATTCATTCCGATTGCAGTGCACATTACTCAAGAATAAACATTTTTTCTAGACCCAATGAGCGCTATAAAGCACCTTCAGTAGTTCTGAACAAACTCTGCCATTAAGTTTCAATCCAGGTAACTATTTCGTTCCACAAACTTTAATCTTTTTCGCTAAAACGACGAAACGGCCAGACCAATTTTTAAAATAAATTCTGTGTGGTTTTCGGAGCATGTAATTTGATTTGGTGACCAGTATGTCGCCTGTAGTCCCGGTTTCAGATTTTGAAGTAAAAACAGGCAGTGATTTCAAACACATTTTTTAGAATGCCCTTAATAACAACTAGAAATATTTTGTTAGTGACAGCAGAAAAAAGTAATCCAATATTGTTTTCAAGCAGAGGTTTCATTACATAATAGTTGGTAGGATCGGAAATCCAATTTAATGGAATAAAGTCAAAGAATAAAAACAAAAGCCATCCTGTGGACAGGCAGCAGCGTAACATCGTGAAACCTTTTTGCCTCGCTCTGGTTTTGTAATATTGTTACTTTTAATCAGTTTATTTTATTTTCTGTGCCGTATGGGCCATAAATAAACTTTATACCACTCCCCCTCTAAAAAGCTTATTTTATTCACTGAAAACAGTGAATAAAAAGCATTGATTTTGAATTTGGAATACACTAATGTATTGGACCTCCGTCTCAATGCTATATAACCTCCTTGCGCAAAAAATACTCGATACAAACTTCATGTGCAGCGAAAACTCGACTTTCAATCATCTCCTTCTTCGATTTTAATTTTGAGTTTGTTTATATTATATTTAGGATTTTAATAATGATTTTGATTTTAGTCTAGGATATTTATTGAATACTTATTTGATTGTAATTCTAATATTAATTGCAATAGTGTTTCATTAATTATAATTATGTAACGTAACGGAGGTGGTCACTGGCCCCTGAAACACAGGTGCTGTTACCTAGCTCAGGGGTCAGGGTTTCCCATTTTTTGTAAATTTTGAAGGTAACAAACCATTTATTTATTAGTCGTAATATTCCTTGTGCTTTTCGCTTAAATCTTTCTTTTTCTCGTAGTCATGGTATAAAATATAGTATGCAACTCTTGATTAAAACGGATTTATATCGAGGGCCATGAATCACTCGCGTCGCTCATGATTCAAGTGTTAGAATCATGTTAGAATCATGAACAACAAAGCATAGAACACAAGCAGCATGAGCAACTGAAGTGAAAATAGTATGTTATGCAACTAGTGAATAAAGGACGTATTTAAAGCGAGGGCCATAGATGAATCGCGAGCAAGTGAAGGATTCTAACGACTGAATCACGACGGATGACCTATGTAGATAACCTACATAGGTCTTAATTTTTTACCTGACTTCTTTTTAGAAAATATACGAGTTTTGCGTACGTTTCAATACGCACGTTATGTTTTGTTTTTAAAGTAGCTTTCAACATTGAGTAAGTACTCCACATTGAAGATGATCGCCTCGTCTGTGATAAATCTAAAAAATAAGATAGCAACACCGTCTCCGAAAAACTGCTTGCGCCCTTTGTAAGTCTCCAATCATTGAAGACATGGTATGCTTTCAGATATTTCTTGCGAGACTTCTCAGGTAGGAAACTTAATATTCTGCATTAATAACTTGTTATTTTAACTCTGCCGGTGTTAAAATACTGTTCTCGTCTGTTTCACTCATATTTTACGATTATTTTAATATTTTGTAACTTATTCAACTCTTTCCAGCCAAAAAAAAAGTTACTTGGTCTCACTCAGTGAGCAAAATCGCATTTTGCTCACGATCACATGATTCAAGTGTTAGAATCATGAGCAAAACTTTTCACGGCCCTTAACATAGAATTTCATAATGAAACTTCGGACTGCAATTTTCTTGCCGCTAAATTAAGTGGTACCCTATGGTAATCTATGTTGTTAGTTATTAAAATTTGTGTATAGACTGTTATGTATAAAGGTAATTACTACCTACTACTAATTTTTGGAGGCGCAATGAATCCTAGTCTGGCTTATCAATACTGTTAAAATATTTATTACGATATGTAAAAGATGCTGTAAATGTTAAATTATGCATATTAATTGTGTAATATTTTCATTTCAAGTTGTACTGATCATAGGAATTAGCAGAGCGTGTTGCAATAACGAGCTATTACAGTTAACAGTTAATAATATCGAAAAGCATTCAGATATATTACTGTTAGTAAAATTAAAAAATACGAAGACGAACCTTGACAGGTCTTTTGTCGTACGCGAAGAATATGTAACTATTGTAGAAAAATACCAATACGTCCAGCGAATATAAAAACCGGCCAAGTGCGAGTCGGACTCGCAAACGAAGGGTTCCGTACCATTATCGCAAAACACTGCATAAAAATCACGTTTGTTGTATGGGAGCCCCCCTTAATTTATTTTATTTTAATTTATTAATTATTATTTTTTTAAGTAAATATTACACTAAACATTCTGTGAATATTTCAGGCGTCTACCTGTTGCCGTTATTAATATCGAGCAAAAAACGGCAAAAATATCACGTTTGTTGTATGGGAGCCCCCCTTTAATATTTACTTTATACTGTTTTTAGTATTTGTTGTTATAGCGGCAACAGAAATACATCATCTGTGAAAATTTCAACTCTCTAGCTATCACGGTTCATGAGATACAGCCTGGAGACAGACGGACAGACAGACAGACAGACAGACAGACAGACAGACAGACAGACAGACAGACAGACAGACAGACGGATCGCGAAGTCTTAGTAATAGGGTCCCGTTTTTACCCTTTGGGTACGGAACCCTAAAAACCGTCCGATTTTTCATACAATACCATAATAATAAATGCTCAAGACAGCCAATGGGAGTAAATAAAATAGGTGCTATACCACGAGAAATTGCCACTTTCTTAAAACTGGAAGAGCCTCAGCTATACACGGGTCACTGCTTTCGGAGAACTTCGGCAACGCTCTGGGCTGATTCCGGAGCCGATCTCACTACTTTAAATCGTCACGGGCGGGTGGAAGTCCAATACGGTTGCAGAAGGCTATATTGAAGGCTAAATAGAAAATAAGTCGAAAATCTGTAAGCGTATAGTGCAAACAATAAGTCTGAATTCGACCTCGGATCTTTGGTCTCACCCACGCCCATCCACTTCTAACGACGCACAGTGTATTTATACAGAAAACCGATTAGAGTCACCAACGTACACCGTTGTTCCTTCTCAATCAAAATCCATTTTATAGAATTGGTACCTCTACCTACAATGTTAATTATTTTGATTCACAATAAATAGTTATTTCAATCTATTCCTGTTTATTATTTTATCTCCTAAAGTGTTCTCACTGCTAAAGTGAAAAGTTATGTGTGTTACACGAGAGCAAAATTTTTTGCATCTCGTGCCTTTGGATCTCTCGCCACACTCAGGATTCAAAATCAGCACTCGCAGCAAAAAACATATTTGCTCTCTTGTTGCACAAATAACTATTTCTTTCATTCTTTCTGATACCACTTCGATCCTTAGAAAAGCGTCTTAGCTATAAGTAATATTACTAAGTGAAATAATATCAACTGCAAGGGAAAGTGTATTTTTAGAACTAAATAAAGGAACTAGCATTAATTGTATCTACCTTGTTTGTACTTTTTTACCATTCTTCTCTGTTACTTTGTGATTGTTGTTGTTGTGTTGTGTCTATGTCTAATAAATGTTTTCTATTCTGTTCTATTCATTTATCAGAAGGACTCGATTCTAGGATTCTTTGTCCGTAATAGAAGTTCTAGGACCTAGAAATTTTATTAAGACTTGTCAAAAAGTATGGGATTGACATAAGCTATCGAATTTATACGTAATCAATTCCCAATCATTTTGGCCCTTTGACAATTCGCTGATAGAATGTCAGTTTGATTAGAATTTGGTTTGGCTCACTGAGTGATAGCCAATATCGAACCATGACTAGTTTTAATGACTATTACTATAATGCTGGCACTACACTTGGCATATTTAACAAAATATTAGCGAAATTTTGGAAATGCAAACATTGAAATAACGTTTATTTTGTAAAAGAGATTTGGAACAAATATTTGTATAAGTACGCCAAGTCTAGTACCAGCATGAGAATTAAACTTAGGAGACGCTGATAAAGTATCCAAAAAAGTGAAACATTATCGCTACGCTAACGCTAAACCCAAGCCTTCTCATCAAAAGGAACGGTTTATATCAAATATTTACCGCCGACTCCGTCTAGATTACCGCCTAACATCGGGCGCACACAGGATTCACGCAGGAATATCAAATTATACGGCGCATTAGTGATACATTCGAGAATCCCCTTTACCTTTCACACATGTTAATGATATTCTGAAATGCTGTGAGGAAACTGGGAACGTAATTACGGAGGTGAGGCTGAAAGTATATGTTTTTTTATAATTCTGTTTGTGATGTGTAAGATTTTTGAAATAATGTCTGTATTTGTCTTAAATTAACTCTCCTTACAAGATAACTTTTAAATTATTGGAAATATTTCAGGAGATCTTTTACTATGGATTAAACACTGAAATCAGCAGTTCTAGCAGTTCTAGTATAGGTCATCTCTACATGTGAACACTAGCTTCTATCAGTGGCTTCGCCTGCGTAAAAAGTATATCATCATCCCAAGGGAGCATTATACCGGGATAATTATAAAGGGGCCTATGTGCTATTGACTATAATCTATCTCTGTGCTAAATTTCATCCTTATCCGTTCAGCCGTTCAGCTTGATTGAACATATATTCAAACACACATCTATCAAAACTTTCTCATTTATAATATTAGTAAGATTACTCGACATAATTATTGGAAATAGCTGCTTTAATCGTTATTTAGAGTTAGTTATTTTTTTTAAGGTTTTTTATCTATTACTACTTTTACCTCCTAACGGATTGCCAATGACTAAAAAGTACCTAGGTTAAAAATACAATTCAGCTGTTAGCTGGCACACACCTTTTATTATAAAATAAAATATATTTTTAGAATCTAATTTTTTTTTTTATTTCACGAATTCCTACATGGGCACTTATAAAACGTCGACAAAAGGTGCACAGTTTGGGTTGGTCGTTTTCTATAGAGAAGAACCGGCAAGAAACTGCACGGTTTGGAGCGGAGAACACAATTGCGACGTTACAACTGCTAGTTGAACGACTGTTATCGATTTAAACATTTAACGATTCTCTCTTAAATCAGATCAAAGAGTTTTTAAACGAAAATAAAACCAAATAAATTCACACATGGTTACTGTAACCAGAGTAATTTATCGCGACAATTGAAACAACGGGTGGTCAACACACCGCAGACAAATTGTAGCTTTCAACTTTTTTCAGCTGAAAATAAAACTGGACACGTACGCTTTTACATTTAAATGGACACGTGTTTCAGTAAGTATTTGTGGGTTTTTTTTTGTTAAAGCTGTACGTAGGTATGTAAATAATATGTGCTAGGTAATTTTATTTTATTTAAGAGCTCTTTTTTAATGTTTTCTTTTCTTTTCAACTTAACTTGCATATTTTAAGTATAAGGAACATTTTTAACATGCGGTGGATGCGAGACGCATAGGACCGATCAGTGTGGCGACGCTTGGCCTTCGACTAGGATGTCCAGCTAGCAGTGGACGTCGTATTTTGGCTGAAGTGATGATGAACTTTTTATCCTGGGGTTGCAAGTTACGAGCGATACCTATTGAATTAAATTAATGGAATAATAATATTAAGCCGTTACTTTATTTATACCAATACAACACTTTAAAATTAATTAATCAATGTGCCAAGCCCGTTCCAGACTTATTGGGCTTCCAGTCTAATTGGATGCAGCTGGATTGAATTATTTTACATGGAACGGCTGCCAATCTGTGCACCACAACCCGCAGTAACTTGGTAACACGATACTCCTTGGCAAGACCAGAGTTTTAACCTTTTCACTTTTGACTTGAAGACCCCTATAAGTCCACTCCTCAGCTGTACGCATAATAAAAGTATTCCCAAAACGTTAAGTGCGTGTGGGCGGGATGTCCACCGATGGCACATCGCCGTACATCTGGTGGTCCGATGATGAAACGAGCTAAGTGGAATTAGATCATGCAATTCCATCGCACACTGCACGAAATGTAACCGAAAAAAACCGACAAGCTGGCAACTCGGCGACGATGTTCAAGGCTCTGGAGCTTTGACTTGGCCCACTTTTCGATTGACTAGTGCATCAAGCTGGTATTTGATAGATCCGTCCCAGAGATGAGAACAGTACTCCATGCATGATCGAACTTGCGCTTGATACAAGTTGAGCAGCTGTTTCGGCGTGGAGTACTTTCTCACTTTTGCAAGGATCCTCAGAGAAACAATTTCTGGCTACTGACTATCTTTCCATGGACGGTCCATCCACGGATCGACTTCAGCAAGTAAATCAAACTTTGAACTATCTATCTAATACTTATAAACGAGCAATTCTTGTATATATGTATGTATATATGTATATATAATCTGAATCTCGGCAACGGCTCCAAAGATTTTCATGAAATTTAGTATGCAGGGGCTTTCCGGGGCGATAAATCGATCTAGCTAGGTTTAATTTTTAGAAAACGTCGTTTTCTCTATTTTCACCCGAGCAGAGCTCGGTCGCCCAGGTACTTATTATTTAACCATGAACTCATAAAACAGAAGACAGTGATCCTATCTGGAAAATATGAAATACCCGATGAAGATTTTTAAATTACATTTTCTCATAAACAAGATACGATGAAATTTTAATTAGTGGGTAATTTAATAATTTAGATTACGTCTCAATTAGCGAAGTTGTGTTATTAATTTTGAGATCTTATTATAGACGATGTTGAGCAAAATGGCCAAGACATTTTTATTATGGAAGTTTTAAAAAGTAAGACCGTACGTGGATAACATAAATATTATTTTAAGGCGTATATATTCACCAATGTTAGCGCAGTACTGGCCGTGCGCCCGCTCGGTGCCAGTACTAGGAGGGATCAAAAAGTAGTGAGAACGACATACTCCTTGGTAAGAAAAAAAATACTGGCAGGCATAGCTCAAATACATATTTGTAATAATAATAAAGAAAAAAATCTTCGATTCTCTTTTGTTTTTTTCTGAATGTAGTCCACAGAGAAAAATAATATAAGTAGTCATCGTGTTTGCTTCGTGTCGGAACGTTTTTTTTTTTTTTTGCTATGTATAGGCCTGTGTTTGACCACAATCTCACCGTAGTCAGTGATGATGTGGCCGATGGTGGTAAGCACACAAAGCCTAGAAGGGAACTGGCTCTCAAGTGGCTTTCGTGTTCTCGAAAATGGAGAAAAACTAAGTGCGAGCCGTTATTAACTACCTCTGTTTATAAAAGTTAACTACGCAAGACTCTCCTATCCTAATGTTGCAAATCGCAATGAATCATTGCGATTTGGAGGCAACATTAGGAGAGTCTGCTCCGCTGTATTCCACTGTCGCAAGGTGAGCTTCTCAATTTCGAGTAGTGAGAACTAGCACGCAAGACGAACATGGTTGCGGCCGTCCATCGACGTCAGTCACCCAAGAAAATGTTGCGAAAGTCGAGAAAATTGTATTGAGCGATCGAAGATTTAACATCCGATACTTATTTCAAGAAACGGGCATTTCATATGGAAGTATTCAATCCATATTGAAACAATCTTTGATTATGAGAAAAGTCTCCGCAAGATGGGTGCCGAGAATGTTAACCGACAGTCAGAAACAAAATCGACTTGACATTTCGAAGATATTGTTGGACAAGTTTCAAGAAGATTCTGAAAACTTTTGTCTCGTTTCGTAACAATGGACGAAACATGGGTCCATCATTTTGATCCCGAGACAAAATAGCAATCTTCGCAATGGAAACGGCCATCATCACCGACCCCGAAGAAGTTTCGTGTCGTGGCATGGGCTAACAAGGATATGGCCTCAATATTTTGGGTCTCGGAAGTGATATTGTTGATTGATTACCTGGAGCGTGGAACCACTATTACGGGCCAATATTATGCAGCTTTAATTCCCAAGTTGAGGAATGCCATCAAAGAGAAAAGGAGAGGGAAACTTCGAAGGGGCGTGCTGTTTCATCACGACAACGCACCCGCGCACAGGTCGGCAGTTGCGATGGCTGCCATTCAGCAAGCTGACTTCGAATTGGTTGAACACCCCCCTTATTCACCAGATCTGGTGGCTAGCGTATTTTTATCTGTTCCCCAAATTGAAAAAATACTTAAGGGGAAACAGGTACGAAGACGATAACGAGGTGATGGACGTGGAGAGCTTTTTGCAGGACCAAGACAAAACTTTTTTTCTGAAAGGGATTGAAGCCTTGGAAAAGCGCTGGACTCGGTGTGTAGAGAGACTCGGCAACTATGTAGAAAAATAAATTATTAAGTTATCAATAGTCATTATATTCTATCTCATTCTTCTACTATTTGATCCCTCTTCGTATATCAATATAGAACATCCTTTTGGACAGTTTTCTTTGATTTACTAGGCTATTTCAGTTATGAATAATTCTAGCCATATTTTTTTCTGTGTAAAAATATTTTTAAACATCCACGTCGTTTTGGAGGAGTAACCAAAAGTAGTGATAAAATATTGTTGTTAATTATTTATTTAAAGCAAAACTATTAGTTACACGAAAAAAACATGTTTAACAAATAATGTCAATAATCAATAATAAATTATTTTTTTATCAAACCTTTTCACCTAACTGTTACTAAGGGGTATGCTTTAGAAAGTAACCGTTTTACGGCACTAAACCGATGGAAAGCCCTTAAACAGTCAATATTAAAACTGCACGCCTTGCTTTGCTTTAAGGGTTAGGCAAATATATACAACATATAGGCTCGTTTAACAGAAGGTGTGAATTTTAATGGAAATAAAAAATTTAATGGAATAATTTTAAATTGATATGCTTTTTAGGGTTCCGTACCCAAAGGGTAAAAACGAGACCCTATTACTAAGACTCCACGATCCGTCTGTTTGTCTGTCTGTCTGTCTTCTGTCACCAGGCTGTATCTCATGAACCGTGATAGCTAGGCAGTTGAAATTTTCACAGACGATGTATTTGTGTTGCCGCGATAACAAAAAATACTAAAAACAAAATAAAATAAATATATAAGTGGAGCTCCCATACAACAAACGTGTTTTTTTTCCGTTTTTTGCGATAATGGTACGGAAATTAAAAGAATAACCGTGGAGTTTCTTGCCGGTTCTTCTCCATCAAAAACGACCAACCCGAACCGTGCACCTTTTGTCGACGTTTTATAAGTGCCCATGTAGGACAAAGAGTAATAAAAAAAAATTGATTTGATTTGAACCCTTTGTCTTTTGCAAATTACTTAATCTGAAATGTATGTAATGTAAGAATGTTTTTTGTTTTTTTTTTTTATTTAATATTTTGGATCTACGTTGACATTATAATTATTGTATTCTTTTATTTTTAATAATTGTATATTTGTCAATTTTGTATATAAATCCTATCTATTTCCATATCGACTAATTATGTAATCAATCAATCAATCAAATTAAGTTTATTCATTTATGTCAGCATTGTCAATGTTACTGAATGTTGTTATTATTTAATTCTAAATTTGTATTAATATTTGTACACCATGACAATATGGTAAACGTGTTAGCACAACTCCATGCACTTGTATCACCTTGCATGCATTTTTTGTTTCTAATATTTGTATGTACACACAATATGTTTAAACAAATGAAATTATCTGAATCTGAATCGTTCATCCAGTTGGAACCCTTCCAATGCAGCATCTTCCAATACGCGGTCACCTCTCTAGAACTTTTCAGCCGCATCAACCATCCGTTCTACGAGCAATGTGTCCTGCCCACTGTGCAATTTTTCGGACTGTCTTCAATAGCCGAGAATCGAATCTAGAACGTCATGCAAAGCAGCAGCGTATGCGAACACTTGTACAACGAGGTACATACATACATGTATACATAAACTTATGCCTTTTCCCCATGGTGGTAGGCAGAAACTACAGAACGCCACCTGCTACGATCGTAACATACTGCTTTTGCTTTACTTATGTTCATACATCTAGTCAGACACGCACGCTGGTTATGAGTACTGCGCACCTGGCCTTTTTAAAGAACAACTCCAATAAGGTCTATGTATGTATTTCTAGGGCGTCCCCTCCCGGCGTTTCCATTCACGTCTGCCTAGATTAGATTAGACGTAGATTGATACCTTTCGTTAGTCGCCTTTCATTCATCCTCTCGATATGGCCAAACCATCTTAGCATACACTTTTAAATTTTAGTCACTTCATCTTCTTTTAAACCATAACGTTGTCTTATTACATAGTTCCTCAATCTATCATTAAAAGTTACACCACAGATACTTCGCAAGGAACGCATTTCTACTGCATTAACCCTACTTTCATGGTGTACGGTGAGTTGAGCCTCTGGAGACATCGACTGGCTGGTTCCAACCACATGTATAGCATCATCAGTGTTGCCAGCGGCAGATAGTCAAATATTATATGAGACATCTCAAAAAGTTACATTTTCGTGAGAAAAGTTACATTGCCTTATTTTATGTGGAAAACGCAACACAAGGCTTAATTAACATGCATAGCGATTTTTAGCAGCGCGGATTCTATTTGCACGATTTTTTGTCCGCGTGCTAAATCATAACTAACACGCACTGCGACAAAATTCCGCGCGATTTTAGTCTCATTCTACCTGTTCATAGAGCTCAAAATATTCGCGCGAGTTTAATCCGCCTTGCACCACGGTGCGGTGGATACTGTGACAAAATACGGATTTCTTGCGGTATTACTGCCGCGCTATTTTTTTACAGCAATGCGTGCAGTCTTATAGATTTTCTTAGGTCGCAGAATGGGCGGAAAAAAATCGCGCAGTGCGTGCTAAGCCTAATACGCTTACTCGCTCGCCGGAGTAAGCGGGATGGAAGATTTAGAAATACACGTGAGTGAGTGAGTTTTTGTTTTGGTAGGTATATACAGCAAAACAAAAACCTAAATACAAATGAAGCGATACAGTTAGTAATACTTATGTTTTTGTGTTGTAAATGATTAATTACCTAGACATTGCACTAATCCTTAATTTTGCTACTTACTAGTAAAGACGGAAGCCTTGTAAGTAGAGATGATCTTTTCACAACTTTTCACTTGACTTCACTGCTAACTACTCGGACACGAACGCCGACATTTCCGAAGAAACATGAATTAGGTACTGGAGCTATGTATATTGATATTTTAAAATAATTTGGTTACGCAAATAAAACCTTCTATTGATTGATATAGATAAGTTAAAATAAGTGTGATTGTAAGGATTGTTTTGTAGCTTAAGCCTTAGACAAGTGACATTCTACCATTGAACGCGTGGCGACAGCGATTGAAAAAAACCGGCCAAGTGGGAGTCAGACTCGCGTACGATGTGCTCCGTACCATCATCGCAAAAAACGGCAAAAATCACGTTTGTATGGTAGCCAAAAACTAAAAACAGAATAAAATAAATATTTAAGTGGAATATTTATTTTATTCAGTCTTTAGTATTTATTGTTATAGCGGCAACAGAAATACATCATCTGTGAAAATTTCAGCTATCACGGTTCATGAGATACAGCCTGGTGACACACAGATAGACACACAGACAGACAGACCGACTGACAGACGGACCCGTTTTTACCCTTTGGGTACGGAACCCTAAGAATGACAAAAATGTATGGTAATGTATGTATGGGGTCACTCGATCAACCCCTTTAATTTTGGAATCGCTAAAATCGAATGACACGTTCACGTTGTCTAGAGCCTCAGGTGGCGCTCTGTGGTATGTGCCTACCAGGAAAAAATATGTAAGTGTATGTATTTTTAACCACCGATGCAAAAAGAAGTTTGACGTGCGTATCCGTGTATTTGTGTATCTGTCTGCGGCACCATAGCTCCTAAAGGGATGAACCGATTTTGATTTAGTTTCTTTTTTTGTTTAGGTGACTTTATCGAGAGTGTTCTTAGCTATGTTTAGTGCAAAATGCGAATAACTTTTGAACGGCTGAACCGATGTTAGTTCAGCCGTTCAAAAGTTATGTGCATTTTATTCTTTGAATCGGGGATTTTTGCAAGATATCGTGTTATATTTACGTGTTTTGACGGATTGTCGGTCGAGGCGTGTCTATTAAAAGATAAATTATGTAATTTAAAGAGGTATTTGTGTCAGAGGCTTTGAAATTTTTAATTTTACCTTAAAAAATGTTTATGTATGACATATAAAGCACAATTTTAAACTATTGATGACAGTAAAACTAAAACTTTATGCAAGCATGTATTTAAACAGTTGCTCCACAAAACTACATATTCAAAATTTCCACAACACTATAATCTACAAAGTAGCGTAGTGTGTGCAATATTTCAGGCTAATGTTATATTCAATCATAACTTTTTGCTTTTTTTAAATCCTTTATCGTTGTAGGTGAATAGACGCAGGTGGTGTTCAATAATTTCTGCCAAGCCCCAGGGGAAAAGCCTGCAGCATGTATAAATGTATTTGTCTGTAGGTGAAAGCTGTAAGCCGTCGCTTGCCTGCCAATCGGAATATAAAAAATGTGAGTGTGTTTCGTGAGAGGGAGATGTCAATGTAACCATATAAACTTGTGTTCTTTTATAATAAAGGGCAGTATAGCATCAGCATTCGTTGTATCACTTACTCCTAATATCACCCATCCGTACATGGCGACCGTGACAGCGTAAACGCTAGCAGCGTATGTTTACATTTCTTTGACCAAAACGGGTGTCGCAATGTATTGTAACGAGACCAATCTCGTACTGGGACTTAGCGTGGTCACTATTCTATTTTGTGAATATTTACCACGACAATCACAAAATGGGTACAACTAATACGAAGGAAGAAGTTATAGTTCCACAAAACGCAGCAGGTGGAAGTAACAGCGCTGACATCACGCAGCTGACGATACATGCCAGCACAACCAACATCATTTTAATCGTGTTACTTCTTATAGCATCGTTGGCGTTTTTGTATGGTATCTTCAGAATCTACAAGAATTGCCATCAGAAATGGATGGGTAATGAGATCAGGAAGGACAGACTACGATGTTCTATATGGAGACGTAGAGCTGACGCAGAGGAAATGCGGACGAATGCCAGAGGCTACAAGAAGGACACTGAGGACATCATCTGAAGAGTTAAAAACCCAGGGTTTACGAAGAAAAGTGCGCGAAAGTTGTATTCGTTATGTGTCAGTGCGTGGTTATATATAAGGTGTTGTCTATTCTCTATTCGTAGTAAACGTGTAATAGCATAAAATATACATGACATTATTTTAGTGGACTAAAATAAGTGACAAATGAAAATAAAATGAACGCTGGAGTGTATGCAGTATAAAATAATGGTATGTAATTCAGTACCTACTAAGAAAATAGAAATAAGTATTTATGTTAAATGGCAGAAAACTTAAAAACATTGTACGACAAGTTATTTGAAATCAGAAAATATTTGATAAAGATAGGTCCAGATAGAAGAAAAGGTAACATTATAGTCGTAAAATTAGCAGAGGCAGATAACTTAGTAAAAGAGTACAACTTATTTTTAGAATATTATTCAAAATCGAAAAGCACCGTATGTGAGAGTGAATGTTCGCATATTCACGAGCTTTGCGCAAATTTTGATCATTTATATGAACAAATATTAGATTTGTGCTCACAGAAACCTAGTACGGCAGATAAAATGGCAACTACTTGTAAATTTGATTTAAAAATTGCTTTAAGTTTATTACCAGTTTGTACAGACGATGAGGCTAGCGTAAAGCAACTTATAGATGGCATAGAGTATTACAAAACAGAGTTAGACGAAAATTCACAAGGAAAACTGTTAAATTTTGTATTAAAAAATAGACTCTCTCAGACCGCAAAATTGAAATTAGCGACTTCATATGTCAATATTGACGACTTTATAGCTGACTTGAAGATTCAGTTATTGCCTAAAAAATCGGCTACAGCAATTCAACGAAAGCTGCAAAGTCTTAGGCAAAACGATTTATCAATCGATGATTTCGGCAAAAAAATTACGGAATTGTTTGTAGATTTGACGATCTCTCAATCGGGGGCCAACGAGGCCAGTTTGAAAGTTTTAAAGCCAATTAATGAGAAGCAAGCTATCAAATGTTTCTCAGATGGATTGAGAAATCGACGACTTAGCACAATAATTTCAGCCAGAAATTTTACATCATTGAAAGATGCTGTACAGGCGGCCATCGATGAAGATATAACAAGTCCATCAACATCTTCCGATATTTTAACGATGAATTATAGAGGGAGATCGTCTTATAACTGGTCACAGCGGAGAGGCCGCTTCTCATACGCGGGTAGAGGACGCGCACGTGGCAATCAACAGGTTATCCAAAACCAAGACGAACAGCAGGATCAGGTTCGGAGAGGATCGCAGGCAAGCTGGCGCCGGTCCACCCGACCATTTCATGGAAACAGAGGTAGGTCCAATTATAGCACCTCCAGGGATCAACACATACATACATTGGATGACTCAGAAACGCAGGAAAACACAGAAACAGAACAGCGGAATGAGGACCAGTTTTTTCGGGACTAAAAATATAATTTTATCATGCAATAACGTAGGCTACGTAAATATAAAATCGCATAACCATTATTCATACCAATTATTAGTTGACACCGGTGCATCCATATCTGTCATAAAGTATAAACAAATTCTCGACCAAAACATTCCAATCCATATCGAGAAGACACTTGTAAACGGCATCGGGGGCAAAGTACAGGCTATAGGATATGCTTATTTGCGCCTAGTTATTGGAAATCAGACCCTACAACATAAGTTCTATGTTTTTAAAACATTGCCTTGTAAAGGTAGTGGCATACTGGGACAAGACTTTTTAAGCAAGTATAAATCAGTATTAAATTACGGTAACCAAACTTTGTTACTATGGAATCACAACTCAAAGGTATCATTACCATTAACAATGACAAACAATCATTTTAATATACCGGCAAGATCAGAGTCTATTCACTTTATTCGAACATGTGAGATAGAGGAATGTGTAGTTAATGGAACAGAACTGCGAAAGGGGATCTTTGTTGCAAATACTTTAGTTAAGCCCACGAATGGGAAAATACCAATTAGGATTTTAAACACCACGGAGACAGATTTAGTCTTGACAACAATTAGTCCAACACTTTACAAAGCAAGCGAGTATGATGTATGTTCATTTCAAGAAACCAATAATAATGCTGATCGTGTCAGAAAGGTATTCGCTTCGCTATCGCTGAAACATTTAAATAAAGAGGAGCAATTGTCCATAGAGTCCATTTGCGCAAAATATGCAGACATTTTCTTCCTACCGGGTGATAAATTAGGAACAACTAAATTATATGAACACTCAATAACATTGAAACCAAACGTGGCACCAGTGTACGTTAAGCCCTACAGAATGCCGCATTCACAGAAAGCCGAATTAAAGAAACAAGTGGACAACTTATTGGAACAAGAAATTATTGAACCTTGTTCCAGTGAGTGGTCCAGCCCAGTACTCCTAGTGCCTAAAAAATCAGACGCAAACGGGAAAAAAAAATGGCGGTTAGTTATAGATTACCGTAAGCTCAACACTTGTATTCAGGATGATAAGTTTCCACTGCCAAACATCACGGATATACTAGATTCCTTGTGTGGATGTATTTATTTCACACATTTAGATTTAAACCAAGGATTTTTTAACGTAGCGTTAAACAAACACAGTAGGAAATATACTTCATTTAGTGCAGACGGTGGTCAGTATCAAATGACAAGAATGCCTATGGGACTCAAAACTAGTCCCAGCTCATTTTCGCGTATGATGACCATGGCAATGACCGGGCTATCCTACGACAAGTGCTTAGTGTACCTAGACGATCTTATTTGTATGGGACGGAACTTAACTGACCATAACAAAAATTTAATAGAAGTATTCGAAAAGTTGCGCAGTGCCAACTTAAAATTAAATCCCACTAAATGCGATTTCCTTAAGAAAGAGATCCTTTATTTAGGCCACGTGGTGACAGGCAATGGTATATTGCCGGACCCAGATAAGATTAAAATAATTAAAGAGTATCCAGTTCCTAAAAGTACGGACGAAGTGAAACGCTTCGTTGCTTTTGCAAACTACTATAGAAAATTTATAGACCACTTTGCCGACAAAGCCTATCATTTAAACCATTTAAGTAAGAAAAACACTAAATTCAACTGGGATAGCAACTGTCAAACGTCATTTGAAACTCTAAAACAGAGTATGATGTCACCGCCAATCCTACAGTACCCAGATTTCTCAGAACAAAATCAATTCATAGTACAAACCGATGCATCTGGGTACGCAATTGGGGCAGTTCTATCAAATTCAAATGGCAGACCAATAGCTTACGCTAGTAGGAGCCTTAACAAAGCGGAAAAGAACTATCCCACTATAGAGAAAGAACTCTTAGCTGTAGTTTGGCCTGACAAATATTTCAGACCCTATTTATACGGTCGTACATTTAAAATACTAACCGACCACAAACCCCTTGTATACTTATTTAATTTAAAAGACCCATCTAGCAGGCTCTTTAAATTTAGACTAGCTCTAGAAGAATACAATTACGTAATAGAATACGTAAAAGGGAGTGAGAACTGCGTTGCAGATGCATTATCTAGAATAAAAATTACGTCAAAAGAACTTAAAGAAATGAATGAGTGTCTGTGTGCAGTAATGACTCGCGCTCAAAAACGAAAATTAGATGCTGTCGCCCCGGAAGATGAGTTGCCCACCGACAACTTGCCAGTTCAACCACATGTAGTGGAAACTCATATCAAACCAAGAGGCGCAGTAGAGTTAAGATTTGCACTCAGTAGCAGTCTTAAGAAGTTAAAGAGCGATAGCTCAGTAGTGTTACAAACACACAAAATATTATTGTATAATGCCCAAATGAAAACTATATTCATAAACTCGGCATCTCAATCACAAACTACGCGAGCCGAGTTTGCGAGAGAGCTGAGTGATTTTTGTGACAAGCTAAATATAGATGAAGTATACTTCATTAAAAATTCGAATAATAAAATTTTTGTAGAGAAATTAACTAGTGAGATAAGAAAACAAAGCAACTGGAAAGGGCCCAGATTATGTATATTAAAAGATGTCGAAAGAATAGAGGACAAAGATGATAGGAAAGTGATACTCAACGACTTTCATCTTTTGCCCACTAGTGGGCACGCGGGCATGAGAAGAATGCTGACTAATATAAAAAAAATACTATTTTTGGCCAGGCTTAGAAAGTGATGTCAAAAAGTATGTCAAAAAATGTGTTCAATGTCAGAAGCATAAGTATACAGTTCAGGTGAAAGAGCCAATGGCAATCACCACAACTGCTCATTCGGCTTTCGATAAAATCTTCTTAGACTTGGTAGGACCATTAGACAAAGACAGCAACAATTTTTCTTATATATTGACATTGCAATGCGAGCTGTCCAAGTATGTATGTGCGTATCCCCTCGTCACTAAAACCTCTACAGAAGTAGCACGCACCTTCGTGGATAACTTCATACTTCAACATGGCATCCCGAGGGACATAGCTACCGACAGAGGCACGGAGTTCATGTCCGAGACCGTGACACAGGTTTGTGAATTACTACATATTAAAAAGTTAAACTCAACTGCGTATCATCACCAAAGCATCGGAGCGCTAGAGAACTCGCATAAAAATCTAGGTGCATTTTTGCGAATCCAAGCAGAAGGAAAACCCGAATTATGGAGTACTTGGTTACCATTCTGGTGCTTTGCTTATA
This sequence comes from Anorthoa munda, assembly GCA_945859665.1. Lineage (NCBI taxonomy): Eukaryota > Metazoa > Arthropoda > Insecta > Lepidoptera > Noctuidae > Anorthoa > Anorthoa munda. Next base: position 38,000,636 of record OX243897.1, on the reverse strand, counting down.
ATACGACAGTTCACTCGTCAACAAAATTTACACCATTCGAACTCGTATACGGTAGAAAGTGTAACTTGCCCAATAATTTGGAAAAGTGTGTAGAGCCTCTATATAATTACGACAGTTACCCGCTTGAACTTAAGTACCGCCTACAGGTTTCTCAAACCGAAGCGCGGGAAAATTTGATAGCCAATAAAATAGGCAGAAAAAGTAGATACGACCAGCATGTAAATCCAATACGCTATAAGCCAAACGATCAAGTTTTAATTAAAAATGAAACTGGCAATAAACTTCAACAATTATATTCTGGACCTTACAAGGTGATTAGAGATTTGTCACCAAATGTTGAGGTCAATTATAAGGGAAAACCCGACATTATTCACAAAAACAGAACGAAACCGTATCATGTTTAAGATAAAAACAATAAGACAATTAATTACCAATGTTATAAGCACTTAACAATAGCTATTATACAGGTCAGCAGAAAACGGAGACGAATAATAAGCGCCAGCTGTGCGCTCATAGGTACTTAGGAATTGATTGTTATTATAAGTATGTAACTACTTATTATTGTATAACTTTGTATACCAAACATAACGAACATATGTACTACGATTATGTTATAACTATATTTTATATGTGTTAGCCTAAGAGTATCAATGTTTAATTTGTGCTTATATTGAATCCATGCAATAAAATAAAATTAAACTTTTATTTTATTTTAGTTTTAGGGAGGAGATGAGAGGGAGATGTCAATGTAACCATATAAACTTGTGTTCTTTTATAATAAAGGGCAGTATAGCATCAGCATTCGTTGTATCACTTACTCCTAATATCACCCATCCGTACAATAGCAACATATAAAACTGCCTTGGTAATTTGCTGCATATCACCATAAACCATAAATTTTGTCTACACTTTAATAAACAAACAGTTTTCCAAGCTTAAACAAACAATGCATTCAGAAACAAAAAAAATAGAACAATTTTACAGCAAAACAATATAAAAAGGAAAACATTTTCACTTTCCGCTTTTTAACGTTGATTTTAAAACGTTGCGGTCAGACGCGATTAGGATGTCAAACAAAAAATAATAAAGTGGGCGTAACATTTTAAGTAAAAATCGACTGTTCGCCAATAATGTTAAGGTTGAAAAATCAGCATGAACACCTTTTTCACGCGTGGCTCGTAGTAATTTATCTCATTTTGCTGAAGCTTAAATTCTTCACGCTCTAATAACTTACCGTGTAACTTGGTGGAAATCGCTATAACATTCATGGTGTGGCCACATAACCTTTAATATTTACAAAGGCCAGTGTTGTTTTAGTATTTTTATAAAAGGGTTTGTTCTTCATCCAGCGGTTGAGGGCTAAAAGTAGTTCTAATGTGTTTAAACTGCGCCTGAAAGTGTTTTATAGTCTTTAAATTTCTTCGTACAAAGTTGTGTTTAATTTTCACCTTTGTAGCCGTGCCTTTTTTATAAAAGGTTCTTTTGTGCAAAGTTCTTAATATAGTTTTATAATTTATATTAAAAACAAGTTATTAACGAAAGTGTTTTTATACTTTAATAAGCTTTAGATACTTGTTCTGAGCAGGGTTTTATGCATTTTCAAACCTGTTCCTTTCTGCGTTTTATTTTATGAGAGCTTTAACAAAACAATATAAAATGTTCATTTCAATTTGAATATTGAAAATAAAAACAAAGATAAATCTAGTTAATAAATTCAATTAAATCCTAAAAAAAGAGTTCAAACTTAGAATTGATTTATTGCATGCCAATCTGATAAGTTTGTAAAAGTCTGCAAAGTTGATTCAGATGCTTGAATAAGAATTCAATTTATTACAAAGCTTATTCCGGTTCATTGAAAGTGCATTTCTTTTATAAATGAGTTTTCAATTAAAACGAAACTAGTTGACCAGTTTTGTTATTTGACCAGTTTATCGATTAAAAAGATTAAAATAGAACACGAATAGTGAAAAAGATTCAAAATTCATCGAAAAACGAAAGAGATATAACAATTTAAATAAATATATCTATCCCTCTCTACTAAAACGCCGTTTTATATTGCAGATGGGCTTCATGCCATCTCATGTCATGTGTAATGTCGGTCTTCTTTTTCTAATTCTCAACTTTGACGCTTTATAACTTCGTCTCTGAATGAGATATTTAAAAAAATCTTTCATGTTTGTTTACGTTAGTTAAAAAGTATCTCATTTAGCTAATAAAAATATTACATGCATATGCAAAGCGTTAATTAGTTTTTCAATACAGTTGTTAAACATGGCGTACTTTCAGAGGCTATAATTATGATTCGAAAATTAAATCTTATGCATAGGCATCTTTCTATTACGCGGTCGTGACTTTTGTTTACGAGCTCGATCATTAGTTTTGCAGTTTAGTTTTAAATTTATAAGTCAATTTAAAAAGTTTTGTAGCAAAGAGTTTTCATACATAGAATAAAATGGGATAGAATTTATACGAGGAAAAATTAATGATTCCGTACGTTTTAGCATTGAACTCTCAAAAGTCTTTTTAATGGTTGTTTAATATATTTAATTACCAGTTTTAATTTAATTATTTTCACATCAACATTTGTCTAAAATCGAATAGGCTGTATAGACTGTTTTCGTTGTAAAAATGTCCAGTTGCAAAAACGCGCCTTTGGTTATAAGTCAATTTAAAAAAGTTTAGTAGCAAGGAGTTCTCATATATAGAATAAAATGGAATAGATTTTATACGAGGAAAAATGAATGAATCCGAACATTTTAGCATTTAATTCTCAAAAGTCTTTTAAATGGTTGTTTAATGTATTTAATTACTAGTTTCAATTTAATTATTTTCACATCAACATTTGTCAAAAATCGAATAGGCTGTGTAGGCTGTTTTCGTTGTAAAAAAAATATGTCCAGTTGCAAAAACGCGCGAAAATTTAATTTTTTTGTGAATTAACAAATCTAATTATATGATTTGTTTTTACTATTTCCCACAACTGTATTGAAAAATATCGTGTGATACACGGGCGTGTAGGTTATTGCAAACTCGTGTCATTAAAAACCCTCACCTTCGGCTCGGGCTTGTTAATGACAGCTCGTTTGCAATAACCTACTTTCCACCCTTGTATCACAATGTACTATTTCAATACAGTTGTTAAACATGGCGTACTTTCAGAGGCTATAATTATGATTCGAAAATTAAATCTTATGCATAGGCATCTTTCTATTACGCGGTCGTGACTTTTGTTTACGAGCTCGATCATTAGTTTTGCAGTTTAGTTTTAAATTTATAAGTCAATTTAAAAAGTTTAGTAGCAAAGAGTTTTCATACATAGAATAAAATGAGATAGATTTTATACGAGGAAAAATGAATGATTCCGTACGATTTAGCATTGAACTCTCAAAAGTCTTTTAAATGGTTGTTTAATATATTTAATTACCAGTTTTAATTGAATTATTTTCACATCAACATTTGTCTAAAATCGAATAGGCTGTATAGACTAGTTCGTTGTAAAAAATGTCCAGTTGCAAAAACGCGCCTTTAGTTATAAGTCAATTTAAAAAAGTTTAGTAGCAAGGAGTTTTCATACATAGAATAAAATGGAATAGATTTTATACTAGGAAAAATGAATGATTCCGTACGTTTTAGCATTTAATTCTCAAAAGTCTTTTAAATGGTTGTTTAATATATCTAATTACCAGTTTCAATTTTTTTCACATCAACATTTGTCAAAAATCTAATAGGCTGTGTAGGCTGTTTTCGTTGTATAAAAAATATGTCCAGTTGCAAAAACGCGCAAAATAAATATTTTTTGTGAATTAACAAATCTAATTCTTTGATTTGTTTTTACTATTTCCCACAACTGTATTGAAAAATATCGTGTGATACACGGGCGTGTAGGTTATTGCAAACTCGTGTCATTAAAAACCCTCGCCTTCGCTCGGGCCTTGTATCACAATGTACTATTTCCATGTAGAATATGATTTGTGTCCTGGCGATGGTAAAAGGCTTGTTCCGTATTTCAAGGGACCTAAACATACCACTACCTTACCCTTCGAGGTGAGACGTTTTCTGCGTCGTTGTGTGACAGAAGAATTACCTGAAAGAAGAAAACTTTCATTAAAATCATGTTTACCTTTGCCTAAATGTATAGGACATTATGTTGTGTTATATTAAAGCCGAGCGAGCAGTGGTGGCCCAGTGGTAACGGCCGCTACTTACAAGTTGTAGGTCGTGAGTCCGAACTCAGGCAGGCACTGTAAATTATTTCATCACCACTGCTCTCAAAACGGTAAAGGAAAACATCGTGAGGAAACTGGCATGTCCTAGAACAAAATACACAAAATCAAACAAAAATCGAAGACATGTGACATCCACCTACCCGCACTGGGCCCGCGTGGTGGATTACGGCCCATTCCTTCTCTCAGAGAGGAGGCCTGTGTCCCAGCAGTGGGAACATTAAAAGGCTGATGATGATTTGTTATTCTGATCTCATCGACATCCGTTCAGTAGTTTTGCATGAAAGAGTAGCAAACATCCATCCATCCATCCTCACAAACTTTCATGTTTACAATTTTACTAGGATTAAAAGCAATGTCTAAAAAAAACGATAAAAAAATTGTGAAACGACTGAAACGTATTGTGCCCTGTCGAATGGAGGCACACAATGTGAAAGGCGGTCCATTTACAGATTGAACCCGTCGACCGCAGCCATGTAGCGATGCAGCGCAGAAAATTACAGGGACATCCGTTTATTAAACTCAATTTGAGAGGGAAATAATTTTCTTAATGTTGTTGATTATTTCAGCACAAAGAGTGCTGAAAATGACAGATTTTCAATTCGTGCGTGTGGTACAGTGATAAATAAAGCTAAGGGATTTTTTAGTACTTGTGTGCAAGATCGCGAAATGTGTTAAATAATATGGGTAAGTATGAAGCTAAGCTAAACTCGCTAGCCCTTTGTCTGCAACCAGCTTCACAATAAAATTTGCTAGAAAAAAACAAAGCAAGCTGCATTTTTTTTTTTTTTTACACTCATAACACTTGTAAGAGAAAATACATAATTATAAAGATTGCTTTATATGTATTTCCCGCTGTTTGTACGCTTAGATCTTTTAAACGCGCAACGGATTTTAATGCGTTTTGAGCAATAGATACAGTGATTCAAGAGGAAGGTTTATGTACACACGCATATTATAGTAGAGAAAAGCCGAGAAAATCAAAGATTTGTCATGTGATGTCGTAACAAACATATTTTTGTACGCTTTCATTGCAAACGCTGGCTAAACCTTACGACATAAATTAAATTAATGTACTATGGAATTGTATATCTTTAAAAAGATCGATAAAACGTTTGCGATGGTATATGTTTATCTCTTATGGATAACCCACAGAAACATTTTTATCTTTTACATATTACAAAAAAATATGGATTATTTACCAAGCTATTTTAAACAATACAGTATTAGTTCTTATCCAATTAAATACATTAGATACGTTGTGCATTTCATGTAGATCAAAATTACCTTTTACAGCATATCATTAAAATTAATATTTTATAAGTTATTGCAAAATAAAAACTAACGCCCGCGAAAATAAATTCAAGCGGGCGGGTCTCACACCTATGAAGGGATCCTACTAAAGAAATATGTCGTAAAATCAAAATCAAATGTTTTTTATTTCACATAGGCCTACATGGGCACTTATAAAACGTCGACAAAAGGTTGTGGTGTTCATTCCACATGTTTTAGTTTACTTACGTTTTATAATATATTTTACAAATTTCATCACCGTTGCTTTTGAAATTGTATCATCTCACGTTTTCCATTTTTTTATGTATGCTTTACATTGGTTTAAACCTGAAAATTATAAGATTTGTTGATTCATCCAAAACTATTATATTCTTTTTAACTCTTGACATTTTTATTTGACGTGACATTGTCATTATTTTATTTTCTTAAACCATAGACATAAGATGCCATACTCTATAGCTTTTGTTAAGCTCGTTGTACATTATAATTTTCATTATAAGGGCAGCGGCAGACTGCGCCTCTGTAAACCGTTTTTATTCGTTCATGATTTCTTAATTCATATTTGAATTTAAAATTGAGAAGACATATCGGAACGAAGAAAAACGGGTGTCACTTTTTTAGTCTTGAATCTGCTCTGAACTCTGAAAGTCGTTTGACTACTTAATACTACGTGTTGTACTATTGAATCTGAAAATCTCTTTAAAACTATTATATATAAGGCCTGTGACCAATTCTGTGAAAAACAATAAATATAATTTATTGAGTGTTGAACTTAAATGTGTGTATTTTACTGGTTCATAAACTACGTCGGTCACCGCTTCATAGTAAAGGGTTTGATTGATCGGCATATTAAGCCACAGCCCGACCTCCACACTTCTATCTGCCAGTGCCAGCCTATTCTACTGCCTAACTGACTGCCTGACTATTAGTTCAGCAGCCTTGACCATCTAACTGTGAGCCAGCCCATTCGTCCTGCTGGCTACCCTACTGCCTATCTAAACGATACATCTGCGAGCTCATCTGCCTACCTCGGGCATTCCACGCCATCGTGTCCGTCCAGCTGCCTAGCCTGCCTGCCTGCCTGCTAAGAATTTCTGCCCACGTCGTGTCAAGCGGGATCTTCCTAGCTGCCCACGTCGTGCGAAGCCGGACCTTAATTTGTTATTTATATCCTTTTATTAGTTTTAATTTATATTTACCTTTAATTTTATTAACGTGGCTTACGTATAGTTCATTTGAACTATACGTAACGCTACAGTTTGGCGCCCAACTTTTCTAGAACTCACCCCATCACCCACAATCTTCCTTTTTTTACTACACCTTTTTTTTTTTTTAACGTGGGCTCGATCTTCTCAAAATTCAAAAACATTACTTGCTCAAGTAAGTTGAATAACTTTTGGTATCTATTTCAGGCCATCACCTCATTATCATTTCTTTTGCTAGCACCAATTTTTTTTTTATATCTTCACTTGTATACCAAACCTATTAGGCAATTTTCTTTATTCCCCTCTTTTTATTTTATTTCCTTTTTTAGAGCGGTTGGCAACTCTTTAAATAAGCCCCTAATGCCTTATAAATATATATTTTTTTTCCCTCTTGTAAATATGTCCCTCCCCCTCCTCCCCCTCCAAGTTCGAGTCCCTCTTTGACTTGAGTTCCCTCCCCCTCCTCTCCCTCCTAGACTTGAGTCTCTTTTGACTTGAGTTCCCTCCCCCTCCTCCCCCTCCTAGACTTGAGTCCCTCTTTAACTTGAGTTCCCTCCCCCTCCTCCCCCTCCTAGACTTGAGTCCCTCTTTAACTTGAGTTCCCTCCCCCTCCTCCCCTCCTAGACTTGAGTCCCTCTTTAACTTGAGTTCCCTCCCCCTCCTCCCCCTCCTAGACTTAAAAGCCCTCCTAGATTTTATTATTTTATTACTAACACATCTTTTATCTTATCTTAAACTTCTTCTCACTTGTATCTTAATAAAGATGAGGTGTTCTCTTAGAGCGGTGTGCACAACTCCGAAAGCCTTATGTGCAAAGAGCGGTCCCGTAACTCTTTAAAAATAAGCCAAATGCGTGGGCTCTCTTAAATATTCTAATTTTTTTTTTTTTTCGGGTTTTCAAACAGGTGCGGGTGACGACACCTATAAAAAATAAATAAGCCTTCGTTATCTAATTAAATATTTCCTTGTGGAGTATGCGTCATTGAATGTGAACCATATCCCCTATGTGTGATTGAATGAGAGTGTTTGACGAAAGCATGAAAGATGTTGTGTGAAAGAACAAGGTTAATATTTTAACCTTCAAAATTTTCCTTAAGTTTGAAAATTTTTCTGGGGTTTCGGGGAAATGTGGTGTTCATTCCACATGTTTTAGTTTACTTACGTTTTATAATATATTTTACAAATTTCATCACCGTTGCTTTTGAAATTGTATCATCTCACGTTTTCCATTTTTTTATGTATGCTTTACATTGGTTTAAACCTGAAAATTATAAGATTTGTTGATTCATCCAAAACTATTATATTCTTTTTAACTCTTGACATTTTTATTTGACGTGACATTGTCATTATTTTATTTTCTTAAACCATAGACATAAGATGCCATACTCTATAGCTTTTGTTAAGCTCGTTGTACATTATAATTTTCATTATAAGGGCAGCGGCAGACTGCGCCTCTGTAAACCGTTTTTATTCGTTCATGATTTCTTAATTCATATTTGAATTTAAAATTGAGAAGACATATCGGAACGAAGAAAAACGGGTGTCACTTTTTTAGTCTTGAATCTGCTCTGAACTCTGAAAGTCGTTTGACTACTTAATACTACGTGTTGTACTATTGAATCTGAAAATCTCTTTAAAACTATTATATATAAGGCCTGTGACCAATTCTGTGAAAAACAATAAATATAATTTATTGAGTGTTGAACTTAAATGTGTGTATTTTACTGGTTCATAAACTACGTCGGTCACCGCTTCATAGTAAAGGGTTTGATTGATCGGCATATTAAGCCACAGCCCGACCTCCACACTTCTATCTGCCAGTGCCAGCCTATTCTACTGCCTAACTGACTGCCTGACTATTAGTTCAGCAGCCTTGACCATCTAACTGTGAGCCAGCCCATTCGTCCTGCTGGCTACCCTACTGCCTATCTAAACGATACATCTGCGAGCTCATCTGCCTACCTCGGGCATTCCACGCCATCGTGTCCGTCCAGCTGCCTAGCCTGCCTGCCTGCCTGCTAAGAATTTCTGCCCACGTCGTGTCAAGCGGGATCTTCCTAGCTGCCCACGTCGTGCGAAGCCGGACCTTAATTTGTTATTTATATCCTTTTATTAGTTTTAATTTATATTTACCTTTAATTTTATTAACGTGGCTTACGTATAGTTCATTTGAACTATACGTAACGCTACAAGGTATACGGTTCGGGTTGGTCGTTTCCTATGGAGAAAAACCGGCAAGAAACTCCACGGTTACTCTTTTAAAAAGATTGGTTTGTTTTTACAATATTGCCATGCTATAGCATTAGTGCTTAGATATGGGGGGACAACGTAGGCTCGACAATAAGTTGTAATAAAATAATAAAAAAGTTTGTTTAAACGAGATCAAATGTTAACAAGCATCTAGAAATCTAGAAGGCCTACAATGTTCACACATTCACAAAACAATCGGTAAAAGAATCTATACAAAAGGACAAAATAAAAAAAATATAACAAGACTAAAATTAACATGTGGCACAAATTTTGTTATCAGTGCTGTAACTATTCTTAGCAAAGGGCTATAAAGATGATTGAAGACCATTGTAAAAAGTCTATGAGATTGAGAATACTTAGAGACATCCACATATTTGTGCCGTTTATGAGTTACCAGGGAAGCCGCATGCGCATAAGGAGCTAAAGCCAAATTTTTTATCTTCAACGTAGTCCTTGTCGTAGGTTTAACACCTGTGCTCTACTACCCGTGCCAAGCCAGGGCGGGTCGCTAGTTATAATATAAAAATATACATAATATATAATATCACAGGATGGAAGAAAGATAGTGTTCTTTGACTTTTTTCTTAAAAAATGAGATACATTTAGCGTCACTGATCTTACGTAGAAGTGAGTTTTAATGGACAGTAATTAAATGTTATCTCATTAATCAATTTTACCGCAAATCTAACGAAAGCATTCGCAATTCGTATTAATTCTTTTTAGAAATCTGCAAAATGTTAACAGGTTCACAGTCCCATGAGCCACATATGATCTGCTGTATTGTTTTAAATATTTATTTCGCTAATGGGACAGTGAACTTTAGTACTTATTTAAAAGTGAGCACTAACAACGTAGACCAAAAGAACCAACCTCAAGTTGAAACTTAAAGTTTTAACTTCCTTAAAACCTGCGCGATGCTCTAAAGTATTGCTTCAGTAAATTGACTTACTGACTTCCATATATTGTAAAGCCACATCTGAAAATCCATCATAAGTTTGAACAATTTAGTAGACGTAAACCACTGTAAAGTATATTAAGTTTTTGTATAAAAAATAAACGAACCTTCGTGTGACAAAATTAAATATTTACAAGAATATTGAGAAAATATTATTTGAACGTTCATTAATTTTGGAAGTAATAATTTTGGTATTTATATTACTGGTACTTTGCATTGACTAAGTTTCTCAAAATAATAATATTTAGTTAGACTTATAGAGAAGTTAACCAATATATTTAACTGGCTATTTTTATATGAATGTGTTTTTCTAATACTTCATACTATTTTTAGCTTCTATTAAAAGTGTTCGATAGATAATAATATGGAACCGAATTGCAATAAAAAGGCTATGAATTCTTTATGGCCTTTTAATTATGCAGTTATGACTTTGAATTGATTTTATCATTCTTAAATTAAACATTAGCACTAGTATATTTTATCTGTATACCTAGAAAACAAAATAAAAAATATTTTTCTACTTTTAATAGGTACAAGTATACAACAGAGACTACCTACCCACTCTCGCGGAAAAAGTGTTTTGTTATGACTACCTACAACCAAACAAATTACTTCTGTACTAAAATAAGCAGTTAACTCATGTCCGTTTAGTAATGAGGACCTTTCCTTAATAGGCCAGTCGTTACCATCTCCTTAATAGCGAAACCCTTATTATGCCACAAACCATCCGTTGAAAGAGAAAAAACCTCAAAAACAGTAGTTTCTGCATGAAAATGCATCATTGTCGGATTTGCAAGCACCCCTTCGGGCATCGAGGCGTCGTCCTATTTGCTTAGCTCTCTGTGACTGCTAATGACTCTCTTAATAATTGAGTTTCATGTGATTTACTTGAAATAGTTATAATATTACGAATAAGCTGGATATTGAAGCTGAAAATCGGGCAGAGCTGCAGATTCGAATTCTGGTCTGTATCACCGTGGCAGCATCATGGTATCACTGCGAGTGACGGTAACAAACCCCATAACTACGGCTGCTTCCAAACCATACCTATCTCAAACGTTATTGTTTTTCATTTTTGCCGTGTTTTCGCTGGTTTGAGCCAAAAGATATTTCTTGCAGAGTCAGGGGTACATCACACAATTTTATTTAGAAAATTAAAGCATCATTAAATCTTCAAGTCATTCATTTAATTCCAAGTCAGATAAATAAAAGGCCCGCAGCACACTGGCTGCATCATCGTCTCGCTGCGAGCGATGGCGACGGACGGCGGTAATTGCTCGCCTCGGTGACGGCTAATGATGGCCCTTAATTAAAACGTAAAATGATCTGAGAAAAAGTGGAATTGGTTCGCGGTTTTAATTGTCCAATGGTTACTTGGGAGATGTTTTTAGAGTTATTATTAAACGTTTGTTATTACTTTCAATTGTTAGGAAGTAGAGGTTCCATCTTCAGACAATCCATTTAGATTAAGATTTAAGGTTAGGCCATATAGTTCAATAAAAGTTCTGTGATCAAGCGAAGATTTTATAAGCCCCCATCTTTATTCTTCTGGTGTGTCAAAGCTAGAGACTCACCATGTTGGTAGAAGCCACGAGTATCGGAATGACATGGAGCGAGGTGTAGCGTGAGCTCAAGACCACTTGCGTTGAAGGATTACTAGTAGGACCCAGAGGTCGTCCACAGTAATAAGGATCTTAAGGCAAGTCAACTTTATTCTAGCACTCTGAACGGAATGGAATGGAATAGAACAGAACAGAACAGAATAGAATAGAATAGAATATTTATTTGCTAGAAACATGGTGTTTACAGAGGTGTTCATTTCATAATATTGCATAGTGCTAAATGTCTCACCGTTTTAACCGGCATGCAAAATTAAATTCCATTTTAATGAAATTCTTACATAAATTTTCAATTACATTCTTTGGTCATTCATCTGGTCAGGTGTTCCTCTAGATATCTTAGTATCCATCTGGATAACTACATGTCCATATGAAATATCAAATCAGCAATATCATTAACTTAGGAAGGTACTTTCATATGTCATAAATTTGAAAATAAATTGGTCCGCAATTTGATTGTCAATGTTCGATATAAGTGGCAGAAGTCTGTAAATAGACCATTTTTGAGACTACATTTTCCAGGCGAATGCAAAATCTCTTTGTTTGTATTTCGCAAAACAATTTTCCCAAAACAACAATACCTACACACTGACACTGTATAGAATTGCTCCACTTCTTAACTGAAACAAAACCTACTAAAGAGTCGTTTCAATAAAAAGCCAGCATCTTTATCCTAAGCGGCCATGTTACGCATCTCAGCTTTTAGTATTTTTGCCGGATATCCGTTACTTAGATACGCAAGCTCTTATGTGGGTTACGCTTTGAAGCGCTTTCGTAAATACCGCTACATTAATGCGTCGATTTTACGCCTGCTTTATTGTTACTTTATTTCGAAGGGAATCGTTTTAAAGCGCTGTTTAGCTTGTTTTTATTGGTTTCGTGTTTTGTGTTTATTGTTGCAGCGTGAATGGGAATCTACCCAAAATCTATGATATACTATAAAAGTTTGTAGATTTCATAATTCCACACTCGCGATTTACGTTAATTTCACGGTGAATCGTAAAAGGATGCAGAAATCGAATCGTCAAAGAAGTCTAAACTTTATCATAAAAGATCATACATCATAGACAGAGTTGGAATGAAGTAATTAAATTAAAAAGTTTTTTTTTCCTGTACGGTTGATTACAAAGGAGAAACTTAGTTATGAACATTAATTAGATTCCATAATGAACTGTCCCAGACATTACTCTCATTTCATAACTTTTAATAGGTATTGTTTTTGTTTACTCAATCCATACCTAGTGTTTTTTTTTTTAATTTATCTTCAATGTTTTACCCATCATCATTATCATGGCTTATCCCAATTTATTCGTGTTCGGTGAAGCATATTTCATTAACCATATGTCTCTTTTCACCTTCATCTGAATCATCACGTTTTTTTGAAAATCCTCATGGATGTCCTCCGTCTTGTGGCAGGTGATTCCTACTGACTAAAACCACACGGAGTTCCCCTCGTCAATTTTTGCTGGGGTGCAGGAGACAGACACATTGTCCATAATCACCACAGCAGTGACGGTTAGCCCTAACAAACTTCTTCTCTGGTCAAGGGCAGGAGTCAGTTGTTCCTCATCCTTTCTTCATTTCTGAGAGGCATTCGGAAGCATCACGTGATTCCAACTCAGGTTTTTAAACCAACTCACGTGTTACCCATAAAACACAACAATATTTCGCAAACAAATATAAGCTACGATTATTAAGATCACTTATCTCGTGGACACACAAAATAACAAACTAGTCCCGTTTGAGATGATCTCAAGACTCAAGACAGGCTTAGATGCATAGAAATAGTATATATTTTTATGTATATATGAAACATAACATTTCATGCATACATATAATCTCTCAGGACAGTAGGAGTAAGTACTCTCGTGAGCTTTTTATCTGGGGCACGGATTCTCCAAGGATATTGGAGAATGTAGATTGTTAAGTTGAGAATATATAACAATAAAACTGGTTAATTAGATCGGTCTAAATAAGATAGCTTAACTTTATGACCTAGGCGGGTAGCTAAAGCTCAAGGTTATTAACAATTATTTTTAGTATTTTTTTCGAAATAGCACAATAATAATAAACCTATACCATTTTGTTTTTAACCAACGAAAAAAAGGAGGAAAATATATACATGTCGAATTGAGAACCTCCAATTCTACATGTTTTCATTTTTATTACGTATGACCATGCAAAACTCAGATTTCAAAAAATCTTTTTTATTGGAAAGAAATCTCAAAGTTCGTGCCATTAAAATTTTAAATAAAAGCCCTGAAGGTAAAAAAGGACTTATTGATAATTTTCCCACAGATTTTTATATTATGGACCGATTCTGTTAAGATTAAGTAAACTGAAAAGCGAAAAAAAACCGAATCGAAAAAAAAAATTGTAATTCAGTTCGTTATTTCGTCGGTAATTTTTTTTGTCAAAAAGACTTTTCTTTTCAAAACACACTTTTCAAGCATGACAATGAACCTGTTTTATACTATAAAACAAATTAAATCATTTAACGCAAAATACGCATTTGGACATGGAGTTGTGGATACCAGCCCGTAAAAAATACAAAATTACTGTAGCTATCTTAAAATGAATCTTGTTCAAATTAAGTTTCACAGACGATCTTGATCACTTACGACCGCAATCAAGTAATAACTTTTCAAACTGAAATTACAATAATTCAAACTATTACCCCCCATAATAACCCTATCCAAGATGACACTTTGGGGTGAACTGCCAAACTGCAGCGTATCTCAAATTATCCAAATTATGGAACTTTGACAAACTTTGTCCATTTGTGTCAGTGAACATCGGGACAGTATTTCGATTTAACGGAGTTAGTAACTTGATATCTAACAGCTGACAGCTACTTAGATATCTGTAATAGAGTATGATGGAATGGTTAGTGAGGTAGAAATAATAAGTTATGATGTACCTATTTTTGCCCTTGAACACCAAAATTTCCCTTGCCCAAACTCTTATTCAGCCCATCATCGACTACGCCGACGCCTGTTATTTGGATGCCACCGAGGAGCTTTTAAATAAACTTGAGCGTTTGCAAAATATATGTATTCGTTTTGTTTTCAATCTCAAAAAGTATGACCATGTTTCAGACTTTCGCAAGATGCTCAAGTGGCTCCCTATTCGACTTCGCAGGAACTCTCGGATTTTGTGTTTGCTATTTAACGTCCTTCACAACCCTAAAATGCCTTCTTACCTCCGCGAACGCTTCTCCTACTCCCGTCCTTCCGATGCACTTTGCAGGTCGCATCTTAAGCATCTCCTTGAAATACCTTCCCACACTACCGACTTTTACTCCTACTCCTTTACTGTGCACGCGGTGCGGTTGTGGAACTCGTTACCGCCTGATATTAGGGACTGCCAAACTCTTGCAGTTTTTAAAAAGAGAGTGAAAGAGCATTATCTTTCCATTCCGTCTTAGTTGCATATTAATATGTATTATTATTTAAGTATTTATGATATTAGTTAGTATTTATTATTGTAATATTTAATTTAATAATATGCATGTATATAAGAGTTTATAATACGGTATTCTTCTTTATTGTGAATTGTTTAATTTATTTTTCTTTCTATCGTTCTACACACGGTGTCTACATATCTTTTTTGCAACTGTCCTCTCGCAGGTATGCTGGAAGAGATTTCGTTAGAAATAAGCATACCTTTGTACATATTTTCTGTTCCTTCTTCTTGTCTATTTATTATGTGTGTACATTAATGGTTAAATAAATAAAAATAAAAAATAAAAAAAAAAAAAATTAAATGAGGTGATTCTGAGTTTGTCGGTATGAAATAGAAAATATTTATTCGACGCGGACACAATAACAACAACGATCATACGCTAAAATAATAGAAGAAAACATAATAAATAAAATTTTGCTGAGTATGCCCATTATAAAACGGTCAGATATCAATTCAACATTTGCTGGGTGTTAGATACCCAACGCTGGTAACTTTTAAATTCTGTTTTGTGAGGAGAAATAAACGACTTTATTATTATTTATGAATTGGCTATTGTAGGCTGTTTTAAGTAAAATTATCGTTCAGTTAACCACCTAACAAAATGCCTTGTCTTGTAAATCAGAAGCTATATTTCTATTTGGTTTTCTACTCACGGCAAAACACCAAACTTGCAACCATCAGTTTGCTCTTAAGACGAACTGTATTATTCTACGAATCCAATAAATAGCCTCAAATAGAATTGCAATAACTCTAACGTCTCCTAGTAAAGGGAAAAAAGAAGATCAATAAACACATTCGCAATAAATCCAATTTCATTTACCACCTAAGAATAAAAACCAAGTATCAAACATAAACATCTGTAAGGCTGAACGGTGCAAACGCAACATATAAATAAAGCATTTTCATTAATTCGGAAAGCATTTAATTATTTAAGATAATGAGGGATGTGGAGTGACCTTTTCCAACACCAAGGAGCTTCGTTCCAATTGGCTAAAAGGTCCGATTCATGTGGTGCTTTGAGTCAGGCGAAAATTAATAGGATTCGTCAAGATGGGGAGGATATTGGAGAATAGTTAATGCTGTCTTTCTTTACTGTTCGTGCTTTGTATAAGTGCCTGTAATATGACACGTTACGTACGTTTTTTATAAAGTCTTGATTGTTTAGTTAGACACTATTATTTATCTAATCTTTTTACCCGTTTCAATCCATACTTATAATATAATACAATATTATAAATGTGAATGAAACTCTGTCTGTCTTTTACCTATTCACGCTTTAACCGCTGAACCGATTTAGATAATATTTTGTATGGAGATAGTTAATAATTTCTCTAGTAAGGCGGTCCACACATCTTTTAATATTATGGCGCGATATAAATAAATGGCTATTCAAAGTAATAATGATACTTAGAGGTAGTCACTGGCAACAGTTAGTGGTACTATAATAATTGATACATGATTGTACAGAAGTAATTTTCTTAAAAGTTTAGTCCTACTTGTCGTGGCTAAAGTTTATTGAGCCTGATACAAAGTTAGGCGTGTCCACTCCGAAGCCAGTCCTAACTCTAACCCTTTATCAAACAAAGCGTAGTAAAAGTATACCAAACATAAGTCTCGAAAAAAATATCGCAGATCTCGAAATTATACCTACTGATAGCTAAGTTTCGATAAAAAAATATAGGTATAACTGCATACTGTAGAACAATATTTCACTCAAGTATAAAGTTAATGCCTATCTGTTTACAAGTATGGAACAAGAAGAGCCGTTTGTTCCAACTGTTGTCTTTTCAAAAGCCAATAGGATCCGTATTATCCACATTAAAGATACCCTCATCTCATTTGAATATCCTACAAAGAAAATATATTTCCTTTCTTCTGTGTAAACTTCTAGAGAATCTGTGTTGTATATACTAACATATTTAAGCCAATAAACTTTTCTAGGATGAGAGGCTCAAGATAAACCAGATAAATAATTAGATGGCTATGTTTATTGTGGTCAGTGCAGTGATTGGCGACCATGTTGTCACACGTAAAAACAACTACGTGCGTTGAAGAGGATTTTATAGCTGACCACCATTCATTGAGGCAAAAGCTCAACTGGCTGCCAAAAAGTTGGGGATTCTTGCAAAGGTGAGACGGTACTTCACGCCAGAACAGTTGCTCAACTTGTACCAAGCGCAAGTTCGGTCATGCATGGAGTACTGCTCTCATCTCTGGGACGGATCTGCGAAGTACCAGCTGGATGCACTAGAGTCAATCGAAAAACGGGCCAAGAGGCTCATCGGCAATGATATACTGGTCGAGTCTAGGCTTCAGAGCCTTGAACATCGGCGCCAAGTTGCCAGTCTGTCGGTTTTTTATCGGTTACATTTCGGGGAGTGTGCGATGGAATTGCATGAACTAATTCCTCCTAGCCCGTTCCATCATCGGACTACAAGACGTACGGCGATGCGTCATCGGTACATGGTGGACATCCCACCCATACGCACCAAACGTTTTGGGAATACTTTCATTATGCGTACAGCTAAGGAGTGGAATTCCCTGCCGGAGTCTGTATTTCCTGATAGCTACAACCTGGGAGTCTTTAAGTCAAGAGTGAATAGGTTTCTTCTAGGTAAGCGTGCTACATCGTCGACCACATCATCACTTACCATCAGGTGAGATAGTGGTCAAGCGCAAGCCTATCAATAATAATAATAAAAAAAAAAAAAAAAAAGTTTCAAAAATGTGCTCATTAAAATTAATCCAACTTTTATCACACATTTTGATCCCGTCGATCAACGAGACTTGGGTACTGTAGTGTATGTAGATATCAATTGATGGCGCTACAAGCCGATAACAGTATTGTAAAGCTGCCTCGTGCGCACACGCTGCTCGGTTATAAATACCGGTCCGAGTGGTGGGGCGATCAGTCGTTATCGGACTGTCGGCCTGTGCGGTGGTGCGTTGGCGAGTCAACTATTAATATTGATAAATGTGCATATTTTACATTGGCGACGAGGAGAAAACCGTAGAGTGAATAAAGTAATAAATAAAGCTGTTTTTCACTAAAAGGAACATGAAGACTTTGTTATAAAACCATTTAAAAAAAAATACAAGAAAAAGAAAAGTGTGGAATGACGGTGACAGTTAAAAACAGTGGCGGTTCGTTTTTGAAGTGCATCAAATGTATACGATAAGTAGTGCACTTGCTGAGTAGTGCTGTGGAATTCAATCTCGTAAAACACACACTGGTGGCACATTACACCGTCGGCGTCGTATTGTTATGGTCCCACCAAAACTGAATGCAGTAGAAGTAAGTCCTTCAGCTTCGCGTCTACATGGCAGACAATGTGGGACTAATTTAAGAAGTCGTTGAGTTTTTTGCGACTACCCTCAGAATCTCGAATAATGAAAAACCAGTCCGGACCGGAGCAACAACCAAGGAGCTGGACAGGTCAAGGAGGAGCGTGTGGATGTGTGGATCCATACACACGAATCTTTATGCCAATCTGGTGAGTCGTATTCATTTTGTTATGGCTCAGGACAAGTGGTTATTGTTCAAACTTCTGGTTTTGTATACAGTATGGGTCATGTCAGGTCATAATCCATATTGGCTATCACTGGTAAATTGTTAGTGTTGTTGAAGAATATCACTGTAGGCCATTAGCTAACCTTAGCTGATTATTTTTGTTTGGACGTTAGAGCGATATAGTAACAATGCCGTAGTTCATTCAAGAAAAATGATAATTCCAAATAAAATGATAAGTTTGAGTTAATTGTGTTTGATCATTGAATTGGTGTATTTATACCTAGCACTATCACTACGTAATTGAGACATATCTAGTACAAAGCATAATGAATTTATTATTGACAATAATAGTTTCAAAATTTTGTTCAGTAAGGATGAGATATTCCTTGTGAAGGACTGCACAACTGTCATTTTAAGTGTTTGAGCGAGTTAGTATTGTAGCTGCTTTAACCAATACTGGCCATTGGTCAAGTACATGTATTCAGAACAGATCTTATGTCTCGGAATGATTTACAACAATCTCGATCGATCGATCGATCGATTTTCATCTTCAGATCTTAATTCACTTGCTTAGTTTCAAAGTAACATTATGATAGTATTAGATCCCGCGATCGCTATCCTTTGAAATCTTTAAATAGTAATAGAACGAATAAGTACGCTCACGAGGCATACAAAGGATGCCTCTAAGTAGTGCTCCTAACGAGTTAAACTTAGAAAACAGTGAGGGGAGTTCCTCCACCAAGCAGGAGAACACATACCGTGGCTATTAGGTCGCACTGTGTGCACTTGTCTGTAGTCTTACCTGCAATTCACTTGTGAGTTGTTCAGGGGGCGATGGGCAGCTGGTGATGTAACCTGGACATGGGTCTCAAAGGAGACTATCGTTGTATTGGTTTTGTAATAACCTGTAGTCGTAGACTCTATGTGAAGTGACACATATCGTGTTGGTCGATCACTTGAGGTAATGACGATATGGGTGGCATGAGTTTTACTAGCTGCTGCGGCAGTCGTGCCATGAGCGTCGTATATTATCTAAGCTGATACGGGTTCTGATCAATTACTACTAAGGCTTAGAGGAACCTTTCGCTATCGGTGATCGTTATACACTGAAAGCTTTAAATAGGTACGCTTAGAACTTAGAAGTATACACACGATAAGTTTAGGAAGATGATAGTGGGTACTTACGTTCCAGTCGATGTTGATTTCGATAATAATGATTGATGAGCAAGCTGTAGAAGGTTGGGTTATTCAGTCTATCGGCCGTAGTGTGTGTTCGACCGTACCAGTGGTTAAGCGTAGTCGTGGCCGTAAATCGGTATATTTTGAGGCAACACAAGTAGTCCGTAGGTGCGCAATGTTGCGTTTAGCTCTGTCGGAGGTCTGGGTCTAGATAGACCTTTGTGTGAGGGCAATGCAATTGCTGGTCGGCTAGAGAGCCGAGGCGTTAGAGGCTTTACTCGAGGGTTCCTGTTGGCTTGGCAGTTTTACTGCAGTAGAGTTTTAAAGTTTCTTTGGTACGATTGTGGTTAAAGTTAGTTAAAACTTAAGATTTGGTTGGAATAAAGCTAGAATTCTAAAATTTCCCTATTTTCACGAACCCAATAATCAAGTTTGGTTAAGAGTAGCCTAGTTGGCCATTGTGGCAACTGTGAGCCTAGGTGGCAAATACTGGCATAATATAACATCACGCTTTTGGTGTATTATTGGGAGGTTCCTGATGGAGAAACCGAGTGACACTGCTCGACCTGGGAGTCGAACCCTTGACCTCATGATTAGTTATTTGATTTGTGCTACATGATTAGTTCTGAATTAATAAATCAAAGATCACACAAATGCAGTAAAATATACCTACTGGTCATTAAATTGACAGGCAGTAGAATATACCTACTGGTCATTAAATTGACAGGCAGTATAATATACCTACTGGTCATTAAATTGACAGGCAGTAGAATATATCTACTGGTCATTAAATTGACAGGCAGTAGATTATAACTACTGGTCATTAAATTGACAGTCATCAGAGAATGACAGTAATAGCAGTAGATTATACCTACTGGTCATTAAATTGACAGTCATCAGAGAATGACAGAAATAGCAGTAGATTATAACTACTGGTCATTAAATTGACAGTCATCAGAGAATGACAGAAATAGCAGTAGATTATAACTACTGGTCATTAAATTGACAGTCAGTAGATTATAACTACTGGTCATTAAATTGACAGTCATCAGAGAATGATAGAAATAACAGTAGATTATGCCTACTGGTCATTAAATTGACAGTTATCAAAAAAAAAAAGATGTCAGCAGTAATGGTACTTTTTATGTACATACTGTTCACACCCGGAAGACTCAAGAGATGAGATCTGGTGTGAAGAATACTTCACCGTTGCTGATTGGCACAGAGGCAGTGGAACGCGTCCAGAAATTCACTTACTTCGGGAGCGTCGGGTCAGAAACTGGAGGTAGTGATGAGGACATCGCATCAAGGATCACTAAAGCACGATCAGCTACCTTCGCGCAGCTGTGACTTGTTTGGCAATCGCGGAAATTGACCCGAAGGATTAAACTCGAATCTTCTCAACTCAAATCCGTGCTGCTTTACGGGTGCGAAACGTGGAAGGTCACAAAAGACATCTCTAGCCAGATCCAAGTCGTCGTAAACCGCTGTCTTTGTCACATACTATTCATTTACTGGCCCGAGACCATCACCAACGTAGAGCTGTTGGAGCAAAGCCACGAGAGCCCGATCGACCGCCAGATCAAGCGTCGCAAATGGAGTTCGATTGGCCATAAGCTGCGAAGGGATTCTGATCACATACCGAAGCAAGCGCTGGATTGGAATCTCCAGGGCAAAAGAAAGCGTGGCCGTCCCCGTCCAACCTGGACGAGAGGATTCCGCGCAACTTCCCGGACACTGCCTGGCCGAGTGAGATTCGACGTTTGACTTCTCTTGAGGTTGGACCTGCCTAGCTGGACTATAAGTCCCAGGTAGGCATGGTTGCCCACCGCTGCGGATGTGTAGTCTCCGATCTTGACGGGAGTGGGCGCGACATGGGCGTTAAACATCACTTAGGTTTATCCATATAAATTTTTGGACCCACTCTTTCGGAAGCTCTACTGAGGTAATCGAGCGTTGTACTGGGGATCTCCATGGTCTCAGCCATGACAGCTATATCATCGGCGAACCGAAGGTGAGCGATGTGCTCGCCGTTGACGTCGATGCCTGGCCCTGGCCTTGAAGGCGTCCTCCAGTGCAGCGGTGGACGGTTTCGGAGGTGGCGTCTCCCTGTCCCACACCTCGCTGCGGAGGGATGGATTCCAGAGCCAGGTCGCAAGGCCGGACTAGCGTAGTGGTGTTTTTGTGCCCGCGCTTCGCTACCTCGATGTACCGGTGGTCGATTTGGCGCCGTTGGAGGGACTGCAGTGCAGCCCAAGTCTCGATCAAGTTGAGGACTTTCATGTGGTCCACAGACGCTGAGCGGAAAGGCAGGTTGGCTTACGGTGCTGAAGCCTGTTCGGAGGCCGGCTTGTTCGGGAGGGTCAAAGTTGTAGGGCTTGCGCGCGAGACGATTCGTGTATTGTTTCCAGGTAACTAATTAATACCATGAATTCTCAACTAACGTTAGAGAAATTGGATGGAGAGGGGGAACCTTCATCAGTAGGCCCGAGATGGGAATCAGAAAATGGAATAGAAGAGGAAGGGTAAAAGGAAACACTAAATTAAACCAGTAAATGGTTTTTAAATTATTGTGCTGTCATTTTGTTATGACAGAGATGCTAATAATAAAAATCAGAATATGCTAAATGTCTTATTAATAATTCTGGTTACATCCAACTGTTTAAAACAAGGAAGGGATGTAGTGTATGTAGATATCAATTGATGGCGCTACAAGCCGATAACAGTATTGTAAAGCTGCCTCGTGCGCACACGCTGCTCGGTTATAAATACCGGTCCGAGTGGTGGGGCGATCAGTCGTTATCGGACTGTCGGCCTGTGCGGTGGTGCGTTGGCGAGTTAACTATTAATATTGATAAATGTGCATATTTTACAGGTACTAACAAAAGGAATCAGTACTATTCAGTTGTTACTGATACTTAATGCTTTCACTAACCCAATAATCAAAAGCTATATTTACTCGCAAAATAACGGTTTTAAGTAATTTTGAACTTTGAAAAGAAAAACATTTTTGCACAAAAATACTACCGACTTCCAAATAAAACACTAGAAAGTGAAAAATTGCTTTTTTTTCGAAGTCGGTGTCCATAACGAAAATAGTTGGTACCTACCAAAGACATCGACTTTGAGGTTCCAGTTTTTGAAAAGTTGGTTAAAAAGGTAATACTATGCGCGTAACACTATATTTCTCGCTGTGCCGATATGTTCATTCAACAAAATTCATCAATTACAGTTGACCAGTACGACGCACAGTGTTACAACTAGAACAAGCTAGCTAGACAAAATTATATATTGGGGTATTTTGCTTCGTACAGCTTTCTTATGATATTTTAATGCGGTTTCAGTACAAAGCACCCAAATAAAAGAAGGTAGGGGTGTACTAATAGAAAGAAGAAAGAAAGAAAAAGTGTTAATTTGTCACAAAACGACATACAATAAAAGAACCTACTTAAACCCTTAAAATAGTATTAGTAGTACTTAAATTAAGTTAGTAAAGACGAGAAATAAATCAAACAATAATAACATATACTACCCATATTTTGTACAGTAACAGAAAATAAATATGTTGTAAAATATGTAGGCAGATGCATGTCGTGATTGTGGCAATAAGGTTTCCACTCAGCATAATGCTGTACCATGGGGGAACCCACAGCACGGCGGTGATTTTCAGTGGTCGCCTAGGACGTGACGTACGGAAACCAAATCTGTTGTGTATGTTAAAATAGATACAAAAAACATAAAATAAATACAGTAAAAAATAAACTACTCAAAATTATACCCCGCCGACGCGACGACGATGCCGCTGTAAAAAACCGGCAGCTCAATAAGTCGGCGATTGCAGAACACCTATTAGAAGGCGGCAGCAATCACTGGATCGAATTTTATCGTCCACAAGTCCTCTTCACGGAACGCCACTTCTATTCTAGAATAGTGCGTGAAGCGATTGCAATTTAAAAACACAAAACATTCAATCGGGATGACGGTTACAAATTATCCAGTGATTCAGAAAACATTACCTCGCTTTGTGCAATCGGTGAACTGACAGAATAAGGACACGGTCAGTGTTGTATGTAGAAACGTGAGGGTAGAGGAAGAATCCAGTGATTTAAAAAACATTACCTCGCTTTGTGCAATCGGTGAACTGACAGAATAAGGACACGGTCAGTGTTGTGTGTAGAAATGTGAGAGTAGAGGAAGAATTTTCTGCCCCAACGGAGCCAGTACACCGAGACACCAGTCTACCCGGGACCACGGTCGTTAAAGTGCAGTTAAAGTAAATCCATTAACTAACTATAATTTAAAAAGAACATACGCTTAACTTGAAGATCCATCACTAATATTTTTCGGAAAAATTAAATTCTAATGTTACTTCGGTAAGCGCAAAAATGAATTAACTAAGAATGTTTTTAACCCTTTATTTTTATACTGCCCTCATTACCTTATCAGTAGTTGACAATAGTGTAAAAAAAAATAAAAGAGACAAATGGGCACCCCCATGGGATCAAGTAATAAATTCCAGGAAATTCTACAGTGACTTTTGTCCACCTAGTTTTTTCTAGGCGAAACAAAGTGCGACATTCAAGTGTTTAAGATTACGGCACCCGTCCAAGGTCATGATGGTCACCGTAGATTTCTAACCTAGTGACCTAGTATAGATCAAATATAGGGCTTTTATACTTATTGTTTTCAGTTGATTTATCGTACTAGAATTTGGCAAACGCATATTTGGTAAACGGACTTACTCATACAACTTTTTATCATATTCAGAAAAAATATTACTTGTGGCTGTGTGAGCTGCAGACCTGAGGAGTCTGTCTTTTTGATTTTTTATCGATTCTTTTTTAGAAGGTTTCGAAATGGCTCAGCCATTATTCAAATTTCAGAAAACTGAA
The DNA here is from genome assembly GCA_945859665.1 of Anorthoa munda. Taxonomy (NCBI): domain Eukaryota; kingdom Metazoa; phylum Arthropoda; class Insecta; order Lepidoptera; family Noctuidae; genus Anorthoa; species Anorthoa munda. The sequence continues at coordinate 37,976,044 of OX243897.1, read as the reverse complement.
TCGTCAAAAAAAACATCCATATAATTATCGAACCGCTCACAAAAAATCACGAGAATCGGTTGAAAAATGCGACCTATAGAGGAGAACATCCGGACATCGGGACAAACGAAAGAATTAAAAAAAAAAAACAGTCAACAAAAAAAATCCATACAATTAAACTGCCTAGCAATGAAAAAGTTCCACCCACAAAATACCGACAAACACCTTAATTTAATTTTTTCACATTTAATTTAAAATTTGAACACAATATTTACGTTTTTAGTTGGTAATATTCTGATGCGCTGTTAAATGTACTTCAATATTGCATACGGCGTCATTAAGCTAGCCCTTCCCGTTTAGGAGTAATTTGGTGCTATGTCACTGAACTTTTTCATTGCTCGTTAGTGTATTATCAGTCTCGCTCCCTCGGTCAATAATATGAAAGTTTGTATAATTATTATCTCTCTCGCTCACTCGGTCATGTGAAAGTTTGTATGTTTGGACTTTGGATTCAGATGATGAATCAATCAAGCCTCAACAGATGAACGATTTGGTATGACATGAGTGACATATTAATTTTCGACATTCACACTGGCAAAACCTAGTAATTAAATTTTTTGTAGTGCTTGTTCAAAAAATTTGACACTTTTCAATTTTCGTTCACCAAAGTTCTGACTTCAACGAAATTGCAAAAAATTCACGAAGTTTTCTATTTCAGCCAGCGCTTTCATTGAGCGGGAACAAAAATAGACGAAACATACCGGATTTTGGAGCAGCTGTAACTGAAAACGAGTCTTTCGCTTTCAGTGGAAAGATTAGCAATTATTTTATTGGGAATTCAGCTAGTATTACTCGTAGCACAAACGAGAACAGGTATTTGAGAGAGCATGTTTGTTTTGCCGGTTAAAATTAAAGCAGGTTTAGTTGAAATTGTAAGATGAATCCAGTTCTTGGTTTTTAGCTTATAATGTTTACAAAATGAGATTATGACTGTTTTAATTGTTGTTTTATTTACTTTAAAATTATTAGTAATAAACCGCCCCTTGGTGTATTAGCCAGAGAATAACGTTACTTTTCAACCCAGAAAAGTGAAAATATTTTAAATCGGTGACACCAGGTAGAGATAGCAGTTTTATAAAACACTATCTTTTTGCCTATCCTATTTATTTTTATATTAGTTTCAATTAAGTTTCATAAAACATTGCATCATCAAAAGTTTGAGATACCTGTGTATTCACTGTTAATAAATTAGCAGATAACGAACAAATATCAAAACAAAATATGCAATTCAGAAATGTTTCTGGTTCAGATAACCAATCGGATAGTTAAGTAAAAGGGCAAGCTAAAGAAATCGGATGATTTCAGTGCTCATAAGCAATAAGCTTGCATCTCATTCGTACGTTTGCAGCTGCAGTCTTTAATCGGATACAGTCATAAATATGTAGGCGATCAAACAGCAGTCGACTTGAGATAAATTATGAAACTTGCTGGGAGAAAATTATCGTTTGATTGCCAGGCGTTCATTAATTAACAATAGAGAAATATGATTTGACCTGAATGCTGTGAAGAGGGCATCAGTATTGTATATATCTATGTGAAACAGGCTTTATATCAATTCTCTTAAATATAAAGATAATGAATTTATCTCAATTCTCTTAAGTATCATCTTTGTTTTAGCACGGTGTGGGCGATTCCGACAGCCTACTAAGTATAAGCTGTATATAACCTAGCTTCTGGAATACCTCTTATTTTCCTACGTACTTATTCAGTGTTTCTTACGAATTTCATGATATCGTCAAACGTCAAGACCGTGTTTAGATGCAACCTCCCTAATAATTCTTCTTGTTTTTTTCTCAAAAGTAAAACATCAGATACCAGAGCTGGACACATGGCACACTCTTTTCTTTATACTGTAGAAAAGATATTGCTTTATAGAATGCCCGTTAGAATTCTCTATGCCTTTACCCTTATATCTAATTTTATCGAGAGCTGTAGCGCATGAATAGAAAAATGTTAAAAGCCCCTGACATTTTACATCACATACATATATTTTAGCACTTTAATATCTCAAGAACGTTACTTTCTTCACTTCATTTTATAAAAACCACGAACAACTAGAAACTTAACTCGAGCGTGGAGCTTGTAAAAGATACCGGAGAATAATTTGCCAATGCAAAATGTGCTTTAGTTGTAGGAGTTTTAATTTGTTTATTGAAAAAACTTGTGTACCGATTTTACAACGAAGCTGGAAACGTTGGAAATGCAACGTAGCGATGGTTAGTGGAGTTAGTGAGCGTGAAATCTGTAGAAAACACAACGTCAAGTCTTTCAGTGACACAACTAAAGAAAATATCTTGATTCTCTTAACAAAAATATAATTTTGAATATCTTGCTGATACCAATTCACTAGACGATTTATTAGTCTGGTTATATTTTTGCTGATGTTAAATCAATTTATAAAAACCACGAACACCGCACCGATTATTTACATACAATCTTTGATATGATAAGAATTAGAATCCTAAATCTACTTGCATTTAACCCTCATTAACAAGTCCTAAATTAAATATATAACTTCATTTCATGTAAAAAAGATGCGTTCGCGCAATTGCTGGTATCTTTGTTCCTGAATCATGCGAACCATATTTTAAAAAGTTTAAAATTCTGACCTTTCCATCAGCTTACATCTACGAAGTTGCCGTATTTGTTAAAATAAATAAAAATCTATTCGGTGAACTAAAATCAAAAAGATATATACTTAAAATATATAGTATACCACATAAAACTGCTCTTCTGAGCAAAAATCTTTTCGGAATGGCATCTAAAATTTATAATAGGATACCTGTGGACATTTTAAACACTAAGGAACTGCCACTATCTATCTATCTATATTAATAAAAAGAAAAGTCCTGACTGACTGACTGACTCATCAACGCCCAGCCCAAATCCTTGGACCTAGAAAGCTGAAATTTTGCACAGAGGTTCCCTTTATAATGTAGACAAGGAATAAGGAAGGATTTTTCGAAATTCAACCCCTAAGGGAGTCAAATAGAGGATGAAAGTTTGTATGAAACTCTGTCATTTTTCATTTGAAATGAATGAGATATGGCATTTAGCCTCTAAATATAAAATAAAAAATACTGTTTTAAGGATTTTTCGAATTTCATCCCTTAAAGGGGTAAAAAGGGGTGTTAAAGTTTGTAAGAAAAATAAATAGTTTATCATCAAAATTACTTGAAACTTAGTATTTCTGCTCTTCAATACAATTAAAGAAAAACGTACTTAAGCATTTTTTGAATATCATCCGTTAAACGGGTAAAAAGAGGTGTTAAAGATTGTATGAATGATTACCTACTGGATGTGCTGGGGGGAAATCAGATTTCATACCTTGAATACCACTGATACCCTCTGACTATGTCTTTGTCGTGTCGGTAGGATTCAGAAATTGAAAGCAAAGTGGTATTTCACTATTTGTACCTGCCCGTGGAAATCGATCCCACGAGACATCCAGAATGGAAGTCCATGGCTCTAGCTATTAGAACACGACGGCAGTTCAGTTTACGCTCATTTTGTATCAATTAACATGTTATTTTTAACCGACTTACCAAAAAGGAGTAGGTTCTATGTTCGACATTATATTTGTTTTTTTTTTTGTGTATGTTCACGCATATCTCCGTCAATTTTGGACCGATTTTGAAAATTCTTTTTTTGTTTGAAAAAGTATGTTTTGAAATTGGTCCCATTTTAGTTTAGTGAAGATCTGATGAAGAACTTCGAAGATATACAACAAAACTCTTCAATAAATTACGGAAAATCTCTCGGGGTTGCCGCAATCGCATGTCTGTTTATTGTTTATACCATTTCATAACATAACATCACGCCAGTACGCTCTTAAGGGGTACGCAGATCTCTCATTTCACCGGTTATGTTCAAGTTTCATGATATCCGGGTAATCTATTCTGGCGTTATCTACCTTACTAAACAACTTGCTAACTACGTAAGTACAACTAAAAAGTGAAAAATAAAAAGCTTTTTTACAAAAAAAAATACTACCGACTTCCAAATAAAAAAAACTACAAACTGAAAAATAACTTTATTTTTGGAAGTCGGTGTCCATAACGCAAAAAAATGGTACCTAAAAGAAGAAGTTATTTTTCAGTTTGTAGTTTTTTTTATTTGGAAGTCGGTAGTATTTTTTTGTAAAAAAGCTTTTTATTATTATACGAAAATAATGAAGCTGAGCAAATTTTGTAGTATAGGCAAACAAAGACGGGGGCGTAAAGCTATGTTTAGATAATAATTTGGAATATCCCGCCAGAACTGCAAAAAACGAAACAACCAAAATCGTGTCGTCCACGCAGGCGAAGCTGCGGGCGTAAAGCTAGTTCAAATATAAATTGCGTAATTTTTTAATTGACAAAGCTTACTACACGATCCAAGATTTTCTTTTAATAGTATTAGTACCTTAATTAGTACCTACTACAATCTGTCACCATGCACCTAATTCTTATTTTGTAAGATTTGCATTATATGTGATACCTATGATTATTTTGCATGTTGACTTAATTATTGCATGCCTACTAGGCAGGACATAATGGAACTGTAATTTACCTAACATCTGTCTGTATAACCTATGCCCACAATAAAATGATTTGATTTGATTTGTAGATTGTGCGCAAACAATTTATAAATTAAATAAAAACAAAAGAATCACATTAATCCTTTGTAATCACTTAGATAACAATACAACATGGAGATACTGAAATTAACTGTAACAGTAATGAGAAAAGGTCCCAGGTGGTCGAAAGGCACAATCGTAATACCTACTTTCTTTTAGTGACACAAGATGTACAACGGGCACAAGAGTCGTACGTGTATCTGACACATTATAAAAGTAATCCTTAAGACTCGTTCACGACTTCGGGTGATGGGACTTGCGTCCAGCGAAAAGCGAGCGCGACATCATGACATAGCCTGTTAATGGCCACGGGCGACTTGACAGACAGAAAGTGTGGCCGCCGCGCTGTTAGGTCGTAGGATATTTTATTCACTTCCGCGCAAAGTCACTCATTAACTGTTTTCGTGGCGCAAGTAATATTCGGCATTGGGCATTGACGACAATGATGGCTTCAGCTTTTGTGCCCACCAGTTGGCGCCACCAGCGAGTATGGTCCTAAAATATAGCTGTTAAACGTTATTATATCACGCACAGAAGGAAAGTTTGAATTAAAATCATGTCTAATGCCGTGATCAAAAGTGCAATTAAATATAAAATTGAGTATGCCGTAGTTTTGTGTAGCCCCTTCCCGCAGCCTAGTCCTCTAGGGGGTTAATATGTATTAAAATATAAAACTCTTTTAAAGCTGTGGTTGGTAAAACCCGTACCTATCTTAATCTGCCATATTTGGAAAATACTCACACTAATAAAAAATGTACCTAAATAAACTCGCGATAAAAGCCAAAAGTCTATGAAATTTGTCATTTTTGAAGACACTAGCGCCCCTAGCGGTAAATTCTAACGCGGTAGCCCCCATTATAGTAACTAGAAATGTTATATATGTTTTTTCTGTGATAGCTCTTGTCACTGTGTAAGGGCGAGATTCGTCTACTTTCTCTCACTCTTGTCACTGTTACAGAGAGTTTTTTTTTTCGGCAGTGAGTCAGCGGTCAAGTACTAATTTGTGTATAACTTTTTATGAAACGACTCCTATAATTGAACGTTGCTTGAGCGAGAAAATAATCAATAGCTACCTCGTCGGCATTGAGACAGGTGCCTAAAAGATTTCTTTCAATTGTTTCTTGTTCTCCACAGTCGTGTCACTACTCACAGGCGATTTTTCAAACAAAGATTTTTCATGGACGATGGATTTACTATTGAACCTACAAAAGGCAGAAACTTTATTGACACATCAGACAGTTTACTCGATTGTTTAAATGGCCCCCATGGTACCGCAAAACTGTTCGACGAGAACATAGATATTTGTAAACATGTGAAAATGAAGAACGATCTATTTTCGAAGAAAAACTACGTGTTACCGAAATATTGTATTAAGTTTTCATGAAGATGTCGATAGTTCAACATTACCTAGTCTGATATTTTCGTTTGTTTGAATAGTCGGAATTTATATTTCATGCGTGAAATTTTGCCTCTCAGATTCCTAGCTACGGCTTTAAGTTGTTTTAATGGTTGCCAATAGTATAATTTTCAATAAAATCAAAGCTGACTAATTAATTAGAGTCTAAATAAATAACCTACAAAATTTAAACTGACAACATTTCGCAGCGCGTAAATTCAGGGCCAGCCCTGTAATTAAGATTTTATTAGAATTCCACAAATAATAAAATTCAAGGAACCCCTACAGAATACCGTTACATTTCTGCTCGCCTAATTAACCGTAAAATACGTCTGTCTTCTAAATATCATAACCCTCATATACGAAACTCTTCGCAAAAAGGACTCACCAATTTTTTTATAAATAAAACGTTACATTTACATGGTATGATATAAACAAAGTTTTTATGTCAATCGGCTTAAGTTTGATATTTTTCAATGTCAGGGCAAAAACGAGGGATCATAAACTTTGTGGTAATCGATATACACGTTACGCCATCATCGGGGCGGGATTTACAAAAATTTGCACCCTTCCACCGAATGGATGAAAATTTTAAATCAATTTTAGAGGTATTTGGGTGCAGAGCTCGAAAATTTATAATCCGAAACTGAGTGGGTTAGTTTTAAGGATACTGGAATGTAAGTACCAGAGTTAATATAGAAGCTTTATTCATATAGGTGGGTTTGGTTAGAGCTATAACCAGAAATTTTTTTCCTGGATAAACCTATTTATGCACCTATTTCCCTATAGTAAATAGGAAACATTTTTTTTTAAAGTCTGACGTTGATTTTTCAGATGCAGCTGAATGCCAGTATTTTACATGGAGCAACAGCTTTTCTGATCTTCACAATCCAGTAACTGGATCAATAAATCTAGCTACCTTTATCCAATTATGTTGTGTCAGAAACTGGGTAACACGGTTCTCCTTGGTAAGACTGGTCTCGGATTTCAACTCAACAACGTAACCCAATGTTTAACTGTAACTGGGTAATAGGTACGATCTGAGCAAGACTTTAGAGCTGCTGAGTACCCGTAATAACTACCTACATACATACATACATACACTCACGCCTTTTTCCAATGGGGTAGGCAGAAACTACAGAACGCCACCTGCTACAACCCTTACATGCTACTTTTGCTTCACACACATTCATACATCCCCAACTAACATTTAGGTGATAAGAATAAGTGCTACATGAGTTATATAAGAGAATTTAAAGAACCGTAAGTCCTATAAAGGCTCTAACATTTGGTGATATAGCGCGTTTTAACTTTCTTATAACCATGATTTGGGCCCACGATTTTAGAGCTTAAAGTGACTTAATAGTTATACGAGTAGTGATAAATGAGTGACAATAAAGAGCTACAATAGTGCTATTGAAGCAGTGCTTACCACATTAAGTGTATTATAAGCTATAAAAAGGTTACAACTGCAAGCTAAAGTATTAATATAGTTATGAAATCCACTCTAATAACTTTTTTAGTAACATATTAGTGCTTCTCCGACACGAATTAAGAATCTATATTAGGTTTTTAATAGCAATAAGCATCACTCAAAGCGCCAACATATGTATCTTTTTTAATAATTTTTGTGATTTGTTACCGTTAATAGTGTTAAATATTTAGCATTACGCATTATTCATCCTCGATACAATGATACTTTAATGTTTGAAAGTGACTTTATGTTTATGAGGTAATTCAATTAATGTATTTTAGATTATTACAATGGTGTTATAATTATTAAAACTCACTGCCATGGTAAGTTTTCTGTAACAGTATGTGTATGTTTTCATCTCAATTTTGAAACGCCTTAGAAATAAACTGTATTTGATGATAATATGTAGAAAAAATATACTGCCTCAGTTATTTTTTCATTTCAATTATTATGAATAATAGTTCCTGGTACTGTCAATAGATATTTTAATGGAAAACTAACATTAATATAATAAATAAGTGGGACAATAATGACTAGAAAAAGTTTTTACTTTAAATTTGTTCTTTTCTTTTGTTTTTAATGGCGACAATTCTAAATTACTTATGGATGCTGATAACTCTTTTATCCCTAACATAGTGCTTAAAGAACGATTGTTAAGACCTATATGCCACTTGCAGTTCTACAATATGGTTCTGAAAGTGAAAAGACAAAAAATGTATAGGTTCAGTTTGCATAATGGTTCTATGTGAACCTGTAAGCTCAACATTTTCAGGGTTCTCTTATTGTTTGAAAAAAACCTTTACATACCACGTACTTGACTGAATAAATCAAATTCAATATTCTATTATTTATAATAATTATGAAAACAAAAGCCATTATTGAAAAATCCATATATTTTGAATTAAAAGTTTTCTTTTACTATAATACAAAACTGTTTTTTTTTGTTTTTTGTAAACTAACTTTTAGAAGCTTAACTTGTATGTATTTTTACATTATTAATAAACAAATCTGTTGTTTCAGTAACTATTCCCATATCTTAGTGGAGGTGCCTACCTACTCGACACCGTGCCCAGTTCCAGTCACACACCACACAAGACTCGCCAACATAATTTCGGCCTTGCTGTAAATAAACATCTCGCTTGTTCACCGTAACAAGTTCGATTTAAGGGCTTTTAACCGAATATGGTACAAATGATCATGCAAAAAGGGCTCAGTACAATTAGAAATGTTGAAGAATTATGCTCAAACTTTGACTGATTATGTTATTTCCTTTGTAATACTACTAATACTTAATAATAATATATTTTGAATAAAACCACATTTTTTAAAAGAATAATATGTTTTATTTTTACACTGTATACATACAAATAAAGAAGATAAGAAGTACAGAAAATCACTGTTGTTAATACAAACTAATTTGCATTTTACATCTTCAGGATATAATATAATTTCTTTCGACGATAATATGCCTGTTGTACGGAACCCTTTTGTATATTTGTTGCTAGCGTTTGTAGCGCTTGATACATATCGGTACCAAAGTCACTGGGATTGTTATTGTATCTTATATTGATATGAGGACGGTTCCGTGGAATTACAAATTCAAATTCAAATTCAATTTATTGCATCCATAATGTACATACAGGTGTTAAATATAGGTTACAGAAACAATTATGGACCCTGTCGGGCACAGCAACATTCTAGATACAGTCAGTGTCTAGGAGAGAGGAATAGCGCTTAATATTTTTGCATAATAACATTTCAGTTGTATTTATTTGGTATAATGTACCTACTAATATGTCTATGTTTTTCTATTTTTATGTCATGTCATGTTATGTACTATTATCGTCTATTATTATTCACCTAAATTGAATTAAAATTATTATATTTTAAATGCATAATTTATATTAAATATAATTATTATTAATGCATATTATGTCTATTTATTAATGTCGTTTTACATAACGAGTTATCTTTATTTTTAATTGAATTTATCCGTCAAATGTTTTTAAAATTTGTTTTTATTTGGTTTAATGTACCTATTAATATATCTATATTTTTATGTCATGCGATGTCATGTACTATTATTATCTATTTATTAATTAATTCACCTTAATTGATTTAAAATTAGTATATTTGAAATGCATAGTTTACTTAATTATATATCCTTATTATATTTTGAGTCAAATGAGGGATCTTTATTTTTTATTGAATTTATCCGTCAAATATTCTTCAATTATGTAATAGCTTTTATTAATTAAGAATTTTTTTAATTTATTTATAAATATATTGTTTTTATTTACTTGTTTTATATTTTCCGGTAATTTATTATATATTTTTATCGACATTGCGTACGGACTAGAAGAGTGCAATTTAATGCGAGAGGAGGGTAGATCTAGTCTGTTTCTGTGGCGCAACGAATAATTTGTTTGCATGTCTTCCCGTGTGTTGTAAGTATCTGGGTATTTATCTGGGTATTACATCATAATCTATTTGTAGGACTTTGATTTACGAAACACTGTTTCTCCACTACAAGTAATTCTTCTCTTGTCACAATGTCATCCTTTTTTTATTCAATTAATGAAATTTCATTGTGGTAGTTTTGCGATGATCCAATTTTATTCTTGAATTCTTTGGAAGCTTTTTTCTTAACTCTACCGGTTCTTTTTTAACTTTCCATGGTTGCATGGTAGAAACAATAATATTACCGAATAAACCCGTTGCACAGCATAAACATACTTTGTAACAAAACATAATTTTTGAGGTTAGGTTATATTAAGATGCATTTAGGTGATATAAAATTCTATAACTCAACTTAAAGTGATAATTAAGAGTAATAATATTTGCACATATTGTTTATGGCCGTATAGAAGTATTTTTAAAACCATTGTATTACCTAAGGTTGACCGAGTAACCCCATTATACAAACATTAATGGTTTAAAGGTGGTTTCCGATTCTTGCAGCATCCAGCTCTATAAGATTTATAATTAACACTATTATGATACTAATAGCTTCCTTGCTAACTCTTCGGGTTCGATTGAACTCGTTAAGTGGTACAAAGTATTTTCTAACTCTCTTTAAGGACCTCAGCTGTTAGTAAGTGTTAGCAGACACCTTACAATTACATATAGTGTTTTACGCTTCTTAAAGCTATTACAGTAAGCCTTAAGGTGTTACGAAGCATCTAACTAACTCTGTTTAAAGACATGAGCCGTTAGTAAGTGTTAGTAGACACCTTATAATTGCTTACAGTTTTTTACGATTCTAATAGTTATAAGAGTGAGCTATATAATGGTTCCCACCAACTCTATGCTACCGCTTTAAGTAATACAATTTTTCTTTGTAACTGTTATTCCTCTTGAAGGTTTAATTATTTATCCTTAACACCATAGTAGAATCGAATGTTATTATCGGAGCTCTTATATATCATTTATAATACTATAAGAGCTAAAAAAGGTTGCCCTTAGCGCCAAAATGTTTGGATCTTGTCATACACACACGCCGGTTATGAGTGCTGCAGTAATAACTACATATATAATTTAAATTTAAACATACATATAATAGTACTCGTATCACTGGATATCTTCACCGAATATTAATTCCAAACTCTCAACTCACAACCAACTTCTATTCAATGTTATACTTTCTACTCCCACAATATTATCAATTCGTGTTAGTACCTCGGCTGGCGTACCTTATTGCCGCTCAAACGACATTACACACGTGTGAATTTTATTGGCGTGTTCCTTTACGATGCTGGAAAGCAGTGATGTAATGGATGTGGCATTTGATTTTGTGATTTTCAACTTAAGTTGCAAGACTTGCATCATATAGCGTGTGGTTTTGGATGCTTAGTCGTAAAATACACCTGTATTTTGTTTGTTACGTTTGATGAGACAAATATATAAGGAATTATAGAGTCCGTAAACCATCATTAGGCAAAGGACGGCGTCTTTGATGAACAGGCTGTGTTCCTAGTACCATCACTGGCCTCAGAATGTTAGCTGATGAGAAGATCGACAACCCTTTCACTAACTTCTGGGTAGGTGTATATATGCATGGTAATAAAGGTTGTGTATAATCATAAGATCTTTAGATTTTAGGGTTCCGTAACCGAAGGGTTCAAACGGAGCCCTTTGCTGTCACTCACGTGTCTGTTATCCGTCGTCTGTCACAGAAGTTTTACAACCAAACGGTTGGAGCTAGCGTCTTCAAATTTTCACGGTATAAGCAATCTTGTTGACCCATGGCCATACAAGTTGTCAAAAAATATTTTTATATGATTTTAAGGAGGGCTCCCATATAGAAAAAGGGGGGCACGAAAAAAAATTTCCTGTCCCATCGAGAGGGGTATCGTTGTTAAGAACTCGTTGAGTAAATACACACTGTATTTTTAGTTTTTAAACATTTTGGTAAACAAAGGAATGAGAAGCCACCAAAGTCAGCATTTCTACGGAATTTTTAACTTCCTAGACCTATTAAATTTAAATTTGGTGATAATGTTCACAATTACATAGGTATATTTTACTAACAAATTCCGTCATTTTTCCTATTACAACCAACTTAATTCTGCGGTTTGGCACGGAACCCTAAATGTGCGCAGTCAGATAAGCATTTGGCCGGTTTTTATTATACCGTACCAATATAATTACTAACATCAATTTATTGTTGCAATCAATAATCTACTAAAATATTTTGTCTTTAATGTTATTTGTTGAATGAACCTGTAACTGAAAATAATAATTTTATTAGAGTTCCGTACCCGAAGGGTCCAATCGAAGCCCTATTGCAGTCACTCACGTGTTCGTTTATCCGTCGTCTGTCACACAATTTTGTTCCGAAGATTTTTGTAACTTCCCATTGACGTTCGAACTTGCAATTTGGTCTTAATGTTTATTACGTATACTTTTCAATAAAATACCAATATATTGATAAATCAGATTTTTTTTTGGTTCGGAACCCTAAATGTGCATACAACCAATAACTCACGTCAAATAAAACAATAATAATATTTAAAATTAAAACAATAATTTAAAGTACCTATTACAAAAGGCTTAAACAAACAACCTAGCTAATAAAATACAAAACTTTAAATGACAACGTTTTTCTTCAACAAAATGTCTCATAAAATGTTGTGTGCCAAGTTTTTAAAAGTTTAGAAAATAAAAATATGTTTCCATTTTCACTGCATGTCTAAGTTTTCAGCAGGATGATCGTAACTCTTCGTTGGATACGGTTAAGCTGTGTCGTAAACTGTGGGAGATAAATCATCGGATGTTTTTTGGTGTCTTTGAAAAGTGCAGTTGCTTGTTTCTTGACCAGGATTGGTATCATGAAGGACGGGGTCAAATCACTTGGAGTGGTAAAAGTATCCGAAGATTAATGGGTTTTGTTTGGTTTGGTGGGACTTTCAACTTCATAATAATGAACTACTTTTGTTCTGTAAAAGAAAGCACACGGTTGTCAAGTTAAAAAAATATGACCCGCTTTAATTTTGTAGTTGTTTTTTTTTAGAAAACAGGAATTTGTCGTACAAGATTTTTCAAATAACTTTTTCTGAGAACATGACAGACACATTCGCATATCACCAGCATTTCCAGATAAAAATCTTTCATCTCACCACGAAATGAAAAACGCGAAAATTATTCGGAACCCCAAATTCGTCGCGGCAAACCAAGTGAAATAGTGAAAATTCTCGCTAAAGGAGACTAATAAACATTTTGTGTGTTAAGTGTACGCTTTATGTCCATAACAAATCGTCTTTACACTAGTAGTCGGGTCAAAGCACTGAAATTACGGCTATTTACCATAATATACCATTTTTATATCGTTAAAATTGCGTGTTATGTTGCAAATTGGATGGTTACGTGGTCCATTTTCAAGGTGTCAAACGGTTTTGGTTATACTTATCTCGTAATTGGGCTCAGTTTAGATATAAAAATAAATGGGATAACTCCAAAACTTGTGGATGCACAGATTTTCTTTGAGTTTTGCTAATCATTTATTCGTCACCTCGTTACTAAACAACACTACTCGCTCAATACTTTAATGTTTTGGCTCTGATTTAAGGCTTGGTCATAGGTAACCGCAAGTCTATTATAAATAAATAAATAATAAATAAATTGTTTATTGTTATAAATTATGAAAGTGGCTGCATTTAGAGGGTACAAAGAACGGGTAAATAAGGCTTTGTATTATGTAGAGGATATTAGTTAACAATGTCTGTTGACTTCGATCGAAGTGCCTTTTGTGGAGAGCCGAAGTCGTCTAACATCACAGTTTGAACGCCTAGTCCTCTGACGGTGCCGGAAACATAATCCTCCTCACTGCTGACAGCAAACTGCTTCAGAATAACATACCACTCTAGACGTTTTTCGTACGATTATGTAAACCGTATAACGCATACCAAAGGACCAAGGGACTTCGGCTAGTAAGCGCCCGATTCGTTTGACATTAACTGAAATAAGATTGTTGCTTATACAGGGTGAAAAATATCAATGGGCCCTGAAGGGAAACCATTTTTAATCCTTAATACGACGACTAACGCCAACGACCTTGAGGGAACAAAACGCGCACCCGTTTCACACCCGCGCGACCCAAAATTTAGTAGTTTTTTGTACTTTCCTTATTATTCTACGACTTTAAAAAAAAAGCTTCAGATCAAAATGTAGATTATTAAATTGTCTTTGAGATGGTGTCGATTTCATTAAAATACGCCGAGTGGTTTTGGTGCGATTGTCGTGTTTTTGTCCGTTTTAGACATAACTTTACTAATGAATTACACTATGTTATACGAATAAAACTCAAAATGTGCTTAGATCAAATTTTTAAGAAAATGGTCTAATGTAACATATATTTTTCCAAAAAATGACGACTTGCCGTTTAGACGTGATTCTCATTTTAAAATCAGCTACTCAAGGAAATCTGCGCCTTAAGATAGATTATTTTACTTAAAGGAAACATTCTTTATTTTTAAAAAAGAAACAAAACTATATTCACAGATTTCTCGACAATTTTACCTTAACTGGGCATGGAACTAGCAAAAAAGTAAACACTCAATATTTTATTCGAATAAGACTATATTTATAAGACGAATATTCATCTTATAAATATAAAATACGTCAAAATTTTAGAAGCTCAAAAAGCCAATGGTTACTACAAAATCCATTCGTTCCCTATAACATTTCAAAGGATTCTCGCTAAATCACGAAATACCCTTTTCGTAGAAGTGCGACATTTTGCTTCAAAGTTTTTATTAAAATCTAGAAAGGTTAGTGAAACGAATTTTACTGAATTTATTGTATCGTCCATGTGAGTACTTTGATTGGTATATGATACCTACGTATAAAAATTTAAATTGTTTACGACTACATTTTTCCTATGGTTGCGCCACGCGTTAATGGAGCTTTTTAGCAAAAAGATGTTTTGTAATCAAAACAGAACTTTCAAAGATAGCACTTTACAAACTTATACACAAATACATAATTTTACCTCTTTGTAATATTAGTTTTGATAGATTTAGATAAATATACATTATTTTTACACAATAAATCGTGTCCATGAGAACCCTAATCTATTTCTCAGTAAGAACCTCATGGAACGTAATATATTTGTATGTGGTAATAAACAAAGATCCTAAAATAACGTTATACCCGAACGTCTTTAGCCTTTGTTTTAATAAAGATAGAGTCGATATTGCTTAAAGCAGCATGCATGACAAATTATGGTGTTATACTACATTATTTTTGTTACTGGTAACGTATCACATGGTACTAATATACTAGTTTTAATAAACAAAAAGTATACTAGAAAAGACAAACGACTAGGCAAGGATATAAGGATAAGGATAATAGAGATAAATTGAATTAACCTCAAATCAAAAACCATGTAGGGGACACAGTATAAAATTATTAACAAACATTTTCCACCTTCAAAACTTTAAATTAATCCAAACAATTTTTATTAATTTACAATTTCCATATACGCCGATTACTATTGTTATATTTATATTTACAAAGGATTTTCTCAACTTAAATCACTCTAACATCACCTGGAATTTCAAATAAAACTTCCATAATAATAGTTTACGCTCCATTGCTTCAGTTTATTGCTTTTGTCACAACTAAAGAGCCCATTGATACAGCTAGGTCCCTAGATTACATAAATTCCTTCGTAAGGCTGCAAATATTTATAGAATCCTCCCTTTCGTATTGTTCATCTGTGTCGTTATCAAGTTTCCTTTAGGTTTCATCTTGAACAGTCAAGAATGATGATTTATTGAAAATTACATTTTAACTTATGCTCTCTGAAGCAAGTCCAAGTGAATGACTCGATGACTCAAAACCGAAAAATCTGGCAAAGAAAGACGGGAGAGTCAACCCCAAATGAAATACGGTAAGGCTAGGCAAAGAACGTTTTTATTACTAATGCAATTTGGGAGGCTGATAAAATGACTAATTTGTTGAAAAACCTAGTGACATCGAGCACAACTGGTAATTTTGAAATTATGGATTCGATTTTCGGATCGGGCACCGAAGTTTTGCTAATTTGTAGCAGCCTAGGATCTGGATAATTGGCCAGAAGTTTGCTCCCTTTTAAAGGAGACTTCAAAGTTACATCTTACTTAATATTATAAATATAAATGTTTGGATAAATGTGTGTGTGGATGTATGTTTGTTACTCAATCAGGCTAGAACGGCTGAACTGATCTGGATTAAATTTGGCACAGACATAGATTATAGTCTTGAATAGAATGTAAGCTAGTTTTCGTCCCGTATAATGTTCCCTTGGGATAAGAAAACACTTTTCACGCAGGCGAAGTCACTGACAGAAGCTAGTGTCAAATAAAACTAATACACAGCTGCCTTCGAGAATGCAGGAGTTATTCTATGAATGAATATAAATGGTATGTAGGCAGCGATCAACCCTAGATTCTCTTTGCTAACTTTTACATTTCTAGATCATCTAGTGAGTAACTTTCAAAGATTGACGAGGAAATTAGTTACCACAGCTTAGTGGGATTTCATCGAACATTGCAGATAAATTCCCCATGTTTTACTCACATTTTATCAATACTGACGTTATATATGCTCATTCCGCTTTAGGCATTGAGCAATAATGACTTCAAAACACGAAGGGCTGTTTGGAAGAAATAATTAAAGAGAAGTTTACCCCAAGGCACTCGCCTCGGCCCTCTAAAAATTCTTTATGAGAATTTATAACATAACGCGGTCTTCTAAGGGCAAACTGAGTATTTTAACGACCTTTAATCAGGAAAGCTGAAGTGCGAGTGGTCCAACTTACTCCTTGGCATAATGTAAGGGGTCACGTACTATGGTAATAACTTTAGTCCGAGTAACTTCTAAATTGGCTGTAAAAGTAATGATTCGGACACGGACCCTAAATTGTCCTTGGTAGTTGAACAATTCAAATGAATCAAGCAAGATTGTAGACAATTAGAAGGGACACACGAAATGACAATTCAACAAAGATTAATAAAAATATTTAAACACCTAGCAAGTATGTTGTGTTTCTTATTTTTATGAATATTTTTTTGGGTTGGCCGAGAGTGTTTTTTTTTTAAGTTTTCGAGAACTTGTTTTTGAGGTAAGTATTTTTATCCATTAAAATTAATTTGTAGGCCGATTAATACAGGTCCTTTTATCATTAACTTAAATAATGTTTAGTTAAACGGGACTTTTCCATATATTACCTTATCATCATCACTATTTTTTTTTATGTTCCTACTGCTGGGATACAGTAGACCTCCTCTCTGTGGGACGGGATGGGCCGTAATCCACCACGCGGGGCCAGTGTGGGTTGGTGGATGTCATGTCTTCGAATGTTTGGTTCTAGGACATGCCGGTTTCCTCACGAAAATTGCCTTTACTATTTTGAGAGTTGTGATGATAAAATAATTTACTCAAAGTAAAGCGCCTGCCTGGGTTCGATCCCACAACCTCGTAAGTCACGGCCGTTATCACTGGGCCCCCACGGCTCTTCATTATTTTATTACTATGCTACATTATGATCGACAAGAGAGGATAACCATCCGCCTCAATGCACCGCGATGTCTTCCGGGCCCAATTTCCTCGAGAAAATTCTATTAATAACTCATCAGCTAGAGACTCATTCATTCAAGTTATGAACAACAAGGTGACGAGTAATTGTCAAAAATTACTGAAGTGAAACCCGAACCGAAGGACGCTCTTCGGTTAGATTTGCTTACGCACTTTACAGGTAACAGCTATGGGTTTACGCCTGTTTGAGCAATATTTTGAAAGATTTGTCTGTTTCGCTTGTCTATTGTTTTTACCTTTTGTTTCTTGTCTTCACAGTTGATGACTGTTAGATCGTAAGTTAGTGAATATTGATTTATGTTTAATTGAAATAAATATTAAGTTTTACTAGTTTATTGTAGTTTTACTTTAGATGATGAATCACATCGCAGTCATGGCAGAAAATCGCAATGCTTTAGCATTTTTATTTATTATACAAATTTATTGCACAGCACTTAATTAGTACATTATAAAAAAATATAAGAAAAATGTGTAAAATTGGCGGTCTTGCGTTCTTGAGTGACAGGGCAATACCTTTTTTACTTTTTTGGAAAAAAGCATTTTATAAAGAGTTTAATAAATTAACTTATAATTTTCTCTACATTATTTCGAATTAAAACAAACATTAGCTTAATAACTTCGATTCCAAAATTATTCGTACATTTACCAAACTTTGCTATGACAAAATATTTATCAGAACTTTATAAATTCACACAAAGTTTTAACATAACAGTCAAAGTCAAAGTTTCAACAGTCGAGAGCGAGTCTGTTACATACGGAGTTTATTTTAATCAAATTAGTCAACAATGTGTGTTCTGTTATAAATATAATAAACGATCTACATAGTTTTGTAGCATTTGTTTGGTAAAGATTCTGTGAGTTTCAGTGTTGTATAAAATGATAATGAAACTTTAAATCCTTACAGTCTGGGTTTGAATATTAATCGTGAATAATATGCTCCGCTCAGTAATCATGAAGTTAAAAAAAATGCTTTTCTCAAGCTTACTAGCTCGTACCCAAGATAACTTTAGACAAAATGCCATAATGATTTTCAAGATGTCCAAAATTTATTGTGAGTTTTGTATTTTAAATTTTATTTAGACGTTTGTGAGACCACTAGACAACGACTAGCCTACAAGACTAGCTGGTATCTGTGGGTTAATATGTTTATAATTTATATTATTAGGACTTTTAAAAATCCCTTACCAATTAATTATTTTGACTTCAATATTGTATTATTCACATACGCTATGGAATTGTCTTCATTAGCATTTTAGACTTTCGACAATTGTTTTTACTCATAGAATGTTACTTTGTTTAATACACATTAATCTTCAAATTCAAAACAATCACTTAAACTGTATACAAATCTATTTGGTTCTACCGCGTAAATAGTTGAGATTCGTAAGAAGCGTTATCAAGAAATCATCTTTTAACAAACACAATATTCTTTACGCAGCGTTCGAGGTTGAAATTAAAAAGTTAAAATGCTTAGGAAAGCAGTGAGTAATAAATCTTTCACGCTAAGTTAAGCTGATGGCAGTAACTTGGGGTTCTTCCAATGCATCTTGATTCCTTATTGATTTTGACAAGCCGAATTTCACGAACTAAGTCGGGTTTGTGATGGTAGCTGATAGCTTACATAATTTACTTGTGCAAAACTGTAAATATAGACTAATATGATGAAGTAAAAAGTTGTATTACTAATTTGGTTACGGTATCGATTTGTGTCACGGGCTGCTTATTATGCCAAAAATCCACGGTCCCTGTTTGATACACCACTTGAGCAAAGCCACGGGGAATAACTAATACGTCTGTTACTCTAAAAAAAGTGTGCTAGTAGTACAACATACTTCTGTTGGTTAAAGACTGTCACTGGCCTTAAACCTGCACTGGGCCCGTGTGATATATTATGACTCACCTCACCTCACTTTAAGGATGCCTTTCACCGCGGTCATCCGTCCCATCATGAGTTACGCTTGCGCTGTCTTCGTACACACAAAGCCCCGCTATCTCTACAGGATGCAGACGCTCCAAAATCGATTCCTCCGTAAAGTCATGGGACTATATTACGTCCGAAATCAGGAACTTCATGTTGTTTTCAGAATCCCCACCATTCAGCAGTTCATGAAACGCCTTATCAAGCGTTTCTTGACACTGCGGTCAATCATCGCAATCTCTTAATCTTATCGGTCACCCGATATGAACCCACCCGCATCTCCCGAATTCGCCGACCGAGGCATACTCTAGTCACTCCCGATGACGACACCCTGCTCCACCAACCGTCTTCGTTCCGTCGCGATCGACGCCGTCGTCAAGCCCGCCTATCCTAGTATGTATCTAGCCACGTAATGCTGTGCCAGTTGTTTAAATTAGTTAGTGCATTTAATAATCTATAGTTCTGATCCAGCCCGTCGCCTAGCTGCCCCCCAGCGACAGCGCCCTGAGCCGTGGTCCGTATCCCACAGGAGGTGATCACAGCGTGGTCGCTTCCTTGGCTAGTTTTGTTTGTGAACTGCGAGACGCCCAACATAAAAAATAGAAACTGTAAGGATGCCAATATACTAGTAATGGGAAGATTATAGGCTGACTATAATATAGCATACAAACTAATTTCATACTTTTGGTGATCATGTCTATTGGTCACAATGCCGTCATGAATATTGCCCTCTTTCATAGTCAACTGAGAAGACCAATTCTCCTAATTATAAAACGATTCCTATATCATTATCACTAAAATTGCAAAACACCATAAATAACGTAATGCCTTTGGACTATTTCTGAGAACTAGCTTACAGGAAGAGTGCTTGTTAACTTTTTTTTGTACTTTGTTAGTAAGAACAAAATTCTTAATAATTACGATCTAGCCTAAAAAACTAATAAGCAATTTATCTCTAACTTAATATGTTACGTTATAGATTATGTTAAAACTAAGAATAGTGTCCATTTGCACTTTTACACAAGTCTGTAGCACTTTCTTAGAGTCTGACATAATTTATAAAACACTATGTTCATGTGTTATCTGTATAGCACAGCGTTGTCACTATTATTCATTCACTTTGTACACTACACTCATTCAAAAGGTTTAGTTCTGTTTAGCCTACGCAATAAGTCTGTATTGTCTAGCAGCTAGATAACCTCAACATTCACGTGTCGATGAAGTCTGTGTTCGTGGGCTTCAGCAAATTTTTGGATGATGGTGGTGAAGAATTCCGTTTTAAGGCCACGGTGAAGATCGTCATTTCATTGCATTTGGGTGCATTTACAGCATCTCTGAGCACTTTATTTTGGAATTGTTGGATTAATTTTACATTGCTTTGTTTAGTACAGCCCCAAAGTTGGATACCATACGTCCAAATTGGCATCAGTATATGCTTGTATATGGTAATTTTATTATGTATTGATAGACAGGATTTCCTTCCCAGTAACCAATACATACTTACCAATATATGTCGAGTTCCTGTCTTTTCTTTTTGACATGAGCTTTCCAACGCAACTTGGCGTTGAGAGTTATGCCAAGTATTTGGCTGTATTTGCATAAGGCACTTGCATACCATTTATGTAGATTGGGTGATAGTCCAAGTGTTTATTTTGAGTTGAGTACATTGAAGTCAATGTGAATTGATTTTGACTCTTTCAGTTTGATCTTCCATTTTTGTGCCCAGTCATAAACTTTGTTCACAGCTAGTTGAACTTTATCTACTGCTTCTCTGTGGCTTGATCCGGTAGCCATAATTGCAGTATCATCTGCAAAGGTCGCAATGGTGTTGTTTTCCAGTTCTTGGATGTCACACATGTTATACACATAACAAGTACAAAATTGGGCCTAGCACACTTCCTTGAGGTACCCCAGCTCGTATAGCTTTTAGCTCGGAATATGCGTCTTCTTGCCGTATTCTAAACAATCTATTAGTTATATACGACTCTAGGATATCTGCAAATTCTGGTAGCATGCGTCTGAGCTTGAATATTAGACCCTTATGCCAAACCTTTTGACAAAAAGCTTGCGCGACATCTAAAAACACGGTGGCGCAGACTTCCTTATTTTCAAGTGTTTTTTCAATGATATGGGTTATTCTATGTACCTGGTCTATTGTTGAGTATTTTTCCCTAAAGCCAAATTGATGATTTGGAATAAGGTCTTTATCTTCTATTCCTGGTTTTAACCGTTTCAATAACAATTTTTTGAATAGCTTTGATAACACGAGCAACAGAAAAATAGGTCTATATGATGATGCTTCATGGGATGATTTTCCAGCCTTGGCAATTATAATGACTTCAGCGACCTTCCATGACTCAGGTACATATTTTAAAATAAATGTTGCATTGATAAGCTTGGTCAGCTTTACTATGGCTTTACGTGGGAGGTGTTTTAGAATTTCCCCTGTAATGAGGTCGTAACCCGGAGACTTTTTCGAGCTAATGTTATTTTGGATTTCTCTCATTACTTCTTTAGGGGTCACAAGCTTAATTCTTTGATTTTGTGACAATCTTTCACTCGTAAAGTATTTCTATCGAGCTTTCATTGGGTTGATAAGTTTCTTCTAAGTGTTGAGCAAACCTTAAAGCTTTTTGGTCATTGCTTATGGCCCATTTTCCGTCGCTATCTCTGATGGGCGGTATTTGTTTAATTGGGCTTTTTAGATTTCTTATTGCTTTCCAAAGGGAGTATTCAGTTGATTTGTCATTGGTTAGCTGCTGTTGGTATTCAGAGATTCATCCGCAAACTGTAGAATTTTCCTCTTTAATTGTTTAATTAGGTTATTTAGTGATGTTTTATCCCTCGGGTACCTTGTTTGCTGCCAAAGCTTCCTTTGTTACTTTTTCTCAGATAGTAAATCTACAATTGCCTTAGGATAAATAATCTCAATGCCGTCATGACAATTGCCCTCTTTCATAGTCAACTGAGAAGGCCAATTCTCCTAATTATAAAACGATTCCTATATCAGTATCACTAAAATTGCAAAACGCCAAAAATAACGGCATGCCTTTGGACCATTTTTGAGAATTAGCTTACAGGAAGAGTGCTTGTTAACTGAGATATTTTATAAACTCGATGTTAAGTTGTTTCTAACTTGATCTTTTTAAAAGTAAAAGTCTCTCCTGTTAAAAGTACACAAAATATGCAGATTGCTCAAGTCGAGTTGAATAAAGTTGATAGAAATTATTTCATAGAGCAAGCAGTAAGTAGTTTCCATTGGATAAATATTGTAATAACGAAGATGAGTTTTATTATAATAAAAATTTCTTTATCATTGGTTCAGTATAATCAGCTTAGCCAGCAGTTAAATGTCGGAAATAAACCCACGGCAAGATCATGGAACTCATGGACTAACCGTGTTCAAAATTTCTTGCAAATCTCTTCGACATCTGAGGCTGGCTGATTGACAAACATACAATTTTTGGTTGATTGACAAAAACCATGAATAGAAGCAAAAAACTCTTGCTTAAAATAACTCAACTACCAAACAAAGTGACGGTTAATCTTACTTCATACACGAAACCATTTCACATCGCAATGTACAGACTAATTTATCTAAGCACATTAGCTTAGTGTTTTGTACGAAATATCATGAGTTACGCCAAACGAGTTGAATGAATTGTGAAACACGGGGGAATGGAGGATAAAGGCCGCTAGACAGATGGGGAATGGTTCCCTATTAATAGGTTTTGACATTTGTGTCGTTAGATAGATGTGGTGGTCTCGATTACGAAATTTTTTCACTGAATGCCTACTACACTTTTTACTGAAGGCATATTCATATTCTAGAAAAAAAGTACGTTTTTTGGGAGATAGGCCATATGAGCGAATCCGCGTGCGGTTTTTACTCTCTAATATAACAAGAGGTGGCTGAAGTATATTGGCAATCCAATGACAGAGATGACTTTTTTTAAAGGTAATAAAAAAGAAAAACAAAAAGGATAAAAAAATATATTTATATTATACATTATAAAACATAAAGCAATAAAAACAAAAAAAAATGCTGAGAAAACAAAAAATCCCACTGCTATTTAACCTCATAATATTTAATCCCTATTTTAATAGCACTTGTTTTTCTCCTTTCAGTATTTTTTTTTGGACATTCATACATACATACATACGCTCGAAAAACATAACCCTCCCACAGTCGGGTAAAAACAACGATAATGTAAGGTAACTTAAATACAGCATTATAATTTAGTGAAATTAAATTGGATGGCACAAAAATCCATCAGAAAAGCATTTAAGGCTTTTGAAACTGACACAAAAGTAATTAAAGTGCGACTACCAATATAACCGAATTTATAAATACTTAATAAAATAGACCGATTTAAACCAAGCTCAAAAAACTGATTGCAGAAATTGGAACGCACCTGCGCCCGACAGAAATTAGTAAACTTCCACCATGCCAATTTTTCAACTGAAAAAATATAGAGGAAAAATGAATCTGCGATCAGTTTCACAATCCATTGAGCTGAATAATAAAACTACGATGCGATATAGTCGAACAGAGGCATCGATTTATAGCAAAATGTACGGAAAAATCGCAATCGTGCGATTGGGTAATGGGTTGAAGTGCTTGGTTATTCTGGCTCGATGAAGTACTGAAAAATGGGTTTTAGGTTAGTACAAAGTAATGATTTGTTAGCAGGTTTTTATATCTCGAAATTCTATCATTACCATCATATAATAAATACATGTTAATGGATTTGAATGGAAAGCACATGGGTAGATCATGACCTTGCTTAGGACATTGGATTTTTATCCCTTTGGATAATTTTCAACCGTGCGGACCCACCAACCAATACTGTAAATATGAAATTCTGTATGTACGGATGTCGGTATGATTATCAACCACGCCCTAACGACTGAAAGAATTTGAATGACCTCGATTAGGATATAGCATACTTTTTATTCCAATATTACGTTCCCGTGGCACAATTTTCAACTTCCACGCGAGCTGCTGAAACTAGTGTCATATAAAACAAAATGACATCCTGACAAACTAGCATCTATATGATTTGTGCTGTCGCATATGATAACTTTGAGGAACCATAAAATTGCAATCGTAAATTTAGTTATGGCTGAAATTATAGCTTCCATTGAAATTCAAAGCAGACGAAGCTTTATTGGTTATTATATAAATTCATATTTTAGAAGGTATCTAGACTATGAATTTAGAAACATCTGGTTAGGTTAAATTAGGTTAGGTAACCTAAATAGTCTTCAGAATTTAAGTCGTGATCAAATTCAGTTTCATAGTTATGTTCTTTTCCACTACGCTTTCACCTTGGGCTCCAGGCAAATTCTAACAGCGCTAATAATTGTCAAAAGTCTAAATTGTTTCGGATTGACCACGTCATATTACAGTAGTACATGCCCATGGACACATTTTGGTAATCGGTACCGCTGAAAGAATGTCTTTTTGTCTAGTCTGGGCCATCTTCAATTAAAGTTCTGTTTACTGCTAACAAATTTTGAGGCTAAAACACAAACAAAATGCCTCCAATAAACAAAGCATTTTTGTTTCAAAATAATATCAAATGAATCATAACAAGGTGTAATGAGCTAATAAAATCAACATTTTGCCTTTCCTTACCTCATTAAAGCTATCTTTTAGGCATAATAGCAACATTTTCTGAAATATTACCTATTGTTACGATGAATTTCTTTCGCTTGGCGAATTTGTTAGGAAAAACAAACTCGTGTGTGTTTTAATAATATTATTATGAATTTTATGAAGCTGTTATGGCTAAAAAAGAAAAAGGAGAGAGAAAAACATTAATAAGGAAACACAACACAGAACCATCACAAATTGTTCTGACAGGCAGAAATACGAGGTGTTTTTTAATTCAATGGTTTTCAGAGGGTGTAAGTTCTCTTGAATATTAATACCTTTTACCATGGGATCAAGTCAAAAATATGCAATAAAACAGCTTTCCTGAACATCAGACTATGTTCGCATCACTCGACAAAATGTAAGGAAACAGTAGGTTTTTTTCCTAACGGTTGACTCCGAAGAAAAAGTTGTTCATTCTTTCACCATCGAATATTTTCAAATTAATGCAAAGTAACTCTCTTTATCATGTACACAAGCGTAACGTAGCTTTCAATTGAAATGACAAAGTGCCCAATTAAATAACAGACAGGTACAAAACAGTCATTACTTTAACAAATAACATTTTTGATCTTCTGGGAATCAGAACCAAATCAAAGCTACTCGTAACTGTCATTGTAGGAATAATATTACCAATTTTGTTCTCTTTCTAAGAAACAAAACCATTACTTTATTTGTAATCATTTGCGTTCGAAATAACTGACTTGAATATTTTTCATTTCACTAGATATTTTTAACCACCAACGGAAAAAGAGGAGTGTATTTAAAGAAAGAAAGAAGAAAGAAAAAGTGTTTATTTGTCACAAAACGACATACAATATAGGAACATACTTAAGCTAAACCCTTAAAATAGTATTAGTAGTACTTAAATTAAGTTAGTAAAAACGAGAAATAAACAAATAATAATAACATATACTACCCACATTTTGATTAAAAAGAAATAGGGTGAAAAATAGGGTGAAATTTGTGTTCTGTTTATGGCATCATAGCTCCTAAACGGATGAATAGATTTTTATTTCATTTTTGTTTGAAAGTGACTTTATCGAGAGTGTTCTTAGCTATGTTTGATGCAAATTGGTTCAGCCGTTCAAAAGCTATGGCCGTTTCTGTTTGAATCGGGGTGTTTTCGCAAGATATCGTGTCATAATTACGTATCCAATAGATTGTCGATCGAAGCGCGGCTAAATTATGTAGCATGCAATAGAAATGTGTTAGTTATGGGTGTGTAATTCAAATTTTACTCATAGCTTTAATTTTTCTGCTTAGGACAAGCTCGTGGTTAAATAATAACACCGAAAGATGTAATCTTTGAGGTTAAGCAATGCTTGCCGCAGTCATCGGTCCGTCGATAGATGACTATCGGCAACATTTCGAGACTCATCCAGAACTCGAAAAACACGTTAAACCGTTGGTCTCGGCTCATTTATAGATCTTATGGCAGTCCTTATAGCCAGAAATACTGACTCAGTCTTGTTAAGTGGTACCCAGTAACTGGGTTGTGGAAGTCAGCAATCGCTCAAAACTACTTGTTTGTTCCTGTAGTGGACTCGGTTTTCTGGATGTATTGGTGCTAGGTGTGTACTACTTATTATACTTCTTGAAATAATAGTTATAATTACTAATTTTACACAGTCTGACTCTTGGTGGCTAGCACAGAATATAAAATTATTATAGTTTTATGCAACTTGTCTTGGTGGCTAGCAGAGAATATAAAATTATATATGCGACTTGACCTGGGCGCGCTCCGTTGCAGAGTGAGGTAGCGAGGCAGTGCGCGTCGAGTAGTGTTGTCTTTGCGCCACTCGGTACCATACTGATGTGCGCACGGTCTGCTGGTACTCGTACTAAGATGCATCTCTTTAGATTGAAAGCCGAAAAGCAACATATATTTCTGAGAAAAATATAAGCACGTTTTAGGGTGTAAAAGCGTAACACACCCTACAACGTGCAGAGCCCACAAATAAGCAGATGAGACTCCTGTCCGTCGATATTTGGGATTATTTGCTAAAAACTTGCTACATTAGTTATTGAGTCCTATCAAAACTTTACGTTCAAAACTTCTAGAGAGCAATTCTGTATACAAACAAGCAGGTGTCAAACACACTCGTGGCGATTCTGCAACCAAGTCTGTATATTGTTTAACCACCATAGGATCCAGCAGCCGTTGGATGTATCAGATATATTCACAAATTGATTTACCGTCCGCAAGAGCCCCGAAGCGTTCATCGATTTTACGCCCTACTTCGCCCTCACTTAATAAACTTTGCAGTACGATAGATAAAAAACAATAGCTTTGTAGCTTGTACTAAAAATAGATAACACAAGAAGACTTTATGAAATAAAATTCTTTGCGAACTAAAGCATTTTGATTCTGATTTTCTAAGCATCGATAGGCTCGCGTAACTTTAAAAGCCAATCAAAATGCAACCTTATTGCAAACGCTAATAGTAGTTGCTAATAAACTCTCGTTATTGATTTTAAGTTGAGCAATATCGAAACTTGAGTTACGCCTGTCCATCTGAGGCGAAATTGGAAAGGCTATGAAACATGTCATAATAATATAGTTTAGTCATCCAGCTCACAAATCTGTTTCCACCGACTGCACAGCATAATTACACTGCACAGCACTGTTTACTTCTTGTTTAAGTACATCTTCGTCGTGATCGTGATCTTTAATGGATATTTGATGCTCTGTCTACCCTCTAAGGCACGTAAGCATGATATGATGTATGTTTAGAAGAATCGATGTATTTATGTCCTACCTATTCTTTTAAAAAAATCGAAATCAATATAGTAGCAACCCAAGTGAATCTGTCAAGTTTAGCTGTCAATTTTCTAAACGGTGGGAGTGGCTCTTCTGTATACTTTCTATTTTGTGTATCTAAATATTGGACACGTATTTTTTCTTTTGACACGTAAACATAAAGTGACGACGATATAATGCGTTGAAATTTCGTGTGTCGTCACGCCGCTAGTACTTTATACTGCCGTAGTGACGTCACAAGCCCCCACTCCTGAACTTTGATGCACTTTAACTTTGTAATTTTTTATTGATTTGGTATAGCAAAAAATACGTGTCCAATATTATTTGATAATCCCACTGATGGACACTGCTACTCAGCTGGTTCCGGTAAGACTGTAAGCCGACCCCAACAATAATTGGGAAAAATGGCTAGGCAGATGATGAATCTCACTGACGGACTAAATAGAATTATCATTTTTCTACCCAGGTAAAATCGCTATTTACCCAATAGGATACACATGTATAAAGTAACATGTCCCGAACTGCAGCAGTATAGCAGTTTGGGACATAAGCTAAGCTCCACCCACTTACCCCCCGATTCTCAAGATCACTCCGCCAAAACTCTAAATAGTAAACAGTTCAAGAGCTATGTTAGTTTAGCTTTAGCTCGCATTGCTGACTTTTCATACTTAGGTTATATACTTTACAAAGTTTGCGGTTTGCACACAATGTTGCAAAACTATCTCAGCTGTTGATTTAAGCTAAACTCACTTACATAGCGTAGCTTCTAATCAGCCATTGGCATTACAATTTGTAGTGTCAGTAGTTAGCGCCGTCACGCGTATATATTTTTATTTCATGCTTTATCTAGTACATAGTAGATACGCTTCGACCGGCAATCTATTGAACACGTAATTATGACACGATATCATGCGAAAACACCCCGATTCAAACAGTGAAACGCCCATAACTTTCGAACGGCTAAACCAATTTTATTCAAACATAGCTAAGAACACTCTCGACAAAATCACCTTTAAACAAAAAAAAACCAAATCAAAATCGGTTCACCCGTTTGGACGCTATGATGCCACAGACAGACACACATATACACAGATACACAGCAACACACCTCAAACTTATAACACTCCTCTTTTTCCGTCGGGGGTTAAAAATAACGCTTAGTGACAGTGTAAGCGCTATATTTGCGTACGATTGCAGTCGCGTCCTATAGTACTAGGCTATTTTTTATAATATATGGATTGTTTTATTGTATCAAAATAGGAACTTGATTTGGTACTTAGTGTTTTGGAATAGGCTTCTTCTTAGCATATCGATAGCAAATATAGTCTCTAAATTATTATGTTTGGCCCAGAATTCTGCCACGGCAATACCAACCGGTGACGCAGCCTTAAGGTTTTCATATTCACAGGTGACAGGGCAGGCCTCACATTCCTGGACTGTCATTTGTCACCGAGATCTGTCACCCGAATCACGGTTACGCAGTTTTTACTGCTCCCGGGGTAAGTGTCATCACTACAAAATTTGAATAGGCAGAAATTGATAAGTCGCTAAGTGCGCAGGTAAACGGCCAGCGTCTTTTTTACGTTACAAAAACTATATCTTACCTTATAAACGAAAACAATGCCCAATAATTTGTTCATAGCCACATAAACAAACAGTTGTGTCTGTGGTTAAATCAGTCCGTAGCTTATTAATTAAGATGTTACCCGATACTTGTAGCTCCGAGCAATATCAATAAACTTTGTCTTAATAACTCTTAACAGACTCATAGTACGGATGGAGAAAGGGATAACCGAGCCGGCTAGTAAGGAATATCTATGTTACGTATGTAACTGTGATACATTATTTCGAACGATTTCATCAATGATCGGAATCCATTAGTAAAATACTATCCTAGCTCTGCTATTAAAATTGTTGGTTTTTATCATTAGAATCTTTCTGCCAACAGCAATTTATGGGCTCGTTTTTACGACACTTATCTTCTTGTTCTTTTCAAGTTGATAGTGATTTAATGCTAAAACGGTTTGGGCCACGTGGGTGGCCAAGTTTATAGTGGCATCAGTGGCGTTCATCAATTCCCATGGGATAATAAGCCGGATATGTCAAAGCATAATTTGTATACGTCCTACATAATATATTAGTTTGAAGAAGTTGGGTTTGTATTTATACATTCTACCGTGTATGGGGCGTGTATTCTAGGTAGAAGCGAAAGGTTGATTCAGCGAGTACAGAATGCTTGTGCGAGATTTTGTTTTACCATCCTTCCTAGATCTCACGTAACTGATTTTTAAATAAGGATAATTTGATGAGAATGTCAGATCGTAGAAAGCTGTATCTGGCTACCCTGCTCTTTGGCACAATTCTCACGAAAAAACCAGACTATCTGTTCGGTAAATTGACCTGGTCGCGTGATGTAAATAAAGTCAAAACGAGAGCTTCTGCCTACTTGTTGTTGGCGTCACACAGAACTGCTGCATTCCGTGGAAGTTTCAAATTCGCTGCCTCTCGTATCTGGAATGATCTTCCTCCGCCGTTTCGTGCTATAAAAATGATTGGAACATTTAGTACTAAATTCAAGCAGTACTTATTACTTAAGCAAAAGGAATCCGGAAGATATGCATACCCGGGGTTTGCACGCAGTTGGTATTAATGCCCATATTCCATTTTCTTTATTTGAAATTTCTTGCGAACACCACATCACACATAATAACATACACACCACTCTGTTTTATCCAATACTTGTAAATACTATTCTATGTATTCTTTAGGTATATTTGAGTCCATTAGTTACAAAAACCGCAATGTCCACAAAAATGTAAAAATGACTTAGCTATTGTACAAAAATCCACAGACAAAATAGATCATTTTTATATTACTCAAATAAACCTAAGTCCGCTTAGTCCAATAGAAAATGGCTGTGAAACTTTTTAGTTTGCTACAAAAACAGCATTGTCCGTTCCTGTTTGTATCAAATAACGCATAGTCCATCGCGACCAATCACGACACGTCTTTCAATATGGCGGATTATTGTTGCAGTCGTAATTTTGCCCTCGGTTTATTTTAGTTTTCTACTGTTGAAAGTTATTATTTGGGCATATTTTTACAAAAAATATGTGACATGGAGTGTTACCCTGAAGTTGTTGACAATAAACAGGCACGAAAATGACGAGTAAACGCTGCAAGCTGGAAAAAGAATAGTGCTAAAGAACAATGGTGAGTATACTATGATGATTATGTCTTGATACTTTATACCTGTTCACATTTTTGGGAAAAAATTATGCTATAAGCCTTTGCGGCCACCTCAAATTATTATATTTTTGGACCATTAGAACATTATTTAGGTAATTTTATTATTTTAAACGAGCAATTCTTTTATATTTATTTATTCCGGGTGTTTCGGCATCGGCTATGACGATTTATATTGCATTTCATGATTACTCTTAATAACTACAAACACGAATGACATTTGAAATGGATTTTTTTTCAGGTACGCAGCTAAAGCATTTGCCTGTTAAGCCTACATGTTAACATACATGCAAAAAGTTACAATGCTCTTAAATTCCACTGTAGGATGTACGCAAATTCTATGAGTCTTTTTATGGACTGAAAGTAAATTAAAACAAGACTCATTTATATTGAAACATGTGAAAGGTAAACAAGATCTGAATCTAGAAATCAGAAACCTAGAGGCTTGCAGCTGAAATATATGCTTTAAATATATGACTTTGGAGTCCTATAACAGAGTAGTGCCAACATCACAGGATATACCGGACGAAAATATGGTTGACGATTTCGATTCCCTTGAAGAGTCGGTATGTGAAGAACAAGAAGTATCACCATTACTTATAATTTAGTATCGGTTTTGTATAGCTAATAAAGTTCTTATAAAACAAGCATAGTTTTATTTGAAATTATAAACATTCGCGTGAATGTTCGAAAAATCCCTATGGTACCATAATAAAAAAAAATATAATGTTTTAATCCAGACTATATTCTATCTGTGTGTGAAATTTCATTAAAATTCGTGCAGTTGAACGAATTTCAATGAAATTTCCAAACATATAAACCTTCACTATAATATTAGTAGAATAGACGGACTATCTTACCTGGCACGGACTCTAATGGTATTTCAAGTAAAAGTATCAATCTGGTTTAATCACTCTAGGCCAGGACCGATATGTTTCAAAGCCAACAAAGTCCATGCTGTTTTTGCAACAAAATCCGCAAAGTCCAGCCGAGTGTTACAAAGTCAGCAATGTCCATAATGTTTTTCTGGTTATTGTTCTAGTTTGTCAAGATTTATTATGATTAAGTTTAGTATTTGATTAATTACATTATTTTAAATCAAATTACCATAGTTCCAATATAACCCACAGGGCCAATAATGCGTACTACGAAAATAATACATTACTCGCGATTCATTACAACGGACATTGCGGGTTTTGTAACTAATAGACTCATTTACTCTTATTTATTTACACTATTTCATAACAATTTTCTATTGACAGCCGACCATAGATTATTAGATTTCTTCCGTATTTAATAAATTACTCTTTGGTCCGCGTATCGTTTATAGACAAACGATCTACATAGGTCTACCTACATTTAATATGTTTTATTTATATATGTACACATATTTTGACCCACCTTCTGTGTTTATTATATTTCGTTTGTTATTTATATATTCTATTTTATTATTTAAGTATTTTCCGTTTCCGTAAGTGTGTCCGCGGCATCTGTGGGTCCTGTCAGAATATGAGCGCAGCGTTATTTCCTTTTTTGGATATCGCTGCACATGCTGAGATGGGAGCCTTTTTGGTCTCGCACGGGGTTTTTATTCTTACTATTTTTTAATTTTTATGCTTATTTCTCGTGTCTCCTGTGCGGGTCTCAAATAAATATTTTTTCAAATTTTGAGGAATAAAGAACAACTCCCTAAAAAGCTACGAACTTGTAAGGCAAGTTGTTGCTTATCTGTTTTGCACACTGTACTCACTAATGAATTGCTACAAGTAAGTGGGTCGTAGAGTTAAGTAGTAAGTTCTGCTTTGAGGTTTATGAGAGTTCGTGTAAGTTTAAATAAGCACTATAATAAAATGTTTCTGCTAATTCATTTTGGGAAAAGCTTTAATTTTTTTAGTTTTACTATAGGCTCACGTTTTACCCCTATCTCGCCCGATGGCAACTGATGATGTGGTCGACGGTGAAGCACACTTGCCTAGAAGTAACCTATTCACTCTTGACTTACAGACCTTATCTCATGCTGGAAGTAAAAGATATTTTTGAAAAATAACGGTAGTAATTGTCGTGGTGGCCCAGTGGCTAAAACCTCGTATCTCGTGCTTGATTTCGTGGGTTCAAATCTGGGCAAGTACCAATGTGACTTTGTCAAATTCATATTTATGTACTTTCTAAGTTTATCTTGGACATCACAGTCAACGGTGAAGGAAAACATCGTGAGGAAACCTGGACTTATATAGTTAACTAGCAGATCGCCCGAGACTTCGTTCGCGTGACCCATATTTGATCCAAAAGATGACTTTTTAGTTCCCTTAAAGGTTGAATTTCCAAAATTCCTTTCTTAGTGCTCCCCTACATCATAAAAAGAAGCCCTGTACAATGAAATTCCTAAAAAGTATTTAACACCCCCTAAATTATCTTTTTGGAGTAGTTTCGAAAAACTAATAATGACAACCTATTAATTTAATTACTATTTACTTAGGTTAGTATTTATGCCAAGTTTAAAATATAAAAGCCTAGCCAGCTAGTAGAGCCGGGCCATAAATTTTCACCTTTTCACCTCCTTAGGGGTAGAATTTCCAAAAACCAATAAATGATTGGAATCATGAATTCTTTTTATTAACCAAGAGCGTAAATTTAAAGCGTAATTTTTTTTGAGCGTTTTTTTTTATTTTTGTTTAATATTTCATGTGAGCAATTTACAAACCGTTAAAATAATTTCATACAAACTTTTAATCCCCTTTACCCCCTTAGAGGTGGATATTCCAAAAACCCTTTCTTAGTGCTCACTTACGTCCACGAGTTCCTGAGATAAGCGCGTTCATACAAACAAACTCTTCAGCTTTATTTACAAAAGCACATAGGTGGAAGCCTTATGTATTTTCTACCAGTCGACTTTTGGGTGACGTAGAGACAAACATCATTGTTTTGGGTTAGTCTCGGTAGAAGACTTACAGACCAACCTTGTTCTATATTGTATTGTCTTGAAAGTGAAAAATACGATACGCAACATTTTTATTATAGTACCAACTTTGAATGTGGTCTACAAGCAGTTTAATGTCAAATATTATCCTACGATTTCACCCTTGTCTAAAGATGGTCATCAACAGGGCTCAAACCAGATTACTGGGTTTAAACCCATCTCAAGCCCATCTCTACTCTTGTCATAAAATACACCATCACATAAATAAACACACATTCAAACAGGTAGGCAACACTTTACCTCGTAAACACCAATATTTCTGATTATTCCGACCCAACAGTCTTCGCAAAGCCTTCGGGATACATCGGGTGGTTCCGGAAGAGCTCGTGTGCACCTTACGTCGGATATTGCGCTCCGATTGGTGTTAAAGGGAACACGAGCTCGTTTTACCGAACTTTGAAAATTTAAGTGAATGTGAGATGCGAGGGTGCGAGTTATATATTTTACTCTTCTTTCGAATTTCTTGGATGCTGTTCGGCTGATAGCTGAGCTAAACGGTTTGATATTGGGCGTAGTTGTGATGCTATAATGAACCATTTTAAAGCTTATAGCTTCTTTGAAAAGTTATGTACTTAACTTCTTTTTCAAGCTATTAAGTAAGTAGATTATGTATAATAAAATATTTTGAATAAAATTTTGGGCACCATATGTTCGATATCGAAATTTTAAAGAATGTTTAATTTTCATAAAGTCCCAGTTCACAATCAAATTAGGACAGCCAAGCTTATACAATCACAATCATCCTTCCCATAAAATAACCCAATTTATTTGTGGTTGGCGTAGCACGTCTTCTTCCAAACGTCTCTATTTGCCGCCATCTCAACATCTTTTCTTACGATAATTTATCTTCCACACAATTTTAAAAAAACATAAGTAGCTATCATAACATAAGGTACTATAAATTCATAGCTGTAAATAACAGTAAGTAGCTACCTATAGTAAAAAGGAGGGACCATTCTCATCATCATCTCTCCTGATGCATTCAATCATCCTCAGTAATGTTACACAAAACCGCATTAACGAAAAGGGTCTCAGCGGGTTCACTTAACACCATATGATAATGATGACCCCTTAATCGCCAACAAACATTGCAACAAGCCGACTAAAGGGCTTTATACACTGACATGGCAGAGCCGGATTAAAGCCCGCACAACTTGTCGGCTTCGAGCATCCGATAATATTCTGAGCACAAACTAGAGGCGCATGGGTCGCAGGCAACCGGTGCGGAGGCTTACAGACATGACATCTCGACAACTAGAGCCGGCGGCGACAGCTCAGCTACCCCACTACCATTTCCGAACTACCCACGAGAATAAGCAGACATTTTCCAAGTATTCCACTCTTAAATAAAATAGGCCTGGAAGATCAGAATCATTGCATGTAAATCGAAAATAAATTGGATTTCTCTTGATATAAATCGTTTTAGTAGCAAAAGAAACTAAAAACGTTAGAAGCGGTATTGCCCGGGGGCATTTAGTACAGGCTTCGATTATTGGACGGGGGTTTTTAAACCCCGACAAGGTTCGTTAAAAAGACGCCAGTGAGTTGTTATTCAAACTGTGAACGTCAACACTGCGCGGTAACATACGCACTTTAATTGGACCACTATACCTATACTATACCTTTTACTACTATTTAGGACGAATTCTCTATTACAACAACGATAGAATTTGTGCTCGACAATATATTGGCTTTGGTATGAAATATAAAAAAAATATTGGTCACAATTTGGTCAATAACAGTTTTCTTCTCACAATATTAGGTATTTTTCGTAGTGCTATGCTTTTTGTTCTGTTACTAAAAAAAATCTATCAGAAAAACCTTGCTGATTTGACATTAAAATTAATCTAAGGTAGGATTTCATCACGCTTTGACCTACTAAAAAGACAATCAGATAATTGTGTTATCTGAATTCATTAACAATTCTGTCTGCTGTGGTCATGTCTAGAGTAATGTTGGTCACCCAAAGCATCATTAAGGATTTGGCTAAGATTAGAACTAATGGATTATTATCTATTAGGTTTAGAAATGTGGCGGAGAAAAATTGCTGAAGTACCTAATGGTGGCCTATGGTGACTTAATTGACTGACAATATTTTAGAAGGTTTTCACCTCCTACTAATCTCGACAATCTTGTCGTACTCAAGAATATAAACAAATGTATACATTCATACCTATGAAATAAACGGATTGTCAATGGGCAACGCACAATAATAAATATTATAGGGATGCCAATTTCCTTTGACATTCCTAATCCTGTAGTTTATTTACCTTTTAACCAGAATTCGATACGTCCGTTTGATATTCCGGAACGATAAAATATAATAAAGAAAGCCTTCGATTTATTAATAACTACCCGTAAGCTGCTTTAAGAGATCTCAACTAATACGAACTAATATTATGAAGAGGTACAACTGTTTGTTTATTTATGTAATAGATAATTTCTGGCAGATTACAAAAATCTTTCTCTGATAAAAATCTACGATAGCCAGTTCATAGAATACTTTTTATCCCGGCAAAGTGCACGGATCCTATAGCATATACCACGGAAGCAAAGCTGAAGGACTTAGCTAATAAATCGTCAAATATTAATAACTTGTTCAACTTAATGAAAGAACAAAATTCTTTGAATATGCCCTAAGGAAAGGAAAATAACCGATTTGCCGTTTGCTTTTTCTAATTTTCATGTCAAGGAAGACACACAATTTTGGAGGCATCGTCCCCAACTGACGTCATTTAAATTGTTTTTTAATTTAATTCGTATATTAAACTAACTTTGCCCGCGGGTTCGCTCTTATGGCTTATCCCTCAGGAGCTGTGCATTTTTTCAAAAAAATAAATGGCACAGTGTAACTTTATTTATTTATGGATAGGTAAAAATATTTTTATATGAACAAACAATATGCCAATTTATAAAATTAGTTAAGATTTGTATATTAATTTAAAGAATTAATCCAACCTTAATATATGTAACGATTTTAGTCCAACTCTAACATAATGGGCTTTTGTTAAAAAAGCATATCAACATAATATTGGATTTATAAACTACACATAGAGGCATTGGAAATAATTGGACATCAGAACAGCACAAAATCCCCCGAGGGATGATACTGAATGGACTTCAATTGTTGACGTGAAGAGACCTCGTATTCTTAAAAGCGCCATAAGATTGATGACCTGAGGAAGACAGGAAAAAATGGGTCAAGTGAAATGCGATCCTCAGACTCGTTGTGCGATTCATTTTGCTCAAAATTGGTAACAATGCCGTCAAGACAAATAATGTTCCGATGGGAAATTCTACTAAAATGTGAAAGTTTGTAAAGATGTTTGTGGGTGATACAACTTTATGCATAAACAGTTGAACAGATTTAGACGACGATGTTGCACATGGAAAGCCTACGTTTTGTTTTTTATCTGGTTTTGTACATTAACGACAAATTATGTTTAGAACCTGGGCGACCGAGCTCTGCTCCAGTGAGAATAGAAAAAACGCCGTTTTCTAAAAATTTAACCTAGCTAGATCGATTTATCGCCCCCGACATCCCCTGCATACTAAATTTCATGAATATCGTTGGAGCCGTTTTCGAGATTCAGATACATATGTACAAGAATTGCTCGTTTAAAGGTATTAGATTTATTAAATTGGTTATAAATAATAATTCTAAAACGTCACTCTTTTTACGAGTTTGTCATTTTCTATCTGACTATACGCCGGTACTATGAGAAGAAACAGCAAAATAAAGATGCAAGAAATAGTCTTTTTGAAATGCGAGTAAACCATGGCGTACAGCTAGTCCTGTAATACCAAAATAAACGCTAGAACTAAACTATTGAAGCAGACGTATTACCGCTAACAGGTCTGCTATAACATAGATGACAAGACGGTTGAGTGCTCAGTCATTAGGCCGTTATGTCGCTGACATACACGAATATACAAAGATAGCTAGATGAGCTCGTATTTTTGTTACTAAATAGAAATGCCAATATTCTCGTACAGGCAAAGAATGCGTATTAATTAATTTATTTTTATTTTCAACCTGAATTCGCCGCTGGAGACACTGGTGTTGCGTAAGGTCTCCGATATGTCAAACTCCACTGTTTGTGTTGTGAGTGGGCGGATTTTGTCGTAATTATTTATTTATTTATGTATATACAAAACACTTAACAGAGAAAATAAATAATACAGTTAGAAAAGCTTCTTCTTTTGTGTAAGGATGTGGCCACCTCTGGAAGAAGAAGAAAAGAAGTGACGATAGAAGAGCTCAAAGGTACCTACTGCTTATTTCATACTTTTATTAACATCATAGATACTGAATATCACACGGGAGCGAGCCCGCGGGAAAATGGTCGTATTCTAAAAACATTAAAGCTTACGAAGCGTTTTTGTGTTCACGGAATTAAAAAGGAAATGTTTCTCGTAAAACATGTTGACAAATGACAAACCAAAGAGTGTTTCCTTAAAATTAATAAAGCAGAAACATAATCATTAAGATTTAAAATCCTGTCACTGGCAGAATAACAAAAGAAAATTCAGAATGCTGTTTGTTGTTCTTGTGGATAGGTACATAATTCTTGTTTTTCTCTTGTAAACTGTAAATGAAAAGGTAAGGCATCTAGATTTGATTGCAGCACACTACCTGACCTTCCAGTTAGATACATGGGATTTATAACATAATCGGTGTACAGTCAAGGGTCAAAAGTGCAGTCATACTCTCCCAAAACTCAAATGGCTAGTTTTTGTAGAAGAAGTTAAATTATCCACAACTGATTTAATATTTTGTATAGAAATTAAAGTATAGATTACTCCTACTAACCGCGAAAAGTTGAAATTCTGCTGCCTTTTCTGTTTTGGTAGAGTGTAACTGCATTTTTGACCCTTATAGTACATATACAATAGCCCTTAACTCCTTTTCTTCAAGTCGATAGTTTTTAAACGACTTCCCAAAAAGGACGAGGTTCTCAATTCGGATGTTTCTATTTTCTTTTTACATACTTTGGACCCAATAGGTGGCATTAATATTTAGGTTCTCAAAGATGTACGTGTTTTTACATTAGGGCACTTCAACATGTGCGTCATGATTTTGAGCTTACCCTTTCAGGAAGAACTTCCAACAAATTGCTAGTTTCCGATATCATTTCTAGTCTGACTTTAGACACTAGTTCCGTGTCCCATGTCCGGAGGCATGTTAGATGGCCGGTACATAGTTCGCGCAGACGTACGGTAGACACCTAACTAATAGCATCGAGTTAACATGGACACCTCGCTCACTTGACTAGCGCTTGTCATGGAAAATATACTTATATGACAGCTATAGGATAGATAGAGAGTTAGTAATAACAGCCGCACGGGTCGATCTTCAAGGTTAAGCAACGCTTGCCGTGGTTGGTCCGTAAGGCTGGGAAGTAAAAATAACGGTACTTGAGCATCAAATTTATCACTTAGGTCAGAAGAGAGTCAAATGAGTCCGGAATGATGGAATCTAGGTCGACTTAACATGTAGCCCTGCATACCGACACTACTCCGTGCCTCGGAAAGAACGTTCAGCCGTTGGTTGACATTTGGAGATCTTTGACAGTCGTAACGGTAGTCAGAAGCCATAAAATCTGATCCCTGTTTCTGGGTTGTGGAGGTCAGATAGGCACTTGCTCCATGTAAAATACTGGCACTCAGCTGAATCCAATTGGACTGGAAGCCGATCCCAACTTAGTTAAGAAAAGCCCAGGCAGATTGTTAGAAATGATCTCCAGATTTTAAAGAAGTTCTGTTTGACAAACTTTTATAATTTTTCGTTTTTAAATACGAGGTTTTTGGCTTATTTGTACTTTTAGTGAATGCCACTCTTTATTTTGTATTGTGCGTTTAGTTTGTGCAGAATAAAAAAAAAAACTTTCTTTTCTTTCTTTATAATCCTACTACTAATATAAACGTGAAAGTTTGTGAGGATGGATGGATAGATGTTTGTTACTATTTCACGCAAAAACTACTACACGGATTTTGATGAAACTTTACAGATAAAGCTTATTAGCTTCCGCCAGTGGCTACGCCCACGTGAATGGCGACAGTTATCCCGAGGGAACATATTCCCAGGATTTAAAGTATTCTGTGTGCTATTCCAGACTATAATCTATCTCTGTGCCAAATTTCATCCAGATACGTTCAGTAATGTTTGCGTGAAACAATACCAAACAAATAAACACACTCACAAACTTTCGCCTTTATAATATTATATACTGGCTTCTGCCAGTGGCATCGCCCGCGTGAAAGTCGTAAATTATCCCGAGGGAACATATTCACGGGATAAAAAGTATCCTATGGGCTGTTCCTGACTATAATCTATCTCTGTGCCTAATTTTATCAAGATCCGTCTAGCAGTTTGAGCGTGAAGAAGTAACAAACACACACACTCACAAACTTTCGCTTTTATAAGTAGTGTGACTAGAATCTACCCGCGGATTTACCTGCGTGAAATGTGTTTTTAACCGACTTACCAAAAAGGAGGAGGTTCTATGTTCGACATTATTTGTATGGTTTTTTTTTTATGTATGTTCACCGATGTCTCCGTCAATTGTGGACCGATTTGGTTTTTTTTTTTTTTTACTTATGAAGAACTTCGGAGATATACAACAACTCTTCAATAAATAACGGCAAATCTCTCGGGATTGCTGAAATCGCATGTCTGTATATTGTTTATACCATTTTATAACATAACATCACGCCAGTATGCTCTAAAGGGGTACGCAGATGTGTAAAGTTCACCTTAGTACACTCATTTCACCGGTTATGTTCAGTTTCATGAAATTCGGGTAACCTATTCTGGCATTATAGGTACCTTACTTAACTACTTGCCTATTAGGTAGATACAACTAAAAAGTGAAAAATAAAAAAGCAAAAAAGTGAAAAATATCTTTATTTTTGGAAGTCGGTGTCCATAACACAAAAAATGGTACCTACCAAAGACACCGACTTCCAAAAATAAAGTTATTTTTCACTTTGTAGTTTTCTTATTTGGAAGTCGGTAGTATATTTTCCAAAAAAGTTTTTTTTATTATCCCGAAAGAACCTTATCCCTAGAGCTATTCTAGACTATAATCTATCTGTGTGCCAAATTTCATTACGATCCGTTCAGCCGTTCTGGCGTGATTGAGTTACAAACATACATCCACACTCACATCTATCCAAACTATCACTATTATAAGATTAGTGTGATTGGGAGAAGTACTAATATCACGCGGGTGGAGCCGCTGGCAGAAGTTAGTAATTACTAATTCATCAATCAGCAGGTGCTGACTAAGAAAACTTCTTTCCACTATCGTTAACTTTATAACTACAAGAATAGGCCAATATAAAAATCCTAATACCATCCTCAATTCATAATACTGACATAGAAAACTTTTTCTAATAAAAGACGAAATGGCAATTAAATTAAAGAACTTTTAAGCTTACTTTACAGAATGTTTGAATACGAAACTTTTATAACTAAATCGCTCTTTGAAACTTCGTTCAAGTTATAGTTCAATTTGAGGAAATTGAACTTCCCCTGATTCAAGAAATGAAAGATTCTAATTTGATTGCTAGCTTGTAACTAAACAGGTTTTGATTAACCCCGGCTTTGGTACTTTGGTTATTAATAAATTGATTAGTCACACGTTGTGTGGTGAATGGTTAGGCAATTTTTTGTAATGATCCGTTTAATTAACTGACTAGCAAAATAAAAACTTCTAGAATTTTAGCAACTTTTGTGAACTGATTCCTCTCTCTCTTCCTCTGATCCTAATTGTGTATATCTCTTTATAATACTGAGGTTTGCTGTAAGAGAACCCAGTTTTGGGTTAAGCTCGCCTTAGTACATAAGTTGACCTTCTGTATTTGTATATGTTTGTTTTGTGTACAATAAATATGAATATAAGAAAATATTATCAAAAACTTACTTTATTCTAAGTAATAAAATTTCGACCAGTTGCCATAACAATACAGAACAACTCACATTTTATATCTACGTAATAAATAACAACTTTATCTGCCAAATTGAGGGAAACTTAGTCGAGTGGAGGAAATTACTTAGAATTTAGGGCCAACATTTTAGAAACTAATGCTACATCTGCAGCCACCTTTATCCTAGCACTTTGTAAATGCCTGCAAGCACTATAGGAGATAAACAGATTAAAAATTACTTATGCATGCCTCGCTTACACTGAATCACTATAGTTTGCCTCCTCACTGTACATTGTGACGGCATTGCACTAAACCCTGACAGATGTACACAGAACATTACTTAGAGTATGTGAGGATACTTCATAAACCTGAGCGTATGTATCTCTTGTAGGTACACGCCATTTACAAGCGCCTACAAAGGTTCAGAGTATGTTAGCAAGCCCCTCTTGGGATCCCGCTGGGATTTGTGCTTATGTTCTCACCAAACTGGAGCAATGGAGCAGAAGATTTAAAATGTACCTGTAACAAATGAAAAGGAAATGTGTTAGTGATAGAGTTATCCTGTAATTCTTCTAGTTCGTGTTTTCGAAACGGTTTCTGGAAAGTAATCATCGACGCATTATAAATTAAACGCAGCGTCAAGTGCTGTGACTGGTGATTCGATCA
Organism: Anorthoa munda; assembly: GCA_945859665.1. Taxonomy (NCBI): domain Eukaryota; kingdom Metazoa; phylum Arthropoda; class Insecta; order Lepidoptera; family Noctuidae; genus Anorthoa; species Anorthoa munda. The sequence goes on along the minus strand of OX243897.1, from coordinate 37,933,278 downwards.
ATCACTACTGCACAATTTTCTTTCCCGAAACGACCGATGACTTTTAATGCTCAAGACGCTGAGAGAGACAAATTGACTTTCTACTAGCGATAACGATTGTCTTATGTTCAAAATGTTTAGGATTGACTACGTGACACTTCAGGAGCGTTCAATTCTTGTCAACCATCATGCTGATAGAATGTTAGTTTGAGATTATAAATAAACTTTTTCCAAAAAAATAAATACCGACTTCCAATACAAAACACTACAAAGCGAAAAATTACTTTCTTTTCGGCAGTCGGTTTAATTTATTCGTAATAAGTTTTATTTTTCTCTTTTTAGTTTTGGTACCTTATATTACCACGAAAATCATTTATAGCCGAGGGCTTCTCATTACAATTCCAACAATGTCAAACATACACAAAAATCATACATACAGCCGAACGTAGAACCTCCTCCTTAAAAAAATCGTTAACTAATCGTTTTGTGCATCATTGACTTATTGAATCAACTACATAATTACAGTTAAAATAGACGACATATCAAACTATCACACGAACTGTCTGACAGTATAAACTTAAACCGTAAACCAGCATATCGCTGCCAATAAGCTGGAAACTGCCCGGAAAAGAACAATAACAAGTCCAGTCCTGAAACAACACAACTTCCTAGGTATTGGTTCGTTGGTTACTTCATAGAAGTCTCTTGAACGGTGTTACATACTCGTACGATAGCTACTGAAGCTTCTAAATGTATACTTGAAGAATACCGTTTTAAATTCGTGTATGTACTTAGTGAATTCATTGCGCAATTCATAATCGACAACAGGTATTCAATTTCATTACTTATTAAATTCTATGAAAAACTTTGCTCAGAACGTGACAAGAACAATATAAATTTTTAGTATGGTATATGAGTAGTCTGGTCATTAATTCGTTTAATAAATTTCGTCTAATACAATCACTAAGTATTTATTTCTAGTAATAATTTTATCATTTTTATTCATGTATGTTATCTGTGACCATTAAACAATTTTCTTAATAATTTTTTTTCTAACCTCGTTACACAAGATATACTTAACTGAGTTTTACTACGGCTACACTTTACTACATTTTACTACATATCACAGTAACTTCTTCTAGGTAAATTCAAATGAAAATCTTATTACGAGTTTTGCGGAAACGAGTCTCGACACCAGCGAAGCAATTTGTGTCGCTAACCGTCATTTTAAAAATGCAATATTTTCACTCGTCTTCAGTTTTTAATTCTTTTTAAAACCCTGTCTTTTCAAGAGCTTTGCATACAGATTTCGTTTTCCATTAGTAGCAAAAAAATATTTTAAGCTTTTCAAAATATTCACCAAACGTTTGCAGTATTCTGATTTTTTTATGCACAATTTTATTTGTTCATGAAACTGAGTGTCAACTATGGTACATTCGTATGACTTATCCACTGAAGCAATTGTAAATTATTTTTGGTAGGCGCATAATGATGGATAAAGATAATTGAAAAGTATATACGCGATTGACATTGTTGGCAGATAAATGATAAATGGATAATATACGCTTTATTGTACGCCATTACCAGTTACAAAAGATCTTTAGAGTTAGTTATAGTGAGTCTATGAGTGTAGTCTATTGATTTATGTTATTTATTGATGTATGTTGTTTTTAATAACTCTAGACACAAATCTAGCCTCCAAGCTGCCGCTGAAAATCGCATAATACAGATACTAAATGCAATTTAGTCCACACCGGAGATGGAATTCAAAACCCTACGTTCAACAGTCACACTTGGGACAACGACATAATCGTGATAGTCAATATAACAGAAATAAAACTTCGAAATACTTCAAGGACTCTTATAACTATCCTGTTTTCGTCTCTAACATCAATTTTAAAAAGATCGCAAAGCCCTTGTTACTTCAGATTTACACCTATGTAGTTAAAATATTAAGGATATTAAAATATACATTTACGGTTCATTATGTAGGTCTAGGTACCTTTGTGAGCTTATTTAGATTTTCATGAGAGCCATTGCTTGCTTTGCAGTTGTAAAAGTTTAGAGGGTCTCCTTTTAGGCTGACCAGTGGAAAAAAATTATAGACATTTATTTTAGGTCCCACCTGACCATAAAATATTATGCATACGTATAAAAATGGTTTTTGGGAGCGAATAATATTAGAACCGTTTTCTAGTGCACTATATAGGCTTATGTTTAACTTACCACCAGATATAGTAACATATAACAGACAAAAATAGTAAATGATCACCAAAATTAAACCCGCATCTTATTGTAAAATTATAACCAAAGTTTTAACATCTCGCTATCCTGTTTAGGCAAAATGACTCCAAATAAATCATTGTTAACCCAAAAGTAGTAAATGATCACCAAAAGTAGTAAATGATCACCAAAATTAAACCAATGACCAAAAAGATTATAAAATTTCTGGGAGCAACTTGGAAGTAGCGCTCGCCGGCCGCTGCCGCGGCACCGCTCGCTTTGCTCGCTCGGCTCGCGCGCGGTTGGTCACAGTTCTAACCTAACCTAACCTATTTTACAACATTAAATAGCGCAATAATTTGCTATTAAAATTTGGTGATCAATTTACTAAATTTGGTGATCAATTTACTAAATTTGGGTTTCATAGTGCAATTTTAGGTAATAGAGGTTATGGTCACAAAGTAATTTTAGGTGGTCATTATATTTATCCCCCACTATATATGGATGACAGGCATTATTGTACAAAACTGTTGCCAAAACAAATTGTATAGCAAGACGTTGCCGCTATGATTATAAATTATGATGCAGACTAAAATAAGTTATAATCTTGTTCCAATCGCATTGCGGAAAACTCTCATTTACAGACCGTATATCCTAGACACATTGACATTTTATCCGCGATAAAGATTGTCTATGAGTCCAAACCGTATGGTCCAACATGCGCTACCGACTGGTCACCAGACCAATCTCAAACATTTTGTACTTATAACAAACTAAATAAAGCACTGGTAGAATGTCAGTATCTGCAGCCATATTGCCTGGTTTAATTTACAAAGTCTTTATTAGCCAAATGACTGCAGTTCAGTGGTCATTATTATCATCATCATTTCAGCCAAAAGACGTCCACAGCTGGACAAAGGCCTCTACCAAGTGTCGCCACATCGATTGGTGCTGTTCGTCTCGTATCTAGCTGATTCCCGCAGTTCAGTAGTGTCTTGGATTAATTTAATAAGTCCCCATAATGACAATGAAAATATACCATAGCCACAAGCTTATTTACAGGTCCTTCTACCAACGAGCCCCAACTGTTCATCATCATCATCAGCCTATTAACGTTCCCACTACTGGGACACAGGCCTCCTCTCTGAGAGAGAGGGAATGGGCCATAATCCACCACGCATGCCCAGTGCGGGTTGGTAGATGTCACACGTCTTCAAATTTTTGTTTCTAGGACATGCCGGTTCCCTCACTATGTTTTCCTTCACCGATTTTAGAGCAGTGGTGATGAAATAATTTACACAAAGTAAAGCGCCTGGCTGGGTTCGAAGTCACGACCTACATATGTCGGTGCCGTTACCACTGTTACTGTTAGCACCAAAAAAATAAAAAATCATGAGCTCGAAATAGATACATGTTTCCCTCCAGGCCATTTATGTTCACCGCAGTTATTAATTCTTTCTTTTTAATGTGATCATCCCTTAAAGGTTACAAGCGGGGTAAGTTAATCGCTGGCGGCTATTTGAGGGGGGCTCTTTGTTTGTGTTTGACTTTAAATTGTGTTGACTCGCGGGTTTGCCCGTTAAGTATCTGTATAGAGTAGTTAATGACTTTGTCTTATTGTGTGGAATTGGTAAATTCGGCGGCATAGGTACTGTGAAGTTCCTCTATTTATGTTTAAGAGTGAGGCAGCCTAAAACTGGGGCAAGTTTATATTTTTAGAACAACACGTAATGTTTTAAAACGTGTTAGGTAAAATAATTAATTTTTATGGTTTTGCGCAGACATGAATTAATTTTATATTTCTGTAAAACACGTAGGTACCAAGCTGCCTATTTATGATATACCTACAATAACTTATATTTTCAAGTCTGCAACCATTTTAGCTGGTATTATAATCACTCTTTAACGTTGCCACCTGGCTTGGGCCTGAGGCCAGGGGTCAGTGTCAGCGACACGAGCCATCTCTAATAAGAGGGCAGGGGCCGGAACACCACACGGACTCAGTGTGGATAGAATGGGGACAATACATAGGTCGTATAATTCGTTATGAAGCAACAACAAAGTTGATACCTGCTTTATTGATCACGTTCAGCACAGTTTGCCGACCAGCATCTTAACAAGCGCAATTAAACGTAGCTAGTTTTATCTCAAGAACCCAGTCGTAAGTGACTTTCGAGGAAAATGAAACATAATAATAATAAATTGGTCTTTATCGGTAATATTTTTTCAGCGTTGAAAGTGTAAGAAAACATTTTGGTCCTGACCGTAAGGATCAATTTGAGAGAAGTAAAGAAAATATGAACAAATTAGTAAAGTTATTGGAGTAAATGTTTTTTCTCACATACAAAGTTTCCTTAGGTTTATGACTTTATTTAGCTCTTACAAACTGTAATTTATGTAGGTACCGAAATGCAGTCTAGATCAACTGTATGTGCTAAAAACATTATTATCAACATCTTCAGAAGTTGATATCATTACTGGTTGAAATGGTTGGTTCTTAAAAACTCGTTCCATTCTCAAAAAGGAAAATCCATGCTACATTTCAGAAAAGTTTTAAGGACCTACTGATTCCAACTTTTAACAGTCAGCAACAAGTGAAAAATACCAATCCAGTCGATTAGTTTCCTAGTAAAAGACGTTTATCTTTTCCATTATTTGACATTTCCTCAAGGAGGGAAGTTAGGAAGCTTTGTTTTCCTCTTAGTTTTTGCACAAATTAAGCCAACCACGGACCTCTCAGCAGTTTACCTTTTTAGGGCATCGCTCCGCTTTTTGTTGGTATTAGAAGATGCCTCATGTGCTTGCGTGTGGGAGGCGTCTTTGTTCAGTACAAAAGGTTTGTTTCATGCACAGGTTTCGTCATATGTCATATTATTATGTGTGTTTAGTTTTTGTAATTCAATAGGTTACAAAGCGGTGAACTAAAACTGTTTTAATATCTTTGGAAAGGAAAAGTTAATGGCAGGCCAAACATAAATGAGGAAGCAAAAAACAATAAATAAATAAAAATTAAGTAATAATATCTAATGGCTATATGAATACTAAGACGAACGAAATAATCATTCAAAGAATAATATTCCCTAAACAGAAAAATTTTATTTTCTGTTTAGGGAATATTACCTCCACTTCTTCAAGATTGTTTTTTTTTGGTGTACAATAAAGTATAACAAAGTATAATCATCATCTGCCTAGCCTTTTTCCTAATTATTGTTGGGGTCGGCTTCCAGTCTTACCGGATTCAGCTGAGTACCAGTGTTTTACATGGAGCGACTGCCTATCTGACCTCCACAACCCAGTAACTGGGTAACACGATACCCCTTGGCAAGAATGGTGTCAGATCTCAAGCTTCTGACTACCCGTAACGACTGTCAAAGATCTTCAAATGACAGCCGGGACCAACGGCTTAACGTGCTTTCCGAGGCACGGAGGAAACTCGGTATGTTGAAAATGGTCACCCATCCACGGACCGACCTCGTCAAGCGTTGCTTAACCTTGAAGATCGACCCGTGCGGCTGTTATTATTTAGTATATAATAAATAAATTATAATAAGAATATCTTCAAATCACAATATTTCTTCTTATTTTGAGCTTAGAAAATTACTTTCTACAACAAGGACACTAGATTTACCTATTTGTGAACCGTTTCGACGCCATTTTCTTTCGCAAATATACGAGAGGGGTGTCCTAAAAAAATAAACATTGACTAAAAGAGTCGAGAGAAAGGCGAAAATAGACCCAAGAAAACCTTAGTAAAATAAGGTAGAAATAAAGTTTGTTGTCCGCTATTTATTAATGAGTAGTATATGTATTGACTTGGCCGGGAACATGGGATATTTACTAAAAACGTACTTGCAACAATTTTCAAAACTGGTTCTTATAACGCCAACGTTTCATTTAACTGGCAAAATTACATTGTTATTTTTTTTTTGATGGTGTTTGCAGCCGAACCAAAACCTATGAAGGGCAAAATTATTTTAAACATTTGGGCTATCGTAATGCCACCCATTTTAACCCCTATGTTATTCTATTATTTATCTGTGCGCTTATTCACGGTAAGATAATGTGCAACATAAACATAATACTGAAATCTTCATAAAGCAACGTCAAAACACTTACCGAAAACCCCACAAGATATTTAAAAGCAAAACCACTTCCTCAGTCTAAAATTAGCCCAACATTTTTCTTGACATTGGGTCAAAAAGCTACCGTCAGGTAAGTTTCTACAAACATACGTGCCATCAGCGAATAACAAAAGCACACTCCAGGCTGGCTGCATCATTAGCAAAGACTAGAACAACTCTACTAATTGGGCAGACCCTCAGCCGAACACTGCCGGCGGGCTTTGAGCTCCTAGTTCGATTTTGGAGAGAGATAAAATTAGAAAGAAGTTTAGGTGGCTTTGTGAAGTTTAGTTGACTGGAACAGTGAATAAGAGTGTAGCTGCACAAAGGTAAGTTAATAATGATACCACTTATGAAGCGTTCTAGGTACAGGTCCGTTTGTAACTACTGTAAAACAAAATAATTGTTTATTTTCATGCGGCCAAAACTTGGCATTTGGCAATTGACGTGAAAAGTAAGAAATAATGCTAAAATTATGACATGTAACCTTAGGTAGGTTACATGTTGACCGGGCACGGTTGCTTTGGTGAGTACCTGAATAGGATTGGGCGAGAGACCACGGCAAATTGCCACCATTGTGGAGGCGACCTTGATTCTGCACAGCACACGCTCGAGGAGTGCCCGGCGTGGGCCTCTGAGCGGCAGGTCTTGGTCGCCAGGATCGGGCGAGACCTGTCTCTGCCAGCAGCTGTGAGGGCCATGCTGGCAGAGACAGAAAATTGGAGGGAAATGGCCTCCTTTTGTGAAACTGTGATGGCGCAGAAGGAGGCCGCCGAGCGGGTTCGTGAGAGGGCCGATCCCGCTCGAAGAAGAAGGCGTCGGGGACGCAACCGCCTCGATGCCTAAAACGCAGAAACCCCGCCTGCGAAATAAGCAAGCGGGACTCCGTGGTCGCGGATGGTCAGATTGGGGCCTCTGTCCATCCACCGAGTGACTTCAGGAAGGACGGCAGCACAGTGATCACGTGCTGCCGTGCACAACGTGGCTTGGGGGAAGCGATTCCTTCAGCCTCCCCAGGGACGTGCCCTAACAGGCGTTGCACAGAGGGGGTTCCGGGGTGGTCTTTTAAGAGGTGACGGGGCCCCTTCCAGGTGCTAATGGTGATCACCGGGGTGGTTTTAGTGAGGTAGAAATCCCACACTCCCTGGTCTTGTCTCCCCAAAAGTCCAGGCGCCTTTTGAAGGTTTCCACCCGCAAACAAAAAAAAAAAAGAAATGTAGGTTACATGTCATAATTTTGGTAAGGTACACACCTCCACACTAAATCATGTAGATTATAATTATTATCAATGCTGAATATTTAATCAGCAGACGTCTCGTCCGACAAGCAAAATGGTAAAAAAAATAAGTTCAAAAACTCAAATCTTAGTACAAAAAAATACCGCTCTAAAAAGTATAAAGGAAGAAAATATTCCCGAAAATTTACCGTAGTCGTATGCCACCTACCTTAACAAAACAACACATTCCGCCAAGTAGCATACGGTCACAGTAAATTTACAGGAATATTTTCTTGTTTCATCCTTTTTAGAGCGTTATTTTTTAGTAGTCGGGTTTTAGTTTTTATACTTATTTTTTATTTAAAGTTTTTTGGGGTTTTTGTAGAGCCTGAGGAAAAAAATAAACATAAATGCATACATGTATACATACATACTTACATAACAATCAACAAACACTTTGCAACGCCGTAGTCGGGGAAAAATAGATGTACCAAACCCTACCTTCATTTTAAAATACCTGTACAAAGATACCACACATAATGATGGGGAATGGTGTTTTTTTTTGTTCTTGACTTCAATTTAATGTGACCTCACATAGCCTATAACCAGCTGACAAACAAGACGCTTTCAACGACTCCTCATTTGTGAATTTATGATAAGGAGTTTAGAAGATACGAGGGAACAGATAAACATACATACATACATACACACACACATACCGGTCAAAAACATAAACCTCCCTTTTGTTTCGCCGTAGTCGGGTAATAATTATTTTTTATTTTATTTGCCAAACAAAATAATGTATATTATTGTTAAGAAATGAACCAATGCCGAGCTTTTAGGTAATATTTCATTTCTTTGCCTGCAACAGCTATAAAACTACCCAGTTTACACGAAGCCACTTATACGTCAAACACTTCCCTTTGTAATGTACAATAGATCATCTTATCGCATTACAAACTGATGTGGTAGCGATTAAACACAATAGGTAATAGGCAATTAAGCGATTGCATCGGGCGGGCACTCATTCGTCTAATGCAATTACTTAAATGCTTTCAAACCGGAAAGATGACGTAATCCATTCTAAAGCATCGTCCATACCGGACAAAAAGAGCTTAACAGATGAAACTTTAGTAATGTTTTATAAATCTATGTTTTTGGACTTGGTACCAAAGGAACTAGCTTTTGATACGGGGGCCTTTAAAGCCTCAGTTTCATCGGCCAGTCCCGACTTCATGCCTTGGTGATGTTAATTAAAATTTAATAATTAAGAAATCAATGAGAATACTTTATCGACTTTTTCGTTCTATCCATTTATGCATCCATATATAGTCTAGCAAACTAACACCCAATATCATTGTAAGAAAACACTGCTCAAATGTGAGACTTGATTTTTGCTTCAGAAGTAAATACCGAAATAATCTTAATTTAAAATCTTTAACATTGTAAACCAAGCTTACCATTGGCACAACTTCATAATGCAGAAGTCTATTATGCTCTGCAGTATGCTATATGACGTCATAAAACAGTTTCTCAGGTGTTATCAGCCGGATCGATATGCCTGGATTGAATTGGCATTAAGAGGCTGAGTTTCATTAGCACGATCCATGTATGTTAGCTTTTTGTTGTGATTATTTAATTCAATTGCTTTGTTGGTAATGAAATGGGGTGCATTAAAAAATTTCAGCGAGCAACGGCACTTTGACGTCTCGTCTTTTGTGTAGTCAAGAGAAAATCATTTACTAAGTACAGTATAATATACATTGTTCAAGATTTTATCATTATTACTAGAAGCCTTAGACAAAATGGTATTCTAGCAGCAAAGGGGATTGTCTAAATGCCAAAATATGTGAGAACGGTAGCGCATCTCAATCCTCAATGACTTCTGGCAGTCGTTAATGTCAACAGAATATCACTTTACTAATGGCTTTTTTTATGTTCGTCCAATGACTTCTCCCGCTCTGGTTGAAGCGGGAGGGCGTGTCAGACTTTTAATTTTTACTATTTCCCACTCGTGTTCCTTCAGTTGCTTGAGCCAGGGCCGCGGTAGGCTGAAAATGCTCATGAAGATCAAGCCACGAAGCAAAGCAAGTACAAAATAAATCCAATACACACTCAAACACTCGAACAAAATAACTCCGAACAACTTCAAAAGTTTAAAAGTCCCAAAATTAATTAAGCTGGCTAATTAAAAATTCAATGGTCCTAAACATAAGTTAATGAATCACGAATTATACCACCTCTCTCGAATTTTAATTTAAAATGGAATTATATTTCAGCAATGCAATTTCGACGCCCTGCGGTTGACGCTTTTAAACCCGTAATTGAGACGCAAAATTATTATTGCGAGAGGAAAATTGACATGGAGACTTTTAAAATATGAAACGGTGAAAATGATTAGGAGAGTTAACAGTTTTTATTTGTATTGTAGTAAGTGTGTCTACCCAACAGACGCAGACAACAGAACAGAGTTGTTACTAACGATTGGCCATGGCTTAGCATGTCCACGGTAACTGGGACATACCATGGACATGTTAAAAACCGGTCAAGTGCGTGTTGAACTTCGCACATTCAGGGTTCCGTACCAAACCGCAAAACCAAGGTTGTAATAGGAAAAATGAGGGAATTTCAAAGAAAAAATCTAATTTATCAAAGTATTGGTATCTGGTAGTAAAATATATAATATAATATAGCCTTGTGGGAGAAATAACTAATTCCTATTTTTTATATTACTTGAGTATCTTTTGAGTTACTTCCTTTTTAATAAGTTGGTGTATTGACTACGCGCTCCCTGCTACTGACAAGCAAGCCGCATTATAAAAGAGTGCGCAAGAGGCTTGACCGTTTAATTTTGGTTTGACTTTGGACTTTGAACGGTCAGGTACGTTTTGATTGCTCTCGATTTATTATTAATGTTATAAATGTGATTATGTTGTGTACTGATGATTTTCATTATTAATGTGCGTGTAGTTTTACGCAATAATATTGTTGCAAGTATGTTACTGATGTTGTTATGCTGCTTTGAATATACTAATTATGGTCTAATTCATGCATTGGTTTTATTCCATTTCTTTTACCCTCACATTTTGTTGTTTACACTTCCACATCAGAAGCAAGATCGAGCGCCCATGTACTAACACATTTTCCACTTCTCTCGAGTTTCAGTATGGTGTCAAACGTTCCGGAAACCTCTGATGCCACTTCTAACCAAGAATTAGCGTCTCCAATCCTTGGCGTGCGAGTCGCAAGGCAGCAGAGATGCATCATGCAAGAGATCCAGGACACCCACACGGGCCTTCGAGCTCGAATACTCCGGGAGACCGGACAATCAGGGCAGTAACTGTTTCTCTTGATTTTATAACAACTAACATGAAATAAATAATAACAGCCGCACGGGTCGATCTTAAAGGTTAAGCCACACCCTTCATTTTATTGTAGTACACTATAAAGTAAACGATTATAAAGTACTTACAGAAGTAAAAATTTACAAAAAAGAAAAAAAGATTACAAAAATCATTCATCATTAGAATGCTACATTATCCTTGAGTAACGTTACTAGAAATGTTAGAAATCTTAAAGAAAATTGCAATAATGTAACCCAAAGTAGCAACATTTTGCCTATAAAATTCATTATTTGGTGTGCGCTGAGAAAACTATTGATGATACATAAAAATTATGTACTACATGATTGAAGTATTATTGATTGGATTGATTTTTTTGTAGTTATTATCTACAAAAAAATCCCCAAGGAAATATATCTAACTATCATAGTTAAGATACAATAGCAGCTTTTGTGTTCTAAAATTTAATTAGTTCGCCGGTAGACAAAAGTTGGTTACATTCGTATCGTAGTATTAATTCTTATTCAAATAAATAGTTTCAGCATCAAGGATATTTATGTAACAGTAAAAGGTATGACGAAAAAAAATAGGTAAGGTAGGGTAATAGGTAGGTTGGTAGGGTAGGGTAACAGGTAGGTTGGTAGGGTAGGTAGGTTGTTAGGGCAGGTGGGTAGGGTGCGTGGGTAGGGTATGTTGGTAGGGTATGTAGGTATGCTTCGCCCCCGTCCACTGACTACCTAGTCACTTGACAGGGGCGAAGCCGAAACAGGATAGCTAGTTACGTATAAAATGCCAGCTTCATATTAATTCTTCCTTGCTACGAATACAAGGTCAACACCGCTTCCGTCCCCTAGATAGAAGTCTAAAAACATTATAAATACTTAAATTGTTTTGCAAATCCAGTTTCACAGAAGACTGTTTAAATATTGTAATGATGCTTTTAGTGGCAATAATTCCTGTTCTATTACCTACAGGGGCCATTAGCATAGTGGCCCATTTAGTTCAATCAAGTTACCATTTAGTTTAAGTAGGTTCATGAACGTATTCACCAGACATTGTGGGTAAACAACGTTATTTGCATCTTGTGGCTTATTTTGGTAAGCCCTACCAAAGGTATATAAAAAAAGCTTTTTAAAACATCTTAGGTGTCAGTGTGTTTATCACAGGCAACTTTCTAACAACTAGGCTGAAAATGTTTCCTTGTTTTGTAGTATAGGATCTTTAAACGAAGATTTGAAAGTGATTGAGTTGTGTGAGTGAAGAGTTGATTTTGTTGATAAATGATGGTCTAAATAAAATAATTAACTGGCTTAATGGCAACAACCTAGTGATTAATTTAAACAAAACAAAAGTAATGCAATTTCATCAAAGGTGTGAAAAACCTTCAGTTCATGTTACTTATGACAAGTGCCAAATAGAAGACACAAACAAGGACAAATTTTTAGGCATAATGCTTGATAGTAAACTAACATGGAAACCCCATATCGAAGAGCTGTCAAAAAAAGTTAACACACAAACACTTTTAATAGCGTATCACGGATTGGTTGCATCAGTTCTGAGGTTTGGTTTTGATTTGGTATAATTTTTTGGGGGCAATCTCCTGATAGAGAAACTGTTTTTAAAGCGTAAAAACGATGTGTTCGGTCCATGTCCTTTCTTAAAAACTACCGATACTTGTAAACCTCATCTTAAATCATTAAAGTTACTGACTATGCCAGCTATGTACATTTACGAGACTGCTTTGTTTACACCTATTTCAAAAACTATCCGAAGTAAAAAATACTCTAATGCGTTCTCAATATATGAATAAACTGTGCGACCGAAAATGTAGAACCGCTTTAATGAAAAAGGGTATTTTTGGCATGACTCCGAAAATTTATAATAATATACCAGATAGCATAAAAAAAAATCCCCTATTAAGTTTAAGAAAAGTCTCTACTCGCTTTTGATTGAAAAATGTTATTATACTGTAGATTTTAGAAATGATAATTTTTAATATTTCGTGTGCAATAATAAACATTTGATGTGATTTAATTTTTCGTTTTTGGTAGATTTAATTGTAGATTTTATTAAGATATTTGAAATACATTTAAAATAGTTTTTTTAACTTTTTTAGTATTCAAGTTTTTAATTTTGTTTTATACTGTTAGATTTTTTATTTTCTTTTATTTTTTTGCTTTTATTTTCTTCAATATTTGTATGCCTTCACGGCAAAACATAGCGCCCATTATAATTAACCTAAGATCTTTATGTAGATACCTATGTTTCACAAATAAATATTCTGATTCTGAAGATTTGATTTAGGAGTTATTCGTGAGGTAAAACAAATCTTCATCTGGAAAAAAAACTTTCTCTATCATCTAAGACATTTCGCATGTCAAGACGACTTTAGGCAAAAAGTCTACCGTCCATTCAAACCTACACCTGTAGCCAAGTTGACAATCTATAATCGATAACGCTAGTAGAAAACGAATCAATGTATGGGAATGACCAATCTGAACGTTAAGTCATGTGATCAGACCATACAAATAGGAGGCGTTGATTGTAGAAAGAGTTTCGATACGAAACGTTTGTCACTTAGCTAAGGGGGCAGTTTGTTGTTCTATTCACGGCAAAAATGTTGACGACTCAATAAAACGAAACAAGGAAAAACAATGAAATAAGATATTTTATTTTTCTCACAAGGGAATGACATTTCTTGCGTCTCTTAACCCTCAAGATGAAAGCAGAGGATCTCCGACAGCGGGTTTATGAATCTACTTGGAATTTCATTACGAAATTTCGTTCAGTTCTCATGTCATCGATGGCTTGGAAAGGACGTTCGGCCTACTGCTTTTATTTGTAGCCCGAGTATTTTACGAGTGATCTGGGCCTTTGTGGTGATAGGTATTTTGTAAAGTTTGTTTAATGGTTGTGTTGACTTCTGTACTTCATTCATTGTAGTTTTTTTTGTAACTTAACATGAGTATATTCATGTTAATAATAAAGGGAAGTAGCTACGGTTCGCTATCTTATAGACTAGCAAAAGTACACTCATCTTTCATGGGGTACTGTGTTAAATTCTATAACAAAAAACCTTGTGATATATTAAAACTAAATGAAAGTAAATTTAAAACTTTAGTTAAAAGCACACTTTGTAAACAAGCATATTACAAATTAGATGATTATATTCAAGATAAGAATGCTTGGCAACATGTTGGTCCCGCTCCGTAGGGCAATCTTTGGTGTGGACAAAATCAAATTTGCTAATTTGTATTCCTATTCGTAGCTATTGTATTCTTATGTTATTTTTTATATTTTTCCAGAATTTGACTCACACACGGTTCCGTTGTTGTTGAATTAGGTATTTTACCTATGTTTGCAATATTTGTAAGTATGTGAGAAGCATGTTCCTATTTATCAAATTATTATATTTTTCGTGTTTGGGCTTTTATTACTTTATACCTGTACGTAGTATAGTGTGTAGTGCTATTTTTGGTTGCATCGTTCTCACATATATGAATTTATTAATGTATGTACATAAGTAAACATTGTAAAACATTTTTTTTTTTAAAGAGTTAGTATGGAGTTTCTTGTGCGTTCTTCTCCATAACAAGCTACTTTCCGAATGCACGGTAGAGTCAATTTTTATTACTTGTACATTTTTAATTTAGATTTAATGTTTGACGTTCAAAAGTGCCGCTTATTGGCCTAGTTGAAATAAATATATTTGACTTTGACTTTGCTACAAATAAGAAAAGTGATGGAATTTAAGCAAACAAAAAATAATGATAATAAATCTTGTATATTACTTTTTTTATTATAAATAGGCGTGTGCTTGACCACTATCTCACTCACACAGCGATGATGGGCGCACGGTTGGCGCAGTGGTTGAGCGATTGACTGCTGCGCTGCGTGTCGCGGGTTCGATTCCCGCACGGAACAAAAATTTGTATGACCTACAGATAGTTGTTCTGGCTCTGGGTGTTGTTGTGTATGTGAGTTTGTATGTTTGTAAACGCACCCACGATACAGGAAGAAATTCCTAGTGTGGGGCAACGTTTTTTTTAAAAAAAGAAAAAGAAAAGATGTGGTCGACGATGAAGCACGCTTGCCTAGAAGAAACCTATTCACTCTTTATTTAAAGATTCCCAGGTTGTAGCTATCGGAAAATACAGACTCCGGCAGGGAGTTCCACTCTTTTGCGAATGGTTGGGATATCCACCATGTACCTACCGATGACGCATCGCCGTACGTCCTGTAGTCCGATGAAGGAATGGGCTAGGAGGAATCAGTTCGTGCAATTCCAACGCACACTCCCCGATATGTAACCGATAAAAACCGACAGGCTGGCAACTCGGCGCCGATGTTCAAGGCTCTGGAGCCTAGACTCGACCAGTGTCTCATTGCCGATAAGCATCTTGGTCCGTTTTTCGATCGACTCGTTACTGACTCCAGCTGGTATTTGGCAGATCCGTCCCAGACATGATTTAACGAATCGATAAAATATTATTGTCCCTTGAAACACTATAGATATTTACCGTCTCAAATTCCAATTTGTTTATGATTGACATCTAAGTAATACTGTCACAAACAAAGACATTACAACATTTTACGTGTCGAATTGAATTTCATTTTTATTTTATTTGTTATTTGACGGTACTTCTCAGGTTTCTTTCACTAGGTTTGCCTTCAGGTGAATTGAAAGGAATCATAAATATGAACAAATTTTACTGTAGAACCAATCAATACTATAAAACCAAACCGGAAATTGTAAAACCAAGCTAAAGATTACGTTACGGTAGGTAGCTATGCTAGGTATAAAAATCACAATGGAGTATGCATCTTTATATGCTCATGTATCTTTTTTGTATGTGTGTTTTTAGGACTCACAAAAAAATATGACATTGTAAACTAATGAAAATGAATTGAAATTGCCTGCTGAAGGGAACTTTACCCAGGCTGTTTAGAAAAAAAAAAGGTCTCACAGATAATAAAAATATGGCAAAAAAATTAAAAACAACCAGCCTTAACTGTCCCACAATTCCAAACTACATTGAGGACGAGTCACAAAAGCCATTTTTGCCCCGCTTAGTAGCTCGTGGTTAATTACCACACGGTCCATGCGAGTTTAATAAGACCAGCACTAATTAGAGCTTCCTGCGATGAGATATTAAGGTTTTTGTACGATGATGAAAATATGCCTCTGCCCACTCGTTTGTTTAATCATCTAAACAAACAAATACAATAAAAAGGTAAAATTATCTGTTTGTGGAGGCTAATCCCTGGCAGTTGATACTAATTCGATTACGAATTTTTTTCACTTTCAGAATGCTAAAATACTTTTTCATAGATATTTAAAATATTTTTGTTCAGAAAAGGCGAAATCATACTATTTCAATCGCATGCTAGAACGAGATTAAAGTTGTAAACGAGAGCATTTTAAACCTAGGATTGCAATTACTTGGTTCTAATGGCAGTAGGCACTGCTAGCCGGCTTGCCTAATAGGATAGATGGTTTACAAACTGCCATCCAATCAAGTAAACTTACTTCCAGTTCGTTTGTTTTGGAAATTCTCTGTTTTCTTATTTTAAATGCTTGGCTCTTTACCTAATATCTCTTCTTAGAAGTTCGTCAGATAAACTATGCATCTCAATTTTTCAATGGAGTCAGATTTAAGTCCATTCAATCTGGGTTTCTTCGTGCCATGTTCCTTCACCAGATACTATGTGTCCAACAATACTGTTTCCCACAACATTAACCTTTAACACATAAATAAAAACCTCGGCAAACATTAATCGTTCGCCTAAAAACATGGAAGAAGGAATCTTGAGGTTCCAATCGAAGTACGGCTGCTTGTTTTCTTTGGTTTTAACCAAATTGTTTTCGTCATGAAAATTCAATTGTGGAGATTTGTGTTGTGGCAGTAGCTCTGATTTGTGCGCCTATAAATCGAATTGAAAAATTGTTTCGAATTTCTATCAAGTGGGGAGTAGATTGCGGATTTCTGGTGTAGCTGCGATAACTAACGGTAGATGGAAAAGTTAAATGATAGGTTGTTGTTTGGCTGTATTGGTTTACCAATTTCGTCAGTTTAAAATAGACTGGCGCGTGGTCGAAGGTGTACCATGATAACCAGTTACTGGGTTGTGGAAGTCATTGTCGCTCTATGTAAAATACTGGTATTCAGGTATAAACTGTTAGAATGGAAGAGCCCGAACATATGAAGCTGGGAAAAGGCTTGACAGAATATGGCATGGCAGTTATTAAATTATATCCCACAAACAATTGTACAAAATTATCGATGTGGTTTCTAGATGAAATAAAGGCTTTGACTGTCGACGACCCTGTGTGATTTGACCACATAACTTTGCCGTCTATACCCTCAGAAAAATCCGTGGTCGCTCTTGATCTGTCTATGACTTATGGAGGCCCTAAGTACTTTGTATAAATGTTGTTGTTGTCACTATTTTAATTCGGACAGATTCAACAGCACCTAATGGTCCCTATCTAGGTCGATGATAAGCGTCCGAGGGGTCGTAGTCCACTTAGATGATCGGTAAAAAATCGCTTATCGCTGAACACAGAACTCTACTAAGAATAGGCACAGACCTCAAGGCCAAGGATTAGTTAGCATGGCAACCCTCAGTAATGAGGAATATGGGAGGAGATCGTCAACGTTTTCATATTAATTTGTTTAATTTTTCATGTAGACTCATAACTCATAACTAACCTTAATTAAAAGAAATAATTTAACATAACATTGCCAATTACTGAAATATTCCAGTAGGTTACAGGAGGCTTTGACAAGCAACCGAAAGTATTAAACTTTCGAGAGTTCGTACTAACAGTAAGTACCAACTAATTGGCTAGTGAAAGTTTTATTAAATAAATTAACTAAAAATTTGTTTATTTAAAAACAAAGTTATTTTTGCGGCAGTGATTTTGTTAATCAAATATTTTCGTCTCGAACTTATTGTTTTTGGAAGTAGCGACGGATTTTAATAGTAACTTGAGGAAATAGACCGAAATGAGTAAAGCAAGTTTGTATATTACTTTATGATGAATATATCTGCTGTGCATTTAACAAAGAGTCTTCAAGTGGCAAGGAGTATGAGGGTCATAGCAATTGGCGTTCTATAGTCGGAAGTAACAGTGTGAGTTCATGGTTAGATATGTTTTTTCAAGAGTTACGATTGATCTTCGCACACATAAACCATTTTTTTTTTTTTTTATATATGCTCGCGCTTGACCACCATCTCAACTGATGGTAAGCGACCATGTCACTAAGTACTACAACTTACTGCTATACAACTTCAAGTTTTACGCCCACCATGGTAATATAATACAGATCCATGCACTACACTAATGGCTCTAAAGATTGCTTAGAGCCTTAACGATGCGCTTCAACGATTGACGTCATCTCTATATGTAAATAAACTCAGATCGTATTGTTTTTCTCTTATATATGAATAAGTTTAATATGAGAGACTAAAAGGATAGCTGACCTCACTTCCGTGTGGGACAAAAGCTGGGCAAATATGCAAACTGTGAGTGTTACACCATTTGCATTGAAATGTTTCTAATATTAACTAGATGTCCATCATCATCATCATCAGCCTACAGCAGTCCACTGCTGGACATAAGCCTCTCCTCTGCACGCCATTTGCTTCGATTTTTGGCAACTGTCATCCAGCTACTACAAGCCACCCTACGAAAATCAACCTACCTTACGTTTACCAGTCATTGGTTCTACGGCTATTATGGCCGGCCCATTACCACTTCAGCTTGCTTATTCTTACTCTCCAATTTAACTTTTGTTCTCTGCCGGATCACCTCATTCCGGATCCGATCCCTCAGTGAGACTCCAAGCATAGCTCCCTCCATAGCTCGCTGAATGACCTTGAGCTAATGGACCAGCCGTACCGCAAATGTCCACGTCTCGGCCCGTGCTTGATGTCCAATTGGTTTCAAATAATTGTCTACAGGTGCTATAGCAACGATTAGATGATTAGATAATTAAAATATTTTATTTGCACTGTATCTTATAATAGTACCAACATATTTATGAGAATTCATAGCAAAAACATGTAGGATCTTGTAACGCATTTTCCTACCCTTGAAGCAAGGGTAAAACCCTAATGACATAATAAACAAAAATAGCCACCAAAAATAACACCTGTAACGAACATGCCTGCCCGCCACGGTCAAAATGAGCCTCATAATTTAATATTTTAAAAGCATTTTCAAACCTTTCATAACATAGAGCACTGAAACACCTGAGCGGTCCCTTCTATAGACTACGTTGTTACAACTTTTAATTTAATACAAACCAAGCGGTTCAGTGAGTGTCACCGTTTGCTCATAGAACTAGACCACCGGTGACCACACTGACTTAAGCCAGGCTTTCTAAAGTAGGACACCGTGGAGTTTTAGTGGGTTAGAGTCCCACATAACTGCGCTATCTCCCCGTGGTAGCGCAGTATGCACGAGCATTTCTCCAAGCAAAAAAAAAAAAAGGCTTTTCACCACGTGCCTACGATGGATCTTGAATTTCTTTGATCACACAATAAAGTATATAATAAATAAATAAATAACCTCGAGCCAGCTGATGATTACTGGTAAGGTCGATGGCAGGAGACCGAGAGGTAGCAGCCCAATCAGATGGTCTGACCAAATTCGCTCAACGCTGACAACCAAACTGCACGATGCACTCCACGACCCCAAGGATAGACATAAATAGAGGAAAATCATAAACGAAGAGTTGACCTCCCGTCGAATGGGTTCTGTAGTCTTTGCCGATGCGTCGTTCTTTGCTCTGTGTTTCGAACCCATATTTTTAAAGCCATATGAAGGCCCTTATAAACACCACACGGTTCGCTTGGAATCATGTTTGTACAGCATGTCCCTCGTGAGACAATGGCTTTGAAAATATTCTGAATAAGTGATGGAGGGGGTTGTTGTCATCTGTGTATGTAAAACGTGTCGCCTGTTATGGTATGGGATGTTAAGGTAAAACAAAGATATAGTAGCGTTTCGTCATAGTAGATGTAAATTATTTACAATGAGCATACAGTATGTTTCAACGAAGGCCTGAGCCTAAAATAATGTTTGAATCTGACTGATGTCTTTTTAATTAGGTATTGTGAACTCTGTCTCAGCGATAGTACTCTGTATTCGAATGCATTATAACGCTTCTGTTTGCCGAAAGTCACAATGGCAAGCTAGTTGTACCTGTTTATATCAGGCCACTTACCAGGAATTAGACAGTGGCTAGTGGCTGGAAGTACTAGGAAATATTAATAACGTCGAAAGGATTATGCACTAGGAACACCTTTTTTTTTTTTTTGCCTGGATAAATGCTCATGCATACTGCACTACCACGGGGAGATAGTGCAGTTATGTGGGACTCTAACCCACTAAAACTCCACGGTGTCCTCCTGTGCCGCTTATGAAGGGAGCACGGGTACGCGTTAGCACTCACCGCGAACCCGCCGCGGCTGTCCGTCACCGGACCCTCCTCGGGGGAGTCCTCCCATCACCGGCGCACCAGAACACATTGCACGCCGTGACCACCCTAGGGATCAATCAGCACATGGACGCCAGACGACCCCGTGTATGGCACCCTTGCTGTGACGGGTCAAGGTCAATGGCCCCGCCACCTACCATTGTTCGGCCGCAGGGGATAGGGAGAGCGGCTAACGCAATACCGACACTCCTCCTCCCCTGCGGCCCTACCGCGTCTGCCATCAGACGGTGGCGACCCCGTCCGGGCCGCGGAAGGTAGGGAGAGCGGCGCACCGCAATACCGGCACTCCTCTCCCACCGCGGCCTCCAACCCTCAGCCGCGACATCGTATGGGACCTGGGAATCTCCATAAGACTTCGCGGCCCGCCTCAGTTGCAATGTCGCCTGTTACCAAGCGGCACCGCAACCTACTGTTGGCCGCTACGTCGTCGGCTTAATCGGCAAAAGCCCTGACGAGCGGCCCCTCCTCGGGTTCCTCTTTGCTTCACCGTGGGTGACCAAGCCACGGTTACTGAGCCCCCCCGCATCGACAAAGCGGGAACACCTACCAAATCAATGTATTAAAACTCTAGCGCGTTGTAATGTAATGAGGTTTTACCTATCCCAATATTACCGAAGAACTTTAATATTCGCATATTCAATAACAAAATCCATATCATAACACAATGTCCAAATACCTTCATGTGCGATATGTATTTTTTAATATGTGTATCAATGAAACGTTTCCAAGAACAGAAACGGTATAAGTGGACGTTCTGTTCTAGGAAACTTCGTCTGCCTGAATACAAACATATTATGAAAACTTGAACAAATTGAAACGTTAAACACAACGACGGAAATTATATTGAACCAAAAGTAATTGAAGTATTAATCGTTTATTTGAAAGATGTCTTTCTATAAAACCAAACAATAGTTATTTGTGTTAAAGAAGACAAAGTACCTAATATTTTGTTCTACCAGGGCGTTATTTTGAATTCAGAGCTAAGCGAAGGATTCTATAGTAAAACCACGAGCGTAGCGAGGGATTCTAACGTAGAATCCTGAGCTTAGCGAGGAATTCAATATACGCCGCCCGAGAACAAAATATTTTGTCCCCGAGTGATACACACTATTTTTCATCACTACCTAAGAGAAAAATAAAAAGCTACGAGTATTTTCTCAATGGCGAAGCCTAGTGTGAAAAATTTCCGAGAAAAAAAAAATTAAAGAAAAACTACAGGTTTTTTTAAAGCACATTGCCGCCATAACTTAGAACCAGCCAGAAACTTATTTAAACATATGCGTTCGACCTATTTGGTTAACTTCACAAGTATAATACTAACTCCTTACTAACCAATCACAAAAATGAGTTTATCACCATAAAGAATTGAATGTTAGTTAGTGATATTTTTTTTTACATTAGACCTTCACGCGAGCGCCTCCAACCTAACTACGCAAATCTATCAGAAGCACGAAGCGGACCAATCAGAAAAGAGAAAGCTCAAACACCTACGGGCGCAAAATAGGATTTGGCTCCCGCTATCCTCAATAGACAATTGTCGTTTTTCGAATAGGTGTGATAAAAAGAATAGAACCTATTCTTTTGTTTGAATTTAGACAAACTTCTTATAATTTTTGTACCGGCTAAACGAAATTCAGCGTACTAAAAGTCTCCGATCTGCTACACTTCTTCACCTTATCAATTTTTTTTACTGTTTGGATTATCGAAGTAATATTCTTATTGGACCGAATTGATAAAGACAACTCTGTCGTCATCATTACAGACGAAGGATGTCCAGTGCTGTGCCATTCTGTAACTGTAAACATCCATACCAATATTATAAATGCAAATAAAAAGCTTTTTACAAAAAAATACTACCGACTTCCAAATAAAAAGACTACAAAGTGAAAAATAACTTTATTTTTGGAAGTCGGTGTCTTTGGTAGGTACCATTTTTTTGCGTTATAGACACCGACTTCCAAAAATAAAGTTATTTTTCACTTTGTAGTCTTTTTATTTGGAAGTCGGTAGTATTTTTTTGTAAAAAGCTTTTTATTTTTCACTTTTTAGTTGTACAAGTTGTTTAGTAAGGTACCAATAAAGCCAGAATAGATTACCCGAATATCATGAAACTAGAGTATTACCGGTGAAATGAGAGATCTGCGTACCCCTTTAGAGCGTACTGGCGTGATTTTATGTTATGAAATGGCGTAAACAATAAACAGACATGCGATTGCAGCAATTCCGAGAGATTTGCCGTATTTTATTGAAGAGTTCTGTTGTATATCTTCGAAGTCCTTCATCAGATCTTCACCAAATTAAAATGGGACCAATTTCGAAACATACTCTTTCAAACAAAAAAATTATTTTCAAAATCGGTCCAAAATTGACGGAGATATGCGTTATAAACAAAAAAAAAAAAAAAAAAACAAACATAATGTCGAACATAGAACCTCCTCCTTTTTGGTAAGTCGGTTAAAAATGACTCTGTCGTTCTGTCTGTTTGTTACCTTTTCACGTAAACTAGGCTCAGATCATGGCCTGGACTAAGATATAGGATACTTTTATTTCAGGAGTATGTTTCCTTGGAGTCATTTTCATACGGACGAAGCCACTGGCAGGAGCTCTTACCTACGCTATAATTTAGTGACCTTCAATTACGAACCAGTTGAGTATCAAGCACTCCTGCATAGCTGTTCACACCTTTCAAAACATTTTTACTACCCATTGCAGACATAAATTAATTACCGATCCATTTCAGTACTCTGCAGGTACACCATCTACGTCACTATGAAACTCTGCAGTCCTGCAGCCTCTGCAGACTAATTAAATGTAAAACTTTTAATAACTATAGCGTAATAACTGCTCGTTACGGGATAGTTAATAGGTTTTATGACTACTAGAGGCTACGAGGAGAGATGTTAACGCTATTTTGCTAGGGACGCTTTGGTATTATACAGGGTGTCCCAGAAATCGACGTCAAGCCGTAAATGGGTGATAGACCAAGTTCTCAGAAAAATACGAAAAAAAATCTATCTCATGTTTTTAAAAATTTATGGTCACTTTAAAAATTTACAAAAAAAATCAATCCCTGTAATGGTTCTTTAACTCCAATTGCTACAAATCCCATAATTTATCTAATTTTTTTATTATTATGTAATCTTGAATAATGCTTGTGTAGATTTTTGCCTAAAATTCAAAGCCAACTCCTCCTACTTGGAAGAAAATTAAACTTTTTCAAAACCAAATTATTCAAATTTACTATTTCGCCCAACTTTAACTGACTGTACTGAAAAAAAAATGTACTACGCTAGTTTGGCAAGTAACATGAAAAATTGGCGCATTTAATAAGGATTCAAAAATGGTGTAACACTTGCTAGATTACGTTTTCAATAATTGGTCAAGTTTTTTTTTGTAAATAGTCTCAGTTTTTACACAATTTGTCCATACTTCCTTAAAATGACTTTAGCTTACCTAAAGCTTTGCTAAACTCCGTTTCTAGTTCGATAGAGACGGAGAGAGTCATTTTACGAAGTGTGAGCGAGACAGAGAGTGACGCCACCTTTATCAGTGACACAACCTTTATCATGAAACGGAGATACAATTTACCGATGAGTGCGAATGAGACAGCAGTAGTTATTGTTCTGTTTTGTAAGCGCAGACGCACACACAATTACAAATCAGTACGTTACGGTGCTTTGTTTACTGCGCATCTCCGTATTCGTTCATGTTGATTCCGTACTTACCACTTTTTGCGTTGTTTTCTGGACTTAATTGCTTGTGATTTGGACTGTTTAATTCCTCTTTCTGACGACCTGTGCTTTACTCTGGACTGTTGCTGATCCTGTGATTGTGTAGTACTACCATGGTTGTGTACACTGCATTGGAATATGCGAACATGCACCTCGTTTATGGGGAATGCAGATGCAATGCCAATGCAGCCGCTAGACTTTATCGTGAGAGGTACCCGAACAATCGTCACCCAGATCATCGAGTTTTTATTAATGTGCACCGTTCACTATCAGAGGGACGATTCCCTAACCAAGTACATGGTGAAGGAAGACATCGTAATCCGTACGAAGACGTCGTACTACAAGCAGTCCAAGAAGACCCAAGTGCTTCTGTACGTGGAATCGAAACAAGCACAGGTGTATCTAAGAGTACCGCCCACCGAATCTTAAAAAAGAACGAGTTCCACCCGTATCATGTACAGCGAGTACAATCATTACTGCCACGGGATTACGCTCCCAGAGTTGCGTTTTGCCAAAGGATGCTAGAAAGGCACAGAGAAGACCCTCGATTCTTAGAGAAGATTTTATGGACCGATGAGTCAACATTTAAAAAAGATGGCTACATGAATTTGCACAATTTGCACGAGTGGCATGTAGAAAATCCAAATTTGATGAGGCAAGATAAGTCACAGTATCGATTTAAAGTAAACATGTGGACCGGGATACTAAATGGCAAAATAATTGGACCTTTTGAGCTGCCAGAGATTTTGAATGGCGCAGTTTATTTGGATTTTCTTCAAAATACTTTACCAGATTTATTAGAAGACGTGCCACTGAACGTTTACAGGGAAATGTGGTTCCAGCAAGATGGCTGCCCAGCGCATTATGCCCGTTTAGTAAGAGAACATCTTGATGAAGAATACCCGCTCAGGTGGATAGGGCGCGGTGGGACAATCTTGTGGCCACTCCGTTCGCCTGATTTAAATCCCCTAGATTTTTTTTACTGGGGAGCGGTAAAAGAGAAAGTGTACTTAAAAACAATAGAGAATTTAGCCGAGCTGCGGGAAAGAATAACGGAAGCCGTTGTCTTTGTAAATAGGGGAAGATTTGCCCGGAAAATAACCAGATCTTTTTTAAGAAGATGTCGTGCTTGCATTGCCGTCGAAGGAAGGCAGTTTGAACATTTATTGTAATAAAAAAAAATTAAATCTCATAATTTGTTTTTTTTTTCTAAGATGAGAAAACTGGTCCTGACTTAAAGTAAAAAGGTTGAGTCACTATCATAACTTTGCTCTTAAATTACGTAAAATTTCGATTTCTTATCTCGCTCACACTTCGTAAAATGACTCTCTCCGTCTCTATCGAACTAGAAACGGAGTTTAGCAAAGCTTTAGATAAGCTAAAGTCATTTTAAGGAAGTATGGACATTTTGGGTAAAAACCGATACTATTTACAAAAAAAAACTTGACCAATTATTGAAAACGTAATCTAGCAAGTGTTACACCATTTTTGAATCCTTATTAAATGCGCCAATTTTTCATGTTACTTGCCAAACTAGCGTAGTACATTTTTTTTCAGTACAGTCAGTTAAAGTTGGGCGAAACAGTAAATTTGAATAATTTGGGTTTGAAAAAGTTTAATTTTCTTCTAAGTAGGAGGAGTTGGCTTTAAATTTTAGGCAAAAATCTACACAAGCATTATTCAAGATTACATAATAATAAAAAAAATTGATAAATTATGGGATTTGTAGCAATTGGAGTTAAAGAACCATTACAGGGATTGATTTTTTAGTAAATTTTTAAAGTGAACATAATTTTTTAAAAACATGAGATAGATTTTTTTTCGTATTTTTCTGAGAACTGTTATAACTTGGTCTATCACCCATTTACGGCTTGACGTCGATTTCTGGGACACCCTGTATTCTTGTATACACCATGGTTAGAAATTAGCCAACCAGCAGGTTGGTGGCATCAGCTTGACTGACTTTTTACGCCGCAGCGGGCAATCGTTATTAGGTACTTACTGTCACTCGTGGAGTCTTCACGTTGCACCTTTAAGTGCTTTGATGTTTATTTTTCTTAATGACTACTTGATAAAGATTATTTCTACTCTTTTCGTTTGGAGTGATTTTATTTGCTGCTAGAGATTAAATCAATAACAATTTAAATCAATCTACATTTAAAACGAAAAGAAAAAGCTGATTTCAAATAGATAATTTATTTTGCCTAAACGCAAGGAAACTGCTTCCAAACCATTACTAACCCAATTAATAAAAAAGCCAGATGCATTTCATGATTTTTAGAAGAAGTGGTGGAAGAAGTGGTGGAAGGTGTTTGGTTAGGATCGTACATTTCTAATTAAAAACAAGTCACACAAAGCTGTTTGTTCGTATTGTTCTTGTCAGTTAATTATAGTAGCAGCATATTTGCAGTGCTGCTATCAAATAGTGCAAGCAATTTAACATTTCATTCCTGAAACATAAACTGACTGATGCAAGGCAACATAAAATAGACCTAGAACTGAGCGATTTGTGTGTTGTATTCATAAAGCACTGTGAAGTCAGGTGAGGTTTCACGTTCAGGGTACCAATCAATGTGCAGCAGATTGTTCAGTTGTATTAACTTACATGCTGCGTTTGTTCGGCTAGATCTCGATTTGAATATTGTAAAATAATGTAGTTTTTTATATGCTTTTAAGTAAGCATAATTTTATGTCGGTTTATGAAGCTTTCTTTGTATGAGAGTCAAGAAATTTGAGTTCAACAAACAATGGCTATAGAACTATAGGGTTGGCCTTAGAATCCAGGACCGCGATTTTGGGGTTTTTAGGAGTTGTTTTTCATAGAGGTTGGTTTCCCCTTTCAAATTACACCTCCCATAACCCGAACAAACGCATAGTTCCTTTTTATTTGTGTGTTAAAATAAATGTAATGGACAGTCATTATGCGTTTGCATATTCGATTTTTAAGTTTTATTTTGTTGTTTTTTAATTGTTAATTGATGTTCTATTATTTTTTATTGTTTTTTTTTTAATTATTCATTGCTATCTAAACATATAAAAGAAGAAAGTGACTGACTCACTCACTGACCATCAACGCATAGGCCAAACGGCTGAAGCTTCAATCATGAAACTTGGCACGTAGGTTCCTTTGGTAGTGTAGGTGAGCACTAAGAAAGGATTTTTGGAAATTCCACCCCTAAGGGCATGAAATAGGGGATGAAAGTTTGTATGAAAATCCGTCAGTTTTAAAGTCAGGCTCTTCATATTTTGGGTTTAGGCTAAAGATTAAAAATTAATTTACATGTATCTCAGCGATTTTGAAGATTTCACCCCCATGAGGGTGAAATCGTCTAGAGACTTGAAATTTTGGAAATAGATACTTTATACTGTGCAGGCATCCACTAAGAAAGATTTTTTATGAATTCCACCCCTAAGGGGTGAAATAGGGGATGAAAGTTTGTATGAAAGTCGGCCAGTTTTGAAGTTAGGATCTTCGAATATTGGGTTTGGGCTGAAGATTAAAATCTAACGCAAATTAAGGTTTTTTGGGCATTCCATCCTTGGGGGGGCGGATCATGGGGGATGAAATGTTGTGTACAAAAGTCCTTCTTTTATAAAGGAAAAATTATTAAAAAAGTCTTTAAAGTCTGTTGGTAACTATAATCTTCTATCTATCTAAACATATAAAAGAAGAAAGTGACTGACTGACTGACTGACTGACTCATTGACCATCATCGCACAGGCCAAACGGCTGAAGCTTCAATCGTGAAACTTGGCAAGTAGGTTCCTTTAGTAGTGTAGGTGAGCACTAAGAAAGGATTTTTGGAAATTCCACCACTAAGGGCGTGAAATAGGGGATGAAAGTTTGTATGAAAATCCGTCAGTTTTAAAGTCAGGCTCTTCATATTTTGGGTTTAGGCTGAAGATTAAAAAAAAAATTACATATATCTCAGCGATTTTGAAGATTTCACCCCCATGAGGGTGAAATCGTCTAGAGACTTGAAATTTTGCAAATAGTTACTTTATACTGTGCAGACATCCACTATGAAAGAATTTTTGTGAATTCCACCCCTAAGGGGGGAAATAGGGGATGAAAGTTTGTATGAAAGTCGGCCAGTTTTGAAGTTAGGATCTTCGAATATTGGGTTTGGGCTGAAGATGAAAAAATAACGCAAATTAAGGCTTTTTCGGAATTCTATCCTGGGGGGGGCGGATCATGGGGGATGAAATGTTGTGTACAAAAGTCCTTCTTTTACAAAGGAAAAATTATTAAAAAATACTCTCAAGTCTTTAAAGTCTGTTGGTAACTATAATCTTCTATCTAAACATATAAAAGAAGAAAGTGACTGACTGACTGACTGACTCACTCACTGACCATCAACGTACAGGCCAAACGGCTGAAGCTTAACTTGGCAGGTACGTTTCTTTGGTAGTGTAGGTGAGCACTAAGAAAGGATTTTTGGTAATTCCAACCCTAAGGGCGTGAAATAGGGGATGAAAGTTTGTATGAAAATCCGTCAGTTTTAAAGTCAGGTAACTTACACGTGTCTCAGCGATTTTGAAGATTCCACCCCCATGAGGGTGAAATCGTCTAGAGACTTGAAATTTTGCAAATAGATACTTTATACTGTGCAGGCATCCACTGAGAAAGATTTTTTGTGCAAACACAAATTAAGATCTTTTGGGAATTCCGTCCTTGGGGGGGCGGATTATGAGGGATGAAATGTTGTGTACAAAAGTCCTGCTTTTACAAAGGAAAAATTATTAAAAATACTTTCAATACTTTAAAGTCTGTTGGTAACTGTAAAATGGCTCAACGCATAAATATAGGAAATAAATAGGGACGGGAAAGTCTGGTTCGCCATGACAATTAATAAGGCTCAAGGACAAACTCTGAAGTATGCTGGTGTAGATTTGAGGGCAAATTGCTTTTTCCATGGATGGTTCTATGTAGCGTGTTCACGTGTTATCTCATCAAATAGTCTGGTGATATTGGCGTCAACATCCAAAATGGTTTAAAATGTTGTTTATAAGGAAATACTTTAATTTAACTACTTACTTATGCTTATGATACTTATTATTAGTCATGGATAAACACAGAAATAGTGTAGGCATACGGAACGGGACAAGGATAGAGCGTATTGATGATATAGTTGATAAGTATAATTCTGTCCTAAGAAACACTTTCGCATTACATTATTTTTTACTTTTCTCTACATACTGTTAAAATATGATAAGGAGAAGCATGTAGTCTACGCGTGCGAAGCCGCGGGCAAAAGCTAGTTTTAGATAAAATATATATATATATATATATATATTTGTACGATCATGAAGCGGAACTTTTTCCGCCAATTTGTGGATGAGTGACCTGATATGTATATGTCGTGTCATTCATTCCGTTCCTCTTGTTTACATTATTTATTACACTTCATGATTAAAATAGGTTGATTCTGTTCCAAAACCGAATCAGGGCATCCCGACTTCACATAGTCTGGCTGCTACCCCTAGAGTGTATATAAAAACTGGGCGCGAAGGGACAGCAACCCCCGCCCGTAACAAAGTTCGAGCCGTAGCGGCTGAGGCTGGGTGCCAGCAAGCCGAATCTGCGGAGGTGAGCATGGGTGCCTATGCTTTGTTATGTGAGGGCGAAGGTGTTGCACTTCCCGCAGCGCCGAAGGTGGTGCAATTCAGAAGCAACTTTAAAGTGTTCTAAACACTGTTTATTGCGTTGTTTTTGTGTACATAACCTCAAAACTTAAACTTAAATAATATGAAACCTATTCATTTGCCAGGTTTAGGGGGGAAAGGGGGTACCTTATCATTTTTCTACCCAGGAAACATTCCTATTGTCTTTCCCGCTACCCGCTCGCACTTCTACCTTCCCCAACTTCTCCACCTACCGATGTGAGTGACATCTAATCTTGGAATGCCTATGTGCGAAGCCTACGAAGGTGACTGTTTACTTTACTGCAGCTTGTCTGAGGATCTGCACCAGCGATTGCGATGCGCTGCGCTACAAATCAATAGTTAAAAGTCTGTGCGCCACTACTTACGTATGACTGCACCTATTATGCGATTGTAGCTAATAGATTATTCAATCTATCTAGAAACCTCCAATTCTCCATCAGTTGAGGGCACATTTATTACGGAATTACGACTAGATGAGTATGCTAAAATAAGAATTAAACTAAAAATTTATTTTTATTAAAATTGTTTTTCCAAAATACCAACTAAAGTAAACGAATTGAAGTACTAATACTGCATGCGGGACGGTATTGCGTTAATTGCGTTTATAACGCAATTAACGCAATACCGTCCCGCATGCACCGCCCCGCACGGCCTTACGCAGTTCAACGCACGTTAGT
Organism: Anorthoa munda; assembly: GCA_945859665.1. Taxonomy (NCBI): domain Eukaryota; kingdom Metazoa; phylum Arthropoda; class Insecta; order Lepidoptera; family Noctuidae; genus Anorthoa; species Anorthoa munda. The sequence goes on along the minus strand of OX243897.1, from coordinate 37,902,814 downwards.
AGTTAGTAGTATGTCGATTGTTATTCGAATAATAATTGTGAGGAACTACTAAATCGACAATCGAATGAGCAATAGTACAATTTTCGATTCAGTAGATTGTTTTTTTTGCAACAATCGCCCATCGCTACCTAGAACCGCCTCGTTGATGCCTGTGATTCCCGGATCGGGCTACTTGTTATTGGACTTTTCCTTCTGGCATTAAGCAGCTCGGAGTCTTGGCTTATGCCCGGTTGATGGCAAAATGCTCGCTAGGGTGTGAGCCTAATAAATTGGACTTAAACATAACTGGTGAAATATGGATGTACCATAGGTGCCCTCTGCCTAACCGTACGGGGAATACTACCGTGATGTTATGTTGGCCTAGTTTTTTCTTTTATCTTAATCTAAAATGCAATAGTGATCTTTTTGCCTGACTTCATATTTTTAGGACCTAGGACACAACTGCTCGACCTTGTGCAAAAAAGGTGCGGTTAAAAAGAATGTTAGATATGGTCTTAGAAACAAAGTATCTTTTTTAAATTTAACTGGCTTCTGCCAGCGGCTTCGCCCTTGTGAAAAGTGTTTTATCATCCCAAGGAAACATTATACCGGGAAGAAAAGCCTTTTTCCCAAAAAACTAAAGACTAAAATCCAGAAGACTATAATCTATCTCAGTGCAAAATTTCATCCAGATCCGTTCAGCCATTCAGCGTGTGAATAACAAACAAAAATCAATCCATACAAACTTACGCATTTATAATATAAGTAAGACAGTAATAATTTATTTTTCAGTAATATTTGTTTACAAAATGTTTACTATACCTAAGGGCTAGAGAAAGATACAAATTTATATTCTGAAAGATGATATTTCCTATTGGAAAGAAAGTTAGAACGGTCTTTACTTCCAATAAGTAAAATCTTAAGAGATCGGCTGTAGTTTTGCAACAGAGCCCCAAAAAAGTTTGTAATACTACTAAAAGGTCAAAATTCTATCAAAATAAATTATGACCTCGGACATTAGTCAAAAGGGACAAGAAAGATATAAAGTTGTCCCAAAAGATAATTCATTTTTTCTTTTAATCCTCAAGAGGGTAATATTTTATTAGCGTATTATCTTTTATATGAATGAGGGGTGGCTCAGCTCTAAAACGAAACTTTTTTTTTTTTGGGTGGGAAATCATCCAATGACTTCTCCCGCTCAGGGTGAAGTGGGAGGGCGTGTCAGACTTTTACTGACTAAAACCCACCTGTGTTCCTTCAGTTGCTTGTGCCAGGGCCGCGGTAAATCTCTTTTAAATTTCATTATTAACAATACTTTTATTCTCAGCTTATTCTAGCTAATTTAAAATTTAAAAAAATAAAAAATATCCTCGACATATTTACTCAGATGGTTTTCTTCTTATCTGGAGAACAGGTCCCAAGCAGTAGTATTAAGCAATTATATGTCTGGCTGGGTGCCTGTCCCCGGTGGGGTCCCCCAGGGTTCATTGCTCGGCCCATTACTTTTCATTATCTACATAAACGAAATTAACTCTTACTTGCTTTCATCCAAACTGTTGTGTTTTGCTGACGATATGAAGATCTATGCCACAATATCATCACATGCGGACATGATTGCACTTCAGGATGATTTACATCGTCTGGAGGCTTATTGTCGTGGGTGTGAGGTTGATTTTAAATCCTTAAATCCCTGCTAAATGTTCGGTTCTAACATATTCTCGAAAGCGCTCAATTATACCTTCATCGTATATCTTAGGTGATCAAGTATTACCTAGAATGAATTGCATCCGAGATCTGGGGGTATGATTCATGATTCTAAGCTTACGTTTGAATTTCATGTCAATGCCATAGTCGCTAAATCATCTAAAGCACTAGGTTTCATAATGCGGCAATCCAAGTGCTCTACTCAAGCCAAAACTTTAAAAATACTTTACTGTACTTTTGTTAGAAGCAACTTGGAATATGCGTCTGAAATCTGGAATCCATGTTATCACAAGTACATTGATCGTATAGAGAGCATTCAGAAAGGGTTCATCAAGTATTTGTGTTATCATCAGAAAGTGCCCTACCGGTCTGAAGATTACCTCAATCTCTGCAAGAAGTTTCATATATTACCCCTAATTAATAGGCGATCAGTCTCTGACTGTACTAAATTATTTAAAATTTTCAATAATTCTATCAATAACTCCGATATTTTATCCAAATTATATTTTAACGTTCCCGGAAGGTCGAAGCGGTGGTACGCACCGTTGCGTGTTCCATCTTCCTCTACGAATTACAGGCAAAATTCATTTATAGTGCGTGCAAGTAGAGGCTTTAATGACGTATGTAAGCGGCATGATTTTGTTCCTTTCTTAACAAGTGTGTCTTCGGCCAGAAAGTGCCTGAGCCTTAGTTTTTTTAATTAGGATTACTTACTTGGGGTTACTTTTTAAATTTTGTATGTTCAGGTTTTTATCATTGTAAGCAATATGAAATGTTATTTTAGTTTGAACTTGAATGTTATTTTATTTTATTTATTAGGGAAAACAAACAATTATTATATATACTGTTTTGTTTTTCTTTTTTGGTATCTGTGTTGTGTTGTTCACACACTTTTTTCCAATCTATTTTTAGAAGTGATGACTTTTAATTGGCTGTCAGTCTCACGTACTATTTGTTATTAGAATAGAATAGAATATACTTTATTGTACACCATAAAATTATACACATTTACAAGAAAAACTTATTTATACGGGTACAAAGGCGGTCTTATCGCTGACAGCGATATCTACCAGACAACCTTTTTTTATTCTGTTTGTTTTAGCTGTAAGTCATCCATAATTGATAAATAAATAAATAAATACTTTTATTTCATGCTACATAATTTATCTAGTATTAGACGCGTTTCGATCTACAATCTATTGACCACTGGATTATGACACGATATCAAAACTTCCATAACTTTAGAACGGCTAAACCGACTTTCATCAAATATAGCTAAGAACACTTTCGATAAAGATACAAAATCGGTTCATCGGTTAGGAGCTATGATCTTCTTCTTCTTTTCGTGTGAGGTGTGGCCGCCTCTGGTGTCAGAGTTAATTAAGCCGCCTCTGGGAAACCCCACAGGCCTCTGACTTGACTTTTTTAGACTTACATTAAGTATACAAGTCCAGGTTTCCTCACGATGTTTTCCTTCACCGTTGCCTGTGATGTCCAAGATAAACTTAGAAAGTACATATGAATTTGAAAAAATTACATTGGCACTTGCCCGGATTTGAACCCACAACCTCAAGCACGACAGGCGAGGTCTTAGCCATTGGGCCACCACGACATATATGCCACAGACAGATACACAAATACACAAACACGCATGTTCGTATACACGTAAAATAATAACACCCCTCTTTTTCCGTCGGAGGTTAAAAATAGTATCTACATAGTACAAGTTACTGGTATACTCTTTGTTTCGGCTGTTACATTGGAAAATATGAGTTTATGCACAGTACAACAATTTTCTTAGTGTCCCTCGGCAAACTTCGTGTTTCGTGTTTTGTCTCGGTGAGTAAGATTTTATTCGGGTTTTATTTCATTGTCTTATTGTGAAGACGTTTCCTTTGGGGATTGGTAATTAAAGATTTAGAACGCTGAGAAGAATCAAAGATGAATATTTTGTATCTCTAGAATATGGTTTTATGCTACTACTTTTTCATTTCTGGATTCATTTTATGCCCTTACTTATGGGGCCCAAAATTGATATTAATATGCTTAATGCTTTACTAAGCCCGCGGGATTAACAACTAAATTAAGGTTTACCCCTTGTTGAATTAATTTAAAGCTAAAATTTAACAATTGCTTTGGAAGTGACCAAAATGAATTATCGAACGACTGTGTCTCAATTTGTTTTCTATTATTAAGCGTACATACCCTAAAATTATGGACTTGTAAGTGTGTAGATACGTACGAAAATAGGGTAAGCCCTATTTTATTTAACATGAAAGTAAATAAAGTAAACTAAAAGTCAACTTTAGTTATCCAAAATTTAATTTCAAGACGTAAATCTTAACTTAAACCCCTCACTAATTTCCCTGAACACTTAAGGGATCATCAAATCAACCTAACGAACTCCGTCATCAAAATAATAATTTAAACTCATCAGAATAATGTAAGCATAAAACTAGAATGGGGTCATCAACCATGCTGGATGTGTCACGAACATAAGTACATATTACGTAGGGTTGTAAAGAACCCTCGCATCCTTCTTCGCAAATTCGGAAATGCCTCAAGAAACTGTTCCTCCGCCTCGCGAAGTTTTTGCGGAGTTCTAAAGAAAAAAGATGGCAGTGATACCTCTTTCAATTTTTACCCGACGACGGCGAAACCAAAAGGAAGAGTTATAATATAAGCAGTCTATGTATGTATGTTTGTATTTACGTATGTTCCTCCATAGCGTCTTAACTATTCATATGATTTAGATGAATAAGATGTCAATAGATTCGTTATTATGGCCCGGGTAACATAGACTAAAAAAAATCGTAGTCGGTTACAGTTTTTTTTTTCTGAAAACTCAGAGTCATTCAACAGATTGGAAGCAAACCGGCTAGGATAACTAAACCCGGTATTTGAAAAAGTTAGTTTAGCTTTGCAAATGAGATTAAGTCATATGGCAGTGTTGCTCTTTATATCCGTACTAGCTTCCGCCCGCGGCTTCACCCACGTAAAAAGTGTTTTACCTACCCAAGGGAATACAAACTATCCTATGTCCTTCCCAGAGTCTCAAACTATATCCATGCCAAATTTCATCTAAATCGGTTTAGTAGCTCCAGAGATTACCCTCCACAACCTCACAATCTCACAAACTTTACCTCTTTATGATATTAAGTATAGATTTACTTCAGCCTGGTTTTAGCCGAGCTAATTGATCCCATATGTTACTGACGTCGCTTTATGGTAGTCAGAAGCCAAACAATCTGATGCCAGTCCTGCCAACGGGTATCGTGTTATGCAGTCAACATCATCATATCAGCCGAAAGATGTACACTGCTGGACATAAGCCTCCCCCAAGCGTCGCAATATTGACCGGTCCCGTGCATCCCGCATCCAGCGGATCCCTTGATGATACATTGCTCGCAGAACGGATGGCCGATGGGGCAGAAAAGTTCTGGAGTGGCGACCGCGAACCATAAGATGTTGAGTTGGAAGGCTACCCACCAGGTGGACTGATGATCTGGTGAAGGTTAGGCAGTCGCTCCATGTAAAATACTGGGTTTTAGCTGCATCCGGTTACACTAGAAGCCGACCCAAATATTGTTGGGAATACGCTCAGTAGATTGATTGTGACAAAATCTCAAAAACGTTTTATCACTACTATAAATTGGGAAATGATAAAGCTGCCGAAAAATAAATGAGTTTCCAACGATCTGAGGTTGACATGTGACATCTAACTAAGCTGTGTTCAAATGAATTACCGAAATATTAATACAAAAATAACCGACAAATAACGTTGTATTTAACAAACAAACATGAGCTTATTCAAATTACAATTCTAGGAAAAGCAATCTGTACAATCAAACAATAAACTATATTTCCAACAAAAAAAAACAAAGTTCCGAAAATAATACTAAGTTTCCGACACGGATAGGTAAGGTTCGAAGGGGTTGACTCATCTCCTTACTTTAGAGTTTTAGACCCTGCAGACAGTAATAGGAGCCCTGCAATGGGGCTCCGTCGACTTTGTTGCTGAAAGAGTAATCGTTCTTAGTAAAGAACAATGGCGAAATTTTAGCTGACTTAAATTTGAGCGTCTGAAAGTGATTTATATACGAAAGACATTCTATTAATTGTCTATGTTTTTTAAAGTATAAATAGGCCTGGTCCAAAATAGATTTAAAAAAAACATAATAAATAAAAAGTTATTTGATTCATTAGTTCATTTCTATAGCATAGTGTTGCCATTATATATTTTATCTGCTAAGTGACAAGTAGTAACTATATTAAGTAATAATATCATTATTGTATTTATTGCAGTAAATGAGTTAACAATACAGTTTATGTCTAAGTGTAGATGTTCCTTGCAGGTAGGTAAGAATATTGTAGTGTAGTAGAAATAAATGAATTACTTTCAATTAATGATTGGCAAAAAGACTAGTACCCAAGTCTAAAAAAAATATAGCTTGGTTGTTGACGACAACCTTTTGATACACGTCAAAGTCACTTAGTTTAAATAAATATACTCTTTCCAAAGAGTATACTACACATTTCATGCTAAAATAACTAGGTAAGGGAAATACTAATGCGATATTCCCCTTTTACTTCCACGAAATTGAATAATATTACCTATTATACACATTATTAAAAGTTACCCAGAAATAACCTAAAAAGTTTATGACTGAATATCTATTATTCTCTACATTTTCGAACAAAAATTCTTGCACAAACTAATTCAGAACATCACCCTGAATTAAACCAGATATTTTTAATTTAAAGACTTTCGAATTTAATCTCAGCTAAAACAATGTATGGGCACCTACCATTGTTCTTTCATATTTAGAGTATGCTATATTTAAATTTTACTTCGGAGCTTTTATTACTACCCCTTTTATTTACGCATTCAACACGTATATTAATTGAATAGAGTGGCAGGTAAGTAGGTGTAAGTATTGAATGATATTAATTACAAGCACATTTTATCATTTCTTAAGAGTATCTATGGAATCATTAAAAAAAGTATTTTATAATGTCATAATAGTTTAACAAGCGCCACAGTTAATAAAATGTTTAAGGTTAATTCTAAATGTATAGTTACTAAGAAATTGACTAAATGGAGTGTTCGGCGAAACGCAATTTAAGCTGGTGGAAAAATATTACGCCAGCAAATGGTGTATCTATTGATTTTTCGAAATTTTCAGTATTTTATTCGGTCGTTTCTTTATTTTTGTTCGCATATCGCGTCGGAAAGTTAGTATATAAAGCAGCAAATTTCATATTTTGAGTATACTCATATACTTTTATTCGGAGCTTTTATTTCTATGCTAATAAAATGAAGTCCCCCGCCGCGTCTGTACGCGATAAACTCAAAAAGTCTAAACGGATTTTCATGCGGTTTTCACCAATAAAAAAGAGTGAGAAACGAGGAAGGCTATCGTGTATAATTTTTCACGGGCGAAGCCGAGGCGTGTCGCTAGTAAGAAATAAAATAAGTCATTCCTAAAAGTTTAATAATAGGTAGATTTTTCTATGAAAATGTTGATTAATCATCTTTTTTGATCGGTCTACATCCGCTCAGATGGCCTCCGTCACATCCCTAGGTACTAGGACACTATAAATTAAGGTTTCTAGTCACGTAAGCGCACTTGGCTTTTTGCGACCAAAGTGGACCCCAACCCATAACCGTCAGCTGGAGCGATTGGATGAAGGACAATTTATGAAGGAAAGTGATGAAAATGATGAAGTTTTCTGAAAGGTTTTCTGGTAAACGATTGGATGATTAAACGAGAGCAATCTAAAAGAGCGAGAAAGCATTCTGTGCGATTTTCGCCACGAATATGACGTTAATTATCTAACCACTTTATTAAATTCGTTGCCAAATCTTAGGACCATTGATTTGATTGGTAGTTACCGCTACTAGGATTTGCAAGTTTACTGATCACATAATTGAGAATTAATCAAGCTCTTAGAAACCATATATCTCACACCCAAAGCTGTTGTGACAGTATAATTTTACGATTTGACTTATACAATCTACTCTATCAATACTAAGAAATAAACAAACACTTATAACGCAATGAAATATTATAAGCTAGATGACTAATCACCACTGCTTTCAAAACGGTGAAAAAAATCATCGTGAGGAAAATCCAACGTTTCATAAAACCAAGAAAGCCCTTACTTCCAAACTTAGTACAACTATGACATAAGTCATAAACATTAATTCTAGAGACAAGAAACTGCTGATGATCTAGTTTATTATTCTACGGAACCCGACGAAGTTGCTAACCTTGAACTATTCGGCTTACTGTTTAGATATTTATAAAAGCACAAAGGACGTATTTTTTGCTTCGAACCAAAACAGTGCAGAAATGTTATATGAAATCTCATTGATGAACAGTTTTTCATTAATGCACTACTTTTTTATTTAAATATAAATTTACCACAACATTAAAAACAACTGTAACATATATTTTTACCAAAATAACGACCAGCCGTTTAGACGTAAATGATAAATGATTTTATTTCTGTAAGCTGGTTTGTACAAACACTTTTACATGTCGATCACATTTTTTAAAACTAGATGAGGTCGGCTTCTCCTGTCTGACTACTCTGAGAAGAAAGGCCGAAACAAACTCAGTGGTCACAGTCTCTTTTAAAGTCCAGACAAAATCTTGGTTAGATCATGTAAAGACCATGTAGACTGATGTCTGCACTGGTCTTTTGAGGAAAGAACCAGCTAGATTGAGTGGACCTGTTAAGTCAGTGCACGCATTTGTCAATAACCGTGCAGCTCAACTCAGAATTTAAGGAGCTCAACGAATTGACGAACAATAACAAAGAAAGGACGGAGAAGGGTAGGCCGCATAAATACTCAAACTGCCAGACCATGATTCAAAACTAAGATAAATTAAAATAAAAAAATAAAAAAATGATCCACATAGTACAGATCACATTCACAATAATTAAAATATTATAATTTAATACTTTAAAAAGTAAATATTCTTGTCATTGCAAAAAAAAAGAAATTAAAAACTAAATTCACGGAGCAAAATAAAAAAAATCTAAATTAATTGGAGCAGCTCAATCCCAAGCCTTTTTGTCCTCAACGTAATCTTTAATGGTATAAAATGCTTTCTGGCACAACTTACGTTTAATGAATGATTTGAATTTATTAACACTTAGACCTTGTACGTGGCTTGGAAGCTTATTATAAAAGCGCACACACTGACATCTAAACGAGCCACCTATTATCAAATCAAATCAAATCAAATCAAATCATTTATTAAGTGTGTTTTTTGGTGAGGTTACATGGTCTTATAAAATACAAACATTGTGCTCAAAAAACTACCCATAGGGCTTACACTTTTTTAAGAAAATTCGTTCATTATTACTGAAGTATATTATATTATTATGCAAAGTACATGAAGCTATATAAAGTAATGTCAGATAAGCAAATAATCAAATTGTCAATTAAATATTTCCGTCATAAAGAAATTCAGTAATTGAATAATAGCATTTTTGGATTAATAAATTATATAATTTTCGTTTAAACTGCAATAAATTACAATCTTTAACGGAATTAGGCAATTTGTTATAGATTTTAGGTGCCATGCACAGTATGCTATTGTGCATGAGGGCGGTTTTTGAAGGCCTTAAGTACAATTCATGACGATAAACTTGTCTTGTTAATTTAGGATGATGTTCTTTTTTTTTGCGAAATAGTTCAATATTTTTCTTTACAAAAATTGCGGTTTCATATATATAGAGACATGGCAGTGTTAATATTTTGAGCTCAATATAATATGGTTTACAACTATCTATCGATTTCAAACTGCATATGGACCTTAAACAACGTTTTTGTGCCTTGAAAACAGAGGTTTTTTCACAGGAGTTGCCCCAAAAAATTATACCATAGCGAAGTATGGAATCAACATAACCAAAATAGGCGGCAACGACTGCTGATCTATTAGCTACTTTGCTAAGTTTATATAAAACAAATGAATATTTACTAAGTCGTGCCATTATTAGAGCTGCATGTTCTTTCCAATTCAATTTGTAGTCAATTGTTAGGCCTAGAAATTTAGTGCTTGAAACTGCTTCAATTTTTTCCTTATTTAAAATTATATCAGACGCAGTAGAAGCAGTTCCTTGTCGGAAATTTATAATTTTAGTTTTGCTTAAATTTAAGATAAGATTATTTTGGTCCAGCCATTCAGTCGATTGTTTCAATGCATTTTTTATTTCTGTCTCGCGGTTATTCTCATCAAGTTGTCTTACTACTAAAGTACTGTCATCAGCAAAAAGAATCATCGGATGATTCACGTGCCTAGGAAAGTCATTTATATACACAAGGAAAAGCGGAGGGCCCAACACGCTGCCTTGTGGCACGCCATAAGAATTTGTATATACTTCAGATATATATTTAATTTCTTTCTTGGTCTTTTTACAAATTCGTCTGATTTCTGTGAATTGTTTCCTATTACAAAGGTAGGAATTTATTAACGAGAGTACATTTCCTCTTATTCCATACATATTTAGCTTATTTATTAATATATCGTGGTCCACTAGGTCGAACGCCTTCGTCATATCCATAAATATTGCACTGGTTCTGGTTCTTTTGTCCATATCTGGCACTACTATATTAAGTAAATCATAAATTGCTACATTCACTGTCATGTTTTGTCTGAATCCTTTCTGCTCCTTTGCTAGAATTTTATTTTTAGTTAGGTAGGACTGTAAGGATCGGTAAATTACCTTTTCAAATATCTTTGATATAACAGGTATGAGCGCAATAGGTCTATAATTCTGCATGTGAGATTTATTTCCTTTTTTGAATAGCGGTTTTATAATAGTCTGTTTTAATCTTTCAGGAAATATTCCAGACGAAATACATAAGTTTATTATATGGCTAATATGACCTGATATTATTTGTGACACGAATTTTAAAACTTTTGTAGAAATGTCGTCAGACCCGACGCTAGTTTTATTTTTTAGGTCTAGAATAATACGATGTACTTCGTATGGGGTGGTAGGGGCTAAAAACATGGACTGACTAAACAAGGGATGGTCCACGTGTGGGGACTTGTTATATTGAGACTTTGTGGTGCTTGAAAGTATTCGTGGTTGATTTACAAAATACTCGTTGAATGCATTTGCAATTTTACTGGGACTTGTTAATGTAATACCATTTTCCTTTATTTCAGTAATGCTTTCAGTGGGTGAGCGATATTTATTCTCCTTTATGATTTTCCACGTGTCCTTTGATTTATTTGTGGATGTTAAAATTTTATGGTTATTTTTAGCTTTTTGAGTTAAATTTATAATTTTTTTAAGTTTCCGTGAATAATTTCTATATTTATTTATGTTATCGTTATTAGGATTTCTTCTTAATTGCCATAAACAACGGCGTTTGACTTTACTGCAACGTTTTATGCCAGGCGTTATCCAATCAGGAACAATCTTTGACTTAATTTTTACATTTTTCATGGGGAAACATAAACCATAAAACAGTTTAAACAAATCAATAAAGTCGTTGTATGCCATATTGGGGTCACTTGTATGATAAACATCCCCAAATGATAATGCAGCTATACAAGATTTAAATTTTAGAAGGTTATCATGGCTGTAGTCACGTAATCTAATAGTCCAACTGTCTAATGTACAAGTATTTCTTACGGGAATTTTTAAAGTTTGAGCTGTATGATCTGAAATGTTAAGATCTATTACTTGATGGACACACTTTCGTTGCAAATTATGAGCAAAGTTGTCAATACATGTGCCACTTTTTAGTCTAGTTGGTTGGTGAATTTGCAATTTTAGGTTGTAGCTTAATAAATAATTTGTAAATTCAAGAGAATTCCTATCCTTTTTCAATGTATTAATATTAAAGTCACCACATATAATGACACTATTGCGCATCTTATAACAAATCTTTGATAGAATAACATTTAATTTTAAGTAAAATGTATCAAGATTACTGGATTTAGGTACCCTATAGATACACAAAATGATGATACTATGCTGCGTTAGCTCGATTGCGCAACATTCAAATACACCTTGGACTGATAACTTCTTGATATCTTCTAGCTCTTTATATTCATGGTTGTGTTTTAATAATATGCATGCTCCTCCTCTTTTTGTGTCTCTGGAGTAGCAAGCTGCTAACTTATAATTAGGAACACATAAAATATCTTCATGTCCAGCTTCCATGAAGTGTTCAGTAACACAAATAACATCCATGGTATCGGTTAATTCATGTACATGCAGTAACAATTGGTCACACTTATTTATTAGTCCGGCGATATTCTGATGCATAATTGAAATATGATTATAGAAAAAACTGATCAGATTGTGCTAAGTGATTTTTCGGACATTTTAAAACGTTAGGTTTTACGTTTTCGTTGTATAAGTCTAGGTCAACCAATATGTTACTCTTGATCCTATCATATATTTTTCTTACCCCGTATTTATTTATCTTGCCATTTTTGTATGAAAACATTTCATGAGATAATTCACTATTGCTGTCCAGGAAGTATGCATACTTGTGGTTCTGCAGGTCTGTATATAGAAGGTTGTTGAATATCTCCACTTTAAAGTTATATATCGGAGCACCAGCTATATACGTAGGTAAACAGAGAACCACATTGGTATGGGTAAGGCTTTGTACTGATTGTCTTATATTGTTTATTATATTTAAATAGTTACCATGATCCCTGATATCGTCTCCTCCAATAAAAATAATGCAGTAGTCATTTAGGTTAAAATCCTTCAGTTCATTTTCCAAATTTTTCAGAAGATGCTCTATGTTGCAATGGGGCATGATGTAATGGCAGTAATCAAAGCCATTTGAGAAAATTTCTTCAATTAATGTTAATGATCCTATGTTTTTATCGTTGCTCAGAATACATAGTTTGTTTTTTTGTTTCCATCTTCTTGATGTATCATTTCGCTCATCACTTTGAGTCTGTAGATGATCCGAATAAAATTTTGACTGAGAGGTACTCATAGTATTATTGTTAATATTGGTATTATTATGCAGACGATGAGTTAGGGATGTAAGTTGTTGTGTGAGGTTTTTAATATCCTGTTCTGCATTTTTTAGTTGCTGCTCCAAATTTCCTATTTTCTGTTCCAGGTGTATTATGTGTAAAGGATCTAAGTTTTTCCTCGATGAAACTGGTGTAGACTCATGTTGTCGTAAAGGAGTTTGAGGATACTTTTTCTGTTTCATGCCCGGAGAGTTATCTATTATCGATGATGAATTACACAACGATTTTAGTATATTTTTTTCCGCGGTCAGCTGGTCTATACGTTTATGAAGATTGTTATTTTCCAATATCATGTTATCCAGCTCCTGTTCCGTACTATTAAGCTTTAAAGTGCGCTGTGTTAAAACTTCTTTTATCTCCGTTATGGAAATTACGTCAGATATTGTACCATCTAAGCTCCTCGATAGTTTATTGGGTGAGATTATTGAGTCTTGTGTTGTTTCTTGGTCTGAAAGAATTCGAGAATCCATCAATGGTGCATTATTTGTTAGGCTCTCTTTGTTGCATTTCTTGGTTTGTTTCGGCGAGACTGTGAGTAGGGAAGGATTCTGTTTTTTTCTCGTTGTGATATTGGATGAATTGTTGTCATTGGTAGTCATTTCATTTTTTCCTCCAATTTTTGCACATTTTTTGCAGCGCCATTTCTTTTTTGATTCCTGGTTTAATAGTCTATATGTTTGTTCAGGATATCCATCACAATCCGGTTCAAATCTATTATTGCACACGGAACATAACGCAGTAGATTTTATATTAACACTTTTCTTGCATTTAAAACATGTTACCACCACTGCCATCTGGCGGTCGCTACTACTGGTGTTCGTTTTATTTGACATCTTAGTAATGGTTGATAGTAGCAGTAGTAAGTAAGCTATTCGATAAGAGATGTTATCTATTCGTTCTCAAGTTGCAATAGTAACTAGTGTCATCCACTGTGCGTTTGCCGTTTATGTTATAATAATATAAGTTTGGTCAATTTTTTGTTCCGGTTTACTCAATTTAATTTACTTTTCTACCACAAGGAAGATTATTTTGTGAACTGGTATCCGTGATTCTCGTATTACGTGATTCTCATTTTAAAATCAGCTACTGTTATCTGCGCCTTAATATAAGGCTGTATATTAAAGCTACCATTCTAGATTGACTTAGAATGGTCCCGAAACCACCCAAAAAAGAAAATTCATTTTCTACAATTTTGGTACAAAACCCTAAAAAGGATCACTAAACTATGCAAAACCACAAGCTTCAACTAAAGTTATGTACCCAAACCAAACCAAACTTCACAAAACGAGTTATCAAAATTGATCTAATAAGCAAACAGTGAGATCATCCGTTTTATCCACTTTATCCCTTCAGACTACCCTCCAATATTTTAACATGGAAAAACCTCATTATTTACTCTCCCAACCTTTAGGTACATCAAAAGGGATTATTCGTGATTTTGCATGAAGTGGATTTATATATTTTATTTGTAAATATTGGATCGTGTATTTTACTTACGGACAGGAATTTCTCTCATACAAATTCGATAAATTAATTTTCAAATATGAGTTAAATTGACGTGTGTTGTTAGAGAAAGTCGACGTCGTGGTACTCCAGTTGCTAAGACCTCGCCTCTTGTGCTTGCGTGGTCGTGGGTTCAAATACGGGTAATGAGACTTTTTTCAAATAAGTGTCAATAAGTGACAGTTCTTACTAATTAGGTAGTTGTAAGTCTTACTAATAATTTTTGAGTCAAATGATACTTGATAATTTTATTCTATTCTATTTTGTATGCACTTTTTTAGTTTATCTTGTACATCACAGGGAACGGTGAAGGAAATCATTTATTAATTTAATAATTAATGTACACACACAGTAAAATACATGAAGACAACACATCAAGACAATAGAGTACAAGGGTATCATCTTGAGGAAACATATTTTTTTTTATATGCTATTCCGGACTGTAATGTATCTCTGTGCCAAATTTCATATAGATCCGTGCAGCCGTTCTGTCGTGATTGAGTAAAAAACATACATCTACAGACACTTTCACAATTATAATATTAGTAAAATGTAAGTCTGAAATAGCCAAGTCAGAGGCCTGTGGGGTCCGCAAAGGCGGGTTAATTAACTCTGACACCAAAGGTGGCCACATTCTCACACGGAAAAGAAGAAAGAAAGATGAGAAAGTAACTTTGTAATTAAAAAGAGTTAAATTCAAGAATTTACATACGTTGTCGGTATGTTTAAAATTTTTGTAAGCTACCACTTAACATCCTTCACCCTTCACTTGCTCTTGTCCAAAGTTTTTGGGGTTGGTGAAATTGTCTTCATCTTTAACATTAATTCAAATTATTTTCAACCAACTTCCCAAAAAGGAGGAGGATATTTTTTTAATGGCTATTCGAACATAACTCTTTTGTAAAGATCTGATGAAGAATTTCGGAGGTATACAACAGGACTCTTCAATAAATGACGGCAAATCTCTCGGGATTGCTGCAATCGCATGTCTGTATATTGTTTATACGATTTCATAACACACCATCATGCCAGTATGCTGCCTGATACACTCTAATTCCACCAGTTATGTTCAAGTTACGTGTTATTCAGGTAATCTATTCTGGCATCACTGTGGGCATTATAGGTACCTTACCATAGAACTTGTCCATTATGTATCACTAAAAAGTGAAAAACAAAATTTTTTACAAAAAAATACAACCGACTTCCAAATAAAAACACTGCAAAGTGAAAAATAACTTCAATTTCGGTAGGCGATGTCAAAAAACGAAGAAACGAAAACAGGAACGCGGACTGCCGAAATTGAAGTTATTTTTGACTTTGTAGTGTTTTTATTTGTAAGTTGGTTGTATTTTTTTTATAAAAAGGTTTTTTTATGTGTTCATATTGAATCCATCATATTTAAGTAGTAGGTAACTAGCAAACAAAGTTGTAGAATAACGATGCTAACGCCTGCAACCTTTTTTACTTATAACAAAAATGCAAGAAAAAAAAAACAGTTTACTTTCAAATAATTGTATCTCAACGCTGTTAAGTTGCGGATGATTTATGACAGGCGTCTTATTATCATTATAATATAAGAATGATATATCATCTTATATATATTTTTTTGTAAAAGTAGGACTTTAACGTTAACATTATTTTGAATGGCAATAGCGGTCATTGATCCTCTACATTTATTGAGATTCCTAACCTAACACATAACCTAACCTAATCAAACTTGAAGCTGTCCTGAATCCACATCTCTGTCATGATCCTCAAGACTTTGTTCTACGAAAAAACGATACGTAGTTTATTTTTTGGGTTCTTACGATGTTAAGGATATTATGAAAAGCGTAATGGCTGCTAATACCATGCTGAAACGGTTTATTTTGAGCATACCATATTTATTGATATTTCTATGCACCATGCGTGTTTCATGCTCTGTTACTGAATGAATTTTATTATTTCTTTCTTTTATAGAAAAGAGTACTCGAAATAAACAGAGAAGACCTGTGAACCTAAGCACTAAATGTACACAAAGCCCGTGCTTTACAGTCAAAGTGATAAATGTCTCCTTATGCCACCGTTCTCAAGCATTTACACGCTTTTGCATGTATTACGTAGTGTTTAGCTTGCCACGCCATTAATTTCTTGCAAGATTTACTACGCTATAAATTTGAACCGTGTATTCACTATCACTTCTTTCAAGCGTGAGATTTCCGTGGTAAAGAAATAGGTTGGATTTCTAAAGGTAATTTAATGTCATTATGGCAAAACCACTGTTTGAAACCTGAAGTACAGATAATATAATACTACAGTAAGCCAAAGCACACAATGCCAAAGAAACGCTAATATGTGCCTACACATCATTACATACCTCTAACTAGGTATTTTTCTCTAAAACAACGATAGGCAACTTTTCTTGCTTGCTTGATTTAGTAGTCTGAGCTCTGCTAAATCTGAATTAATATTATGAAGTGGCATAATAGTTTATTTTTATTTTGCACCGAAGCACCGATCCGTTTACGAAACTCCATTCACTGCTCAAAGCGACAATAAGACTAAGTGCCACAGTCAAAATTTTTTTCCGAATAAATGCACTTTTATTGTGGAAATGAGCTCGGCAATAAAGCCACGGGAAAAGGCTAGTTCATTTAGTGCATGACATTTAGTATGGAATCTGCAACTTTTACGCTTCTTAAAAGTGGCTTAATCAATTCAAAAGCCATTGTGTCTCGCGTGGATCCATGTTTCAGTCACTCAAGGGTTAAGTGGCAGATAAATAAACTAAAGCGAAATTGAAGCACCTCAGTTGGAGGCATCAATATTACGTACATTATACCACCTGTACAGTGTACTATGTACCACCTCTAGCTCATCTAAGCCTTTCGCTAGGTGTTCCAAAAAAGTTACCTCATACAAACTTCCAGAACATAAAACTCTGAAGAATTCTCCTCACACAATATCATAACATAAAACGACTCACGTAGACGTCATTTACTTTCAGTTTCCAGGAAAAATAAAATACTTTCACTGGGAAAAGTTTTGTTATTTCCCCTAAAGCTGAAAGTTGACTCACAAAATATTTGTATTTTTTTAATGATGCTAGATGTTTCTTAATATAGACGTCCTAAACCATGACGAATGAAAAATTGGAAGCTTCTCACAACGTGTAATGTAAAATATTAAGACGACGACTAACGCCAATGACCTTGAGGGAACAAAACGCGCAATCGTTTCACACCCGCGCGACCCAATATTTTGTAGTTTTTAGTACTTTCCTTACTATTCTACGACTTAAAAAAAAGGCTCAGATCAAAATGAAGATAATTGTCCGTTTTATGTCTAACTTTACATTTACAAATTAATTACAGTACGAATAAATCAAAAAATTTTCTTAAATCAAATTATTAAGAAAATGGTCAAATTTAACATATATTTTGTCCAAAAAATTACGACTAGCCGTTTAGACGTCTAAACGGATTCTCATTTTAAAATCAGCTACTCAAGGGAATCGGCGCCTTAAGAAATAGATTTAATAAATAATCTCAAGAATTTTTACCTCTCTCACAGAGAGGATGCCTGTGTCCCAGCAGTGGCAACATTATAAGGCTGATGATGATGATGAGATCATCATCATCAGCCTTATAGTTTGTGTCATTCGATTTCAACAAAGGAGATTGTCGAAATGTCAAAATGTAAGGGATTGATCACGTGATTTTTCCATATCGCTTGTCAATCTCATACAATTTTGTCTTTTTAACAATCACTATCGCCACGCTTTCGATAGAATGTCACTTGTCTATGATCTCAGATATTGCATAAGGCAAATAAGGGCAAAACTGTTTGGAAGGAGAAAAATTTGGCCTTTACCCAGCAGACAGCCTTAAAAAAAGTCTGTATACGACTTCAAAAAAAGGATTGTTTGCACGTGCGCTTGACCACTATCTCACCTGATGGTAAACGATGATGTAGTCGACGGTAAAGCACGCTTGCCTAGAAAAAACCCATTCACTCATGACTTAAAGACTCCTAGATTGTAGCTATTGGGAAACACAGACTCTGGCAGGGAATTCCACTCCTTACCTGTACGTATAATAAAAGTGTCCCCAAAATGTTTTACATTTCCAAAAAGATACATCGTGAAAAGTTTTTTGAAACATTCAAAACTATTGTTGGAATAAAGAACCCATGTATCATTGTAATCCAAGAAAATTATGTCAACACCTATACCGGTAAACATAAAGGGTACAGAATCCAAACAAGTAAAAGAACAACAAGGCTGTGGTTGAATAAGCAATCAGGCATCGGTGTTCCAATAGATGAAACATTGATGTCTATTCAAGCAGAATGTAAGCTTATGTTGTTAAAATTATCTATACTTCGGCACATGTAAATCTAGTAGCCTTGATTGTGTATGTAAATACAATAGTTAGTTAAGTTAGTAAAGTTTCAATGTAAAAGTTAAGTTGTAAGCAGACCCAAGATAAATCCCTTTGTCTGTAATTTCTGTTTAGGTCGCAAACAGTCCTCTCTGTACACCCTTTTTAAAAATAAAACATAATTAGAAAAAGAAATCTAATCATTTTATTCTTTTTGATCAACTGCCTATGTTATAAACGAGATGACTAAGGACGAAGCATCTCTTAATGACACTTAATAAAATTACTCTAAAAGAACAGTGACTGATTGCTGCCTCATAGATCATAAGTCTTCGAAAAATTTAGGAATCTGTCTCAAAGATTTCTTATAATCTTTTTCAATGTCGCGTTATTTGGCGTTTTGCCATATCATTACCAACTTTGCAAAAAATAACTTTCTTTTCCTAAGTCGGTGTCTTTAGTACCATTTTTTTCCGTTATTATGCTGTTGAAGATACGACGCGTTGTTCAGGCGGCGAGTCAACTTTTTAGGACGTATGGTTTCCTAAGAAGGTTTTAATATGGACCCGGATAAGATCGTTGTCATCCCGGAGGATTGGCCAGTCCCGGCGACGACCTGCAAATCAAGGCATTTCTTGGTTTTGTGCTCCTACTATCGAAGCGCACTACATGAGCTAGCTGAAGATATGTACAGTTCTGCTAGAATGCAAGCTGTGACGTCGCATTGCAGAAGTTGAAGGAACATTTCTGTGCAATGCACCCATCCTAGGTTATCCTGACAATGAACATGCATTCTTAGTAGACACAGATGCCAGCAATACTGGAATCGGCGGGGTGTTGTCTCAATGAAAAAGAGATCATGAAGTTGTAGTAGCGTACTTCAGCCAAATTGGTTTTTTATTATAATCTTTAAACGTAATATGTTGATGATCTCTTGCTAGTTACCAGTACGAAGGATTGATCGATAAATTATTATAATTGCTTCAGAAGCATAATGTATTTCCTAAAATTTAGCATAAATGTTTGCCTGTTGAGGTTTTTAAAACACAATTTTTGTCATAAAAGTAAATTTCTCAATTTATTGAAAAATGCCAATGTGCAAAGGGAAGGGTTTCTTAAGTTATTTTTTGTTATAAGATTGTCTTTATTCAACAAGGTTGTGATGAAATTTTTTAATAAAATACATTTATTTTTTCTTGTTGTGGCCTTGTATTCAAAATATAATTTTACTTGTGAGAAATATTTTATATGCTAAAGGGACTTTCACTTATGTGCTGCTAGTCCTCTTTGGGTTATAGTTATCACAAAGATAAAATAAACAAGATGTAGGCAATTAAAATACGCATCGAAGGATATATGACACAAAAACATTAAAAGTAAGAGTGCATAAAAACAAACAAAAAATTAAATGAAAATTTTAAATTAGCTCTCCTGAAAAAAACTTATTTTCATTTTGTGGCACTTTAATTTATAAGCAGCGGTATGTATTCCTATAAAATTTTTGAAATTCCCTCTATTTCCATAGGTTCCGCTCATTAGATCCTGTCTTGGTGACAATGAGACCACCTCGAAAGTATATCATTTCAAACAATAAAAGAATTTTCAAAATCTGTTTATAATTGACGGAGTAATCGGTGCACATACACAAAAAAACCGGCCAAGTGCGAGTCGGACTCCCACACGAAGGGTTCCGTACCATTATCGCAAAACTCTGCAAAAAAATCACGTTTGTTGTATGGGAGACCCCTTAATTTATTTTATTTTAATTTATTAATTATTATTTTTTGAAGAGAATATACAACTAAATATTCTGTGAATATTTCAAGCGTCTACCTTCTGCCGTTATTAATATCGAGCAAAAAACGGCAAAAATATCACGTTTGTTGTATGGGAGCCCCCCTTAAATATTAATTTTATACTGTTTTTAGTATTTGTTGTTATAGCGGCAACAGGAATACATCATCTGTGAAAATTTCAACTGTCTAACTATCACGGTTCATGAGATACAGCCTGGTGACAGACAGACAGACGGACAGCGAAGTCTCAGTAATAGGGCCCCGTTTTTACCCTTTGGGTACGGAACCCTAAAAAACAATGTGGAACATAGAAACTTCTCCTTTCTGGAACGACGGTTAAAAAAATAACCCATGTCTGCCCTTATATGTCAATCTTTCCATGTGCCACTGTCACTGCGTTGGTTGAGGATATACTCACAGCTAACGATACCTACGTTTAAAATTAAAGACTCTCTTATTGTGTGTGAGCACTATGCACGTGCACTCAGTTAGTTTCAGCTTTGCAAAATACGCGTACGGTTTTTCTGTATACATTATAGTCATATCAGTATACAGATCCCGTTCTTCGGAATAATAATAATAATAATCCTCGCCTAACTTAACCTTTTTTTTTTTTTTTTTTTTTTTGTGGAGAAATGCTCATGCATACTACGCTACCACGGGGAGATAGCGCAGTTATGTGGGACTCTAACCCACTAAAACTCCACGGTGTCCTACTTTGCCGCTTATGGCGGGAACACGGGAACGCGGAAGCATACATCCGCGAACCCGCCGCGGCTGTCCGTCACCGGACCCTCCTTTGGGGAGTAACCCCCGTTACGGGCGTACGAGAACACGTTGTACGCCGTGACCACCCCAGGAACCAAACCGGCACATGGGCGCCAGACGACCCCGTGTGTGGCACCCTTGGTTCCCCTGTGACGGGTCAGGACAGTGGCCCCGCCACCTACCATTTTTCGGCCGCAGGAGATAGGGAGAGCGGCCAACGCTATACCGACACTCCTCCTCCCCTGCGGCCCCACCGCGTCCGCCATCAGACGGTGGCGACCCCGTGCAGGCCGCGGAGGGTAGGGCGAGCGGCGCACCGTAATACCGGCACTCCTCTCCCGCCGCGGCCTCCGACCCTCAGCCGCGATGCCTACCATACCACATCGCGGCCCACCTCAGTTGCGATGCCGCCCATACGGCACCGCAACCTACTTATTGGCCGCTACGTCGTCGGCTTGTCGGCAAAAGCCCTGACGAGCGGCCCCTCCTCGGGTTCCTCTTCGCTTCACCGTGGTTGTCCAAGCCACGGCTACTGAGCCCCCCCGCCTCGACAATGCGGGAACCCACCGGGGGGGCGCCTAACTTAACCTAACCTAACTTTGTTCAGTATGTTCTTGCGTAACGTGAAGATTATCTCATAATTCTCTCTTTTATAAAAGTAGACTGTAAAATGGAAGTTGTAAAATGTAAAGACAATTTTTCACACTATTACCAAGAGTGCCAAGAGAAAACCTAATACTTGGAAATTAGCATTTCCATCTAGTGTAGTACTAGGACAAATATTTGCCACCCACTAGAGTGAAGTGGGAGACATTTTCTTTTCTGTAAAGTTTTTTAAGCTAACAGGAAAGTCGCGTGAAATGTGATAATATTATTAGAACACAGAATAATGCAATTAAAATTTAGTTATTCGATTTTTCGAGGCTTATTATGTCTCATCATAATAAGCCTCGAAAAATCGCTATTTACGGACCAAAGTGATACAACACCTTAGGGCGGTTACGCACTACATCCGTAGGCTCATTTCGTATCTTGCAAGAGCAAAACGATAGCGATTTTTGCGCAAAAATTGCTCTTCAATACAGAAGTTTTAGAGAATTTGTTTTTTTTTTTTAAATAATTGCATTTGAGGCAAACAGCGAGCGATTAGCAAACGATTGTGTAGGACCTACCATACCTATACTGTAGGTAATTCAGACTTTAATGACATAAAGCGTTTGATCGCGCAATGATTGCTGATTGCTGTTTCTTACGTAATAAGCCTGCAGATCCGAGTCCGTGATTTGAATTCCGAGTTCAAAGTTTTATGAATTATGATGGAGTATATAAGTATGAGTTCGGCCACGGCTATTTCGGCACCAAAATTAATCGGATTCGGATCGGATGTAGTGCATAACTATAAATAAATTAAATTCTTACCTACTTTACATTTTTTCTTTGTTAATTGTCGCCCCCGTTTACTTGAGACTTAGGTAAACATAACAAGCAAACTGTGGTTATTCTATATGTACTCCTAAGCTTAATACTTCAGGGAATAAAAGTTGTACTATTTTTTAAACTTAGCATAACCATTTCGTAACAAGTACTATTTTTTTTGGGGAATAAATATAATGACCACCAAAAAAAACTTTGTGACGATAACCCCTAACCACCAAATCTAGTAATATACTGACAAAAATAGTAAATGATCACCAAATTTAGTAAATTGATCACCAAATTTTAATAGCAAATTATTGCGCTATTTAATGTTGTAAAATAGGTTAGGTTAGGTTAGAACTGTGACCAACCGCGCGCGAGCCGAGCGAGCAAAGCGAGCGGTGCCGCGGCAGCGGCCGGCGAGCGCTACTTCCAAGTTGCTCCCAGAAATTTTATAATCTTTTTGGTCATTGGTTTAATTTTGGTGATCATTTACTACTTTTGGTGATCATTTACTACTTTTGGGTTAACAATGATTTATTTGGAGTCATTTTGCCTAAACAGGATAGCGAGATGTTAAAACTTTGGTTATAATTTTACAATAAGATGCGGGTTTAATTTTGGTGATCATTTACTATTTTTGTCTGTTATATGTTACTATATCTGGTGGTAAGTTAAACATAAGCCTTTTTTTTGTTACAAGTTTACTACACAACAGTATGAAATCAACAAGAAATCTGCTGCACGTGAATAACCTTTTTTGTGTCAGAAATAGTTATTTGTGTTACAAGGGGACAAAGTAATATTTTGTTCTTCCAGGGCGTTATTTTGAATTCAGAGCTAAGCGAAGGATTCTAACGTAGAATCCTGAGCTTAGCGAGGAATTCAATATACGCCGCCCGAGAACAAAATATTTTGTCCCCAAGTGATACACACTATTTTTCATCACTACCTAAGAGAAAAATAAAAAGCTACGAGCTACTGTCCGTATATATAAGTTTCTCTGTGCGAGCTACCTACTAATAAAACCAGTATTTCCTCTATGGCGAAGCCTAGTGTGAAAAATTTCCGAGAAAAAATAAATTTAAAGAAAGAACTACAGTTTTTTTAAAGCACATTGCCGCCATAACTTAGAACCAGCCAGTAACTTATTCAAACATATGCATTCGACCTATTTGGTTAACTTCACATACTCATAAACAAAGAATAAGTATAATACTAACTCCTTACTAACCAATCACAAAAATGAGTTTATCACCATAGAGAATTAAAGAAAGAAAGAAAAATATTTATTTGTGACCCGCACAGGAGACACGAGAAATAAGCATAAAAATTACACAATAGTCAAAATAAAAACCCCGTGCGAGACCAAAAAGGCTCCTATCTCAGCATGTGCAGCGATATCCAAAAAAGGAAATAACCCTACGCTGATATTCTGATAGGGCCCACTGTTCATGCCACGGACACACGGAAACGGAAAATACAATAACCAAAATAAATAAAATAGTATATATAAATAACAAAAGAAATATAATAAACACAGAAAGTGGGTCAAAATATGTGTAAGTATATAAATAAAACATATTAAATGTAGGTAGACCTATTATAGATTATTTGTCGATATCATAGACAAACGAAGCGCGGACCAAAGAGTAAGTAATTTATTAAATATGGAAGAAATCTATTAATGAAAAAAAGAAAAAAAAAAAAGAATGAATTGAATGTTAGTTAGTGATATTACTTTTTACATTAGACCTTCACGCGAGCGCCTCCAACCCAACTACGCAAATCTATCAGAAGCACGAAGCGGACCAATCAGAAAAGAGAAAGCTCAAACTCCTACGGACGCAAAATTGGATTTGGCTCCCGCTATCCTCTATAGACAACTGTCGTTTTTTGAATAGGTGTGATGAAAAATATATTTTCCGAGTGTCAATCGATATCATTTGTGTCGTATTCGATGCAGTTTTGTCGCTCATAGATTTATGGATATCTAAATATATATTAGAGATATATTATGTTTTTGATCATGCATTTGATTCTTCGATTATTTTCATGATATTACATGCATGATCAAAAACTAGCATGATGCATGATCAATAGACATAGATCTCTGCTTTCGCAGAGATCTATGTTTTACGAAATCTGCTAAGACATCTTCAGGAAACATTGAAATTATGCAAACACGGATATTAGAGTTATTGTTCAATAATATCACGACACAAAACGGCCATTGCAAAGGCAAAATCTAATGGAAAGCGAGCTAAACATTAAACAAATTAATTAAAAAGGGCATTCAGACTAATCTTTTTCAATAAATAAACGATCCTTTAGTCTTAAACAAGGTTAATTGAAAACAATATTTACAATACTAAAATACTGTGTCTGAAAATAATTACCTATTTCGCTGCTACACACAAAGTGGCGTCATTAATCAGAATGTTGGAATACCTGGTAATTGATGATCAGTTCTGAAATGGAATTTTCGACACACAATATCCGTCAGACAATTGAAATTCGGGATATTTTACTATGCCTACGTGCTCATTGGTGAATCGAATGTTTAGAACTATAAGGGCAACGTATGTTACTTGAGGCTGAAATTCTTTAGGGATGCTTAACTGGCTTATCAATGTTAGGGTTTGAAAATCACAATTGAAGTTATCTGTCAAGACGGTCTATAAACACTGCTATTCCTTCTTTATTTCTTATGTTCAAAGATTGCTGATGATTGCGAAGTATTTTGAACCACCAATCCAGCTAAAATTACTCTAAAGGTATCGCACATAACTAACACGAAGTTTTATTAATCGTAGGATATACCCTTTTCCTTTTCTTTTATTTTTTTCGTGGTGAAATGCTCATGCATACTGCGCTACCACGGGGAGATATCGCAGTAATGTGGGACTCCTACTCACTAAAACTCCACGGTGTCCTCCAGTGCCGCTTATGGCGGGAACACGGCCACGCGTTAGCCCTCACCGCGAAGCCGCCGCGGCTGTCCATCACCGGACCCTCCTCTGGGGAGCAACCCCCATCACCGGCGCACCAGAACTCACTGTACGCCGTGACCACCCTAGGGACCTACCAGCACATGGGCGCCAGACGACCCCGTGTATGGCACCCTTGGTCCCCCTGTGACGAGTCAAGGTCAATGGCCCCGCCACCTACCATTTTTCGGTCGCAGGGGATAGCCGCTCCCCGCCTCCACAATGCGGGAACCCACCCTAATATACCCTAATATCTTATGTTTGAGCTTTTTGAATAATTAGAATTTAAGCAATGATTTTAAAATATATTTTTGAAGCGTAATTTTCTCTTAAATAAAATGTTTCCTTAAATTACAGGCATCTACTAAATGAGTGGCATTTTCCACTGCAATGTTCGATAGCTACACCAGAAAAAACCTTTGAGCAATCAAGGTTTACTGAAAAGCATGAATAAAACAACCTTTTATTTTATTCTGTGCTGGTATAAATCTGCAAAATGTGGGTGTATATACCTTTTTTTTTTTTTTTCCTATTTATAGGCCTGTGTTTGACCACAATCACACCGTGGTCAGTGATGATGTGGCCGATGGTGGTAAGCACACAAAGCCTAGAAGGGAACTGGCTCTCAAGTGCTGCTGTCGGAACACACCGGAAGGTGCTTGGCGACAGATTTTCAACTTGAGGGTGGTTGCCAGCCAGGCGGGTACTACAAAGTACCCTACCACCGTGCTATGGTTTCCTCACGATGTTTTCCTTCACCGAAAGCTCAAGCTCATTGTAGGATTCGAACCCGCGACCTTTCGTCTCGGTATCCGACGTCACTACCACTGAGCTATCATCGCCTCGAAACCTGTCAAAGTTTGTGAGAGTTACATACCTTTATTTAGATTATCCGTCCATAATGACAGCATTCAATTACCAACTTAACAGCTAAACTCAATCATAACCTCAGCCGAATCTCATGAAATTCCGTTATGCTAATAGTTAAGATAACAAGAAGTAACTTGCTAAACATTGATTGATCCTTGTATCCTAAACTAACAGTTTGGCCGTCTAACTGGTATGCATTTTCATGATTGGGGACAGGATCTATAGTCATCAATCATTGCTTGTTAAAATTGATCAACCTCTTTTAAGGGTTAACGATTTGGAACGGATTTCCGGAGGGTAGTCACGTGCAATGGGACGAGGAGTGGGGGTAATTAGATGTCATTCATATCGGTGAAACGATAAAGATCGGACGTTCCCGAACGGTGCTATAAAACAATTAAAAATTTAAAAGGTACCACATGCTGTAAAAATATGAATAATTGAAAACCAATCTTCAATCTGCGTTAGTGAGAAACATAATATGAATGAAAATTAATATTATAGCTGTTTAAACAAATTCTACATAATTATGTTGAATGTAACAATATCAAATTCTCGAATACCTGCATGTTAATTATACGTAGACTATTTTAATTAAAACGAGGGAATTCCTAAAAGCATAATTTCACATCAAAATTGAACCTCATACAGTGGAACCGTAGAACCCTACTCATAAAACAGTTGATACTGGGGAATTAAAAAGCAATTATATTTTGATTGCGAAAGGAAAATTTTAATGTATTCTGTTATTACTCCAGCGACACAATGAGATGAAAATTGAAGAAATTCTAGCAAAGTGAGTAAAAATACTAATGAATTGGTTGACGGTAGGACGCGCCATCTATTAGTTTTATACAAACTTCGTGATATCATACTCTCTCTTCAGCATTTATTTGTACTTATAATAAATCTTTAATTACCGTCACTTAGGTTTTACATGATAAATAGTCATCATGAAAAGACTAAGAATGACATTATTTCCACAGCGTAGAAAACATATTATATTCTACGCTGATTCATACATACCTATCCTTTTACCAACAAGCACGCTAGCCTCCGGTTTCTCAACAATCGATTATCGGGCAGTTAACGTAATCGACGAATAACCGCCGGTTATCTGCTGTGATTGGTTGTTGAAAATTAATTCAACCAATCACAGCAGATAACGCGTGCTTGACTTTTTGTCACATTAATTCTGCGATATTTAGCGGTGAGAAACCCTACCTAAAGAGTTGAAACGACAAAATCTTGGAACGACAAACCATTTATTAAAAGTTATCAGACAGCATTAGCAGGGTCGTGGGCAGGGTGGTTCCACCATAATTAAAACGGTTATGAATATAAATTGAACGAAATACTTTCAAGTCCCGGCAATATTAATAAAAATTCTAGAGAAATTATGCAAATGGTCGGTACCGCTCGGCATCTCGTCATAAAGATAAGTGCTAATAAAATATATATTGCCTATATTCACACATCGTATGAGAATTTTTGTAGATTCTTTTTCTTATTAAATCTTCAAAAAAAAGGTAAGTAATCTCAACAATTTACTGCTGAACCGAATAATCTATTTACTTTTTGATGGGCCTACTATTCTTTGAGAAATCTAAATAGTTATGGGTCTCGCTTTGGGACGGGCAACTAGCTTCAACTTTATAATCTTGTTGTTCGTCGTCGTATCGATTTAGTTGAACAACTTTCTAATTCTAGAAAATACAAAACCGTAAATGGTTTATCTATACTCTATACTAATAAATATATCCCAAATCTTTGAACTTTAAAGCGAGAATGTAAATGGCAGTAAACGATGCACTTATCTTGTAAGTGTCATTGTGTGTTTAGGACTCATTCATCAAACCCTCCCCAAAAATTTCTTCAATCCCCTTTTTCTTGCAGTAACTCAATCTCCCTCTATAATTCTAGCAAACATGTACACGGTGTAGAATGTCATCGAGTAAATTAACAGCATTATCAGCGGTACGATCACTTGGAACTTAGGATTGTTTGTGCAGCTGTACTCCAGGGGTGGGCGATAAGGGTGATATCGTGTTAAGTTCTGTCGGTTAGACGTGGCCGTAATGTTTCGTCTTAGAGATTTTCGCTACATTTATCTTGGCTGCTCTCATATTTTCTTTATTTAATATTTTTGCTTGCTTGAAATAGTAGTGAAGATGTATTTTACGGAGGTTTATTTTACACGCTATATTGAGTTTTATACTAAAATCTAGAAGTGGTACATTTTTTGTGAAGCATGAGTAACTTATTATTTAGTAACTAGATGAAAAAGATAAACAAAACTAGCCAAGATTTTCAGTTTGCAAAAACAAACCAAGCACAAATTCGCAGAACAAGATCTGAAACGTAAATCCCTAACAGCAACAACATTATTTATTTAACATTTTGCAAGCAAGTCGCACACTCGTCAAGAAAAGAGGAATAGCAATGAAAAATGCAGGGAAACGTCGACGTTGCAGGCGTATCTTGTTAATAAAACCTCTTTCACTTCACATGATGCTAGTACCTCCTACTCGTTCCTATACACCTAGTACTTACATGCAATTTGTATTGTACAGCTCGTAAAAGTTTTCGTGTTAACGTTTTAGCAGCATTCTGCACTTATTACAAAATTGCTGAAGTTAGAATACTAGCAAAGAAAATAAAATTAAAGAAAGTTTGGTAACTAGACGATAAAAAAGAAATTGAATAAATAATTACTAAATCAAGATGGCAAAATGTTTAAGGTGTACTTTAGGGCACCAAATCTTTTCTTGGTAGTTAGAAAGGTTTTGAAAAATATAAAATAGTGTTATTCAAAACTCCATAAAGTTTTTATTTACAAACAGGTAAATTTTCAGGTATCTAGTAGTAGCGGCCGTAGGGGAAGGGAGCTCCGTATCCGATGGCTCCGAACTTGGCAAAACCGTAGGAGGAAGCTGCGTAACTGATAGGAGTGGCGATGGCAGGAGTGGCATAGGAGATAGCGGGAGCGGCGTACGAGATAGAGGGAGCGGCATAGGAGATAGCGGGTGCGGCAGTGATAAGAGCAGGATCCTTGCGGACGACAGCATTAAAGCCTTCGGCGCCGGCGGCGTAGTCCACAGTGCGGCGGGTGCCGTCAGACTCCAGTAGAGAGTACTGACCCTGCACGTTGTCGCCCACGCGGTTCTCGATCTGATGCTTGAAGTCTCCGGTGAAGGGATCAGCCACGCCGTAAGAGAAGCTGGAGAGGTCGCTGGCATTAGCGACGGCAATTAAGGTGAAGAGTGCGACGAACTGCAAAATAAATTCATTATAAGACATTGGGCATGATAATAGTTGATTATATTCTGTTTTTAAAGCGCGGCTTTTGACTTTGGCACAAAGAATTATTACAAACAAAATCAATATGGCTCTACTAGTCTCATTTATATAAAAATGTTGACAAAAATCTTCTTTTTTGTAAATTTTTGTATGACAATTAATTAAAAAATCTCGTTTGATAAGAGAAGCCTTTAAATTGACAACACACTTTGAACTTAGGATAATTCCAAAATATAATCCAATATGATATCTACCTTGACAAACATTTTGCTGTATTGTTGTAGTGACTACGTCTGACACAAGACTGATACCAAATCTTTATTCACATCACCTTTTTATATCTTCAATAGATAATCCAGTTATGTAGAATCGTTACTTTGCACGTGCAGAAATTAATAAAAAACTTTTTTACATAAAATTGTTCCTCAATTAAGACGCCTTTTACCAACCTTCTTTAAATTAATCGCACTATTCGATATCAACAAATATTTGTATGTCACATTGATTAAAATAATATATTCATCGTTAAATTAGTAAAATTTTACGATAGTGTATTGTACAGAGGCTCAATGCCTCAGGCAAAGCCAATTGGTAATCTGGCAAAACAATTTATTTAAAACGGTATTTAATTAATTGGCGCACGGTTGGCGCAGTGGTTGAGCGATTGACTGCTGCGCTGCGTGTCGCGGGTTCGATTCCCGCACGGAATAAATATTTGTATGACCTACAGATAGTTGTTTCGGCTCTGGGTGTTTGTGTATGTGAGTTTATACGTTTGTAAACGCACCCACGATACAGGAAGAAATAACTAGTGTGGGGCAACGTTTTTTCTAATAAAAAAAATAAAAAAAAAAAAAAATTATGCAAAAATGTATTGTTGACAGACAAATTACATCTCTCATTAAACGTTACGGCTTGTAGTGTGAAATATCCTCGTTTTCATTAATTTCTGTCAAGACAAAATAAATTGACAGGAAGAAATTATAAGGGCGGTTACGCACTACATTCGATCCGTGTCCGTGATTTGAGTTCGGAGTTCAAAATGTTCTGATTCATGACAGATTATAACGGATAGAGTTCGGATGTAGTGCGCAAGCTTCCGTACAAAAAGTACTACGGCTACTTCGGAACCGAAATTTCACGGACACGGATCGGATGTAGTGCGTGCGTGCCCTAAGTTGACAAATAAGGAGTTGACGGTAACAGAATGGCTAACTTGTATTGGGTACTTATGCCAATCTTTAAATATACTACTGCCAACACGAGTATATTTAGTGATTCACATACAAAAACTCACACAATTTTTTAGAGATTACTCTCGGTAAAGTTACTTTCATAAATAAAAACAAAATAATACCTCCTTTTCTTAATAATCCTCCCTATACCTATTTTCAGCAAATAGTCATATTTGGACAACAAAGCTCCATTCAATCGGAGTATTTCACACTTAGATTCGATATTGTATCGAGACACGGCCCAATCGTTGAAATAACAATATAAACACCAAGAAATGGAACTAGACAGCGATGCAGGTCAATATTAGTGTTGTTACCTGATCGAGAGCCACTCAGAGGCTGGTATTGGACTTCTATTTTAGTTTCAGCCTATTTCAGGAGTGAATGCTCGGCTGAACGGAAAATCTTTGCTTTATTATGTTGAAAGGTAGGAGTAGGAAGTAGGTACCTAATTCGTGTTAAGGTTTCGTGAGCCTGTGGAGACTTTGAAAATATTTTGTCATCTATTTTGTAATCCATTATTAACTTTTGTTAGCTATAACTCCTAATATACAGTCTAGCAACCAAAAGTAAAAAAAAACAAAGTTTGTGAACAAGTTTTGACCACGTGCTTTCGATATTTTTTTTTTTTTCAATTCTTAGTGGTTGAGGCTCAGTTCCTGATACAAAATTGATCTCGAAATTCAAATCATTGACCTAAATGGAATGGAATGGCATTAAATTGTTTTGCTCTGTGATCTGTAGACGCAGTAACTGGCTTTTACTAGATATCATATTCATAGTTGCAAATTTGACACTAATATAGTTGTCTGAACCTGTCAAATTGTTATCATTTTAGAGGGAGCATATTTGCGGGCTAAAAACAAACAGAACTTCAATCTACTTCAATTAATATTTTCTCAATCCTCAATTTATCGAAAATACACCGTTCAAAATAGTTTCCCAATATCCTTCTTCAAACTGGATCTACTAGATAGACTTCTATTAACAGCAATTTCGGTGCTATATATGGATAAATTAATTACTTTAAAGAGTATCTTGCAGTGGTAGGTACTATTCCCAATTATAATATGCTGTGCCAGGTTTAAGTGGCGAGAGGCGTCCCATTTGATAAGGTATTGTACAGAATCGATCATCTTTTTTTACCCAACGGCAAGGAAAGGGTTATGTGTTTTGCATATCTTATATGTATGCATGTAATATTCTTCATCACCTCATATCTTACAAACCGTTAGGCGAATTTATATAATTAAGACATCGTTAACTACGTCTTGACCTTAGATAGGTTACATTAAAAAAAATAAAGCGGATTTTGGGCGCTATATTGTGTGGCCTACTAACATTTTTGGTTCAGAAAATTCTTACAATAAAACCTTGCAAATGCCAAAGCAGTGACAAGCTTACGATGCCATGATACTTCGTAACTCAGAGTGAGATATCTCGCACCACCGCAACATATTTTGTATAAAAGTTCCAATACCCGATGCCCGAGAAACCGTGTTTTATAAACAGAGGTCAAACTTTTAGGGAATTTGTTATTCAAAACTTTTTCATGCGTCCATACTTATGTAAGACTAGCTGCTGCCAGCGGCTTCACCCTCACTTATGTACTATACCAGACTATAATCTATGTTATCCAGATCCGTTCAGGCGTTCTAGCGTATAGTATAGTAGGTAACTTATACCTAAGATGAACAATACAGAAACGTTTATATCATTCCAAACTCCGACTTTGTCATGTCAAGCTAAAATTATCGCAAATGCGACAAGTTGTCGCTGTGATTGGTTGAATGACTTGTCAATAGCTAATTACAGAAGCATAAATGATAAAAAAGATATATTTCTGTATGTTGGTTTGTACACTTTTACATGTCGATCATATTTTTTAAAACTATATGAGGTCGGCGTTTCCTGTCTGACTACTCTGAGAAGAAAGGCCGAATAGAACTCAGAGGTCACAGTCTCTTTTAAAGTCCTGACAAAATCTTGGTTAGATCATGTGAAGACCATGTAGACTGATGTCTGAAATGGTCTTTTGAAAAAAGAACCAGCCAGATTGTATGTACCTGTCCACTCAGTGCACGCATTTGTCAATAACCTAGCAGCTCAAATCAGAATTTAAGGAGCTCAACTATTCAACGAACAAAACCAAAGAAAGTACATTCGGGTAGGCCGCATAAAGTACTCAAACTGCCAGATCATGATTAAAAACTAAGTAAGAAACATTATAAACAAAAAAAAAAGAATGATCCACATAGTCTATATTAATTTCGCTATAGTTTTATTTCGAGGAACTGCAATTAAGACAGATTTGGTCCATCGAGCCAAAAACGATTTTAGTTTCGTCAAATTTGGCCAATTTTTTTTTTTCATAGGCCTATTATACAAATAGTTTACCATATCGTCAAGTTTACTTACCTACTCAAACAGAACACCTTTTTGCGTATATTCATTCCATAAAATTGTACACCTACAATCTAAGAAATATTATTCAACCTCGAAACCAGACTTTACCCAACCCAAGGACATCTATTCTTGTCCTATATTCAGCTTTCAACTTAAAATGGTGTCTCATAAAAAATATTGTCGTCGAAAGTTTTTTATTTATCAGATCCTGGAGAGGAGGCAATATTGTCCCGACTGGCCGTAAAGCGCGGAGGGAACGTGAAATGGTGCAATGGGGACAAAGTTTGTGGGTAAAGACAGGTAAGATTATAAGCGGGCATAGGTTAATAAGAGCGATTTTAAGCCAAGAAACCAACTCAGAAAGAGTTGGTTTCTTGGCTTAAAATCAAGGGCTTGTCCCCATCACCACGTCATTACGTCGTCGTCAACATGAACCAAATCGGTGTCCGATGCACGATACGGCAATGTCGCCGCGGAACGACACGTCGTACGTCATCTCAAGCGGTACGTGGTGATGCGCTGGCTCAGTTGATGTTTAATGTCTTAGCGATTAGTTGCGCAAAAAAGATGTCCAATATGCTGTAACTGTCAGAAACTACAAGAAACGATCCTAAACATTGTTTCGTTCTGTCAGAAATGCTGAAAAATGTACCGGAATTTTACAAAGCACGACAATGTGTAACGTTGCGGCATCGTGGTGTGCATTTTAAACAAACGGTAACGTAAATTAGCACGTTACACCAAAGTGCCGCGCCGCGACACCAACCCTTTCTACGTAGACGACATCGTGCACGTCACGATGTCGTCTACGTAGAAAGGGTTGGTGTCGCGGTGATGTGGACAAGCCCTAAGTAATTTCCTCGACTCAGTAAAATTAACAGTCATTGCTTGCTATTTATGGGCATTAATCGTTGGTTTTCTCAATTGTTGAGGCTACTGAGTCCACTGGAGTGGAAGAGAACAATCCCTGTAAAATGGTCGTTTAGAACTTATATTAATGCTCAAAAGGAGCAATTTCTATGTATGACACCGTCATTTTAGAACCGCAATAAGTAGGTAGAGCGTACCCTGCATGGCAAAGTTGTTAATCTACATGCAGAAACTGTCCAACCTTGAACTCCGCTATGTATTGTTTGTTATGTCAATTCGCGAATCGCTCTGCTAACTGTAAGATCTAGACTTCGACAGTATTGCGTTCACGAATGAGTTTGAAGAATTTCACGAATATATCTCGGCATCTGTAAAGTGTCTGTAAGAACTTCATTTGGAATAAAATTTGGTATGAAGCGTTACCTGATTTCCCCTTGGGAAAGTGCGATAAAGACGTATTTTAATTCGTAAGGCATAAGACGAATTCTTTTGTCTCAATGAAAAAAAAAATGCGCAGTTTCGCCGGTTTCAATAAAATTATAGGAAATAGGATCCTTTTTTAGGGTCCCGTAACCAAAGGGTAAAAACAGACCGGTCAGACAAGACAGGTCCGTCTGTCTGCCTGTCTGTCTGTCTGGCTATCACCAGGCTGTATCTCATGAACCGTGACAGCTAGGCAGTTGAATTTTCATAGATGATGTATTTCTATTGCCGCTATAATAAAAAATACTAAAAACAGAATAAAATTAATGTTTAGGTGGGGCTCCCATACAACAAACGGGAAGATTTTGCCGTTTTTTGCGATAGTGGTCGTGCGCGAGTTCGACTCGCACTTGGCCGGTTTTCTTACTTTTTCCAGGTAATGGTCTACCCGTGTGCCAACTTTAATCTAAACCGTTTAAGGACTGATTAACAAACATCCATCTTTTCACATTTTTGACATTAGTAGGATTTTTACATACATATACTCACGACTTTTTCCCATGGCTGTAGTCAGAAACTACAAAACGCTTAGGATTTTTAATTATAACTTTTTCAGACCATAGCTCAGCACATCCTCAACACACCTACTCACGACCAACTTTTTAATCGTCCCTACGCTCGCTTACTACAACTTTACCAGATTAAATCACGCATGTTGGCAAAGCTACTGAAAAATTTTACAAGATTCAATCAAGCATGTTGTAAAGCTACTGAAAAATACAAGCAAACTACCTCAATTTTCAGCTTGAGCAGAGCTTCAGGAATGTAACCTTCATAGCACAGAAATATAAAATTATTTAATAAACTTACTCACAACATTTCATTCTTACGTCTTATTCCGAGTTTCAACCCGTTAGGATTAAAACAAGATCCATACATTACGTCCCGGTACTCCACAAAACGTATTGCAGTCGTATTACATGAGACTTTATTGAAACCTTATTAGGGTTTTAGTACGCATGGCTGAGACACATGAGATTTATATGAAAGGAATAAAAACCGGAGACAATGCAAGACGAGAGTTGGTAAAATAGGATAAGGACTTCTGAATCTAAACAAAAGTGAGCATTGGTTTAAAAGTTTGGGTTGCATTGCTTAGATTTGATTGACTATTAGATAATAGTTTTTTTTCACAGTAGAGACAAAATTTTATTCTCTGGTAAGTTATATCGTTAGCACAAGTAATAATTATGTTGTTGAATTGTTAAAGTAAAGACAATTGTGACCACAAGCGAATTATGCAAGTAGGATGCAGTCCAAACTTATCCTTGAAATTTTTCAAATAACTATATTTTCCCGGAATATAAAATCATAAATGGCATTACTATTGTTTTGATTGAGCTTAGCTTAAAAGACTTTAGTTTCTAAAGCTTATTACTGAAGCTTATTATTCGTTTCAAATAATAAGCTTCAGTAACGGAGAACGGATGATTTTAATTTAATCAAACTCTTCGCATCACTTGACAATGGAAACTAACGTTGAAATGCTAACGTAATCAAAGAGGATGATATAGTTCCAGACCACAATGCCGGAAAACTGTCCTCATTTCTCTGAAAGGCGAGGGCGGGTCTGCAGGCTACTCGCGACCAGACTAACATTATTTGTACTAATTATAACTTGTATGAATAAGAGCCTAATTGTAGAACAATTTATAGTGTTTGTTGGCGTTGATAGTTAATTTAGATATATGATAACTATAATGTAGGGTTATGTAATGCAATAGCAGAACAGTTTGAGTTTGTAAGCGGACAGGAACTTTTGAATGATGAAATATAAGTATGATTATACAGGTTGGCTCAGAAAGAAATTCACTTTTGAAACTGCGCTGATTTCTAAACTTTAATAGGGATAGTGGCACGAGGCGGGTATCGGTGCGTAGCGCGGTCATTGCAATTTTGGTAACCATGAGTCACTGCAAGAGAAAACAGCACGTGTTCTGTGTTTTCGCCTTTTATGAGATCTTCCAATCTTATGTGTTGTTCGATGCCTTTTCCGTGTTAAATTCGAATAACGGCGATCAGTAAGTGCCCGAGTGCAAATTTAATTAATCTGTAGGTTAGGAAATTTGAAAGAGCAGGATCGACACAAAAAACGAGACCGAGACCGACCGAGAGGTCGCAGAATAGTGACACGCTCCGACGAAACCATTCAGCAAATTCCAAAAAACTTTACGCGCGAATCCAAGAATGTCGACTTATGGCTATGTTTTTTTTATTTTTATTATCAATAGGGTCGCGCTTGACCACTATCTCACCTGATGGTAAGCGATGATGCGGTCGACTGATTTTCTTGATCCAAAGTTGCAAGAATCGCGAGACTACAATCCAAACACATAGTTTCAGCAGGATGGAGCCACGTGTCACACTTGGAATGTGAGCATGCGGTGTTTTTTGTGATATGTTTCCTCGAAAACTGATTTCACGGAGGGGTTACATATCCTGGCTTCCAAGGAGCCCTGATTTAAGTATAGCTGACTTCTTTTTAAGCTGAATATTCAGCAAGAAATGGAAGCCATTCCAGAAAAAAAAGTCTTACAATATTTTTTCGAAATTTGGACCTGTCTGGAAGAATGTCGTAACCGCCAAGAAAGTCATATTGATGATTTAATTTTTTTTAACTATAATAACATTTAATAAACTTTATATTTTATATAATAAAACTCTTTTAAAGCAAATAGTTTTTTTATTTCCATTAAAAATAAAAAATAAACTGTACCACTCAGTATAACGTTAAACGATAATGATATAACGTTGAAGATATAACAGTACTTATTGATGGTAATTTAAATCTGATTAATCAACACTATGTCGATTAATCAGAAAGATTAAAAAAAAAAAAACTTTTATTTTGTGTTTTAGGTATTATTACAATAATACCTACACTTAAAGTAAGGTACAGGCAAAACCATTGTTGTGAACAAAATACAAACTGATACCCAAGTAGATGGTCAAGTGTTCACAATTAATGTCACCGTGAAGTCTGAGCAGAAAATAGGTCGAACTATAAATACCCAAGTAACACAAACGTGCTGAATAAAGATTGAGTAAGAGCAATCATCAAGAGCATAAGCTGAATAGTAAGCTGAATAACGTCTGAGTACCCGTCTATTCAGCTGTTATTCAAGCAATAAAAAAGTTAATTAAAAAAATCAAAATACCCGACTGCTTAAAAAGCGAACTAAAAAGACGTAAACAAGAAGAAAATCATGCTGTGCAGTCGGAGGATACATATTCGCGAGCTGGCTGACCAAAACCAGATGTATCCTCCGACTGCACAGCATGATTTTCTTCTTGTTTACGTCTTTTTAGTTCGCTTTTTAAGCAGTCGGGTATTTTGATTTTTTTAATTAACTTTTTTATTTATAACTTTTTAGTTAACATTTTTTTCGAATTAGGTACATTTAAATATATAAGTGTTATATATTTTTGAAATCGCCTCTAAAACCCCTTTATTTTGATACCCCACACGATGGGTTTGGAAGAAAAAATAAAATTGGCCCCCCACAATATGGCGCCCAAAAGCCGCCATTTTTCTATGTTCCAATTTTAATGTAGCCTATGACACTCGCAAGGTTAAGACGAATCGATTGACGTATGAATCATCAAAATCGGTCAACGCGTTTGGTCTCTGGAACGCCATATAGGAACAAACATACATACATACATACATACATACATATATACATACATACATACATACATACATACTTACATACATACATACATACATACATACATAGACTGATAAACACATTACCCTCCTTCGGCAGTCGGGTAAAAAGGGCCCCAATTTTGAATGCTTAACGCTGAATAACATCTGAGCAAGATCTGAGTAGGAGCTTAATAACGTTTCAATTAGCTTAATAACCTTTGAATAACAGCTCACATTGCTTTTATTAAGCTCTTACAACTGAGTTACTCAGCTTAATCGAATTGGTTATTGTATTCAGAATTTATTAAGCATTTAAATTATTGTTCACACTTTTACAAACAATATTCATACAAATTGTGAAAATAATTCAATTGGATTAAATATTTTAATGTCGATGTCGAATTTAAATGTGATTTCACATGGTGAACTTATAAAATCGGTAAGTAAATTTTAATTTACAAGTTAGAGGTCTGCTATATGTTAATTGTTAGTGCGCAAGTAATTTTGTCGTGAATAGTATGTTTTTTTTCATTATTTATTACGCGCCGCGTTAATAATCAAGTTAATAGATAGTAAATAGTATTTTCATACATACATAATAGGTCTGACAAAAGTACTTGTGACGAAATAGCTAATACTAGCAATTATAATCCAACAAAATAACTTGAATCGAGTTAAAAATGTTGTAGTTGTAAGATTAAGCATTTTGGTAGGTATCTCGTAAATTCCGTGAAAGTATAAATTACAAAGATTTTTAATGGCGATCGATTGTTTTGGTGTATAATGCTGAATAAAAGTGCACACATGCCTTGTTACTAAGCTATAACTTGAAAAAAGTAGTCTCAGTACACTAACTTCTGAATATCAATTATATAGTTGATCACATTTCTAAATTATTCAGATTTTTAGGGTTCTCTAATCGATCTAACAAAAACCTTTTCTATTGTGGAATTTCACGACCGGCTTTCACTGAATTCATTACATTTAAAATTATAGCGTCTTTGCTTGCATTTTTTTCGAGAAAATCTCATTTATGATTAAAAATGTAGTGCACACCACACACACGAAATCTGCTATAGATTCATATATTATTTTTCTCTGTGTATAGATTTCGCGTGTGTGGTGTGGACTGGGCCCTTGTTTAATCCGTGTTTTGTTATTTGTTTTATGTACAAACGCCAGTACATCAAGCCACCCGAAACTGTCAAATTGAAAACTGAACTGAACCTCAAGGCAAATTGAAAACGTAGCCGTGCAGCTGTCACTTGGCACTGATGGACACCAGACGTACAGACTCTAGAAGGAATCAAGAATATATACGCGAAACCACAACATATTATGGAGAGTCAAGACAAAATCATGAAAAAACTTGAAGACATTTATGTGCATGTTGGAGAATTAAGAGTCGCAAATAAAATATCTTATCACAACGTAAATTTTATTTTCTTGTACTGTAATACCTTCTGCTAATAAAATAATCATTTCTTTTTCTATTAAAATTGGCCGAAATTCTTTCTAAGGGACTATTTAAAATTGGATGACCTTCCATGTTTATATTCAGTGATATGTTTTCTGGCAAAATGTTTGTGTTAATCAATATTTTTTAAGTGTCTCAATGACGCCATTGTGCCAGTATTCACCTTGCTCAATAGACTTTATGTGGACTTGTCTCGGTGTATTTAAAATTGTCCTTGGATCATTAGGTAAAATGTCTGGGAATCTTTGATTTAATATTTCTGCCAAATCCTTTAGTGCTACTTGTGTGATCTTTTTTCGAAAGCCCATTTTCAAATTTTTCTCGCAATATCAAATTTTTCATGTATCTACATTGTTCTTCTTCGATATCTGTACACTGCCATCAGATGCATTCTCATCTTGTGTGAATCGCAATGCTGTTTGACTTTTTGGGGGACGGAACCCTCTTCATTGCACGGCAACCACGCATGCTGGCTGGGACCGGGTTCAGTTTTGTTCAAACTATTTTCATAAATCTTTTGATGACCAGAAACACTTGGACATTTACTATTGCTGATATTTAAATATTCTTTTAACAATTTTCTTTTGATGTAACCAGTTCTCTCACATTTTTTCCACGATTTTCGATTCATATTAAATAACGCAAAAAATAAATACGGTCAATAATATTTTAATTAAGCTGGTATTAAGCTATGGGCGCTATAACAACATACATATGGTCTTTAATTTGAATAAGTTAGTTTCAAACTCTCTATTAAACAGGAAAAAGCTTAATAAAAACATAAATAATATTATTTATTCAGCAGCTGAATAATTAGTAAAACATAGAATCTTATCCAGTTTGAAGATAAAATAAAAGCAATTATTCAGTATCAAGCTGTTTAATAGAAATATGTAACAATATTATTCAGAAGGTGATACTTTATTCAGCATTGAGCTGTTTCAAACGCTAATAGCTTAGTAATGCTTTTATAATAGCAATACAGATTATGGATATTCAGACAAATGCTACCGACGGGGCTGTTTTTCAGCTTTAAGCAACCTGAAACGCGTAATGCTAAATAACGTCTGTATAATAATCCTACGGTGACTGGTTATTAAGCGTTAAGAAGGTAAGGACAGAAATACAGAATTTATTAAGCGTTAAGAATTTTAAGGGTCCGAACTCAACCTAATTCAGCATTTGGCTATTCCCAAAGCTCTTATACAAACTATATTCATCTTTGAACTGTATAATATGCAAAATGTGTACTTTTATCTTGCTTATGTGTTACTTGGGTAATCTTCACGCGGAGCAGAACAATGCTGGTGATAATTTTAACCTTAACAGCAACTAGATTAAATGTCATGACGTATCATAATATTTAAATAAACAATGTTCTATTCTAAGGGGAAAATGGAGCTAAAAATAAACAAACAACTGCAACTCCGCGGTGGCTTTGATTAGCTTTCCTTTTACGCTCTTATGACCTCTTTGGAGAAGGAATGGCAAATTAATTTGTAAATTGATCTATGTTTCACGTGTGTCAACAAGATAAGTAGATGAAATGTTTTTTAAGGTAAATTCTATCTTGCTCTTGCAAAACATTTGAATAGTACCGCATGTCTAATTCTAATAATATTTTTGTTTAATTGAATCTTTTTGTATACAATTGCCATAAGGTTTATATGACAAGAAGGAAACACAAAATTCGGTCAAAATTCCATAAACTTTTTATTTACAAACGGTTAAATTTTCAGGTATCTAGTAGTAGCGGCCATGGGGGAAGGGAGCTCCATATCCGATGGCTCCGAATTTTGCGAAACCGTAGGGGGAAGCGGCATAAGCGAGAGGTGCGGCGATCGCGGGAGCGGCGATGGCAGGAGCGGCATAGGAGATGGCGGGAGCAGCATAGGAGATGGCAGGAGCGGCAGCTATGAGGGCAGGGTCCTTGCGGACGACGGCGTTAAAGCCTCCGGCGCCGGCGGCGTAGTCCACAGTGCGGCGGGTGCCGTCAGACTCCAGTAGAGAGTATTGACCCTGCACGTTGTCGCCCACGCGGTTCTCGATCTGTTGCTTGAAGTCTCCGGTGAAGGGATCAGCCACGCCGTAGGAGAAGCTGGAGAGGTCGCTGGCGTTAGCGACGGCCATCAAGGCGAAGAGTGCGACGAACTAAAAGAATAAGACAATAATGTAATAGTTAGCCTAGATTGAATAAATTAAATCCATTTTAACTGGTTTTACGATGAGAAAATTGCGATCAGAGATCTTATATTTAATATAAACTTATAGAAGACGGAAATGCCATCAAAAATGGTTAACCATCAGTTTATCACTCGAATTCCCTATAAAATTTCCCAATCATAGAAAATTGCAAAGCATTGAACGAATTTTATTGAGTCCATAAAACTTTCGCTTTTTAATGTTCTCGCGGCTTATCATGAATAATAAATTATAAATTCTGTTTAAAGCTTTTAATACACAAAATCAAGCTTTTTAAAATTATCCTTTGAAAATACCGGTACATGAAAAATTCTTTCTTTTATTGAATTTTTACTCTTACTCAAATGTAATACAAACTTGTATTTACCTTCACAAACATTTTGTTGGTTTGTTGTTGTGACTACGTCTGACACAAGACTGATGCTGATCCTCGTCTCCTCCACCTTTTTATATCATCAAATCGTAATCCAGTTCTGCAGAATCAGGAAGCTCATGTCCAAAA
Source organism: Anorthoa munda (assembly GCA_945859665.1). Classification (NCBI taxonomy): domain Eukaryota; kingdom Metazoa; phylum Arthropoda; class Insecta; order Lepidoptera; family Noctuidae; genus Anorthoa; species Anorthoa munda. The sequence goes on along the minus strand of OX243897.1, from coordinate 37,860,264 downwards.
CAAGGTGCTCTTGAATCGATTACGGATTGAATAAAATTCGTCTCATTACTGTTGACACTCGCCGCACTTTCGTTCACAATAAAATAATACGACCTTGAAATTTAAAGTTTAAGTGAAATACTATGTAGTTTACGAGTCGGTAATTTCTGTCAGATTTTATTATTTTAAGGACTATTTAATGGTTCTTTGGTTGTTTGTTTCTTTCAACTTACCTACTGGTACGGGCACTTTGGAACCAACGACATGCTCATGAAGATGGGTTTAACTACGACTCCCGTGTGCAGGTTGTGTGGGGAACATACGGAACGCATGGAGCACCTTCTGTGCACATGCGATGCACTGGCTGGTAAGCGAATGGGTCTCCTAGGGGTTGGATACCCAAAACCAGAAGACTATAGGCTCATATCTCCTAGTCTCGTTGTAAAACTCATGAAAACGGTTTTCAACGAGATTGGGGGGGAGTAAGTTATCTAGGGGACCACAATAGATCCCAATGGGTCGAAGTGTCCGAGATGTTCTCGGCCCCTCCATAAGATAAGATACCTACTGGTAAGTTTGGGCTAGCAAGTAGTCAAAATATCGTTAATTCAATGTATATTATATTATTTCTGACATTGAGAGGACAATGCTTCAAGAGTATTTATCAATCAGCGAACCTTTTAAGATAACTTTATTGACAGGTTGTCTTATAGCATTAGTCTTCGTATTTGAGCTGACAGCTTTTATAATAGCTATGTGCAAATATTGAAACAATATCGGGTGGACACCCATCTGAAACGTCCAGTGTCGCAGCTGTCATCATCGATCACTATCAATTTTAGGCACTAGATACAAGATACAAATAACCAATGTCTATCATTCATAGTGATTGACAGACTAAATTGGACTTCAAGAACTTGGCACTGTAAACAAATATGTTGTAATTATCGTTAGTGCTAAAATATTGGGCAGAAATATTTAAAGTCCTTCTTGCCTAAATAAATGAAAATAACGAAGTTTTAACAAAGTCTCGAATGTTAATAGTTTTAAAATGATAGCTTTTACAGTTTAAAGTAGCTTTTTATATTTGCCCATACCATTTAATATATTTTGTATGCTTAATTCACACACAGCAGAATTCTGCTCTATAGCCGGAGACGTTGTGCTGCTTATACTTATTACAGCCAATCAGAACAAGTTGATAGCAGAAACAACGCTCCCTGCAGCATTGAATGCCCACTCAACGTTTTATTGTATTCCACTCAAGACAAACGACCAGTCCAGAGTCTAAACAATAACCCGTATCCCATTCATCTCACTCGCAGACCCTCAAATTAATCATCACGGGCAACGCAACCCTAAACGTCTAAACTCCGATGCAACAGTTATAGAAACGTCCCTGAAAAGCAATTTATTGTTCCAAAATGTCCGACAGGAAACGATGCTGGAGTATCCACTAGTTAATTTTTATTTGTTCAACTAGTTTGATGCCAACATTTTACAACTAGTTGTAACGTAGGAGTTGCATCGAATTGTTTTAGCGAAATGAGTTTGTGTTCGAAATTCGGGAGATCTGTTAACTGTGCTGTTGCGATGTCCTATAAACTTGCATGGTATTGTTGTTTGCACAGACCTTGAAATCATCTTGTCGGTAGTAACTTGAGATGCTACAAAAGTTCATTTACACACACAGCAGTCTCGTCGCCGTCATGTCGATGTCACGTCGCCGATTAGTCACAAGTTGCTAGTGACTAGAACGCGCCGACGTCCGGTCGTGACGTTACTGCCGTGTGGAGCCGGTGTCTTATAAATTGTACAAAACAAGGTATTTTTTTTGACGTGACTATCCAGTGACGCGCCTTACCTACTAATATAAAGGTATTCTTACTAATTGGTTACAAACCAAGTTTTGACAATTCCGTCTATAGCAGAGGCCGCAGAAGCATCTCCGTGCTCTGTGGCTCTTTGCATGTTACGTTTGTTAGTAAGTTCGTTCCTATACCTACATATTTAAAAGTTGCAATAGTTTTGCAGTATCAAAATGCACAAACTACAATGAGAGCAATAAAATATTTGAGTTTGAGTTTTTATTTGTTTATTTCAGCTGTAAAGTACATCGATATAGCACATTTATGATATTTAAGCAACTTTTAGTTAGCAGCTAATATTTTTTTTTTTTTAAACTGGCTAATTGCGAGTTAGACTCGCGCACGAAGGGTACCATTATTGCAAAAAGGCAAAAAAAAACACCTATGCTGTATGGGAGCCCCACTTAAATATTTATTTTATTCTGTTTTTAGTATTCGTTGTTATAGCGGCAACAGAAAGACATCATCTGTGAAAATTTCTACTGTCTAGCTATCACGGTTCATGAGATACAGCCTGGTGACAGACGGACAGACAGACAGACAGACGGATCGTGGAGTTAGCAATAGGGTCCCGTTTTTACTCTTTGGGTACGGAACCCTAAAAACATGGAGTTTAAAAAACTTAATCTGTTACAATCATTTATTCGTAAGACTTAATTACTTTGCGTTGTTAAACTTTATTAACAACTTAATGGTTGAAATATGATGCTTCAGTAAAGTGGTCTTAAACCAAACAAGACCACCCATCTGTTCTCGTAAGTGCTATTCTCGACGCTTAGGAAGAGGGGATTATTATCAAGTCGATACTGAAGAAGAGTCATTTCTGCAAATATTTATTTTTATGGTTGAAATTGGTTCCTCTGCTTAGTGGGTAAGTTGCAGAAGTTGGGCGTAGTGTGGCGAAAAACTGTTTTTTTTAACATAAACAACCCCAAGTAACATGGAACAAGGGTTGAAGATGATGATGACCTTTACTTTCCCACTTTTGGGAATCCGGTTAGCATAAGATCTGAACAAAATTATATAAATCTACTTTTACCGAAGAAGAACTCCCGACGTAAGAAGGAGCTGCTCTCCTATGATTTCAGGAGGCTCAAAGAAAGACTTTTTAATGACATTAATATTATATAAAAAAACTCATTCAATGAATACAACAATCCTCATTACCTAGAACTCTGAAATTATATCTATTAGGGAAGCCGCTAAAATGAAGCAAAGTAAGTATATTACTAAGTCCCGTCTGTTTGCGTCATAACAAGATAAAACTCTGTGGGCATTTTAATCTCACGTTTTTGGACTTAATAAAGTTTAAGACAGACGCCGTGCAATATACTTGTTATGAGGTACGTTTTTGGTACTCATTAATTTTCTTGTGTATCTTCTTAAGTTGGAAAGTTTAGACTCTTCTAGCAGGTATCTACAGGTAATTTTTCTTTTAATTTAAGTGAGGCATAACTTTAACGAAAATAGAAAACTACCAAGCCTAAGAAAGAGCACACGAATGTACAACAGTTCATCTCCTTTAGGTAGTATCAATCCAGTATTTGACAAAAAATATGTTCATAAAAAGTTAAACGTATATATTAAATCCTACTTTATAATAATGTAGCTGAAATCAAAACAAATGATGTATTCAATAATCACAATAGCTTATAACGATAACACCTACGAAACTTTTTGAAACTTTTTCTACACTACAAAGTAGCTTGACCCATGTAACCTTTACAAATACATAGGTACCGGAACTCTCCCAAAAATATTCGGAATTGGAGCCTAAAGATGTTGGCTCGTTGCCCAAAACAAGTTATTTTAAAAGGATCAATAAAATAGCTTGTACCATCAGTTTGTAGAGTGTCCATATTCTATTCTCGACTGTTGTTCTAATGGTTCCTTGTTTTAAAGAGTCTGAACCTAACTGAAACTACATTGCAATAGAAAGAAATATAACATTTATTTAACACAGTTGAGACACGATAATATATAATTAAAAATAAAAGAATTAATAAAAATAAAATATTCAAAAAATCAAAAAACCCGACTACTGAGAAGCGAACCAAAAAGATGTAAACAAGAAGGAAATCATGCTGTGCAGTCGGAGGATACATATTCGCGAAGTGGCTGACTAAAACTGTAGATGTCTCCAACTGCATAACATGATTTTCTTCTTTTTTACGTCTTTTTAGTTCGCTTCTAAGCAGTCGGTAATTTCGATTTTTTGAATGATTTTTTTTATTCATAACTTTTTAGTTATCATATTTTTTTTCGAATTAGGTACATTTAAACAAAATAGTGTAATTTATTTTTGAAATCACCTCTTAAAACCATTTATTTTGATACCCCACACGATGGGTTTGGAAACAAACAAAAAATTGGGCCCCCACAATATGGCGCCCAAAATCCGTTATTTTTCTATTTTCCATTTTAATGTAGCCAGTGACAGTTGCAAGATTAAGACGAATCGATTGACGTAAGAGTGATAATCAAAATCGGCCAACGCGTTTGGTCTCTAGAACGTCACATAGGAACAATCAAACATACATAAATATATATTGAAAAACACATTATCCTCCTTCGGAAGTCGGGTAAAAAGTAAAGACAAAATATTTAGATGTACCCCACGACTGTGCCAAAAAGGTTAATTTCAGCAGTATTACCAGACAGATGTAGTATAATGCTGGTGGTCTTCCAATGAACCCTTACCGTCTTATTAATATACGTGGACTAAGGTAAAATTAACTTTATTCCAAGCATTAGGTTGGTACAAACAAATTTACGTATTAAGAACAACAAACAACAAACAAATATCAGATTAGTGTAATCGGAACGGAATAAGGAGGGATTACACTAATCTGTCACTAGTCTCGGACTAAAAGTTACACCAAGGTGCTAGCTAGTTTAAAGTCGGATTAAAGTTGGACTAAGAGTGTATTCATGGCAACTACAATTATTATGTTTTATTGACATTTTGTTCGTTGTGATTAGATGACATATATTATTGTTGCCGTCGATAGTGTCATGGGTGAAATTAGAGCTTACGAACTCTAATTGATACCCTGTAGTACATCCGATTCTTGCTTAAAAGAATTTAGAATAATCGTGCTCGTAAATATCTACACTAGAATACTGCAATTTCTTTTTATCACCAAAAGCATATATCATACATAACGAACTCCTTCATTTAAAAACTACCCACAGAACTACTTTATCAGAATTTCAGTAACATATTGAACTGCATTGCAAAACCTACTGCTTTTCGTTCTAAATAAATATTATAAATACACAGTAATAGATAAACTTCTGCCCTACCTTAGAATAAAACAGTCGTTATGTTATGTAAAGATCAAGTTTCGAAAAATGATAATTATTTTCTTTCTCTACTCACCGTTTTTATTGTGATAAAGTTTTTGAAACAGTTATTAATGAAAATCTAAACCAAGAAACGCCGTCGTCTAATGTACTCAGAAAATTCGATTAAAACATTATAGCCACAGCAACAATAACTCATGGCTCTCCATCTAAACTATTAATAACCCAAAACAGAACTTACTCCTTTGACATAAGGTTGACAATAGCTTGGACATCAATTATGAAGTAAGATAAGGTGTCTCTATTAAGAACGGAATAGTTAGAAATTTAATAAAGTTTCTAGCCGAATATGGTGTAAGTGTAATCTTTGCAGCTATAATTAACGTCAGTTTGGAAGATGAACAATTGTCTCGCTTCATAGGAATCTTCTTCATAGTGTATACTAAAAGGTATTGAGACCCCATTTTCGAGCTACTGGAAGGAAGATTGAATGATCCAGCCTGCTACAAAGGGAAGCTACTATGTCTACCATGTTTATGAAAAATATTCAATTTATTCTACAAAAATAATTATCATTCGACGTGGATAAAAATTAGACAAGGGGCTGTAGAAATAGTAACAATATATCTGCAAGAACCTTTGGACTATATTATATTTGACCAAGTGATATTTTGGAATTCCGTTATCACTGTTTACAATGTCACTTTCTCTAGGTCTCAGGCATATAATCATACTACTGCGTTCTATGTGCAGTTATATAAATGAAATATTTTGATTCCTTTTTCCGTAAATCTACTCTTTGACTAAAACATTCGAAGCTGTTAATCACGAACCCAATTCTCTTAAAATAATCTCAAGAAGTTCCTATACGGGTGCCACTATCGTCTGCAAAATTAATCCTTTAAAACCTTTATTATCCCAAGAAGGTAATATTCCAAAATCCCCCTATATGAACCCTATAAGAACTATCCATACGAGTATGACGAACATAATCTCAACCGTAACCTGTGAACTGTAGGTAACAGCCTAATTAAATAGTTTAACCAGAGGATGCAGGGATCATAAACTGTGCAGGAACAGTACGGGAATCACAAATCCCCGGTAAAAGGACTTTTATAAGACTTTATGGGGTACAGGGGTGCAAGAATATCGCAACTAAACAGTCTTTATTAAAGTTTTAAGGGTGGTAACTTCGGGTAAGAAACTGAAGGAAATGTAAGAATATCTTTGCCGAGTTGTTTCTTCGGAACAATTCGAGATAACGACTTTTATTTATCTATTTATCGGTTTGTTGCAATTTTTTCCCGTTTTGTGTTGTGAACTGAGTTGAGTTTGGACTAATGCTTTACTCGATAATATTTCGAAAACAGGAATAATAATGCAACTATGGATTATTTCTAGATAACACTAGCTTTTGCCCGCGGCTTCGCTCGCGTGGAATTTGGTCTGCCACATAAAGCTTCGTGACAACAATTTTTTTTTAACTGTTAGTTCTACTCGTATCCGAAATTCCATACAATCTTTGAACCCCTATTATATTAAGGGGGAAACCTTTGGAAGTGGATTTATCGAAAATCCCAAAAAAAATATCTATTGACTTGATCCAAACAAAATCCTTATTTATTTAACTAAAACTACAATCCTTTAATTGAACATCATCTGCCTAGCCTTTTTCCAACTATATTGGGGTCGGCTTCCAGTCTTACCGGATTCACCTGAGTATCCTATAAATAAACAAACAAAAAAAACAATTCTAATACGACTGAAATTAAAATAGAAAGAAATAAATCTTACTACTAAAAATACACTAATTAAAAGAAATTATGCCTATTGTATGAATTAATAAATTGCTTCGAAAATCAAAGTTTATTACATTAAATATTTAAAGCGACAAGTGTGTCTATTTTGATAAGAGTTTGATAAATATTTTAAAATGTGCATTGTAAAAAAGTATACAATTTAATTGTATTTAAGGTTCACTATTTTGGTCATAGTGGCATCGACATAAAAGGTAGATATATGCTGTCGCGGACTTTTGTTTAGAACTAATAAAGACAAATAATCCTACGGTACATTATATTTGTGTATCTCCAACGGTTTAGGCAGCGCACGCAAAGATAGCTCTCAGAAGGCAGAATTTTTTCCCACTTGATATTTATCGTTATATTATGACCAAATTATAAAAAAATCATTATAAATTGTAGCCTATGTGTTATTCTGATGTGTTACCTACGAGTATATTACTGTAAAGTTTCATCCAAATCCGTTTAGAAGTTTTTGCGTGAAAGAGTAACAAACATACATACATCCTCACAAACTTTCGAACTTATAATATTACTAGCTTCTGCCAGCGGCTTCGCCCGCGTGAATGTCGAAAATTGACCCGAGGGAACATATCCCCGTGATAAAAAGTATCCTATGTGCTATTCCTGACTATAATCTATCTCTGTGCCAAATTTCATCCAGATCCGTTCAGTAATTTTTGCGTGAAAGAGTAACAAACATACATACATCCATCCTCACAAACTTTCGCATTTATAATATTAGTAGGAAGGATTAGTAGGATAAGTAGGAAGTAGGATATAAGTAGGATTATATGATGCTAACGGTGCGGTCACTGAATTAATAATCAGATCATCAGCCTATTAATGTTCCCACCTTTGAATTGATAATATGAAGTTGAAAACTAGTCAAACTGTGCCTTTAAAGTAGCGTTTAACTAGTTCTCATCCGCAAATTCACAGTTCATAAACCGGGAGTAAAACTTATACAAATACCAAATATTTTACATACAAACATATTCACATGAATGTGGTATATCGCAGTCAAAAACAAATCTTATAAAACTATATATTTTTTAGACCATCCAATCCATATATTATAAGAAAGTTAGGTTGATCATGATCGTACCGATTCATACGGCTGGATTCGTTGAGAGCTGAGTGCTCGAGAGTGCATTGCAATTTTCATACCTAGCTCCGAAATGCACTCGCCTGAGAAATCTTTAGCTCTGGTACCGGATGAAAGAGATTCTGTAATAATAGAAACTTGACAAAAGTATGAGAATGGTCGGGCTTTTACAGCTATTGCAAGAAGTTTTTCATAATTTTACTAGAGTTATCACCAGTACAAAGTAAGCAATTTTTATTATTCTTTTTAATAGAATAAGAATCTTTGTTTGTAAATATAGGTGTGAAAGATGTTACAAAATTAGTTTTTGCTTACTGTCAAGTGTCAATTATCAGACACAATAGAAATTACCATTGTTTTAATCCGGGTCGGCACGATGGACACTTCAGAGTTAGTTACGATCGTTAGCGATTATTTTACATTAAACAAAAACAGATGTTTTTGTGTTACAATAATGTAAAATAATCGCTTATTTTTTGGGGAGCCGTACCCAGACTCCACGATCCGTCTATCTGTCTGTCTGTCTGTCCGTCTGTCACCAGGCTGTATCTCATGAACCGTGATAGCTAGACAGTTGGAATTTTCACAGATGATGTATTTATGTTGCCGCTATAACAACAAATACTAAAAACAGAATAAAATTAATATTTAAGTGGGGCTCCCATACAACAAACGTGATTTTTTTGCTGTTTTCTGCGATAATGGTACGAAACACTTCGTGCGTGAGTCCGACTCGCACTTGGCCAGTTTTATAAACTCAAGAGGTAGTGTAGTGTAAGTACTTCGATGTAAAACCAACCTCTCTACGATTCACGATTGACATTGTTCACTTGAAAGCCAAAAGACCAAAAATATAATGATTCCATAATATTATAAATACAATAGGTACATAACCATTAAATAGCCACTGTTAAAGAACTCCATGAAACGTGCAAAAAACAGAACGTACTTCAAACGCTGCAGGCTTTTAAGCGAAAAAACAGCTCAAACGGAATTCCGGATCCGAAAGATATCCAAAGATAAGAAAGGAAACCGGACGGATAACGTTTGAGGACTCGGAAGGCTTTGAACGTACAGCTTACACAAAAACGTGGGTCCTCTTTAAACAATCGGACCTTAGGGTACAAATTACATCCACTTTAGTGACATCCAATGCGGGCTAAGGTTGTTTATTATTTTGCGGTCCTTACTGGAGTATTTAAACTTATAAAAATGTTTTGAAGAACAGGGTATCTACATGAGGCTGAAATTAATTGAATAAGTGAAAAGTCCGGGGAAGTGAACCTTCCAGGAAATCATCTGATTTATTTTATGTTCAAGTAGGTTATGAAATTTCTATTTTAGTAATCCAGTTTAACAATATCTCAGTGAATTTTTTTTAAATTAATCTGATAGTATTGTTTTGTTCGTAATAATACATCACGTTATGATTTCCGTAACAAATTGCCTGAAATCAACGAATATTATAATAAATTAACACGTCACTATTTCACTATTTAATTTACCTTTAATTAAATTACAAACCTCACCATCATCATCATTATTTCGCCTGAAAGACGTCTACTGCTGGACTCAGGCCTCTCCTGTCCCACCAAACAGCCACAAGGTGGACGGATGTCTTGGTGAAGGTCGCAGAAGTCCACTGAATAAATAACTTGCTGACTCTAAAATAAACAAGTCTTGCCTCACGCTCAATTTACATTAAACATTAAAATATAAGTATGTAAATGTGACTTATTACTCACATACTTATATGAACAAATACTCTATATTACGGTACAACAGTAGCGCCACCTATAATGGCCATAAATCAATACGAAAAGATGCATTCACCCATAATACCAATAAATAATTTATAAGTTATATTGACATCGAAGCTGATTTCTCCGAGGGATGCCACAGGGGACTGCTCTGTGTACAGACTAACTGTCTAGTTCCAGATTATTGTTCTAGTCCAAGTTATAATTTGATTGACAATATGTTGGCTTCTGACGTCAAGCAAGCGGTATTGGTCTTGTAGTTTAACGTCATGTTTTGTTGTAGAGTAAAAGTACTAATTTTAGTTAAGAGTGCCTCTACGGACATGAATAACCAGAGATAAACAAGTATATTAATGCAGTTATTTTTATATTTCTATGATATCAAAACATAATTTTATCTAATATATACTATGTTAACCCTGAAGTTAAAGGGGGAAAATTACAAGTCCGTGATTAGACCTGTCGTACTGTATGGATCAGAATGTTGGGCTGTGAAAAAGATGGATAAAAAGAGATTGTATGTAGCAGAGATGAGAATATTGAGATGGATGTGCGGAGTGACGAGAATGGATAAAGTGAGAAATGAGTATATTAGAGGAAGTTTGAAAGTGGCGAAATTCACAGAAAAGTTAAAAGGAAACCATTTGTCCTGGTATGGTCGTCTAATGAGGAGGGATGAAACGCATGCTACTAAAAGAGTTATGAATATAAATGTGGATGGATGGAGAGGGAAGGGACGGCCAAAGAAAATATGGATGGAAAGTGTAAGGATTGATATGAAAGAAAAGGGAGTCAGTTATAGAGTGACGGGGGACAGGACTGTATGGAAGAAGAAAACGTGTTGCGCCGACCCCAAGTAGCATGGGACATGCCCTTGCAGGGAGATGATTTACTATGAAGAGGTAAAATTGAATGTCGGTAATCTCAGAGAGTACTGATTCGATCATGAAAAAACATTTAACCCATTTGAAGCGAAATCGCGGAAGAAATGTAGTGCAAAGTAAATATAAAAATATCAGAAGGACCAAATTGGGTAAAAATTTGTAGCCAAGTGTCAAATGCTGTACTATAAAAAAAGCACGTACTTTCTAGCTTTTCAGCCAGCATTTTAGAAATAGCCATAGCCCATTGTACACTTTGTTTGAAAATGTTTGTCCTTTATGTTTTTATTTTGTGGTGTACAATAAAGTTTTATAATAATAATAATAATAAATAGTTTTAAAGTTCGGAACAAAGGAAGCTTTTTCAAAGAGACAAAAGAGTACAAGTTTGGTTTGGATTTTCATTGCCATATTCAAAAAAATCGTAAGGAAACAAAGAAGAAGTTCTTTCTTTAGATTATATTTTTAGACTCCCCAGGGATGTGCCCTATCAGGCGTTGCACAGAGGGGGTTAGTATTTTGAGAGGTCACGGGACCCCTTCAACTTGCTGATGGTGATCACCAGGGTGGTTTTAGTGAGGTAAAAATCCCATACTCCATGGTCTTTTTCCCAAAATTCCAGGCGCTTTTTAAAGGTATCCCACCATAACAAAAAAAAAAAATTTTCGGTCAGCATTTAAAATTGTTTGTTTGTTCCTTGACTGCAAAGGCTTATCTTTGAAACGAATTTAATTAATTAAATGTTATATTGTCGCTGAACGTCATAGGCTGCTAATTGTCCTAGAAAAACTCGGTTCATAGCAAAGCTACAAAAAAAGCTATTGTGAAATACATAGAATACCAACAAAAAATCAAATTATATTCGTTACTCCGATAACTGATAGGTCATTTTATAAAAATAACTTACATTGTGAAAACTTTTATACTAATGTTTATTATACCTACAGGTAACTATCACCTCGTTATTTCTCTCGAAAGTCAAAGTTAGTCTTGTCTTGATAAATCGAGTAAGATTGACAACTAAATAGATTTCTGTCTGATTTGATTTCTAGCTATCTGACCTATACTGGTTTGACTCTAGATCAAATGTTTATTCGATTTTATTTTAGTAGTAGAATATCATGCCTTTTAGACAATGTACATGAATGTTAAATAGCTCTATTATTATAAATAAATCAAAGTATTGTGCTGCGTGTATAACAATGATACCCTATGAGTGCCCGAAATGGCTTTTAATTGTTTCAGTAATTACGGCATTCAACCAATTAAACGTCATATCATATATCTCTGACAGCAATTTATTTAGCGTCAACAAGATGATGCAATCTCATTCTAGCCTTAACACCTTCAACGTAAACAATCCATTGTTAATTTGTTCTTACCATACACCCCAGAACTTATCTCACAACATCTCTCAATAAAACTAATATGGGTAGGTAAACGTTAAGTGATATGTTTCATGTAATGTAATCTATTTCTTTTGCATATTATTGGAACGGAGTTTCTTATGGCACGTTATAGTTCTGATTTGGAGGGCTGAGGGGTTAGACCGAAAAAAGTGTACCAATAAAAAAAAACTACAACTTTTTGCTGTGATTTTTGAGGCACTTCACCTAGAAAACTAAAACCTTTTCAATCGATTCAATTTGTCGTCAATTTTGAGAACATGCAAAAATATTTATAATTTTACCGTTTAAATTACCTTTTTTTAATATAATCAATTTTTTTGCGTGATAAATTGTGCGAGGCACAGCGTGCTGCATGAAGGATAGTACAAGCGAAGATCCGCACAAAAGGGAGTCACCGAGGAGAGAGCCGGAGGCGCACGAAGAAAACCGAAGACGTACGAGCGCGCGCTGACTAGACACATACAGTACCTACGTTAGCAGCCGCTATTGTGTGTTTACACTGAGCATCAGCTTTGTTGTTGTTGTCAAATATGACGAAACTGAAAGACTGTAAATTTAATGAATCGATCTCCGTTCCAACCGGATGTCCCTAAGACACCTCTCTCTCTTTTTAAATTAAAACTTAACGCCTAGTGACATTCTTTACCATTGAACAAAGGATGATGGAGAGATATCATAATTATTAAACAATAGTACCAACCCCAGATAAAAGGACCAATTCCACCCCTTCAATTTAAAAAAGTACCTTAAAAATTCTCCCAAATGAACTCGAAAAATAATCTCATTCATCATTTTAATTTCGTCTGACCGCAATAACACAACCGGTGACCCATATCGCCGCAGTAAAAGTTTCACGACGAGCTGAAGGCACATAAAGTAGGGTTTAGAGGCAATTAGCCGATAGTTCATCAGCACTGGCAATAAAGTGAGTTTTAAGACAGGCGTTGTAAGTGACAGGCGGTTAAGATAGTGTTTTCTCTTCAAACTGAATCATATTGGTCAACTTATTAAGTGCCATAGGAAAAAGATGAATCAGTTTCATTACCATGTGAGGATAGTTTCGCTATCTTAAATCAGAATAGCATGCATCTTTTTTAGTTTAATTAACATTTCGAAATAAAATATCTGTTTCTATGCGACGTAAAGTCGCACTGCAATTTAGGATAAAAGTAAATAACTGCAGACAGGACCGACGTAACTAAGTTACGACTATGCGATATATCGTTTGATATAATAGAACAAATCCTATGAGAAATGGTCGTCGCAAATTTGTAATATGTCACCGAGAGTTTACGCTAATCGAGTAGTCAAGCTTTCTAACATCGCCCCAATCTTTATGTTTCAAAAACAATGTTATTTCTTAAAAGTACCGTACATAACAAAACATTACCTTTATTCAATCTTACCTGCCAATACGAGTACTAATGCACTACTGCGATCTCAAAACTAAGGAAACTAGCTGATTTATTTACGTTGCTGGGAGAAAATCGCGTTGTACCGTTAAACTTAATGCGCCAAATAGGAGGAGTACACCTCTTTGCAGTATTTTATACTTTAATGCAATGCTCTGGATTTTTCTCTATTCTTTTCCTATACCTCCTTCATCCTTGTTCAATTTGTAGGCTGGCATATTATAAGTTGGGGGATTACATCACTGATAAAAATGCTTGGCTCAATGCTAGTCCTGCTCCACAATCCACATCCACTAGGGCGCAATAACAAGTGATATGCAGAACATTATTGTTTTGAGGTATGTTGGACCTGCTGAAGACTGTATGAATATATTTGTATTGTATACACTCAATTTCCTTAGTATTGTATAACTGCACAGCACATGTGTGAGTACTATGTACCCAACTGTAAATCTACCATTTTCTGTACCAATGCGTCGTTCGTTGACTTGTGTGTGCCCTGGCCGTTGAGTGTGTCGTGCTCTCTCAAATGTCTCTCTGATGGTGGCGCGTGTGTTGGATCATCCGGTTCCCTTCATGATGGTTGAGCTGGGTGGTGCCAATTCATGCGTCATGTTCGTGAACGGACGCCGTCAGTTGGCATTGGTCATAACTTGACTGCTTCGGATGTTTATGTTTTTCTAGTATCTATTATATAACTGCACAGTACATGTGTGAGTACTTCTAATACTTTATGTCTGTAGGTGGTATGGTGGTGTGTAGTGCTATTTTGGATGCATTGTCCTCACATATGTGAACTAATAACTATATATGTACCTATGTTCCTAAATATTGTAAAAAAACTTTTTTTTTTTAAATGTGTGAGTTTCTTGTGCATTCTTCTCCATAACAAGCTACTTTCCGAATGCACGGTAGAATCATTTTTATGTACGTTCAAAAGTGCCGCTTGGTGGCCTATTTGAAATAAAATATCTTTGTCTTTGATTTGTAAAATAATACCTATTTTGGTAAAAACAGCCTCGTTCGGTGAGACTGACTCGTTGGTATAGTGGTAGGAAGAGCTAGTGCTGAGTATGAGACCCATCGATTCCCGGGGTGGGACGTATGATATCATTGTATATTTTCATCTGAATTTTTTCAGCAGCAGCAGTCCGTAGTCTAGATTCGTGCTCAGTTGATGACAAGCATGATAGATATATTTATATTTTTGTGTTAAGTGTTGATAGAGAGGGGGCGGGCTGTAAATCAGCGTTGACCAGCATTGTGGCTATGCTACACACTGATCAGCATTTGCTGAGCCCACTCCTTTTACCACACTGAATGTATTCATATAGCCACATCTGTGTTTGACACTATTTAGTATTAAGATTGTACAAGTATAGTGTTTGGTAATAAAAATGTTTTCTTTATTTCTTCTTCTGATAGGCTCGCTCCCTGTTACTTGGTATTTAAGCGTAACTGGCGAAATGTTGGTGTCCTCCTCTACCTGACTCTTCGGGTAATGCAGGAGTAGTTCATTAATTTATTTATTACTACTGGCCCACCAACAATTCCATATACTGGTACATGTTAAATTAAAGATATTTATATCTAAAGTGAGTATTACAATTTCTTAAAGGGCAGCATAGCACCGCATAAAACATTTTTTATAATCTTAAGTAAACTTTAAGTCAAACTTAATAACAAAATCAGAATTAAAATCGAAATTAAAGTGTTATGTTGGGTATAATAAGCCAATGTATAAGAGAAAAGAATTTATCTGTAAGCTATAAACATAAAAAAGTTCTCGAGTGAACTCTTTCAGTTAATCTGCACTCGAATCATAGTTGCATACTTAAGTAGTGACAAATCTACTTCAGTAAATTAACCTAAACATTACATTAAACTACAGATCCTACAACGCAAGTAAACTCGATGTAAATAAAAAGTATATAATATTTTGAAACTGCATTTCAACCTTCAGGATATTCAAATTCGTTACGTATTTATCGAGATTCTGTGACATATAAATTTGTTTTGGCACAAACACGGCTCGCGTGACATTGTCAAATTGTACTGTAATAATAAATTATTATTTACTGGTACCCGGTAGAGCTTTATTATTTTTATGCGATATGTACTGCAGTAAAGAGTTCATGCTGAGATTGCATCGCAATTTACTAAGCTATGGAGTTTTAGCCCTATTTTTTGTTGTCGTGGAGAATCCTTCAAAAATCGTGCTTCATCGTCAACCACATCATCGCTTACCATCAGGTGAGATAGTGGTCAAGCGCAAGCCAAAAAAACAATAAAAAAAGCAATTGCTTGGACTTTTGGGAAAAAAACCAGGGAATGTGGCATTTTTACCTCATTAAAACTACCCCCGTGACCTCTTAAAATACAACCCCGGAACCCCCTGTACAGTTTCAGCCCAGTATTATCAACCTGAAAATAATAATAGCTGTCCGTTAGTCTTAGGAAAATATAGTATTTCCTGTTACAATTGTATCGGCTAAACTTTGTAGACATTTGTTCAAATCAAATCAAATCATTCTTTATTTGCATAAACATGAGTACACTACACAACAAATTGTCAATATGTAAGAGATGTTAATAAAAGTAAAATACAGAGCGTCATGTTTGCCTTAGTTTATACTTCATTTAAGGTAAGTTTGTAGACTAACATCATTTTTTGTTAACTTTTTTTTAAATTCTTTTACCGAAATCCTTTTCGAAGGTTCCTTATAACTTAGACCAACATACCGGTAGCTAACGCAACATTCTTAATACAGTTTGTCACGACAGCTCGCACTCGCACCTCCGACTGTCGCTAACACGTGGCGAAGCTATAAACATGTCTACTACCGAAATAACATAATAATACTTGGAAAATACCGAGCGGTACACGTTTTGGGTCATAGATTTAGATATTGTGATAAAGGATTGGGTTCTTTTGTAGTTCAGAAGATTTAATAAAAGCTGTTGGATAAAAACTGGAGCACCATTATATAAAGTTCACTTCGAAGCTCACAAAAATTATCAAATGCAATAAATAATTGAAAGCAAACTCGCTTTGTTTTAGGCATCGCTAATCTAGGCTTAGATGACCATCGAATTCCTTTATGATGTTTAGAGACATCACTCTGTCATTTACTAAGACGAGACACGGCGATGGAATAAGATATTTTTGGATTTTTTCAGTTATCAGGGTCGAAGGAAAAAATGCCATTAGTCTTAAAAATTCATAGATCTTTTGCACAATGGGTACATATGTATCAAAATATCATCCATGAGTGACATGCAGAACCACGTTCATTCCCTATATTAGACATTCAAACCGCTACTACCGTATTGACTAGCTTGCATTTCAATCACTACATGAGCTATTCACACATAAATTCATACGCTGATGGACACATAAACTGCATCAAAGTATAAAATGACTTTGCAATGTTTTTGTTTAAATGTTTATGTGTCTACCACCAGTGTACGTTCCAATGACATAAGAATCTCTTCGACTGACCACTTTTCCAGCTAGACGTACGATCATTAATAAAAGATGTTCTTTGCTCCAACGATTCACTGTCCAAGCATCTAACTGCTTTGACATTGAACTATTGAACCAAGAAAATACTTTCTTTTTCGTCTTTAAATAGTGCTGGCTTTTACAAAAGTAAGTTTTTATGTGTGTCACTTTTTGCACTTGAGATTTCTGAATAATTTGTAGCCAAACCACCACCTGGCTGTTGAGAGTTGAATTTATGTAAACATATAGAAGTGAGAATTCAATAAAAGTTTAGTGCGTTCCAGAAATGATGAAAAATGAACAAAATAAATAAATAATATTTACATAAACTCACGCTTTTTTCTCATAGCGGTAAGTAGAAATTACAGTAGTACAGTAGTTGCAATACTCTTTACTTATACAGCTAGAATTAAACCAAGCCTGTTGTAAGTACTAATTGCCTGACTTTTCTGAAGAACATCACCATTAATTTACTTTGTCTTTCTAGGCCCTAGATGGTATGGCCCTACAATCTAGTAGAGCGTCCCACTCACATTTACACATTCGTCCATCAATGCCTCTTTTGCTGGCCGCTGCAGTAATTGACTATACTCTGAATTTGCTCGAAATAATCTATGCTCAAATGTTAACTTGGCTTTACTCAGTATAGATTTTTCAGTTATGTTCTAGTTTGATCGCTTTAGAAAACATTTCATAACTCGTTTTTATTATAAACCTCATATTCATAAACGTTGAAAACGCAGCTTTATTGAATTGCCTTCCCTCTTTGTAAGTCATATATATATCTTTTCATCATACGAAATGACAAGGACGCAAATATT
The DNA here is from genome assembly GCA_945859665.1 of Anorthoa munda. Classification (NCBI taxonomy): domain Eukaryota; kingdom Metazoa; phylum Arthropoda; class Insecta; order Lepidoptera; family Noctuidae; genus Anorthoa; species Anorthoa munda. The sequence goes on along the minus strand of OX243897.1, from coordinate 37,842,413 downwards.
TTTAAAGAATTCTTAAATAAGTGCACCACACCACAGATAATAATATAATAAACGTATTAAAAACGTCAAGTCATACCAAACGGTCACTTTAATATCAATACTTAGCAATAATACAACATTGCTAAATAGGTATTTCGGGTCTGGCTTTGTTGTGTATGTGAGTTTTAATATTTGTAAACGCACAAAATATACTGGAGAAATTCCTGTTGAGGGACAAAGGAGATGAACAAAATTTACCCCACGGAGTAAAAACATAAGTTAATTGCAGTTAATTTAAACAAAAACAATAGAGAATTTTGAAAAGCTTTTTATGCCTTGCAACAGTGGAGAATTAATAGGTATATGCTGTTTTAAAATACCTTTTAATGTTGCCATATAATATTAACAAAGATTAGAACAGGGAAAAATAATTGCTAAACCCATAAAATATGTTCCTATATGGCGTTCTAGAGACCAAACGCGTTCGCCGATTTTGATGATTCTTAAGTCAGTTGATTCGTCGTGCATTCGGGGGATACATCTGGTTTTGGTCAGCAAGCTCGCGAAAATTTTTCTTCCGACTGCACAGCATGATTTTTTACGTCTTTTAGTTCGCTTCTTAAGCAGTCGGATTTTTATCCTTTTTATTATTATTTTTGTTTATAGAAGATCAGTACTATTGAATAACATAGATTTTATATCTGTACATACTGGCGTACAAGCCCATACAATTTATGGCCATGCCCATTAAAAAAAAAAAAATATACACTAGGTGGATACTAGCGCTTGCCCGCGGCTTCGCTTACGAGCCTATTCTTTATTAAATACTTCATGCACACAAACGTGCACAGGCGGCTTTAATGCCTTAGGCATTTTCTACCAGTTGAACTTTGGGTGATACAGAGACAAATAGTGGTAGGTGCAATATCGAAAATAAATCACGAATAGAAAACATATTTTTTCAGCTCTAGTAATAAATAGCTCTTTATCAGTGTAATCGAAATCGAACGAGAACGTCCAGAGATTTTTTTATAAAAATTTAAATAAATAATCTCTTTATTATAATGATTTAGAAGTACATAGTGTCCGTGTTGATATTGATGTATCACTAAAAGTATTCCATCACCTACATACCTACCTCTTTGTTAGAAAGTAATTACTCGAGCAATTTACCCGTAGATAAGCATCACACCTGCTCTTTGGCCAGACTGAGACTTAGGACCTAAATCTTAGGCGATAAAAAGGAGCAGGGTTTTATAATTAATGACCTTAATCGTTCACGTTGACGTCTCTTTTTTGGTTTTACATTTCTACTTCGACAAATGATGTGGTTCCATGACAAATGGGCGCTTTTGTGTAAATCCAAAGTTACAATATAGGCAGAAAACGTTATCTTAAGACGACGATAGTCGCCAACGACCTTGAGGGAAAACAAACGCGCGCCGGTTTCACACCTGCGCGACCCAAAATTAAGTAGCTTTTTGTAGTTCCTATGACTTTATAAAAAAGCCTAAGATCAAAATTTTGATTATTAAATTGTCTTTGAGATGATGACAATTTCATTAAAATATGTTCGGCGGTTTTGGTGAAAAGGTGAAATTTTGCGTACACGTTTAGTTTGGATGACAATGCATGGTTAGCTAAGTGACGTCATTCTAAATCCAACATGGCGGACGGCCCAAGATGGTGGACTAGTTATTTTTTGTGCACTGCCATGATATGGGTATCAAATGAAAGGGTTTGCTGAGAAGAATACAAAAAAAGCTTTTTTTAAATAATTTATTAAGTTAATATCTAACTGCGGAAATAATTCATTAGAATTGCAGTCTAGATATTTATTTCTATACATTGGTTTTGGTTTAAAGAAAGACTATTAAAAGACGAATGAAAAAAAAAAAAACTAAGAGATGGTCGGGGCTATACTAGTGTGTCTTCTGACTTCTTTGAAAATAAACACAGATACAAAAGCAGGGGTATATTTTAAAGTCCAGATATTATCTTAGTCACTTGAGGATCATGCATATTATTGTCTGAGATTTGAGAGGACCTGTTCAGAGTGGATGCATTTTTTGTACCCATTCGTTTAGGCCTAATGACCAAGGTGCATGTCCAATCATTATGTACCTGGTCTAGACCTAATTACTTATTTTTAATGACTCAGAAAAACACTAGGTCTACTCTAGTATTCCCCACAGGCTATTAAAACTCATTATTATCTAGTTTCACTAGGCCCTTATTCTCACGCCATTAATTTTGATAACATCTAATGAACGTAAAGGATTCCAATAAAGTTAGGCATAATAATAAAATAGCACATTATGTAACGATCCTATAAAATTACTATTATAGTTCTGATTTACGGCTATTCTAATCTCTTCTATCATTGATCGTTTCTGAATAAAGCTTATAAAAAGGCCCTCGTTTGATCTCGTAACTCTTCGGGCAATACCTGCCAAAACTTGCAAATGAGTTACAATCCTCATCATTCATCTGCCTCCGGTTCCATGCACATGAGTAAATGTGCAACATCTATCTTAAAACTGCACTGCAGTATTTTGGTTCGTGTGGTTTATAACTGGTAGAACTATGCATTACTATAAATTAAAACCACCCACCATTTGCCATTATGTATAAGTCAGACAAACTCAAACTGGACTGCTACAGAAAAAAACCTAATATCAAGTAACAGGTAATTTTCACGTATCCACTGAATATCTTGTACCAACGTATTATGATTTTGTAAATCCTTCAATATAAGAACATCTAGTAGACACTGTTGCAATATGTCGAGATAAGTGCATGCTGTAAAGTGCTTGAAGCGCCGGAAGATATTGCCTGAAACTATTCAGTGCAGAGTATTCTCTAGTGAGATTTATTGGGATCTTTTGAGGATGCTTTCTTGTCATAATAAAGTTTAGAGTAGTATTTTCGAGATTATAAGTTTGACATTGTTTGCATATTGTTTTTAGTAAGAACCGCCTGATTTAATCGTATTTTATTTAAATAATCAAGGTTTACGTCCTAACGTTCATGTATGAAAAATAAACCTTGTCGTTTAAATAATCCCAAATCCACTTTTCTACCTTTACTTTGATCTACAAAAATGCTCACTCAATTATTATATATCTACTTTGAAGTATAAACATAATTACCCTGGAAAATTTCTATAATTAAAGGTTATCCGTAGTAATTAGGTCGTTATTCGGATTAATACTAAAATTTTACTTTTTCCAATCAATTTCAGTTTCACGCCAGCGCGATATGGAAGTGGAAGGTTCGAGGCGAAATTGGAAATCAATCCACATTGGATTAAGTGCCACTAACTATTGAAATTGTTCACCGCGATTGAAACTGGAGTGTTCTACCTTTATTTTATACTTGATACTGTTTATGCTCTGATAAAAGTTTACTACGAGACACGGTTTCTGAAAACTCATTTGGTGGAATCTGCCTGTACATTCTATAATTTCTCAGTGAGAACTTATGTGAAGTAAAGTGACATTCTACGTGACGCTATGGATTGAAACTTCATATTATCTAAGTTTTCACGGTAAGATGATAACAGAATAGCACTGCTGTTCTCGTAGAGTCTTGTCATGTAGCTTCAATTACATCGACTCTCGACTCTATTAGAGCCATATTTATCACACTAATATAATAAAGGCGAAAGTTTGTGAGTGTGTGTGTGTTTGTATGTTTGTTACTTCTTCACGCTCAAACGGCTGGACGGATCTGGATGAAATTTGGCATAGAGATAGATTATAGTCAGGAATAGCACATAGGATTTTATCCCGGGAATATGTACCCTGGGGATAATTTTCGACTTCCACGCGGGCGAAGCGGGTGGCTGAAGCTAGCACAACATAAATTGATCACAAACCCCCAAAAAACAGCACATAGTGACACAAAAATAATTCAAAATAATCAATTCGATTCTAAGATTATAAATCATCAAATGGCATCTTAAGAACATAACGTCACCAAATCGATTCAAAGTTACGAGTATTATTTTAAGTTCAACTGCTAAAAGACGGCCTAGAATTAATTGGTATCTTCATTGAATCCGTAATAGATGAGTTATTGAAATCAATTTAATTCGAAATTAAATTATGGATAACGTTTTTGGATGATCTGGTCAATTGACCTGAAGAGCAGCCTGTAGGACAGAGGGGTAATTGATATATTATTTTGAGTAACAGTAAGGTTAATCAAAGGTTAGTTTTTGATTATAGACCCCGTTTTCCTTTCACTTGTTACTTGAATAACTGTATATTATAATAAGATAAATTGAAATTGGGAAAACGGGAGTTTTATGTTTACTGTTGGTTAGATTTTCTATACATTTTAATTAAACTTTAACACATTTAAACAGGTAATATTAATTGGAATTTCAAAATGTCAAGCATAAAACCAATTGGCAGTTTCTAAAGGATTTACAATATGTGGATTGTTGTATGAAGTTTAATTAAAATCTAAATATATCTTGACAAGCTTTTCTATTAGTTATCCCACCAAAACGATGTTAATAATATAAACTCATAAAAATAATAAAAGCTAAAAAAAACAAATCGATCTGTATAATATTATAAACAAAAATAAAATTAGTTAAAAAATATACAGCTTTTGTTATCGTCTTGCAATGGTAACATATACTGCCAACATAATGATAATAAGAATCAAAACAAATGAAAAATATAGTGAACTATGAGCATTGATATGATTGAAGGTGGTCAAAAACCCTTTTCATATCGCCAAAGATCGAGTAAACATACTGTTTAATAAAAAGCTTTTTACAAAAAAATACTACCGACTTCCAAATAAAAAGACTACAAAGTGAAAAATAACTTTATTTTTGGAAGTCGGTGTCTTTGGTAGGTACCATTTTTTTGCGTTATAGACACCGACTTCCAAAAATAAAGTTATTTTTCACTTTGTAGTCTTTTTATTTGAAAGTCGGTAGTATTTTTTTGTAAAAAGCTTTTTATTTTTCACTTTTTAGTTGTACAAGTTGTTTACTAACTGCCACACTCAGAAAGATTCATTAAATTAGTCCTAATGTGTACTTAACTAAATATCATTAAATCCGTTAATTAACGATACATCCCAGAGACATAATTTAAGGGTTCATTAGTTAATGACAATTTTAAGTATCCGTAGGGTTATGTATACACATTGAAAGCATGTAAATAAGTAATATAAATGAAAATAAGTTCTTTTACTGATCGTTTTTAATAAAAGACAAAGCGATACAGTTGTTTTCATATAAATAAAGCAACTGGACCCGTTTTACCCGACTGCCGAAGGAGGGTAATGTGTTTATCAGTCTATTCATATATGTATGTTTGTTCCTATGTGGCGTTCTAGAGACCAAACGCGTTGGTCGATTTTGATCGTTCTTACGTCAATCGATTCGTCTTAACCCTGCGAGTGTTACTGGCTACATGAAAATAGGTAAATGACCGATGTTCGGCGCCATATTGTAGGGGACCAAATTTTGCTTCTTCCAATCCCGTCGTGTGGGATATCAAAATAAAGGGTTTTAAGAGGTGGTTTAAAAAAGATATATCACTTATATGTTTAAATGTACCTAAATCGAAAAAAACAATAACTAAAAAGATGTAAATAAAAAAAGTTAATTCAATAAATCCAAAAATCCGACTGGTTTTGGTCTGCCAGCTTGCGAATATGTATCCTCCGCATCCGACTGCACAGCATGATTTTCTCCTTGTTTACGTCTTTTTAGTTTGCTTTTCAAGCAGTCGGGTTTTTCGAGGTTTTGTTTTTCTGGTATAATTCATCTTTCTGCCCTTGACCCATGTTGCTTGGGGTCGGTTAAGAATTTCATATAAAGAAAAAACATTTCAACCAAAGATATTTTATTTTTATTTTTTATTTTATTTATAATAATTTTTATTTTATTTACAATAATTTTTATTTTATTTATAATAATTTTTATATAATTTAATTTATAATAATTTTTATTTTATTTCATTTATAATAATTATTATTTTATTTTATTTATCAAGGAAAACCTTTCATCTAAAGATACGCACCATAAAAACGAATTCTCTATTAAAAATAAGAATATAATCTCAAACGTACATGTCAAAATCAATCGTTAAACAGTTAAGTAAGGGTTTTGCTATACTTAACTTTAATTGTCATTAAGGGACGTTAAGGAACCGTTAACTGTCTCTGAGAGTGTACTTTTTTAAATCTTCACTAAGGAACGACTTAAGTAAACGTTAAACGTCTCTGAGTGTGGCAGTAAGGTACCTATAACGCCAGAATAAATTACCCGAATATCATGAAACTAAAGTATTACCGGTGAAATGAGAGATCTGCGTACCCCTTTAGAGCGTACTGGCGTGATGTTATGTTATGAAATGTGGCGTAAACAATAAACAGACATGCGATTTCAGCAATTCCGAGAGATTTGCCGTAATTTATTGAAGAGTTCTGTTGTATATCTTCGAAGTCCTTCATCAGATCTTCACCAAATTAAAATGGGACCAATTTCGAAACATATTCTTACAAACAAAAAAAGAATTTTCAAAATCGGTCCAAAATTGACGGAGATATGCGTGAACATACACAAAAAAAAAAAAAAGAAAAAAAACAAACATAATCTCGAACATAGAACCTCCTCCTTTTTGGTAAGTCGGTTAAAAAGGAACCTAAACTGCAACAACTATCGTCCCCAGAATAGACACAAACGTGTTAGTTTTCCCAGCGAGATCTATGATAGATTATCATGCGACCTCGAACAATCTCACCGACGTCGCCAACTTCTATAGATCTTGTGATACACAAGAATAGATTTCTCTTGAAGATACATTAGTGAAGCTAAACAACATCATGTCATTCTACATAGAAGCTTCTGCTTTATATTCCATCTATGTTGGGATTATTTGCATGACAGTTTTCGTCTTCTTGTCCATATTGGCTGGTAACTATTCGAGGACAGTTGCTGTTCATGTAGATGGATGGAGAAGGAAACCAAAAAATATGGATGGGTTATGTGAGGAGTCTTATGAAAGAAAAGAGAGTCAGTAACAGCATGATAGATGGACGGATCGATGGAGGACGCAATGGAAGAACAAAACGTGTTCTGCCGACCCCAAGTAATGAGACAAGAACTATAAAAATTATGAGTTGCTGTTATTGATCTGCTGCGTTGCTGTTGTTGCATACTTAGATCTATAGAAGTAGTTTGTCTGTCAGTAAGATGGTAGGGATGGGAGTGCTCCAATGGTTTTATTAGCCTACGCCATCTGTTATCGTCTTAACTGCAGCTCTTAATTTTGGGTCTTAGTCGCTGAATTTGATAAAAAAATTATGGCTCAATACGGGGCCAATCGCCTTTATAAGCCTGATCGTTGGAGTTATATTATGGAAAAACGTACTTTGAACTGAAGGCGTGTAAAAATAGTTTAGATTGAACGATGACTTCCTCTTGACTTCTGCAGGCCTACTGTAGACCTGCCGTTGCAGACAGGATGAAGTATAAATGACTAACTGCCCGAGTAAGATGCATATAAACCACGCGCGGCAAACCCTCGAACATTGGCTCGCACGGCGGCCACGCGCTCGGGGTCGCCGCGCAAGGCAGCCTAGAGCTTTGCCGCGCTCGAACTTGCCGCGGGGCAACACGCTCGTGGTCGGTTTTTGAGACTGCACCAAAGGAGCTCCAATCAACCGCTCATGCTCACGGGCAGCTGGGACGGTTGTCGATTATAAATTGGCGCGAGCCAATTTATAAAATCGACAACCGACGGCAATACGCAGAATGGACAACGAAAAGTTCCGTCTACATATTATACAATTATATGGTGCTAATGACTTGTTGTGGAACAGCAAATCACCCCTATACCACAATAAATCGTTATAGCATGATGCATGGGTAGCTATAGGTAAAAATTTGGATTTGCCTATTCCTGACTTAAAGAAAAAAAAAATTACACTTCAATGATATTGGCTCGCGCGGCAAATGAACGTCTACTCCGGTTGAACATTGGCTCGCGCGGCTGCCACGCGTAGTTTAGATGCACCTTTAGACGGTGCCCAAGGTAGTTATGTGGTGCGAGTGGTAAATCGTACTCTTTTCTTCCTCATCCTGCATTGTGCAACATACTTTAGAATCGTATCGGTACGGTACGGTTGACTAACAGTATATTTATAATAGGAATTATTGCTGAATTTAGTCCCTCGGATCATTATTTCATGTAAAAGAGTGCTTTCGCATATTTTTTCGTTTCGATAGCGTGATTGTACTATGGTTGCTGAAAAAACCTGCAGCCTTATTGCGTAATGAATTCAGCAAGGCAAAGGACAAAGAGTATGAAATATCGAACAATCACTTAGACGGAAATCCACATCGTTTCTTTCATCTCGCATGTGATTGGTCGATTTTGCATACTATTTGCCCATTGCCGAATTAATTACGTAATAAGGCTGCAGATGCCAATGCGTACTCGCAGGCACCGCGGTTGTCACATCACCGATTTCAATCCTTACATACACTCAGTGGGATGACATACAACCTATAAATGTGTAAATTTGTTTGATACTCGTTCACGCAAAAACTACTAAACAGATTTAGATGAAATATGGCTCACAGATAATTTATAATCGTAACCATAACAAACTGGTAATTGTTTGAGAAAGTTTCACGGGGGCGAAGCCGCGGGCGGCAGCCAGTGTAATAAAAGTCAATTTTATCCCAACTACATTTAATCTTATCACGCAAATCAATGTTGACATTTCAATATAGATAATCACAGAGCTAACCCGCAGTCTATAATGTATTCGGAAACAGGGAAATTGCTAGGTTTGAAATTGTTATAAATTGATGAAATTAGCTTACGTTGGATTTGCGATTGGTTATCTGTCAATAATTATGCAAAACAACCAGATGTGTCCTTTAATCATATCGTTACTGCTTTTAACCTCAATACACGTAACATGTCGCTGGCCCCAGGCCATAAAGCGGTAATATCAAATATCTAATTTTACAGGCGAAATAAAAGAAGCTAATTTGTTTATAGTTCAGCGTACAGTGATCCAAAACAGGCGTTCAATATGTCAAATGAAAGCTATTCTTTTTACCAATATAACCTTTTAAAAATAATCGTGAAGGTATAAATATTTAATGAGATAATTGATTAATTGACGCCATACGCACCAAACGTTTTGGGTATACTTTCATTATGCATACAGCTAAGGAGTAGAATTCCTGAGAGCTACTTTAAGTCAAGAATGAATAGGTTTCTTCTAGGTAAGTGCGCTACATCGTCGACCACATCATCGCTTACCATCAGGTGAGATAGTGGCCAAGCGCGAGCCTATCAATAATAAAAAAATAAAATAAAAATAGACTATACTGTCTCAATTGCAACATCATTAACGACTTTATAAACACACCGACCACTGAGATTCAGGAATGTAAGTATATAATACGACGTAATTTCTACTTTAGATCACGAGCGTACCTGCCGATTACCACCTTCTTCAGGAAAATTTTATGGCCAAAGCTTAGCTGTATCATCCACTAATCGCTATTTTAGAATCCTATCAATGAAACATTTTTTATGTAAAATCACATATTTTTTATAAAGTATTAAACTTTGGAAATAAAAATAAAACGGGAAAACCATTCATCATCATCATTTTAATATTCCCACTGCTGGGACACAGGCCTCCTATCTGTGAGAGGGAACAAACCCACAAAAACCCTTAAAAAAGAAAAAGAAATTAGGTTACTTTAATTTGAATCTTCGCTTTCTATATCGATTTTTTCTTCAGAGTACCCAACACAATGCAAATTGTTATAAAATGTATGATAATGTTTCGGGATTGCTTCTGTTTTGCAGAGACCCATCAAATCATCGTAAAGTGGTTATGGTAAGGCGATTGGCTCTCTGTACGGATTTCTCAATTCATCTTCTGAAACATCAGTCACTGGCGTCTTTTTGGCTCTTCCTCTTGAAGATCTGGTTTGTTGCAGTATTTAAAGAATATACCTCATCGTCAAAGTCATACTTAAAATAAATAACATCAGGATGTGCTTGAGTAATTTTGATTTCGTGAATATTTGTCCACAGAACTTTTGCATTAATTAACTAATTCTGCCCGCAACTAGTATCTTTTGTCCATTATCTCCTTTAAATCGTAGAAATTACGTTGTTCCATTTCTTTAAGATGAAATTTTTCACTATTGATCTTGGCATTCATGAATATGCTATACATTTGACCAGGAGTATAAATCGTGTGGTTCTTTTTTGCGCGTTCTATAAGAGAATTCATCAAATCTCGTTCAGACTGGCTATGGCCAGTTTCAAAGTGCTGTGACACAGACCTTCTCTCTGTGAGAGAGGGAAATGGCCTTAATCCACCACGAGGGCCCATTGGAGGTTGGTGTCACATGTCATCGAATAATTTTTGCCGGTTTCCTCACGATGTTTTCCTTCACCGTTTTGAAAGCAGTGTTGGTGAAATTATTTACACAAAGTAAAGCGCCTACCTGAGTTCGAACCCACGACCTAAAATTTGTAAGTTGAGGGTCGATACCACTGGGCCACCACTGCTCTTGTAAGTCTCAATACATCATGTAAGTTGTAATACGCCTTAAATTTATCCATTTTATTGCATCAGTTTTACGATACAATGACGTCACTAGTACAACAATATTAGTTATCTCTTAAACCCTCTATTCTCCTAAGTTTATAACCCAACTGATTATATCTACAAGTTACAGATATGAGGCTCTCTGGAGCACGTACGAATCAAATATTTAAGTCACGGGCCACGGTCTAACATATCTGGGAACTACTGTTCGGAAAGATCTATGTCTGCTTCATTTATCCCAAGCAGGCTTAGAGATCAGCCGGGTTTATAAAATGTAGGGATATTTTTCGGTAAAGATTTTTTACACGTTTTTATTCGCTGTAGATTTGTTTTACTTTGCTTTCAGATTTCACTACCACTTACCATTAGTCTTATTTAGACGTCTTGTCCGATTGCGTCGTTATGACGAATCACAAATCATCATAATTCAGATAAAAGTCGTCCATTTTAGCTGCTGGACATTGAATTCTCCCAAGCATCGCCACAGCGACCGGTTTCGAGTTTCTCGTCTCCAGATAATTGTCACGATCTTCACCAGATCATCGGTTCACCTACGGAGTACTTTGTAAGCATGGCTGTATGTATTTACTTATATACCTACTACATAACTTTGTTAAAAAAGTACTAGATAATTGTTACCATTCTTAAAAGTTCTACGTAATTGCTCAATTTAACTCATTAATCCATAACATTTTGTATGCAATTGGACTCGTTAGATTTATTCGTGCAATCCATCTCGTGGGACAGATCGAATGAGTTTTACGTATCGCCTCGAGCTGCGACAGTTATTCATCAATCCATCAAATAAATGTAAGAGGCATTGAAAAATGAATGTTATTAATTGTTTTCATTTTATGGAGTTTTCATTGAAAACTTGTTTCAGTTGGTATGAAATATATGTTCGAATTACAACGTAAATAAACTAGCCTTTTACCTCTCTCTCTCTTGGTCGGTCCCTCATGTCTGAGGATCGTGGTCAGCATCAAGGTTGCATCTGGAGCGGATGATCTGCCTCCACCGGTTTCTGTCCAGCGCGTCCCTTACGACCGTGTAGAATTTGGAGGCCGACGAGTCTTTCACTTGATCGGTCCATCTTGTTGGTGAACGACCGCGCGATCTTTTGCCTTCGGTGTTCCCAACTACAATCAGCTTTTCCAAATTCTCGTCGCCTCTGCGCATTGTGTGACCGAAATACGCAAGAATGCGTTGTTGGCAAATAGTGGACAAGCGAGTCTTTATTCGGAGCTGGGTCTGGATCGATGCATTGGTGCGTTTCGCTGTCCAAGGTATTCTTAGCATTCGCCTCCAACACCACATCTCGAATGCATCAATCCTTTGTCTCTCTCGGGTTAGGATTGTCCACGTTTCCACTCCATACAGGAAAATAGGGAATACCAGTGCCCGTATCAATCTCATCTTGGTTTTGATACCAATTCCTCTTTTCTTCCAGATGTTGTGTAGACGGGTCATAGCATCCTTCGCCATCCCGATTCGCCTCTTTATCTCGGGGACACAGCTACCGTCATTGCAGATTTGGGAACCCAGGTACACGTAGCGGTCGACGATATCCATGCCAGGGATGTTGCAAGTGACATTTGTTAGCTTTCCGACTCGATCCACTATCATCACTTTGGTTTTCGCTCTGTTCACTGCGAGACCGTTGTTGCCACTCTCTAATTCGAGTCTTTGGAACAGCTCACTCATATCTTCCATAGATGTTGCCAGAAGAATGGTGTCGTCGGCATATCGAAGGATCCTCTTTCCGCCTACAGGAAAACCCTTCTCCCAATTTTCGATGGTCTTCCGAATAATGTACTCTCCATATATGTTTAAAAGAGCCGGGGACAAGATACAACCCTGTCTCACCCCTTTTTTTGTTTGGAACATGTTGGAGCATTCAGTACCTATCCTGATGAAAGAACGATTTCTTGTGTACAGACTCTAGGTTAAAGCAACGAGGTGTTCCGGAGCTCCCATTTCAAGTAGCACATTCCACAGTTTATCCCATTGCACGCAGTCAAAGGCTTTTGTGTAGTCAATAAAGCATAGGACTACGGGGCTGTTAAATTCCTTGCTCTTCTCAATGATTTGGCGGACGTTAAGTATTTGCTCCCGCGTTCCTCTGCCCTTAACGAAACCTGCCTGCTCTTCGGGTATCTGTTGGCTTAAATAGTAGTTCAGACGTCTATTAATAACATGGAGGAGGATCTTACTCGCATGAGATATTAAGGCTATAGTCCTGTAATTTCCACAATCTTTTGAAGAGCCTTTCTTATGCAAGGGTATAAACACCGATTCTGTCCAGTCTTTTGGCCATCTTCCAGTATTCCAAATGGTATTGCAGATTTCGATGATAGCCTTTGTGCCTCGTTGACCTAAGTTTTTAAGTATTTCGGCTGTAATAGCATCGTTACCCGGTGATTTCCTGCACTTGAGAGCTTTGATGGCTTGCTCAATTTCTGATGGTAGGATATCAGGCTCTTTTGTCACCCATGTAATTTTTGCGCTAGTAAGCACCCCCGTGTCGTATAACTCCGCGCAGTAGTTTTTCCAGCGCTCTAACACTTGAGTCACATTTGTAAGTAGGCGCCCGTCTTTATGTCCAATGGCACATGTTTTCGGTTTACGCGTTCCAGAAAGTTCTTTTACTTTTCGAAAAAGATATTTGGATTCGTTCTTCAGTGAGTGCTTTTCAAGTTCAAGACAGATTTCGTTGATATGGTTATCATAATCCTTCCGGCAACGTAGTTGAACTTGGCGGCTCAGTTCTGCATACCGCTGCTGATCTTCAGTTGAACATATACCTTTCTCCTTTAGTTCACGTCTCTCAAGGATGATTTGGGCCGTCTCAGATGTTATAAAATCTTTCATAGGGGGTTTTGCTAGCTTATTATCCCTAGCTGTTTCCTCTATCATCTTTTTGAGATATTCCCATTTACTGTCGCTGTCTGTCATGTCATTCGGAATATCACCCATTCTCCGCTCAAAACCATCTCTGAAGCCACTGATGTTTACATTTCTCATATTCGGACCCACTTTAGGTTTCTGTATCATCTTTAGCCGCATTCGAACTGTTGCCACAAGAAGCTGGTGGTCGGAGCCGCAGTCAAAGAAAGGAAAGAAAAGAAAAAAAGAAAAGAAAAGTAAAGGAAAGAAAGGAAAGAAAGAAGGAAGAGGAGGAGGAGGGAAGGAAAGTTATGGCGTTCGTTACTGAGCTTCTCCATCGCGTCCCCACTAGTATGTAATCTATTGATTTGAGCCTTTTACCTAATGTTGTCTAATCTAAAATGTTCGTCACCTTTATATTTCGCTGGGAAATGGGAATATCTTATAAAAATGGACGCTATGTCGTCGGACACACAGGAAAAGGCACCTTGGTGTTTGCTGATGAAATTGTGCTGGTGGCCGAGAGTGGCCTAGATGTCCAGAGCAAATTGGAGGTGTGGTGGCACAGACTGGAGAATTTTGGCTGAAATTGAGCAGAACTAAAACGGAATACCTGTGTTGCGATATTTTGATTTTCCGTGCCCATAGCTGTCGCTGGAACGCCTATACCGATCTGCTCCGACTTTCGGTACCTAGGGTCACTTGTCCAAGGGGATGGCGAGGTAGACCGAGACGAAAGGCACCGGATAAACTCAGGATGGATGAAATGGCGATAGGTCACTGGAAAAACTTGCGACCCACGGATGCCCCTCATTTTAAACAGCAAAATCTACAAGTCCGTGATTAGACCTGTCGTACTGTATGGATCAGAATGTTGTGCAGTGAAAAACATGGATGAAAAGAGATTGCATGTAGGAGAGAGATAAGAATGTTGAGATGGATGATGATAATGGATAAAGAGAGAAATGATTAGAGAAAATTTTAAAGTAACGCCAGTGACAGAAAAGTTGAAAGGAAACCGTTTGTCCTGGTATCGTCAGATGATGAGGAGGGATGAAACGCATTTTACTAAAAGAGTTGTGAATATAAATGTGGATGGATGGAGAGGGAGGGGCAGGCCAAAGAAAAGATGGATGGACTGTGTGCATCTATCTTTTAATGGAGCGTGACGGGGGACAGGACGGTATGGAAGAAGAAAATGTATTGCGCCGAACCCAAGTGACATGGGATAAGAGAAGAAACGAGAAGAAATGAAAATATCGTTCCATATATAGTAGATACCCAAAATTATTTTACTACTGCAATGTCATTGCGTCATACACGTCTTTAATACTTTATATTTTATTTTTTTCCTATATACAAGATGACTTTTAACTCATGATCATGAGCAATATTTCAGGTAAATATGAGCCGCTTTCAATATGGGCACAACCCTGCAATCAAGAGAAAAAGGTTGTTATCAACATTTTGTCAAACCTTTAGATATAAGTTGATTAGTATTAAACCATTTATTGCAATTTTGTTGTCTTTTTTTGCAGCAACAAACTCGGAACTTGCTACTTTCCAGTATCACATTACTGAACTATTATTTAAATTGACTGCCCACAACTTTTCTATTTGAACGTCTGAAACTTCAGGGTTTAATAAAGATGGATGATGTTTGCAATGAAAGAGAACTAATGGACTGAGTTGTTTAGTTAGTTTCTGTTATTGTTTGTCTTTTAATTATTGTTGGTCTACGTTATTGAGTTGCTTGCTTGGTGTCTGTTTTATTAGGGATTATTATGGTGTCAGATGAATGTTTTTATTCAATGGGTATTACTCAAGCAAATATATACCTGCAGCCTTTGAATTCGGAATGAGCAAAGGGCAAAGAGTATGAAAAATCGACCAATCACAAGCGAGCTGAAAGACGCGATGTGGCTTTCCATCTATGTTTCGTTACGCAATAAGGCTGCGGATTTAAGATAAGGTCTGATGATGTATATTTTGAGTGTTTTCAGATCTTATGTTACCGGCAGTGATAATATGCTGCTTACTTCCACTGCTCTAAATGCTGTTCTTCTTCGTCGAGTCTTCTCGTCGCATATTCCACAGAGCCTAAAGACCAGAGTCTTCAATCAGTGCGTCCTGCCTGTTATGACTTACGGGGCCGAGACGTGGACACTCACGGTATGGCTGGTCCATCAGCTCAGCGAGCTATGGAGAGGGCTATGCTCGGAGTCTCTCTGAGGGATCGAATTCGGAACGACGTGATCCGGCAAAGAACAAAACTTGTCGACATAGCTCAGAGAATAAGCAAGCTGAAGTGGCAATAGGTCGGCCATATTAGCCGTAGAACCTTCTTGAGTGGAGACCGCGAATTGGTTACCGTAAGGTAGGACGCCCTAGGCTAGGTGGAGCGACGATCTTCGCAGGTTGACTGGTAGTAGCTGGATGAGAGTTGCCGAAAATCGAAGCAATTGGCGTGCAATTGGAGAGGCCTATGTCCAGCAGTGGACTGCTATAGGCTGATGATGATGATAATGAAATACTGTTCTTAGAACTTGAAAGTTCTATTGGATACGATATCTTAATAGAATCTCTCACATGATAATGAAGGAAGTGGAAATTATGTTTTTCTTACTCTTCCTGTTCTTTTCTGGTTAATTTCGTTATATTTTATAAGGAGATCTTTATTTACATAGATTAAAATATATCACATCACATCACACATCATCAGCCTATTAATGTTCACACTGCTGGGACACAGGCCTCCTCTCTGCGAGAGGGAATGGGCCGTAATCCACCACGCGGGCCCAGTGCGGATTGGTGGATGTCACATGTCTTCGAATTTTTGGTTCTTGGACATGCCGGTTTCCTCACGATGTTTTCCTACACCGTTTAAAAATATATACAGTTTATAAAATATATATGGGGAGGAGTTCAGAAAGCGTATTTGTATGTAATTATAATATTTAACTTCGCTATGGGATAGTTAAATCGTTTCACCGGGACTCGTCAAACTTCATTGATCCGTCATTCTTCTGGTGGGCGCCACTGATGATTCTGGATTTGAAGAGTTGTAGTGGTCGGGAATGGTGTGGTGGGCTTGTTCCATAAAGAAATATAAATAATGTGAATGAATGAATGTGTGTGTGTGTGAATGTTTGTCCTGTACATATTTTTGTGGTGTACAATAAAGTATATAATAAATAAATAATAATAATAATCTTAATGAGTTCGAAAGTATACATCTAGCTGAGGCTTCCAATCTTCTAGAGGAGTTTTTTTTATTAGGGTCGTTAATTGTTATCTATTTTAACCCGGAAGCTGTTCATCGTAATATTCTCCAATAAGTACCTACATGAGTCCCAAATATTTCCAACAAAATTCCAACCGCTGTACCGAGACTTACATAATAATTAATTAATAATAACATGCCGAACCACGAGGCGTCACTCACCTTGAGCGCAGAATTAACGATCAAACTTGTTTCATTAAACTAATATAATAGAAGTTTGAGAGTAAAACGGAGGTGTATTGTCCTACACGTAGTCGCGACTATTAACACATTTATGACAAGCTTGGAGTTTGATAAGTTGGGATTTCTAGTGGTATTGAAAGTTATTAGCTATGTGGTAAAGGAATTTCCTTTGAATATGTATTTCATGTTCCAGATGCTTTAGACAAAGTGTTATTCCAAAAGCGATATGGTCGCAATGCCAAAACATTTCGATAGCGCCAGGCAAGCCCATATATTTTTAACCCCCTACGGAAAAAGGTGTGTTATAAGTTTAACGCGTGTACCTGTGTGTTTGTGTATCATGACATATACGCAAACCAAGTCATTAATCAGGGCACTACAACGCCCGGGCAGTGGTGTCTCGTCCCATACAAAGAAACCGTGCCGACGTACTGTACTGATTTTACTGATTATTTTTTGTTCATCGATCGCGTTCGGTTCCGTTCCACGGATATAGATGGTGATTTATCTATCGCCGTGGAACGGCCCCGACCGCGATCGTTTTATAAAAAATAATGGGCATTATCAGATGAAAAACGCTAGTTATATCGGGACGGTTTCTTTGTATGGGATGAGGTATCTGTATGCTAGTATTGTATTATCTGTGGCCCCGGCCATTATGAATCTAGTCAAGTCAAATCGGGCAATGTAATGAATACTGATTTATATTTACCACATTGTCTGGTCATTATGAATATTGCTACGTAATGGTTGGGCAATTCGATAATTACGGTCAATGAATCAGTCCAAGAGCGAGCGAAGCGAGCTCGGGAGCTTAGGGCACCCCGACACGGATAGGTTATGTTCGAATTTCATGTTAGGTTACTTTAGACTCTGCAGACAAAAATAGGAGCCCGCGCAGCTGGGCTCCATCGACTTTGTTGTTTAAATAGTAATCGAACTTACCTATTCTATATTAAAACCAATGTCAACATTAAAATGTCAAATTAAAAAAAAACATATCTTTTTATTACCGGCCCAGTATGTGATGGACATTATTTCAGTAAACAATTTAATTATTTCAATAGTTTTTATCATATTGCCTACTCATTTTGGGCGTTTTTCAAATTGCCCGGGCATTATGAATAATGCCGTAATAATCACTTGGTCCATAACAAATATATGTATACGTATATTTGTGCAGCTGTCTGTGGCATCATAGCTCCTAAATTTAATTTTGTATTTTTTGTTTGAAAGGAGACTTTATCGAGAGTTTTTTAGCTATGTTTGATGAAAATAGTTTCAGTTTTCTAAATCTATTGGTGTTTTACTGTTTGAATCGGGGTGTTTTCGTATTGTGTTGTTTCGTAGAGTGTTTTTATGTTTGATCAAAATAGTTTCAGTTTTCTAAAGCTATTGGCGATTGGGGTGTTTTCGTATTGTGTTATACATATACGTGTGCAATAGATTGTCGGTCGGTTGTGTCTACTATTAAATAAATTATGTAGCATTTAAAATACGTCGGGGGTTTAAAATTTTACTTGTTACTCTTTTCCAACCGCTGTCGCGACGTTTTAATTGATAGAATATCATTCCTCTAGAGCCTCTGATCGATGGTTTACGTAAAGTTTGAAGAATAGTGTTTATATAGTATAATTATACGATTCAAAATTGGTTGTCAGGCAAATGTTGTCTGTCTTACAGTCGTTTATTATAAATTAGCATGAGTGTTCAAATCTAGTCCCAACTACTTTTCTGCCAGCCTGCATGCAGTAAGGTTTGCTTCGGATGGCAATATTCAAATGGTTAGGTATCTTCTTTTTATGTTGCCTGTATGGGCAAAAGTTCTAGCATATTCTAGGTATAGCCCGCAAACGTAAAACTAGCAATATAAGCTTTACTACAGATAAAAAAAATATTTATTTTACCTTTCTCTTCGTATGTGTCTATCTAGCGGCAATGTGAAAGACAATTTTAACGGATTTCACAAGTAGGGGTGTAACCCAATGGTAGAATGTCTGCTTCTCATGCTGAAAGTCCTGGGTTGAAATCCCAGCACCTCCAAAACATTATGTTTTGATAATTTTAGAAATTTATGTCCTTCATTTTGTATAGTGGATTAAGCAAACTTACGAACAGTCCCAGCCAATTTACAAACATTTCGTATCGAATCTCTTTCTACAATCGTTAACGCCGCTGTTCTATTAGTATGGTCTGACCACGTGACTCAACGTTCAGATGTGTCATTCCCATACATTGATTCGCTTTCTACTACCGTTATCGATTGTAGATTGTCAACTTGGCTACAGGTGCTGTACATAGATTGAGAAGTGTTTAGCATTTTGTTTATCTGTTAGATAATCTATTAGAATAGAATAGAATATACTTTATTGCACACCAAAAAATGAAGTTCTCTTTTACAATAATACCTATTTCTACGGGTACAAAGGCGGCCTTATCGCTGACAGCGATATCTACCAGACAACCTATTAATCGGCTAGCTGTCAAATATGAATATGAATTATATGGTTGACGGCAAATAGAGATCTAAGTAGAAAGAAGGGATAAGAGCAGGAGGATGTATTATGATGTAAGCCATAAAACTTTAGTCTTCAATAGAATTTATCCATATCATTGAATACATGCAGTCTAATCGATTTCACCCTATTTCTTTTATGTTTTATACAAAATGTAGGTAGTATATGTTATTATTGTTTTATATATTTTTCGTATTTTCTAATTTAATTTAAGTACTACTAAAACTATTGTTAAGGGTTTAGCATAAGCATGTAATTATATTGTATGCCGTTTTATTTATTTATTAAAACTTCATGCAACATAAAAGTACATAGGCGGACTTAATGCCCGAGGCATTCTCTACTAGTCATCCACGGGTGGTGAAGAGATAGCATGGCAGGTGCATAAAAATGAAATAATAATCATATCAACACAAAATTAGTACAAAAGTATATAGTTAAAATAAACATACTTAAATATGTACTATAATAAATACTATATATAAAATAATATAAATATATATCGGAGATAGGAGGGCTATCTTCAATAATACCCTCGGTCTGTGGGCATATCGTGGGTATGCAATGCACGAGGCGGCGAGCCTCCTTGCCGGATTGCTGCCATGGGATCTAGAGGCAAAAGTCCTCGCGCACATTTGGGAGTGGCGCGAGGAGGCGAAACGCCGGGGCACAACTCCGCTGCCGCGACAAATCGCGGCCTGGCGGACAGAGCTCCGGCAGGATCTCATGGCGACATGGAGAGAGCGACTGTCGCAACCCAGTGCTGGGCACGCCACAATTGCGGCGATAAGGCCCCTCTTTGAGGAGTGGCTTGAGAGGCGCCACGGCGTCCTCACCTTCCGCCTGACGCAGGTCCTCACCGGACATGGCTGTTTCGGGAGGTTTCTGTTCCGGATAAGGCGGGAGGAAACGCCCGGGTGTCACCATTGTGTGGATCGCCCGGAGGACACGGTGGAGCATACGGTGGAGGTCTGCCCCGCTTGGGCGGAGCACCGCCGTGTCCTCGTGGAGGCGATCAGCGGTGGCGACCTCTCGCGGCCGGCACTGGTTCAGGCCATGGTACGGAGCGAGAGGGTATGGGAAGCTGTCACCTCCTTCTGCGAAGCAGTAATGCTCGCGAAGGAGGAGGCGGAACGCGTGAGGGAGACGCAACGTAGACTCCCTCGCGCCCCTAGTCACCGCAGGAGACGCCCTGGGCGTCGGGAGTCGCAAGCCGATTCCCGGCCACCGTAGGCGCGGGCTTGCGGACGGCAAGTAATGGGTAGCTCGCCGTCCGATAAGGACCAGGCCCGAGTCGACGGCGCGTAGTGTTCCACGCGCGCCTCAAAGAGATGTCAGCAAAATTGACGGGACCCGAGAGGGCCGATGTCTGTCTGGGTCGCGGATAAATTTGAAAGAGTGTTACCGCGGCCCTGGCACAAACAACTGAAGGAACACGGGTGGGTTTTAGTCAGTAAAAGTCTGACACGCCCTCCCGCTTCACCCAGAGCGGGAGAAGTCATTGGATGATTTCCCACCCAAGCAGGTAACTTATGCCGTTTTAGAGATAGTTCTTGTTCCAATTTTATCAAAGCAGCGGATTCGGCCACCAATCGTTTCGCTTTTTCCCAACTAAAACACACTTGTTCAAGTTCACACACGCCACTTTAGGCTACTTCTCAACTCTTTTTCTCTCAACTCCTTTTTAACTCCCAAAACGCGCGTCCGCGCGTATCTTTTCTAACTTCACGACCCAATATGGCGAGAGAACCCACTCAGAGTGCCTCTATGACACTCCTGCTTTTTATTGGCTAAGAGAATCTCTTCCGGCAAATTACTGCTTGTATTATCCAATCCAAATCGAGTATTTTGACATAAGAAAAATAAAGTGTTGTCAATCGAATAAAATCGAACTGAGAATTGATCAGAAGCTAAATGTTGCCAATTAAACAAACCTGAAGTAATAAGTTTACAAGCGATATACCTTCCTCCGATACGGCCATCTTGACATTCAAACGGTCCCACGTTTGATGTAAAGCTTCGAGCAACATCGTTACTCAAAAAAGAAACAAAAACCAAGAGATAAAAAAAAATAAGTAATAGGTTAAGTTCGGCCGCTCCTGACCAAATAAAAAAAAATAACGTGGTCGTGACATCTTCCACGTGAAACCTTCAATCAACACCTTATATTACCAGCCTACAACAAAACTCAAGTACATCTTTACTCATGAAAACTGAATTCTCTTAGCTTTCACACTGTTCATTTGTTTTCTCCATGTAAATCTAAGTCTCCACACCATACACCGTACACAACCATCATCGTACTATCGAACCAGCCACCTCACCATTTAGACAACCATATTAACACATTCTAAATGGTTACCGAAGCACCAGAGGTACCAGGTTCCCAACAAACGCCAAGTCGGTCTCGAAGCACTAAGTGTGCCAGAAACCACCCAAACGCCCAACACAACATACCATGTCACATGCACCAAACAACAGGTCACCGAGGCCCCAGAGGGACCAGGCTCCCCCAGACATACAACAGGTCACCGAAGCCCCAGAGGGACTAGGCTCCCCCCAGACAACAGGTCACCGAAGCCCCAGAGGGACCAGGCTCCCCCAGACAACCGGTCCTCTCGAGGCAACAAGACTGCCAGATACCCATGCCACATACACAAAACAACAGGTCACCAAAGCCCCAGAGGGACCAGGCTTCCCCATACAACCGGTCCTCTCAAAGCAACAAGACTGCCAGATACCCATGCCACATACACTAAACAACAGGTCACCGAAGCCCCAGAGGGACCAGGCTTCCCCAGACAGATAACAGGACTCCAAAGCCCCAGAGGGACCAGGTTCCCCCCTGACAAATCCAGCAATGTTTCTTGGTCCCACAGCAATCGCTGTAGCTCCTGATGGTCAACCCAGTGACCACCCTGCAACCATAGTCATCCTGACCAGGCCTCGTAACCCACCACGGTTACAGCAGTCATCTTACTGACCACTCACCTCGTAACCCACCTCGGTTACAGCAGTCATCTTTGACCACTCACCTCGTAACCCACCTCGGTTACAGCAGTCATCTTACTGACCACTCACCTCGTAACCCAACTTGGTTACAGCAGTCATCTTTGACTACTCACCTCGTAACCCACCTTGGTTACAGCAGTCATCTCTGACCACTCACCTCGTAACCCACCTCGGTTACAGCAGTCACCGCAGCGACTACTCATCACCGTACAGTCAGTCCTTTGACCATACACACGACCTCACCATTGCTAGATTGATTTGAATCAGTCTTCAACACAGTACATTCAGTTACTTCAATGGGTACTTGATCTTTCAGCTTTCCTCTAACTCATCATGAACCAAAGCCTTTAATTCAACACATAGCTGCCACCATTCAGAACTCCAATAACCATAAACAGCACATTTAAACCAAAATCAAATTTGTTATTTCAATCTTCATTCTCAGTACTGAATACAAAGGCAACCTCATATTCAGGATTTCTAACCCTGCCAAAAGCATATTCAAGAACTTCATTTTATGTTCATGGTTTCATACCAAACCCTCAGTGCGATAGGTATAATAACTAGCAACATCAAACACTACCAATTTTGCAAACTAAAATTGAAAATGAAATCATGCACCGCATGTCACCGAGTTTACATCTGCGTTAACATTATCTTATCCAACTTGCTCAGATAGCAAATAAAACAAAATTACGTTAGGTATGTTCACAATGACCAGCACAGAACATTCAACAAGTTAGAACACCACAACCATTACTGACAGTATACTTTAAATTCCACATTTATTATTCAAGGTAGGTACTAGCCTACATGACACCACACAATCACACAATTCACAAATTCACACCTTTCGTTAAAGAGATGTTACAATTATTAAAACTTTTGAACAATGTTCAAGATTACCGAGGCCAAGCATCGTTGAACAACACAGAACAAGGAAACCATTCCTAATTTCCTCCAAAAAACAAAAGCTCCTGTACCAAGTAAATCAAATAGAACCTAAGTGTCCCATTCATGGTCCACAATCAACAATAACTTAGCAAATACATTTACTACACAGAATGCACTTTCAACTTAAATGCCGAATCAACTCTTGACTCCGTCATCTCTCTAACCCACAAAACTGAGAAACTGTTCCATGTAAATTAAAATGTTGCCAATTGAACATCTATCTCATCTTCAGCCACAACTTCAACAGTTCGTCGAGAGGGCCAATCCCTCGGGCATCCCATAATACCTGAATACGTCTTCTAGACACCATCTTAATGTCTAGTTGCACTTTTCATTTGCCATAGTCAATTTAAATCGTTTTTATTTGTAGGTATCGTTAGAATGACATGTTATCAGTTGGTTAGTTCCCTACATAGTGATTTATAACAACTACAGACATTAACTTTAACTTTATTCAACCATACAAATTGTAGCAACAAAACTAAACGCCAACTGTCTAGGCTATAGTAACGTTAATCCTCGTGATATTTCCAGGTTGTAAGATTGCAAAACGAGTCAACCAGCAAACTATTTCACTAAACTTTAACACCGGTTTGAAAATAATCTTGATCACATAACTCTATATATGATAAGTTATCGCAACTCTTTGGAACGAAGCAAAAGTTAAAAGTTTAATCTTCACAGTGACTCACATCTTGTAACGATTTACTAATAATCTAGTCTTTATCTAGTAACTTATAAGTTAAAAATCATATCACAGTTATAAGTTATTTGTTTTTGTTTTGTCTTGTCAGACTTTTTCGAACTTTTTCGAATGTTGACACTTTCATGTCACTGTCTAATAGAGATGAGTAAGGGATTTTTCTCTCGATAAATCTAATCGATATCCAGTACTGATTCGATCCAGCGTATCGATATTTCGCCCTAGAATATCGAGATACGATTTTTCTGTTTTGATATGAACCAAAATATTAATTAAAAATAGTCGAATGTATTACACAAAGATATTTGAATTCAACGTTAACAAAATAAATTTCTTTCCCTTTTACCTGATACTTTAATTTAGTTGTAAAAACAATCCCAATGTGCCAAAGATGTGAAAAGATACACTATTATTACAATTTTTCTTTTTACTTTCCATAACTGGATTCACACTTGCATTAAAAATACTAACGCGAATAGTTAGAATGTACGTTATTTTCAAAGAAAAGCATATTCACAAATTTCCTTGAAGATCAAATCAACAACAAACTCAGTGGTAATAATATTTACGGGCAATCTGAAGTAACACCTATTAATAAAGAATGCATGGCTAAAATGCCTAGTATCTGTACTTCTCGATTATCAGTAGTGAGTAAACTAACAACCTATTCATAAATGTGTGTACTCTTGTGACAGCACTAGTGGTCACAAAACCGTATATTGTTCTAACATCATGCAACATAAAATAATGTAATGAAATCTAATTTCTTTCCGTTTTGTTCTCACATTCCAATGCTCCAAGTACATTAGAAAGATGAAATTGCGAAAATCGTTTCATTGTTTATTTTGTTGGTAGTACTGATTCGATCCAGCGTATCGATATTTCGCCCTAGAATATCGAGATACGATTTTTCTGTTTTGATATGAACCAAAATATTAATTAAAAATAGTCGAATGTATTACACAAAGATATTTGAATTCAACGTTAACAAAATAAATTTCTTTCCCTTTTACCTGATACTTTAATTTAGTTGTAAAAACAATCCCAATCTGCCAAAGATGTGAAAAGATACACTATTATTACAATTTTTCTTTTTACTTTCCATAACTGGATTCACACTTGCATTAAAAATACTAACGCGAATAGTTAGAATGTACGTTATTTTCAAAGAAAAGCATATTCACAAATTTCCTTGAAGATCAAATCAACAACAAACTCAGTGGTAATAATATTTACGGGCAATCTGAAGTAACACCTATTAATAAAGAATGCATGGCTAAAATGCCTAGTATCTGTACTTCTCGATTATCAGTAGTGAGTAAACTAACAACCTATTCATAAATGTGTGTACTCTTGTGACAGCACTAGTGGTCACAAAACCGTATATTGTTCTAACATCATGCAACATAAAATAATGTAATGAAATCTAATTTCTTTCCGTTTTGTTCTCACATTCCAATGCTCCAAGTACATTAGAAAGATGAAATTGCGAAAATCGTTTCATTGTTTATTTTGTTGGTAAATAAAAACGATTAAATACTTGAAACAAAATATTTCCAAGCTTGAGCCCGTCAAAGATTTAAAAGATGGCGTGACATGCACGGACTTCTCATTCTGTCTATGCAAAAATTATTTGTTTGTTTTTAAATTGATCACGAAAAAACAACATGCTCGTATTCAATAAGCTCCCCCAAGCAATAAATCACAGCATAATGGGGTCCCGAATCCAATTTCGATGATTATTGAAAGAAACATACAGTATCAATACCATTACATAGATGGCGCTGTTTGATTTTTCTACTCTTTTCATGTAACTTACATTAAACATTTCCATTAAACAACATAATACAATAGTTATAATTTGCAATTAATGCAACAATTAATTATAAAACTTAGGTACTTCCAAATCCAATACATACTTCGGCTGCCACAAATGTATGCCGATGCACAGATAGTTGAATGCAGATCAAAGTAACATACCTTTAAGCCTGTACTCCCGGAAAGGTCAGGCAGCAGTGCCGACCATGCACATGTCCAGACTCCTAGGTGCTATCAGAAAATATTAAATTGATTGATCACCGCAGCGGCATGTATAACACCACTAAATTTCCTCTTTCATAGCGCTGTAGACTGCAGGTTGTATGTTGCCTCATGAAATGGAACCTGAGCTCCACACTTATCTTGTAGCATTACACGCAGCCGGTCACAACAGGTCTTGTGGTATCCACAGCCATGTTGAAGGGCTCAGACGTCCGTGCTATTTGTTGCATATTGTGTGATTGGCTGAAAAATTCATGTCTATGAGCAAGATTTCCACAAGCATAAAGTTTTATTGAATCAAGTTGTAGCTTAGGATGTTTGCTCTCTTGCACTGTATTTGCACAAGTGGTCTTAATCTCTTGCGAATTCCGCTGACAGTATGAATCTGGCTGAGTTTCATTTAGCATCATAACGAAAATAACAATTTATTTTAAATTTTTGCCACTATAAACCAAGAAAAACAATATTGTGGCTAAACTTCATAAGGCATTAGATTGGTACTTATTATTG
Source organism: Anorthoa munda (assembly GCA_945859665.1). Lineage (NCBI taxonomy): Eukaryota > Metazoa > Arthropoda > Insecta > Lepidoptera > Noctuidae > Anorthoa > Anorthoa munda. The sequence goes on along the minus strand of OX243897.1, from coordinate 37,815,721 downwards.
TCGGAATACTTAAGTTTATACTTCCCTGAACATCACCACCACAGTTGCGTTTCCCAAGTATCTAGTCAGGATTGGGCGTCGATGTCATCATTAACTTCATCATTATCTGCAACTCGACTTCGCATATTGTCTAGGATAGGCCACACTATACGGTTGAACTCGGGCAACATGATATTCCTGTCTCTAGTAGCCGGCAAGTTGCAAAACATCTCCATTAGGTAGGTAGGTAGGTACTTCCATGCTAATTTTCGCGCACCAGAGCGCGCCAACCATTACTCGTCTCATTTGGTCCATTATCGCTTTGTGCGTGCATTGTTTTCACTTCCGATATCGGAGATAGGAGGGCTATCTTCAATAATACCCTCGGTCTGTGGGCATATCGTGGGTATGCAATGCACAAAGCAGGTAACTTATGCCGTTTTAGAGATAGTTCTTGTTCCAATTTTATCAAAGCAGCGGATTCGGCCACCAATCGTTTCGCTTTTTCCCAACTAAAACACACTTGTTCAAGTTCACACACGCCACTTTAGGCTACTTCTCAACTCTTTTTCTCTCAACTCCTTTTTAACTCCCAAAACGCGCGTCCGCGCGTATCTTTTCTAACTTCACGACCCAATATGGCGAGAGAACCCACTCAGAGTGCCTCTATGACACTCCTGCTTTTTATTGGCTAAGAGAATCTCTTCCGGCAAATTACTGCTTGTATTATCCAATCCAAATCGAGTATTTTGACATAAGAAAAATAAAGTGTTGTCAATCGAATAAAATCGAACTGAGAATTGATCAGAAGCTAAATGTTGCCAATTAAACAAACCTGAAGTAATAAGTTTACAAGCGATATACCTTCCTCCGATATATATATATTTATATAAATTAATAGAAAGGCGCATATTGAGACGACTCTGCTATTCGTTTAGAAAATAATGCCGCGTTTTGTGACAATCAAACACTTCTTTTTTCTTTTGTCATACGGATATTTATCTCTTAACTTCTGACACATTTATTATATCAATTACATTCAGTACATAACCCCCGCGGTCACCTATTTACCAAACCTAATGTGAGTCATTAATTCTAAATGCCGTTAAATCACTGCTCATTAATTTGATAACACATGATCGTAAAATTAAGCTATGCTCATTAAATATCTAGGCACATTAAGTTGATCACACATAAACAGAGAGATAAAAGCAAATTACCTAGAAATTATTTTATGTTCTTTTGTAAAACCGCCATTTCTGAAAATTTATTTAGCATTTAACAAGAAGGAGACTTACTTTACTTTCACGGTTGTATTCTCTGAAAGGGTTTAGCAGTGCACCTATAGTACACGTATTTTAGCCAGATATATTTAAGTCTCATCCCAAGATTCACCATCCCGCACTGGGCCCGCGTGGTGGATTACGGCCCATTTCCTCTCGCAGAGAGGAGGCCTGTGTCTCAGCAGTGGGAAAATTTAAAAAAAACAAGCAAATAACCCGACTGCTTGAAAAGCAAACTAAAAAGACGTAAACAAGAAGAAAATCATGCTGTGCAGTCGGAGGATACATCTGGATTTGGTCCGCCAGCTCGCGAATATGTATCCTCCGACTGCACAGCATGATTTTCTTCTTGTTTACGTCTTTTTAGTTTGCTTTTCAAGCAGTCGGGATTTTTGTTTTTTTTTTATTTTATTTTTTATTTACAGTTTTTAGTTATTTGTTTTTAGAATTAGGTACATTTAAACATATAATTGTTATATATTTTTGAAATTGCCTCTTAAAATCCTTTATTTTGATACCACACACGATTGGTTTGGAAGTTTATTCCCCACAAAATGGCGCCCAAAAGCCGCCATTTTTGTATTTTCCAATTTTAATGTAGCCAATGACACTCGCAGGATTAAGACGAATCGATTGACGTAAGAATCATCAAAATCGGCCAACGCGTTTGGTCTCTAAAACGCCACATAGGAACAAACATACATATATACATACATACATACATAGACTGATAAACACATTACCCTCCTTCAGCAGTCGGGTAAAAAGGCTGAACATCTTGTCTGCCGTCATCAACCGGGCACAAGTCCAAACTCCGGACTGCTACATAGAAATTCCAGCTGAAAAAAACCAATAATGCCCTCATGCTCAGGTTGGTTGATTACTTATGTAATTTGTATGCAATGAGGGTTGCAAAATGTGTGTTCTTAATTACCTATTATAGGTGAAGAAGGCTAAAGGAACGATGGATGGACTGTGAGAATTATGACCTGACTAGTACCTGGGCAACCAAGCTTTGCTCGGGTGAAAATAGAGAAAAACCTTTTCCAAAAATGAAACCTAGTAAGATCGATTTATCGCCTCCGAAACCCCCTGCATACAAAATTTCATCAAAATCGTTGGAGCCGTTTCTGAGATTCAGATTATATATATTCAACATATATACAAGAATTGCTCGTTTAAAGTTATTAGATTAGATAGATACTATTATGATGACCACTTATAAAGAAGTATGGAAGAAGACATTTTGTAAATAAATTGACAACGGCAAGAGAATCATCATTAGCCTATACTTTTCCCACTGCTGGGTCACCGGCCTCCTCTCTGTGAGAGGGTATTAGCCTTAATCCACATACGCGGGCCCAGTGCGGATTCTTTGGTTCTATCTTTTGGTTCTTTTGGTTTTTTTATAAAACACCGGTTACCTCACGATGTTTTCCTTTACCGTGTTTAGAGCAATGGGGATGAAATAATTTACACAAAGTAATGCACCTGTCTGGGTTTTAAACCACAACCTACGACACGTAAATCGGGGCCGTTACCACTGGGTTACCACTGCTCTTCAGGTCTCTACTATCGGCAAGACAATGATGATGATGACCTCGAAGTAAGTTAAATATACTTCGGCGCTGGCCATCCCTAAATGGTAATAATAATTGGGTTTTGCGACTCAAATTCTTAGGGTAATTTATACAAAGAGACAGAAAAGTAGTTAAAAGTAGGTAATTTAAAAAGAAAATCGCCTTGTATCGTGATAAATATTTGTTTAGTAAATAAACAGATCTTTATTTTGGGGCGGGTAATCATCCAATGACTTCTCCCGCACTGGGTGAAGTGGCAGACTTTTACTGACTAAACCCCACCCGTGTTCCTTCAGGTGCTTGTGCCAGGGCTGCGGTAACTCTCTTTCAAATTTATCCGCGACCCAGACAGGCATTAGCGATTGAGCTACCCATTACTCACCGTCCGTAAGCCCACGCATACGGGGCCGGGAATCAGCCTGCGACTCCTGCGGTGGCTAGGGGGGAGAGTCTTCGTTGTGTTTTCCTAACGCGTTCCGCTTCCGCCTTTGCGAGCATTTCTGCTTCGCAGAAGGAAGTGACAGCTTCCCTTGCCTTCGCGCTCCGTACCATGGCCTGGACCAGGTCCGCACGCAAGAGGTCGCCACCGCTGATCGCCTCCACGAGGACACGGTGGTGCTCCGCCCAAGCGGGGCAGACCTCCACCGTATACTCTACCGTGTCCTCAGGGCAATCCACATATTGGTGATTCCCGGGAATTTCCTCCCGCCTTATCCTAAGCAGGAACCTCCCGAAACAGCCGTGTCCGGAACTAAACAGACCTAGAAGTTAAACCATGAACTGCCCAACTTACTAATGCACATCGGCTCCAAGAAGTTAACAATTCCAATTACATTGTCCATCAGAATAAAAGCACCCCAAGCATTTGTCCTATATCACATTCATTGTAACGTCATCCTGCGGTAAGACGTGCGTCAATCTGTCCCGACCATCAAACTCTTTAACGGCCCTACTAAAATTATAAGCACCACTGAAATTGATTGCCCCGGACTGCCTTAGAGATATTTTTATTATAGTACTTTGGCGCTGTTCCGCATTCAATATAATATGAATATAAGATGCCAATAGTTTGACGACGTGCTGCTATGAAAGATGTTGGCTATAATCGGGGCTGTTACGCTATGGTTTTATATTATGTAGATATATGTTATGGAGATAGGAATAAACATTAATTTTATTATAGTACTTGTCTTAGTATGGTTATTAAAAGAACAATAGGTAGTTTATTTAATGATGTCGATGTTAGCAGAAGAATATATGAAAATAATCTGTGTGAGATAAGTGTGCCATCCCATTCTCTTCTTCTATTCTAGAGGTTTCAACAGGGCATATCGGAAAATGGGTATCATGGTTAATAAAATTGCAGTGGTCACCTCTAACATGTAGGTATCTCCAATTATACCAGAATGATTTATATAGCTTTTGCGATGTCTCGAAAAAAGTTAATACGTGTTGTTCGACTGAGTATTTTTTTATAAATCTTCCGTCGAATTTTATAACCATCTTGAGTAGATTTTCAGTAACAAAATGGCCGACTTTTGCGACTCTAAAATATAGGAGAGGATTAAGTGATACTAGGAATAACGGGCCTGACAATTGAGCTAAAACTTTAAGCCAGCCTCCTAAAAGTAGTAGGTAATCAGAGATAAGAAAGAAAATGGACGTATCTACTATATAACTTAGCGGCATTATTTATGACAGAAACAATTCATGAGCTCTCTCCATTGTCTTGTGAATTCTCCACAAAGTGTAACTATGTTTGCTAAGATAGAGCCACTGCGGCGTTTCTCATAGTTTATGTTGTGGGAACTACATATATCTACCGATTTATTTAAGTAGGCTTTATTTTTCAGAAGTTACAGAAACATATGATCCCGGTGGTTAAGAAAACTCCGTAGTTCATTATTAATAGGTAGAATCGTTTGGACTTAAGTTTAAGGTTTCAAAAGAGATTTGATGATGAGATGCTTTTTTTAAATATTTTTGTTGATTAATAGGTCCTATTGGTGAACACCCCTGATAGACCTGGTAGCACGATTTTAGAATGATTGAGTACACGATTTGGTGCGAGAAGCCCCAAAAAAATATTTAAACACTCATCGAAAACCAACCTTTCCCAATGAGTAAAAAACGAAATATCCTTCAAAATGTTATCCTAGCAAAATAATACACTCAACATTTCTCATTCATTTCTTTTCATTTTTTCATTTTTTTTCTGTTTTCAGCCCAATTCGCCCAAATGACCCATATTCTACTTCCCGACCCACTACCTAACTACCTACATACACACTTCAGGTATATACTGAAGCCAAGACACAATAGCGGTAATGACCCGCGACCCGTCGTCACTGATGTGTGACTGATCGATCCAATTTATCTTAGTTCATATCCCGTGAATGTCCACCCACTGGATATGCCTTAATTTCCGTCATGGTACGCCTTTCTGAACACTGCTTTAATTTGAAGAGTGGGTTATTGAGGACTGGTTTGAGATTCATTTGTTTATTGAAATACGATAGATTTTCGTTATTGCTTCGTTAAAATAAAGTAAAGTTTTGAAAATAATAAAAATAATATATTTTGTGTAACTTTGATATTATTTTCAAGTGTAGCAGATATATGTGTATCAACCTTCTCTGTATGAAAAGAGGAATTTTCCCTGCAGTAGGATGAAAACAGCAGCAGCCTGGCAGGCTGGTATTTATTGTTAATTTATTTTATCAAAACTTCATGCAACATAAAAGTACATAGGCGGACTTAATGCCTGAGCCGTTCTCTACCAGTCAACCAAGACCCAGCAGACTGGTATTAGCTATAGAGTGTGTTTCATATGCTTGACTTTATATATATAACTGCACAACACATGTGTGAGTACTATGCACCAAGTTACCAACTGTAAATCTATCATTTACTGTACCTATATGTCGTTCATTGACCTGCGTGTGCCCTGGCAGTTGAGAGTGTGCCATGCTCTCTCCAATGTCTCTCTGATGGTGTTACATGTATTCATAGATCATTCGGTTCCCTTTATGATGGTTGAGCTAAGTGGTGCCAATCCATGCGTCATGTCCGTGAACGTGCACCATCAGTTGGGATTGGTAATAACTTAAAAGCTTCGGCCTGCTTTTAGTTACGTACTTTTTAGGGTTCCGTACCCAAAGGGTAAAAACGGGACCCTATTACTGAGACTTCGCTGTCCGTCTGTCTGTCTGTCTGTCTGTCTGTCTGTCTGTCTGTCTGTCTGTCTGTCTGTCTGTCTGTCTGTCTGTCTGTCTGTCTGTCTGTCTGTCTGTCTGTCTGTCTGTCTGTCTGTCTGTCTGTCTGTCTGTCTGTCTGTCTGTCTGTCTGTCTGTCTGTCTGTCTGTCTGTCTGTCTGTCTGTCTGTCTGTCTGTCTGTCTGTCTGTCTGTCTGTCTGTCTGTCTGTCTGTCTGTCTGTCTGTCTGTCTGTCTGTCTGTCTGTCTGTCTGTCTGTCTGTCTGTCTGTCTGTCTGTCTGTCTGTCTGTCTGTCTGTCTGTCTGTCTGTCTGTCTGTCTGTCTGTCTGTCTGTCTGTCTGTCTGTCTGTCTGTCTGTCTGTCTGTCTGTCTGTCTGTCTGTCTGTCTGTCTGTCTGTCTGTCTGTCTGTCTGTCTGTCTGTCTGTCTGTCTGTCTGTCTGTCTGTCTGTCTGTCTGTCTGTCTGTCTGTCTGTCTGTCTGTCTGTCTGTCTGTCTGTCTGTCTGTCTGTCTGTCTGTCTGTCTGTCTGTCTGTCTGTCTGTCTGTCTGTCTGTCTGTCTGTCTGTCTGTCTGTCTGTCTGTCTGTCTGTCTGTCTGTCTGTCTGTCTGTCTGTCTGTCTGTCTGTCTGTCTGTCTGTCTGTCTGTCTGTCTGTCTGTCTGTCTGTCTGTCTGTCTGTCTGTCTGTCTGTCTGTCTGTCTGTCTGTCTGTCTGTCTGTCTGTCTGTCTGTCTGTCTGTCTGTCTGTCTGTCTGTCTGTCTGTCTGTCTGTCTGTCTGTCTGTCTGTCTGTCTGTCTGTCTGTCTGTCTGTCTGTCTGTCTGTCTGTCTGTCTGTCTGTCTGTCTGTCTGTCTGTCTGTCTGTCTGTCTGTCTGTCTGTCTGTCTGTCTGTCTGTCTGTCTGTCTGTCTGTCTGTCTGTCTGTCTGTCTGTCTGTCTGTCTGTCTGTCTGTCTGTCTGTCTGTCTGTCTGTCTGTCTGTCTGTCTGTCTGTCTGTCTGTCTGTCTGTCTGTCTGTCTGTCTGTCTGTCTGTCTGTCTGTCTGTCTGTCTGTCTGTCTGTCTGTCTGTCTGTCTGTCTGTCTGTCTGTCTGTCTGTCTGTCTGTCTGTCTGTCTGTCTGTCTGTCTGTCTGTCTGTCTGTCTGTCTGTCTGTCTGTCTGTCTGTCTGTCTGTCTGTCTGTCTGTCTGTCTGTCTGTCTGTCTGTCTGTCTGTCTGTCTGTCTGTCTGTCTGTCTGTCTGTCTGTCTGTCTGTCTGTCTGTCTGTCTGTCTGTCTGTCTGTCTGTCTGTCTGTCTGTCTGTCTGTCTGTCTGTCTGTCTGTCTGTCTGTCTGTCTGTCTGTCTGTCTGTCTGTCTGTCTGTCTGTCTGTCTGTCTGTCTGTCTGTCTGTCTGTCTGTCTGTCTGTCTGTCTGTCTGTCTGTCTGTCTGTCTGTCTGTCTGTCTGTCTGTCTGTCTGTCTGTCTGTCTGTCTGTCTGTCTGTCTGTCTGTCTGTCTGTCTGTCTGTCTGTCTGTCTGTCTGTCTATCTGTCACCAGGCTGTATCTAATGAACCGTGATAGTTAGACAGTTGAAATTTTCACAGATGATGTGTTCCTGTTGCCGCTATAACAACAAATACTAAAAACAATATAAAATTAATATTTAAAGGGGGGCTCCCATACAACAAACGTGATATTTTTGCCGTTTTTTGCTTGATATTAATAACGGCAACAGGTAGACGCTTGAAATATTCACAGAATATTTAGTTGTATATTCTCTTCAAAAAATAATAATTATTAAATTAAAATAAAATAAATTAAGTGGTCCCATACAACAAACGTGATTTTTTGCAGTGTTTTGCGATAATGGTACGGAACCCTTCGTGTGCGAGTCCGACTCGCACTTGGCCGGTTTTTTTTATTGTTTGTTTTACTCTAGATGCTTTTACGTGCACGTATTTTTACATCGTTCTCACAAATGTTTTTTTCCAACAAAAATGATGTAACCAAATAATTGTAATTAAAACTGACGGAAAAGAGTGTCCGTCTCTTGCACATTCTTCTCCATAGAGACCTACTGAAGCTTGCGAATGTGCAACTAGATCATATTTTGTTTGACAATTCATATAAGGTTTAGTTGAATTAAAAGTATTTTGATTTGATTTTGATTTATTTCCACTAAAATAAGAAAACATTAACACGTATATACGTGTTCATGTTTTAGCATATTTTATGCTAATGAACGGCTTTTTTATAGATCAAAAACAACGGGCCAAGTTTTCAAAAACAATAGTACTTAATAAAATGCATATCAATAATGTAGAGCCAAGCAAAATAAATACAACAAAATGTTCATTGTTATGCTAACAATGATTAAATAAAGATTAACTTGTCACTTAAGGCGTCGCGTGAGATGGGTACATTCATTCTGACACAATAGTTACCCTTAAGTTGACCAAAGTCTAGTAGGTATAATCTAATTTAAATTACTATTCGGACTGTTATTAACAAACTTATATTTTAACATAGTATACTACGAGTAGTGTCGTAATGACATTGTCCAGCAGGGGCCAATACATTTTGACAAAAAGTAGTCGTAATGGCGTAATACAAACAATAGTCAAGACAGTTATAATTTTTAGGGTTCCGTACCCAAAGAGTAAAAGTCTTAGTAATAGGGTCCCCTATTACTAAGACTCCATGATCCGTCTATCTGTCTCTCCGTCTGTCACCAAGCTGTATCTCATGAACCATGAAAAAATGAATAGCTTTAGCGAATTTTGCGATGATGGTACGGAACCTTTCGTGCGCGAGACCGACTCGCACTTGGACGGTTTAATGTTTATTAAACTATTTAGCTAGCTAATTTCGTATTCCCTTTATTCTTATCTATTTATTTGTAGAATAGTAAAATTTGCGGTAGTTTAAAGTCTGCCCAGAAATGTGAAAAAGAAAACATTTTGGGGGAGAAAATCTTTGTTTTACCTTGACCAGTACATTAAAAAAAAACATCGTATCTTTTATAGCAACTATAATAATTATGATTTGTACATACTGAATAAAAAAATCGACATTTAATTTTTCTGTACATAATTCGAATTTAGGACCTGCTAATCAATAGTTAAACAGCTCAAGAATTTTTTTATAAAGTAATTCTTTGCTTTTTCTTTTTTAAATAAAGCTGTAAATGTTTTCATCTACCCATCAACTACTTTCCTATTTCAGGCCACCACAGCCACTCTATACCAAAATGAAAGCTTGTCAGTCTCACAGACAGACACCGAGGTGATTCGATTACTGTTCCATTTGCCAGCTTTACTACGAAACACCAAAACCATACACCAGCTGGTAAGCAGGTTGTAAACTAACATCTGCTGTCTGAATATTTTGACACTGAATAGAATATTATTTTATGTAGCTTTTACCAAATTTACCTGGATATTTGTCTACTTTTCTATTTAACTGGTTTAAATGTACTATTTTATACCCCTAAAGCATTTAGGGAGTTTGCAGATCACAGACAACAAACACATTGGCTGTCTAATACCGGTCTGGAACACTCCAAGAAATTCCTGGGCTCTACGTTCAAAGCACGGGAATGCATTTGGAATATAAGCAGGGTGCAAATCCACTACCTGCTTGGGGCCTTTACTGGGCACTTTGGAACCAACGACATGCTCATGAAGATGGGACTAACCGTGACACCCATGTGCAGGTTGTGTGGGGAACATACGGAACGCATGAGCACCTTCTGTGCATTTGTGATGCACTGGCTGGTACGCGAATGAGTCTGCTAGGGGTTGGATATCCAAAACCAGAAGACAATAGGCTCATATCGCCTAGTCTCGTTGTAAAACTCATGAAGAGAGTTTTTTTTTGAGATTTGGGAGGAGTGGGTTTTCTAGTAAACCACAATAGTTCCCAATGGGTAAAAGTGCCGAGTTAATTCTCGGCCCCTCCACAAGATAACGATAGGTGGTTTAAAATCAACTAAAAATTTATAATAGGGCATATGCCAGAGTCTGTATTCCCTGATAGCTACAACCTGGGAGTCTTTAAGTCAAGAGTGAATAGGTTTCTTCTAGGTAACCGTGCTACATCGTCGACCACACCATCACTTACCATCAGGTGAGATAGTGGTCAAGCGCGAGCCTATCAATAATAAAAAAAGAAAAAAAAATATGCATGTATTTTTTTAATTTGCTAAATGAAATGAAAGCTTTTTTTAAATATCTTGATCAGAGACGAAGTTATAAAGCGTCAAAGTTGAGAATAAGAAAGAGAAGTTCGACGTACCATCTGACGTCAGAGGGCACGACGCCCATACAACTGCCAAAGAAACCAGCGTTTTCATAGAGAGGTACAGATATTTTTTTTAAATTGTTATATCTCGTTAGTTTTTCGATCAATTTTGCTCTTGTTTGTACTGCTAGTCGGTCAAATAACAAATATTTTTTAATACATATTCCTTATTGCAGTGTGTATTTATGAGAAAATATACCGATATTAAACGGACCAGTCTGTAAGTTGTAAAAAATAAAATTTTATGATTATGATAGAGATCAGATATATATAGATATTATGTAAAAAAATATCTACGCTCGGTGGCCAGAGTCTACCACTAACTTACGGCATTTTAAGTTCCTAACTATGACACTGTTACAGAATTGTACAAGGTTACATAATTGCCTACCTATAAAACTGTGATGGAATTGTGAAAGATCGTTCATTGTTTTGGGGTATAAAGGTATTTTATTTTACTATGGAATTTTATATTTAACAGTGAACGAATAATGTCCCACGGTAACAGAACCGAAGCACTACACTGCTGCAGAAATCGTTGCAACCTTGTAGAACTCATTTCATTCTCTAGTTTAGTACAACAACGGCCATAAAATATTTGATACACAGACTATTTAATACAAACTCTCGAAATCGGATTTACGATGTTTGTTTTGTTGCAATATCCTTTTAATTCCAACTCTATTCTAAAGAAAATAGAGTTCAAAATCCCTTGCATTCGCATTATTACAGATTTATTGGTACACCCTAAACTGTTGTATTGATGGATAACATGTTACATTTGTCATATCCGGTCAGGATGCCTAAAGCTTTGAACTGTGTTATAATTAACCTAAACAGACTCCAATCAAATGTAAACATAAATATGTTATTGCCTCAGGCTATCCTATCCAGATGTAAAGGCAATATAAGTCACTTTACAGAAGTACTCGAACTTTACAACTGGCAAGACAGTGGGACATTAACAAAATAGTATCTTTACAAGTCGTATAATTAATGAATAATGTATTTTTTTTGGTATGTAGAAGCTCGGGGTCCGAGCGTTACCAAAGAAAATTTGGTTCAAATAAATGTCACTAGATGGCGCAATATGCATCGATTAGTTATTGAATTGTGTGTAAAATTAACATTTTCTAGAATTGATCATAAAATTGTATGTTCTTGTTTAATCACACTCCTAAGCACAAAATTACGTTGGCACGGTTTCTATGTATGGGATGAGACATCTGTATGCTAGTATTATATTGGTATTTATCTGTGGAAGAAGGTAATTTCTTGAATTACTCATACGATTACGCTTCTATCAAAAATATCTAAGTCATTAATAAAAAAGTTAATAAAAAAAAACTAAAAACGCAACTACTAAAGAAGCGACCTAAAAAGAACAAAATAATACTGTGCAGTCGGAGGTTACATACATATATGGTTTTGGTCAGACATGTCTTCCCGGTTCTGGAATTGGAATTACTACTGAAAAATATAAGTAATACATATTTTTGTAATCACCTCTTAAAACCCTTAATTTTGATGACACATGATGGGTATGGAAGAAAAAAAATACGGTTTCCACAATATGGCGCCCAAAAATCTGATCACAAAAACCAGACACTCGCAAGGTTAAGACGAATCGATTGGCGAAAGAAACATCAAAATCGGCCTAAGCATTTGGTCTCTAGTACGCCACATAGAAACAAACATACATACATAGACTGATAAACACATTATACCCTCCTTTGCATCGCGCAGTTGGGTAAAAAGCTTAACTGTTTATTTAATACTTTGTGCACACAAACGTACAGAGGAGGACTTAATACTATCGTTGAGTGCTGGTATCAGGCAGTCAGCGATAGGCTTTCTAGACATTATATCGGCAAAATATGCATGGTACTTGTGAGAGCCACCACGGGAGCAACGCCGTAGGAAAATACTAATCACTTACAAAACATTTTTAATTCACCGCTTAAGAAACTATGACATGAATGTTTGAGTAGGTGTGTCACAATTTATCAAATCATCTATATAGTATTAAAAGTATTACTAACTCACTGTTATGATCAGTATCCTGTAGGAGAGAGTGCGGTTAAAAGTACCGGGGCTCTGTTATTCCGCTGAAGGTTGTTCTGAGGAACGCAAGTAAAACAAGGAGCGTGTTGTATAATGGTTGTCGCGAAACGTTATGACACTATGCCTTTGCAGGAGACGTTTTATTTGCTTCCATTATGGTAAAATAGTAGTAATGGAAAAAAAAAACAAAATCAACGGGACAACTAAAGTCGTCACAATCTAAGAAGTCCGTTGACGTTTCTCATTTTACATGCCACGATTACTTTCAACGTAAGAAATTGAAAAATCAAATTCTTAATCCTAATTAATTACTATGTTACCCATACACTATAACAACGAATATCATTGGTAAGCATCAAGTTTAATTACTATTAAGTATTTATAAAATATAGCTGTAAAAATGGACCTTTTATTTTTTGACAACTTTAACCCCACGGAATAATAAATATTTGCCTGTGATTTTTTTGTTAACTGTTACACAAAATATAATTACATATTTTGACTATTCAGAAACGACAATAATCATTCTGCAAATATGTGCATAAGCCACACTATATAATACACTATTTTCATGGCTCTATTATGTATTTTCTGAAAATCGGCACATTTAGCCCCACTCTCCCCTAGCTTAGAATACACGTCATAAGTTTAACTCAGAGTCGAAAACTACACCAACTAGAATTATCAACGACAAATTATACATTTACTAAGTATACATCTCTCCCTCAACCCAAACATGATATATTCACACACTCGATGTTTGTCTTATAATTCCAATAATTGAAGATATACATCCATAGGTATTCCCTGTACCCAGTGACTGCAATGATAGGATTAACCCAGTTGAATTTATAACTGGAATCCCACCGAAATGATACCCAATTAATTGAGTTATGATCAGATTAACTGAAGTGAATCCCTTTTGTCTTGTTTAGTTTGAAACCCTTCGTTGATAGGGTCTCAGAATATCTGATAGTTATGAATAGTAATTAATCTTTCGTATTTGTCATCGTTCTGAAATGGGAAGCGTAAAGCTGGATTTGCATTTTCTAATACAAAAATGCTAGATGCACAGGGTAGGTTGATGTGGCGTAACTTGGTGGAGGCCTTAATTAAATGATGTTGATGATGATAAAAATTGGTGAGACTAAATTCTATTACAAAATTACGGATCATATTTATTGATCGAGAAAATATTAAGCAAAAATCTTAAACATTAGTGCGCCACCTTATCCTGATTTTTAGGTTTCCGTACCCAAAGGGTAAAAACGGGACCCTATTACTAAGACTTCGCGATCCGTCTGTCTGTCTGTCTGTCTTTCTGTCTGTCTGTCTGTCCGTCTGTCTCCAGGCTGTATCTCATGAACCGTGATAGCTAGACAGTTGAAATTTTCACAGATGATGTATTTTTGTTGCCGCTATAACAACAAATACTAAAATCAGTATAAAATAAATATTAAAGGGGGGCTCCCATACAGCAAACGTGATATTTTTGCCATTTTTTGCTCGATATTAATAACGGCAACAGGTAGACGCTTGAAATATTCACAGAATGTTTAGTTATATATTCACTACAAAAAAATAATAATTATTAAATTAAAATAAAATAAATTAAGAGGGGCTCCCATACAACATACGTGATTTTTTGCAGTGTTTTGCGATAATGGTACGGAACCCTTCGTGTGCGAGTCTGACTCGCACTTGGCCGGTTTTTCTGTATGATACGTAAGGACTTGGCTCTATTACTTTATTGCCTTCTTCGCAAAAGACTAATTCTACAAAGAATTTTCACACATTGGGTACTTATATTATTCAGAATCTTATTACTTATGTTGTAAGACTCCTAATCTTATGTAATTGCACTGAACTGCTACAGTTCAATGCGTTTCTGGTTCTACTTTAGGCATGATAATCGAAACTTTCCCTCTAAATAATCCTACTAGATCTTTAGATAAAAAAAGTTAATTTAAAATCAAAAACCCGACTGCTTAAGAAGCGAACTAAAAAGCTGTAAACAAGAAAAAATCATGGTGTCGGAGGATTCGCGAACTGGCTGACCACCTGATCCTCCAACTGCACAGCATGATTTTTTCTTGTTTACAGCTTTTTAGTTCGCTTCGTTTAATATTCCTTATTTTTCGTATTCCTTTTAAACATTTCCTTGAAATCAGCTCTTAAAACCCTTCATTATGATCTCGATGGGTTTGGAAGAAAAAAAAATTGGGACCCGCACAATATGGCGCCCAAAGTCCGCCATGTTTGTTTTTTTTTAACTTCACCTATCTAAGAACACTTGGGTGGTCAAGACTTATCTAACGATGTGATATGAGATAATAAAGAAAACATACATACAAACATACATACATACAAGATACGCGCGAAAAACATAACCCTTTCTTTTCATTCGGGTAAAAACACCAAGTTCATAAACCAAAACCTTTATTTAAACACAGCCAATATTGTTGCAACTTGAAAACGGCCTAAATTCCTAAATCTTTGAAGCACCCTCGAGCCCACTGCTTCCGCCAGCTCCACACTTTATTTGTATTTGCAAAGTTCTCGACAGTTGCATTATATAAGAGTCGGAACGGAATTCGAAGGGCTAAAGTTATCCCAACTGTTTGTGATTTGCTTCGCATGTGCACCTCGATTGCGTGTTTGAGAAACTTGCACCTATATACGAATACTAAGTCCTTTTTACCCGACTGCCGAAGGAGGGTAATGTGTTTATCAGTCTATGTATGTATGTATGTAAGTATGTATGTATGTATGTATGTATGTTTGTTCCTATGTGGCGTTCTAGAGACCAAACTCGTTGACCGATTTTGATGATTCTTACGTCAATCGATTCGTCTTAATCCTGCGAGTGTCACTGGCTACATTAAAATTGGAAAAACAAAAATGGCGGCTTTTGGGCGCCATTTTGTGGGGATTTTTTTTTTCCAACCCCATCGTGTGGGGTATCAAAATAAAGGATTATAAGAGGCGATTTCAAAAATATATAACACTTATATGTTTAAATGTACCTAATACTAAAAATAAATAACTAAAAAGTTGTAAATAAAAAAAGTTAATTAAAAAAATCAAAATACCCGACTGCTTAAAAAGCAAACTAAAAAGACGTAAACAAGAAGAAAATCATGCTGTGCAGTCGGAGGATACATCTAGTTTTGGTCCGCCAGCTCGCGAATATGTATCCTCCGACTGCACAACATGATTTTCTTCTTGTTTACGTCTTTTTTAGTTTGCTTTTTAAGCAGTCGGGTTTTTTGATTT
The DNA here is from genome assembly GCA_945859665.1 of Anorthoa munda. Taxonomy (NCBI): domain Eukaryota; kingdom Metazoa; phylum Arthropoda; class Insecta; order Lepidoptera; family Noctuidae; genus Anorthoa; species Anorthoa munda. The sequence goes on along the minus strand of OX243897.1, from coordinate 37,800,047 downwards.
TTTTATTAACTTTTTTTTAGGTAACTTCCTTCACTCCAATTGATACTGATGAAGAAAAAAGAAAAGAACCTTCAAAAAAAATCAGTAAATGATCAGTTACAACTGTAAATTTGAGTAAGTAAATTGGACGAAATTTGGTTTGTGAAATAAAATTATTACAAATACAATTTTTTTTTTCATAGGTATATACAGAATAAGGTATTTGAAGTGCACTTTTAGCCAAAAAAATCCTTTAGTAGACTCATCGCTCTTCCAAAACTTATTGTTTTGGAAATACCATATACTAACATACTTTTGATGATAAAAATATTAAAATTAGAATAAAATAAACGGCTAGTTGCTTTTTATGCATATACGGGCTTCCAAAATTCACCCTCCGTTAATATATATATTTATGCGAAAGCTATAAATATTTCAGGTCAGTTTGTGAATAGCATAGTTTTGGGGTAGCCACCGATATTTATCATTTGATAGCATATGTTTTTAGATAGCCTATAAAATATTTTTACTAACGTTTTCCCATATGTAGGTACCTGTTATCTAATTCTATACTTTACGATATACTTACTTCCTGATTTTTATAACCATCCAAATATTTTATTAACAATCAACTCACAAAAAAGGAAGAAAAAGCCGCCGTGCCCTATATTTTTTCTTATTATGTGCGCAAAAATGTATTGAACAAGTGCTTTTTAGGGTTCCGTACCCAAAGGGTAAAAACGGGACCCTATTACTAAGACTTCACGATCCGTCTGTTTGTCCGTCTGTCACCAGGCTGTATCTCATGAACCGTGTGATAGCTAAACAGTTGAAATTTTCACAGATGATGTATTTCTGTTGCCGCTATAACAACAAATACTAAAAACAGAATAAAATAAATATTTAAGTGGCGCTCCCATACAACAAACGTGATTTTTTTGGATCAATAATGGTACGGAACCCTTCGTGCGTGATTCCCACTCGCACTTAGCCGTTTTTTTCTTTTGTACGCAAAACTCAATAGTCTGTTTTATTGCATGGAATAAAAAATATGATGATAAAAATTCAGGATGTATAAATGTGCGTGCTCTACTATAGCCAAATAATAGTTAAGTATAAAAGTCGGAACATTCCTTTTTAACATTAATATCATAAACTCATTATTAAACACACTCGATAGTTAACATACTCGACGTTGGGAAATCTGTTTTCAACTGATTTCTTATCATCGTATTTGTACTGAAAGTACTTGACAGATACACGCGTGGGTTTCACAAAATACAGGATTAAATTTATTTCACTTCATATTTCAGTAATGGAGAGGTTTTCATGTAGGAATGAGGATATAATATCAGCAAAAACAGTAGAATCAATTATTATTATTTTTACTCTAAATTTTGATGATGACTTTGACTTTACACTGAAAAACGGGCGTAATAGGTTACGCCCGTTGATAATGTTATGCGATTTTAGGAAAAAATCACGAGTATTTGTTTTCGACTTATTTTGTATGTATGAGAAATCTTCCACAACATTTTTGTAATTGAGTGGAGTCAGGGCCCTGGCGATCAGTTCTCATAATTAAAATCTTACAAATTCAGACGACTAATTTCAAAATTTAAATACATTATAGGAGTTTTTGATAGATTGAGGCACGGATTATAAATGCCAACATTCCAATAACTACAGAAATAATCAACCTGGGCTAGGAAAGGATGGCAAGCACATATTATTGGGATGACAGAAAGGAAATGGAGCAAAATGCGTGAGACGGGGCTGAATGTTGATGACGTCATAATTAAAGCCAACACAAGAACAGAGCAAGAAGGCCCACAACTGTATCAAACACCTATGTAACCTATAAAAATGTATGTGAACCAGTGATGTAATAGCGTTGGTCTGGATTAAGCGTTTAACGCGCCAATGTGACTCCCACGTGAATCGTAAAAGCCGTGCTAATAGAAAGGGGATGGACGGAAAATCTGTCTACTTTTACTTTCATTTGACTAGCTTTTTTATATTAATAGATTTACCCTACTTATATCGTTTACTATCATAACCTATGCTCAGCTTTCAGGGGCCGAAAACGTTCTAATATCTACATTTCTTATCCACGAATTGGGTATATACAAATGTCACCACTTTGAAATATCCTAAGCAGTCGGTCTATTGAGTCTTATCTGCGGTAAAATTAAATGCCTTTGCGAGGCGTTGAGAGAGAGTGAATTCGAGACTCGAGAGTTGAAAATCCAACAGGGGAATTTATAAGGCATTCGTTTATGTATCATCTGGTGAAAATGAATATTACTGATGTTTTGAGAAAACGCTGAATAGTAAATCCAATGTGCCAATACTAACAGCAACAAGAAACAATATGCACATTGCCTATAACTATCAGCCTATAAATATCAGTATGCATTCATTGCATTGCAGTAAGTTATTACGGCTATAAACTCCGTAGTTAATATAACCGAATTATTATTTGTCGGCGTCCAAGCAAAAATGGTCCAGTTCTCGGCATTTAGTTGCCGAGATATACGCAGTTTTGTAAAATTGCCCTCATACAAATACAAGTACAGTTTCAACTACAAATGTGCCAATTTTTTTATCAATTGACCATTCTAGATACCAAATTTAGTCTTAACTCTATACCCAACTACTGAATCCTTTTTCCTTGGACGACCACTTTTATTTAACATAAAGAATTGCAACCGTGTTAAATAGACTGTTCAAATGTTAAATTATATTGAGGCAAGTTATTGTTGATGTAACTATGTAAAACATAATACTATTACGGTCCTACACTAACTTGCATAAAACCTCATCACCATCTTCCTAATCTGGCCCTATATTACTTGGAGTAACACGTTATTTTCTTCCTTTCCCTCCTGTTAACTGTCACACGATCACTGATTCCCTTTTCCTATACTTCACGGAATACAACTTTTCTTTGGCCTCCTCTCTTTTCATGTATCCGCATTTAAGTTTATAACTCCTTTAGCCACATGCATAATATCTGTTAGCTCTTCATTCATACCATTGGCAAAAAAAAACGATCTATCTAAGGTCATTTTGAAGACAATACCAATTGTTTGGTTAAATATTCAAATTATTTAGACTAGAGACCAGGTTACTATTGAGAAGACGGCAAATTGAGACGTATGGAAGAAATAGTCATGCTGTGCCAATCCAAAATAAATTAGTGTAAGGGCAGAATCCATGAAAAGCATCAGCATTCAGGAACATGAAATCAAGGTAAATTTTTGTACTAAAAAAACGTTAAAATTCAAATTGCAATTTCAGATCGGCGACATTAAAATAAACTTGTTAAAATTTATTTCTTTATTTTACACCAATAAGTACAACATCTTACAGTATTCCAAGACGATGTTATACCACAGAATAAATAATGTTAAATATGTACACCTTATAAAAACATAAAAATTTAACAATAAAAATAAAATAACTAAAATTAAAATTTAAAAAGAAACATTTATTTATTTATAACATACTTTATTTTACACCACAAAAACACACAGGAACAAATACAAAAAATAAGGAGTTATTTTATAATTGATACGTTTAATATTAAAAAAATAATCACGAAGAAAACTTAAAAAAAGCAACCGTTCCAAAGATATGCAATTATTTGCATTACGCGTAAATTATATAGGCTATTTGGTGATTTTTTCGACAACCTGACACTGATAAAAGAATGTGAACTTAAAAAAATGAGAATTGCAATACACTCTGTCGTATCTTAAAATCAAGGGCGAACGCAATCATGTCTTTGAAAATATAGAACATTCCTGCAAAAGTAGGTTAATATTTAAAAAGTCCTGAGGGAAATACGAACCATTGTATTTATATTTGCAAATTACTCAACGGGTGCATGTAAATATGCTCTGAGAACAAGTTTTCTTAGAAAAAGAAGTTAAAAAATGGGTGCTAATGTATATTTTATCTTGACAGCGGATGCAAATCCAAATAAAAAGTTTTTGGAAACAAGGACCAAAAATGTTTTAGTTCCGTTTGAAGAATTGATAATAAAATTTATTGATGTAGTAATGGTTAATCTTATAATAGTCTGAGCTTATTTTACTAAAGTTTAATTATGTACTATAAAAAACGTGTCATAGTTGTATTTTTACGGAAAAATATGTGATTAAGCACAACCACTTTGGCTTAATCACACCAATACACGCATATAATGCTTATCAAATAAACTTTTGTGTACTTATATGCGTAGTCAAATATCAAAAACACAATAATATATAAGATTCTCGAACTGCTTAAGAAAAACACACTTAGCTACCTAGATAAATATATTTTTTACCTATTTTGTCCAAAATACATATCACAGCCTTTCAATTTCCTTAAAAATAAAAAATGTCGGCCTATACCAGTACATAACAGGCATAATACCAGTCTTTTATCACACGTTACGATAAAAGCATGAAGCTAACATGTAGTCAATGAAGCGGCCTAAATTCGTCTTTTGAAGCCCCCTCGAGGTTCACTGGAGCAACCTCTTTATTTTTATTTGTAAACCTTTCGACACCCACATAATGGGTTATTGTGACAGGGTGAGATCTTTATTAACCACTTTACTATATAAGTCATGAATAAAAATTTAACCCTTATATGTAAAAATGTATAGATGAGAAAATCTATGGGCTTTTAATTTGGTATAGAGACTTTATTTCTTACTTTTTTATGTAGATTTATTATTTTTCAAGGAAAAAAGTAAAGTACCTAAGTTAAGACACAACCAGAATATTATCAGTTTTATTTTATTTTATTGTATGAGTATTGTTTGCCTGAAAAACGAACACAATAATAAAGAATCATCAGCGGCTTCGTATATCAAAATCAAGTTTTTTATATTGCTTATCTCTACTTCACCTACCTGGCATAGCTGAATATCGCTTCATTATTGAAACTGCAACCGAAGCCGGCTCAGGACCTGAAGATCATCAGCAGCCTGCAGCCACGAAGACACACACACACACCACTACACACCTGCGTCTATAACAACACCAATCAATTACAAAAATAACGACAAACTTCGACAAGAGGCAAAACAAAATTATACAAAAAAAATCAGGGGCAGGGAGGAAAAGGGGTCCTTAGGGAGCTTCCAAAAAATATTTAGAAACACTGGTTGAACATTTTATCTCTCGCATAAAATATTTTCCAAACGCGCGTAAGTTGTGCACGTGCGCGCGACTTTCTCCCACAACTCGGCAGCGGACCGTATCGTAGGCGATCGTCTGTGCTTCTGGGCGGGCGGAAAGGCTAGGGCGAACACGACAGCCCGTTGGCGGCGGCGCGACGCGGCCGCCCTAGGCGCGCCCGATACCAGGCGAGCAGAATATACTAGGAGATCTTACACCACGTGCGTCGTGGCGCACTGCGCATGCCCGAACAATATCAGGGAAAGCTCAAGAAAAGCCACAAGTGCAAGCGAGACAACAATACTCTAAAAATAGGGGTTGAAAAGAGACGGTTATAGGATTAATTTTGGAAGCGCCAAGCAGTCTGAAAAGTTAGTCGTGATTTCTGTGTGTGTGAACGCATACTAATGTAATTTAGTTTAGTAAGTTTCAGGTGAAAGTTAAGTGTTTGAATGGTACTCAGATTAGAAGCCAATAAAATGCAATTGGTTTAAGTATCAATTGACTTATTGGATTGGCATAAAACGTAAACAAACTTGATGATGTGACTAATTTGTAACGTTTGCTGAAAATGTGGATGTAGATATTAATAATGTTTTAATGGTTTTAATCTAAATTAGGCAAATCTGAATTCTGTTGTATGACGGTACACTGGCAAACAAAATGTGAAATACTTATCAAGAATCGCTCAAATGTAATGATCTTTTTTATCAGGAGATTGCTTTCATGAAATCTGCTCAGCCATTTTGAAGATCCACTTCAGATATATCGTGTGTGGACTCATTTCCATCGGTCTTAATTATATAGTCGAATCAGCTACCTATGGAGAACAATTATGTAATCGTAGAGGTTTCTGATGATGGATGATGGATCAGGAAGGTGGTGTGACTCGACTCAAAATATTGGTCTAGATGACCTGCAAAAAAGAATAAGTAAACATAAAACAATAAAGAGGTCTTCCGAATAGGTACGCTTTTTGTTATTTTCGAATGACAAATATGAATAGGGTTATACGATTGTGAGGACATTCAAATAGATAATTATGACACCCACTTAACAAACACACGCCGCGCGCCGGCGCTATCCCCATGGACAGGGGGATCAACGCCATTAACACAGTAACCCCTCACATATTTTTATCTTGTATCTTTTGACACCATAAAAGTAGTAGACTATAAATCCGTATATTTTGTGGTTAATAGAATAAAGATTTTTGTGATAATAGTCGATTAAATGAAAAAACGTCAAGGTAAATTAATAAAAAAAAAAAAATTGTTTAGAAAACCTTTGCAGACTTAACAATATCTGAAAGCGCTGAAACAAAAAAATATATATTTTCTTAAAGAGTTTCATAATACAAAGGCATGATAACATTTTTATTACTTCATTTTGCCAAGACTAACTTCCAACTTCAGTACCTGAAAAGCTTCGCAAGTATTATTTATGTAAGTACTAACTTTTTCAAGTACACTCGGGAACCAACAGGTGCCCAATAACCCTCACACATACATACCCGATACTGTAAACACGCAGCGACGCACTCTCGAACATCCTTATGATTTATATGATCCTGGTATCGTTAACCTTATTCCTGAAATTTCAAGGAAGGTTGCCTCGGTGATCATGAAATCGTTGCTCACAGACGTGAGGAAAATTAAATTACCGATAAGTAGCCATACATATTTTAATTATTTTTTTCCTCAAATTGTGACTTACTTATCTAATCCATATAATTCAAATGCCTTATTGAGATAAATATTCGATATTATTATTTAAATTTGAAATATCTAAGTAATTGATTAAATTACATACATAATTTTTTCATGATATCTTTTTCCAGTGCAAAAAACGTAAGCGGACGTAACTCTAAAAAAATCGTCACAAACATTACTCCGCTTTAATTACAGACACAGCTTTCAATAAAAAAAAACCGCTTTAACGTAATCTAAAAATCAAGCGCTTTTAGACATTCACCGTTCACAGTTTTCAGTTCAACATGACAGGCCGTGTCACAAGTGACGGCCTCTCGTCCGTTACGTCACTAAAGTCAGTTTTATTCCCGAAAGTACTAGGCGAGCAGAATACACGAAGAGTTCGAAATTCAGGTGCGAAAATAGAACAAGCTCCCACGTGGGACGAAAATAGTCCGCGCAGCCGTCGGTTTTTAAATTTAGAATCTTCACTACTTGATTAAACTCACTTGTTTTCGGGAGTTGGTATAATTCGTAATTTGAAATGACATGATTTATTTTTATTTTTTATAATACAATGTTTTGTTATCCTTCACTTGAATTTTAATCATGCCATCTATTTGATTGTAAAAGTTACCAATCGTGTGTTGGACTACGATTTATAAATCCCCTATACAACTTTATAATAAGTATTTCAATATATACTTATTAGATAATACCACCAGATTTTTTTAATTGCAATGTACTTATGTACCGGCTTTGTCGTGACAAGTTAAGAGGGATTGATTTTGTTTTGTGGTTCCGCCATTCGCCGCTGGCAAGGTCGTGGCGCTCAGGTGCAAAAACAGTTTTTTTTCTCACCATTTCTGAGGACCATAATTTACCACAATACAATTATAATTACGATTCATAAATTACCAATAACAAATGAAAACATTAATTTATCCAGAAAGAAAGGCAAGCTTTGCTCCGCAAGTCGGATAAAATCTTGACGACATGACATTTTCAACAAGAGATTTAACAACACATCAGTTCTCTCATAATTAAGCCGCCATTTCAATTATCTTTAGTAGCGGTTAAAGTGAGTGAGTTCTTGTAATAATTAAATTAAAACAGGTTACAAAGACACCTTACAAAACTTTTTTCTATTCTTTAAAACAGCGCCATCTATTTATATTAGATGGAACTGTTAGGATGTGTCTAGTAGGGTAAGCAAAGTAGAGTGTTACGTTGTAATTCCGATTATGATGATGGCGCTACCAAAGTCGGATAGTTTATTTCACCTCGTTTTTGTAGTGCAAAGTTTTCTAATTCAACTTAATAAAACAAAGAGATTTTTTGTATAGGCAGGTATTCGTAGTTTAGGTTTAGTTTTAGAATCACGTGTGCCTGAATCTGAGAGAAAACCCTATTTGAATAGAAATATCTAATTAGTAGTTTCGAACTTATACCCGTCAATTTAAAAGTGGATTTTTAATCAGTCATAATCAAGTTTACATTAATTACTGAAAAAGAAGCCAATCATCTTAATTAGTGCAAAATTAAGAGTCAAGGAGGAATTGGCTTCGAAAGACTGATGACCGCTGCCGCTGCTACGCCGCTGCAATGATCTTGGTTTTTACAAAACCAGGGGGTTAAAATGATAGCCGGCAAAAATCCCGGGATCACACTTATACAATCTAGATGAACGCGGTAGCAGCTGCCATAACCATAAATAAGTAAATAACAAATCCATAGCCGGAATGTCTCACCTGTGTCTGCCCTTTCTTCGCGGAAGTGTTGCAAGGCCGAGTATACACAAATGTCACGCCCTCAGGCACCTGTTGTGTGTACCCATACTTATTAATGACGACGCCACGTTAAGGCGTCGGGTTTTTCTTGATGGTCAGTGTGCGCCAAACGTGGAGAGAAAAGGAACTGTAATCAAGTAAAAGACATTACAACAATAATTATGAGGGAAATGTTGTCGTATTTAAGAATCATATACAGCAGATAAATGCAAAATGCAAACATCCGCAAGAGAACCAGCGTTACCGACATAGCCCGAAGAATTGCAAAAATTAAGTGGCAATGGGCAGAGCACATAGCTCGCATGAAAAGTTCTGGAGTGGCGACCGCGTACCGGAAGACGTAGCGTTGGAAGGCTTCCCTCTAGGTGAAACGATGACCAGCATCTGTAGCCAAGTTGACAATCTACAAACGATAACGCTAGTAGAAACGAATCAAACGAATGGGAATGACACATCTGAACGTTAAGTCACGTGGTCAGACCATACAAATAGAAGGCGTTAACGATTGTAGAAAGAGATTCTATACGAAACGTTTGTAACTTGCCTAGAGAGATTTGTCAGGGCTGTGGGAATCCGGTGGATGCGAAACGCACAGGACCGATCAGTGTGGCGACGCTTGGGGCCTATATCCAGCAGTGGGTGTATTTAAGTACACGTCAGATCTTGATCAAATTTAAATGGACGAGAAGCACCAAATATAAATATACATCAAAATCAGTTTTCTTGGTAAAAAGTTCTGAGCTAATAGCTAACACACAAAAATAAATACATTTGAATTGAGAATCTTCTCCTTTTGAATTCGGTTAAAAAGCCAGACAGATTGAGTCGCCATCAGATTTCATTAGGTTTCGTCAAATGATTTTGGATGGTAAACAAGCAAGTTAAGTTACCCACCTAAAGACCATTTATGTGTATCGATACTTATATACATCAGACATAGTACCTATAAAGTATTGCCTCACCTATGAAGTCTTAGTGCTCCAATTAATTCCACATACTAAGTTTGTCGGCACCTAACAACTTTACGACTTGGTTTCAATAAAACTTTTTTATCTTCTAGTCACAGTTCACTAAACAAAATATTTCAAATACCTACAGCATGCGGAAGTTAAAATTAAAGTTAATGACATTAATTATATAGAACAAAAAATAAATAAGGATAAAATGACTAGGCGTTTTTCTTAGACATTTTAGACTGAAATTGCCATTGCAATTGATATTACAGGTCGTCAGCTACAGGCTACGGTAACTTTCTAAAGCATACTCCTTAGTAACGGCTAGTTTAAAAAGTATGAAAAAAAAAATTTTTTTTAATGATTCATGTACATAATTTTGAACACAAGTTTTTTCGTGTAACTAATAGCTTTGTTTTAAAAAATAATTAACAACACGATATTTTTACGCAACTTTTGGAAAATCCTCCAAAACGATTTGGATGTTTAAAAAAATTTTTACGCAGAAAAATTGATGCTGAAATAGCATATGTTAATGAAATAATGTTTTGCAAACAAAACTGTTCAAAAGGAGGTTCAATATTGATATATTGGCTTCGAGCGGGCGCACAGCGTTAACATGGGTCCGTGCCCACTACAGAATTTTGGTACCAATTCAGTGCCATTTGTACAGTCAGGCAAAGTGATTTTTAATTCTAATTGGGGCGTATAATATCGCCTAGAAGAAATTTTTGGTTGAAACCAACGTTCAGCACGATGATAGGTTATGATGATAATTTAATGTTAAAATCAAAAATCAAAATCAAAATCAAGGTATTTATTTCAATTAAACTTTAGAAGTACTTAATTAATTAAGCAATACCCTAAACCCTAACCCCTTCTCTAACTTAAGGGACGTAGGTGGTGGTGTGGTTAGGTTTCTAGGTGGACCAATGATCTGGTTAGAGTTGCGGCCATCCATTAGATGCGAGACGCACAAGACCGGTGGACGTGGCCATGTGGCTACACATAGGGGAGACCTATGTTCAGCAGTTTATTTATTTATTGGCCTATCTACAATTGTTACACTAATAACAACCTTATAATACAAGCAATAATATAAACTAAGTGTACAATATGAGAGCAGTGGTGGCCGAGAGCAGTGGTGGCCCAGTGGTATCGGCCGCGACTTACAAGTTGTAGATCGTGGGTTCGAACCCAGGCAGGCGCTTTACTTTGTGTAAATTATTTCATCACCACTGCTCTCAAAAACGGTGAAGGAAAACATCGTGAGGAAACCGGCATGTCCTAGAACCAAAAATTCAAAGACATGTGACATCCACCAACCCGCACTGGGCCCGCGTGGTGGATTACGGCCCATCCCCTCTCACAGAGAGGAGGCCTGTGTCCCAGCAGTGGGAACATTAATAGGCTGATGATGTGATGATGTGATGTACAATATGATGCGATAGACACAGCATGCAAAAACAAAATTATAACAGACAGTAATTACAATAATAGTGCAGAAATAACACTCATAAACAGTGAAGTCTTTAGAAAACAATACAGTCGAACATATTTTTTATGTAGGTATATACAAAAAAGAAAATTAAAAAAACAAAAACAGTATGGTGACTAATCATTTTTTGTGAACTTGACGCTTGAGTTTTTGAAGTGACGTGCAACAAATATCAATTCCTTCATCGCAATCATTAAGAAGTCTGCAAAGTCTGGGGATGGGGGAGTTGGATCCTGATACAGTTTTGCGGAATGGGGGACGTAATAGTTTGATAGGGTGACGCGGATAGTTGTAAGGTAGGTTGAAATTAAACTTACTTAACAAATGCGGGCAGTATATTTTACTCTGAATTTAAAATACATTTTAAATAAAAATATCAAATCAATACCCTCTCTTCGTTTATCAAGTGAAGTCAAGCTGAAATTTTTAAGACGTTTTTCGTAGCTCCGAAGTTTTTTGGCTAATCCCGCAGAATAGGCAAGATGGTTTTAAAACCTTTTCTGGATCCGCTCTAACCTGAGACTATGTGTCGCATAGTGGGGACGCCACGCAACCACGCAGTATTCCAATATGGTACGGACGAGACAGTTGACGTCTTTTGGTTGAAATGATGATTACGAAACTTATAAATGTGCAATGGGTGCAATTCTGCTAGGTTATTTTTAATTTCAAGTCCACACGGAAATAAACAAAATTCTAGAGTAATAAAATATTTTAGAACCTCTATCAAATGCATCTCATCGTCATCATCAGCCTATTAATGTTCCCACTGCTGGGACACAAGCCTCCTCTCTGTTAGAGGGTATGGGCCGTAAACAACACTCGGGCCCTGTGCGGGTTGGAATTAAATGTCATATTATGTCTTTGAATTTTTGGTTCTAGGACATGCCGGTTTGCTCACGATGTTTTCTTTCGCTGTTTTTGAGAGCAGTGGTGATGAAATAATTTACACCTACCACGACCACTTGTAAATCGCAGCCAATACTACTGGGCCAACACTGCGCATCAAAGGCATCTAATATAATTTAATATGAATATGAATGCCCCCGGAAATTCGCAGGACTATAGCAAGTCGCACAGAGAGCGGGCCAAGAGGCTCATCAGCGATGAGGCACTGGTTAAGTCAAAGCTCCAGAGCCTTGAACATCGTCGCCGAGTTGCCAGCTTGTCGGTTTTTTATCGGTTACATTTCGGGGAGTGTGCGATGGAATTGCATGATCTAATTCCGCCCAGCCCGTTTCATCATCGGACTACCAGACGTACGGCGATGCGCCATCGGTACATGGTGGACATCCCACCCATACGCACTAAACGTTTTGAGAATACTTTTATTATGCGTACAGCTAAGGAGTGGAATTCCCTGCCGGAGTCTGTGTTTCCCGATAGCTACAATCTAGGGGTCTTTAAGTCAAGAGTGAATAGGTTACTACTAGGCAAGCGTGCTCCATCGTGGACCACATCTTCGCTTACCATCAGGTGAGATAGTGGTCAAGCGCGAGCCTATAATAGATAAAAAAAAAAAAAAAAAGAGGGCGAAACTAGAAACTGATCCACGCCATCCAATGCACAAATACAGTTCAGTGCCCCAGCGCCTAAAAAGCCGAAAAAGTTTTCTAGGATGCGTGGGTCTATGTGATGGAAACTCCTCTTCTGCGAGATGCGACCTTTGGCGAGAGAAACTCAAGCGTCCTGAAAATTTCATTGGGCCATCGGAGAGCCTTCCGCCTGGGCACACTCTGCCGTGGTCGACCTGGAAAACCCTAAATAGACTCCGCACTCAGGTTGGCCGCAGCAAGGACAACCTCCACAGGCGGGGGTTCTCTGATGGCACTAGTCTTCAGTGCCTGTGCAGCATCTCTCCGCAGACCATGGCCCATCTCACGGAGTGCGCAGCATGCCCTGTCACCTGTACGTACGAAGACCTTATGACTGCGTCACCGAATGGTGTTGCCGTGGCTGAATTCTGGGCCAAACACAATATTTAACTTTTTATATTTGCCATCGACACGCTAAGAAGGAGAATAATCAAATAATAATTTTATCCAACCCTGAAGTGCTTTAGATTTAAAGATATTACAACATAAAAATAATATTTACGATCGACCATTAATCCTAAAATGTAAACGAATAACTTTGTCTGACCTTCAAGTTTCAACAAGCTGTGATTATTTTGATTGTTCTAACTAATGGTGGTTTGACATTTTCAGTCGGATATGGATTGATCATGTTTGATTGCTTGATATTAAATTGATTGTATTGTTTGGCTGTTTAATGAGATTTTTTATGGTATTTTAGCCTTTTGTATTGAGTTACCTCTTGTAAATTACTTGTGAGTATTACGAATTTAATTTTGAATAATTATAATCTATACTTTTTATTTTAGTTTTTATTATAAACTAGCTTCTAGCGGTTTCGCCCGCGTAACAGTCGAAAATTATTCCGAGGGAACATATTCCCGTAATAAAAGTATCTTTTGTACTATTCCTGACTATATATAATCTATCTCTGTGCCAAATTTCATCCAGATCCGTCCAGCCGTTTGAGCGTGAAGAAGTAATAAACATACAAACACACTCACAAAGTTTCGCCTTTATAATATTAGCGTGATAATGTGATGTGATGTGATGTGAAGATAAGCTCGCACTTGACTACTATTTCACCTAATGGTAAGCGAGTATGTGGTCGGCAGTGAAGCACGCATGCCTAGAAGTAATCTATTCACTCTTGACTATTTACCCTTTTTGACTTTTTACTGGAATTATACGATATGTAAACGTGAAAATAATAAGTTGTCAGAATGTATTTAACTCACTTGCTGTTATTAAAATTCATTCCATTTTTTATGACGTTGGTACATAGTAGAGAACCAAGGAAAAAACCGCTCCATATATGGAAGAATAACGTAAGCTATAAAGAGTGCGTAGCAACCTAAATAAATAATAAATTGAAATAACTACACGCATCTTACAATAATTACGAGCCATTGATATTATTTACTATGATAAATTTGTCATTGAATTCCTTGACGTCAACTTTATTCCTCAATTATTTCTGTTGTCATACCTCATGACATTTACTTAAGGCTCTTGTGAACTGAAGCAAATAAATATACCACTGAAATTCTAACTGCTAAGTACGAGGACCTAGGTTTTATTCCCCGATCGAGGAAACAGTCATTGAGATTTGCCAAATGGAATTTCTTAGGCCCAGTTTATTGATCCATTGTTAACTCAACCAATGATGGTTAAACATGCTTACCAATGGCTGCAAATTTTTGTGTTTCAAATTTGGTTGAGCTAAATACGGTTTAAAACTTTTTTACAAAAAAAAAAATATAACCGACTTCCAAAAAATTAAAATACTAAACAGTGAAAAATAACCTTAATTTCGAAAATCGGTGTTCCTGTTTTCGTTTAATGACACCGCAGTGGTACATAATGGACAAGTTCTATAGTAAGGTATCTATAATGCCCAATATTTATAGTGATGCCAGAATAATTATATCCCGAATATCATGTAACTTGAACATAACCGGTGGAATGCGAGTGTACCAGGGTGAACTGTACACGTCTGCGTACACGTTTAGACCATACTGGCGTGATGGTATATTATGAAATGGTGTAAACAATAAACAAACATGCGATTGCAGCAATCCCGAGAGATTTGCCGTCATTTATTGGAGAGTTGTATTGTATATATCCGATGTTCTTCATCAGATCTTTACCAAATTTAGATGGGATCATTTCAAAAAGCATTCAAACAAAAAAAAAATGCGAATTCGTTTATATATGACGGAGTTATGCCTGAACATACATTAAAAAAAATTAAACAACCGAATTGAGAACCTCCTCCTTTTTGGGAAGTCGGTTAAAAACTGGGCCTTAGTAGCAGCCTGGTGTTTGATTTTGTGGCTGGTTAATGGGAATGGTCTCGCCCCTATTGCACATAAGTGGTGGGTGGGACATAAATACCTATAACTACATATTATAGCACATTTACCCGAGAATTGAACATAGTAGGGTAACCAGGGTTACCGACATAGCCCGAAGAATTGCCAAACTCAAGTGGCAGTGGGCAGGCACATTGCTCGCAGAACGGATGGCCGATGGGGCAGAAAGGTTCTGGAGTGGCGACCGCGAACTGGAAGACGTTGCGTTGGAAAGCTAGGTGGACCGATGACCTGTGAAGGTTGCGGGGATCCGCTGGTTGCGAGACGCACGGGACCGGTCAATGTGGCGACGCTTGGGGGAGGCCTATGTCCAGCAGTGGACGTCTTTCGGCTGTTATGATGATGATGATGAACATAGTACGTCATGCACAGCAGCAGGTAGCGCTTGCGTCCAGTAGACCAACGATATAATCAACTTTTCATTTCTGCCGTAATTATATTCGGCTACAATTATTGTAGCAGAGTCTTCTAAAAAACTAAGCAGTAAATAGTAAATCATTAACACACACAGTTTATTGCTTGGATCTATTACTTACGATAAAATCGCAATTAACTTTGTTAAATGTCACTTGAATTTTAATTATTACCTGTATTATTCTTTACATCATAAAATAAATAACTTGGTTAAAAAGTTCAAATGTATCTCTCATGTATCAATGCACTTTGTATGATGATTAGTATATAATTTTGAATTAAAAAGAAATACACCGAAAAAATAAAAAAATATAGAAAAAAGGTAAAATACATAATTAAAAAAAAGGAAGATTGTCTATATCGTACTAATTATTCTAAATATTTAGTATTTAAATATTAGTAGAGAAAGGCAACCTATTTACACACATAACATCAGCTCCGCGCAAAAAATTCGCCAAAAATAGACGCGTTGAGCTACGAGCGCGAAAAAGTCATCAGTGGAGCTGTGCAGTGTCAATTCACCAGGATTAGTGTGGGCAAGTGTGTACCTTCACGGGTTGCGGAGCAGGACCCCCTGGACTTTAAGGTGCAATATCCTCGACAAGGGCAGTGGAGTCGTTCTGCGAATAGTATTCCTGAGAGTCGCAGCAGAGGCCTATCTAGAGACACCAAAACCATCGAAATCGGACCAGGAACCAGGGAGATATTAAGGTGCAAAAAACGCCAAAAACACGTGTTTTAGGTTAAAAACCAACCTCAAATATTCACCACGTGGATCTAAAAACACGAGGCCTAACGTACAGCCAGCCAACTTAGCCCTCACTGGAGACTCCGAAGCCTGCCGAAGAATCAGCCTGCAGACCACCCGCCATCGTCACGACTCCGCTGATCATCATCAGGTAAGCCCTGCCCAACAAACATTTTGGCGCTAAGGGCAACCTTTTTTAGCTCTTATAGTATTATAAATGATATATAAGAGCTCCGATAATAACATTCGATTCTACTATGGTGTTAAGGATAAATAATTAAACCTTCAAGAGGAATAACAGTTACAAAGAAAAATTGTATTACTTAAGGCGGTAGCATAGAGTTGGTAGGAACCATTATATAGCTCATTCTTATAACTATTAGAAGCGTAAAAAACTGTAAGCAATTATAAGGTGTCTACTAACACTTACTAACGGCTCATGTCTTAAAACAGAGTTAGTTAGATGCTTCGTAACACATTAAGGCTTACTGTAATAGCTTTAAGAAGCATAAAACACTATAAGTAATTGTAAGGTGTCTGCTAACACTTACTAACAGTTGAGGTCCTTAAAGAGAGTTAGAAAATACTTTGTACCACTTAACGAGTTCAATCGAACCCGAAGAGTTAGCAAGAAAGCTATTAGTATCATAATAGTGTTAATTATAAATCTTATAGAGCTGGATGCTGCAAGAATCGGAAACCACCTTTAAACCATTAATGTTTGTATAATGGGGTTACTCGGTCAACCTTAGGTAATACAGTGGTTTTAAAAATACTTCTATACGGCCATAAACAATATGTGCAAACATTGTTACTCTTAATTATCACTTTAAGTTGCGTTATAGAATTTTGTATCACCTAAATGCATCTTAATATAACCCAACCACAAAAATTATGTTTTGTTACAATATAAGTTTACGCTGTGCAACGGGTTTATTCGGTAATATTTTTGTTTCTACCATGCAACCATGGAAAGTTAAAAAAGAACCGGTGGAGTTAGGAGAAAAGCTTCCAAAGAATTCAAGAATAAAATTGGATCATCGCAAAACTACCACAATGAAATTTCATTAATTGAAGAAAAAAACGATGACATTGTGACAAGAGAAGAATTACTTGTAGCGGAGAAACAGTGTTTCGTAAATCAAAGTCCTACAATAGATTATGATGTAATTCCACGGAACCGTCTTCATATCAATATAAGATACAATTACAATCTCAGTGACCTTGGTACCGATATGTATCAAGCGCTACAAACGCTAGCAACAAATATACAACAGGGTTCCGTACAACAGGCATTATCGTCGAAAGAAATTATATTATATCCTGAAGATGTAAAATGCAAATTAGTTTGTATTAACAACAGTGATTTTCTGCATTTCTTATCTCTTTTACATATAGTGTAAAAATAAAACATATTATTCTTTAAAAAAATGTGGTTTTATTGAAAATATATTTAGTATTAGTAGTATTACAAAGGAAATAACATAATCAGTCAAAGATTGAGCATAATTCTTTAACATTTCTAATTGTACTGAGCCCTTTTTGCATGATCATTTGTACCATATTCGGCCATATAAGCCCTTAAATCGAACTCGTTACGGTGCACAAGCGAGATGAGATTATTTACAGCAAGGCCGAAATATGTTGGCGAGTCTTGTGTGTGACTGGAACTGGGCGCGGTGTCGAGTAGGTAGGCACGTCCACTAAGATATTGGAATAGTTACTGAAACAACAGATTTGTTTATTAATAATGTAAAAATACATACAAGTTAAGCTTCTAAAAGTTAGTTTACAAAAAACAAAAAAAACAGTTTTGTATTATAGTAAAAGACATCTTTTAATTCAAAATATATTAGCTTAGGTTACGTTCGTACTGGCTTTTGTTTTCATAATTATTATAAATAATAGAATATTGAATTCATTGATTTATTCAGTCAAGTACGTGGTATGTAAAGGTTTTTTTCAAACAATAAGAGAACCCTGAAAATGTTCAGCTTACAGGTTCACATAGAACCATTATGCAAACTGAACCTATAAAATTTTTGTCTTTTCACTTTCAGAACCATATTGTAGAACTGCAAGTGGCATATAAGTCCTAACAATCGTTCTTTAAGCACTATGGTAGGGATAAAAGAGTTATCAGCATCCGTAAGTAATTTAGAATTGTCGCCATTAAATAAATAGTTAACCTATAAAAATTATAAAAGAAAAAACTTTTTCTAGTCATTATTGTCCCACTTATTTATTATATTATTGTTAGTTTTCCATTAAAATATCTATTGACAGTACCAGGAACTATTATTCATAATAATTGAAATGAAAAAATAACTGAGGCAGTATATTTTTTCTACATATTATCATCAAATGCAGTTTATTTCTAAGGCGCTTCAAAATTGAGATGAAAACATACACATACTGTTACAGAAAACTTACCATGGCAGTGAGTTTTAATAATTATAACACCATTGCAATAATCTAAAATACATTAATTGACTTACCTCATAAACATAAAGTCACTTTCAAACACTAAAGTATCACTGTATCGAGGATGAATAATGCGAAATATTTTAACACTATTGACAGTAACAAATCACAAAAATTATGAAAAAGATACATATGTTGGCGCTTTGAGTGATGCTTATTGCTATTAAAAACCTACAATATATTCTTAAGGTATATATTGTGTCGAGGAAGCACTAATATGTTACTAAAAAAGTTATTAGGGTGGATTTCATAACTATATTAATACTTTAGCTTGCAGTTGTAACCTTTGTATAGCTTATAATACACTTAATGTGGTAAGCACTGCTTCAATAGCACTATTGTAGCTCTTTATTGTCACTCATTAATCACTACTCTATAACCATTAAGTCACTTTAAGCTCTAAAATCGTGGGCCCAAATCAGGGTTATAAGAAAGTTAAAACGCGCTATATCACCAAATGTTAGAGCCTTTATAGGACTTTAGGTTCTTTAAATTCTCTTATATAGCTCATGTAGCACTTATTCTTATCACCTAAATGTTAGTTGGGTGAGGGAACGCCACAACCCTTAGTCCTATTCCCCCCGAGTTTGGACTCGTCTGACTTGGGAATTCAGGATCTTACCCCCTACCCCCTAAACCCCCACACCCACGGATCTCAACCATACCACAAGTATAATCTCGAGAAGGAGCGCTCTCGACACGCACAAGAGCTTGTGCGTGTCGAGAGAGCTCACAATCGGGAACTTGCGGCAGTGAATAAGGAGCTCATCCTAATGCGGACTGACGTCTCGGACACGAAAAAAGAGGCGAAAGGGATCCGAGAATGGCTCGGTCACGAGACCCTTGACGCCTTAAATGGAATAAAGGAGTTGAAAGGTGAGGTTGCAATGGCGAGCCTGAAAAACCTAAAGGAGCACGAGAGGACGAGGCAAGAAAGTGCAAGGACCCCAGGGGATCCCAAGTGGGACACTATGGGGGCCGGCCTATCACGCCTCGACACAAATCTCACCAGCATCTCCAACCAGCTGGACGTCCTCCGGAAAACTCTGGAAAGGCTCAAAGAGGACCTCAACCGGCCAATTGACACAGAGACGGACCCGAGTAGTCGCGAGACAGGTCTACTCACGACCGCGGCTTTCGAGGAGGAAATGGCAAATCTAACCGCAAAGCTGCAGACCATCGCCAACAGACCTGTGGCCTCCCCCCCACCACCACACACACCCATAAACATCACCGAACACCTCAAACCTATATCGGATAGGTTGGAGCTCGTCTCGGCGGACCTCCGCGTACTGCGCGACAAAGAGCCGCAAATCCAGGCGCACCCAGCGCTGAATCTGGAAACGGAGCTCGCAGTCGGGGAGGTAAAGAAGACGCTCCAAACTATACAGAAAGGGGTAGCGGACCTGGGCAAAGCGGATAAACCGCAAATACAACAACAGGGCCCCAAAACCTTTGCTCAGGTCGCCAGTACACCAAAGCCCCCCAAACCGCCCACACAACCCAACCACACCCTGATCGTCTCGTCGACGAACCCCAAGCACACTGGGGACAACGTGATCGAGAGGATCAGGACCGCCCTGGACCTCAAGTCAACCGGAGCCCGAGTCGACACCGTACGGAAAGCGCGCAACCAGAAAGTGGTCCTAAGGTGCGCCAGTAAGATGGACTTGAAGAAGATTAAAGACCAAGTCCAGTCGAACTCAGGGCTCAAGGTCCAGGAGCCGAAACCGCAAAATCCCTTAGTCTGCATCAAGGGTGTGCTGTCCAGCTACAGCGACGGGGAGATCGTCGATCTCCTTAAAGCGCAGAACCAACACCTTCTGCAAAACGTCGCTGTGGAGGAACAGACCATCAAGATGCGCTACAGGAAGCGCGCGCGAAACCCCCACGAGTGCCACCCCGTTCTAGAGCTCTCCCCGGAGCTCTGGAAATCCTACACCTCTGTCCAGAAAGTCCATGTGGGCATCAAGCGATGCTCGATTGAGGACCAGTCCCCTCTAGTTCAGTGCACAAAGTGCCTTGCATATGGACACAATAGGTCCATATTCCATAACATAATATAGATAAGATAATAAAAGTTTTTAACTACGAATACTTAAAAGGTAAGCTACGTAATTCTAACACCAAAATATAAACTAATAAAAAAATATGATAACAGTCATTCGTCGGGCATCAACGCTGGATGAACAAAATCACCTTCGTTAGTACCTCTCCAAAAACTCAGGCCGTTTAACAAAATTATGTATGGAACCCGTTGAAAAATGTTCGGAATCCCGAAGACTGCAGGTACACCAGGGATCATGCGTTCTGTCCCGGGGGTACAACCGATGTCGGCTCAACTGATATCAGTTTTGATTCATGATGCATAAGGTTGTTTATTATTAGTTTGTCACCAGTCTTAGCAGGAGTGCCCAGTCCTCCAGGCTATAGCACGGCAATTGTGGCATGGTAGTGAACCGACAGTTGGTGTCTCTGACAGAGCTCAGTCGCAGTCGCAGTGGCATGCGGTCCGTGAGCTCCGGCGCGCCCGACGGCTTGTACATCACGTACCCTCTGCCTAATGACAAGGAATGTGTTCCTGTCGTTCCCGCATAAGAATTGACATAGCCATGGTCATATTGTTGCTTGCCATTTTTAAAATATGCTTTTAAACAGTTACTATAAAATACCAATAATTTAGCAGAAGATTTCGGTACCAAACTTTTTTTTTCAATATATCCTGTACATCCGACAAAAAAATTGTGTTCTGTTTTCTTGACAAACAAAATATTAAAATTTTAATAATTGAAACCGACCTTTTTTGAAAAATTTAAAAAGAGATTAAATCAAAGAGTCTTGTAGCAATTACGCTACACCGGGCAATATGCATCAAGTCAAGTCTAGCAATGTAATGAATACTGATTTAGACTTTATTATTTATCATTGTCTGATCATTATAAATATTGCTACTTAACTGTTGAACATAATATAGTTATAGTACAAACAAAATAATGGTTTTTATTTTAAAATATTCGGTCAGCAAGAGATATCTGTGATAAAGTTATTTTCACAGCATAATTATAATATTTTGTCAGCAGGGTATAGTATTGGTTAGCGTTAAATAATATGTATCAACTCAATTTTGACCCATACATTAAGGCAAAGGCTGAGCTGGCTGCCAAAAAGCTGGGGATCTTTGCAAAAGTGAGAAGGTACTTCACGCCAGAACAGCTGCTCAGCTTGTATCAAGGTCAAGGTCGATCATGCATAGAGTACTGTTCTCATCTCTGGGACGGATCTGCCAAATACCAGCTTGATGCACTAGAGTCGACGAAAAGCGGGCCAAGAAGCTCATCGGCGATGAGGCACTGGTTAAGTCAGAGCCTAGGCGTACAGCTAAAGAGTGGAATTTCCTGCCGGAGTCTGTTTCCCAATAGCTGCAACCTAAACCTCTTACTAATAAAAACAGATTAAAGCTATACCAAGTATAAGCCTATGAAAATGTATGGGTATTCCTTTGTTATTCCTGGAATAACTTTATTCCGTGTTTATTAGTAAGAGGGTTAGGGTCTTTAAGTCAAGAGTGAATAGGTTACTTCTAGGCAAGCGTGCTTCACCGTCGACCACATCATTGCTTACTCAGGTGAAATAGTGGTCAAGCGCGAGAAAATATAAAAATATGTTATCGGAGCTCCGTCAACTTTCTTGCTTAAATAGTAATCGTATTTACCTACCCTACTGATTCTATATTAATGCGATGGTAACAACGTCATCTGTCAATCTTGCCGCCGGACGATCGATTATTCTACGCCACTCGGTCACCGCCTTACTCCGGGCTAGTGTGGATCTTTGGTAAGTCATTGTATCTGACTTGTCTCACCATCTTTTTCGTGGCCTAATAATAATAGATAGGTACCTAATAATCTAGACTTTCTAAGTAGTCTTTAGGAAGGTCATTAGGTACAGTTAATTCCTTGGCTGAAGGCTATATTTCTATGTCCAATTATCGTTAAATACCAGCACTAATGCATAGTAAATTGATAAGTAAGGGGCACCATTGCCACATTTAATTGAACCAGATCGACCATCGGACTAAGACAAAGAACAATGCTTTTAGGGTTCCGTATCCGAAAGGTCTAAGCGGAGCCCTATTGCTGTCACTCACGGGTCTGTCTGTCCGTCTGTCCGTCTGTCCAGCTGTCCGTCTTCTGTCACACAAGTTTTACAGCCAAACGGTTAGGTTAGGTAAGGTTACCTACCTGACCTACAGTCTTCAAATTTTCACAGTACAAGCATCTTGTTGACCCAAAGCCATACAAATTGTCACAAAATATTTTTAAACATAATAGGCTAAACAATTTTAACAATTTTTTTTTATACAGTTAAAGCACGAAAGAAAAATTTGTCCTACACCATCGTGTGTTATGTGTGTGGGGACCGTTGTTTAGAGCACATTGAGTTAATAAATACTGTATGTTTTGTTTTAAAAATATTAGAAAAACAAAGGAATGAGAAGCCACCAAAGTCAGATTTTTTTACAAAATTTTTTCTTTGATTTGCCATTTTTATTTAATGATAATTTTTCCTATTACAACCAACTTGTTTTTGCGGTTTGGTACGGAACCCTAAATGTGTGAAGTCTGACACACACTTGGCCGGTTTTCTTATTTAAATTAAAGGGTAAATTCGTGTGCATACAATCATTGAGCTGAGTACAGATGACAATCACTTGACGTGTACTTTTTACTAAGTGTCTATTGTATGAACATTCATATTATACGGTTGCCAACCAACGAGCTACTTAAAGAGAGATTTGAATCGTGTTTAAGTTGACGACCGTGTGACAGCCGATTGTCATCTAGACTCTGCCTTATTTGGAAAATGGATTTACTAACTCGTGTATAAAAGAATTCATAAAAAAGTTCTTGTAATAAGTTAGTAACAAAATATTTTCGTACATTGTAATATAACTACTTTCATGATATTAAAGCATCAATCATGCACTTATATTAGAGCATTTTTCAAAAATATTTAATTTTGATGAAAAATGGATGTCGTTAAAAGGAGAATGACCAAAAGTGGTACCAAAAAGTCTCACGCATCAACACCAAAATTTTATAGTAATTAGTTTCATAATTGTTTACGACATTACACATCGGGGATTTGATTTTGGAATAGGGAATTTAATTTTGAGTTTAAAAGTATGGATATTGACTATTGTTATACTTTTTACTCCATATAAATAACGTTCCGTTTTACATGATATTATTATAATTAACATAACCTTGATTTTTGAAAGTGTCATGATCACTGTAAAAAAAATATAATTAGTCGATTCTACATTAATTTAAAAAAATACTAGTATAGAATAGAACCTTTATTTAAAAGATTATCATTATTTTATCTATGGTTAATTGGTTGTTTGTCTTAAAGATGTAGAATGCAATAGAATCGATTTTTGATGAAAAGACTAACCAGTAATCGTTTCTTTTGTGTAATAAATAACTATAACGTCCATGTATAAAATTACTATATCAATTACGTCGTTGGTAGCGTCGAACAAAATAGACTTAGTTTTTAGGTTATTTTCGATTTTATAGTATAATTCCGAAACCCGGGTTTTGTTTTCATAAATAACTTTTGTAGGAGTTAACATAATCAGTGTAGTCTATAAAAAACAAAGATTGATTTTGATGCATCATGGTACGGGATTCCATACATCCATGAGCATTCTCCTTTATGAATCAATTAAAGTTGGCTTACCTCACAATATGATACTTGCAAAGATTCAAATATTTCAAAGTTAATGCCCGAATAAATCATTACTTGATATTCCTAGCAAGCCACATTCGCCATATCACTCCCGAAAAAATGTGATTCGACCCAAATTAGGCGTCTGCTACCTGATTTACCTAGCTCAATAAGTACCTAACATCAGATAAAGTTTTCTACCCACATGGCTATTTAAACCAAAAATTTCATGTAAAGAACTATAAATTACAAGGATATTCCAAGACTTTGACCCACGACCGTTGCTAACTTCTGAATCACCATGACCATTCTCCTCACGCAAATGATATAATTTGGCACAAAAACGAAGTAAAAATAACCTCGATTTCAAGCCTTTATTAGTTTGTGCAAGGACACACAGAATAAAAATATTTTCAGAAGTTTAACTCGTGCACTTTTGATTCGCGTTTTTTTTAATATTGCATAGGAAATTAGGTTTATACTTAAGGTTGCTTCTTGGCAAGCATGCGTCATCGTCGACCACATCATCGTTTACCATCAGGTGAGATAGTGGTCAAACGTGAAAAAAAAATAACGTCTTTGTAGATTGCAAAGGAAATGCTGCTGTAACTGGCACGATAATTAAGCTTATTGATATCGCTCCAAAATTATTCATGAATCAGTAATAAAGTCGTCTGGGATTGTATTGTTAAATATTTTTCAAAAATAATACATAATTTAGAAGCTAAATAGTGAAGATTTCAACAATTTTATTATTTGCAATCCTGAATACCAACCCGCACTGGGCCTGCGTGATGGATTACGGCCCATTCCCTCTCACAGAGAGGAGACCTGTGTCCCAGCAGTGGGAACATTAAAAGACTGATGATGAATCCTGAATACAAAGATGCATATATTAATCTTAGCAATCAATTATTATTGGTTGTGTCAAAAATAATTAGTCCCCTCCAGTGTCTCTTGCCGGTACCATTCATATCAGCCATACCGTAATCGTATTCGTACTATATGACGTATTATAAACCTTCTCTTCTACTTTTCCGTATTTATTCAAACAAAGACTCAGTGTACGATGTAACGACCTTGGCTGCTGTCGGTAGCTGCGTGTGCGCACCGATTTCAATCTTATTCGACGAAAAGTACCGACAGCAAACATCAGAAAGTAATTTTTATATTTTTAGAAGACTACTTTCAAGATTGGAACTAAAAATAGAAGCCAACTATTTAAAAATCGAGTTCAAATAAATAACGTTCTTTATTTGAAAAAGCTCGTAATGTTTTTTGGGGCTGGTTTTAATTACCGGTCAATTTCGATTAGTTGTTTTAAGTGTAGTGGCAAAAAAGTTTAATCAGGGAACCGTAGATAATTACAAGCCAATAATAAATGATCACGTTGGTCGTTTTGAATCGATTTAAAAATTGATGGCTTTAAAATATTCAAGTGCATTCAAGCTAATAATAATTTATGGATAAATAGGATAAGGTAACAAAGCCATTAGCCGTTTAATACCTGCTTTCATGAATACATCTGAGAAGAATTTATTTTATTTCTATTTAACGATAGGCTAGCGTGTGATCACTGTATCGTATGATGGTAAGCGATGATGTGGTTGACGGTGAAGCACGCTGGCCTAAAAGTAACCTATTCACTCTTATCTTAAACACCCCTAGCACAATGAAAGTATTCGCGAAAATTTTTTTTTTTTTTACGGTACTTACCAAGTTAAATAAATCGCCCCCGATCCGCATTCCGTCAAAACCGCAGACTCATGCGCAGTCGACACTTCGACAGTACCACTGTCGTCACGCGACGAAAATCATTGATGAACTTAGTGTAAGAATTGATAAGAGAAAGAGAAATATGAGGTAATTAAGGAGGCTGGGTGTGAGAAACACATGGCTGGTTGATGTGGCGACGCTTGGCTGAGGCCTATGTCCTTCAGCTCAAATAATGATGAAGGAAAATTTTAAATCTGGTTTAGCACTAATGCCTGTGGGAATAGTGTATGTCGGGCACTTTTTTAAATTCAAATTTACGTAAATAACATCTTAACAGCTATAACGCCAATGCAATGTTACTACCACAAAGATACACATACATCTAACTTACATTGGCTACCAAAAATACAATTTAAAATACCATTAAAATACAATCACACATAGAATTAAAAATACAATCATAAATACAATTAAAATTACAATTAAAATAGGTTCTCAATCTCAGTTATGGATCAGTACATAAAGGCATATTATTATGTAGGAACTGACGTCAGACAACGTGCAGCCCGCGCCAAAGCCAAGCCGCCATATCGATGCCAGTATGCCACTCCTCCGGCCAAGCCATGCCAAGCAGTGGGGACGCGGACGTGTCAATATAAGCTATTGCCAGCCATTTATTTGTCTTTTTAGATTGTGATTACAAGATCTGGGGGGTGTCCATAAGCTCTTAGAGTAAGGTTATTTTGAGTGTGTGTAAGGGACAGATGTATATTAATACGAATAACCTTACTCTAAGATCTTATGGTCACCCCCCCAGAACAAAACTCAGTTTCAGTCCGTTTCAGTAGATAGATAGTTAGTAGGTATACTCTTTACTGTACACCACAACAACATCTGCGTCGGCACCAAATAATCTGCGATATTTATAAAATAAAAAAACTGTGTGGTCTGATCATCGCAACCTTATTTCTTTAAAAATCAGAGTATGTGCTTCTTTAGGTCTCCTCTCCAGTATTTTATCACATACAAGTAGAACCAAACCGTTTCTATTATCAGCCCAAGGCGCACGTTATTGGCTTATTTTGAAACGAAGCCTATAATTTATGCAGTGTAGGGATCAAATCATCTGCAAAGCACGCTCGTGATAAAGGCGTTAAGTTAGGGTTATCAAAACAAATTATCGAAATAAAGAGTGTCTTATATGACTCGCTGAAAAATACCAGTACCCCGATCCTACCAACTGCGGTAATATTATGTACACGTCAATGAAAGGCAGGGATCTGGTAACAACAGGTTTATTAAAAACTACAAACAACCCATATACATTTTTTATCGAAGTACCGATATAACAGTGTGTGAATGGTTACGATTAGCATTATTAAAATTTGCTGTCTAATAAAAACCCGGAAAAGCCGTTTATGCCAATTATTTTAAGGCGGATTAATTGCAGTTATTACTTTAATGCCTCAAGGCAAATTTAGATTTTGATATTTGTTTCAAGGACTTCTCAACCTTCACAACTTTACGCAAGTGTAAAAGAAACGCGCAAAAATATACTTTTAACCGAATTCAAAAAAAGAGGTTTCTCAATTCGACCGTATATATATTAATTTTTTTATGTGTGTTCGCGGATAACTTCGTCGTTTATGAACCGATTTTGATAATGTTTTTTTTGTTGGAAATGAAATATCCCAACCATGATAAGAAAACCAGGATCTGATGGTGGAATCCTGAAGAAATTGAGTGAACTCCTCAAATATTATAGGCATACATATAGCGATTTTGTTATTTTCATCAATAATTCAATCATTTGCACTCAGAAAGTATCATTTGGTGAAGTGGAACTGATGAATAAGACCATAATGGCCACTGGAACTCCGAAATAAAACAACGTATCCTAATCGTGTGTGGGTTTATTGGAATCGGCATGAGATGCACTTTGGCTTTAAATGATTTTCATGTTAATTGGAGGTACCTACCAAAACTAAAAAGAGGAAAATAAAAAACATTTTAACAAAATATCAAACCGACTTCCAAAACAAAATACTACAAAAGAAAAAATAACTTTCTCTTCCGAAGTCGGTGTCGAATAATGGAAAACAATGGGTACAAAAGACATCGACTTCGATTCGAAGTGGTAGGTACCAACTTATGCCCGTTACCCGTTGGTACCAACTGAGATTTTTGAAAATATTTTATTTGATATACCTAGGCAGTTATATGGGACAGGCTCACTATACACTATACGCTACTCCTGATTGCCAGAATCATCCACAGTAGTTATCACCAGAAAGGCCCTAATAATGAACGCCGACGAGTCCCGGATTAACGATGCACCTGTTTTTGACCCCACGACGAATTCAGCAGAAAAACAAAGCGGAAGAGGAAGAAAAAAATCATAAGAGATTTGATTTTATATTTCGATTACCCCTTTTTCTTACCCTACCGATAAGTATCCGTGAAAATGAAAAGAACCTTTAACAACTTGCGACAACCCTACCGTGGCGCCAACAAAGTCACCTCTCATACGCCACGTGCTTTCATTCATAAGCTCACCCGACCGGTGTCATCGACCGCGCGATGAGCCGCATTACTCATCTCCATGCTAATCTGCTTGAATACATTAAATCGTGAGAATTCTTTATGTTAATGTGGTTCAAGATGTTTTCTGTTATGTGTTGTGGCATTTGTTTGATCGTGTTTTGTTTTTTGAGGTCAGTTTTGTGCTTTCATTTAATTATTATTAGGTGTTTTGGGACAGATATGTCTAAATAGGTAACGCAGTATTATGACTCGTGTGTGTGACGTGTCTTCAAAAGAGATGTCAACTTTGGTCCAATCGTTGTGCAGCGCTTTTAAAGTGATGTTTCCCGCCCGTCGGTTTTGGTGCTTATTTTGTGCCAAAACTATGCCTACTCAGTCCGACAGGTTCCTACACATGTTTGCAGCAAAAGCTATTTTCTTACAAATAATAGAGAATTTTGTACAATTTATAAAGTCAATTTGCATGTTATATTTAAGTGAATGTGTTGGACCCAGAAGGTAGCAACGTTATCGCGGGTATTCTGAGGCGTGTTTTAGATACTGAGAAGTGCAGGTTTATGGAAACTTCAGACGCTCCAACAGGTGACATCGTTTGAACAGGAAAATCGAATTCGTACAGAGTGTCGGTAGAGTCAGATTCTGCTTGCCTTTGCTTCAGAGGCCTACTGCAAGACAATCTGTTTTAAATAATGATTTAATTTTGTCTTACAGCACTTATCGCGTGTTAAACCTGCGACATTTTTCCTTATATTACTTACAAAAGCCTGTAGTATCAGCTTACAACTTTCGGACGTTTTGAGCGAGCGTATAAAATAATTACAAGTACATGATTACGCTTTATACAGATATCGTTGTCAGAATACGATAATACTCAGGTGTTTTTAAGCCAAAAGACAGACATTTAATTAAGGATTTCTTTTTTTTATTGATAGACTAGATGCTTCGCGCGGCTTCGCTCCCGTAGGCCACCCCACAGGACCCGTTTTCGGGATTAAAAAATAGCCTATGTTACTCAGGAATAACGTAGCTTTCTATTGGAGAAAGAATTTTTTAAATCGGTCCAGTAGTTTCGGAGCCTATTCGGTACAAACAAACAAACAAACAAAAAAATCTTTCCTCTTTATAATATTATATTAGTATAGATAAAGGTCTATCCACACATATCAGGGCCGTGCCTGGGACGTGCACGGGACGTGGACAGACCGTGCCCCGTCAGGGGCTCTATTGTGACCAATATAATGTACCCACTGATATTTTTTTGAGCCCCTGATGGGGCACGGTCCGTCCACGTCCATTAAATATAACTCTTCGTGATGTCTTAAAAGTTGTGTGTATCTGTATGGAGTCTAACTATCAGCTGTCTCACCTTATACAGATATACAACAGTTATGCCTCATATCTAAACTGACTAAGGCCCAGTTTTTTGATCCCTAATTAACTCAACTAATGGTTAAAAGTATTTTGGTAAAATTCGTTTTTACTAAATATTAGTCTTAACTACGGATCAAAAAAATGGGCTTAACCTATTCAAATAAGTATTTTTTTTTACAATTTGTATGCGTATGTGTGTGGTGACTGCCTATTATACTATCAAGTATACGTACTCAGACAAGAGGTAACAAACTAGTATGCTGCTTACTCCATTTATATAACTCGACAGAGAGTAGTAGAGCTAGCTACATTTTTGTTTTGGTTTAAATATCAAAATTATCATTTGGTCCTACACAATTTTAATGTGGGTGTGTAGGTACCTAATTTAATTTATAATAGTTCCGTAAACACTCAACTCTGATAAACTAGTATGTAGACGCCGGCCGGCTTAACGATTTGCAAAAAATGGAAGGTCGCCTAAACGTACTTTGCTTTTTATACGATTACGCTGCAGGCGAAACAAGTAAGTATTTTAGAGATTATATCCTGCTTGGAGATTATAAATAGGCCATTGCGAATATAAGCCAGTGGTACACATGTACCATTTGCTAATTTGTTCAACCTGCAAGCGTCAATGATATAACGAAAATTCATTCAATTTTACATCCATAACATCACGCCTGTATTTTTCGAATGGTTATGAAGAGTTATACCTGTAGTACACTTACATTACGGCACAATATATCCACTACTATCAAATGGACTAATTTTTCGTGTCACTACGATTGATTATGTGATTTTCACAATCATTTAGAGAACATACTCCGGAAGGTTTATGTGTATCATACATTCATATTAAACTTGTGTATAATTAATTAATCTCGACCTTATGTCAAGTTGTAAAGACTGTACGCAGCTGGGTTGTATACTATAGTACATTACTGCAGCGGCCAGCAAAATAGGTATTGATGGACGAACGCGTAAATGTGGGCCGAGGCGAAGCCGAGGCACACATACGTAAGTTCATCAATGCCTAGTTGTGGCCAAGGCTTGTATAGTACTTTTCTCAAATGCGCGGAAATTAAAACTAAGTAGTACCTAGAACTCATTTTGTCAAAATCAATGACGAACAACAATAATTGTTCCCGCTTTAGTGTTCCTTTGTTTTTTTTTCAATAAACAGCGTTCTATTTGCAAGCCAGTTCGAAATTTAAATAAAACCTTTGATAAGTTACCTCCTTGGTTGCCATGTTTCGGAGTAAAACATCGTTCCATTTTTAAACTACACGACAGATATGAGTTTACTATGGAATTTATTTGGCCGCTAGACATGACAGATATGGATTTTCATACAACTTTTGCCGGCCGCTGCGCGCATGTATTTGACCAGTACAGCAATTTTGACTTATCTCGAAGAAGGTTGTCAAAATAATGATCACATTTCCAAGCATGTTTGAGAAAAAATAATTGTACAGTTGGTAATCCAATCATACAACGCCGATATTTGGGGTGGTAAGTTCCTTGTCATATTCAAATCAAGTAGTACGCTTAATAAGTACCGACATTTTAATATTTCTTGATTAATCGTAATTGTAATGTAAAGTCTCTCAATGACATCAATCAATCGGCTCCTCTTGAATATGCAAAATTTATAGTCGCACCAAATTAATGTTCTATTTCTGTTTCATAAACACATTCAAATTGTATTAGCATTTCAGAATTTATTTTATTCTAAAGTATTTAGTGATCTCAATTAATTTAATTATTAAAATCTTGATTAAAGATTGACAACCTAGTTGCTACTAGTTTTTGTTGATAGATGATCAATTTTTATTACAACTTTATCGTCTTGATTTTGCAATTAGAGCAAATTGACTTTTTGCTGCTAATGTAATACCTAAATAGGAATAGGTAAATGCCCACTGGTCTAATTTGATACAAAGTACTGAAATCTGCAAATTGGAAGTTCGGATAAGGGTAACACTGGCTGCTGATTGTCACTGCAGCGGAGCGTGTTGTCGATGATTGCGTGGTGGCTGTTTTCTGTTGACATATCATGTGAGAGATTCATGACAGGCCTGGAGGATGGCAGCTGTCAGTACCACGTCCTCGATGAACAGCTTTTTATCGGCTCAATCCTGATGATATAGCTGCTGAACCATTAATACAATGACTACTTTTGGTAAAGTCCATTCTATACCGTTACATTCGGTTAAATATATTATGGCAATAGGTTAAGATTGCCTGAAATAAATGGATTATTATTATACTAATTTGACCTGCTGAAAACATTATTACCAAACTCGCAAATAACTTGTAAGCAAGCCTTATTTAACACAAGTACCAATAACTTAATGAGAGTACAAAGTTAACAAACCGGCAAGATATTACATTAACAATATAATTATAAAGAGAACGTGAGAGCAAATTGCATCATGTGAGACTTAAAATAATTACCGAAGAATCGCTCACCGTTATGTTAGGACGCAAGTTATAAGAACATAGCGTTATTTTAATTTGACAAAGCTTTATAAATAGTTGATAACTCGTGATGGACTTTTTTACATTATAGTGCCTCTTTTGATGTAATACAAGGCAGAAAAGCTAAGAAAATGAATATAAAAGTGAAGAGAGAGTGTCGAATTTTTAAGGCGGCACTGCTCAAATAACAAAAAAATGCAGTACCAACTACATTTAACAAAGCTTCTAAGCTTATATTATATTTTAGACTGATATTTTCTACTTCAACAAACTTCTTCTTCTTCGTCGTATCGATGATTCTTCTATTAAATACGTTTACACCAGAATTCAGCCACGGAAACAGCGTATTCAACATACTGGAACAGTAGCTACTCAAAAAAAACACCTGCCAAAAAATTCCTCTGTGAAGTTTGATGGGTTGACCACACAGTTGACGTTATTAATAAGTACTTTCTTATTCTTTTACTTTCTTTCTTTCTTATATATCTATATATATATACTTACTTAGTTTCTTATACTTATATTATAGTTGTCGATTTTGTGCTATTTATATTCTCAACCAAAACGCCAAAATCTTCTACTTTATACCATCTGTTATGCAACTATGGTTGTCAGTTTTCGGCGCTCGAGGCAAGCGCAGCGTGCAGTCCCGAGTTCAATGCCACGGTCGGTCACTATGAGGTCAAACTTACGTAAACTTTAATTGGCTGAGATGAGCACGTTTTTTTACAATATGATGAGCTTATATAATGAACCGTTAAGATTGCGTGTGTTTGTTTCGGTTAATTAACCGGTACCGGGAACTGGTTTGATGGTACAGAAGGTTGGATGTGCGTAATGCTTTTGTCTGGTTATTCATACGATTAGCACTCGTACCTATGTGACATACCTGTTAAATACATAACAGGTATGTCACATAGGTACGAGAGACCCTTGCGTCGTATCTGTAATGGTTTTAATGAACTTTTTACTGACTTGGACATATTTGCAATGCCCACTAATACATTTTGCAACTGCCTTAATGCCATCAGCATTGCCATTCAACGTGACAATGCTGCCAGTCTTCTGGGCACGTTCCCGGATGACAGCGATGTGGAGGAGTACTTTGACGCCTAAGTGTACCTCTCTTTTGTATACAGTGTGTACAAGTAGTTAGTTGAAGTATAATTTTGTATAGTTTACTTTTGTTTAGTGTTTAAGTATGTATATATTTAAACCTTATTGAAGCAATAAAGAGCCTTTAAATTGTTATTTAACAGAATGTAAAATTATTTGTTTTTAGGGTTCCGTACCCAATGGGTAAAAACGGGACCCTATTACTAAGACTTCGCGATCCGTCTGTCTGTCTGTCCGTCTGTCACTAGGCTGTATCTCATGAACCGTGATAGCTAGACAGTTTTAATTTTCACAGATGATGTATTTCTGTTGCCGCTATAACAACAAATACTAAAAACAGTATAAAATAAATATTTAGTGGGGGTTCCCATACAACAAACGTGATATTTTTGCCGTTTTTTTGCTCGATATTAATAACGGCAACAGGTAGACGCTTGAAATATTCACAGAATGTTTAGTTGTATATTCTCATCAAAAAATTATTATTATTAATTAAAATAAAATAAATTAAGGGGGACTCCCATACAACAAACGTGATTTTTTTGCAGTGTTTTGCGATAATGGTACGGAACCCTTCGTGTGCGAGTCCAACTCGCACTTGGCCGGTTTTTGTTTTGTTTAGTATCGTTAGCTCAAAACCAACTTTCTACTTTATATGATGTGGATAACGGTGTGAGTTGCGAATTTATATAATGTTCTTTTATTATTAGTCATAAGTTTTAAATGTGTAACTGTTGATTATGCCTAAATAAATAAATAGCTACCTACGTGACTACCTAACTTACGTACCCAAAGTGTGTACCTATATGTATTTCATAAGAACACAGTGGCTAGTGTTATGTTTGCTATTTACCTGTGTCAATTTCTAGGTTAACATCATTAAAAAACAAAAATGTTTGACAATACTAGAGCAAATTGCACAATTATACACTTTGTTGCGCCTAGCAAATCTGTCCTAAAGGTTCTAGAACATATAATATTGTGTTCTGAATGGACGATCGTTCTCTTATATAGGTATACAGAGTCAAAACAAAGAACAAGAAAATTAATGAAACATTAAAAAAAAAATCAATATGTGACGGAATTTATGATATTTTTATGGAAAATTGTGGACCCCAGGTTTCACTGCAAGCGATTTAGCGACAAATAATCGCCATCTTTGTTACGCGTAATATCACACATCACACCAAACAGATCCATAAATATCACACCAAACAGGGTTTGTGCTTTTGGATATTGTCATCATCGGTATTTATTAATATTATCAGCTTTCCTTTTGGCTTCGCCGTAGTCGGGTAAAAAGGCGACAGTTAAGAAGTTTTTAGCTTATCTATCAGACATTGCTACATCAGAATACAGTTTCTTTTTTAATCAGTCATGATAAGACACAGTATGGAAACTACCTACAAACGCTCGAAACGGAACACTCACACAAACATAAGCACCGACGAGACCAGTAAGGCACTTCAGCAGTGCTGTCAATAGTGCGAGCTGCTTAGGGCGAGGCGCGAGCGTTTGTAGGTAGTTTTCATACTGTTTGTATATTTATTCTGTGCTTTAGACAATGTGACGTCCTATAAACATCCACGATTGTCATAAGTCCATAATATATGAATTTGACCACGGGAGATTTCGGTAACCTTGCCAATCCCATACATTTTAGACTTTTGATCTTTACCGCTTACAGAATGTCCCTTTAACTAGAGCTCAAGGACGAAAGCAAAATCGCTTCCCGCTCACAGTATAGCCGACTCCAAACGGTAGTAATGGCTCACAACCAGAGGCCTTAGTGCGAGTTTTTACTCACGCTAACTCGTGATAACGTAAACGATCTCTTACGTCAAAATGTATACAAAAAAAGAGGTTTCTCCTTACCGTCACCAGACGGCGCTTATCCAGTTTCAATACAAATTGACGTTTACGTTAACGCGATCCAGCGTGAGACAAAACTCGCACTAAGCCCTCTGAACGCGGGCGTGCATTTACAAGGCCAACCATTATTGCTCGTAATTCCGCATTGAATAAGTGAATTTCTGACATGTTATAAAAACGATACGATATTGGGATCGTGGGCGTTTCCCTTATTAAAATGTTTGACATTATATTTGCTTGGCTCTACTGTCGGACAAAGCATGTTTGATGATAAATAATGTCATGTTAGTAAATAAATGTGTGGTCTGTTTCTGTATTTATTAGTTCCGTATTTATCTCTCAGTGATAAATCTGTTGGGATAAAATTATGAATAATTTTACTTCAAATATTACAAGAATTTGCGAGATGAAGCATAACACCGTGAGAAATGAAAGGAATAAAGGGAAACAGCCGGGAGAGGTACAGTTTTGGCTGCCTAAAACTGAACTGTATTTTTTCTCTGTAAAAATCTCACTCCTCACATCTTAGGTGAGGTGAATCTGACTGAAATGGGTTGTAAATCCATACAATCAAGATGGAAGACTGTTGATTGGAATCTTACAAAAGAGACCCGCAGGTTCCTTAAAGATCACAAACCCCTCTTTAAAACTGGAGAGTTGGCCAAACAAAGCAAGACAAGACAGAACTTAATAAGGAAAAAAGCACATTTAATTCAAATATCTTACAGGAAAATTGACCATGATAATAACCAAGTTATAACGATAATATTATCCAAATGACGCAAACATCTCACTATGGTAGTAACAGTAGGTAGTGGACTGGCAACTTGTTTGGTGGTACATAATTGTGAGCTCCGTTCTCTTCAATTATCTATTGACTTTTATATCGGATGACTAACCGCGTAAAGTTCAGCTTTGATCCATTTTGTTCGCATTAATTGTTCGACCTTCATTAGACAGCTGCATAATATCAGAGCTATATTTTGTGATGGTAATTATAGGAGCCTTTGGCTTGCAAAATACACGACTAGTGTTCTGTAACAGAAACACAGGGTTGAGATTATGGTGTCAACTGAAGTAGTGCAGAATAGTGACCAATGAGAAGAATAAAGGAAGGCCTTAATCCACTGATGGTTCAGTTCGGGATGGTCATAATTTAAAGTAGTTATGAATTTAATTCCGGGGCAAACAAGGTATCAGGCTTTTTGAAAAACCTCGACTTTGTCAAAGTCAATAGCTGTTGAAACCAGAATTGAAAGTACATTATGACGTCTGTGATGTGCCCATAGGATTTACTTTTTTTTATGCAATTTTCCTTAATTTTTACGGTAATTTACTCGTCAGAATCCGTAAAAACCACTACAAAAACACAAAAATTGATTCCCGAAAGATTTTTTTGCGGCAATCCCAACGCACTATTCCCAAACCACTGCAACGCCTGAAAGCCAGAAACAACAATGACGACCACCAGAAAAGCGCCGAGGCAATGAAGCTCGACGAAAGTCCCGGCGAATGAATTTAACCTTCTTGGATCCCGCAACGAAATTAATCAGAAAAGAATAACGGAGGAGTAGAAAAAAAAAACCAGATCCCTTCATATCAAGCCGGAGACAGAACAAGCAAGACCAATAGGCACTCCCAATAGTATTAAGGAAAACATCCTTCTTTAATAATTGCAGGACCGGCTACTAAGGACGTATAAGATTGCATAGACGCAGAACACATTAGATTTTTAAGAATTTTGCATCATTGGTACATGGTGGACATCCCACCCATACGCACAAAACGTTTTGGGGACACTTTTATTATGCGTACAGCTAAGGAATGGAATTCCCTGCCGGAGTCCGTGTTTCCCGATAGCTACAATCTAGGGGTCTTTAAGTCAAGAGTGAATGGGTTTTTTCTAGGCAAGCGTGCTTCACCGTTGACCACATCCTATGCCTATAGACAATAAAAAAAAAGCCAATGCCTTGAACAAAGATTAGGCTTCAATTACATACGATATTCGTAATAAGTCTTCGTCTCAATTTTTCATACAAATTAAGACATAGTCGCCACCTAGGACCAGTCTTATTCTCGGTCTAATACTCTTAGAAATTCGATATGTATTGCACAAACAGTATTGATTTTCAAATTACTTTGTATATAAATTGTTGGCAACTTAACGAAGAATCACACTTCTCACAACTGTGGCAGAGACAACCAAATATATCATCATGTTCCATAAGGTAATTAATAATTTTCTACCTATTCATAATTTATTTAGTTCAATAGATTTTCAAGGTCCAGTAAGCTATGGGCAGGTTTTTTGATATTAATGTGACTTTGTGCCCAGTGATCTTGGAAATTAAGTAATGACTTAATAAATGTCAATCAAGTGTAAATCGTAGCATCTAAATAATAATACCTATAGTAAAACTATCATCATCATTCATCATCATTTCAGCCAAAAGACGTCCACTGCTGGACATAGGCCTCCCCCAGGCGTCGCCACATTGACCGATCCCGTGCATCTCGCATCCAGCGCCTTCCCGCAAACTTAACCAGGTCATCGGTCCACCTAGTGGGAGGCCTTCCAACATATCGTCTTCCGGTTCGCGGTCGCCATTCCAAAACTTTTTGGCCCCATCGGCCATCTGTTCTGCGAGCAATGTGCCCTGCCCACTGCCACTTAATTATGGCAATTCTTCGGGCTATGTCGGATATCATCATTTCTGACGTGATCACGCAAGGAAATTCCGAGCATAGGCCTCTCCATTGCCCTTTGGGTGACTTTAAGCTTTCTGATAAGGCCCATTGTGAGCGACCACGTCTCGGTCCCATAGGTGATCACTGGCAACACACACTGATCATAGACTTTTGTCTCGAGACATTGCGGTAAATTGGACGAGAAGATACCACGCAACTTCCCGAACGCCGCCCAGCCGAGTCGGATACTTGGGCTGTACTGCAGATCGACTACCGGTACATAGTGTTGAAGTGTTTGTACAAAAATGCCACCATGTCAGTCCGTCTTCAGAATCAGACCTCGAAACCAATCCTCCCATTCAACCATTCTCCAGCGCGGCGTGAGACAGGGAGACGTCATTTCTCCGAAACTGTTCACTGGTGCGCTGGAGGATGTCTTCATGATACTGGATTGGAAAGCGCTTGGCATCAACGTTAATGGCGAGTACATCACACACCTTCGGTTTGCCGACGACATAGTAGTCATGGCTGAGACCATGGAGAGCCTCAGTAAAATGCTCGATGACCTCAGTAGAGCTTCCGAAAGAGTGGGTCTTAAAATGAACATGGACAAAACCAAGGTCATGATGAATGCCCATGTAACACCCACTCCTATCAAGATCGGAGACTAAACTCGAAGTTGTAGATGATTATGTCTACCTGGGACAAACGGTCCAGTTGGGTAGGTCCAACTTCAAGAAAGAGGTCAACCGTCGAATCCGACTCGAGTAAAAGTATATTCATATAAAATAACATTACTTTAATTCTAGCTTCGTCATATTTATTAGAAATATTAAAATGACCTTCCTGATAACAAGTTGCTAATGAATATTTTTAAATGGTGTCTTTCTTTATTCTACAGTTCGCAGTCCTCTCCGGCCTGGTGTTATCAGCCACCTGTATGGTCTTGCATCAGCCTCAATTACCAATTCACCTGGGCCTTCAATACGATTCAAACCCGAACTACAACTTTGCTTACGAAGTCAATGATCCCCATACAGGAGATATTAAGAACCAGCACGAGAGTAGAAGAGGAGACACTGTACTCGGCCAGTATTCTCTGCTGCAACCTGATGGTGTTCGAAGGACAGTAGACTACAGAGCCGATGACCATACAGGCTTCTTAGCTACTGTCAACAATAATGGACGATCAGTGCCTACCGCTCACGCGCAGCCAGCAGGCAATGGTATCAACGGGTACCCGAACTTAGCAGTCCAGAACTACCAAGCCCAATCGTACCAAGCTTGGCCTACTCCTAGTGCTCCATCTTACCAAGCTTGGCCAACTCCCAGTGCCCAGTCATACCAAGCTTGGCCCACTCCCAGTGTCAATCCTCCTCCTACTCCTGTAGCCATATCCAGGTCTTCAATAACCCAAACCTTTTCTCATGGACCCACTGCCCATAGTGCCCGTAACCTTTGGGCTTAAATCAAGATCTGTTTTAATGGACACGGCAAGTGAAATGGACTCCGACATATTGCATTTATATTTTAAGTTGTATCTAATGTATGTAATATTTTCCTATGAATATCTATAATAATGATTAAGTGGTAATGTATGTAATAGTCGACCGGATCCCGATAGCCTTGCTACTTTGTGGTCCGTTTTCAAAAGTAAATTAGCTATAATAGCGAAGTTTACGAGCGGAATCTTAATTATATAACAAATACTCTATGCATGTAGTTTGATATGTATCCTGTATTATATAATGTACCCAAGTTTTTCTTTTTGTGAAATAAAAAAAACCTTCAATATCATTTGCCGAATTTTTGTTTGTCCTTGATTATTGTGAACTGATTTGAGTACAATACAATTTAGATCCGCTCGTGTCAATGATAATTTGATACCTTTGATACTTTGGCAGTGACTCAAATATATAAAAAATAGCCTGTATACTCGTAATCCAAGTAACTTAAAAGGTGGAGACATAAAGATAATATTAAACTAGTTTATTTATACAAGCTCGTGCAACTGAGAACTGAGACCTTTCCATTCGGTACATCGCCCTGATTCGAACTTGACTTTAAGACATTTCCTGAATTTCTTAATAATAAGAACATTCAAAATAAAAACTGGAACATCGCTTGGTTGATATAAAAAGCTGGGCAGCATCTGTGAAGAGCATCAGATCCACAGGATTCTTTGACGTAGTCACAACAACAAAAAAACACTCCTTCAAAATGATTGTTAAGGTAAATACTATTGTTTTCTTTATCTTTGTCATCTTCAATAATTCAGTGATTAACATGAAAACATCAACAATTACAGTAATATCAATTTATGTTTTACATTATTATTGGAATAAAATAAAATAACAATAAGACATAGAATTCAAGTTGTTTCCCAGCATAGTATTTCTGTCAACAACAAAAGTAACTAAGACACCCTCTAAGATTCCCAATATCAATTTTTTTTCTTATTTTCGTTTTTCTTGCAGTTCATCGTCTTCGTTGCCTTGATGGCCGTCGCCAGCGCCAGCGACCTCTCTAGCTTCTCTTACGGCGTGGCTGATCCTTTCACCGGAGACTTCAAGCACCAGATCGAGAACCGCGTGGGCGACAACGTGCAGGGTCAATACTCTCTACTGGAGTCTGACGGCACCCGCCGCACTGTGGACTACGCCGCTGGCGCCGAAGGCTTCAACGCCGTCGTCCGGAAGGATCCTGCCTTCATCGCGGCTGCTCCCGCTATCTCTTACGCCGCTCCCGCTATCTCCTATGCCGCTCCTGCTATTGCCGCTCCTGCTATCGCCGCTCCCGCTCTTTCCTATGCCGCTCCTGCTATTGCCGCTCCTGGGATCGCTGCTCCTATCTCTTACGCTGCTGCTCCCCTCGGTATCGCCAAGATCGGAGCTGTTCCCTTACCATTAGCCCGTTTCTACTAAAACAAGACTACGACGACTTTGTATTTGTAAATATTGGATCTGTAAATAAAATTATATATTTTCTGAGTTTCTAATGATATAATTATGATTTTTATTGTTGAAATACTACAACCCACATAAGGTATAAAAAATAATAATTTGGAAAAATAATGTTGCGTATTTTAAAGAATTCGTAAAATAAATAATATGAAAAATCGCGAATGTGGCTTTTGGCACTGACACCTAACGTACATATGTCACCCAACATTATATCATGGGCAATATTTTGAGAAGCGTGTTACAGATCATAGGACACACCGTACGAGTATCAAAATGAACATACGAGCATCGGTCGAGTTGGTAATTTTTCAACAATTTGATGAACATTCTTGAAAAACACCAACCCGACCGATACATGAGAACATGAGAAAATGTTAGGCAGATATTTTTTTTCTGGAAATTTTTTAATAAAAGTTACAACTTCGACTATTTTAAAATTATAATGGCCTAACATAGAGGAAGTAGGTGGCACTTTGTTGGATAATTGCTTAGTGAGTTAATTACTATAAACGAGCAATTAATTATATTTTTGACCTCTACCCAATTAATAACGTTGGCTGAACTATATAATTACTATATTAAATTAATTACCAACATATCGCATGCTTAATAATAAACTGGAATAAGACAAAACTTCACATTTTTGGGAATTCGCGGTCAAAGTTTTGAGTCTCTACCTTGTTGAAAACATTTTGATGGTTTTCACGTGTTTATGGTGTTATTTTTATTTTCTTGGTCTTAAATTGTAGAGAGATGTATAGCGAATATAACTGACATACTAGTTTAATTATATTATTTATACCAAATGAATAAATGTAGTTTATTTTCTAAAGTTTTGACTTAGTTCAGTTTAGTATAAAAACTAATGATCAATTTTAAAAATTTGTGCAAACTAATGTTTAAAAATTCCGTTTAGTATTAATAAATAATATAATATATTTAAATGTATAATACTTATTACACTTTAAAAGTAAAACGGAAATAAAATACAGAAATATTTCGCAAAAATCCTTTATATTTGTTAATGTAAAATAACAGTTTATATTTTAAGTTTTATCATAACTACTTTGTTACCCTAATAACAACAGAAGTTATAATAATCAGTCGTAATTATAATCATTTGTACTTAGTAATTAACGTATTTTTTTGCAATCATAAAATAGTAATTAAAGTTATTCATCACAAAATGCTTAAGAGATCTAGCTTTACGTAATTATGCTAAAGAACAAAAAACATTGTTATACAAAAGAATAAAAGCTGTCAAGCTTTTACCGGCCACGGTTTGACGCCGAATATTATCGTCTCGACGCGCTTAAGCATGAGGCATACCTGGCATGGGTCGATGCTCGATCGCTCAAAGCGTGGATCAGAAACTGAAGGCCTTCAACAGGGCTGCCAAGTCCTGCAAGGTGGTTTTGCGAAGGGCTCGGATACATAGGGAACATCTTACCCGGCAGGTAAAGCGTTTTGGTCCCTGGCTAAGTCGGTCGAATCGAACTTCTGCCGGCCCTCACTACCACCACTGCTGAAACCCGACGGGTTACTGGCCCATTCCGCTGAGGAGAAGGCAAATTTATGCGGCCCCTCCTTCTCCTGATGGATGCGGGAAGAGAATGTCGGACATTCGCATCCATCAAAAGGACGTCCGTAGGGTTCTGCACTACCTCGATGTGAACAAGGCTAGCGGTCCTGACGGAATACTAGTAATAGTTCTTAGAACCTGTGCGCCTGAACTGTCTCCGATCTTGACACGCCTATTCCACCTTTCGTATGAGACTGGAAAAGTGCCGAATGCTTGGAAGCAAGCTAATGTACATCCCGTGCCCAAGAAAGGTATTCGAGTTGACCCGGCCAACTACAGACCCATCTCAGTAACGTTCATACTCTGTAAGAGTATGGAGAGTGTACTGTGAGGACTCTGCCTAAAAGGCAAACTCCTTACATATATTAAGACTGGCAACCGTTATACAGTCTTGAAAGGTGATTGAATTTCGATCATAAAATAAATGAAGATGTTTTTGTTTGACTTTTTCCATGTATATAAAGACACCTCTGTGCTTTGATTGTCAATCCGATAGAAGCCGCCCATGAGGCAGGCACGCTGCTTCTCGAAATATACGTGAAAGTAAATAAATTTGCCTTTCATTACGTAGCGCTCTGGCTACGTTCCTTGCAGTACTTAATACAAAGCTCCTGGCATACCTAGAAATTAACGATATCCTTAGTGACCGTCTACTTAAAACGGTCTACTGGGGATATTCTAGCGTATGCTATTCCATATGGAGTGAGGCCATCGAGAGGCATGGGGAAGCACTTGCCATCTCCCTCGATATCTCAAGGGCTTTTGATAGAGTCTGGCACGAAAGCCTTATTGGTAAGCTTCCTTCATTCGTTCTGCCTGGTGGTCAGTGTGATTGGATAGCAGATTTCCTAAAAGATCGGTGCATTCGAGTTGTTATCGATGGCTGCTCGTCGGACCAATTGGGTATCAATGCCGGGGTCCCTCAGG
Source organism: Anorthoa munda (assembly GCA_945859665.1). Lineage (NCBI taxonomy): Eukaryota > Metazoa > Arthropoda > Insecta > Lepidoptera > Noctuidae > Anorthoa > Anorthoa munda. The sequence continues at coordinate 37,756,371 of OX243897.1, read as the reverse complement.
GGTCGGTACTCTCAGCAACATTATGCTTGCTGCACATTAACGATCTGCAAAAACCTTTGGGTATGCAGATGACAGCACTGTTGCTGAGAGATACTTGTCCAACGTATGGGCTACCGGGCCGCAGATCCAGTCTCTCCGTGAGGCCATGGTGGAGCATTTGAACCTATCCTTGCAGGCAGTCTCCGAATGGGGCGATGCCAATCTGGTCAGGTTTAATGCTACTAAAACCCAGGCGTGTCTTTTTTCCGCTTAAAAGAGCCAATTTCACCCGGCTCCAACTTTCCGAGATATCTTGAGCTTCTTAGCGTAACGTTGACATCGACTCTCAATTTTGGCCCATACATTGAAACAAAGGCTCCGCTGGCTGCCAAAAAGTTGGGGATCCATGCAAAAAAAGTACTTCACGCCGGAACAGCTGCTCAACTTCTATCAAGCGCAAGTTCGATCATGCATGAAGTACTGTTCTCATCTCTGGGACGGATCTGCCAAATACCAGCTTGATGCATTAGAGCCGATCGAAAAGCGGGCCAAGAGGCTAATTGGCGATGAAGCACTGGTCAAGACAAAGATCCAGAGCCTTGAACATCGTTGCCGAGTTGCCAGCTTGTCGGTTTTATATCGGTTACTTTTCGGCGAGTGTGCGATAGAACTGCATGATCTAATTCCAACTAGCCCGTTTCATTATCGGACTACCAGACGTACGGCGATGCGCCATCGGTACATGGTGGATATCCCACCTATAGGCACAAAACGTTTTGGGAATACTTTTATTGTGCGTAGCAGTGGCCTTGCCGGAGTCTGTGTTTCCCGATAGCTACAACCTAGGGGTTAAGTTAAGAGTGAATAGGTTTTTTTCTAGGCAAGCGTGATTCACCGTCGATCACATTATCGCTTACCCTCAGGTGGAATAATGGTCAAGCGCGAGCTTACAGTGTATAAAAAAAACCACTTGGACATTGTAAAACAGCTTGCAAGTTTTAAATTACGACTTTGTTACTTTCAATAAATTTTTCAGTATAGCTTTTCTTTCATCTCTACTCATTATTTTTCCTCATGATGTTGGTCATATTTTCCTTACGCCAACGAATAATCCAATCATCAAAACATTTTTAAACGCTGTTTCCGGAATCGAGTTCAGCCAAGTGATTATTTAAAATGGTACGGACCGACTCGTGAGACACAGAAAGTTCGGCGGCTATCTCTCTCAAACTAGAATGAGGGTTTTCATCCCCCTGGAATTTCTGAATGGTGTCGTTCTTGATGTACTACGTGGTGACCTTGATTTCCTGCATGGTTAGCTGGAGACCTTGTCTTCCTGTATGCTGTGCTGGACTTTATCGTCTCTTTCATTGAACAAACTCTAAAATAAATAATACACAACATTAAATAAAAGGTAAACCCCTCAATGAATTCAGAGAATATTACGTAAAATGTATTTTGGATACTGTACAGCAAATAAATGATTTCTTTATTTCTTTCTTCTTTCTTTGTACCCCAAGAACTTTTATTTCGACTGTCTTACAATTATCCGTATCAGTAAATCCAGTATTATTACTCATCATAAGAAGTTTTAGGCACCGCTGCTTCCTATTTGCACACGTCATCTTCAGGATTATAACTATGGCATTAGAAAATTAAAACTTTTTATTAATGAGTATTTAAAATAAATTGAAAGGACATTTTGTAATAAACTGCAGCAATTGCTAGAGCAATTTTAGACTTTAGGATCATTTAAAACGTAAACCGAAATAAACACAAGTATTATTTAAATCTACCGATAGTTTCGATAATAAAGTGAATTAAAATGAATTGCTTCTCGAATAAAAGTAATAATTTTATATTAAAACGCACTAATACGCAATCTTTCTTATCTATACAATTATAATTTAATGATAAATTGCAACATTTCTAAATAGTACATGCTGTATTATAACACCGTTTTCAACTAAAATGAAGTAAATCGAAAGATGCTAGTTTAGAAAAAAATATAAGTATAATAGTCTGACCTGCGTTTGAAAATAAACCGAATCATTTCACTTTACTCCACCGTAGTCGCAAAACAACGACACCTATCTCACATCACGGTCGCCGCATCACTGAATGATTCTTTATTGCGTGAAATGCATTGTCGCGCGCTTTTGTAGAAAAGAGAGGGGTGAACTAATAATCGGCCATTTTGGCTTGTTTCGCATGGCGGGATCGTACCTATAGATTCTTCAATCGGAGTTAGTTCGTTTTAATAACAAAAGTGGGAATCCTTAATTTTTGACATATTCCGGTTTATTATTAAGTGTGCGATATCTTCATGCTCTCATAATTAAAGAATAACTGAAAATCATATATGCCTCAAAGTAAAGTTAGAGTAAAAGATTACAGAAAAATCCCTTTGAACCTTTGTTCATGAAGGTTTAAGTAAATAAATGAAAGTATGGAATGTTACAGAGGACCAACTGAAAAAATCACTAACGGGAGTGAAATTTGTAAGAATATGCTTAAGCATTGTAATAGATACCTGCAACATGATACAAAGCGGGTCCATGCGCCGCACCGCTTGTGTGACCCACGTGAGTTGTCTGCAAAAGTAATGCTTAAATTACTTATACCGAGCACAAATGCCTAAGTTATTGGGCACATTTTTTTTTTTATATAATCGGCTTCGCCCGCGTGTATGTCGAAAATTATCACAAGGGAACATATTTCCGGGATAACAAGACTTGGTTTATAAACCGTACAATAATAATTAACACAAATGCTTGTATTATGACGTGGTTGAGTCGTAACGACTGGTTGCACTACAAATATATAAATAATTAAGTAGATACTTATTTCTTTGTTTTCAATAACTTAACATGTAGCCCTTCTAACTGATCGGGTGATTTCATAACATCGTTTAATTTATATTACATCTTGGATCCAAATGTGACCAAATCTTGATGATCCAACACGATCGGGATGGAGTATACAACAAAAACTAATGATTGTGGTTCTTCGAACTATTTTATTTGATCACAGCATCGTTCATTGGTGTTTCAGAATAAATAACATTACATCTAAACATTATTTAGTACAGGTGGGTGTTGTAAAGACCGTGAGTGCCATGAGCGCCGTAAGCGATGGCACCATGAGCCAGGGGAGCGGCATGAGCTCCGTAGACTCCAGCGCTGTAGGCCAGGGGAGAGGCGTGAGCACCGTAAACTCCGGCGCTGTAGGCCAGGGCAGAGGCGTGGGCACCGTATACGCCGGCGCTGTAGGCGAGGGGAGTGGCGTGAGCACCGTACGCGACGGCGCCATGAGCGACGGGCGCGGCGACACCATGGGAATAGCCATGGGCCAGGGGAGCGGCAGCGTATCCGTGGGCAAGAGGAGCGGAGTAGGAGACGACGGGAGCGGCATGGGCAACCACAGGAGCGGCGTGAGCGTACAGAGCAGGGTCTTTGCGGACGACAGCGTTGAATCCAGAGTGGGCATCAGCGGCGTAGTCGACGGTGCGCTTTGTGCCGTCAGAATCGAGCAGCGAGTACTGGCCAACCACGCTGTCACCGACGCGAGTCTCGTGCTGGCTCTTGACGTCACCGGTATGGGGGTCGGACACGCCGTACGAGAAGCTGGTGTAGTCCCCGCCGTGAACAGCGCTGCCCTGAGCAGCCGCCACCAGAAGAGCAACAATCACGAACTGAAAACAGAAAGGATACATAGTTATTAGACATGGTATGTTGTATTATGCTGATAGGTATACTTTGAAACCTAGGCCAAATCAAGTTACAGTAAATTAGTAATTATTCATGTCTAGTTTGAGATAGATATCAAATAATGAGTATTTTACACTTTTACCAAATGTTTTATAAAAAGTAGTCAAAAAATTTCTCTAAATTATTTTTGTCTGCTTTTTTCATAAATCAATTAAATCATAACAAACCTTAGATGCCATTTTGATATGTTTATTGTTTCACGAGCAAGCTGCGAATGTTTTATCAGGGTTACCAATTCTCTTTTTATACTTTTCCTACATACGTTGCCGTACATAGTTTTAAGAGGAAATAAGAGACATGCAAATGAGGTCACTAAACTGAACTGTATCCTGTTTGTAACAGTAGACATTTTCTACGAAACTCTGACCATTCACGTACCCAGGAACTTATAATTATTTCGATGTTAATTGTCATCAAAGCTTTTTATAGAAAGAAATACATACGCAGAATTTTTGAATGCCTTACTGCGTTTGTTTCGCTTATCATTTGTAAATCCTTGACAAAAGCTAGGGTAGTATGAAGCCAAAAGGTCAGACAACGAGTCTTACTTAGAGGTACCTATCGTGTTACACAGTAACTGGGTTGAGGCGGTAAAATAGGTAATCACACCATGTTTAATACAAGGTGGCGCAAAAGGTATCACCCGATGTTCTTTGGCTATAATTAGGGTTCCGTGTCTAAAGGGTAAAAACGGGACTCTTTTACTAAGACTCCACTGTCCGTTTGTATGTCTGTCACCAGGCTATATTTCATGAACCGTGATATCTAGACAGTTGAACAGTTTACAGATAGTTTATTTCTGTTACCGCTATAACAACAAATACACATAAAAACAGAATAACATAAATATTTAAGTGGGGCTCCCATACAACAAACGTGATTTTTTTGCCGTTTTTTGTGAATATGGTACGGAACCCTTCGTGCGCGAGGCCGACTCGCACTTGGCCGATTTTTTTTATGTATGAAATACTTTGGTTCTGCTTTTGGATTAGGTTTATTTGACGTTTTAAATTTTTCCATTAAGTCGAGAAAATGATATCGGCATAGTAGCCGCCATCAGCATTGGTTTGTTGAGCCATTTTACTTTTTTGTAAGAAATGGGAAGATCATATATAAGTTTTCATACAAAACTATTTTTAGTTTTTTTTTTTCATTGTAATTACAAAGTAAAATCCAATCGAAATAGTACATTGTTCACCGAGAGGAGAAAGTGACCGATTACCGTCGAGGGTGTCGTTTGAAGCCCGAGCCGTAGGCGAGGGCTTTAAAACACCCGAGATCGGGAATCGCACTTTCTCTCGAGTGATACATAGTGCTTTATACTACACCTACGAGGAAAATAAAAAACTAAATCTTTACTAATTGAAATTTATATTGAAATTGTTGCAGTTAGTGAAGCTTAATGTAACACTTTTTCCATTAATGTTTGTTTTTTCACATGTTCTTTTTTCAAATTGTTTGACACCATCCAACACACAGCTAGTGGCCAGTGTCATTTTGCGAACTTGGAGATAAAAACTCACTGTAAAAACTTTTTGGCTTTTGATATTTAGGTTACCAGCGCATAGTCTTACCCAAAATTTAAAAAGAAAAACCACGTAAGAAATGGATTTTCATACACTTTTCTCTCCCGCTCAGATGCGTTTTCTCGCCGCATATTTGTTCGATCTGCAATGACGTACTTTCTACCGTAAATTTGATAAAGTATCAAGGTACTTTCCGAGCAGGTGTAGTATAAACATTTATTTGAATCCAGTACCGAAAACACCCCGACAGTTTGCCGAACAAACCCGAGCCCGTGTGACGTCACACCGTTCATTTCTACTCATTGTGGCACATAGCTTATACAGTGTTTTGACTTTTAACCGATTCAATCTTATTATTATCGTCAATAATTTGATGAATATCGAATATATTGATCATAAATATCGAACCTTAAAGGTTATCGTGCTTGCTTCGTATCATTATGTACGAACACTACAAAAAGATCCCCATTATATGTGTTTCGCGCAATAGCCAAGTACTAGATACTTGGCTATTGCTAATCTGTACTAAATTTGAAAAATGTTCTATGTCTAACTAGATTGCAATTATAATGTGTTAATTATGTTGTTATCTTGTTTTAATTTAGTATTAGATCCGTATTAATTTCTTACTTTGATCATTAAAGACTGAGAAAAGTAAATTTTTAAGAGAACTTTCGAGCAAAGTTGACATTGTTGTATTATTACGTAACTTAAAAACATGATTTTTTGTTTACGGAGATATATTCATTATATTATTCTTAAATGACAGAATTAGACGTAACACTAATATTTCTGTTTGAATTATGAAAATCGGTCAACGCATTTAAGAGATATTTACTGACGAATTAGTGTAAGGAAAATCTACCAAGTTAATATTTTCACGTTTCTGTTCTGCAAACTTTTTAGTGTTTGTAAATATGTAATATATATATATATATATTATTGTTTAATATTATTAAAGGATATATAAATAATGCGAATTAACATAAATGTTATGTTTATGTGTATCATATTTAGTGGTATCTAATGAAATTTTTTGATATCCAAAGTCGAAGTTTCGCGCATATCGTGTTTGTTTACTTTTTATTTTACACCAATATCACCTACCCATATGTAAAAACGATTACGTTATGAAAATTATGTTTCTAAATGTACCTGGTAAACAACAATAACTAACACCGGGCCACTAATATTTATGCTCAAAACTTCCAAATTGTTCATCAGGTGGGTATATTATCGACATTAGCCTTTATGAATCCTTTATCACACATGACTAAATAAAATTTGTTGTTTAATAATATTTTTACACTAATTTTCGGATATTATTAGTCAATTCACGTGCAGTTGACACTGTATTATCGTGAAATTCCTTGAACGTTTTGACGTCACCAACATGGCGACCAATCATGGCCCGTTTGTAGACAGGTGGTTCTTTTTAAAATTTTATCGATTTTCAGTTGCTTATAATAAATTGAAAAAAATATTTAAGAGATTTCTGCAACGACAATATAATTTATGATATGTAAAGTTTCAAAAAACATTTAAAAATTCATATTTTTTTTAAATTCAACAACCCAATTGACTAACTTTCCGGTCCGATTTTTAGAATACGAGTATCCATCGCTATTGCCAGAACTGCTGGCGATAGATATTCTTTTTAAGGGCTTCAAGAGTCTGCGGATTGTTGACATGACTTAAAAAAACCCCACAAAAAGAAGTCTCGAACGGTTAAATGATTTGATCTTGGCGGCCAGTGCAAATCGCAATCAGTTAACAAGCGGAAACAGCATGCAGTAACTTTGAGCGAGTGTAATGGGTCTTCGTGGGTTATACGCGGATTTTCGGTGCTGCAGAAGTGATAATTTGGCTAATTCAAATAGCTTCGCTCATGATGATTTTCGATTAAAAGTTGACTCCCTCGTTGTCGGAAGCAATTATTCCGCGTTCTTTAGGAGTATAGCGATTCATGTCTTGTTAACGTATAAAAAACTCAAACTCCTCCACATCGTCCACTGGTAATGTGCCCAAAAGACTGGCAGCATAATAAGCATTGCCACGTTGTATAGCAATGCTTATTCTCTGACCGAGGTAAAAGCCAGCCCTTGGGTCACGCGAAGTGTCAACTAAGCGTTTGGAAAGATCTTTAAACAAAGCACTTGGACCCCACGGACCAAGAGTTTCAACCCCAAACGGCTCGAAAATATAACTACCGATGAGGTTATTATATTTCCGCCGCTTGAGGTTCTCTGCAGCCGCAGCGGCAGCGCCAGCACAGCACGACGAGCTAGGAAGATGGGATGGCGCAAGAGTATCGACACAAATAGCGTCCCACACTAAAGTCCTACCCATCTTCCATGGAAACAAAGTCATCCCGTCCGGTCTTTTGCCATCGTCACGTGCCAGGCCATGGGGTTCCAATACCGCCGGTACGCCGACGGTCACGAGAGCACGACGGATGATGTCGTTTAAGTTGTTATTTTATATTGGGTGACATATTCATTACTGAAATAAGGAATATTACTAGTATAAACCTACCAAAAACTTTGCGATAAAAAAGTGTTTTTTTTTCATTTCCCTGAGGCCAAAGACAAATGACATTATATCATTGAAAGCGTGGTGATAGCGATTGGAAAAAAATACAGAAATGTATGAAAACGTCAAGCGCTATCGAAATGTCACGTGATAAATCCCTTACATTTTGGCATTTCGACTGTCGCCATCGCTGACATCGAATGACACTTGTCTAAAGCCTCTGGGAAAACAAATGAAATTAAAAGAAGAAACTCAAGAGTTCATCGCTCTTTTATTACGCACAGTGAATGCGATTCTAATCAGAGAGCCAACAAGAGTGTTACCATTATTTGTGCAATAAGAGTGAGCCTTTGTTGCACTATTGATGGGAACCACTTGATGGAGTAGGTCAAAATTTGTTTTTTACGCTTTTGCTGTATGCCCCACTTAAAAATTATTTTAAATATTTTTTAAGACAATGTGTTTGGCTTTGGGTCAACAATATGCTTATACTGTTGAAATTTGAAGCCTGTAGCTGCAAACGTTTAGCTGTAAAACCTGTGTGACAGACGACAGATAGACAGACAGACATGTGAGTGACAGCAATAGGGCACAGTTTGGACCCTTCGGGTACGGAACCCAAAAAAGAGCCCTTTTCAGGAATTTTGTTATTTCTTCACCGTATATTTACAATAGGATATGGCCTTGTATATATTCAAGCTCTCTATTGTAACCTATGCCAGCGATACTAATACCTACCACAGAAATCATGATGCAATAGGTAACGTTACAAAAATAACCACGTTGATTCTAGTAACCTTAATACTGATACGCCTTTCTTATAGTTTCTGACCATACATGTTTGTCAAATGATGTCATGAAATAATATGATGTCGAGAATAATCCCTTTGAACCTTTGTTCGTGAAGTTTTAAGTAAATTTGTGCATGTGGTGCCGCGAGTCGCAAACCATGCGTCCAACGAGGGTGATCTTTGCGCTACCACCAACGACGCCGTGGAGTGAGTAAGTTTTGGACAAAACAAATAATTAGGATCGATTGTCCTGCCAGCGACACGAAGAAGAATTAAATTAATAAAAATGCGGAATGGGCCAGAGGATCAACAAAAATATTCACTAACAAGAGTGGCATTTAACATGGGCATGCATTGGCAGGTACCTGCAACATGAAGAAATATACGGGTCCATACGCCGCACCGCATGTGTAACCCGCGCGAATTGTCTGCGGAATTTTCAAGTTACTTACACAACACAAGTGTTTTAAAAAAATGATCTATAGCAAACATCACCATGATTTCCAACAAGAATAATCTAGAAACAATTTCATCATAATTTTTCGATATCCCAGCAGGATTTAGAGACGGAATGGGATGTATGTATCAGATCTTCTCCATGGATCATTGGATGATTGCCTACCCCAAAAAAAAAGGTGTGCAGTACTCATAACCGGCGTGCGTGTATGACTAGATGGATGGTGAGTGTAGCAAAAGAAGTATGTAAGGATCATAAATTTTATTTTGTACGAGTACTGGTCGAATCTAGGCTCCAGAACCTCGAACATCGGCACCGAGTTGCCAGCCTGTCGGTTTTTTATCGGTTACATTTTGGGGAGTGTGCGTTGGAATTGCATGAACTAATTCCTCCTAGCCCGTTCCATGCACGATGCGTCATCGATACATATACGCGCCAAGCGTATTGGGAATACTTTTATTATGCGTACAGCAAAGGAGTGGCATTCCTTGCCGGAGTCTGTATTTCCTGATAGCTACAAAATAGGTTTCTTCTAGGCAAGCGTGCTTCATCGTCGACATCGCTTACCATCCGGTGAGATAGTCGTAAAGCGCAAGTTTAATAAAAAGAAAACTGGTTGCGCTCTGTAGTTTCTGACTGTCCCCATGGGAATAAGGCGTGAGTTTATGTACGTATGTTTGTCAGTAATTTCTGTTTATTATTGCTTTTGTACACATACAGACAATTACATCACGCCTGTTTTCGTCTAAGGGTTGGGCAGTGGTGCATTTGTACTACTCCCACATTTTGCCATGTTATGTTTAAGTACCATGTAATATTATGTCAATATATTATGTAATAAATGTTAATGGTTAGTGGTTGAGCAGTCGTCTGCTACGCTGCGTATCGCGGGTTCGGTCCCTGCATGGAACAAATATTTGTATGGCCTATAGATAGTTGTTCCGGACCTGGGTGTCTTGTGTATGTGAGTTTAAATGTTTGTAAACGCACCCACGATACAGGAAGGAATGCCTTGGGTGGGGATGCCTAAGTAAAAAAAAAATAAGTGATCCTATTAACATCAACCAGACACAAGGTCAGATTCCGGGCTGCTACTGAGAAATTCTAGATGGTAAAACCCAATAACACTTAGCTCGATCCGAGCATCGAACCCAGGAACAAATTGCTTAGCAGTAGCACTTTCGACAACAAGACCATCGAAGCAATTTCTTTTGTCTCGACTTATTAATAACATAGGTATCATCTTCAACCAACAAGATGTTTAAACATTTCTTAAATCACGATAACAACGTTCTGTAATTATAAGATTTATTCACAAACTGTTTAGTAACAAGACTTGGTTTATAAATCGTACAATTAACACGAATGCTTGTAGTATATTCTTATTATGGCGTGGTTGTGTCGTAATGACTGTTTGCACTACAAGGCTGAGTTATGAACGTCACTGGTTATTAAGTAGATACTTTATTTCTTTGTTTTGGTTTACTGTTATTATAATTTAATATTTTCTTCCTGATATAGAAACCTTGCATGAAATTCTTTGTATAGTTGTTCTATTGCACGAAGAAGGATAACGTGACTTTTATGACGTTAAAATAAGAGTCATTTTGCTACGATTCATCCTTCTTCGTGAGATAGAACAACTATAGCATAAGATAATATCAACTATTTATCGTAGCTAGCAAGTTCTAGTGTCGGAAAGCGATTCTGTTTGAGCAAGACAAGACACTCTCTAGACAAGTAACATGCTATCAACAAAAGCGTTGCGATAGGGATTGGAAAAATGTCAAAAAAGTAATTTTCAAGCGCTACCAAAATGATAGATGATCAATCCCTTTCATTTTGATGTTTTGATCGCTGACAGCGAATGCCAATTGTCTGTAGCCTCTGATATAATATAATACATTGAAAATAATCCTGAGGCTTTAATAACTTGACAAATGTGACCAATTCTTGATTATCTCTTACGATTGTGAAGGATTTAGCATTTAACAAAAACAAAACATCTGGTTCTTTGAACTATTTTATTTCATCACAGCATCGTTCATTCATCATCATCATCATCGTTCATTGGTGTTTCAGAATAAATAACATTACATCTAAACATTATTTAGTACAGGTGGGAGTTGTAAAGACCGTGAGCGCCATGAGCACCGTAAGCGATGGCACCATGAGCCAGGGGAGCGGCTTGAGCTCCGTAGACTCCGGCGCTGTAGGCCAGTGGAGAGGCGTGGGCTCCGTAGACTCCGGCGCTGTAGGCAAGGGGAGAGGCGTGGGCACCGTATACGCCGGCGCTGTACGCGAGGGGAGAGGCGTGAGCACCGTATGCGACGGCGCCGTGAGCGACGGGAGTGGCGACTGCGCCGTATGTGGCGACACCATGAGAATAGCCATGAGCCAGGGGAGCGGCGGCGTATCCGTGGGCGAGAGGAGCGGAATAGGAGACGACGGGAGAGGCGTGGGCGACCACGGGAGTGGCATGAGCGATGACGGGAGCGGCGTGGGCGTACAGAGCGGGGTCTTTGCGGACGACGGCGTTGAATCCTGAGTGGGCGTCAGCGGCGTAGTCAACGGTGCGCTTTGTGCCGTCGGATTCGAGCAGCGAGTACTGGCCGACGACACTGTCTCCGACGCGAGTCTCGTGCTGGCTCTTGACGTCACCGGTGTGGGGGTCGGACACGCCGTACGAGAAGCTGTTGTAGTCGCCACCGTGGATAGCGCTTCCCTGAGCAGCCGCCACCAGAAGAGCAACAATCACGAACTGAAAACAGAAAAGATGCTTATTAGAAATGGTATGTTGTATTATGCTGATATAAATACTAAGATATATATATCTCATACATACTATGAAACCTAGGCCATATTAAGTTTCAGGGGGGTGACCATAAGCTCTTAGAGTAAGGTTATTTTGAGTGTGTGTAAGGGACAGATGTAGATGACTTGTATACATCACTTACGCGATCTCAAAATAACCTTACTCTAAGAGCTTATGCTCACCCCCCAGTAAATTAGTAATTTCCCATGTCTAGTTTGAGAAAGGTTCATCAAAGAATGAGTATTTTACATTACCAAATATTTATAAAAAGTAGTCAAACAATTTCTCTAATTTTTATTGTCTGCTTTTTTTCATAAATTAATTAAATTATAACAAACCTTAGATGCCATTTTGATATGTTATAATTGTTTCACGAGCAAGCTGCGAATGTTTTATCAGGGTTACCAATTCTCTTTTTATACCATTGCCGTACGTAGTTTTAAGAGGACGTAAGAGACATGCAAATAAGGTCAATAAACCGAACTGTGTCCTGTTTGTAAGAGTATTTAATTTTCCACGCAACTTACCATTCACGTTCCAGGAACTTATGACTATTTTGATATTCAAATCAAATCAAATGTTTTTTATTTCACATAGGCCTTATAAAACGTCGACAAAAGGTGCACGGTTTGGGTTGGTCGTTTCCTATGGAGAAGAACCGGCAAGAAACTCCACGGTTACTCTTTTAAAAAATTGGTTTGTTTTTACAATATTTCTATGTTACAGCATTAGTGCTTAGATATGGGGGGACAACGTAGGCCCGACAATAAGTCGTAAGAAACTAAAAAAAAAAGTTTGTATAAACGAGATAAAGAGAATTAACAAATGTTAACAAGCATCTAGAAATCTAGAAGGCCTATGTTCACACATTCACAAAACAATCGTTTAAAGAATCTATACAAAGGGAAAAAAATAAAATAAAAAACTAACAAGAATAAATTTAACATGTGGCACAAATGTTGTTATCAGTGCTGTTACTAATCTTAGCTATAAATATTATTGAAATCATTGTAAAAAGTCTAATTAAAAGAAGGAAAAAATGAGATTGAGAATAGTTAGAGACATCCACATATTTGTGCCGTTTATGAGTTACCAGGGAAGCCGCATGCGCAGAAGTAGTTAAAGCCAAAATTTTTATCTTCAACGTAGTCCTTGATTTTATAATATGCTTTTTTAGTAAGGACACTTTTGATGTAGTTTTTGAACTTTCCATCGGTCAATTCTATAACTGACTTTGGCAACTTGTTACAAAAGCGTATACTGTTTATAAGAAAAGACTTGCTAGTTTTCGTTAATCTGAATTTGGGTATTACAATTTCATGCTTACTGCGTGTATTTAAATTATGGAAGTTGCTTCTAGTTTTGAAAAGCCCTCGATTTTTGCGGACATACAAAATACATAATGATGATGTTAATTGTATGTCAAAGCTTCTTATTTTGATAGGTAGAAATACATATGACGGTATGATACATATTGGTCTCGCTCCGCTTGAACGCTAATAGGGACATATTATGGTACTTAAAACAATTATTTTTCTATTGTGTCTGCTAATTAGCACACATTTCTAGATCTTTGACGGTCGTTATGGGTAGCAATAAGCCTAAGTCTGACAGCTAGTCTTACCAAGAGGATCTTGTTACACAGTAACTGAGTTGAAAAAATCAAATAAATAGTCATTCCTGAGAAGAGGTAATTCTTTATGATTTTGAACATGTTCTATTAAGGGACTAACCCTAAAATCGTAAAAAAACAAATAACTTATGTTTGCGTAACTCTGCAAAATGTACTGAAAGCTATTTTTTCGCGATCGCTTGATTAATCCGATAGTCGAAGTTGATGATAATTATGAGCACAAAGAATCCTTTTCAGGAATTGTGTGATTTCAGTTACAAGCTGTCTTTAGTAACCTATACCAGAGATATCTATCGCTGAAATCATGTTGCAATAACGTTGTAAAAAAATAACCACGTCGATTCTAGTGACCTTAATGCTGCTACGCATTTTTGACAGTTTCTGACGAAAAGGTAATTAATATTAGTAAGATTATATATACTTAATAAATCAAACATTGTTTTATATTATTAACGCAATCTTTATAAGCGCAGCATGAATCTTGATGTGCATGAATGTGTAGTTTTTCATAAGTAACTTATTTGTTTCAATAACTAAAGCACGCACGATAAGTTAAACAAGGAAATTTCAATTAATTCATCAGAAAATAATTAGGGTTCATTACTTTACAGTATTCTGTTTATACCTACAACCCCCTTTTATCTCAAAGAACGCTTTAAGTTCCTTCATGACACACATTCAAGAAACTTGAGATCATCGGGAAATTTGAGACTTTCGATGCCTACTCATTTCACTAAGTTTTACGACAAATCGTTTACGGTCCAGGCTGTGCGATTGTGGAATGAGTTGCCCTTGTCAGTAAGACAAGCCCAGTCACTGGCTGCTTTTAAGAACCTGGTTAAAAACCATTTCCTTTCTCTTTAACTTTTTCTATTTCGATTTAATTTATTCTATCATTATTCAACCCTTTTTATTTTTTTTTTCCATCTATGAATATGTGTAACACGTAATATTATATATGTATGTTTATATATATATATATATAGTAATATATTTTTGTATGTATGTATTTAAATTTTTATGTAGCATTACACCACAGACTACCTCCTGTTTTATTTTAAGTTCTTTAGGATCATCCAAAGGTTGTCTGGTAGATATCGCTGTCAGCGATAAGGCCGCCTTTGTACCCGTAGAAATAAGAATTATTGTAAAAGAGATGTGTAACTTATTTTTTTGGTGTACAATAAAGTATATTCTATTCTATTCTATTCTATTCTATTCTAGGGTAAATTAATAAAATCGTAAAACATTTTTGGCTTAGCAATTGTGGTCTTGGTTGGCATTTCAAACAGCACGTTGCACATATGTACGATACTTGCAAATAATACCTAACCATTATATCTTAATCGCACCAGCCGCTGAGTGGAAAAAATACAAAGTATCAGTGTTTAGGGGGAGGCCTACGTTCAGCAGAGATGTCTTTCGGCTGAAATGATAATGATGTTGATCAGAGTTTAAAAAGACTTACATTTAAGTGCCAAGTGAGTAATTAATATTGAATAAGACCCTATCAAATTTGAAAGGCTGCCACATAGAGAAAAGTTCTCAAATCAAAATCAAAATTTATTTATTCAATTAGGCCATTAAGCGCACTTTTGAACGTCATAAAAATAAATTTAAAACTAATAATAATTGATTCTACCGACCAAAGACAATGCACATATCTATAAGATGCAAATCCCACTGTGGAGATTGTAACTGTTAATCAAATCTTAATTGAAAATTACCCACAGTACATACCAGGATTCGATTCGACCAGTGACCTTCCTTGCCCGTCCACTACTTCCTATCAATTTCAACGAAACAGTCAAGTAAGAATAGTATATAAAGAGAATTGGTAACCCTGATGTATCATTCGCAGTTCGTTTGTGAAACAAACAGTAACTAAACAAAATGGCATCTAAGGTTTGTTTGATTTTGAATTGTTTATTTGTGAAAATGGATGAAGTGGCAAAGAGTTTTGTGACGTGATAAAAGTTGCATAGAAAAAGTTTTTGTAGCAGTAGATGCAAAACTTTTGTGTTGAAAATGAAAATGGAAATCACTCGATTACCTAACAGTGACTTTAAATAAAACTACAAATAAAAGCAAATTGGAAATACGACTATCTAGCAGAATTTTATGGCTTAAGCTCAAGGCACTATTGAAAAAAAATCTTGTAATCCATAACTATAAACGAGATCCCCATCTATATGAGTAAGTAGTGCGCTGAGTAATTTCTAATAACCACCCTTCTATTTTCAGTTCGTGATTGTGGCTCTTTTGGTGGCGGCTGCTCAGGGCAGCGCTATCCACGGCGGTGACTACAGCAGCTTCTCGTACGGCGTGTCCGACCCCCACACCGGTGACGTCAAGAGCCAGCACGAGACCCGCGTCGGAGACAGCGTTGTCGGCCAGTACTCGCTGCTCGACTCCGACGGCACAAAGCGCACCGTTGACTACGCTGCTGACGCCCATTCTGGATTCAACGCTGTCGTCCGCAAAGACCCCGCTCTGTACGCCCACGCCGCACCCGTCGTCGCTCATGCCGCTCCCATCGTCGCTCACGCCGCTCCCGTCGTCTCCTACTCCGCTCCTCTCGCCCACGGATACGCCGCCGCTCCCCTGGCGCATGGCTACTCCCACGGTGTCACCGCGTACGGTGCTCACGCCGCTCCCCTCGCCTACAGCGCTGGCGTGTACGGTGCCCATGCCGCTCCCCTGGCCTACAGCGCCGGAGTCTACGGCGCTCATGCCGCTCCCCTGGCCTACAGCGCAGGAGTCTACGGTGCTCATGCCGCTCCTCTGGCTCATGGTGCCATCGCCTACGGCGCTCATGGCGCTCACGGTCTTTACAACACCCACCTGTACTAAATAATGTTTAGATTTAATGTTATTTATTCTGAAACACCAATGAACGATGCTGTGATCAAATAAAATAGTTCGAAGAACCAATTTTTATAGTTTCTTTTTTATTGCGATACCAATCTGCTACAAGTGTCAAAAGGAATGGATATGATTTTATTTAGCAGTGTAGTGTGCATATATGTACTCAGACTAATCGATTTATGATCCATTTAGTCGATGATTCATTTGCAAACTTCAAAAAAAATATGTTTTCTTGTTATATCGCACATAATTTTCTTCATCATCATCATTTCAGCCGAAAGACATAGCGCCGCTGCTGAACATAGGCCTCCCTGTAGTGTCACCATATCGACCAGTCCCGTGCGTCTCGCAATCACTGGATTCCTGCAACCGTCATAGCATAGTGCTCTTAAGATATTAAATAATATACAAACTGTGTCAATACAGGAATTGGGTCGTGCAATTAGATCACTATGTTAATAATTAATAGTTTTTTATTTTTATTTAATAAGGCTACGGCTGAAATGGTGATGATGATTGATGATAACATAGTCCTTATGGATTTCAATAACAACGAACCAATTAAATTATGTCCCAAACGCTAGGACGTGGTTTCATTGGGTCGTTGTTATTGAAATCCATTAGGAAGACTATGACTAGGACTTAACATGACTCGCTCGGTTAAGTTTTAAATACCCAGTAACAATTAATGCAATAGAGTTAGCTGGCGATTTTAAAATTATAGGTATAGGAAGGCTTACCTTCACATTAGCCAAATTGGAATCAAATTTGTTAGGTTATGGACCCGCACGTTAACGGAACTCACTACTAAACCACTGCAAAAATACGTGGTGGACTACTTCCCTAAAAATGGTTGATGACAGCTGTTGTTGATGGCAGCAGAGTATAGGAGATTCTATGCGATTCAGCGCCTCTGATCCGAGCATGACGTTTCAGATTCGAGTACTGTTGACAATTGAGCGCCTAAGAAGTATTCAATTCAATATCCATACTAATCTATACATAAATGAATCTATATATTTAGGGAATAACTTTCTATTTTTATAATGATGTGTATAAAAGGCAGCGAGTGCGGCTGTATCGGTCATTTGCTCGCTGGCTTTCGTAGAGTGCGGTAGTTGTCGACGTGATTTGTTATTGTCTGTCAAATCGATTCAAGTTGATAAGGGTGTTATTAAGCTCTGTAAGTACATGCTATTTTGTTACTGTGTGAT
Source organism: Anorthoa munda (assembly GCA_945859665.1). Taxonomy (NCBI): domain Eukaryota; kingdom Metazoa; phylum Arthropoda; class Insecta; order Lepidoptera; family Noctuidae; genus Anorthoa; species Anorthoa munda. Next base: position 37,738,786 of record OX243897.1, on the reverse strand, counting down.
TGGTGTCTTATTTCTTTAAATAAATGGTGTTAAGTACGATAAATCAGATTTGTAGGGTACTTTAATTTTTGTTATTAAAATAATTAAATGCGTTCAACATTGTTTGTTTTTTTTTAAGGGAATTTACTCCTGAAACCTTATTTCAGAAGTGGGATTCTTTTCCAAAAAAACGCCCACTAAATTCTGCTGTAAATGTAGTATCGGTTACAAAAATAAGACACCAAACAAACGCTTTATTTCAAAACTTTGGTACTTGTTTTGTGATTTAATATGGCCGATAGCCGGCATGAATCTCGTGACAGGTCACGTCGACACGATAGGTATCGTAGATCTCGGGATGGGTCTCGGGATAGACTTCGGGATAGATCTCGTTCGCGAAACCGTTCTCGCTCCAGGAGTAGAATTTATCATACGAGCAGATCTCGATCGAATAGTAGGGTGCGCCCGCGATTTAATCTAGGCGATCAAAATGTGACAATGCAACAAACATTACAATCGATTCTATCTCGTTTAAATACGTTAGAAACAGAACGCACCACCCTACGTAATTCGACCGAGTTTCATAGCCAGCTAGTTCATAATGGCGCGCCTATAAGGTCTCACACTCCCCCGATCAGTGAATTACAGAACGCTCAGGCCCTTCAGTCCAGAAACCCGATATCTGAAACTTTGTTACCTAGTTCAACGGCCACGTTAAATATACCCACGGCCGAGAGCATTACGACCGAGTTGCCGAGTATCGACATACACCCCCGTAACGAACAATCTGTGACTGATTCAGCACGGATATTAGCTGAAGCAATTAGATCGATAAATTCAGACAAAACTCAAAAATATTTCGTGTCTAACTTCGATCCTACTATCAATGACATAGACGTGTGGTGTGAGGAAGTTGAAAGAGCCAGAATTTCTAGTAACTGGGGAGACTCTGAGTGTCTATCGCGTGTATCGATATGCCTTAAAGGGGACGCACGCACCTGGCTAAATGAGTGGGTGACCAGTGACCGAACGTGGACCAATTTCGTTAACGAGTTTAAGCCTTTGTGCCCACGGAAACTTGATTACGCAAATATTCTTTATGACGCGATGCATACGACTTCTGATAAGTACAGCACATATGCTGAGTATGCGAGAAGGACGTTACTACGCCTCAAAATAGTTAAGGGACTAAGTGACGAACTGATAACTTTGATAGTCATACGCGGTATAACAGACGCTCAGGTTAGGGCTGCGACCGCCAACGCTAATCTAAAGTTACACGATCTAGTTTCGTTTCTATCCATTTACACTAAACCTTCGCGCGTTAAGTTAGAAAATCGAAACCATAATTTCAAGCCATCCATTAATAATCGTTCATCAAACTTAAAATGTTTTGCCTGCGGAAAACTGGGACACAAATCTAACACTTGCCCCAAGAAGCCCAAGGCTGATCAGGCGTCTAATATCACTTCGGATAGTACCAATAAATTAGCCTGTAATTTCTGTAAAAAACCGGGCCATAGTGAGGATGTTTGTTTTGCTAAGGAAAGATCAGGCTCACGTAATAAGCGAAACATTAATTTATGCACTACCCCCGTGGCAGGTTTATCGCAAAGCAGCGACCTTAAGACCGCAATTATCCAGGGTATCCCTGTCGATGTTCTTATCGACAGTGGAGCCTTAAATGTCTCTTTAGTCTCGTCTGATGCATTGAAACACTTTACTTGCGAACGGAAACCTCGACACCGTGTTTTGAAAGGAATCAGCGACTCTGCTATCCAAACCTACTCCTACGTTACGTTAACGATTGAGTTTGATGAAATCTCTATTGAGGCCGACTTTGTCGTGGTGCCAGGCTCTTGTATGACTACCCCCGTTGTGATAGGAACCGATATCCTTAACCGTGACGGTATCACGTACGTGCGTACTAGGGATAAGCAGTGTCTAAATCGAGCCGTTGGGAGAGCCGTTCACGCAGTGTCCGATGACGTGTTACAGATTAACACACCCCTTCAGGGTGCCGAACTCGAGTGTCTTAAAGACTTAATAAAACAATTCTCGAAATACCTCATATCTGGCACTGCTTCGACTACTGTCTCAACCGGTAAAATGATTATAAAGGTTACGGACGATACACCTGTTGCTTACCGACCTTACAAACTGTCACACTCAGAGAAACTTAAAGTTCGAGAAATTGTGCACGATTTGAAGGATAAGGGTATCATTCGCGACTCCAGCTCTGAGTACGCCAGCCCCATAATATTAGTGAAGAAGAAGGATGGTAGCGACAGGATGTGCGTTGACTATAGGGCACTCAATCGATTAACTGTTAGAGACCGGTACCCATTACCACTGATTGACGACCACATAGACAGGCTGGGCAACTTTAAATACTTCAGCAGCCTCGATATGGCTACAGGGTTCCATCAAATAGCCATTGAAGACGAGTCAATTCGTAAAACTGCGTTCGTCACGCCGGAAGGACATTATGAGTATCTTCGAATGCCTTACGGTTTGACGAACTCTCCCATAGTCTATCAGAGAATCATTAACGACACCCTTCGTGAGCATATTGAGGCTGGCAACGTGTTGGTATACGTCGACGACGTACTCTGTATGAGTCATACTATCGATGAGGGGATTTGCTTATTGAGAAAGGTTCTGGAAACACTCACTAGATCGGGTTTTTCGATAAACTTGAGAAAGTGCTCCTTTCTGTCCACGAATGTTGAGTATTTGGGGCGCGTGATAAGTCAAGGTCAGGTTAGGCCGAGCCCCCGAAAAATCCAAGCACTCGTAGATGCGCCGACACCGCGTAACGTAAAACAAATCCGGCAGTTTCTAGGTTTGGCGGGGTATTTCAGACGTTACATCAAGGATTACGCCACTAGAACCGCTTGTATAACACGTTTAATGAAAAAGGATGTCGCCTTTTGTTGGGGTCCAGAGCAAGAGGGGGCTAGGCAAGAGATGATAGACTGCTTGACTAAATCACCAATACTGTCCGTCTTCGACCAGTCCTTACCTACAGAAGTACATACCGATGCCAGCAGTATTGGTTATGGTGCAGTATTAATGCAGAAAAAGGCCGATGGTACGAAGCATGTAGTCGCTTACTATAGTAAAGCCACCCAGGGCGCCGAGAGCAGGTATCACTCATACGAGCTAGAAACTTTGGCTGTTGTGAGGGCACTGCAAAAATTTCGCCATTATCTTGTTGGCATAAACTTCAAAGTCATTACAGACTGCAACGCCCTTAAAGCCACCAAAAATAAGAAGGACCTGCTTCCGCGCGTCGCCAGGTGGTGGATCTATTTACAAGATTTTGATTTTAGTATCGATTATAGAAAAGGTACCATGATGACACATGCAGACTACCTTAGCCGAAACCCAGTCCCAGATGCCTTAGTGCATCAAATATCTAAGCCACGCAATTGGGCACAAATCGCTCAGTCTGCAGACGATGAGACGCAAGGTCTTCTGCAGAAGTTACAGGACGGAGAGTTAGACTCTCAACGGTACGTCCGACAAAACGACCTCCTCTATTATCGATATACGCCAGTGGGCGAAGAAGCTAGACTCCTTTGTTTTATTCCCAAAGGACACAGGTTAAGCTTACTAAGAATTTTCCATGACGAACATGAGCACGTCTGCGCGGAGAAAACTCTTGACTTAATCATCAAGTACTTCTGGTTCCCCGGTCTTCGTCAATTTGTAGCAAAATACATAAAACATTGTCTTGTGTGCATATCAAGTAAACGTGTCCCTAGAGCCCCTCACCAACCAATTACATCCTGGGAAAAGCCTAGTACCCCTTTCGAAACATTACATACGGACGTACTTGGTCCACTACCCGAATCTGAAGGATATAAATTTGTTTTATTGGTGGTTGACTCCTTTTCTAAGTATTGTTTGTTATATCCCATTTATAAACAAGATGTGAGTGAGCTTAAACGCACGTTTACCAACGTAATTTCACTCTTTGGTGCTCCCAAACTTGTGGTGGCTGACCGCGGACGTATGTTCGAATCCTCGGGATTTTCTAAACTTTTAACTGAATTTGGCTGTACTATTCATTTCATAACGCCCGAAATGCACAATGCTAACGGACAGGTAGAAAGATACGTCAGGACTGTTTTAAATATGATTCGTATTGAATCGAATCATAAGCACTCAAAATGGTCGGAACAACTGTGGAAACTCCAACTTGTTCTGAACATTACCAAGCATAAGACAACGCAAACTTCAGCTCTGAAGCTCTTGGTTGGTACGGAAGCCACCATACCTGTCGTTCGGACGTTAGTTCGTGATGTCGCTGTTGAGATGTCTCAGAACCGTGAAAGCAGGCGGGAGCTGGACAGAACCAGAGCTCACCAACTACTAACCCAAAACCAAGCTAAACAAGACGCTTATGTCAACCGACAGAGGCGAGCACCACGCATTTTTAATGTTAACGATCTGGTTTTTGTAGTCAAATACTCCCAGTCTACAGGTAAACTAGATCCTGGAATGCGTGGACCATATCGAGTAATGAAAACACTACCCAGTGGCCGTTACCAGCTGCAACTCATTAGTGGTTCATACGGCAAGACCACTCAGGCAGCCGCTGAGTATATGGTGCTCTGGAACGGTGAATGGTGTCCAGAGTCATGTGCAAGTTTTTTTGAGGGTGAGTTATGATGGCCCTACACATGTGCGGTCTTGGTGAGTCGCTCTGCCATGACTATGTTTAGCTTACTCACTTTTAGTCCCTTTTAGCTTCATTCACCAATTGTAAAGTTTCAGTTTCCTAATTTGGCCTTTTTACATACTCAAATATGAGTAGTGAAACGGTGGCAGATCGGCTGACTAACATGCACTTACTGTGACTGTTTGGGCCGGACGTGCGATTCAGTGATGCCTCCGTCCACATTGGTACGTATAACGTGACCAATGATCTTGTGTGAAGGACGTGCGATTCAGTGATGCCTCCGTCCGCAATGGTACGTATAACGTGATCAATGATCTTGTGTGAAGGACGTGCGATTCAGTGATGCCTCCGTCCGCCCCAAGATCATGTTGCTTACGTGCATAGCTTATGTGTATAGCTTATGTGTGTAGCTTATGTGTGTAGCTTATGTGCATAGCCTATGTGCTATTGACTGATGATAAATATGTGATGGAACGTGCGATTCAGTGATGCCTCCGTTCTGATAGACATACCTATAGTGAGAGGTATTGGTCTATGATGAAAGTGTTGACGTGCGATTCAGCGATGCCTCCGTCAACCTCAGACAGCGGGGACGCCTTCTGTCTGATTTGTTCACAGATGCAGTTCAACACCACCGATAACGCAACATGGGCCGATGTGAAGACTGAGTAATAAAACAATGGAAGCCCAAATGTTTATTCTATTAGTTGCATGGTTTGTAAGATTACACTTGATAAACCTAAGGCAAGTTTTAATTGTGGTAATATTTCAGATGATGAAGTGTGTGATCCCGGTGCAGGGGCGTCATCAGCATCCATACCACCTAGCGCTGAAGTGACCAGGAGCAGCGGTGAACACACATCTGCAGACTTGGACCCGGTAGGAGTCGAGCATCATAAGGACCGCGCCGAGGACGACGCTACGTCGGGATAGGCCGATTTAGGGAATAACTTTCTATTTTTATAATGATGTGTATAAAAGGCAGCGAGTGCGGCTGTATCGGTCATTTGCTCGCTGGCTTTCGTAGAGTGCGGTAGTTGTCGACGTGATTTGTTATTGTCTGTCAAATCGATTCAAGTTGATAAGGGTGTTATTAAGCTCTGTAAGTACATGCTATTTTGTTACTGTGTGATTGGTGTCTTATTTCTTTAAATAAATGGTGTTAAGTACGATAAATCAGATTTGTAGGGTACTTTAATTTTTGTTATTAAAATAATTAAATGCGTTCAACATTGTTTGTTTTTTTTTAAGGGAATTTACTCCTGAAACCTTATTATATATATAAAAGATGAAACTGACTGATCGATCAACCACAGCCAAAACCGCTGGGCCTAGAAGCATGATTTGGCAGTAAGCGTTTTCAAGTGACGTTAGTGAGCAATAAGAAATATTTTTTGGAAATTTCACCATTAAATGGGAAAAAATGGGGTTGAAAGTTTGTATGAAAAATCTTATTTAAAGAAATAAGTAATAAGAGCTAAAGTTCTTTAAACTTGGGATAAATAGTAATTAATCTAAGTAAATGATAAAGGTTGTATTTTTGGAAACAACCCCTAAAAACGATTTAGGGGGTGTTGAAATTTGTATGGCAGAATCCTATTTCTTGGGTTGATAAATTTGAAACTTGGCACAAATACTAACCTAAATAAAAAATAAAGGTATTTTCATTGACTATCCCCAAAAGGCGATTTAGGAGCTGTTAAATATTTATTTCTAAAATCTTATTACTTTTGTTAATATACTTGAAACTTGGCATAAATACCAACTAATGTAAATAATAAAGGTTGTCATTATTAGTTTTTTAAACTATCCCAAAAATACGATTTAGCGGGTGTTAAAGTTTGCTAAGAACCTTACAGCACAGGATTTTGTTTTTGATATTAGAGTCTAGGGGAGTTAATAATATTTTTTTGGCAATTCAACCTTTAAGTGGGTGAAAAGACGGAGATTTGTTTGTATGGAAAATCTAATTTCTTGGGGAAATAAATAATAAGTGATTAATCAAAATTGACATAATACGGTTTTTTAAACTACTCCGTAAATAGGAATCTCACTGCACAATCTGACTAACATAAACGAAAAATAAAAAGAGAAGAAAAGAGTGTATAACATATTTGGGTTGTTAAAAACTCAACTCTCAATGGGGCGAAAAAGGGTTATTAAGTTCTTGGTCGGGTATTTTACTTTGTGGCGTTAACCTAAAATTTATTATTCTATAAGTCATATAACGAAACGTCCCAAATTAATAAACCCTAGATACCTACGATACCCCATTTTTATTGATTTAACAATAGCTTATTTTTGGTGCTTTCACTAAATTGCACATAGGAAAGTCATCCGTAGGATAAAATACAAAATCAAGCGGACGAAGTTGCGGGCGGAATGCTAGTAATATTATAAATGCGAAAGTAACTATATCGGTCTATCTATAATTATGTTACCTTTTAAATTGATTTGGATGAAACTCGGCACGCGGATGGAACATTTCCTGACATCAAAATATTAAAAAAATCCTTGATTAGGAACCCTGGGACTTTGTTTCCTTGGGATAATTGTAATACAGGCGAAGCTACTGGCAGAAGTTAATGATTTCAAACCAAATCAAATAAATCAATCAAATCAAATGTTTTTTATTTCACATAGGCCTACATGGGCACTTATAAAACGTCGACAAAAGGTGCACGGTTCGGGTTGGTCGTTTCCTGTGGAGAACCGGCAAGAAACTCCACGGTAACTTTTTTTTTTAAATTGGTTTGTTTTTACAATATTTCCATGTTACAGCATTAGTGCTTAGATATGGGGGGACAACGTAGGCCCGACAATAAGTCGTAAGAAACTAAACTGAAAAGTTTGTATAAACGAGATTTGCATCTTGACCTTTATTATATTTTATTTATCCCAAATCCCCAAACACTATTACTGTACATTCTTATATCATAATTTCTGCCAGTCTGTGTAACAATTTGTTGGCAGTAGCTCTCGTGTCACAAATTTTAATATGTTAGAACCATAACTTATATAATTATGCTAAGTAAACTAAATTAAACAATGAATACAAATTTCATCGGGATCACTCCCACATTCTACACCCATGATCAATTTCAAGTTCAATTGTGCATGGTGGCAAAATGCGAGGCTTGTTACAAAACTTATTATGGACTGGAGTGACAGATAGAATCAGCATAAAATCCAAATACCATCTGAAAATATAAAAATATCTGTGTGGAAAGAGAACCCTCATAAGATTTTGAGAGCTGTGTTTAATTACCGTGTTTGTTATGTTGACAACACTGTTACGTCATTATGTTAACTAAAACTATGTAACAAATATTAATATAATGTGTTGGTGTATTTTTTGTAAATTTATTTTAGTTTTATAAAATTCATAACGTTAGTTCCATTTTACGCCACGACGTTTCTTCTTCCGCCCAGACTAGTACATTTCACATTTTTTATATTTTATAAGTTGGTATTTGGATTTTATGCAAGACACCAACGTTGGATTAAGGAGATACTATGTCAACTCATCACAGGATAACATGGTCATTTTTATTTGATAACTGTCTACTTTTCAAGGAAGCTAACCAACCCATTTTCGTCGGATATCTTAATGAGCAGATGCCTTTTCCAGCAGTGGGGCACTTGCAGCTAGGCTGATATCATGAAGAAGTTGCAAATATCAATATCGTATCGTGCGCGTCCTTTCCCCCATGTTCCATGACACATATTTTTTTTTTTTTTTTTTGCACAGTTAAGTAGTGGATTTATGTTGTGGGAAAAGTAAATATTTATTATCATTTCCAGTAATTTCTCATTTCGCTTCATATTTCAAAAATAAAAATTCGTCATCATTTACGTAGCCTTTTCATAAATATTTTGGGATCCTGCCGTATTGGATGCGGTAGAATACCACAATCTAGTTATTTTAAAACACGGTGGTTAGCCCTTGGCAAGATAAGCGAGAACAAAAGTCTAATGAATATTAAAGTTCGTCTTAAATATTTCATCCTATCAACATACATTTAAATCAAAATAATTGTATGTTCGTGGAAAATATCTACTGTTAGAAACAGGATGCAGTTTATTTTAGTGACCTTATTTGCATGTCTCTTATTTCCTCTTAATACGTACGTACGGTAACGCATGTAGGAATAGTATAAAAAGAGAATTGGTAACCCTGATAAAACATTCGCAGCTTGCTCGTGAAACATTAATAACATATCAAAATGGCATCTAAGGTTTGTTTTAATTTTATTTATTTGTGAAAAAAGCAGGGAAAAACTTTTAAATAAATAGCTTGACTACTTTTTCTTCTAATTTGGGAAAGGTTTAAGACTTATATATACATTTGAAACTTGTTAAATTCACCACGAGAAATTACTAAGATACTGAAACTTATTATGACGTAGGTTTCAAATTATAACCTGTCAGTATAATTTAACATAACATGTCTAATAAGTCTCCTTTCTATTTACAGTTCGTGATTGTTGCTCTTCTGGTGGCGGCTGCTCAGGGCAGCGCTGTCCACGGCAGCAACAGCTTCTCGTACGGCGTGTCCGACCCCCACACCGGTGACGTGAAGAGCCAGCATGAGACCCGCGTCGGAGACAGCGTGGTCGGCCAGTACTCGCTGCTCGACTCCGACGGCACAAAGCGCACCGTCGACTACGCCGCTGACGCCCACTCTGGATTTAACGCGGTCGTCCGCAAAGACCCCGCTCTGTACGCTCACGCTGCTCCCGTCGTCGCTCACGCCGCTCCCGTCGTCTCCTACTCCGCTCCTCTCGCCCACGGATACGCCGCCGCTCCCCTTGCGCATGGCTACTCCCACAATGTCGCCGCGTACGGTGCTCACGCCGCTCCCCTCGCCTACAGCGCCGGAGTTTATGGTGCTCATGCCGCTCCCCTGGCCTACAGCGCCGGAGTCTACGGTGCTCATGCCGCTCCCCTAGCTCATGGTGCCATCGCTTACGGCGCTCACGGTCTTTACAACGCCGCCCACCTTTACTAAATAATGTTTAGAGATAATATTACGTATTCTATAACACCAATGAACGATGCTGTGATCAAATAAAATAGTTCAAAGAATTAATTCTTCATGTTTATTTTTTTATGAATTATCAATCTGTTACAAGTGTTTATTACCCTACTACGACAAATCCAAATGAATGGATATGATTTTTTTTGCATTCTCTGCATGTATGTACGCAAACTAATTGATACAAGCAATAATTCAAACACATTATTTTTTTCTTTTAATATCGCTCATAGTGTTTTTAAGATGTTATAAATAATAGGAACTGTATCAATATGGGAATAGGGTCGTCATTGTGTTAATTGCAGTTGATTATGAATAGTCCTCTACATGGATTTTGGTAACGTCGATCCTATGAAATTATCTCGCCATAGTTTTTAACGGATTGAGTTGCTAGCGCGCACACTGGAGCAACATTACAGTCGAGTTGGTGATAAATGCGCAAACTAGATAACAAGCGGCTGACTAATCCCCAATGGTTTCTTAATTAGTTAGCAACTTTTGAAGAGAGCAGATATTTTTTTAAGTAGGCGTAGATAGCCAAAGCCGAAACTACGTGTATTCCTCATAGTTACGGCTTTGGCTATCCACGAAAAACACTCAAAGGAGTTCCTAGGCCGATTTTGATAAAAATTACAACCTGGGAGAATTTAAGGCAAGAGTGAATAGGTAGGTAGGAGTGAGTGTATAGGCTTCTAGGCAAGCGTGCCCCATCGTCGACCACATCACCGCTTACCATCAGGTGAGATAGTGGTCAAATGCGAGCCTATAAAACATAAAAAAAAATTGTAAAAGGAATCAAAATTATTGTAATGTTGAATGCAGTACAATGTTTGAGTTACTGAATTCGGCTATATATTGAAAAGAATAACCATCATTATGTACAATTAATTACTTTAGGTTTAACCCAACGTGGATCCACGCGAGAAAACTGACTTGACTTGACTTTTGATTTGTTTCGGTGATAACGACAAACAACCGTTTACAAAAAAAAAAAAAAAAGAGTATTTTGTTTACAATAAATTAATGAGCCTAGTATCGGATTTGGCAATCCAAGTCCACTTGAAAGAATACCCCGTTTAATGAGACTCTATCTTAATAAACAATCGGTAAGTATGCACTCGTGATAAGAGCACCATACTGAGGTGGTCCGCGATGTCGTATGGGGCTTCTCAGGGCCTTCCATACTATATCGTGGCTGAGGGTTGGAGGCCGCGGGGGAGAGCAGTGCCGGTATTGCGGTGCGCCGCTCTCCCTACCTTCCGCGGCCTTTACTGGGTCGCCACCGTCTGATGGTGGACGCGGTGGGCCATAGGGGAGATCCTTATACCCTGTGCCCGAAAAGTGGTATGTGGCGGGGCCTGACCTGTCACGGGGGCACCAATTCACAGGGTCATCTGGCACCCATGTGCTGGTTTGGTCCCTTTTATGGTCACGGCGTGCAATGTGTTCTGGTGCGCCGGTGATGGGGTGTATCCCCCGGAGGAGGGTCCAGTGACGGACTGCCGCGGCGGGTTCGCGGTGAGTGCTAACGCGTGCCCGTGTTTCCGCCATAAGTGGCACAGGAGGACACCGTGGAGTTTTAGTGGGTTGGAGTCACACGTAGCTGCGTTATCTCCCCGTGTTGGCGCAGTACGTATGAGCAATGAGCATTTCCAAAGGCTGAAAAAAAAAAAAAATTCTTAAAAGCTGAACAGATTTGGATGAAATTTGGCACAACAGTAGACCTTGTCCTAGATTAGGACAAATTATACTTATTGTCTCAGAAATATAGGTACTTCCTTCAGATAGGATATTTTTTATATTGGAAGTTATTTATGTTCCCTTATGATAATATCCGACTTTCACACACGTGAAGCCGCTGTCAGAAGCTAATACTTTATACTTTTTAACTTTTCATAAATCGTTTTCACTAATAGAATATAATTTTGTATAGCAGGTCGAACTCAAAAATTCCATAAATTATATTATCAATGAAACAGAAACTCCCTGCCTATAATAGTCATGAAACCCCAATTAAAATTTGACCTCTGTAATTACTTTAATAATTACTCAAACGTGTGAAGAAGGCCTATCCGTTGTAAAATATATAAAAAAAAACATCAACAACGTAAAGAATGCGTTGAATTTGAAGGTCGTGGAATTAAAATTGCAGCCTTTCCTTAATGAGTAGTGAAAGTTTCAATTACTGAAATTGGAGTATGTAGGTAAGAACTTGATGTGTCACCACGTGGCTTTTTGGAGGACGTGTATTGCTGTTATTTTTTAAAGCAACCTTAGTCATGAATGGCTGCGTGGAAACCCCCGTATCAACTAAGGGCAATCGGGTAAGGAAGAAAAATTATAGTGAAGGAAGGACTTATCAACTACTAAAACTATTCAACACAAAAAATGTTTAACACAAAAAAAGTGTTTTCTTTTTTAAACTACTTTTTTTTTAAACTACTTACTTAAAATATTCAACACAAAAATGTTTTTTTTCCAAGAGCTTACATGATACCAAGTATTGTGAATAAATAAATAGGGGAACTCATCTATCCTAACTTTCTCTCAGAGAATTTTACACAATGCAGTCCTAACCTAAACCCATCAAATTTAAAGTCAAACCTAAAACATGAAATTACCTAATTATGTCGCGGAATTATCATACACATCACCTACGAGTCTTACGAGTAAACAAGATTGATTAAATTACACCTTGGGTAGGTAGAGTTATTCGCCGATTCAGATCTGTAACTTGAACTAAAAGGGCAAGAATCTAAAACTGGATCCTGTCCCAAATAATCCACAAGAACTCTAATACCCACTGGTCAGTACTTAACGAGTTCCGCATAACTCACTGCCGAGTTGCCGACGAAATGTATACCAAAAAACGTACAAATGCGTGACCTTAGTTTGCTGCATGTCTTTTACTTCCTATTAATAGTACAGCCACAGTCATGCAGGAATAGTATATAAAGAGAATTGGTAACCCTGATTAATCATTCGCAGTTTACTTGTGTAACAAACAATAACTAAAAATGGCAGCTAAGGTTTGTTTTAATTTTTCTTTGTTTAGTTTTCGTGTTGAAAAAAGTTGTGATAGTTTGGATTGGATTATAAATCCTACTTAAATAATATTGTATTAATTAAGAAAACTAAATTAGAGGACCACGTGTTTCAAAGATAATCGTAATTTCTATTTGAATGGTTTCAAAACTGATTAGTGATGCAAAAGCTTTAATTTCGGCCAATGCCTGGTGCCTCAGTGTAAAAATGAAACTGAAAGAAAGCTCCAAAAAAAATGTTTCCTTTTTATCAAAAGACAAAATAAAGTATTGTTTCTGTCTGTTACATAAAACTTAGGCTTCCACATCTTTATCTTTCTGCATTTGACAGATCTTATTTCGGGTTTATTTGTTTGAGCTCTTCGCAACAATAAAAAAAACTTTCAACAATAAATATGATTTGAAAAAGTGTGATACTCGTATTATGTGTAGTATATAAAGCAAGTTAAATTTTTTTATGAAAAAGTGCTGTAACAAATTAAAGTCTTTGTTGCAAAATTAATATTATTTTACTATTTTCAGTTCGTCGTTGTTGCTCTTCTGGTGGCGGCTGTTCAGGGCAGCGCTATCCACGGCGGTGACTACAGCAGCTTCTCGTACGGCGTATCTGACCCCCACACCGGTGACGTCAAGAGCCAGCACGAGACCCGCGTCGGTGACAGCGTGGTCGGCCAGTACTCGCTCCTCGAATCCGACGGCACAAAGCGTACCGTCGACTACGCCGCTGACGCCCACTCTGGATTCAACGCGGTCGTCCGTAAAGACCCCGCTCTGTACGCTCACGCCGCTCCCGTTGTCGCTCACGCCGCTCCCGTCGTCTCCTACTCCGCTCCTATCGCCCACGGATACGCCGCCGCTCCCCTGGCTCATGGTTACTCCCACGGTGTCACCACTTACGGTGCGGTCGCCGCTCCCCTGGCTCATGGTGCCGTCGCGTACGGTGCTCACGCCGCTCCCCTCGCCTACAGCGCCGGTGTTTACGGCGCCCATGCCTCTCCCCTGGCCTACAGCGCTGGTGTCTACGGTGCTCATGCCGCTCCCCTGGCTCATGGGGCCATCGCTTACGGCGCTCATGGTGCTCACGGTCTCTACGGCGCCCACTACTAAATAATGATAAGATAATAATTATTTATACTGAAACCCCAATGAAAGATGCTGTGATCAATAAAATAGTTCGAAGTACCTTATTTTTTGTTTGATTCATATGTAATCATTACCTGATTAAAGAAACAACAACCCCGTTCTCCCCTACTGAGAACTAAAAACTAACATATCATGCATTGAGAAGAAAGGAGTGATTGACAGATGTAAGCATATTCATTATTCACACAAGAAACAGTAACAAAGATTTCATTCGTTGTGGTTCATTCTGTTCAAAAAGCGATTTAACCTTTGTGAGTTAATAACTCAAATTAACAACGAGAAGGTCTAACCGTATCCGCAGGTCTAATAACAGAGCAAGTAAAATACCGAAACTAAGTGCGAAAATCTAGCTCACCTTGAATGACCGTGCATTGTGCTAGTTAAATAATTTTACTATTGGTAAACATATTCTAGGAAATGTTCTGAAATTAAGTAGCCAGCATAGTAGGAAATAGGCCTATTACGCAAATGTTAGTCCTAATGAAAATAACACTTGTATAGTTACGGTCACTTAGGTAGATGACTTAATCTTATTTAACATTTTATGTAGCACTGTATATTATGTTTATATTATCTTATTTCCTAAACGAGGTAAAATATGAGAGGTTGAATTCATTACTGTTAATTGAAATGTTTACTAGCTTAGACTTAATGATTGACGGAAACTGGACAGTATCGATCGTAGTTGGTTGAAAATGAGGATTTTAGTTAATTCTATTCAGGGCTTTAAAGTTTAATTAATTTAGGCGCTTTTCAGAGAACGCAAAATAACTTTAGAAGTGTTACCTAGTAACAAGGTTTAGCAGAAATACTCATAATTCTTTGTTTACAACACAAACACAATCTAATAAGAACAGTAGGTCAGTTCCCTAGTTGTAACAAACACATCATTGAATGCCACGCTTTTTGTGAAACACGTACGGATCGTTAATTTAATTATATCATTGTTACACCTTGTCTCCTGAGAGAGTTCGTCTATTTTGTAATGAGTCACAATCACAACTAAGAAACTTTGACTGTTTCATTAGTTTCGCTTCAAGTTCAAATTAATCTACTCGATGAATGAAAGAATCGATTCCAAAGGTGTGAAATATGTGCTGTCAGAAATTGTTATGAGTATAATTTGAAACCGTCAATAAATTCAAATCGAAGTACACCAAACAAACGTGTTTGAAGAAAAAGATAGGTCAAATAAATATATTAGCATGGGAATCAAAATAAATAAAATACGGTAATAAAGGTTCATAATTTATTAGTCGTTTAAATCACAGATCAGTAGCAGTCATTTGTTCACCAAGCCAGTCCAGCTCCGAGACCCTGGGCACCATACGCACCATTATCATGACCATGAGGGGCTGGGTGGGATACGGAGTTCGAGTAACTGTGGGCAAGACCTTGAGGGTTAACAGCTCCATGGGCCAAGGGAGATCCGTAGGCACCATTCAGTCCATGGGCACCATAGGCACCACCGTTCAGTCCATGGGCACCATAGACACCACCGTTCAGTCCATGGGCACCATAGGCACCACCATAAGCTCCACCGTAGGCTCCGTTGTAGGCTCCAGCGTAAGGTCCTGGGTAGGGACGAGCAGCGTTGTGGACAATGGAGTGGGAGTAGTGAGAGACTGAAGGAGCTCCATGGTTACCAAGGTGGCCGGCCAAGGGGTTGCCGTAACCGTTGGCACCAGCGTAGCTAGGGTAAGCTTGGTTGCCGGGGTAACGGTTGGCACCGGGGTGAGCGAATGCACCGGGATGGGCAAGAGCACCAGAGTGGGCAAGAGCACTAGGGTGAGCGAGGGCACCAGCATGGCCGAGAGCACCAGGATGAGCAAGAGGGCCAGCATGGTTAAGACCAGCGGAATGAGCAAGAGCTCCGGGGTGGGCGAGAGCACCATGATGAGCAAGGGCTCCAGGATGAGCAAGAACACCACCATGGCCGTAAGCACTGGGGTGGGCAACAGCACCAGGGTGGCCAAGAGCACCGGGATGGGCAAGAGAACCGGGATGGACAAGGGCACCAGCATGGCCGTAAGCACCAGGATGAGCTAAGGATCCGGGGTGACCTAGAGCACCGGGGTGGGCAAGAGGGCCTGCTCCTGCCAAAGGAGAAAGAGGAGCTGGATGAGCCAGAGCGGGAGCAATGGGTCCATGAGCCAACGGTCCTGGGTGGGCTACTGGTCCATGTGCGTGAGCAGCTCCTGCTAGCGGAGCATGAGGTCCAGACGGATGAACACCAACAGCAGGCTCCTTTCGTACAACAGCATTGAATCCAGTGGCGGCATTGGCGGCGTACTCCACAATCCTTTTGGTGCCATCGGATTCCAGGAGTGAGTATTTGCCGACGACGCTGTCACCGACGCGTTTCTCGTGCTGATCCTTGACGTCACCGGTGTTGGGGTCGGACACGCCGTAAGAGAAGCTTGAGTAACCACCGCTGCCGTAGGCTGATGCCACCAGCAAGGAGAGTACGATAAACTGGAACAAACACAATTTTATATTATTAAGGATCAATATGAGGATATATCTAAAACACCAGTTACCAGATTTGAAGGTTGGTCGTGGATGGAAGACAAAATAATTTTCATCGTAGTTATGAAAAAGGTTACAGCCCAATAAAACTAGGAGTTCCGCAAGGACCAATACTAAAGCCCACTTAAGATCACAATATTTTATATTGCTTTCCTTTTAATATGATTGTTTACCTTAGCTGCCATGATGCTGTGTTCTTCTTCGACTTAGGCTTGTGAATGATTTAACCCCGTCGGTACCAAATATTTATATTCACACGGAGGCTCCGCATTGTAGTTTTGGGGGTCATAGTTTGAAATCATTGCGCTCACATCTGCTCTTAAATTTCGAAAGATTCTGTTTCAGAGGTTAATTAGGAACTGAAATACCTATTATGTAAATTAATTTTGCACTTAGAATGGTAACATTGGCCTCGTTGATGAGTTAAATACATGTTAAGATGTCGATTTGCTTGTTCTGAATTAAGATGATATCTTTTAATTTTCCGTCTGTTTAAATACTACAAGCAGTTTAATTATATGGGCTTAAATGACAATGGAGATGCATATGAAAATAAACGAGGAAGTATTTGGTACTTTTACATTCTGTTTAAGCTTAACGATAAATTCCAGTAAAAAGACGATGTTATTTAGGTGTCTAATGAGGGCTGATATTGGTTTTTATACTACTAATAATTTAGCATATGGCCTTTTTTAAAGATAGTTTTATCAGGACAGACCGGCTGATGATTATTTATTCTCGATTAGCTACAACACCAGAACAAATACTTTCATAAAAGTCATTCTTATTATTTGATCAAGCATAATAATTTAGTTGTACTACACCTAGATGGAAGAGAGCTAGATGAAAGCTCTTTGTATTAAAAAAAAAAAAAAACCTGTACTCTGGTGTTGGGTAGGTTTTATATTTTTAGTTTTACCCTTAGGTTACCTAGGTGTACCTTTGTTTTTTACTAGCACTTCGCCCGTGACTTCGTTCGCGTCATCCGTATTTTATCCTACAAATGACTTTTTATGTCACTCCCTTAAAGGTTGAATTTCGAAAAATCCCTTCTTGGTGCTCCCCTACATCATAAAAAGAAGCCCTGTAGAGTAAAATTCTTCAAAAATCTTGAACATCCCCTAAATCGACTTTTAGGAGTAGTTTTGAAAAACTAATAATGAAAACCTTTACTTTATTACTTATACTTAGGTTAGTAATTATGCTAAGTTTCAAATATATAAGCCCGACAAATTTACACCTTTCACCTTCTTTTTATCAACCAAAATTTAAATCTTTAAATGCTCGTGAAGCGTAGAAATTTCACACAAACTTTCAACCCCCTTTTTATCTCCTTAGGGTTGGAATTGTCAAAAACCATTACATACATGAAATCTTTTTATCGAACAAGAGTATAAATTTAATAAAAAAAGCTTTTTTGTAATAAAATACTACCGACATCCAAATAAGAAAACTATAAATTGAAAATAACTTTGTTTTTGGAAGTCGGTGTCTTTGGTAGGTTCCAATTTTTTGCGTTATGGACACCGACTTCCAAAAACAAAGAATCCTCTTTTTTGGAAGTCAGTAGTATTTTTTTGCAAAAAAAGTTTTTTTTGTTTTTCACTTTTTTGTTGTACCTACCTCATAGGCAAGTTGTTTAGTAAAGTACCTATAACGCCAGAATAGATTACCCGAATATCATGAAACTTGAACACAACCGGTGAAATGAGTGATCTGCTTACCCCTTAAGAGCGTACTGGGGTGATGTTCTGTTATGAAATGGTATAAACAATAAACAAACATGCGATTGCAGCAATCCCGAGAGATTTGCTGTTATTTATTGAAGAGTTCTGTTGTATATCTTCGAAGTTCTTCATCAGATCTTCACCAAATTAAAATGGTACCAATTTCGGAACGTACTTTTTCAAATAATAAATTTCAATAAAAAAGAATTTTCAAAATCGATCCACAATTGACGGAGATATCGGTGAACATAAAAAAAAACATACATGAAGTTGAACATAGAACCTCCTTCTTTTTGGTAAGTCGGTTAAAAATTCAGATGTCCAACTTACAAACTGTAGAAATTTTATACAAACTTTCTACCCCCTTATTACTCCCTTAGGGTTAGAATTTCCGGCATAAAAAAACTCAAACCAACAATTTCAGATGTTTTACCTTCCAAACCGAAGAAATATCACACTAAGTTTCAACCCCTTTCTAATCCCTTTAGGGCTAGAATTTCCAAAAACCAATAAATACATGAATTCTTTTCATTAATCAAGATGAAATTTAACATTTACGATGTTAAATTTCGAAATGTGCCCAATTCACAAACTGTAGAAATTTCATACAAACTTTCAACCCCCTTTTTACCCTCTTACGGGTGGAATTTCCAAAAACCAATAAATACATTAATTCTTTTTATCAACCAAGAGCTTGAATGTAAAATCGCATGTCCAATTTACAAACCGTAGAAATTTCATACAAACTCTCAAACCCCCTTTTACCCCCTTAGGGGTAGAATTTCCAAAAATCCTTTCTTAGTGCGCACTAACATCACATGAGGAACCTCCTGCCAAATTTCATCTCTATACGTTAAGCGGTTTTGGATATTTCGTGATGAATTAGTGAGTGACCTTTCGCTTTTATATATATATATATATATATTCATAACATTACAACCCTTGCTGCAACAAAGCTATATATAACTATAGCTTTTATTGGTTTTACTACCTCAGTACACGGAAGCAGCGTTATTTCTGGCACAAAACCCAAGAAGCGTCAAGCAAATGTTGATTTCCAATTTTCGGATCAACAGTAGCAACCTTGACTTTCAGCATGTGGCCTAAGAATGGTAAAAGGTCATCCTTATAATTTCATGCAAACTAATCCATTACTTTGTCTTATCAGCATAAGATAAACATAAAAACTATCATTAACCGTATTAAACAGTTCAGCTTACATCAACTAAAATTGCATCAAAAGAAGGAGATATACATGATATCGTAGGTCAACAATAATTCGCAAATGTTTCCTGTAAAACTGATTGCACATACTCTAAAGATTATAAAAAACACCTATATAAAGGCATGGAACATCTAAACTTATCAGTATTTGTGTAAACAATACCAAAAAATGTTCTCAAAGGTAATTGAGTAAACTAGAACTACAAAGAACAATTTGGTTGATAATTTAAATAATCTCAAAAACTTGGGAAAATTTTGTTATTTGATTCTTATGTCGTTGCCCAATATTGTCTAATTAGTTCAAAATTATCATGTTCTGAATTGTGCTAGTTGGTACTGTTCTCATTCATTTTGGTAGATTTTGATTTGGTTCTGTGATTTTGATAAAGTTTTGATATATTTATAACCAGCAGCGTGTGAGTTTGGTCCGTATTGATGTCAATGATAGCATGGTATAGTTACGTGCGCTTGAGTATTTTAAAATTAATTTGAATTTAGATTTCTTTTATAGGCTCTCCTTTTGATGGGCTGCAAATTATTAAGACCGGTATAAACTTAATTATTTCACACAGTTAATTTCAATAGTATAATTAAAATTAATGGAGACTTTTTGGGAGTTACATCTATGATAGCAAGTGACTTAAATAAAATTGGAACAGAGATATTAATAATTCTTGACAATTCAATTCCCGCCTATCATTTTGACATTTATTAATCAGAGTTTTTTACTATAACGTATTACATTGTCTTTTATTTGTAACATTTTATTACATTACTTTAAATTTATGTGCCTAAAATTTACTGTTACACTGTTTTGACTGTTTTTTAAGAAAAACGTTGCCCCACACTAGGAATTTCTTCCTGTATCGTGGGTGCGTTTACAAACATATAAACTCACATACACAAACACCCAGAGCCGGAACAATTATCTGTAGGTCATAATAAATAATCGTCGTCGTCGTCGTAATTAATAATTTTATCTTCACAGCTTGCTTTTGTGGTGCTGCTGGTAGCCGCCGCTCGTTGCAACGCTTCAGGGGGTTCATCAAGCTTCTCCTATGGAGTATCAGATCCCAATACCGGTGACATCAAGGACCAGCATGAAAAGAGGGTTGGAGATACCGTGGTTGGCCAGTACTCTTTGCTTGAAGCCGATGGAACTAAACGTACTGTCAAATATTCTTCTCATCCCCAGACTGGGTTCAACGCTGTAGTACATAAGGATCCTGCTGTTGGTGTTCACCCACCGTCTCCTGTAGGATACAATAGTGCTGCTTCTCCGGGTTATGGTGGTCTAGGATACGCTGGCGCCAATCCTTTGGCTTATGGAGGTCAGAACGCATGGAACCCAGCAAGCTCAGCATACGCTGGCAGTCCTTACGGTGGTGCCTATAGTGGACATGGAGCCTATAATGGTGCAGCTAATGGTTGGACTCAGGCAAATGTTGCCAATGGTGCTAACGTTTGGCCAAGCAGTGCCGCTAGTGGAGTCTACGGTGCTAATGGATGGCCCAGCAGTGCTGGTAACAACGGAATCTATGGTCCCAATGGATGGCCCAGCAACACCGGTGTGAACGTTTGGCCTAGTAGCGCTTCGGCTAACGCTTGGCCTGCGAATCTTGGCACTAACGCATGGCCCACCAATGTTGGGGCTAACGCATGGCCCACCAATGTTGGCGGTAACGCTTGGCCCACCAACGTTGGCGCCAATGCTTGGCCCAGTACTGCTGCGGCTAATGTGTGGCCTCGGAATGGTGCCAATGGAGTTTATGGTGCTAATGGCTGGCGCCAAACCTATGGTGGTTATGGAGCGTCTGGATATGCTGGTTATGGTGCAAGCCCTGTAGCGAGTGGTCACGGTGCACATGGAGTGGACGCTGCTAGCAATTTGGGTTGGTAAACCTAAAAAACGATATTGACGACCTCGACCGAATTATGATGAATGGATTGTTTTCTTTATTTTTGTTTTAATTTAAGGGTGAATGAAGCACTAATCTCTTATGGCAAAGATTGATTGTAAGAATTCTAAATTAAATGTGTTAAAAATACCAATAATCTCGCAAATTTAAAATTCGAATAATATTACAAGAATTCGAAATAATATTAATATTGTGTTTTGTTTCAATAATCCTGAATTCCTTTGACTAACATAAATCAACAAACAAAATGAGTTTTATATTTTAGTATTTAACGAAAATTTATGAAGATATTAATAATACATACATACATACATACACACGCCTAATACTAATACAATTACATAAATGAAAGTACAATGTTCTAAATTGGATTTCACTAATGAATGCAAATAAAATTCATATACAATTATTTTTAAAATCAATGGTATTTAAAACTAAATAGTAGTCATTAACTTTAATAGTGTGAATACAACAGAGATAATAAACCCGACTTTAATTACATTAGTAAGATATTACTCATTTCAAATGTTACATTTTCGTCAATAAGTATTTCCTGGTTGACCAGTTTTGAGATTGAACTTGCAAAAAATAAATAACAAATCACCATTACGCCAAAATATCTCACTATTATTTATGTAATAGTAGGCAATATTGTGATACCAACACTCGACAATGAACCTTGTTTCTTTCTCGGATAGTTCAAAATAACTTTAACAAAAGCAAACTTAAAATTCCTACCACATAGAACTTAACATTTAATATTAAAATTCTTGCACTTGTTAAAATTTTGATCACATATGCTGGTATTTCCATGGACATATATATTACATCCTTATATGAAATCACAGTTTTATCGAGTAGGTAATACCAATGCAGCAGTAAATATGAATAACTATTCTGTCACCAAATCTAAAACTAAGATGATGACCATCTTACGACATAAGTAATACATAACATACTTACTTTAGCATAATTCTCATGTAATTTTTGAATTTTAACACAGCAAAAGTTCAAATATTAAAATCTTGGTTGTATCTGAAAAAACACGAGATCCTGATATCGCAATCAGTCAAAAAGGAAAACCATGTAATGTTAAAATAGGTATTATAATTCATCATCATTTCAGCCAAAAGACGTCCACTGCTGGACATAGGCGTCCCCCGTGCGTCTCGCATTCAGCGCGTTCTTCTTCCGGTTCACAGTCGCCATTCCAGAACTTTTCTGCCCCATCGGCCATCCGTTTTGCGTGCAATGTGCCCTGCCCACTGCCACTTAAAGTTCGCAATTCTTCGGGCTGTCGGTAACTTTGGTTCTCCTGCGTATATCCTCATTTTCTATTAGCGCGGTATCTTCTTGTCCAACTACCGCGGTGTCTCAAGACAAAGGATATACCTTTGTGAGACTGAGACGTGGTCGCTCACAATGGGCCCTATCAGAAAGCTTAAAGTCACCCAAAGGGCAACGGAGAGGGCTTTGCTCGGAGTTTCCTTGCGATATTATAATTACGGCGGAATAATTAAAATACTGCAGCATTGGTGGCCAGCTGTAACAGCACTGACTTACAAAATGTCGTGGGTGAACCCGCACAAGTGCTTCACTTGGTGTAATTTCACTCACACCACTACTACTCTCAAAACATTATACGTCTTGAGGAAACCAGCATGTCCTAGAACCAAAAGTTTGAAGACCTAAGACTTCAACACATCAGACTGGGTCCGCGCGGTAGATTACAGCTTATTTCCGCTCTGTAAAACTCAGAGTTAGTTGCTAACACGAGGTTAAATTGACAAAATCTTACTTAATATTATAAATGTGAAAGTTTGGATGGATGTTTGTATGGATGTGTTTGTTACTCAATCACGCCAGAACGGCTGAACGGATCTGGATGAAATGGCACATAAAAAATTGGCAGAGAGATAGATTATAGTCTGCAATAGCACATAGGCTACTTTTCATCCCGGTATAAACTTCCCTTGGGATGATAAAACACTTTTCACGCGGGCGGAGCCGCTGGCAGAAGCTGGTATGTAGCAGTGGGCCTTAGAAGAGTGGGATTATTTGTAGAGTGGGATTATTGTTGTCATTAGCTAAAATTCTTAATAAAATAATATCACTTGTATAGTAAAAATAACTTCAACAATATTTCTACTACTAAACTTCAAACAAGAAAGTTGCATGCAAAAATTGTAATCATCGGAGATTGCCTTGAAGTGCGAATGTAGAGCAAACGCATATTGATAAAGATCTTGTTTCCATACCATTTATAATACCTACAGCTCAATTCTTCTTTACATTTTAAAGATAAGTCACTTTATTAATTTTCATGATCAATATAATATGAAGAAGACAATATTCTAAAACTATTCCTAGTTCCACCGACACCAGGTTTCTGAATTCAGAGAATTTGAAGTTGATAACTTCTCAAACTAATAGGATGATAAAGTTTGACAAGCGAGCGGGCCCGGCTGACCAAAGACTTATGTTAAGACAGAATTTGACAAGTCCTGAAATTAAAATTTTTAGTTTAGATATCTGGAAGAATAATCTTTTAATCTCATACTTACTATCATAAAATATATAAAGATATATAACACCAAGTGAAAAAAATACTGTGATAGTACGTACACAATGATTGCACTTGAACAGCCTCATGACACATGCACGATCTATGTCTAATACATCTTACATTATCACCTACTTGCTTTCTTTCTCGATCACTAGAATCATAAAGAGACAATTATCGTTAATACAACCTTTCTTTTTTCAATTAAAAAATAAAACAAAACGCAATCCAGGAAGTCGAAATCAGAACGAAAAAAAAACAAACCGACAACGAGCAAAAGAAAAAAAAGGTACCAAAAACAAATTACCTTAGCCAATGATGCGTGCACCGAGATGCAACCTTTGATGCGCGGACCATTTCTTCGACGTCAGTACTGATTCTCATCAGTGACCTTGCCCTTCCGGATCCGTCGGCATCACAAAGGCTATTACGCTTGTCGTACGTGTTTGGGGTTCCGTTGGCATAAAATGGGATGATAAAACCATTTTCTGAGTAGTTATTATAAGAAGAATTGGTCATTGTTGCGATGGTTAAGAGACGCCTTCGTTTACCAATGAACTTCTGTCGGCTGAAATAATAATTGTGATATAAAACAAATAAAATATTGAAGTTATTGAAACCATGTTCCTATAAAAGAAAATTCATCTGATTACAAAAAAAGTAAATAGAACTTCCCAAAAAGGTAAAAGAAAATACTATCCTATAATTTTTCTATACTATTGACCTATTCATGACATCTACATGCAGATTTTTCAGATTTATCAGCATTAGCTTGCTGTATTTGTCTCATTTTACATGGGACACATACATAAAGTTTTAAAATTTTCGTACGAATTATTCCATGGACTCCGAAAACAATGTAAAAAGAGGCTGTTTTATAAATCCACAAAAATAAAACACGGATTCAAACGTATCACCCGATTTGGGACTGCCTAGACCGGCCAATATTCAAGATACGATAAACATATCCAAATAAAAAACACCTACAGAACCCGCACAAGCCTAAGAAAAATAACTTCACATAATTTTTAAAGATCAACAAGTAATCATAGTCGTCAGCCACGCCCTCGCGTTCGATGCTCATATAAAAGCTCCTAGCAACCTGAGCAAAGCACCAGTCAACGAGTGGAAATCCTCAGTCGATCGCAATGGCAGCTAAGGTGATTATCTAATAATATCTAGTGAAGTGTAAGAGTGTAGGTTAATAAGATTGTATTGATCAGTGTATTGATAGTGATTAGGAAGGGAAATATCTAAGTATTTTTTCAATCATTTCTAATTCGTATCTAATATCAGATTACTTGCACGACTTTTTTTTAAATTAAGATATACAAATTTTTATTATTTTAAAATTAAAGAAAATTATTTCTATGTTTTTCTAAATTGTTGCAATGCTACAGTTCTTGTTTCATCTAAGTTTATTTACTTTGTTCAGATCATGATTTTGATGATGCATTAGAATCTTCCGCACTCTCTCTAATTGAAATAAAATAAATGTTGTTCTTTACAATTTCAGTGCTTAAATTTGCTGTTGGGCATGGCAGTTTTCATATCTTAGCCCAAAAGTATAAAGCATTTTTTGAGAACCTGTGATCCTATTATGTCTATCTAATATATATTAATCCAATTCATCCAATCCAATCAATCCATTGCTAGACATAGACCTCTACAAACAAAAACAACCAGATATTAGCAACCTATACTAACTTATTTTTATTGTTTTTGTTTCAGTTCGTCGTAGTACTCGCCTTCGTGGCCGCAGCTCAATGCTCAGTGGTGCCAGTGGCGCACGTAGACACGGATTTCTCCCAGTTTGCCTACGATGTAGCTGACCCCAACACCGGCGACTACAAGAGCCAGGTGGAGACCCGCGTTGGCGGCGCCGTATCCGGCCAGTACTCGCTGCTTGACGCCGACGGCACTAAGCGCACCGTCGACTACACCGCCGATGACGTCAACGGATTCAACGCTGTTGTTCGTAAAGATGCCGCTGTTGTCTCCGCCCCTGTTGTTGCCGCCGCTCCCGCAGTTGTCGCTGCGGCTCCTGCGGTCGTTGCCGCCCGCACCGTTGCCGCTCCTGCGGTAGTTGCTGCGCGTACTTATGCCGCACCTGCATACTACGGTGCTCAAGTAGGCGCTCCTGCTGTCTACGCTGCGTCTGCCCCCGTTGTAGCCGCGCGTACCGTATCTGCCCCCGTCGCATACACTACTGGTGGCCATTTGACTTACACCGCTGGCTCGCCTGTTGCCTACACAGCTGGCAACACTGTTGCCTACACTGCTGGACACCCCGTAGCGTACACCGCCGGCCACCCCGTTGCCTATACTGCTGGCTACACGACCGGTGCCCATGCCGTAGTTGGACCTTCCGTATATGCCGCCCGCACCGTCGCTGCTCCCTCGGTATATTCTCACTCCTACGGTCCCGCCTACTACGGATCTCCACTGACCTACGCCGCCTACTCCGCTCCTGTCTCGTACTGGTAAAGTCCGATAGCCTTTAAAGGCTCCTTAGCGATAGACCACGACGTGTTTCATAAACAACATGTAAATATTGTTACTAGTTTGTACATACGTGTATGTATTAAAATAAAACGAATATTTTTAAACTACTTGTCTGTTTTATTGAATTCCAAATTTTATCACGTCTTACCTACATTTAACGGACGTGATGTAAATTTCATGTATATTTCACAATAGCGACCTTGAATAAATTCAACTAGTGCCTACCACATTTTCTTGGATGGGCACCATATCTGAGTTTTAGATGAAAGAATAGCAGTTGCTATACAAAACAAATAAGACGTAGATATAGTTATTAAACATGAGTTCTAAGTTTCTGGGATGCTTACAAAATCCTCTACCAAGACTCTATAAAACTCAACCAACAGAAAAATTGTTGTAAGTACCTAAGTAAGCACACTGAACAAGGAAGGAAAATGAACATCAAAATGGATCAACTTTATAAACTGAGTATGATTGTGATACCTTCTGTAATTAAATGATTCACTGGCCGCCTGTCTAGTTTTCTGATCTGTGTGGACTTCCTTTACAAGTTACATACAAGGATGTGGTAATTATACATATTTTATGTATAATGTGTGCTTGTCGCTCCATAATTAATTAAATCTCTCCGTTTGTTGCCAAACTTGCATAAAGTCAAAGTCATATATATTTATTCCAACTAGGCCATTAAGCGGCACTTTTGAACGTCAACAATAACATTTACAAGTAACAAAAATTGATTCTACCGTGTGTTCGGAAAAGTAGCTTGTTATGGAGAAGAACGCACAAGAAACTCCATACGAAAACAGATATAGCAGTGGAATTCATAGGGTTATTCGCCAGACCATTGACTTTGAAGGATGGAAGCAGGGTGACCCGCAGGCTTATTACGTACCTTGCAAGACCAAAACGATAGCGATTTTTGCGCAATAATTGCTCTTCGATACAGAAGTTTTACAGATTTTGGCGGGTTTTTTAGAAATAAGTGCATTTCGCCACCAGCGAGCGATTAGCAAACGATTGTGTAGGACCTACCATACCTACACTGTAGATAATGCCGACTTTTATGACATAAAGCGTTTGATCGCGCGATGATTGCTTATTGCTGTTTCTTACGTAATAACCTGCCGCTATCTCCTGTGTACCTGTACCCTGGCAGAAGTCTATCAGACACTGGCAGCCAAATGGAACGGCAACGGAATGGAAGGATGCCTTTGCAAATAAAGATGAGATTATCCCAATGATGCTTGGGCAGGAAATAAACACGTAACAAATTGTATTTTACTTCTTTTATTCGTAACTTTCACTAACATTTATCAATTTGCAACAGCCGTACTGACACATCATTAGTCCCTTGTCACGTAGGGTGGGGACTGTCTTATCTTCTGTCCTCTTTGACACGGATATCTATTTTCTCGTTTCCGGGAATCGTGTGTATTTTCCACATTTCTCTAAGGTAAGGTTCAAAAAAGATAAATGATTTATGAAGGTAATTTAGACTAAATTATTACAAGCGTCTAAGTAGCTTACTTTAAAATCTTCATAATTAATATAAGTAAGTTTAAAAAAAAAATAGTAGGTATACCTAGTACTTCTTTTTCTCTTTTCACTTAATTATTTTTTTAGCAGTCGGGTATTTTTGTTTTTAATCATTTGTTTTATTTCAGACAACTAAAAAAAATAGTTTTATTATTGAACAAGTTCTCCAAATAAGTTATGTTGTAAAATATTACTTGTTTTGCTATCAAAGATACGCATATCTTGAATTTGTGCCTAAATAGTAACATAAAAGTAAAAGTAATAATAGTTGTTGTAAAATATATGCGTAATTAATTTTTTTGGTGTACAATAAAGTATATTCTATTCTATAAAAGTGTTAATTTGATACCAATATAGTTAGGAAAAAGAATTATAAAAAAAACGTACTATCCCCTTTTTTAGGGTGCTATATTTAAAATTTACATGTCACTCCCACAATTGAGACGAATCCGAAGAAACCACATAAGTCATAATCCGTCAAGCCGTTTAGGCTGAAGAGCGTGCTATAGAAATGAACATACAAACATACATACGCTCGAAAAACATCCTACTTATTATTTACCGTTAAGTATATTTTTATTAGTAGGTAATAAACATTATACATATATAAGTGTTCTTAACATGCGATGCAACGTACCTATAAAATCATGCCAAAGGCAACGGCTTTGGTTATTTCCTCTTTATTTTGGACTAGCTGACCCCCGGGGCATCGCACCCGTCAACTGGCTAGGTTAGTCCCACATTACCCCGATCCCAGCTGACCCCGTCCCGTTAGACCCCGAATACGATAAATATAATTACATTTATTTTTCTCTTGTTTTCAATTTATACGGTCGACATAAAAAGTACTAAAATGTATGTTTTTAAAATACATATAAGACCAATAAGTAGTTTATTTGAAATTTTGTAAAATGTCGAATCATAGTTTTAATAAAGGTAATGACGTGTGAAAGTGTTTATTATATGCCGGGCATGCCTATGAAGACAAAAAAAAATCGAGTATTTGGACCTGCAGTAATAAAAAAAAATAAGATGTGGTGGTGCAGTGAAATTGGACACTGAAGGTGACTTTGTAAATACTCAATTTAAACAAGTACCACAATGTGTACCAGATTTTTTCAAAAATTAAGTGCTTGTAACAGTTGGCCAATTAAGTGAAGAAGTGGCCATCAATTATGATCCAATTTTTATAACGATTTTAAAAATATTGTTGGTTTTGTATGTATTGAAAAGACTGATATGAATAAAAAGATTTCGTTTTTTTTAACTTTTATTATTAATGTTGATTATTTTTATAGTTGAATTTTGCATCTTTATCTGTACAAAACAATATTGCATCTTTACAAAACAAATAGTAAAAGTGAAACCGATTTTGCATGTTAAAATATTATTTTAGAGTTAACTTTTTACTATGCTAAAAATATTTCCTGAAAGTGAGACTGTTCATGCGTATTTTTTTAAATATGTTAATGTTCCATGTAGAGTAGGTATTATGATTTACTGTATTGAAAAAGGAACTATTGTGATAATAGTTAAAAGCTGTGATTGCTCTAGGAGACTCTATATTGTATTTTCTAATTATAATATTTACTTTAACCAAGCATGACTTTATCATTTTTCTGATCCTTAAAACTAGTATTATAATTTGAGTAAATAATACAATTTTATTTAAAATTTTAACTGCTGACGTTACTTTTAAGCTAAATGGACTTCTGATTGAGTTTCTATAGAAAAATAAATCGGGGTCTAGCGGGACGGGGTAAACCGGGATCGGGGTAATGTAGAACTAACCCAACTGGCTACCCTGCCTACCCTGCCTTCTCTGCCTACTCTGCCTACCCAGCCTACCCTGCCTACCCAGCGTACCCTGCCTACCCTGCCTAACCAGCCTACCCTACCTACACTGCCTACCCTGCCTACCCTGCCTACCCTGCCTACACTGCCTACCCTGCCGACCCTGCCTACCCTGCCTACCCTGCCTACCCTACCTACCCTGCCTACCCTGCCTACCTAATAATTTTTATGTATCATCTATAGTTTTCTCAGCGCACGCCAAAGAATGAATTTACAGGCAACATTTTGCTACTTTGGGTTACATTATTGCAATTTTCATAAGGATCCCTATTTTTTTTATATTTTATAGCCTATCACACTCAGGAATAATATAGCTTTCTACTAGTGAAAAAATATCAAAATCGGTTCAGTAGATCCGGAGATTACCCCCTACAACGTCACAAACTCACAAGCTCCCTGAAGTAAATGGGTTTATAACAGAACGCTTGACTTCATCAAAATATTAAGCTAATAACATTAAATAATTCATACAACCAACTTACAAGTTATTTAGACTTGTCATAACGTACGGTATTAATGAACGACGCGACATCATAGTGTCACCAACAGGCTTCCGTCTAACACCCCACGCGTGAAGGTTGTAAAACAAACAGCTGAACGAACTTCCTTGCATGTAATTATGTTAAGTTCTCGTGTTGCTACACCGTCATTTGTTTATATAACTATATTCCATTAATGTACTTCATATATCACAGGTTTTTTTTTGTCAATACGAAAAGCACGTTAATTTGTAATTTTACAAGTCCGTAGGTAATCAGTGCTATGTTCACTCCTAGGCAGTTTCCAAAGCAGTTAATGAGAGAAGACGAAGTTATCAGAATAGCTAAACAAAAGATTTTTAGAAATAATTTAAAATAACTTGAACCGGCGGTTGATGGCAATAGGCTCGCTATTACTTGGTACTTGACCATAACTGCCGAAATGTGGGTGTACTATGGGTCCATGTCTGTCTATCACTTCGGGGAATATAGGCGTGATGTTATGTTATGTTATGTTGAACCGGCGGTCGGTTCAAGCAATCTATCTATACATATAATTATATATATATATATTAGCTGACCCCCGGGGCTCCGCTCCCGTCTTCTGGGTACCCTGCCTACCGTGCCTACCCTGCCTACCCAGCCTACCCTGCCTACCCAGCCTACCCTGCCTACCCTGCCAACCCTGCCTACCCTGCCTACCCTGCCTACCTAATAATTTTTATGTATCATCAATAGTTTTCTCAGCGCACGCCAAAGAATGAATTTACGGGCAACATTTTGCTACTTTGGGTTACATTATTGCAATTTTCATAAGGATCCCTATTTTTTTTATATTTTATAGCCTATGACACTCAGGAATAATGTAGCTTTCTACTAGTGATAAAATTATCAAAATCGGTTCAGTAGATCCGGAGATTACCCCCTACAACGTCACAAACTTTACGTCTTTATAATATTAGAATAGATAAAAATTTATCCCTATTTCCCTTGGCTATAACTTGAGAACGGCTATACCTATTTAATTCATCTTTTTTTTTAAGTTTTCTATTCTTTGTAGATGGTTCTTACGGAAAGAAAAAGTAGGGTAATTATGGTAGGGTAGAGTACGCAGTTGACGGAGCGAAGCCGCGGGCACAGCTAGTTTTAAATAATTCCTAAAATACAGAGACTTTCCTCGAGATCTTAAATAAAGCTAACACAAACTATTGTTTAACTAAACTTAAAGTTTTATCAAATAATATTTATTGACATTATTGGTAACAGCAATTTTATTTTGTTTTTTTTAAATAAACCTCCAGAAATATGGGCTACAGAAAATATTCCATCACCTAGACCATTTCACAAAATTACATCAATTAAGCATAGACGTAAGTAATTAGAGTCGTAGACAAAACAATGATAATCCAAGTCAACTAATTCAATGCCATCTTTAATAAGCAGCTTTTGTAAGTTCTAACCGAACTTAATTACTTTACATTATAGTATATTTTATGACCAATCAATCCTAATTGTATTCGCAGTAATATTCTATAACCATTAGCTAGCAATGACGTGATTGATCTTTATTCCTATCATTTTATCTAACTTACCCAAAACTGGTTCTAATTACCACAAGTCTGGCGTGTCGTCAGAATCCGGCCTATATCTCAAGTTCGTCAAGTGACCACGCGTCGGTGGCGGCTGGTCGAGTGCTATATAAGCTCGCTCTGGTATGTCGTCTGCACTTATTCGATCAGTGATAACCTCAGGATCAGCAATGGCAGCCAAGGTAGGTTGTCTCGTATTTTTTGGTGTTAGAAATATTCTTGTAAACAAAAATATTTTATGGTGATCAATACGCAGACAAAAATCAATGTGACAAAACTTTGTCTGCTGCCTAGCAATCTTGCTACACTTGCAAGAACCAAACATTCTATTGTAACTTGCAATAATGTCCCTTAATATTTGCGAAATTATATTTTAATGTTCTATCAAATCTCCTTTCTTATTCTATAAAACAATGCATTCCCTTTTGGATAATAATAAAATCATATATTTTTTTTTCAGTTCGTCGTTCTCGCCGCCCTGGTAGCCATGGCCCACAGCTCAGTGGTGCCAGTGGCGCGAGTAGACAACGACTACAGCAGCTTCGCGTACGACGTGGCCGACCCCAACACCGGTGACTACAAGAGCCAGGTGGAGACCCGCGTCGGCGGTGCCGTGTCCGGCCAGTACTCGCTGCTCGACGCCGACGGCACCAAGCGCACCGTCGACTACACCGCCGATGACGTTAACGGGTTCAACGCTGTTGTCCGTAAAGATGCCGCTGTTGTCTCCGCCCCTGTTGTTGCTGCTCCCGCGGTTGTTGCTGCCGCGCCCGCTGTTGTAGCTGCAGCTCCTGAGGTAGTTGCCGCCCGCACAGTTGTCGCTCCTTCCGTGTTCGCCACTCATGCCGCTCCCGCCGTTTATGCCGCTCACGCCACTCCCACTTTCTACGCTGCTCACACTGCTCCCGCTGTCTATGCCGCTCCCTCAGTCTACTCCTATGGCGCTCCTTCTGTCTATGCCTACGGTGCTAACTCTGTGTACTCCGCTCCCCTCGCTTACGCTACCAAGTGGTAAATAATGACGTGTTTAGTCTATATCGTAATGGAGATCTTTGTAAATACTGTATATTTTTAAGTAAAAAGTGAAACTACCTATTTCTGTTGTTTTAATATCCTGCAACTTGCCTGAAAATATCCCATGGTTTACTATGAATTCTTAACTAAATTTAAATAAGGTATACCTGAAAGAGACACTTAGCGAAAAACATTTATAATGACTAAACTTAAATAATACTTGCAATTTTGTGGGCTGAAATGAAATTGAGATAAATGCAGCTTCTTGTGACTTATTAGATATCAAGCTTTACCATCGTAGGTCGTTCTACATTGACTAATAAAAGGTTCTTATAATAAATTATGAATTGAGAACTAACCGCTGATGCCAATTAATTGAATAAATAGGTACTAGAACTTATTACTCAGTAGGTCATTTACTGAGTGACCTTCGTGGTGGCTCGACGTGATTCGATTTTATATTACATCGACAAGCGATTTTGATTAAGCAAAATTGGAAATGCGTTTAAATGGAAGCAATGCTATGCAACTCGACCAATTTTCACTTACATATTTTCTTAGAAATACTTGTACAATATCGCATATCGACGCAATTTAAATGCGACTCACCATCTAGTAGGACCCCTATACCTTGAATTAAATAACTGAGGTCCTATGATTGATGTGATTATCTTTGTAAGTAAAACAAAGATCAGCTGCCGGATATCGAGTATAGTTATGATGACAACTGCAATTATTATGTACTTATTCAGTGCAAGTAGTATGACAGGATAGAGTTCGTCGATCGATTTCTTTGAACTGTTGTGAGTGACCGACCTTTAAGTCAGTCTTACTATGGTGGTAAATATTTTGTTAATCATCATCATCAGCCTATAGCAGTCCACTGCTTGACATAGGCCTCTCCAATTGCAGCCTGAGGGCGTCCTAACTTACGTTTACCAGTTTGCAGTCACTACTCAAGACGTTTACCCCAGCGGTCATCGGTTCTATTTATTTATTTATTATATATATATCTTTATTGTACACCACAAAAATATATACACAGGACATCTTCAGTTCTACGACTTGTATGGCCACCCATTGCCATTTTAGCTTACTAATTCTGTGATCTATGTCGACAACTTTGGTTCTCTGCCGGATCACCTCGTTTCGGATTCGATCCCTTAGAGGGACTCCGAGCACAGTCCTTTCCATATCTTGCTGAGCAACTTTGAACTGATGACCCAGCCGTATTGTGAGTGTCCACGTCTCAGCACCACAGGTCATAACAGGTAGGACGCACTGGTTAAAGACTATGGTCTTCAGGCTTTGTAGAAGAGAAGACTTGTAGAAGTTTTCCAAACGCCGCCCAGCCCAGCTGTATTCTTCTGCTAACCTCCTTCTCAAAGAAGCCTTGTTCTTACCAAACTGCAGAGTTTGCCCATGGTAAACGTATTCTCGCACATCTTTGAGAGCACCGCCATTGACTACTATCGATCCTGGAGTGACGTGTGAATTAAACATAATCTGAGTTTTGTCCAAGTTCATCCGGAGACCAAAGAAAGAAAGCCCGTCCAGCATCTGCTGCAATTCATGCAGTGACTCTGCCATTATAACGATGTCATCCGCAAATCTCAAGTGTGGGATGTACTCGCCGTTTATATTAATGTGGCATCCTTCTCAGTCCAACGTCTTAAACATATCCTCCACCGCATTGCTAAACAATTTCGGGGAAATTACGTCCCTTGTCTAACCCCTCGACGCACTGAGATATCGCTAGTTTGCCGGTCCTGACTTTGGACGGTCATTGACGCGTTTTCATAAATAATATCGGTAATTTAAAATAATGTCATAACAAAGGAAATATTTTTGGATCATGTAATTTCATTTCTTTTTCAATATCAAGATGACCATAAACTGTTTTATTTAATTACTGAAGTGTTTGTACACTGACACAATTTGTCATGACTAGTAAATCAATGAAGAATAATCCTACAGTTAGTCTATTCAGCTTTAATTAAGTAAAGTCAACACAACGCAACGTCAACACTCGTCATTAAAAGAGGTTATGCGCTCCATCCTCAAGAATTAAAATGTTAAGTGATAGCCCATACTATATGACAATAAAAATATATAATAAGTTGCCCAACACGTTTAAAACTGAAAAATCAGAAATAATATTCTATTAAAGGCTAAAACTATACCTAATCCAAAAATGTTTTTACTCAGTAAAAGAATATTTAGAGTCTAGCTTAAAATAACGATTTTATCTCGGTGGCGATCTGTCCTATACAAAAAATAACATTTAATCTATCCTATTTAACTTCATACAAAATTATAATTTGTACTACCTGAAAAGGATGACATTGATATTGCTGAATAATTGTATTAAATTCATTATTGACATTTTATTTTGACATAACTATATTTTCTCAATTTAATTGTATTATTGTAAAATAAATAATGTTTAATGCATGCTAATTTAGGATGAAAAGGACAGGAGAATGATAATTGCAATGCTTGTAAAAGGCTGCTAAGTCATAAGTACTAACATAACATAACACCAACATTATACACTTAGTTCGCAATAAACGTTTTGAATTTGTTTTTTTTTTTTTTTGAATTTTGTAATTGTCTTTAGCGGTTGGCGCCAAAACAAAGAAAAATGCAAATTAATTACGTAGAGCGTAGAATGACTGTAGCTGGGTTGATCTTCGTTGGAGCCGTCGCCGCTTCAGAACGCTATACTAAAAAGGAAGAGAGTTAATCGCTACTATACCCATCATGCGTGAGCTTCCTATTATAATGGTTTGACACTTCGAGGGGTTTACAGACACCCAAATTTATCAGACCAGATTTTAACGGCACCCAAATCTCGGTTTACATCTTCTATAGCGTCTGATAAACTTTCTACTCACGCAGCTGCATACAGTTGAAGATCATCGGCATAAAGAAGATACGAACACCGAAGACTAGTTATAAAATTAATGAAGATTTATAAAGAATATCAATGGAAAAAGAATACCGCCTTGTGGAACACGAGCAGCCAGATCACGCCAACTCGGCCGGCGACCCCGAAGATAAGAAGAGAACCATTCCAGTGCTTCGGAAGAAACCATAAAATGTGAGAGGATAGATAGAAGAATATCGTGACTGACGGAGTTAACTGTTTACTTATTCGAGAAATCAATAAGTACCAAAACAGTAACCTTGGATTCCTCCTTCGCCTCCCTGATGTCACTTAAGTCATGTTAAGGAGAGTTGATGTAGTATTATGACCAGGCCTGAACCCAGACTAAAATGAGGAGACAAGGTTGTTGCGGCAGACGAACCCTGAAAACTGCTTGTGAACGCACGTCCGGTATCAATAGTGTCACCAACAGGCTTCCGTCCAACACCCGCGAACTAAACACCCACACGAACTAAAAATTCTGTTAACTTCTCGTGTTGCTACACCGTCATTTGTTTATATGACTTTATTCCATTGATGTACTTCATAAGTCACTGGAACATTTTTTGTCAATACGTTAATTTGTAATTTTACAAGTCCTTAAGTAGTCAGTGCTATGTTCACTCTAGACTGTTTAAAAAGCACTTAGTGAGAGAAGACGAAGAACGAATTCAAAAGATTTTCAGAAATCATTTGTTTTTTTTTTGAAAATAAAAAAAAATTGGGACTTATATATAACTGCCGTAATGAGAGTTTACTATGGGTGCACGTCTGCCTATTCCTTCGGGGCTTATAGGTGTAATGTTATGTAATGTTTAACCGGAGGCAGCGGTCAGTTCAAGTAATCTATCTATATATGAAAATGAATCCCTATTTCCCTTGGTCACGCCATAACTTGAGAACGGCTTTACCGATTTCATTCATATTTTTTTTAAGTTTTCTAATTATTTGTTCTTACGGAAAAAAAAATAGAAAGTATAGGGTACGAAGGGTAGGAAAGAGTAGGAAGGGTACTGGGTAGGGTAGG
Organism: Anorthoa munda; assembly: GCA_945859665.1. Classification (NCBI taxonomy): domain Eukaryota; kingdom Metazoa; phylum Arthropoda; class Insecta; order Lepidoptera; family Noctuidae; genus Anorthoa; species Anorthoa munda. Next base: position 37,701,994 of record OX243897.1, on the reverse strand, counting down.
GTTAGCAGTTGACGGAAGTGAAGCCGCGGGCACAGCTAGTTTTAAATAATTTCTGAAATACAGAAGCTTTCCTTAAGATCTTAAGCTCAAACAAACTATTGTTTAATTAAACTTGAACTTTTATCATCATCATCATCTGCCTAGCCTTATTCCCAATTATGTTGGGGTCAGCTTCCAGTCTTACCGGCTTCAGCTGAGTACCAGTGTTTTACAAACTTGAACTTTTATTAAATAATCTTTATTGACATAATTGGTAATAGCAATTTTTATAAACTACAACTAGCTCCTGCCAGCGGCTTCGCCCGCGTGATTATAAAAAGTATCCTATGTGCTATTCCAGGCTACAATCTCTCTCTATGCCAAATTTCATCCAGATCCGTCCAGCCGTTTGAGCGTGAAGAAGTAACAAACATACACACTCACAGACTTTCGCCTTTATAATATTAGTGTGATAGTGTGATTTGTTTAAAAATAAACCTCCATATATATGGGCTATAGAAAATATTCTATCATATAGATCATTTCCTTGGCTTCACGCCAGTAATATTGGAATATCACAAAATTACATCAATTATGCATAGACGTAAGTAATTAGAGTCGTTGACAAAACAATGATAATCCAAGTCAACTCAATCAATGCTATCTTTGGGTAGTTTTTGTAAGTTCTGTGGTTGACATTATAGTATATTTCTAAAACCAATTAATCCTAATTGTATTCGCAGTAATATTGAATAACTATTAGCTACCAATGACGTGATTGATCTTTATTCCTATCATTTTATCTACCTTACTCAAAACTTGCTTTAATTACCACAAGTCTGGCGCGTCATCAGAACCCGGCCTATATCTCAAGTTCGTCAAGTGGCCGCGCGTCGGTGGCGGCTGGTCGAGTGCTATATAAGCTCGCTCTGGTATGTCGTCTACACTTATTCGATCAGTGATAACCTCAGGATCAGTAATGGCAGCCAAGGTAGGTTGTCTCGTATTTTTTGGTGTTAGAAATAATAATAATAATGTCTTGTAAACAAAAATATTTTATGGTGATCAATACGCAGACAAAAATCAATGTGATAAATGACAAACTTTTTATGCTGCCTAGAAATCTTGCTACACTTGCAAGAACCGGACATTATATTATAACTTGCAATACTTTCCCTTAATATTTGAGAAATTATTATATATTATATATATTTTCATTCAATTATTATGTATATTTTCATGTTCTATGAAATCTCCTTTCTTATTCTATAAAGCAATGCATTCTCTTTTGGATATTAATAAAATCATTGCTTTTTCAGTTCGTAGTTCTTGCCGCCCTGGTAGCCATGGCCCACAGCTCAGTGGTGCCAGTGGCGCGAGTAGACAACGACTATAGCAGCTTCGCGTACGACGTGGCTGACCCCAACACCGGTGACTACAAGAGCCAGGTGGAGACCCGCGTCGGCGGTGCCGTGTCCGGCCAGTACTCGCTTCTCGACGCCGATGGCACCAAGCGCACCGTCGACTACACCGCCGATGACGTCAACGGGTTCAACGCAGTTGTTCGTAAAGATGCCGCTGTTGTCTCTGCCCCTGTTGTTGCTGCTCCCGTGGTTGTTGCTGCCGCTCCTGGGGTGGTTGCCGCCCGCACCGTTGTCGCTCCTTCCGTATACGCCGCTCATGCCGCTCCCACCGTTTATGCCGCTAACGCCGCTCCTACTTTCTACGCTGCTCACACTGCTCCCGCTGTCTACTCCTACGGAGCTCCTTCTGTCTACGCCTACGGTGCTCCCTCCGTGTACTCCGCTCCCGTCGCTTACGCCACTAAGTGGTAATGACCCGTCTAGTCTTTACCGCAGTGCTCTTTGTAAATACTGTATATTCTTAAGTAAAAAGTGAAATTACCAAATTTTCTTGTTTTGATTTCCTGCAATTTGCCTGAAAATGTCTCGTGATATGCTATGAACCCTATACTTAATTTATTTAAATAAGTTTTTCTTGATAAAACTCTATCAAGAAAACCTTATTAATAAATTAAGTAACTACTAATCTATAATCTGGTGAAATACATTCATGATATCTGAACATTTAAGTACTCAATAAAAAAAAAATTAAGAAAACTTTGCTCCACACTAGGAATTTATTCCTGTATATACATACACAACACCCAGAGCCAGCACAACTATCTGGTCAGGTCATACAAATATTTGTTCCGTGCGGGAATCGAACCCGCGACACGCAGCAGTCAATCGCTCAACCACTGCGCCAACCGTGCGCCCTATTATGCAAATACAACTTTCCATTTTGAGAGCTGTAATCGAATTGAAATAATACAAGCTTTACCATCGTAGGTCGTTCTACATTGTCCAATAGTCAAAAGGTTCTTTATGCAAATTAGATTTGAGAAGTAATCACAGATGCCATTTACTTTGATAAATAGGTACTAGAACCTATTTACGCAGTGGGTACTGTGAGCGACTCTCCTGATTATTAAGCGAAATTACAAGTACCAGCTTATAGAAGTCCACGGCTGGACATTGGTCTCTCCAATCACACGGCATTTGTCTCGATTTTCGTCAGCTTTCATCCAGCTGCTACCAGCCACCCTACAAAGAACGTCACTCCACCTAGCCTGAGGGCGTCCCACATTACGTTAACACATTCGTGGTCTCCACTCAAGAATACGTCTACCCCAACGGTCATCGGTTCAATGGATAATATGGCCGGCTCATTGCCACTCCAGCTTGTTTATTCTAGGGTCTATGTCGTATACTTTGTTTCTCTGAGATTCCCTCAGAGAGACTCCAAACATAACCCTTATAATAGCTCGCTGAGCCACTTTAAACTGATGGACCAGACGTACCGTGAGACTCCACCTCTCGGCCTCGTCTGTCATAATTGGTAGGATGCACTGGTTGGAGACTGGTTTTATGGCACTGTGGAATACGCGACAACGCGACAACTAGACTCAACAAAAGTTGCCAAAAGCCAAAAAAAATAAAATGATTTAGTTATTAAAATTTTCTTAGAAAATACTTGTACAATGCCTATCGACGCAATTTAAATTGTGTCTCACCATCAGGAGGACCCTTATATCCTGAAATATAATAACTGAGGTCCTATGACTCATGTTATTGTACTTTGTAAGTAAAACAAAGATCAGCTGCCGGATATCGATATAAAGTTATGACGACAACTGCAATTATTATGTACTTATTCAGTGCAAGTGGTATAACAGGTTCGAGTTCGTCGAGCGATTTCTATGAACTGATGTGAGTGACCGACCTTTAAATCAGACGTACTACGGTGGTAATTATTTTGTTAATATGTTCATACAATAAATGATATCCGTAATTAAAAGTAATGTCATAACAAAAGACAAATTTTTGGATCATGATGAACAATATCAAGATATTAATAAACTGTTTTATTTAATTAAAGAAGTACTTGTACACTGACACAATTTGTGTTGATTAGTAAATCAATGAAGAATAATCCTACAGTTAGTATTCAGCTTTAATTAGGTAAGGTAATTATCTTTACAGATATTGGGTTTACTACTAATTTAACCCAAGTTAAGCTTATTTTTAGCTAGTTGTAATAAATAGGAACGCAATGACCAGACAAGAGACAAACTAAATTTTATAATTTGACTAAGATTTGCTGGCTGACATTGGTTTATCTAGTCTAAAACCTTGTTTGACAAAAAAAATTACCGACTAAATATCGAACTGAAATAGCATTTTGAGTTGGCACCAAAACAAATAAATATGCAAATTAATTACCTAGAGGGTAGAATTTTAGCCAGGTAGATTGTAGCTAGTTTGATCTTGCAGCCTCACCATGTAAAATACTGGTACTCAGTACCAGTATTTTACATGGTGAGGCTGCCTATCTGACCTTCACAACTCTGGTGTTACCCACACCAACACGATATCCCTCGGCAAGACTGGTGCCAGATTTTCTGACTTACGTCTACAGTACCGACTGTTAAAGATCTACAAATGAAAATACTTTAACCTCCTTGGTATGTAGCCTCATGGGAAGCAAGTGAGAGAAAAGGAAAATACTGTACTGTGAGGCAGCACCAATGCATACTATATTGGCAAGCAAATGTATCTACTATGATTTTGGAGCTTATTCAAGCTACTGATATGAAGAGCAAGACAAACAATGTCAGGTTCCTATCTTTACTCAGCGTACCGCACTCAACAGCTGGACAAACACCTCTCCAGGAGATACGCCATAAATCTAGGTCCTTCGTCATTCGCATCCAGGACTAAAATCAGTTTTTGTGGTTTATTTTTGAAAGAAACGTGTTAAGTTCCAGGCCAATCGGAAATTGGTGTTCGATTTGATAAATAATTTAATGCGTACTTTATTATCATATGATAAGTACGAAAACCAGATTCCAATGTAGTACGTTTGTCCTAGAAGTCGGTCTTTCACAGCAGAACAAGCCGCTATTTATTTTCTTGTCCCTACATAACTACTAATTACATAATAAATACTATTTCCTCTGCACTCTATACGAAGAGTAGATCTTGTTCATCTTTTGCGAGTTGTGTTTTGTACAGTCAAAAATATTCTGAACTTCATGTTGTAGTACAATTACTGTTTTGTCAATAATATCGATAAATATCTTAATTAGTTCTGCGCCGTCATAACTAGATAGTTATACAAACAGATACATAGTTTCGTCGTATTAGTGAATCAGCAGCTTCAATATATTCAGGATCATGCTGGTATATAACAATCGTTGACGATGTACACCAGGAGACACAGTCAGCAGCCAGGGTCCCTCATACTTTCCAGTAGAGAATTAGGGGTTGTAAAATTAGAACAACAAAATTAGGTAGTTTCACTTTTTACTTAAAATTATACATTATATACAAAGAGCACCATTTCGATATACACGCGTCATTATTTACCACTTAGTGGCGTAAGCGAGGGGAGCGGAATACACGGAGGGAGCACCGTAGGCGTAGACAGAAGGAGCTCCGTAGGAGTAGACTGAGGGAGCGGCATAGACAGCGGGAGCGGAGTGAGCGGCGTAGAAAGTTGGAGCGGCGTGAGAAGCATAGACGGCGGGAGCGGCATGAGCGTATACGGAAGGAGCGACCACGGTACGGGCGGCAACTACCTCAGGAGCGGCAGCTACAACAGTGGGAGCGGCGGCAATGACAGGGGCGGAGACAACAGCGGCATCTTTACGAACAACTGCGTTGAACCCGTTGACGTCATCGGCGGTGTAGTCAACGGTGCGCTTGGTGCCGTCGGCGTCGAGCAGCGAGTACTGGCCGGACACAGCGCCGCCGACGCGGGTCTCCACCTGACTCTTGTAGTCGCCGGTGTTGGGGTCGGCCACGTCGTACGCGAAACTGCTGTAGTCGTTGTCTACTCGCGCCACTGGCACCACTGAGCTGTGGGCCACGGCTACCAGGGCGGCGAGAACTACGAACTGAAACAGCAATAAATTTTGTTAAAAAATATTGAACAGCATTAGCATAAAGCATTTTTCGGATGGCTGCAAATTTTAGGACAGGATAAATTGTGGCAATAGTTTAATATTTTAATATTTTGCAAAGAGAAAATTCATCGAATTCTGGTATTTTTAATCAATCAGACTTTAGGTACCTAATAGATGCTTGATTTAATTGCCTTAATACCCCAAAAGTTTAAAGATCTTTTAACATTTTAAAGTACTCAAAAACTATTTTAGCATTATATTCGATGACACTATAATTTACGAACCCCAAAACACACAAGACAACCTACCTTGGCTGCCATTGCTGATCCTGAGGTTATCACTGATCGAATGAGTGCAGACGACGAACCAGAGCGAGATTATATAGCACTCGACTAGCCGCCACCGACGCGCGGCCACTTGACGAACTTGAGATATAGGCCGGATTCTGATGACGAACGAGATAGGGTCGCCATATTTGGGAACAGTAGTGAAGTGGGCGAAAGCTGTGCAAAAAAAAACAATAGAAGGTAAATAATGATCTTTGTGGGCAAGTCAGGTCGTTATGGTAATAACTTTTTGGGTAACTCACGAAAATAATTTGAGATAAAATTCTTTACAGTGTAGGTTGAATTTACAAGTATTACGCACGGTTTTTGAGTAGGTACAGCTAACGTTGTGGAAGTTTTGTGCTGCCAGAGTTAGTATCTTCTATCAAATAAAGTTCCCACGGTCTTGCTTCATGGTTTGGATGCCATATGAAAAAGAAATCAATGTGCCCAAAAAAAATCTGGGATCATTCTATCGTAGACTTCATCTACGAACTTCCATCAGAGGAGATCGAGGTCGAGAGATAGCTCATCCATCACTTAACAAAACATATCGCCGATGCAACAGCAAAACTTGGTTTTTGTGCCAACCCTATTTATGTCACTAGTACAAAGCAATTAAACATAGTAAAATCTAGATCTATTTGAATATTTATGACCTCTTCTGAATGCTACTAGTTTGTTAACGCACAAAAGAGGGAGGTGCTGTTTTGCCAAAATCGATTTACAACCACTATACGAAGTAATCACCTACATGTTTTCCTTGCGGTTTGCAAAAAAAATCATTATCTGTACTTTATTTACTACCTAATAGGACAGGTCTTGATAATGGTATTTAACGAACGGTCACAAAAAAAAACTGAATTAATCCTTATTTATCACATTTGATGAAAAAAAAAACTTTCTATTGAAAGTCAATAAGATTAATCTAAAGGGGTTTATCAGTCTTGTTCTTAAATACAATCCTTATCAGCTATTATCTTATCATTTTTATCATCGTCTTTTTGATGAACTTCTTCAGGTACCTAGTGATATTAAACTCAACATTTTAATAAGACCTTTTTTAGGGTTCCGTACCCAAAGGGTAAAAACAGGACCCCATTAATAAGACTCAACTGTCCATCTGTTTGTTTGTCACCAGGCTGCATCTCATTAATCGTGATAGCTAGACAGAAATTTTTACAGATGATGTTTTTCTGTTGCCGCTATAAAACAGATAATTTTGCCGTAATAGTACGGACCCCTTCGTGCGCGAGTCCGACTTGCACTTGGCCGGTTTTTTCTCTGTATCACATCCTCATATCGGACGATTTCCACACAAATTCTCACAAACGCATTCGAACTGAAATTGTTATAAAATTGTATGACACTGATGGATGGTACCTGGTGATGGAAACATTGTTTTCTCTAACATTAGCGGCTTCAAACAAAGACACTGAATCTACATTAATGTGTTTGGTCTGCATTTCAAAGGAAACCTTTGAAATCTAGACAAAAACACATTAAGATTTGTTATTCGACACATATGTATCACCACAATCTTCCGTCTTGCGATACTTCCTCAGTATTAATTTTCACTAGCTTCCGCATCGTAACATTGTTTTATTTTCACTGCTGGTATCCTTGAGAGTAATGTTTTAAATGTTTATCGATGTAAGTGCGAGCCTCCAAGAATGCGACCAGTTCATTTCTTTTAACCTTTCGTGTTTATAAGATGTTTTACATAATTTATTTTATCTTTTTGAGCTCGAGTTTACTCCTCTTTAAATGGGAATCGTGTTGCAAATTTACAATGGTAAAAGAAAACAAGTTTCATTGTAGGGATTTAATTATCCATGTGTCTCAATTTCCAAAGAATTACTTTAGTCAGGAAATGATCATGCATGATGCAGTAGATCTACTGCGCAATTTAGATCATCGTATAAGGCGCTTAGTCTAACGCCTGGGGCTTACATTTATAGGAGTGGTACTTCCGACACTAAAATTGATAATGATGATAAAATAAAATATCTAATACATAACTATTAAAACTGGATCAGTAATAGATATTAGAATACTTAATTGTCTGTATTTCTAATTAATCATATACCAGACCAATCAATAAATCTGTGAACTTTTAAAAGCATTCATTCAATTCATTTTGCACACGGCAGCAGTGAAATCGCTTAATAACGCGTTGGTGCGAAGCAACTTGGAAACTAGCGCTATCATCTGGAATCCTTATAAAATGAAATATTCCCAGATGGTGGAAAAGATGCAGAACAAATGTACACGGTACTTATACATGAGGCAATTTGGCGTCTGTCCGTTTTACCCCCTTATGTACCCAACTCTCTTTGTAATAGGGATGGTTGGGTACTCTAGGTTGGAGGTGAGGCGCAATCTTGCTCTGGTAAAATATGTATTTATGGTTTTTCGGAGGATGCTAAACAATCCACAAATCTTAGAATCGCTGGGATTACTCGTTCCAGAAAGTAGGCTTAGGTTGGGGCCGAGGGAGAGTCTGTTCGAAACTCCGGTAGCCCGGTCCGGTAAACCTATTAAAGTTTGCACCAGTGTGTCGGGCTGTTACGATTTTTAATAGCGTCTCTCAGCGTTTGGAATTTTTTTCCTGCTCTTTGCCGGAATTCCAGAGGGTGATAATTACTGTGTTGTCCTCAAGTTAACTTGTGCGGACGCCCGGAGTCGTTACTTGGGACTGGTCAATCATGGACGTGAGTAGGTGTGTGATCAGATTTTACGGGGCGTCTCTAAGTGTCGCATTGATTGTATGACTACTTTTGTTACCTTGGGTTCTACCTGTAAAAATAATAGTATGTATAAATAAATAAAGGAATAAATAAATCTTTCATCTTGGTATTACTAACTTCTACTCTATTTACTCCATCAGTTAAGAAAATGATTTGTCTTGTGATAAAGAAACCGGCCAGTAAAGTATACTCCCAACTTCTCTCATTACTCCCTGGTAATTTCGCAAAACACATGGCTCCATGTCAGGTGAAAACTGAGATACAGATGTACTTACTTGATATATGTTAAAGATAGATGGCAGATGTGTGAATAATTAGATTATTTTATACAATCTCAGATGTAGCTGAAAATTTCTAGAGTGGCGACCGCGTACCGGAAGATGGAGCGATGGAAGGCCTCCCACAAGGTGTACCAATGATTTGGTGACTTGGTGAGGGCTGCAAGAGTCTGCTGCAGGTGAGAAGCACAGGACCGGAAGATGTGGTGACGCTTCGGAGATGGTTATCGCCGGCAGTAGACGTTTACGGGTAAAATGATGATGATAACCGTATCATTTAGTTTTTTTTTTAACTTCGGCCTCCCTCAGGTTCAACTTCGGTCAACAACGATCTTCGTAAGGCGACTGCTGTTAGCAGCTTAATGACAGTTAACGAGAATCTAAATAAGTGACGTGCATTACTTATGTACAGCAGTAGTCTACTTTAGGCTGCAAATGATAGGGCCTGAGCTAAAGCTTATGGATAAGATTTTACAGGATGTAGTTTAAGGATCATTTTATTATGTTAACAAAACTGGCCCACTACCCAGTCGCGCTTAAAGGAACATTCCTTATACCTAAGTATCTACAAATGCCATAACTCCATGAATCCTCGCAGCTTTCCATAACTTATCACGACCGTGGTAGATGGCATTTAAAGTAGGTACTTTATACGTATTAATCTTACGCAATGCAAGCCTTAAGATATGTTGCCCTTAAACTTAAATATCTCAACAACTGGTCCAAATCTAAACGGTGCTTATCTTAATTGATCTAAATTGCATAAAAATAGGAAATGGCAATAGTTACTTACTGACATTTAGCAGTATTTAAATAAATATTTCAGTGTGTATGTACTTACGGACTTAAATTTGCATACAATGAGTGTTATCTGAATAAAATATGTAAACGGACAGCCTGTTAGCAGCTATGGGTTATCCGGCAGATAATCTTGGACTTGACCTCGTACATGGTGCTTTTATATTTTGCATGGGCTTGCCCACCGTTTTTATCGGCTTGTTATGATTATTTTCACTAAATAACAGTCCGGTTATGCTGCTACTTAATGAAGGTTTAGATATGTATTATATAAAATATATATGTATGTGTATTTTAAGCAACTTAATATTAGTATTTCTTTGTTTTAAGTTTTTGCTTTTGTCCCAGCAATGGAAACATCAAATGTACCTTTGCGCATGAAGTTTTCAAGTGTAAGTTGATACTGGAAAAAAATCTTTTCGTCCAAATAATTCCGATCGGTATGTTATGATCACTGACTGATATGTAAATGGGTTTCACTGATTTCAGAGACCAACTTTTCAGTTTGTTCGTCTACTCGTTTAATTGAAAGAATATCTTGATCTTGTAAATACTTACTTTTCCTAATATATAGAGCGTCCCTAGATTTAGTGACATTGTATATCGGCCGTAGCGATTGTACAAATGAGTACGTGCCATTTCGGTATCGCGTGTCAATTGTATAATTTATTGACTTTTTAACAATCTTTATAGTTGGTAGAATATCACTTTGTCTGCTGTTGTTATTCATCAGTCGGAAAATATCTGAAAATGCCACACATCCAGGAAGCTTTTATTGTAAAATATACTGGGATCATTAAGGAAGCTTAATTAAGGATCTAAACTCTAAAATAAATAACGCACCAAATTAATTTTAGCAACATTTTTTTATTAATTTAAGAATTCCACAATGGAACAAATTTTTCATCAATACAATATCTAGACCTAAGCCAGATTGTAGGATATTGTGTTGTGGGTACTGTATGATCGTTTAATTAGTTTTATAATCTATTTTACGCAAATTTATAATTAGTGCACAAATGGACAATTATAATACCTGTATTAGAATCCTATAGCCCGCTTCGTACACTCAGTCTACTATGGGAAATAGCGAAGAATTATTTTATTTAGTTAACATACGATGATGCAAACTGTTGCACATTTTGAAAGATCGCTTACATTAAAGAAGCTATTTCCCAAAGTATACAATTACAATCATTGATTTTATTTGTTTGCAACCGGATACACACACAGTGATCTTGACTTTTGTCAATATGCCGCCTACAACATTTTTGTTAGCAATGATCGATTGAACGAATTCGTGCTCGTAGGCAAGCAACATTGACGTCACTATGATAAAGATTTAGTTATAATTTTTTGCTTTGAATAATTTTTGATTCTTGACCAATGAGTTTGGTCAATCAAAGAAATAGAATCGAAAATTATGCACAAAGTGCACTAATAAGGATAAAATCCTTTAAATTACATTTATATTGCAGATTTCTCTAAAATCTGAAGCCAGCCCATGTATCCGATTGAAATAAATCATCTCAGAAAAAACTTGAAAAGTTGAAGAATAGCCCTGTTTTAAAGATATATTATTATCTTACAATAATATCATACCAAAGGAGAATATAAAAGTAAATTATCGAATGTTTATGACCTCTTTAAAATAAATAACTTTCTGAAAACTGGTTTTATATCTGATGCAAACATTTTTTTTATGACAGAAAGTAATCTTCAGAACATATTAATATTTAAATCTTACCGTAAAGGCCTTTAAAGTATTGTGAACTTTTAAAATTACTGTTCCATTTTATAATAAATTGTTTTAAAAAGGACATAATGTATGCATGATTTGCATGAAAATATGAAGCATTTTTTAGGTAACCTTTTACATGGTATTATATTTTATCATTCAGAAATTAAATGGGATAGCAAATGATCAGTTTATGATAGTAACCCCGAGTTTCTCACCTCTAAATTATCGTAGAATGAATGTGACAAATTGTCAAGACCACGTTATCTGCTGTGATTGGTTGAATGAATTTTCAATAGCCAATCACTGCAGATAACGCGTGCTCGACAATTTGTCATAATAATTCTGCGATAATTTAGAGGTGAGAAACTCGGCCTAATCCTGATCCTTTGGTTTTTTTCTTTTTGGAGACAGATTGTAAATCTTAGTAAGGGCAATTCTTCAGCTAAAACAAGACCAATTTACCCGAAGCAAACGTAACAGTTAAATCACTACGATTACCACATAAATAACAAAATACGCCAAAATGTTTACCACACTAAAAAATTCGCTAGAACTTGGTAAGTTATTACCGTTTTACATTTACGCACAAATTAATTTACTAATTACCGGACAGAGTCCCGCGTCCCTCAAATTGTAGTCATTAATTCGTATATGGCCTTTGAGATGGCCTTCTTGAAGAACACGAGACTCTAAAACAAACAAGCATCGCATGTGGTCTAACCATTTGCACAACGTTACCCGATGTCGGAAACAGCACCAGTAGTAGGGGATCGCATATTTTAGCATAGCGCTATCCCTGTCACTCACGAGCTTGCAAGTGAGACCAAAGATGTTCATACTACTACACAATCCCCTACTACAAGAACGCTTTGTCATTTACGATAGATATATTTATACATTATGATTAGTCTATGTACACTCAACCCGCACCGTTCTCCACTACACCAATCGCTACTTTACCCTATAATATAGTACAAAAAATGAAGTCAAACTAATAATTTCTAATGTAAAAATCACAAGTAGTGCTATTCTTACTGTTAAAGAATTATATATTCTTCCATATATATAAAAAAGTCGCTTAAAAAAATCACAGACAATCACTTTTCCTTTACAGACATAGACCACCAAACCGACGACCGTTTTTTTTTTCTTTAAGCATTACATCGCTACGTACAAAATCCTACTTAGTTTTACAACCATCCTGGTTTACAATCGATAAGTCACCGTTTTTTAACGTTCTATTTTGACCACTTACTAGATGTTGGCCGTATTGTATACCCTCGCACTCGAATGATAAATATGCAACTGAATGAATGAAAACATATCAAATGACATCCACTTCGCCCTTCGTCCAATCACCACATGCGGGCTGCTGTACATCATACATCATTTTGTTTTGTACTTTCCACGAAATAACCTACGCTAAATTATTTTTACTGATGCCCAAAAAATACAATTTTGGCAACGTTTACATAAAAAACGGATACCTTTCATTTTTTTTCCCCATTAATTAATTTGTACTGGCAGTAACTCTTTAAGACTTCAGAAATTTGTACTTTAGTTCTTTGCAGACAAGAGTGCTCGTTGCTTTTTTTTATATTTTTTATTTTTGCATATCAATAAGAGTTATATCTCGTACACTTACACAAAGATGACACCAAGAACATAGTTTTAAGTGACACCGAGACTTACCTCATTTGAACATAACAAGATGAAAAGGTTAAACACGTAAGTATATTTTTTATGAAATATAATGTTTTATATACAGTCATGAATGACTATAATCATTTTATTTTGAAACATCGAAATTATTCTGAATGTACGATGATAATATATTTAGAGCCAGTATTTATCATGAAAAGTGAAGTAAATGGAATATAATTACTCAATGATCAACTCATTTCTTCGTACATACCCTCGCGTCAGTTTACACCCAGCTTTCGTTCAGTCCGAGAAGTTGTGATTTTACACTAGTGAGGGAGTGAGCATAATATTACAACTTACATAATATTTAATGCGAAAAAACATTTTTTTTTTCATTATCAAATTCGTACAGATCCCGAGGTACTCTCGTGATCAATCCATAATAGTGCACCCTTAAAATATAAAAACATCCAATGATTACTTAAATATTTCCTGTCCAGTTAAGTGCAACTATTTTATGAATATTAGGTACTTAAATGTCAATTCCTTAAATAACGTACTTAAATGTATTAATAAACATTAAACACGATGGACGGGTGTAACTTGTCGAAGTAAAATAAATAGGAAAATAAAAATAAATAAAAGGATAAAAGAGAAAAATAATAAAAACAAAAAAAATAATTTTGTTACTTTTTTTTAATTCGCAGAAACCTAACAAACAATAATTTCTCCATTTTTTATTTCGTCTCCTTAAAACATAGTAACATCTATGAAACACAAAAAGATAACTGGGAAAAATTAATAATAATAAAAATTACGAATAAAAATTTATACTCCGGAGAGTGAAGGAAGGTACAATTAGATTACGTTGATATTGACTTGTGGCCGATCCCCCGCAAGTGTTGTGCTTACAAATGAGGTACATCAATGAGATTATTACAACTAACCTAATTAACACTTACGACTAACTTAGACCGTCAACCCAGCTCGATCCGAGCTCACAGAGTCGCTAAACACTGACGTCGATGTATATTCTCTTTTGAGCATGACACTGAGTTGAGAGCACTGACTACCTTGCAGAGATTCAAATAAACGTGCTTCATACTATTATCGACAACTTTCAACTGAATTACATCCTTATATACATTTTTAAAACTATTTTCATAAATTCCAAAAATGTAATGACCAGCATTTATTAGAACAAGTTTTAGAAAAATCTGACAAGAGATTTAACAATTATTAGATAGATATCATAAAATAGGTTCATCTGCGGGACAGTTATAGAATTTGAAAAATGACTATAATTGAATCCTGAGGTAGCATATTTGTACTTTAAAATTTATTAATATTTTTTTTTTATTTTTCACATTACGCTTAAATGCTAACATTTTATATTTTCCCATCATATAAAAAATCTACTTAAAAGCTTACTTACGAACTAAATTACATCCTCGAGGTAGATAAACGTACATAATTATAACTAAGAGGCTATGTAGAAAATTACATTCAACGTTATACGTTGATTTGTTGTGTATAACTTGTTCAGCTTAGAGCCTCCAGAGGCGATGAGCCTGAATGTAAGGTCCCTACATAGCCCATGTGACGGCAGAGGGTCACCATACCCGTAACAATCTTTGGCTTTACCATCACGACATCTCGCGATTTTATGTACACAAAAGAGATAAAATTAAAAAGTAAACTTAAATGTAAATCTTACAAACAAAACTCAAAACGGAACCAATTGATGTGCTTAAACTTAAATGCAGTTTTGATCCAGCAATAATGCCTCACAGCAAGCAATTAAAGTAAAGTTATTTTAATATTATTATACTCAAACTTGACTCAAAACTAAACCTTGGACATCGCTAGCTGGAAGCTGTTTGTATGGCGTATTGTTGGATCCAATCTTATAACTGGCATCATGGAGATCTCACAAATGTTGGCCATACATAGCAAACACTGTGAGATCTTCATGATGTACCTTCGCTAGACCATTACCTTCTAACCAGAGCTACAGCCACATATAAAGGGAGATCGACCAAGTCCAATGAAAAAGGGATTGCAATACACCGACTAAATGTGAATTTTCCTATCACATCAATTATAACATTACAACTATATTAGGGACCACTAGTAACTTGTCCACTAATTAGCTTTAACAATGCGACAACTTAATTTAGACGTGTTATCCAATATCCCATAGTGTATACTGAATTTTGTACATTAATTAATTGAAATTATTTTTAACAGTCACAAAAAATATATTGGAACGACACAAACATGTTGCAGAATCAAGATTGACTTGTGATGTTATTGTAATCTAAGTTTTGTACCTTATAAAATTTAGAAAGAAGCAAATCCAATTATTGATTTCAAAATAACGAGCCCCTGGTGCCCACCGCTATAATTAGCAACCGTCCATAGACATACTCATAATCCCTCCTTTTACTTAAACGAAAAAAGCTAAAAAACGTGATGCATTAATGCAATTCTCTTTTACGTATCACAAAAAACATTAAATGTCAAAAGAAATCACAACTATGAATTTTGAATTCATAAGAGAAAAATAAAACAAAAAGACAAAACAGAACAATGTTTTTCTCGCCAACAATAATAAACATAATTGTTAACAATTTGCAATTGAAGTAGCAAAACATTTTCTTAACAATAATACACTTAATAAAGAATGCCGATAGTAAAATGAATGATAATAATTTTTATACAATAGTTACAAAGGATTCGGTCAACGTAAAATATAAGTATGTGGTTCCCTCCAACGCTTCTACAGACCGTTTCCACCTAGATGTTCCCGAAGGCACTGCGTTTATAGATGTTCAACGCAACAGAGCAAAGTACGTCATCGATCATTGTCTTAAAAGACTGCAGAACACAGTGTCACATCGTGCATCGTTGCCAAATACAGCAACCTAAACTAATCGGTTAAATACCACCCTACCAACTCCAAGAGAGGTCACAGACAATAAAATAAAAGGAATTTTCTGTGCGATAATTCCCAAAAAATCGACATTTGTTCCCCCGGGCTTTTTCCCCAAACAGCTACGTGAATGTTTTATTTTTTTATTATATGTATATATGTTACTCGCTCATTCATAATGCCCTTTCTGAGAAAATATAACGTCAATCCGTGTATCTTCAATTAAACCAAAATATTATTTTTATTGTTTTTAAATTAAAGTTTATTTAGAAAGCAAAGCCTGTGAACTCTTGCCACTTTCTACCACCCTTCCATGACCCAACTTTGAATGATACAGAAATCAACACACAGATTTACTCTTAATGTTTTTGGCGATGTTTTTTATTATTTCAGAAAAAGAGATTTTCAATAAAAATATCTATTTAAGTATAGTGTACATATAGATTTTAAAATAGCCTGTCTATTCGAATCTAAAAATATTCAGATATATCAACGGTATATTAGCTTCTATTCGGTCTATTGATACTACTAGTAGATTTAATTCTATTCATATATAATAATACAATTATTATTCGGGGAGTGTAAGGTAATCGATAAAATTCGCTACTTTATATTTTTCTAACGGGTATCTCTACTAAATACTATTCACTTGCACAATTTATTCTATCTATTTGTTTAAATGTTCTCAATGAACGACACAGTTTGTATTTAATATATGAATAGAACTTTAGAGTTTTTTTTTGTATTTCATAACAAAAACGAGGTAACCATTCCAAGAGAACTAAAACGCTGTCTTACAAATGGTACTAAACAACAGAAACTAAATATTTAAAAGTCACTGAGCCTTTATAAATCTTTCTCTTCATAAATATATTCAATAAGACGTGTATCCTAAAATATAAATATAATAATAAATATGAATGCAACTTATTCCTAAATATCAGGAATATTACACACAGTCGCTACATTCACACTTAACAAAAAATAAAATAAATAATACGATGTGAACTTAAAATTGAGGATATTTGGCACTGTACCATCTGCTTTATGTAACTAAAACCATTTATTGCAGCTGAATGTATAGTTGTATACATATGAAGTATTACTCTTGGGCATCGCCGATGTCAACACAACAAATATAATACAATGACACCGACGACGCCCCTACATTTATCATTTAAATAATTATTTTCTTTAATAAATCTCAACTGGTTGCACTTGAAATGACTAGGAATATAAAAGTAGTAAGTGGCCTTCATATAAATGCACTAAGACGAAAACAAAAATCTTTATATAACGGAATGTTAAAATCGACACCATCCCATTGAAACATATAATTATTTGGTCTCAATCGTAACATCCGCCCAGGCGAGCCTGTTACCAACGACAATGATGGATTTGCTTACACATTCATGCATCGAACCGTACATGCAATTTTTTTAATAACACGTTTTTTACCTAACTACTTATGTATCTAGGGCAAAATTGTACTTTGTACAAAACTAAAACCGTTACTCATTCACTGTACAGTAAAAAACTGCTGAAACTCTACTTTGCCGTATATTTTCGCACTTTTTTCCGTTTGTTTCCTAATCGACAGTGTGGCAAATGTGAAAAAAATAAATTATACAGCCTGTTTTCTATTGTATCACAGATATGTCGAATGCGTAACTAAATCATATTTATATAGTCTATTGTCATTATGTAGTGTAATGTTATCAATAAAAGTAAAATAAAAAGTAAAAAACAGAGGTAGTTTTGCCACAGAGTGTCGTTATACGCGTGTTTCAACCTAGGCCAAGGCGGTTTACAACATTCTCCTATTATTTACATACACTTAGCCTATGACCATCAGTCTCAACAACATTTCTAAGATTCCCTAGCTCAGGTATTTCATATAAGCTATGTCATAACTCGACCGAGAGCACAAAATAAATCGTCTATAAAGGTAACTTCTTCTCACAGTCAACTGGACATATTACTAAAGTTTGCAAAAAAATATTAAAGTACTAACGAAATCAGGGTGCAATAAAAGGTACGATATTTTTCAAACATGGTACCAGACAGAGACGAGTACTGAGCAACCATTCAAAGTCACACATGAATATTAAATTAAGTAACAATTATCGCACAATTTCAAAACCTTAAAAAATCTTAAGATCAAATTCTGAGGTAGATACTGATTACATAATATGCATCAATGAGGTATATTATTGTACGCGTGTTATACACAGTTTGAGACGCGGCTCGGGCGACCATGAGTTGATAACAGAGATACCGTCTTCGTAATCCAATCGTTAGCCGACAGTTTATGGTAACGCATTCAGAGGTAGATAAAACAGTCACCCGCGCCGGTCTTAAATAGCAGAGGTAGTTCGGTTGAAATTAGTTTGAGAACAAAACTTCGTGGGTTCTTACTGCGTATGGTTATGGAGGGGGCCTTGGTTGGGGAGGTGGGGTGTGACCTGATGGCGATGTTCGCGCGCGATGTGGCGCCGCACGGTGTTGTTGCGCGTGAAGGTGCGCGAGCAGTGCGGGCACGGCACGCGGATGCCCTGGTGCCGCTGCCTGATGTGGGCGCGCAGATTCGTCTCGTATCCGTAAAGTCTCTCGCAATAGGGGCATTTCAGCTTTTTACCTGGAATTTTTGTTGGCACGTCTTAATATGATGCTAAGAACTAGCCGGTTAATCAATATTCATACTCAATCATTTCAAGTTTTTTACAACTCAATCATTTTCAAAAATGTTGGTCAGCTGGTCATAATGAAGAAGGTTAAATATTGAAATTCAAACTCGGATGCAGTTCCAAGAGTTCTTCTTAACGTAACATTATTCTCACCGTCAGCAGTAGCGATTCCACCAGACTTGCTGGTGATCATTTTAGCAGGCCAGATGTCGGGGTTTGCTTTTGGCGGCACGGGCGACGTCTCCATTGGTTTGTCGTGGTAGTTAGCATTGGGCAGCGACGTCGCCGGTGGCGGAGAGTTGTTGTAAGCTGGCGGCTGGTAGTCGTTCTCACTCTTTATCCGTAAGTCTAAAAGGATAGAGAACATTGGTTATAGCTTTTGAAACTTCATCACAAGCTTCATTGACTTCTACTACACTACCTGCACTAACTACTCAAAAACTATCTACAGCTTGACATGCATTGGTAAAGCTGCGTATTTTCTGGCGAAGAATCAATTGGTTGCGCCCAGAGGGGCTTAAGTAAGACACCCACAGGAGTACTGTAATAGGTGTCTTAAAGATGACCAAGGGGATCAAGAACATGCAAGATCCTCCTGAGCTTTGATAAGTTCATACTGCGGTCACCAACTATTCATTCGCCAGGCGTGGTGATTATGGAAGAAGATGATGATGAATGATGATGAAGTTAGTGAAATGAAAATGCCCTGATGACCGTTCGTTGCAGCGATAACAGGCCTATCTTCAGCAGTAGATATTGATTAGCTGAATGATAATATGAAAGCCTATTGAAAGCTGTAAGGGAAGGCCAAGGGTGTTTTTGATTGAAGCTCCACTTTTAGTAATAGAAGCTTAGTTAGTACAAAATGTTTGTTAACTTTAGTTCCCTCTTCCAAATCATCACGCAAATACATAATTTTCTAAAACCTACCTTCAGCACCTTGGTCATTGTTTATGCGTTCAGGTATGTCGTCATTGGCCGAGGCGCTGCGTTCGTATCCGTTGTTCTTGATGGGGTTGCCGAGGGTCGAGGTGCAGTCAGGCTGGTTCTCTTCGTAGCGGGCGCCTGCGCCCGGAGAAGAGCGGGTGTCCGGTTCATCAGCCACGCTGCCGCAGTGTGATGACGATGAGCTTTGCCTGGAATTGACAGCAGTCCTCGGTTAAGACGCATCTATAGTTGAAGCTGCAGAAAATGATACTGATCTTAAAGATAAACAGGATCAAAGTGAAGAATTTATTATTATTCCAACCGAAGTTGTGTTACACATTTCAGAAACGTGAATTGAAAAGATAAGTGGTAGATGAACATTGAAAACATTTGATGTGTACACGGTAGTGATGTGTCATTTCTAGGTCAAGTTCGATTCTGTTTATCACAAAGCTTATAACTGCAATTGTGTGATCTATTGCAATAAATTATTTACTGAATTGAGATTCAGAATATTCTTACAGTATATTTTATTAACAGCTAAAAATTTTCGAGAATGGTAATGTACACCAGTCATTTCTGGATTTATTTGATCAGCTTTAACCTCAAAACGATACTTGGCTCCCAGATATGCATATAATGCGTTATACTACCAACTATAAAATAAATATTACTGTGTCCAAGGCTAAACCAATATTGACATATTAAAATCTGCACTCCATTATTATAAAGACAATGCAGTAGAACGCTCAAGAGGCCTCTAGTCATTGTTTCATTATGTATGCAATAATTTTACTTCCAAATAAAATACAAATAATTTCGTATCATAGAATGAGTAAGATTGCTACATATTATGTACAGATATCTACTAATCATACTAATAATATTATAAATGCAAAAGTTTGGATGGATGGATGTAAGTTTGTCACTCAATTACGCCAGAACGGCTGAACGGATCTGGATGAAATTTGGCATAGAGATAGATTATAGTCTGGAATAGCACATAGACTGCTTTTCATCCCGCACAACAATACACTATTCACGCTAACGAATTCGCTGGCGAAATCGCTGGCAGGAGCTAGTACCTTAATAAAATTGATCCTTTACCTGTAATTCCGAGCGTGTGGGCTCTGAGACGGAGACGCCTTGGGTGGCGCTGGTCTGCGGTGCCCACCAGCGTGCATCGGCAAGTGCGCTGGCGGAGCATACCGCCCCATGCTGCCACTACTATGAATGGGCATCCCATACTGCGGCATGATCGGAGCGAACGTGGCTGTGTGCGACGATGGAGCAGCTGACTCCTGAACGTCACAATTCCCTGAACCAGACACTGGACTTGTCTTTATGCGGGCCTGATGGCGGTCACCAGAATTTTGTTGGGTCTGTTGCTTCACCCAAGCATCCTGAGACATCTCCATAGATAGGCCTTTGACCTGGAATGGAGACAATCTTAATTAGGACAGCTTCGGTTTTGATCGACACACCTGAATAAATTATTGAGTATTGATATGATAATACCATTGACGTATGTTTAAATACAATACACATGTGTAACTATGGCCTTAACGCATGGATTTCTTCACCGAATTGGAATTTGTAAGAACTGTGTATTTTGAGTTTCAAAAATATTTATATTGTGCTCTTATTGAATGATATCAGTTATTTGTTTTTTTTACTCTACTTTACACCTCTTGGAGTAAAACATCGGCTTTTGTCATAAATTGCCATTATTTTCCCGCAACCGCAGGCATTCAGCAGATAACACATTCAGGTAACATAGATATGTCTTCTTATGTCTTCTATGTTTCTGTACCAAAAGAGAATGGTGAAACCCACCTGCAAATTCTCCCCACTCTTGAGAAAGCTTGAGAGCGCATCCTGGCTGACGTGCACCTCACCCTTGTACATGAACTCAAGGAGTGCCTGCATATTGTCAGCCGTGGTGGCTTCCAGGATGACATAGCAAGCCCCGGCATGACTGGGGGGCGCTGAGTCAAAAAGTTCCTGGAAGTGCTTACTGCATGCTGCCAGGATCACCTTGTGAGCTTTGAATTGGCGTCCTGAAACAATAAAAGTATAGAGTTAAGCTTCACGCACAACGGACCGAATGAGAGTCTAAGTGCGGCAAAGGGATTCCCCATCATCATCATCATAGAGTTAAGCTTTCGTTATCGTTTCTAAAGTTGACTACGATGATATGATTTTTAGTTAACAGATGCATATTGCGAAACACCATAATAAAAAGTATGGACTCTTAACAAATACAATGAAAGAAAAATCCACGAAACATTCTTTAAAATAGTAATTCTGAACTGTGGACAGCTAGGTCACAAAAAGCTAAAATAATACATAACAAAAGGTAAGCACACCAATATCAAAACCGTACAAGAAATTAAGCTGCTATTTAAAAAACATTTACTAACCCTGATGACCCTATTGTCTATTTTTATATATTAGAAGAATATATTAAACATCGTAAGTCCCAGCCCACGCAATGCAATAAACAATAAACAAAAGTCAAGGTAACTGGTCCCAGAGCAATTCTCAGAAGCGTACGAGGGGAACGTCTTAACTATGTGTATTATATGGATCGGCTGGAGAGTTTATTTTCGCGTTATATTTAGCATAGGAGTAAAATGCATGTACTGTGAACACACTTTTATTATCATCTACAGACATTACAGTCCTTATTCTGGCTGAAAATATGAAAATGAAATCATCAGTTGTACATTTTGTTCTGAAATAATCTCCGTAATCATGATTGCTCAAAAAGTTTTGCAGAATTGTTTCAAGAGAGTTATTTCAAGTATTTCTAACAGTTAACCTTGGCCCACTTAAGAAATATATGTCAAATACGATAACTATATCGTTCTAACCTGAAATTAATGAATCCCTATCGCACCGTCATTTATATTGTCTCGGAACTATAAAAGCGATAAACTTGCGTTAAAGTGATATATTGCTACCTACCTCTTACTATTTTTAAAGATTAGAAAGAGACTGAAAAAAAATATATACACTGTGTTAAACGCAGAAGCATTAGAATCACTATCAAACACTTCATAAGTGCGTTTCAATCGTAAACATAGTAACTGGTTCACTATCAAAATCATAGATGGCGCTACTGTAATCTAGATTTCATTAAAGCTTAAGACTGAGCACGTTGTTTGTTTTCCTCTATTTTCACGTGAGTTTCTATTTAGCTTACGATTTCGTTGAAAGTCTAGTAAATTATGTATTTTGGGATTAACGATTCTCTCTCAAGGTTATAGTAAAACTTGGGTATTTTATGTGACGTTTGTGGAATGCCACAGGGATCAGTATTAGGCTCATGCCTGTTTATGATTTTTTGTCTGGCAAAAATATTTCTATTGTACCGATATAGGCCACATGTATCTACCGGTCGCACTATAGATAGCCGGAGTACTTATACTATTACGTCATTACTCACGGAGCGCGGAACAAAATACGGTTAGCCTTGGACCCGCGGTCGTATGCGCTACGGAAGGCCGCCCGCACGCACTCCGATTATACGACGATCGATAGCAGCCAGCGATTGTAGTTAGAAGTTAGCTATTTTGTGAGAATTATTTAGTTTATAGTTAGCTGTTTTTGGAAACTAAAAATGGAATCATCGACACGATAAAGAAGAAGAAGGAGCAGCTTGAATAATAATTGTATATGCTGATGAATGTTTTATATAAACGTGACTATAAAAAAAGCAAAATACATGTTCTTTTTGCAATTATTTTACCATGGTTAGTTAAGGCGGTATAAACGCCCCAATGTTAACGCAGTACTGGCAGTGCGCCCGCTCGGAGCCAAAATATCAAAATTGAACATCATTTTGAACAGTTTTGTTTGCAAAACAGTATTTGATTTACATATGCTGTTACAGTAATGAAGAAATTCCAGCCATCAATTTTACTGTGTAAAAATATTTTTACAGATCAAAGTCGTTTTGGAAAAATGTCGTGTTGTTAATTATTATTTTAAAGCAAAACCATTAGTAACACGAACAAACCTTGTTTCAAAAATAATGAACATTTAACAAACATAAATATATATATTTTTTTTTTCAAACCTTTTATCCTAGCTAAGGAGTATGCTTTAGAAAGTTACCGTTTTACGGCACCAAAGCTGTTGTAGGCCCTTAAGGGCCTACATACCCTTTAGTGCCGTAAAACAGTAACTTAAAAACACGATATTTTTTCGCAACTTTTGGAAACTCCTCCAAAACGACTTGGATGTTTAAAAATATTTTTACACAGAAAAATTGATGGCTGGAATTTCTTCATAACTAACATAGCATATGTAAATCAAATAATATTTTGCAAACAAAACTGTTCAAAAGGAGGTTCAATATTGATATTTTGGCATCGAGCAGGCGCACGGCCAGTACTACGTTAACATTGAGGCGTGTATAGTGCCTTAAGAACTATTCATAAATAAGACAAAAACTAATTATTATTACTCAAATAATTCCCATAAATAAATATAAACATCTTAACAAAATTCACATACGAGTACATCTAAAAGTAAATACGGCCATTACGAATGCTTGCATATTCATAAACAAATACATAGGCTTAATGATATTCACACAGCTTATTTTAGCAAACGATGACCTTCAATCAGTATTGTGAATGCCGTTTAAACAATCCTTTGTTTAAGTTTTGCTATTTTTAGCATTTTGTACTTGAGTTAGCTCTTTAAAAACAAAAATTATAGAACTAGGTTTGAATTCTGAAGCTCTCATTATGTAATATTAATTATTATGATCATTGTTGATAGTGGTAATTTCAACAATGTGACTATTATTATTTTATTTTATAAGTTAGGTTTTATATTTCTGTTTTTCATGACAATCGTCTTAGTAGTGATGACCATTACAAGATTAAAAAAGATAATATAAAGTTTTATTAAAACAAAAAATAGTTACAGTAACATGCAGCTCTTGCTAAAATTAAATAGTGAAGTATTGTTTTCCAAATGTATCAATTATATTTTAGATAAATTGCCTAATATATATATTAATTAGTAGGTAACTAAGTTACCTAAAAATTACCTTTACACGTGTCTTACAGGCCCTTGAACTACAAGATAAAACATAGAATGGGTGGCATGGGTTATATTTTCCTCTAAAATGGTACGGGAGTAATAATTTACCCTGTATTTAAACAATTTACCTTAACGGTACTTCCCGATACTATGCCGCACATGCGATAGGTATAACACGTGTGATTAAAATTACCTATTTTGGCACGCGCTTTTAGTCCATAGCATATATAGTATGTGGTTACACTCATATATAGGTAGAACGTAGAATTAACCACAAAAAAATGTTTCCGAACAGAAAATTTTCTGAAAAAAAAAATTACGTTCCAAATATGGATTACAAATAGGAAATTTCCTTATTTTTCTTGATTCTGTACTGGGGTTTTGTTCTTCTGTTTGGGGATATTTATCCTCTATAATCATACCACTATTTCAGTACCTATATAGGAACATAGAAAATTCCACCTTAAATTATATCTAAGTATGTTCCGTAAATATTACTAGTTAAGTAATAATATCACCACTATGTAATTTTGTATGCTTTTTCATCTTTAATCCTATGGGATTCCCTACCAGAGTTTGATTTCTGAGGGCCTTATTACACAAGAGCGAATGGGTTAATTTTATAGGTAAAAGTGCTCCATCATAGATCACATCATCGCTTACCATCAGGTAAGACAGTGGTCAAACGCGAGCGAGGAATGGTAATTCCTTTTTTTTTCACTGCCGGGCAAATAAAAATAAAATAAAAAGGCCTCCCCTTTCTCCTTTCAAACCTCTCTAGTTTGGGCGTCCTACAGTTCAGGTTGCCCCAAAACATAAACAGATCGCCACACCACATTCATCGCCTAACAATAATAAAAAATCGCACGTATGTAACCGGCCTAATAGTCGACTCACAGCGTTGCACGACCGTATCGCTTCTACAAACCCCGCCCACAGATTTATTTCAAATACTTCCTCGTTCTTCGATCTATTCTGTTGGGTTTTATACATTTAGTACTCGTTTTACTAACAAAATACTCTTAGTAAACCCTAAATATCATATTTTTATAGAGTAAAATTGCTTTGGAGATTACTAATAAGCATTTATGAGCAAGATTTTCCATAAATAACGAAATTCATAGCAAATTTACAAACACGAACAAAATCTAGAATACCTAGGTTCTACGAGTGCTACGAGATGCTACGAAAACTCGTAGCACTTTGCTACGAATTTTGAACACTAAAGTTTGGATTTCAATTTCATACGTTTTCAATCGGGTTTTCGAGCAGAAACGTGTTATTTTATCAGTTTTTTTTCTACCGATACTGTTTTGTGTGCAGGCGGCGACTGAACACGTTGGTACATAAGAACGTTGGTCTATTTATATTCTATTTCTGTCTGTTGTAGAATATTGATAGGTTGTTGCTAATGAAGACAGCCTTATGTACAGCTGAAGGTACCTTTTTGGAAATGTATTTTGTTATAACACTTGCTTGATTGTAAAATGGAATAATAATGTTTTAATTTATATGCAAAAGAAAAAGGAAGTTTTATTGATGGGGTTAATTCCTTGTCATTATACTGATTAAAATATAACTTGAACGACAATGCATTAATTTTGACTCGTTTTATTTGCGTTTTCTATAAAGCGCATAGTATTATAACCTACAAGTCGCGCACACTCTCTTTGGAAGCAGATATTTCTATAAAATAGATACGCCACAACCAATAGTAGCACCAATCAATTACTAATCCGATCTATCTACTGTAATCTAGTATCAGACAGGTACCTTCAAGCCCTTTGCACGATACGAAGCCACATCGATTATATAATTTAATACGGAACATACGTTCACGGCATAACTTGGTTCTCAAGTAAACTTCAACCTTATTCTTTGGTTTAAGAGCGGAATTTCGTGTAATCGTAGGCAACTAACTCAGGCACTTTATTCTATACTACCCTATTCCTGTAGCTTCGCCCTTGTGGCCTAGCCCGGTGTTTTTTTTTTTTTCATAACGTTGTCCCACACTAGGAATTTCTTCCTGTATCGTGGGTGCGTTTACAAACATATAAACTCACATACACAAACACCCAGAGCCGGAACAATTATCTGTAGGTGATACAATTTTTTTCCGTGCGGGAATCGAACCCGCGACACGCAGCGCAGCAGTCAATTGCTCAACTACTGCGCCAACCGTGCGCCCGTGCGATTTATTCTGGAACATTTTTTGCGGGATACAATCACTAAATATTTCCCTCTTTTTAATATGATTTTAAATTAAAAGTACATAAAGAGATACGGAAATATTGCAAGTACGTTTATATATAATTTTATATATCTATTGTAATGTATGTAAATTGATGGATCATGCCTTTAACTAACAGGCTCGACCTTGAAGAATTTTGTATGGATTTTCAAGTATATGAAAATATACATAATACATGTGTAAAATTACAGTGGCCACTTCAAATTGTCAATGAATATGTTTGCTGAATGAATTGAATGACGCAAATGCAGGAGTCCATTCAATAGATTTTAACTGAAATAAAATTTTGTTTGGTAAAACTGAAAATAGGCGATTTGCATTCGAAATAATTTAATTTTCTATTCCTGCTTTAGAAATAATAAAAAATAATTTATGCAAATAAAGAATTGAAAAATGCTATTGCACAGCCGAGTATAATAAATGTTTTTATATGAGTGTCGTTTCATGGCCGAGTCACTTTGCAAATTACTATTGTAGATATTTCTTTCTTCACATAATTATCCAAATTAGGTACCTTTGTTTCAGGACACTTTCATAAAAAAATTGAACTGTACCTATGACTATAAATAAATTCCTCGTGGGAAACATAAAACCTTGAACATGAAGTTCACAAAAAATAACCGTAATTAATAAAACGCATGACGTGTTCAATTATCTCATTTAGTTTTGAAGGTATTCCGTTGCTACAAACTAGAATCTTTGTTTGAATACAAGAAAATGTGACGTACTAACTCCAATCAGGGCATTTATATAGAAAGCCAGTCATCTTCTAAAGTATCACCAGTAGTGGTAACACCCGCGACTTACACGCACTTTACTTTCTGAAATGGTGAAGAAGCCCTCAGGTCGAAGATGGTTTTTGAACCAAAAATTCTGTTTTTTTAGACCTGTTACATACATTCTATCTAGTGGGTCATAATCCCACTGAAGAGAAGGCCTGTGTCCCAGCAGTTGGAAAATTATAGCTTGATACTTGTAAGGATAAAGATTGTAACGTTTTATTATTTCGGCACCTCAAAGGTAAGTTTAGGTATGTTAACGCAACCCAAATTAATTAATTCTCCGATAATCTAATTTCACGCTCCATCAACAAAAGCAATCGTCGCATATATCACAAAGTTCCGCTGCAGTTACCCAACGCATGCGCCCACCGACCTGCGCCTGCGCTGCCACCGCCGCGGTTTAACGAGGAAATGAGCCAACGACATTGGACGCTCGCGCAACTTGCAACACCACTGACATTGGCCCCATTTCGGGACCTACAAACGTTATCGTGCATGTGTGCAAGCTACGGACGCTATATTACTACGGTATGATAATTCTAATGTAGATTTGTGTGCCATCTAGATCACATTTCAATGAAAAATTGTCTTGAAAAATAATTGTTTTACTTAGCGAGGTTGTGAATAAAACGATTTTTAAATGCTGAAAAAAATAGAGTAAGGTCAAATTGAGTTAAATTCTAGGTCGAGAACGTAAACTTGCAATAATCTTTTATTTAGGTTACGTTTTAGATCACTGAACTGGCTGTAAAGAAAAGAAAACATATTATATTTAAAATATATAATAACCGTTTATCTATGCTTCAAAAATTACAGTGCGTGCCGAAAAAAACGTGCCACTTATAAACCTACAACTAATAATAATATCTAATTCAGTTTTATCGCACCAGTTTATTTAGTAGCACGGTGCGTCCCAATTCCGTCGAGTGTTAACCCAAACATGCTGTTCTCATCATTTGAGGGCCCCTGTGACCATACGACATTGCAACGCGGAGCGACGCGTAAATAGGTCACCAGCAACTGAATAGATTATAAGGATGGTTACGAGTAGTCGTTCTTTTATGTAGTACACATTAAAAATTCGATGATATCATACAATTTTCAATAACAAAACGTTATTGATTGAATTGTAACGTATGTGTACCGTTATAAAGAAGAGCTAGTTACAATATCTGTTCTGATGTTGTCTATGGCGTACTTGAATGTGTACTATGATAGACACGTTTTCAGACAGATCAAGTTTGACAGCCAAAAACGAGATCACAATTGAGTTTCCGTTTTAACAATGACAATATTCAACCAATGAAATAAAATCTGGACGTTTACGAAACAATAAACTTCTACCCTTTTATAGGCCATAAATGTCCACTATTGGACATGGGGCTCTCCCATAGAAGATATCCCTGAAGAATCAATGCCTTTTATTATTTTCTTGTATAGTTGATTGATATTTGCAACGTGTTTTTGAAAACGTGATTTTTTTGTAAATCTGCACAACAATGAACAAGGAAGAATGACAATTACTTATTCATGAAAATGTATTATTCATAGTCAGAATGCTATTTTTGTTTGTCAATCAAATGGTTAGTCAGTAATGCACGTAAAATTTCATGTTTTACTAAATAATTATTTCGAATTAATCTCCAAATCACGTGTGAAAGCTTCAATAACATTGTGATGCGAAACATTGAAGTGGCGATGATTTTGCACAACAGTGTTTAACATTTTGATACGTTTTCTGAATTCATGGGTTTACTCATCGTGATGTAGTGGCATTCGTTCTAATTGACACAGACAAATAGAAACAGATGCGGTTTGTGTGTATTTCAATTTGACGTTTTAAAGTTTTACAATACGGTACGGAACATTTTGTGTCACATAAATTCAATTGTAATCAACTAATGCAAATATGTGTATAAAATCTTTAGCGTGCTGCTTTATAAAACCCAGCCCGCCTTCATTACAAGGTTATAACGACTTTAAAATCCAATTCCTCTCAAGTCAATGAAAGTTGAGTAAAACGTAATAAAATTAATAAACGGGCCGATATTAAAAAACACGAGGAGAGAAAAAAAACCACGAAAATAGCACAAACATCTGCGATTTCCCCAACATCCGGGAGCGAAAGCCGAAAATTCGAAGCGAATGCGAAATCAAATTGAAAATTGAGTTCCCCACCCGTAGATATAAGCTTCAAAGCCCGGATGCAAGTGAAAACGACATCACGGGGGGAGGACGACTAACCCCATTCCACGGGCCTTACGCACACACGCACAGTCTGTGTATGACGACGCATCCCACCCGCTGGGTGTGCCTCCCGAATTCAAGGTCGGCGCGGGAGGTACGCAGGCTCGCAGAAGCGAGACAGAACCACACACCCCCACTGAAAGTGCAAGCGAAATGCGTGAGAGAAAATCAATCTTGCACGGAGTGGGGCGGCTGGAAAACTAGGTGAACCTTTCGGACGTTCGGTTTTTGTGCGTGAGGTGATTGTTAATAGTATTGCAATTATTTAAGGATACGTTTTAGGCTCAACTCGTTTAGTATTTGGATCGATAATCGCATTGAAACACTAGACCGTTATTCCGAAGGCGGCCAAAAGTAGGTGACGGTTAGAGGCCTAGATTTGGTCTAGCAACGCGGCACAAAAGCCGCCATTTTAACTATACATTCTTCGGTACATATTTTTGTGAAGAAATATGTTGATAGTCAATAGTAAAACGGAAGTTCACAAAAGAAAATCAAGGGGAATGTTTCAGAAATATGTCGGGAAAACATCTGTGATGTGACAGTCTTTGAAACAGGTAGGATGCTTTGTCTTTGACATACCTATCTGAGCAAACTCTAGTTGCGTTTGAACTTTGTTGGAAATAGAATGAAACAATTTTCTCGGAAACACTCTAATCCTAAATATTTAATCAAAATTAACTACTGTTAACATTTACCTAAAAGTTAAAATTTGTAACTAAAGTTATCCACATCAGGCAAATTTAATAAACAACTAACACGTTTAGTGCCTAATTTTAACCCTGAAAACCTGTGCTTGAACCAATGGAAAATGTGTCGCCGAACAGAAAATTACCAAAAAAGCGGCCCCTACTGCACACGATCGATCTCTTTGATTACCGAAACCGCTCAATCATCGTGACTGAACAATTTTAGCGAAGGTAAATTTAACCCTTCCGCCGCATCCCTCGCAAATCAATAGGGGTACATGCGAAAGGGGGAGAAATTAGGCCTACACTAAATATGCACAACTATACAGGATTCCAAGGCCCGCTAGGGAGGGTTACGTGTATAATGCACTCGAGTATAGACTACGGGTGAAGGGGCCCTCCGCTGCGGTATTAGAGGGGCGACCCCCCTCTACCCCTCTATACTGATGCTAGGCCGACCGCAGCAACACCTTGATTTTTCGACCAAACCTGCGTGATGAAAAGGTTTTTTTCACTTTCGATATTTTTTCACCACTGTGCGAGTTATACGTTGTTAGTTTTTATAGGTTTTTTTTATTACTCACACTGTACCGCATTTTAATTTATGTTTATAACAATAGAGGTCGTATTGGCACGAACGAGTTTACGTACCTATGAGTTTTTTGTGCGTAAAATACAAAGCTGTGGGCGCGTACGCCGATCATAACTTATCTAAACGGATCATCGTTCATATTCATTGTTACAACAGCTTGGAAACTGAAATAGCTTGCTAGCGTACCAATAAAAACACTATTTCTTCTATTTATTATTCTTTTGTTTTTCGTAAATTGTACTACAAGTACGTAATAATTCTAACCCTAATTTCTTTGGCCGCCATTATAAGATTTGATTTTGTTTTCTTCTTAGAAACTTCTTTGTTACAATAAAATACAATATAAACTACTTTTATACTCAATTGTCTTTCGTATTTATGACGAATTTTTTTTTTATTCTTCGTAGAAAATTTTGCAGCATTAATAACGCACAACGTTCACTAGAAAAAAGATTTCATTAATATTCACGATACCATTAATTATAGTCAGGCCGATATAATGAAGAAACCGGTTACAAAAATTTAAACAACTGAGACTCTACCATCCACTTAAAGTTTAATAGAAAGAATAGTCGAAACTATTAAAGAAATAAGTATGAAATCTTTATAATAAAATGAAAACAGATGGGGCATCCTTTGTGGGGCCTAATTCCGTACGATCCTTCAGTATTATTGGCGCGGCTAAATCCATACTTGCCAAGAAAGCTGGAGGCAGAGGTATCATTGGAAAAAATCAAGAAAACCTCCAGCTGTTACTATCCCACGGTGGTTGTAAGTGACCGACAAGGGAAATGGGTTATTATAGTAGGTACCAACAATTTGTGGCTCACCGTATCATTTCATATGCACAGCTGTCTACACCAAGGCTTTTCCCTTAAGCCCCCTATTTAACTTCAAATCGATGAATTCGCTGTAAAAAAACTACTGACGATACATATTTCATAGAAATGACCTTTAATGTCGTGTGCGTAGATTTCGATAACACAGCGATAAATTGGAAGATGTATAGAGGGCTTAATGTAGTGACAACCAAAAGTTGTGTTAATGATAGATTTATTGCCACAGCTGGAAGCCCTCTACGAAAAGAAACATTTTGTGTTGAATTTTAAAAGATTTTTTTAACACGTTTTTTGTTTAACGTTAACGAGTAATTCAATACTTATTACCCCTTTGAGCATCCATAACCCTTTACAGATAAAATTCATTAAAAGTATATTCAACATACATTTCCTTTATAGCGAGCTTAAATACAATTTCATTACAAAATTCGTGTGAGGACACAAAATCGATAGTACCATTGGAATAAAGCTATAAATATCACATAAAAGGTTCGAACAACACGTAAAACTGAACAGTGGCGGGTCTTATCAAGTATTCAAGAACCAAACTGTAACCTTAACTGTAACTGTTGTCAGTGATATAGGGATGTCAATAAAATCACTAAGTAACGGCCTTGCTGCCGCGGTTCGAGATAAAACTTGGATGGCACTGTTTTTCTGTTTTGAAATAGAGAAAAACAATTTTGATCTAGGTAATAAAATATATATTATCTTCATTCATAATGTATTCATGACTGTTAGTGCCGAATGAAAGAACTTCTTTTTATTATCCATTGGAGTCAATATATATATATATATATTTCATATTTATTGGATTATAATCTTCAATCAAAACTTCTAACACAGTTACATCGTCATTGATCAACATTCTATTTCAAACGTTATCATTTTCAGTATCTTGCGTTTGCCCGTTTTTGTTCAGCTGTTGTCGAAAACCTTTATCGCTATTTTATCGCGTTTCTATGATAAAAGTAGTAACTAGACATTCTTATCTGTGATATAGATTATTACGATATTGCCTATGCTGGACTTAAAAATCACCAAACTAGATGTCTATTAATGCATTTCGGTTTTAATAAAGTAGGTGTCCTTTAGGATTTTTTCATTATACCTAGCTCTAACAATGTAGCCTGAAATATTCCCTTCAGTAATGTAGAAAAGTTTTCCTCACAAATGAACCTACCAGATGGCAGGCTCGTAAACTGAAGGTATTTGCCGCCAACAGTCAACATAAAACAGTTCGAGCGTAAATTTGAATAAATGCAAGCTCAATTCACACCAGAGGGTGAAACCATAAAAATGATGCAAAAAGAATCGGCGATCCCTCCCCCCACCCTCTCGTTGACACACAATGTACCTATCTCTGTAGCTATAATACCTCTGAGAGAGACCAAAAATCTGTTTGATGTACGTGTACTTATGAAAGAGGATTCAAAATCAATAATTGTTAACTAAGCATCCAACCACGCCGAGCAAGTACATCTACACTGAAAATTACCTAAAAACTAATCTAGTCAAGTAACCCAAAACCGATTTTGACGCAACTCCAAACTGGCAATTGTGCTTTAAACATCTAAATTACCAAGTATTGGAAACTTGTCCAGTTGGAACACTGAGCACAGTAGTTTCTGTGTTCGCAGCTGGAAAACAGAGACAGCGAGGAGGGTGGGTGTTCCGGGGGGTGTCTGGGGGCTGGTTGCCTCGCGACACATATACCGGCTCGGTCGATAAGGAAAGCGGGCCGACTCGATGCGTTCCGCATAGACTTCGAAAACGCAGTGAATTCGACTGTTAAAATTGAATGGGATTTTGCTTGAAAGTGAAAGCTTCTGGGAATATTATTCTCGATTTCTGTTGAAAGGGAAACTGTGCTAGTATATAGGATTTGTCAGCTACGTTTATTTAAGTCAGGGAGTGATTGGAAAATACTCGTAAAGATACTGTAAATTATGCTGTATTCAATATTCTACGAGCTTATGTATACTCAATTACTCATTTAATCTGCATAAAACGTTGTGTTGTTTTTTTTTTACATTACTTGATTTACCATGAACTTAACCTTCAACCTTGTCAAAGAAGTGGTTTCGAAACTTTACATTCGCGTGCCATTTTTACTTTTCAAAGTTGCAAAGAACAAAGCATGGTTATTTCTGTGGCAAATAAGTTTGAAGCATTCGGGCATACTTCATTGTTTATTTATTCACGGTTTTTTTTATTTTTTTTTTTTCGCTTGTCTCTCGTGTCTCTTGTGTTGATCACAAATAAATAAATTTTCTTTCTTTCTTTGAAACGAAATTTTAAAATAGAAGGCTCTTTTTCTTTGTCTAATTAATACAAGGACCAGAATATCGAATTCGAAGAAAATGCTTGTACGAAATGCAGTGTTTTATCTGTTTTTGGAAGGAAGTACCTCGAAAATAACGAGGACACGAACCTGCGAAGTAGAAAACAAGAATCATCCCGCTTAACTCCAAAGATAAGTGGCAGAAGAAAGCCAGCCTTTATCCGTGCCTCCAGAGATTTTCTTATACCTTCACATTTTCAAGAATTGTGAAGATTTATTTTACAGTTCTTCTTCTTTTCGTATGAGAATGTAGCGACCTCTGGTGTCAATTTATTTATTTATTTTTAGGTGCCTCTGGGTACTCCATATTTTACCGGTAATTGATTGATACAAATATTTAAAAGATATTTCTTTGAGTCTGAAATATGTTGATAATAAAATATAAATTAGGTAGTAGCGAAGTCAATAAATATTGTTACAACTTCTCTTATTAGTTAATTTTATATGTATAGTCCTATCATAGAAGAATATTTGTTTAATATAAGAAGCAAGTACTACACTTGACGAGTGTCTATAATACGTATCGGCATACACGTGCGGAACTACCAAACCGGTATAAAAACAAGTTCGCATCAAGTTTTTTCGATTTGACATCAAATAATTGTAGGCAGAATTTCGCGCATTTGTGTCAAGTAGGTAATTTTCAATGATTTGAAACTTAGCCTTCAAGCTTACAGGTTGTACGCTAAACTTTGTTCTAACTGCGAGTATGTACAGTAATTTGTCTGGGTTAAGGGCCCCTAAATTGCTTGTTCAGTGACAAATTGCGACGTTCTGTAATAACTCGTGTAGTCTTGTCCTTAAGTTTACTCTCACTAGTTGCAGGGGTGGAACCGTGGTGAGCAGCTGATATTGTTTGCAGATCGTCTTTTATTTCTATTTATATTGTGAGAATCTTTTGTTGTTCGGATTTTATAAAGGAATACGCATTGAACTCAATAAGTTGCCGTGACATAATTAATATTTATTCGTTCCTCTGAAACAAACGTAATATCATGAAATAAACATAACAGTAAGCCGTTTATTCGATAAAAACGACTATTGAAAAAATGAATCATTATCTAAATTCATTCTCAATGAAATCCAACGACCAATTCATAATTATAGCAAATTGCCACGTTAAAACTAAAATGTCTTCAAGAGGAGTCGCTTAAACTATAAGCCTTCCATTTTGGCAGGGCCATGAGTGCAAACTTCCTACCCCCTCCCAGCTCTCACGCACCAGGAGGGGAGACAGCCCCGTCCTTTCTCTCACCCCCTCTTGCGTCTAGCACTTGTTCGGTACGACCTCGAAAACTTAGGACTAAAGTTGGCGTATGTAATATTAGTGACGAAGAAATAGAAGCCTATATTTTTCATATGTGCGTTGCTGTATCCCTCAGGGTATAAGGAATTTCAAAGGGTTCTGATATAGGTTTTGTAGCGTTCGGAACTATGGCTGAGAAAGGCTAAGATTGAGATTAATTAAGAGGTTAAGATGATGTCCTCTTGCTATAAAGTTATGGATCGATTACTTCGAATTGCGTGACAAGCATTTTCCGTCTCGCTTTGGTTTCCTTTCCTCATCATTGATTTAAATAAAAATAAAAAGATTTCTTCAATAAAATTGAACCATTAGTTTGACATTCTATGACGCCTATTTGAAAAATTACATCATCAAAACACCATCCACCTTGAAAACTCACAACAGTATATTTTGCTGTAACATTACGTAACGACAAAACTGTGAGAACTTGATATTCTTTCGCCAATCTTCTTTCTCCATAGAAGCCGCGCAAATTATTAACCCGCGTAAAGTAACGTGAGTTGAAAAAAACGTGTTGCAATTCCAACATCATTGTTAAGTTTAAGGTCAGCTACGCTTTGTTGAAATTTAATGAATTTTCATTCGATCTTTTCTTCAGAGTCGGTTGAATTTTTTACTTTGTCCAACAATAACTCATTATGCTTGAACATTTCCGTCGTGTTATAATTTCAGTTATTTAAGGTAAATATATGGCTATGTATTAACATTTGTATAGTGATTTTTACTTTGTTGAGATGATAACAATGCTATGTTTTGGAGATGTCTTTGGATTCAGGGACATT
Source organism: Anorthoa munda (assembly GCA_945859665.1). Lineage (NCBI taxonomy): Eukaryota > Metazoa > Arthropoda > Insecta > Lepidoptera > Noctuidae > Anorthoa > Anorthoa munda. The sequence goes on along the minus strand of OX243897.1, from coordinate 37,665,566 downwards.
AGGGTTATCATGGGCCCAAATATGTTACAGAATGTATTGCTGTGTTCGACTGTTAATCTTTTGTTATTTTTCTTAAATATTTATTCATAACATTGCATTATTTTTATAATTTAATTGTTTCATCACTGCCACTGCAAGTAGGTTAGAGATTTTTATTTCTTATTCATATATTTCAGTTTACCTGATATGAGAAAAAGAAATAGACTTAAAAAATTAAGTTGTTTGACTAATAATCTGCGGGCACACTACATCTTGTAGCGTATTTCTCAATACTGTGATTAGTATTTAATATAATTCGTTCCTAAACGTAATAGTAGTCCCGCAAGGGACTGTTTTTGGCTATACATTTATACTTTGACAGCGTATAAACTAACAAACAAAATAACTTTTCAATAGATTAACAAATAAAAATATATAAATTTTCTGCCCGATCAATGGAAAAATGATGTTAATTTAAACAATAATACCCTATTAGAATTTAAGCAACTTCACAGTTTCCGAGTACGCACGAAAGACGTGTCGCGTCATATTAACAGTCAAATTAGAGTAAATATAGGCACCTGTAATACGCCATGCATGCACGACTAACATTTCAAGTAATTATAAGGGTTGAAATTGAAGCTTTGAAACTATTAGAGCGATGTAAAAGATTTTTGTTTCAATTATCGGAGATTACATCATGTGCAATATTGGGATTTTGTATTATATTTCGATAGTTAGAGAGATTAAAATGTAACTTTGAAGGTGTTTTGTAAAGGAGGATTAGTTTGGTGGCCTCTAATTAGGATACGTCACCCCATCTCTTCCCTAGTGAGGGGTTGCAGGATTATAATTAGGGGAAAGAGCGGGTTACACTCACTTTTCGCAAAATAATGATATATTGGGTTTGATGCGTGCAAGAGCAGAGTCAACGTCCTTTCTAAAATATAAAATATCACGAACAGGTATTCGCGTGACTACGAATCGAGGGAGCACTTTTTCAATATTGATACGGAACACGACAAAAATGTTACAGTTTTTAATCAAATCAACTTTTTCCTGATACTTTTTTTTCATGCGACATCTGTTGGTATCAGCCAGTCTTTTGACCTTAACCCTCTCGAGCCTAAGGCCCCTTGTGTAAGCGATTTATTATGCTCTAGCCTTTGGCGTCATGCGCAGACTTTTATGTGATCAAATATTTTTACAAAAAAAAAACATTTTTTGTCGCAGCTAAGTTTTTTGGTTTAATTTTGAGAGATCTTGAAAACAATTTTTAATTTAATTTATCTCGACTTTGTTCAAAATATAAAAATATTGATAGTGAGATTTTTTTCTGGTATGCGTTGTTCAGAAGTGGTTTTTTATTTACTTCAATTTATATATATATTTTTTTATTTTACATCAATTAAGGATGATTGTAATAAATGTAAATAAGTTATAGTTAAAAGAACCTTTATTGGAGATAGATAACTACTTTTCCAGCGTAGGTCGTGCTACAATAAAGTATTTTTTTATTTAAAGATAAGTCATCGTTACACGTGGAAATTCAATGCAAAATAATCTATTAATACAAAAGTGCGTCGCATTTTTGCATTGACGCCAAAATGAACAACATAACGTATCTTATCTGACACGAAACGTATTTACGTGAAAACGGATATAATCGAAACCATCGTACAAACTTGTTTTTTTAGAATCTGAGTAGATAAAACGCGAAATGCATTCGTCATTTTGTTTTTGAATTCCCGCTACAATTAGATAACCCGAGTTCATTATCAAGAGTCGACACGTGTAAGATTTGAAGGCCATTTTTTTTTTATACTGAAAAATAAAGTGTGTTTGTTGTATATTTGTCGAATCTTTTTTCGTCTATGTGCACTTCATGAGCGTCACAAAACCGGTTTTTACTAGCTTCATTTGCCTGCGCGTAGTCGCAGGGTTGACTGAAAATTAATGGATATTTTTTTTTCTGTTACCTTTTGATCAGATTACGAAAATGTTAAAGTAAAACAGGCACATATTGCCGCGTATCAGTTTTAATTAAATCGAAAGTGTATACTTAGAATTATGTTATATATTTGTGTATTTTTATCCGGTGTTTTATTTTGAGGTAAATATTACAAATAATACTGTTACATACTACAAATATTTTTGAGTTGTATATCAATCTGATTTATTTAGAATGTATTCGTAGTTTTGTAGAATAGTATCTCATTAATTAAACGTTATAGCAATATTTGAAGTCTGATTTAATTTGCAGCACTACAAAATATCATTGTATCTCTAACTTTTTGTGTTAGCAATGTTATATAAATTATAATCAAAAAATTCGAAGATTGAGAAAAATCGATAACATTTTGAGAAATTCGACAGTTCAAACACATTTCATTTATCAAAGATCTATTTGCAGATGATAAAATAACAACATTCCTTAAACCCACAACCCTCAAATAATTCACGGCCATAGCCGCAAAAAATGCCAATATGCATCCGACTGGCGACAAAATTGATAATGTATATCGCAAACAGTCAAAAAAATATAATATAGAGGCAATTTATCGCACGACGGTGTCAACGACCTGTTTATCGGTTTAGCAAGATTTCGCGGACATGCATGCCTGTACGACATTATGTAGGTAGGCACTAAGTGATAAATAGTGATAATACAATTTGCTGTGTTACGAAATATGTACATAAAAATTTTCAGGGCTATTTAATGTACAATATGTGGTGTACATATCGAACACATCTGCGATTTAAGTGCGAATTTTAATGTTGAACTTGAAACAGGAAAATGTCTGTACTTTCAGTTTTAACTGTCACGCAAAACTCAGCTGATGACTGCCTTGTGACCTTATCTGATATAATTTACGAATCTGTTGCGCTGTTATAAACAGCAAGTTATCATGAATGCATTACAGTTAATAAAAGTGACGGCGAAGAACTCATCGACATTTTAATGAACGTTTATAGGGACGAGTAAGAAAACCGTGAATTTTAACAAGCAGAAGTGGAATCGGATGGAATGACGTGGCGCATTGATTGATCGAGTAACAAAGTTGTTGTTAACCTACGTTCCCATTTTCTCAGTGAACTAACTAGATAAAAAGAAGATAAGATACTGATTAAAACTACGATGCAAAAACTTACTCAGCCGTGCATGATGAATCAAATGACCTTGATCTGGATGTCTGGCTTCTTTCAGATGGTAGTTATGATGAAATTAGTCGCGGAAAAACTCGATACAGGTCTTGAATCAAATTATTTTCAGTGTCAACAAAATCATTCGAATTCATGCAAAAGTGTGAGTACATTGTTAAAAAGATTATCTCATTCGACGGGTTACAAAAAATAAACCCCATAATAGATATTAATGCACTGCATGATATACAGTCATATCATAAAAATGCCACGGAGATAAATATGAATAATTTTGTTCAAAAATAACTCCGAATGTCAAGGCCAAATAAAATGTTCAACTTTTTACAAGTGTTCGTGATCAATAGCTACTTAATTACAAAGATCATCGTTCGAAAGTCCCATTAAATAATCAGGCAGAGCTAATTTTAAACGTAAATTAGTAATCATTTGATCGTTTGACATCCGACAGGCTACGGTCGGAAAGTTTACGATCTTCTCTTCATAAATTATGAAGACGCTAGCTTAGCAGCAAATTGAATACAGAAAAAAATGGATGATTTTTTTGGGAACACCAAATTTTGGCTAAATTGACTCATGGGTCGAGAATTTCTAGCTGTACTTTCTAGATCTTGTGGTTTTACTTCGAAAGGAAAAGATTATTGAATGACGATGATTTAGAATCTACATGAAAAACTGTTGCAAGTATACGTCACAAATACAATTACTCTGAGAAACAGTTTATAGGAAATACAACAAATCGATATGGTTGACGGTTCACATAATTATTTCAAAGTCGAATTCTATCTTGATGCCAATATTCTTTACCGTTCACGGCCTCTGTAAAATGGCCTTACCTAAATTTACCTTCTAAAAAAAGCTGCACATTATCTTTTCCTCCACTCAAGTTGTCATTCATCAGCACATTGTTTGGTGCAAAGTGACTATTATATTCGTGTTTTTTTTTTACAAATGTATTCAAATTAAGGACATTAAAGTAAAGGCCTCGATTTGTTGCTGAGTGGACGGAGGCAATTAGCAAACTAGTGACATTTTTGTGTTAGCATCGACTATATGATATCTATGCGCCATTGGCCTCGACTTCTCAATTTACGGGTTAAAACTGCAAATTTGTTAGGCATTTGTTTTCGTTAGATGCTGTTTAGTATTTCTTTTTCGTTTTATTGCCGTTTTTACAATATTGTGCCGCTAAACGAACTATTTGTTTCTTACTAGTTTAAAGTTTTCTGAGGAAAACAAAGTTGCATTTCCTAGCAGAACGAATCGATTCTTGGGACCAAGCGGCGACCTTCATGAAGCTTTTCTCGGAAAGTTAATAGCATTTCCACGGTTTCCTTACCTTCGCAGTACAGTGTGACGTCAGCGAGGCTCTCCGAGTTCCACAGGTTCGCAAACGAAGTGGCCAGGTTTGAACCGAAGCTGTTCCATTTTAGGCAGTACTGTTGCTGTTGGGAGTCCATACCCGGGCCGCCTCGTATACCTGCCCTGTAATAGAAACCTTACGTAAGTACTCTATTTTAAAGCTAAGAAGATATTAAAGGGAATTTTATAGAGCAAAAATATAATTCATATGGAATATTTTCACATTCAGTTCTGGTCAATATAATCCTGACCCAGAAAGTACGTTTTTGCGTACAAAACTAACAGTGAAATCAAAAGCAGATTTCAACGTGTATATCCCGTAAAAGTAAGCGTAAATAAATGATAAAATCCGGACCATATCTAACGTTTTATCCATCGCCTCTTTCGGAGCCCTCGCAAAACAAAAAACTGATGGTAACGGAGATATTTTTGTGAAAACACAACGTATTTTCACAAACAACAAAATCGGCGGTGTACAAGCAAAACTTAACGTTAAAATAGTATAACAAAATGAAGGGTTATTTCTATAATTTCATTGTTCGGGGCCCGGTTGGGCTGGTCGAAGGTCGAGGGGTGAACAACCGATGCATGATCGATGCCGCCCGCCCGCTGAATACGTAATACCCTGGATTCCCACGACTGGGCCCGGATAATGTTAAAAGAGGGAATTTATTGAGGGCTATTGTGGGCGATGGGAGTGTACCTAGCTATAAGCTCTCCGAGCATTTTTGTCTTTATCTGGCGCCTTATTATTGTTTGTTTGCTTTACGTTATATGTACTATTAAAACATAGGATCACATTATGTCAGCACCAGCACTCGCACAATTGTTTAAGTTGTTTATTGATAATTTCTTCCAACCCTATATACACATTCAATCTATCTGCATATTTACAAGTTCATAGTCAATAAGTACAAAATCAGTAAAAACATAATGCCCAATATCCTTATTTGATCTCCTGTTCCCGGAAAAATATTTCTTTGAATATTAACTGCATTGACTTAAAATTTTACATAAGTTCTTCATTTACACTTGTATCGTCCAAGACTTCTGTTACCTCCGACCTTTAAAGACGAAGCGATCGATCACCATCCTATAGTAGCTAAGGCTATGTATTATATACCTCCACATGCAGCTATAGTATCAGTTGCAACTAGGTAAGTGTTATTGATTGACCCATAAACCTGCTTTTGTGCTAGTACTTGGCAAGTTACTATTAATTAATAATTGCTCTTCAAGACTTTTGTTTCCTAGTCACGTGTTTGTAATTACTGTGTTTTCCGGCTTTCAGTTTCACGTTTTGCCTTTTGTATATTTTTATTATGTATGAAGTTTCCATGGCCGAATTTAAAATCTTGTTCGTCGTTATATTATAGTTTATGAAAAAGTTCGTCATTGTTTGCAATAAAGGTCGACAAATTCGAATTTAAACAATGGTTTTGCTTCTAAAAATAAAACATTAATTATAAATCCAACATAAGTCATATATAATTAGCATAGAATGCAAAAAACCGGCCAAATGCGAGTCGGACTCGCGTAAGAAGGGTTCCGTACCATCATCGCAAAAAACGGCAAACAATCACTTTTGGTTATATGGTAGCCCCACTTAAATATTTATTTTATTCTGTTTTTAGTATTTGTTTTAATAGTGGCAACAGAAATACATCATCTGTGAAAATTTCAAATGTCCAGCTATCACGGTTCATGACATACAGCCTGGTGATAGACAGACGGACCGCGGAGTCTTAATAATAGGGTCCCGTGTTTACCCTTTGGTTACGGAACCCTAAAAATAAATACTTAAGTTCGCATTCAAAAGATAAAACCCCTCGGGAAACAATGAAAATCATACTGTGGCTAAGTACTAAGGCCTACATTCAAAAGGGTTGTTCCAATAAACTGTTATTAATACGAGCGAGAAAGTTGTAAAATTTAATATTCAAATGGATCCAAAACGTGGCAAAACTAACCTTTTAGACGATAAGGATTTAGTTCAATTTTTAATGGAGATTTGTTAATTGTGGAGAGATAAGTTTAGCGATGTAGGAAACTACATAGATAATGGAGCAGATGGCAAGAGAAATAAGGGGGTAATAAATATATTACATATTTATAAAGGCGCAAGTCACTTGTCGCTTGTTGCGTGTAGTATGATAGTAGAAAATTTAAGTGCCTTGACGGACGAACACACACTAAACCATAGTATAATGGAATAAGCGATAGTTTTAACAAATAATATGGAAATAGAAAGGATATTAGTAACCCTTTCCTTGCAGTCGGGTAAAAACGAAATAGGTCATGGAAAGGCATAACTAAACAAAACACTACATTGGAAGAAGCTCAACAATTGTAAGTGGTAGATGAAATAGGTAAAGAAACGAAACCAAAACAACAACTACCCACATTTTAGAAGTACAAATCTAATGTTTCAAAGTGAATCTCCAAATTCTGTGCCAGTTGTTTCTACTTTTGACAAATAAGCTACACGACACGTTACGTTAATTCTGTTTGACACGAATTTATCATTCAGTAGGTACCTTGGTTTCTTCAGTTTTTTATTCATCATCTTGGCTTTCTTCAACTTCTTAAATTCTAAGTATTCTAAGAGTTCGTTAAGTGAGAAATTCATTTTGAAGTTATTCAGTTTGCTAGTTCGCAAAGACCTTTGGTTTTGATATTAACGTCACACAAAATAGTCGTTGAAAGACTTCAAAAGTTTCGTTTCCTACTTCAGCAGAATGAACAATACAGTGTTTTACATTAGCATAATTAGGTAGTCACCGAGCCGTGATACGTTTACTAAACGAAGAACGATTCGGTTGTCACCTTCGGCGCTTCGCGAATAACTCACTCCCGCACTCTTTACCGGACAGTCCGGGGCAGGTTATAACGAGCATCTAACGAAGGTACGCACACTGCACCGACCGACCGTCAATACGTTATCGATTCGATTCTCATCAGCTCCGTTACAGCCTAACTGTATATTTGCATGCGTGCAGTACACTGAGCCAGTTAACTCTGAACCACGATGGCTTTATTAGCGTCCCCTTTTTTAGGCGATTGGAGGTGAACGCGAGGCGTGGGTAGGCCTAGATAGGCTGGCTGAAGTGGAATTTCGGTTGCGACCCGGTTCCGGCATGCAGCACACGCGCAAGCGTACTAGCGGCGCGGCGAGAGGGGCGCGCGGGGGGTGGAGGCGGCTGCACCGAGTTGCGCAAACTGACGCAGCGGTCACTCTGCAGCCGAGCCACAGAGTAATTGAAATCGAGCGACAACAGTATGATTATAGCCCTTTTGATGTACTTCGATGACCTAATAAAATGTCTTAATGCTTTATTTGAATTTTTAACGACATAGTTACCTACAACAGTTAAGGATTTCAGACCGATCGGCGTGCTTCTGTTTCATGAAACCTATCAATTACGTTATTTACAAAACAAGGCCATTCTTAACCTTTAAAATAATGTAAACAATACATTCAACTAGTCTTTCGTTGCATGTTGTGCAACTAGTGAAACTATGCGTTTTCAAAGTTATTGAAAACTGAACAAAAGCTTATTTAAAATTCGATTGATCTATATTCATTTATAGCTCTATTACTCGACCTATTTTTATATTGTTTGTTTATACGCCTCAATTAGATGCGATTTACGATCGAGATCACACATTAAATTATACCACGACCTTTTGATATAGACTAACACTTTAATTACAAAATTTTCACTATAGTCACTTTTTGTTTTTATTTCTCTCTAGGTCATAATAGTTTTAATAGTTGTAATAAAAAGTGTTCATGCCTTCGACTGGCTGGTTTTGTCTCTAGATGTTACAATTCACACTTCGAAATTCAAATGGATAAAATTGTTTTATTATGTTCTAGGACATAAATGTTTGTTCTAAACGATATACCTACGTCTGACTGGTTTTAGTTTCTTCATTTGTTATCGGTTCGAAATTTGAAATTGGAACAACTGTCTTCGAAATTCAAAGTTACTCTGTGCAATGGTCGGGCCCCTAACGGTGCTTAAACAAAGGCCTGCATCGAACGGCTCGTAACTATTGCACTGGGTTCCCATCGCCCTTCGCCTCTTTGCCCTTTTCCCCCCTCACCTATACAACTATAACTGCCTACATATAATTCAGAATGTACTGAAAATTGCTACGCAACGCTACGGAGGTATCTACGAACTTGCGTTTATTGGAAACTCGTGTAACAGAACGTCTGAATTGATTTGAGACCTTAGGATCTGGTGCTTGTAACGTTTTGGCGTGTAATAATTTGTTGCTTGAATTGTTGATTTTAATTAAGAGCTTATTTTTTTAGATTAAAGCAGCCCAAGTACGTCTGTTTTACCTAGCCATGGATGATGTAGCATTGCTAATAATGTATGCCATATAATTTTAAGTCACTGAAAAAGCACATAGGTATGCAAAAGTACAAAAGTACTACCTATCTAACATCCAGTTTGTTACAATCAAAACTATATCACACTTTCACGCACTATCGAACCCCTGCACTCTTCACATGAATCTAGCCAGATACACAATTGCGGCACTTAAAACTTCCTCATACAACGCCGTGGTTTTTGGGTCAACTCGGTCGGACGACAGTAGAAAATGCATTTAGTCGTAAAGCTGGTAGCATACCCGCGGACCGCACCGACACCGCATCTGTATGCATTTCGTGCGGCCAAAACGGGACTTGGATTTCTGTGGTTACGAATTCCGTAGCTAAATTGATTTTTACCGCTGTGGTCAATGTCTAATTTTGTGTATTTTATTCAATTGCAATGGAGGAAAATGGCGAATTTAGGTAGGTACCTAAATTTGTCAAACACATCGAACGGGTGCCATGGTCAATGCATAGTCCATTGTTGTATTACAAGAACTCTTTTTCCTGCATCGTCACTATTTGTAGACTAATATATAAATTTATCGTTTTATAGCTAACCTAATTTAATCCACCTTAAAAAACTTGCAGTGCAAAACAAGTTAGGAGGTCAATAAGCCACAAATCAAAAGTCAAAACAATGAGTTTCTGCCGACATAAATCGATCCATGACTAATGTATAAATAATGAGTAATAGCTCCCCAAAACAGGAGGCCCGGATATCCAAAACACCATTTAAATAATATTATACTCTACACGTGCTCCATTGCAAGACGGAGGCGGCGCCTTCACAGAGTTATGTATTTTATAATGCTATTGTGATATGTAAGGTGCGATCGTGCGGATGTAATGATAGCGCAATCCATCATTATGGCGGATATTCTGCATACATTCTCAATTTTAAATGTCATCATCATTTAGTTTGTTTACGACTGCGCTTAGACGCTGCAAAAAGGTTATTTCCTGCTAAAAAAATGTTCTCTACAAAATATCACAAGCATCTTCAACTCTTCGCTTACAACAATGTTTCTCAGGCGTGACGACTGTTGTCTTGCATCTACGATAGGTGCGGGCTTGCATCGTAAGGTGCGGCTTTCGCGCGTGTGTACCAGGCCCTCAGAATCCCAACGTACGTTGTATTACGCAAGCCGTCGCGTTGTCGAAATCGGACGCACTACGGAACGGGTTTTCTAAATTCCCACACGACAACTAGATGCAATGATGAACTGCATGGCAGTTTGTTTGTGTGGGTATCGCATTAGTTTTTATTTGAATTGAACAGGTGGTGGAAACACCTTGTTGGTTATTAAAAGTTATTGGCCATAAATATTTTTATTAGAATGGTATTACCACAACGAATCAATGTTGAGTTTGTCGACTTATTTTCCGTTTGAGCTTTGACAGCTACTAGGGAAATATAATGTAGATCGTGCAACAAGTTTAAAAGCTACTTGAAAATACTCAATTTCTAAGAAAATAAAGTGCGAATTTTCAGTAACTTATCCACAACTACTTTTTACAGTTATTCAACTGCTACACACTTGCAAATATAAAATTCAACGCAAATAACGGACACGATTACTTAAATAGTCGAGTCAACACAAAGCCTAAAGTCACTTTGCATTGCAAACAAAAAAAACTTTCTAATGCAACGTTTTTCCGGCGCAAAACGCGTTGCTCGCGGGTCGCGCGGGGCAGGGACCCGTCAAAATAGAAAGTTGCATGACACGCGTTGCAATGCGTGCGCGCAACGCAATGCTGCTAAAAACTAGATAGAGGCTTGACTGTGATTTTGGCGATTTAGATTCGGTGGGTTCAGAAAAAAAAAGGAATTGAACAAAATACATCAAACTATCAGGGTTTAGTGTTAATCTATTGCAGTTTAAGCGATCGTATACTAAATAAATAAAAAATCAATTGTCGAATGTTTGTGAATGGCTGCACGTATTTGGCTAATTCTATTTTGTTGTGTTTATAATTGACAGGACAAGGATATATGAAAAAAAACTAAAAAAACTGAGGCGGACAGCTATTTTGTAACAAATAAGTTTTCAGCTAATTACAATTTTATAAAAATCTACAAATTGACATTCAACGTCAGAAATCAATGTTTCATTATATGTTTTATTACATTATTTCATTAGGCGGCATTTCAATTCATACCATTGTCAAAGATTCGGAAAAAAAAACTGCTTAGAATTCTAAATTTTTAGTAAGTTACTGGTTACTGTCAGCAAATACCATCACCAAAAAAGAAACAAAAAAGATAAAAATCAACTCGTGCGGTTCCTGCACAAATGCGTACGCGCAGCGCGAACCAGTGCGTGCATTATGAAATAAGCCTTTCACTCACTGCAGCTCGAAAGCCGAGCCTTTCTCTTATATAACGGTACACGGGATCATAGCAAACGCTAATTTTAATTAGTTTATATGACATGAGTAATTACCTCAAAATAAATAAAAGAATTGGTATTATGCAAAAGATAGTGTGACTATTTGAATAATCTTCGCTTTTATCATCGTGTTTGCAATTAATCTTTAGGTTTACGTAATTTGCGTCATGGTTTTGTATGTTTTTGTGTTTTTTTTTGTTATTTCTTAATGTGTTGTGTTGTTTCTCACAAGAGTCACAACAGAGGTTCAAAAGATTTCCTCATCTTGAAACAGAGGAACAAAAGAAAAGTTTGAATAAGATGCACGTTTCTTCTTTCCCAATTTAATTTGCCTTTCGTCACTAAAAGCATTGGTTATAATTATGTTACTTTCCAAAAATATATCGCCAACTTTACAAACTTACGATTGAGTGTGAAAAGCTTACATGAAAAATTCAGAACCATATTACAATGTTCGAGTAGATAGGTACTCTAATATACAATGTTGGAATCAAAGTTCACTGCATATACCTATATACATAGTTCTAATACGGAACTAACACATCCGCGGCAACTTTAGTGGATAAATGAAATTGGAAGATTAGATTCTCAAAGAGGGAGCGTCGCATTACGGGCACGGCTCACAAGGACCAAACCCGTTTTGTTAACCTCGTAATGTTTTCAACAGTTTGTTTACGACATTTTGGGTATTAATAAGAATGTTATCACTATCTGCGTTTTACTGCAACGTTGTCAAAACATGTTGTTGTTTTTTCTAAAATGCGTCGTATATGATACGGAAAAAACATATGCTTATTTAGATTATGGTATCATTTGCCGCGGACCTGTTAAATAATTGAATCACAATATAATTGGTGAGCTGTTTACATAATTGACTACCGACTCTTGTATGGGTTTTTCAAATCAATCAGTTGCCGCCTAATTGGAGGCTATAACTGGACTTTAACTGGATAAATAAATAATTAATAAATTGGTATGACCCTAGAAAAGATTTGGACGGTTAGCGCAAAAAAATACCAAGAAAGATTCGATAGGACCACCTAGTATGATTTTAATAGTTGGTTCTTATAAGAGGGCGATTGTTCTGAGATAAACTGTGGTCAAATTAGTCAAACCATAGTGATTTTGGAAATAATCTAGGTATTACTATTCAAGATTGGCGAGGGATGCCTTACATACATCATCATAATCATCATCACTTCAGCCGAAAGACGTCCACTGCTGGAACATAGGCCTGCCTTACATACATACTCTCAATTAAATACTTCAGCACATAGGTAGACTAATCTCTGATTGACGTCTATACCTAATGAAAATGAGTGAAAATCCTTGATTTTCTGCATGATCGTAACAAGTCAATTAAAAAGCCTACATAATAAAACAGCAGCATGATTTCGTAATGAATTCGGCAAGGCAATGAGCAAAGAGTATGAAAAATCGACCAATCACATGCGAGATGAAAGACGCGATATGGATTTCCGTCATGTGATTGGTTGATTTTTCATAATTTTACGCATTAAGGCTGCAGGAATCCATTGCTAAAACAAACATCTTCGCTACAGTAAATAGTTGAAAAAATATTTGTATGCATAACACAATGCAAAATTCTAATCTCAGAAGCAGAATTTGGTGCATCTTTAGTCCAAGACAAATCTGTTCACCAACTCCGGTGTGACTTAAGTCTAACAAATGTCGAAACGGCGTAAAACAAGCATTAATCATCTCGCAATGGAGTACTTCTCAAAATTTATGTCTCAGTATTAAATGGCAATGAGTACCTTCATATTACTCAACTAAACTAAAGGAAATTGTCTTGTCATTAATCAAATATAAGCCATTAAAAGTTCCTAAAGCCATAAAAATTACGTAGCCAACTTGTATATAAAGTTATTAGAGCCGTTCATGGATGACAACTTTCATTCAATTGCATAATTTTTGTGAATTAGATCGTTTGAGAATTTATTGTTGATTTGTATCTTAATGATGTTTATGTTATTGCTTACGTAACAAAAAAATAACATGATGTGTTTGTATTTAAGTTTGAGTGAGATAATATTCATTATTCAATAAATAAATCTTGTTAGCTTTTTAACAAGCTTTTTAGCTTACTGTACATTGTCATCCAAAAGTGTATGCATTTTAGCTAAATCGGTTGGGGATTGCTGTTTTAAAATTCAGCAAAATTGACCCCACATACTATGTAACAAGGCAATTTAAATATAAAAATATGTAAAAATACAACATTTTTTACGAAACCCCAAAACTCTTGGAAAAAATAAGGCATTGGCATTTAGCAATGTCTTGAAATTTTCAATTCTCAATAACGACAACAAACAAATAACAAGGTCAAATTAATAACCAATTGCCTGGAGTCAAGTTCCGTTATTCGAATCAGATTCGCCATAATAGAGTAAAGGGGTAACATTCGAATTCACAACCCTTCGTGTGCCAATTTACACACAGTGTGTTCCTCCAGTGTACTGTATTTCATTCTCATATTTTCTAATTCAGCAGATCACTCTTTAAACCCAACAATAATTCCGCATAAAATTATTTCTGGTATAATAATACAACCCCCATACAGTTCCGTGTAGGGTGGCCAAAATAATGCAACAACCGGACCTCCGTCCCTTTTGTAAAGGAAATAATCCTTGACCCGATTTCATGTCCGAAACCAGATGGAAAACCAGTTTTAGGACTGTCCCACACAGGTTAAATTACGTATTGTTAACACAAAATAATTATTAGAATGTGCAACGTAATTTCTTGTTCCGACAAAAGTTTGTTGACAACGCGATTGTTTAAGTTTATCATGCAATTTTAGACCTTATCTGTACAGGTGTAAGGAGACGAAACTTCCTCGTTTTGTGTGCCTACATTAGGGTTATTCTTAGGAACATTAGGGCTTCTCCATCTGTGGCAGTACTGTGTCGGTCAATTAATGCATTTTTGTGCTCATACACACCAGAGCTCTTTTTGAATGACACATGTAAAAGTGATCTGGTACACGATATTTTTAATTTGTACGGGGAATTTTACATCATGTAGGGTTGGTTTTGCCACAAGGATTACTTGAACGAATAATGTTATTTATGAGTTACTAATAAATTATAACGTAAGTGTAAGGTAGTCATAAAATGTTATTAAGCCATTAATTGGTTCTGTCGTAAAAGCTGTTTATGTTTATATTAGTACTAATTATTATCCATACGACCTAATTATGAAAGTGTTTGGAACATTTTATTTATTCTATTATTATACTTTCCTTTACATTGGTTTTTTTTTATTGCTAGGCTTCAAATTCAATAAACTGCAGCGTCTTTTTCCTAAATATTGTTGTGTTTCGGTTGAAAATCCAATATATACATTCCTGTTAAAGGAACACAATAATAAACTACTAGGTAACGTGTTTAATATGTTTAAACAATGCGAACGCATACTGTTCGGGTCTAAAACTATAATTTTTCCTCATAATTGTTCATAGTTGGACCAAATAAATGCGTAATGGGATTGTTTTAACATTTATAACTACAACTGACCTATTTATTTAATGTAGGTAAATATCATTAAAAGTAATGCGTAAGTAATGCATCGAATGAATAATAGTGGTTTCAAAATTTGCGGTCTGGGTTTCTCGATTGAGCAGTAGGAAGGAATATTTTATGTCCGACATTTTTCATGGTCATTATTGCAGGCTTCATTTAAGTAAGTCAAGTCAGAATCTTAACTATTTGTGTAATGAATGGTGACTGGCAATATCGAAGGAAAACGTTCTAGAGGCCGCAGTCCAATGAGATGTTCAGACCAAGTCCGCACATCATTGAACACCGATGCACTCCACGACGCAAAAGACAGACATAGATGGCGCAAACCGGTGAAAGAAAAGTTGTTTTCAGGACGGGGGAAACACGAACCTCAGTAATGAGGAACACGAAGCGAGGAGGAGGGTAAAGAATAAACAATGTTAGTTTTTGGCAGGACAGATTTCTAGAATAACTTGGGAGTGAAGCTCTTAGAGTAAGGTTATTTTGAGATCGCGTAAGTGACCGATGTATACAAGTCATATACATCTGTCCCTTACACACACTCAAAATAACCTTACTTTAGAGCTTATGGTCACCCCCCCTGATCCGATTATAACATTTCTTTTGCTGATAGAAAGTAACACTATAGTTGAGTTTCTTTGGCTTTAATCTCGGCAAATAAACGGTGCTTGTGATAAAGGACACGAAAGTCACAAGAAGAAAACTTGTAGATAAGTTTTAAAACTAAATTTTAAATTAAAAAGTATTAATGTATTGTTTATATGCACGTGTAAGAGATTACACGAAAGTAATCTGAACATGAGCTTAATCACGCATAGTGACGTCACAAGATAGTGCAGTTGTTTATTTACGAAAGTGCAACTTTGCTATCTTTTATATTACACAGTGTTATTTGTTGATTTAGAGATATCCGATTCGATTGTTCTTTTGACATTCTAGCTTTATTTTCGGTGTAAAAAATAAAGCTTATTTTCTTATATATATCTGCACCTAAGAGTATTTTGGTTAAGATAGGAATATTGTTGTGGAAATCGGCCATCGATTTATTACCGGATGCAGCAGAATACCAATACCAGATCTATCTAAACTCCTCAGCCCAGTTACTGAGCACGAAGCCCCTTAAAAGAATGGTTGTCATATTTCCGAGCCTCTGAATGATCAATAACGACAGTCAGAGATCTTCAAATAAAAGTGGGGCCAACGGTTTCACAGAGGCGTATCCACTGACCGACCGAAAATTACCAAAACTCATGCATAAAGTAAAAAAAAATAAAGAGTTAAAATTTGCGAATGCAAAGCAAAGTTACCAGGCATACATAAGTACAGAACACATTGTTTTGTATTTTTCGACGCAAACCAATGACGTCAACAAAATCATGCAAGGCCAAGCGAACAATCTGTTGGTAGCAGTGTTTCTGAATATTTTAGAAACACCTGTGTAATATCAGAAACGTGGTCGTGAAATGTAAAGAGAAAAATACAGCTGTAAGGCTAGATTATATATTTTTAATATTAATTTTGTTAAAATTTTTGTACTTTTTTGAACAACGTTCGTATATTTTGTATTTGCCGTCAACTGAGTTGGTGTTGCTAAAACTAGTTGATGAAAAGTTTTATTGACATTTTATGCGAGTGGATTAATGTTACTTCGAGAAAATGTTGCTCTGTGCGGGCAATTCTTAACTATTATAAGCTAAGCACATTATTGAACTTTGAACTAAACTATCTGAACTGACTTTGAACTAACTGGTTTGATTAAATTTTGATCTTTTTTGACAAGATTCGCATATTTTGTATTTGCCTTCAACTAGTTGGTGTTGCTAAAACTGGTTGATGAAAAGTTTTATTGACATTTTATGAGAGTGGATTGTTGTTACTTCGAGCAAATGTTGCTCCGTGCTGGCAATTCCTTACTATTATAAGCTAAGCACTTTATTAGCTTCATCATACTGCTTTTGATAGGTTATTGAAAGAGTTCAGAAGACTAAAACTTTTTGGAAGTATTAGTCATGATTTTGTGTCTGTACATCCTTTGTTGGAGTTTCAGAATAAACAAATATTAGCTACAAAAGTTTACTACTGACAACAGAAAATTGATCTGTTTTCAGTAGTAAGCTTTTAGTAGTAAAAGTCTGTGTGATTTAAAATCACATAGGCTTCTAATTTTAATATTAAAAATATTCGATGAATATTGATATTGATCAGTAAACTTCTTGAACAAAAATTGGGACTATTGAACAGGTTTTCCCATCTGAATTCTATGGAAACGCGTATTATCGTTTTTCGAGCATATTCGAGATGTTTTGGCCAGCTTTTGGACAGAATGCGACCTTAAACCTTTTCGAAAGCATTACAATAGGTAGGTATCATCTACCCACCTACCATAAGATCAATAGATGCTATAACTTATAGGTTAAAGGGTTACAATAGTCAATAGTGCACCAAAGATATTACATAATAGACATACAACAAACACAAACAACAGGCAAGTCGAAGAGCATCATAAAACCATTCAATCAAATTTAATTCCCCTGTCTGATCGTATACAAAACGAAGAGCTACAATATTTCATACTTATGCGCTTTATTGAGTCAAATAACCAATGAGCCGACGTTTATTCGGAATTGGGACTAGAATTTGCAATAAAAATCTAGTGGACCAATGATTTTGTCATTAGCTTACTTAAAATCTTGAGTTTTGAGCACTAAGAACGAGTTACTTATTTTCTATCTCTGTCAGCATTATGTTTACTAATCTATTGTGTTTACTTTCCTTCATAATTATATTTAGGATAGGTTAATTGTACTAATTAGAAAACCATCATCATTTTCTCGCACTTATTTGAATCTATTTGGGATTGGCGTATCATGTTCCATACTTTTTTAGGACTGTCTATGGTCTCAGTGGTCCGTTTCTGGCCAGATATTTGTTTCACTCAGTCCGTATATAATTTTTCTACCTTTTCCTACTCGTAAAGCACCTACTCTGTACCCATAACCATTATATCTATGCTATTATTATGAAACAATCTCTTTGCAGTCCTCATTCCAATATCTAAGGTCTACAAAGACTAAATTAAACACAGGATTCTTCTAAAACAACCCACATTTTCATCTTCAGAGATGACTCAATCAGTGTTCCATTTAGAAAGAGATTTCTTTCATTGTTACGAAAACCCGCAACACTTTTCGTCCTTAGCAATTTAAAAATTAGGGTCGATTGTCACTTGTTTGAGCGGGCAGGCGTTTGATGGCAAAACAAGCGTGAACATTATACAAAAGTCATGAACAATTAGTTTACGCTGTTTCGTGCGTTAAATATTATATCTATTAAAGTCAGATAATATTTGTCAAATTTACCAAACTATAAAAATCGTGTAGAAACCATAGACTAGTTGTTTTGAGTATTCCTTTTTTAAAGACTGAAATATAATCTTGACACTTTGGAATCGGGATAAATTTTCGGGATGCTTCACAGTCATATCACCTAGACTCTAGACCCTTTCAAGCCACTGCTTTGTACAATTCCTCGGAAAAACAAGTTAATGCAACGTACTATTTAGTATCTAAGATATTGAATTACTTTCCTACGTAACACTGGTGATGATTGATTTTTATATAATTTAATTATTTGACGGTAATTTAATAAAATAATCTCCATACTATGACTTATATAGGCCTATGATAAATAATGGGTATCCACGAATACGAAATCAGTCCATTCATAATTATTAATTTAATATTTTCATATCTTTAAATGCGTTAAGGGGACTATGATAAACGTTATAATACTTATAATCTTAAACAAGTGAATCAGCCGCTGATCAAACTAAATGAGTCAACTTTTACAAGAGAAAAATATCCTCATATAGTTTTGATACTTGAATTAAATGATTGAATTTTTATAATCGGTATTTTAACGTAATTTTAATTAAGATCTTTTTTTTATAAATATGTTCGGTATTAAAATAATTTCATTATTTTTTTACAGTTTAACTTGAAGTTCAAGAACCGAAAAAACAACGACAAACAAAAACAGCTCCAATGTGTTGCGTGTTAGCTAAAATCGATATGCCTGCATGTCGTAAAAAAAGTATACCCAGGCAAACTACGTACTAGGTGCTACGTGCCACCTACAAGCTAAATCAAAACAAAATAAAACCCTGCATCAAAATAAAAACTTATAAAGGCAATAGCAGCCATTAAAGCCAACGTCATACAAATTCCCAACACCAAATATTGGGCGGGAATTATCACACACACACACATAATAGACATCAAGTAGGTACTAGTACATATTGCACGCGCACTAACGCAACGGCCTTGGTTGCTACGTTACGTAAGCGTCGCGCCCCAGAGGACCTCGAAGGGTGTCCTTGGTCCTCCCTTTCCTCCCTTCCCCAACCCCAGGACCTAACCTAGACAAGGCCGTTCGGAAATGAAAATAATATTTGGTACATTATTAGAAAATCGGTGGGTGGCCCTTAATAGACGTTTAAATATTCTATCACATCAAATATGTGTTTCATGTTCCTACGTTGGCTAATATTTTTTTAGTGGTAAAGTTATTAGGTGATTTGGAAGATTTTATGGGATTCAATGTGGCTTTACTTGATGTAGTTTTGAGTATCTCAAGAAAAAAAAAATATTTTCTTCGTCTTCTGACTTCCGTTGTCACAGAATTGCCAATCCACGAAAGGAAATCTCATTTCAAACTGATTGGTTAGTACCTTAACCTTTTCAGTGTCAGTTCATTGTATGCGTACCTCTCAAGGTTCTGATTTTTATAATGTATGTACGTACATACATTTTTGTATACATAGTGTCACAGTGAAACTTGTTGTCGGAGCTAGTTTAGTTCTAGACATTGACGAATTAAGCCGAAAAAGTGTTTGTAAGACGTGAGTCGACGCTTGTCTAGAATATACCAAGTTTTCGGTAGTTGGCTTGACAAAAAATGTAATTAAACTAGATTCATGTAATCACGGAGTTCTTCAAAGTAAAGGATGAAAACTTGAATGTTTATATTATGAGGAATTAAATCTAGGTCTCAAATGAGCGTAAGAAACAGGTGTTTTCTTTGTAAATTATATGACTTAACAAAATATGTAACTTTATGGGAGATAATTCACTACAATGTACAATATTACCAATTATATTAAGCTCGAATAAAAACTTATTCAAATATTTTAGTTTTTTTTTTTGCTTTTGATCAGGTTTGACCGTTACGGCTACAGGTTCTAAGATAAACGATGTTAATGATCCGAAAATGGAAAGTAACCAAAATATTTTTATAATCATTGTAATATATTATATTGTAGGTTTTCTCAATATAACTTCAGTTATAAATAAACATCTGTCAAAAGGGTGGGGTTTTATTTAACAGTAAACCTTCAAAGTTTGACGTAATTATAACGTTCTAAATACATAATCAAGATGTTAAAGAACATGAACATAATAACGTACCTAACAATAAGCAAAACAATGATTATAAAGCTGTCAGAAATGTTAGAAAGAATACCAGAGTCCATAAATGACTCGAGAATGCGAAAACAGCTGATTCAAGTCTAGATGTAGGTTATGGACAAACGAACGTGTTTGATAATAAAAAACCGTTTTCTTAAAATGAAACAACCAGTTAATTTGTTACCGCAACGAAATTTGTGAAGAAGGAACGTTTAGCAAATTTTATTTAAACAAAGATAAAGAAATTACCGCGCGCAATAAAATAGACACGAATTCAAACAATACAAAAATGAATGATACAGGACTAATATTTACATTTTCTATTAGTTTCATTGTTAGTTGTATAATTGTGTTCATATAAATGTTTCGGGACTTCCCGAGTATTCACGAGTAAATCATTTCATGGATAGGGATTAGTTGGAACTTCCCATCATAAGGAAAACAATTTTGTGACCTTTCGTTATCATGCTCAACCGTGACCATTTGTAGAATAGAAAAATATACTTTCATTGTTACGCACGATGAAAGTATATTGAAGTGGAATTCCCTGCCGGTGATTGGGTTTCCTGATAACTGTATCCTAAGGATCCTTGAATCAATAGTAATCCATCGTCGACCATGTCATCGCTTACCATCAGGTAATAGTAATCACACGCGAGCCTTATTATACTGTACGTAAAAAGCTCTTAAGTTTAAAATGTTTTTGATTATTATCATTATTTCCCCAAAATATGCCTAAATAACAACTGATATTGAAATTCAACGCACTGTAAAATGTAACTCGTTCTAACTAATCACTCTTATCATTGTGCGTTGGGCTTGAGGTTATCTTTCGTTGCAAAGATACCACGTGTGTACAGAAAATTGTTTCTAAGCAGTTCTCAGAACCGGCCAATAATTTGATTCCGTAATATTTTTTTCTAGTTTCAAAACGTGATGTTTAGCTGTTATCTTTTGTAATATTCTGTTTCACCTTTATTAAATTTACTGTTTTACCTTCAAATTTTGAA
Organism: Anorthoa munda; assembly: GCA_945859665.1. Lineage (NCBI taxonomy): Eukaryota > Metazoa > Arthropoda > Insecta > Lepidoptera > Noctuidae > Anorthoa > Anorthoa munda. The sequence continues at coordinate 37,644,260 of OX243897.1, read as the reverse complement.
AACTACATTGAAATTATTTTACCAATTTTGTTTGAAATCATCAGTTAGGTTAGATATTTAGATTTTTATTCTGGATTATATCCTTCAAAGTTGTAATTTTGTCTGATATCAATATTATTTTGTCATGATTTAGAAACGTGATCATAAAATCCTTTAAATAAAAGATAATCTGCTAAACATCAATGAACTGCATAAGCAATGAACCGATAATTTATATTTATCAGCTGCTCCAAAAGACAAAATTAGTCTAGACATAATATTAGGTAATTATCATAGGTATCTTATAAAAGATTGCTTAAAGCTGATCCAGTTTTAATTAACCACAGGCTAATTATTTTAATTAATTATTTTGTAACAAGGCTAATCAGAATCAGCCTAGTGTATTTGCATTTTTATCGTAACTACTCTTTTTTTAGTCAAGTTTAAGAATAAGACAGACTGTACACCTCAACTTAACTCTAGTATATACGAGTACTATATAGGTGTGTGCCTATAGTAGGTTGAATTTTTTTTTTCGATTTGTACTTATTCTGATTCAGACTCTTAGTCTGATTAGTATTTAGTTTGGTTCATCTTTTCTTTAGCGAAGATAAATGGTATCAAGTATCAAAACTATTATACAACGGCTTTTATATTGTTGTGGATTACACTGGCAACGAAATCTAAGAATTTAATAAAAATGTCCCAGAAGTGCTACGCAGCTTGAAATTACTTAGTTATTCCCTAGTTTAAATGAACTGTGGTTATTCTAACAATGAAATCTATTTTTGTTGGAGCAAAGGTCCTTTCGCTGTGTTGCCAATACAAAATAAATGGTAATTTGAAATACAAAGTGACTTGAATGACAGCAATATCTCAATATTTATTTATATGGGAATAACAAACAGTTAGCGACACATTAGTATTGCTATACCAGTTTCTCAATAACAAAATAAATAGTCAAAATGATAATACGTTTAGGTTCCATATTTTTTTACTGACTAGAATTCTATTACCATCTTCTCGTAACGATGTTTTTGTATTCGAATTTCGAAAATCTGCATAGACAATCGAACTCTTAATTTAATCGGAATAATGCGTTCGTATGACATGAACCAACGCTTCCTATTGGCTGATTCTATTTATGACGACGACGAATCTATCTGCGACCTTCACGGACACATATTTAGGCATATTATAATGTTGCTAACTTCAATCCTGTTTGGTTTACTTTGAACTAATGTTATGTATATTTAATTTAATATATTTGAAAATATGTATTCACATTGCAAGTTTACCTGCGCCTAATTTTTCGTATATTTTGTTTATCAATCTAGATATTGAATAGTTGAAATAGTTGAGGAGCTCGTGGCTAAATAATAACAGCCGCACGGGTCGATCTTCAAGGTTAAGCAACGCTTGACGAGGTCGGTCCGTGGATGGATGACCATTTCAACATACCGAGTTTCCTCCGTGCCTCGGAAAGCACGTTAAGCCGTTGGTCCCGGCTGTCATTTGAAGATCTTTGACAGTCGTTACGGGTAGTCAGAAGCCTGAGATCTGACACCAGTCTTGCCAAGGGATATCGTGTTACCCAGTTACTGGGTTGTGGAGGTCAGATAGGCAGTCGCTCCATGTAAAACACTGGTACTCAGCTGAATCCGGTAAGACTGGAAGCCGACCCCAACAATAATTGGGAAAAAGGCTAGGCAGATGATGATATTGAATAGTTGAAATTCATGCCAAAATTCACGTTTATGCTAAACGTCAAGTTAGTCGAAGAAACTTTAGGAAAGTATTGATTTGTTTTAAATTACTACTTTGTTATACTTGTAGAAAAGTATATAATCAGTGTCCACGTTTAAAGGCTTATTATCTAGCCCTAATCGTAGCTACAATTCACTACTCAGGTCATTGAACTATAATAGGGGAAAACAAATGAAGACAGTAAAAGAAAACTTTTGCCAACTTTTAGATAGCGTTTTATTTTCGCCACAACAACTCTGGGAAGTTATTTGTCCATATTTGCATATCCCTAGTATATTATCATCACATTTGATCTAAATTATTAACAGACTTTTTATCATATTCTTCTTTGCTTGTCAACAGCAGCGGTCATATTATTGTAAATGTTATTTTGGAATTCAAGGTATTATTGACAGGTAATCTTGCAGATTGACGAATCGAAAGTAAGTCTAATAAAATGTAAAAGTAGTTCAACAATAAACGCATAGGTAATTCAGAAAGTCTAAATGTGGACTTTGCGCTAACAGCTATTATAATAATGAATAGATAAAAGAATGATGATAAACAAGATTAGAGGTCCAAAAAAATCTCAGAGAATGAAGCAGGAAATACGAGTTTAGGCAGTGAGTAGATGAATGACACTAGACAACACTATGCTATGAACAAGATGGAGTGGGAAAAGAAAAAACGAATGGAATTATATATCCAGAAATAGAATCCATTTATTGAAACGCCAACAATCTGTTTTGCTAGCAACCATTCGTATTGATTAAAGGAACTTCAGGTTTATGAGATGATAGCCATGACAAATCTCATCCAATTCGATTCAGCTGTTACATCGTTCCTAAGGAACAAACACTCAAATGTTTTCGCATCAGTAATATCTTTGTTTAGATACCTTTTGATTACATTCCGTATGCTGAAATGTAGTGCCTATAGTCTTGTTTTAATTTGACACCAAATAAATTATCATAGTTCTTTCAATTAGAAGACTTTATTAGAGTCTATGAATGATAATAAAGATCAGATGCGGTCATAAATTATGTAAGGTCAACCTTCGAAAAAATAACAAACGATATCAGTCGGATACTCGATGGCAAAATATGTACAACGAGCTATGTGTTTACATGGTAATTGACTCAACATACGTCAGCATAGATACTAACGAAGATGAAAGTCTTAAACAATTAGATAACCGAAATTCTTGTTTCATATTTATCAATGCAACGAAATTAAACGACAAGAATTGAGAGGCCCTAACCGAAAATTCAAATTATACGCCTCTGCTAGCAGAGAATAGCGGAACGCAGCTATATAACGAAGGGCATAAGGTCTATTATTGAGGCAGTGAGATCTATGACGTGAAGACAGAAATGTGCAGAAGCGCAAACGAAACAAGGCGATCGGTTGACGCTGACCGCGGCCGGTGTCTAGGTGCTAATAGCTCGGACATGGAGGACGGCCGCACGAGGCCACTTTGACAGTTTCTATGCAAATGTTAATGCGTTGCGCGACCAGTTTTCGCCTCACCACGGTTCCGGGCCGAGTTTTGAGCGCGATTTATACGCACCCATTAATTATTAATCATAAACTTATAGTCGTAGAACTGGATTTTGACGGGCTCGTTAGAGATCACGTTTGTGTTGCGAACTTCGGGCGGATAGTTGGGTTGATGAGCGCCCAACGCACCACGTGAATCATCTTAGATAACACACCTCCAGTTACGGAGAAGTATTAGGGAACCGGTCGCCGGAGATCGCGCAGAAGAATTAGTGATGCAATATCGTCGAACAAAAAGTTGAAGATACGGTTGTCTCATTATCAAGTTCAATAGCCCCAAGACGGCAGCACGTGTATGCAAAATTCGGAGATGACTCGAACTGCGCAAAAACGTTCTCATGCAAGAACAACTTAAGGTGCAAACTGCTGTACACCCTCGCGCGCTTAACATTTATCATATGCCGCGGGGTGTCAACGCGTATTTATCAATGACTGTATCTTGATACTACCTATTTTAATATCTGCCAGATTGACTCCCAAATGAAGCTACGTGAGGCGCGTATTTTCTGTAACCCCATTGCGACTTCCTAGTCGGGTCACACCCATAGTTCCCGACTGATCTAGCCGAGTCACCTGGTGTCGCTTATCCTAGTTTATAGAGTTAAATAAAAACAATACTTTCCTCGATTCCATGTCGCAAATTCCACAGTCCTTGTATCGTTATTAGAAAACCATTAGATCTGTATCGAGCTATGCACAAATACCATAGTTTGTATCACTGAATGTGCGTTCACTACACTTGAGTTACACTCGTTTAGTTTAGCACCGCTGATCGTGGTCGATCACTTCCGCATGTTGCATGGCGCGCTTGCGCTCGCGCCGCTTGGCCGTGTGTGCTCCGAGCCGTGGGGAGCCTCGCTCGCGAATGCGACCGCCGAAAACTCTTCGCGCCGGCCGAATGCAGAAAATTCGGAACGCGCCGGGTGGGGGACGCTCTACGACTATCCGAAACTTGCGCGTGTACGTGCAGCGCTTCGCTATGAAAAAATCCAAGGTTAACCGCGCGCTGCCAAAAAAAGACGCACGCAAAATGAAAAAAGACGGCTAGAGCGGCGCCCCTCGGGGCCCTCGTGATGCAGTCGATCTGCAAACGCGACGCCTCACCGCTCAGCGCCTCAGTGCCGCATTCGTACATTTTCTTGATCACACACACACACACATGCCTGTGCGAGCACATCAGAATAGGCGACGCGTAGATTGTCTAGTTTGACTGCCGCTGTATTATGTTTGCAGGCTATTGACACTACGTACACAGAAATGAACGTGTAGTGTTTTATATTATTTTGGGTACTAAATAATGTACTATTCAAAGAATTTGTAATTGTTATGCGTACCGAATCTGATTACGATATTGACAAACTGGTATCGGTCTATAGGATTTAGAAATAGAATATTTATTTTATTATGTTAATTCTAATTCAGGCAATATTTGAATAATATTTTCAACGAGTACCAGTAACTAGTAAACAACAACAGTGTACTAGAAATAATTAAATTAATAAAGTAGCAGATTGTCGCTCATATCACCAGATACAATCTGAAAATATGTATGACAAGTGCATAAAAAAATATAAATATAATTACCTACCTAGGTGTGTGGTATCAATGAAAACCTCTTAGAATTAAATTCATCCGTAACAAAATCTTGGTCTACATTATTGAAAACCCTAAGGTAAAAATTCTTATTAAAAATATTTAATTTAAATATTAGTGTCTCCTGAAAACTCGTAGCTACGTAACCAGCATAGCAATTCTAAACAAAATAATTATATTGCGACATTGTGCATAACTATCCGTTACATAATTTCTACATTTAGTACAGGGAAGTAAAATTAAATTAATACATAACTGTCAGTGTATTTTCATCTATAATATAATAACAACTAAATTATTTATTACTGCTAAATATGTATCTGCTATGGCGAATATTATTCCATGGCTGAATGATGATTGTTAACTAAAAATTCTCTGAGATAAAACTAATCCTCATAATATTTTCCTATAATTAAAATATAATTGCAGAAAAACCCTCAAGCTTTATTCATATAATAACATATTTTCCTTAGAAACAAAGATCATCTTTTTATTTTGTGTTTTGCTGGACTGGTGGATCCATAATGATTTTCCAACAAAACCTTTAGAAATTGTCTTACCCCTATATTCAAAGTCATTTCCTCCATTACAATCAATCAAATTGGCAGTTACCTATATCTTGTTATTTATTGACATTAAACAAGCACTTTTCCGTTGCAATGGCGACTGATTAGACTAGAGTGGAGGCAGTTTCCTTAATGAGGACATAGAATATAGGTAGGCCTTAATTGAGTACAATTTAGGAGCTCGTTACATCTGCTTTGAATAATGACTCTTGATAATAATTTTTAACCGAAAGCCAGGCAACGTCTGCAGTAAAATTCGTATGTAGCAGGTAGGTACCTCAGTGCATTGTTGGTTTCAGAACAAAAATCCAAATTTTGTACAATTTCAATAAACTTCCCAAAAAATAATAAAATTTTGCGTACTGCTTAGGAAGCAATTCCATATTATAATATATATAAGTTATTATCACAAGTTAATATAATAAGTTATTTAATAATCTTCTTTGGCGATCTATTGTTATAGACGTCTTCTGAAATGTCCATAGATATTAAGTAATATCCAATATTTTTTATGTGTAGACTTTTAATTGACTGATTCTACTGTGTAAAATTTACTGCTCTTATTCTGTTCATTTTTAGCTATAAGTTTTCCATGTTAGCTAAATAAATAAATTATATGCCCATATGTCTATGGACCACAAATATGTCATTTGTGATACTGATAAGGTACATAACTATACCTAATTAAAATAATTGGGGCAATATCCTTCCCGAATAGCGTTATTTCAATAGATCATCCGTTGGTCTACGTCATTCATATTTCTATGGTGATTCACATCCTAGTCCCAATTATTATTTTACAATAATGATTCTTGTTTCCAACTTAACACGCAATTATCCCACGTAAGTTTAAATTATCTCTAATTTCGCACTTTTCTACTGTTACCTTCAACTATGCAATGATATGGCCAACGATGTAGTACACGCTAGCTAAAAACCTGAATGACCTATGTTAAAGGATATCGGAGAACACGATATCCGGCCATTTCAGTGAATGATTGGGTATGGAACTGCATCGCAGACTACGGGTGAGTCCTACTTTCCGACTCTCTCTGCCCCAAAACTTGCTACCATAACGATCTATGCGCTGCCTTTGACAAATGAGAATGTGTCTTATTTACAGCGTCAGGAGAGATTTTAATGGTGTAAGTCAGAAAACTTTCAGGAACAGCATGGTAGTCAACTGCACGTCGACGGCATCAGCTACTATAACCGTGACAATCGAAGAAGTCCGATGTCGTTTCTCATTTTTACCCGACTGCCGAAGGAGAGTAATGTGTTTATCAGTCTATGTATGTATGTATGTATGTATGCATGTATGTATGTATGTTTGTTCTTATGTGGCGTTCTAGAGACCAAACGCGTTGGCCGATTTTGATGATTCTTAAGTCAATCGATTTGTCTTAATCCTGCGAGTGTCACTGGCTACATTAAAATTGGCAAATACAAAAATGGCGGCATTTAGGCGCCATCTTGTGGGGAATCACATCTGGTTTTGGTCAGCCAGCTCGCGAATATGTATCCTCCGACTGCACAGCATGATTTTCTTCTTGTTTACGTCTTTTTAGTTTGCTTTTTAAGCAGTCGGGTTTTTTGATATTTTTCATTTTTTTTTTATACCTGCCTCGATTACTTTGTAAGAACGTCTAGGAAAAATCTAATTCATAATCCTAATCAATTACTATGTTACCCATACTATAACAATAAGTAGATATATTCGTAAGCTTCAAGTTTAACTTATATAACGTAATTTTTTTCACTGACTTTAGTTGTCAGTGCTTTTCTTCTGTAACAGAAAGGGCTGTTCTTTGATGATTTGATCTTTCACACTATCACTATTTCTGATGATTGATCACACGGTCACTATCATTGACCTGATTTTGTCTCTGTCACCTCTGATCTAGACTAGAATCAAACCCATATCAAATAAATAAAAATCATCTCGCCTGGCGGTAAGCAATGGATAAAGGCTACGACAGAGTTGCTTTTAAGGCAGATGGATCAGAGGTGGCAGGCAACTGTACTAATCGTACGCATAATAATCGTGATATTGCAATCCTTACTATCTACTTCACTTACTAAATTCCCTTTTCTATAGATCCGATACTCATAAGTTTTGTATAAACAGTTTCCTCATCCTATTGTCACTCTACAGCATATAACCCACATGTCCGGACCATCCGAACATGTTTTTCCTCGTCTTTACATGAATTTTCTATAACTAAATGGATTTCTTACCTTTTCATAATACAGCCTGTGGTTCGGACATGTGGAACAAAATATTTTTATCAATTAACTATATAAAAGATACTATTTTTAATGTTGACATGCATTTTTACATCCATCTATTTCGTAGGTTAGATCTATGACTACAAGACACACAAATACACATGCATAAGCTCCTACAAACGTCACAATTATTTTATTAAAATAGGTTTTATGTCATTCATCACTGCATTTTACTTCTTTTTTTAAATTTTCCGAAGAAATCATATATCATATACAATAGATCGTGTTCATTTCAATCTTAAACAATAAGTTTCCAATATTCTAAGTTTTCTATATTATAAGTTTCCTTCATTTCAATCTTTTCCTGTTGGGGCTTATCTGCAGCAGTGTCCTGTAGGCTCATTATTTTGTAAACCTAATTCTAGGAACGAGTTCATCTTCATTTATTATTACAGCATTTGTTAAGAAAATCTATTTCCTAGTCAAAGTTAAAACTGTAACCACTACATATCAGTTTTATTCTAAGCGCCTTCCTAAAACGAATCTGGCATTACCCTTGGCGATATATTTTTTACCATCCAATATAAAATTACTCTTAGCGATATAATTTTAATCTTCCAATACAAAATTACTCTTCACATAGTTTTTGTTTTGAGGTTGAGTGAGTTATTTCCATTTTCAAACGTCCTTGTGCATTTTTTTTTATTTCTCATAATATTTTAGTTAAATTCTGTTGTAAATTTAATTATTCAGTCATTGCAAATCCCTTTACGTAATTTTGTATGTAACGATGCAATGAGCAAGAGAACGCGAACAAATTCGGTGACTACTAGTATTGTTATCGCAGCGTAGTTTGACAAGGACACGTGAGCTACGATATCACTGAATAGTATTAGGATATCTACGGGATGTGTGTTATATGCGTACACGCATTGTGTTGGATGATATCACACTTTAACGTAGTAGTTTGGAGATTGTTTCGGGATAGATGCCGCAACAGTAGGGCAAGCTGATGTAGTGACTTTTGAATTTTACTTATTTTTATATTATTCATGAAACAAAATTAGATTCTTAATTTAATATAGATGGGCTTATTGGTTTTCTTATTTTTCTTTAAACATGTGTCATCTTAATAATGAGCAAAAGTCTCCACCAAACTTAATCAACCATTTGCCTATATTTTCTGGGTAAACGGTCAGGAAAGAGCCCAAATCATAGTGCACCAAATGTCAGCTTGTCTTTAGCCTTATTATTTGTATTTTTTCAGACTTAATAAAAAGGAATTCCCTGATTATTTTTAAAAGGGGAAATACTTTTAGCATAATAACACGGCAGTTATAAATAACACGGACCATTACGATTACGACTTTGTTTTCGTCATTTAGGTATTTAATCATTCATTAGCAAAAGAGAAACATAAAGTTTTATTCATACAGAAAACTAGTATTTAATCTGCAATTATTTTTGTCGTCTATTAACTAGAACGATGATTACAGAAATGTGTCGCTGAATTTGGTTTAGATAAAATGGAATAGCTACCATTTTTTTCTATTATCGCTATATCCTATAAAATTAACGAGTCATTCAACTTGTAATCCTGTAAAATGTTTGGAAACAAGTACGTCATTCATAGCCAGCGAATTTACTTAAAGAAACAGTTGTATCTTACTTTTTATTAATTAACACGCTTTTATTAGCTTGGTATGTATGTATCTCTGAATTCATGTAACGGTATTTTTTACCCGACTGCCGAAGGAGGGTAATGCGTTTAACAGTCTATGTATTTATGTTTGTTTGTTCCTATGTGGCGTTCTAGAGACCAAACGCGTTGGCCGATTTTGATGATTCTCACGTCAATCGATTCGTCTTAACCCTGCGAGTGTCACTGGCTATATTAAAATTGGAAAATAGCAAAATGGCGGATTTTTTTTTCTTCCGAACCCATCGTGTGGGGTATCAAAATAAAGGGTTTTAAGAGGTGATTACAAAAATATATAACACTTATATGTTTAAACGAACTTAATAAAAAAAATTATAACTAAAAAGTTGTATATAAAAAAAAAATTGCAGTCGCAGGATACATATGCGCGAGCTGGCTGACCAAAACCAGATGTATCCTCCGACTGCACAGCATGTTTTTCTTCTTGTTTACGTCTTTTTAGTTCTCTTTTTAAGCAGTCGGGTTTTTTGTTATTTTTAAATATTTTTTTTAACCTTTTTTTTACCCCTTTCAAAACGTCGGATTCATTTGAAACTTTGCACACTTTTCAAGGACCGATGATAATGCAATAATTTAAATAGTTTGTTCCATTAGCATTACCAGAATCTTCAGGATTAGCGATTGAACTAAAAAAATAATAATCGTTTAAAAAACAGCGCTTTAATAGAAAACCAAACCAAAAAGTAGTTAAGTAATCACATTTTCAAAATGACTGCTTTTACGAATATCTGCCAATAAAATGTTATAACAATTGACATTAAGCACCCCACGCGTTTCGCAAAATTCTTAATTTATTGAAAATTATTTTCTACATTTTATTTTGGTTTTCTATTAAAGCGTGTTATTTAGTAAAAAAAAATTATAGGGTGTGTTTGTATTCCTGAATGAATGATTTTTCAAGTTATATTATTTAATGCTCAATGTGCAAGCTCATGGTTGCAGAAGGAATAAAGAGAACAGAGTATCCGTGGAGTTACTGGCCCGTTATTTTCCAGAGATTTTCCTACGCTTGTGAATGACCAACCAGAGGCTGCAGACAAGACAGAGACAGAGGCAACGAAGGCGATAGTCAAAATGTCAAAATGTAAGGGATTGTTCACGTGATTTTTCGATATCGCTTGTCAATCCCATACAATTTTGTCTTTTTGACAATCGCTATTGCCACGGTTTCGATGACAGAATATCACTTGTGTGTGTGTGTACCGATTGCTTTTTCGACAGTTCAAAAGTATATATGGTCTAATTGAAATAAATGATTTAAGTTTTAGTTTGAATACGTTAGTTTCAGGACATCGGAATCTAACGCAACTTACGTAACCCACCATTTTACCCAGACGGTGGTACAATAATGAGAATATATCCATAAAATAAGACTGTTGTAATAATAAAGGTCAGAAATATAGACGTTTTCATAATGTAGCAATCAATCCTTCAATTTTAAACCAACTAAAACTATCCAACATTTCATGATATAACGCAAAGTTCCAGTGAATGAGTCAAACAAAAAGTCTACCGCGACGAAACAAAAAAAACTACATTTCCTAGTACACGTCATCGCTAGAAAAAAAATATTGAGTGCATCTATGACTCCTCGCTATTTCCTGTTCCACAGATTTTGTTCAGAATTGACAGCAAAAACTTCGGAGTCGAGAAAAGTAACAAACTTTTGCTTGACCTGTATCAAGGCTGTGTTACTAGCTGTAGGTCATTACAATAGTAGATAATAGTTCGTTTTTATTCTAGATAGTTTGGTATTATTGGTTATTTTAATATTAACAACCACGGCTACGCGGCTATGATGCTATATAAAGGCATTCTACGGTTATTTTACATGAATTTATCAAGAACAAACTTGATATTTTTGAACACCCGTTTTTAGTTTGTCATTGCCGTTTCCAGAAAGCTTATTAGTTTGTTTTTGTCACTAATATTTTTTCAAAATATTAATAAATTGAACTAAATTCTCATTTCTAAAATGCTTAATAATGCACTGACCACAGCATGTTTTTCTCGTTACTTCTAACAATCCTTTAGATAAATAATAAGGTAATCGTAAATCACTTTGAATTTTTCCTCTCATACTTTAATATTTTCAACGATCCCATTGGTTTTCCATTTCCTCTACGATCAAATAAAAAATTCAAAATCCTTAAAAAAAATAATTTTAAAAGGATAAAACCCATTGGAAAAAAGGCCTGAATTCATGTTTGTAAAGGAAAAACCGATGCGTATTTTCCCACACCCTGTACACCATGGAGCTTACAACATTCTTGCATGGCTATATCTTATCAGCGCGTTAGGTACGCACATTGATTAAATGGCTGCATCATGTACACTTTATCATTTGGATAATGTTACAAAAAATAAGATTAGATGTTATTGTACTTTGTAAGAACATTAGATATGCAACTACACCTCTAACGATAATAATTTGTTGTGCGTGTTCTTCAAGGAGCCTCTTTTATTTAGAATTGATAGGCGAACCCTTTTCTTATCGCAAACGCACCTATAAGTAATCATGACATTATTATAATCATGATGAATGCATAATGCATGTACAGATGAGGAATAAAAAACAAAGCAACTCTAGTCCCTGACATTTAAAACATAAAAAGTGACATAATATTATTACCCTATAACTACATGGTTTAAATTATATTTGGCGCTACTATATTATTTTGTTCTTCGAATATTGTATCTAGCCAGTCAGTTACCATAATTTTCTTCATTTCGTAAATAACCATGAATATTATAATTACTAATTATAACAAGACAAATATAATACCCATGTTAAAAATGTAGGTCGAGCATGTTTTCTTATTTCTTTTATGAACCTACGCAATACCTAGACAAGTCTTACACGTGTCTGTCTGTTCCCCTCCCGTCCTACCTTGTCAGACACTTCCCTTCAGACAGACATTTTCCTTAGAAGACTATCCGTAATTAGCTATTTATTGACATTAAAGGGAAATAAAAGATACTCCATATTTTTTCTTTGAAGCAAATATGAAAATAAGCCTGTACCCGAAATTGTGTCATTCTAAATTGTTACTCAATTACTCGTATTAACTAATATTTTTCGTTGATTCATTTTTGAAATAATATCAGGCAAATTGGTTAAAGAAATAAAACCAAAATCAGAAAAAGAAAAAATGAAGAAAAAAGAAGAAGAAAATTTGAAGAATGAAAAAAAGAAGAAGAATTGATTGTTGTTTGTTTTTTTTATTGATTGATTGAAGATTTTGAAGATAAAATGTCAGAAAATAAATAAAAAAGAATCTTATAAAAATAGTTTCGTCGTTTAATCGATGTTTAAAATGGCATGCTTTCAGAATAAAGACGTCATATTAAATTTATAATGTATGTAATAATAAGTAACAATAAAAATCTAATAATCTGTTGCCTTTTCGTAGATATGTTTTGTTTACACAAAAGAAAATTATACAACGGGCTATAAAAATGTAACGCGGCTATTAACGCAATGACGAGTAGCGGTGAAGTTAGAAATTAACTTCGGACAACATAATAAATGTAGCGTAGGATTATTTATTTATGTTCAATGAAAATGTAATAAGAAGTCAGACAAGTTTAAATAATTTATTTATTACATAACATACATATATTTTTACTATTTCTACACAACAAATAAGGTAGCTTAAGTACAAACTTCAAAAGTAAGTAAAGATATTTTAACAACAAAAGAACTATAAAAATGTCCCAAATAAATAAAAAAAGTAAAGACATTCACAATTATTAGAAAACTTATTATGATCACAATGAAAGAAAACATAGATGCACCATCTTTGGGTTCCACCTGATGTAAAATCCATGACCATGAGCCTAGTCGCCCCCCTTCCCTTTTCCACACCCGCATTCCCCTCTATCGACGATACTGATTGGCTGACGCGCCTAATTTGACAGGTGACATTTTGGCCCTTTTGTTACCGATACCTTGAAATTATTTTACGTTGTACAACAATCTATCCATGTCTTACTAAAATCATTACATCTCTTCAAAACTTAAGTATATAAATCTCTTAGCCTTATCTAAATTTTAAACAATTTATCCAACAAACAAGCCTTAATGTCACAGAATGCATAATAATAAAAATATTTTCCTGAAACTGCTTTGTATGGAACCTCTAGGCCAACATTAGATCTCAATGTCACCTAGTGACATTAACGCATAAAAAACGCATTATTAAAAATGTGATTACCATAGTAAAACAAGTTTATTATGTTTTTTAGCGGTCCGGATTATCTTAAATGAAACAGCATAATCTAGTACTTATTACGATTCCAAATATTTTTTTTTAAATTAAAAACAATTTAAATTTGGAAAATACCCATGCAGTCATCCAGCGGTCATCTTTTATAAATAAAGCATTTATGTTCAAAATGGATTCTAATTTTAAATTGGAAATCATTTTGAAAAGCGGGTGCGTGCGGAATTAACTTGGGTCGTTTTTGTACCGGTACCTATACATCTAGGTAAATATTGGCGCATGCGTAAATGTGCGTACGGCGTTCAATGTCAAACTCTTGCATCTTGCTTGATAAATAGGTAGTTTTGGTCTAAATTCATTCAATATTCATTGTTCTATTGATTTTTTTAAAACTACCCGTGATTAGTTCTCAATCTATCAATGTATTTCGAACATTCTAAACATTGGTTTCATACAAAACCCATTAATCATTGACAGTTACATAAAAAATGCAGGAAGGTTCATATTAGTCCTACAATGTAACTGTAAAGTTTTTTTCTGGAACCTAAGTAATAAAAATAGAGATTATCTAACTGCATATGTGTGATTCATGTATTTGGTTCATTTTCTCGGAAATCACATTTTATCAGCATTTTTGATAATTTCACGCCTAACGTTTGATTGCAAAATGCGTAGTTGTGATATATAATATTTTTCCGTATTTAATTTTTATCTTTGTTATCAAGCTTTTAGGTTTTGATAACAATTATGGTGAATGGTGACTGCACTTTTATTACAGAAAAACCCAACGAAATAATGATAATAATATCTTTTGAATATGGGTCATATTTAGAATAAACCACTTTTTATATAAATAGTGTGTCTTTATGTATAAGTGCTTTATTTTTTAATACGATTCATGAAATCAATAGGAATGGGTCCATAACGTAGAACTGCAAGCTGCAACGGTAGCAGCGACAGAGGGCGCTGTCAACTCAAGGTAGTTTACCATACAAATAATTTTAATTTAAAATGCGTTCCATAATAATTATAATGATGTTTAATTCATAAAACAACACCGGTAGTGTTTTTAATCTTTTACGACGACTATTGGGTAGAAAAAATGCATTGGCAGGTAGGTCAACGGGCACGCGTTAGCACTCACCGCGAACCCGCCGTCCCGCCATAAGCGGCACAGGAGGACACCGTGGAGTTTTAGTGGGTTGGAGTCCCACATAACTGCACTATCTCCCCGTGGTAGTGCAGTATGCATGAGCATTTCTCAAAGCAAAAAAAAAAAAAAAAAAAAAAAGGTAGGTCAACGGGAGTTTTATTTTTTAAACTACCTAATTAAAATAAGTTTTTTTTCTTTTTTAAATATTTGTCGTGCTAAAATAAATAGGCTTATGTTTAACTTACCACCAGATATAGTAACATATCTCCAAATAAATCATTGTTAACCCAAAAGTAGTAAATGATCACCAAAAGTAGTAAATGATCACCAAAATTAAACCAATGACCAAAAAGATTATAAAATTTCTGGGAGCAACTTGGAAGTAGCGCTCGCCGGCCGCTGCCGCGGCACCGCTCGCTTTGCTCGCTCGGCTCGCGCGCGGTTGGTCACAGTTCTAACCTAACCTAACCTATTTTACAACATTAAATAGCGCAATAATTTGCTATTAAAATTTGGTGATCAATTTACTAAATTTGGTGATCAATTTACTAAATTTGGTGATCATTTACTATTTTTGTCAGTATATTACTAGATTTGGTGGTTAGGGGTTATCGTCACAAAGTTTTTTTTGGTGGTCATTATATTTATTCCCAAATGAATATGACAGTCAAACGTGACAAAGATTAATACTAATTAGCTAATAACACACGATTAATTAAATAAAAACATAAGGAAGTGAAAAATAAAACAAAATAAAGGTGCACAATCTACGCAATACGAGCATTTAAAAATAAATTTGGAAAGAAAAATGCCTGTCTACTTTATTTGCATTTTGTTTTCTTTAACACAAAACGCTATTTCGACGCAAATTAAGTCAAAAAGCAGATACAATGCAAAATGTATGACGTAAATCGACTTACCTGGTAACCAAACTATATTTCAAAGGCCATTTCCACATTTAACACTTATTAATGACAATAGAAAAAAATAAATTTACGAATACATTCATTATTTTAAACCAATATATATATCAATGACGACATCCAAGCAAACACGAATAAATCCAAACACCGAAACAGCTGATTCGTAAAATTAACAACACGACTAACTCCTGCTCTACGCTTTTGAAAAAGAGACCAATAGGAAAAAAAAAACAATAAAAATTTAAGACTTCTGGTACAAACGTGCCAAGTAACCTATTTTCAAAACCGTAGAACACTAGGACGTCACAAATGCAGTCGGCGAGTGTACTCACGTGTGCTCAACGTGTTCAGAGTGCCATCGACGTGGAGGTAGTTAGCTAGAGGTAGCTGGTCCGCTTGGCCTCGGACGGCCTGGATGCAGCGACGCCGCGGACGCGCGGTATCGAGGAAGTAAGTCCCGGCGAACTGTCAACGGCACGGAAATCGGGCGGCGGCGAGCACCGAGGACCCAGCACGCATGCGCCGCGCGCCCGTCAACAGCGCCCCTGCAGCCAACGTGGCCCCCTGGCCCCCACCCCACCAACCTACCCTTTAAATCGAACGTCATATCCCGCACACCGTTCGCACCACCCACCCCCGTGTAATTTCTGAAAAGCGCTGACTACCCGCGCCGACCCTAAAAAATGCATTGCGTAACGGTTTTATAAATTCTCGTGAATGTTTGCCCAATCAATTATCCACCTGCTTCGGGCGAGGACACAATGCCCCCACTAATGGTCTCTCCGATCATATATTTAAACTGAAACACTTTTAAATAAAACTAGCCCAAACACTTTGTTGTTAATTTCAATGTTAATTGTACGATTTTCCGAGCGCTTTTCTCTCGTTCACATTGCCTGACTTCAAAGCAATTTGGTATCGATTATGTACATAACTGCATACGTAATTCGGTTTGGTCCACATTACGGATTCTCTGTTTGGCATTTTAAATCACCGATTATTGATATGGGTTCCTTTTCAATATCATCAGGGTCGTATAATTCGCTGGGTGTCCGCGTTTTTCACCCGGTTCACACATGTGTCAGCTGCTGAAAATCAGTTTACTTTCTAAAATATTATGATAGCTTCTAAATACCGCGAATCACTATGGAAACAGTTGTTTAGCATAAACACAACATTTGTTTAGCAAACTAAACCAACCTAGGTGAGTAATAAGCTCGAGATAGTTGCTAGGTTTGTGTTTATCTTACCTTTACTCTTTGCTTACTTTATCTTACTACTGGGCACGCTTTGCTTTCCTGTTCCACATATTCTATAGTCGATCTAGGGAAATTTATCTTTATTTATTTTGCCTAATTTTTGCCAGTTTCTTGTTTTTTCTGGAATGAGTGATAGACACTCTCGTCTCCTTTTTACTGCGCTCACTCTTGAAAAACAAATTAATAGGACTCGGAGAAGATCGAGTTGAAGTTCTGCTAAGTACACCTCTGTTGTATTGGTGAACTCAGACATTCAATGTCTGGAGTTCACCAATATTACAGACGTGTTCTTACATTTTTTTAAACTGGACATTATTCTAATTTTGACTCATGTTTGAAGATCTTACTGTATGGTATGGCTTATTTCAACCTTTTTCTTTACAGATTATACCAATTTATATTGAAAAATCCTTCATACATAGATGTTATTGTTAGTACTACACGGATCTCTGAATTGCACTTCAACCAAATACCTGGTATCCCTTCTCCGCCTCTTTGACAGACTATTCGAAGCCGTATCTCTCTCGCAATGACCCACTGACTCATTCTACAGAGATTGCTCGGCATCTGAAGCGAATATATACAAGTACACACTGTTGAAGCACATAAATACACAAGAATATACTATATAGAACATTGCCCTATCACTATTTATCGTTAGGAATGAGTATGAGTCGAGTTCCTGGTTAGCATCCGTCTTATGCTTCCATCGCTAAAAATCTATTTGAACAGCTCTTGTTGTTGTACTAAATATATCAGAAAAGTGCTAGGTTGACATGCCTACCCTGTTTTGATCTGGACAAAATGTAACTACCATATA
Organism: Anorthoa munda; assembly: GCA_945859665.1. Taxonomy (NCBI): domain Eukaryota; kingdom Metazoa; phylum Arthropoda; class Insecta; order Lepidoptera; family Noctuidae; genus Anorthoa; species Anorthoa munda. The sequence continues at coordinate 37,626,486 of OX243897.1, read as the reverse complement.
TTTTCCGTGGTATGCTATACATAGGTTTGATTCCCATTGGTGAATAAAAGCGACAAAGAGATTATTAAGTTCATATAAAATTAGTTGCGCAGTAATTTTGTGGTGGCAATAGACCGGTGTTAAATTCTAAAAGGCTAAGACAACAGGAAAAGATCTGAAAATGTAGATGACCAGTTGACCACTGCTTATCACAGGCGTCTTTTTTCTTGTCCCTGTCCTCACATTCCTGTTTCAGCTTCATCTAGGTTCTGATTGTTGTAGGCCCAAACTCAAATGCGGCAGACATTAAAAATATTAAAATATTGCCATCACTAGGCTTAAGTTGGACCACTATCTCATCTGATGGTAAGCGATGATTTGGTTGACGGTTGGTCAACCAAATCATTACTTACCATCAGAGAACTCTAAGAGTGAACTCTTAACTTAAAGACTCCCAAGTTGTAGCTATCAGTAAATACATACTCCAGCATGGAATAAAAGTATTCCCAAACCGCTTTGTGTGTATGGGTGGGATGTCCACCATATACTGATGACACATCGCCGTAAGTCTTGTAGTCCGATGATGGAACGGGCTAGGCGGAATCAAATTGTGCAGTCCCATCCCACACTTCCCGAAATGTAACCGATAAAAAACCGACAGGCTGGCAACTCGGCGACGTTTTCAGGAAACAAAAAACGAGAATTTCGAATTCGATTCACACCCTATCAGGGGCCTATACAGTGGGCGCGGTGGTCGATGCGGTCGGTCTTCTTTTGTTTTATTTTGGCTGGTAGAAGGGCCGGCCGTTGAGAGGGTACGTTAAACGTACTTCAGTATTTTCACATGTGAAGATTTAATACACTCTTATACGTGTACTGTCATATAGGTACATTATTAGTACTTCTACTGCCAGTTGAGAACCAAAGAAAGGATGGATTGTCTGTATGGAAGTTGATATATTTAGAAAAGGGGTGACCACTGAGATGAAGGCCAATTGAGATCTCTGGAAGACCACTTTCTGCCAGTGGCAGAACATATTCCCAGGATAAAAAGTATCCTATGTACTATTACTGACTATAATCCATTTCTGTGCTAAATTTCATCCAGATCCGTTCTGCCATTCTGGCGTGATTGGGTAACAAACATACATACATCCAGCATTCGCATTTTTTTTTTTTTAGTTTGCCCCGCATTAGGAATTTCTTCCTATATCGTGGGTGCGTTTACAAACATATAAGCTCACACTCACAAACACCCAGAGCCGGGACAACAATCTGTAGGTCATACAAATATTTGTTCCGTGAAACGTAGCGCAGCAGTCAATCGCTCAACCACTGCGCCAATCGTGCGATCTGGGCCCTATTAATAATAATAATATTAGTAAGATGAAGACATTTTGCACCAACCCTAAATAAATCGGGATAAGAGCAAGATAATGATGATGATGAATGTCTAGTTGATCGAATTCGGATGCAGGACACACAGAAAGACTAGGCATGACTTAAGGAGTACCCAACATCTAGGATAGCTACCTCTGTAAAGCGCGACAAAATGCGCAAGCACTTCAGCGAGCGCCCCGGCCAAAAGTAACTTGCTTATACTGTGAAAATTTGAAGACTGTAGCTCCAACCGTATGGCTATAAAACCTGTGAGACGTACAGACAGACAGACACGTGAGTGACAATAATAGGGCTCCGTTTGGACCCTTCGGAACCCTAAAAAGGATCGATACCTCTGAAAATTTTTCCTTTGTCCAGAATAATATTATTTTGAAAAATCTCTGAAAATGTGTAAAAAATAACATAAATTACACACGCAGTTTTGACTGACTTTCCGACTTGAATTGCGATAAATTTCTCTCTGTGACAATATGACTAAAACAAATCCTTAGACTGTGTGGGTTTTGTGACAAAATCTTAATTAAGTTTTGCATACTATTGAATGCACAACCTTATAAACAAAGTTAATGGGATTATAAAGTGAACGGAATATGGAAATGAGTTGTTCATAGTGTGGAATGGGTTAACTATGTGTCGTTATTGATTCGGGGGTTACTAGTAGTTACAAATAGTCGTGTCAATTATACATTTGGTTTGTTTCTTAGGGTGTTTGCTTTCTTCGGGCGGTTTTACGTCACAAGTTTATAATATGTGTATGTTTAGTGTTGTTACACTATTTAATAGTTGCCGAGTGTTGTACATGACTGTATTGTTATGATGAAGTTGACAAAGAGTTTTAAAAATCAATTGTAAGTAGTGAGTAGTAATTACTTATTCTTATTCTTATTCTTTATTGCACAAAAAAACATAAAATAAAGATACAAATACAATGGACAGCTTAGGTACAAAGGCGAGCTTAACCCATAATTGGGTTATCTAATAGCAAACCTCAGTTGTTATTGGAAATTTGCGTATGAGGACAGTGATCCAAGTGCACAACAAAATTCAAAGTAAAAAAAAAAAAAAAAAAATTTGTTGTTTATTTAAAATTCTTAGATACTAAATAAACTAAACAGATAACTATGTGTAAACATAATATACATACTATATAACAATAAAATACATAACTAAAATCTTACATTCATAAATACATATTTATGCGAATTACATACCTTTAGTAAATATTCGTATGCCGCTTTCAGTGGCAATGTGTCTCTGTGGACTATTCCTATATCCAATAGTTTTGTATTATTGTACTTACAAACAAAGACTACAAAACAATTAATGTCTTGTGAATGTTTTCACCGAAATACGCGAAAAAATTAAAGGATTTTTAACACACTGGCTTACAAATTACAATAATGACTAAATTCACAGCTTTTTCGATTAAAGATCTCTCTTCTCTCTTTTTTTAAAAACGTTACGGTACGTTTACAAACACAATACAAAACAAACAACAATACAACATACAACAACACAACACAACATACAATACTAAATTGACCGTTTTTTATAGTCCTAATAGATAACGTTTCTAGAATGAATTCTGAAGCGTAAAAGCATCAGAATTTTAAGACCTTCAATTTCAGTAAACCCGTACATCATACAGCCATCCGCTTATTATTAAACGCACCGCACACTACACATTCGCACCTAGATATTTATTCCGCGTAGACAAAGGACCTACTCCCGAGCCGCCCAATGAATCGAGGTCACCATGGCTGGCCAAAAAATAATGCAGCAACTGTGCTCTTTTCCGAAATAGAATCCGCTCCGATAACTGGGTCGAACGATGCGTCCACGTTTCGATACGTTCGTTTTTTTTTCTATATTTGTTTTGACAGCTACACTGTGCGAAATCTAGGGACTTTATAATGTAAATTATTGATGGATTTTGTTGAATCTCAAAATGTTTTTGTTGAAGAAATTTAAGTTTTCTGCTGAAATATAATCAAACCCTTTACTTATAGAAATTCAACAACAAGGAGATTTCGTACCCAAATATGTATATACTCACTTTGCCCATGGTCCATCCATGGGAAAAAGGCGTGAGTTTATGTAGAAACTATAGAATACCACCTGTTACGTTTACTTACGTATATATTGATATAAATAATGGTAGAATAAGTGTGTATGTCCGGAAGCGAGAAGAGTAGACGAAATTGTTACTATTGTGGATAGAACCTGGATGAGATTGGCGCCAAAGCACGGAGATTTGCACAAATAAGAGACCTTTGTCCAGCAGAGGGCATAGACGAGCTTTGGATGATATGAATGCATTGCAGTGTTTTTATAACTTAGTTTCCAGAACCGTAAAGGTCACAACTTCGAAGCTTATTTAAAATTGGCAACACAGAGTTCTCCCACTCATTATTATTTCACCATACGCACTTTATTTTGCAAATTGACCACAGTGCGCCTATAAAATTTAATAACGGATTTTTATGGCTTTGGCTAACACCTTTTGGGCGCAATTTTGAGAGCTTACATTTTTTAAATAGTTGTTGGTTCATTAGTACTGTTGAAAAATTTTTATGTAAAAATGGCATAATTGTTTTCACGCATATTTACAGGATTATTTCAAACGAGTTCTACTTCTCCTTGAAATCTGGGTTGTTTAGTAACAGACTTTTTCTAAGGCTGTGAAATTAGATTTAGAAGGCATAGGTATTGCAATATGAATTATGAATACATAAAGACCGAAATTTTATGGTCGTTCCCACAATAGGGAATGATTAAATATGAATATTTTTGTGTCGAAAGCTATCAATTAGCCGTCTAAATGGAATAACTAATATTATTCTAAATTACACATATAAGTGGTAGAACTTTCGCATTTTTACTGGAATATCTAAACTTGTATATTATACCATGCATAACATGAGCCCCACACTATAAATTCAATCACTGCCCACAAAATATCGCCTAGATCGCATATTACCATAACAAATAACGTCATCGCATCTTCCTAGTATACTACACATCCCACAAGTTTTCAAGGGTGCAGTTACTTCAACCCCCTTACGCTTCGACCTGTAAATATAACTTGCCTCAAATGAAAATACCCTACCCATTCAGCAATGCTCCAATTGTTATGCAACTTAATACAGTCAATGCTTTACCAAGTTATACTTAGAACTGTAACAACATTGCACCCCACTCCGTCTTTAAATGAAAATGCAATACCCATTCAGGAGTGTTTCCAATTAATATTAAACTTACTTCAAACACCAGTTCACCTAGATCTTCTATAACTAGGCCATTAGGTCATCTGCAACCCCACCTTTCAACGGTGCATTTTCTCCAACCCCCTTTTGCTTCGACTTACCAATATTACTTACTTAAAATAAAGAAATTGCATACGGTCAGCTGTATTCTTCTTCAAATGTAAAATTAATCACTGCTCTTAATATTGCACCTAGATTGTCCATAACTGTTACATTACCTGCATCATCAACATCCTCCCAGCGTACTACCCATCCAACCTTTTCATGTTGCCCCCCGTAACTCTATCCCCCTTTACGCATCGAACTACATAGGTGTAAATATTACTTACTTGAATATTCATTCAGCTAGTGCAATTGTTTTCAATTATTTTGAAACTTACGGCAAACAATATTTAACTTACAAATACTAGAACTGTAACAATCTATCACCCCACTCCACCTTTCAAGGGTGCAATAACTCCAACACCCTTTTACTTTGCTGTAAATGAAAATGCAGTACCCATTCAGCTGAGTTTCCTATTCACATTAAACTCACTAAAAACAACAGCTCACCTAGATCTAATATCCACAGATGACCTAATGGTCTAGATATAAACTAACCCTACTAGGTAAGGGGATCCTTACCATAGGTAATACCCCACCCCACCTTTCCAGGATGCAGTAACTCAAACCCCCCTGACCCTTCGACCTATAAATATTCTTTTTTTTATAATAAATAATATACTCGCGCAATGATGTGGTCGACGGTGAACCACGCTTTCCTGGAAGTAACCTTTTCACTCTTGTCTTGAAAACCCCTGTCTTGGAATGGGCTCAACAAGCGACGCTACAGTTATCAATAAAATAAAATTATAAAACCTGTAAAATGAATTACTGCCCTCAATATTTCATCTATATAGTCGTTAACTGTTGCATTACCTACGTCATCCGCATCCTCCCAGCAAACCATTCCTCCCTACCTTTCGAGAGTGTAGTTACTCAAAACCCCTTTCGCTTCAAACTACTTAAATCTTACAATTATGTAACCTTATTACTTACTTGAATGAAAATACCGTGCCCGTTCAACCAGTGTTTCCAATTATTATGAAACTTAATTATAATGTAATATATAAATACTAGTACTGTAACAACCTTGCACTCCAATTCGCCTTTCAATGGTGCAGTTACTACAACCGCTTTACGCTTCAAACTATAAACATCCCTTATAATGAAAATATTGTATCCATTTAGCAGTGTTTCCAATATTTATACTTCTACATACAAGAGTTCAACTATATCGTCTATAACTAGACAATTGCCATCTGCATGCTCCTACCATAGATGTTGCCCTACCCATCGTATCAAGGGTGTAGTAACCCCAAAATAGTAAGAATTGCGAAGGTTACTTCTTACTAAAAATATTATTTACTTAAAATATCTGATCTTAAAATAATAATATTATATCTACGCAGCAGTGCTACCACGTAATTTACAACAGTTCAGCTATATCGAAGATATACGTGAACGACTCTAGATGAGTATTAGGTCATTCGCATCCTCCTAGCTCAGTCCCCCATCCCCCCGTTCAAGGATGCAGTTGTTTCAACCCCTCTGACCCTTCGACCTAGAAATATTACTTGTTTAAACTGAAAGTACCTTATTCATTCAGCTGTATTCTTATTCAACAAGAGCAAAATTAATCACTGGCCTAAATATTTCATCATGCTGTAAATTGTCTGTAAGTAACCATCCTCATGGCACTACGCAATTCAATTTATGTCACACCGATAAGCTATTTTCACAAAGCTAAATAGCAAGTGAGTTCACATGGACGCAATGCGATGCAATTCGACAGATTTGCACTTGAAATTTTCTTAGAAAATACGTGTGTGACATCGCCTATCACCGTAATTAATGTAATAGATGGATGCAATTTAAATTGCATCTATAACTATTACATTACCTTCATCATCACCATGCTCTTAGCATATTACCCCATACCGCCTTCTAAGTTGCACCCTAGTAACTCCACTCTACAAACTTATATGCGTGATTCTTACTCTTCGTACTGCATTTATGTATGTATTTATTAATTTAATACCCATTCAGCTAATGCTTCCAAATTATTAAACGCTTTTTTTATAACGATAGGCTTGCGTTTGACCATTATCAACTGCTTGAGCGCTAAAAGGGATATGCGGCACTTGACGCCATTGTTTTACTATTGTGTGTGCTACACTTCGGAAACTGTCTACAAACAACAGATCACCTAGATCGAGTAAAACTAGACCATTAAGTCATCTGCATCCTCCTATACCCCTAACCCACCTTTCAAGAGTGCAGTTACCCCAACCCCTTTCCACTTTTTAAAATTTCTAGCTTTCAATAAAAAAAGTTGGATATATTCTGCGGTGTTATCACGAACTTTACAAAGTTCACCTAAATGAATGATAACTAGACTATTAGGTCATCTGCATTGTCCTAGCCACTGGGGTGGAGTACTGATCCCACCCCGCTTTTCGAGGATGCAGTTACTCTTACTCCCCTGACGCTTTGACCTATAAATATTACTTGCCACACCCATTCAGCCAGTGCGTCCAATTATTGTGAAACTTGAACTAGTAATACTAGAACTGTAACGACCTTACCTGACCTCACCTTTCTAAGGTGCAATTACTACAACCCCTTACTAAAACCCCCCCTCACTGTAAATATTAAAGACTAACAATAAAAAAATCTTCCAATGTACGTACAGCTACGGAGTGAAATTTCTGGAGATCATTGGATCTGTGTTTGTCGCCTACATAATCGTTTAACATGAGTCTGAAAAAAAAAAGGTTCCTATTTAACCTGCAATGTTAAAATCAATCACTGCCCTCAATATTTCACCTAAAAACCCTACCTACGTACCTAAGTCATCCGCATCCCCCTAGCACAGTCCCCCCACCCGTTTCAAGGGTGCATTTACTCCAACTCCCCCTACGCTACGAGCTATAAATATTATGTATGCAGCCATTGCACCGTCTATGACTCACATTTACTACGAATCCCCCCCCTTTAAGGCGTTAGGGTGGAACTATAAATAGATAGATGTTAGAGCTTGTACTTCCTCGCCAGTCTATGCGACTGTATTTGAAGGTTTTATTAATAGTATTTCTGACCTAGACCGTCGAGAAAAAATTGCTTTAATTATGACTGTCTATTGTTGATTGTTTTTCAGTACATAGAGAAGGTAATGAGTAAACTGAGAGCAGATTTTGTATTGTTCCAGGTAGAACCAGACGGGATCATTACTTCACTATTCAACTGATGCAACCTTTTGTTTGTTATATTGCCCGATAGAAAAATAAATGTCATCATTTGTCAACTGCACCACCACCGTCATACTGAACTTTCAGTTTAGTGACAATAACCTTCGCATCATAGTCATTTATTGGTAAAGGATCGTAACAGGCCTTTGATTTTGTAAATCATTCTTAACTGCTTAACAAATTAGAATTCTATGGCATAAGGGAGCAAGGTTATGAATGGATTTCTAGCTATCTAAGTAACAAGAATGTGTGTACATTGTATGGAGATATCGAAAATAATAAATAAATATGTGTGGTGTGCTTCAGGGTAGCATTCTCGGTGCTTTATTATTCTTGCTTTACATAACTGATCTTCCAGAAGCCACTTTGCAAAAATGTATTCTTTTCGCAGATGACACTACACTTATTATAAAATGTCAGTGAAATAAGGACTACAAATCTGTTACCGAAAATACCCTATTAGAAATAATAAGCTGGATGAAAGAGGCTTAAATATAAATGTTAACAAGAAAAAGATAATAGAAATTAACTTTTACAACACAAAACAATTAGCCTTAGATATTATGTGTCAAGGCGAAAAAGTACAACAAGTACAGGAATTTAAATTTTTAGGACTTAACGTAGATAAAAATCTAAATTGGAAAAGCCATGTCGAACATATTTGTCAAAAACTTAATAGGTTTATGTTTGCTTTGAAAAAGCTAAGACAAAACGTGTCTGTAGAAGCTGCTCTTTCGGCTTACCATAGTTACGTGTCATCTGTCCCAAGCTATGGACTAATCATGCTATGGAATATATATATAATAAGCTATGGGACTACAAGACCGATACCGAAAGAGTTTTCAAGCTCCAGATACCTTGCGTCCGAGTTATTAACTGGGCACGGTTCTTGTATATCAGATGGTCAGACCAAGTCCGCTCATCGCTGAACTCCAAACTGTACGATGCTATCCACGACGAAAAAAACAGGCATATATGGCGCAAACTGGTGAAGGAAAAGTTGTTTCCACGACGGGCGAATCACGACTCTCAGTAATGAGGAATACGACGCGAGGAGGAGGAATTATACTGTACTGTTTACTTATGGTCCTTATAAAATAGGTACCATTTAGTGACTCTAAAACTAGAGTCTAGACTGATAAATAACTAGAATAAGAAAGTAACTAAGAATATAAGATTATCAAAAAACTAAAAATATCTGAATTCGATTAGTCTAGTATTGAGCTTAGCGTGTGATTCCTCGTGACATTCATTTAATAGTTTGCATAATGCAGTGCCAATGTTCGCAATAACTCGGTTACGAACTCAGTTGACACCGACGCAAAATTTAAAAATACACAAAATTTTCTCAACGAAAAATGCATTCTGAAGACATCCGCGTCTAAATAGTGCACAGCTGTTGTATTTATAGTATGTCGGTCAAATCTCAATGATTTTACTAATGCAGAGGAAATTATTCGGTTTCTAAATGTTTTATGTGGGTTTGTAGTGCATTTTTCAGGTCTCATAGTTATCTCCCTTGCTCTTTCCTAATTATTTTGGGGTCACTTTACCCGTCTAACTGAATACAGCTGCTGATACCAGGTCAATGGACCGCCAATAATTAGCCGTGGCCAGCCTCAAAATGGTTTGATGCTAGCCACCTTTATAGTTTCACTACCCATACACTTTGACTTCTCTCATGCACGCCTCATTATTCATGCACGCGGCCTTCATACTCTTCAACTAGTATCGGTTTTGCCTCAACATATTTATTCATATATTTTTTGACCAGAAACTGAGTTGCAATAGGCCTGCTGTGTCAATCAGTCTTCCGATTCATAAAATTGCATTAATTTTGTCATCATTCGACCATATAAGCATCTCAAGACAAAAGACAACACAAAATGCATTCATAATGACATAAAAACAATACCCTCGAAAAATTCACACAAACAAACGGAAGATGTTTCTTCAATAAGTTTATGTAAAGAAGTTCGAATGGGGTCACAAATGTGTGTGTGTTGGCCCACTGTTCGCTGCAAGGAACTGTTGTGTAAATGCAACATGTACTAGCGCAAACGCGGTGTTTTAATGTCACTTTCTTTTGCCGTTATTCAAATTGGACAGGGCTGGCACTTCTATTGTCTCTTTTGAAGTAGTTAGATTTATCAACTAATACCTATGTCAGCTGCCTAGCTTTATGCCGTAGTGGCCCAGTGGATAAGACCTTGCCTCTCGTGCTTGAAGTCGGGGTTCAAATCCATGGAAGTACTTTTCAAATTCATATGTACTTTCTAAATTTATCTGGTACATCACAGACAACTGTGAGGGAAAACATCTGAAGTTATATAGTTAACTAGGAAATTTGGACTTACATAGTTAACTAGCGACCCGACCTCACCCTTGACAAATTCTACACAAAAACCTTCCTCGTTTTGCACTCATTCTACTGGTGAAAACTGCATGAAAATCAGTAGTTTTTGAATTTATCACGTGCAAACACGGCGGGGGACTTTGTTTTATAATATGTAGTGGTATAAGTGTGAAATAGCCAAGTCAGATGCCTGTGGGGTTCTCAGAGGTGGCTTAACTCTGACACCATAGGTGGCCACATACTTATTTAACTCTTCCTGCGATCCAAAAAATCGACGCCAAAGTGTGTCAATGGAATGGTAGCATATTTCGTTTCTCACGCCCGCCCTTAGAGTTTTCAATGAAACCATGCATTCTGCTAAATAAAACAAAATGCGCAACCTCGACAGAACAGCAGCAGGATCTGGAGCTATGTTCCACCTCCTATCCTGCCCTCTGTGCCCCAAAACATGCAGCCAAAATGACCTACGTGCTGTCTTCGACGCGGCGATGATTCCGTGGATGTAGCAATATTTTGGAGCAAACAAATCTGAATCGACTCGACAGAAGCCTGCAACACGAAGAAGATGAAGAACAAAACAAAGCGATCCTTTGGTCTCCTCCCAGATAGAAAATAAATGGTTCGGACTCCTGATAAAAATATTAGGATTGGAAGGACTGAATTAGGCACTATTGTGAATAAGGTGTACAACTATGTACCAATTATAGCCTATATCAGAAAAAGCAAATAGTTAAAGCGCTTCCTACAATTAATCATACTAAAGTCTAAACCACTCACAGCTCAAAGTCAGCCGCGTGCACAACGCAGCCATTTAATTCGGAAGATAAGGCCGCTTATAAAAACCTAACAAAAAACTCCCTAGGCGATCAGCGGAGCATTTATTCCGATTTCGATGCACTATTCGCCAGTGCCTTGAACCCTATGACACGAGCGAAGGTTAGGGAGTAAAGTGACGTCCTCCAACTGGTTCATAGCTTTGTTTAGTTTCCTAGTACTAGGTTCTTTTGTTTTGTTTGCTAACTGGTGCAGGGGCCGGGGCCGGGGGTTTAAGAATAGAAATCTCCTAAGAATAGAGGGGAGATTTTTGGCTTTTTTGATGGAACCACGCTTTGATGGGAAATAACTACTAGCCTAATTCCTAAGCCTTTTGTCCTAAGATAGGCAAGCCATTAAAATCTTGCTGCGTGTTTTAAATAAATGTGATGTTTAGTCTTATGTGTATTATTGAGACTACAGATCCGAAAGAGACCGTGATAAGCAGAACAAGCGGCGGTCTCCAAAACATGCGCCTACATTATCCTTTTCGAATTTTTACCTTATTTAAATTATCAGTAAATAAAGGGCAGAAATATGTTAGTATACTAAACTGTAAGGAAAATATACTAAAATATCGTCAAGCGTTTGTCAACATAAATGTGGGCTGACAAAGTCACGGACTGCTCAACTGCTCTGTAATTGTAAGCGAATGAACATATATCTGGTTATATCATTTTCCTGTTAGGACAAGGATTTTAAAACTCTTATCTTCCATGACATTCTGTTGTTCTGCCTAAAAACTAATTAAATCAACTCACCGACATAATTTGTAAACGTACCTTAAAAAAAATGTGATTATGTCTAAATTCGTCTGAAGTGTTGCAAAAAACTTTCATGTTTAAATATTGAATATTTCTTACGGGTAAAATAAACAGGCTCTTAACATAAAATTAAGTGAAACTGCGTGGTTTTAAGTGCATGCATGTGACTGTCAGTGACTGATCCAGTGGAGATAAAGCTAAAACAGCATCATGCATCAAGAGAGCTAAGCCCAAGCGTAGCTTATAACTGCTAAGCTAAAGGCGGCTCCATAATAATCATCATTTCAGCCGAAAGTTCACTGCGGAACATGAGTATCCTTCAAGTGTCGACATGTCTACCAGTTCGAATCATCTCGCATCCAGCGCATTCCCGCAACTTTCACCAGGTCATCGGTCTGCCTAGCAGGAGGCCTAGCAACGCTGCATCTTCCGGAACGTGGTCACTACTTCAGAACCCATCGACCATCCATTCTGCAAGCATTGATCACTGCCAATTAGATCAAGGTTGCTGACAGTTGACCTAGCAACTAGGGTTATTGGACGACTCGCCCGAATTTAACTCGCCCGAATCGGGCGAATTGTCCACTATTAAAAATATTCATTTTTCTGTGTCGATTCGCCCGAAGTTTTTTTATCGGTGGGCGAATCGACCACTCCAATATTATTTAGTGGACGACTCGCCCGAATTTTATTTTAGAGCACAAACATTATAAAAGTACAGTCGTGCCCACCCGTCTCGGTAATAATATGCAGAATTAATCGTAGTTAACAGATATTGTACTAGAAACTAGGAAAGCAATTCAAACTACCAGGAGGCCAGAATCATGAAGAAGTATTTGCAGAGCTAGAATCATTAGCGGTAGAGACTAACGGAGTACTAGGGCTTTAGAATCGAAAATCGCCCGGTACACTTTTTACTGCTCATGATTCCAGCCTAGCTTCCTCATGATTATAATCTCCTGGTACTTAAGTTAGTCTTTACCGGTACATAAGGTACCGGTAGGTAAATGACCTGATAGCGTATAGAGCTTTCTCTTTATTTTTTTTGTAGCGAATATTGCTGTCTCCCTCTTAGTGTTTTGTCGCCAATGAATCAAAAGAATCATGAGCGGTAAAAAGAGTACGAGAGTACGTTGAGATTTGAACTTTAGATTTGATAAACAGGTGAAAAAACAATAAGAGGGAGACAGCAATATTCGCTACAAAAAAAATGAAAGAGACAGCTCTATACTCTTTCAGGTCATTTCGGTACCGGTAAAGACTAATTTAAGTACCGGGAGATTATAATCATGAGGAAGCTAGGCTGGAATCATGAGCCGTAAAAAGTGTACCGGGCGATTTTTGATTCTGATGCCCTAGTACTCCGTTAGTCTCTACCGCTAATGATTCTAGCTCTGCAAATACTTCTTCATGATTCTGGCCTCTTGGTAGTTTGAATTGCTTTCCTAGTTTCTAGTACAATATCTATTAAGTTCGATTAATTCTGCATATTGTTACCGAGACGGGTGAGCACGACTGTACTTTTATAATGTTTGTTCTCTAAAATAAAATTCGGGCGAATCGTCCACTAAATAATTTTGGAGTGGTCATTCGCCCGACGATAAATAAACTTTCGACGATAAATAACTATTCGGGCGAGTTAAATTCGGGCGAGTCGTCCAATAACCCAGCAACTAATACCTTAAATATAGTTTTCCTGTTAACGTAAAGGTTCGAACGACAATTATTTCCGTTCCGATTAGGTAAATGTAATAATTTAGGACAAAATCTTTATTTCCTCTTAACGACTACCTTATTACAATTTATGATGTCATTTTCATACCTTACACGTCAATGACCATCATTGACGTCTAGTGTAGATTTTTTTTTCGTGTACCTATTTATACAATTAAATAGGTACAGTTAAAAGTAGGCCGTATGTTAGTATAAATAATATTATAGTTACTGGTGTATGTTGAACTGGCGACTAGCTGAGTTAGAAGTTTCAACAGAACGCGAGGCCAGTTTAAACTGGTTTTTTTACTACTGACGTATAGTCCCCGACGGAGAAGAGGGGTGTCATAAGTTTGACGTGTGTACTTGTGTGTTTGTGTATATTTCTGTGGCACCATAGCTCCTAAACGGATGAACCGATGTTGATTTTGTATGAAAGGTGACTTTATCGAGAGTGTTCTTAGTAATGTTTGATGAAAATCGATTCAGCCATTCAAAAGTTATGGGCGTTTCACTGATTGAATCGCAAGATATTTGTTTATAATAGATTGTTGATCGAAGCGTATCAAATACTAGATAAACTGTGTAGCATGAAATAAAAATGTGTCGGAGGATTTTTTTTTTAATTTGACATGTGCATATATTTGTTTCTGTATTTCTACTTAGTCACCCATCAGTGACTAGCCCGACATATTGTTTACTTTAAGTGGCAGTGGGCAGGGCGCTTTGCTCGCAGATTGGACGGTGAATGGGACCAATAATTACTGAAGTGGCGACCGCGTTTTGGAAGACGCAGCGTTGGAAAGCCTTCCACAAGGTTTACCAAGACCTGGTGAAAGATGTGAAAATCCACTGGTTGCAAGGCGCAGGGGACCAGTCAATATGGCAACACTTCTTACGTCCAGCAGCGGACGTCTTTTATCAATGATAACAACGACTCTTTGTTAAATAATTTCTCCAACTCTTAGAAAACAATTTAATTCCGTTATTACAGTTTTTCATGGGCTTTATTAGATACAGGTAGAAACATTGATCTTCATAAATCAGTATTACTCAGTACTCATCTAAAACTGCAAGAAGCGATAAGTTATTTTTAAACCTAACTGCAAGACGACACGGCGAAGTTTAAGAGTCAAATGACACTGCAACGATATACAAGCTCGTTACACTGAGCCATTTAAGTTTAAGTGCCCACCCACATCAGAGCTTGTTTATTTTTAACGTCAAACATTGGGACAGAAGAGGTCTTTCTTTGTGTTAAGCTACAACTATGTGCAATTATTAAGACGACGACAGTCGCCAACAACCGAGGGAACAAAACGCGAACTAGCTTCACACTCGCGCGACCCTTAGTTCGGTATTTTTTAGGGTTCCTTACCCGAAGGGTTCAAATGGAGCCCTATTGCTGCCACTCACGTCTTCATCTGGCCGTCTGTCCGTCGTCCGTCACACGAGCAAATTGAAAGCCATGCAAATTGTCAAAAAATATTAATTCATGTTATTAAGGGGGTCTCTCATACAGATAAAACTATCGTGAAAATAAAATTGTCCCACCCCATTAAGAAGTTGTTTAGTGCTCGTTGAGTAGATAAATACTGTACTTTTTGTTTTAAAAATATTGGAAAACAAAGAATTTTTTAACTTTCCATTGACCTATGAACTTGGAATTTGGTGATAATGTTTATTCTTACGTATATTTTACTACCTAATACCAATATATTGATAAATCTGATTTTTCTTTGAAATTCCCTCATTTTTCCTATTACAACCAACTTAATTTTGCGGTTTGGCACGGAACCCTAAATGTGCGAAGTCCGACACGCACTTGGCCACTTGGCTTATTCATATCAAAATGTAGATAATCAAGTTGTCTTTGAGATGGTGAAAATTTCATTAAAAACGCTCGGCAGTTTTTGTGCGATTTTCATTTTATTATCCGTGTTAGACATAGTTTTACAAATTAATTACACTATTTTATACGAATAAAACTTAAAATGTTCAGGGATCAAATTATTAAAAAAAAAGTCTTATGTAACATATATTGTTTTCCAAAAAATTACGACTAGCCGTTTAATCGTGATTCTAATTTTAAAATTTGATACTGAGGGGTATCTGCGCCTCTAGTAATCACGCGCGACTTTTATGCGGCTTGGAACTTACTACCAGGATTAAATGCATACTATGTCACCGCCTAATTGTGTAGCTGTTTTGACAGCTCGAAGCACAACCGTTCCCTTTAATTTGACAACTCAATAGTATTCATTGCGTGTAAAGTAGACGGATAAAAAACTGGCCAAGTGCAAGTCGGAATCGCACACGAAGGGTTCCGTACCATAATCGCAAAAAACGCCAAAAAAAACGTTTGTTGTATCGGAGCCCCACTTAAATATTTATTTTATTCTGTTTTTAGTATTTGTTGTTATAGTGGCAACAGAAATACATCATCTGTGAAAATTTCAACTATCTAGCTATCACGGTTCATGAGATACAGCCTGGTGACAGACGGACAGACATACGGATCGTGGAGTCTTACTAATAGGGTCCCGTTTTTACCCTAAGGGTACGGAACCCTAAAAAAGCAATGAATCCAAGCAAAGCAAATTTGAATAATTTGATTTGATTTGAAAGCACGCGTACGCCATGCTTTATATCGGTGAAAGATTTTTGTAATCGGATCAGTACTTTCAAAGATGACCCATAAGATAGGATAGGTTAGGATGGATGGACCGCCTTTTACGCACTTAGACTCCCATTTGGTCCGTTGTGTGTGCAGCCCTCCTCTCTGTGAGAGAATGGGCCATAATCTACCACGCGGGCCCAGTGCGGTTTGGTGGATGTCACATGTCTTCGAATTATTAGTTCTAAACACAATGCCTCACAATGTTTTCCTTCACCGTTTTGAGAGCACTGGTGATGAAATAATTTACACAAATTAAAGCGCCGTCCTGGGTTCGAACCCACGATCTACAAACTTGTAAGTCGCAGCCGTTAACCTGGGCCACCACTGCTCGCAGGATAACCCGGATACCCAAACAAACTAGAAAATGTATCAGACACACGTACAGACACCCTTCTGCGTTTATAATATTAGGATGGACGTATGGATGCACTTATTGCATTCACTTAATATACACTCGACGTAATAGGGAAGTCCTCACTCCAAGGAAATTGAACCTATTACCAGTTATTGGAGCTATGGAGAAGCCGTGAGTAACGTGCTTGGGAAAATAGATACAGTGTTGGTGTTCCTCAATGTTAGAAATCATCATCATCATCATTTCAGCCGAAAGACGTCCACTGTTGGACATAGGCCTCCCCCAGGCGTCGCCACATTGACCGATCCCGTGCGTCTCGCATCCAGCGCCTTCCCGCAACCTTAACCAGGTCATCGGTCCACCTAGTGGGAGGCCTTCCAACGTATCGTCTTCCGGTTAGCGGTCGCCATTCCAGAACTTTAAATGTTAGAAATAGAAAGACACCTTTGTACGTCAACTATATAATCACTTATGTTGTATATGTAATTTTTTGTGTACAATAAAGAATTAAAGAAAGACTTTTTTGAACAGATGATTTTTTCTTCAACAAGGGCGCGGTCACAGAACTATTATCTAGTAGATAAGTAGTTCAAGAAGCGCTACACTGCTATTATAGAACGTGATCCCATTCCAAAAATCTGCAGTCATTGTTTTTTGTTTAAATTTAATTTTTATGAAAGTTATTTGATAGAAGAATAGATTTACAGCAAGGCTTAGGTTATTTTTTACTACCTCTGCAGCATTATTAAACCTGCGTTGGCTAAAGAAGCCCGGAAAGCAACGCATTTCATACCTGTCAAAAGATTCAAAATAATACTTCCTGCAACTAAACGGAATACAAATAACAATAGCTAACCACTACGAATAAATTGTTACAAAAGCACCTTACGCATATTTAAAGGATACACAAAAAGCGACAATGCGACAACGCGTGTTTTTTTCAAAAATTGTTCTAATCCGTTGAACTTTTATGTGAAAACGCGTTGTTTTGTAGAAATTGTTTTAATCCGTTGAACTGTGAAAATGCGCCGTTGTTTAGTCGCTTTCTCGTGTCGCATCTGTCTGTGGGAGCCTTAAATCCATGTTCTGCATACATGATTAGAGCCTAACTCAATTGGGGTGCGAGAAGTGACCCCAAACGCAGGTATCTTTGCCCCATTTTGGCACAGTGCGTGCCCAAATAATCGCTGCATTAACTACCAAAGAGGTGCGGGCTAAAACTTTATGCCCATTGACTCCCATACTGAAATAGAACAATAACTAGGTACTTTTAAATTCAAAGCCGGCTTTGTATAGCGTTTCTTGCATGTTAATGTACGCACATTGAGTGCAAGGCGCTTTCTAGGCATTCTAGAAGAATAAATAATGGCTATCGAGATTGTTGCATGCCTGTAAACTTATAAGAAACTATGAAATATTATCTTATTCAGATAAAAAGAGAGCGTACTAATATCCGGAACCCTTCCATCAGGAATATTTTTGCCGGAACCACTGCTTCTATTTGCAAAATTCTTTAAACATTTCATAGGTACATTATTCCAGATGGACACTGAATATAAGCTATATGTTTTAATTGCTCAACCCGGGAACAGCCCAAAACAGGTTGCTAACCACCACAAAAAAAAACTGTTTTCATAATTCATCTATGTAAATGTGTGGAATACCTACTTTCCTTTTGCAATTAATAAAAAATGGGTTTATACAAAAAAGGCAAATAAAGATAAGTAAGTATTAGGTATTTCCGAAAAAACACGACTACCGAAAAAATATTTTGAAACACTGATAGGTACTTAGAACGTTTTAATATTCTCATTTGAAAATAAAAGCAGATGGGAATATACAGCAAAAAAAATTAAAAAAAATATAAGCACACTGCCTAAAAAGTATTTATATAAACTTTGTTACTAGGAAGTTAGTAATATTTATTTTAGTACGTAAAAACCTAGATATCAGCTGTTTAAACCAAAATATTAGCAATTATATTAGCAAAATGTCTAACAAACCGCCCAACGTGTATTTATTTATTTATTATTTATTTATTATATATTTTATTGTACACCATAAGTTACATTTATAAAGGACACTTAAAACTAAAAAACAGTATACGCAATACAGAAGTCTAGAAAAGTGATCAAAATTGCCTGCAAAAAAAAAACATGCAAACCAAGACAAGAAAATTGTAGCATATTTGAAAATAAACAGCAAAGAACAAGTTCCATACAGTCCATTCAAAATAATATTCACGTTTCAAATAGCTCGAACAAAGCTAACGTTATCTATGCGTTGCGTGCATGTACAGGCGCGGAGCGAGGGTCGCGGGCGCGGGGGCCCAAGGCTTCGGTGCGCAAATACCCGCTGCATACAATGACTGCCAAACATCGCATCCCGGACAAAAACCGCGGCACGTGTAAGGACAGGGACGAATTTGAGACGACATTTGTAATGCAGTTTTGTTGAAATGCGCAATTTAGTGATATAAGTTTTTTTGTCTTTTGAAATTTCAGTTTGATGACATAATCAAACCACCACCAGTGTACCACATGACAATTTTATTACGTGTGAGCATTTTGGTTAAATAGGTTAAGTTGTTTATTTTTTTCTGGTTTGAAATTGTTTTGATGACGAAATCTATTGCTGAAAATTTTATTATGACATTTTTGTTTAAGTTCATTATTTAAAAAGTTTAACCATGATTATTTAAATACTATTTTATTATTTAAATACTACCACAATTAATATGAAATGTTCTTATTTTTTTTGTATTAATGCGTCTATTTTTAAACATAAACTTTATTTTAGTTAAATACAACCAGAAATATAACGCACATTTGCCAAAGACAAAAATGCGTAAAAACTTGTTGACATTTTATGCGATATAACCTTGGTTTTAATTTGATAAAAATAAACTTTAGATTTGCTTTATTACATACATTAGGTGTTAATTATCATATTAATCTAAAAACACACACTAGTTAAGCGGGTTTAACAATTTGACAAGTACTTTTTTTTACTGTGTATAATGCATCAACAACAGTTGTTATTATGATTACGAATGACATAATCTTGCATTTTGTTTATTTATTATTCTTATCGTCTCAGCAACCTACGATGCAAGAGCCGCCAAAGTAAAATGGGTCATATTGTGGTGCCCCGACCTTTGAACCAAGCATACTTAAATTACTTAGTGAGTCGGTTTATTTAATACCAAAATAGTAAAAAGGAAACCTACTGTTTTTTTAAAACTCTTTTGAAGAAATATGTTTTGAAAGTTCCAAAACAGACCAATGAGAGAAAGACCAATCCAGTCTCCATTCACTACAGATTTTGTTTTTTAGAAATACCAAATGCTACGAATCCTAATTGCTACAATCTCCAATTGCTACAAATTCTTATTGCTACGATATCCATTAAAAGCTACCGTTTGTAATAACTTCCACTTGCTACGAAATCTAAATGATAGTTGCGATATTCAATCTCTACAAATTCTAATTGCAACAATATCCATTTACTACAAAGTCTTTTGGCTACGATATCTAATTGGAACAAATTCTTGTTGTTACGATATCAATATTAGCTACAGATTTCACTTACAAGTTATTTCAATTGCTACGAATTCTAATTGCTACAATAATTCGTTGCTTCGAATTCTAATTGCTACAATAATTCGTTGCTACGAATTCTAATTGCTACAATAATTCGTTGCTACGAATTCTTATTCCTTTACAAATTAAAACTTCTGATTCTGTTGTTGCGAATTCCAGTTGCTACAATATTTTTTCTCACCTGAACAAAAGTTTTGTTTAAGTGTGGCCTCAAACCACTTCTAAACCTGTCCGCACTGCCATAGTTTTAATGAATCTCAATATTAAAATAATCTTTACTAAGCATCTAAAGAGCCCATGCGAACGTGCGTAATACCCACCAATTAAATTTTCTCTCACAAAAACCTGGCCTATCTCAATACGGCTGGTACTATTTTAGGACTTGACACTTATATCTGTTCATCGTAACGTCGTTATAATCGTTTCATCAAATAAATCACACAAATAAAAATTATACCCGTTTTGAGAAATCATCCAAAATTCCGGTTCTATGGCAAACGTTTTTAAAACTTGGCACGTTCACTTTTCGGCTATTCTTAATCATGTTGGCAGGAATCAATGGTTTGGATTGTCACGCAGCCCAGGCACACACCTTACGAGGCAGTGAAGTAATCCACATAAAAAATTGCTATCGAGGAATCTTGCATACAAATAAAAATTTATGTAATTCCAAATGCGTAGTAGGTGTTAAATAAATTCATGCAGTGCGGGCCTGTAATCGCATTGTACGCTAACGTCATTCACGCACACACAGGCACGCACCGCCGAATTTTGTGGATGTATTTTTCTAGGCGTCTTGTATGTGTGCGCCGCAACGCCTGTGGCGATGAGAGGGAGTGATGCAAAGTGCCACAAGTGCGAGCGGGAGGTGACCAACTAGTTATATAACGCATTATTTTTATAATTAACAAACAAAAATTGAGAGATACGGCTGTGCGACCCTGAGTGCGGCCAGTGATCCCGCCGAACGAAAATTTGCACAGATCGAATGTGGGCGACCTCGGCCGTAGTTGCACGCGGTTCTCTTACACTCACATACACACGGTAGTTTAGCACACACACAAATTGGGGAAAATTCTCTATTTCCGTGTGTGAAATTGTTCAGAGTTACTAGGAAAGTGTTATGCATTTTGATTGTGTTGTTTAAATATTCATAACAGAATTCATTCATAAATATGCAGAAGGGGTTCTAGTACTTGAATAATAATAATTTAACTATTTGAAAATACCTTGTTTATTTTCAGCAATCATAAATATTTGCTCATTTAAACTGCAATCTCAGGTTCACATAAGCCTTAGAGCATTGTATTCAAAAACATAACAATTAGATATAGATAACTTTTGACAAAATAATATAAATGTTACTTTTCGGTTCGTTTCCTTTACGAGTAACCGAGAGATGTTATAAAACAAAAATAAATCACCTACTTTGCCTACCGTGTATTATGTTATAAATTTTAACAGTCAATACATGAACTCGTAAAAATTTAAGTACTTCTCATATCCGCGGTTTGTAGATACCTATATATATAGATAGGTACTGCGTAACGCGTTGAACATTGTAAGGCCAAGGTTTTTAACGCACTGAGACAGAAACCTGACGTAAACGCAGCGTCAACGCAGCGTTGATAATGTATCTAATGGAATCAGTGACGCCATGTTGGCCTTGACTACTGTAGAGTTTAAGGCCAAGTCAACCATTCGAGGCCGCCGTTTGTAGTTTTTGAAAAAGGAATCCTTCGTTTGAAATGTTTTTTTTAACCACTCTGCTCGACAAGATTTTGACACATGACACACCAGCTGAGTCGACAGGTTGTTGCAAATTACGTCATGAAATTCAGGAATTTACTTGAACTTTCAACATTCGAATTTATTCAGAAAAATAAGTTTACGCAGCTATCTTACACAGTAAATTTGAAAAAAAAAGTTTATTTACATGTTGCGCTCGGTTAAACCGCGTCAGTCTACTGCAAAATGTGTACAAAATACGAAATACTACACCTTTCCAAATGGTAGACAATTTAGATTTGCTCAAAATATGTACATAAACAACCTTTTCCCTTGCTGAAAAGATGCAAAAGGACAACACAAAGATATACTTATTTTATTTACGTCCTTATGTTCCTAATTTGTCATACAAAAATTCATAAAAAAACAAGCCAAAATCTGGAAAAAAATTGCTTAAAATTTTGATCAACCTTGCAACATGACATTTCTTTGGTGTTGTTTTTTTTTTTGCTGTCCATTCACGCGTCTCATAATCGATTAAAACTGCATTCAGCCTAATCGATTAAGTGTATTTCGATTATTTAAAATTATTAATTTAAATAAAAAAGTGATTTTCAAAAATGTATTGTTTTAAAATTAAAATTAGTTTATAGGCACAAAATAAAATAACAACTTATAGTAATAATATATAGTAATAACTATACATAAATGCTTTCATAATGTTATCAGAAGAGTAAATTGAAAAAAAAATAGGATTCGTGGCTAAATTCGCGCCGAATTCGCCGAACGTAAAAGAATTCAAAATTCAAATTTGGAATGCAGTCGGTATTCAAAATATTTTATCGGGCACATTTTAATATAAAAGAGATTAGTACATTGGAGAGTTTTACATTGATCATTTCAGACGGTTTTATACAGAATGACCAGTATAAATATGAGTATGTTTATGTATGACAAGCACTCCGCCCGCGACTATGTTCGCGTGATTTCGTTTATCCTATAAATGATTTTCTTATATGCAGTTAGTAAAGGCAACCAAAAATAAGATATTATTAAAACTATTAAAAACTGGGTATCGTGGATTTGGGTTTGGGGTTGGTGGGTTTATTGGATTGGGACGATTCGTTATTTGACTTAAACAATAATACATTTTAGGTTATCGCCACAAAGTAAAATCCTCCCCTAAAAACTTATCAACCCTTTTTGCGCCGTTGAGGGTCGAGTTTTGAACAACCTAAATATGCTATTCACTCCTTTCTTCTCTTTTTACCCGACTGCCGAAGGAGGGTAATGTGTTTATCAGTCTATGTATGTATGTATGTAAGTATGTATGTATGTATGTATGTTTGTTCCTATGTGGCGTTCTAGAGACCAAACGTGTTGGCCGATTTTGATGATTCATACGTCAATCGATTCGTCTTAACCCCGCGAGTGTCACTGGCTACATTAAAATTGGAAAATAGAAAAATGGCAGATTTTGGGCGCCATATTGCGGAGGATAATTTTTTTTTCTTCCAAACCCATCGTGTGGGGTATCAAAATAAAGGGCTTTAAGAGGTGATTTCGAAAATATAAAACATATATGTTTAAATGTACCTAAATCTTAAAAACAGATAACTAAAAAGTTATAAATAAAAAAAGTTAATTCAAAAAATCTAAAAACCCGACTGCTTAGAAAGCGAAATAAAAAGAAGGAGAAAATCTTGCTGTGCAGTCGGAGGATACATATTCGCGGGCTAGCTGACGAAAACCAGATGTATGCTCCGACTGCAAAGCAGTCGGGTTTTTAGATTTTTTGAATTAATTTTTTTTATTTATCATTTTATGTTAGTCAGATTGCGCAGTGAATTGCCTCAAAAAAAACTTTAACACCCCTAAACCCAATCTGGGAGGGAGTTTTCAAAATGTTTTATGTAAATTTTGATCATCAACTTTATCCCCAAAGAATTTGATTTTACATACAAACAAATTTTTACCCTTTTCACTTCCTTAAAGGTTGAATTGCCGCAAAATCGAGCCTTAGTGCTTCCCAAGAAAACCACGTCAAAAACGAAACCCTGTCCAGTAAGATTCTTAGCTTGAGTTAGTTTCGAAAAATGTATAATGACCACCTTTATTGTTTCCTTAGGTTGGTATTTGTGCCAAATTTCAAAATTATTAACCCGGGAAATAAAATTCTTCAAAGCACTAACTTCCCAAAAATCGTATTTTGGGACTAGATAAGTAAAACTAATAATGAAAACCTTTATGGTTCACTTAGGATGGGTATTTATGTAAATTTTCAAATTTATTAACCAAAGAAATATTTAATATGTGATTTATGGGGTGTTAAATTATTTTTTAAGTATACGATATTTCAAAAATAATTTAACACCCCCTAAATCATCTTTTGGGGGTAGTTTCGAAAAACTAATAATGAAATCCTTTATTGTTTATTTAGGTTGGTATTTGTGCCAAGTTTCATGTTGATTGACCCAAGAAATCAGATTCTTCCATACAAACTTCAACATCCCCTAAATCGTCATTTGGGAGTTTCGAAAAACTAATAATGGCAACCTATATTGTTTACTTAGAATAAGAATAATATCGGCCATAATTCTTGAAACTTAGCAAAAGCTAAGTTTCAAGAATTATGGCCGAAGGAATTAGATTTTTCATACAAACTTTCAAACCCCTTTTTACCCCCTTAGGGATGCAATTTCCAAAAATCCTTTCTTACTGCACAATTACGTCACTTGAGGAACCTTTCTGCCAAATTTCATGCTTCTATATGATTTTCAGCTTAGTTGGTTGACAACCATGCCATAACTCGCTTGGAAAGGAACCGCGCAAGAAGATACGCACAAGGTTATTGATATTAATAGTTTTCGGGGAATGCAGATGTAAATACAAACCAAACTTATGTTCTTAAAATGAATAAAAATAAAATTTTAAAAGTATGTATAGAATAACCAATTTTTATAACATTACAACAAACTCGACCGAATTCAAAACCTAACCATACCATACTCTCAACTCATTATTCAATATATAATTATAATAATAATACCAGCCTATAATTCTCCCACTGCAAGGCAAAGGCTTCTTCTCATACAGAGAAGGCACGAACATTCATCACTACGCTTGCTCAATGCGGGTTGGCGATTTGAGACTATAAGACCAGGTTTCTTCATGATGTTTTCATTCACCGTTGTCAACGATTTCTAAAATATACTTAGAAAGTACATTAATGAATTTTAAAATGGAAATCATTGGTATTTGTCCAGATTTGAACCCATGACCTCAGGCAAGGCGAGGCCTTTATCCACTGGGCCAGTACGACACTTATTGCAATATAACGAATAATCACAAAATCGTTGGTTCCCCGAAACTAAATTTATCTACACTTGCGTTACAAACTTACATAAAAATATACTAGGCACTCTGTATACTTCTGAGACTATCAAACAAAGACTCAATCATTATTATTTTTATACAAAATAGTTTTGAATAGCGAACGCATTCCGAATTTGAATTTTGAATCGGATAGATAGTTCGGCGCGAAATTATCCACGGTTCGATGAAATTGTTTAGTTGGTTGTAGTCAAATAATGTCCAAAAATCTATTAAGATTACTTTAAGAAATAATTAATAGTAATAATTTAAGTACTAATTGTATTTTATGCCTAAAACAGGATTTTTCTATTTTTAAGAATCGATTTGGGATAATCGCTCATTAATCGAGTGGATAGCATAAATAAAATCGATTGCTAAAATCGTTTTGCCACACAACTATTACATTAAAAAAAAACAATCTACTTGACGAATTGGAAATTTAACAAAAATAAAGAAGTGGTAATGAATTTTACGTATTATTTGACTGGTGTTTGTTAATTACGTTAAAATCAGGGCTTCTTCTTGTTGTTTATTATATTTAGAGACATAATTGTCATATTTGTAATCAATTTTACATGTGGAAGGGTGATATTTGTGTAAAATAAAAATGTAAACAAACACGATTGGCGCCTAACTTCGACTTTGAATAACAAATAACTTCATTACCACTAATTATTTATTTTGAAATATGGATGAATTCGACCAATAATTAAACAATTAGCAAACCTTTACCCCTGTCGTGGAGTTAGGGTGTCCAAAATCTGCATTTTTATGTTTTTTAGCTTCGACCACCACTGTCATCAAAATGGCGATTATCGTATTATTACACTTGTTTTTAACAAATGTAAATTAATAAACTTGCGCACTTAATCTAAAAAAAATATTTGCGCTAACATGTAAGCTTTTTATCCAACTATTTTAATTAAAGCCCCCACATAAGATTCGTTAGGTATCTTAATCAATAATTAAGTTATTAATTAGGATGTCGTATGACGTAAATCTGGGGTCCAAAATGAACCGCGCCTGAGCCAGCGGAGGTATGCTTGTCAAGCCCCAAAATGTACCCCGTCCGAACTATACGGTTAAGAATGTTAAAAGTGGCAATGACTTTGGAAGGAAGATTAGATAGATTTTTTTCTTTTGCGTTGTCTATGTTGTTAAGGACGGTGCAACGAGCTAGACATTAATTTGGATACATGCCTATTGAGTTAATAATGATAAGTCAAAGCTATTTTATCCATCAGTTGATCAAAACATTAACAATATTTCAGACACCTTTATAACATATAAGTATTATTTAAACAGAGTCTCTGGACATAAAAAATGTCCAATAAATGAAAAGAAAATGCAGTCAAAATAACTCATAATGGTTTACAAAACCGCTTCTTTTAATAATTACATTACAAGTTACACGGACACATGCAAGTTGTATATTATTATTGTATAATAAACACAGTACATGGATACAGTTGGTCTCATCATTATATTTAAATACACTTGACCTTGCATTTTATGACTATAATATTACCAACCAAGGCCTGTTCAAGACATAAGGTCATACTATCTCAAGGCCTTTAAACTTGAGTTTTAAAATAAATATATTTAAATGACATGAGGAAGTTTTAATGTAACTAATCTTAGTAACCGTTTGATTATACGGAAATTAATTATTAATTTAATATGCTTTAAATAATCGTCATGGATTATCGATATAATGGTAGTATGAAGAAATAACATTGTTCTTTACAAAAATATTAGGTACGTAAAGTACTGTTTACGCCAATATGTAATATAAATCAAAGATACAAATGATCAAAGTTCCTTCTTACCAGAGCTTGATTTATTTTGGAATAAAGCAGATTCAGAATCTTAGCTTGTGGGAAAATAATCAATCCTTGCATAATACAAATTCTAACTGTATTCCTATTTCGTATTTACTAGCTCCCTCAGGGATTCTAATAAGTCTTTACTGATCCCATTTCAGGAGTCAGCCATCTTAGATTTGAGAGGACGTTTTGAACAAAATTGTTGTCAAACTTAGATGTGTTAGTCGTAATATTATGAATAGTTAGTTTCTATTAGAATCTAGTTTCTTGTTTTGTACCCAATAGTTTCAAGTAAATGTTTGGGTAATGAAGACGCTGTAGTTAATGAAAGTTTAATTGAGATTTGATAGCAAATGGTCCTATGTAAGATAATTTTAGACTGAAGTAACTCTCTCAATTAATCGTAATCCTCCTCATTTTAAATTTCAATCCATAAAAGGTCAAGAGGGCCTGACAAAGTGGCATTCTATTACCGTTTACAGTAATCAAAAAATTCAAAATGGCAAAAAAATCAAATGTGTAGTGACACGAGACATTTCGCCAGCGTTTGTCATTTCCATATACAGTACAACAAGTTTCTTAATGTCCCTCGGAAAACTACGTGTATGGTCAGTCGTCGGCTTTCTATCAGTTGCAGTTGCCCTTTGCACTTGCTCTCAATCAACTTGGAACTATATAGAGTTAGAGTTGGTAATACTCGTTTAACTTTTTTTTTATTATTATTATTTATAGGCTCGCGCTTGACCACTATCTCACCTGATGGTAAGTGATGATGTGGTCGGCGATGTAGCACGCTTACCTAGAAGAAACCTATTCACTCTTGACTTAAAGACTCCCAGGTTGTAGCAATCAGGAAATACAGACTCCGGCAGGGAGCTCCACTCCTTAGCTGTACGCATAATGAAAGTATTCCCAAAACGTTTGGTGCGTATGGGTGGGATGTCCACCATGTACCGAAAAGTACACCATGTAAACTAAATGTAATCTATTTAAAAAATGGGAGGAAAGCTGCTAAAGGAAAATAGTTTTACAGCTCTATATAGTTCACACGGCAATCAAAACAAGACAACAATAAAGTACCTAGTTCTAAATTCAAATTATTACAAACGATAAATCTATTAATTGATGGAAATGGAAAATAGCATTCGTTTGTATTAAGAAATACGATGATTGCCGAGAAATTAGAAAACAGCTGACAGAATATCATGGAGTTTTTTGTATTTGTGACATGACAGCTGATAGATTCAACTTTACTGCAGTTTCAATTTATTGTGAATTATGTAAAACAATCAGAAAATCGACTATACTTAGGAAGTCAAGAGTTCTAGCATCACCAACACCTAATAGACAAGCATGGTAATCAAACCTCATTCCTTCTTTAGCTATGCAGTATTACAAAAAAAAAAGTTAATTAAAAAAATCGAAAAAACCCGACTGCTTAAAAACAGAACTCAATAGACGTAAACAAGAAGAAAATCACGACGTCCAGTCGGAGGATTATATTCGCGAGCTGGCTGACCAAAACCAGATGTATCCTCCGACTGCACAACATGATTTTCTTCTTGTTTACGTCTTTTTAGTTCGCTTTTTAAGCAGTCGGGACTTTTTATATTTATAACTTTTTAGTTAACATTTTTTTTTTTGAATTAGATACATTGAAACATATAAGTGTTATAAATTTTTGAAATCACCTCTAAAACCCCTTTATTTTGATATCCTACCCTACACGATGGGTTTAGAAGAAAAAAAATGGTGCCCAAAAGCCGGTCGGGTAAAAACAAGAGTGCTATTCTCGAAGAAATTTAGCTTGAAAACAATGAAATGACTTTGAAGTGAGCTGCAAAACCCTAGTATCCAGTGCAACAATAGTTCACTCCAAGCAAAAAACCAGTTGATACCAGTTCAAACTAGTCTATAAGGTCGAAGATGCATACAAGTACATAGTTCTACGTCGTAGTTACATGGTACCGTAGACTGGTTCTGATTGGAAAATAACAGGAAGACGGAGCATCTTGAAGTAGCATCCAACCACTTATGGACGGTGCAGCAATTTTTCTATAGAGCATTGTTGGTAAGGAAAAACTGTCTGGGAAAATATTCTAGCATGGACTAGTTTTGTGCTCACGTATATTTTAAGCCGTAGAAGGAGAGTGAGGCTAAAAAAGAGGGATGAATAATTTGAGGGATTTTTTAAAAGATATAGGCCATAATATAGGATATAGGAATGGGAAATAGGAATAGGGGAAATAGGGGAGAATAGGCGGTTGAAAGGTCGCAATGGAAGCAAAAAATGTGCTGCGCAGACTTCAATTGACATTGGACAAGGATAAGAAAATGAAGAGAGCTTTTTAAGTCAGTGAGCAGAATTTCGAAAGAATTTTGCCAGTAAAAAGTTACATATGTACAAGTACATAATTGCTGTGTGCGTGGGCTGCAGCTGAAAATCAGCGTCAGGTGGTATACCCTGTATTACCATTTGGCATTATGCTCAACTGTGGCCCTTTTGGCATTAATAGTTTTAATTATTTATTTTGTTTAAATGTAAGGTGTTTTTGTTTTTAATGTCAATAAACACATTTTTCTTTCTTCCTAATTTTAATCCTTTTTCCCATGGAGGTAGGCAGAAGCTACAGACCGCCACCAGATCTGCCAAAGATCCTTACAAAATCTTTTTGCGGTCATACCCGCACGCTGGCTGTGTAGTACCCATCCTAATCTTTCTGAAGAACATCGTTAATAAGGTCAGCCTCTAGTTAGTTTGGTAAAGGGCTTATTACACTACACGGTATTCAGGGCCCTAAACCCTAAATCAGGGTAGTGTAATAGCTGTTAGAGAGTTAGGGTTCTCATAATATCAACCTTATTGCTTCGGAATGATATAGTGACCCGGTATTCAGGGCCCTGAATACCGTGTAGTGTAATAAGCCCTTTAGTAAGTTAAGTAAATAGTTAATCAGGTCTAGTTTAATCACTATAGCAACCAAATAACCATCATTAACTAAAACTTTAATTATCAACTGACTCATGCATATAACGAATGACTACCAACACAGTATTGCAAGTGATAAAAACGTAAAAATAAACCAACCCACACACGTAGAAGTACCTACTTATGTTCGTTTTCACCAACACTAAGTTAGTCGACACCTAAATAAAAGCGCATTGATGGATTCTCAACGCTCGGTTCAATGCTGAGAGTCGAAAATCCAACAGTGCAATATTTAGGCATTCATGTGTATGAAAAATTGTATGAACTTGATCATGGCCGTGAACTAGCTCGCACGCTGTGTGACGTCATCGACAAACAAAACAACGAACAAATTGCATAACATTAAGTGTATCGAGTGTGAGGCAGAGTGGCGTAAGTGTGGGTTGATTTATTTTTGTTTTTGCATGCACCTTGAGAAGCAGATTTTCTTTTCACCATTTTTGCGTCAACGCTTTTAAATCTAAACTTATATTATCTGTGTCTAAACTAATGTCACAAAGAGGTAAACTTCTTTATTTGTATAATATTATCTATGGTAACAGGTATTGTTGCCCTACTATAACGTATCAAAACTATCATGGTGCAATTGTGAAAAAGTGACAAAGCTATTTGACTTGTATATGTTATGGACCAAGTGATTAATCAAAGCACTATGTATAATGCCCGGGCAATATGAATCAAGTCAGGTCAAATCGGGCAATGTAATGAATACTGATTTAAACTTCATTATATATCACATTGTCTGGTCATTATGAATATTGCTACATAACTGTTCAAGAAATATCTGCGAAAAAAATTTTTCGCTGCAAAATTATATTATTTGGTCAGCAGGATTATAGAATCAGTTAGCATAAAATAATATTTGTAAGCGGTGCCACTCGTAGCAAGCTAAGCGAGCTCGGCAGGTTATGGCACCCCGACACGTATATGTTAGGTTCGAAGGGGATGACAGGAGCTGAAGTGATCGAGCAAAACGAGCGAACTTACCTCCCGCCATCTTCTTCATGTTAGGTTAGTTTAGACCCTGCAGAGAGAAATAGAACCCCGTCCCCGTTGACTTTGTTGGTTAAATAGTTATCATACTTACCTACCATACTGATTTATAATTAAAATCAATCATCATCATCATCATCATATCAGCCGAAAGACGTCCACTGCTGGACATAGGCCTCCCCCAAGCGTCGCCACATTGACCGGTCCCGTGCGTCCCGCAACCAGCGGATCCCCGCAACCTTCACCAGGTCATCGGTCCACCTGGTGGGAGGCCTTCCAACGCAACGTCTTCCGGTTCGCGGTCGCCATTCCAGAACCTTTCTGCCCCATCGGCCATCCGTTCTGCGTGCAATGTGCCCTGCCCACTGCCACTTAAGTTTGGCAATCCTTCGGGCTATGTCAGTAACCCTGGTTCTCTTACGGATCTCTACATTTTTGATTCGATCACGCAAGGAAACTCCGAGCATAGCCCTCTCCATTGCCCTTTGAGTGACTGTAAGCTTCCTGATTAAAATCAATGTCATCATTAAAATGATTTAATAAAACACATATTTTTATTACCCGGCAATGAGTGATGGGCATTATTCAGAAAGCCCAGTCAATTTAATTATTTCAATAGTTTTTAACAAATTGCCTACTAATATTGGGCATTTTTCAAATTGTCTGTGCATTATGAATAATGCCGTATTAATCACTTGGTCCATAACATATACTGTCCCTTACGCACAGTGGAAATAAACTCTAAAAGCTTATGGTAGCCCTCTGGTCCGATTACAAAAATTTTTTCATTGATAAACATCATCGAATTGAAAAAGACTAATATTTATCCAGGATAAATAAATGGCCCCAATGGGATAACACACAGAGCGAAGCCGCGAGAAAAACTAGGTTTATGTCGTTTTTACATATCTTTGTATTATTAAATAGTTATGTTCTAAATGTTACTGAGACATGTTTCTTTTTAGGGTTCCGAAGTCAACAAGGAACCCTTATAGTTTCGCTCTGTCCGTCTGTCCGTCCGCAGCTTAGCTCAGAGAATCTAAGTAATAGAAAGCTATAATTTGGCATGTATATACATATTAATAATTCCGACAAAGTGGTATAATAAAATCATGAAAAATATTTTTTTTTCGGGTACCTCCCATAGACGTAAAGTGGGGATGTATTTTTTTTTCTCATCTATCTCATGGTGTGGGGTATCGTTGGATAGGCCATTCAAAAATATTATGGGTATGTTAAAACCATTTTTCGATTCAGAGATTCGTTTGCGTAAAATTAAGCTTTAAGTTGCAAATTTATGTTAGAGTCAAGTGTCCCCCCCCCTGCCAGCGAAATGGTTGCTCTAGGCTATGTGAAAAAATTCACGGCAGTAGTAAATATAACGAAATTAAAAGGAAAATTATCACGGATCACAAGGCTTTACAAGTTTACGAGTAATAGTCGACCAACTTATAAAATGTACTTGGAACAGTAAAAATTTTGTACAAATACCATTGAAAAATTACTAAAATAAAGTTGATAGCTGTGTAAAACAGAGTAAATATAATGCTTACGAACTATGTAAAAATATACAAAAATGAAATCATAACAGGCTTTACAAGTTTACGAGTAATAGTCGACCAACTTATAAAATGTACTTGGCACAGTAAAATTTTTGTACAAATGCCATTGAAAAATTAGTTAATTAACGTTGTTAGCTGTGTAAAACAGATAGTAAATATATGCTTATGAACCATGTAAAAATATACAAAAATAAAATCATAACATCCTTAATAATAATGATTTCTAAATTAATAATGTTTAAGCTCGAATTACGCAATGGAGTGGCCGGAGTCGTTGGCAGTACCAGTCCGTAGTCCATACGGCACATGCGCGCGGTGGAGTCTATTTTGTGTTAGTGCAGAAGTATTTTCGACGTTTTGTAATTAAAACGTAAAAGTAAAGTCAAATTAGATTCGATTTCCAAGCAAATTACTTATTTTCTTTTGTCTATCCTTCTATAAAGCCAATATTCGACCCGACTTCATCACTAATTGAGTAGCGTAAAACTTTCCAGAATGAAATAGTGAATACCGCAGATTAGAGGTGAATCTCTAATCTGCGGTATTAGAGGAGATCAACAAAACCCTCTTTTTAGTCCGCATTATTATGCAACTTCGGAACCGTGGGCGCGACACGCACTTGGCCGGTTTTTTTATTTATTATTAGTCATGTACGCCATTATTTTCTATCTGTTTGTGGCAGGGAAAACCCATATATCATGTATCGCACGAATTTACGCACTTACAAGAATTACAACAGTTCTATCACGTATGCTCTTAGACTGAATCAAAGAACTATGTCATTTACTTACCTACCTATTTTAAATAAATGTAACAGGAATAGGTCTGCCTATCTATACTAATATTTTATAGCTGAAGAGTTTGTTTGTTTGAACGCGCTAATCTCAGGAACTACTCGTTGGAATTGAAAATTATTTTTGTTTTGGATAGTCCATTTATCGAAGAAGGTTATAGGCTATATAACATCACGCTACGACCAATAGGAGCGGAGTATAAATGAAAAATGTTGCAAAAACGGGCAAAATTATTCTTTTTTGAAAGCTTCTGTTGCGTGTGCAACAATCATGTATGTAGGGTAGGTAAGGTAGGTATCTACCCTAGATGGGTAGGTAGGTAGCCAGTTGACGGGAGTGAAGCCGCTTGGGACAGCTCTAGTTTGGTAATAAAACGTGATAATGGTTTTTCAACTGTTGTAGTTGAAACAGTGAGGTAAGATGCTAATTCACACAATCGATCGCATCCCCTTTCATTTCGTCAATTTGACAGTATTCATTGCATGTTTCACAGTGCCGAGCAGACAAGTTTTTTAATTATATGCAGCAATTGATTAGGAATTTCATTCAGTTGTTGGAACTGGTAAGTGTGTCACGCAAGGTGCAGAAAATCTTCAAAACAAATCATCACCTTTTTAAAGCACATTTTTAGAAGTTTTTATTTATTTTTATCTGCAAGCTTGCAAGTGATATTTGAGCAACTGCCCCAGGTTCGATAGAGCTAAAATTATTGCACACACATTTGTTTCTCGTGGCGCTTTTTTAATAAAATAAAAGCTTTTTAAGAAACCAAATTTTAAATACAAAATCTTGTTAATTTGTCACCTCCACTACTTTGAATTAGCGTCGTGAATTCAAAACTTCCTAGTCATACGCCATTAAGATAATTTGATTGTTTGGTATAAACTTAATGTGCCCAGTATAATGATTAATTAAACATTCGTAACTGTTTGTAAACAATACATACCTGTATGTAACTTGCATGTATAAACATGTTCAGGAAATAGAACCTGCGTAATATTGGGTCAAAAATTCAGCTATTTATTCGCGTCATTGCAATTTTGAACTGTATTCATTAAATTTCTGCAATGTCACAAAATACATTGTTAATTTTACTCTAATATCTCCTCTACTAAAAGGTAAGTTTGTTGTATTTGTTTTTAGGGTTCCGTACCCGATGGGTCCAAACGGAGCCTATTGCTGTCACTTACAAAGTATACTATCTGTAACTATACCTATGCTTTACAAAATAAATGATTGATTGATCACGTGTCCGTCTGTCTGTCCCTCGTCTGTCACATAGGTTTTACAGCCAAACGGTAGGAGCTTCTGTCTTTTAATTTTCACAGAATAAGCATATGGCGCACGGTTGGTGCAGTGGTTAAACGATTGACTGCTGCGCTGCGTGTCGCGGGATTGATTCCCGCACGGAACAAATATTTGTATGACTTACAGATAGTTGATCCGGCTCTGGGTTTTGTGTATGTAAGTTTCATCATCATCATCATCATTTCAGCTGAAAGACGTCCACTGCTGGACATAGGCCTCCCCCAGTATGTGTTTAAAACATTTCTCATTTGTCAATTTTTATGCCTGAAAGTGCACGGTTCCTGTGCACAGTATCGAAGTGTAGAAAAAACCAGCCAAGTAATTTTTTGCAGCCACCTGATTTTTTCTTTGGTACGTAACACGGGTAGGGTTCCGTGTTCCGTACCAATCAGGTGTTTCAGGTGTTTTTTTTGTTATTTTGTACTTGATAGTTAAATATACGTTACCATAATCATTACCACCATATTTCAAGTTCATTGGAAAGTTAAAAAATTCTTCGAGTAAATTAGTGTGACACACGACGGACAGACAGACAGATACGTGAGTGACAGCATCAGGGCTCCGTTTGGACCCTTCGGGTACGGAACCCTAAAAAGCTAGTGATAAAATAAAATGTAAAAGTTTCGTTCTTTGTCTATCCGATATCGTCTTGTAAAAGGGCGTTCAGAAACATCTTGGCATAGAAACAAGTTTTAAAAACATGCAAATTGTACCAGGTGTCGGTAAAAAAACTACATCGAACTAGTGTTGTAACGTTTTTGTTAAAGTTTTTTTACGTTAAAATTATGTATTTTATTTATAGTTCTTGGTATTTAATTTATAAAATACGTTTTGAAGGTTGCGTTCTTTTGTTGAAATTCATTGATTATTTAGTTTTTTGATTGAAATAGAATTCTCTAAGGTTTTACACATTATTTAATGCATGTATTTTACTTCAGCTTTATTTAGATTATTTTTATTCCTTTCCAACAAAGAACGTCAGTTGGTTCGTGTAAACGAAGATATCACTATTGTGTCTATTGAGATATCACTATTGTGTCTATTGAGATATCAATATTGTGTCTATTGAGATATCAATATTGTGTCTATTGAGATGACGGCAATTAGGGATGTCTGAAAGAAGAATGCTTTGCCGATCCGATAGCCCGAATCGGACGATATCCCTTTTTACCCGACTGCAAAGAAAGGGTTATGTTTTTCGCGTGTATCTTGTATATATGTTTGTATGTAATATTCTTTATTACCTCTTTTTTTTCAAACAACTAGACGGATTTGAATAGGTGGTTACAAAAATCGAAAAAAATAATAACTAGATCGATGTAATTATTAAAGCTAATTAAAAAATCAAATACCTGACTGCTTAAGAAGGAAACTAAAAAGAAGTAAATCAGGTGGTCAGCCACTGAATATGTATCCTCCGACTGTACAGCATGATTTTTTTCTTGTTTACATCTTTTTTAAGCAGATGGATTTTTTATTTTCAAATTATCTTTTTTATTTATTTAATGATAACTTTTACATTAGCTAACTTAATGTTATTCCCAGACACACCTTACACCTAGAATTTCGATAAAATCCTACCTAAATAACTCTTAATGTTCTAATAACAAAACCTAAACAAACTCACAACAAAGATCTAATCTAGATACAATCTAAGTGCTAAAATCCGGAATACATTTTCTCTCCTCCTTTGAAACTTACCGTCTAGATGAGTATCAAAGAATACTTGTTACAGATAATTTCGGTGGTCACTAGACCGTCAAAATTGACCCATTACGAGAAGACTCAGAAATAGTACAAACAAATTCTTATTTTTTTTATATTCAACCTTAGTAAATAGTACGTGTTAGTCGTGATGTTTTTAAATTACACCTATAATTTTATAGTAGAATATAGTATTGATTTAGCGTAACCCATAATCATGGCTGAAAGTGCTTAAAAGATTTAATGATTGCAGATTATTTTGTTTGCGTTTTGTGAATTAATACCCGTGTGTTGTGACCGAGACTTTTAAGGCCTGCGCAGACGAAGGACTTTTGTCCGCAGAGGACAGAATTATTTCCCTGTATACAATGTACTGCAATGTCTATATTTCCGAATAAATTAAATTAAAGATCATTCTGTGTGTTTCCAAGTTTAAATTCTCAAGTTTTCCATTATGTTTTCAACATGGTTTTATGTGAAAGAGAAGGAATTAGTAGACGAGGGACTTTTGTCCGCAGAATTATACCTCTGTGGACAAAAGTCTCTCGTCTGCGCAGGCCTTAAGTGTTTAGTTTCAGGCAACCTTACGCTCTGACTCTAAAGAGATCCAGATTTTCATTATTTTACACACACTTCATCACTCCGGCATAACATTTGCCCCCTGGTCAAAAACTGCAGTGGCCAATCTGTAAATCCTTAAACCGATTGCGGGCCCAGGTTGGTCGCTATGGAGAAAACCTGGCCAAATAGAGTCTCATTGACATGTCTCAAATACATTGCCAGTGTGGGGCCCCTTCGCAGGATATGCCCTACCTTTTTGTCTGCCCTTCGTGCCCAGCCGCCTCCACCTATCGGGATCTGAATTTGGCGAATATCAGAGCTGTCCAGATAGCTACATACTGGTCGGACGAAATTAAATATTTGAGACATGATTTAATTGATACGAAAATAACTATATTATAAGTGAAATACTAATATAAGTGATATGTATTTTTAATATCATCTCTTAAAACCCTTTAGTAGAGATCCGCAAGAGAACCAGGGTTACCGACATAGCCCGAAGAATTGCCAAACTCAAGTGTCAGTGGGCAGGGCACATTGCTCGCAGAACGGATGGCCGATGGGGCAGAAAGGTTCTGGAGTGGCGACCGCGAACCGGAAGACGTTGCGTTGGAAGGCCTCCCACTAGGTGGACCGATGACCTGGTGAACGTTGCGGGGATCCGCTGGTTGCGAGACGCACGGGACCGGTCAATGTGGCGACGCTTGGGGGAGGCCTATGTCCAGCAGTGGACGTCTTTCAGCTGATATGATGATGATGAAAACCCTTTACTTCGTGGTGTATCCCACACAAGGCAAGAAAAAAAACTGCCCCCCCGCAATATGGCACTCCAAATCCGCCATTTTTCTTTCGTTTGTTCTCTGGGACGCCAGCGCCACATAGGATCATACATACATACATAGACTGATAAACACATTACCCTCCTCCAGCAGTCGGGTAAAAAGATAGTATACTACATTTTGTAATCGTATTCATTTGATGTCATTATAAAAGTATTTTACCATCATCCCCAACAGCCACGTATCTAAGTTTACATTTAACCCATCCACAAGCCAGTTTTCGTGCAATCAACAATAACTAAACCAATCAGGCGCCACCTTCCCCGTCTTCATTAGCAGTCTCTCGGGGGGTCCATAGATCTTACGACCGAATGACCACTCCATTCTCAAATTGACATAAACTACAGGTGAACAACTGTAAACACATCCCTCCGACTATGCACGGCCATCTTGCCTCTTGACCGTTTTGGGTCAAAAAAAAAAACAGAAACACAATGCTAACTTAATTTTTTGGTGTACAATAAAGTATATTCTATTCTATTCTATTCTATTCTATTCTTATCGATATGAATTGGGTTCTCCTTACTGAGGATCTAGACAAAACGTAATTCTGCCAGCAATACGACATCATCAGCCCACAATCTCCAGTTGCACATCATTTCATCGGTTCTACGGGTAAGGAGAACCCAATTGGCCGGCCCATTACCTCTTTAGACAACTTTGATTCGGCAGAACCAAAGTTGTCAACAACTTTAGTTCTGCCGAATCAACTCGTTTTGGATTCGATCCCTTAGGTTCTGTGAAATATCATCGATAACGATTACCAAAAGTCAAAAATATGTGGGACTGACGCATGTAAATCCCGCATTACATTACCGGGAACCTTGAATTTCGCATCGCTAGTAAACAGGTTACTTTTGGTAATAGTGCATCGTCATACTTTAATTGCGTACCATCAAGTGAGACAGTGTTCAAATCGCATACCTTGATTAGACAACGCAAGCCATTATTTAAATATCTATATCAAATTGGAATATCAGAAAAATGGTGCGAAAAAAAATTTTACTAGCGTCCTAATGTCTACTCATAATAATCAGTAGAAGATTCCATTGTCCAAAGGTCACATATTTAGCAGTCTTGTTATACTCGCCTTCAATTTCGGAGTTCCCCTTCTTGCACGCACGAAGGCTTGAAGTACACGCGACTTGCCAAGAATTTGACGACGTGAACAATCGCTTTCCTTATTCTGAATGCTAACTGGTCAATTCATATTCAAAATTAATGAAACACTGGTGCGATTATTCTTTTTTATTTTAGAGCCTCTATTCAATTTTAATAGAACCCCGAAAACTAGGTATGGTAATACCAATAAGTAGGAAGTTCTTTCTTGGGCGACCTTTTGTTAAAGGAGCACTACCGTCTATAAATAACAGTAAATAACCTACATGTAAATAACAGGATACATGTCCTACAAGACAATTGATACTAATGGCACAGCAGACATTTTTCCAATAATGGCATTGAACCAATGCGAGTTACCGAAGTGCAATCAACATGAAAATAGTTTGCAGCCATTTATGTAACACTAGTTCCTGCCGCGTGTCAGATCCCAAGGGAACATACTCTCAGGATAAAATTTATTCTATGTCCTAATCCAGGATATAGTCTACCCGTGTGCTAAGTTTCATCAAAATCCGTTCAAACGTTAAGTTGTGAATTTTTAAGAATATACGGTTTATAAACAAAATAAAGTCCGTGATTAGATCTGTCGTACTGCATGTTGGGCTGTGAAAAGATGGATGAAAAGAAATTGCATGTAGCAGAGATGAAAATGTTGAGATGGATGTGCGGAGTGACGAGAATGGAAAAAGTGAGAAATGAGTATACTAGAGAAAGTTTGAAAGATGGCGCCTGTGACAGAAAAGTTGAAAGCAAACCGTTTGACCTGGTATGATCTGATGAGAGGGATGAAGGATCTGAGGGAAGGGACGACCAAAGAAAAGATGGATGGACTGTGTGAGGAGTGATATGAAAGAAAAGGGAGTTAGTGATAGCGTGACGGGGGACAGGACGGTATGGAAGAAGAAAACGTGTTGCGCCGACCCCAAATAACATGGGACAAGGGCAAGAAGATGATGATGGTTTATGAACAAAATAATGTAAAATGTAACAAATACACAGTAACATTTATTTCACATAAATCTAGACAAATTCTCTCTTATAACATTACCTACCAACCTCATTTTAGTACATAGCTACCTACCTAAATACATACATTTGTAATTTAGGCTCCGTTAATTAATCTTTGCCCACACCACGTGAATACTCCGCCTTATCATCAGTCAAAGAGATGGATTTAGGTTTTATATCTAAGAAATTGTAGTAGGTATCTCGCGTTCTCTTTTATATTTTTTCCTAGCCAATTCTTGGTCCAAGACCTTCGCCTTACGATGAGATCTCAAAACAAGGTTATTGCCATTGTGCGTAAGGGACAGATGTATTTGTTATGGACCAAGTGATTAATACGGCATTATTCATAATGCCCGGGTAATTTGAAAAATGTCCAATATAAGTAGGCAATACGATAAAAA
The DNA here is from genome assembly GCA_945859665.1 of Anorthoa munda. Taxonomy (NCBI): domain Eukaryota; kingdom Metazoa; phylum Arthropoda; class Insecta; order Lepidoptera; family Noctuidae; genus Anorthoa; species Anorthoa munda. The sequence goes on along the minus strand of OX243897.1, from coordinate 37,586,057 downwards.
CTATTGAAAAATTAAATTGACGGGGTTTTCTGAATCATGCTCGTCACTTATTGGGCCGGGTAATAAAAAGATGTATTTTTTTTATTATTTTAATGTTGACATTGGTTTTAATATATAATAGGTAAGTACGATTACAATATAAGCAACAAAGCCGACGGAGCCCCGGGCTTCTATTTATGTCTGCAGGGTCTTAAGTAACCTACCATGAAGGAGTCATCCCCTTTGAACCCAACCTATCCGTGTCGGGGTGCCCTTAGCTCTCTAGCTCGCTTCGCCCGTTCTTGGACTAATTCATTGACCATAATTATCGAATTGCCCAATCGTTACGTAGCAATATTCATAATGACCAGATAATATGATAATTATATATGATAATTATATGTGGCGCACGGTTGGCGCAGTGGTTGAGCGATTGACTGCTGCGCTGCGTGTCGCGTGTTCGATTCCCGCACGAAACAAATATTTGTATGACCTACAGATAATTGTTCCGGCTCTGGGTGTTTGTGTATGTGAGTTTATATGTTTGTAAACGCACCCACGATACAGGAAGAAATTCCTAGTGTGAGGCAACGTTTTTAAAAAAAAAAAAACAAAGAAAAAAAAAGAAATATAAGTTTAAATCAGTATTTATTACATTGCCCGATTTGACAAGACTTGATTCATAATGCCCGGGCATTATACATAGTGCTCCGATTAATCATTTGGTCCATAACATATACAAGACATGTACATCTGTCCCCAGGAGTGGGACTCTGTAAATTCTTTTGAAATTTCAAGGATACCTATGCTTGGCAAAGTGGTTAGATTAGCTGTAAAATCGAAGAATTTTTGAGATTTTTTATCAATGAACAAGTTTACGTTCGAATTAGGGAAAATATATGAACAGGTAGGCAGGTAATGTTATTTTTATAAAATAGCTCGCCGAATGACGTGACAAAACATGTGTGAATTGTTTTATCTTAATAAAAAAAAAGAAAAAGATTACTATAATTATTACTATATATAATACTTTTAAATACAATAATAAATATTAATTTTGTCAAAACTAATCCGCCCAACGCGTGAACCACACTTAAAGGCAAAAATAATCCCATATAACTGAGTAAATTGTTATGATAACACTAAAAATATCAATAAGGAACTAGAGTTAACCCTAAAACAGCAATGCAACAAGTTACTGGTATGTCAAATTTGTACACAGCCATAACAAGGGAAATTTAACCTTGCAGAAGAGGCTGTAGAGTTTGATTTTCGTTGATTTGTAGTTTAAGGAAAGATGAGCGCATAGATTACGTAATGGAGTCGATTCAGCATTCATGGTCACGGCTATGTATGCTTAAAAGGTCAACATCTAACTTCTAAAGCAAAGATTGTATCATTTACGTTTGCAGCCATCTTGGATTTTACCGCTGAACGTTTGAATTTTTTTTAAAGAACTCGTGTTCAAAACAATAGGCCGAGACGTTTGTTTGGTTGGAGTCCGATTGTCGTTTGTTTTTGTTTAATGTCCTTTTGTGAATTGTGTTATTAGAAGTGTATTGTGTACAAGACGTTCGTCCGATGGAATTTCCCATAGGCTATCGAAAGATGAACTTTCACACAAACTTTCATGAGCTATGCAACCATCTCAAGGGATGTATTTCCAAAAGTTCTACCTTAATAATTATTTTCGTTTCATGGGGAACTCATGTGTAAAATTTCATAGTTTTTGACCCCACAGTTTGGGCTGTCTGTGGTCTGTTATTAAATGAAGTAAAAAATAATACTAATCAGATGAATGGAATTAGGTACCCACCTAACTATAGGTATACGTTTATGGTCGCGCTACGATCAAGTTTGTTGCCAATGTCAAATTCTGAATACATACAAATAACATTTGATAATAATAAGAATACAGATTAATAGGATAACTAAATAATAATGCTCAATTTACCTCAGCTTGTCGTATAAAAATTTGTCACGATTAATTGAAAACCAATTATTATTCCCCTATCTTTACAATTTAGTAGTAATCACAGAAAGACGACATAATATGCTGAATCCAACTAAACAGGGTATTTTTAAATCTTATAAAATCTTACAGGGGGTGAAAATACTCATGATTATGAACAAATTTTACCAACCCTGAAATTGTGATAAAGGAACTGTTTCTTACACTTGTCGAGTAATGGGGGCATAAATGTTTTAGTAACCTATTTGGTAGTATTTCCTCTGGTAAAATTGTGTATATTCTTGAGTACTTTCACCGCCTGAATTTCAAATGAAATAAAATTCAAAAAAAAAAGAGGATACATACAGATTTGTTCAGCCAACTCGTGAATATATATCCTACGACTGCACAGCATGATTTTCTTCTTGTTTACGTCTTTTTAGTTCGCTTCTAAACAGTCGGGTTTTTTGATACTCCACTCGATGGGTTTGGAAGAAAACAAAATTGGGCCTCCACAATAATATGACGACCGAAATGCGTCATGTTTGTTTTTTTAACGTCACTAATTATCTAAATACACTTCACGTTTAAGACCTATCTAACGATGTCTTTGTAATATAAATCCGTTTAGCGGTTTGAAAGATATGAGGTAATAAAGAGAAATTACATATATACATACAAGATGCGCGCTTTGCAGTTAGGTAAAACGGATAGGCAAACATTTTTTTTATATTTTTTATTTTACTTTACTTCTTTTTTTATTTTTTTATCCAATTCCTCTCTGCATTTACAATGTCATCCAAAATATACAAATAATCAAAAATTACATTAATTAGACAAGACAGACACATATGAAAATAATAAATTAAACAAACTACTTAAGTCAACATTAAAATTCATAAATACTTATTAAAAATAAATTCATTTTCAAAATAGCCATTCAATAATCAAGTAATACCTAATAATTATTCAAGACTACGAATTACCAAAAAAATGTTACGTAGAAAATGCATAATGCTTAAAATACTTCCAAAAATAATGTCGCTTTATCAACTCACCAAATCACACATGCATACTTATTAAACACGAGCCTACAATAATTAGCTGTTAGGAGTCCGGAAGAACGTTACTTATTTATTTATTCATAACGCTTAGAACAAAGAGGTCTAAGAATAAATTTAATAATATCGACAAGGTCGGCAGTAAAAGCAGGTTTAAATTGTGTAGTAAAAATTCAATTAGATGAAGTGTTTAACAAAGATTTAATATAGAAAAAATAACAATACCTAGTTATGTTATGCTTATCTTTATGGGAAGCCTGTAAATGCGACAACCGGTCTGACCTTAAAATAGCCTTTAGAATAAAAATAGACTTAAATCTATTCCGAAACATGTATACGCAAACTTTTTGCTGTGTTTCTTAAAATAGAACTGCGACAAGAAGTGCTGAAAATGACTTTTTTGCAATGCAAGTCCAGTTCTATAACCTCATTATTTAGTTTTTAGAAATATGGACCAGACCGTGCAACAATGAAGTTTAAGTCATTCGAGGCAGTTATTATTATATAGCACACATAATTCTATTGAAAGCGAGTGTTGGTTGAATAGCAGAGCTCCTTAACAAAGAGAGTGCAATCAAAATTATTCTAAGCTTTCGAATAATCAGATGATACGAAAACAAACAAAGCCAACATACATGTTTAGACCAACATTGGCTATAATAATGCAATATTTTTAATATGTCGCAATACAATTATTACATGCAATAACCTACCAAAATAAAATATAATAAGTTTATTTTCTAAAAGAAACAAAAGAATTAATCAACTTGAAAAAGAAAGCATTGATAAAAAAGAAAGCACTGTCAATTCAAAATTCGAACGATTATTAAAATACAAACTCTATTTTCAAATAGTGTAACGATAACTAACAAGATGGATGCTACACTCTCAGTTTGAACATTTTGATTCGCGTAATCAATAATTCCGTGTTAAATTCGAGAACTGGTAAGTCTCGTCGTTACTATAGTAACCATCCCTTTGCTCCGAAATCACAGGCCATCCCAACGCCGTCTAAATTTAAAGGGAATCGGGAATCAGGTAATATACACACATAATATATATACCTACCTAAATATCAAAGTATGAAGATGAGATTTATCTCCTAAATAGGTAAGTTTATGATATTCAGTTTAGAACACTGCGTAGATGTGAAAAACTGCGCATTCAATTTAGAATATTTTATAACTAAAGTTGCGCAGTGTCTAAAAGTGTATTCACCTCAAAATGCTACGAAATAAAAGCTGCATAATAAATTTACATACAAGCAAATCAACGTAAAATCACCGACATTCATTACAAAATAAATAGGCAAGATTTTACATAACAAATGTTAACAATAGTAACCTGTAGCTTATTACGGCTCCTTGTGTAAAAGTACGTCCGTGAAAGCTCTACAACTATTTATTCTAATGTGATGATGGTATTTCAGCCGGTAGACGTCCACTGCTGAGCATAGGCCGGGATGGTGATGAGAACAACACCCTAGGATAGCAAAAACTGCTTCTGTTAGCAATTACAATAAGCACTCTCAAAAATATAGATTCAACGTCTACGCCGATAGATGTGCGTTGTTATAAAAGCAAAAAATATCAAATGTAGCAAAATAAATTTTAAATCTAACCAAAATTTAATACAGTTGTAAACCTGCACATACATATTATGTTTCTTATATAAAATTCAAAGATTTCGCGATAAATATGCTTTTGCATACTTTAAAAATTAATTAGGTATGTCATCGCTGAGCTAAAACATACTAGTTATACGCTCTGAAAAGTGACGCCAGTATCACTATTTCAATAGATCTGGGGCCATAAACTCCTAGAGTAATGTTATTTTTAGGCTTATGGTCACCCCCCTGTACTTTCTTAATTTATAACATCAGTTTTCATACTAAGTATACTAATTTATCTTATGAACCAGTGATTGACTAATTGACCAACGTAAAAATATATAAAATTAGGCGGTCACTTTTTCGCATCATTTTTTTTAATCCAGTGCACTGTTCCACTTCTGGCCAAGACCCCAATTCTCAAAGAAACCATCTAAAGCGTCGCGCCATCTTTTCCTCAGTGTGCCACAGGCGCAGCCCTGTCCAACACAACAACACAACAACAACATCATCAGACTTTTAATGTTCCCACCTGCTGGGAAACAGCGCCTCCTCTCTGTGAGAGCAGCTGCCAGCTGCCTTATTTATGGCTTTTTACAACAGCATTTCATCATTATCAAATTACTTGAACACGTAAGTATTGTAAATATTATTTAGAAATAGAATCATAGCTGGTTGCGTTTGTAGTTTCTGCGTACCTTCATAGATAGAAGGCGTAAGTTTATTTATGTATGTAATATTTAGCTTACTTTACCTACATCTATATTTTTCAATACAACGAAAATCTCCTAAAAAAAAACCTCGCCCAACTTTACGGCAGTATAAAAACACGTGCCATACAATTGTGAGTCGAGTAGCGTATACTAAGTGTGTTTTCTTTGACGATAAGCATTCATGAATGGGTTTTCTAAATGTCATGCTCCTGCTTGTTAATACGAACATAGTAACAAAAGGTAGTTCTGTTTTACCTAGTGAATAGATTCAGATGTACGAGATTAGAGGATTACGAGACTAATTGGGAGAGACTAAATCTGACAAGAGTAGATTAATATGACGAATATCATAACTATTGAGATTCAGGGTTCCTTTATTCAATTATCTCAATTAAAATTTATATAGTACTAGCTGTTCCCCGCGGCTTCGCTCCCGTGGACCACACCACAGGACCCGCTTTCGGGATAAAAAAAATAGCCTATGTCACTCAGGAATAATGTAGCTTTCTATTGGTGTAAGATTTTTTTAAATCAGTCCATTAGTTTCGGAGCCTATTCGGTACAAACAAACAAACAAAAAAATCTTTTCACTTTATTATATTATCTAGCTGTCCCGCGCGGCTTCGCTCCCGTGGACCACCCCACATGACCCGTTTTCGGGATAAAAAAATAGCCTATGTCACTCAGGAATAATGTAGCTTTCTATTGGTGAAAGAATTTTTCAAATCGGTCCAGTAGTTTCGGAGCCTATTCGGTACAAACAAACAAACAAACAAAAAAATCTTTCCTCTTTATAATATTATTAAGTATAGATATACTAGCTGTTGCCCGCGGCTTCGCTCCCGTGGGCCAGCCCACAGGACCCGTTTACGGGTTTAAAAAATAGCCTATGTCACTCAGGAATAACGTAGCTTTCTATTGGTGAAAGAATTTTTTAAATCGGTCCAGTAGTTTCGGAGCCTATTCGGTACAAACAAACAAACAAACAAAAAAATCTTTCCTCTTTATAATATTATTATATATTATATTAGTAATTAGTATTAGTATATTAGTATTAGTATAGATTATTATTATAGTATAGTATAAAATACTTAATTAACAATAACTACCTATATATACACTTAAATAAAAATAAAATAAAACTAGGAATGAGTATAAAACGGCAGGGGTCATAGGGCGTCAAAAAATTCGTCCACATCGCTGTCAACGTGAAAATTCCCTAGAACGCTGGCAGCAATGCCACGTTGGATGGCAATGCTGATTCTCTGGCCAAGGAAAAGCCCAGCTCTCTGGACTCTCACGTGGAGAGTCGACTAACCGTTTGCTTACATCACGAAATACTCGAAGAACACTCGGACCTAATGTTTCAACCCCAAACGGCTCAAATATATAACTTCCAATAAGTTTGATGTATTTGCACCATTTGAGGTTTTGTGCACCAGCAGCAGCTGCCCCAGCACAGCCCGCCGTGCTAAGAAGATGGGATGGCGCAAGGGTGTCGACACACGTTGCATCCCACACCAAAGGCCAGCTTCCAAGGCATTATGGTCATCCCGTCTGTCACAAATATTGTGATTTTAATATTGTTTTCAGCCTATAGAATAGAGTAGTTCACATAAAATATCTATTTAGTCCGTCAGTTAGATAATCTAAAAATATTGGACATGTTTTTTCTTTTACCACGTATACCAAAAATATCGTGTGACGAAGGAGGACAAATTAATTTCACAAGCCCCCAGTCATGAACTTTGTTGCACTTTATCTTTGTTAATTTTATTTACTTTATAAAGCAAAAAATCGGGTCCAATATTATTTGATAATCTCACTGACGGACTAAGTAGAATTATCATTTTTCTACCCAAGAAACATCCCTATATGTACTTAGTGGAGTTTTTATTCTAGTTGTATGCTAGACAACCGGTTATCTGCAATATGCCAGGAGCTTGACCTAAGCCTTTTCGGCCATGTTATGCGTTCACCTAAGCATTGTCTGGAAAGGCTCATCAAGGGCAAGAAAAACACGCTACAGGCAAGGACAGATGGTATTAAAAAGGCTGCTGGAGGTAGTATATACCGATCAGTTCACATTGCAGAAGACCGCATAATATGGAGAAGCATGTAATCAGTCGCGATCCTCAGCATTAAGGGAAGGTCGAAGAAGACGATGGCAGCTATGCGGTATACAATGTAAAAAGTATAATAATTTAATATGACTACCACAGAAAAGCAAGAAAAGTTGCGGCCAACATGTTTTTAAAAGCTCTGTTAAAAGCTTTTGGCTGCTTTATCAAGGTGTTGGGGCTTTAAACCAAACACAGGTAACATCATTTAAAATCTTTTCTGCAGATCACAGATTCTAATCAGAATCAGTGAATCGTCGTACGTCGTTTTCAAGGATAATCACAGTGAAATGTAAATATTCTACATTTACATGTTAAACCTATCAATTCCACATTCGACAGTTCGACACTGCCTTAATTATCTGCCGATCAATAGTTCCTTTAATTGACGACATCAAAGTTGAACGAATTAATCATTTACGACTAGTGTTGGGACTATTTCTTACATTTTGTATCTAAATGAGAACTTTAAATCTAACAATTTGCCTAGCTTCTTCCCAACTATGTTGGCGTCCAATGTAAACATGTGCATACAAGTATTTTAGATGGAGCCACTGTCTATCTAAACTCCACAGCCCTGTACAATAGTCACAGCGGATCTTTGTGTCTCTGAAGTTAGGCTCTGCGAACCACTGCGCAAGAAACAGTTTGTCATCGAGTATACTGCATAGAGAAAGAAGAAAAGTATTTAATTGCCACAAAACGACATACGGACATAATATTACAAGAACAAGAACAGTGTTAGTAGATTTTGCAAACTAAACCCTTAACGATAGTGTCAGTAGTTCTTAAATTATGTTAGTAAAGAAGAGTTCAAAAAGACAAAAAAAATATATGTGACTATTAATAAAAGCAGATGCATGTCGTGGTTTTAGCAAAGAAAACTTCCGCTCAGGATAATGCTGTGTCGTAGGGAACCCACAGCACGGCGCTGTTTTCAGTGGTCGCCTAAGACGTGACGTACGGAAACCAGTACAACGTAGAGTAAGCGAGATATGGCGATGCGACAAACGTAAGCGAGTGAAAGAGGCAGTTATACAATGCTATCTTCACCTTCAACATTGACACAAAAATAGCTACTACGCAGGGTCTTGCAGCCAACTTCAGACACAAAGATCCGCTGTGACTACTGTAACTGGGTAACACGATATACTTTGGCAGGACTGGTGTCAACATTTTCTTCTGACCACCCGAGATCTACATAATGGCAACCGACCTTTCCTAGTCACGGAGGTGTCTTGGAATGTATTAAATGGTTACCCATACCCATCTACGGACAGCCTTGAAGACCGACTTATGCAGCTGGAACTGGAAGAAGTATGTAACAGGATGTCTGAAAATGGCTCCGTTGACTGAAAAGTTAATGGAAATAAGGAACATGTCGTGATGGATGTTTTGTGTATAAATATGGATGGTTATAGATGAATAAGAGCGCCATAACAACGATGTATGGAGTGTAAGAACGATGAAATGGCTAGAAAGGAGAAAATAACTCAAATATTGTGTCTTACCAAAACTGAGGCAGCCTCAGTAAGTTACAATACTACTTGTGATGGAGCTGTCTCACTCTTCCCTTAAGTGGTATCAACAGAAATGTTAAGAGGATGTGAGAAGACATCCTGCGTCAACTTCCATGATGAGAACTTTGATTAAGTATTTCTTCTTCTTTGTGTTAACAGCAGGGAATAAAATAATAAAAAAGTAACAAAATCATCAATATCTGAAACCAAATATAAATAAGTATTAGGTGGAATTTTTTTCTTATACGAGCTTTTTGAACTGAAAGGGCACTTGTCAATACACATTCAATCAGTAGAAATACGATGGTGCTACCTTATTTGGTTGAAAATTTGCTATGACCATCTTCCAGCTCCATCATGACACCAGCTCCGTAGCTCCGTAGTACCATATTATTTCAATGTACCCAAAGTGACATAAGTACGCCAAGTTTCAACTCTTAACCGCATCCCAGGAAGGGCTTGAAAAATGGGTTACTAGTTGCTGAACACATATACGAAAGCAAGGCAGCAAGGAAATAAAAGCTTGTAAAAACACATGAAAACATATATCATAAAAACACATGAAAACATATGTCATAAAAACACATGAAAACACATGTCATAAAAATAAAAATCCACCATTCCGGAGATCGTCAAGTAAAAGTTAAGTGTCCTTTCCATCATCGGACTACAAGACGTACGGCAATGCGCCATCGGTACATGGTGGACATCCCTCCCATACGCACAAAGCCTTTTGCTAATACTTTCATTGTGCGCTCAGCTAAGGAGTGGAATTCCCTTCCGGAGTCTTTGTTCCCTGTTAGCTACAACATTGCGGTCTAAATCAAGAGTGAATAGGTTTCTTCTAAGCAAGCGTGCTTCACCGTAGACCACATCATCGCTTACCACCAGGCGAGATAGTGGTCAAACGCGAGCCTATAGATTATAAAAAAAAGTTAATTCAAAAAATCAAAAAACCCGGCTGCTTAAAAACCGAACTAAAAAGACGTAAACAAGAAGAAAATCATGTTGTGCAGTCGGAGGATATATATTCGCGAGCTGGCTGACTAATACGAGATGTATCCTCCGACTGCACAACATGATTTTCTTCTTGTTTACGTCTTTTTAGTTCGGTTTTTAAGTAGCCGGGTATTTTGATTTTTTGATTTTTTGAATTAACTTTTTTTATTTGTAACGTTTTAGTTTACATATTTTTTCGAATTAGGTACATTTAAACTTTTATCAGTGTTATATTTTTTTTTCTCCTCTAAAAACCCTTCATTTTGATACCCCACTCGATGGGTACGGAAGAAAAAAAAAATTGCAACCCCCATAATATGGCGCTTAAAACCCGCCATGTTCCTTTTTTTTAAGGCACTTAGCTAAGAACACTTGGGCGGTCAAGACCTATCTAACGATGTCTTAATTATTAAAATCCGCCAAGTAGTTCAAAAGATATGAGGTAATAAAGAATATTACATACATACAAACATACAAGATACGCGCGAAACACATAACCCTTTCCTTGCGGCCGGGTAAAAAATATAAACAAACTTATCAATTCTCTTCATCAACATCTCAAGCGCCCACTTCTGGACATAGATCTCCACCAAGCATAACTATAGCGACCAGTCCAGCGGTTCCCGCATCTAGCATATTCCCGTAATCTTCCTCTTTTATTGTTTCTTACATGAACAAAACCTAGTTATAATTTTACAGATATCTTATTTCTTGCAAGGCCAAACACACAAAAACAAAAATCTGTAAATTCCCCAATGCAAATAAATTATGACGATGGTTTGCCTCAAAACGTGTAAAACTATATAAATATTATTGTTAATTATGTCTGATAACAGTAATGCATTATAACTTAATACATAAATAGAAAAACCCTCACAAAACTATAGTTACATTACAATTATATGTAATGTAACCATAATTACCCATAGTTTAATATTAGAATTATTTATATGTGGGTCATGACATAAAATCACACACGTATTCGTAGGTAGGTACATTCAGTGCAGCCTAAAAAGCATACTGACGAGGAAACTTAACCTGTATATTCTATTTTAATCTAGGATTGTTTTGTCATTGTATCTGAGTCCATTGGAGTGGAAGTAGTTTCCTTCAAAAGAAATTCTTATTTTTTCTTCCAGCGGCTCCGCCCGCGTGAAAAGCGTTTTATTATCCTAAGGGAACAGGACCGGGATAAAATGTAGCCTATTTTCTATTCCAGATTATAATCTATCTATGTGCGAAATTTCATCCAGATCCGTTCAGTTGTTCTTTAACACAAACAAACATACATCCACCCATCCATCCAAACTTTCGTGTCACAATACATTACAAATTATGTTTAAACAATAACTTAAATACTTAATTCTGCAAAGTAAACTACATTAAATTCTATCGGGATCAGACCACCCCACATTCTACACCCATGATCAATTTGCATTGTCCATGGTTGCAGAATGCGAGGCTCGTTACAAAAATTGGCTAGGGACAGAGTCACAGATTATAATTTTTGTAATATTTTCGTAAGTTGGGAACTTACTAATAAAATTTAGAATATAAGTCAGTGAACGTTCTCATATTCGTGAAGCTACCAAAGAAGAAGGCGACTCCTAAACCTGTACCAACTACCTGCTACATGACACATCCCACTCTCGGTTGATACCTATCAACCGAGAGTACCTACCCGTACCCAAACAAAAGGCAAGCGCTTGATGTCGTGTATATTATTTCATCACCACTGCTTACAAAACGGTGAAAGAAAACATCGTGAGGAAATCGGCATGTCCTAAAACCAAAAATTCGAAGACATGTGACATCCAGCAACACGCACTGAGCCCGCGTGGACGGCCCATTCCCTCTCACTGTGTCCTAGCAGTGATCACATTAATAGGCTGATGATGAGGTATTCATTATCATCATTTATTCATCATCATTCTTAGCGCTTCTCCACCACATTTTATTCAAAGTGTGGAACTCTTTCCCTCTTTGCGTGCTTCTGTGTTCTCTCCCACCTAAAACCAGTCACGAGTCTTCAAAGCAAGAGACACTCAGAAGATGCCATATTTTCTGAGCACCTCTTCAATCCCTTTCCATCGAGGGCTGGAGCTGCTTTAGAATATTATTCTGCCTAGCCTTTTCTTAACTATTTTGAAGTCGGCTTGCAGTCTAACCTAATGCAGATATAATTATATATTTTACTGTAAAAGGCGGAACTACGGTAAAACCTACGATTTTCCGTTAAAACGTAAGATTTACGAATTCTTACTGTTAAAGGTCCGAAATGATCTATTATCATCATTAATTTCGGGCTTTCACCAATAAATGTTGAAAAATTGTGATGTCTATAACCCACTATGATATGAACAATATTAAGTACTGATTGATTAGTTTCACCTAAGTCGGTATTATATTTATTAGACGATTTCTTTTAAAAACAGAGTACAAGATATGTTTCAAATCGTGTACCTACGTATTTTTTTTATTATCTCAATTTGCCCTTAATTGTTCTTATTTTCGTCGAAAATCCTAACAGTTGTGGTTTCTGGTAAAAGCTCGAAATTAGTGATTATTATAGAACTTTCGGATTTTTACCGGTGAGACTTGGTAAATCTTAGGTGTTACCGGTAAATCCTAGGTTTTACCGTAGTTCGGGCTTTTACAGTATAACATATATATCTGACTGTCAGTAACTGGGTAACATATGATACCCCTTGGTAAGACTAATGTCAGATTTTCTGACTTTTGACTAACCATATAACCGATACAAATAACCGAATATCGTGCTGTTTCAGCTTATCTACACTAAAATTGAGAAAGATTTGTTTGTAAGTTTGTTTGGAATGGATAAACTCAAAAACTACTTAACTGATTTTGAAAATTCTTTTACCATTAGAAAGCTACATTATTTCTGAGTTACATAAGCTATTTCCTTATTTTTATTTTAAACGGGTCCTGTGAGTGCGCCACGGGAACGAAGGCGCGGCGAAAAGCTAGTCATGAAATAAAATGAATAAAATCAACATGACACAAATAAACAGTTCAATAGACTAGATCAGTAGGCACGTTATACAATTATATTGCACTATTAGTGTAATGGTCTCGGCAGAAGAGTCTCCCCTCTTGCGGAGGCGGTGCGCAGTTCAGAGGCCCGGCGCGCACAAATAGCAAGCTGCGACTTGGCATACACTGTACTTCTAGTGCAGGGAGGTACTTGAATTGTTTGGGATAGATACTTATCTATTTCTTTATTTTTCGTGAAATCTTTTTTTTCTCAGTCACTGTGTAGTCTAGGTGAGGGCCGCGGGAGTACATTGGATGAGAAAAGTGCAGGATCGGTCGATGTGACGACATTTTTGCTCGGACTTTTCGTGAGTCTGTGGGTGTTATGCGTTCTTTAGCGAAACGCTAAGTTTGTTAAGTGTTTGGTTTCAATTTGAGCGTTGGAATCGGCCGGTTTTATGTAAATTTATTAATAGTTAAATTATGTTTTAGGTTTTAAATTCATGCAAAATAATGATAACTGCAGCAGTTTTTTTCTGGTCTTTTTCTGTTTTTGCATAATTGGTGAATTAACTGTAATTATCTCCAAAGCAACGAATTTTGTCACAGTATTAATTTTAGCTGATAAAAAGCACTTATTAAAAAAAACATTGGCCTCAGTAATGCCCTTTTAAAAAAAGTGCAGGATCGGTCGATGTGACGACGCTTGGGGGACATGATAAACTGTGTGATCTAAAACAAAATACATACAAAATAATACCTTCTGTAGGTAGAGTAAACATTACTTAAATATAATCCCTATTAAAATTTTGATTAGTCAAAATTAAGGGAAATATATTCGTAACACAAAGATGCTAGACGTCTACGCTTACAAATGCCATCATGTTTTGTATGTCACAGCTTCACAGGACTGTCTAACGGAAATTCTGCTCAAAGTTTAATTCAGAGAACAGCCTCAAGGTTTTAAAAAGGTGTTTCTCAGAAAACGGTCCGGAATACTCAACATTTTGACTCCAAGAACTTAAACCAACAAACACCATGAAAAGATGTTTATACTGGCAATTTGATTGTTTAAGTCTATTTTGAAGCCATGGAAAATAAATTCCATTATTCAGCCATATTTTAAAGTGTATTTTAGTGTTATTTTATGCAAGAAATTCTAACTTCACTATAGTTTAAATAAATTTTAAAATAAATAGAATATAAAAATAGAAGCCTTTAAGGTATGATGCACTACGTGAAAAAATATTCTTGAGATTATATTTAAAGATAAAAAATAATTAATTTTGATTTAAGATCTGAGACGATATTCATCAATAATGTTATTTTTATTCATAGATCTTATAAGATGATAATCAAACCATACAATTTTGTCAAGTTTTCCAAACACTTGTTTTTTTTATAAATAGTCTACAAGCACTATACCATAATTTAATTTACCATAATAAACTACTGCTATTAAAAAAAATTGTGTTGTTTTTTTTTTGTTTGCTGTATCAAATTTTAGTTATACCCTATTTTACAAAAGCGCCGAGACCCGAGACGTTATATTTTCAAAAGGTCGCCCAGATGTTCGAAATTTAATTATTATTTGCAAATTCCAAATTCAAAAATTAAATGCAGAAGTTATCCGAAAAACAATAAATTGGACAGCCCTACTGGCCAGTGACCTTATCTACCGGCCTTGATAACAGTTGTTTGCTAGAACTCTTCCGGCTGCTACAATCTATATCTATACTGCCTATATCAACTATATCTATTGATTTATCTTCGACTGCTACCAAAATAACACCTAGTGCAGCAATACAAATAAATGTTATTTTTTATTACGTTGCCGCTGTTAGATTATTTGTGTTTAATCCTAATGATAACAATTATTACAATATCATTTTAATTGGTTCTTAGAAATTAACTAATACACATTCGTTTATTTTACGTAAAAATTACTCACATTGATAAATAAATTACTCTGGTTTTTAATGCAGTTATCTAAGAGCATTATTTTCTATAAATAGGAACAGTCCAGAATATCCTGTTTCCAACCTTATGAGGAACATCTTTTCTTCCTACTTTCCTTTGTCTAAAATAATTGTACATAAAAAAGACGCCCAATTATGCTCATAACTTTAATATAAACATTTATTCATATTTATGATATTAAACAAAAAAACACCCCACACAGTACAAACACCCTAAAATATCACGGAATCAGAGCTCAGATCCAGGGCTGTACCTGACATCATTCGGTGGCCTTCAGGTAAAGATTTAGCCGCCATTGAGGGCGAATTGAAAAGAGCCCATAATAAGCGACGCGGGGGAGGGTGGCAGGGGTGTCACTATCGCAACGAGCCCTCGCGAGCGATCGCCATGGCTACGGGGCCCGGAGCGCGTCGAGTGCGGCCCTGGGTAGCCTTGCAATGGTGTGGGGAGGGCAATAGCCCCGTCTACTTGCAAGCGCAGAATAACATGGCTCAGAAGGTTCATGCATTACGACAGACAGTGAGATGCTCGGAACAGTAACTGAGGTAGTGTTTAATGGGGAAAGTGAGTTGATATCACACTTTGAGTTTTAACTATGACCCTCTTCATCTATACTTTATTATCTATACTAATATTATAACGCTGAAGAGTTTGCTGTATGTTTGAACGCGCTAATCTCAGGAACTACGGGTTGGAATTGAAAAATTATTTTTGTGTTGGATAGTCCATTTATCGAGGAAGGTTATATGCTATATAACATCACGCTACGACCAATAGTAGCGAAGAATAAATAAAAATGTTGCAAAAACGGGAAAAATATTTCTTTTTGAGAGCTTCCGTTGCATGCGCTGCGTAAACGGTTTAAGTTACGCAACAATCATGTATGTAGTGTAGGTGGGGTGGATGGGTAGGTAGGTAGCCAGTTGACGAAGCCGCGTGGGACAGCTGGTATCTAATAATTTTCTCTTCATATCACAATGCGTGCTATCCAACTTTCGATTTTGCTTTATTGTTGTTTGAATTTAAGAAAGATTGCCAGTTGCAATTAACACTAAGACAGCAGTCAAGCTAAGCTAGGCATTTTTCGTCTCATACACTTGTAGTTTGACAGTCGTGTGATAGTGACAGGAATAATATTAAGCCGAAGTTCGTGCTTTGATTTACCTGTTAATAATGGCCTGAGTTACACTTTGTCTACTACAATGGCAAAAAAAATTCAACATCTGTTTCAATCATATCACACACTTTATGAGTCTACTTCCGTTATAAAATCCTCATGTAAGTATTTCACACACATCATGAGTTAACTTCACTCATAAACTTTTCAAGTCTCGTCATTTGCCGCAAAACTTAGAATTTCAAGTGTTGAATCAAATTGGACCTTCTGTTCCCAACTACTTAGTACCACTTGTCGCTATCAATTTGCGCTCGCCAGCGTTTCTGGCGACGTTCTAAACAACGCGTTTTCCGCTAATGTATACTAGATGTTATTTTTTTGTTTCTTTTTTTCAAGGTCGTCGGCTATTTTTCTTGCGGTGCATTTTTGCTCGGACTTTTCGTGAGTCTGTGGGTTTTATGCGTTCTTTAGCGAAACGCTTCGTTTATTAAGTGTTTGGTTTCAATTTGAGCGTGGGAATCGGCCGGTTTTATGTAAATTTTGATAGATAAATAGTTAAATTATGTTTTAGGTTTTAAATTCATGCAAAATATGATTACTGCAGCAGTTTTGTCCTGCATTTTTTACTGGTTTTACAAAATTGGTGAATCAACTGTAGTTATCTCCAAAGCAACGAATATTGACACAGTATTTAATAATAGCTGGTAAAAAGCACCTAATAACAAAAAAAACTTAAATATCGGCCTCAGTTAAATTCCCTTTTAAATAACTAATCAAGTAGGTAAGAATATCCTATAACTAATAATAACGCCTAATTATTTACAACAGAAGTTATTATTCGCGTGTTACAAAACCTCAGAGCCTATATCTAGGCGGCGATGAAACCCCCACAACGGCTCCTAGGAAGCCCTATAACAATCTTTGAATATTACATTCACGCGATTCTCACCCTTACTGCTTCATCGTAGAATATATTATCGCTCGTAATGGAAAAGCGGGGAATATCAGATTATTGTACATGTACGCAATAAAGTTGAGTTAGCACGACAGTTTGAAAAGTTACGCATAGATTGCCGGCTGACCAAGACTCCATTTTTCGTTCCACCTTACTAAGCGCGCGATGGATGTTGGTGCGAAATATACTATAGCCTATATCAGAATCGTTTTCAGTGTCATAATAGGAACAAAACTGGACTGGCGTGAGTTTCAGTGCGTGTCTCGAGTCAGTTTCCCTCAATATCAGACTAGGCGGCCTCAATTTTCAACGCTTATGCCTCTATAAGTTATTCCGCCCTGCATACGATGTGTAGGCCTTTGAATTTTCTTTTTATTAAAACCTAGTTTTTTGGAGCAATAAATCTTTTGACGTTTTTGCTTTATCATGTCGGAGAGGCGAACATTGAAGGGTTTGCGAAAAAAGATGATTTTTCTTTAAGTATGATTTTTTGCGACGGTTGAACATGTTATTGAATTTTGCATAACAACGAATGGTAAAATCATTATTCTCGCTCGTGGAAACATTGTTTTCGAGAAGCAATTACCAATGCAAAATAGAATTATTAAAATAATGCATAATTAATTTAAAATTCACGAAAATTTATATGCTTCACTGAATTGGAAAATATAAAATAAAAACCGAAAACTCAGAACAAAGATAACATCACAGCACTACCCCAAAGAACTGCGGAAGCGTTCAAATATCTAGAACGACAAACATCGACATAAAATGCGACGCAGCCCCCAACCCTACAAACCAAAAAAAATAAGTTCATGTTTTTGGCGGCTGCTTTATCGGCGGCACATTTCAGTCTATGCGCCGCTCTGGGGGTGAAACTGGCGCGACAGGCCGCCCCCTCCCCATACCAGAGCTAGGCCCCACCCCAAGCCCAGTAGCCTAAAGCCTGATGGTGCTGTATTTGACAAAATGCTCTAGTTACAATCGCAAAGCCTAACTGAACGCACGAACCTTTGACCTTTGAAAATCTAAATGCCTTCGCAATTTTTTTTGTCTCCAAAGTGATGACTAAAGATGGCATGATTTATCAAACTGACGAGCTAGGAACAAAGTCATTTTGAAGATATTTGCCTCGACATCCTAAATTTATGTCTGCGTTTAATTTAATTTCCAAGATCTAAGAAAAATAGGCTGGGAAAGCTGTTTGCCGCACAATTTTGGATATTAAATGTCGGAATTAGTTGGTGAATTCGTCTTCATCACCCATCCCATTAGTCCCACTACTATAAAAGAATGATGCATAGGTACAGACGCCTCCATTAAGGTACCTCTCACTTACTCATTCTTGATATATACCATATTAAAGAAGATAATCAATGCAAACATCCATAACAAGCCTTTGCTAGAATTGATATTCCGGTCGCCCTTCCAGAATAGTCAAAGGCGGCTGATCTCATACTAATGCTATCAGACCCTGATCAGGTCTGAATACAGGTAAAAATACTGTCATAGGTATATTTGGACCGAGATTAAAAATGTTTTGCCATGCTCTCCTTGACACCAACTTATTCAAGGCTGGTAAGCTCACATATCCACTGCCATTCACCAAGATGCAGTGTTCCTTGGAAAATCGATCGATAGAATCCGTCCGCGCATTCGTTCTGTAGTCTAAACTCTATCATGAATTGTTAATAATGATACATCATTCGTATTTTAAGAGACAGTTACATCTTACAAAATTCGTGGTAATTCGTGCATAATTTAGTCTGGGATATGAATAAAACATGGCGGGACGAGTGCGTGATCTTGGCATTGACACGGCCAGAAATTGCAGCCGAGCGTAAACAAAAGAGGAGAGAGAATTTAAAAAAGAATGCTGATATTTTCACTGTACTCGTAATTGTGAATGTTTGAGTCGCGGACTGAAGGACCAACGAGAAAGCTTTTATGCATTTGATTGTTGGTTTGTTCATCGTTCGGTACATCAGTGCAACATTTATGAAAGTACTAGCTTCTGCCAGCGGCTTCGCCTACGATAAAAAGTATCCTAGATGCTATTCCTGACTATAATCTATCTTTGGGCCAAATTTCATCCAGAACCGTCCAGCCTTCTGAGCGTGAAGGAGTAACAAACATACAAACACACACACTAACTCACAAACTTTCACCTTTATAATATTAGTGTGTTTGAAGATCAAGTCAAGCATAAAACAATGGCTTTAACAGACTAACTTTTATGCACTGCTTAAACGGTTTTTGTTGCGTTAAATTTTGTTTAAATAAAATAAGATGTACATTTATTCCATCGATGCTGAATCTTAATTCAGTTTCGTAGAAGTTAAAGAAAATAATAACAGAATAATGCAGAAGGTTAGAACTGTTGAAGTCAAGATACAATTTAACAAAGGATTATACAAGCCAGAAGATAGATGAGCTAACGAACGACCTTGCCGCTATACGCTCTAACGTTGAAGAACCATACAAAGGTCTAGAAAATCATAGATGGAATAACAGCAACACCTGGAGCTTCGAACTCACTTTTTATTTCAGTCGATGCCTCACACATTACCATAAGACATTACAAACGCGCGTGTTTTGCAACGTACATGCAAGACAACAATATTTATTCTTGCATAAAAGTCTAAGGCAATTTCGTTATTTTTGTATATTCGTGAGTCATACTCTTTCAGATGTTATCGCAGATCGGGGAGTTGTATATAACTTTTGTTTTCACTACTCACCCCTTTAATAACTACGTTGTTAATGAAATATATTATTTTAATTGTAGAGTTGTTGATGACGCACTTTTTATGACATGCAAGGGTAAAATTTTGTGTTTTGGTAAGCCATAATAGTGATGGCACTACGGTCGACAGGATGGTATGCGAGAAGAAATGTTGTGTGCAGATCTCAAGTACCGAACATCGAGAAAAAAGGAAAATGATGATAACAGGTGATCGGCTTTTTTTAAAAGATCATAGTTGACTGTTGCACCCCCATGTCGCTAATGATTTTATAACTGTATGAAATCATGTATTCCTGTCGCCATTGATCTTCCTACGCTTCTGTCTACTCTTGGCCTTCATTCCATCTGTAATATAATCAACCTGTCGGTACCATTATTGGTGGGCGATCCTTTGCCCCAAATATCCTTCAGTGCGATCACACCTACGGCATTTCCCTTTATACCAGAATAACTTTCACCTGGTAATTCGTGTCTTTGCCTGGATATCATCCTCCTGCCCAAATTTTCAGATAGGAGCAGTCATCCAAATCGAGGCTTTCGTAAGTGTCCTTTGTGGAAATCTTAAAGTGGATCCCGGCCCGAAGGGTCATCTGAAACTATTCAGGTATTCTCTTAACAAGCCGCACCTAGTCAGTTATTAAGTTTTCGTCCTGAATTAAAAACTCTGGCGGTTCCCCCTCTATTTCCCTAGCTCTGTAAGCACTAGGATATTGCCAAATTGGACAAACTATTCTTCAAGTTTCAACTTGTGTTTAAGATCTCTGAACCTTAACACGTGCCCATGGTTTTATCTCAAGGCAATGAGAAATACCTCTGAAAGAAATTGCCTTTTGTTCGCTGCAAAATCGCGGGTTCTGAAAATTCGAAATTTTTGTTAATTTTGCATTTACTATTATTTGTTATTTGGCTTCCTTGGCTTATTTCACAGTAACAGTGGCATTTTTTGGGATAAAAATTAGTCTATGGTACTCAACGAGTAGAATAGTTTTCCATCGGTGAAAGAGTTTTTGTAATCTGATCTCTGCATCTAGAAATTATCTTCTTTTATTAAATTTTACCTAAGATATCGTTTATAACTATTTACTCTTGTTTCAATACATAAAGGATTCGTCTTGCATCACCAGGAATATCCGTAATTGTGTGTTCCAGAGCAGTGGTGGCCCAGTGGTAATGGCCCCGACTAACGTGTTGTAGGTCGTATTTTGTGTAAGTTAATTCAACTTTTCACTGACTTTCAAATTCACTGCTCTAAAAACGGTAAAAGAAAACATGAGGAAACGGGCATTAATCCTAAAACCAAAAATTCGAAGACATGTGACGTTTACCAACCGCAATGGGCAAATTAAGGCCCATCCCCTCTCTCACAGAGAGGAGGCCTGCGTCCCAGCAGTGGGAACATTAATAGGCTGATGATGATGATGTGTGTTCCAACATATATTCCCATTTATTCCACAAAGTAACACATTATTCTCAGTTTATCCCACCAGGAATGAACTAACATAGTATTCTTAAGTAGGTCCCAACCACAGACCGGGCGTAGACCCAAATCAAACATAGGCAGTAATTTAATAATCGTCTATGTGCCAGGCAGGCAGTTGTTACTTACTTTACTCTCTTGTGACTTAATTGTAATGTTAGCATGCGTTGAAGTAGGTAATAGTAAGATGTTATGAAGAGGTATGATAAGAATTAGAGTTATTCTGTTAGGAAATAGTACACTGAGCTATGATTGTAATAAACATTTTATTACAATCATAGCTCAGTGTACTCATTTTATGTACAATAATACTAATATTATAAAGAGGAAAGATTTTTTTGTTTGTTTGTTTGTACCGAATAGGCTCCGAAACTACTGGACCGATTTAAAAAAATCATTTACCAATAGAAAGCTACGTTATTCCTGAGTAACATAGGCTATTTTATAACCCCGAAAACGGGTCCTGTGGGGTGGCCCACGGGAGCGAAGCCGCGGGGAACAGCTAGTGTACAATAAAGAATTAATTTGGAAATCTGTACTTAAAGGCATTCTAATAGAACATGTTCGCTCTGTCAGGTTTCATTGGTTCGACGTCACCCAGTCGACACCGGCTATCGCTGAAAACCAGCACTGTGGCTCTGTCTCGCACGCGACTCCCAGCATTATAATGAGCGATGACCGTTTTGCGAGATTGTGACGCATACTCTGTATTTGTATTTGATATTTTTCCGTGTTTTATGGTATGCGTCGTGCCTGGCGCAAATAAACGTTTTTCTTTCTTTCGTTTCTAATGACCGATCTTAAAATCAAACTAAAAGCGATTTTTGTTTACTTTGAATTATAATACATAAACGCTGATAACCGGCAGATATAGGTAGGTAGTAGGTACTTTCTTGGAGGAACTTGTCCTCAACCATCGCTTTTTCATATGTATCAGTAGAGATAGGTAGTGGTCAAACGCAAGCCTAATCATTAAATAAAGGGAGTTCTAGGAGCCCATTCCATTTAAAATCAAAGGGTATTTTCGGCCCTTCATACGCCTTTGAAAGGTCTGGGACCCCAGGGCCCCGAGGATGTCAAAGACACACATAAAAAGCTAACTAGTTCCAGAAATTCCTAAGCTACACACATATTCTGATAAAGATACCGTTTCAACAAGACCTTGTTCACTTGACATGATTCTCGAATATTAAATGGTGAACAAACATTTGTGTAGGTACCCTAACGTACCCCATTCAAATTAAAACTGTGCAAACTTTGCGAATAATTAAATTTGTATCAAAATCAAATTGGCATGTGAGCGTTAGACGTTTAATTAAATGTTGTTATGAAAAGTTTAATTATGAGTATCTTCTAAAATAATGAATTGTTTTTCCATAACTTTTTTTACGTTTCCTCAATAATTATGGAAGCATTATGAGTGTCTTCCAAAATATTTTTTATTTTGGCTCTATCAAAACGTTTCCACAAGATTTTTATAAATGATCCTGAGAGGATACGATGACGGCTAAGCTTATGTATGGAAAAAGAAGAGACATGTTGTGCCGACGCAAGTCTTCGCAAGGGGATGACA
Source organism: Anorthoa munda (assembly GCA_945859665.1). Lineage (NCBI taxonomy): Eukaryota > Metazoa > Arthropoda > Insecta > Lepidoptera > Noctuidae > Anorthoa > Anorthoa munda. The sequence continues at coordinate 37,563,260 of OX243897.1, read as the reverse complement.
GTTGTCATCCACTTGCGAAAATAGATTGTAAATTTAACGATCCTTCCCTCTCTATGAGAGGAGGTCAGTGTCCCACCAGTGGGAACATTAAAAAGGCTGATAATGATGATAATTTGACGATCCTAAGCCTTTATGAGACAAGCGCGCCACAGTATACTCAACTACTGCTACTCTTGAAAGCCAGTCTCAACAGTAGATATCACAGATAAGCACCGAACTTATGAAGCTCGACGATTCCCAGAGAAACAATTTAACTGTATTAGCTGTTATTTTTAGGGTTCCGTACTCAAAGGGTAAAAACGGGACCCTATTACTGAGACTCCGCGGTCCGTCTGTCTGTCTGTCTGTCACCAGGCTGTATCTCATGAACCGTGATACCTAGATAGTTAAAATTTTCACAGATGATGTATTTCTGTTGCCGCTATAACAACAAATACTAAAAACAGTATAAAATAAATATTTAAGTGGGGCTCCCATACAACAAACGTGTTTTTTTGCGATAATGGTACGGAACCCTTCGTGTGCGAATCCGACTCGCACTTGGCCGGTTTTTTCTTTTCTTAGTGACATCCTAGTGCTGGTATTTTTGCCAACCCGTGTAGCCCTTATGAGGTATCGCCAAATAATTGATATTTCATTGTTTAGGACTAAACTGATTTTGTTTAAAATAACCAGTATTACATTCGGGTGACTCACTTCAATGGATGGTCTGTGTCAAAATAACTATTTAATTGAACTTATCGATTTAATGTAACCCTACAAATCGCATGCGCATAAGGATAATACATATACAACCGACCTTGGTCTACTGTGCAGACCCTTACAATTTTCCTTTAACAACAGCCTCTGTGTTGCACGACGAATCACGTGTAATCAATACACTACGCTTCGTGTCACCAAATATCACCAAAGACTACGTAACTAATGAGACCTCATAAAATCCAATCAAAACGCAAAGGGCATTTTAATTAACGACGATGTTTAGTTAAAATAAATTTCAGAGAGGAACAAATTACGAACGTTTAATAATATTAATATTTTCTAATAAACTGTTTGTGAAGTTTACAACAAACAATATTCGAAGGAGCTCGGAACTCGACGAAGTCAATGACTTTCTGAAGACACTGAAATTGTAGGGACAATAATCGCGGTTAAGTGTCCGAGAAAAAAATACAATCCGTAATTGAACTGGTCCCCCAAAGGGTTGTAGGTGTGAAGCCGTCTAGACGGACCAAAAGGACGGGTTTTGATAAGGGTGCCTTGGACGACCTTGAACTTTAGAACGGCTTAAACAAATGAGGCTACCCCCGCCTTACATGTCTGCATGTAACAGTGGTTTTTACATCTTACGTAACCCTGGAGCAGCAGTATCGAGCGCCGAGGCACGACTGGACCAACTTCCAGATATCATTAAACCGGATCAGTTTTACACAAATGGTCGCATTAAAACCATCCCCAAACTTCTTATTTACCCAGCGTAACGAACAAATTCACGGGCTGGTGATCGACATTCAAACAAAATACAACCAATTACTTATCGTGTCACGGCTAAAGGAATACAAATTCTGTATTTCGCCTTTGAAGTGAACTACATAATTGATAAAGAGCACCACGGACAGGTACACAAAGGTAGCCGTGGCGTCCTTTGTGATCGACGTATCAAATCACCATCGGACACTACAAAAACAAGCGAGACCCGGCCGGGTACAGACGTACGAAAATAAGTTCAGCCAGTTCCTAAACAAAAAGAAACTGAAATAAACAAGGTCGGGAATCAACGCCGCCGTCGCCGCCGCCATAAAGACCGACGGCCGTCCTTGAAAATGGGGGGTTCTTACAAATTGGGTTATTACGGTGCGTGGGGGTGGGGGCGGACGGGCCTCGCACGATCTGCGGGGCGGAGAGAGCGGGGGCGCGGGGGCGCGCCGCGTGGGCGTACCTCGGTGCGCCACCCGCGCCCGGCACGCCTCTCCAGGAAGACTCCCGTCCCAGACTAGGGTTCCGGCGCCGATCATTATAATTACTCTCCAAGGTGAGCCGGGAGCTGCAACCCCACCGGCGGCCTAATCCGGCTCGCGCTCCGCCGGGACCGGCCAGATATCCCCGACATAATATTGCGAGCGCCAAACATTAAAAGCACTTAAACATCATCTGCCTATTCGAACGGTGCCAATTATGAAGCAAATTGAAAGCCTCTCCAACAATTTGAGTGTGGGTACTGAGCTTTATTAAGGTTTTAAATTATGCCCGGTTCCAGTTGACGAATGTAGCTTTATCTAAAAATATTCTTAGGTTGGGTTAGTTTTGAAGTGCCTTTTGTTCTGGTGGGTAGGTGGGGTGATTAAAGTTGGTGTTCAAATCATTAGCGCGGACTTCAAAGTTGTAATCGTCGGTGAAGTTTTGGGGGGACAAATTGGGGCTCGTCTTTATGCAGTGTCTCGTTAGATAAAGAACTTAGTGTCTGCTGCAGATGAGGCGGGTGGTGATTGCCTAGACTTTGTGTTGTGGAACAAAGGCTAAAGCCGCGTCCCTAGATTGATAGTCACGTATTTATGAACGGAGGTTGTTTGTGTTCTACAAACGACGTGAGCGTAACTAGTCTATAAACCTGCGGGGTAGGGGTGGGTGAGGGAGGCTTTATTTATTTTTCTTGCAGCAAGAGAACGATAGGTATAAGAATAAGTTATAGGTCATCTATATACTGTGTTCCGCTAAATATTTCTGGACAGTTAATTATAATATGATAATGAGCTTTAAAAATAACGGCCAAGTGCGAGTCGGACTCGTGCACGTAGCGTTCCGTACCATTATCACAAAAAACGGCAAAAAACTCACATTTGTTGTATGGAAGCTCCACTTAAATATTTATTTTATTCTGTTTTTAACCGACTTCCCAAAAAGGAGGAGGTATTTTATTTTTTATTTGTGTTCGCGGATAACTTCGTCGTTTATGAACCGATTTTGATGATTATTTTTTGTTGGAAAGGAGATATCCCAAGGGGAGATATGACAAGGAAACCAGGATCTGATGATGGGATCCTAGAGAAATCGAGGGAACTTCTAAAATATTATTAGCATTCATAATAGCGATTTTGGTATTTTCATCAATAATGCAATCATTTGCACTCAGAAAGTATCATTTGGTGAAGTGGAACTGATGAAATAGACCACAATGGCAACTGGTACTCCGAAATAAAACAATGTATCCTAGTCGTGTGTGGACTTATTGGAATCGCCATGAGATGTACTTTGGCTATAAATGATTTTCATGTTAATTGGAGGTACCTACCAAAACTAAAAAGAGGAATTAAAAACACTTCTTAACAAAAAATCAAACCGACTTCCAAAACAAAACACGGTGTCGAATAACGGTAAAAAAATGGGTAAAAAAAACCAACTTCGGAAAAGTAAGTATTTTTGGCTTTGTTTTGTTTTGGAAGTTGGTTTGATTTTTTTATAAAAAGTTTTTTTTAGTATTAATTTGTTGTTATAGCGGAAATATATCATCTGTAAAAATGTCAACTGTCTAAATATCACGGTTCATGAGATACAGCCTGGTGACAGACAGATAGACAGACACACGGACCGTGGAGTCTTAGTAATAGGGTCCCGTTTTTGCCCATTGGATACGGAACCCTAAAAATTATAAAGTAAAACGAGGAGTAAATCGTCTAATCTAAACTCACCAACCTGTCTTGGACAAGTATGTTTATTAAAGCCCGTGTCTTTTCTGTATGAACTCTTCGCTCTACAGTGGGAAAAATAATTTTAATCTGATGGGTTGGCGATTTCTGACTTATATCATTCCTACCTAGGGTCCAGGGTATCCTCAAGACGTGATCCTTCACCGATTTCAGTGTGACAAAAAAAACTACTTATCCTAGAAGTAGATACGGTGTAAAATAGCATTGTTTTAATATTTATATGCTACAAAACAACAATGCTTTGCTTCCAAGATACCTTATCTGATACACGTGCCGTTTCCAAATACATTAAGTTTATATTATTTCCTTGTTTGTTTAATTTGAATAGAATTTATATATTACTAATCCTTATTTGCTGCGATAAAAACAAAGGTACCAATTATTTAAAATGCACATTTTACCAACTTGTTCCCAAGTACATTTTTCCTGAAAAAATAAATGCATATCTGAATTCGAGTAAGTTCAGTAGTTTTAGAATTAGTTTCTAACACATATAGATAAGCAATACTAATTCCCGATTTCTGAATTAAGAATATTTGCATTACAATAGGGTTTCAATTAAGAATCGAACATGGAATCATCGATACGAAGAAGAATTATTAATACTTAATTCAGAAACAGGCCCTAAGCCTTTAAAGGTAAACTCCACAGACATGCTTTATCTGATGCCGAACAAAACAAAAATCCATTCATATCTGCGGCGTTTCGCTACTTAATTTCCTTTGACCCCGTAAAAATGCAAGCAGTGTACAGCTGTTCTATATTTCACATAATATTAAACTCATATAAAGTTCTATTAACTGTTATAATCAAACGTTTGTTTTAAAACTTCCTTCTCATAGCATCGGTGCGTTGTTCTATACATTCTGATCGCACATAGCGATGACGTAAGCCTGCGACCGGCTGGGGGCCAATTATGCGTGGACGAAGCCCTTAGCAACAGAGTGCGTTGCTTCACTATACGACCAGCTTAAAAAGACACCTACATACTATACCAAAACCTCTTTAAACACCCGAGAGTTGAGAAAATTAAAGGGGTGAGGAAGATCAAGGTAAATTGGTCGTGGGTTCAGAATTCTAGCATCGAAAATCCTCATTATTAATTAAATGTGTGCTGGTATTTTGTATGTCCCCTGCAACTTCTATTGCTGTCAATAATAATGTGGGGTTGATTGACCTCTGCATATGTTCGGTTCACGTGTTAGTTCGCTAGGGGGCTTGCACAAAAAAACGTTTGGTATTAAACGCGTACTATAATTTGGGTAACATTGTAATAAGTTCTTACGTATATTTTTTCGATAAATCGATACAGGAAATTATAAGGTTCGTGCCTTCGCCTTTTGGTAGGCAGTAAGTAATACGTTTTTGTTAATATTTTTACTTTAATTCTTGGTTTCTGGAAGAGTTGCCATTATAAAGAAATCTTCTTCGATAAAAAATAGTAACCTTAAAGGAGTTGTCAGTTTATTATCATAGACAAAAGGAAGTCACAAGTCGGTATGTGTTGTCTGAGGCACAGCACGCGCAGGCAGAATAGATAGATACATAAAAATAATTATAATATAAATTAGTCATGTCATGGGTAATTAAAAATGTAACAAACTTGTCTGCTGCTAATTTGAATATGTTTTTGCTTTAAGCAGGCAGGTGAAGTGGGATGAATAAACATAAAAGGTATTTGATACCATAGCTCATTGACCATTGTATTCACGCAGTATTATATTTTCACCTATTTTGTATGGTAACAATTCTACAGGAAAAATACCATAAATTATAAGACAATCTCTTCATGGAAGAACACGTTAATTAATATCACTTTTACGAACACCTAAGCATTAAAAACATTTATTATGAAAAACTAAGGCTTACCTCTTCCATGTTTTCTTACTGTAGATGAAAAAATAAGTATAGATACCGAAATAAAGAAAAAACAACTGAAAGAACCGTCCTCTTTCATCTAATTTTAATGAAATCATCACAACATCATAAGTTCACTCGTTTACGAAAAGAGTTGTCCACATCAGCCCTGGGGCCCAGCATTTTCCCAGCAGTAGAAAATACAGGCTGACAATAACACTCAAATCAATCAACTCAGTTTATCACTGCCCACTTCCGGATATAGGCCTCTCCTAATATTCATCACAAAACCCGGTCCTCCGCCAATAACAGTAAAGAAGAAAGCGTCGTAAGAAAAAGTCATATCCTCTCTTAAATCTAACAATTTAATTTAATTCCAACCCTGGCTGTAAATTAGACAAAGTTAACAAAGCAGCCAAACGCGCCCAGATTTTAGGAAAACCGCAGGGAGGCCTTGAAATATGACGACCGTGAATCAGCGATACGGACTCGAGTGGTTCACGAACGTTGTCTGTTTTACATCACTATGCAATTTGTTTTAGAAAAAAAGTTTCTTAGTGTTGCGTTTTCGTACTGTGTGAAGTTCATGAATCATGATACTAGCGCCAAAACATCGTGAGCACACCTGGACTTATTAGTTAATGTAAGTCTGAAAAAGCCAAGTCAGAGACCTGTGGGGTTCCCAGAGGCGACTTAATCAACTCTGATACCAGACATCTTCACACGAAAAAGAAAGAAGAAAGCGTCAAATTCAAATCAAATTCAAAACCAATTCTCATGGTCAAAGTAGCAGGGCAGGGTTGCGGCAGCCCCAAGTACGACTAAAATCGCGTGCACCGTCGATGACCCTGCACTGAGCATATCACATCATCAGCCTATTAATGTTCCCACTGCTGGGACACAGGCCTCCTCTCTGTGAGAGGGAATGGGCCGTAATCCACCACGCGGGCCCAGTGCGGGTTGGTGGATGTCACATGTTTTCGAATTTTTGGTTCTACGACATGCCGGTTTCCTCACGATGTTTTCCTTCACCGTTTTGAGAACAGTGGTGATGAAATAATTTACACAAAGTAAAGCGCCTGCCTGGGCTCGAACCCACGACTTACAACTTGTAAGTCGCGGCCGATACCACTGGGCCACCACTGCACTGAGCATTTGGTGGATACTGGGTAGGAAAAGAAACCTACATATGCACTAATTAAACGTCAGCAGCTAGGTACAGTTCTAATTGATTGTTCCCTATGGAATAGAACTCAAAAAAAAACGAAATGGTCTTTTAAATATACTCTGTTGGATATTATAAATTATTTTCCACTCTGGATATGAAAATGATATTAATTAACAAGTAAGTATGATCAATTGATTGATGACAGGCAAGCTTTGCTGACTTTTAACAATAGCCATATCTAGGTGAGTTGGACAAGGGTTTTTTCTGTATAGCATTCCATTTTTTTTAAATGCTAGCAAATAACAACTTGCGATAACTAAGTAGGTCAAAAAAGTCAGGGCAAGTCTAAAAATCTAGCATAACAACATTCACAGAAAATGGATATCCCATTAAAAAATCTCAGAGTTCACTCAACTGTCAAATTGCATGTCTATTTCTTTATCCATTTCGATGTAGTCATCGTTTAAAAATTACGTTGTCACATGCTAAAAAAATAACAAAGAAAACTTCTTTTGCTCTTACATTTGTAAAGGATTAATAGAAAAAATGTTTTAGACTGTGGTTCTATAGAGCATGAGTTTAGTATTAGTATACGTCTGAGTGTGTACTATTTTAGCAGTGTCTTGGATTAAACAGAAGTTGGATAAGAATTAATATTAAAATTTAAACAATAGTTTACTTATCAAGGTTGATGTGTTGTACCTAACTTATTATCAAGATATCAAGTTTCTAAGGTTCCCTACATGTTCTTATATGTGTTTACGACCCTGTATCTATTTACTTTAATAGGGATCGAGGTCTCGCCATTGTGTTAGATGTTCGGAGATCGGTCAGGAGAGATTTGCGTGTAATGGAGGCATTCTGTCAAGTAATTGTCTTGTGTAATACCTAGTGCTTTAGGTATTTAGGTCTCGATTTCATTATTTTAGACGCCTAGAGAAACGCTTAGTTGTTATTATAGTCACAAAAACAGCTTTAGTTTTGTTGTTTAGATTCAAGGTCAAATAAAAGTAAATGCAATTGTTTTTTTTCGGTTATTGCAGTTTTAATGATGTTTTAAGAAAATAGAAATGCAAATAAATGATCAGTAGTAGTAGTATTTGGACAAATAAATGATCTTATTTTATCTTATCTTATCAAAGTATAAGCCAATTATTATATTGATAGCAATGTTGACTCAAAGGTTAAATAAATTATAAATTGCACAAGGAAATCTAACAATGAAATGATAATGGCAATGAAATATAAATAGCTAATTAGCTTTCAAAATAATTTTACAAAACAAATAATGTGAAAACTTCCTGCCCATCCACAAATAGGTACCCTAAAAAAACCTTTATTATGTGGCTTTTTTACTATATCTATAATGTTTTCCTTAAAACACAGGCAGATTTGAATGACTTAACGAAGTTTTTGGTATGGAAACCCCGAGACGATGTGTATAAAACCATTTATGGACATTGGACAAGTCTGCCAGGGTTTGCCCTACACAAATGTGTTGCCTGACTTAAATAAGTTATATCAGCTTATTTCCTTTTGGCAAAGAGGTTCAAAGGGTTTTGTAAAATTAAATAATTGACTATGAGGACCTAAAACTGTAATTTTTTTGTTTCCTTTTTTCTCTGGTGGTACCTATTATTTTCATTTTTGACACCAACTGCCGAAGAGAAAGTTATTTTTCGCTTTGTAGTATTTTGTTTTAAAAGTCAGTTTATTTTTTTAAGGTTTTTTATTTCTCTCTACTCAGTTTGGTTCCTTATAATGTTTACGGAGTTCCGGTGCCTTCCTTTTGGCTTCATCACCAGATCAGTTCGATGGTACCATTTTCGTAAGAATAATTTATTTAAATTTGATTCATCACAGTCATTTAACTATTAGAGATATCTTATACCCAAACTTCTCATTGAGATGTACCAGTGGCCATCTATGGTCTTCCTCATCAGTTCCAATTCACCAAAATGATACTTTCCAAGAAGTTTCATGTTGATGAAAATACAAAATCGTTACATGTATGCTTATAAAGTTTGAGGAATACCCTCGATTCCCATGGAATTCCAAATCGGTCCATAATGGACGGAGTAATCGGTAAACTTACATTTTAAAAAATCATACATACAGCCGAACATAGAACCTCCTACTTTTTGGCCAAGTCGGTTAAAAATGTCGTTGTTTTACCAAATAATAAAGTTAAACAATTTCACCAGTTTACCAATATTAGTTTAGAAAAGAAGATCGACAAGCCTCAACCTCAGTCAGTTAAAATTGACAAGCAAAAGTGTTATTATTAAACAAATTTTCAAAATAAATATCATGGATTCCCTATCCACAATTTCTATCATCGTTGGCAACTGCGCTATCGCACTGGCCAAAACATAGGAATGAAAATAAACCAGCCTCGAGTTCGTTAGCCGAGAGCGTTCTCACGCGCATCCTATGTCACGTCGACCGCGCATGCGTAGTACTACTGCTTGAACTGCTTCATTATACGCAATTAACGCGCAATATTAATTAGTATATGTTAAGCGTAAAATTTTATGACACTTTTAATGCGAAAATTAAGGATTAAATTACTGGTAAAATATCAAACATATTTTTTAAATATCTAAGCTTATTATATAATGATAAAGAGGATATGGAAAAAAAATGTTAGTTTGTAGTAGATTATGTCTGATACACGTTCGCTTACGAAAATTCTTTCTAATTTGCTGACTAACACAGCTACAGTTCCAGGAAAATGCACTTTGCATGTGTGAAGCAGAATTTGAGTGACGCCGCAGGTAAAAGCTAGTACTCATAAAATATCAAATGATCGAATTTACAAATCATTTAAAGTGCTATAGTATAAAATATACAAGAATTTGTAGCAACCGAACCGCTACGAAACGCATTCTGTAGACATCTACGAAATGCGCTACGTGCAGCGATGCACCGCGTAGCAATGCAGCTACGAAGCCTCTACGACGTAGCACTGCTACGAAATTGCATACGTGCAGATAATATTTGCAAAGTTCTTATTAAATGCAGTTTTGTGTAATAAAATGAATGGATATAAAAAAGGAGGGCGGAATGTCTCTACAAGACAATTAGGTACATAGATAAAAGTTATTATCATGGCTTTAGATTTAAAAAAAGTAATTAAAATACTTATTAATGTTGGCGTAGCAATTTCTTGTGGTTCTTTTTGGTTATACCAAAGGTTTTTCTCAAACACAAAACATATGCCAATACAAGCACCATGCAATGGGCATACTCATCAACGCTGTTTTACACACAGTTAAATTAAATTTTCAAAATATTAATTTTATTGTTCTCATCCAAAACTCAAAATCATTTTTTAATTCCTAAATAAAATATTGAGGTAACGGTGTTTTGAAGCTTTATCATTCTGTTAGGTACAAAAATATGTAGGTTTATCATAACAACCTAAAATAATACAAAATAATTTTAAACAATTAAAGTCAAATAAATTAATTTAAACACCACGACCTTGCATGCATTGTATTTAAATTAATTCTTAATGAGTTTATTTGGTAATCAATCATGGAATATTATTAAAGCAGGAAACGTTGTAACAAATGTGTAAAGCAGATGTTTACTAATGCTAATGAGTTTATTTTATAATTATTGTAGCTACAGTAATATGTGACCAGAGGCCATAGACAATTGTCATTCGATGCCAGCTATGACGATAGTCGAAATGCCAAAACCAAAATGTAAAGGTTCTTTGCCTATAACTTAACGTTACAAGGTCGAGCATTACAACAGTGAGGGGGGAGAACCGAGCATTACAGTGCGCAACCTGTTATGTTACAGTTTCGAGAATTACATTGCTGCATTGGTGAGGGAAGAGAACCGAGCATTACAGTGCGCAATCTGTTATGTTACAGATTCGAGAATTACATTGCTGCATTGGTGAGGGAAGAGAACCGAGCATTACAGTGCGCAACCTGTTATGTTACAGTTTCGAGAATTACATTGCTGCATTGGTGAGGGAAGAGAACCGAGCATTACAGTGCGCAATCTGTTATGTTACAGATTCGAGAATTACATTGCTGCATTGGTGAGGGAAGAGAACCGAGCATTACAGTGCGCAATCTGTTATGTTACAGATTCGAGAATTACATTGCTGCATTGGTGAGGGAAGAGGACCGAGCATTACAGTGCGCAACCTGTTATGTTACAGATTTGAGAATTACATTGCTGCATTGGTGAGGGAAGAGAACCGACCATTACAGTGCGCAACCTGTTATGTTACAGATTCGAGAATTACATTGCTGCATTGGTGAGGGAAGAGAACCGAGCATTACAGTGCGCAACCTGTTATGTTACAGATTCGAGAATTACATTGCTGCATTTGTGAGGGAAGAGAACCGAACATAACAGTGCGCAACTTGATGATACAATGTGTAATATTTTAATACAACTTGTAATGCGCCCCACATCTGTAATGCACATCAAATTCGAATGTAATGTTACATTACAGGCGAATGCTCGTCAGTCAGGGAGGGAGTATTGTAATGTAATGCTCAAAATCGAATCTGAAATATACATTACAGGCGAACGCTCCAGGTGAGGGAGCACCTTAAGGGATTGATCATCTGACATTTCGATAGCGTTTGACATTACCATACATTTTTGATATATTTCCTATCACTTTCACCACGCTTTCGATGATAGAATGTCACTTGTGTATGGCCTCAATTTATAGAATTCTAGCTTCTTCCAGCGGCTTCGCCCGCGTATTAAGTGGTGGATTACAGCTCATTCCCTGTCACAGAGAGGTGGACTGTGTCCCAGCAGTGGGAACATTAAAAGGCTGATGATGAATAGCACAAGTCCACACTCCCGGCTGCTTCTAATAAGCTCCACATGGTAAGACCCAATAACATTTTGCTCGATCCGGTAATGGAAACGAGGACCTCGCGTTGTAGATACTTACATAACTGGCGGAAGGCTCCTGCCACAACAACGGTTCAGCATACCCTGGTCTGTTAACCGCCGAAAGATGAACACATCTGGATACAGGCCTCTCCCAAGCATTCCCACATACTGTGTCGCATTTAATAACTGATTATAAGCAGAAGAACTACATCTTCATCTTGGTCGTCGCAATTTTTTTAATAACCGCGCCTTTGGTTCCAGGATATCCTGCATTCTTTCCGTATGAGTTCGTTTTTTTAACGAAAAACTAAGCCATAAGAATTGGCTGAATATATATATTTTATTCTTGTCGAAAAAATTTTGCATAGTAAACTTGCCTCGTCATTCAATTAAACAGCATTTACACATTTGAAATGCAAATCGTCACGGCAATATCAAACATCCTTGTAAAATCCATACAAATATTTTGAATGCAAAAGTTTTCACGCCTATTAAGGCTGATCGGATTGGGATTAAACTTGGCATATGGATATACCAGAATCTTTGATAGATAGATAGAGAAAACATTTATTAAGTGCACACAAAAGACACAGCACAACACACAAAATCATCAAAATTAGATTTAAAAACAAGGTGCCAACATAAAAATAAAAAAGGAAAACATACTTATAGAAATAAAAGTGACACCAGTAACATTTCGGTATAACAATTAAGTGATAACAATTAAAACAAAGTGCGGTGTGCTTCTCAAGTTTGCACCAAATGGGAGTTCAGCTCAGCACGTGTCAGGAAAATATACCTGACGCTGATATTCTGCTGGTTCCCTGCAGTGACACACGGGAGGGTCAGAGGATACTTTTAATCTCGGTATAATGATCCCTTGGAATAATATAATGCTTTTGAAACGGGCGGAGCCGCGGGCAGAGGCTTGTCTAAAATAAACTAAATTACAATAAAAATGTTAAGGTTTAAATTAGATAAAACCTATAATATAGATGTCATAGTATTCCTCCACGTCGCTGTCATTCTTGGCCAGAAGACTGGCAGCATTGCCACATTGAATAGCAAAACTAATTCCTTGGCCAAAGAATGAGTAGGTAATAGTTTGTAAGGACCTAGTAGTTTGTTGTATATTTATGCATATTATTTGAATAAAATATAAATAATTGATAGCATCAATATTTATAACAGGCCCGCCATTTTGACGATAACATACCAGTTATAAAAAAATTAGCTTGAACCCATTCACGGCGTCGCATCAGTGCGGGGCCGCATAGAAACCTTCCGCGGTTCGAAGGCCATTACAACCAGTTCTGACCATACAACCGGTATGAGGGCCCCAAAACTTGGGACTGCGTTACGAGTCTGTGCGAGGATTTTCTTTTGCAGGATTCGTTGGAAAGACAAAAGATATATTAGAGATAAGGATACATGCAATCAAACAATATTTCTAATACCTATAGGTTCAATATGATTGATACACAATGAGACACAGAGACTTGCTCTTGATACTCCTTTTTATAAATCCACACTATTGAAATGAAAGGTTTTAAACGGAAACAATAAGCGAAAAGAGTAGTCTCCGTCTACCCCTATCGGATAGAGGCGTAAGTTTATGTACGTATGTATGGTTTTATACAAACCTATTTGCAAAGAAATAGACTCTGAAAACCGATTACAAAATAAGGTCTAGTCAAATTCCAAAAGCAGTGTGAGCAGTGGTGGCCCAGTGGTATAGGCCGCGACTTACAAGATGTAGGTCGTGGGTTCGAACCCAGGCAGGCGCTTTACTTTGTGTAAATTATTTCATCACCACTGCTCTCAAAACGGTGAAGGAAAACATCGTGAGGAAACCGGCATGTCATAGAACCAAAAATTCGAAGGCATGTGACATCCACCAACCCGCACTGGGCCCGCGTGGTGGATTACGGCCCATTCCCTCTCACAGAGAGGAGGCCTGTGTCCCAGCAGTGGGAACATTAATAGGCTGATGATGTGATGTGATGTGAAATTCCAAAAAGCTTGACCACTGCACGTAAAACAATTGTTTACTAGTAAGGACGAAAATCATTTCTAACAGTGGCGTGTCTTCTTGTTCCAAACTATCATGACGTATTTTCTTTTGGCTGACTTCCCTGATATAACAGTGCCAAATAAGATAAAGGTACACTTGTATTAACATGCTTACTATACCCCTTTAGAACTTAACCTAAGGATTCTTATGCCGACAACTTTTTAGGGTTCCGAAGTCGACAAGGAACCCTTATAGTTTCGCTATGTCCGTCTGCCATCTCCAGCTTAGCTTAGAGACTCTTAGTACTAGAAAGCTATAATTTGGCATGGATATAAATATGAATCATTCCGACAAAGTGGTAAAGTATAAACATGAAAAAAAAATTTCGTGGAACCTCCTATAGATGGATATGAGATACGGGATGTTTTTCTTTTCTCGTCTATCCCATAGATATATCGGGTATCGTTCGATAGGCCATACAAAAATATTACGGGTCTGTCAAAACCATTTTTCGATTCAGAGATCTTTTTGCGTAAAATTAAGCTTTAAATTGCAAATTTTCGTCAGAGTCAAGTGTCGCCTTACCCCCTCCAGCGAAATGGTTGCTTTTGGTTATGTAAAAAATTCCCGGCAATAGTGTAAATAATGAAATTAAAAGGAAAACTATCACACCTAAGTAGGCTTTACATGTGTACAAGTAATAGTCGACCAACTTATAAAATGTACTTGGTTCCAAGTACGAGTACACATTTTGTACAAATACCATTAAAAAATTATTTAAATAACTGTAACAACAAAAAACCCTCTTCTTAGTCTGCATTATTATGCAACTACAGAACCCTATTAATGCGCGTGGCCCGACACGCACTTGGTCGGTTTTTTTTCTACAAATAACAACAAACTTCGATTTTATTGACCGCATAGAAGATTGATAGCTCGTCTTAGTATTCTGGTTTTACAATTTGTGAGACTTTTTCTAATTATACGATCGTTAAAATTGTCTAGCTTTCTCTATACTAATAGGTTGCGTGTCTTTTTCTTTTCTAAATATATTTTTATTGATGTTGACTGTCAATGGTTTTGAAAGTGCGGGTGATGCTCATCATAAGCGTTATAATGTTCCCACACTAGGACACAGCCCACAGGCATCTTCTCTATGAGAGAGGTAATGGGCCTTAAACCAGCACGCAGGCCCATTGCGGGTTGGTGGATGTTTCATGTCTTCGATTTTTTGGTTCTAGGACATGCCGGTTTCCTCACGATGTTACCCTTCACCGTTTTAAGAGCAGTGGTGATGAAATAATTTACACAAAGTAAAGCGCCTGCCTGGGTTCGAGCTCACGACTTACGACACGCAAGTCGGGGCTGTTACCACTGGGCCACCACTGCTCTCTATTCTTTCACTGCTCTGCTCGCGTATGATAACTGATGACAAATTAATATTAAAGGGCAATATTAACTGCAACCAAAATAATGAATACTGTGTTCTTGACTGGAGACCATGAATCAGCAAACGTAAGATAGGACGCTCTAAGGGTAGGTGTAACGGCGCCAACGATATTTGCAGGGTGACAGCTGGCTGACTGTTTCTGAGAAACCAGATGAATAACATGCGATTGAAGAGGCCCAAGTCTAGCAGCGAGCTTCAGTAGGCTAATTACTGATTAAAACTGAAGATGGCTCTCTTTACACGTCAATAAATATTGAAAGCAAAATAAACAAATCAGTTCACCTGAATATTGCACAGTCATGCTAATTGTGAATGGCTTATGTTTAACTTACCACCAGATATAGTAACATATAACAGACAAAAATAGTAAATGATCACCAAAATTAAACCCGCATCTTATTGTAAAATTATAACCAAAGTTTTAACATCTCGCTATCCTGTTTAGGCAAAATGACTCCAAATAAATCATTGTTAACCCAAAAGTAGTAAATGATCACCAAAAGTAGTAAATGATCACCAAAATTAAACCAATGACCAAAAAGATTATAAAATTTCTGGGAGCAACTTGGAAGTAGCGCTCGCCGGCCGCTGCCGCGGCACCGCTCGCTTTGCTCGCTCGGCTCGCGCGCGGTTGGTCACAGTTCTAACCTAACCTAACCTATTTTACAACATTAAATAGCGCAATAATTTGCTATTAAAATTTGGTGATCAATTTACTAAATTTGGTGATCAATTTACTAAATTTGGGTTTCATAGTACAATTTTAGGTAATAGAGGTTATGGTCACAAAGTAATTTTAGGTGGTCATTATATTTATCCCCATTGTGAATCAGTTGGAAGAAAACGTGATTTGCGAACTTTTTCTTTCAACAAAAAACAAGTAAATGACCACATTTCTCAACTTTAACTTGAAACAAAAGTGTGATAAATCATATAAGATGTTTGTTTTTATTTCGAGAACTCACGAGAAACTAACAAAAAAGTGCACGTGAAGAACTTTAAACAATAAGGAGGTTGCAAAACAGAAGGCCCCAGCGTTTTGCAACAAATTTTTTTCCTTGACTTTGAAAAGAGTTGTGAAAGCTTGCACTTGTAAGTTTTCATGTAAAAGGTTGACGGTTACAATGCATTTATTTTTCTCTTTTACCTTTGACTTTGAATTAAAAGGGGTGCCGTTTTATTTTACTTTTTTTTGGTTATTAAAGTTCCATTCAAGGTTTGAAGGGGAACGTGTACTGTGTTGGTTTCGTAATCCTGTGAAGGCGGACTTTTACGTACGTAATGTACTACGATTTTTAGACGAAGTGTTTTTTTATAAATACCTATATATAACGCCTTTACCTTATATTCCTTGAAGGCACAGGTGTACAATTAGTTTTTTTTATTCTTTTCTCCACACTAGGAATGTATTCCTGTATCGTGGGTGCGATTACAAATATTTAAACTCACATATCTAAACTCACACACAAGATACTCAGATCCGGAAAAACTATCTGTAGAAGTGTAGACCATACAAATATTTGTTCCGTGCGAGAATCGAACCCGCACGGCTCTTGTGTCGTCAAAGTTAGTACTCTTGTGTCGTCAAAGTTATTTATTTATTATATACTTTATTGTACACCACTTAAATAATTACAGAAACAAAACATTATAAAGATAAGTGTACAATGGGCGGTCTTATCGCACAGGGCAATCTCTTACAGACAACCTTTGGATGGACTGAACGAGAGGAGATAGACATAGGGCTGTCAGTGTACAAAACTATCTTAAATAATATTACTATATTACTCTTACATTGGCTAGTTATGGTTAAGTCCAATGGTATATAGGTCGAGCCTACTGCCATCAACATCAACAGCCTTTTTAATGTCCCCACTGCTGGGACTCAGGCTCCTCTTATAGAGGGAGTGGGCTATAATCCACCAGGCGGGCTCGCGGTGCGGATTGGTAGATGTCACATGTCTTCGAATCACTTATAATAAGAATTACTGCCATCAGCCAGTTATAAATGCAGACTGCAAGCTACTTCTGAAAAATAGATGGAAAAACAAAACGCCGCTATTCTTTTCTGATTGATTTCGATGCGGGTTCCACGAT
The DNA here is from genome assembly GCA_945859665.1 of Anorthoa munda. NCBI lineage: Eukaryota > Metazoa > Arthropoda > Insecta > Lepidoptera > Noctuidae > Anorthoa > Anorthoa munda. The sequence continues at coordinate 37,546,089 of OX243897.1, read as the reverse complement.
AGTTAGAGGAGACTGGGGCGATTTGATCCTACGGTAGACTTGGTTTAAAAAAACTAAAGCTACTTAGCATCTCAAATTGTTTTAAAGTGATTATTCCAAGTTTACAAAAGTAATAAAGCCGGGGAAATAGAACTAATAGTAGAGTTAGGTTTTATTTTTTATCTCAACCGAAAAACATCTTTGGTTGATTTAAAAAGGGGCTTTATAATTTTTATGTACTGTTGTTGAAAATCCATTCAACCAATCACAGTAGATAACGCGTGCTTGACAATTTGTCACATTAATTCTGCGATACTTTTAAGGTGGGAAACTGAGGGCCAGTCTCCCATACATCGTATGTCCAGGCTTCGTAGAGATTCAATGACCTAATGATCGCCATTGTAATTCTGACTTTAGGAGTTCTAAGGTTTGTAAATAGTATGTTTTTTTCAACACGTGAAATACAGTGATAATGAATCATGCATTTGCCTTGAAACTATGGCGCAAAAGTCCAGCAATATTTTATTTATTTTGAAGCAATTGAATCATCGTGCAGGAAAATGTAGGCATGCTGCAATCAACTGAAGTTTATACCTACATTTGCAGAGGAAGTGACCATCTAAATGCCAATGACCTCAGTGCAACTAAATTTGCTACGAGAACAACAGTGAGTCATTACACGTGCCGTTTTTGCACTGAAATAACATTGAACACAAGTGCATTATAACAAACAACATGGCACAGTACCTATACTGAGTTGATGGTTTCTGAGGAAAAATTTGATAGTGTTGCTAAAATTAATTTGTATGCAAGCAAATAATTATAGAATGATTACGTAAATTAAAATCGTGAACATGTATTTTTACCCGACTGCCGAAGGAGGGTAATGTGTTTATCAGTCTATGTATGTATGTGGCGTTCCAGAGACCAAACGCGTTGACCGATTTTGATGATTCATACGTCAATCGATTCGTCTTAACCTTGCGAGTGTCATAGGCTACATTAAAATTGGAAAATAGAAAAATGGCGGCTTTTGGGCGCCATATTGCGGGCGGGCCAATTTTATTTTTTCTTCCAAAGCCATCGTGTGGGGTATCAAAATATAGGGTTTCAAGAGGTGATTTCAAGAATATATAACACTTATATATTTAAATGTACATAATTCGAAAAAAATGTTAACTAAAAAGTTATAAATAAAAAAGTTATTTAAAAAAATCTAAATACCCGACTGCTTAAAAAGCGAACTAAAAAGACGTAAACAAGAAGAAAATCCTGCTGTGCAGTCGGAGGATACATCTGGTTTTGTTCAGCCAGCTCGCGAATATGTATCCTCCGACTGCACAGCATGATTTTCTTCTTGTTTACGTCTTTTTAGTTCGCTTTTTAAGCAGTCGGGTGTTTTGATTTTTTTAAATAACTTTTTTACTCTCGATCTGTTGAGAATTTGAAGTTAAAAACTTACCAAACTGCTAGAATGCTGTTTTGATGCTGTTTTACACATTCTCGTGCTAAAGTAGATTTTGACTAGTATTTGTAAGAACTTAACCTGGAATTCTTAATAAAAAATTGGGGGTTAGATTATTCATTTAATATTTGTGTTTTCTTTTACGTTAATCTGTAAGTAAGCTTAATATTTGACGGGTTTTGTAAATAGTTGGTCCTTTGGTAATTTCAGTTGGTATTTTGGGTACTACGTCACATTTGATAACAAACACCGCAGTCAATTTAGTGCATGACATATTATTCTATGTGGCGTTATCGACATAGTTAAATTATCTTTATCCTATTATAAATTTATAACTTAAAATTATAACAGGACGTTACTGCAAAATTGATTGCTATTAGTGGTCACCCAGTGTTCGTAATTCGACCATCATTCTGACCGACAAACTATACGTTTTTAGGGTTCCGTACCCAAATGGTAAAAACGGGACCCTATTACTGAGACTTCGCGGTCCGTCTGTCTGTCTGTCTGTCACCAGGCTGTATCTCATGAACCGCGATAGTAAGACAGTTGAAATTTTCACAGATGATGTATTTCTGTTGCCGCTATAACAACAAATACTAAAAACAGAATAAAATAAATATTTAAGTGGGGCTCCCATACAACAAACGTGCCTGTTGCCGTTTTTTGAGAAAAGGTACGGAACCCTTCGTGCACGAGTCCGACTCGCACTTGACCGGTTTTATACTTTAAATATCTCCATTCTTTCAGGTCCATCCAAAGTTTATCTGTAAGAGGTTGCCCTGTGCAATAAGACCACCCATTATATTTTGTGTATATTATTTATATATAAAATATAATAAATAATATGCTTATTATGTGGTTTACAATAAACTATATAATTAATAAAAGATAAATAACCATGTCAAATCTCATACCCCTCCATTTGTTCAATATGCTTGAAAAGGGGTAGATATATCTACAATTATTATAATATAATATACCTACTCGTAGATAATATTATTATGTAGCCACCTTTGTGTGCTCTATTCACTAAAATCTCAATTGAAAACTGAACCTCCACATGGAATCCATACGGCACCCGTCAATTGTTACTCAGAAGACATCTCACAAAAGAGGTCCAAGCTTTGGACGTATTTATCCTACCCTCCTTTAGAACACAAACCGGTTTCGTCCGCTATTATTATTTAATGCGCAAATGTGATCGATTTTTGGGGGAGCTTTATTATCCGAATTTGTACATTATGAAAGTTTATGTTATGTTAGAATCAATTTTAAATGACAAGTTGGTCAAATAGGCCATTAAATAGAGAAATATTATAATCTAAAATCAATCTACCCAGCTGTTACATAATTATCTGGTCTGTAACTATTAAAACAATCAGTTAGTACGGACGGTAGTCCCCAAACTAGGTAGGACCTGTATCTTGGGGCCCTGAGTTGTGATTACATTAATATATTAAATTACTTTTGTATGGACGTGTGTATTTTACAAGTTTTTGTAAACAATGAAACTGGAGGGTTAATAAAATGAAATAAATAGTGAAATTTAAAATAAAAATAATTTGAAATTGTTTTAACCTTAAAAATGTGGATTTTAGAGGTTTTCCCCCAACCACCACGCGGGCCCAATGCGGGTTGCATTGGGCCCGCGTGGTGAATTACGACCCATTGCCTCTCACAGAGAGGAGGCCTGTGGTCCAGCAGTGGGAAGATTTAAAAAGGCTGATGATGATAATGATATAGGTTTTTGTGAGTTAGATGTGCAAGTGCCCAGTTCCCGATAATACGATAATAACGATACGATATTACGATAGTAAGACTGCTTCTAAACTTTTAGGATTCTGCCTAGCCATAAAGACTGTCAAAGATAAATGACTGCCGTGACCAACAACTTAACGTGTTTTCCGAGGTATGGTGGGGTCTTCGTGATGGTCATGGTCACTCATCTACGGACAGTCCTTTACAAACTAAGTAAGTATCTTCATTTTGTCCATTGACGACTAGGGACTCAGCGAGAGCTAGGATATTTTTTGAAACATGATTATAAGACTAAGCAGCTAAGACGAACTGCTTGACTTGCTTTACAAGGCTCGGAGTGGTTTCGATATGAAATGGACATGGTCACCCATCCACGCATGTACCTTGGCTAGAATAGCTATCATTTTATTCGTTGGCGACTCGGTACTAGGCACTCATGGGGCGCTAGGGTGTATCTAGTTATTATTAATACATGATTAACAGATTATACTAAGAAATCGCATTACGTAGTGCAATATCCTAGATAAATTGATTAGCAATCTCACCGATTGCCGTATCGGCTAGGAACTAGTGATAAATAGACTGATAACACTTTTAATAAGAAAAACAAATAACAATAATTGGGTGGAGTTGATCAGATAGTAAGTTCAAAAAGACTTGAGCAAATTTGCTTGGTTTGGATTAAAATTTGCTGAGCCAACTATATTCTCTCTCTAACATATAACAACCTCGTTGGCAGTTATATGTTTGAGCCGTTTGGGGTTGAGACATTAGGTCCATGGGGTCCGAGTGCTCATCGAGTGTTTCGAGACATAAGTACACGGTTAGTCGACTGTTCGCGTGACCAGAGGGCTGGCTTTTTCTTCAGCCAGAGAATCAGCATCGCCATTCAACGTGGCAATGCTGCCAGCGTTCTGGGCACGTTTCCCATTGACATCGATGTGGACGAATTTTTTGATGCGCTATGTGCCCTTTTCCCTCTCCCCTTTGTATGTAAGTTTGTTTTGTTATTATTCTCTCTCTTCTTATTTATTAATATAACAATAGGCTCGCGTATGACCACTATCTCGCCTGATAGCAAGTGATGATTTGGTCGGCGGTGAAGCACGCTTGCCTAGATGTAACCTAGATTCACTCTTAACTTAAATACCCCAAGGTTGTAGCTATCAGAAGACAGCAGGGAATTCCACTACTTAGCTTTACGTACAATGAAAGTATTCGCAAAATCCTTTGTGCCTATGATTGGGATGTCCACCATGTACCGATGGCGCATTGCCGTGCGTCTTGTAGCTATCAGGCAACAGACTCCGGCAGGGAATTCCACTTCTTCGCTGTACGCACAATGGAAGTATTCGCAAAACGCTTTGTGCGTATGGTTGAGATGTCTACCATGTACCGATGGCGCATTGCCGTGCGTCTTGTAGCTATCAGGCAACAGACTCCGGCAGGGAATTCCACTTCTTCGCTGTACGCACAATGAAAGTATTCGCAAAACGCTTTGTGCGTATGGTTGAGATGTCTACCATGTACCGATGGCGCATTGCTATGCGTCTTGTAGTCCGATGATGGAAAGGACAAGTCGGAATTTTTTGAATTATGAAATTCTTCTTTCTCCTAACTGTTGTCTCAGTTTGTTTAGGTTAGCTATCCTAGCAATTCTGCGCCCCTGGTTGTAGGTTGTCTCTTTTGTTGTGTTGCTCGCTATCTTGTCATTATAGCACCTAATTAAATAATTTCTATGCACGTTTCCATGGCTGTAAACGTTTTTCTTTGTTTCTTCTTTCTTGTTACGGTCCAGGGGGGTTACCATAAGCCCTTAGAGCAAGGTTATTTCCAATTCGCGTAAGAGTCAGATGTATATGACTTGTATACATCTGTCCCTTTTTCACAGTCGCATCATGATTGTTTTGACACGACATGGTACGGGGCCTGACTTTCACCTTATTTTCTGTGAGTCGGAAAATGAGAAAATTTAAGAGAGTTAAATTAAAAAAGGGTATGCAGTGGACCTGTGGATCCTGGTATTATTGTTGTCCATATGTGGCTATGAACACTTACCATCACTCAGATGAGCCGCCTGCTTGTTTGCTTCACTTTCGCAATAAATATAGAGTATATACATACATAAATAACATCATTACTTTATTCCCCGAAGAGTAACGCAGAAGTACACTTTTAGTACACTCACATAACACACCCACATATTATTTAGGTATCTATTAATAATAATTCAATCAATATTTCCAAAGTGAATAACAAACATCGAATCTTATCATACGTGATTGTTTGTTATACAATCTCAAAGGTAAACGGATTCGGATAAAATCTGGTGCACAGATAGACCACATCCTGGAATCCGAATTAACCTCTTTCAATCCGGATTCATCATCATCATTATCAGCTTTTTTTATGTTCCCACTGCTGGGACACAGGCCTCCTCTCCATGAGAGGGAATGGGTTGTAATCCACCACGCAGGCCCAGTGCGGGTTGGTGGATGTCACATGTATTTGAATTTTTGTTTCTTTGACATGCCGGTTTCCTCACAATGTTTTCCTTCTCCGTTTTAACAACAAACTACAACTTAACTACAACAACTACAACTTATGAGTCGCGGCCGATACCACTAGGCCACCACAGCAATCCGGCTTGGTAACTGAATACCCCGACTTCTGAATTAAGATACGAATAAAGTAGGGTTTGACACGTACTTAACATCAAATACTCAATCCAGAAATCGGCCCTTATTTTTCTATTATTCTAAAATGGTTACTCATACCGTAAATGATTACATTACCGTCATTTAAACATAAATTATAATAACATTAAAAAAATGGGTATACGGAAATGAGTAGTTATATAACAACAGTATTGAATTGAAACAGCATTGAGCTCGCCCTTGCCCTCCAATGTGAATTGATAATCACTGCTTGAATACTAACGGTACATGTTATGTAAATATTGTATATTGAATTACGTCTTGAAGAGCCTTAGGGGATCATGTTTTAGATGAACTTGTCTTTATCATTAGGTAAATATGTACTAAGTTTCGCATTTTCCTGCGGCTTAGTAGTTTTTTTTATTGTTTTTAGGGTCACGCTTGACCACTATCTCACCTGATGGTAAGCAATGATGTGGTCGACGATGCAGCACGCTTGCCTAGAAGTAACCTATTTACTCTTGACTTAAAGATCTAGATTGAAGCTATCGGGAAACACAGACTGCGTCAGGGAATTCCACTCCTTAGCTGTAAGCATAATAAAATTATTCCTAAAACGTTTAGTGCGTATGGGGGGGATGTCCACCATGTACCGATGGCGCATCGCCGTACTTCTGGTAGTCCGATGATGAAACGGGCTAGGTGGAATTAGATCATGCAATTCCATCGCACACTCCCCGAAATGTAATGGATAAAAAACCGGCCAAGTGCGAGTCGGACTCGCGCACAATGGGTTCCGTACCACTAACGCAAAAAACGGCGAAAAAAAACAGGTTTGTTGTATGGGAGCCCCAATTAAATATTTATTTTATTTTGCTTTTAGTATTTGTTGTTATAGCTACAGAAATACATCATCTGTGAACATTTTAACTGTCTAGCTATCACGATCCATGAGATACAGCCTGGTGACAGACGGACAGTGGAGTCTTAGTAATAGTGTCCCGTTTTTACCCTTTGGGTACGGTACCCTAAAAACCGACAAGCTACAAGCGGCTATCATCAGAAACCGTGTATTTTTCGGGATAAATGGCAGCGTATAACTTCTAGCGATAACGCGACTTACAATCAGTAAAAAGATTTTAATTGTACATCCCGAGATTATTACTCTTTACAAACTTATAAACAAACATATAATTTTATCTCTTTAGTACATCAGTTAAAAGTTAAGATTCAATTACGTATCTAAGGGCCACGGGCATAAGCGATCATAAGATTCGAGTGTACTTAGAGGTATGGCAGTCTCTGACATTTTTAATGCATTTGGTCCTTTGAGTCGCCTTTCTGGACCAATGGAAGGTCCCTACAGCAGTAGTATATTGTATAGGGTTAATATGGGTGATAATTTAACGATTTTTCACCAGTTTTCTTGATAGTTTATCAGCAAAATTCATTTTAATTCAACAGTACGGTTAAAAAAAGAATTACAAAGACATTTCTATTTTCGGTATTCTGAGCTGTATCTTGTTTGTTTATCGGCAGTTCATTTCAGTTCGTCAATTCTTTTTTATAAATTGAATTACAAGTAACTGTTATTACTTTTAACATGAAACATTTAATGACAAATTTCTAATCAATGACAAAAGTAAAATTTATAAGTCATTGCATTGACAAAATCCGTAAGACCTTCTAATAAATTTTATACAGACTCTGGAGTCAACATAAAATGCGTTAGATATATACCTACCGCTTCAGTCACGTGAATTGTGCACGTGAACACGGTAGACACTGTTATTCATAAGCAGAGGCCCAAATACCTACCCATTATATTATCGGCTTGTAACACGACGTGTCCATTTATTTATAGATTGGTCATAGAGTGCTGCAGCGCCCTTCGTTACTGCCATATTGTTTTATAAGAATTAATTACTAGACTGAGAAGGTTTCCATAACTTTGGTAATTCTCTCATGGTATGTTTGGTCATCAGTTCATCGCTGTAAGAAACCTTGGATGCAATGGATATAAACTTAATTTCAGTTACATTTTTCGTCAAAACCGAAAGGACGGGTACGCACTAGAAGAAAACAGAATTGTGTGAAAAAGGCAGATTGGAGGCCTTAGCCCTTCAGTCGGTAAACATAGGCTAGCTCGTTGGTCTATCAAAAATTACATGCTTCTTAAGCCGTGTACGCACGAACGAACAAAACATGGTAAACACGAACATCGATCACGGAACATTTGGTTCGTACGTGTGGACGTAAATTAAAAACCTTGCGAACACAGTTCTACTTGTGTTCGCACTCAACCCCTCAGTACCCATGGATTCACCGTCGGAAGTGGTGGACAGAGAAAATACAATGTTGTTATTGTTAATATTGCATCAAATTTCGCAGAACACCGTCCGCCCAGAACAACCAAATTGGATCGCCACGATCATTTTTACGAACACAGTGTTTGATGTTCGTCAGTGGTACGCACGTGCGAACAAAGTGTTCGATGTTCTCCGTGTTTTTGTTCGATCGTGCGTACACGGTTTTAAGAAAAATAGAAAGAGCGAGTGTCGAGTTAATTTACACAATATCTTACGAATCCCAATTTTCAGCATTATATTGTCTAAGATTCATTGGAAAGTTAACCATTTGCCAATGAATCTTAGACAATATAATGCTGAAAACTTATTGATAAAGTTTCCAACATCATTATTCTTAAGACACTTTAACTACAACTCAAATATTTTTACGTTGATTCATGTTCAAAATCAAAATATTTTTATTTCAACTAAACTTTTTAAAGGTACTTTTGAATGGAAAACAAAAAGAAATGTAGTTGCACATTCGTAGTCATTAGTAGGTCTCTATGGAGAAGAATGTGCAAGAAACTCCACGGACACTCTTTCCATCAAACAAATGTAATTATAAGTATTTGGTTACATCATTCTTGTTGGCAAATTACACATATTAAGTGAGAACGACGTAAAAAGTCGTTTACGTAAAAGCGTCTAGAGTAAAACAAACAAAATACAATAATTAATTAAAAAATATATTGAGACAACCAAGTTGAAATATCTTCAAGCCCTTCTTTGATTTGTCATCACGTCACAAAAATACAATAAACATAACATACGAGGGCATTACATACACATAAAACCCTTCCTTCTGTACTTCAGGTCTGAAGTTCAGAGACAGAACCCGTGACGACAGGTGTCGAGTTAAAAAGAAAACTTGCCAAATTACATTGTGTCCCGTCAATTTGGATGGCCGCCAAACGGAATGATAACTGGCTGGTTTGACTACGTTTTCGAGGTTTCTGCAGTTTGCTAATATATGAAAAAATAATTAGGTTTTGGCTTTTGTTTCTTACTGAATGGAATTGGAATGAATAACTAGATAGTTACAATGATTAACGGAGCTTGACTTTTATTTTAATAGGGTGTTAATTAATCAGCTCCTTATTTAATTAATCAACATCATAAAATTAACACACGATGCAGTGCGTACAACAGAGCAATGCGAGAGGTCGTTTACTTTTATAAAAAGTATCAGGTTTTCCGCTCATTAGGAAGGACCATAATTTAATTTAAATATTTTTAACAATGCAGGATACGAACAAATATTAAAAGTAACAAGAAACACTAACAATATTTGGTGAAATTTAAAATTTTATTGTTAATGGCCTAAAATTAAATTTATAATAGGATAGGTACGAATTGTAAATTGCCCTGCTTCTAGAGCAGTCAAATCAGGTAAAAAGAATACACATTCTTTCCCATTGAAAATTGAATAACGAAGTAGGTAATTAGGTAGGTATCTACAATACAAAGTGCTAACCCATGCAATTTAAGTGTGAATTTATATGAGTAGGTATCTACTAGCTATCTTGTTAACAACGGCTTTTAATGCGAAACGACCTCGCGAAGAATTCTTTACAAGCAATCTTCGGTTTAAAAGGTACTCAATCAGAACTAATTTTATTATGTTTTCGGACCGTTTTTATTGTTTCCTATAGTTAGGTAGGTAACTACTCTCTTGTTTATTGTTGTACTATAGATATTACAGTTGATTGTATCGTGAGAAGTAGGCAATGACCCAAATGGCCCTTGTTAGCTGCCATCGGAACGAAGGACCATTAAGTACAGTTATTAGCACCTAATGCAGTTTCCCAGGTAGGTAGGTGCATTAAAATCTCTCTCGCTGTATAGTGAGTATGTAGTAGGTACTTAGCGGCATCGTGCTGAAATATACTGAAAACAAACTACTCAATTAATTAAAGTCAATTTAAATAGGAAGTGTAAAATGCCGTGTGTAGGTTCCTATTACAATAATGTCCTCATGCAGTCAGCAAGCGTATCAATCAATGCTTGTTCTTTGTGTAACAAGAGGCATTTGTTCTGCACTGGTCATTGAGATAATACAGTTACTATTTAGAAATCCGATAGGCAGGTACATTAAAGCGATCATTACTTATTCCAATTCATAGGAAAAGGTTTGATGGCGTGCACACAGATTTTCCATTATAAAAATCATAACATTAATACAATAACGTCTCAACGCGCCTGCGTTACGATTGTGATCGCTAATTGCTCAAATATTCCAGCGGCTCGGCGCACATGACATGCACGCTATATGTGTCAGCCGTATGCGGCAATAAATTCATTGTGTAATGGGTAGAGCGCGCATCGAATTGGGCCGTCCCTCCCAAGAGTGCCCCGCGCATCGCCGCCGTTTATCTGTCATACTACACTATTCACCAAACGCATCTACGAAACTATGCGAAGTCCTAAACTAAACAAGTAGCGCCATCTCTGATTTTATGCCCGAACTACGTAGACAAGTCTTGTGTCGAAAAATGTGCGTGACAAAGTAATGTCGGCATTCCGGAAACAGTCAAATGCATGTAAGGTCATCAAAGCCATTAAAAGTATACTTTTTTATTCCTGTACAATAATCGTAAATTTCTATGAGGTCGACTAATCATGTGGTTATTTTAAAAACCACGTAATTTATTTAAATTATGCGCTTTATGTTCGTTTTCGTTATTTCTGCCTACAGATTTAAGTTCAAGGTTATTGATTCGTATCGTAAAAACATTTCTTTAATTCTGCTCGTTATCCTGTAGGCTCATAGTAGAAAACATATTCAAACTGCTATCGTAATTTAAAAGCTTGTCTAATTGTTAATAGGCAACATAGTATTTTTTTTCAAAAGGCCGTACGTACAGTTTCATCAAATGAGTTTTCAACGGTAGGTATTCCGTATTAAATTAGTCCATAAAGGAAATCTTTGTGGTTAGAACTTGTTTTTGAAGATTAGATAAACAATATTTAGTAGGTCGGTAAACACTGTAATGAGTAGGAAACGCTTACTGATAATTATAAACTAATGTGGGTCATTTAATAACTGTAAAAACATTGGCATAGGTCAATTTAGCTTAGTTTAGTTGGAGCCTATCTACGTACGGAAAACAAACACGAAATCTGCCCTTGAGACTTACTCCACGAAAATCACTTTCAAAGTCAAGTAACCTTATTTTTGCGGTTGACAGTACCTAATTAAAATCCAAAAACCTGAAACAATAAAAATGTTAGTTCTATTACCTGAAAGTATCAGAAGTACATTATTCTATGCAAAACAAACGGACGTAGAGCAATCTACGTGGCGCACGCAACTCACACACACACACCCATAATAGCTGAGTGAGTGAGTGTGACGTCTTCAAGGATCGCTTGTGTCTGTGTGCGTGAGGGTTGCCACTTGCCACCTGCGGTTTAATGGCTCATTGTACGTTTTAGTGCACATGAAGCACATTTCAGCGAAATGTGTCGCGTTTCAGAGGATGGTGTTACGTTCCGCGAGATTGTATTGAATTTAATTTGACGTGTTTTGCTTTTGTTGTATTGTTTGGGTGTGTGCATAACTGAAAATTGTAGCTGCTGTTAGAATTAAACTAAACAGAACATTATTTCAGTCATCTTATTCACAAGTTTTCCTTGAGATTAAGAAAAGTTACCAACTGCTGCATTACCGCTGAAATGGAATGCAATGGCACACATTACGTTTTTTTAAGCATTTTTACATCTTCTTGAGATACCGTCTCTCATGAACTGACCAAAACTAAAGTAACTAGGCCTACTCAGTTGCTTATTTTTACATCGCATTAACAAACCCTCTCAATTAACTATTCAACTCAAAGCACACATTCCTTCATACAGGAAAGTGTTCCATTTTAGCATCTCCGTGCACCAACCCTGCTATAACTGCTGCACGCACACACATACAATGTGTGCGTGTATGCGTGGCTGCGGTGCTCATGGACGGCCGAACAAAGCGCAGCAATGGCCATGAAAATATTTGTACCGCTGCGTGGCAGGGCTGCCTCATATAGGCTTATCCTTATGAAATGTAACACGCCTGCAATTTTTGTAACAGCTAGGTGTTACACAAAATTGCAGGCGTGTTACACTTTTGGAATTAGTCATACTTATAGCTGATACTTTAAAACAGTTTCTTTATTCTAAGTATATTTCAAAATTGTGGTTTGTAATCAAAATTAAAAAAAATATCGTGTCATTGTAAGCAGATGAGGAAATACCTTTACCTACTGTGTTCATTGAAATAACTCGTTCGTAAATTAAACGTAGCACATGCGGTAGTACTTGCACGAATAATTATAAGGCGAATTATGTTAACCTCCTTTTTTCCAAATTCCTAATTCACCTATAATAGATATATATATATTATAGATACCCACAATGACCTATTTAGGTACTTAGGTAGTTCCATTCTCTCGATGTACAATAAAATCGAACTGTTGTCTACCGACCTACGAAATATGCCTGTAAGAATACATCAAACTAATTACTTTCATAATAGTAAACTAACATAGTAAATCAGGTTAAGATCACTACGACATTTTAAGATTAAACATAGAGTACGCCTCGGCGTCGCGACGCCAATGCCAGCCCTTCGACAAATACCTATCAAATACAACGCCTTGGGATCTCGAGGTCGCCGCCGAAGTACCTCCTACCTACCGATGTACCGATGGCCATCTGAAAATTAATTAATTCTAATAAAGGTTTTATTAAAACATATGATCTGTGTCTGTGATTTTGTTGCTGCAGTACAAGTTTCTTTGCATGCAGCGCCATCTGTTATTGATTTGTGTTATTAATTACGCATTATGTTAAAAGGACCAATTTATTTTTTAATGTGACATTCAATGCATAAATTTAACGTTAAATATTTATGCTTTTAATTTAACGACTAAAATATTGTGTCGTTGTAAATATTTTAGTCTAAATCAGATAAAGAATAAGCAGTTTGTTAGCTGATACAGGCTGATATCAAAAGAGTTTTTTATAAGTTAATAATTCCAAATTGACAAAATCGGACCTATTAAAAAGAGTTAAGTAAATGCATGAACCTGATGAAAACCATTTCTCCACCCAGCTTTTTAGGGTTCCGTAGCCATATGGCAAAAAACGGAACCCTTATGGATTCGTCATGTCTGTCTGTCTGTCTGTCCATCCGTATGTCACAGCCACTTTTTTTCGAAACTATAAGAACTATGCTGTTGAAACTTGGTAAGTAGATGTATTCTGAGAACCGCATTAAGATTTTCACACAAAAATAGAAAAAAAGAACAATAAATTTTGGGGGTTCCCCATACTTAGAAAGAAAACTCAATTTTTTTTTCATCTAACCCATACGTGTGGGGTATCTATAGATAGGTCTTCAAAAATGATATTGAGGTTTCTAATATTATTTTTTTCTAAACTGAATATTTTGCGCGAGAGATACTTCCAAGGTGGTAAAATGTGCCCCCCTGTAACTTCTAAAATAAGAGAATGATAAAACTAAAAAAAATATATGATGTACATTACCATGTAAACTTCCACCGACAATTAGTTTGAACGAGATCTAGTAAGTAGTTTTTTTTTAATACGTCATAAATCGTAAACCGCAATTTACCAAGTACGGAACATTCCTTGCGCGAGTCCGACTCGCACTTGGCCGGTTTTTTTCTTTTTTACCCGGCTGCAAGGAAAGGGTTATGTTTTTCGCGCGTATCTTGTATGTATTATTCTATTCAACACACTTCCTCATAAAGTGGCTCTAATTTCACCGCAATTAGGCACATAATGACACCTGTAATCAAACTGTGACTTTTTCATTGCTATTATTCACAAGTGAGTTATAGATTTTTTATTTTATTTAATTGGTTGCTTTGAGCTTTGTTCTTAAAAAAGTTTACACAGTTGTACAAATAAATTAATGTACCTATTGCTTGCTCACTTCATGCAACTTCGTATTTAAATAGATAATTTCAACTTGTACGTGTTTAATAAATAAAACTTTCACACAAATATAACTTTTGTTTTCTCTGTAATAAAGAAAACTTGAAATTCCCCATTTTGTACGTGGCTAAAACGCTATCCGCGATAAGCCAAAAAAAAGAAACCTCATTCTTATAGTCTATGGCCGATCACCATTGTTAGATGCGCGCGCATAGGAAAACTGATTATTTTTTCCCGCCATTGCGAAAAATTTTTGACAACTCGTTTTTACTGTTGAAAACACGGTTGAAAATGATTTTTTTATATTATTTTCTTCACAAGTGTGTTGAAAAACGTCGTATGATACACGTGTGTATTGATGATTACCGTCCTCGGCTCACCTAACGGCTCGGGTCTCAATGGCGCCTCAGCGGTAATCACCATCAACATTACACACTTGTACCATAATGTACTATTATTACCTCGTATCTTTCAAACCACGTGACGATTTTTTATAATTAAGACATCGTTAGATAGGTCTTGGCCTAAAACATATGAGCCTTAAACATATAAGTGCCGTTAAAAACAAAATGAAGGGTTTTTAGAGGTGATTACAAAAACATATACCACTTATATGTTTAAAGTCATTCGAAAAAAAAAGTTAATTAAAATAATCAAAAAACCCGACTGCTTAAAAAGCAAACTAAAAAGACGTAAACAAGAAGAAAATCATGCTGTGCAGTCGGAGGATACATATTCGCGAGCTGGCGGACATAAAACAGGTGTATCCTCCGACTGCACAGCATGATTTACTTCTTGTTTACGTCTTTTTAGTTTGCTTTTTAAGCAGTCGGGTTTTTTGATTATTTTAATTAACTTTTTTATTTACAATTTTTTGGTAATTTTTTTTTAGAATTAGGTACATTTAAACATATAAGTGTTATATATTTTTGAAATTGCCTCTTAAAATCCTTTATTTTGATACCCCACACGATGGGTTTGGAAGAACAAAAAATTTTTTTTCCCCCCAAAATGGCGCCCAGAATCCGCCATTTTTGTATTTTCCAATTTTAATGTAGCCAGTGACACTCGCAGGATTAAGACGAATCGATTGACGTAAGAATCATCAAAATCGGCCAACGCGTTTGGTCTCTAGAACGCCATATAGGAACAAACATACATACATACATACATACATACATACATACATACATACATACATACATACATACTTACATACATACATACATACATAGACTGATAAACACATTACCCTCCTTCGGCAGTCGGGTAAAAAAAGTATAACTAAAAAGTTGTAAATAAAAAAGTAATGAAATTAAAACACCCGACTGCAAGAAGAAGTAAACAAGAAGAAAATCTTCCTGTGCAGTCGGAGGATACAGGTTTTGGTCAGCCAGCTCGCGATTATGTATCCTCCGACTGCACAGCAAGATTTTCTTCATGTTTACATCTTTTTAGTTCGCTTGGTGTTTTGATTTTATTAATTTATTTTATTATTGATAGACTCGCGTTTGACCACTATCTCACCTGATGGTAAACGATGCCAACTGTTACTATTTTCACCGTGTGACCGTGTACACTACATTCGGCATTTAGATAATGGCGCCTCCACCAGAAGTGTAGTAAAAAGGAAATAATAAACACCGTATTAGTACAGATAACAAATCACGCGGCGATCGCTAGCTGAATAGAAATCGTATCAAATGAGGCGCCGCGGTACGATCACGTGCGGACGCATCCGGGCTGTGTCGCGATCCGGATTTTGATTTTAAGGGATGGTATAGGGACTTTTCGTGCCCTTATAAAGCCCCCTCTTATTCCGCAAGCATAATTTTATGGAGTAAAAGGACCAAAGAGTTTCAGCAGCAGCTAAAATACTTTTGATGAGTAGGTATCACAATTTGGTTTGGTGTCCTAACTGCAAAGAAAAATGCAGCTGCCTAATTATGATCAAGCCTTTTGTTCAATTGTTTATCTGAGATGGATTTCCTCGAAAAGGGGTTAATCATAAGTTCAGCGTTGCCATCGAGAAAGCCTGTTTAAGGTAGGTTAGTTACATAGATACCATCTATATAACCATTTACATAGATAGTTATAATGTGTGAGACCAGTAACTATCCACGTTCAGTGGTCACGGTGCAGCTCACGGACATTTGGGATAGTCCAGCAAATGGGATGAGCACTGAACTGGCACTGCGTGTTTAATCAATCGATAATGTTCAATCATTTCGCCACATTATATTTGCAGCGACACGATGGCACATCCCAATTTCCTTAATAATTATGTTTCTTTACTTATCTATGATAACGCTGAATTTCGCCGAAGACAAAAGGGCTAGAAAGCTAGACTATCAAAGAAGTCCAGCTAGTGAAGTATTAAAAGCTAATAAAGTATTGATTGCATACAATACCGAAGTCAAAGCTCTGGGCAAAATTTGACCAATTATCTGAAACTCATTTCTAACACAGTTTTAGAAAATCGGCGCCTGTACCGGTAACCGCACGCATTCATGTTTCTTTGAATAATTAATGCTAAATACTGGATTTCAAAGGTCATACAGAGGTCGGTCGCTGCCAAAAATTTCTCACTGCAAAAACAGTTCCGACCTGCCGCACGGTACTAGAAATCTTGAAATTATGTAACATGAGGTCTAGAAGGCTTTTAAGTGATAGGATTCTCATTTTACTAATCATATTTTATTCAAAAGCCGAACTAGTTGGTGCTTGAACTGAATGCCAATGGTCATGCAAAATTTTGTGATCAATGAATATTTATTTGCGGTCCAAGGCTAAGCTGGTAGGTTTGTAAATTTCGAATCTAAAAGTAATCGCGACTTTTACGGAAGAGGTGCAGTCCAAAGCAGATTTAATTTTGAACTTTAATATCCACATTGGTGTTTTATTCCTTTAATACTTGTATACATTTTTTTAACAACCAATAGATACTTACAACCAATCAATCTAACAATTAAAATACTTTTTACAAAAAAATACTACCGACCTCCAAAAAAACACTACAAAGTAAAAATAAACTGCAATTTCGGCAATCGGTGTTCCTGTTTTTGTTTTTTGACACCGACTTCCGAAATTGAAAAAAGGTTTTAATTTTTCACTTTTTAGTGGTATATAATGGGTTAAGTTCTAAGTATAGTAAGGTACTTACCTGTGTGTGCCCACAGTGATGCCAGAATATATTACCTACCTGAATAACATGTACCTAAATTGAACATAACGGGTGGAATGAGAGTGTACCAGGGTGAACTGTACACATCTGCGTTCCCAATTAGAGCATACTGGCGTGATGGTGTGTTATGAAATGGTGTAAACAATAAACAGACATGCGACTGCAGCAATCCCGAGAGATTTTCCGCCATTTATTGAAGAGTTTTGTTGTATAACTCCGAAGTTCTTCATCAGAATTTTACCAAATTTATATGGAACCATTTCGGAAAAACACTTCTTTCGAACAAAAAAGAATTTTGCAAATCCGTTTATATATGACGGAGTTATGCCCGAACATAATAAAAAAATACATAAACATCCGAATTGAGGACCTCCTCCTTTTTGGGAAGTCGGTTAAAAACATAAAAAGCTATAAGCGCTGTGAATATATTATCTGTGTGTCTGTTCATCATGAGTATAAATTATTATCCGAATAACTTCTTCTATTCTATATTTAATTTTTACGAGTGACCCGAAGCCGGGGCCAGCTTCGCCCGTGACAAATTATATACAAAAACCTACCTCGTTTCTCCATCTTTATATTGGTGAAAACTGCATGAAAATCTGTTCAGTAGTTTTTGAGTTTATCGCAAAAAGACGCAGCCCCCACTTTGTTTATAATAATATGTAGAGATAGTGATAATTATGGCGAGCAAAGCCGATGTCGATCGTCTTTTTTAGGATTCCGTACCCAAAGGGTAAAAACGGGACCCTATTATTTAGACTCCGCGATCCGTCTGTCTGTCTGTCCGTCTGTCACCAGGCTGTATCTCATGAACCGTGATAGCTAGACCGTTGAAATTTTCATAGATGATGTATTTCTGTTGCCGCTATAACAACAAATACTAAAAACAGAATAAAATAAACATTTAAGTGGGGCAACAAACGACAACACACACAACAAATGTGTTATTTTTTGCCGTTTTTCGCTATAATGGTAGGTACGGCCGGGTGTACCCCATTATTGCGAAGTTCATTACCGCGATGTACGTTACAGCGAAAGTTTACTATCGCGACGTACGTTATCACAAAAGTTCTTTACTGCGATGTACGTTACTGCGAAAGTTTACTATCGCGACGTACGTTATCGCGAAAGTTCTTTACCGCGATGTACGTTACTGCGAAAGTTTACCATTGCGAAGTACGTTATCACGAAAGTTCTTTACTGCGATGTACGTTACTGCGAAAGTTTACCATTGCGAAGTACGTTGTCACGAAAGTTCTTTACTGCGATGTACGTTACTGCGAACCAAAAGATAATAATAATAAAATAAATCAGAGTAGATTAAGTGTCCAGTGTGTGACATCCTTAGATAGGCACCTATATGAATTTTGGTTTTGTTGATATTAAGGCTGCAACCTATCATGGAATGTTCACATTGCTGAAGGAAGCAGGAGGGTTTTTTGCTCGTTCCGATCTCTGAAGCGTCTCCAGAAGTTCTTGCCTTTAACAAATAAACTTTAGTTGAGAAAGGCAGCTCTTACTCTGTCTCTTCTTATTCCTCTTCTTGAGTATGCTGATGTCTGCATTCTTGATGCGATTGAGGAACTTCTTGATAAGGTCAAGCGTTTGCGGAGTGTATGTATCGCTTCATTGCACATTTTATATGCTGTCAGATAACCCAATCATTGGTTAAGATTTTGTGCATAAGTTGTCCTTCTGTATTTGTATATGTTTGTTTTGTGACAATAAATAATATGAATATTAATAAGTCGACTTAGATAGATAGGTACATGAATTTTGTTTATGTTTATTTTATTATTATTATCTTTTGTTTCAATTATAATTAAATTTGGTTACAATTTTTGCTCATTTGTTAGTCCAACAATATGATATTTCTACTATCACCGGTATCAGAAACCCTCCTAGATGACCTAAATCGAAATATCGTGTTATCGAAACTGTAATCGTCACAGTAAAGAACTTTCGTGTCAACGTACTTCGCAATGGTAAACTGTCGCAGTAACGTACATCGCAGTAAAGAACTTTCGTGACAACGTACTTCGCAATGGTGAACTTTCGCAGTAACGTATATAGCAGTAAAGAACTTTCGCAATAACGTACTTCGCAATGGTAAACTTTCGCAGTAACGTACATCGCGGTAATGAACTTCGCAATAATGGGGTACACCCGGTACGGCCCCTTCGAGCGCGAATCCGCACTTGGCCGGTTTTGTTTAGCTTACCGTGCATTGTCATCCAAACCAAACAAGTTGCAAGATTTGACCCGAATACACAGACATAGGTACTTATATTGCAAGTTAAATAAAAGCTTGTAAAATGCGAGATGAATGACGCGATGTGGATTTCCGTTTTGTGTGATTGGCCGATTTGGTCGGTTGGATAGAGTTTCTATCCAACCGACTTTGAACTTATTTGCGCACTTACGCAATACGGCTGCAGAAACAAACTGATAGTTGACACTTGTAGGGTTAGTATGGGACTGAAACAAATAAAAATACATAAATAATATTATAACTCATTAACCGCAGTTCGTCCGATATATGGAAATTTCTTAAAGGCATAGGCAAATCGCCTACCAACCAGTGCAAGGATTTGAACCTCAATGATCTCAACCATAACAAACATTTCTCTCTTCTTCCTTTTTCTCTTGATCCGCGCTTCAAAGCCGCTACTTTAGATAGTCTTTCTAGTATGCCGTTGCCACAATATTCAATCTTTAACCTTAGCGACGTTAATGAGGAGGATGATAAGAAGTCTGTACTTGCAATAACTTCTTCGGCAGTCAGTGATGATATGTTGTGTTCCAGAATGATTACTCTTATCCTTCCCTCATTGATCATTGCTCCTAAGCCTAACTAACATCTTTAATCACTCATTCACCTCTTGCTCTTTTCCGTCGGTTTGGAAGCAGGCTCACATCATACGTTTACCTAAAACCAATAATCCATCTTTATTAACTCACTTTAGACCTATTTCTATTCTTCCCTTTTTCTCTAAAGTTTGTGAACACTTAGTTCATAGACAGTTATCCTTTTTCTTGGCGTCAAACTCGGTCATTTCTCCCTTTCAATATGGTTTTCGCGCGGGTCACAGCACCTGTCTCTGCACTGTTAAAAGTAACTGACGATATCCGCTGGGCTATGGTGATTATGTCCCTTACGGTGCTTGTATTGCTTGACTTCAGTAGCGCCTTCAACTCTGTGGATTTCGACATCTTACTAGGTATTATTAAATCTATCAATTTCTCTTCTTCCGCTTTAGCTTGGTTCAACTCTTATCTTCGAGGACGCTCTCAGCGTGTTCGCCTTGATGAGTCATTCTCTGATTGGTGTAGCCTTACTGAGGGTGTTCCTCAGGGTAGCGTACTATCACCTCTCCTTTTCTCAATCTTCATTAACTTTGTTACCAGAGTAATCTCTTCTAGTTTCCATCTTTACGCGGATGACTTGCAGCTGTATCGACATTTCTCTATAAATGACGCTGGTTCGGCTATTGCAGCAATGAACCAGGACCTGGCAAGTATCAGCTTATGGGCTAAGTCATTTGGTTTGCAAATAAACCCTAGCAAATCTCAGGCCATGGTCATAGGCAGCAAATTTGTTCGCAATGCGGCTGACGTCACTTCCCTGATGCCTTTATACCTCGACGGTGTTCGAATTGATTATACCCAAACGGCAAAAGATTTGGGGGTAATCATAGACTCTAACCTTTCGTGGCGTGCTCAGGTCAACGAGGTCAGTCGTAAGGTACATTTCTCGTTCCATTCGCTGAAGTGCCTTCAGAGTATCTTGCCCTTAACGACAAAAATATCTTTAGTGCAAATACTTATTCAGCCGATTATATATTATGCCGACGCCTGCTATAGCACTTCTCGCCAAACTTCTTGGCCGCGCTGAAGTTGGCTACAATGGCTGCGCAGTAGTAAATCTCATACAAAAACAGCACCGTTTCGTACCTCGCGCATCAGGTAAACCAACTTCAGGGTGGCCAAGAAGTTTGGCGCAGACTATACCTGGATGCCACAGAGGAGCTATTAAACAAGCTTGAGCGCTTGCAAAACTTGTGTATTCGCTTTGTTTTTGGTCTACGTAAGTATGATCATGTTTCTCATCTTCGCAAGGAACTCAAGTGGCTCCCAATCCGTCTTCGTAGGAACACTCGGATTTTATGTCTCCTGTTCAACATCTTGCATAACCCCTCTTATCCTTCCTACCTGCGTGAGCGATTCTCTTACGCTCGCCCCAGAGACGCACTATGCAGATCACATCTCAAATCTCTCCTTATATCCCTTCCACATAAGACCAGTTATTATTCCTATTCCTTCTCTGTCCATGCTGTAAGATTGTGGAACTTACTTCCACCTAGCATCAGAGATTTAAATACTATCTCACTATTCAAAAAAAAGAGTTAATTAAAAAAATTAAAAAACCCGACTGCTTCAAAAGCGAACTAAAAAGACGTAAACAAGGAGAAAATCATGCTGTGCTGTCGGAGGATACATCGTCGCGAGCTGGCTGACCAAAACTAGACGTATCCTCCGACTGCACAGCATGATTTTCTCCTTGTTTACGTCTTTTTAGTTCGCTTTTCAAGCAGTCGGGTTTTTTGATTTCTTTAATTAACTCTTTTTATTTATAACTTCTTTTTTTTTTTTCGATTCAGGTACATTTAAACATATAAGTGTTATATATTTTTGAAATCATCTCTTAAAATCCTTTATTTTGATATCCCACACAATAAGGTTGGAAGAAAAAAAAATTTGGGCCCCCACAATATGGCACCCAAGAACCGCTATTTTCCAATTTTCATGGAGCCAATGACACTCGCGGGGTTGAGACGAATCGATTGACGTAAGAACCATCAAAATCGGCCCACGCGTTTGGTCTCTAGAACGCCACATAGGAACAAACATACATACATACATACTTACATACATACATACATACATACTTACATACATACATACATATATACTTACATACATACATAGACTGATAAACACATTACCCTCCTTCGGCAGTCGGGTAAAAACGTTTAAAAGAGCATTATCTATCCTCTCAAGTCTGACCTGTGTATGTATAAAATATATAGATACTTATGTATAATATATATATTATACATAAGTATCTATATATTTTACAATTATATTTTTATATTTATATATATCCACCATTACACTATTTGTGTAGGTGCGCTAATTTTTGAATCTTAGTTTAAGTCGTTCAATTTTCTTATTTTCCTATTCTCACACACTATTGTCTACATTTCTTTATCATTTTTCCTTTTCGCGGGTCTGCTGGCAGAAATTTCTTAAGAAATAAGCAGTGCCCTTGTACTCTATTGTCTTGATGTGTTGTCTTTATGTATTTTACTGTGTGTGTACATTCATTATTAAATAAATAAATAAATGTAATGTAATATTTTTAACTTATTAAAGATATGTTGTATGCCACGTATCGAGTATCCCCTTGTTTTCAAGTTTGTTATATTGTCAGTTGTGCCAGGAACTTGTGTGTTGTGGCTGGTCGTCGGTGAGGCGAAGAATCGAACCAGGGAGGAGATGTTGGAGACTCTAGACGGGGATCCGTGGGGGCGCCCTTATCGAGCGATTCGAGGGAAACTTCGAACTGCGGCGCCTCCGCTTACGGAGAGTCTCCATCCCGAGCTGCTGAAGGAGGTAGTCGCAGCCCTCTTTTCAGCGAGAGTGGAGCATATACCGCCGCCGATGGCTTTGCCCACGACGGCAGACTGTAAACAGGAGGACGCCATCAGCGTCCCAGAGGTGACACATGCAGAGATGGGGGCGGCCGTGATATGACTTCAGGCACAGAACGTGGCCTCGGGGCCCGGTGGGATCCACAGCCACGTTTTAGCCCTCGCTCTGAAGGAGCTAGAGCCCTGGCTGAGAGAACTCTACACAGTGTGCCTTGACCTTTTTTCCCACTTTGTGGTCTTCTGGTCGTCTGGTCCTGCTCAGGAAGGTGGGATACTCTGCGGACTCGCCGTCCGTGTACCGGCCCATAGTGCTGTTATACGAGGTAGGTAAGCTTTTCGAACGAATAATCGCTGCCCACCTCGTCGGCTACTTGTTCAGACATGGGCCGGATCTGGACGAAAGTCAAGTCGACTTTCGGCACGGACGCTCCACCATCCACGCGATATCGCAGGTGAGAGCCCTGGCACAGCAAGTGGTGTCCCAGGGTAGAGCTATGTTGACGGTGTCCTTGGACATTTCCAACGCCTTCAACACCCTGCCCTGGATTTGTATTCGGGAGGCACTGCGGTAACATCGAGTGCTTCCCTACCTCCGCCGCATCATCGGGGATTTATTGGTGGAGAGGTGTGTCACCTACGTGGGACGAGATGGCGTCGTAAACCAGTAACGCATGTCGTGCTTCGCGAGGTCCTGGTCGTGGAATGGTGGGACAGGCTTCCATGCCCTACCGGCGACCGTGAGGAGGCACCTGTTGTTTCGAGTGACGCAAGTGTTCTCTGGGCACGGTTGCTTCGCGAAGTACCTGTGTCGCATAAACAAAGAGCTGGATCCCGCCGGTGTCAACACTGCGTCGACTGCCAGGAGAACACGGTGTGGCATACGCAGGCAGAGTTTGCCGCTTGGGAGGAGCCGCGTTGTGCCCTCATCTCAGAAGTAGGCAGTGAGCTGTCGCTGCAGTCAACAGTCGTCCCGCAAAAGGAAGCTGCGGAAAGGGAGAGGGAGATTTATACCCACTCACCCGACCCGCAGCAGACGCACCGGGCGTCGGCGAATAGCGGACAACGCCCTCTTTCAGCTCCCCTAAAGGCTGATGGCGCCCAGCCAGGTATGAGATGGAACACCGGAGTGGTTTTTGTCAGTAGAAGTATGACAGACCCACTCCCCTCCTGGTTGGAGGACATACAATGAGGTCCACCCCGAAACAAAAAGAAAACGGCAGGATACACATGTCGACTAGCTTGCGCTATAATGAAATTGGAAGGATTTCATTGAAGTATAATTTAGATTACGAACGTATTAAATTCAGTGAACGTATCCATAACTCAATGTTACCAAAACACAAAAATGTGAGCTGTCATTTGAAAACCCAAATCGGCCAATCAATACGCAGGTTGATGTTCCATAATCACGTTTAACACAATCTTAAGCATGATCATAATAAATTATTTAGTGTATGAAACAGGTTTTTTATCAAACAAGTTAATAAACAGCTATAATTTCCTTATTTTCAACAGTTTGCTTATCTTTAGGTAACACACACACTGTGTTTTTAAATTTGTAAATGGTGTTTTAACATCCCAAGGGAATACAAACTATCCTTTAACCTTCTCAGGGTCTCAAACTATCTCCATGCCAAATATCATGTAAATCATTTCAGTTGATACAGAGTTTTA
Organism: Anorthoa munda; assembly: GCA_945859665.1. NCBI lineage: Eukaryota > Metazoa > Arthropoda > Insecta > Lepidoptera > Noctuidae > Anorthoa > Anorthoa munda. Next base: position 37,521,358 of record OX243897.1, on the reverse strand, counting down.
CCTCCTACAAACTCACAAACTTTACCTCTTTATTGATAAAGATAGTATAGATATTAATTTTGCTTAACGATCTTAATTTTTTTTCAATGTTATATCAATCAATAGGCTGTATTTTGTGCTTAGAGCATTGAATGCTCTATGTGAAAAAACTGGAAAAGACTGTCGTTAGAACACCCGTGACATCATTCGTGTCAAAATTTACAATTGGCAATACCAAATTTGACATTTCTTCAATCGAGCACTTCGCTCAGCGAAAATATTAAAGCAATTTTGTTGCGTATTTCTGCTGTGATACAAAATGACTTCGGTCACAAGGGCTGGGCATTTGGCTCCTTACTTTAAGGCAAGTTCATCGGTGGTTGCTAATGGCCTAAAGCCCTTGGTTGTCGCGCCCACATCGAACGAAAAGGTGTTGGTGCACCCCTTACCAAAAACCTCGACTGTGCAGTCTTTGCATGGAGCCTTGCCTCTCCAGGGTTTGAAGGTTAAAGTAAGCGGTCGTGGTGAGTTATTTCGCTGTTATTTTGTGATTTAGTGCAATAATTTTCATAAATTTCGACAAAAAATCGTGTTACATAACACCTTGTAATTTCAGCCCCAAGCCATGTCCGTTTCGCGCATACTGACGTCGGCTACCCTGACTTCACGGCTTACCGTCGCAAGGAGACCCAGGACCCTACCTCGAAGAACGCTGAGAGCGTTGATGGACGCCAGTCCTTCACTTATCTTATCGCTGGAGGTTAGTCCTTGAAATATTTCTACTGAATTTTACCTTTAATTGACTAGTAACAGTGTTTATTTATCTTTTTCATATTAAGATTATAAATAGTGCTGCGGTACATAGTAATCTGTCTCTTATGTAAACAAAACATTAAACAGGGTTTTACCATAATTTTACATAGGCATAGCTATGTAAGTCCATATTTATTATTAGCTCTTGACATTAACCTTGAAATGTCATGTAAACAATGCTAAATTTTACATGATATTTTCGGTAGAGTCACAGACAAATGTAAATGTATGTCTATTAGATTATCTCATATACTCTGTTTAATTTTTATATCAACTTTTCAGTAGTGTCCGTCCATTGGCATTTTAGAGCAAGCAATTAGAGCTATAGAATGAAGATTAATTAAGGGAAATAATTAACAAAAAACTGCTGTTTTCCTCGTCTCATATTGTCTGTGTTTATTGAATTTATTGTATAATAATTAATTGAGGGCTCACAGTCGCTTCAGGGAGTCGCTCCATGTAAAATACTAACTGTATCCGGTTTGACTGGAAGCTGACAACAAGTCAATAGAAGGCTAGGAAGATTATTTTGAATGAATTGAGATCACTCATGTATTTGTCTTTGTGAGAAGGAATAGGGCTTAATCCAACAAGCAGGTCTAGTGCGGGTTGGTAGATGTCACAGGTCTTCAAATTTTTGTTTGGTGCTAAGACATGCCTTTTTTCCTGTTTCCTCGCTATGTTTTTCTTCACCGTTTTGAGAGCAGTGGTGATGAATAAATTAACACAAAGTAAATCAGGTGCTTTACTTTGTGTAAATGTAAAACAAAGACCACTGGGCCACCACTGCTCTCCACAACCATTCATGTATTTTAGTATTTAAACATAATTTTTCAGTCAATCTTGTTAGCCTAGAATCTGTTGTTAGTAATTGATATAAATAGGCTCATTTCCAATTACATGGCACTTATATAAAACTCAGGATAGTTAGTAAGTTCTTAATAAACTAGCCATAGGCCACAATTCTGTGAGTTACTCTCAGTAAGGGCAGACTGCCAAAACCCAGATTAATAAGGCCAGGAGGAAGAAAACTATTAGAAAACATGGCAGAAACTCATTGACATGATCATAATTATTATTATGTAATAACTGTTTTGTTTGGTATTTGATCTTTTGTGTGAATATGGATATGACAGTATACAGTTCAACTATTTTCTTAATGCCCCTAAGCAAACTTCGTGTTTCGTCAGTTGTCGTACTTCTATCAGTTGCCCTATGCACTTGGCGCTCTCAATCATCTTGGAAGTATAATCCAACTTGATTAAGAGTGTCCGGTCTGCACTAAACACGTAGTTTGCCAAGGGACATTAAAAAAAAGTTGTACTGTACCTATATGTTTTGAATTGGTATGGTATGCTAAAATACAGGTTTAAACCTAGTTTGGCAGTGGATGTTATTTCAGAATATTATATGCATAACATACTAACAGAGCTTTTCTGTTTGTAAACGTATTATGACCAATTATTTTAACATTAAATAAATAAACAAATAAGGTGTAATTAAGTTCAGTAGATTTCATAAAGTATATGAATTAATGCTATTGTGAGATAAATTTTAAGTAATTAAAGGCATTGAATAATAGTGTGATGGCTGAATAGGGATAACGGAGGTAGAAAACTTTACAACAGTAATATCAGTGGTGTCTCATCCCATACAAAGAAACCGTGCCGACATTCTATAATCTATATATATGATCATAATATATATATATGATCATAATGATTATTTTTTGTACATCGATCGCGTTCGGTTCCGTTCCGTTCCTTTCCACGGATATCGATGGTAATTTATCTATCGCCGTGGAACGTAACCGAACGCGATCGATTTACAAAAAATAATCGGTATAATAAGATGAAAAACGCTAGTTACGTCGGCACGGTTTCTTTGTATGGAATGAGGCATCTGTATACTAGTATTATATTATCTGTGGTAATATGTACTCCATGCCTTGGGAAGCACGTTAAGCTGCCAACAGATTAACGTGCTTCCCAAGGCCTCCCCAAGCCACCACCAGGGACCAATCCCTGGTGGTGGCTGTTATTTGTAGATTTTGTTTAACTTTTTGTTTTTTTTTTCCTTATTTCTTGGGTCACAATTTTTAGGGTTCCGTACCCAAAGGGTAAAAACGGGACCCTATTACTAAGACTTCGCGGTCCGTCTGTCTGTCACTAAACTGTATCTGATGAACCGTGATAGCTAGACAGCTGAAATTTTCACAGATGATGTATTTCTATTGTCGCTATAACAAAAGATAATAAAAATATAATGAAATAAATATTTAAGTGGGCCTCCCATACAACAAACGTGACTTTTTTGTCGTCTTTTGCGATAATTGTACGGAACCATTCGTGCACGAGTCCAACTCACACTTGGCCGGTTTTTTCCTTATTTCTCGGGTAAAAATAAATAATTTTTCTTTCTTTGTCTTTGACAGTCGTTATGGATGGTCAGAAGCCAGGAAAACTGGCCAAACCAAGGGTCATTATGTTACCTAGTTACTGGGTTATAACTTATTAGAGTCAGAGAGGCAGTTGATCTATGTAATATGCTCGTAGGCAGCTGCATCCGATATGCCGATCCCAAAAATGTGGAAAAGGCTAGGAAGATTGATTATCAATAACAATCATAAAAAAGCTTATTAAAATTTTCAAGTCCTTACAGCCATTTTACATGGTTTTACCGTGGCACTTATTAACATATTGTCCTTAAATTTTCCAGCGGGTGGTGTGGCGGGAGCCTACGCCGCCAAGTCCCTGGTGACGCACTTCGTGTCGTCCATGGCCGCCGCCGCCGATGTCTTGGCCCTGGCTAAGATCGAGATCAAGCTGTCTGAGATCCCGGAGGGCAAGTCCGTTACTTTCAAGTGGCGTGGTAAGCCACTGTTCATTCGTCACAGGTGAGTCTGAAAAAACCTTTTTTTTTGTTTACTCTGTACATTTAGGGTTGCTCATCAAAGCCTGTAAAACCGCCAAAATGCCCTTGATTCTTGGCGGAGCTAGGCTAGATATGTTAGCCAGGACTCCCACACACAATGGACCGAATGGCAGTCTTAACAGGTTCACAGTCCCATGAGCCACATATTGTCTGTTGTAATGTTCTAACTATTGTTTTCGCTAATGGGACTGTAAACCTGTTAACTGCGAAAAATGGGGTCCCTAAACAGTCCACTACTTGTTTAAAATTTATACCACTGTCCGCCTGTTATTTTAAAAATGTCTATTAATAGATCAGAATACCATGATGATCGTCGAGAAGCAAGAAGAAGGGTTTGAGAGACTTGAGAGGTTAGGCTGAGGGAGATGATGCATAAAAGAGATGCCGTATGTACTCGTAAATATACATATGCAGTGCTCGTGCTCAATCCAAAATGATTTGGGATAAAAACATCTTCGTTGATTCCTCATTACTGAGTTTTGCAACCACATTCGACGCGTCTCCAAGTTTTCGGTCTTCTGCAGTGTGGAACGCTCGGTGCATGCTGCCTCCAATAGCTTTATTTATTGCGTTTGACCAAAACCATGTCTGGACCGTTAATGAAATAGTTTTTTTTAGATGTAGAAAAACATCCCAAGTTGAGTTAAGGTGAAAACTGTAGTTTCTTCCTTGAGTGACCATTATAGCTGCAATATTTGCTTAAATTAAGTCGTAATTTCGAATGATGTTATGCAGTTTGTAGGTAGCTACGTGGAAAATTCCAAGTCACTTCCTTGCCAATTTATCACAAAGTAGTTTCTTCTACCTTCTGATAGCTAACTACGCATTTAATAGGAAATGAATCTACTCTACGTCATGACGCGTCACAGCATTTTTCACACCATAGATTAATAATAGCTATTCTCACTAGCTAGTGTTATAATTACATTCTGTTGCAATAGAATATGATTTGTTTTGAGTATTGATAGATTCCTATAGTGCGCACGTGCTTTCTCCCTTATACAGCATTTGTGTAATTAGGTTCATAGTCTATGCTATATCGTTACAGATGTCTATGAAGAGAACACAAAAAAATTTGCTTTCTATCATTTTCTTTATATCATATGTTATGTTATGTGGGATTAGACTACTTAATTTTTTTTACCGACTACAAAAAAAAGGAGGTTATTTACCACATGACAAATTCTTGTTAATAATTTAATATTCAAACTTATTACAGAACCGAAAACGAGATTTCAACCGAGCAGGCGGTCCCAGTAGACACTCTCCGTGACCCGCAGCACGACAACCAGCGTACGCAGAACCCCAAGTGGCTGGTCGTGATCGGCGTGTGCACCCACCTGGGCTGCGTGCCCGTCGCCAACGCGGGAGACTTCGGCGGCTACTACTGCCCCTGCCACGGCTCCCACTACGACGCCTCAGGCCGCATCCGCAAGGGCCCCGCTCCACTCAACCTCGAGGTCCCTCCACACAACTTCGTTGAGGAGGGTCTCCTAGTTGTAGGCTAAACGACGTTATTTATTAGACAATTTATTTATATAAGTGTAATGATTCAGAATCAAACAATAGGCGTCATCTAATCAATCAATAAATACGATTGCTGTTTTATTAGTGTTTTTATTTATGATTTTACTGAAGCCTTAGGGCGGTTTCGCAGTATATCCGATCCGTGTCCGTGAAATTTCGGTTCCGAAGTAGCCGTACTACTTCTAAGGAAGCTTACACACTACATCCGAACTATATCCGTCATAATCTGGCATACATAATTCAGAACATTTTGAACTCGGAACTCAAATCACGGACACGGACGTATAATACGTAACCGTCCTTAATGCGAGTTTTTCAACGTACTCGAACACGTTAACGTAAACGGTCTCTTTACGTCAATTTTTATACAAAAATAGGGGTTTTATAAACAACATTGCGTGTACGTTAACACTATCCTGCACGAGTAAAAACTAGCACTAAACCCACTGGTACCTGGAACAAATTTGACACTCCATGAGGTCTCTAAAAATGCGCAAGTGACACTGATGTTAACGCTGATGTATTGAATTCTTCAATACATAAAGCTGACTGATTTGAATTCACTATCAAGTTTTGGAATACCAAATTCAATAGTATACCTACTTACACTCAAATCGACGTAAAATGCACAAGGCAAGTTGATGGTCGCATTTATGTGGCAATAGAATAGAAAACATTTGTTTTAACAGAAACAACACGGGCCTTCTATTTCTGTCTGCAGGGTTTAAGTTAACCTTTCCGTACTGGGGTGTCCTATTAGTGTCCAAGCTTGCTTCGCTCGCTCTTGGACTAAATAGATCAGAACCTTTCGGGGTCGTGTTGTCACAGTATCAACGGTCAAACAAGATGGAATGCCACTAATGGCACTATGTTCATTTCCTACATAACTACGTGTAACAAAGTAACACATTCCTAATTTATGTCTCACTGGACAATCATATTGAGTTGCGCTTTTGACTGTTCAATTTTGTCAATCCTAGGATTAGACGTAAATTCGTTGGGGAAAGTGTGAGAAGGTACAACCTCTTTCCGTCTTTCCATCAGTAGTGCACACGTTACAGGGCGCGCAACGATCTCCGATCTTCTTGGGGCCTTACTATAACGTGTTTAGTCAACGAAATCACGATTCCGCTGAGAAAAAGGAATAGTTATCTTCGTCCTGTATAGCTCCGTCCCATTTCTCACAGTGTAAATATGATTCTTTTGACAAATTAAAGGCTTCAGGGCGCGTACCATGAGCTCTTAGAGCAAGGTTATTTCCATGGTGCGTAAGGCCCAGCGCACACCTGCAGCCTAATTGCGCAAGTGAATTCGGCAAGGCACAGGGTTTGACCGCCATCAATCGACCAATCACATGCGAGATGAAAGATGCGATTTGGATTTCCGTCTATGTATACCGAGCGCGGCCAAGAGCCACGGAGCGGCGCGCGGTACTCACAACCCGTGTTGATCGAAGGCAGGACACGTTATGCCACAGAATAACTAATAGTACAGTACAGAATTTGAGAGCTAGGGTATGTTTTGGTGGGAATCGCTGTTGGTGAGAACAGCATTACCTACAAAATGCCAAAAATACCTTCTGCTGTACTCGTGGCGGAGTACCGCATAAAGCAGAGCCCTAGCCAGTCCGAGTCATCCACGTCCCCGTCGTTTTCCCTGGGACCTGCTGCAACCGCGCCGTCGCGCGTCCGCCACCCCGACTCCCGAGTTGCAGCTGAGCTAACGGATGCAGGGCGAATATTCTGCGCCTTAAAACAGAATCGTCTATTCGTCTTACTAGGTCGTCTTCCCGAAATAAAACCAAGCACATCCGAAGGCTCTAAGGCGGCAGCCCCGCTATCAGATTAAGGCACAGTGGGCTAATCATCCGCTTGCCCGACAATAATTGATGCCTAAAACCGAAACAGATAGAAACCGGGGCCGATGTTTTACCGACGACTATTGGAATGAAAAATCGGTCACAAATTGCTTATTGGAACGTACGCAATGACAGCGGATTAGCCCAAGCAGAAGCAGTAATGCTTAGCTATAACCTACAGATACTAGGTCTAAGCGAACTGAGGAGAATCGGTTTTGTTGAGCTGAGAACGTCCGGGGGCTTGACTTTTATGTATTCAGGTAAAGAAAGTGAGGAAAATATGCGCGAGTATGACGTGGGGCTCCTCCTTTCTAATGCAGCTAATAATAGCCTCTTGGACTGGAAACCGATATCAGACCGAATCACGTGTGCCCGTTTCAACTCAAGAGCCCGGAAGATCTCCATTATCCAGTGCTACGCTCCAACCAATGCATCAACAGAGGATACGAAGGACAACTTCTACAATGCCCTCAACGCCATCCTTAGGAGCATAAAAAAGCAAGAAATCGTCATCGAGGACCTGAATGCAAAGGTTGGGAGTGTTAACACTAGCCGCGAGCGGCATATGGATACACAGGGACTTGGAGAATGGGAAGCGATTTTTTTTTTTTTTTTTTTTTATTATAGATAGGTTCGCGCTTGACCACTATCTCACCTGATGGTAAGCGATGATGTGGTCGACGGTGTAACACGCTTGCCTAGAAGTAACCTATTCACTCTTGACTTAAAGACCGACGATTTATCGAGTTTTGCCAGAACCATGACCTTACCATCGGAGGAACATTATTCATTCATGGCGACCACCATAAGTACACGTGGAACTCACCCGATGTGGTCACCAAGAACCGAATTGACCACCTTGCTATTAGTTCCTAATGGCGGTCTTCACCGCTCGTCAGTTGCAAGTCAGTTTCCCACTATCCCGGCTTCTCGACATTAACACAGAACCACCGTCAGCCTCTGAAGTTGCGGAGGCAGTCCGCTCTTTGAAGACAATTAACTGCGGAAATGCTACAAGCCGACTTACCCACCGCCGTCAACGTCCTGACGCCACTCATTGAAAAGATCTGGATCTCCGAAGAACTCCCAGACAATTGGAACAATGGTCTTCTTATAACTTTTCCTATGAAAGGTGATCTTAGCCAGTGCAAGTCCGAACTGGAGAGGTATAACGTTGCTCTCGATTCCCTCATAAGGTTTTTTGCAAGATCATCCTGGATAGATTATCGAAGGCCGTGGATCCTCTTCTACGCAAGGAGTAGGCTGGTTTCCGCTCAAACCGCTCCTGTACGGACCAGATCAACACTCTCCGTATCATACTGGAACAGGAATCCGTATGGCAGAGGGAAATTTATCTAACCTTTGTAGACTTCGAAAAGTCCTTTGATACACTGAAGTGGTCTAGTATCTGGTCCCGCTTGCTGGACATTAGAGTGCCGCCGAAAATAGTCCGTCTGTTGCAAAGTATTTATAAGAATTACTCTTGTAAGATTACTCATGACGGCCTCATATCCGATGACGTAACAGTACACGCGGGTGTCCGCCAAGGCTGCCTCCTGTCGCGATGTCGCCGCTCCTCTTCCTAGTCGTTCTAGACGGAATTATGCTTCATATCTATGATAACAGGCGCCGCGGCATAGAGTGGGGATTATCCAACGTCTTGGATTACGCCGATTACCTATGCCTGCTGAGTCATACCCACGCAGATATGCTAGCGAAGCTCAACGATCTACGTCAGTAGGCGGCAAAAAAGGGGCACAAAATAAACATCCGGAAGACCCAGGCAATGAGAACTGGTGTGAAGAACCACTCAAAGTTGCTGATTGGCACAGAGGCAGTGGAACGCGTTGACAAATTTAAATTTTTCGAGTGTCGTGTCAGAGGCTTGGGGTAGTGAAGAGGGCATAGCTTCACGGATTGCCAAAGCCCGAGCTACCTTCACGCAGCTGAGACCTGTTTGGCAATCGCGGAAACTGACCCGAAGGATTAAACTCAAAATCTTCAGGTCCAATGTCAAATCCGTGTTGCTCTACGGGTGCGAAACGTGAAAGGCCACAAAGGACATCTCACGCCAAATAAAAGTCTTTTCAACCGCTGTCTCCGTCGCAATCTCGGAATTTTCTGGCCCGAGACCATCTCCAACGTAGAGCTGTTGGAGAAATGCCACGAGAGCCCGATCAAGCGTCAGTCAAGTAGGGATGAATTGGCCACACGCTTCGAAGGGGTCCCGATCACATACTCAAGCAAGCTTTGGACTGGAGTCCCCAAGGGAAAAGAAAGCGTGGCCTCCCCGTCAAACCTGGTGTCGTCGCACCGTGTTTGCAGAAGCGACGAGCATCGGAATGACATGGAGCGAAGTGAAGCGTGAAACTCAAGACCGATCACTATGGAGGACATTGTGGACGCTCTCTGCCCCATCTAGGGGTTATAGGATTTACACAGGGATTATTATTAACACACCACACAGGGACACACACACACACACACACACACACACACACACACACACACAGGGACAGGGACACACACACACACACACACACACACACACACACACACACAGGGATTTCACAGGGATTTTATTTATTTTAGGGATTATTATTTGGGATTATTAAGGGTTTATTATTAGGGGGGGGGGGGGGGATTTTTTTTTAGGGTTTTTTTGGGGGGGTTTTTTTTTTTTTTTTTTTGGGTACTATGCCAATTAGAGTACCAATTTAGAGTACTTTCGTTGCGAGTGTTCTGGTGGTCAAAATGAAATAATAATTCACGATAAAATAAAACCGTACTATATTGTTCTCTCATAACACTTACAACAATTACATAATTAAATTTACTCTAAACTATTATAAAACCTAACTTAACAGTATGAGTGCGGACGAACGACTGGCGTGTAATGTAGCGCCTGCGTTAATGTAAATAAACAAACTTATCACGTCAGCAGGGGCGCTACATAGGACATTAAGAAGACAGTACAGAAGAGTCACTTCGCGCAACAGTTTATAGAAATAGCGACTTATGCTGCTAAGCAACAAAGTGCTATGCAGCTCGCAAGCGGTCAATGCCCAACGCGATATGCACCTAAACGTTGTCGCTACTCTTCTAACGCGTAACTCTGTCACTGTCTGGCGCGGAATAACGTGACTCGTAAGGGTTGTCGACTTGTTACTTTCACTTCATCATATCAGCCGAAAGACGTCCACTGCTGGACATAGGCCTCCCCCAAGTGTCGCCACATTGACCGGTCCCGTGCGTCTCGCAACCAGCGGATCCTCGCAACCTTCACTTACGACAACATAATATTAATTGTCTAATAATAGTAATAAATAATAGAAAATAAAATGTTAGTGTTTATGTTAATGTTATTTACCTAAATAAAATCAATATACCGTTGGGTATAGGCATGCTACATGTCTAAGTAGGTCTATAGGTAGGTATATCGTTCGTTTTGTGAACAATTGAATTTCTAATAGTAAATAGTTTCCAGCTTATTCGCTTTGCGAAAATCCATCTTCTTCAAATATTATATTAAGTATATGGTTGACTAGCTGTTACCCGCAGCTTCGCCCGCGTTAATATAAGTTTTTTCAATCTATTCTGGTAGTATAAAGATAGTAATCGTCAAAAATCCTTTCTTAACTAACGATTACTATCTTTATACTACCAGTGTAAAGATCGAGTCATTCCTGCCAAAATTCAGCTTCATGAAGAATATTTGTACATCTTATCTTTACAACCACAACCCCCTTTTAGGGATATTTAAAAAAATCAATACGTTTTAATTATTTGTTACGGAAGTATCTCCGCTTAATTTCAAGTGAATCGATCTCTGTAATAAGAATCTTTATAGAAAACTAACTGCCCACATTTCTCCCCCTTCGATTGTTATGCACAATGAAGTAGCCTATGTCCTTCTCAGGGTCTCAAAGTATCTCCATACCAAAATCCATCTAAATCGGTTCATAGGTTTAAGGCCCATTAAGAAATTTCATAAAAAACTAACGCTCCATCTCCCATTTCTCCCCCTTCGTGTTTTATGCAAGTAGCCTATGTCCTTCTCATGGACTCAAACTATCTCCATACCAAAAGCCATCTAAATCGGTTAATAATAAGAAGTGGCATGATAAAAAGATACATACAAAATTAATCGACCTCCCCTTCGTGTTTTACTCCAAAAGAAGTAGCCTATGTCCTTCTCGGGGTCTCAAACTATCTCCATACCAAATTTCATCTAAATCGGTTCTGCGGTTTAAGCCATAATAAGAAATTTCATACATAACTACCCCACCCCCATTTCTCCTCCTTAGAGTTTTTTGAAAAAAAAGAAGCCTATGTCCTTTCCCGGGTCTCAAATTATCTCCATACCAGCCTTCATCTAAATCGGTTCAGCAAAAGGTAACAGACAGACAGACAGAGTTACTTTCACATTTATAATATTAGTATGGATAATGATAACAGTTTGTAATAAATAGTATACCTACCTACATGTCCATTTTGAAGCGCAGAAAGGTACAGGTACTAACAATTGTTATCAACCATAGGTATACTCCTATTTGCATTTCAAATACCTACCTACCTATAGATACGTAGCAATCGATTAGAAAACTACTTCACAATGGCTGTTTGCTTACATATTCTATACTATGCGAGAAGAAAGACGCGATGTAGATTTCCGTCTGTGTGATTGGTCGATTTTTCATGCCTTGATTGCCTTGCCGAATTCATTACGCAATAAGGCTGCTGGTATCCTATATTGCTCTAAAAGCTCATGGTAAAGGCCCGGGTAGGTACCAACAGATAGGTGTTCAAATAAAATCACGTTTTCAACGATTTGTATTCATGTTTATTTAAGTATGGTTTTGTTTTCATCATCGATTATTTCCACTTACTTAGTACTTAAGTTCTTTAAACAGTTACAATCTAAGTAACATCTAACAGACTACTAAATTACACATTTACAAGTAAATATTAACTGGGCTTTTAATGTACAAGATTTAAATTTTATTAAAGGTAATTTAAATTTACAGACAAATAAAAAAAAAACATGTGATAATTCTGTAAACAAAAAATCTACTGACGCAATGGAAAATAATTATTGTGCCAAAAATGTCAAAGAATAATATTAGGCCTTTTTTAGTAACCTACTGCAATAAGACAATATTTTATCAGTTGTTATTATTAAACTTAAAACATAACTAAATTAACGGAGGGAATGTAAGAGTTAAGGGAAAACCCAGTTTTTAATAATTACGATGATTAATTACATTGAAAATAGTTCTACCGATTTGTTTTGAACCGCTACTATATTTTTACTCTAAACATCTATATTTACAAGGAGTACTAGATAGTGGGTATAATTCGCGAAATAATTTAGTTAATTCTAAATAATTTTAAAGCCAAGACCATAACTGCGGCAATAGTAACTGAAGACCGTTTTAAGGCTAAAGAATTATACCTACACACGAATTTAGATATTGTAAACTCAGATTAGATGTCATCCTCACAATACATACAAATCAGAAAATAATTTATGCATTATTGTTACTACATTACTACTGCCGCATCAGAGCTTGACTTGTATGAATATGAATGAAGTAACACATACATACATCTCATACAAACAATCAGACTTAATAAGCTGGTTGCATACTGTCGACTGAACTGTCAAACGCAATTTTAAAATCACGAATTACTGAAGAACTGGGCAATAATCTTTAATATTTCTTTTAAAATATATTCTCCGTAAAAAAAATAACAGTTTTATCAAAAGCACGCAACCGGTTTAAAGGAAATTAAATATTTCAGGTTTTTTTTGTTGTTTTGTGTTTTTTGTAAGTATACCAAAAACTTAAGTGAAAAAATAGTAACTTAAAACAAAATATGGTCTGTACTCATAGGTAGGCACGAAGGATTTTCAAACAATGTCGTGACATGCTTGCTAATAAACGCACATGCATTTATTCGTCACTGATAAAATTATTCAACTCGATTGGTATGGCACAGGAAACTTAACTTATTGAAAACACAATTGCTCTGAATGTCACACATAGTAAGTAATTGAAAGCAATCAATTTCATGTCGGATCTACATAGATTTTACATCCATGTCTTTAATTTTTTTTAATTCACTTAGTTTACAAAAATATCCAAATAATTTGTAAACAGTTTACTATGGACATAAATGTCAAATAGTTCATAATCAATCATGCGTGTGAATCCGACTTTATAGTGTTCGAAATTGAGTCAGGGGTCAGCTACAGGAGTACGATTACTTAACGACAAATTGTAGAAAATTTTACGCAGTAACCAGGGTTTTGACATTTTTACAAGAAGTTTACACGTTTAGTATTTTCAAGTTTACAAAAATTTTATTGGTAGGTATAGGTCACAACAAAATATTTTCTACAATTGGACGTTAGTTACACAAACGATTTCATGCTTCAAAAATGTTTGATTTATAACACAGATTCTACTAGATTTGCATAACATTTATACAATATATAATATCTTGTTTTATACAACAACATTCATAGTACATTATAATAATTTTGAACACACAATTATTTTTTAATTTCACATCGAATTTGTAGACATATGAAGTAAAACATTCTATCATTTGGAGAAAAATATATCTATTATTAAGTGACAAAATATTTATTTAGTAAATTTCTGGAATATAACATTATTTTTTATTTATTCAATATACTATGAGTATCTCTGTTAAATGTAGGATAAATATATTTAGTAATTTAATGACTTTTAATAATTATGATTTTGTGCGATAATGAAAAATAGTGGTAGTAATGTCTGTCAAAGGTCATAGAGTATTGTCAAAGTTCATTTTGTGTAAACAAAATGTATGGTCCACATACGAAACACAACATAGACACTACACAACCTTGGAAGCTCGATTTTTGAACCTTGAGTGACGATTTCAATAAATATGTGTCAACTTCGATAAATTTATTCGGATTGTCAATAAAGACTTCATCCCTGATAAATATTATTATTGATATTTTATTAAATATTTATTTTTAAATGTCATTGAGTATTTACATGATGGAAACTAATGTAATATTTCATAGGATCTAGGTAAGTACAGAATAAAGAATAATTAATTTTCAAAATACATATTGGGTAAATAAACTGGGTATTCAAAGAAAACCTGCTCTATTAAATAATAACAAATAAATGAAAATAAAATAAAGAGATTATTGGGTTAGTAGGGCTAACAAAAAATTTGACCGACCGGTATAAATAAAAGATTCATAATAATACTTCTATTAAAAATATAACATATCATAATAATTGATTCCAATGTTAGTGAGGTAATGAAAAAAATAAAATAACATAGTAAATAGGGGAAAAATAAATGTACAATTAGTTTGTAAGCTTCATTTAAGGCGAAGGTATATGACGGTCCTTCCAATTTGTTCTATGTTGCGTCGCAGTAGAAATACGTTCAGCTCAACTTTAGTATCTCCACTGGTGATGCGCCGCGCGCCGGGTACTGCCGGCCTGTGTGGTGAACGCGCTAAACAGCCATCACTTGGTGAATGCACCAGTAACTGTGATGAAGCTAACATTCAGCCGGAATTGTCTCTTGAGTGCACTACTTATTTGTAAGTTTTTTTCATTCACTTTTAACAGTTTTAACCGATTACTATTTATGTAAAAGTTCTGTAAAACGATTATTTTTGTTTAGTAGGTTAACACTTTTAGCCGCTGCATAAGGAGTATAAGATTCACACCAAAAGATTTGATGAATTCACTGTTTGGAACACCTCTAGCTTTTAAGGTTAATGCACTCTTAGTTGGCTTTTTAAGGTGAATGCACCGATAGCTGGCTTTTAAGGTGGATGCACCGATATCTGGCTTTTAAGGTGGATGCACCGATAGCTGGCTTTTAAGGTGGATGCACCGATAGCTGGCTTTTAAGGTGGATGCACCGATAGCTGGCTTTTAAGGTGAATACACCGATAGCTGGTTACTTAAGGTGAATGCACAGATAGCTGGCTTCTTAAGATAAATGCACTCATGACCGGCCACTGCAACATGGTAGCTCTCACAGCCACCGCTGAGCGCGGCCTGCATGTCGCGCACACTAACAGTCGGCGGTGTACACGGGCGCCAGGTCCAGCGTGAGGTGCCGCAGCGCGCGGTCGCGGGAGGCGGAGCGGGAGGCGCGGGACGACTTGATGATCTGTAGGACCATCGCCTTACAGTCGTGGCACACGGCCATCTGCACGCCGCGGAGACGCTCCGCCGCCGTCACGCCCGTCGTGCTGCGGCCGTACCGAGCTCTGGAATGGAGAGGAACTGTTAGTAAAATAAATTTTGGCCAGAGTTGGTATGCAGGAGTTAGGTAAAAAAGTGGAACAAGCTGCGGAGAGGGGAAAATTGAGATTAGTAGAAAAGTTCAGCCGCTGTGAAACAGTGGGTTTGGGCAGACTTGAGTAAGAGTAGATAATCGGCTGTAGTCGTTGGAGTTCTGTTTGTGTGCTGTGTGCACTACATACCTGCGATCTAGCGTCGAAGGCGGCGTATTGACCAGCGACATGGCCTGCGGCCCCTCCACACTGCGCGACATGCAGTGCGGCGGCACGCTCAGCTGGTCGGAGAAGCCGAGCGCCGAGCCGCCGCGCGAGCCGGGCGCGCTGTGTGCGGCCGCGGCGGAGGGCGGCGCGGCGGTGGTCGCGCGGCGAGCGCTCGCGGGGCTGTTCGGCGCACTGCCCACGCTGTTCTCTACCATGCTCTGTGGAGAAAGAAATCGTTAATTAGTCATAAGATGCGAAAAAACAAATTCTAGTTGGTGGGAGCCACAAACAATTACGAGTTGTCAACTTTTGACTTTTATAAAATGGATATATATACTCAAATTAAAATCGAGAAATTTTCTGTCTATCTTTGGGTACAGCAATAAAAATTACCCTCTAAAACAAAAAACATGCATATATTTGTCTCTGTCACCTCTGACCTAGACTAGAGTCAAGAGCAAACCAATCATAAATAAAAAATATGCGTCAAGTTAACGTGTCATATATATTTTTTTAAATAATAGATCTTCTCTCTTAATCTTCTTTTGCATTTCTTCGATAAAGAAATTAGCTGACGGATGGCATGTCACATCGATCATCTTACTAATCGAAACCAACTGAGCTCTACATATGTATTTGCAGTTATATAACGGAAGACGTTAAATGACGTCATAAACTAGATGATCGACAATGATCGCCTATTGACGGCCGTGTCGGTACCATTTGCGGTGAACCGCGCGACATTATCACTCATCGCTGATCGTGTTACGGGAAACGTAATCGAGGAGTATTATCTTGTATTGATAGGTGTTTTGTTCTGCCGCAGTTTGGTCCGTTATAACTTCGAGAATACTATTTTTTATTTTGCAAAATTATACCTGCTCTCACACAGTTAGTAATTTTAAAACGAGCGGAAGTAATTCAGAGAAAATTTAAGAACATTTCGGTAATGGTAAGTACAGTCGAACTGTTTGATTTACCTTTGCCATACTCAGGAGACACGAGCCTGGACATGAGGCTCCTGGGGAAGGAGGAGTGCGCCTCGTCCTCCGGGGAGGGCAGCAGAGAGCCTGTAGGTAACTCACCGAGTACTCAGGAGACACGAGCCTGGACATGAGGCTCCTGGGGAAGGAGGAGTGCGCCTCGTCCTCCGGGGAGGGCAGCAGAGAGCCTGTAGGTAACTCACCGAGTACTCAGGAGACACGAGCCTGGACATGAGGCTCCTGGGGAAGGAGGAGTGCGCCTCGTCCTCCGGGGAGGGCAGCAGAGAGCCTGTAGGTAACTCACCGAGTACTCAGGAGACACGAGCCTGGACATGAGGCTCCTGGGGAAGGAGGAGTGCGCCTCGTCCTCCGGGAAGGGCAGCAGAGAGCCTGTAGGTAACTCACCGAGTACTCAGGAGACACGAGCCTGGACATGAGGCTCCTGGGGAAGGAGGAGTGCGCCTCGTCCTCCGGGGAGGGCAGCAGAGAGCCTGTAGGTAACTCACCGAGTACTCAGGAGACACGAGCCTGGACATGAGGCTCCTGGGGATGGAGGAGTGCGCCTCGTCCTCCGGGGAGGGCAGCAGAGAGCCTGTAGGTAACTCACCGAGTACTCAGGAGACACGAGCCTGGACATGAGGTTCCTGGGGAAGGAGGAGTGCGCCTCGTCCTCCGGGGAGGGCAGCAGAGAGCCTGTAGGTAACTCACCGAGTACTCAGGAGACACGAGCCTGGACATGAGGCTCCTGGGGAATGAGGAGTGCGCCTCGTCCTCCGGGGAGGGCAGCAGAGAGCCTGTAGGTAACTCACCGAGTACTCAGGAGACACGAGCCTGGACATGAGGCTCCTGGGGAAGGAGGAGTGCGCCTCGTCCTCCGGGAAGGGCAGCAGAGAGCCTGTAGGTAACTCACCGAGTACTCAGGAGACACGAGCCTGGACATGAGGCTCCTGGGGAAGGAGGAGTGCGCCTCGTCCTCCGGGAAGGGCAGCAGAGAGCCTGTAGGTAACTCACCGAGTACTCAGGAGACACGAGCCTGGACATGAGGCTCCTGGGGAAGGAGGAGTGCGCCTCGTCCTCCGGGAAGGGCAGCAGAGAGCCTGTAGGTAACTCACCGAGTACTCAGGAGACACGAGCCTGGACATGAGGCTCCTGGGGAAGGAGGAGTGCGCCTCGTCCTCCGGGAAGGGCAGCAGAGAGCCTGTAGGTAACTCACCGAGTACTCAGGAGACACGAGCCTGGACATGAGGCTCCTGGGGAAGGAGGAGTGCGCCTCGTCCTCCGGGGAGGGCAGCAGAGAGCCTGTAGGTAACTCACCGAGTACTCAGGAGACACGAGCCTGGACATGAGGCTCCTGGGGAAGGAGGAGTGCGCCTCGTCCTCTGGGGAGGGCAGCAGAGAGCCTGTAGGTAACTCACCGAGTACTCAGGAGACACGAGCCTGGACATGAGGCTCCTGGGGAATGAGGAGTGCGCCTCGTCCTCCGGGGAGGGCAGCAGAGAGCCTGTAGGTAACTCACCGAGTACTCAGGAGACACGAGCCTGGACATGAGGCTCCTGGGGAAGGAGGAGTGCGCCTCGTCCTCCGGGAAGGGCAGCAGAGAGCCTGTAGGTAACTCACCGAGTACTCAGGAGACACGAGCCTGGACATGAGGCTCCTGGGGAAGGAGGAGTGCGCCTCGTCCTCCGGGAAGGGCAGCAGAGAGCCTGTAGGTAACTCACCGAGTACTCAGGAGACACGAGCCTGGACATGAGGCTCCTGGGGAAGGAGGAGTGCGCCTCGTCCTCCGGGAAGGGCAGCAGAGAGCCTGTAGGTAACTCACCGAGTACTCAGGAGACACGAGCCTGGACATGAGGCTCCTGGGGAAGGAGGAGTGCGCCTCGTCCTCCGGGAAGGGCAGCAGAGAGCCTGTAGGTAACTCACCGAGTACTCAGGAGACACGAGCCTGGACATGAGGCTCCTGGGGAAGGAGGAGTGCGCCTCGTCCTCCGGGAAGGGCAGCAGAGAGCCTGTAGGTAACTCACCGAGTACTCAGGAGACACGAGCCTCGACATGAGGCTCCTGGGGAAGGAGGAGTGCGCCTCGTCCTCCGGGGAGGGCAGCAGAGAGCCTGTAGGTAACTCACCGAGTACTCAGGAGACACGAGCCTGGACATGAGGCTCCTGGGGAAGGAGGAGTGCGCCTCGTCCTCCGGGGAGGGCAGCAGAGAGCCTGTAGGTAACTCACCGAGTACTCAGGAGACACGAGCCTGGACATGAGGCTCCTGGGGAAGGAGGAGTGCGCCTCGTCCTCCGGGAAGGGCAGCAGAGAGCCTGTAGGTAACTCACCGAGTACTCAGGAGACACGAGCCTGGACATGAGGCTCCTGGGGAAGGAGGAGTGCGCCTCGTCCTCCGGGGAGGGCAGCAGAGAGCCTGTAGGTAACTCACCGAGTACTCAGGAGACACGAGCCTGGACATGAGGCTCCTGGGGAAGGAGGAGTGCGCCTCGTCCTCCGGGGAGGGCAGCAGAGAGCCTGTAGGTAACTCACCGAGTACTCAGGAGACACGAGCCTGGACATGAGGCTCCTGGGGAAGGAGGAGTGCGCCTCGTCCTCCGGGGAGGGCAGCAGAGAGCCTGTAGGTAACTCACCGAGTACTCAGGAGACACGAGCCTGGACATGAGGCTCCTGGGGAAGGAGGAGTGCGCCTCGTCCTCCGGGGAGGGCAGCAGAGAGCCTGTAGGTAACTCACCGAGTACTCAGGAGACACGAGCCTGGACATGAGGCTCCTGGGGAAGGAGGAGTGCGCCTCGTCCTCCGGGGAGGGCAGCAGAGAGCCTGTAGGTAACTCACCGAGTACTCAGGAGACACGAGCCTGGACATGAGGCTCCTGGGGAAGGAGGAGTGCGCCTCGTCCTCCGGGGAGGGCAGCAGAGAGCCTGTAGGTAACTCACCGAGTACTCAGGAGACACGAGCCTGGACATGAGGCTCCTGGGGAAGGAGGAGTGCGCCTCGTCCTCCGGGGAGGGCAGCAGAGAGCCTGTAGGTAACTCACCGAGTACTCAGGAGACACGAGCCTGGACATGAGGCTCCTGGGGAAGGAGGAGTGCACCTCGTCCTCCGGGGAGGGCAGCAACGACGGGCTGAGCAGCACCACCGGCACGTGCGCGAAGTGCTCCGTCGGGATACGCATCTAAAACAAAACCAATCAGTTTTAATATAAAAAAATAACAATTTACATCCCATACGTTTCAGTTTCTTTTGCAAGCTTTTATTTTATTTCCACCTGTCTGTAATCAAAATTTGCAAGTTAAGTTTGTCACACTTCTCGGTGTTCGATAATGATTAAATTTTGCACACTGGTTTGTTTCACGTGACAGGGCAAAAAAAAAATTGTAAAAAAAAAAATACCCGTTTCATATTAGAACACTCGATAGTACCTGCACTAAACTTGATCCCGCAGGAAAAACTTAAAATTTGTGGTTTATTTTTACATAGTTAAGTTACATTCAAATAAACTGATAGTACTGAAACTTTTTCTAAATCTTTGGAGATTAAGAAGATATTATCCAGAACAACTCTTTGGAAAATAAAATGATGATTTAAGTATGATATAATTTTAAACTCACCTTTGAACAACACTTTTGACAAACAGTCTTTTTACAAAGTTTGCACTTCTGGCCCCAAGGGCCAAAAATGCCGAATCTGGTCTTCAAACACAAGAAACATACCTGGAAAGGAACAAGGAAAAAATTAATATGTGCCTTGCTAATTAAAAACAATAACTGACTAAGGGCCGATTTTGTTTCCGCCATCCATATGTTAGGGCCGATTTAACCGGGGTGCTTGGACAGGAAACCTCCCCGTGTGCCCGTGGGCTGGAGTTCCCTTTTGGATGCGTCCGGGGGGAAGGCCAGTCTCCGGGACGGTGCACCCTGGGGTACGGGCAATGACTCCCCATTAGGTACTATGTGCCTAAGGGGTCTCGTTGCCCGTATGCCAATATCCTGTCAGAGAGGTTGGAGGTCGGAAGAACGCTCCAACGTGTGTCCCTCTGCGCTCTAAGCAGAGACGCACAGCGGCGGAGTAAGAGCGGGCTCGGTGTGCACTAACCCTGCCGCCGGGCAGGCAGGAGGAAGTATTGCTCCTTCTTCTGCCACCGCTAATCTCGTAGCCCCGAAGATAGTCACGGTCATGTCTCTGACTGTTGACGGGGGTCGAGGGTCTTGGCTTAATCGCCCGGGTCGCGAGGAAGAAAACCTCTATAAAATAATCACCCCAAACCTCCAAGCGGCGGCGCACCGTGAGGGAGGTTGATAGCTTGACTAATGGGTAGCTAAATTAGTCTCTAGTGCGAACCACTAGATTTTGAGACATAAAATATTATTTACTCGTGGGAACAAAATGGAAAATTTAAAAAACTACAAAAACAAAACCGATGAAGAGGTGAGGAGTGATGCGGGGTCGGAGTCCGACGCCGCATCTGACGCAAAGGGCTCACAGAGCTCGGAGTGCGAAGAGGTGGGGGCTGCTGCGAAGAACCTTAGGTTCTTCCGGAAGCGCCCCAAATCGGGGGATGGCCTGGGCTCGCCCTCTGATGACGAGCTGGCCTCGGCCCGGAAGATCCCCACCAGTAAGCGGGGTGGTGGCCGAGATAGAGGAGTGGGGAGGGGGCTCACCGCCCAGGAGGCTGCCCAGCGAGCCGAGAGGCTTGCCGAAGAGGTGGGCCACCCCGGATTGACCAGCTGCAGGGCTGTCCTTTCGGGGTCTTCTGGCGGTGAACTGGATACCGAGCTGGATTTAAATTCGGAGCGAGCGACCAGGTTCGCAGAGGTCGTGGGAGCCGCAATCCGAGATGTGGCCTTGAAGAGGAATAAGTCCTCTAAAGACAAGGCCATATCCGCGGCCACGGCCTCCATTATGGCAGCAGCGAAGGCAAATCATGTCGGGCCTCCGTCGGATGGAATATCCGAAATGCGGGCGGAGGTCTCCCGCTTGAAAGCCGACATGGAGCTTCTCCAAAAGGAGAACGAGAAGCTCCGAGCGGACTTGGCCGGGCTCCGAGGAGCCGCCCCCCGGGAGATGCCACAGAAGGGGGCGCAGCATGGGCAAGGCCAGCCCTTACCTGCAGAAGACCGGGTTCTGAACCTGGTGCGGCAGGAGCTGGCTGCCTTCCAGAGTCGGTTTTGTGCTCTGGAGGCCATTGTCCTGCGCCCCCCGCTAGCTGCGAGCCAGACGACCCTGGGCCAGCAGAAGGTGGCCTCGTTTGCCGCTGCCGCGGCTGCCACGGCAAAACCGGGCTCGACGGAACAGGCTAATCGCGGGGCCATGCCGGGAACCGCGAGGTCGGCCCCAGCGAAACCAGGCAAATTGGCACCCAAAGGGAGCGGAGCGGCTTCACAGGCAGCGAGGGCCCCAGCCCGGGTAGCAGGTAGGGCGCCCCAATCTTTGCCGTCTCCTGAAACTCCTACGGCCGACGCCGAATGGCAGGTGGCCGGGGACAAGAAGAAGGCGAGCAAGGCAGCAAGGGCGGCCAATAGAAAAGAGAGGCGAAAGCGGCGCAAGGAGCGAAGCGTCGCGGCTAGGCTCCGCGCCCCGAAAACCACAGCTGTAGTGATTACACTACAGCCGGAAGCGGCAAAGAAGGGCGTATCCTACCGCGATGTGCTCTCTAAAGCGAGGGCGGCGGTGAATCTGGAGGAGCTCGGCGTCGCCGAGGGCATCCGGGTTAGGGTCACCGCGACTGGAGCCCGGATTCTGGAAGTTCCCGGTGCGGCCAGTGGCCCTACCGCCGACGCTCTGGCCGAAAAGCTCAAGGCGTCCTTAAATGCAGACGAGGTCCGAGTGTCCAGGCCCATCAAATGCGCAGATATGCGCATTCTGGGCCTGGACGACTCTGTGACGGAGGGAGAGGTGGTGGCTGCCGTTGCCAGGACTGGGGGGTGCTTAGCCGAGCAGGTCAGGGCAGGCATCATACGTCCTGACGCCACGGGAATGCGAGCCGTTACGGTGAGCTGCCCCGTCTCGGCAGCCCAAAAATTTGCCGGGGAGGGCCGAAGGCTCTTGGTGGGATGGGTTTCCGCGCAGGTGAAACTGTTGGACCCTAGACCTCTGAGGTGCTTCCGCTGCCATGTGGGCAACCACGTGGGAGCTCAATGCACCTCGGAGGTGGACCGAAGTGACCATTGCTTCCGCTGTGGTCAGCCCGGTCACAAGGCCGGCTCGTGCAATGCCACGCCGCACTGCGTCGTATGTGCGGCAGCTGGCAAGCCGGCCGATCACCGGGCCGGGAGCAAGACCTGCGCTCCACCTGCCAAGGCCAGGCGCAGGGGTAAGCACTCCGTACCCGCCGTCACCGCCGCACCCGCCGTCACCGTCGCAGCCACCGCCACTGCCGCCACTGCTGCCACCCCCACAGCCGTCGTTGCCTCGGAAACCACCGCGGCAGGATCCTCACAGGGGATTCAGGAGGGGGCTGAAATGGAGTGCCAATAACGGCCCCATTACGCCTCCTCCAGGCGAACATCAACCACTGCGCCGCTGCTCAGGATCTATTGCTCCAGAGCATGGCGCAGTGGTCGATTAACATCGCCGTGGTCGCTGAGCCGTACTTTGTCCCGCCCAGGGATGGATGGGTGGAGGATCTGAGCGGCTCAGTGACCCTAATTTCGTCAGCCGCTGCCGGCACCCCGACCCTCGAGGGTGTCAAGAGGGGACAGGGTTGTGTAGCAGCACGGTTCGGGGAGATTGCCGTGGTGGGGGTATACTTCTCCCCGAACCGAACTCTCACCGAGTTCCACAACTCCCTTGCGGAGTTGAAAATCGTCGTCGTTGGATACCGCTCCCTCCCTGTGCTCGTCCTCGGGGACTTCAATGCCAAGAATGTGGCTTGGGGTTCCCGGTATACGGACACACGGGGCAGGATGGTGGAGGACTGGGCTCTGGAGACAGGCCTGGTCGTCCTCAACCGGGGTTCTGTCCCCACGTGTGTGCGGATGCAGGGCGAATCGGTGGTGGATATTTCATTCACCAGCCCCGCTCTGTCACCGCGTGTCGTCGATTGGCGCGTTATGGAGGAGGTGGAGACCTATTCCGACCACCGGTATATCCGGTTCGACGTCTCCACCCAGACCTCGAGCGCGCCGGCCCGACAGACCCCGTGTGGTCCGCGGTGGGCGCTGAAACAGCTGGACCGGGAGCTCCTCCTGGAAGCCTCGATTGTGCAGGCCTGGGTGTCATCACCGGACAGGCCTGCTAACATCAACGACGAGGCGGAGTGGTTCCGGGAGGCCATGTCCGAGATATGTGACGTGGCAATGCCCCGGGCCCAGCTAGGACGCGCCCGGCGCCAGGTGTACTGGTGGTCGCCGGAGCTTACGGCTCTGCGCCAGGCGTGCGTTGCTGCGCGACGCCGGTACACCAGGCACCGCAGGCTTCGTAACCGTCCTCCGGATACGGAAGCCATTGAGGCGGAGCTGTACGAGGGGTACAGAGTAGCGAGGGTCAGCCTTCGTTCAGAGATCAAGCGGGCCAAGGGTTTGGCCCGCGAGGAGTCGCTGGAGACTCTGAACAGGGATCCGTGGGGACGCCCCTACAAAATGGTGCGGAATAAACTCCGCCCATGGGCTCCCCCGCTGACGCAGAGTCTCCGGCCGCAGCTCGTGGAGGACGTGGTAAGCACTCTGTTCCCTTCGCAAGGGGAACATACTCCCCCGCCCATGACTCCGCCTCTTGCGGTGCCCGATGCGGACCACAACGCCGACAACGACGACGATGCTCCGGAGGTGACCGAAGAAGAGTTGAGAGTGGCGGTACGTAGGCTTAATGCCAAAAATACCGCCCCAGGACCCGACGGCTTACCTGGCAAAGCCTGGGTCCTGGCCTTGGAGGCTCTCGGGCCTCGACTAAGAGGGCTCCTTAGCGCATGTTTGGAGAGGGGCCAGTTCCCACTTCGCTGGAAGACCGGGAAACTGGTCCTCATTAAGAAGCCGGGGCGCCCAGCGGACTCTCCATCCGCTTACCGGCCCATAGTGCTGCTTGATGAGGTGGGCAAGCTCTTTGAAAGAGTTATTGCAGACCGCCTCGTCGGGCAGCTAGTGCGAGTGGGGCCGGATCTGGCAGAGAACCAGTTTGGCTTCCGCAGAGGGCGCTCTACGGTGGACGCCATCATGCGCGTGCGAGCCCTCACGACGGGGGATGCAGTGGCCCGGGGTGGGGTCGTCTTGGCGGTGTCTCTAGACATCGCCAATGCCTTCAACACCCTGCCCTGGAGTTGCATCAGGGAGGCACTCCGGTATCACCGGGTGCCGCCCTACCTCTGTCGCGTGGTCGAGGCCTATTTGACGGACAGGGCCGTCATCTACCCCGGTCACCAGGGAGAGTGGAACCGGCGAGAGATGTCGTGCGGTGTCCCACAGGGATCGGTCTTGGGGCCGTATCTGTGGGACATCGGGTACGACTGGGTGCTGCGCGCAGACCTCCCTAGCGGCGTCAGCGTCATTTGCTACGCTGACGACACGCTGGTCCTGGCGCAGGGGAGGTCGCACCAGGTGGCGGCTGAATTAGCGACACGCGGGGTTGCGATAGTCGTTGAGAAGATCCGGCAATTGGGACTCGAGGTGGCCCTGCACAAGTCCGAGGCCATGTGTTTTCATGGTCCTCGGAACGCGCCACCGCCGGGCTCCCAAATAACGGTAGGAGGGGTTCACATCGGCGTTGGGTCGACAATGAAGTACCTGGGACTCGTCCTCGACAGCCGGTGGAATTTCGTGGAGCATTTCCGACGTTTGGCTCCCAGACTGGAGCGGGCCGGGGCTGCCCTCAAGCGACTCCTGCCCAATCTAGGGGGTCCAAACGCCTCCTGCCGGAGGCTCTATGCGGGGGTCGTGCGGTCCATGGCCCTTTATGGCGCACCGGTGTGGGCGCGTTCCTTGAGACGGCGACCATCCCGCTGGTTGAACGCGTCCCAAAGGGTCATGGCCATCCGGCTGGTCCGGGGATACCGCACGGTCTCCGGTGAGGCGGCGAGCCTCCTTGCCGGATTGCCGCCATGGGATCTGGAGGCAAAAGTCCTCGCGCACATTTGGGAGTGGCGCGAGGAGGCGAAACGCCGGGGCGAAACTCCGTTGCCGCGACAAATCGTGGCCCGGCGGACAGAGCTCCGGCAGGATCTCATGGCGTCATGGAGAGAGCGACTATCGCAACCCAGTGCTGGGCACGCCACGATTGCGGCGATAAGGCCCCTCTTTGAGGAGTGGCTAGAGAGGCGCCACGGCGTCCTCACCTTCCGCCTGACGCAGGTCCTCACCTTCCGCCTGACGCAGGTCCTCACCGGACACGGCTGCTTCGGGAGGTTCCTGTTCAGGATAAGGCGGGAGGAAACGCCCGGGTGTCACCATTGTGTGGATCGCCCGGAGGACACGGTGGAGCATACGGTGGAGGTCTGTCCCGCTTGGGCGGAGCACCGCCGTGTCCTCGTGGAGGCGATCAGCGGTGGCGACCTCTCGCGTCCGTCCCTGGTTCAGGCCATGGTACGGAGCGAGAGCGCATGGGAAGCCGTCACCTCCTTCAGCGAAGCAGTAATGCTCGCAAAGGAGGAGGCGGAACGCGTGAGGGAGACACAACGGAGACGCCCTCACGCCCCTAGCCACCGCAGGAGACGCCCCGGGCGTCGGGAGTCGCAAGCCGATTTCCGGCCACCGTAGGCGCGGGCTTGCGGACGGCGAGTAATGGGTAGCTCGCCGTCCGATAAGGACCAGGCCCGAGTCGACGGCGCGTAGTGTTCCACGCGCGCCTCAAAGAGATGTCAGCAAAAGTTGAACGGGGTCCGCTAGGGCCGATGCCTGTCAGGGTCGCGGATAAATTTGAAAGAGAGTTACCGCGGCCCTGGCACAAGCAACTGAAGGAACACGGGTGGGTTTTAGTCAGTAAAAGTCTGACACGCCCTCCCGCTTTACCCAGAGCGGGAGAAGTCATTGGATGATTTCCCACCCAAAAAAAAAAAAAAAAAAAAAAAAGGGCCGATTTAACCAATAAAACTAATCGATATTAGTTCAACTAAACTCAGTTTATGCAAATACAGCGTTCTGATTGGTTGAGACCGCTGAGAAACTACCAATCAGAACGCTATATTTGCATAAACTGAATTTAGTTAAACTAATCGCTATTAGTTTCATTGGTA
Organism: Anorthoa munda; assembly: GCA_945859665.1. Taxonomy (NCBI): domain Eukaryota; kingdom Metazoa; phylum Arthropoda; class Insecta; order Lepidoptera; family Noctuidae; genus Anorthoa; species Anorthoa munda. Next base: position 37,494,572 of record OX243897.1, on the reverse strand, counting down.
AAATCGGCCCTAACAATAAATATTGGCTCATGTTTGAGATGAGTGATAAAAATAATCGGAGCTATAAACAACTCCACAGTGATACTTTGCAGCAGCAGCAGTTTTTTTTTTATTTACAACCTTGTTGAACTTGAAAAGAAGAAATACTCCAAAAATATCTGCTCTAGCCTCGTGAGCCATGTTCTTAAATAAATAAAGAAAGCAACATTCTCGATTGCCTTTGGAAACTGTCACACAAATAAATCGTACAAGTAAAAATACTTACTCTTCTCTTCTCAACGTCTTCTTTGACCCTGCCCTCAACGGGCAGTACTTCTAGTTCAGCCTTCGTCAGCACAGACCTGATGTGGACAATCTCTTCCAGGGTCAGAGACAACCGGTCGTCAGACATTATGGCATCTTGCCATTGTTTCTGGAAATTCAAAACAAAATTCAAACACTCTGAAGGTAAGGGCAGTTTTAGAGAATTTGGTATACAAAGGCATTTGACGAAAGAACATAATAAAAATTGTTTTGGTAAACCAATTGTTTAGTTATGTTTTGTTAAACATAAGCATAGTGACGAATCTTTAAGAATAATGCCATTGTTGAAAAGTGTCAATTACTTAGGAATATAAAACACAATAGCTATAGAGATTTAGAATTAAAAGCCATTTTATTATTAGAAACATTTTTGTTATGAAAATATTTTACTTTATACATGCTTTTTTTATGACACAACAGGTATGATTTACCATAAAGATACGATTAAAAACTGATTTGTCTGCCTGACCTTCTGTTTCCCTGAAAATAGTTTAACTTGTTATCAATAGATTTTAAAACAATTTTCAAAGTTGGTCGTTTTTTTTTGTTTTTTACTATCTACGTGTAGATCAATGAACATCAAATAATCTCTGTATACCAAATTCACGAAGCTCTTCTAGTCACAACTAAAGCTACAGATATCCATGCTAATTTTGTGCTATTTTCAAAAACCGCTAACATTTAGTCATAGTGTTTAACATGCATTGTGTGCAATAAAATAGCGTTTACTAGACACTAAGAGTCTACATCTGGCAATTCTCTATGGTCACACCATACAATTTTCTGCATGGTTTTGCCAATATCTGTGGATCACGGAAGACAATAGAATACGATCTATGGTATAATTTTGTCTAATATAAGCACACCTCTAGAGATGGTCCTATGGACTACGATGATCTAAGATCGAAAATATTGCTTCACTTTTAATATGAAAAAGTCTGAATGAGCGAACTCATATTTTGTCATGTGAGTTCGCTCAGTTTCATCATTTGCTACAGTTAGCTTCAAATAGCTTTGCCGCCCTGAAGCAGGCTGCAAATCACTGCGCAGTAGTCATAGTATAACAGCAGCTGCAAAGCGCATTGAAAAGCCTGGTTCCAGAGCAGCAAAACTTTCTGACTGTGAAAAACGGAACATGACGGAAACTGTAACTTCTGCTATGCGTCACGTCATTCCATTGCTAAGAAAAGAATAATTTACATGTGCAATACTTTTATTCAATCTATGTTCCCCAAAATTACTAGCTTCTTCCAAAGTATGTACCTTTCTTGTCCTTACGAGCCCCAAGTTCCATTTCCGTCCATCATCTAAGCTAGGTTCTACTCACATGCGAGCCATTGTTGGGGCTGCCACTAACCGACTTGATGAGCTCGTCCTGCAGACTGGACCGCGACCAGGATAGTTCTCCTAGTTGGGCGTCCGCGTCGCTACTCGCTAGAGAGGCGGCGCCGGCGCATGATGCTCGAGATCCAGGCCTGGGGGGGAAAAAGCTGTTTAGATATAAGATAGGAAAACAAATAAATGATTGAGAGAAGACAGTTCTACAAAGCATAAGGGTGTTACCACACCATTCGATCGATGGTAGAATGGATCAGTCGCAGTCCATCGACAATTCCTACTAAAGCAAATGTTATCGAACGAAGCCAATCGATTAGTTTGGTTACACCGTTATAATTTTTTGAAAATACATATTTTATATGAAATTTTTTACGCGGAAAACGTTGAGTTGAAAGGCCTCCCACCAGGTGGACAGATAACCTCGTGAAGGTTGCGGGGATCCATTAGTTGCGAGGCACATGGGACCGGTCAAAGTGGCGACGCTTGGGGGAGGCCTATGTCCAGCAGTGGACGTCTTTCGACTAATATGATGATGATGATGACATATTTCAAATTTTATGAACCGAACCAACTAAGTTATCGAGGTCCGAGGCCCTAGACAAAAGTCATTCTATCATCGAAAGCGTGGCGAAAGCGGTTATAAAAAGGTCAAAAACGTATATAAATGTCAAACGCTATCGAAATCTCAAGTAATCAATCCCTTACATTTTTCATCGCTAACAGTAGTTAGTCCCCAACATAGTAGTATTTAATTAAACTTTATTATAACACAAATTAGCATTAATGTATCGCGTTTACAATTGATAAAATCATCAACATTTGCCTTTTCATTATGTTGGGGACTAAGCATACAAATCTAACAAGTGATCATTATCGGTAACCTCAAATATTATTATCAATATAGTGCATCAAAAAGATAAAACTTAAAAACAACGGCCTTACTGTCGAAACCTAGAAATATTGAATCTTGACCTCCTGACATTAGACCTCAAGTGGCAACTTTCTAACACAGCGATTTATTTTTCATGCCAGACGAAACAACTGTACTTTAGCACGTGCCTTACCATCTATAACAGATTCTGAAGAAGTTTGAAACAAAACAGATAACAGTATTTGTAATGCATTATGTGGCTTTGCAACTAAACTTGAGAGTACTATGTGATGTGTACGTTTATCGAGCAGGCAAAAGTCAAAATCAAGATTTTGATCAAACGCACATTGTTATTTAATCTTAGTAAGAATACAATAAAGTATGCTACAAGGCATTGATTGCCTATCAATGTGATCTTGATGAAATTGTACCAGCATATTACAGGAACATTTTGTGTGGTCACTATTTGTGATATAGAACTACAGAAAGGCAAACTACAAAGTCTCCACGAGCCAAAGTCCTGTAAAACTTATGTCAGGGTTGTGGCTCTGAGAGTAATTGAAGGCTTACCTTGAATGTGGCAATGAATGAGCTCCATCGGTGGGTGGGCAAACAGCGTGCGTAACTGTGTGACGTCGCATGGACGCCCGCCGTGACGGACACTGCGTCGCCAGGTCGTATGCTGCGGAGAGAAGGATCATTGTAAATTGTGGCTAAGGAGATGATACAAGAGGGAATTAATTATATTATAGATACAAAATTGCTATACCTTTCTTTTTAATAACAGCTTGTATCGAGAGAATTGAAGAGCTTTAAAGACATTTAATAAATAAGAAGAAGTAACTTGTAAGACAGAGCGAAACTTCAAGATATTAGATACTTAAAAAAAGACTGACATAAGGGAAAGGAAATAATAAACATTTATTTCAATATCTAACACCAATAACAATAAGTATTACAATGAAAATAGTGGTTACAAAATTAGTAGAAAACGTGTATAAAAAAACAAAACGTTCGAAATAGTGAATTTAGTAGAGTTACATAATACATAGATAAGTGAACTAAATCTATCCTAATTCCTAGATGATGCTAATTTTTATACAGTTAACATCGAAATTCTAATGAAACGGAATACTAACTCTGATTACAATAAAGTTAATGGCAACAATAAAACATGTATAGATGAGCTAATAAATCTGATAAACAAAACGGCACTTAAAGTTTAAAAAGATGAAAAGGGACGGCAGAAAATCGCAGTATTCGTTTCGTTACTGTCCGCAGAACCACTGAACTGAAAAAACAATGAGAGGTGACTTTTGCGAAGCGAACGAACATTTGCAAAGGAAAAAGCGTGGTAACGTTGACATGCTTGTAACACATGCTGTCATACATTCGAGGGTTTCGTCGCAGAACTGGTGGTACTCGTCGTGGGAGATGCGTGTGCGCGGCGGAGCTCGAGGAGGCGTCTCCTCTGCGTGACGTCACCAGTTTCAATAACAAAGTCATTACCAAGGAGACAAGGAGTGCATTTAGAAAAACAAGTGTTGAGACGAATTTAAATTCTAGCTCATTTTAATTTTCGAACGGTACTTTTTCGAGGGATCTTAGCACAAATTCACTTTAAAATTAAACTTATTTCGTAAAAGTTAAAGTTGAGTGTTGCTTACCGGTCCTCTTCCAAGGTTTGGGTGTTTGTTGCTGTGGCGCCGTATGCCTTGGGAAGGGTTGGGGTGCGCATACTTCTGGACTCGCACAAGTTTCTGTGTCATCCTCGTCTTCATCGTCCTAGAAAGAAAAGTAAGGGTTAAAATTGGGTAATCAACAGAATTCTTCTAAAAAAATAAGAAACGGGTTCAATAGATTATGATCGGTTATTCTATCGTGCTCCTAATGATCGTAAATTTTAGCACGCTACAAGTTTTGGCGACTGCATATCACGCGAGTCATTAGCTAAAAAATCGGCACGAATCATTATACTAGAATCATATATAAGATCCCATTATTTATTATAACTATTGTCTTGATAAACCCTGGTTTACCAAAAACTGTTGTTCCTGGTTAGATAGTTATTATTCATATATTCAAAGATACCAACAAAACAGCAAGATTCCAATGACGTGTTCTCAAAATTGTTTTCAATTAGCACTGTGAAGAACATGATTAGTTACGACTCAACCAGTGATTACAACTAAATAATTAGTTACTAAATGTATAAATTATGTAGAATGGGAATCAACTGGTTAAACTTAAAACTGGTTTTACCGATTTTATGGATTGCGGAAATCAAATAAAGGGCAAACAATTTCGCGAATATTGTACTGATATAACAAAGACGCATTGGTTGGTTGGTTCGATTCAAAGTCGATATAAATAGGAATAAGGGCCTCCGAATGACAACGACAATGGACGATAAAGTATTGCAAATGTTTTAATTTGGCAATCGACCGATAATTTTCCTCTGTTAAGATTTACGTTGCAGCATCTTTGAAGTTTGAGATGATCCCTTAGTTGTTTATACCACACCTATCCTTGGCAAGAACCACATGTGATAGAAATAATAATATCCAAGGCGAGATTATATTAAGAACAAGATCCTTCAAGGATTTTCTTTATAAATTGCCATAGCATCCAACGCTTAAAGTAGCGCAATTTATTATACCTACACAGAAAACTGATCAGAATACTTCAATACTGTAAAAACCTATGAATAGTATTAACTCTCCGTCGACCGACTGCACAGCATGATTTTCTTCTTGTTTACGTCTTTTTAGTTCGCTTTTTAAGCAGTCGGGTATTTTGATTTTTTTAATTTACTTTTTTATTTATAACTTTTTAGTTAACATTTTTTTCCAATTAGGTACATTTAAATATATAAGTGTTATATATTTTTGAAATCACCTCTTGAAACCCTTTATTTTGATACCCCACACAATCGGATTGGAAGAAAAAATAAAATTGGCCCCCCACAATATGGCGCCCAAAAGCCGCCATTTTTCTATTTTCCAATTTTAATGTAGCCTATGACACTCGCAAGGTTAAGACGAATCGATTGACGTGTGAATCATCAAAATCGGTCAATGCGTTTGGTCTCTGGAACGCCACATAGGAACAAACATACATACATACATACATATATACATACATACATAGACTGATAAACACATTACCCTTCTTCGGCAGTCTGGTAAACATACATAGACTGATAAACACATTACCCTCCTTCGGCAGTCGGGTAAAAAGGGACGAGTTTTGATTACTACTTAACAAAAGTTTATGGTGATTTGGAAAAAAAAACAGTCAAGTCTAAAGTCAGCAAAGCAAAACGTAAGATAGTATTTTCTTTTGCAAATTTTTTGTATCAAGCGGATGCATTTACTCATAAACCAAGCATAACTCCCTGAGGCATCCTTACGTTAATCGTCGCGGAAGTCAACGTTATGTCAACGGGATAAGGGTGAAAACGACGCCATTTATCGTCGACTTGATAACAGTGTGAACGACAGCTAAATGACACTTTCTACGCCCACAGGCACCGAACAAATACCCATGGGGCAGGAGTTTCCTGAAACAAAAACTTTAGAAGAAAAGTAATGCATACTAAATGTTAAAGGTCCCATCTCACCTTTTACCTTAACAGGTCGTGTTTCATAATTATATAAAGTCTGATACGAAGGAATAGTCGTTATATCCTATCCTACTATATAATCACACTAATATTATAAAGGCGAAAGTCTGTGAGTGTGTATGTTTGTTACTTCTTCAAGCTCAAACGGCTGGACGGATTTGGATGAAATTTGACACAGATATAGATTGTAGCCTGGAATAGCACATATGATACTTTTTATCCCGGGAATATGTTCCCTTGGGATAATTTACGACATTCACGCGGGCGAAGCCGCTGGCAGAAGCTAGTAATATCATAAATGCGAAATTTTGTGAGGATGGATGGATGTATGTTTGTTTGTTACTCTTTCACGCAAAAACTACTGAACGGATCTGGATGAAATTTGGCACAGAGATAGATTATAATCAGGAATACCACATAGGATACTTTTTATCCCAGGGATATGTTCCCTCGGGACAATTTTCGACATTCACGCGGGCGAAGCCGCTGGCAGAAGCTACTACGAAATAAAGTCTAAATTTCTTTAGCTACACTAGCAAATTAAGTATAGCAGGAAAATGAAAGGTAGATTTGCGCAAGTGTAAGATTTCTCTGAAAAATAAAATACAAATAACACCGCAGTTTGATCCCTTAAGATATACCTGGCAAATGTTAGGTAGATTTTCCCAAGAGAATGATTTCTCTGAAAATTTAAATAAAGTAACTCGAAATTTGATCTCTGCTTGTATTGTGAATAAAGAGAAGCAACATAACAATAAACAAACTGACAACACAGACCTTTTCATCGAGAAAGAAAGCGAATAATGTCAGAGATCATGCACCGGTGCATCCGATGCATTGCATAACGTGAATGCAAGTTATAACAGACTACCTACAAAGTAACAGGTATTACCCATTGAAACATTACTCGAAGGGAAAGTTATGGGCGGTCGGAACTTGGAATACCATGAGTTGTTATAACTCGTATCTGTGTCGCTAAAGGTTGAAGTACGTGGGTGCCGATTGTTCAGCTTCCACTGTCCCATAGTAATGTTGTTAGTAAGAGTTGACAAAACGGCAAACTTCCTGCAGGCGGTACTATAGTAGAAAGTCTAATAATATTCATATATTAAAACTTCGAAACCCCAATGTTTTGTTTCTAAAGCCTATGTTTATTTCATTTGGCACTAATGATGAATGCCGTGACATCAGCCTTCGTCATACCAAAAACAAAACTTGAAGGAATTGTATTATCGTTATAAAAAAAGAGAATTTACATAATACTACCAAGCCAGGTTATGTTTAAAAATAACTGAAGAAGACTTCTGTAAAACAAAAGCTCACCTTGTATTAATCGCTCAAAGGGAACATCTACATACAACTATAAATGCAACACCTAAACTAAGCCGCCAATTCTACGCTGTAGAACAAAAAGCCTTCATTCCCCACATAGGCACAACTCAGTGTTAAAATAAACCAGCCTTTTCCCTGTGACACAGCGTAAAAAAAAAGGTAGGTAAAGGTAGGCTCGCAAAGGTAATTTCAGCATTACCTTTGACATTCAAATGGACTAATGGAGCAGCATGGTTCATTAGGCAAATGATTACGTACGTACATGCGTATATAACAATATGGGCAGAAGCCTCATGTACACACATAAATTCAATTTGAACGAGAAACTAATGAAATGGAACGCTGCCAAACTTGGCTGTACTATCTAGGCGTTGATTTGATTAAAACAGGAGTTTTTTAATCGCTTTGTGTTCCATGTTCGATGTGCATAGAAGTTTTTAGTCGCTTTGATCATCGTAGTACAAAAAATTTTGGATGTCAGTTTTTCATCTGGCAAATTTGATTTAAAAATGTGAATAGTTCGAATATTATTTTTGATAGACTTATTTTAACTTTAGGTTACTGTTACTAGGTTTTGCTCGTTACGTAGCTCACAGAAAATTTCAAGCCCCGTTTCATTTCTTTAGCACTGGCATTTCGACAATTATTTGTATAGAATTTCTAGTTAGATGTTTCTTGACGATTGAGCTAGTGGGTGATATTGACTGGCAAGTTACTGTCTTACTTTAGTACTTCGGGTTTCCAGGAGCTACAATTAGATGTAAAACAACAAGTATCTATCCACTTGGTTATTTAGCAGTCACTTTAAAAGCATAGTCCAAAGGCGTTGATCAAGTCTAAAAGGCGATAAGCATAAAATATCATTCAAAACTTATGATTAACTTATCTAAAATTCAAAGCCGACTTTAAGACTATTCAGAGCAGTTTTGTTTGCTATACAAAAAGCGACTTAAAGCTTCACAAGTTATGGTTCAGAGTCCCGTTATATCCCGAAGTAGGGCACAGAAGCCTTGTGAGACTAGTTTGCACAAGTGTTCACGTTTAAAGGATACCATTTCTAGTACAGTTAGGTGGTAATTAGCGTGGAGAGAAATGTATCTAGATGTGTTATGAAACAGTGTGTTCTAAGCTTGAAACGTTTCGTGTACCGTTTATTATTCCCTTGACATGAACCCAAGTTTATGAATCCTTTATTTGTCATTTGCTTTTCTTCTCCACGTTATATAAGCTTACTAACTGCCGCGGTTGCTTTTCCATCTTCGTCGCTTCTGTCTTTAGATAAACAGCGACTTGCGTTTAAAGGGTTTTTATTCCATCTAATAGCATTGTCTTATTCCGAGATCTCATCTTCCTAAAACGGCGAATCACTTCTATCACCGTTTTCATTGCCATCATTAAAATTCACTTTTGAGTCTTTTGACGTATATTTTTTATCTATCTCACAAACTTGCTCTATCTATTCATTTCCTACATCTCTGGCGGACACTTTAATGAGTAGTATTTCAAAAGTAATATGACTAAGATGGCATGTTTCATAGAAACGGAAAGCAACCTAGATATACTTGTATAGTATAGGATTTGCATGAGCTTACGTACTTTCCACATTTGATGGGATAGAAGAGAACACGGTGGTCACACGTGTCTGCAGAAAATGAATAAGTGGTACTTAAGATATGAGGCTCTGCGTTCTATTTTCTTTTTGTCTGGCGCTAAGTTAGGTTTTATCCCCTGTGGCTTGGGTTCACTGACTTAGATCTTACACGTCCGGAGCAACAACCTGAAGACCATGAAACCCGATCTAACCATCTGGAATTGAATAAGACCTGACCATCCGGAATTGAACAAGGCGTAACTAAGTTTAGCTAGCCAATCAAGCCACCAAAAACTCAATTAGTGGGACAATTCCGGTTAAGAGAACAAATATATCCAATATATCTTCAAATGCGTTGTCGACCTCTTTCTATTGTCGAAAATGTCTTGAGGATTTGAGAGCCAGATAAATTGTATGCACTCAATGCTCGCTCTTTGCATTGTGCTATTGCAATTTGGATTGTCATCGCGTGCTTTACATCTCGATATATCCGCTTTCCTAGTCTCCTACGCAGCGTTTTTGTTTTCACGTTCTTCTTAGTAAAACTCATTTTTTTCTGTTGAAGCCATTAGCGGGGTTGTGGAATTCAAATAAGCAGTCGGTCCACGTACAATTCATATCCAGCTGCAACCGGACAAAGCTAGGTAGATTGATTGTCTGTTATTGCTAACCTACATACAAAAAACAAAAAAGACGTCCTTGCATTGGGCCACAGTGATAGTCGGTTTAACCAAGCTCGTTGTGCCATAGAGTTTCAAAATACAGATTTCCATAGATAGGTTATGTTTATTAGGTGAAACGAAAACATTGATTTATACATTGAAGAAAGAGCTTTTACTGCACCTAGAAGTTGTGTTAGCGATAAACAGCAAGGCAAAGGAAAACCATGTCTTTGTTGCGACCGTTGACACATAAAAGTGGCTATGAACGTAAGATCCGAAGCAAAGCCTTGCAACAGCTTGCAAAAGCCTTGAGCACGCATTGTTCGAAGAACACGTTATCGAGAGCGACGGTGTACTATGAAAAGAACCTTTTTCTTGTGTGATGTGTGGGATTTTTTGCGGATCAACGCAAAGAGTGATGCATGCAAGGAGATTATCCCAGGGTACTTATAGTGCAAGGTTTTGAAAGAGGTTGAAATATGTAGATCAACCTCTTTTCAACGGATTGTACTAATGGATATGTAATATTTCTAGGGATGAAAGTACTCCGGAATGTGAGTAACTTTTACTAAGAGAAGTGAATTAATTAAAAGTCATTCCATAGGTAGATGATTGGCCTATAAAATACTATGTTTTCCCAAACACAATTTTGAAATAAGGTAGGGCTTCCTATATGGGGCCACCTCATTTCGTGGGGCTAAATAAACCATAATAATTATGTAAAGAGGACTACACCACAATTTCTTATGGGTGCTATGGGATTTATATAGTCAATATATGGTTTCGCCTGTGACCCAAATATACGACTTCTGTCTAAGTGGCCTCACGGGGCTTTTTATTGATTTAATTTATTTGTTTCTTTGGTAAAGGTAAATACTTTAGAAAAGAACTAATGTTAAATGACTGAAGTATTTTTTTTGTGAGCATGAACCGATCGTAATTCTTTAATTGGATTAATTAATTAAGTATTACAGTTGAATAACCGTCATGTCGTATCTCCTATTAAACTTGTCAAAATAGGCACAATTGCACACAAACGTATTCACAAAATGAAAACATTAAACTCAGTTTAATTGTTCCCTTACAAACAATTACTGTTTATTCTCTAAATTAATGTACACAAAATTAATTTGTCTTCCATCTTGTTTCGACTCAAGTTGTAGTTACAATGAGACATCGATATCACAAAGAGAGACAGAACTCATTTCACGCACCAACGAATTTCAAGCATTCAAACTGGCTCATATAAATATACATTCCTCGATATACTATTCGTATGATATACAATACATACATAGCAACTGTATCCATCTACCCACAAAATGGCCGTTTCTCATTTATTTTTTGCTAAATTACGTGTCACTGGCCAGATAGTGCGAGCCTTCACTGTTTTTTGCCAACAAATAGACCAAAATTCTGTTTCAATTTCATGCTTATTAGGATCTGAGGTTGTAATTCGTTGAGATATTATTGTTAGCAACAGATATTGAAGATCTGGTTGTGAATTCAGGCTAACATGAAATAGTTCTAACGAAGTTATCTGTCAGTACGGAAATAAATTGGAGCAGATTATGCTGCAGTGATTTGAAAGAACTGAAAATAGAGTCGGCGAGCCTAGAAAATCGAAACTCAGAAAGTTGATTCAAGTATAATCGGTAAAGGAAAAACAAAATTCCCAAAAGAACTGCAGTTTCTTATACAATTTTCTAACACGATAAACTACACAAAATGCCTCGAAAAATGCGCCTAGAAACTTTTTCTCGGCATTTCTTTTATCTGGCCACTGACCCAAACCACTGGCTTATTATAACGAAATCTAGATATCAGAAATTATTCGGCCGTGTGGCTTGGTGCCAAGAACAGGGAAATGCTCCCGGGTGCTATATATTCTAGGTATATAGCTTGTTCATGTGAGCACTCTTGCTCCCATTTTGACTAAGAGCTAAAGTTTAGCTGTAAAATAAATTAACGGTCAGTGCTTAGCAGTTAGTTGGATAGTAATAAAGTTTCAGTTATTTAAGAAACTGATTCTAAGTTGGCAATCTGAGAGAAAAGTTGAGAGACGACGTCATATTACAATAACTTTGAGCTTTATATATATAGCTAAAGTCTTTGTGAAATATTTTTCATTTTCCTGTAAAACTTTTCCCATCGATAGTACCAACATTAATTACTTACTGTTATGATCTAAACTTCACCTGACACATACAAATTACACCAAAAAAAGTGAATAAGCAAACCTGGATCTTACCTCAAGATTATCAAAGTCCACCTTGATGAGTCGCCTCTGGGGTTGCGCGTGCGGTGTGACGTCACCGCCGCGCCTGGAGTCACCCCCACCTGGACCGCTGCCGGTACCACTTGTAGCTGTAACAAGGGAAAATGATGTTAAAAGGGAAAATCAAAAATAAACATCCAAATCGGACTACTCTGTTAAAAGTTAGGCCTGATCAATTGATCATGCATAAATGCAACTTGAAAACCTTCTCTTTGTTTCGTCAGGTTGATAATCAAGCACGGAAAAGAGAAAAAATGGCGCAATAAGTACCTATGTTATGGGGTTGTCTGTGTTCGTTTGATTTTATTTTCAATTAGGAGCAAAATTCCATTGTGCATTGAATAAAACAATGTGCATTCAGAACCTGTTTTAAAATGCTGTTGATACAGTACCTCTAACTGCCTATTTTTTATCTTTTCAATACTTACAAAAATATTAAAACTCCCTAAGTTAAGCTCAAAAACATATATGTCAATGTCAAAAACAGAGTCAGAAAACGAACGACCAAACGTAAACCTATAGGCAAACACAAACCTACATTCAGTGTTTAAAAATATTGTTTTTCAGTACAAAATGATACAATAACTCTGCCCCGGTTGAAAAGTTCAAAACAAACTGTAGAGTACAAAAACAATTTACAACCATCACAATGAAATTAAATACACGGCTATGCCGCTATTTTGGACCCACCATATAGAATTCGCCCGCAAAACTGTGCAGTTCACACTCACTTGTTTTCAATAGACAAAACGCGGCAGAAAATACTGGCTGTTACTGAAAAGCCGTACTAAATTGATGTTACGGAAAAGCCGTTCTAAATTGAAAAACACCGATAACCCTGAGAAGACAGATTGAAGAGATAATGTATGGATGGACAGTGAAGGGTGATTTTTTACCTCGTGACAAAAACCGTGTTAGGTGCAAGATTAATGATGGGAAACGAGGACATGGAAGTGACTTATGTTTCATGTTGCTGGACGTATGTAAGATATGTTTCATGTAGAGACAATATTTTACCTTTCTAAAAAAGACCTACATCTCGCTGGAAACAACTATTATAAAGGCGGAGGGCATAATATACTAAATAGGCGGTGGAAAGCTATCAAAGATGATGACAATAGACAAAGATTAATTTCAGCTTTGAAAAGTCTACGAAGAAGGCACTACTCGAAAGTATTCTTTACAATCTCGAGTAACAAAACAGAATCATCATCGAATTGCTTACGCACAAGCGCACAAGTTGATACCAATTTTCCATCAATTTTAGGATAGAGGAAAATCATTATAGAAAACCAATCAATATGGACAATTCATTTATCAACCTTCGTATTTTACGATCAGCTTAATCCAAAATCTGACCTAAGTATTCGATCAAGTTGACAATCAAATTGATGGAGTAACCTCAGTCTTCACAAATAATGTTTTTTTCTAAATAAATTCGGAGATAAAATCTGTAGCTATATTCCAGAGACAAACAATCTGCCAGGATTAAATTCATATCGCGCTTAATCCTCAGGGATGTAAACGTAATTTTGAGAGCTTAGAGTCGGGCTTACAGATCCAGATAGGTATGAACTTTATTTAGTACGCAATTTTAAAAGTTCATACCAAAGTATTGGTAGTATGTAAAGAATGCTTAAGTAAATATAACAACCAACATTACTTAGTCTCCCGACAGCGAACAAGGTTAAGAGAATGTGATTTGTAACCTGTATTTATCATTGTTGTAGTTTGTTGAAAAGTGTATCATAACAAAAAGTTCTTGCGTAATCCTCTTGAAAGTCATCCGCTCTATGGTGGGTGACCCTCCGTTTCGGTAATATAGTCAGTTCAGTCAGACAGGGGGCTATCAGACTCTTGTTAACCAAAACCTCATGATATCCGCCCTTCACTAAAGACAGTTCGTACCGCTCCCCCGGAACAAAGAGTGATCTACCTCAAGACCACACCAGTTCTCTAAACGAATGAACCTATAGTGAAATGCACCATAATAATACATGCCAGCGGAGCGAGCATGGGCGTACCCAAGACATTTGTGACAAGACATGATAAATTATGTCATGTCTTACAATTTGTCTTAAATGCTAGCCGGGTCAAACATGTGACTTATTTTAAAGGCGCGACATGCCTTTCTTGTTGCTTCCCGGCGACCACGGCCTACTGTGGCATGGCTTGAGTCACACATTTCATCGCAGTTTGGACGATAAAGCCATTTTGTCTTAATTATTAGTACCGGCGGCGTGAGAAAATTTCCTGACGTTTATTTGGGACTTATCGGGTCTTACTTTGCTAATACGGGCGCACCCATTTTGTCACAAATTTCACATTTAGACAGATGATTAAGAAAAATGTATCACTTTCGTTCGGAGGTGGTGATAAAATTTTATAGTTGAAAAATAAAATATTTTCCTTCTAATTACTGCACCAAATGGCAATAAATTTATTTTGTGTGTGTGTTGATCAATGCTTATTAATTAATTGAAATTTTACAGGATTATTAATTAATTATATTTTATTACTTTTTTTATAATTGTTATTTTTTATTGTTATTCCTATTTTTAATTATTATTTTTATTTTGATTATTACTTTTTATAATTATTTTCTTATATTCCATATTCTTCTTACTTTCTACATTTTAAATTATTTCTTAAATAAAACCCCCAAAAAATATTAATTAATTGAAATGTTACAGGATTATTAATTAATTCTATTTTATTACTTTTTTATAATTGTTATTTCTATTTTTAATTATTATTTTTATTTTGATTATTACTTTTTTGGTGAAGGTTGCGGGGATCCGCTGGTTGCGAGACGCACGGGACCGGTCAATGTGGCGACGCTTGGGGGAGGCCTATGTCCAGCAGTGGACGTCTTTCGGCTGATATGATGATGATGATGATGATTACTTTTTTATAATTATTTTCTTATATTCCATATTCTTCTTACTTTCTACATTTTAAATTATTTCTTAAATAAAACCCCCAAAAAATATTAATTAATTGAAATGTTACAGGATTATTAATTAATTCTATTTTATTACTTTTTTATAATTGTTATTTCTATTTTTAATTATTATTTTTATTTTGATTATTACTTTTTTATAATTATTTTCTTATATTCCATATTCTTCTTACTTTCTACATTTTAAATTATTTCTTAAATAAACCCCCCAAAAAACAACTAAAATAAAAAATAGGGGCTCACCGGTATCGGGAACTGGGTCCAAACTATTATATTTTTTAAGTAATTATTAATATTTTATTAACACTTAATATGTTATCAAACAAACAAAGAAAAATAAAGTGTGCATAAGTCTATGGTCGTGGGTCAAATATTAATTTGTGCCCAACAAAATTAAAAAGTATTTTATCTGTATGAACGGCACACTTTTATAAGTATTATTTTATTTGGTCGTCTATTCAGATTATGTCGCACTATGAAGTCAGCCACAAGAAAGGCATGTCGCGTCTTGAAACTATGTCACATGGTTGTCCCGTGCTAGTATTTAAGACAAATTGTAAGACATGACATATTTTATCATAACTTGTCATGACCCAAAATATTTTCTGTTAAGAATTTGTAGTTCAAGTCGAAAAACAAGCAAAGTAAAAAAAAAAATTTTTTTTTCTTAAATTCATGTTGGGATGCTGCTAGCATGGGGGCATTAAAGGGGGGGCTAAATTTTGGTTATTTTTTGCCTAGGACATACCGTTTTCGAGATATAGAGCGTTTTATGTAAAATAAAATAAAATTCGGAGGCCCATAATTCGGAAATAGTGCGTCGTAGGACTATGCTTCTCTGAACCTAAATGGTTTTTATGGCCAAGGTTAAACCGAAACTGCCATAAAATTGGCAAATTTCCGAAAAAGAAAACAAATTAATGTCAAGAAGTTATGCCACAAGTCAAGAAAATATCTCACGCCGCCGTGCTAGCATTTCAGACAAAATGGCTTTATCGCCCAAACTGTGATAAAAAGTGTGACTTAGGCCATGTCACAGTAGGCCGTGCTCGCCGGGCAGCTAGTTAAAATTAACTCCGTACAAAATACCCAGAAGAGCTATAAACACTCTTCGCTACACCTCCACAACAAATCTTACAATAATTTGTTTAATAAACCCGAAACGCGCGGGTTTACGTAACGTAACCCAGTTAAGTAATCACCCTTTATCGGCGACACGAAAAAATGGTTCATAACCGCGCACCAGCTGTGAAATATGGCGATACAAACATATAAACGTGGGTTTTTGTAGTAATGTGTATTAATATGCGTCAAGGTTGTTTTTAAGTAAGTTATATTAATGTTTATGTATCCAGTTCGAGTTACTTATGAGTGTTTTGATTGAACTGGAATATCGGTGGGCTAAAATCCATATTTTATAAACGAATGAATGAATGAATCCTAATTACAATCTCATCCCAGTGACAGTCAACGTCAAAAATTTGTGCAAAATTTTGACAGATTGAGAATAAATTTAGAATGCAATCATTTCTCACATATTACGGGAATCGCCTTGCAGTTTTCCAATATTCAAGCTATAATAATAGGCTCACATTTCACACAATCGAGCTGGCAACACGCCACCGGAATCTACAAAATTCACACATTTCATAGTCTCCATCAATCCTCAAAATAAAACAAAAGAAACATCAACCTGTTCCAATTTCTAAATGAGTCTTTCTTCATAATAATATTTTCGGTATAATTTTCGCATGGGCTTTACGACTTGTTCGCGTTTGAGGGTTGGTTATGCAAGCTCCGCAGATGTGATATATTTCTGCGTGTTACACCCTATAAAAAGCAACCGTGAGAATGCTTGCAATGCGTAGTTTCATGTAAGCTGTTGTTAGGAGTTGTAAACAATAGTCACCGTAGTTTACGCTACTGATTGCAGTTGGAAGGTTTCAATGTTATTCTGCTACAATATTGTGTGTATTTTATTTGTACAGTATTGTGGAAATAGGACAATCTGAAAGCGCTAAGCTTTATTGCTTTTTCAACGTTCCACGAAACGTAACGTTACGTGTTGGTGATTGGAATCGGATGGAACATTACCAAAACGGATTCAATGGTTTTCACTGTTATTATTTTATCCAACAAAATAATTAACCCTTAGTGTTAATTCACCCGCTTTTTAAATTGGGAATTTGAAGTTATGGGCTCGCCAAACTCTACCTAAATGCTTATGTGAGACTACTACGAATTCTCGATTTAGAAACAGAGTGTTGATCGTAATCATAAACACGGTACTGTCTTCTACCTCAGACCTTTCACCTCGATCAAGTACAAATCATTAGCACAGACTCACACCTGATGAACTGTCGTAATTACTTCTCACGGGTACCTACCTACCTACATTACATACACTGCAAACTCAATATCACGACCGTACTGCAACACGGCGTAACGATAAATTCCCATTACCAGTGTCGAAAACAAAATGGCGGATTCTTTTCGGCCAGTATATTGCATTTTATGTTCCGTCGTATAATATTTTGTATGTGGAAATAAAATATGCAGTATTATTTAAATTGCTGGCTTTGCAGAATATATATACATATTGATATTGCAATTTCGATATGCGAATTTTATTTACTTGAAAGTTGTAGTGTCATTCAGTCCGGTGAAAACGGGTTAAATTCCAGAGTAACTAGTTATAAATATTTCATATTGCACGGATCATAAAAAACTTTATTACGCACGCTTATTAAATGCAAATTACTACGTTTAAAAGGCAATTAAAGTTATAAGTCATTGAACTGGAAAACAGCCGAGGTTTGAATTATCAGAAATGGAAAAACTAACGCTATTTTTATACGTCTTCGATATATAATTTATTTGAAGCTACTTTTCATATCACTTAAAAAGCTATTTAGCCCAGAAAAGTAACTGAGCAGAAAAACAAAACGAAAGAAGCCTCAAAATTGTTAGTTTCGCCCCACTGCGCGACTAACGATGTGTAGCATTGCTCTATTTGTAGATATGTTTGTACCGAGCAATTATTGCTTGAATGTATACACGTACGAATTTAGTTTACTTTCACCTACCATGTTATAAAGCAAACGAAATCTAAGATGGCAGAACTTCCTTTTTCTATAAAGAGATTGTTATTAGAATTTTCCCGGTAGTTTTCGTGAAAATTCTCTCTGACAAATTGATTTACGTATCAATTTTTGGGAATAAATATGAACAGAATTCTATTAGCCAAAAAGACTCTCATGCACATATGCCTGCTTTAATTCAAAAAAACACGAGCTTTGCAGATTATCAGGGCACGTTTACCACTTACAAAGGTCACAAAAACAGAGCGTTATCGCGACTGCTGTGTGAGATTAAATCAGATGTATAAGTATCAAACCGCCTGGCTCATCATGGCCAATCAAAAGCTTACCAAGCGTGTTTTTATGTCAGTACAACCTTAACCTTTTCTGGAAGGATTTAGTTAACATTTGCGGGGTGGGGTGAGAGTTGTGTCTGAGATTCAGCATTATTTTTCATTCTCTTTTTGCCAGTTTAAATTAATCATCTTATTTTATTATTGACCTTCGAACATTGACAATAGATTATAAGAAAAGCGTAAAATTTAAGACAGAATCAGATTAGTCACTGACTATATTTGATATCATTTATTTTTCACAGTATTTTTTTTGTACACGACTTTAGCTGGATACTTTGGACGGAGCTGTTGCAAACTGTACGCTTCTATTTCGATAGGTATATCACATTCACAAACTAAGCTATGAATATGATGGGGTTATGGTGTGTGGCAACATATGTTGTAATAATCGGAAGTAAGTAACAGTTTACTTATGCTTTGAGCATGTGATTGGAAACCGGTTTATAAACATTGGTACTATGTGAGCTAGCAATTCGTTGCGGATAGTATTAAATTATTTTCCGTAAGGTACTTTGGCACAATTTGTAAGGTATCTTTGGTATCTTGGTCTACATGTACCAATTACGTGATTTTTGGTACTGTACTATATAGACGAATTTGTGTGTAAATATTCTTGCATCTGACAGTATAAGAGAGGGGCTATTACAACTCAATCGTGCTACTAATTGCACGTACGAAGTAATTATTCACTAAAACGGAAACAGCTGGCAATCAATTTACATAAATTGATCTGAAGCGATATTACTAAACTCGGTACACGAAACTAAACTGATAAAGTTAACCGTACGGCGGCATTGATTGATGCTAACTAAAAGTAATTGCGCCGCATAGCGTCAAGCGTTAACTGCAATCTCGAACTGGAAACTGCGGCGGCAATTAACCGGTTATTTCGTTACTTAACTAGCCGTTAAGGGATTTAAAGTTTAACTGCATTTTGTTAGTGACCGCAAGTGTCGGTTAAGTGGTGCTTTTTGTATTAGTTGTATCTCAAGGGGGGGATTGTTCCAGTGAAGTTTAAACTGGGAATGGAAACCAAGAGGGAAATTGGAATAGGAGTTGAAATTTAAGACTTCTCCTCGAAAGCACTAAGCTTCGAAAACTTCGGTGTACCCTACACAACCTTATGGCAAATTAGTTTTGATATCTCCTAGGTTATGTTAAGTAGAGAAAGATAAAAGTTCGTGAAATTATTTAGTTGACGTACCCATGTAGTTTTCGCGGCATTTTCACGCTTGGTTGGAACCTCGTTTTATTATAGTGAAATCCTGTAGTCTTAGCACGACAGCGACGTGCCGAAACGTAGTTTTACGTAAGTATTTAAGCCGAGGTTACACACTCAAAGCATTCCGAAGTTTATGTAAAGCTTTAACAATAATAAGCTGATGTTTAAAAACAAAACCTGTTTGTAGGCGGTTATCTCTAGCATTACCGATCCGATTACCAAAATTTTTGGCCTACTTACTTACTAAAAGGAGGAGGTTCTCAGTTCGACTGTATTTTTTTATGTGTGTTGCCTCAGAACTGTTTTACTAGGTCAACCGATTTTGATGATTTTTTTTTATTTAAAAGCTGTTGCTTCTCATGTGGTCCCATTTAAATCTTCTCTCTTCATGATCTGATGAAGAACTTCAGAGATGTACAACAGAACTCTTCAATAAATGACGGCAAATCTCTCGCCGGTACGCTCTAAAGAGGTTCGCATATGTGTACAGTTAACCCTGGTACACTCTAACTTCACCGGTTGTGTTCAAGTTTCATGTTATTCGGGTAATCTATTCTGGCATAACTGTGGGAATTGTAGATATGTACCAGAACTAAAACGTGAAAAAAACCCTTTAAAAATACAACCGACTGCCGAAATTGAAGTTATTTTTCACTTGTAGTGTTTTTATTCCGAAAAAATGCTCGGTTCCTGTTGTGTCGGACACGCCTAGAAAGCAAAGCCGAACGAAAAAGGTAGATATTATAAAATATGTCACAATATAGATTACCTCTGCACCTATGCATAGGTAGATCTGATTTACACGATGTAATCTAGGTTAATAAATCAACGGATGCCTAAATTGAAGCTTAGGATTTTCAAATTACTAGCCAGAGTCGGTAACAAAACCCCGGGCTTTTACACAATGTTTGTTACACATTATAATAAGTTACCCATATCATAAATCAACATCAAATTGTAACAGACCTTGTCGGAAAAGGTTAGATGCAAAAAAGAGCAGAATATTTTTGGTTAAATTAAAAATATTTTGTATTGTAACGAAGGAAATTATGTCATCACAATCTTTCAAAAGGTATTTTTAATAAGACTCTTGATACTCTTATAAATGTGCCATTTTGAAGCCCATTGTTTTTCTGAAGTGGGTATTTTTGCAGCTAGATACAATAAACGTGATTGTCACACATTGATTAACACTAAAATATGTTACTGTCTCTACTAAACCATTTATCGGAAAGACCGTTACAATATTAATTAACAAATGATCACCCCGTTAACTAAAATCATAAATTTGCATTAACCTTACGACAGATCCTTCTTAATAACTGTCTAAGCTTTTCTCGGCCAACTTACCACAGTGTCTCCAGACGAGAGTCTATGACTAGTGTGTATTGCCAGTGATGACATATGGCTCTGACATGTGGTCGCTCACAATGGGCGTCATCAGAAAGCTTACAGTCACCCAAAGTGCAATGGAGAGGGCTATGCTCGGAGTTTCCTTGCAGATCGAGTCAGAAATGTAGAGATCCGCAAAGAGAACTATGGTTAGGTTACCGACATTGCCCGAAAAATTACCAAACTTAAGTGGCAGTGGGCAGGGTACATTGCTCGCAGAACGGATGGCCGATGGGGCAGAAAGGTTCTAGAGTGGCGACCGTGAACCGGAAGACGTTGCGTTGGAAGGCCTCCCACCAGGTGGACCGATGAAATGGTGAAGGTTGCGGGGATCCGCTGGATGCGAGACGCACGGGACCGATCAATCTAGCGACGCTTGGGGGAGGCCTATGCCCAGCATTGGACATCTTGCGGCTGATATTATGATGATGATGATGAAGCTTTTCCCAACTACGTAAAGATGGGCGCCCAGTCTAACTATGTAAAATAGAGCCGGGTGCATCTGAATCCCAGTACCTATAGGTAGGTACCTACCATTTTACTTGGAACGACTGCCCATAGGTCCTTCTATAATCACCCAAGTTATACCTAAATTAAAGTTAGATTTAATCGAAATACGCATTTCATTAACAAGGCTTCAGCTGTTAATACAATATGGCGGGATGAGTGACGCAAAAGCGCGCGAACCTTGACATTTGACGTAAAGGGACCAAGTTGAGTACTCTGGCGGTTTTGATAGCCAATATCCGGCTTCGAAAGTATGTTTAAACAATGTAACTCACCCCTATATTCTAAGCCATTTCCTCCACTCGATTCAATAAAATTGACATCTACAGCTCGTTTTTTACTGGCATTAGGGTTTTTTTTGCAATCTCAGTGCATGGAAGTTTGCTACAAAAGGCCTTAGGCCTTAGGCCCATGGATAATACTTTGGATACAAGTAGATTATAATTTAATACTGGAAATACCTACCTAAGGAAGAGTCTGTTACGGGAATCTGATACTTGGCAACATTTCATAAATTATATCAGGGATTGCCCGAAATTCTGATTTCCCTGAAAACTTTAAATTGCAAACAAAGCGACTGGTTCTAAGAAAATCATTATGAAAACAAATCGTGCATGTTTTATTACCTTCCTATTCAATGTTTGCAGTAATATGTTAAATAAAGTTTCCCATCAAAGCAAATTCCAAATAATAAACTTATCAGCCATTATAATGCATGAACAGATTGATCACCAGCTCTAATAATCATCATTTATCGCCAAATCCGCTAAAAGTTCATAAGCTTAAAGTCCCTTTTAAAGTGTTCTGTCCATCCTATAGTTAAAAATTCACGCTAAATTGACTAACATTTACCGCTCCTAATCCGACTAGGTACTTATGTCTCCGTATAATTGGCCATGGGAACTGAATTTATAATTTTTGTTTTTCCTCGAGACACGTGCAAAGGGTTGGGTTGAAGCTTAAATTGTGCATAAATAATAAAGAGGTTGGTAGACAGGGTTGCCAGCGTGAAAATATTTTCTAGGGCTAAGTTAAAATTACAAAAGTGTTCAAGTTGCTCTTAGCTAAACTTCTTTGTAGGTACTTCTTCTTTGAGAATAAACTGTTGCATTATTAATTTAAAAGTGCCAGTACCTAAGTAAACTTGTGACTTTCTGCAGATTCACGTGTACGGTGTACGTGTCGTGGCGTGGCGCGGGATCCACCAATCAAACGTCTCTGTTTCAGCCTACGTCATAACACAACAAGTTTTGTAGCCAATCAACTGCGTCAGAAGGCGCCACGTCACGCCACGATACGTAACTTTGTTTCCGTCTTTACGCTTGCATATATATTTTATAATGAAAGTTTATTCTGGTTACAAACATTGGTCATTTATTCCAATTTAGGAGTGACTTATTTTGCCAGCGGCTAAAGTTACCATAAGCCATCCATACTTATATCATAAATGCAAAAATAATTATTTCTGCCTGTATGTTTGTTTGTTACGCACTCACGCCTTAATCACTGAAGAAATTTATACTAATTTTGGTATACAGAAATAATACAGATATATTGATACTTTTCATAACGGGAGACGAGTTAGTTCCATTGGGGTATTTTTTGTGTTTTGCCTGTTCGCGGGTTAGTACAGCAATCAATATTGTTAATAAATAAAATATCTATTCCCAAAAGTTATCGTAACCCAACAAGTTAGTCACAGTCCTATTACCCGCTCATCTTACGTCATTGAGCCCTAATTTGCTGGTTGACCAGATAAATAAGTTATGTATTTAACAGTTCACGCTTTTGATTCGTAACGAAACAAAATTAACCGTTTAAATTTTCTTGAGAAATTTCGGAACTACGTTTATTATATTCTTATATTATAATCTAATTTGGATGGTTCTAAAACACAAAACCGAAGTTGGAACAGAGCTTTGAAAACAAATTAACAAGCTTGCCCTCGTCTTTTTTCGTAACTGTTCTAAAGTTGTATGAAAAATACTAACCTAATTATTTCGTTCATAGTACAGTAGGCACTTATTTTCAGATGAACAACTCTTCAAAGGAAACTTAATGTTCTGCGATATTTTCTTATAAGTAATATTATAAGTATTATAATAATTGTTTTGCAGACTACATAAAATTATAAAGACGACCTAAATACCGCTAAAAGTAATAACAACTTCTGTTTTTTTTTTTCATTTATAGCGCCAATACCAAATTCAAATTGCATTCGAACGCGTTCAGCCGTCGAAATGCCCAGCAAATAGGATGCGTTCATAATGAGTTTTCATCGCAGTTGCCAGTGAACGTATGTGTAATTGTGTATGGCTGTATGACTCAGTGCCACAGTGCCGATTTCACATAAAAACTTATAAATGCACATAATGTTAAGTGAGTAGAATCGCAATTTCCTTTCTATATGGATGGATAATAAATAAAGTTATGTGTCATAAAAGCAAGCTATATGAAAATATGGGAAAATTAAATTTGATGTTGTTGTTTCCGTCTGTTATCGTGAAGATGAGTTGAACTTCAAATTAGGGATGTTGGAGGTTCGATTTCAATTCCGAAAAGTCGGCACTTCCAATTTAAACCTCCGATTTCGTTTTCGGTTCCGAAACTTTTAAATTGGAGGTTATCGGAGACTCAATCGCAGCTGCGGCCTAATCTATGACCGGTAGGCTTATTACGAATCTTGCAAGAGCAAAACTATAGCGATTTTTGCGCAATGATCGCTCTTCAATCGCGAATCCGAATTATGTATCAGCAATAGCATTGCAATAGCACAGAAAGAGGTAAAGCTGCGAAGCTTTTATTCATTAAAAGTATTTACTTGCTTCTTTTGGTCTCACTGATTTGATTTAATTAACTACTACACACAGGTTTATTTAATTTACTATTAAGACTGATTGCGATTTAAGATAACCTGTTTGTTTTTCTTCAACGCCTAGTTAGGTGTATTGTTTTTGAGCTGAAAATAACAAAAAAGTCGAAACGACTTCAAAAACAAAAGCATTTAACGTTTTTTACCTTTATCAAACTAAAGGTAATTGACGTAAAGCGGTTTCTAATGAACGCTGACATTTTAGCGAGGCAAAAATACTTCGTAGCGAAACCCAGATTGTGAATAATGCTAGGCAACGGAAAGTCAAGATTCTGGAAACCGGAGAGACCACGGAACGATGAATGGTGATGTTGTGACAGCGCCTTATGTGGGTCATCAGCTGTTTGGTGCAGTCATGGCCTACATAAATTAGGCCAGCCCTAGTTTATCATGCACGCGTTTAGACGTAGGATTACCTCAGTATAAGGTTAGCCAATATCAATCAATCTGCCCAGCCTTTTCCCAACTATATTGGGGTCGGCTTCCAGTCTTATCGGATTCAGCTGAGTACCAGTGTTTTACATGGAGCGACTGCCTATCTGACCTCCACAACCCAGTAACTGGGTAACACTATACCCCTTGGTAAGACTGGTGGTTGGTTAGCCAATATAAAAATACATAAATTGAAGGACGATTCTACGTCTAAAAATGATAATTACTCGTCATAGCTGTAGCGACGCTGCCCCAATAGGCTTTGTCTGAAGCGACGTCCAATGCTGGTTCCTCAGGACTCCTGACGGGCTCGACCAGTCCAGAGACCGGCCGTGTACCCAGCAGCAGAGCCGCGGGCGATACCTTCGAGCGACGCAGCTTGACTGATGTTGGTCACTCCGTGGCAAACCCGCGAAAAGTTTGAAATTGGAAGCTTTTTGTTTTTAGAACGCGATTTATAAGAGCGGGAATTCTAGTTTCCTTTTAATTGATAGTGTTTAGTACTTTTAAATTTAACGTTCACCTTTTTTAATTTAAATCTATGTAGATTTATTAATAGATAACAACTTATGAATATCTTTTTTTAACTAAGCTAATTAAGAGTAAGAAAATTGGCTACATTAATTGACGCATTGGCACGGCACAACAGCGTCGAACTACGATAAACGTCCTACTACACTTTTAACGTGATCAAACACATCTGATCGCACTGCGTTACCAATAACACTACAACACGATTTCACCAAAACGCTTTTTATTTTAAAACTAACTGCACTGTAAATTAAAATATTTGATTTGTAGTTTTTAAGTCATAGATGAAATCTCTAATCAGAATGTATTGTAAATAGCGAACGCGTGCTTAACTTGTGGCGGTCGACGCCATATTGGAAACGTGAGGGTTGCTCTAGTTAACGCATGCGCAGTCCTCCCAGCCCTTACGGGGTTCTTTATTTAAAATGCCACCTCGTTCCAGCTACTACGACGCGAATAATTCACACCACTACCATCGCCCGGAGTGTTGAGTGGAAACAATAGCGATGCCATACAAAAGCGGAGATGAATACCAAAGAAAAATGTTGGTCGTAAGTTTTTGAGTAATGATCACAGTCTGTGAGTTGCGATTTGTTTATTTTCAAGAGGAGACCTTAGAGATCGTAATATGAAAAGATGTGCCATTTTTGGAATAAATTAAAACAGATGACGTCAAACTTCTAATGGCAAAGGTCAAAGGTACCTAGGGCCTTTGCATTACGACTTGAGCCTTACAAAATTAATTGTATCCCTTACAACGAGGTCTGTTAAGAGGATTTGTTGGCAACAGACGATTTATTATTAACATGCTGAACGTTCAAAGTTTGTATGTTTGTATGTTTTATTTAAAAAATAATAAATAAATAAAATAAATAATTAGATAAAGGTAAGCCAAATATGAATTGTATTTTATTTAAATTCATAATGGCCTTCATCAATGCTGTCTGCAAACTGACAAAAGCGCTAAGAGCTTTTATATCTAGATTTCTGTTACACATTGAACATGTCCTAATCACATAAAGACGGTCTTAAATCTTACAACTGTAGACGCATTATGACTCGAATCTAATCTTATTATTGTGTAGGTAACGACTAAACCAAAATGGTCTGATTGCTACATGAACGTCGAACGTGTTCCAAATACAAGATCATCAAGACAAGAATGTAACTTCACGGCTTTTTCCCCCGGAGGGTTAGACAGAGACGTACTTAGGATAGGATAGGATAGATGGGCCCCTTTTGCGCAGTTACACTCGCATTTGGTCCGTTGTGCGTGCAGTTTCTGTGAGACGGAATGGGCCGTAATCCACCACGCAGGCCCAGTGCACCAGTGCGTTTTCCTTCACCGTTTTGAAAGCAGTGATGATGAAATAATTTACACAAAGTAAACCGCCTGCCTGGTTCAAACTCACGACCTACAACTTGTAAGTCGCGGCCGTTACCACTGGGCCACCACTGCTCTCTCAGAGATGTACTTATTATTACACCCACGTTTTGTTTGCCAATAATGTTAACTCCAGTGTAACAGGAGCAGAGCCTATTGCTACCAACTGGGTATCATAAAGACATTAGACAGAAAACTTTACGAAGTTATATTTGTTTGGTAAACTGTACTGTGTAAGAAGTATTGGTCGAATCATGGCTATTAAAACTTTCAAATGCCCTTCCAGGTACCGTCTGTTTGGGAGGTTCCTGTTCAGGATAAGGCGGGAGGAAACGCCCTGGTGTCGCCATTGTGTGGATCGCCTGGAGGACACGGTAGAGCATCCGGCGGTCTTCCCCGCTTGGGCGGAGCAAAGCCGTGTCCCCGTGGAGGCGATCGGCGGTGGTGACCTCTCGCGTCCGGCCCTGGTTCATGGGAACCTGTCAACTCCTTCTGCGAAGCAGTAATGCTCGCGAAGGAGATGGCGGATCGCGTGAGGGAGACGCCCTCATGCCCCAAGCCACTGCAGTAGACGCCCTGGGCGTCGGGAGTCGCAAACCGATTCCCGACGCGGGCTTGCGGACGGTGAGTAATGGGTAGCTCGCCGTCCGATAAGGACCAGGCCCGTGTCGACGGCGCTTAGTGTTCCACGCGCACCTCAAAAAGATGTCAGCAAAAATTAACGGGGTCCGCTAGGGCTAATGACTTGGTCGCGCATAAATCTGAAAAATAGATACCCTGGCTCAAGCAGCTGAAAGAACATGGGTGGGTTTTATCAGTAAAAATTTGACACGCCCTGCCGCTTCACCCAGAGCGGGCGAAGTCATTGGATGATTTCCCACACAAAAAAAGAAATGTACCGCCTGTTTCCTTTTACCACGTCCGAGTTTCTCCTGTAAACTTTTATAGGTCGTCTGGTCGTCCTATGTTCTGAAGACATGTCTGCAGGTCGTATGACATGTTGTAAAAAAGTTACGTGACATAGCAACTGAAAGAAAATTTACAGCCTGTCTTACTGAAGATACTAAACATGGTATGAAGCTTATCTTAGTGGTGTTCCTCCCTAATATTTTTTATCACCCCTGAGCAAGTCACACGAAGCGTTAAACTTTCGAGATAAGGTGCGAACAAAACAGATCGATCGTATTTATTACAATTAGTTTTTATAAATCTGCTGCATTTTCGAACGTTCTAATCCCAAAATCGTGCAGATAAATCGATGTTGTAATAGTAAATGATCTGTTAAGGCTTGCAACAGACCCAGAATCGTGCAATGTCGAGCAGATAGCCAAGATAAGTGATCATTAGGACAATGGTCGGCCTTGATCGGCGTGTGAAGGGAGCCTTGTGGGGCGGTGTTCGTTTGCAGGAATGTTGTCTCTGTATGAGTTGAAAGGTAAATAAAGCTGCCTACAGATTGCTCTCCAAAACACTGATGTTGCTCAAAAAGCCACCAAATTGAAGAAGATCTGGGCTGGCCCGGTCTACCGCTTGCGCAATGAGCTGTAGACCTCTGACACCAGCAGATTTCACGCTCGCGGCACAACATACAGAAGACGGCGGGCCATACAAAATTACCCACCAATGAACCACGACATAGTATAACGACTCTTGTGGGAAGCTAAAGCCCAGCCGTGGACTTAAGCTTCTGCCGGCTGAAAGGGTGATGATGATAAACTGTTAAAGGGAAATACATACATTCTTGCCACTAGATAAAAGTCCTCAGTTTATGAACAATACATTGGAATATTGCTTTAAAATTGTAGTTTTAGACAAAACAATGATCCAACATAAACGTGGTTTCATTGTAAGGTTTCAGCTATAACTTAGGGGATGGCAGTAAGCTTTGAGTGTGTGAATTATTAGATAAGGCACGTTCTCCTAGAAAAGAAGCTTTAAAATTATTCCGTAGAGCTTCCATGAAATGAAAATGTTTTCAAACTGGAGATTCGTTGTATTCAAAGCTATGAACTTTTCAATACTGACAAAAAATTTTTCAATACTGAGAATTTGATCCGTCGAACAGCGTAGACTCCAATTTTCCGTTTATTTCTTTCGGAGAATTTTTCTTCGCCAATTTGGAAATTGAAAAATATTGGACGAATATTTTTCGATCCTGTGATTTTTATAGTTCTATAGTTAGAATGATTGGCAATTAGTAGAAAGCCGTCTTCTTCTTAATTGGCAATCATGCTAACTATCGGCCTATAACTGGAATCGGCCATTAAAAAGGCCTTCATTACTATAACATTTAAATTAAAGTAATCCTACATTATAGATTTTTTTACTCGGAATCATCCGCTGCTGGGTCATCTTCTACCATATTTCCCGGTTTCTTGCGTCCCTCACCAGGAGAACTTCTTTATAGAAAGAACAATTGTTTTTCTTGGAATAAAACGTACCGTTAATATTTCTTGAGCTTGATGAGTTGGCAATCAGTTTTTGTGACCTCAAAACCGTTAGGAACTTCGTTAGTGACAAAAACATTATATTGAACGGTAAGCTATAGGTGCCAGTGGTACCTTCTTGAAAACAATGTCCCGTTGTATCAGCCTCTTCGATTCAATACGTTGATTTACTCAATAAGGGGTACCGATAAGAGTTTTCTACTGCGCTAACAAATCCAGAGAAGCACAAGAAATATTGGTTAGCCGTTAGGATGCCTGATCCTAACCAGAATAATAAAGGCCAAACAAATTCATATAATAATACACCAGTAGTCATTATTTATCTAGCCAGCCCGCGAATAGCTGTACCATAGTTAAATTCTAGTTAGTTAATTGGAGTTTCTTGTCCGTTCTTCTCCACGTAGGCTTATTCCGAACGGATGGTAGAATCACTTATTAAGATCCAGCCTTAGTTGTCCCCCCAGCGACGCCCTGAGCCGAGGTTCGACCCCCAACTGGGGTAGCCCTCAGCGTTGTCGCTTAGGTTTAGTAAATTTTTGCCTAGCTGGAGGCTATATAGTTTAGTCTCCGTAGGAAAGCCCGGTTAAGCAGTTGAACAGTCACTCTGACTGAACTGCGAGACGCCACGTATTAAAAAAAAACTATGATTATTGTTCCACTGTAGGCCAATGATATCATAACTCGTAATGATTTTTCGTAAACAGAAAAAGTTGTTGACATTTGACATTTTCTAGGTAAAACCTACGCGCGTCTCGAAAGTAATATAATGAAATTGGAAGCTGCAGGCGAAATTAAATCAAATAGCCTCGTGGATGTTTGATTAAAATACGGTTATTTTCGGACATGACCTTTGAATTTTCCGCAGCTTTTGAATGAAAATAACTGGTTTGCATAGACCATGTAGGTTTAACCTTTATAATAGCGGTAATTTGCAATTGTAATTGTATTGATGACTTTAAAAATTATCCTTAATAGGAACTTCACTAAAGTATTAAACATAATATCAAAAGCGCCCCCGAGACGGTCAAACGGTTTGACTCAAACCAAATACAAAATGATCAAAATCTACGTGTTTTAACCAAACCGCTTGACCGTTTCGGGGGCACTTAACTTCTCATTGGTCTTAGAGTAAAAAATTAAATAGTCTTGAAAAAAAAGTGAAATAAAAATAGATTGACATGCACTACCAAAATGTCACTCTTACATTTTGGCTTTTCGACTATCTTAATCACAGATAGCAGCTCACTTAACTAGAGCCTTTTGAAGTTTTATGATAATAAACCTTAACCCTCTTACAAATAAACGCGGAATAAAGTTATACCAAGTATAAACCTATGAAAATGTATGGGTATACCTTTGTTATACCTGGTATAACTTTATACCGCGTTTATTTGTAAGAGGGTAAGAGTCGTAATTCGAAAGAGATGAAAGTTCGGATTTCGTAGTCGAATTCGACTACCTACGCCAACCGCTGTTCCGAAAATTCTATGACTAGGGCATGTTTTGATAAATTAACCATATTATTTGAAATGTAAAGCAAAGCAGTTAGAAATTTCTCATCGCTCCAGGCGCTTTAACCCACGTATCTACGAGAACATTTCACTGGAAGTTCAAGTTTAAATCAAGATGTTTGCGTGGAGTAACAGTAAACATTACAAAGGTTAAGGATAACATTGTGAAGGTCGTATTGCTCCGGGGATTACATGCGTTACCCTTTCTTAGAAAAAAGGTATGGATTACAAGAAAACACCTTGTTAGGGTTGTAACCTTACACTTTACTCCAATTTTCTGGAGTACCTTTATTACAGAAAATAGAAAGGTCAAAGGACTCCGACCATTTTTATGTTTCTTTAAAATGGTCTCTAAGATCAAGTTTTTGTGTACTTTTTATTATTGTTTTGAATAGATCATCATCATCCACAGCCTTTTAATGTTCCCACTGCTGGGACACAGTCCTCCGCTCATAGAAGGAACTAATCCACCACACGCAACCAGTGCGTATTGTTAGATGTGGACATGCCGGTTCCCTCACGATGTTTTCTTTCACCGTTTTGAAAGCTGTGGTGATGAAATAAATTACACAAAGTAAAGCGCATGCTCGGGTTCGAACACATGACCTACAACTCGTATTTCGGGGCTGTAATCACTGGGCCACCAATGCTCCTCGCTCTTTTGAATAGATACTCCATAGAAAGTAACTTTGGAAAATTATCACCACTATTCAGTTCTCATCGAAATTTATTTAGAGCGCAACATCTCTTCGAGTTTCAAACTTTTGTATTATTCGTTATCTCAGTAGTCACTAACATATCTAAAAAATCATTGACAAATACAGTAGGTAATAAAACTAACAATTAAAATAGTACTAACAATCCACTCTATATGCAAAAAACACTTGCACCATGAGAGACCTTTGCGAGACTAATTCTAAGGCTATCGATCTGGTCCAGAATTGCTCAAATAAAGTATACATTAAGAACCGCAGTCATGAATGAATGAAGAAGACTCTATTTCCTTGGTCTCCATCAACGTAAAACATCGCAATATTCGCAATAAATCAATTTCATAGAAGCCAAAACCTAAAACTGAGTGAATTGCCTGCCCTTAATCGAATAACCGGATGGCGGAAATTAATTTCCGCGTTCACTTGCATCGGATTTAACTTAATTTTCATGTTTACCTCGCCGAAGATATTAATAAAACTTGGCAACCTTCAATATATTTTACAGATATTCTTCGAGTATCAGCTGTTCATTACATTTTCGTTCGCATAACTCTACTACATTTTAACATTAATTTAGTTTTCTTAGAGTTGATTTTTCCATAAATCGTGTCATTGGCTGGTGATAAAAAATCTGGGTGTATAAAACCACCTGCTAGCCTACGGATGGGCTGTCTTTCTCCTATTTATCTCTTCTAAATTCAAATAAGTGTTCAAATCCAGCCAGAACTATATTTCTGCCAGCGCTGTAAGGTTCTCTTCAGCATGCAACCTTCATAGTACCAAGTACCAATCTATTTAGATACCTACGCAGAAAACAGTATTGGGCCCATCCAAGCACCGCTAATAACACAGTTATTTAAAAAACACCTAACTAATAATAATTGCCAACTCTCGATGTTTTGTACTACTTATTAACACCCACAGTGTGGTTCAGTTTTCGAAGTTGTTTGTTATAATAACAACTGTTTCTTCGAACATTTATTTTTGCATGAAGTAAAAGTCTTACTTATTTACTCGTCTCAAGCCGCCTCTGCACTCTGCCTACGCTTTTTGTTTTGCTAATTGAATTCTTAGTACGATTAGTTTTTTTAATAAGGATACGTATCA
This sequence comes from Anorthoa munda, assembly GCA_945859665.1. NCBI lineage: Eukaryota > Metazoa > Arthropoda > Insecta > Lepidoptera > Noctuidae > Anorthoa > Anorthoa munda. Next base: position 37,462,056 of record OX243897.1, on the reverse strand, counting down.
TTTTCCGTTAGTATTTACACCCTTGTTCAGATACTTTGTAAATGCGAAAATAGTATGCTATTTTGTAGGTTATGTATTTGCTATCGACACGCTAAGAAGAAGAGTTTATTTATAGAAGATTAATTAAATAAACGACAAAATAATAATAATAAATAATATAATATAGCCGTGTAGATCAAAAGTGGTCAGGCAGGGGCCAAAAGTGATTCAATAGGTTTAGGTAATCGATCCACGAAACATCCCAAACCCATCGCCCAATGTGTTTTATTTCCATATTCTGGAATAGTCCTGCACCAGCCGAGGATTGTCCTTGGGTGCACTTGCGTAGTGAATAGTGCATACAGGGATAACCGACAGTTGGTGTCACATATCATCCTACAAGTCTAACAAGGCCTCTGCTAGTTGGTTTCAACCCCTGGTAAGCTGTTCAAAGGTCCGGGGACACTTGGGACCAGGGTTGATAAAAATCACGATTTATTTAAAAAAATAAAAAAAATCGGATTTATTTGATTTAAATCGGATTTTTTTTATTTCTTTACTTTCTGATCTTTTTTAATTTGGAAGTCAGTTATTTATTTAAAAAAACACATCATAATATTAGGTTATTTTAATTATTAATAAAATTAACAAAAAAACATAAGTATTACTTTAAAAAATATTATGAAATTATAAAAAAGTTCTTCTCAAATCCAATATTTTTTTAATCACACAAATTTTTGTCATATTTATCAAATATGAACAAGGAAAATAAAATACACTTTAAATTAATAAGGACATACAGCCATTTGGGTTTTACCGGATAGATATTTTTATGGGTCAGTGCCCACTCAACCCGATTAGACTCAACCCGAAGATTAATACCAGAAGTTTTACTACCATTTGTACAGTCAGGCAAAGTGTTATTTAGTCTTAAATAACTTATTAATTTATTATGCATAGAATATTTTGTTTTGATACTTAATTTATCCTGGTAGTAAGAGATTTCGTTTAAAAAATGTAGCTTTATAAAGATAACCTCTACCTCGCTTAAACCGGTTTTCTGGAAACAATAGACGAAGCGGCTCATATCTATTGTTCGAACTTTTTTTTGCAAAAATGCAATTATGTAGGGTGCCGGTATGATAAGAAAGTAAAGTATGTATGTTTAGTTTGTCATTCACAATGTCAGGTGAAGGGCCTTCTCAGGGCAGATTGCGTAAAAATTATGAATTAATTTCCAATCAACGTGGCCAAAGTTTATTACACGTCGGTCATGTATACCGACAAACACCTAAAAACTTTAATATTTTAATTGTGTTGTTCCTACCTAGTCCTGTATTCTTTAAGATACCTAATGTTTATTTTTTAAACATAATTTAGTAAATCATATTTTTTTTATATTTTAGAACCTACTTGTTAACCTAATAATTATAATCACTTATCTAATAATACCACCGTGCCATTAGCTATAAGATTGTAATGATAATTAACAATAATCTACTAAGTACAAAGCGTATACTATATTAAAAAGCATAAGTATTTACTTGTTTAATTATTCATCTATTTATCCAAACATTATTTAAATTTTATATTCTCTGTGTTGTGCAAGCGTTAAATCAACACTTTTCTGCCTGACTGTACATCGACGTTTTTACGCATAAAAAAACATAACTTTGCAGGTATTATTCTTCGGGTTGAGTCTAATCGGGTTGAGTGTGCACTGACCCATTTTTATTAGCCTTATTTTTTTTTCGAATTTTGTTTTTATAAATGAAGACTAATTTGGCTGCTTTTTCGGTGCCTAATCTATTTCTTATTTTGCTGTGCACCAAAGTCATAATTTTTGGCTGATTTTGGTCGCAGTAAAAGAATATTGATTTAAATCACTGATTTTTTTTAAAAAATCATTTGATTTTAATCGCTATTTAAATCACTGATTAAAATCAAGTGATTTAAATCATATCAACCCTGCTTGGGACCCGAGAAAAATAAATAAATAAAAAAATTTAACATCAATTTTTTATTAACAATTCGCGAATAAACTCTATACGATGTTAAAATAAAATGTTTTAAATTTATACAGATTAACCTGAGTGCTCCATTCCATCAACATATTACGGATGAATGACCCGAACTTTTAAAAATAACATGAATAGGTAAGCATCACATACATTTTATGCAAACATTACCAATGCAAATTTCAAATACGCATTATCATAATTAAATGTATCTAGTTCAAAAATTATGATAGATAAGTGATTTTAATGCAAATTTAATTCAATGTTTGTAATGTATTATATTTGGGTTCTATGAAACCTGTTTTAATAAGTAATTATGCTGTTGTATGGAACTTACAGTTACTCTTTAAGTTAAGGAAGTGACCAGACAGACAGACAAGCATCGATCATTTTATTGATTACATCAGACAAAAAAACTTGTTTTTAAATAATCAATACATTGATTTTGGTGACCTAGATGCAATGATTTTGACTGCTTTCTCAGATCAGGGTCGGGTCGGTTGACGCATCGAGAATTTCGAGACAAGTCTAAGTATGTGGACTATGCTTTTGTTCCGTGTCTGAGCTTTAGATTTATGCAGCAATCTGCATGAGCGTTTGTTGGCTGGTTTGAAGAGAATATTTATTTCTCTTGCTTTTTCTTTATGTTGACATACATCCATTGTAAAGGATCTGACAGACAAGCGCAATGCGACAATGCGAAGATGATTTTGTTTCTTAAAAATTGTTCTACGAACAATGTACTAGTATTGTTGTCGCATTGTTGCGGGCCCATCTGCGGGAGCCTTATTCGTAAAATTATCCCGAGGGAACATATTCCCAGGATAAAATCAGGAATGCTATGTGCTATTCCTGATTATAATCTATCTCTGTGCCAAATTTCATCCAGATCCTTTCAGCCGTTATGGATTGAGTAACAAACATAAATCCATCCAAACTTTCGCATTTATAATATTAGTAAGAAGTAAGATTAACAGTGTTGTAATGTTTACTTGTTTAATAAAAAATGTGAACAAATAAAAGTGTTGCAATTTTTGTAGCAGAAAAATTAAACATTCCTTTAAGTATATTTAAAAGCAGCCTCGAGAGAATTTCGTGATAAATATCATTTTCATTAAAACACTGCAACAGCTAGACTCGCTTAGCGAGAAAACTACGAATTTACGATCGTGTAGTCTTTTAGAGATAATCCTATAGAACTCGAAGACTTTTGAAAAGATCTAACTTTACCATTTTACATTCCATACAGTCTTTCACACTTTTCAGTCTCAAAAGTTTGAGCAAGATCCAAATAAAGATTAGAGTTACAAAACTAAACTAAAAAGATCTAATTTCACTTTTACTACAATTTTATCAACGATCTATTGAAATTACCAAGACACATTTGAACAGCGAATTCTAATTAACCAGCTTATGTAAATAAGTGAACTCATTGTTCTTAACTCAATTATATCTGAGTTTTATGGGAAGATCTCTTCATTATCTATGCGGAAGACTTAAATTACATGAAGGTAGGTAGGACACATTTGATTGCATAAGAAAAAGGTAAAGTTCTAAGGTAATTGCAAAATGGTATGCAAGTTCTTCTTCGTATTCTGAGTACGTAGAACATTCCCATCTCATGAAATAACATTAGACATGTTTCCAAATCTTTTTACAGTACGTTCAAGCAATTTTGAGTTCTATCCCGTAAACATAAGGATGACATAAAAAGCATAAACCTGTTACCAAAACCAACTGTTTGCTACAGCTACCATTTGTCGTATCACTAACGCAATAGATGTCAAAATCGGTTGAACGGGCTGTAAAATGGGCTAATTTAAACGTCTAATGTTATCTCAAATAGAGTATAGTAACATGAAACAGTATTCATCTGATTTAATAATCTGGGAAGGAAAGATGGGTTTCAGTAACTTCCTTCATAGTGTCTTCCAGAATATTGAGGAAACTATACTAGCTATATAAGTGAAGAAACAAAACATCTTTTTTAATGCAAGAGCGACACTTTCTGGTCCAGATTTTTCGGTAAAAAGGTTTTAATATGTAAAATGTATGTAAGCAAGGACTAATAACTTTGGTTTACAGAGAAGAATGAGCTCCAGCTGGGAACACAGCGAATATTATAGACTGTATTTTGGCAAGATTTTGACAAGATGTTTTAGGCAATAATTTGCTAAAGTCACGTCTAAAAGGCACAAAACATTCTGATCCATAACATACACTGCAGTCGTTCATATTTTCTTACAAGTCCGCTGGCTACAAGAATGTAATATGCACTTGACCTTTTCGAAGCAATGTATGGAATATTTCTACAGAAGTTATATTAAAAGAGCCTTCGATACTTGGATACCTACTGCGTCTTTATTCTCGTAGACATTATGTCCTTAGCATTTAAAAATAATACAACATACTAGAACGTTTATAATACTAGATTGTAGTTTATTTTTTTACTACTTCATTGATTTGTTACTACTAAAAGTATTTAAAAGACACTTGAAGACCTTTTCAATCTTCAATTATATTTATTTAAGATACAGGTCAAGTGCATCGCTAGCCTTATTTCGAACTGGCTAATTTTATTCATTTATATTAATTTGTTTAACAATTTAGATATCGTTGTTGTAAATTTTTGATGCAAATAAAATAGCCTGCTAGAAATAAAATTTGAATCTCAAATTTAATTACTAGATATTTTTTTTGAGGGCTATATAGCGAACTGTACGAAACATTGTTATTGACCTACATAAAACACTATACCTCTACAGTTAATTACGAAAAAACCTATTAGAGAAACCATTTTACTCTCATTAAAATGCAATATATAAGTCTATGTATCTATCTACATAATTAAACGTATAAATGACATTATTTCTAACAATGGAGTTTCCTAAGGTTGTGTGTCAACGTCAACCTAATGTAAGTTAGCCCTTTCACAATGTAACTAATTCCATAACATTACTGTAACAATAATTATTATCATTTCCGTGAGAGCGGTGGCTAGCCTTGTCCAAGCTGACATTTACTGACCAATGTTGCCAATCATTAATTTGTCATTACAATTTACACTTTACTTTTATGGTAATAAAGTTGTAAGTTAAATGATTTTTGAACAGGTTAGCCTAGGAATGGCATTCGTGTCTTGTTTTGACTGCGAATAAATGGAGCTTTAGAATACCTGTTCTTTGAATGAGTCTGCTGCAGTCATTTAAAAGGGGATATGCGGATAATGTTGCCCGAGGTTTTATATTATGTAATTTTGTTTTATTTATTTATTTATTAGCTTATCTACAATGTTCATACTAATAATAACCTTATAATACAAGCAATAATATAAACTAAGTGTACAATATGATGCGATAGACACACATACGTGGACGATAATTTGGTAACACTTTTATTTGCGAAATTCGAATTCACGAAAACCTGTCCTCAGGACAAAAGCTTATAAATGTAGGTAGGAAACTTGACGAACGAGCATTAATTAAAGACTTAATTTTAGCAATTTGAGTCCAGATTTCCCACTTTAATTTAATATTAATTTAACCTTACTGCAGACTGCAAATTTATCAATATCACTAAGCAACAGTAGGTATGAGATTATTCCAAACACCTACATAAATTAATCAACGGATATTTGATATCAAAAAGCGTTTCCTGCGCATGTCATGGCCATGATGAATGACACACAAACATTTAAACATTTTACTTGAGTGTTCTAGTTGGCAGCAATTACCACACTTTCTAGCATTTCAGATTGTTCAAGCTAAATCAACGATTTTAGAAGAAAGTGATAACTGTAGTGAAGGCAAGGAATTTCCCCCATTTGGACTATGGTATTAACATTCTACAATGACCAATTTGTTTGCCAAAGAGATTTATTAGGTACAGTGTTTAGGCTCGCTGGAACAGAGCCTAAAAGGCACATCAAATTAGGAAATTGGGAAATTTAAGGGTGATCATCAGCTTATGGCTTACGCGAGATTTTAGTTAAGAATCTGATATAGCTCTCATTATACACCTAGAATAAGGCCATTCTCTTGAAGACAACATACTTCTAAGAGATCCATGAGCAATTGGACATTCCTATTATAGGTATAGATAAATAAGATCAGGGTTGCTTAAGGTGAGAAGGCGTCGTCCAATCTATTGTCACGAAATAAACATTACAGCTTACAAGTGACGGAACAAAATCGTGACAGAGTTAAAATCATCAGATAATAGCTGCGTGCATTCGCACATCATAAGAACTGTTGTTTCACGATTTATTGAGCAATATGGATCTTTTTGCAAAACATATTCTGAACTAAAATAATATAGTCCATTTCCATAATAAATCTGCTGCTAGAATACCTCATGTACCTTTGAGAGTGAACGCCACTGATGCTGTTAGAAAAATAGAAGAAGATACACAATCTCACATGAAAATACTACAAAAAGATACAAAAATTGACGCTACGGATGTTCCAACAAATAAAAACAACACAACCAACCTCAATGCTGCTGACCTTACAAAAACAAGCTTGAATACGGAGATAACAACACAGAATACAATTCAGTAGAAACTCATAATCATATAATAGAAAACCGGCCGGTTATTAAACTATTATCTCGGCAAACACGCGATATGACGCGATAACCAAGTTAATTTCATCCACAATCGCTAATCTGAGCTAACAATGTGCCTAACTACTGGGATTCCAGAAAGAGATTTATTCTAAGCTTGATTAATTTATTTACTTTGCTTAAACTTGAAGCTGAGTAACTTATCTCAATGTTTTATCTTAGGATCCTTTAGAATTAGGTAACTCAAGTGAATGCTTGGAACAATTGAAAAACGAAATATACATACACAAACTTGAAATGACTTACAAAGACTTGGTTAAAAGTCGCTAAATATCTTCATCATCAGGGAAACAGCATTTTCCGGAAACAAAATTACACAGTACTCCTGGACCTAAGTGTGATTTTATTCAATGGAAACTAGACTTTCAATAACATATTGATACGGTTGCATATCAATTGAATAACTCCAAAATTGCACAAGACCTGACATCAGACAGCACACAATACATTCTTCGATTGAACGTAGAAATACCGAAAAGTGATCGATACCAACAAAGAGGTAACGTTAGGATGACGCAATGCCACCCGATTGTGAGAGAAATAACGGTCGGGTGCGCCGGCGCACAAAAATATGCTAAACGGTTACTGTTACACTTGATTCCGTTAAATGCGGATCTCGGGAATTTCTTTACCAAATTGTCTATACTTTTTTTGAGACAGCCGAAAACCAAAGACTACAGGCAGGCTCAAAGTAAAAACCAAAGGACAAAAAATTCCAAAGCATTCGCGCTGTTACGATGCCATCATGTTTTGGTGATTCAGAATCAGAAGCCTCCTCAAACCATTGTCTTCAACCTATGTTCCATAATATTTCATCACAAGTATCAAAAAAACAACAACTATTATGCTGTTCTCCAACACAATAACGTGTTGTGTCATTAGAGACAATATACACTAGATTATAAACAAAAGAGGATCGATTGCATCTATCATCGTCCTTATAACATTAGCACATCACTGCTGGTAGAACATTGTATAACAGCAGACTGTTTTGCAATGAGTGCAATCAAATAAATAAATAATAATTATACATATAAATAATCTGCCAAAGTAAAGCATGGATGTGAGAAGCACACAAGGCCAAGGTTGATATGGCGATGCTTGAAGGACGACTTTCATTTGAATCAATATTCAGCAAATGATGAGGATAACGCAGCAAGTCAAAATTTAGAAATCACATGAAGATATATATAATCCAAAACCTAAATTTTTATATATTATCTCGCAAGCTGTCAATTCATAATTGAAATATACTCAAACAGCAAACAATAAAGTGAGTTCAATTAATATTAATAAAGCTCTTGCTATCTAAATAGGTTAGACCGCTTCAACAGCTAAAGGTCATGACGTAAACGAATGCAATCAATATCACAATGGAGCCATTTAATCAGGGAGTGCATTTGATAGGGTCATTATAATCATGTCAGGCCAGCCGGGTAATTAAATGTTTTAATGAATTTTGCGGCTTCACTATAGATGCTAATTGTGCTTTACTGTTAGTGATAGATCTTTATAGAGAATATTTATATTATTTTCGTCTGTTTCAGGTTCCACTTTCTTTCCTTCTATAAATCAAATCAAATCAAATGTATTTATTTCAACTAGGCCAATGTGGCACTTTTGAACGTTAAAAAAAATTTACATGTTATAAAAAAATTATTCTACCGTGCATTCGGAAATGTAGGTTGATATGGAGAAGAATGCACAAGAAACTCCATACTTACTCTTTTAAAAAAAAATAAAGGCTTTTTTACAATATTAACATAAATAGTACATACATTAATAAATTCTTATACGTGAGAACGATGCACCCAGCACTACTATACTAAATATAGGTATAAAGTATTACAAGCACTAAAAGGTAAATCCCTTCACTTGATAAAATAGGGACATGGTTCTCACATACTTACAAATATTGCAAACATAGGTAAATTACCTTTTTTTTTTTTTTTTTTGTTTCCGGTGTGGAAAATCCTCATTGGATGTCCTCCGCCCTGGGGTGGGCGGAGGGGTCTGTCAGACTCCTACTGACTAAAAACCACCCCGGTGTTCCATCTCACACCTACGCCGGGGGTCGCGGGAACAACGATACTTCCGCAACCCCCGGCTAGTGCCGGCCCGCTTCCGGGCCTCGATCTCGGGTTTGGGGGGAGTGAGGTGTTTGACTCCCCCGCAACGTCTAAGAGGGGCGCGCGTGGAACACTACGCGCCACCACCTCGGGTCCAGATGTGTGGAGGGCAACGGATGTCCCCGAGTCCGTCGCCCCTGGACCCATTTAGGGGGGCCGGAAGAGGGCGCTGTCCGCTCTCCGCCGACGCCCGGCGCGTCTGCTGCGGATTGGGTGATTGGATGAAATCTCCCTCTCCCTCTCCGCAGCCTCCTTCTGCGAGACGACTGTTTCACAGAAGGATACCACCGCGTCCCAGGACTCCTACACATACAAAGCACCCAGCACTACTATATTACGTATAGATATAAAGTATTACTAGCACTAACAGGTAAATCCCTTCAAGTGATAAATAGGAACATGGTTCTCACATACTTACAAATATTGCAAACACAGGTAAATTACCTAATTCAACAACAACGGAACAGTGTGCGAGTCAATTTTTTAAACAAATAGAGAAGAAAATAAATAAAAATAAAGCGTTACTATAATAATTATGAACGTTATTATACCGTACACAAATTAACCATTTTGATAGTTTCTACACTAAAGATTGCCCTACGGATCAGGACCAGCATGTTTCCAAGCATTCTTATCTTGAATATAATCATCTAATTTGTAATATGCTTGTTTACAAAGTGTGCTTTTAATTATTGTTTTAAATTTTCTTTCATTAAGTTTTAATATCTCAGAAGGAATTTTGTTATAGAATTTAACACAGTACCCCATGAAAGATGTGTGTACTTTCGCTAATCTATAAGATGGCTGATCTAACTTATTTCTCTGATCTAGCTTATCTATAAACGTATTTTCTTAATTTCCAGGTCTTTTTTAAAGACTACTCATCGTTTATAAATGTATTACTAGATATTATAATATTAACGCACATATTTTGGTGTGGTAAAGAAATTGTAGATACATAAACCCGACCAACTGCAATAACCGGACAAAAGTTCTTCTTACCAATCTATCCGTAATTGTTACGTCTGTTGATGCAACTGTTCCAAATAAACACACAGAAAAGAAACAGAACCAATTAACAGCACTAAAACAAAAGTTAATAACAACACTTAGCACCAACTTAGGAACGAAATCTCGGCGCAACTGGAAACTTAATTTGGATCTCGAGCAAATTGTGTTCTTAAGTCTTGGGTAACAACTCAATTAAGCGAACAAAGAACGATACCTTTTGCTTCTAAAACAATTTAATCTGGAGAAAAATCTTTGTGTTAACGTAATATCCGTTGCAGAGAACATGGTGGATCTTTACCAAGATAATTAACAAGCTTTAAACAAAAGGCGAAAATTTTAGTTTATCAGAAACAAATCAAGCTTCATCATCGTTGAGTCCCATGGCCTAACTTGTTTCTTTTTTCAGATAATCACACGGTTTCTGTAGGATTGCCCACAGGGTGGAGTCTTGGATTAGGCTAGTTCTTTATAAATCTGGGGAATTAAAGCTGCAGCCATAACTTCTCATAAGTAACGGCCTCCAAAAGAAGGAAAACTACACAATCAAGAGAAGCAACTTATTTTATCTTCCGAGTTATGACCGTCGCTGCCCAATCACTGCGGTTGGCAGAATTCCAAGCCTTCTTTCCTTGACCTGGAGCTTTCTGTTCTTTAAGACCTCAGCGACGACCCTGATAATATAATACACTAGTTTTGTAACTTGGCTGTCTATTCGCGTTTTTACAATCATTAGTAAGTTGAAAATCACGCTAGGAAATCATCAATCTTGTCTTGTGATAGTTCAATAGCAAAGCAGTGTATTGTTTTCCGACCTTCGCTTCGGAACTTTTAAAACTTTTGCAGTACCTATTTAGGTACCTGTATGATAGCGCCATTTTCACCGGTGGTATTTATTCTGAACTAGCTTCTCCCAGCGGCTTCACCCGCGTGAATAGTGTTTTATCATTCCAAGGGGACATTATACCGGTATAAAGCCTATGTGCTTTGCCAGACCATAATCTATCCCTGTGCTAAATTTCATCTAGATCTGTTCGGCCGTTCTGGCGTGATTGAGTAACAAATAAACATCCACAAATCCAAACTTTCGCATTTATAATATTAAGTAAAAAATAATTATTTACATTTTTGCTTTTTTATGTGGACAAAATATTCTAGAAGTCTAGCCTTCATCGACAAAATACCGTTTTTAACGCGAATTATCTCTGCCGTTACTTTGAAATGTCCTGACGTTATTTCTTCAGAATAACAACCGTAAAGCTGGGTTATTTGGTGTCTTGTAGATTTTTATATTCTTGTTGCATTTACATACTGTGTGTTTAAGTTAAGAATAAAAGAGTTGAAGGCGAGAAACATTATATTTTACTATTTGCACAATTGGCTGTATAATAATACCGAATTGGCGTTTTCAAGGCCTACGCATTTAAATATGAATAAAACATAATTTTACGCTATTTATTATTCTTGTGTTTTTGCCATATATTATACGTTTCGCAACTGAAGGTTCAATTACCGGACTGTTTCGCAACTGAAGGTTCAATTACCGGACTGTTTCGGAACTGAAGGCCCAATTACCGGACTGTTTCGCAATTGGAGGATAGCACAAACCAATAAACTTAAGGATACAATAGCGAAAAATAATGGAAAAGAAATAAAGGCTGTAAACGAACAAGGAAATATCCTTCGCAAATCGCGATCCTACTATTGCAAAAGCCACATCTTAGACCCCGTGACTTGTTTCCATACAATCTCACGTTCAAAATTTATCACTGAGCAGCTAGAATGCATCTGACAATCTAGTTTCGTAAGAAGACGCGGGTAAGGCAATCTGCGGTCACGACCCATTACGCCAACAAAAAAAAAGTCGGCTAAGCTGTCATATAGTAGGTCCGAAGCTGCCCGAAGCTGACCGAAGCTGGACGAAGTTGCAAAAACTGATTCGGCTGGCCTCGTTAGTTTCCGTATGATTAGGCCAGATCTTCGTGTGTGCTTTCAAGGTCAAAAGCGTTTAGATAAGTGCGGGCTTTGTATTTTGATTGCTGTTAGGTGATTGGCTTTTGGATTTTGGTCTTAAAAGGAAAGATATATAAATATATAGATATCATTGGATGACTGTACCACTATTATTTTCCTTTCCGTGTGTAGTACTCGCAGAATATGATATACTGATTGATCCTAGTCTCTGTTTTAAGAACTGGATGTAACTATATATCTCTGAAGTCATAACAGCTTGCTCTACTTTCGCGTTTACCTCATACGATCACATAAACCTTTCCATTATTAATCAAATTCGTATCTGCAACTATTTGGGCAATCCCGTGGTCATTGTTTTTGACTGCATGAGGGCAATGTATTGTATACTCTTACGAATTTCCTCGAACAGATGACTGAAAACACGTATTTTGAAGAACAACCAGTTATCATCATAATTGCATCGATGACGGTCGCATGCGCGCACGCAGAGTTTTATTTCTAAGAATTTATTTCCTCATTTTTTCTTCATTATAGTAGGTAACATTCCAATCAGGTCGCGTGATGTCGAATGAAATTGGATTCGACATACGACCTTAGCATTCGTATTTTACTTAATATAGTTTTTGTAAAAGAAAGAGTTTATAAATGACAACAGAATACATTGTTTTCACATGTTGTCTGATTTATTAGAAGATGGCATCTTAAGTTCACTAACCCTAATTAGGCTACACGGTAGTCTATCTTCACCGAATCTATAGCGAAGCCGATACTCCTAGCTAACTTTATTCCACTGTATTTCTAAGGCTCTTCATGTCAGTAACCCACAAGAGAACACTGACCCACAAAATTATCCCCCAATCGGCAAATATAGATACACTTTAGTATCTATAACTGCATCAATATTTGCAATGTAAATATTTGCTTCATTCTTCAGACAAATATTGACTAAACACATTACATCAATCAATAAATAAAAGATAAATATTATGACAACATAATTTATGTTAAGTACATCTCGCGCATTCTCCCCGTATGGGCAGACCGAGGTGTTAGGTACCTACTTTCACTAGTTCTTGTTTTAGTGACTTATATATCGGCAAACCTGCCACTAGACTCCGGACTACTATTGAAGAAAGTCCATCAATAAGACTTTTGGACCTTGGAACCAGGACCCCAAGTTTAACGACTACTTGCGCTACTAGACCAACCAGACAGTCACTAGTCACAAATCTTTTATCAAAGTACTAGTCGCCAATCTTATGTAACATCACTTGGGTGTTGAGCGAAAGGTTTGCATATAAGATACAAGTTTTTTTCTCCTCTAACATAAATCGGTCAACCGGTGAATGTAGGACTACATAGTATCAATTATATAAAAATCGCTTGCCCAATCGATTTCGGTATAAATTGCAGATAATTACGATTACTGCATGATGCACACAATTGGTCATACGACATTATGTGTTTGGTGTCTGTCTGTGTTTTTGTTCTAGGGTTGTCAATGGATGAAAGTGATTTCTGGTAAAGAGTGGGAGCAATGCGCAGGATCGTCATTTGATATGTTGAAACAAGATTCTCAAAAGCAAAACAAATCCATCCGAGAACTTGTTCCACCAGAAACATAACATACTCGACAGTATTAACCCCACCCCACTTTTCTGGTGGTCGCCACTGTTGATTCTGGTTTTCAAGAGTTGCAGTGGTTTGGGAATAGTGCGGTGGGATTGTCCCAATAAAAAAAATATTAACACCCAAATTGTTCTTGATATAGAACACCTGATACTCTAGATTTCTTATAGAAAATTCCAATAACACTTTAGCTGATCCAAGGAACTGCTCCAGGAATCTGCCTCAGCTTCAGCCGAGGTCCACTAGCCAGCACTTACCACAGAATCGATAGGTAAATGGACCAGTGGAGATTATCTTTACTAGCTAGAACAACGATCCGGTCAATGCACCATTGATGGCAAATATTTGAACAACTTTGCATACGCAAGTAAGTACATTTAAATAAGTCAAAGAAATCATTACACAATGTCAAAACGGACGAGGATTATTGATAAGTTCGTTCAACTTTTTAAACTGAGAATAGAGACTACGGAAGGAAAATACTTGATGCGTCGACCCCAAATAAATTGGGATTAGGACAGGAAGACGTACAGGTACTTAAAGTTCTTAAAAGACCGGATACAAGTGATCGGCAACCAAGGATTTTTTTAATTGTATATGGCAAGTGGCAACCCTGTATTTTTCTTGGTACATCGGTAGAGGTTACATCAGTACAATGAATAAATCAATAGCTGTGGTATACCATTAAGAAAGAAACCATTACTTTTATGACCCTTTGCTTGCTGTAGTTTCTTCACTAGACTGAAGATAATTGAGGAGTGAATATTTTTCTCAATAGCTCCGTTTACGTTTGCGAAAACGCAGGTGATCTTTAGAGACCTATGTATGTCTTTATAAAAAAGTCAATAGCTGGTTGGACAAAAGAAACATTTCATATCTCATTAGTGCATTGAATGCTATTGTCTTTGCATATACACTTGTCTTTACCATTATAAGTTGAGAAGAGTTGATGATTCAATAATTATATTTACAAATCAAATTAAAAATATAGTAGAAACTTGATAGTCTCTATATAGCAACTATGGGTTTATTTATATAAACATTTTATTGTAGATATTTTCTATGGAGAAATTGTATTAAGATTCCGATAAGACTGATCAAGCATGGCATTAATTCAGCCTATGTACCACTATTGTACATGAAGTACAAATAAATAAATAAATAATTGCTTACATTCTTGAAACTTGGTAGGTACTAGTGTACTAGTACTCAACTGTTTAAACTTAATTAGGTACATGAACAATTAAGTATACCAAATATGTAGTTACTCTTTTAATTTATAAAGTTCTTTAATAACTTTATGTGACGTCTAAATTAACATAACTATTAACTTGATTTGTGACCCTATTAAAGCTTTATGAGCAACTCCGTCTTTAATATTAATTTTCCGGCCAAGCGATCCTTTTAAGGCGTTTAACTACGGAAGAGTGGGCAATTAGCTTGACTGTTTATTAAGAAATTCTAAAGAAAACCGGTATTAAGGACCTTCAGTCGATAAAGAAGAACGAAGTAGGCCTTTTAAAACATCTCATTTTCCAGATGAGAGGATTCGATCAATTCACAAAAATCTAGTTCAAAGGAGACTCATGAGCAAAATGTAAGTTCTACACTTAGATATATTAAATGCCAACCAATCTTTACAACTCAATCACTAAGCGATACAAATTCATAAAACTAATCTTAAAAAGAAAACCATTCCTTAATTGAATTTCCTATCGATTTCCCTTCATCAATTACTTTTATTAATTTGCAGTAGGCATCGATTTTCTAATCGAAATAAATGAAAAATGTGGTCGTTGATAACCGCAGGCGAAACCAAGTGAAACAGTACAGCTGACTAAGGAAAGTTTGACGAAACGATTTGATCTCACTTTTCTGATGAAACTAAGCATTAGATGCGAACAAAATGACCCGAGACCAGTTGATTTTCAAGCGTTTAAAAATAATCTTGAATAATTTGAACTTATTCAAATAATGTTTTTTTTATTGATGTCTCGCAGTTCAATGAGAGTGATTGGCTACTGCTTAACCGGGCGGTCCTGTGGAGACTAAACTAGAGCCTCCAGCAAGGCACAAAAAGCTAAACCTAAGCCACCACGCTGAGGGCTACCCCCTGTGGGGTCGAACCCCAGCTGAGGGCGTCGCTGGGGGAACAACAAGGGCTGGATTATGATTAAATCGAATAATGAAAAAAATACCTGTGACTAATAGAACTGTGCTGTGACAAAAGTGTATTGTTTGAAGAGTGTATATTATAATAATGGCAAGAATGCAGCATAACGAATGTTGATATAAATCATCTCGAAAAAGCATAAGAGTTAACATAAGATATAAGTGCAAAGGAGGCCTAGATGCAGCAGAGTAGAGAACAGGAAATCATAACACGGGACGAGCTAAGTCCTTGCGAAGTATATGTGACGAAACTGTTGCTATATTAGGTGAAGTAACTAATAGTAATGAAATAAATGGTAATGTAGAATTGATTAAAGCAAGACTATGCACAACATCAGAAACGTGTACTGTCTATCAGTACATACGCTAGTAACAACATAGCCATAAAAATAACCTCTTACATAACAATACTACACGTTTACTTATCAAACGTTGATAACAATGATTTTAGTATTCACGTTAGGATGACAGATAAGATTAAAAGTGTTCATTCAGCAGGAGAAAAGTATTTTATTTATGAACCTTATCTACTTTCCTCATGAAACTCCCTTAAATTGAGACAATAGCACATATAAAGTTAAATTAAAAAAAAAAAAAAAAAATATGAGAATAAACGATAGATAACACTGGTTGTCTTTAGAAGGCGTCAAAGTTAACGGACGAAAAACAGCTACTTTGGCTGCTAAATAATCTCAAGTCAAGACATCAATCAATACTGAATCACGATTCATGTACAGTTGCCCTATATACAAGAGACGATTTATAACTGAATGCTACTGTGCTTTGATTAACTTGAAAGTTGCTTGAATATACATTTTGCGACGACTGTGGTTACGTAACAGAAGCGGTCTCAAAACTCTTCCCTGCAGCATCCCAAAGTCGTTTCGTCTCTTCCTTTTTATGTAGCTTCTTGATGACCAATACGCCATTGATTTAATACATTAATTAAGATATGCATGTTACTAGATCATCATCATTATTGATAGGAAGATTTGAACATTTCAATTCTGTATCTAGCATTCAAAAGGGTGTCATCCGTCCTCACACCGTTTACCTTTACTAGGTAACACATTACGACCCGGACAAAATGTTAAATAAATAATTGCCGCTGCTACCTAGAACACATGAACCAACAAGTCAAGTTCAAAGCAAGACGTGTCTTAGAAAAAATGGTCTGGCCATAACGAGTCCCATTAAATGGTAAGAATTTCAAGCATTACTGGTTTCACTGTAAAGCCTTCTATACGCTTAACCACGCTTTGAATCGTCATACTCCATTTATTCCTACGACGCGTATCAAAGTAGTAATTGAGTTTTTAATGGACGCCGAAATTGACTCATGTGAAAGAACCTTTATTTGAAGGCAATGTAGTGTTGTCCAAGTTTATTACCAAGTTTACAAAACGGGGTCTCGATGACGTTTTTGTAAATTTTTGATGACGCATTCTTGCAAGCATGTCATAATATTAGCACCTTGGCGAAAATAATATCAATTTGCATTTACACGCGAAATTGAATTCTAATTTGAAGCGACAAAGCTGAGTATAGATCGACGACAAAAATGATTAATTGGTGCAATGTATTTGTGATGCAAGCCTGATTTCAGTTTTCTAGCTATGTTGACATAAATTTATGATAAAAAGACAACTTACGAGTGATATCCATAGCCAGGGTGGTCGTAATACACACTCCCATCTTCAGTTTGATGACAAAACCTCCAAAATTGAGAAGAAGTTCACTTGATATACAACCCTAGCGTCAATTCCTGAACAAAACACACAACTCGCACTGATTCCCAGTAAATACTGATACGAACACACTGATATAACACGAAATCCTGTTAGTGAAGTAACCTCACTAGGGTTGACTGAAGCCTCATAGGAACTTTAATCTAATTACGCCTCCCTTCCTTTTTCGAATTTAAACATTCGATTTTTAAATGTACCGGTAGAATCTGACATTAGAGTGACATTTTTATTTTTTAAATTAGATCGAGCACACGCGACCGCGCGTCTACGAAATCCGGCGCAGACTGCGGTACCAAGTGTAGGCTGTATACTTTGCTTTGAGCAAGCGGCTCTCAATCTTTCGGGTTTTCCAGCTGTATTGTAACTAAACCTCTTGTTTGTGACTAAGTGTTTGATTTGCTAATGCCGTTTTCTATTGTTTCTGGGAAATTCTGTTTGTAAGGTTTGGGCTGAGTAGGTTAGAAAATAAATTGTTATTTAACCGTTATCTTAAGCATTGCCTACCAAAGGAAACAAAGTGTCAAGCAATGTATTTGATTACAAAAGTTTCGAAAAAAAATCATTTACATCACATAATATTTGTAAATCACATAATCACATTTTAAATCACAAAATCAGTTGCATAAAATTGGAATGGTATTTTAATTATTTCATAAAGTAATTTTTTCAGCTTTAGTGTTAAAGTTATCGAACCTCAGACTAATAGATGCCAGTTTTATGCAACACAAGACTTATTCATTTTGCTGCAAACCACTTATTGTGAACGAGAAAATGCAACATTATTTTTTCTTTTAACCGCATTGTCTAGAGTTCTAGGCACAATTGAGAGACTGAATTCAACAAGCAAAAATAAAAGAAAAAACAACATTGAGAAACATTGTCCGTACATTTTTTAATAGTGTTTGATAATACTTCAGCTGTTAGCGTACTGAAAAATTTTCTATAAATATTAATTTATTTTCATTGCACCCATTTTGGGTATAGGTACTTTAGTTTAGGTTTAGGGCAATATAGGTTGCAATATTATGTTTTTTCATTTGCATTTCAATTTTGTTTACATTTTCTTGACATTAACACTGAAGATGAATGATAACCATAACAATCTTCGTATACTTTCGAATTTCGATACATGAGCATTCAAGACTTCAAGCATCAAAAGTATATAACCCATACTTGAAATGGAAACCCAGTTACATAAAGGCGGGTATCCATTACATAACTATCAGTATCCAGGTCGATATTCGAGTTCCCAGTGACCTAGACGGCTAGATTGTCTTACGCCAGAGACAGAACGGCGCCTATCGTTTCAGCAGTATATTGGACTCTATCGTTCTTATACTAAAGTATAAAATCAAGTGGCAGTGTAGAAGTTTATTTTTATAGGGCAACTTCTGCGGGAAGCGTTAAGTAAGCTAGAAAAAATATTCGGTGGCTTTTTCCAGAAGTTTATTGGATTTTCTCGGTCTGTGTCTCGGTGACAGGAACCAGGGCATAGTCAGTTGGTCTGACGTTTGCATGAATTATGTAAGCTCGTCCTGCCTCGGCCTGCTTTTAATTTGGTACAGTGTGGTACATTTTATATTTTTACAAGCTTTTATTTAACTCGCAATGAGTGTATGTATGTAACTGTGTTCGGGTCAAATCTTGCAACAGATTTTTTTTTCTTTTACAAATTGTTGCCCTACACTAGGAATTTCTTCCTGTATCGTGGGTGCGTTTACAAACATAAACTCACATACACAACACCCAGAGCCGGAATAAATATCTGTAGATCATAATAAATATTTGTTCCGTGCGGGAATCGAACCCGCGACACGCAGCGCAGCAGTCAATCGCTCTGTCACTGCGCCAACCGTGCGCCCAAAAATTTTAAAGCAAATATCTTCATCCAATAAAGATGAAATTTTGCATACACCTTTAGTTTGGAAGACAATGCATGGTTAGCTAAGTGATGTCATTCTAAATTCAATATGGCGGACGGCCCAAGATGGGGGACTAGTTATTTTTTGTGCACTGCCATGATATGGGTATCCAATGAAAGGGTTTGCTGAGAAGAATACGAAAAAAGCTTGTTTAAAAAAAGATTTTTAATGAACTGTTTGTTTGAATTCTTGACGCTTCTACGTGCACATCGTTCTCACATATTATAATGTATTTTTCCAACAAGAATGATGTAACCAAATACTTGTAATTAAAACTGATGGAGTTTTTTGCACGTTCTTCTCCATAGAGACCTGCATTCACCTTTTTTTGTTTGTCAATTCAAAAGTACCTTTAAGGTTTAGTTGAAATAAAGTATTTTGATTCTGATTTTGACTTCTTCTCACTTGGCAAATTCAAAAGGCACGTTCCTTCTCTGTACGAGAAGAGACCTTTGCCCTGCAGTGGGACAGTTACAGGATGGCATTATTTATAGATATTTTACCAACCCGCTTGTATCGAGTTAGAAATCCTATACTTTCAAGCTTATTTCCTTTGATAGCCTTTCACAATTTATGGCCTAACGCCAAGATAGGCTAGAACATGCACTGACTGATATTTCTCCTATTATAATAATGACAATTAATATGCAACACCACTTTTCCTTTCTAATTAATACAACTGAGGGAAACGAACGATATTGACGTGAATGACAGATTTCATTATGTAACTTATATATCAACATTAAACCTGTACTTCCTGAAGGGAGAGAAGGAGGAGTTGCGTGCAAGTCCACCCAGTCCAGTTTAGTTAGTAATTTTGAAGAAGGTACCTTTGCCTTTAGAATAGGATCCGGACCCTTTGCTTTCAACTGGGGCAGATCCAGACACCAGTTTAACTGAAAAATACCTGGTAAACCCCAAGCCTTCCAATTTACTGTTAATGTTTCGAGGTTGTCTATTAAAATGGTTAGACACTTCCCGACCTGAGAATCGAACTGAAGACGTTTGCTCGGCAGTGACACTTTCGAACACTAGGTCAACGAGGTCTTATGTAATTTTGTCATAAAAATTACAAGTATGTTCATATTGCAGTTTTAATGAGTATTGTGAACGCACTGCCACTACTGATGTGGTTCAGATACCAGGTTTACATAAGATATAATGGGTTTTTATCCAAAATTTAAATATCCTCGTTCGGAGTCACTCTCCATTGACGTGAATGGTTTTAATTGGATGAGCGTCTTCATTTATTATTAATGCTGTATCTATGTTGTCACGGAATAGTAGCTCTATTTGGGTAACTAGTGTATTTTTTGTGGCCAGGAGAAAGGAAGGAGATTATGTTTTACAGAATTTTGAACATAGAGTAATTTTGAAGTCAATATTTAGATATCAAAAATGGTTTAAGGTACTTAGAGCCTGCTCAAAATTTATCCTGCAAAAAGTTTGCAATTTGCCCAACTCCAGTTTAGGGCGTGTAATATCGGAAGTTTTTCAATTCCGATATTGATATCCGATATTAGATCTCAATATCGGAATTCCGATACTAATATCGGCATTGGACACTCATGAAATACCGCATTTTTTTTGTTAATTTCCCAAATTCGTTATAAAAGGCTGGATTGAGTACAATAAAAAACACGTATATCATAGGATTTTCTATTGTGTCTCTCTCTAATCACTAGTGACTGTGTAATCGGGCGTTTATTTAACTAAACTGCACATTTGTTTCCAAGAAGGAATATAAGTAATGTCTCTCTAAAAAAGGATAATGCAAAAAAAAAACAGAAATTAAATGTTTGTCGATCAATCTGAAATAGTCCCGATAAGTGTAGTGATACTTATACTGATTTAAAATCCAGTGTTCAGCAGTGGACGTATTTTGGCTGAAATGATAATGATGATGAGAGACAATGAAGTCAAGTAGTGGAAGTTGATTTATCCAACATATTAATGATCGTATAGACTAATTTGTTGTATTCAATACAAGCAGAAGCCAGAAACCTATTAAGCTTTAATTTATTTAAGTTTCCAAGCAAGTAACACATTATACATTTGAAATAAAGTTTAACACGGATAGGTACTCGTTCCGAAAAAAGCTTTCAAAAGTATGCAAAATTATCTTAGTATTCATCATCATCGTCATTGTCATTTCAGCCGAAAGATGTCTATTGCTGAACATAAGCCTACCCCAAATGTCGTCACATTGGCCGATACCGTGCGTCTCATATTCTGCGGATACCCGTAACCTAAGGATTAATCAATGAAAATATCATTGTTACGACGGGTACTATGAATCTGTGTATTTACTTGTACTCTTAAAGCTAAAATTTTTTGCAGTCTCGGAACTGTAAATCTGGAATTCATCAGGGTACATATTATTTTTTCATGAAGTGAAGTTTAAGTAAATAAGCACACGATTAGTAAACAGACTATCTGACCACTGCTAATCACCGTAGTCAAAGGGCTTAACCGCGCTTTCTCGCTCGACACTTCATAAGGAGCTAAAATAAGTTTTTTTTCTGATTCCGAGATTCCGATATTGGATCACACAGTATCGGAATGGAAATATCGGTAATTTCGTTCCGAGATTCCGATATTACGAGATTCCGAAATTCCGATATTCATGCCCCACTCCAGTCACGGTATCATCATCAATATCACATTAATCATATCTTATAGAAGTATTCAGTGTAAATAGGAACCCGAGACGCTAATATCTTTTACATTACAACGTGTTTGTATATCTATCATACGTTAATATACATTATATTTATACTGTAGTAGATCACTGCTCTATTTATCAACGAGAATGTAAGGACATTCTTAGATACCTTTTTTCTAACCATAAATAAGGATATATGGGTAGAAAAAAGGTCTAAGAATTCGCAGATTAGGTGAAATAGCTGATTCAAATCCATCGTGAAAGCATAATAATATGTAGGTTGGTATCAACATTTTATAGTTTTTGGGCTGGTTCAGTAAGTTTTCAATAGCTAAATATGTTTTCTCTGGGGCACAAAGCGTGGATGCCAACAATGAGCACCTGGTATTCCTTGACCTTGTAGGTTTCTAGGTTTTTATCCCCTTAGTAAGTCAGAGCGCTTCATTGTTCGCTGTGATCGTTAAAACGGACACTATTAAAATTGCCAAACTTAACGATTGTCTATATTTAATCTTCCACTAAATCTGTACCTCGTAAAACATACAACAAGTCCTATCAAGAGTGCTATAAAACATCTAATCACACCATTGTGTACCGATCTGTTACGAAACTAGAGCACCGTACATCTTATGTATATGCAAGTACTTAGTACATGACGCAACGAACGTGGAAAGAAAATAAACTATCACTTATATTATTAACTAGCGGCCCGTCCCGACTTTGTCTGGGTCGAACAATTATATCTAAGCCGAGACCTTGGTGTGATGTAACAATTTTTTTTTCTGTTTTAATCTCGCAGTCAGCGTAGGGACACCGTGTCGCTTCAATCGGCTGTACGAGATACTCCCTGTACCCTGTAGCTTCGAGGCCAGTTATCTTATCTTATCTTATGGAGGGGCCGAGAAATAACTCGGACACTTCGACCCATTGGGATGTATTGTGTTCCCCTAGATAACTTACTCCTCCCCAATCTCGTTGAAAACTGTTTTCATGAGTTTTACAACGAGACTAGGAGATATGAGCCTATAGTCTTCTGGTTTTGAATATTCGGTTGACGTGTGTTGATATTCTACTTTTGTAGCATTTACTATGTGTAGCAATCTCTTGTTTGACGGTACTGATATTTAGATCCTCGTGTGTGTACTTGTTGCTCACGTAGTAAGGTAACTAATGTCTATATTTTCTAAATTCATTCACTCGAAATAAGTCTGCTCCTGAACTTAGTCTTCACCAAGCATTTATTTGTACTAGTCTTTCCCTAAGAATTCGTTCCATGACCAGTGGCGTAGCTAGGTAACCAAGGGCCCTGGGGCAAATAAATAAAATGGGGCCCCACTACTATCTAAACTGGTTAGGTTTTATCAAGTAAAAATATTAAATATACAAATACTTTAAAAATGCTACGCTACTTTATCAACAGCTCTTTTTCGTGCACTGCAGGGCAGGTAATAAAAATATTAAACGGTAACAAAATAAATTACAATTAATAATTGGGCAATAAAACGAAATAGAAAAGATTCAAGGGTAATAAACCCTATATAAAGGTTGGACCTATCAACTGACTAAATAACAATTATATTTACAATCTTTTCCTTGCTTTAGTTTTCGCAAAAGTATCAATGACTTCGGTTAAATCCAGGCTTGATGCGGTTTTGTTTTCAATTGCTATTAGCGATAAATGTCGGAGTCGAGTTTGGCCCATACTATGTCTTAATTTTTTTTTTTTTTTTTGCTAAATGGCCGTTCAGTACTAAAAAGTTTACTGACATTAGCATAGTTACTCCTGATACAGCATTATTTTTTTTAAAGTTCTCGAAAAAAAAAATTCGACTCGAATTCACAATAAAACGAATATCGATGAATAGTAAAAGGCACATATCGTTAGCCGTCAAATTGACAACACTGCCAACCCACAGAAAGAATTTAGGGGAATTCCCTAGGTATAACTTTCGAATTACTCTCAACTGAGTTGCAATGATTAAAGTCGGGTTGCAACCTGTCATATTTATTTTGAAAATGGGCAAAAACTTCAAAAGTTCAGTTTGATCGAGATTTTATGGTAAGGATTTGAGGGCCCCCTGAGCTTGAGGGCCCCGGGGCACTGCCCCGCCTAGCCCCTAGGTAGCTACGCCACTGTCCATGACGCAATCTTATAAAAACATAACTTAATTCGTGAGAGCAACCACAAATATTAAAAAAAAAGAAGACTGTAACAGCAAATTATTTTACGTTACGAAAAAAATAATGTTCTTTATTTGGTAATAAAAAATAAATAACTGTATAAAAAATACTCAATAAATTAATTAAGTAAACAATACTATGTAAGAAAGTAAAAATAAATTAAAAAACAGTGCACCAAGTCCTCCTGCGTTGACTTGGTGCCAAGTACAAGTCCATGGAAATAGTAAGATGTACAACTGTAAAGTTCACTGTCACCAAAACGCGAGCCGAAAGAGCCGTTTCCCAAAGTTGTCGAAATAGCTCACAGAATAAGCAAGGTTAAAGTGGTAATGGGCCAGCCATATTAGTCGTAGAACCGATGACCGTTGGGGTGGAGACCGCGACGCGGTGGAGACCAGGAACTGATAAATGTAAGGGTAGGTGGAGCGACGGTCTTCGCAGGGTGGCAGCTGGATGGGAGTTGCCGAAGATCGAAACAAGTGACGTACGTTTGAGAGAGAGGCTATGTCCAGCAGTGGACTGCTGTAGGCTGATGATGATGATGAACCGAAAGAGAGGCTCTAAAACTGCACGCGTCCCTTTCTAATAAAGGATAATTGTTTGAGTGACAGGTAGCCTAAGCAAACCAACCAATAACAAATTATATTTCATATGTGCCGCACGGGTCGATCTTTGCGGTAAAGCAACGCTTGAGGGGTCGGTCCGTGGATGGGTGACCATTTCAATATACCGAGATTCCTCCGTGCCTCGGAAAGCACGTCAAGCCGTTGGTCCCGGCTGTGAATTGAAGATCTTTAACAGTCGTTACGTGTAGTCAGAAGCTTGAGAACTGACACCAGCCTTGCCAAGCGATATCGTGTTTTCCAGTTGCTGGATTGTGGAGGTCAGATAGGCAGTCGCTCCATGTAAAACACTGGTATCAGCTGAATCCGGTAGGACTGGAAGCCCACCCCAACATAATTGGGAAAAGGCTAGGTAGATTGATGTATGGAAGGGACATCAAGATCCAGAGGGTGTTTGTCTGCAAGTTTTTCTTTAAACTATGAGTAACTCTTACGGCTTTTATAATTCAGTTCATTTTTGTTTAACACTGCATTGCCAGATAGTGATAGCTTACTTCTTCCATGGTAACGCCTAAGCGATTGCAATAGCAATAATAACGTGTTACACGTTGCGCACAACATTTTACAAGGCGCATAACAAAATGTTTGTCATCATTATTTATAAAAAAACGACTTAATCATGTGTTTAATTAATGAAAAGTTAACCTGTATTATATTAAAACTTTTATTTACGTTACCTAGTCGTATAATACGATAGATAAGTAAACACATTAATATTATGCCAACAAGTCGATAATAGGGAGTCAAAGTTGCCTTTTGGAATCTTCTTTGGGAATAGGATTCGAGGGGAAGATCTGTAACAAGTTGGTGCATTAGGATCAGAAAAGGATAATAATTATGGAACAAGTAAACATAGCAGCCAAAAACTTCAGTAAATCAGTAGTCAGACGTAATAAATGTTGAGTCATTCATTTTCAGTATTCGTACGTTTTAAATTTTTTCATTCAATCTTGCTGCGGGACAGTAGATACCTATATCTACCTAATTCTTTAAGTATCAGTCGTAGACACACCATCATAACTTCGTAACTGGTATCTGGTACATGCCTCCTTTAACTGTACGATAGTTATATAAAGGAAAAATGTGATAATCAAAAGAAACTTACATAATCGTCTTGAGTACGGGGTGGGTCGTAGCGGTCTGCCAACTTGAATGGAGGCGAGAAGCCTTTCCCGGGGCGTCACTTCCCGACGAGGTGGCGGCAACTTGCGGTCAGATGCCTAAGTTTATAAACAAAATTATAATAAGAGACAGAAGAAAATTAAGTGGCTGTGCTATGTTTTGGAATTAAGTGAATGTAGCAAGAATTTTATTGGAAAACAGGGAAATCTGAAGCAATCGTCAGAAGGTTACAAGTTTTGTGACAAGATACATTAGGAATAATTGGCTTACTTACCTTTTTAAGTGGGGGCCTACTTCTAATAAAATCGAGAATCATTGCATGAGCGTCTTTCTTTACACTGTGAACAAAAAAATTATTTTCAAGCAATTTCATAAAAGTTTTACACTTAGCAATTGTTCACTCGAACACTTTTAACTCTGTATAAAAAGCATGTTTGTTAAATATGGAAATAAAAAGAGCAACAAACAATAATATTGCACGAATCAACAGAAATGTGCCTTACAATTTTAGCATAGCACTTTTTCTTACCTCGGAGGTATCGCGCCGTCAACTTTCCGTAACGTGTACCTCCTGGACCTAATGTCATCCATTAATATTTCGTACGGCGTTAACTCGTACTCTATTGGTGTCCTTGAATAGTTAACTTTCTTTAATTTGACTCCCATCCGTAATTCGCCGATGACTTGCATCCAAAACCGCGCCTGAAAGAATTTTCGAGCTATTAGTATTATGCAGTACTCTTGCTATAAGATTTCTTGCAGGCGTTTACGTCAAGACTTCGCAGCGAAAAGCTTGAATTAATTTTGAAGCGGAGGAGGATCTACCTTTGCTGGGTTATAATTTGAGCCTGGGAACACAAATTGAGCTAGATTTTCTTTTTATTGAATATTTTACTCAAAATCCGTCACTGATTAAGATTAATATTAAGTAAATACGCTTGTAGGGAAGCCTTGACATATAAAATTAACATTAACATAACCTACGACATGTAGGTAAATTCTGAGTGTGACTAATGATCAATTAATGACAATACAATTACATTCCAGGAGGATGTTGAACTTTGTGACATCTAATAAGCATGCATTCCAAGTTGTTTGGCTTTGTGTAAACCTTCAGCATTAATATTTAGGTATTTGTATTTACAAACTAAAAGCGATATTTCACTACACCATCAATTTTTCTGTCTACGTACTTGTAATGCTCTCCATATCCTTCGGTTTGACTACAAGTGAAAATAACATTGTGTTACAAATATGATAACTTAGGTAGATAGTAGGTATTCAGACACGAAAAGAGGGACTTAGAATTTTGAAGAAAGCTTTGACAGATGAGAGTACCTGTTTGAAGAAGTTGCCTATGAACTTTTGGTTTTCAAATTCTACGAGACCAAAGGGACGAATCAAGTGCTCCATTTCAATCATGTAAGCAAGACTTGAGAGCAGTGGTGGTCCAGTGGTATTGGCCGCGACTTACAAGTTGTAGCTCATGGGTTCGAACCCAGGCAGGCGATTTTCTTTGTGTAAATTATTTGATCACCACTTCTCTCATAAACGGTGAAGGAAAACATCGTGAGGAAACCGACATGTCCTAGAAACAAAAATTCGAAGACATGTTACATCCACCAACCCGCACTGGGCCCGCGTGGTGGATTACGGCCCATCGCCTCTCACAGAGGGGAGGCCTGTGTCCCAGCAGTGGGAACATTAATAGGCTGATGATGATGATGAAGAAGCAAGACTTGGCTTCAATGTCATCTGACAGAATACTAACTACACGCTCTTCTGAGTGAAGGCTAGACTCTACTTATTTTAATTAGTAAAGTCTGATTCTACTAATTATCTCTCCATCAATTCCTTAACTAACACCATGGTGTTATGACTAAACTACTTCAATCACACAATTCACGAGAAGAACTTGTCACCTTTCAACAAGTTCAGTTTTCATACAGCCGCTAAAAAGTCGGCATAAATACCTTGCATACATTATGTAGAGGAATTCTCATTACTGGACCTGAGTGCCATAAATATTTACGCGTAGGCTAAGGCTATATTTACAAAATAGCGGCGCGGACAGCGTGCTAAGGGTCGTTGCATAGTCTAGCATATCCCTCGCCTTATTTTACATACAAATTTTGTCCTGTTCAGGGGTAGAGTTTACGAGTACAAAGCATCCCGGCTCAGTGGTGCAGTGCTCTATAGAATATTTCATCGTTCTATGTTTCTATCTTCAGTGTTTGAGGGCTCGACAGTATGGTGCCGTAAAATCCCGTGTTTGATAGCTGACACTGTGGTGGCTTTATGAAGTATGGTAAAACATTTACAGTCGACGAGCGACGTTCGAACGCGATCCACCCCTTTTTGGTGCAGGCTAAGGGGTAGCCTGTACATTTTCTGTCATTCAATCAATCAATCACGAAACTCGCACTATTATTTTACCTTTTTTTTCGTTTGTATCATCCAATGACTTCTCCCGCTCTGGGTGAAGCGGGAGGGCGTGCCAGACTTTTACTGACTAAAACCCACCCGTGTTCCTTCAGTTGCTTATGCCAGGGCCGCAGTAACTCTCTTACAAATTTATTACCGACCCAGACAGGCATCGGCCCTAGCGGACCACGTTAGTTTTTGCTGACATCTCTTTGAGGCACGCGTGGAACACTACGCGCCGTCTACTCGAGCCTGCGAGATAAAAGACGAGATGTGGATTGCCGTCTATATGATTGGTTGATTGATATGGTCAAACCCTTTGTCTTGCCGAATTCACTTACGCAATTAGGCTGCCGGTCCTTAACGGACGGCGAGCTACCCATTACTCGCCGTCCGCAAGCCCGCGCCTCCGGTGGCCGGGCATCGGCTTGCGACTAGCTATTAGCGACGGACTATTATTTTACCTACCAGAGCCAAATGCATTAACATGTCCAGTTTCCAAATTGTATTTCATGGTCCAGGTGTTGTTGCACAGAGAGACAAGAGGTGAGGCAGTTTGAAATGTAGCTCTTATATTTTTTTTATTTTGTCGCCATACCCGCTAATCGCGTCGCTCTCTATCCTATCTTCGCCTAGCGCGGATTACTTGAGAATAGCTCAGGACATTAATAATGCATCGCGGGGTACATTAGGCAACGCGTAACAATCTGCATGCGTTTCTTTGGGAACTGAATGCGACAGTACCTAATGAGGTTTTAGTGACTTAGCGGGTGTACTATGTTGGTGGTCCTTAGTTTTTGTCCTAATGCCCAAATAAAGGATGAAGACCTTCTTGATGTTTTTCAACTAACCTACAGTGCACGAAAGTAAAAAGTGTAGTTCAATAGATATATAGTTAGTTGACTGAAACCATAACTATTTTATTACATTAATTATATTCATGGTACCTTGAGTAACCGTACTTCTAAGATGTCCAACAACTACAACCGATTCATGCTTTGAAACTTCTTAAACCTCAAGTTAGTAGTAACCTAACGAACTTGCGAAATTCAAGACTTTCACGAAGTTCTTCTTTGCCAAGTCTGAAATTCCTTAACCTTCAGACATTCCTCGATTATAACTTTCCCCTTTCCGCTTTAAGTTAGTTAGGTACAGTTATTGTCCACAGACAGCCTCCACCACGCCACGGCCTACTAAATACCTAAATAAAGATTTGACAAAAACGACTAATTATTATCTATCCTCCCTTAAAACCTCATTCATACAACATCAACACCATAGCATCACTTTCGGTTCGTCATCCTATCTTCAATATACCAACCCAGTCCGAAAACCGAAGGGTGTCGAGATGCTAAGACTATGTCAACGTTTCTCATTGTAAAAAGCCTGAAATTAACCTTGAGACATGTCTCGATTATCGTTTGCCTATTTTACCCTCTTTTCTAAGCTTGAAGTTAGTTAAGTACTGTTATTGTCTACAGCCTCAACCATGCCTCAACCCACTAATGACACGAACAATTACATAAACTATTTCTTCCCTACCAATTTCATTCACACATCATCAAACACTTAATGGTCCTTTTATCTCCCCCTTCAAGATACCCACCCAGTCTGAAAAAAGCGTGTGTGTTGAGATGCTAAGACTACGTCAAAGTCCATCTTGGCGAAAATATAGAGTTCTCAACCCTGAGACACAATGCTCGTGTATTTTCCCATTCCTCTTTTCACCCTTACCTACGTTTAAAATAAGTTAGGTAGGTACTGTTGCTATCACAGCCTCCACCATTATACCTCCACCTACTAAATACATTATGCAGAGATTCGACAACGAGAGACTAGTCCTAACAACCACATTCATTCAACTTCAAAAGTGGTGGTGACCATTCTTTTTTGTCTCCTTCATCCTACCTTCAAGATACCCACCCAGTCTGAAAACCGTAGCGTGTCGAGATGCTTGGCGGTGTCCTCGGCAGCGCCCATGTCCCTGGCTCCACCAACTCTGACCCTCGCGAGGAAGGAGGCCAGTTCCAGCGCTTCTGCGACGAGGGCTCGGCAGACTGCGCGGTAGTGCGCTGCAGCGGCTTCGCGGGCGCAACGACCGCCGCCACCGCAGTGCCAGACACAGCGCTGGGAAAGAGAAGGAAGGGATTATTTTATTTGTAAGCTATTCAAATAGAGAAGAAATACTTAAGTAAATGATAAATGATTTTATTTATGTAAGTTGATTTGTACAAACACTTTTACACGTCGATCATTTTTTTTTTAAACTAGATGAGGTCGGCGTTTCCTGTCTGACTACTCTGAGAAGAAAGGCCGAAACAAACTCAGAGGTCACAGTCTCTTTTAAAGTCCAGACTAAATCTTGGTAAGATCATGTGAGTAGGTTTATGACGACATGTCATAGGGAAAAATCTCCACGGGTTCTCGAGGGTCCCGATCTTCGGTGTTTGTGCGGCGTCTCTCCGCAGATCATGGCACACATTTAAACTTGCGCTGCTTGACCTATTGCCTGTTCATGTGTGGACCTTATGACTGCGTCGGCGAAAGGCATTGCGGTGGTAAAATTCTGGCCCGGATAAGCAATTTAACAAGGAAGACCCTTTGTTTGCCATGGAAACGCTAGAACGAAGATAATTTATAAGTCAAGAAATCTTTGGAAAATTGACAATATAAATAGAAATCTGGAGTAGTCAATAGTCATGATTAATGCTGACCTACGATTTCATAAATTGCTGCTCAAAACAATATTGTAAGCTTGCACAATAATTTATTGGTTACATTTATGACACTTTTGTAAGGTTAGGTTAGGTTACCTATTCGGAATCAACTTATCTCTCCAAACGTGGAATGGTCTGACGTCAATATCGATAAGTGTTTTAATATAGTTTGATTATTATATAGCAAACGTGACAGTTTTATCACCAATTAAATAAATATATTTTAGTTAATCAGTCTACTATGACGTAAGAACAATGAGTTTACTCATTGTTCATTACAAATATTAACAAGGAATCAAATATTTTATGTAAGCTTCCTTTCAGAGACCGCAGCAACACAAACCAAACTCATGAAAGCGCAGAATCTGTTATTTTTTTAATTCTTTTTTCTTTAGGCTTGCGCAGCACCACTATCTCACCTGATGGTAAGCGATGATATGGTCAACGGTGAATTGTGATTGTGTCTAATTGTCAGTGTCCCTTTTTACCATATTGGCCGAAATATGTATCTCTCGCTTTTGAAACTGTCCGATTTCAAGCAGTAAGTTAGGCATCTAGATCTAATGAAGGGACGAACTACTCAAGATTTATCGTACATTGAGCCAATAGACAGACAGTATGCTCCACCTGCAGTTTATAGTTGGAAGCTACTATTTTGCTAACGATGTGTGCATATAAAGTATTGCGGCAATCAGATGTACAGTAATTGACATATAAACCTAATGATGGATTCCCTAGTGCGTTGATAGTCACATTATTTTTTTTCAGATAGAATTCTATCAGAACTCCTGAGGGTCTACAATTAGGTCGATTGGATTAGGCTACGAAAGTCAAATTATATCCTAATCTAGGTTTGATTAAATAAAGACGGTAGGCTTATTACGTATCTTTTGCAAGAGCAATACGATAGCGATCAAACGCTTTATGTGATAAAAGTCGGAATTACCTGCCGTGTAGGTATGGTAGAGTCTACAGAATCGTTTGCTAATTGTTTGCTGTTTGTCAAATGCACTTATTTAAAAAAAATACCGCCAGCAACTCTAAAAATTTTGTATTGAAGATCAATTATTGCGCAAAAATCGCTATCGTTTTGCTCTTGCAAAAGATACGTAATAAGCCTGCGGTTTTTTTTTAAATTTTATTTTTATTTATCGGTAGGCTCGCGTTTGACCACGATCTCGCCTGATGGTAAGCGATGATGTGGTCGACGGTGAAGCATGCTTGCCTAGAAGTAACCTATTCACTCTTGACTTAAAGACCCCAAGGTTGCAGTTTAGCAGTAATTCTAACACATTTTGTAGGGGAGTAGAATTATTTTGATGAAAGAAAGTACCTACAGTAAGATTCAAACCTAATGGTGGCTCGTAACACGAAGCGAGTCGCTGCGCAGTAGCGAATTCATGTGACAGCAGAGATGAGGACTACTGGGGCACTGTGCAGTGCAAAGTGAACTTCTCAGCCACCTTTAAGTTTGAATCGGCCTGTATATACCTACGTTTTTGTTTCCATGCATTTCAGCTAGATTATCTTCTTTATTAAAATCTAGGTTCCTTCAATATTAATCAATCTAACGTTATTTTGAACAAGAATTTACAGAAACCATTGTATCACAAAAAAGTTCTCATTAGCCAGTCGATAATTTGAGCACACAGTAACAAGTTTCCGTGGTGTAGCGGTTATCACATCTGCCTAACACGCAGAAGGCCCCCGGTTCGATCCCGGGCGGAAACATAGCTTTTTGTTATTTTTATTTTTTTCATTTGGATTACTTAATTTACTTCTGAAAAATTCATTATTTATTTCATGTTTCCTTAATACAACTTGCTACTACAATATATTTTCTGTTTTCCATACCAATTCAACACCTACTCATAGTACTAAATGAAACCCTAAACGTTAGTTTAGGGTTATATTTAGTAACTACCAGGAATGCCATCACAGCCCACACGAATAGAAATAAGTTAGCATAACTGTTGCAACTGGCTACCCATAGATAATAAGCGCACATTCACGTGGTGCCTCAGTGCCTGTTCTGAATGGACGTCGGCGACCCTTCCGCCATTTGCATTCGCAAAATGAATCGTGTGAACATTGTTGTGGATTGTTAAATACCGATGACTTCAAGAATGGGTCGTCTTTGCGGTATGAAAAACTTGATGATGGATTATTTTAGGCATTCTTTTATTTTTTATTTTTTTATTTATGATGGGTTTGCTCTTGACTCTGGTCTAGGTCGGTGACAGAGACAGAGTCGACGATGGAGTGAGCTTACCCAGAAGAAGCCTGTTCACTTTAACTTTTATTCTTACCCATTAAGAGACTTTAAAAGACCAACTTAAAGACTATTTTTTCCTGGCATTTCCCTATTTGTCTCCAACTAAAATTTGTATTTGTAAACTGTATATGTAACTGTAATATTTAGTATGTATATTTTTTATAACCATTTAAATTGCAATGCCTTAACAGGCAACTAAGTTCTAAGAACCTACCTTATGTTAACATCTTCAAAATTCTGTACACTTAGTTTGCAATAAAGAATTTGAGACGAGCAGCCGAAAGTGTACTGTGCAGATAAAACGCTCCTCAAAAATAAATCATTTTTATATAGTTCTTAAAACGTTTCGGCTCAGTGTTGGTGATATAGTTGTGTTTGGACATTATGCGCTACATGTGAGTGAAAGAATTTTGCACATACATTACAAAAAGGACTAATTCATAAAATAATAAACAAACTTTTTGTTAAATTACCCAACCGCACACGGAATACAGCGCCCTTGAAACGAACGCGTAAGCGACGCTGTCTGCCGCGCACTTACGACCTTTTGGTCGCGAACGCCGAAGCACATACTAAGTGTGGGCATTTGTTAGTGTGCACTTTTGGTCGAGGGCCTTTGTTCGTGTCTGCTTTTTTTTTTTTTTTTTTTTTTGGATGACGTTTTCGAACATAAAGAGCTATTTTCAAAGAGGTTGCGTGGTGCTGCATTCTTACCTCATCTCTAGTTCAATATACAATGGAAGAATTAAAACAAATGTTAATAGGAATGCAGCAAGATATGAAACAACAAAAACAAGACATGCTAGAAATGAAGGAAGATATAAAAAACACAATAATCAACAGCATTAATGAAAAAGTTATTAGTCTAGAATTGAAAAACGAAATGTTAGAGCAAAAAGTGGTGGAACAAAACACAAAAATAAACCACTTAGAAAGACATATTAGACGCAAAAATCTTGTCATGTTTGGAGTAGAAGAGTGTGAAAAATCCTATTACGAACTAGAGGACATGATGATCAACATAGTAAGCACTAACTTTAAACTGCCATGTGACAGAAACAACATTGAAGCTGTCAGAAGATTGGGGAAGAAGGGCGAACATATCAGACCGGTCGTAATATCATTTACTACGATGGGTTTTAAAATAAAGATTCAGAAAAATAAGTCTTGTCTACAAAACACTCCGTACTATATAAAAGAGGACTACCCAATAGATGTCCTAAACAAGCGCAAGGAACTACAAGCTCAACTGCAGAAAGAAAAAGAGGCAGGCAACACTGCTTTCATTAAGTACGACAAACTTATAGTGTTAAGCGGCAACAAGCGTAGCCCTCGCAACCAGTCGCATAAGAGGAACCTGTCTGAATCCCCGGTAAAATTACACCCTAGCGGACCAAAATCTCAACACGAGAATAAACAGCCGCAGAAGAAAAATAAAGTCACCAATATGAAAGACTATATATTACAGAAACCAAAACTTAACTTCAATAAGACAGATGCCTCTCAAAGTCAAGCGAAGACACCACAGCACAATATATCTTAGCAACCACAGTCGGGCCCTCTTCTCCCTCCCCATCTCCCAGTACGTCCGGTCAGCGCGGGAGAGATCGACCATAACCCTTCAAGGGAAAATAAGAATAAGAAAAGCATTTTCAATATTTGTACCTTAAATGTAAGATCACTATCTTCAGAACCTAAACTTATCGAGCTAAAGGCAGCGCTACAAAATATTAACCATGATATATTAGGATTGTGTGAAGTCCGCCGATTAGGTGAGAAGATCATCGAAGATGACGATTATATTATGTACTACATAGGCCAAACCAAAGGCTTATATGGTGTGGGTTTCCTAGTCAAGAAGAAACTTAAAAATAATATTGTAACATTCACAGGAATATCAGAGAGAGTTTGTGTACTGGAAATAGAACTAGAAAACACACCATTTGCTATAATTCAGGCGTATGCACCCACTGAAAGCTCATCTGAAGAGGAAATTGACAAGTTCTACGAAGACTTGGTGAGAGCTCACAACTCTACCTCCACGAATTATATCATCTCTATGGGTGATTTCAATGCACAAATAGGAACGCCCAAAGAACATGAGCAGTCAGTTACCGGCAAATATGGCTACGGAAATAGAAGCACTCGCGGAGAGAGACTTATTAATTATGCACATGAGCACAACTTAAAAATAGTGAATACAATGTTCAAGTCCAAACCAAAGAACAGATGGACATGGATCTCTCCAGACAAAATTACAAAAAACGAGATCGATTATATTATGACCACTAAACCCCACTTGTTTTCGAACTACAAATTACTAGCGTCATTCCCCTTCGGTTCGGATCACAGATTGCTGAGAGCTACAATAAACCTGAAAACAAATAAAAAAAGTAGGCGCAATTTTTCTAACACACCTGGAAAGTTGAAAACGTTGGCAGAACAAGAGATTTACCTTGAAAACCTTAATACATATATTCCTGAACTTATAACGACAAATAAAACGTATAAAGCCAAAGAATATTGCCAAAAAATCGTAAACTCTATATTAGAAAGTTTAAAATACATTAAAGGGTCAATAAAGCGCAATATTTTATCAGATAAGGCGATAGAACTCATGAAAGAAAGGAACAAACTTCAGAATAAGCCTAAATTGAGCAAAATCGACAAAGAAGAACTTAAAACACTCTACAAAACCACCAACAAAGAAATTAAAAGATGCTACGAAACCTACAGGATTAATACTATACAAAGACACCTAGAAAAATCTAGATCCACCAAAAAAGCTTACAAAGAACTGAATAGGACAAAAACATGGATTCCATCTCTACAGCCCGGCTCTGCCAATAGTAAGTCCCGAATGGAGGTTATAAATGCAGCAACAGAGTTTTACAAAAAACTGTATAGCCAGCCAGACTCAATAAAGCAAATAAATGCCGATAACCAATGCATGGAAATCTCACCTACTCCTGAATTCACAGAGCCAGAAATCCTAAAACAAATGATGAAGCTTAAATCAGAGAAAAGTCCAGGACCAGACGGTATCACTAATGAGCACATCAAATTTGCAAGGACTCTACTACTGGCGCCAATTACTCTTCTATTTAACAAGATATTAGAAGAAGAAGCTGTGCCGCCCATATGGACCGAATCTGAAATTATCTTGTTATACAAAAAAGGCGACCCGGCCGACATAGGGAATTACCGCCCAATAAGCCTCATGCCTTGCCTTTACAAATTATTTGCCTCATGCTTGTTGGAAAGAATATCCCTAGACATAGACGCAAACCAGCCTATAGAGCAAGCCGGTTTCAGAAGCGGTTTCTGTACAATGGATCATATTCAAGTGGTCGACCAAGTGATTGAAAAATATCTTGAATTTCGCAGACCCTTGTATGTAGCATTTATTGATTATAAAAAGGCCTTTGACTCTATATCACATGACAGCATCTGGGAAGCACTAAGATCACAGAATATAAAAGAAAAATATATAATTATACTTAAAAACATCTATGCCAACAGTACAAGTAGAGTCAAGCTAGATAGAATAGGGGAAAAAATCAGCATAAATAGAGGCGTGAGACAAGGTGACCCGATCTCCCCAAAAATCTTCATAAGTGTCTTACAAAATATAATGGCAAACTTACCATGGTCTACGCAGGGCATCAGCATAAACGGGAATTTTCTAAGCCATCTCAGATTTGCTGACGACATCATTCTATTCTCGGAATCGGCACAAAAACTAGAGAAAATGATAAACGACCTATACCATGCTAGTGCAAGAGTTGGTTTAGAAATGAACCCAGATAAGACGAAAGCCATGACTAACCACCACAAGACACCCATCTCGATAAATAATGTCCCTCTCGAATTTGTAGATAAATACGTCTACCTAGGCAAACAGATATCTTTTAGCAAAGGAAGGGGTGCTGAAGAAATAGATAGAAGAGTAGCGATCACCTGGAAGAAGTACTGGTCTCATAAAGAAATATTCAAATCGCAGCTTCCACTGCCTACCAAGAAGATAGTTATGGACTCTGCAATTCTACCATGCCTCACCTACGGTTGCCAAGCCTGGACATTCGATCTCAAAACTAAAAACAAAATCCAGACTACTCAAAGAAGAATGGAGAGAAGTTGTCTAGGCTTAAAAATAAAAGACAAAGTGAGAAATGCAGACATCCGCATGAAAACAAAAATAACCGATGCTCTTACTTTCTGCCTTCAAAGAAAGTGGAAATGGGCAGGGCACGTGGCCAGGTATACCGACGACCGATGGACACAGAGAATAATAAAATGGTTGGGACCGCGAGGCACCAGAATGAGAGGCCGGCCTTGTGCTAGATGGGCAGACGAAATAGCGGCAGTGGCGGGCCGTGAATGGCTAGAGACTGCAAAACGCAGAGAAAAGTGGAATTCCTTGGAGGAGGCTTTTACCCGTAAGGGGTCCATACAAACATAAAAAATGGATAGCAATATTATTTTTATCATAATTATTTAACCAGTTTTACTAAATATAATAAGAATATGACAACGTACCAATTATTAATTAATTAAATCAATGTTTTATTTATTATTTAATACAATTTTTTTCAATTATTTTTAATACAAATTTTCAATTATTATTTAGTACAATTTTCAATTAATATTATTAATTATTGCGAATTTAATTGAACGATTTATGATCTACTCATTGTAATTGTTTGCATGGAATGAATTAAAGCTTTTTTATTTTATTTTATTTATTTAAAGAATTTGAATTTCTAAAAAGCCTTACTGAATTATATTTTGGCAATCAAGGCTCCACATTGTTTTAACTAATTAATTTTTAGCAGAACTTGAGATACAAACGTCATTATTTCGAATACACTAGATATAAACGGAATACCAACCGGAATAAATTCTGTGTAGTGTAAAGCCAACCCTTTTCACTAGGTTAAGGTTGCACTAGTCCAAAATTCTTCCATACAAACGTAGTTTGGGTTTTACTCCACTGTTTGACGATGTACGTTCAAAATAAAAAATTATATCAATTTGTCTCATCATTATCTAGTCCTGTATGGAAGCAAAAAGTACAAAAAAAAATTAGCTTGAAAGTTATGAGCTTCGAAAGTTCCATATTTCAACACCAATTTTAACGCATCTTTGGGCGCAAATAAGTACCATAAGAAGAAAGAAAATTGAAAAACGGCCTCCATACAGGGATAGATTAGTTGTTCAACAATGCAAATAATTTTATTTTGAACAGATACATTCAGTGGTTTTTTCATGATATCCAGACTACCAAAGGTCTGTTTATAAAATTTCGCGCGCTCGTTTTCGTTCTAAATCATCATCCATCTCGCTACAAATTTCCTCCCCGGTCAGTGGGGCGGAGGGGTGCGCGTGCGTCGCATTTACACCTACACACACACACGCTCACTAGTTTAGCTACCGCCCGGCGCCCGCGCCCCGCTGCCCCAGAGGGGCCTCAATCGTCTGCTGCATAATATATACGTCACCGTAATTACGCGCGTGCGGTGTATGTTATTGATATTGTGATATCGACGATAACGTATTCGTATAATATTTTATAACATTGACCCTTGGCTTGAATTTTGGATTCCGATATTCCTTTATGTGTTGTGTTGATTATTTTGAATTGGTCCGAAATTTTACTGACCCTGGCGTTCGTGGGATTTCATACTGATTAACATGGCGTTTGAATTTGAACTTGTTGCGTAGGTGAAGTGATCTTCAGCAGTTCAAGTAACAATGGGTAAGTTGAATCTTTTATCGAATTTAGTTTGTACAATTCATGAGGGCGCTTGACTTGACTTTTATACCTAAATAAACACAGACTTGTAATTCTAATATTTCACGCGCATTTATAAAATTTTAAAATTACAAACTGCCTATCTTTATCTATAATTAGAAAACTCTTTTTTAAAAATACTACCGACTTCCAAATAAAAACACTACAAAGTGAAAAATAACTAATTTCGGAAGTCGGTGTTCTTGTTTTTGTTTCTTCGTAATTTTTTTTTTTTAGTTGTGGTACATAAAGATCAAGTTCAATAATACCTATAATCTCAGATTAGAGAAAATCTGGGCCTAAAATGCCCAAATTTATGCCTGAATAGATTACCTGAATACCGAACATAAAACTAACATAACCGGTGCAATGAGAGTGTATCTTTCAGGGTGAACTGTACAAATCTGCGTACCCCTTTAGAGCGTACCGGCTTGACGTTATGTTATCAAAAGGCCTAACCAATAAACAGTTTTGCGATCGCAGCAATCCCGAGAGATTTGCCGTTGTTTATTGAAGAGTTCTGTTGTATATATTAGGATATTAGATTCCAATTAGATTAGGTATTTTAAGATTTTCGATAGTCGTGCCTACTTATATCGAAAGTTCATTATTATGTAGGTACCTATCTGTTATATCGATATCGGCTCGGCTTCAGCGGCGGACAAACACAAAAGGAAGCTATTTTTTAACCGACTTCAAAAAGGAGGAGGTTCTCAATTTGACTGTATTTTTTTTGTTACTTACCTCAATACTTTTTTAATGTGAACCGATTTTGATGATTCTTTTTAGGGTTCCGTACCCGAAGGGTAAAAACGGGACCCTATTACTGAGACTTCGCGGTCCGTCTGTCTGTCTGTCTGTCTGTCACCAGGCTGCATCTCATGAACCGTGATAGCTAAACCGGTGAAATTTTCACAAATGATGTATTTCTTTATAACAACAAATATTAAAAACAGAATAAAATTAATATATAAGTGGGGCTCCCATACAACAAACGCGATGTTTTTTGCGATAATGGTACGGAACCCTTCATGCGCGAGTCCGACTCGCACTTGGCCGGTTTTTTATTTGTATACCTACTATGCGCGCTGACACTCACAAGCTCGGCTCAGCCACCCGAAGCTATTATATTGTATTGTGATAACAAAGAGAATATTTCAAACTGCTATTGTAAACAAACAATCAATAAACAATTTACAAAATAACATTATTTTTTATTTGATGAACCTAATTACCTAGAAAACAAGTCTCACATCAAAGTGGCGCTGTCGAAAAAGCAGTTATCCTGACTCTGGCTGGTATGAAATACCTACTTACGGGGAGGCGCCTGTAGGTTATAGCTTACTAGCTAAGGTAAGTAAATACCTATTTAACACACATTGTAATAATTGCAAAACCTGCAATAAAATACAAAAACATAAAGACATGACCTACACCCGTGCGCATAGAGCCTAGCTTTTCGCACGCGCTGGTACGATACCTACAGTCAGCGAAGCCCTGGCGCCCGCTCTGCCAACGTAAAATCTACCGACTTGACGCTCGAACACTTTTCATTCTTATAACTAAGGGCATAAGGTTCAATAAGCGCGCAAGCGGCTCGCGCTGCTCTGCCGTCGCCGCCGCCAAAAATAATTAAAAAGTCAAATCTAACATTACTTGTCGATAATAACAATATCTATGTAAATTCACATTTTCGCAAAACATCTTATTGTCAAGTTGGCAAAGTCGCGGGTAAGTATAGGTGCATAACAACAAGTAAATTGAGTGCCTTCTAATTACGTTACACATAGTAATAATCCAAAGTTCTACCGGCACGCCGGTGCGGTGGCGCGTATGCAATTCATTGACAACATAAACATAAAAAATAGGTGTTAGCTTTGACACCGCAACCACACACAAGTATATTATAGTAATCTTTGCACACACACCGCCGCACTGTCGGCGCTCTGCAATGAAATTGCGCATGTGTGCGTCACACAGCGTTATGAGTGTGTATACGAACACGATCTAGCTTCTTACTGCTCATCACAGCGTCTATCTCTTTCCTGCGTGATGTCGGATGAGATAGCAAATATTTTAACTCCGCCGCCAAATAGTTCGTGCCGTTGACTAGTGTAACCTTAATATGTTTCGGAACCAAACCTCAATTTTGCATACAAGAATCGAAACAGCAATTATATTGAATATTCGAAAGTCCATTATGTTTGCAAATCACTGTTAATTATCACATGTTTTATAGTTGGCAATTTGTCCATTAAAACGGACACATAATGGCTTTCGTACGCAATTTGGCATTGCACATGGCAACATTATACGCACTATAATATAGTATACGGTGTATACGCATAAAATGTGAAGTGGGTTACAAAATAGCCTTGGACTTGTGTGTATTGTTGGATATTGGACAGAATATAAAGCTGGCAAACTAGAAATGAAAAAGAGCTATGTATTGAGTCTATTGTTGTTCAGTGTTCTGAATTTCTGATGAAAATGCTGTACCTACAAGATATCCACACGCAATAGAGGCCGGATTACAAGAGGCTACTTATTCAAGTTGGGATAGCAAGATCGTGCCAGGCAACTTGCAAGATTACTCTGCCGTCTTGTACCTACTTATACTCGTACAGAACTGCCAAGCCAGTACATAACTTGCTTCCTATACTAACTTTAAAAACTGAACCCTAGGCATTAGAAAAGTACACCTAAGGGACTTAGCTGGCTAGTACGATAGTCATGATAGATTGATGGAAGGCAATTCATTACCTTGGACTTTATTAGATTGTATTGCCAAAGCTTTATTAAATAGGATTTCTCAGTAACTGCCTATTTTGTAAATGATTTTAATAGGTCTAATTGAAGAGGCGCCACCCGTAACGAAAACAGCATCTTCTAAGTACCTACTCCAAATTCAAAAGAGGAGACCCCTACTCCAGAAGCGCTAAACCTAAGGCTACCGTCCTTTGTCTGCCAATATGATTCAACATGTCAAGGGCGTAAGGGGCAACAGGGGCAAACACGACCACTTTCGCAAGACGCCTTTGTCTGCACACCGAATCAAAGACAAGATTATAACGAGCGGTTGACAACTAGACAGACACCCACATTGCTATCATTATCTTAATGCCACCTCTAATCTATAAATCTTGAATAAACAGTGAGTTATGGTTTAGAGCCCCTGAATATGAATTATCTGATCGAATGTTTGATCGGGAATTCGAATTATGAATTGAAAGAAGGATCTTATTGGTGAGTGGATGAATTGAAAAATGACATATGGTAGGCAGAGTTAGAGAAAACCATGGAAGAATTATAGAGGGATTGTATGAAGAGAAAAGAGACTGAATGATATTGTCACTGTTGACTGCAGAGATTATAACGCCTGCACCAAGTAACATGAGACAATGTCAGGATTATGATCGTCCAGAAGGAAAACTTCTTGGTGCTGGTTGTCGTAAAGGATGACATCTTTCAGTTCGTAGCTGAAGATGAAGTGGAGGAATTGTGTGAGGAATGTTAAGGAAGACAGGTTGACACGGGCGAATGGAGGAAGAAAACTTGTTTCACCAACCCGAAGTAACATGGTCCTAGGCCAAGAAGCATATGATTATATTGTTGTTTTGTGGTTGATTGATTATTATACTTTTGTCAAATCGGTAAGCCATAATCGGTTGTTCTCAGAATCCGACTAATTAACTGCAATATTTTATGATTTTAATATCTTTGGATTAGACGATAACAATCAATATAGGTACTTTAATTTGTGTGGACTCATAGGTATTGACTGCCAATAACCTTTTATCATAAAAACTTGTAAAATATTTAGATTTCAGAACATGAGTATTATTTTGGACAAACAGCTGAGCTGGGCTTTACGTGAATCCATACTTTAGTTGACGAGAGAGAGTAACTTTTACCACAGATAATAATATAATACTAGAATACAGATGCCTTATCCCATACAAAGAAACCGTGCCGACGTAACTAGCGTTTTTCATCTGATTATACCGATTATTTTTGTAAATTGATCGCGTTCGGTTCCGTTCCACGGCGATAGTTAGATCACCATCTATATCCGTGGAACGGAAACGAACGAGATCGATGTACAAAAAATAATCAGTACAGTACGTCAGCACGGTATCTTTGTATGGGATGAGACACCACTACTTTACACAATTAGTATTAGGAATTATAACTCGCCTCATTGTACAAACAAAATCCCACAAGCGTCTGTGTCAGAAAATAATTTAGCATCGAACTCAGTATAAACTACAGGATCAGAAACACGAAACCTTCTTCTCAAACCCTTTATAAAGAGAAAACCCACCACCACATAAATCAACTCATTATCTATCTACCATTGGAATTCACTAAAACAGCAAACGTACCTAAGTGTGCCACGAACATTTATTATTGATGAGTCCTCTCCGGCTGAGTGACCCACTTTTCCCGTTCCCGTCCGCTTACACAGCTCGCAAAGAAAAGGAGGAAATTGCGGGGCTCTACTTCCTTTTAAGTGCTCACATGCTTAACGAAGGATCTTTATTTTTTTATGCTAATTAATTTTAGAAGTGTTCTTGGCAACATTAAGAGTATTCTGTAAAGTATTCTGGAAGATAAAACTGTCCTTGACATTTCCCAAGAGAGTATGTGTTGTGGGATAGGTTCATGATCACGACTTCAGCCGATAGACGTCAACTGGATTTTTAGGCCTTCCTCAAACTTCTCTGCATAGACCGGTCCTGCCTAACTGGTGCCGATTGACAAAAAAAAAAACACGCTGGGTACAGCCTGTCATAGGATTTTTTTTCAGGTATTTAACCTGTTAGAAGCCGGCAATTACGGTCGTGACAGTTTTTGACGGTAAACTTTTGGTGAACAAAACAAAGGGACGAGCGAAGTAATTAATTGATCCTGGGTACATTCAAACCTTGGGTAGAAGCTGCGCTATCGAGGGAATTTTGTTACTGGATGGCTTTTAATACAAGCTTTTATTTAACTTGCAATGTATGTTTGTATGTATGTAAGTGTGTTCGGGTCAAATCTCGCAACTGAATTTTAAAGCAGTTATCCTCCACCGATTAGGGTGAAAATTTGCATGCACGTTTAGTTTGGATGACAATGCATGGCCACAGATAATATAATACTAGCATAGCATGGCTATCTAACTGACTAAATCCAATATGGCGGACTGCTCAAGATGGCGGACTAGTTATTCTTCTTTTTGTGCACAGCCAAGATATGGGTATCAAATGAAAGGGTTTGCTGAGAAAAATACGAAAAAACTTGTTTTAAAAAAAGATTTTTTAATTTATCATTTCATTTATCGTTTTAATTTAATGATGGTAAGTGATGATCGAAGGTCGAAGGTTACTTCTAGGCAAGCATGCTACACACGCTTGCCTAGATGTACCTATTCACTCTTAACTTCATGTTCTACTAATAAACGAAATTTTCGTTGTCTACATAATATGTATTGTCTGTTTTTCAAGGTATTAAGGGTCAAATATCAGCTTGTTCCGGAAATACAATTCCTTCATTCGAGTTTCATTCACACGATATATTACGCCAATTAATAAATTAACAATAGTGGGAAAGTTCATTTGATTCCTTGAGGATTTCAATTACGTACTTGAAACTTGTGTG
This sequence comes from Anorthoa munda, assembly GCA_945859665.1. Lineage (NCBI taxonomy): Eukaryota > Metazoa > Arthropoda > Insecta > Lepidoptera > Noctuidae > Anorthoa > Anorthoa munda. The sequence continues at coordinate 37,417,410 of OX243897.1, read as the reverse complement.
AGGAAAATCCTGCTGATTGTAAGTTTTCTGTTGTAAACATAGGAAGTAAAGAATGTTTAACATTTCCAAATGATTTATTCATCATATTTGAATTACAAGTACATAGTTACATACAGAAAACAACACAATTTCCTCCTTCCTTTACCAAAAAGGATGGATATTTTATCATACTAAGCCACAAGGGAATACCCGCAAAGTTTGGCAGAACGCCACACGTCCATCCCATTATAAATAAATCAGTATCAAGTAAATACTCGGACACGGACACAAAACGACCTCTTATGAAAAACATTGCTTAGTTTTGTAGGTAATTATGTAAAAAAAGTTAATTCAAAAAATCAAAAAACCCGACTGCTTAAAAAGCGAACTAAAAAGCCGTAAACAAGTGGAAATTCATGCTGTGCATTCGGAGGATACGTATTCGCGAGCTGGCTGACCAAAACTACTGGCTGACGTAGGTATCCTCCGAATGCACAGCATGAATTTCCACTTGATTACGGCTTTTTAGTTCGCTTTTTAAGCTGTCGGGTTTTTTGATTTTTGGAATTAACTTTTTTTATTTTTAACTTTTTCGTTTTTTTTTTAGATTTCGGTACATTTAAACATATAAGTGTTATATATTTTTGAAATCACCTCTTAAAACCCTTTCTTTTTATCAAAAGCGTCCCATCATAGGGGATACCCATCGTGTGGGGTATCCCCCACACGATGGGTTTGGAAGTAATAATTTTTTTTGTCCTCCACAATATGGCGCCCAAAATCCGCCATTTTCTATTTTCCAATTTTAATGTAGCCAGTGACACTCGCAGGGTTAAGACGAATCGATTGACGTATGAATCATTAAAATCGGCCAAAGCGTTTGGTCTCTGGAACGCCACATAGGAACAATCATACATACATACATACATAGTTACATACATACATACATAGACTGATTAACACATTACCCTCGATTAACACATTACCACATTACCGAAAATGAAAAGTAAAAACGGAACATTATACCGGGATGAAAAGTAGCATACGTGCTATTCTAGACTATCCCTGTTCCAAATTTCATCCAGATCCGTTCAACCGTTCTGGCGTGATTGAGTAACAAACATACATCCATCCATCCTAACTTTCACATTTATAATATTTGTAAGATAGTAAGAAGTAGGATTCTTTCAGTAATCAATCGATTAATTCCGCTAAGCCGTGCATTTCTCACATAATTATTACATCCATACCTCATTACAACTGGTGCAAGTCTATTTAACGCGTGATTTAACATGCAACACAACAATTATCTTACTCGACACACAGCGCTAATTTATAAATACTTCAATTATATCGTAACAGCTCCAATTTGCACGTGAAATGTGGACTAATCAACACGTTTCGAAAGTAATTGAAGCCAATCTACTTGGGGTGAAAAATGATTACTTCATGAAACGTAACATGATTTCAGCTGAACTGTTCTATTATTTCTGCTTTAAAGTTGCCCTAGTCGACGGCACGAACTATTTAAAATACATGCTATCTCATCCGACAACACGTGCGAAAGAGATAGATGCTGTGATGAGCAGTAAGAAGCTTCGACTACGAATACACAATTATGCAAATTTGTAGCGAAATGGTTGATGATTTAGGACGAAAACGAGCGCGTGAAATTTTATAAACAGACCTATATGGGTGGATATCATGAAAAAACGACTAAATATATCTGTTCAAAATAAAATTATTTGCATTGTTCAACTACTAATCGTCCCTGTATGGTGACTGTTTTGCAATTTTCTTCTAATGGTATTTATTTGCGCCCAAAAATGCGTTAAAATTAGTGGTGAAATATGGAACTTTCGACGCTCATAACTATCAAATATATATATTTTTTAATTTTTTCTTTCAATACAGGTAGATAATGATGAGACAAATTGATATCATTTTTTATTTTGAACGTACATCGTTAAACAGTGGAGTAATCGCCATACTACGTTTGTATGAAAGAATGGTCGACTAGGGCAACCTTAAGATTCCGTTGCTGACTTAAGGCGTATATATTCCCCAATGTTAACGCAGTACTGGCCGTGCGCCCGCTCGGAGCCAGAAAATCAATATTGAACCTCCTTTTGGACAGTTTTGTTTGCAAAATATTTCAGTTATAATGTAATTCGAGCCATCAATTTTTCTGTGTAAAAATATTTTAAACATCCAAGTAGTTTTGGAGGAGTATCCAAAAGTAGAGAAAATATATCGTGTTGTTGATTTTTTTTTATAGCATAACTATTAGTTACCCGAAAAAAACAAGAACCTTATTGCGTAAGTAAATTCAACAAAGCGAAAGATTCCATCAATCGACTAATCACTTAAGAGTCTTAGACGGAAATCGACAACGCGTCTTTCATCTCGCACGTGATTGGTCGATTGATGGCATTAAATCCTTCGCCTTGCCGTATTCACTTACGCAATTAGGCTGCATGTTTCACAAAATAATGTATATGAATCAATTTTTTTTTCAATCCTTTTAACCTAGCCGTTACTAAGGAATATGGTTTAGAAAGTAACCTTTTTACGGCACTAAAGCGGTGGCCCTTAACCGAATTTGACACATTCAAATGATTTTATTTGTCGCATTAACGTACAAGTCCACTATAAAATATCAAAAGCTTGTTGTAGGCTTCAGATCAGTTGTTTCCTATGGTGAAGAACGGGCCAGAAACTCCATGGTTAGGTTATCTTTTCATCAAATGCAGAAAATGCCAAATGGATAGGTACTAGTAGAGTAAAAAAAAGATCACTGCTAACTTTTCTTCAAGCATGTTCCTATTACTATGTATTTTTAAAGATCGAAGCGCCTAAAAGCTTTTTGGAAAATATTGTCAGAAAGTCCTAAAGCAACAATAGCAATCGGATGCGTTATGAATAAAAGCCCGTAAATCCTAATACATCAGTTAAAAAAAAACAGCATACATTCAGAATGAACGCAATATTATGTTGGATAATGTACAGGTTGCATCTGGAGTTGTTTACTGTACGGACCTTATGGCAACTAGAACAAATTTCAGTGCGTTCAAGCGTTTTTGCCGTACTTATTATTGGAATCAAATAGGTATAACAATGTTAGGACCCATTAATCTTAATGATAATAAACGACCCTTTGTACCTATTGGCCTTGTTTGTTCTGACTCCTGCTTGGTATGGAGGGAAGTGGAAATTTGTATTTTTTCCTAATCTCCCGTTATTCTTTACTGATTATTTTCGTTGCGGGATCCAAGACAGTTAAATTCATTCTCCGGGACTTCGTCGAGCTTCATTGCCTCGGCACTATTCTGGTGGTCGCCACTAGTAATAGTGCGATGGGATTGTCCCAAGAATTCATTTAATCCACACATATCTTTCAACACTTTTTCGCAAGATTTCATTACAATATCGGAATGCGCATCATTCGTTTGCAACTTATTGTAATTTATGGCCCGTAACGTTGCATTAAACTTTCCATTTTACACAAGTGTCATAAAAATCCATCAGTTACTGATTTCCATGACTATTTCAATGAATTTGTTGCGCATTCCATGTTGTTAAGGTTTTCTCTTTAAGTAAATACTAAATTAAATTTATTTTATAAGTAATAACGTTGTTAAGCAGTTTCTTATGGACTTGTCACAAGTTTCTGTTCGCAACTTTCAAGGAACTATAAAACCTTTCAATTACAAAACAAAATGAATAATATTTTTGCCAAGACGACGAAGTAAAGTTGTACAAACTCGAATAATTATTTTTAGGATCTTCAAAAAACATAAAAGGCCATATATGGTACTTACATACATACATGGTGGTATTTAGGTACATTTTTAGGGTAAGAAATAATACAAATTTAAAAAAGAGAGAGGTGTCACCCGGTTGGAACGGCGTTCGATTAATTAATTAATAATAATAATAAATTATTAAATTGCAGTTTCGTAAAATACTACGAAACTGAAATAACAACAGCACAGCTGATGCTCAGTGTAAACACACATGTTTCTAGTCAGCGCGCGCTCGTACGTCTTCGGTTTTATTCGTGCGCCTCCGGCTCTCTCCTCGGCGTCTCCCTTTTTTGTGCGGATCTTCGCTTGTACTATTCTGCATGCAGCACGCTGTGCCTCGCACAATGTATCATACAAAAATGATTTTTTTTATTCATAAAAAAAGGGTATTTAAACATTAAAATTATAAATATTTTACATATTCCCAAGATATACGGCAAGCTGAAACGATTGAAAGTTTTAGTTTCCTAGGTGATTGGAAAGTGCCTCAAAAGTCACTGCAAAAAGGTGTAGTTTTTTTCAACAGAACACTTTTTTCGGTCTAGCCCCTCGGCCCGCAAACAAATCAGAACTATAACGTGCGATTAGGAACTCCGTTCCAATAATCATATTCCTGTCCTTGTCCCATGTGTTACTTGGTATCGGCGAAACACCTATTCTTCTTGCATTCACCCCAACCTATCATTGCCCAAAGTCATTCCTCACACAATCAATCAATTTTTTCATCGACCTTCTCCAAATCAAATATAAATACAAAATAAGCAAAACACTCAAAATCTCCTCAAAACAAACACAGCAACACATGATGCAACTTCCATTAAAATTTATGTTCCCTATTCACTTACTCGATGATATCATAATACGATTTCATAATAAGCCATCGATATCTTTCGGAAAGCCATTACACCGGCTAATTACGGGCTTAATGACAACATCTACTGTGGATACTGGATATAAACTACAGTCGTAAAACAAACGCATAGAAATGTGAGATCAACACTTATCTTATTACATAAAAATTATAAACGTTAGTTAGGGTCTTGACGGACTGGGGCGTAACATTTCTTAATAGAAACGAGCTTTAGAGACCAAATTATTAAGACTTGAAATGGGATTAAAAAATCTGACCAAAGAAAGGGATGAAGAAATGCTTATCTGGTACAAGTTAGGTAGTCAATAAGAAAGCATGAAGGCAGAGATCTATAGTAATATATCACACTAATATTATAAAGGCGAAAGTTTTTGAGTGCGTGTGTGTGTTTGTATGTTTGTTACTTCTCCACGCTCAAACGGCTGAACGGATCTGAGTGAAATTTAGCACAGAGATAGATTATAGTCTGTAATAGCACATAGGATACTTTTTATCCCGGGAATAAATACCCTCGGCATAATTTTTGACTTTCACGCGGGCAAAGCCGCTGGCAGAAGCTAGTAGCAATATAATAAAGCGGAAGAGTTTGATTGTTTGTTTGTTTGAACGCGCTAATCTCTGCAACTACAAATCGGATTATTTTTTAATAAAGCTTATTGACGAAGTTACAACAAATCTCGGGCTTCCCACGACCGCACGAATGCAGCGACACCTTAACCATCTAAACTCACTATCGGATTCACTTAACAAGTCCATCAGAGCGCCATAACGTCAGGTTATCCACTAATAACTTCCTAATACGTGAAGGAGAAAGTGGATGACATCGGGCACCATTAGACCTGATGAAAGTGATGCAATGTCATAAGTGTAGTGGTCCATGGATTTGGGACACTGGAAAGCAAGGCAACTTTTTGGTCCTTCGTGATTTTGTCTTGTGGGAAGGGATATTGAAGATATTGTGTTTTTATTATTGTTGAAGATTTTGACTGAATGTTGGTATTGTCTTTGCTGTTATAGAAACACCTATTTTTAAATTTTATGCAATTTCTAAACATAATTGTAGCTTTTGATTGATGCTACTTTAAACAAACTTAAGTAAGAACAAAAATCTGAAAGGATTGATTAATTTAAAGCCTATGTTTGGCTTTTAATCTATCTACCCTGATGACCAACAATTTATTTCAATTCCATATCAAACCAACACGGCCTTCCTAAATAATTTTCACCGTTCCCTTAATAGAATTATCTCAGATAATTCTTCATAACGCATTACCGTCTCTATCAACCGCGTGTACCCGGCTTATCCGATCTAAATAAACCAGTAACATGTCACCACTCGCCAGTAATTGAACACCGAGCCTTATTAGTTCGATAAGGTTTGATATCTAAGAGAAAGTCGACTGTGTGAAATAGTGTTTATAAAAAAAAGATTTAGATGGGTTAGTACAGCGGGATTTTTGGAGGTATCAGAAAAGGGATCTTTTAAAACTGGCTGACATTAGATCGACAACTGAACATAATTACTTACTTAGAGGAGTCTTGTTAGAGGAAATAACTCCGGGTATCGGTAACGATAAGCTTCTATCAGTCGATCACGAAATTACCAAAGACGAAAGACATTACAAGGTCTATGAGACGGTTTTTCAATCGTCAGATGACTTTTCCCTAGAGGTCGTCAGATTGGAAAAAAGATATGGCGGTTTGATATAATTATATCTGTACAAAAGTTAATAAACGGTTTTGCATGCTACAGTTTAAAATTATCCGGACATTACAAAAAATCTGACCTAAACCTCTGAATTGTTTAGCAACTGATTAGCGGTTTCAATTTACTATACAGTTACTAAACAGCATAAAAAGATTTTTTTTTTATAATTAAGGATAATAATTTACTAAAGTGCTGATAGTACCATCTGCCGGCGGATACGAAACGCAAGGGACCGATCAGTGTGACGACGGCGACGCTTTGGGGAGACCTATGTCCAGCAGTGGACTTCTTACGGCTGAAATGATGATGATGATGAGTACCATCTTCATGAGAGTAAGTAACTAACTTGCATACATAACAGTGCGCCCTCTAACACTCACTAATTCGATTACATCCATGTTCTTCTTATTAAGGGCGTTACGGACCCAAGGAACACTTAGTATCGTCTCGGTTGACAGTAATTGTCCGAGACAAAGTAATTAGTTAGTTTCATTAAGAGACTCTCGTGAATCCTTGATAATGGGTGTCTCAAATGAGAAAATTAGGAACATCCAAGTTACTTAGTGATTAAGGAAATAAAACAAGATAAAACTCTTGTACTAATTGTTAAAGATGATCCTCATGTTTTAAAAATGGCTTAATATAGAAAATCAAACGCACAGAAGCCAGCTTTACAAAAAACTGTCTATAGTATTTTTTTTAATAATGAACTTCCGTACGAAATCAATTTATGTAATTTCTCGACCTCGACATTATTACCCGCATTCATAAATCTATTACTGAGAGCTCACTTGTAAAGAGATCAAATTGTAAAACTTCACTTCGTAGCTTCGAAATCAGAGCGGCTCCTATCAATACTTCCCAAAGTTGGCACTACACTGGACATGCAGCAAAAGAAAATGAACAAATAGGGTCCCATTTTTCCTCTTCTCCACATAACTATTCATGGGACCCTAATGGTTTATTTTCCTACACACCGCCTCGCTGCGGGATCAGTGTTATCTCCCTTATGCTTACCTCAATAACATCCTTGAGCATGAACCTTCTGCGCCGCCTCCGTCTCCTGGGAGCTGGCTCGGAGTCCCGCTCGATACCCTCATCGTCAGTGTCTGCGCGGCCGCACTCCGAGGTCTCTGAACCCTCGGATAGGGCGCCGCACTCCTCGTCATCATCTGAAAAGAAGAAAGAGAACATATAAACGTGTGATACGTTAACACTTTTAAGCGATGAATGATGATAGCGGTATGAGTTCGGAACCAACAGACAGTATGGAACGTTTGCCCAAATCCGAGAGAAATGGAAAGAAAGACGGAGGTCTTGCAGTGCGATAACACAGGCTCAAAATAAAAACGATATAATATATTTTTAAAGAATCGGTATGCAATTGACTGAGGTCCATCTGTGCCCCTGGAAGCACGTTAAGCCGGTCCCGGTTGTCATTCGTTCGTATATCTTTTACAGACGCTTTTCAAGTACTCAATACCTAGTAGTCAAACACAAGTTCCAAAGTGTGACGATCATTATTACCAAAGGGTGTTGCCCAGTAAGTGGAGGCAGTCGCTCCATGTATTTAGATTTATACGGTTCGAGGAAAACGCTAGAAGATGATTATGTATAAATACCCATAGAATGACAATTCTACCGTAATAGTCAGGTACAACATGTATGTCGTTTGTAAATCCTTAGCTCTATAACTTCTACTAAATAACAAAGTGACAATACGCATATTTTCAACATTCAACTATCTAGTTTATAAACACGCTTTGAACTCAAAGGACAATATTGACATCAAAGTGAAGCATAACATTCTGTTACGAGGCGGAATAGTTTCTCTGTTGATATTAAATCCGTGTTATTTTGGAATTTACGTAAACGAGTAGACAAATTGTGTCTCCGAAACGTGAACGCATCAACGCTTTCGGGAAGATGAAAATCCATGATAATATCAAGAAGTAACTCATTTAGAGAACGGTAGAAGAGATGCTTTATTTGATTTATCTTCGGACTTTCTTAATTCCTTGTCATTTTATTGGCTTGAAACCTAAAGATGTAGTGAACATAGCACTCTTTCTGCGTTTACTCTTATAGATGTAATCATTTTTGCTCTAGTAGTGTGTCTCTGTGTGTCCTAAACCTTACAACAAAACTTATATACCGAAAGAACTTTATGATCACGGCAATACTGCCAAAGGCCATGCAATTTTAATTTCTACAGCGCAAAGATAAGATTGATCCAATTAAATGCTATTCAAACAAAGCTACCTAATCCATCTAAACGCCACGTGTGGTCGCACACTATATAATAGGTAATCACGAGTTGTCAATATCGGCTCGATTCGATATCGACAGTCGACACTGCGTCGACAACATCAACGCGTTACGAGTCGGTTGCGCAAGCGCAGGGTATTTGCGAGCTTTGAGTCGCCGCTGACCAATCACCGAGTAAGCTTGACTCTTGACATTGGGCGCGGATTATGTGTCAATGGTCACTTTATAAGGAGGGTTATCAATTTCGTGGTTGAGTATTGAGATTGTAAAGAAAAGAGAGCAGAAATTCGTTCAGAAATTCATATTCCTACTACATGCTATTTTTTGTGTGATAACCTTCTCATTGGCCCGTACGAAGTTACGAACGGTCTTAACGAAACCTTTTTCCGTAAGGGTTTTGCTTCAATTTTATAATATGGTTTGTTTTGATAAGCGTAATCTATGCGTATTTATTGGTAATTTTAGACAGAATAAAAATTCTTAACAATGATCGACTTGGGTCACTGCAGTGTTGCCTTATGAATTAATCTACAATTAAGTGACAGCCCTAACGATAAGTGCTATTATAGTGTAGATATCACGATTTTTATAGATAATATAATTGTGTAACTCGTGGGCGGGTAACGAAAGCGTTCATTAAAAGTCCCCTACATCGTTATAATGTTTCACCCGTGACATGAGAACTTCATTTTATATGATAAACCGTCTGATTGATTAGGAATACGGTTTCGTGGTTCCCATATCTTTTTATGTTTGAAATCAGGGAAATTAAATTTTAGATTAATCTGGAAGTCAGTGTTTGCATACGGACTTTACCTAAGTAACAAGTATCTGCGTAATCTGCGTTTTTAGGGTTCCGTACTTCGAAAGAAAAAAACGGAGCCCTTATAGGATCACTTTGTTGTCCGCCCGTCTGTCTGTCAAGACCCTTTTTCTCAGGAAAGCGTGGAGGTATCAAGCTGAAATTTATATGAAATACTCAGGTCTACTGTCCCTTAAAGCTGTGAAAAAGTCAAACTTCTAAGCCAACGCAATCAACACACATATACAATAATACAGCCGTTTATGCCGCAAATTTCCGCAAATTTCTCGCAAGGGAATCAAAACCTACAGGGTACTTCCCCTGAACTCTGAATCTTGAAATTTGATACGAAGCAACGTCTTATAGCATAGATAAAGGAAAAATTGCGATTTTTTTGTTTGTTTGTACCGAATAGGCTCCGAAACTCCTGGACAGGTCCAGGTCTATAATACCTTTAAGCTGAGGTCTGTACGGAACCCTTGGTGCGCGAGTCCGACTCGCACTTGGCCGGTTCTTTTTTTAAACCACCAACCTAATTTAGATTCCTCATCTATTTAAATTAACCAACTCCGGCTGATATAACAAACGAGCCTGCTGAAGGCACAAATAAACACAATTAAGAACTGCTACCAACTAAAATCGATCACCCTTCAGCGTCAGCCAAGAGTAATTATCACATGACATAACAAAAAAAAAACTCCGAAAATTAAACCATTATGGTCGCCTTTCGACGAATAGAAGCAAAGAACTAAAAGAAAAAAAAATGATGTGAAACCATCCATCAAACGGACAATGGTTCCCGACAGTTTACTACGTTTTTCGTAAACTTATCTTTGGATAACAAATGTTTTGTAAAGGGGTTTGTAGACTGGTACACGAAGGCTCTGTATTGTGTAGTGTCTAGTGAGAGTTTAAATTCTGATTCTTTGATTCATCATCACCCACCGCTCCTCTTCTCTCTCTTTGCTTCTGTCTTTGTTTCAGCACAATTGTCATCCGTATAACGTCATCCAGGTTGAATTTTATTAGGACTCCTTGATGTTAAGGGTTATAGCTGAATCCTCACCAATGATAATAAATATTTGTTAATACTCTTTGTGAATCTAATGGGTTATGGATTTTGCCAAACATATCTCCAGAAACATCTGTCGGTTTATTCTGCATTTCAGTCTGGCTCTTAAGACAGCCTGAGTAAATAGACTGTTGAACATTACATTGTTAATTTACGTGGAAATAGAAATACATACCGACGTAAGATAGAACTTTTAGCCCATAAGGGAACTCATTATAGATTCACTTCCCTTTGTGTTAATTATCGAGCATAATTAACGATTTTCTGGGACAATTCGATGTTGTATTTTATATTTGTCATTTTCAGTAATTCCTATATATTTCTGTAAGTATTTAAATTCGGTTTGTAAGAAATTTTATAGGAGTGGCACGAAACTACGTTCTCCCTGCTTGTGTGAAAGACCCTTAGCCAGGAAATCTATAGAGCTGTTATAAAACTTTATTATTTTTGTTCAGTGGACAATAAACGAAACAATGGGAAGCCATAAGTGGCAATCACGATAGTCGACTTCTAAATGACTTGATTGATGTGAAATATAACAGGTACCATTCGTCAGGATGGAACTTTTTTATTTTTATCTTCGATGCTTTGAGCTTGAAAAAAGTCATATTTTTTTTTAAGTTGACCAAGCCTATGTTTGCCTTATTTGCTTGCAATTCATCATCAGAGATTTCGTTAGCAAAATTGCTGGAGAAAAACTGGCGATTCAGGCTGCATATAAGTAATCCAAGATGTCGTGAGAGATACCAGAAACGATAAATTTGTCAATTTTGATGTATGGACGTAGTATGGACTTGGGCATATTGTAAATTTGAGGAAGAGACCAGTGAAATAACCATATGTTTGGACATTTCTTAAGCAATTTCTTAAGCATTTTCTTAATGCATTGGAGACGATATTAACATCCAAGCTGATAACATGATGATTTGTAACACGTTTGGATCTCTCATTAAAATCTTTGTCTAAATCCACGTCTGTATTATCTGATCTAATATAAACATATTCAACCATTTACTTCCTAACATTACTGCGAGCATTCCTAACAGAAACGGCTTCGACTTCCTTATTAACCATTAATAAACACTTTCAAACTACTTTATTACTTCAATAATTTCTGCCAAACACTAACGCTAAAAGCTGAGCCTATGCTTATAAGTGCCGAGAGATTTTACGTAACAATTTCAACGTAACTGAAAGCTATGTATAGCATATTAAAGTGATCAATAGGGTTATGGTACCATAAATAGCACTATCTGCAATTTACAGTCAAAATATCGTTGTCAATGACACACGTTATGACTCCTTTAGAATCTATTACAACATATTCCTTTGTTAATAGTTCATATTTTATGCTAAGATAGCTCATAAACGTGAACAGACGACGGGGGACCAAATAAAACTAGAATTTCCCCAAGGCTTTAGGATTAATTGCGAGTGACTTTAGTAGCTTCGATAGTAAAACATTGAATTCAGACGGAGCTTTTACACATGAATCAGCTCGCGTAAAATTGAATGTAGAAAACCTTGCATCGAATGACATAAATGCAATTTCTATAGTATCAAGGATGAATAGAACGATCTGCCTACAGCCTAACCTGTCTAATTCATCTCTAATCACCAACACGTCAACAATGCACAAATTATGACGCTATTAAGTCGAATTCACAAAGACAACATGCTAATACCAGGGTGTCATGAGTCAGAGAGAGCTAATAGTAATAAATAGACGCGAATTCGTTACGCAAGCGTCAAGCGTCAGACGTCTAGTAGCATGGATAAACTATGCGTAGATTTATTCGCTCGAGAGCGCGCGGCGCCAATTATGACGACATAGTGAGCATGAGCTTATTACTGTCTCGTGTTATGAATTCCTAGTACGTCAGTATTATGAATATGTGTGAAGTTATTCGCAATTTCACGAGCTACTGAATTAGATGATTGGAGTTCATTCATCTCATCATTTCCTGGTAGGTATATTGAAAGGGTCCGCTTTTCTCCAATCAAGTGTGCATTCATTGAGCACGACTACTTCGAGCTGAGTAAAGGCCTTAGTAAATTCAAATTAGTTTTCCCATTTGACATTACCAGAGTCGGAACAACAGACGTTTTCTTTCTGAGAACAGAAGTAAATTAAACGAACGGCAAATAAAAAGCAGTTAGCAGTCGGAAACATCAGCATGTAATAGTTTCCATGTAATAGTTGGTTGTAATCGACAAACTTGCGTGTATCGTGGGAGATATATACTGTTAACGGTTTGTGCGTTTTGTTGCAGATAAGCCTTGTTTCTCAGGGCTGCGTGTGGCGGCTTATCTTGAAGGCACTATGTTCTGTACGCGGCGGCAGTTTGTTTTCTTCCAGGCGTATGGTAAATGTATGTATGATTTAATATGTGAGCACCTATCCTGGTATAATCGAAAGGAAGTGCGTACAGTGGACATGTTAAGTTATAGTCGACAAAAGCCGCCGTTTTAACTGAACCTATAAAATTCCTGATTTGCTGACGGTAAATTCAATTTGTTAAAGATCTAATGCCAGCAATATTGTATCAGTTTCCATGCAATGAAATGCAATTGATACCTTCAAAACAACAGCCACATCATACTCAAAATAAATACACACTTAAGATTAAGATGAGCACCAGCTCTTTGCATTTAGAAACCCTTTTACATAACATCCTTGAACTTTTGTCTACGTACATTATGCAAAGTAAGACGGAAATATCACAGCAGCTCGCAACCATGATGAATAGGGACCAGTCTCAGAGGAAACCGCACCGATTCAATTTTCCTTTTACGCTCCCGTTGGTTAGATAACCAGGTGGTGGGTAGAAACGTGGAAACTTAACAGATTTGCAAACTTTCAAGTGACAAACACGTTGATCGAAATTAATGATGTTGACTCCCACGGTAACGCTCCAAAAGTTTAGAATCACTTCTCAAGTTCTTGAAGCAGTAAACATATCGAAGACGCTAGTCAAAGATTTCGATATAGTATGGCGCTTACTACTGAATACTTTTGAGATTGGGATGGATCGGTTCTCAGTTTCTGTATCAGATGGAATTTATATCATGAAGAATTATCATTAAAAAAGATAAGATTTATTTTAAGATTATTAGGTAATTTGCAATCATCCCATCTAAATATTCCCATTAGTATCAAACACCTTACCATAATAATCAATCAAGTGGTCAAACAAAGAGAACCATACCATATAGACTATTAATAACAATTTATATTATTGTGAACAAACTTTCTCCTCCGAACATGGGTTCAAGCCAACAGTTTGGGTCACCGGCAGAATTCGAAGCAATATAAGGACAGTAATTGGTTGAAACCTGGATTTTACTTGTCTTGTACTGTTATTCTCCGGAATAACGATTAAGCATAGGTGGAATTTTCGGAGGGGTATCTGATAAATCAGTTTGGAGAGCTTCGATGAAATGCTAATCGTTTATAGAGAAAATACTGGACATCCCACCGAAAACCAATTTTACAGATTTAATAAACGGTGCTGAATAAACCTCTGAAAAATATATGTTTGATACAATAAGCAGTTCATATTAGATTCGATCGACTGAACTGGATTTTCCAAACTATGTCGATGTCCTTTCCAATAACGACAAAGCAATCAAATAAAAGAGAGCCTTTACAAATAAAGAAAATCACTATATTCGAATTTGTACTGTTCCATATTGTTATTTGACCCGATCAAATTGTTTGCAAGTCCCAAAACAATTCGCCGTCAAGGAGATCCCGAATTTCATTGTTGTCAGTAATTGGTTTGACTTCAGCATTGAGTTCAAAATTCTTTTTACGTCTTTTTCGATGACAGAGGAATGGAAACCATTATTAGGTTTACCGCTTTCAATCATGCAGTTACCTATATAGTAAAGCAAGTTATTTTAAATAGGTTATACCTAAATCAGGCTAGCTGGAGCGGCGATCTTCGCAGGATGGCTGTTAGGAGCTGGATGAGGGTTGCTGAAAATCGAAGGAAGTTCAGCAGTGGACTGCTTTAGGATGATGATGATGATAAGTTGTGTTTTATAGCTATCCTTACCCTGAGTGACAATAATGAAATACTGTTACCCAGCAATGCAGTGAGTAAGAAAAGTAGGATGGGCAGATGCAACGAAAGTCAATTGCCGTTGTGTGTTTGTTAGCAGAAATATATGTTTGTGGTGGTATGCGGAATAGGGATTAAAGTCGCTGCTACGTGTTTACCATTGACCCAGGATATGCTTATGTTTCACTCGGAGAATATTCGTCATCGAAAACTAACATAAATACCAGGATACCAATAAAAAGAGGCAGTACAATAAAATGTACAAGGCCGTGGCTCCAATCAACGTTCGTTTATGATTGGGTTACATTACATCGTAAGTTTTCCTTTTAGTAAAGTGTTTTCTACATTTATAGGATAGAGTTAATGTTAACGTCATTGTTGTTTGAAGAATCAACATCAGATTTCTCGCAAATGACTCGACATGTGTGTTTGATCTAGTGCTAATGAATACTATTGGAATTTTTGGTAACGTTCTACTATATGATGCGGATAACGGTGTGAGTTGCGCATTTGTATCATACATAAGATTTTAATGGTAGTTTATTTATTTATTCCTAAATAAATAAATAAACTAAGGTATTTTGTAATTTTAATCCTTGCTCATACATTGCCTATTGGTATACTTTGCCCAGACTTCCTGGAAAAGGCTTGACAAGTACACACACACAATAGGACAAGCTGAGAGAGAAAAGTACAGTGTGTGTAACTCCTAAACACAATAACGGTACCAAGACATAGGGTGACCATAAATTCGCACATTCGAAACGGAACGCACTTCAACTTTACGACGGGCCCAGCAGAGACGTACGTTGTTTTAATGTTATTGTTTAATAGTACAATTTAGTTAGTCACTGTTAGGATATGCGAGTAAAACGACTGTTTCATGAAGTATTTACGAGTATGTTAATGCTATAGGTTCAAAGAGCTACGGAGAAAGCGCGTCAAAAATGTTTAGTTTCGATAGTTCAACTGCGGGAAAACGACTTTTCCAGTTTATAAATAGCTTGCCGCGTATCCCTCTTTAGCTTTGGGTGTCGTGAAAGGGCAATAAAGTTTTTTAAGAATTACTATTCCATCGTGGTATGTAGAATCGCTTTGTAATTAGTTACATTCCTTCTAGATGTTATAATAATTTCTCCAATGTGATTGATTTCATTCGACATCTTTGACTTTGACTATTTATCTGATTACTTAAAACTAAAATCGACCGAATAACGATAAATCAATTTGAGCACCTAACGCTTGCACTATTAAGGCCTAATCTCCCACAGGTACGAAACAATTTAAAACCATACAAAACGTAACTTTCACAGGAGCTCAGAAAGCCTAAACACTTCCTAATCCTGCTTATAAATAATACATAGAGCGATAACATTGAACATGGGCACAAAGCTCAGCTCAAAATGGACAAATAGAACCATTATATATATTTGCGAGTGAGAATCTGATAGCCCACGGAGAAAATATAGACACTTGGACACAAAGGACAGGGCTAAGCTTTGAAAGGGAGAATGCATGAGTAAATCTGTGAGTTTGTCCAGGTGAAACGCATTATAGCTTACAAAAGGAATATATGTATTTTCAAACTATGAATAAAATCCCGCTTTTGAAGATGATGATGCCGACGAAGGAAATAAATAAAATATTTCAAGATTTTTTGTATTCAATTTTCTTACGCCGTTTTACTTTTTCATGTACAAAGATGGAGAAAGAGGAGAAAGTAATAAACCCTCAACTCTAATTTAAATATGCATTCTTCGTACATTTCGCATATCAACTATTGTTATTTCCTCAGTTCTGAGAAATATGGAAGGAAAATTAGAAGAGTAGAAATGGTAGCGACGAGAAACAAAGCTTTAGATTAAAATTCGTTCTGGGAATAGGAGAGATAATACGAACTGAAACTGGAGAAAATTGATGGAGTTGACGTATAATATTCTCAAGAATGTTAAATATCTGTTGAAACATCGATTCATTTGCTTACTTTATAGAATATGTTGACTATGTCATATGAAAAGTAAGGACGACACACGATACAGCCAAATCATTGCTCAAAATGAAAACACGTCTAGTTCTTAAAATAGATGCTTTTGATATTCGATCAGATGGAAAAAAAACAAATACAAAACTAGACTCACAAGAATTCAAATCTAAAGAATACATAAGCAGATAAGACAAAATCAGAAGATATTATTTTGGCAATCAAAACCAAAGAAAAAACAACACAGAATGCAAAAAAGCAAGCCATTGATTCACCAAAGAAAGATAGCAACACAAGATGGGCGAAGAACAATTACTTGGACAGCTATCGAGCATACCACATAATGATGAATGGTGTTGCATCGCGGGACCATCCATTGTGCTAATATACCCGTGATTTATGGGAAAATAGATTAAATGTTACGCTATCGCCATGGTAATGTGGGAATGGGGTTTCTATATTATCGACTTGGGTTATTAATTAGTTGCTGAAAGTGATTGTAGACTCTTTGAGATAAGGAAGGGTTTGTGTCAAATTTGGGTTACTTTTCGAAATTTTTGCGTAACTAATATCTATGTATCTAATATATATTACAATAGTGACACTATTAAATATGTATATACCGTCGTAGGTATATATATATTCCATAGCCTCGTGCGATTCATGTTTAATAATTTCAGAAACCTCCCAAGTAACACAAAAATGCTGTATAATAGCTGAATCACTGTCCACAATAGAATCCTAAGCTGAACAAGCCTTCTGAATAAGAGCATTAAAGGCGCTGTTTCAGCTGATATAACTCTGGTTTGGGCACAAATTAAACAGCTGTTAGCTGAATAAATGTAACTATTTGCATTATATAACCATTATTTGAGCATTATTAAAGGTAACAGTCATCCCAAGAGCTGAATATTGACTGATTATTAGAGTATTTGTTACCTTTTATATAGCACAATGGCCGATTAATAGAGTTATGGTTACCTATTTTTCAGCACAAGGTACACACCAGAATATTTATAATGCTTCTTTAGAATTGAAAATTCACAAGTGGCAAAATTGTGAATAGTTTTCACCCTACTCCTTATTATTTTGATATGTTGTTTCTGTTAAACATTTTGTGGTGAAATAGACAAATATTGTTTTCCGTAACAAAAACTTTGCTTTTTCCTCCTGTGCGTGAAATTCGAAGGGGAAAGAGAGTTTATTGTCAAATAGTATATGAATATAGGTGAAAATTTTCACGCGCTCTCAAAATATCACTGTTTACTTGAAAGTTATAGTATAAAATAAGATGATGATATATTATAAAAAATAAATAATTTTATTTTGCATTCGTAATTTGACAATAAGCTATTTGCGTATAAAAGCATTAGATTTTCTATTGAAATCCAGTTTTTATTTTCGTTATTTAACAAAGTAAAATGTTAATATATTATTTTACATAGGTTAGAACCTAAAAAATGGCAGACAAGCAATGTGCACTGTATTAAACACAATTAAGCGGTATGTGCTGTTTAAGTATCCACTATTGGTACATAAATCAGCAACGAGCTGATACGAGTAGTTGTTGTGTGAATCAAGTCAGCCACAGATTCCTGTAAAGCTTGATATTGGGTAACATGTACGCAAATATTGTTGGTAATCAGTGAACTACTAAAGTCTCAGCAGTAATTCTAGGGGTCCATGGATTTATTTTACAAAATTATACGTCTGTTGTGTCAATCCTTTTATGTTATTTGGTTACCTACATCATCCCAAGAAACACTCCTCCGATTATCGTAATATTTTTTTGCAAACTGGGGTGCTGAAAAGATAAGTCTACAAGATCTTATTTAACTGCATTAGTAGATTAATTGCCGACTCTAGTACACGTATTCAGCTCTAACCGGGATCATAGGTAACGTGTGAGCTAATTTATAGCAGTTTGCTGTAATTTAGCATCATATAAGTTCACCCATAGTGATCATGTGGGCTATATAAGTGCTATTATAAGATTGCGTGTAACAAGCTGATTAACACTACTAAAGTTCAACTATGTGCAGCAAGACGCATTATATCATTGTTAATTGAAGTCACAGACTAACTGATTGCATTATAGTAGCTCACATGTTCTTACTTAAAATGCAAGCGGTCTAAGGGTACACTTGTGGCCTTTAATTCAGAATATTGCTGAGTTAAAGTCCATAAAAATGCTTAATTGCAGCTTACAGTACTAATACTGTACTGCATACCTATATTAACGCTTGCAGCATTACAGTGTTGTCTCCGTGACGCATAAAAGCATTATTATACAGACGAAAGCGTAATTTTCAGCTATTGCAGTTCGAGTGTACTGTAATAAGTCTTCATAAATGCTAAAGTTACCGATGTTACCCTTTGTGACATCCTATAATGCAGTTTTGTGCTACTTGGGCTGGGATGACATTAATCAGGTTCTCAAAAACCAGGGACAAGTTCTTATTCATCACAGGTTTCTCAAAGCCTGAACAATCTTTATCATATCCAATACTAGGAGATTAGTTTGTCTAAAGAAAACCTATAATAATGTATATTTATTTATTCATTTACACATACAATTATTTTTACAGGCAGAACTTAAGGTAATAAAAGTAGTCATACAATACGACACCCAGAGAGGCTCCCCGAAAACTGATCACATACCTACTCGCGTCTATGATTGACCAGTCCCAAGTAACAGCGCCGGGTGCCGGCACAAGTTACATAGAGGACAATACACTAATTATCACCTGTCACCCTCTAAAATTCGCCAAAGAGCAAGAAAAAATGTCCAACCGCTGAGAGATGCTTAATTGCCCGACGTACGTATATCGTTGTGAGATTCACAATAGATTAAATTGAAAAGACTTCTGTATATATTCTTGACTTTTTAAAGTAATATGAAAATCTCCAAGCAAAGCCAAAGCCAACCAGCAGTATCGCTACAAAAATGTCCTCAATGTTAACTACGCCACATTATTTTCCAATAAACCGTTTCCAATGGCCGTGCAAGGCGTGGACATTATGGTGCATATACCAGTTTATTGCACAATCAATTTGCAAGGAAAGCAGTAATTTTATTTTACTTTGTACTCACTTATGCGCACATGGGGAAATGTTTTTACTTTAGTTAGCATGCTTTGAGGTATATTGTGTTCTTGAGTGGAGATCACTATGAAACCCTATATATATAGTTCAACTCATCTTTGCGCGCGGCGCCATGTGTACGTGCGCTGTGCGTGCGCTTGTAATTATACATTATGCAAGTGTGTGGCAGTGACGCGGCAGTCGTCGTCCGAGCAAACAACCACCCACACATAGCGCCGCGCGCAAAGTTGAGTTGAACTATCTATACCTACTTGTGTTTATGTGAAGGATGGAATTGAAGAGGGAGACCAAAAAAATGTTGGTTGGATTGTTTGAAAAACGGTATGGAAGAAAAGGGAATGATGTTGATAAGGGATAATAGAAGAAGAGAATTTGTTGCGCTGATCCCAA
This sequence comes from Anorthoa munda, assembly GCA_945859665.1. Classification (NCBI taxonomy): domain Eukaryota; kingdom Metazoa; phylum Arthropoda; class Insecta; order Lepidoptera; family Noctuidae; genus Anorthoa; species Anorthoa munda. The sequence continues at coordinate 37,397,361 of OX243897.1, read as the reverse complement.
ATAAAATGAGACAAGGGCAGGAAAATAATGATACTATTATATACGTGAAAGTTTGTGAGGATGGATGCCTCTTTCACGCAAAAACTACTAAACGGATTTTGATGAAGCTTTACAGAAATATAATAACACATGATTAAAATTTATAAAGATATTGGGAGAGGTACCAATACAACGCGGATAGCAGCTAGTATGACTATAAATTCGGTTTAGGTAGAGCAGCATTATTTTGAAAGGTTTTCTCCATGCATTACCAAGATGGATAAGAGTGGCCGAGGAAAGAAGTCAGTGAATAGCAATTGGTAGTAGAAGAAACCAGCCTGTTTTCAGTACTCTATTGTAGGATAGGAACATAACGATAGTTTTAAACAATAACAACAAAGTTTAATAGCGGGCAACTAACAATGCTTGTCACAGAATTTAATTAATTTTATGAAAGTTTCAAGTACACGAGGCGAGTAAAGGACAGTTTGTTGAAGTGCTGACGATCAACCGTAGTTGTATTAATAAAACACAGACCACACACCACCAGCCATGACCAGCAATGATGTGGTCCATCGTCGACCACATCATCGCTTACCATCAGGTGAGATGGTGGTCAAGCGCGAGCCAATATAAAAAAAAAAAACAAAAAGCAGAGTTTTGAAACACTATACCGTTGACGTGGAAAAACGGGACTTCCCTTCGAAGTACTCGTAGCTATTTATTCCTTTAAATTCTGTCTCAAATAAATGTCTCTAGGAAGCTAAAATCGCAAAGAGTGCCTACCACAAATAGGAAATACAAACAAACACAGATATTCCATCAATTTCCCGTTTCTAAATCTAAAGGTGATCACATAAAACTTAAGATTACCCATCTTATACGGTGAGCAATTAAATTATCTACAACTTCTTCACATTTTATCTAACAAATAACCGACTATCCTACCAAATGATTTCGAACTTTCTTCTCAAAATGATAAAGTTCTAAATGAATTGTAGCTTACATGTCCAAGTAAACAACATAACGGACCGTGCAGAATGTACCGGGAAATCGTCAAAATTTTATCTCGTCCAAACATACTTGGAACGAACAGCATTCTCGGGTGAGTAATGTAAGCGTTGCTGATGCAAAACTGTCTATTATATGTGATACGCTATTATGTATGCCTGTCCAATGGTTCCGGATTTGAAGAATGGTTACAATCGTCTTAGAAAACGGTAATTTCATTCATCCATTCATTCTTTTCCCATTCATATTGTTTTATGAGACGTGCTCGAACAAATTGGTTCATTTTCATCTTCTTTGTGAAAATGCGCTTGTTCCTAGAAAGCGAGATGAGATAACATTCCAGAAATGTTTAATACTAGATAGGTCTCAGGGGTCAGCTGTAACTACAGATAATTCTAGGAATGAAATAATAGTGATGTAATAAATTATGTGAAAGAATGTAACCATTGAATTACAGTGAAGAATGTAATCAAAGTACAAAATTAACATCAAGTTATGCAATGAAATTAACGACATGTCACAAAACGAATGGCAAGTGACTGTTTGAAATTCAACCAATCACAGCTGCTAACGCACGTTTAACAATTTGTCACTTCAATAAGCGACCATTTTTGTTTAGAAACTAGACCTATCCTACGAGATACGTATGAATAGGTACTTATAGTAAAAAAAATACAAAAATAAAAGACAAAAAAACAATACAGTTATGATTCAAAAATCACCAAGCGAGTCTCCAAATCCGTAGACCCATCAAATCATTACTAAAGATAGCGTTAACCTTTTACGTCCATAAAAGACTCATCCCAAACAAAACCGCCGAAGCCGTGAGAAAAACGTGAACATTGTTCCCTAGATCTGCATATAAAAGTTTCAGATAAAAAGAAACTTTCTTTCTTTTCTTTCTCTTGATATTTTTGCGGCGGCCTTGCGGTTGTGGTGACGTATTGTCCCGTAATTAGGGCTGCACTTTTGGTCAATCTACTCTTTGTAATGAATTAGAAATTATTTTTGTTTGGTTTTTTTTTGTTGTTGTTGTTCCAAAGTTGGCTTTCTGAATTTGTCTGGTTTTCTGTTTAGGTATTTTTGCGAACACGATTCTTAATAAAAACAATTATTTCATCTAGTTTCATAAACCAGCGATCAGTATCAATCAATAAGGCAAGAGAGCACAGCATTGTATTGTGTCTGCTCGTAATACTTAAAAGGAAAGTGTTCAAAAATATTGATAAGAAGAAAATGCGATCTAAACCCGACGACCTCGAAACGGTGCAGGCAGCATCGAACACGTCAGATCAATAAAGATAATGTCATCGTCCAAACATTCCGCCGCTAAAAATAGTCGGATGTTTCCAACAATGGCCCAGCAGTCACATCATCCATTGTGTTCTCGACATATTCACCTGTCCGATGCGACCCACTGACCGGCATTAACATCTCGCATCTCTCGATCCGATCGATACTTTCGATGCGAGTCCATTCGATCGCCCACTTGTAACACAATAAACAGTTACACGTCAAAAACAGACGCCCGTGAAGTTCATGATCAAAATCATTTGTAAGATTTATGATGGCCCTGTTGATCAGACCCAACCAGCGCTCGATACAACACGATCGATTCTCGATTACGATCGAAACAAGTGTGCGCGTGCCCTCCGAGCCACTCACAAATTATCCGCACCGCGTTGTTTCACAGCACGATTTTCTTATTCATAGCCAACAAACTGTTGACATTGCAACTCCAGCCAGGTGTTTACTATTTGATTGGCATAAAATTATGGGCGATACAAAACGGTACACTTTCCTGCTTGAGCCATTAAAAGGCGATAAATTCATCTAAGCTTATGCATATAGGAAACATTGCAGGAAGCTGTAAATATGTAGTCGGAGAAATTACAACTCGATTATGTATCGAGACTGTGTCGGCTCGATGTTGGTGCAAAAACTGCCTTCGCAAGGGAAAAGCAGAAAATATGACAAGTTGATTTAGATTGAGTGGGTCCGTGAGAGTTGGAAAGGGAGGTGAAAGACAACCAGAACGAATTGTATCATTTCATTGTGAACTAAACGCGATGGGAGGCGACGGAGCCGGTGCGAGAGCAAAGGTCCCTGATAACACAGTCGTGGCGGCCCAAATGTCATCGTGTAGACAGCCTGTCTGGCTGAGATAGAAGCATGCATAAGGTGGACACGACTATGTTATAGAAAGTGAGAATTAATACCCAATCTTGTTAAACACGACGATATCTGCGTATTTAATGAAATGGGGCGTGCGAACCACGATGATGTTGATTGCATATCGTAATGATGTACATGGATATGTACAAGACTGTATTAAGTCAGACACTTGTATTAGAAATTTTATATCGCTTATAAAAGAATGAAAGCACGAATATACTTCAGTATTATCCTCAAACTGCCTCATAATCTCTAATCTAAACTTCACAGCTCAAACTGAAACGATTACAATCTTAATCCTTCACAGTGTTATCTCGCCCCAAAAAGAACGGCTTTCAAAACTTTAAACCACTTACAAAGAACAAGTAAAAGGGAATTATTTAAATAAACTTTTATCTAATTACTTGTGAACAGTGTCAGTATTTCGGTGAATACAATTTAGATAAACCAACATTGAGAATGAACGGAAGTAACACCGTTGGTGGACTGGAATGCAATGAGAACACAGCAATAAAAGAAATTAATTACTATTGTATTGTGTCATTGGACAGAAGTTCTCATATTGATCACGCAAAGCTTAGTTTTACTACTGTTTGTTTAATGCGTGTATTTCATGCTGTTGTATTAGCTTTGGTCATGTCTACATTCCATAACTGAACTCTCTTACAACGGAATTTCTTGAATTAGATGTACGGCCTGTGTCTGCTGTTATGTAACTGTTTTAGTAGTAAATATAGTGTCTAGAAGCCTCAATTGGTTAAGATTGTTTTTTTGACCAATCAAATCTAAATCATCAAACCTTTCCCATTCTTCTACCTAGTAGGCCAAAGTCTGCAATAATTTAATTTTAAGCTAATATTTACAAAGCTCTAGCCATAAAATTAGTGACTTCTTAGCAATCAACGGCATACGTCAAACACAGAAAACTAACGGACCTTCAATAAAGCATTAACATTCCTACGACACACACGACGTAAAATGACAAACCAAAACTTAATTAAACCTGACCTCGATGTGAACAATAAAAACAGGGCAATATTAATATCTGGTACTGAAGAATTTCCCAAGATCCCATACGATGATGATATGGTGAAGATATTCCCATGGCAACATATTCTATGGCGTGTAGCAGTTTATGGCGCTTTGTTTAGTGTTAATTGCAAGTGTGTGTATGTAAACTATGGTATTTAATAGATTTGATAAAGGTGTTTATGGTGTGACAAAGATGAATGAAGGTGGAAAGCTTTTTCCGGAAAGAAGGAAAGCACAGAAAGGTCAATAGAAACTTCACATAATACTAACAAATATTTGAAAATTTTAAAGCAATGACATACACTTGTGGTAGAAGGACATTGAAAACCCAGTTAGAAATAGTCATACCCAAAAACCAGGATGCACCTGAAAACTATATTTATACCTTTAATGCAGTTCAACAGAAGCTATACATAAAAATAAAACATGAAATAGAATTCCATATTTACTCAACCAACTACGTGACAAAGCTCGTTCTGCGCTTGTTCCCTAACAAACAAAACTTTGTTGTTTGTTTGAAGTAAGTAAATTGTCATGAAGGTTGGAAACCAGTAGTGGCACACAAGCTCACTTAAAAGTGGTTTCTAACCTAATTTAAGAGCGGAATTCAAATTCATGTAACAATATTGGAACATTAACTGATGAACGAGCAAAAAAGAAACAAACTAAAAGGAAAAGTATAACAAACAGTCAGCACTCACACAAATCAAGGTCACATTCCAAGCAAAAACATTCAAGGGAGAAATGAAAGGGCGAAACACGCAATCATCAATCATTACTGTCCAAATTCACATGGTCATTAGATGATATAAACCTGTTTTTATACATTGGTCAAAGCCAACAGTGATATCCATTTCTCCATAACCGAGTACTATGAAGAATTAGATTTGTGTGGGAAAACCAAAGGAAGTGATTTTTCATCAACATTGGTCGTGGTCGCCTGTTGTCCAACGTTTAGCAAATATTCTATAGCAGAATGGAATATCTTGGGCCAACATCGTTCGCATTCACGTCCATTATAACAGCTCAGCGGGAACTTTTCAATCATTTAAGAAGAAAACTGTAACGTTTATTAAAATCGAATTGTAAATGATGAAGAGTCGTGCGTTTAATATTTATATTTCCATGGTAAATATGGAAATTTTGGAGCTATGGAATCATTCGCAACGATTAATATTGATGGTAAGGTAAAGGCCGGTTGGGATCAAAGTGATGCCTATTTAAAGATCATTGACCCTTATCAGAGACCTTTTTACGTTTTGCATGTAACTTTACTCATAAAAAAAATCTTCAAGGGAAAAATCAAAGGAGCTATAATTTTAGGGCTGAAACAGGAATCAGAAGATAAGGTTACTGGATAACTTAAAATAAAATCAGATAGCATCATATATTAAAGTCAAAGTTGTATGCCTGTTTATAGCTAACCTAACCTCACAGAACCCTTAGTTTCTAAACCAACAAAGCTTAGTTAACACTAACAAGATCAGCAAAAAACACATAGATAATGCAAATATGATCAAACAAACGGTCGTTCAAGTATCGTTAGCGATCATCACGTATACACGCGACGCTATATAAAGGTCAGCAGGGTGAAAGTTCTGAGTATTGTACCAATACTTAGCATCAAGTGAGATGAATTGCTATATGTAGAAGAGTAAATGGAATGATGGTGTTTGTCATATCAAACGAATGAAGTTGTAAATAAGACATCAATAGAAAATAATAACTATAAATATGCAGACCCCGAAGATGAACAGGAAAATCTTTAGTACGTCGCAAAGAAGTAGATGTTAAAAAGGCATTACCCAAAATGCTACACTTTATAATTTCAAGTTACCACCTTTTTAGATCCCCGAGATGAAAAGCTCTTAGAACAAGTCTTAGAGGATCGAACATATAAACCTAACAAGAAAACTATTTATTGGTAGTAAATGGGATAACGTTGCGGTCATGTAATTGAGTGTGGTCAGAAAATACTGATAGATAATTGGTACTAATGGGGCTGTTGAGACACAGAGGATTGCTAAGAGTTTGTAAGAGCTCCCTAGTGTTCCGGGTGCAACAGATATTTACGAAATGTTGCGGTCAAACATGCTCAAAGGTACAACTCGTGATTTACAACATATAGATTACAATACGATGATACAGCTCAACATATAAAAAACTAGCATGTTTAGATCTCACTGTGGTCGTTTCGAGCTATTTCCATTATACAAAAGATAGGTACCATCAAACGTAAAGGCGATTCATAATAGACAAGAAAATTATTGATATAAGTATCGTAGCACGTGGCATTCTGTAGTTTCTGCTTACCCCCCAAGGTAAAAGGCGTGAGTTTATGTACTTGTACGTAAGGAAATTATAATATATACTGTAATTTTTTTATCAAAACTTTACCCCACACTAGGAATTTCTCCCTGTATCGTGGGTGCGTTTACAAACATATAAACTCACATACACACCACCCAGAGCCGGAACAACTATCTGTAGGTCATACTAATATTTGTTCCGGGTGGGAATCGAATCCGCGACACGCAGCGCAGTAGTCAATCGCTCAACCACTGCGCCAACCGTGCGCCCGTAAAAGACGTTTTTAGTTTCAGGATTTAAAAGTGTTTTGCACCGTCGCCCATATGTGATATTCGTATGATTATACGTATATCACATATGGGAGACGATGCAAAAGACGCGTCAGATTCTGTTGTAACAATGGTAACCAATTATTATTTGTTATATCATCAGTTAGTCTTACCTGTAGTATCACACGCCGTCATCTCGGTGATAAGTCCCTCGAGGTCGGGAGAGATGAGCCTCTCCTCGTCCTCCGAATGCGTGTAGTCCAGCGCATGGTAGATCACCAGCGCCAAGTTTACCACCAACTGTAACAAGGGAAATAAAACCGTTAGTTTGAATACTAAGATTATCAAAATAGAGAGAGGAATCATGGATCATGTTGACAATACTTTAATCTGGGTGGTTTCGCCGACAAACCTTCACAAATGTATCCAAGTTACCAGATAAACACTCAATCATATTGAGAAGATCAGACAATCAGCCCTGTTGGCATACAAGCGTTTGCATGTAAAAGTTCTTCATAATAGAAATAATATAATATCTAGAAACGCATTTCATTCAATAACCGGTACCTCAGGACCTCTAGACATTTGCAGTATACTAACAGGGGCAAAATCTTACGTAAAACTTGCTATAAAAAATATGGAAAGACAAAGCCGGAAATATTGTTTAAAATAATTATATTCAGTTTTCAATTCGCCCGCAGTCAAAAACGAGAATAATAATGTAAACATGAACGCAAATAATGAAGACAAAACGAAAAAGAAAAGCTTTGGGCGCCGCCCTACTAACGTTAAAAATTGAATTTTTCTGCGAAACAAGTAATTTTATGTCATTACCTACGCTACTGTTACCGTCTCTACTCTTGGATGGCGTGACACCACACACGAGATTAGTTAATACAAATTACAAACTGAAGCGGATTTAGACACAGCTGCCACTTAAAGAGAACTGCGTGTTTGGTACCAAAACCGCATAAGCAGCCTAAAATAAGATGAATGTTCACGCCTCCTTTGGGAGATATGCAGATAAAAAGATTTGTTTTGTTCCAGATAAAAAAAAAACAGTTTAAGAAGTTCAAGAATACCTTCAATCGTGTTCTTTTTTTAATAATTCAAAATTTTGTTCTTCTTAACAAACAGATCCTTGATCTATCATCCGTTTCATCACTAGAAGTGGTCCACAAAGCTACCAGCCACCGTAACTATCGAACGCACCGACCGTATCGCCAGCCCCCGGTCCATTGTTGGCCGTGTGTTGCCCAACTCATCTGAATGCAACCGCTCCCGTACATGCAACTACACACTCCATTAAACCGATGTTTGGAAACAAGATTAATGGTGGAGGGAAGTTTCATAGTTTGTATAGAAGGACCACTCCTAAGAAAGTCTTGTTGTAAACGAATTAGAACACACCGAGGAGGCATTCCAAATTTTATCGGATTACGACAAGACAACTAGGAAGGGTTTTATGCTATGTGAATAATATATCGCCTTATAAAAGTATCTATGGGAGTATTTTATTTACGGTAGACAATTTGGAACCTTGAACAGCCTAGACTGCAAAACTCAATTGTACAAATTCAGTGTTTATTAATTTAATTTAAAAACGTTGCCCCTACACTGTAATTTTCTCCTGTAACGTGGATGCTCTTACAAACATTTAAAATCACATACACAACCAGCCAGATCCAATGATGTGATGATGGTGTGATGTGTTAATCATTTTCATGAAGTTCCTGTCACGTATCCAGGAGTGAACCTTTTGCCAAATCTTATTATGTAACAACCCGTAGGTGATTTTAACTGAGCCTCTCCCATGAGGTCGCCTTTCGAAGTACTAATTAATTAGTAAACTGGTGTAACATTAGAATAGATAGATTAGTTCCGTTTCTATTCATTAGCATTACGGTAATTGTGAAGTGCATGGAGGCGTTGACTGTAGTCGGTACAATATTAGGCTATTAAACTAATTTGAATAGTGCTCTACTTCCTATGGTAGATTTTAAAATATGGACAGCACTGAAAGCAAAATTCTTTACGGAGTTAATGATATACGCTTCAAAAGACATGCATAGGAAATAACCAATTATGTTCACGGAATGTAGCTCCAAAAATGATCATATCTTCCTAATCATATGTATGGGCATAATCGCGAAACAGCCAATTACAGATTATCTCATAATTTCAAATAACACCCTAGTAGTACGTAACTATTTCGGATCAACCAAACGCCGGAGCATCGCTTATCGCGCCCATTGTATGCAAATCACGTGCAATATGATCGGAGTTGCGCAAACGCACGCAACTGTAACGATCGATGTATGACCGGTAAACAATGAAAGTCTTTTGTACGGCGATTAGTAAAATTCTATGCAAGGAGAGATAGGAATCTATTGAGGTAAAGGCTTTTTGAAAAGAGCTAAGAAGGATGCAACGTATACAAAAGAACACGAACATAAGGTTGTCATTGTAACTAACGATCTTTTCCGGCTTGCAATCAATGCAAATTACAATAATACTTAAAACAATTCAGGAAGCTAGAAAGATAAAGAGAAATCATCTAAATCTAAACTCATTTACAATGTTAATGCTAAAGTATAACAAAAATATGTACAAGAACTAGATTAACAGGCACTTAGTATACTGAACAAAGAGATTCGCGATGTCCAATGAAGCGTGGCTAATAACTGCGGAATCAATTAGGAGACCGGATGCTAAATATTCAGCTGGTTATCCGTAATAATGTGGTATATTAAAGCTTTTTGTTGAAGCACTTAGTGCAGAAGATGTGGCTGATGGAGCAGCGAATGTCATGGAAGATTGAGCGATGACTGATAAAATAGATGATTTAGGTTCAAAATTAGTCAAAGTAACGTAGCCAACGATACTTGTTTCGACCGTGCGGAAAATTACTTAGATTCTGGTGCTTTAAGAAACACCAAAGGTATATTGGAGTATTGAGTATCTTTGTTGTCATCTATCTGAACTATTTAAACATGAAATCTAAGGAGTCCTTGTAATATTCTTAATTAAATCTGGAGTAGAATTTGATAACAGATACTTTGTCTTTGTCATTTTTTCTTATTTTAAACCTTCAAGTTCCACTTCGGTCTTCAAACGCTTTTTCCCTAGCCTCACTTCCCATAACCGATACCATAATACCGTCAGCAAAAACAATATCTAACTTCAGACCTCCAGCGCATATTGTATAATTCCCACTTATTTATTTATTAGACATAATATACGCGGCGTTTGACAGCGCATCAATCATTCGCGTAGATTGTGGGAAACTGCACGTTATGTGAATCTTGGTAATAGTTTATGTCTTTATGATGTCAGTATATGATGCTTCTTGAGATTGTTAAAGATCTTCGTAAAAGATGGTGTTATTGCAATGTTTAATTTTGTGTGAAGGAAGTGTTGGATGTCAAAATCCACAGGTCAAGTGCGGGCATAATTATGGTAAGAAAAGTGGTCTATGGTATATAGTGCGAGAGTGTAAGATTTTAATTTAGAAATAAGGTCACTGTCACATATGTAAATAATTACACGTTACCATTTTTGTAACAGAGCAGCCTTAATTTTTGTCGTTTTGATATTTGTGTTACCTTCATAGATTAACCAAAACTCTGTTTGAATTGGGCGGAACCTGCTATTTTGTTTATGTGCAGCAAGGAACTAAATAAACCCGCACCACATGCTAAACATATGAACCATCCATCACTAACCCCTTGCCTTTTCCATTTATCTTAAGGCCTACTTTCAGTCATACCAAATACGGCAAATTTCCAGTATTTTACGCGGAACCACCATCTAACCTCTCTAACCTTGCTTCAGAATTCCGATATTCTAATTCCGTAAAAACTGCAAAGATAGACCGTTGCGAAGTCATTAAATTCACTACAACGGCAACTCTTAACTTAACCCTCAAAATCCGAATTACTTGTCCCAACACTAGCAATCTCGTATTCTAATACCAAAAGTACCCAATCGCGCGATGACCGGCCCGCGATAACCCTTCATTGTCTAGTTAACCGAAGTTCACTCGGTCACTGTCTTACAAGGAAACACGCGGTCTTTGTGACCCTTATACGGTATGGAGAGAAAGTCCGCGCAGTTAAGGGTTAAGTTATTAGATATTTATAGGCTTTATGTGCGAAAATTGGTTTACTGTGGAAGCTAGCTTTAATTTTGTATGATGTCTAAGAGGGAGATAGAAAATGTTTACATATAAGAAAGGAGTTTTATCCTAACAGAGGGCCTATGTACACATAGCCCTATTGCTACAAAGGCCTTACGAAAGACCTAGGCGTATCTAGATTGACGTTAGTTGGATCAATCAAATCGGATTGTACCCAATTTAAAACTACGGAAACATAGATCAAAGGACCGAATCGGATTCAGAACTGTACGTAACTGAGATTTGATCACAAAAAATACGACTTGGAATTGAAAATATGCTTTATTATTTTTCCCTTATTCAAATGTACGTATTTGGAGTAGTCGCAACGTATCCCCCATGTTTCTCAACTAGCTTCTGCCAGCAGCTTGGCCCGCGTGAAAACTGTTTTCTTATCCCAAAGGAATATTATACCGGGATGAAAAGTAGCCTTGTATTATTCCAGACTATAATTTATGTCTGTACCAAAGTTCATCCAGATCCGTTCATCCATTCTGGCGTGATTGAGTAACAAACATACATCCATCCATCCGAACTTTCGACTTTATAATAAGTAAGATTAGTCGTCACACTGTATGGATCAGAATGTTGGGCTGTGCAAAAGATGGATGAACACAGATTGCATGTAGCAGATATGAGAATGTTGAGATGGATGTAAGGCGTGACGAGATTGGATAAAGTGAGAAATGAGTATATTAGAGGAAGTTTGAAAGTGGCGCCAGTGACAGAAAAGTTGAAAGAAAACCGTTTGTCCTGGTATGGGCAGGTAATGAGGAGGGATGAAACGCATGTTACTAAAAGAGTTATGAATATAAATGTGGATGGATGGAGACGGAGAGAAAGGAAAAGGAAAAGATATACTGTGTGAGCAGTGATATGAAAGAAAAGGGAGTTAGTGATAGCGTGACAGGGGACAGTACGTTATGGAAAATGAAAACGTGTTGCGCCGACTACATGGCCCAGTAGGGCACAAACTATATGAAGACGTTTCATCGACTCGAGAAAAAGAAGAACATGGTCAAAACATCATTACCACTATTGCATTCATTGTTTTTCAAATTATTAGCTGCTTTATAATTACTTCCACCCCATACAAAGATATCCATTATCTCAACTTTTCTACCCACACGCTACGAACAACAATAACTTCATACAGAAAGTTATCACCTGTTTCCTATAGTTCCGGAAGGAAGCCCCATGAGTCTTCGCGTGCAAGATAAACGCAAAACGATAACGCGTGTTGATTGCGTTTGCAAGGACGCTGATTGATGAGACAACCCTCTATTAATTTTGTGTCACATGTAGGAAGTTATATAGACAGGTAGGCTGTTCGATGGATATGAAATTTAAGTCTGATTATAAGCTATGATTTACAAACCATTCTTAAAACTTGATTGATGGAAATGATTTATGAGCTCATAATTTGTCATCACCTAATGAGCATTGCTAGGTAGTATCATGTCTACATGCTTATAGCAACAAACAGCGACTACAAATAGCCTGCTAAGCGTGGCGATGATGACAATATCTCCAAAGACTTTTTACCCGACTGCCGAAGGAGGGTAATGTGTTTATCAGTCTATGTATGTATGTATGTATGTATGTATGTATGTATGTATGTATGTATGTTTGTTCCTATGTGGCGTTCCAGAGACCTAACGCGTTGGCCGATTTTGATGATTCATATGTCAATCGATTCGTCTTAACCTTGCGAGTGTCATAGGCTACATTAAAATTGGAAAATAGAAACATGGTGGCTTTTGGGCGCCATATTGTGGGGGGCCAATTTTATTTTTTCTTCCAAACCCATCGTGTGGGGTATCAAAATAAAGGGTTTCAAGAGGTGATTTCAAAAATATATAACACTTATATATTTAAATGTACCTAATTCGAAAAAAATGTTAACTAAAAAGTTATAAATAAAAAAGTTAATTAAAAAAAACAAAATACCCGACTGCTTAAAAAGCGAACTAAAAAGACGTAAACAAGAAGAAAATCATGCTGTGCAGTCGGAGGATACATATTCGCGAGCTGGCTGACCAAAACCAGATGTATCCTCCGACTGCACAGCATGATTTTCTTCTTGTTTACGTCTTTTAAGTTCGCTTTTTAAGCAGTCGGGTATTTTGTTTTTTTTAATTAACTTTTTTAAATATTTAGTGGGCTAAAACTAAAATGTTAACTTACTTGCAAGTTATATGAATGTGTGATGTAAAATCCCACAACTGAACAAAAGATAAACACATTCGTATGTATGTCACCTACTACGTTGTAATTTGGTACTTAGGTGTAGGGCAATTCGATTAAATTAGTCGAGAATGACATTCAATTGTTGCATATACGCTTTTTGTAAAATACAGGATGTTTATTTATTTACTAAAAATGTATGCACAAGTACAAAGGCGGATTTCATTTCATTTTAGGTCTACGCTTCTTGATCAAATCAGATTGCCTATGATGATCAGATCCGATCCGAGACCATAGTTTCCATGAAAGAAAGAATAAAACATTTGTGAAATAATAAATTACGTGTTACTCGGTGTTACATTACATAATATATATACATAAGTAGTTAAAAGACTTAATAAATGAAGCGGTTGGAACATTAACCTTAGTAAAATATTTATACAAATCATTTTGTTATTCCTTACGACTCCTCAAGACCACTGCCCAAGCCACTAAGTTCTCCGATAATACACAAAATTAAAAATCGGAAACACCTTTAATTACTCTCATTCACGTGAACCACAAACAACCTTTTAACCACAACAGTTTCTAAACAGCCTGTACACATTGTTTTGGTCACAACCCAAGCGGCGACAGGCGACAAATCAAATTAATTAACGCACATGGACGTCGGTCCGCGGCCGGACTTTATATTGCATTAGCCGAATTAGGAGCAGACCGGCTGGTAAATTGTATGCAGGATTGACGGGAAACATGGGTATGTATGATAGACTACCGCAAAATAAAATTATTCATTAGAAATCTTTTTTTTAAACAAATTTTTTTGTATTCTTCACAGCAAACCATTTCATTTGATACCCATACCATGGCAGTGCAGAAAAAATAACTAGCTAATCTTGGGCCGTCCGCCATAATGAATTTAGAATGACGTCAATTAGCTAATCATGAATTAGCATCCAAACTAAACTTGTACGCAAAATATCATCTTAATCGGTGGAGGATAACTGCTTTATAATTCAGTTGTAAGATTCCACCCGAACACACTTACATACATTGCAAGTTAAATAAAAGCTTCTGAAATGGCAATGAGAAGGATGATAGACAGAGCAGAATATAATGATAGAGAAGAAATAATACGTAAGATAACGCAAGCTGATGCTGATTCCAACAAAAGAAAGGGAGTATATATGCCAGAGTGATAGTTGACAGGATACAATGGAAGAAGAAAGCGCATCACAAGACCTTAAGTAACATAGGATAAGGGCAGACATTTGCAAAAGGCATCTTTGTACGGAACTTGTCAAAGTACTCACCAATGCCACATGAGCATAGAGCTTTTATTATAAAGCATATCCAGATTATGAGTGAAGAAAAGGAAGACACTCAAATAAACATAGACGAGGAAGCTTAAAATACAACTAATTCCAATGTTAATGCTGAAATTAGAATCATGTCCACACAATTGATGTTCACATCAAAACGATCATTACTAGCTAATATCTATACAAACACCACGCTTCATAAACTACTTTTGTAAGCATTACATACAAAACTTCTTATACAAAAGCGCTCATCAGCATAATTTACAAGCACATTTACAAGCCCGTAACTTACATCTTCGCTTCTGTTTCACCGACACTCATCTTCATGAATACTTCGGATGAAACATTTGCATTACAAAAGGACTGACGAATGGAGATTATTCTTTTGAAGACCATTATGTCACATGTTTGTTTTACTTTTAGAAAACACGTATATATTTTAAAGGAGACTTGAAAGGCAGGGAATTCTGTTGTTTTCATGAAAAGTCTTGTCAATCGTGACTGCTGATATCGTGCAGGTACCAACATATTATTAATTAATTATTAGAACAATACAACATTGCAATGGCAAATAGTTAATTAATATTAAGCTTTGAATATTCACGTTCGGAATGAGAATTTTAATTAGGATGTCTAGCATTCTGTAAAGACTTTCGCCTATTGTTCGTTGGAGTTAGTCACTTTCATCGACAATTAGCTTACGTTTAATGTCAATATTGAAAGGGCAAACAAAACAATCCTATTGATTATAAACACCACCAAGTACTTGCACTGAGAGCATTTAGAACTAAAGTGAACTACAAGAAATACGGGATAAAAGTGCAACGATTACGGAAGACGATTTAAAAGTTCTAGAAATCCAGATCGACACAATGTAAGTTGATCCCTACGAAACCTTTCCTTTGCCTGTCGAATCAAAAACAAATAGAAACAGTTCGAAATTCAATCTGCATTTCTTTGCCTTTCGCAAAAATCACAATATAGTGTGCCAGCATTCCGATTCGTGTCTAGCTTACGACTTTTATTTACATACCCTTGTAGGGCTGCCACAAAACCTCAATATCTCTCAGTCAGCTGCTAAATATTCAAGAGAACATAAATCACAGCTGTCAGTCCCTCTTGTTGAGTGGTGACAACCCTGAGGTAGCTAATGTTTTATACAACAGATGGATGATTGAATGAGGGATATTGTAAATCAGAACTGAAATGTACAGTTGGAAAATTAATGTGAGTTTGTTTCGACAAGCGATGTAATGGAGCTTTTAGTGAAGGGTCTACTGATAATCTCAGCAATTAAAATACAATATAATAAGAAAACTTTATTAACTTCCATTAATTTTGAAATATCGTTAAGTTTACTTCAGCAGCACTAAAAGCCGAGCACAAAACTACTGTATGTATTATGAAAATCTTTATTACCTTTATTAATGAGTTGATTACAGGTTTTATGAAAAAGCAAAAGTAATTTCAAACAATAAATCTATTATGAAATTTTATCGTTTCATTAAATAATTGTCTTATCGTAATTTCGTGATTGATATCAGGTAATTCGATTCATAATGCAAAGTTTCACAAAATAACCATGTATTACATGATCCTTCTAGGCTATTCACTCACAAAAAGAAGACTCACTTTTCCTTTCGTTTCACACAGAAACTCATGCAAATTAGAAACAATAAGTCAATTATAGGTAGCATTGTTTACAAAAACAATAGATAAGTCGTGTAAACTTAACTATGTGGTCGCCTTACGCAACAGGTAGTCTGAATAACGCCATCTAGCGGAAATAGAAAGTGACTATGCAAATATATGACGGCAGAATGGATGCAGATCTGAGTTTTGTGTCGCTAACTAGTCTTCCTGATATAAAACTAAGTTTTAGAAATGGTCGAAGGCACACACTTAATTTAAAAAAAATACTTTCAGGACTAAATTTTCATAAGATATTACAATATATAAAAATAAAAAATATTTACAAAAGAATTATAATTAAAATATTATCGATTATAAATAATATCCACAAACTGATAATAATAATAATGTACAGGAGAGGAAGAATTAGATATGAAAAAAATATCGCTGTCAATGGAAGAAGCGCACAAAATTAACATAATTATATGTCAATCTCTATAAAAAGAAACTTATAAAAAATAAGAAGAAACAAAAATATTTATCTCTAAATAATTTCCTCGATATACAAAAAGTACACAACTTGTACATTGTAGTAGGCCCCGACGAGATTCGAACTCGTGATCTCCTGTTTACTAGACAGGCGCTTTAACCAACTAAGCCACGGCGCCCTTGTTTGTTGCGGCGAAATACGAGCTTGGATTGTGTGTGAGCGTGTGACTCAAAACTACAAAGATAAGACGCGTAATGCTAGATATAGATACCCTCGTTTATCTGTGGGTACACATAATGAGTGGTTTTGTTACACATTTAGCAATGTTGTTGATGTACAGTGCGCCATTTTCCTTTCAAATAACCTGAAAGTATCAGTTTCTATGAGAGCTTCTCTCAAAAAATTTAACGAATGCAAAGGATTGTATACGAATAAAAGCTTCGCTTCTTTCTAAACACGTGCTACGATATAATTTATCTGATCATAGTAAGAAGAGAAGAAGAAGAAGCGGAGGAAGAAGATTTTCTTTAGACTTTTACCCTCTTACAAATAAACGCGGAATAAAGTTATACCAGGTATAACAAAGGAATAACCATACATTTTCATAGGTTTATACTTGGTATAACTTTATTCCGCGTTTATTTGTAAGAGGGTTAATGTGTTTCTGTTGTATTTACTTACCATGAATGAAGTTTCTTAACACTTTTATAATAAATACCGTGTTTATAGGGCCTTTAGCTAAACTCTCAAATATATAGTGTCAAGTCATGACATCAATTAAACCAATAACACTACCAGATAGATACCTACGAATAGGAATACGTCAAAAAACTAGCATTAATCCGCTGTCGCTCCAACCTTACGTCCCACCACAGCGATAATGCCTGAATTGACTAGGTTAGCGCTTGACACTGGTAACTACAGCACGTTATGCGTGCAGGCAGGCGCAAGCGCAGGAATGTCACCGGCTGTCAACACGCGAACTATCCGTAGGCCCGTAGCTGGTTGCGCAACACGTTGCCGTATCCGTTCGCGATTTACATACGCGTACTCATTGAGATGTGGTTATGATATGAGCATGCAAATTGGGTATTTGTTAAGCTTATTGGTACTATGGCAACACTTTCCTTCTATTTCCGGAGTGGTTAGAAGATTTTTCATATCTTAATTTACTTTTATGCTTTGCTCCCAATTCCACAAGAATAGTGCTTTTACGAAATTAGCCTATGATATATATAAATATAACGTGCAACTTTCAATCAGTGAAAGATTTTCCGTGATGAGTTCAGTTCACAACAACCAATTTTCTGTCTATATAATATTTATTTGTTTAGGTTTAAATGAGTAAATCTGAACTCGAATCTCTCATGTCTCTATTTATCGACTTCATCACATATTTTCTTCTCAGCTTTTCGTCATGTTTCGAGTTACTTGCATCCTAATCTGACATATTCCTAAAATGGCACATTATATTGACTCATCTATTTACTATTTTTGTCACTCACCGTTTCACACTTTAGCGTAGTGTAGTGACAGATACCTACATAAGTTATTAAGAACACAGAATCTTCCTCTACTGGTACTAACACTACCGTTAAAAACAATTTAACGCCATCAACACTCCGACCGTTTGTTTTTAATATTTGTTTTGTTCTTTTGTCACTGTTTTTGTTATCAACGGGTTTTTACAACCGAATCTTCAGTTCAATGGCCTTATTACATTTTTATTAAACTTTTATGTTTTTGTTCGAAGTTACGTTATTTGTAAAAACCGTGTATTTGTTTAGGATTGTTGTTGTGATTGTTTTTAGAGGCAACAAAATTAGAGACTTACTGATGTAATGGTTTTTGTATGTGAAGATAAAGTAGGTATGCCTTTGTCTTTGCCTTTATTTACTGGTTCGACTAATTGCTGATAAAAATACAAGATTGAATAGAAATATCTGAGTGTACAGAGAAGAAGCAGTAATAGACTTATATCTAGGCACAGACAAAGAGCTAAGCCAGCTTATTTTTTTTTGTTATTGGGGGTAAACTTTCAAAAGGCGCCTGTATTTTTGGGGAAAAGACCATGGAGTATGGGATTTTTACCTCTCTAAAATCACCCCGGTGATCACCATTAGCACGTAGAACCGTGATCTCTCAAAAGAGCACCACGGAGCCGCCTCTATGCAACGCCTGTAATGGTACGTCCTTGGGATGGCTTATACCTAATGATGAATAAACAAGTATGTTATGAAATTCTTGTCCAAGTGGAGAATAAGTATGATGAATTTTGGTTAGACCTTTGATTATGTCTACAGTACCAAAGTAATTTATTTGGGTGTACTATGCCAAATCGAATGCCAAATAATCGAATATCAATTGATCGGCCACTATGAATCGAACGTTTTGGGGGTTAGAAAGGGGAAACATTCTAGCATTTGATTAATTACGTTTAGTTTTAAAAATATATCAACAAACAATGCAACTGAACTAGCACATTTTGTTTACCAGGTTGCATAATAGAGACATCTCAATGGTCTGAGACACGTGACCGCAACAGAAATAACGGTCTCAAATTATCACACAAACGCCACTGCTTACATAAATATATAAACACAATAGCTGAAGTTAATGTCTTTAGTTTTTCTATTTCACACTATCAATACAATTTCTCTTATCAACAATGTCGTTTAGAAAATTAAGGTTTAGTAGAAAAACAATGGATGCTTTGATATGGATCATTCCACCTGAAAAATGTCTAATGATATTTACTTGTAATAAAAACTTGATATTTCTTACTAACGATATTGAACGTACCTATATTTTCTCTATATTTAAATTGAAATAGACTAATGACCGTGTTAAGTTCAAGTTCGACGTCGAATCAAAGATCCTACATTTCAAGATTAAACTGTATCGATTACGTTTGTCTTATTATACTGTTGACCTGTCCATGGCCTGAAAAGCTTGGTTGACGACCATCTACTATGGGCCAAACCATGAACATGACTTGAAAGTCATAGGCAATAATTAACAATATTAACAACAACAGTTTGACAACTGCGTTGCTATTGGTTCATCTCCTGCTCTTGGCTTCTGCCTTTTTCTTGTTAGGATGTAATCTTTGATTTAGATACACTAGTGAATCTTACGATAACACATTGTTATTACTGTTCTGTCCTTCATCAACAATCTAAACATACTAAACCCAAACTTACATTACTCGTCCAGGGACGTAAAACATTTTGCAATATACATCCTTCCACTCCAGCCAGTACCAACGGGCTTCACATCGCTGACACCACGACACACCAGTAATTGAATAGCTTTCACGATACGTATGGGAATATGACGGTATATTGTCTGCGCCTCCTGACGTGTGATACGAGAGTAAATTCAGTTTTGTGGCGTGTGAAAGTCGTGGAATGGAATTCTAATGGACTTTTTGAGGTTATGAAAATAGTTTTTTTTTAGTGCAGAAACTAGTTTTATTATCTTATTTAGCTCATTCAATAAATAAATAAAGTTTATTACAAATCCTAAGGTAAAACAATAAATATAATTCAATGGATGAATTGTGTGAGGAATGATGTGATCGAAAAGGGTGTCAATTCAATAATAACATGACGGTTGACTGGGGAAAATGGAAGAATAAAACGTGTTCAGCCGACCCCAAATGATGGGGTCACTTGGGGTCGGCTCAACACGTTTTATAACACTAACTAACATGTGATAAGGGCAGGAAGACAATGACGATGAATACCACCAATTAATCATGATTCAAGATTGTGTGAACTATATAGGTACCTATAAATGTCCACTTAGCGGAAAATAAGCGATCATGTTCTACAAGGAAGTGTCAGAATAGTTTTCCCATATATAGTTCCGTGGATAATATGAGATGTATAATTGTCCACTGCTATTTCACCTACAGATAACAGCAAATTAAGCATAATGCAAAACTTATGCACCTATTCAGTTCTACTAGAATTTGCCTACAAAGCTTAATTGTCGAACCGCGACGGCGCCAATGACGTAACTAATAGTAATAATGCAACTGTCGTTGTTATACAACATCATATTAAACCTTTTGTTAGTAAACAATACGCGAGCGACGAAAACAGTGCGTGCACCGATTTCAATACAAGTAGGAAGTTTCATTAGAAAATTGATGAACTTTTTATTTGTATGAAAGGGATACCTATAAGAATGTCGTAAGGGTTTCGTAATATACAGAATGAGAATAATAACATTATTATCATAGGGGCTGAATAAAATCAATTTGGACTCATAGATACGATAATTGCATAACCGTCGCGCATGAGAGATGATTACGAATATCAACAATAAGACTTTGCTGAACCCCTGCAATTAAAGAATGCCACTGCTGATCCATTCCAAATCAAAGAAATTAATGACTCTGAAAGAAAGCAAAAGACCGTAACACCGTGCTTTGAACGTCATGTCAACCCAAACTAAAGACGATCTATAAACAAAAATTCTGCTAAATAAACTCCAAAATAGACTGCTCTTAGAGCATGAAGCTGCCACAAATCCACAATGTCTCATTATTTAACGGTCTCACGGTCAGTGTTATGCAACAATGTATAAGGGAAAGGTGAGATCATAATATTAATTCGCACCAAGTACTCTCTTATCGAAACGTAAATCTTTCGTCTTTCCTTGGAAACTTTTTGAATTCCAACGTCATAATTGCGATGCAAATACGCTTTCGCGAATTACTTTCTCACTGATTTTGTTTGTAATCGTTACGAAAAAGTGAGATAAAGGTAATTATGGTAAACACTGTAATCTATGCGCACCTGTTTGAAAATGGAATGGAAGTCTTCTCAGAAGCACAGCATGACGAGAGATTATATGCAAATTATTACATGTTGAAGAAACAACAGCTATTGAAATGAGTTAACATATAAATGCGGATCTCATAAAATAGATATTGTACTATTTCAGCAATTAATATGCCTGAAGCTGAATTGAGACCTATGCAAATGCTCCGTTTACCTATGAAGAGAGTTAAGGTCGGAATTAAAACAGAAAATAAAACTGACGTTCATGGCTGTTAGATAGAAAAAAAATAGCTAATTCTGTAGTAAGTATTTATTTATTTATATATACTTTATTGTACACCAAGATAAAAACAATAATACATAAGAAAACCTTAAAATACAAACAAACATACAACAGGCGCGTTTCAGTTTAAATCAAATAATAAGTTACAAACATAGTAAGCACTAAATATAAAATACTAAAATAGATACATAAATACATATAAATATACAGGCAATAAAACAAAACCGCTCCAACAAGAATAAGATCACAGTGACCGGTAGTGCTCCTTTACTAGTCTTTTAAAGATCGGTAGTGAAGTATGAACTCAATCAAAGATTACTTGTTAGATAAGTAAACTAACATTGAAGAGCTATTAATAATAACAGACCCAAAACAAACAGTACAAGATATAAAATTTACCAAGAGTAAACATAGCATATCATACGCACATAATTAAATTACAGCTACACCCTTCAGGACGGAAGTAGGAAGCACCAGTCACAGCTGAGTGACAGCGACCAAACAATGGACACATAATGGCTTACACATGTTATTAAATGAAGGTATGTCAAAACAATTCGGAGCTAAATGTGTAACGAGCCTTTTGTGTTGACAATATTGATATTAGATGTAGTGAGGATGATGAAAATAGTGCTTGGAATGTAGATCGAAAACATTTCATGTTAAAAAAGAACCAGATGTGTACAATAATGACAATAATAGACTGACTGGAGAGAATTTATAAGGCAGAAGTTTAATGGCGATCGGAATAGGCAGCACGAAGTTAAGCCAAAAGACATAAGGAAGCTGCAAAATAATATCGACCTACTGACTCACAAACTCATCTGGACCAAAACAGCAATTATCGAAAATCCACGATGACATCTTTAAAACGGAATTCCGATGTCGTAACAAAACATACAATATTCGAAGAGAACAAATATATCATGGCAACTTTTTGCAATATCAAACAGAGGATAATGCGCTTGTTGTGCAAATAATTTTGTTTCGTGACATAAGGGGTCAATTGCAGACACCCGCTGATGTGTCCGAATCGATTTTGTAAGGCATACCAACAGATATGACAACAATGGGAGACATTGTTTGTTTTTCCTCATAAATAAACTGTGTCGGATACTGTGCCGGCTATTTTAGCTGTATAAGAATATTGGAAATTCATCTCGCCATTTTAGTTTAATGTCACCTGCATTTGGCATTTAAGTATTAGAAATATCCTTGTACTACTCCCACGAAACCTATCCAATTAGTGATTTCATCGATTTAAAAAGTAAAAGCTTGATCTCTTACTAACCCGACTTGCAACGAACGATATATACAGATTTCACAGTCCGCCACTTAATTAATTAGTTCCTAAACATAAGAAAGTCAATAAATAAATCTAGGTGTCTAATATATCGATATGGAAATTAATAAACCACAGATGTATTAGAAAAGAGACGCCATGTTCTCGATTAAATTAAGTGCTTGTGTCGATATAGCTTCCTTCGCACACTTCAACACTTTCTTCTCACATAAATTCTTCTCGAAGCTATAAAACAACTAATAATAACGAACCTGAGAGTCTGCATTGTGCACTACGGCGTCATAATTCAGAATTTCATTGCCAGTGTTATGTTTGTGCGGCTTTGTTCGGAGACATGATTTCACATGTTGTAATAAAATGATGACAGGTTCGACTAGGAAGAAAGTATTCATGAAAAATTGCATTTTGACTGCAATATTGACACAATGACAAGGATAAAATTCAAAGAATTTTTGAGAGTGGGAGACTTTTTAAATATGCTTGATTGAATTATACTGCAGTAGGTATCCGATAAACAAAAGAGGTTACCGAGATCTATGTATTTGTTGATATTCAGTATCAAGTTATCAACCTTATCAACTGTATGCAACTGTACTAACTATGGGCGCACTTCTGCCTATCCTTTCGGGGAATGCATGCATAGTCAGATTAAAATACATATAAAATGTGAAACCATTGACAAGACAAAAGTTAACGATGAAGAAATCGTTTTCAAACCTGTGAAACGGCTCATCAAGCCAAATTAAAATTCAACATATACATTTCTATTGTCCAATTGGCCGGGGACTGTTTTATTTTGTATTAATTAACGAATCGATAGCGAAAGTGGACTTTTGATTTCTAACTAAAGGTATTATGTGGTGAAAATCGTCTGAGTTTCATTGTGGGAGGCTCAACTTAGCCAATATGGTATCGGATAGCGCCCACTTGTATGTGTATTTGTCATAATATGTTATAATTTGCGGCAGTAAAGTTTAAATAATTTGTTTATTTTGTAAATATTACTGTTATGTCATCTGATTAACCCAAACATAGCAGTCTTGTGCTGGATATGGACTTTGCCATGCTGTATGCTAAGAAGATGAAGAGACTATATCAGTATAATAACCCAGCTGGTACAGTCATACTGCAATCGGCAACACCAACATGTTTTTGCTTTACAGAATTGCTCACTGAATCTCGAAAGTCAATTCCTTCGTAGAAGCAAATTTTGAGCAGTAGGAAACCACGTGCTGCATTAAAGAAACGTAAGCAGCTAACCATAATAGAGCACTTCCTACTTCAAAAGTTCAATCCATATGTTCCGCTAATTCATCTTCATCTGCGTCAGTTATTTACGAAACCGCAATGACACAAAACGATGGTGTTACGAGACAAATTGATGAATTAGGTAAAAGATGGCCCGATCGCGTGCCGACACCTTTCTGCTTGTGTTTATTAGGAGTTACGCGTTACCGTTTTCACACAATATTGAGTAATCTGAATATTGAATTAGATGTAATAAGCTTAGATATTGGGCAAAGAAGATACGATACACTTGAGAGATTCATATTGGATAACGCATTAGTGTTTTGAAGAATAACATTAAGTACTTGATCTTCAATTTCATTACTAAGCTTTCGAGCCCATTCAAACAAGTTCAGACTTCATAGCGAGATAGTGATCATTTGACAACTGCAGATTGGACAACAACGGATTGACAACTGCATACAATTATCCGGAAGTCAGGTCCCACTGAACTAGATTCTAAGACCATTTATTAGAACCGATAGTGGATACACTAACCTGCTGTCAGATGCACTTTTGCTTTTTCCAAAACAGGGCAAAGTTATGATCTCGCGTAGTCGGAATTTCCGCCACATAATGCGTAAGAGTGTGAGTGGGTGGACACGAACAGATTGGATTGTCTTCATTCTAATGCTCACTTTGTGTCCGATTATAATCGACACTATTAGCGTTGTCTGTTTGTTTAGCTAATGGATGTCTTGCCATATATGTACCTGTGACATTTTTACGACTGCGGATATCGAAAGAAGCATTAATTGAGACGATATTTTTTGTTTCTGTAAATGTTGCCTTTATTTGGCAAATCGAACTTTTGTTCTTCGCAATTAACGTTTTCGTCGTCATCCGGACTGTTGTCCAGTTTGTTGCTATCACCAAACTGGACAACAGTCCGGTATCATCAATATAGTGTATTTTATGAGCAATTTACCACGTGATTCCACGTAGAACAATTGTTGAGAATGTAACTCAATCGGTACAATGGTGAGCTATATTGTACAATCAGCTATTCAAACCATCTTCTGTTTAAAACCCATATCTTCTGCTTATCGCCTCACTAGTTTTAGAATATAACAATCTTCTTAAATGATAAAAGAAGTGAAATCGAAGGATTATCGATTTAGCGAAACATCTATTGAAAAGACTATTATGATATTGCTGTCAGATGACATTTATGCTGCATACCCCAGGATAAATTACCCAAATGATAGTGAAACCTAGACACAAAGGCACCCAAAGTAAGTACAATAGAAGATGAAAGCAAGCGAGATTCTATCAACACGTATCCCGACTAGCCCGGAGGCTGGACTGTATTAATTATCTCGTAACTACAATAGTACGAAGAAAGTTGTACTCTCGATGCGAATTCGTAACGTTACGTATTATGCTTTCATTGGCGTTAATAAAGCATTTGATTACAAACTTCTATTTGCTGTTACAAAATTGAATACTGTTAAGGAAGCTGGAGGTACAGTATTTGATGGACGGTAAAGTTAAGTTTGTGTTAGTTTATTAAATGGGATTGGCAGTGATAATTAAAAACTTTCGAGTGCTGTAATAAGATTCGGTTTGCGTGCACAATGACGTGTTATCGCACTATCGGACACTAGTGAATGACCTTTAGACGAAGAATTACAAAGATACGCCGAATGTCACTTTCATTGATAGTTTATTTTTAACTAGCAATTGCGATGGTCAATCAATTTCGTTCTTCATCGGCGATTTTTGTTGTGCTTTTTATATACTAGTCAGGGATAAGATAAATGATGTTTTTTGAATGTCAAGGTGAGAAAGTAAGTTCATAATTGAATTCAATTAGAGAATGTTTCACAAGAAAAATACGAACATATCAATACCACATGTTGAGGAAACCGGCATCTACTAGACCCAAAAATTCGAAGACATGCACATGACATGACACACATCTACCATAGGAGGGAATGGCAAGCGGGCCCTAAAAAAGGCTGATTATGATAACAATACCTATAAGCTCTCAATTTACTTTTCTAGTACAAAAATCGTAAGTAAACAAACGTTTTACCTCAGTCCGCAACCATCTAAGGTAGAACTAGTCCATTAACTCGATATCCAATAAAGAGTAAACAAACAAGAAATTCAAAGCAAACAGCAGCAATTCCTTTGGAGAGAGGTAGTAAATAATTTTATCACTTAAGTCTTTAGTTTAGTGAATGTTATTATCGCGTGTAAAGCCCAAATTGACCAATAACACACAAACAATCGAAAGTAAAGTACCTGCCGGTGAAATTGTAGCATTTTACTAAAGAAACGTTGGACTTTCAAAACAATTTGAGTTTTTATAAATATTTGAAAATAACATGTTGGTTCCAAACTTTCATATGGCACGACTTTTTTGTAGAAAGAAGTGATATGTGTAAATTTGGGTGGCTGTAACTATAAAAGGTCAGACTAGTTCTTAGTGGGCTTTGACTTTTATCATTACATCATCAGCCTTTTAATGTTCCCACTTCTGGGACACAGGCCTCATCTCTGTGAGAGAGGCAATTTATTTATTTATTTATATATGCTTTATTGTAGGTACACCAAGTTAAAACATAGAAAAGGACACTTAAAACTAAAATAATGGGTATGGGCCTTAACCCCCCACGCAGGTCCAGTGCGGGTTGAATTATAGACTGTACTCGTAATATTATGATTCAAAGGAGTTTTCCTTGGATTAATATTTTTACTGCTCCCTTTTCGACGAATCCAGCTCCAAGGACCAATATGACAGTCACAAAAAAGTGCAACCGACTCTTCATGGAAAAATCTGATGTATTATGAAAGTTGCAACAGTTAAATAAATCTAATGTATTATCGAAGATGCAACAGTTCAAAAACCTCACAATAATCATCACTAATGAGATCAACACACCACTCATGAAAGCCTTCACTCTCGATACTATTATTCCACATCAATATTACATCAGCCTAACGTGTTACAAAAAGGACAATTTATTACACTGACATAATAGTTACAAATTGGAAAATATGGCCCGGAAGAACATAATCATAGATTAATCATTTTAGAAGAATAGCTAGATTCTCCTAACAATGGGTAATCACGGTAAATTGAGTTTTAATATGATTTAAAACAAAGTAAGAGTACTTTTGTTAATAAATTTATGTATAATGATGTTTAATAAAATGAATGTTTTTGTTCATCGTGTTGATTAATGGAGTACAGACAACAGGTCGAAGTGAAAACTGGTTGTGTGTTAGGTTGGTTGTCCAGTGGAAGATGGTGAATAGATAGTTTGTTGCTATGTCGTAGTCGTAACATGAGGTGATAATATTGTCAACAGAATATTAGTTTTTGATGTTTTAAAATTTTTTCCAAGTCAGCTATAAATACGAAAAAATGCTAGGTATGGTATGGTGGCCTTTGAATACTGCAGCGAAGATAAAAGTTACTTCCTCATGATGCATTCAAGAAAATATCTGAAAAACGTTGCGCTAAGGCGCAAGAAGGTGGGCAGAAACGATTTTATTTGAGAAGCAAACAGTAGTTACGATGGTTTAGAGCTTGCATGCTGTATGCTAACTCTAAGCTATCGTATCTTCTTTGGTGTATGCTGCATACACTAAATTATAATCAAATAATTATGTTGTTTATAAAAAATATAGCTTTCCGTACACCACATACCTTACCAAAACTTTTTCAAGGTGCCCAAATTTATCTGACAGCAAAAAAAAGATGTACCACATAGATGCAAAATATCTTTTTGTATCGTTCATTACGTGCTTCACAAAAACGCTAAGATGAAAGTGATTGAGTTCGCTTTCGTGCGATGGACAGTCTGGTTACAGAGTAAGATTGTACAGAAGGACCATGAAGTTAAGCGAAGACTACAATCGATCTGCTTGTCCAATACAGTGATAACTTGGTGAGTTAAGGGTTGAATGTAGTGCTTCTTATATACCTATGAAGTCTAAGCTGAAGCATATTTTGAAAGACCCTAACCAAATGTATAATTGACTTCATAAACCTAGCACATTCGCAAAAGGAACACTCCTGCCTGCCAGGGGAATTGTTTTAGTAAGCAGAAAAATCTGTGGCTTTTCTAACGCAGAATTTAGTTCCTTGTTATATGAATGCCGTTTTACTTATCTTTGAAAGAACATTTCAATGTTTTGGTAAATATAAAATTGATAGCTTCAATGTTTAGGGTGTTCAGGTAGCGATGCCCTCTTCAACTTGCCGTCCTGTATTTTACTAACTAGGATTCTTATTTTGGGAGCCTGTTTTGATCGCAAAGGGCCTTCTGCAGTTTCTTATTCACCGCAATGTTGTTTTATAGGTATTTGAATAGTTATTGACACATCGTGCTGAGGTTTAGGATTTCACTTGTTTCAATGTCAGAGCATCGAGTTGTTTTATTGTGCTCAGTCATTCTTTGATTAAAAACAATCGGTGATTTTGGTAGGTATGTTTTATAAGCACATTCCTTGTATGTTCACACATTTAGAAAACGTCAGGTAAAGGTTAGAAACATCCGCAAACATAGACGTGTATGACATCAGTAGATCATTCAAAAATGTTTCGGTTAAAATTAAAGCTACATGAATTTTTATCTTTCTGATTTCCTATGCCAAGTTCATGTACCTGTAAAGCAGAAGGAGAAGGCGTAATACGTAGTAAATGTTTTTTCATTGCTACCGAAATAAATACAAAAAAAAATTTCGAGGTAGCTGAAGAATAGATTAAAGGTTTGAGAGAGGCCTTTGC
Organism: Anorthoa munda; assembly: GCA_945859665.1. Classification (NCBI taxonomy): domain Eukaryota; kingdom Metazoa; phylum Arthropoda; class Insecta; order Lepidoptera; family Noctuidae; genus Anorthoa; species Anorthoa munda. Next base: position 37,368,367 of record OX243897.1, on the reverse strand, counting down.
AGCAGTGGATCATTCTAGGATGAACAAATTAAAACAAATTAGGTTTTTTTTTTTAATTCTTTGCGTCTCGCAGTTCAGTCAGAGTGACTGTTTAACTGCTTAACCGGGCTTCCCTGCGGAGACTAAGCTAAATAGCCTCCAGCCAGGCAAAAATTTATAAACCTAAGCGACAACGCTGAGGGCTACCCCAGTTGGAGACGGACCTCGGCTCAGGGCGTCGCTGGGGGGACAACTAAGGCCGGATCTTAATAAAGTTATTCTACCATCCGTTCGGCATAAGCCTACGTGGAGAAGAACGGACAAGAAACTCCAATTAACTAACTATTGTGTACGACAGAAATATGATGTAAGGTAAAGGTCAGGAAACAAACAAACACATAGGTAAGCATAGGCATTCTTGTACTTGCATTCGTGTTCGTTCAGGGGTGTGTGATAGCATACTTCGGTCTGCAGCGTATGCAAAACACTGCAATTGGTAGTACGCATCGCGTGACAAAGCAGAGGAAACGCGCAAGGTCTGGGGGAGCACCGAATTGTGACTGCAGACCCTACTACAAGAGGAAAACTCGCGCGCTTTTCACGTGAATGTATGTGTTGAAGATAAATATTGTTCTAAGAATGACTATAAATATATTTATTTACTTCAATTGTACAAGAAAACACACAAACACGTTGCGTTACAACTAGGGAAAAAAAGAGTGTTTACGATGAACTCTGGCACCCAATGTAAGATTTAACTTGTGTTTAGGGTGCCAGAAAAAAAAAAAAATATGTGCTTCAAACAAGTCTCTATGAAGTGTTCTGTAAGAATGAGACTCTTATATTATGTTATAACATTATCTTATGTTATTCATAAGCTATTAATGTTAAAACATACAAAAAAGCTATTTAAAAACCGTTTTCTTGAACGTGAAAAAATATCAAACTATTATTTTATAAGTTAACAGATAAGTCTTTTTTCCTTTAAGTTTAAAATAATTTTTGAAAATAGTCTTTTCATGTCATGAGAAATAAAACCGTAGTATCCACCAATGCGTGCGCCGGCGCACCAAAGTGTATTGACACCGATTGTGCGACAAAGTTGTTAGAGTGACTCATATGTATGTCAATCAGACAGACTATCGCTGGACATGTGCGCGAAATTATCACTATTTATTAGTTGCGGAAACTATTCATACGTCGTTCGTATTACTGTAATGGAAAGGGCATCTGTTTTCCGTGTTTACGTATTTAAATATGGACTGATAAGTTGTATTGTATTCTCTTGTTTGTACATATAAATACTATTAATTCAATTTCATGTACTTAGTTAGTTATATGTGGGCCAAACGCATGATCCAATAGGTGCCTTTTGAGAGCTGGATGAGCTGGACTTCTGGTAAGAACTGATTCTAAAAATCCCAGGAGAGAGGAAAGCAGAAGCGTAAATAAAAAGTGCACTGCCAAGATAATAAGTATGAAACGTAAAATTCTGTTTTTAGGGTTCCGTACCCAAAGGGTAAAAACTGGACCCTATTACTAAGAGTCCACTGTCCGTCTGTCTTTCTGTATGTCTGTCACCAGGATGTATCTCATGAATCGTGATAGCTAGACAGTTGAAATTTTCAAAGATGGTGTATTTCTGTTGCCGCTATAACAACAAATACTAAAAACAGAATAAAATAAATATTTAAGTGGGGCTCCCATACAACAAACGTGAGATCTTTGCATTTTGTGCGATAATGGTACGGAACCCTTCGTGCGCGAGTCCGACTCGCACTTGGCCGGATTTTTTTTTGTATTTGTGACCGCAATGTTTTAATAGATATCAATACCTTCTAGACACTCAAGTATTTCAAGTAAAAACAACAATAAAATCAATTAGGGCAAACCTGACAGAACTTGATACTAGAGCTATTTTTATCGATCCGGATAACCCGATTGATTGATCGACACAATTATATCTATATCTATCGTTACTTAATCGATGAAAAAACATATCGACGTTAATTACATCGTTAAATAACACTCCTAAATGAAAAGGCGAAAGCTTATTAACAGTAAAAACTTATCGATATTTCAATCTCGGTACAGTTCGCTTTCCAAAGTTTTCTTATCTAAAAATCAGAAAAAATCCATGTATTGGAGCCGTCAACTTTTACAGTTGACGGCTCCAATACTTGATTTTTTTCACTTTCTGTTGGTATAAGGAAGTCTTTATCTTTACTATACCAATTTAACTATTTTTCAATACAGTTGTTAAACATGGCGTACTTTCAGAGGCTATAATTATGATTCGAAAATTAAATCTTATGCATAGGCATCTTTCTATTACGCGGTCGTGACTTTTGTTTACGAGCTCGATCATTAGTTTTGCAGTTTAGTTTTAAATTTATAAGTCAATTTAAAAAGTTTAGTAGCAAAGAGTTTTCATACATAGAATAAAATGGGATAGATTTTATACGAGGAAAAATTAATGATTCCGTACGTTTTAGCATTGAACTCTCAAAAGTCTTTTAAATGGTTGTTTAATATATTTAATTACCAGTTTTAATTTAATTATTTTCACATCAACATTTGTCTAAAATCACATAGGCTGTATAGACTGTTTTCGTTGTAAAAAATGTCCAGTTGCAAAAACGCGCCTTTAGTTAAAAGTCAATTTAAAAAAGTTTAGTAGCAAGGAGTTTTCATACATAGAATAAAATGGAATAGATTTTATACGAGGAAAAATGAATGATTACGTATGTTTTAGCATTTAATTCCCAAAAGCCTTTTAAATGGTTGTTTAATATATTTAATTACCAGTTTCAATTTAATTATTTTCACATCAACATTTGTCAAAAATCGAATAGGCTGTGTAGGCTGTTTTCGTTGTAAAAAAAATATGTCCAGTTGCAAAAACGAGCGAATATTTTTTTTTTGTGAATTAACAAATCTAATTCTTTGATTTGTTTTTACTATTTCCCACAACTGTATTGAAAAATATCGTGTGATACACGGGCGTGTAGGTTATTGCAAACTCGTGTCATTAAAAACCCTCGCCTTCGGCTCGGGCTTGTTAATGACAGCTCGTTTGCAATAACCTACTTTCCACCCTTGTATCACAATGTACTATTACTTAAACAAAGGATGTATGTTTTTATATGAAGATCCAACAATTACCTACAAGGACCGCAAAGTATTTCGAAATTTTCGTACTAAATGGCCAAATTTACAACTTAATTTACTTAAAATAATTTAATTACCTGATTATACTGAAATTGCCTATAACAAGTAAAATTTAAACATTTAAAAACTCCCCCACATATTTTTATTCCATGCGACATATTTTATCTAGGAGTAGACACGCTTCGATCGACAATCTATTAAACACGTAATTATGACACGATATCTTGCTGAAACAGCCCGATTCAACTTTTGAACGGCTGAGCCGATTTTCATCAAACATAGCTAAGAACACTCTCGATAAAGTCACCTTTCAAATAAAACAAAAACCAAATCAAAATCGGTTCATCCGTTTAGGAGCTATGATGCCACGACATATATACACAAACACACAGGTACACCCGCCAAACTTATAACAGCCCTCTTTTTCACTAACGACATAATATATTGATAGTTTTTCTAAACGAAAGCAGCAACTTCAATTAACCTGAAAGTTTCTCAACCGATTTACCAGTAGCAGCTTCCGTAGTTTGACGACCATTATCGATTTGCAAATCATCATCAATCATAGTTTAACGACATTTCCAGACACCTTATGGGCACGTTACAATTAGTACAGCTCCACTATTAATAGCAAAAGCTATAAAATGGCTTTTATAACAGTTATTTTGCCGCTGCCTTGCATTTCATTTTGTAAATTGTTAATTTTACGGTAACGGAAAATATAAACACAAACAGCGAGAAAGCCCAAGAGTCTACAAATAGGATGCCTGCCTTACAAGTCATCATCATCATTATATTAGTCTAAAATCACCCACAGCTGGTCATGGATCCCCTTTCCTTTCTGCCATGCTTCCCGGTCTTGTACATCCCTCATCCAGTTTTTTAGTTGTTTCCCACGACTAAACTCCATTTGAAATAACATTAGACATGTTTCCAAATCTTTTTACAGCCCGTTCAACCAATTTTGAGTTCTATCCCGTAAACATAAGGATGACATAAAAAGCATAAATCTGTTACCAAAACCAACTGTTTACTACAGCTATCATTTGTCGCATCACCAACGCAATAGAGGTCAAAATCGGTTGAACGGGCTGTAAAATGGACTAATTTGAACATCTAATGTTATCGCAAATGGAGTATAGTTATATCAAAGACCCAGCGCGCTTTTGAACGCTCTTGATTTCGATGGTTCAGAAAGGGATGCGGTCGTGTAATTCGGTGTGGAGCAAACAAGTGTGACAATAGTTTTATCAAAAGTAAAGAACTCTGGAAAAGTCCTTTCTCATCAGTCTTGCCGGCTTTTTTGTTAACATATCTATAGTATAGTGCGCGGCACTTAAGTTGAAATAATAAACGATTTAAGCCGACTCTTACGTCCTAACCGTTGACAATTTGTATATTGTCAACGGTTTGGTCATTTATTAGGAATTTATTTTGTTTTAAACCGTTTAATTTCAATTAAACGTTAGAACATTTTTATTCAACTTACGTGCCGCACGCTCGGCACACTTTACGAATAAGTTACTGGGAGGGGCAAACTAAATATACAGGCTATTCTAAATATAACAGAGTTTCCTACTTTTTAAATATCCCTCTTGCCGAGAACATTGTGAAAATATTCCACTTTGTACGAGGGGTCTATTTACTCCTCCTACAAAGTGGCAGTAAGCTTTGCCCCACACTAGGAATTCTTCCTGTATCGTGGGTGCGTTTACAAACATATAAACTTACATACACAAACACCCAGAGCCGGAACAACTATCTGTAGGTCATACAAATTTTGTTCCGTGCGGGAATCGAACCCACGACACGCTGCGCAGCAGTCAATTGCTCAACCACTGCGCCAACCGTGCGCCCATATTATAAGTTGCTCACGGGTTATGGAGGCCAAATAGGCTGTCTCTCTATGAAAAATACTGGTATTAGCTCAGACTGGAAGTTGACCCCGACAATCCTGACATAATAGACAAAGCAAGGCAATTTGATTAATTCCTGCTAAATTGTACTTCTTCTACAATCTTTTCAGAAGTTATATTCAGCAGAAGGTATAAAATGCTGACATTATGAAGAGGTTCCTCGCCAATAAACCAAGGTATTTAGCAAGAACGACAGAAACGCGACATAATGACCCACATCGCAGATTCTGCCGGTGAGAGTACTAAACTCGCGATAAATATGGAAAGTAATCTCATGAGAGGCGCTCAACAAGCAATTGCCGCGTCCTTATTCGTTCCAACGATATTTTTATTGAGAATTTCGGATTTTTTGCAGAACATTTATTTTTCCTTATAGTTTCCGTTATGTAAAGTTGTGACCGGTGACTGATGTGCATACAAATAAATGTAAATTGTATATAGAACTAAAAAAGTTATACAATGATTGGCACATGTTTATAATTATAACGGAAAGAGCCTTGATGTGTTGGTGCCCGATAAATATGATATCACAATGTCACAGCGTTCATGAATAATAAATAATATTATCGTTAGCAGTCTGAAAAAGTACTATATACATACATACATAAACTCACGCGTTTTACCCATGGGGAGGTAGGCAGAAACTACAGAACGCCACCTGCTATAATCCCTAAATAATAAACAAGAAAGTTTAAAAAACCCCGATACTTTTTTATTGCATGCTACATAATATATCTAGTAGTAGACGCGCTTCGATCGACAATCTATTGAACACGTAATTAAGACACGATATCTTGCGAAAACACCTCGATTCAAACAGTAAAACGTCCAAAACGTTTGAACGGCTGAACCGATTTTCATCAAACATAGCTAAGAACACTCTCGACAAAGTAGCCTTTCAAACAAAGAAATCAAAATCGGTTTATCCGTTTAGGAGCTATGATGCCACAGATAGATACAAAGGTATACACGTCAAACTTATAACACCCCTCTTTCTCCATCGCGGGTTAAAAATACTATTATATTGTTTACTACGGCAAAAAAAAATTGCTTGTTGTGTGTGTGTCTTTAAGAAAAGGCAATGCAGATCATTGTCTTTTTACCACTGAAGTATAACAAATGTTGTACCAATAACCCAAATAATAAACTTGTACACCTTTGAGCCCATCCGTGCCAAACGTGATTTCAATTATATCTTTAGTACTCATTGTATTGTGACTCTGTCATTAGAGATCATAAGCATGATATATGATTGTACTAAAACCTCATTACAGACAAAAAACAATTGATTTGATAAATGACTTTAACACGTTCCAAATTGTCACCACAAACGACATTAAGGAACCGTTAGATGCGTAAGCGTTCATTCATTCATTCATTCGTTCAAGAGTTTGACGGGGACCATAGAAAGGGAGACATGACACGGTCAATATCGGATTATTCATTAACGATTTGTCACAAACTGTTGTTACTTTTTTTACATCTTTATGAAATAAAATATGTGTTCCATTCATTTAAGGTCGGCTTCGTAATTTGAACTTTGTACCTTGTCCGTTAGGCTTTAGGTACAAAGTAGAAATGTGTCATTTGTATGTAAATGCCCGGGACCCACAACTTAAACACTACATCATAACAGTTCTGTTTAGAGATAGATGTAGGTACTGGTGATAGATACCAGCTGTATAGCCTTCGCCAAACTTCAGGGCCGCCCTGAAGTTTGTTTAACGGATGCGCGAGGCACGAAACGGTGATGTTTTTGTATGAGATTTCCTACTGCGCAGCCATTGTAGCCAACTTCAGGGCGGCCAAGAAGTATGGCGAGAACTATATTTCCTTGTCACAGAATAATCGACCATTTTCCCCACAAAGCAATGATTATTACTGACTTTTAGAGCGATGTCAAAATCTGCATTTAATATGAATAAGTATGTGTGCCAAATCTCTTAGGTCAACATTATAAACGGAATCATAAGGTCAAGTTCAAGTTATTTACATGAGAACTATTCACAGTGATGTCATGTCCTCCTCATTTCTTAGATCTACGGTCCACAAAACAAAACGTTTTGTGAATCAACCGCAGTAAGTGGTTGAGCAGGTTGTCGGGAACCTGTTCATATTGGGTATTGGGCACCCGCTACTTGTCGGGTCATCGTTGACAATCGATAGATAGATACAAGAATCGGGGGCAAACACACTACTTTAGGGGTCATATTTTTTATGGGAACACTTTTACCTTTTATTTGGGAAGTTGACACTTATTGGACGGTATATTGCGAAATTTTACTGGTAAACTTGTCGGGTTATCGATGACAACTGATAGTGTAGTGATGACTGCGAGAATCGGGGGTAAACACATAAGCCTACTTTTGGGGTCTTATTTTTTTGGTCTTTTTATGGAAACACTTTTGCGTTTTATTTGTGAAGTTTACACTTTATTGATCGGTACAGAAATTAAATGTTACTGGTAATGACATAGTATTTTTATTTCCGAGAAATCATCCTTTCTATCTTTGACATTCTCCGTGCAATTATCCAAAAAAAGACCAGACAAATATGACCGCGATTTCAAATCTCGACAAAAACTGATTTCGATAAATACCGTGCACAAACTAAACACAGTACTAACTAATGAAGCCAATAAAACATTGGCGCCTACATCTTGAAGCAATAATTGCAGGCCGCGGACGTTAATCTCATGTTCCAGTTTGTACGACAACTATATTTAAAATTGTATAGCATTATGCTAAAAATGCCAATCAAGAATCTCGTGGAGCGTAACGAACGAGCATAGCTGCGCAGACGCAGGCGAAGGCGCACTAATTTCTACGCCTGCCATTAATTTTGGCGCGAAAGCCGCTGTCATCGGCGAACTTGTAAGATCCCCGCTTATGTATACGTTTTCAGGTTTTTAGTCATTTACATTTTGTGATACAGGTAAATGGGTTGAGGATTTAAAATAAAAATACATTATGTGTTTTAAAATACTCGAATTATGCGGGTACCTATATTGGTTTATAAATTGATCTTCATTTTGCAACAGCCACAAAAATCTTTATAATTTTGGGTGTTAGATAAAATATTCTAGGGCCAATACCTGCCTAATTGGTACAAAACATAGGTCTACCTAAGGATTTAATAGAACAATACACAGTTAATTATAATGGAACTAAAGGTTTCAACGAAACCAATCAATATTATGATTTTATAGCTCATAATTATTGCAATATTTATCAGAAAAAATATTTAAACCTGCACTCTGCACTTCATTTTTATAGCTTAAAGAAGATGTCTGCCCTTGATTATTATATCTATGGTTCTACCGAACCGAGTTGTTATGTATTTCATCTAAATTTGAATAGTAACAAGGCGTAGGTTCTGACCCGAACCTACTTATATTAACTCCGTTTTTAGGGTTCCGTACCCAAAGGGTAAAAACGGGACCCTATTACTGAGACTTCGCTGTCCGTCTGTCTGTCTGTCTGTCTGTCTGTCTTTTTTTTTTTTTTTTTTACTATGTATAGGCCTGTGTTTGACCACAATCTCACCGTGGTCAGTGATGATGTGGCCGATGGTGGTAAGCACACAAAGCCTAGAAGGGAACTGGCTCCCAAGTGCTGCTGTCGGAACACACCGGAAGGTGCTTGGCGACAGATTTTCAACTTGAGGGTGGTTGCCAGCCAGGCGGGTACTACAAAGTACCCTACCACCGTGCTATGGTTTCCTCACGATGTTTTCCTTCACCGAAAGCTCAAGCTCATTGTAGGATTCGAACCCGCGACCTTCGTCTCGGTATCCGACGTCACTACCACTGAGCTTTTTTCGTCTGTCTGTCACCAGGCTGTATCTCATGAACCGTGATAGCTACACAGTTGAAATTTTCACAGATGATGTATTTCTGTTGCCGCTATAACAACAAATACTAAAAACAGAATAAAATAAATATTTAAGTAGGGCTCCCATACAACAAACGTGATTTTTTTGCCGTTTTTTGCGATAATGGTACGGAACCCTTCGTGCGCGAGTCCGACTCGCACTTGGCCGGTTTTTTTAAATCGATTGACTCAGAACCTCTTCAAAAGCTTAGTATGCTACAGACTTAATCTTATTTAAAACTAAATAATACTAAAAGTATTTAAGTTATTACATAATAAAGCGAATTCTAGTTTTATTAAAATTTTCAGGCTTACTAGTGAGCCTGAAACTGCTTTTTACAAATGAAACGAATGCTCAAGACGGTGATATTACATTTTACCTTCTACTAGACTGAATTTATATTTTAAGTGGAACTTAAAATTCAGCAGCCGAGTATTTTACATTTAAACTAAAGGAAAATATTACCTACTAAGATTATTTTCATCTCTGTTTATGGCTTGAAGGAACAGTCTTTATAAAGGAGTTTAGTCCTGTTGCTGTTGGTATGTTCTGTTAAACATCTCAGAAATAGCTAGACGGCATTTGATACAATTTCAGTCATCAATTACTCAACATTAACAGCTTCAGGACACAAAAACAATAACTAAGTATTCTTTTAACATAATTAATGAAAAAATGGAAGTGTGAAGCTACATAATTAGTTCAATTTTTTGTATAAAAAAGCCTTCTAATCGCGGTCACGGCTGCTCGCAAAAAAACTACGTTCCCACGCCTTAATTTGTATGGAATACGTATAATTTAATTTGATATGGGTAGTTTAGAAGGAATTTTAGTTGAAACATTTTTTGTTGAATTACTAAGCTAGTTGTTCCGCTATAAGGATTTTTGGGACGTCTTGGGAGTTTGGGACTCCTGACCATTAAGGGTAATCATGAGACTGCCTTTTGTTCTAAGCTTGGTTAATGGGACTACACGGTTCATTCATTATTTTTTTGGTACAAGAATCATGGAGTCATGTTTTTAACCGACTACCAAAAAAGGAGGAGGTTCTATGTTCGACATTATGTATGTTTTTTTATTTTTTTATATATGTTCACCGATATCTCCGTCAATTGTGGACCGATTTTGAAAATTCTTTTTTTGTTTGAAAGATTATATTTCGAAATTGGTCCCATTTTAATTTGGTGAAGATCTGATAAAGAACCTCGGAGATATACAACAGAACTCTTCAATAAATAACGGCAAATCTCTCGGGATTGCTGCAATCGCATGTCTGTTTATTGTTTATACTATTTCATAACATAACATCACACCAGTACGCTCGAAAGGGGTATGCAGATCTCTCATTTCACCGGTTATATTCATTTTTCATGTTATTCGGGTAATCTATTCTGTCGTTATAGGTACTTACTTAACTACTTCCCTATTAGGTAGGTACAACTAAAAAGTGAAAAATAAAAAGCTTTTTTTACAAAAAAATACTACCGACTTCCAAATAAGAAAACTAGAAAGTGAAAAATAACTTTATTTTTGGAATTCGGTGTCCATAACTTAAAAATTTGGTACCTACCAAAGACACCGACTTCCAAAAATAAAGTTATTTTTCACTTTCTAGTTTTCTTATTTGGAAGTCGGTAGTATTTTTTTGTAAAAAAGCTTTTTTTTGTTTTATTATTTAGCTCATTGCTAATATTATGGAGTTTATTAGCTATACTCTGGCCAAGATGAAGGTACAATATTTACTAACAAAGAACTGACAGCAGCGGTGAAAGTTTTAGGTTCGCTCTAAGTTAATCTTCTAGTCCTATGACCTTGGATATTTTATCTTCTCAAACTATCTTTCATCTGTACTAACTCAGTTAAATCGATGAACTAGAGATATGAGATTTTATATCGAAATCGTTTTATTTTTGTTTATGAGTAGAGGGTAGCCCTAAAAAATGCTGCTTTACTTTGTTAGTAAACATTGTATCTTCAAAATGCCTGAACTATAGGTATATTTTCGAAAGCTATCAGCTGACTGTTAGGACCTTACCTAAATTAATATTATAAAGCGGTTAAATGGTTTATGTGGTTGTTTGTAGGAGGTCTTCTTCTGCCTGCCCTTATCCATCACTGACTTCCTTTGTATGTACCTCCTACTGCCTGAAAATCCTGATCGGATTACGAAACTTCTTTCACAGATGGATAGCACCACTAACCCTGTGAGGCAGCCTATTTTTATCCCCGAAATGTCCTTGGTTTCTCTAGGCCACAGGAGTGAAGACGCGGCAAAACCTTGGTCAGATATGATAAAACAACATCATGGTTGATGTTGTTTTATCATATCATCATTCTATAATCAAAAACGAATTAATATTTATGATATCGTAAAAATAGTAATTTTATTATAACATTATTCCTATCGTTATTTCTCATGTTTTTACTAAGTAGGCTAAAAGGGATAATATCTAAGTAAATGCTCGTTTGTTACAAAGTGTATTAAAACTTTTAAGCTGGTTGCACACGAAGAGCTAAGCTAACAAAAGTTAGCTTTAGCTTAACTCGCATGGTTGATGAAGTTTATCATCCTTGTGTGGAGACCGCAAAAGTAAATAAACTCCATCTCCCAAGCCATGTTGGGATCAATTCATGACACGGTTGGCGCAGTGGTTGAGCAATCGGTTGCTGCACTGCGTGTCGCAGGTTCGAAGCCCGCACGGAAAAAATATTGGTATGGCCTACAGATAGTTGTTTCGGATCTGGGTTTATTGTATATGTGAATTAAATGTTTGTAAACGCACCCACGATACAGGAAGAAATGCCTAGTGTGGGGCAATGTTTAAAAAAAAAAAATTCTAACTGGATACAGCTGACTATCATGGACCGACTGCGATCTGACCTCCAAGACCCAGTAACTGGTTTGCACGATACCCTTCGACAAGACAAGATAAGATTTTCTAGCATCTGACTCCGTAACGACTGTCTAAGATCTTCAAAAGACAGCCGGGACCAGAGGCTTTAAGAGCCAGTATGTAATTCATGGTTCATTCACGGGCCGATCTCAGCAAGTGTTACCATGTGGCTGTTTCTACTTGGCCACGAGCCTCAAGCTATGTAAATTTGAAAACACGACATTAGCAAACTTTAACTGACGTAGCCGAGCTCTTGGTTTGCAGCCACCTTTAAAGAGCTTGCAGCCGGCGCACGCGCATGCCGCGAAGATATCGCAAGAACGCCGCAGTAATTAATAAGTATGCTGTTCGCAATGATTATAACACAGTTACCGCACTTGACTTTAACGAGTTCCATGAATTGGAACAGCTGATGCATTCCTTTGTTTTTTGTAATATTTTTTTTATTTATGTATCTTTGTCTTTATGTTAATTTTCAACTAGACGGTTTTGGCATTTTAAAAGCCCTAAATTATCCAATCCGCTAAGCAGGAAAGTCTTCATTGAGATTTTTAACCCCCGACGGAAAAAGAGGGGTGTTGTAAGTTTGATGTATGTTGCTGTGTGTCTGTCTGTGGCATCATAGCGCCTAAACGGATGAACCGATTTTGATTTAGTAATTTTTGTTTGAAAGGTGACTTTGTCGAGAGTGTAAGTGTTCTTAGCTATGTTTGAATAAAATCGGTTAAGCCGTTCAAAGTTATTCGCATTATACTCTTTGAATCTGGATTTTTATGGAAAATATCGTGTCATTATTACGTGCTTATTGCATGCTTTTTAAACTATACATATAATATATTATTAGGTATATTATATGTATAGTTTAAAAAGCATGCAATTAAAATTAAAATCGGGGGATTTTTAAATTTTTAATTTTATCTTGTTGTTCTGTAGCTAATAAAGAATTTTCTTATTCTCATCATGGGAGATCATCATCATAATGTCCATATCCCATGTAACTTGGGGTCGGTTCAACACGTTTTCTTCTTCCATTCGCAGACACAAGTAGATATAGCAAAACAATTCATCGAGATAAAGATACCAACAACAAAAAAACTACTTTCTTTCACAATTTAACGTACAATACATCTCGGCACTGATGACTGGGTGACACACATTATTGACTAAATTATGGCATACATTCTCATCTCATATCATGCACAAACGCATTACCGCGGCCCCTACTACACTTTCATTGTCGATAGCCACAAGAATAAAGTCGTCAAAATAACTCGACTGTATTCTTCGAAGGTAGGCAGGGTACCTGTACCCACCTACTTACACCCACATTTTGTCAGTCATGATTAGGTCCCATATAACAAATAAATTGCTACTGAGAAATGCCTGATCGAAAAATACAATATCAATTTGACCAATCTTTTTTTTGGTGTTTTTATAAATAATAATAAATGAATTGATTGTTTTCTCTCCACAAAGGTTGCTTAAAAATGTACTTAAAACTATAGGTATTAAAAACATTTGCAAGAAGCTCCTTTGTGGAGAGACTGGAGTCCGTACTAGGGAAGCCCTGTGTTACGGATCTCCAGGCCCTCCCCCTAGAGTACTCGTATAACTTCCAGTTTTTATTGCAATATTAACAATACTAATTAAATTAACTTAATTTGTTTTGGATTGATAATTCAATTCAATTATTCAGGTAATTTTAACTCCATCACATCACATTACACATCAAATTACATTAAATTACAATGAGATAACAAGTCAAGTAAATAAACGAAACATAATAATATACAAATTAAACGTAATGGAAATATGGAAACAACATGTCCTGATTATTAGGTAGGAGGCAAATAAACAATTAACTTTATTAAGTTATTGCACGAAAAACTATTAAATTAATTGTTTTTCTTGCAATAACTTATCCCACTCTGGGTGAAGCGGGAGGGCGTATCAGACTTTTACTGATAAAACCCACCCGTGTTCCTTCCGTTGCTTGAGCCAGGACCGCGGTAACTCTCTTTCAAATTTATCCGCGACGCAGATAGGCATTGTCCCTAGCGGATCCCGTAAGTTATTGGTGACATCTCTTTGAGGCCCGTGTGGAACACTAAGCGCCGTCGACTCGGGCCTGGTCCTTATCGGACGGCGAGTTACCCATTACTCGCCGTCCGCAAGCCCGCGCCTGTGGTGGCCGGGGAATCGGCTTGCGATTCCCGACGCAAAGGGCGTCGCTTGCCGAACATTAATGTTAGTAATAGCACTTGCAGCCATTACACCGCCAAGGCAGTCAAAAGAACGTGTTGTGGTAACTTACACATTAATGCCGATAATTATATATCGCTCACCGATAAAATTAACGTTATTATTTATTTAATCTTGCATAAATTAAAGTAAGCCGATTGCCGGTTATTGGCTGATGCAAGACGCTTTATAAAAATTAAATTCGGCGCTTTTTATTTATTATATAACATCGTTTTTTTTTAATCCATTTAAAGCTTGAATAATTTTATAGTCCCAATGTTCGGCGAATATAAAGACGGAATCGATCTCGTGGGAAATCAGCATTCCGGAAAGAATTGAAACTAAATAAAACATGAATCCGACACGTGTTTGATATTTAGGTAAACGGATAATCAATAGGGGAAGAATGGGAAACAACAGTTATTTCATGTTTTACTACCTTCATTACGAGTTTTTCTAAAAGTTGTTTTCCTTTTATAGCTGAAGTAGAATGTACATTTCCAGAATTTTACTAAACTAGTCTTGTATAAGCTAAAAAAAATAAGATCTTTCTAACTGTAATTTTTAATATCTAAAATTCCAATATGCCACAGACTACAATAAAATAATTGAAACCATTCTGTTCTCGACATTCAGCCGACTGTTTCAGTTTTACGGTTTAAATAAAAATAAAAAACGTAACGGTTTCTTATGACTCGGATTTATTAAATTGAATTTATTTCATCGCCTATAAAAACTATGCTTCCGTTTTTCGATAATCGTGGATTATCGAAATATTGGTGGAAACATTTTCGTTCTTTAATGTGAGATGAAAGCTTCTCATATTAACGAACGAAAATATCCTGTCGTGATACCAATAGTCCTCTCAAGATGGCCAAACCATAATTTTTCAGTTTCAATTTATTAATGATATTTATGTGAGATTTTTACGAAACCAGTAGTAGTGTATTCCTATAAGCTACTGACGAATAACGGTCGGTGACCTACCGCCGAATATTGATAGCGACGCGAACGTGAATATTTTACGTGAAATATGAACATAAGCCTCGTATAGATCTTCATTTTGAGATGTAAGAAGATATGAAAGATATTACGGGAGTCAATATCTGTCTGAAAGGATGATCCAAATGTGGGAAAGCAAAAAGAGATAAAGTAGCAACTGCAGATAGCTCGGACATTTAAGAAAAGCTGGGTTTAATTTAAACAGCAACAGGTCATCAATGATATCATAAGTGTTCAGGTTGAAAATAACAAGCCTGTTATGAAAGGAACAACATCAGTCCAAAAAAAAACAATACATCGATAACCTCAATTTAACATCGTCCTACCTAGAGCTCCGATTATGACTCACTAGATAGACCAGGACAGATAGATAGATGGATAGATGGACTAGGTAGATCTATGGACCGTCGTGCTAGAAAAGGCAAGACCAACTGACCAACAAGAGGCCAAATTGCACACCACTACCAACCCCAACATGCAAGTTACAACTTAGTCTCCAACTAATTATCTATTATTTTACAAAACCTAGGAAAGTAGGTGACTAACCTGTGTATTAGTCAAAATGAAACTCCTAATATCTATAATAACCGACGCTTACAAGCGTCAAAGTTAAAAGCAATGTTTATTGGTTATTTACGATCAACTAACGCCCTCTCTAGGTTTCTAAACGATTAGCACAATTGCTGGAATTAAGACTAGAGTAGTGCTACAAACTCAAATTCTAGCTCCACTGCTGACTGCACTCCTGGTATTAGACGCAAGCGTGATTATTAATATGTTCGTGTTTTGTCTAGACGCAAGTGAGATACAGAGCGAGAAATCCTGGTAGGATCTAATAAGAATTTGAATAAATATGAGGACACAGATATGAAAAGTGAATATCAGTTCATTTCTGGCGGTGATATTGGATGGCGTGAGGAAAATTGTGATGTGGAATGAATAGGGCTCATTGAGAATAAGGACACTGATGAAAACCACCGTAAGAATTTGGATGAACGAAGGGATGTAAACAACCTAGGTGTTTAAAAATAAATTATTGATATCATGCAATTTAAACAAACGTCTATCTTCAAGCAAAGATAAAATATTAACACGCAATATTATGAAAAGTGCCAATACAAAAACTCTTTCACAAAACCAATTAACTGACTTCAAAAGCACAAAACATTAAAAAGTGCAATATAACTTTTACTTCGGCAGTCGGTGTCTTTTGGTACATACCTCTTATTTTTATCATTTTTCGACACCGACTTTTTGGTGTTTGGTGCTTTTGAAGTCGGTTTATTTCTTTGTGATTTTTTTTTATTTATTTCTTTTTAGTTTAGTACACCATCACTAAAAATGAGCAAGTTCTATAGTAAGGTACCTAAAGGATTGGCAAAATACCCATAACAATAACTCAATTTACACGTTCGTGCTGTTATTCGCTAGGAGTTATATCATATCTTGAAAACTGCTGGTCCTATTTTTGATGAAACTTGCACTATTCCCTAAGTTGAGAGATATTCAATCCAACACAAAAAGAATTTTCGCGATCCGATAAGTAGTTTCGGAGAAATGCGTGGACAAACATACATGCGCTTATGAAATTTGGCGTACGTGTTTAGAAGACCACATAGAGCATTGTGCAGTACCAACAATATTACATACATACGTATCGAATTGATTACATCCTTGAAGTTGGTAAAAAAGTGCCATTACAATAACATATAGCAAAATAATCTTAAAGGAAATCCCACCAGAACAAATTATAGAGATACAAACACATACCTTGAAATCTGTTACACTAATGGGACATAATCAGGAATGCAATAAACAGCCGTTACTAAACCAACAAGTGCTAGATGAGGGTAGGAAGTACTGCAGCACTTTCCTCGGTACTCGAAAGCGCTAAACACCGTTATTGAAAGCATTTAACAGTGACTCCATAACTTTTCTTGTTAAAGCCAAGACTGGAACGTATGGTGTCGTAATAAGAGCTAAGATTATGGATGACGACGCAGCATATATATTTATAGAAGAAAAGTTACTGATTAGCGAGACATTTTAAATGGATATTTGTGGGTTGGGAAATGTGATTGGGAATACAAAGTTTTTTAAGAGTCTGGTGAAAATCAATATATTTGCAGAATGACTTGACAGGAATAGGTAAAAGACATCGCATCATCAGAAACGTTGCAACTACTTCGGATGATAAGAATATATGCTATATATGCCTTTAATCATTTAAAAAAACTTTAACTTTGCCAGCCTTATCCCCAAACTAAAAACAGAATAAACAAAAAGCATAGGCTTTATAATTATCTGCCTTGTCTCCGTTTAAAATCAAACGTTTTCCAATTAAACGAACTAATCAGCTCCTATTTATATACGTGAGCGTCGCATTCTAAGCAAAATGCTCGATGCTAAACTCCGTATGGGTATTCATGAAACCTCATTCTCTTTAACACAAGGTAAGGGGCCTGATTTTGTCTGTGGGAATAAAGGAAGATGATTCTCTATAACATTGATGTAGAGGTTTACGTAAATAAAAATAAAATGATCGTCGTTCGGGTCTGTTTCGTTAATAAGCTACAGGAACTTTGACATCATTTTGTTCTTTACTGCATTAAATTTATACTCTTTAATAATATGAAATTACTCATTTGTTGATTTCATAGTTTACACATTTTCCAGTACCATGAACAAATTATGAGTCCCCGACTATTCCCTGTATGCCGTTCTTAAACAGTACACTCCATACCCACTTATCTAAATCAAGAATGCCAGCAGATCCACATGAAACACATAAAAACCGCAACAAAAACGTAATAGCAGCAACAAAGAGACAGACATACGGTATTCTCCGTAATGATAGTTAAGAGCGTGCGCCCGTGCCGATCACTGCGACTGTTTGTAATTGTTAATTGACATTCTTGAACCGCACGGAAGGAAAGTACCGGGATAGGGTTGAGGCATCGGAATTCTGCTGAAGTCACTAAATATAGACATTTGCCTCAGACAGGTGTAAAGGAATTTACTTTCATGCATGACATAGCTGAGGATGCCAGACGGGATGTTTTATACAATGTAATGAAATATGTAACAACAATTGGGTTGATATTACAAGTAAATTGAACAAACAAAGAAACTTAAGAACTATATGTCAATTTTGTTATGATAACATGTTTACTAATACTTATAATTATAAGTATCTTACGAACGATCGTCAATCCTGACCGGATACATTTTCGTTACTTCGACCCTCTACTCCAAAATCTACTTATATGTAACTCATTAAGTATTTAAGAACATCCAACCCTTTAGATAACAAATCAATGGAACAGGGGCCATCCATTAATTGGATTCCTAACACAACACAATATTGACGCAATGGAATTTGAGAGGTTGACTGATGCAAAATTAAATGAGAAGCGCATTGTGGTAAGAGAAATAGTATAAATAGAACTACTAGTACCGGTGAACGTGATACGATCTAATTAAGGGCGCGGCGAAGCATGAATTGTCCATACAAACGTAATACCTAAATCATTCGTAAGTTGAGCATATTTCCACCAAATTATGCTAATATTCGGATTCAGACAGTATTTATCTAGGTTCCTACGTCTTTTTTTTTTCAAAATAGTTACCTAAAATGAAGTTTAAGCGAATTCCATTTTGTACATTTTTACAGCGTAAATGACATGTTTTCTTATTGATTTTTCTATCTTAAAAAAAACAATATCTATAAAATTGTCAACGCTATAACATAGCTCATATTATCAAGAAACAAATTATCGAAAAAAAAATTAAAAAACATTAAGTTTTCATTCATCATTTTTGGTATTACGGAACACATAAAAATAATCATACATTTTCAATAGCTAGTATTGCTGTCGCGTCGAGCACGTCATGTCAATGTGTGTGTAGTCGTGCTTCATACGGTTGAGTAGGTATCGCTCGTACGGCTTTTGTTCGGGGCACTTCGGGGTTGTTTACAGTTTGTTGTATTGTATATTTTTTACCCGACTGCCGAAGGAGGGTAATGTGTTTATCAGTCTATTTATGTATGTATGTAAGTATGTATGTATGTATGTATGTTTGTTCCTATGTGGCGTTCTAGAAACCAAACGCGTGGGCCGATTTTGATGGTTCTTACGTCAATCGATTCGCCTTAACCCCGCGAGTGTAGTAAGTAACCGGCTACATAAAAATTGACAAATAGGAAAATAGCGGTTCTTGGGCGCCATATTTTTGGAGGACCAAATTTTTTTTTCTTCCTCACCTATCGTGCGGGGTATCAAAATAAAGGATTTTAAGAGGTGATTTCAAAAATATACAACAATTATATGTTTAAATGTAACTGATTCGAAAAAAAAAATAACCAAAAAGTTATAAATAAAAAAAGTTAATTAAAAAAATCAAAAAACCCGACTGCTTGAAAAGCGAACTAAAAAGACGTAAACAAGGAGAAAATCATGCTGTGCAGTCGGAGGATACGTCTGGTTTTGGTCAGCCAGCTCGCGAAGATGTAACCTCCGACAGCACAGCATGATTTTCTTCTTGTTTGCGTCTTTTTAGTTCGCTTTTCAAGCAGTCGGGTTTTTTGATTTTTTTAATTAACTTTATTTTTGTGGTTTGTTGTCAGTGTTAGACGTTTACTTTACTGTGCTGCTCGTGCGTATTTATTTATTTTCTAAGTACTTATTGTAATATTTCTGACACTATTGACCTAAGCTATGAACTTGGATTTAGATTTGCCTTGTGATTTGAACTGTGATATTGAGTAATCTACTTTCTTACGAACTTTGCGTTGTTTACGGACTTTATTATTTACGATTTGGTTTGGTTGCCGACATGGACTCCGAGCGTTGGGATGTTTCTCACAGTAAGTACCTATATCCCAATGATATAATACAATAAGTTACTATTTTTACCAGATACAAGGACAATTGCAAATAACAAACCGCAAATACTGTATTTTTATAATATGGACACCTAAAGGACTGGCATATGAAAAAATTGAAAAAGACAACGAATTTTGGAATTCAATAGTATTAAAATTAGAAGAGTTTTATTTTAAATGTATATTGCCTGAATTAATAGATCCCCGTTTACCTAGAAATCTGCCTATCAGAGACAGAATATAAACGTTTTTTTTTCTTTACCTACGTAATGTACAATTATTACAATGTACAATTGTACATATAAACTAAAAAGCGTGCGTAAAAATGTTTTCTGATTATCATTATTGTATTTTTGTATTTCGTTCAGTCGATAATATTTATGGTCACCCTACACGACTTTATCACGTTTTGATTTATATTTTTTAAATAGATGAATGATGATCTTTAAAGTAAAACATAACTAAATAAATGTTTATACAAAATTCGTGTTTTATTTTTTTAATATTCTTAGATCAGAGCGCTGTTATTTGTCTGTACCTACTTATGCGTAAATAGGCATAAATTATTGGAATATTTGTCTTGTACTAATACTTTGCCTAAGTAACATTTGTATTATTTTACTTGCATTCATTATTTATTATAACAATACATATTTGAGGTTTCGTAAAAGGCATAGTTACCTACATAAATAAGACAAAAGAACGCCGGCGCAGTTCGCGTTGGCCGGCTTGCCGGCTTTCGAGTCGTTATGAATGGAAGCCTATCTACTCGCACACACACGGCTGCGCACAGCGCACCGCGTGTGTGTGCAAAGCGAGATAGCAATACTCTGAACGAATTCTTCACTCGTCTCGAATTGCATTTGCGAGCTCCGTTCGCCGCGCTCTTAAGTGCCAAAAGAAGACCAATTATTCTTGGGACTAGATTAATTGTAGTTTGTAATATTCAAGCTGTAATAAAAGAAGTATCAGGTGCTGCAAGAAAATTATAGTTAGAAGATTTAAAGATTCCTTCCATATTGGGATAAAAACAGCATCATACGAAATACAAAATCCTACGGTTTATGAAGAAGGAGCAGTAGGATAGACTAAACTATGAATAAGAAAAGGTCTCCTGTATTTATGACAATAATGAACTCTTTCCATTTTCCATACAATAAAACAGAACTAAAAGAAACACTTCACAAAGGGCAGAAGACAGCCGCCTACTAAATATAGACCATGATAAAACTATTTTTACCAGGTGCTCGGACCACTCACCAAGGCAGATGCTCGGACCACGCACGATCGTCGCAATTCCCCCGTGTCACCTGCAGAGTTTGGCGCAAAAACAGTCATCGTCATTACTGTCAACGGAATGCGATCTTTAATTTTATGGTATGTTACAGAAGAAACCTATAGGAATAACGTAGTGGTCAAGCGCGAGCCTATCAATAATAAAAAATAATTACGTAGTGCGAGTACTGCGAGTATTATTTAACTGTGTACGAAGAATTTCTTGATGGCTTGGTATCAGCTGCTGGTATAACATGGTAGTTATAAGACAGGACAGGTTTTATTATTGTGATTGATGTTGTTTTAGGCTGAATGTGGAGAGTACTGGCCATATTTCATTAGCAAGATTTTTTAAATTAGAATTTATATTGAAGCACCTAAATAAAATAAAGAATAAGATAGACACAACTGATGAAATCGAATTTCGATATATCTGATTATGGTTTTATGGCAAAAAATGGCATTAGCTAGATTGGTGTTTTAAGACAAAAGTAACGGCTGTCTAATTCTAGATTTGCTCTAAAAAAAATTTATATTTGTCAAATTAATTTATATCCACCATAAATATCTTGCACAAAGGCT
Source organism: Anorthoa munda (assembly GCA_945859665.1). NCBI lineage: Eukaryota > Metazoa > Arthropoda > Insecta > Lepidoptera > Noctuidae > Anorthoa > Anorthoa munda. Next base: position 37,346,549 of record OX243897.1, on the reverse strand, counting down.
TAATTGAGACGACAGTTATAAAATGTGTCTCATAAATATGTAGATTCATCCATTACCTGAGCGTTTGACAAAACGGTTCTTGTTTTTAAACGTTTTGTATATAAAAACCATATTAATTTTATCTGTATTTTTCCTGTACAATATAATAAAACATAGCAAATTTTATTGAGTCTCTGGATACTTTTAATATCAAAATCATCGATTTGATTCTCTTGATACCGTGTCAAAAGTTAAACGACTTTACGGTTAATATTTATCATGGACAAAATCGTTAGACAGTTAAAAATTCTGTAACATTATTGAAACAGTTTTTTCCTTAGCAAACATGACACTTGAACGCTGCAATCCAATTTCGATTAGTGCCAGACAGAGTTTTTGATCCGGACAAAATATTTTCAACATCTCAGCGTGCGAACCTCTGATGGCAGTATAACATCACTAATTGACAGTTGAATGCTGCTACAGTTAGTTTTATCCTTTACTCACGTTTACGACACCTGAGGAATTCCATGACCTGGCCATATTTTCACTGGAGCTCTCATAAATGTCACTGGACATAATTATATTCTGTTGTACATTTTTCAATGTTATACGAAAGTATTAGCATTTTATAACTACTTACTCATCGTAAGGGCGATCAAGCAAATAAAGTTCTAAAGTCAGTATAATTCTATCTTACAAACGTGATAATTTTTCCATGTCCTGATGTTGGTTTAACGGTGAACACATGAGTTATATCAGCAAATATCAATGTACAGAGTCCGTGAGCTGTAATAACAGAGGAAGTGAGATATTATCCCATAAATATTCCCGTGCTAGTCGTAAAGCTTCCTATGATAATGATGTGTAACAAGCTTGAGCACTGTAATGTTCATGCAAGCTCCTGGTTTAATAGACTGCAATATTTCATAAGCTTCTATGTATTTAATTACTATAATATACAATTACAGGACTTCCGAATGATAATAAAATGATAACATTGTGAATTTACGAATCTAAGGTTCCGTTTATGAACAAGTAAATAAAACTCAATTTAAAACAGGTTGCGTAGGAAACTGAAATCCTTGTCATCGCAATCAATATTGTAAACGTAAAGAATGGAAATCCAATCACACTAATATACAAACAAAAATCAACAATCACATGCTAGACCAAACAAGAGAACAACAAACAGATAGCAGACAAGAGACAACACACGACAGTCACTGCCGCCAAGACAAATCTAACGTAACACGAACTTCCCACACGTTGATGTACTTACTGATAAACGCACAAAGGGGCGAAGATAGTCGTTCGAAGCGATAACAGAGCGATACGATCTCACACAACAGACGCATTCGAAAGTAACAACCTTTAGAATGCAAAGTAATGGAAAGCTAACGATCGACGTATGGTTAAACTTTAGTTAACCTCCAGGACATCCCCTTGTGGGCAACGAGTGACATTTGTGTAACCTTTGGGGAAATTTCTATATGGTGATCTATTGTTTGTATTGATGACTTGATCTTTAATAAGCACTTTCCATTTGTATTTAAGATACTTTATATAATTGCTTTTTAATATATCTTGTTCTCTATCATTGCAAGCCGCAGCACTCAAAGGAAAAATCATAATCCTATCTCTGTGTAAGCACAATTTGAATACTTCTGGAAATCGTCGTAATTTAATAAAAACCGTTACCAATTCCGAGCACCAATTACCAGCATGAATAATCGCAAAATTCATTTAGTGCTCCTAGCAACAAGCAAACGCCACATTTTGTCCATAAACCACATATATAAAGGCATATTTCCCTAAAAACCCATTGTTCCCAAAATCATCATAATAAGAAATCTAAACAATTTAAGTTAAATGACGATAATTACTCAAAAATAGCAACAGTTACTTTTCCCGTTGACAAAAGATTAAAGTAAATAATTACTACTCATTGAATGAAGTGAAGTATAATAATGCAAATATTGATCTATTATCGGATACACGCGAAAACTGGTATCGTATCAAACGGTTAGACTTATCGGGCATACGTTAAAAGCCGATCAGATAAGTTTAACGGTCGTCCAAACTGGTTTTTCGTTCAGTCATCGATAATCTGAATATTATCTTAGATTATACTGACGAGGATTAGCTAATGACACGGAAGTTAATTGGATTAGACATGCTGTTTTGGATCATTCTTAATAATATAGTTCCGAAAGAGGAGCTTGTATGATTGGTCTTAATATTATTTTAAACAAGTAAAATTTCTAATTTTTTTATAAATACCCGACACATTTTTATTTTATGCTACATATTTTATCTAGTATTAGACACGCATCGATCGACAATCTATTCAACACGTAATTATGACACGATATCTTGCGAAAACACCCCGATTCAAACAATAAAACGCCCATAACTTTAGAACGGCTAAACCGATTTTCATCAAACATAGAACGAGACATAATATAAAAAACACTCTCGGTAAAATCACCTTTCAAACAAACAAAAAACGAAATCAAAATCGAAGGTTCATCTGTTTAGGAGCTATTATGCCACAGATAGATACACAAATACACAAACACAGGTACACACGTCGAACTTATAACACCCTTCTTTTTCCGTCGGGGGTTAAAAACATTGTGAACTAAAGTTCAGCAATATTCGTGTAAATAATTATTTTTTCTATTGGTACAGAATGGAGACTGCGGACTATCCTGCCTTTACATAATCCAAGATCACCAAAATATCAATGGCCGCAACCGGTCTCGTTGATTCGTTTTTCAAGTAAAAAACCGCGCGCACAAATCATAGTTGAAACGCAGTCGGCGTAAACCGTCGCGTCGAACGAAAACCTGTTCCCTTCTTAAGTGGAACAACTTGGAATTATAAATGAAGATGATACAGAAAAAGTCGGTTATAGTGTTAAACCAACGATTTGGGTGACGATGGTCAAGATAAGTGTGACAACAAGTTGAAAATGGTGGAGTGTAGGTGCCATGTTGGGAAAGGTTTACTGTTGCATTTCGTACTGCGGCATCCGTCAAGTAGGTTGTAAAGACGTAAACAGAGTCCGACATTAAATTAAAATTCCTTGAAAACATTTCGAAGCAAACTATCCGCAGCTATACTCCATAGGTTTAGGTAGTTAAAAAAGGGTAAACAAAAAAAACCACGTGACTCATAGATGCAAAACCTTTTATTAAAATGTTAAAATCTTATTATTTATAGTCACATATTAATAGGCTCATTCCCTCTCACAGAGAGGAGGCCAGTGTCCCAGCAGTGGGAACATTAATAGGCTGATGATGATTATTAGGCTCTATTCTGAATCTGACTCTGATGAACTCTCTGTCACATTAATAATAAAACGTTCAGTTGTGTCATCTATAATTTTGTCTAATTTATACATTTTCTGTTCTTCTTTTATCACATGACCCTCACAATTTTTCCAATTCTCTGCAGTTACATTAGCCAAAGCCTCTGGCAAAAGAATTTTTAGGTCAGCCATTTTAAAAGTTTTATTTTTCTCGGCTACAAACCCCTTAACTTGAGCCCATATTAACTCAATTGGATTGAGCTCACAGTGATATGGCGGCAGGCGCAATACTGTAACACCATATTCCTTGGCTAATTCATCCACAACATAGGATTGGTATTTGTGTTTTTCATATTTAACTTTTATTAAAAGTTGTGCTTTTAATTCAGCTTCTTCAAAAGCAATATTTTTTTCTCTTAACCACTTCTGAATATCAGCCTTTCTTGATGCGGTTGTTGGCACTTTTTCTTTTTTTCTACTGTGATAGGGTGCATTATCCATCACCAAAATGGAGTCTTTTTCCAGTTTCTTGAAAATTGTGGTGATCCATTTCTCAAAATTATGTGCATCCATTTCTGAGTGGTAATCACCGTCACCCTTAGCTGCTTGAAATATAAGTTCACCTCCTTCAACAAAACCACTTGATGAACCTGAAACATAGTTTTAAATAACATTGAACAACTGATTAATAATTATATTTTCTTATAATATGAGCATCTCACATGGTCCTCGCCAAACTTCTTGGCCTCCCTGAAGTTGGTTTACCGGATGCGCGAGGCACGAAATGGAACTGTTTTGGTATGAGATTTACTACAGCGCAGCCATTGTAGCCAACTTCAGGGTGGCCAACAAGTTTGGCCAGAACTATACTTTGACTGAAAATGTTAATTTATTATACTTTGACTGCCTCATTGGTCTAGTGGTCGCAAGCGCTACAGCTAAGCATGAAGTTCACAGTTCAATTCCCAGGTTGGGCAGTGTTATTGGGTTTTTCTATCTAGAATTTTCAGTAGCAGCATGGACTCGTGGAGTTGTGCCCGGTTATTGGCAATAGGCTCGCCCACTATTACATGGGACTTAAACATAACTGGCGAAATGTGATTGTACTACTATAGATACACTTCTGCCCAACCCTTCGGGGAAACAAGGAGTGATTTATTATGTTTATAACAAGCTTATAAAATAATCATCATGGCATTTCTATTAAAGGCTATGACGTAATATTCTTACCAATGTGGCCTAAAATAAGGCGTTTTCCTTTCCCGCTGGGATTCTTTAACCCTGTAGACAAACCCTGCCTGTGAGCCTCTTTACAGCATGTTATTGTAGTATCTTGCCATGTTGACGATTTGGTATGTCCTGCAAAAAACAATATTAATGAGTTTACAAGATATTTACAAAGTTGTGACAGTGTACAATAATTATTTTAATAACATATTAATGTTGTTATCATACCTTCATTGACCCATGTTTCATCCAAATAATATATTTTCTTCCCGTCTCTTCTATATTTTGCAATCTCATTTAAATACTTAACACGCCATACTGCAATATCTGGTTTGTCAATAAGCATACTCTTGCGACTGCGTTTGGAGTATTTAAAGCCTAATTTTTTCATCAACTTACACATTACATCTTTTTTTATATTAGGTAGACTGTCATCATTATTGACACTTTCCATAACTTTTTCTATAGTTGGCATTTCATTTGAAAAAAAAAACATATGGACTTTTCTCCTCACTGCGGCTAAATCCATATCATCGAAACTGTCGATTTGGCTTGGTTTCCTTGCCGGTGGAGGAGGAGACTCCACTCTATGCAATGTTTTGTATTGGTTAATAACCCTGTACACAGTTGGTACAGACATACCCATTATTTCACCAGTTTTTTGCACTATGTCTGTTTTTGACGGAAAACACTCTTTGGGCCATGTTTCTTCTACATATTTAAACACATTTATCAATGTCTGTTTCTCAGATGATGAAAGAGGTCCGGTTTTCAAGCGTTTCTTCTTCGGTGATGGAAATGTGTGTACGAAGTTCGTCTGGCTAGTACCAGCCTCGGGTTCACTCATTTTTCCACGATAATAATTAAAAAACCAATAAAGATAAATAACAAAAACTAACAATAACTAAATAACAAAAACAAAACAAAGAAACGAGCTAATATTATCACAATTCAACAAAATCGATACGAAACACGCTATTCGCAAATGTCGAGAACGCTGTCAACAAAGGCGTCTGGTTAACCGACTAAACGTAATACCTGCCACTTCAGTTGACAAACTACGTCACAGTTGTACTCTTCAATTTAGCAACGTTATCTAATTCGTTGTATTTTATAAAAGGTTTGGGGAACCTGTCTTTTTAGGCTCTTTTCTAAAGACAGATTACTAAATATTATATTTTTAATATAAATCTAACTAAAAATTGTGCTCAAGCAGTTACATCTACGAAGAGCAGTTTAAGAATAAATGATAAAATTGAACATACTAAAATAAAAGAGGAAACTATCGTGTGATCTAAAATCAATTTAATTTTTTTAGAATGTATTTTTAAACAAGAAAGTGTCAACTATAAAAAACTCTTTTTACGATTTGTTTACCCTTTTTTAACTACCTAAACCTTTAGAGTATAGATTGATACCAAGCTTGCTAATACTAGGTTTGGACTCGTTGCCAATTTTCCACTCACGATCTCCATCAATAATCGATGGCAACGAACCTACACATAGACCATTAAACATAATTCATGCTCTTCGGTAGCAACTCCGAACTAATACAGGACTAGCGCAATAAAATGTTGAACGTAATAACTCGACTAGAAAATAAAAATTGCCCGTCTATTATTTCGTCTAATTCCCACACCGCATCATCATAGAAATTACACTTGCTTTCAACGAAATTACAACAAAAGAATGAAACTGAACCGCGAGTATTTTATTTACACCTTACAGCCTGTAATGAAAGCAAAAGTGTTCTCAATCCTAATTACTTTGCGCAAATACAACCAGTTTTTTTACTTGCTCGTGATTTGAGTGCGCTTCATGAGAAATTGTTATATTTTACATCTCAGTACTAACTGAGAAAAGATTTTGCTCTAGTTATATCGAAAGCCTTTAAGCTATTATTATTACACTTGAGTGAATATCTTAGGAGTATTTTTAGAGACGTTTTCAATATTTACGACGCAATCTTATTCATTCCTAGACGAGTCTGTCTTTAATACCTTAGAATTTATTTTCGCAAAAGCTTTTGCTAGCAAGAATCTCAAGGATCTTACACGTACACTTAAAACCTTAAACTGAACACGATAATCTATGAATCATTTGACCCCGGAACACTAACATATCAATAAAGAGAAGTAACAAGGAAGCGTTGCGGTCGAGATATCACCCGATCTGTATCACTGGTGTTAATGCTGTGGTTACCATCGTCGCCGCCACGCTACTAGCTACTTCGCAAGTCGGAGCCATCTTTGATCACGAGTATGAAACGTGGTCCGAGGATGGTACCTTGAGGTACTCCTTTAGTGAAAACTAAAAGATTAATAAGAGGTGAATCATTAAAAATGCTTTGAAGGGTCAGATAGAAAATCGGCTATTACCTTAAGTGAGTATCGTGAGTAGGCACAAGTATGATTGAGTTTCTCGCAAGTAAGAAAATTTCTACAATTTCCATAAAAGCTAAGTGCTACTTCTAGCTCTTAATATTATATTACCAAGATCTCTGACTTGAAACATTAAAGAGTGCCTTTCTTCACAGTGAAAATTGATGAGAGAGCTGCTTAAGTTGAAAATCAGCTAAAATGATATAACATGTACAAATCATAGCAAATAAAACCTTTGAACTTGAACCGGATCTTCTGTTAGTATCTACTTGTTCATTAAAACTTGAAACCGAATATCAATTATAAGATCATCTACATATTATACTAATTAATAAATACAAATGGTGTGACATCATTAAACACGTTAGACTTGATTTAAGTTACTTGGTCGTTATAAAACGTCTCATTTGAATTCAAATTAACAATAATTTCTGATTGAATGTCTCGAAAAACTACAAACGAGATCGAGATTTAATAGAAATTTAAAAATTCATAAGAATTAAGATTTTAAATGTTATAGCAATTTATGTGATTATTAATTGCAATTAGATTTGTATACTCACGTTTTATCAAATATTTGATTTTTAGTGTTTATCTAAGGGTCTCCGTCTTCTTAGTTTCAGATCGCTAAATATATAAACAGAACCCTATTCTTGGATCTCAAAGGCAAAGGCAGATTCACGTTTCAGCAAAAATAAGTAAGTATTATTATTTAAATAAGATACGGAATTTTTATGTAGCCAATTAGGAATGTTTGCCAAGTATACATGGATGACTTGGGTAGGCCAATGTTTCGACAAACTTTGCCTTTCATTGTTAACTTTACCAAACATAATAAAGCTTTTAGAGCCATTATCAAATATTCATGTAACTTGTTAATTAGTTAGTCGGCAGGTAGTAAATCGACATACATTCGGTGGCAGGGTGCGGCGTACACCGTTAACGAAGTAATCTTGCCGGCCCCAATCCGAGCAATAACGCCAGACACGAGCCTCTCCAGTTACGGTGTGAAATGAGGACACATTCAGTATTTAATTAGCAATATTTGAACGATAAAATAATGGTACAGGGTTTATAATATGAAGGGATGACTAGCGAGAAGTAGGAGGATTTATAGCTAGAAGTTTTAATTAGGTTCTTGGTTAAGCTTCTTGGGAAGTGACACCTGTTTCTGATTGCGGTTTTATTGCTTCTCGATGTCTAATATAAATAACTATAGACAAATTGACTACAGCATGGGTGAAAATTAAAGAAAGATAATCTAATATATTCTGTGTGTAAAGTAAATGCAAATTATTCCCATCTCCAAGGGTTAAAATTATCTGCGACTAAGACAACTTACAAGGTGTAATACCAGCACTCCAAGTTAATAACTTCAGAACGACAACATAACATAAGGTAATTACCACAAACATGCAATCCACACTAAACGACATTACGTACTAAAAACGTACAACAACACAAGAAAACGCTATTAAAAATAAATTCATCTTTGATCGAACAGCATCTTCTTTGAAAATAACTTTCATTACTTTTATGTGTAATAAGCATTATCAACAGTAAAACATGAATAAACCTTAATTGAAGCCCGACGGTCATCTTTTATGGTGTCCAATTTATATTTATTGATAAAGCAGTCGATCGCGTTGGCAATGGCAGCAATGGCACCCGGGGAACTCTAACGGTTGCTAGAACGTGAGATAAGAGGAATGATTGCAGGAATGGAAAACGGTCGTCACGGACTTACATTTTATAAGTCCAATTCTTTCTTTGCTTTATTTATGGCGCTGTAAGGAAATCCTGCTACTTAGAATTTCTCTTTTATTGTATAATCGACTGCAGATTTTATCTCTTTACATACTTTTAATCGTTTTAACCCGTTTTCTTCTTAATAGACATTGCAGTTGCAAATGGAAATTAATTGTTGGAAAATGTAATGTCAATATTATGGGTAAGCGTTATAATATTATAATGAGTAATACTGATCTCTTGAACTACTCGATTGTTAATACTTATCTGACCGATAACAACGTTGTTGAAGTAGGCGTTAATGAAACTGAAATTACCTGAAACAATATAAATAGCATTAACATTTTGATAATCAATATAACACATATTGTAGTCATATTAGAAATTCGCATAACATTATGAAAGTATGTGACACATTGATGTTTCTAATTTAAACGATGATGGTGTTAAGGCCTGCAATGATAGTATATTTTTATTTAAAACTAGAAGAACTTATACGTCAAACACGCAATATATTATAAATGCCTCAGTGAATTAAGAGTTTTAATCGAGAAGTAAAATTTGATAGGATGATTTGAAGACATAAGAAGAATATTGAGAACATATTAAGGCCAAGCAAACTGGTGGTGTCAATTTAGCACAAAGTTATATTGATGAAGAAAAAGACACTCAGGCAACAGCAAAGATACAATGGAATTGTGAACATTTCTACTACAACTTCAATGGTTTAATCAAACGCCAAATATAGAGAAGTCTATTAGGAACAATCGCACCGCATCCGGAAGGAACCGGTGTCAGGCTACACAAAATAATAATGAACAGAAGGACAAATACTTTACACATAATCAGCATTTAATCTATATTAAAATTTATATGACCGCTACTTTGAATAATACTGCTCGTAGCATTGATGAAAACGCCACGAGGAGTAGAAGAAGGACGAGGACCATGGAATGTAAAAACTTGCCCTTTATCACCACCCAAAAGACACACAGATTAAGAGAAGATGGTATTTTTCTGCCAGTAACTGAACAATCCTTCTTGGCAAAGTGAGATCAGAAAATATCATAAACAGACAGTTGTAGAACAGGGTCGTTTGTGTCTCAAATCTATTGTCAATAGCACATTTTTCTATTTTTAAAGCGACTTTTCATCACTTTTTATCAAGTGTGAAACTTTTCAGCTATAGATTCGTTCAGCATCCGTGCGTGTAAGTTTGGGAACGTTTTCAACGTGTACTGTTTCAAGTTGATTTTCTTTTCTTAGTCCATAATGACCATCGACCATACCGCAGGCAGTGTGGCCGGCGGTCACTTAGTTCACCGTGTTAGTGGCGCGAGGGAATTACATGCGCAGGCACATCGGCCATTAAACAAAAGCAAAGACTCGATTAAAGGCTATAGCTGGTCTATTAATGGAATATACTGGTTCTATAAGACATAAAGGTCGATTGCAGTACATTATAATTAATAGAAGTGAAATCGTAGCTTATGCAGTTTTGTCCCCTGTCACTCCATTTGATTTCTGTTCTTTGGATATTAAGTATTCTGTGCTTTGGTCATAATACAATGGTAAACTTCAGCTTGGGATTGTGGGCTGTAACTATCACGCTTCGGCAAACGGTTCTGTTGTTTGTAAATATTGTTATTATATCATGCACTATCGTGCACAAAGGGAATAAATTGATAATATCATGTGATCTGATTTTGAAAGCCTTTCGAGAAAAAAAAACTTTTGCAAGAGTCGTTTGCTCAGTTGTGTGATGCCTGCCTATAGGTATTTTTTAGTGATGGATGACTACTAGGTATTTTACAGGTGAACGGACAAATATTTGAACAGCTTATCTCATACATTTTTCGCTTTTCAATAATACAACTTCACTTTATGATAAAATCTTTTTTTTTATTGTAAATCGGCTCGTGCTTGACCACTATCTCAAATGATGGTAAGCGATTATGTGGTCGACGGTGAAGCACGCTTGCCTAGAAGAAACCTATTCACTCCTGACTGGTCTTCAAGTCAGGAGTGAAACAGTCTCTCCTCTTATTATCTCACTCTTAAAATACAATTAGGCAGTGTTGGAAAAAAATCATTTTAGTATCAATAAATTACAAAACCTCTAAAGCTCTCAAGACTTTTAATAGACTCAATCTATAAAACTAAAACCTGATTGCTAATACTCGTAGAATAACGTCAATGGTAATCAGCATATAAAGTATTTAAAATTCAACGGTCGCGACTTGCGTATAGTACTCGTACTGTGGCGGCGGGCGTGCAAATCGTTGTGCCTGAGACGATGCGCGTTTGCGCGTTGAGCCGCGGGGTCGCACGCGCCACTCCCGTGTAATCGGTAATCAGTGGTCAGAATATAATGTATTGTTATATTGACTATAAAGTTTTTTTGTCTTAGTAAAAGTAATATCTACTTGTAAAGAAAATTCATACTTGATATTTCCGGACAAGTATTCTCTAACTAAGAGTTTATTACTCCCGTGTAATCGGTAATCAGTGGTCAGAATATAATGTATTGTTATATTGACTATAAAGTTTTTTTGTTTTAGTAAAAGTAATATCTACTTGTAAAGAAAATTCATACTTGATATTTCCGGACAAGTATTCTCTAACTAAGAGTTTATTAAACTTGTAGAGATTTCGGGTCCTTTTTGTATTTTAAACCGACTTCAAGAGGAAGCGTTTATCAATTCAACTGTATTTTTATGTATGTTACCTCAGAACTATTTAATAGAAGAAACGTTTGTAGGGTAGTTAGGGTAGGGTAGGGTGGGTAGTGTAGGGTTGTTAGGGTAGGGTAGGTAGGATAGATGAATGTTTAGTGTTTTTATGGCAAAACAAAGTTTGCCGGGTCAGCTAGTATTTAATAGAAGAAACGTTTTCTAAGAAAAAACATTTGAAAGCCGGTGCTTGTCATTGTCCCATTCAAATTTCATTAAGATCTGATGAAGAACATCGGAGATATACATCAGAACTCTTCAATAAATGACGGCAAATCAAATCAAAGACAAAGTCAAAAATATTTATTTCAACTAGGCCATTAACTTTTGAACGTCAACAATTAAAATTTACAAGTTATAGATAGATAGATAGATAAATCATTTATTTAGTGCACACAAAAGACACAGCATAACACACAAAATCTTAATTAAATTAATACATTAATTAATACAAGTTATAATAAATTATTCTACCGTCCATTCGGAAAAGTAACTTGTTATGGAGAATAAAAAACCGGCCAAGTGCGAGTCGGACTCGCGCACGCAGGGTTCCGTACCATTATCGCAAAAAATCACGTTTGTTGTATGGGAGCCCTACTTAAATATTTATTTTATTCTGTTTTTAGTATTTGTTGTTATAGCGGCAACAGAAATGTGTTCAACTGTGTAGCTATCACGGTTCATGAGATACAGCCTGGTGACAGACAGACAGACACACGGACCGCGAAGTCTCAGTAATAGGGTCCCGTTTTTACCCTTTGGGTACGGAACCCTAAAAACGGACAAATCACTCGAGATAGCTGCAATCGCATGTCTGTTTATTGTTTACACTATTTCATAACATAACATCACACTGGTGCGCTCTAAAGGGGTACGCAGGTGTGAACAGTTCACCCCATTACGAACCACAACTAAAATTTTTAAAATAATATCCTTTTTAAAAAAATAATACAACCGACTGCCAAATAAAACCACTACAAAGTGAAAAATAACTTAAATTTCGGAAGTCAGTGTCAAATAACGAAGAAACTGAAACAGTGTCACCGACTGCCGAAAGACAAACAGAAACGAACAAAATTCATAGAATGATTCAATACTAGGTCAAACAATATCAAAATGACACTAAAAATATCATATTATGGAAATGAAGCGAAAAAGAAAGTTATATTTCCACTTCAAAAATATTTTCAGGTAATATCACTTTCGTCAGCGTATTAGCAAAATTCTTTCCCCAAACATCTCAATACAGACGAGGCACCGAACAATTTCTAGTGCAGCAATAATGTTAGAAACTTCATTGTTCGAAAGGACAAGTGAAATTTAAATACTATAATATACAATACTTTTACTGAAACCTACTTATTTATGGACGTTCACTTGTTCGTTAAATCTAAACCGAAAGTGAAAACATTTGGGCGTCACAGTATTATAATGTAAAATTGAATTTATAAACTAAACACTGAACATCGTTCATTCAAATTGGACATTGTTTTTTGTGGCATTCAGTGTAACGGTTGCAAAATGCATGTTATTTTTCCTAAATGATGTTACAAAGACCATAACGTGAGGCATAAGAACCTAAGTAAATTACAATCAGTTCGTTATTTCAGCTTCCATATGGTTTTGAAAACATGAAATGAGAAATGTACATTAGGGCGAAAATTAAAATTACAAGTGTATCAAGTTCGGTGATTTGGCACACATACGTGAATAAATTTTGACTTTTTGAGACACAAGAGATTTATTAACCGAAGTCAATTTAACTCCTTGTAAACAGAAGTTTATATCTTCGATACGAATGGCTTTAATGACTGCACAAGTGCACCGTTGCCCATCAAAGGCACTACATCTTTCTACTAGCAATTTACGTCCTGCCGAAGAACTTTACAAACTAACCTTACAAGTAAAGCAATAAACAACAACCAAGTTATCTCCAATCATAACACAAGTAAATGTCACAAATTAATTAAAACAAACATACATCAATTTAATTTTAACATGTTTATTCAATTTATTATCAAACATGTTACAATTTATTTCTGAATCATTGTGAATTCCCTTTATCATCAGGAAAAAAACCAGAACTCGACATTGGCCAATGGTCATCCCACATTTACTAAGTTTGATTAGATCCAGGCAATGTTTACAATGACAAACATTCATAATTATCTGTAAATTATTTTTATTTTTTTACACTGGCAAATACAATCATCAATCCATTAGGTACTGTCACTTCAACTTTGTAATTGTGACGTTTGTCATTAATTAGGTGGCCTGTGACTTTACAACTAGAGAGATATATAAATAACTAGCGGACGCCTGCCGGTTTCACCAGCATAGCACCCGGGGATAGTGTAGCTTCCGAACGGTGAAAGAATTTTTGAAATCGGTCCAGTAGTTTTTAAGTTTATACGTTACATACAAAAATACAAATCTTTCCTCTTTATAATAGTAGTATAGATTGACAATATCCCAAGCTAAAGTCTGCTATTTTGTCCAATCTAAACTAATATTATAAGAATTTTTTGAGTGTGTGTACATGTGGAAGGTAATCTCCGAAACCTCTGCACCGATTTGAAAAATATTATTTCACCATTTGAAAGGTACATTATTCCAAATAGACATAGACTGTATATTTTATAAATATAACCTGGGCAAGGCCGGGGGTGGTGGGTCGTTTGTCTTTAATAAAGTTCCTTTTAATATTGGTGTTCGATATATTACTCCTACATATATCGTTTTCTAGTAAATACAAAAATAGCAGAAATTTTTCCAAGCAATTTTCATCGAGCTCCTAAAAGGCTTTTGCATATTTCGCTACCTTTGTAGTTAAAAATAACAACTTCATTAATGGACTGGACATAACCGAGTAGATAAAATCGTTCTCCTCCTACGCTTTGCCCTTTCCCTCTTTACCTATTGATAATATTTTTATTATTACATTACACAACTTCATTTACTTTGAAAAGGATATTAAAATAGATTCAAAGTTTAAGTATGTCGTGACACTAGACTTTCATTCTTTTTTGTTTTTGCATGTAAAGCTTGAGATGACCTAATGAACGCGGGTCAAACACCGCTAAGCTAATATGCTGCATTTATTAGTCAACTATTTTAAGAAATATGTAGGTATTCGATATCGATACGAGAGCTTACTTACCTATATGTTGTTTATTAATATGAACAGGGAATAAAAAAAAAACTATTTTTTTTTAATCTCTTTCACTTGGTTTGCTTTAAGATAAGCCAACATTGACCTAAGCTCGCTTTTGTACATGTACTTTATTATCACACTGTAATGAATATTTTTTTTGGTGTACATTAAAGAATTAAGTGAATGCCAACAGTCTTCGAAGGTTATTGAAATTCTGCCTTAAAATTTTATCGGGTTGTTCTATCTTCATAAATAACAATTAAGACACCATCATCATCATTCGCTGTCGTCATTTACCTAATATTCATCAAATTTAAATCCTCAATTCGCGTGGGAAGAAATCATGCACATTCTTTCACTAAACCCCAAAATAATCTATAATAATCAATTCCAAACACGTGAAAAATCCGATAAAATTTCTTAATACGTATCAATTAATTAGCATAATAAGTTCGTCGCTACGACGACGCGGACGAATGAGCTACGGTGCTGCGCAGGCGCACGGTCAAGGCTAGCCGTTCGCTTTTTATCACTGCCCCGCGAAAGTTCAGCGCTCTCGACGCGAATTGTGTAGCAGTGGGTGTTTTACTACGGCTAGATGCTTGCGCTTTTAACTTAGTGGAAAACTGACAATAATTTGATGATTTAAGTGGAACTATAGCTGGGTTCATGATTGTTTCTAATTTAGTTTAAAGGCGTAAGTGTGCTTCCGCACTTCATCCGATCCGAATTGAAAAAGTGTTCTTAATTCGGACTGGTGTGATTAATTGCGAAGGGGTTACACCAATTGTAGGTAGCTACTGCGTCTACTCTGCATCGTCATTTGTCGGATTCGGATCGGATGCATGCGTTAAGGTTACACTAGTCAACGGCACGAACTATTTGGCGGCGGAGTTAAAATATTTGCTATCTCATCCGACATCACGCAGGAAAGAGATAGACGCTGTGATGAGCAGTAAGAAGCTAGATCGTGTTCGTATACACACTCATAACGCTGTGTGACGCACACATGCGCAATTTCATTGCAGAGCGCCGACAGCGCGGCGGTGTGTGTGCAAAGATTACTATAATATACTTGTGTGTGGTTGCGGTGTCAAAGCTAACACCTATTTTTTATGTTTATGTTGTCAATGAATTGCATACGCGCCACCGCACCGGCGTGCCGGTAGAACTTTGGATTATTACTGTGTGTAACGTAATTAGAAGGCACTCAATTTACTTGTTGTTATGCACCTATACTTACCCGCGACTTTGCCAACTTGACAATAAGATGTTTTGCGAAAATGTGAATTTACATAGATATTGTTATTATCGACAAGTAATGTTAGATTTGACTTTTTAATTATTTTTGGCGGCGGCGACGGCAGAGCAGCGTGAGCCGCTTGCGCGCTTATTGAACCTTATGCCCTTAGTTATAAGAATGAAAAGTGTTCGAGCGTCAAGTCGGTAGATTTTACGTTGGCAGAGCGGGCGCCAGGGCTTCGCTGACTGTAGGTATCGTACCAGCGCGTGCGAAAAGCTAGGCTCTATGCGCACGGGTGTAGGTCATGTCTTTATGTTTTTGTATTTTATTGCAGGTTTTGCAATTATTACAATGTGTGTTAAATAGGTATTTACTTACCTTAGCTAGTAAGCTATAACCTACAGGCGCCTCCCCGTAAGTAGGTATTTCATACCAGCCAGAGTCAGGATAACTGCTTTTTCGACAGCGCCACTTTGATGTGAGACTTGTTTTCTAGGTAATTAGGTTCATCAAATAAAAAATAATGTTATTTTGTAAATTGTTTATTGATTGTTTGTTTACAATAGCAGTTTGAAATATTCTCTTTGTTATCACAATACAATATAATAGCTTCGGGTGGCTGAGCCGAGCTTGTGAGTGTCAGCGCGCATAGTAGGTATACAAATAAAAAACCGGCCAAGTGCGAGTCGGACTCGCGCATGAAGGGTTCCGTACCATTATCGCAAAAAACATCACGTTTGTTGTATGGGAGCCCCACTTATATATTAATTTTATTCTGTTTTTAATATTTGTTGTTATAAAGGAATACATCATTTGTGAAAATTTCACCGGTTTAGCTATCACGGTTCATGAGATGCAGCCTGGTGACAGACAGACGGACCGCGAAGTCTCAGTAATAGGGTCCCGTTTTTACCCTTCGGGTACGGAACCCTAAAAAGAATCATCAAAATCGGTTCACATTAAAAAAGTATTGAGGTAAGTAACAAAAAAAATACAGTCAAATTGAGAACCTCCTCCTTTTTGAAGTCGGTTAAAAAATAGCTTCCTTTTGTGTTTGTCCGCCGCTGAAGCCGAGCCGATATCGATATAACAGATAGGTACCTACATAATAATGAACTTTCGATATAAGTAGGCACGACTATCGAAAATCTTAAAATACCTAATCTAATTGGAATCTAATATCCTAATATATACAACAGAACTCTTCAATAAACAACGGCAAATCTCTCGGGATTGCTGCGATCGCAAAACTGTTTATTGGTTAGGCCTTTTGATAACATAACGTCAAGCCGGTACGCTCTAAAGGGGTACGCAGATTTGTACAGTTCACCCTGAAAGATACACTCTCATTGCACCGGTTATGTTAGTTTTATGTTCGGTATTCAGGTAATCTATTCAGGCATAAATTTGGGCATTTTAGGCCCAGATTTTCTCTAATCTGAGATTATAGGTATTATTGAACTTGATCTTTATGTACCAAAACTAAAAAAAAAAAAAATTACGAAGAAACAAAAACAAGAACACCGACTTCCGAAATTAGTTATTTTTCACTTTGTAGTGTTTTTATTTGGAAGTCGGTAGTATTTTTAAAAAAGATTTTCTAATTATAGATAAAGATAGGCAGTTTGTAATTTTAAAATTTTATAAATGCGCGTGAAATATTAGAATTACAAGTCTGTGTTTATTTAGGTATAAAAGTCAAGTCAAGCGCCCTCATGAATTGTACAAACTAAATTCGATAAAAGATTCAACTTACCCATTGTTACTTGAACTGCTGAAGATCACTTCACCTACGCAACAAGTTCAAATTCAAACGCCATGTTAATCAGTATGAAATCCCACGAACGCCAGGGTCAGTAAAATTTCGGACCAATTCAAAATAATCAACACAACACATAAAGGAATATTGGAATCCAAAGTTCAAGCCAATGTTCAAGTCAATGTTATAAAATATTATACGAATACGTTATCGTCGATATCACAATATCAATAACATACACCGCACGCGCGTAATTACGGTGACGTATATATTATGCAGCAGACGATTGAGGCCCCTCTGGGGCAGCGGGGCGCGGGCGCCGGGCGGTAGCTAAACTAGTGAGCGTGTGTGTGTGTAGGTGTAAATGCGACGCACGCGCACCCCTCCGCCCCACTGACCGGGGAGGAAATTTGTAGCGAGATGGATGATGATTTAGAACGAAAACGAGCGCGCGAAATTTTATAAACAGACCTTTGGTAGTCTGGATATCATGAAAAAACCACTGAATGTATCTGTTCAAAATAAAATTATTTGCATTGTTGAACAACTAATCTATCCCTGTATGGAGGCCGTTTTTCAATTTTCTTTCTTCTTATGGTACTTATTTGCGCCCAAAGATGCGTTAAAATTGGTGTTGAAATATGGAACTTTCGAAGCTCATAACTTTCAAGCTAATTTTTTTTTGTACTTTTTGCTTCCATACAGGACTAGATAATGATGAGACAAATTGATATAATTTTTTATTTTGAACGTACATCGTCAAACAGTGGAGTAAAACCCAAACTACGTTTGTATGGAAGAATTTTGGACTAGTGCAACCTTAAAGCAAACATCAGCCTCCTACTCTTATTCCAATTAATTGAAGTCAGTGCATCATGGTTTCCTCTTCTATACAATACGAGTATGTACATCACCATGCGCAAACACACTAATAGTTGAGTTTCAATTAAGAAGATTTAAAAATATGTTTACGATATTTGCCGTCCTAATAATTGATAAGTCACGCAAACGTTCCAAATACCCAACAATTTAAAAGTTCTTCTATAAAGACTGTTACAAAAGAGACGTTTTAATTAGCATATGAAAGCCGCGAGCAGCGCGGCGTGGCAGTATTAGCGTTAATCTGTGCCTTAAATCTAAGCAATCAAGTGTTAAGTTATGCAGCTCCGTAAAATGTTTATAGAACATCAGATATGCCAATAATGAGGTAAACGGAAGTCGACGGTAAAACTATTAAACTCTGATATCTTTTTAATGGAGTTTAGATAATTGAAGAAAATGTCGTAAAATTAAGAATGATCTGGCAGAAAATTGAGAGTCATGGAACTATGTGGCACATATTGAATGTTTATGAAGAAATAACAGGTATGCAAATGCGCATAGCGATAGATCACTAATGGATGTAGATAAACAATTAAACATTAGTGTAAGAGAAAGAGGAGTCACAAAAATCGTTGCATCAAATTAATAGCCTCTAAAACTACAACTATTAATAAACCAACTACACATAACGAATGATCTCAATCCAAAATCGTATCACATGAAAATTTGGAACAAGGTCAAGAATTGTCTCAGGGGACCCAACGGACCTTAATAACAGCGTACCGTGGGAGTGATCTTTGAGAACATTACACCAAATTCTAACAATACTAATAGTACGAATCACGATAACTTTAGTGATACATATAGAGAAGTGTCAGCTAACTTTAAAGTAAACAATATTACGGCACAAAATCCAACGGCTGTAAATCTCGATAAAGGCAAATTCAAAGTTACTGATGCAAAATTTAACGATGCTGAAATCGGTGCTCACGTTAATAAAGTTAACGTTAGAATAACTGGGTGTGACAGGACTGATAATAATAAGTCTTGCGCGGACATTTTATGTATTATATTCATTACAAAGTGGTCATGCTGGGAAATATTCTATTAACACATTGTTGGGCCTCAATACGCACGTCTAGGACTTAGCAATTCTAATGGCTGGATTCAAATGTACATCTAATTTAATCGTTTGTGGAGAAATGTTATCTTTTATACATTTACGACGGTTAGGAAAACACACAATTTAACAGCAGTTCATTTTCTCATAATTCGTAAGTAGCGTGAAAAAATGACAAAGCAGTGACATGGTTCTCTTCATTCAGCATAGCTTACAGATTTTAGTGTGTCTGACTAAATATTAAATACTAGATTTTAAAATAACTGAGCAATCAATAAAGCTGAATATTTTAAACAAAGCCCCGTTAAATTAATGCATTCAGTTCATAACTGCTTACCTGCATTTCATGTTAATTTCGCGCAAATTCTTTATACAATTTCACGGGCATCCAAACTTGATATTGCGACCCAATTTTTTCTGCTATAATTCCCATCAATTATTTAGGAATATAAGGTGTATAATTACGTGAACAGAAGCAATAACTTATCAGGTTATTGCGAAGAGCCGCTGATTGCCTGCAGCTGATTCTAGCCCGCCGTGGCGAAGGCGATGGGAACAATCTAACTGTGCTTGGGAAGCCTGCAAATCATTAGAAGTTCCTATCAACGGTTAACGGTGGTTCAAACACCACTAAGTTTACTGCAAGCTTATCAAACGATATCGGGACTTGATAATCTGTTGCTTGCATAGATGGACGCCGATTAAAGGTTCTTGGTAAGAAGTTAATGAATAAATGGGGTTTTATAAAGGTAATTGCAGGCTGGTATTAAAATGCCATTGGGGATATATTAAAGGTTTTATGGACATCAATGTTGCGTTTAATGTCGTGATTAAAACACGTAGTCTATTTGAGATGGATAAGGAGTCACAATGTTGTGACTGCTGGTGAAAAGTGATGCCTAAATATTGCATCATAACTTTTCGGCGAAAATTACGTTGTTTTATAGTTAGTTGTTATGAGAAGTGTGTGTTATAATTTCTATGAAATTAAACGAGACTCAACAAACCAAAACTAACAAATTAATTATATAGAAACAAAGTCAAGCAATATCGACACATATAATGGTTATTTGCATTAATTCAGTATACTCACAGCGTAATTTTCTTACATTTATGATTTAATAATCCTTTAGAATGCATTTATTGGCAGTAATAGTAAAATAAAAAGCAATAAAATCAAAAACATCTCAAGATTCCACGGTTTCATTACTGAGATTTCATTAAAAAAACTCGCCGAGCATGATACCATTACGTTAACACTCGCGTTTGCGTTAAAAGCTCTGAAACTGTGTCAAGTTTAAACCGGCAATCCCCGAGGCTATTCGCAACTACCTATTAGTTAAATATAAATTACTAGCCTAGGCTTATCAGTGCACATTAGTCGTAATCTTACGTATTAGATAAAATCTGTTCTTGTTTTGTTTTTGTGTGGAGCAAAAAATGCCGCTTTTGTACGCAGAACACTTTTTTGCCCGACAACTTATCGCGGATTGTCTAAGTATTCTTATCGGTATGAAGTAACTGGTTACATATAATCAATTGGGTTCAATGACTTGCATTTCTAGAAAAGCTACTGGTGTGATTAGTCCATACAATATCTGGTTCAGTTTCAAATAAACAGCTATAAAGCGTTTCGCTTTTGTTGCCTTCAAGAATCAGTTCTAAGTCACAGATTCCTTGCGGTGTTTCTGTTGTCAACAATTTGATAAACACAATTTGGCCTAAAATCCAAAAGCTGAGCAGTTCAACAGGTTTATCTGACCAGCCGTTTATTACCATAACTGTCTAAAGCTTAAAATCTTGTGTTTTATTAATAATTATATACAAGAATTTGGTTATATTAATTAATTCACCTTTTGGCGTCAGAATTTTTATTTAATCTTAGATAAGATATTTTTATATAATTTTTTATTAATATTTATTTATAATAATTATATGCTAAGGCATTATTATGTGGATCGCTAGATTTAACATAATAATTAAACAAGATAGCAAACGGTATTTAGAGGAAGTATGTCATTATAGCTTGGCTAGAGACTAAACTGTTGTAGAATACTGCATGCATATTTTGGTTGGAATGTTTGTTTAGTCTACCAATCATATTATGCAAATGGTGGAACAGGTCAATGAAGCAACCCACTGCGCTGATTTAAACAACTAAGAAAAATAATATCTTGATACCAAAAACACCAACGTTATAGTAGAGCTTATAACTGATATGAATGTAGACATGAATACAAACAAAAAGGGGGAAGTTACGGTAAAAGCTGAAATGTTTTCCTCAGTGGATTCTAGAGCGACGCAGGAAGAAAGGCACGACACACTTAGTTTCCGTCCCACTAATGGAAACCCGGCAGTTCTGAAACTAAACGTGCATTTGACTCTGATCATATAACTAACAAACCAGAGCTAGATCTTGTTAAAGATGATCGTAATGCAACATATCATGCAAGTGTCGTATTAACTCCAATAACTTCAAGCCGTTTAGAGCTCATTGGGGTCAGCAAAGTGAGCCGTGGGGAACAAGAACCTCTGTAATATCCAATTATGTCTTCTTTTTTTTAGCGTAGGTTTATGCTGAAGGACGCCGCTTCTGTCCGTCACCGGAACCTCCTCTGGGGTTTACCCGTCCATCACCGGCGCACCAGAAAACTTTGCACGCCGTGACCACCGCTGGGACCAAACCAGCACATGGGCGCGCAGATGAACCCGTTTATGGCACCCTTGGTCCCCCTGTGACGCTTCAGATCAGTGGCCCCCCTACCACTTTTCGGCCGCAGGGAATAGGGACCATCCAATTATGTCTTAGATTTTAATAATTTGTAGGATGAGGCAGATGATGTTACAAATTATGACATTAAACATTACAATACAAAGTATGTCGAGTAAATAACTGACCCAAAACACGAATAACGTTTGTTCTGGACCAACTATAAAGGTTGTTTGTTACAGGTAAAGATGAGTTGATGAGTACTTTAGATGAATGAAGACTTGATGAGAAAATAATGAACTTCAATATACAGTTTTTGATATTTGTGTCACGAGTTCCATTTTGCTCTATAAAATTTAATCGGTTGGTAAAGGAATAGAGGTCAATCAATAAATTATTAAAAAAATGTGAATTAAAGGTAAACAGAGATGAAGAGTTTATTTGTGCAACACCAAAATTTAAGAGCCAATGGAATTTTAAAACATTCAAACATATTGTTGGACCGGAAGCAATTTTTACCAGGAAACTAAAACATCAACGGAAACACGATGATAATGTTACCTCATCTGAACGACCCATTAATCGCAATGTCAAATAAAAAAACAAAAATTACCATAACGTCGACATAATTATTACATTTTTACACAAAAACAACACTACAGTACAGTTAATGATTCAGTCAGAGCTTTATAAAAGGTATCTTAGGGAAGTTGTATTCAGATAATTTAAGATGTTCAGAGCCTCAGAGGTAATTTGCAAGTTAATTACAAGTGTTAAGAACAATAATTACACAAGGAAGAGGTACTGACGATGAATCAGAAAACATTAAAAATAATATAGATAATGCAAATGATAGGACTAGATACAAATAAATATATCTAGATATTTTATGCAAGATATATTGTTATAATGACTAGGTAAATAAAAGTCTACATATAAAATAAAATTAATGTATTAAAGATAATGATTTCCTCAATAAAGAAATAGAAATTGTGAGTCCTACAATTACTGCTAACGTTAACGTAAAAGCAGGAAACTAGCAAAGAAGTGTCAGAGTTAATATTAATCACCACTTCGCTAATAATCAATGTACAGTAATCAATCAACCACCTCCGATAGTACATTAATAAGATATGCATAATAACATTTTAAGTGTCGGTAATAACTCGTAACAGAGGCAACGTATTTATTCACTTAATAAGGCTTCTATGTCAAAGTAAATGTGTAAACCAGTCGTGGACAGGTTCGAACACTAATCTATGAACTTACTCATTTGCTATGGCTCCGATAATTTCCACACTAAGAGCTTAACTGATGAATAATAACGGTATATATGTTGAGCAGTTATTAAACCCTTCTGTGGAAGGTTCAGGGCAATGATATAGTAATGATACCAGCGCATATATATAGCACGAATTGAGCGAAAGTTTCATGTTAGAAGAGTTTGTTCAAGATTTTGTCTGAGGTTGGGAGACTGATATCTAAAGACCTTATATTTGTGTTACACGTTTGCCCTTAGGCGTACAAGCTCTACATTTAATTTATAATGGGCTGACATAACATTATGTTGAAGTAAATCATCCAATTATTTTTGTCAGATCTTTCAGTATACTCCTACATTAAACGAAGACGATAAAGCTTTATACTTTAACCTCCTTTTAACGTCTTCTTTTGCTACAAAAACTACATGAACATGCAAATACAGGCTTTCATGTTTACTGTTAACACGATTTAAATAACCATTCAACTTTGCACCGCTCTGAAATTACTTTTAACACTATTCAAGGTGCTAAACTGTATTTTAAACAACAGTTGGTTTTTTATATAAAATAACGAGACTGGCCAATGGTATGATGCTAAATGGATGGTGCCAACAGTCTCTGCTTATACAGAGGAAAATTCTGTTGAAACCTTTTGTGGTCCTTTTAGAGCTTCGTAGACATTTAAAGACCAGCAGTGTGCTAAATGTCTTGGAAGGACTCAACTCGAAATGATGCAGTCTAAAAATTCAACGAGCCATTTGATCCTTTAAATGTATACTGTCTGGTATATTTTTGAAAGCTCTATTACCATTGTGAGGAGTAAACCGCTTGAAAATGCAAAGACTATACATTTCATATGAGTTGAAGCTGCAGCTGTAATTTAAAGTTACTAAACGGCAAATTGCAGTTCTCAACAAGCTTATAGAAAGAGAACTTTTATGGTCAGGAATGCAGCTGCTATTTAACTAAATATAACCGATAATAATATGGCAAACAAGAAATTGAAAATTTCATTGCTTACGTTCTTAGAACACTTCTCTTGGAAATTGAAAACGTCTTAGGGCATTCTGAGTGGTAATTGTTTTATGCTAGAATTAAAACTTCTCGTTTAAACTCTTAATCATTCCTTTGCTACATAGCAGTCGGGTAATGATTAAAAGATTGAATGCCGTAATTACTGAAATAATTAGAAAGCTATTGTGTCTCACGTGGATCCACGTTTCGGGCACTCAAGGGATTAAATGAGCTTGCTTATATGCACTTACAGTATGAATTCATCATCGAACTAAATGCGACATTTAAAATTAAAACGTTCGGAGGAAATATAACATTACTAACAGCTTCATAACTATAATTGAGTTAATGGTAATGGAAACGAAAATAAAGATTTACGATGACAAGCATCGGCCCAATGTATTAATTAAGGTAATTAGCGGAAGTACGGAGAGTTCATGATCGCGGTGGCATTTTGTTTCGGTAGCAAAATGTTTTTAATTGAACATTGGATATGTACCTACGCTTTTAACTTTAGCGTTTCATTAATTAAGCGACGTATTATCTTTTAGACGGCTTATGGCTTTTTCGCCTTCCACTTTTTTCTTCTTATTTCAATCATCTATCTTCCTTCGAAAGCCATATCTCATTATCTGCTTCAGAAACGAGAACATATTTCCAATCAATACATCTCTTAGCTTTTACAGCAAACTTTCTACATCATAATCCACAAGATTTAAATCGCTTCACAAAATCAAATGAGTAAAATATTTCTCGATACTTTTCCCACAAGCGTTCGACAGCGAAAGATTGCAGCCTTACTCCAGCATCGATAGCGACGATCGAATCACTTTCGCTGCTATCGATTCTTATCGCAAAAAGTAGTTCGGCAGCACTAGCCCAGGTACCCCCGCCGTTCCTGCATAACCTTACTAATTTCAAACGTGTTATAGGTCCATTATTAGTGTTATGAAGTATTGTGCTACTACTTTCGGTCGGATTGTATTTCATTCACCGCGAGCGATGTGATTGAACCCAGATCGCTAGTATCCTTGAGAACTGGTCGCGATTGAATAGTGTTATATAAAGCAACGTGAAATTCTTCGTATGCTAGTGTTTATTTCTTCTCAGATGCAGCGAAGTAAATAGTGCATTCCCACGGATGAGAATTCTCATTGTGGTGCTGGTTGAGATCTTGATTGATATGTTTTAGGTGAATGGTTCAAGATGTATTTGTCTGGTTATGTTTGGAAATTAATTGCTGAGACATTTTATTAACCTAATACATTGTTGCAGCAGGTACTCCAAAGTTTGACGATATGTCAATATATCAGGAGGTTGGTCATTGAGCTGTTCTTGTTAAAATGTCTGCTGTCTTCAATTCATCACTCAATCTGTAGGGCAATTTATAGTGGTCCTCTTGGTTCTTTGATCATCAAATAGAGTACCTACATTCTTCTCTGGTTATGCAAACCTTTCTAACATATTTTACCGCAAAATGACTACGCCACGAACAGTACACTGCCCGCAGTAAACATAATACACGAATTACCGACCCATATGCGGCCAGCAATAACGTACGGGATAACTGTGCTCATACATTATGTATCCCATAGGCTACATCAGAAAAACTGGACGAACCTTCCCATAAAAGTTAGTATCGAAATAAACCTTTCATATACCGGAGTGGATTTCTCAGGCCTAGTTTCAGTGCATCTATCATGTTGATTGATGTTGGGGGTTACCGACAGATGGCGGTAACTGTCGTGCAACTTGCTCACTCAGCAGCTTGTCGCGTAACTCGTTAGTGCAACTTAAAAACGGAAGACGGGAGGAAGGTACTGTTAGTTTTTTGGTGTGACAAGTTTGCACGTAAGTGTAGATTGTATGGTTTGGTACCGAGTTCGAAGATTTTTGTAATAAATATTAAGAAAATACTGCAAACATAGACGTTACTTACGTTTTACAATCAAATCCTAATACATAATAGTTACTACATAAAGTTCACTGTCTTTTAAAATTAAAACGGGATATACATTTCTAACAACTATTATAATTCCAGTAATATTTAAACACCCTTTATTTTTTAAGACAGTTACATTTAGACTTGCGTGAAAAATTAACAGCCCAGAAATAATTATTCTGTCGTATAATGTTAAATTTGGAACTGTACGTAAATTTGCACAATTCAAACGTGGAACGATTTCATTCATACGTTTATCGTTGCGCATACGTTTTACAATTACGTGCAAAATTATGTGCGATACGCGTCCTTGAGTAACGCTACAATTTAGTGTAAAATTTTATGAATGTATTTATTTATGAACTTTCTGACTCAGAAATATGTATTAACATTGTATAGTCAGTAATTTATTCCTGCATTTTATGTGATTGTCGCTTTCACCATAAAATGTTTTCTCTAGGTTTTACGTCGCATAAGTCACCCTTGTAGAGGATTGACCTACTTAGAAGCAAGAAATCTTCCCACTTATCTTCAGCAGTAACCGAGGAAAATTACTTTCCCGTATCTACGACAGTAAATTCGTTTTCTTTTTGATTGCACACACACATTTCAAGTTAGCGGTGAAATTGAAATAGTTTATACACATTCAAGTCATAAATACAATCAAAAGATCTCGAAAATCGATATTCATCTAGATAACCCTCAATCGATACGTCCAAACACAATACAGGTTAACCGTTGTTCAGACAAGTTTACAAATGGGGACTAGGACAACATCGTGTGGGGCAACCCTCTGCACGGTGGTCCCCTACCTGACCGTGGACAATGAATGGGGGAATGGGAGCGACGTATGGTAACGTACTGCTGAATTTATTACGAGAAATAAGGTAAATTATTTGACGTCTAGAAATAAGTATATTATGGTGAGGTAACTGGTAGAATTTCAAATATGATTGCCATATTTTGGGGGAGCATTTTAATTTAGATTTTCTATTTCAATATGAATAAGTCCCACATAGTATACCATTTAATTATACACTCGCCGGTAGTAAATATCGCCGACGCTCTAAACACGAACTTAAAAAAAACCTATTCGAAGTATTGGTGTGTCATTAAATTCCTGTTTAAGTTGGGCCATTTTTACTGCCGGTGAGTGTAGGTATTAGGCAGTAACAGTATAGATTGGAATGAAAACAGACTTATTGGAATTATTTTCATGTTTGAATATTAATCTGTAGCAGTCGATCTCGGACTCCTCCTAGTTGAGAATCAGTTGAGAATTAACCACAGGCTTACAATTTCCTAACTGCGCATAATTCGTGTCGTCCTACTGCCTAATCGCCTGAATTCGACGCAGATTACTATATCCTTTGACGAATAAAAACTGCGGAAATTGAGATAAAACAACATGTTTCGACATTATTGTGCGTAATATTTTATTGGTTCACATATCTATTACTCCATTTATGAAATTGTCTTTAAAAAATTCAGTCGATATCAAGAGATAGTGCCAGAATTGGGTTACAGATTACCGGGTTATAAATTTGAGTTAACGGTATCTAATCAAACGGTTATAAACACTCGATTAATTAGAGTATGCCATGTTTACACTCTAAACTCGAAAAGACAATTAATATTTTCGGTAACAATTATATAATTTGTAATTGTCACTTATCAAAACATTCAATTCGAGTTAAATCGAACATGGCAGATTAAGTCCTTAAAAAAAAAACAAATAAATTATGATTGTAAAAGCATTGAAATAAAGTAATATTTTAAATAAAGTGTTGCCAGTCTACTTCTTAAAATTCGCCCGTGTTCACTGACACTAGGAAACACGCAACAGTGAACTGTTAACTAGTTAAAAATTTAAGTGTTGCCTAGTATTAGTAAAAACGGTCTACAGGCCTAACATGGCACAAAAACTGGCATTCATCTTCACCTAAACCTGACACATCTGGCACAGAAAAATTACTCATCTAACGACACGTCTGCAGCTCTGTGTGAACACACCGTTAAGGTAACACGGCAAAGATCCAATTAAAAGTATAATCACTCGTAATCATACCTGTTGCTCTGAAGAAACCTCCTCTCTGCTGCTGTCATCTGTAACAATGAAATAATAGCTTTAATTTACGTGTTACTAAATGATGTTGCTGCTACTGAAGAAGTTGGATGTAATTTTATTGAGATTGGCGAAAAATTATTAACAAGAACAACATTTTACATTTTTAATGATAGGTATTATTTCGGAAATTATCTTCGTTATGTGTTTTATAGTACTGTATCTGTTACTTCCTATAGATAATTTTATGACTTATAGCAAATTTTCAATTCGCGTAACTGTATGAAAATCCATACTAATATTATAAATTCGAAAGTAATTCTGTCTGTCTGTCTGTATGTTACCTTTACAAGCCTAAAGCACTGAACGGATGTTAATTGAATTTGGCAAGGAGATAGATGGCATCCTGGGAAAAGACATAGGCTAATTGAGGTCTCAAAAAAAATATTTAGGTAGGGTAGGCTAGGGTAGGTAGGTTATGGTGGGTAGGCTAGGATAGGTAGGGTAGGGTAGGGTAGGTAGGCTAGGATAGGTAGGGTAGGGTAGGGTCGGGTAGGTAGGTAGAGTAGGTGGGTAGATGGGTAGGTAGGTAGAGTAGGGTAGGTAGATAGGGAAGGGTAGGTAGATAAACTAAGTAGGAAGGTAGGATAGGTAGGTAGCCAGTTGACGGAAGCGAAGCCGCGGGCACAGCTAGTTAAATTCATAAAATCTTGTCATCCATTTACAGATAAAACATTTAACTCGCAACTTTACAGTGAGTTTAAATAGGCACATAAATATTCAGCACTTAAGTGTAAACCAATCAAGAACATGACTCGTCAACTTCTAACTTAGGATCACTTAGTTCGCTCAACGTTATGCCCTAAAAACTGTAATAAGATAAGTTGCATTATATCCCCACATAGCGAATACCATGAAATGATGGTCACACTCTATTAACTGCCGTAGTTCCATAGTTACAAAGAGAGTTAACCCGACGTAGGTGTTCTAACGAGGGTATATTTATGTGAACGGTACATTATCGTCTTGAAACTGATTTCATTACAAGATTTATAAGCGAAAAAAAATGTATGTTGATGTCCAATAGAATGACACCTCTAGCTTTGCAGCTGGTGCTATTGGTACCTATCTATTTGAAAATTCGTTATTTAAAGATAAAAGCGTCATTTAACTGCTATGCTTTTTTCGCGGAAAATTCGTGAAAACCACTATTGAGTTAAACCTACTATGAATAGATTCAAATTTAAAAAAAATCTGTTAGCTAAAGAGATAATCTCCATTTTGACTCCATTAAAAATCAAAAGTTGCGTCGTTGAATCACCATGTGTCAGCCGGTCACTGACCTCGGCGACCTAGCGACAATTTCACGGTGCACACATAACACAATCAATACATGCAGCACTAGCGAAACGACCTGACTCGACCCGGTTTCAGTCAATTTTCACGTCACTTCCTGTCCGCCCATCTAACTGAATTTTTACGCTCGCACGCTGTGGGTTTCGTTCCGTCTAACAGGATTTTGGACGAATGTTATACAAGGTTTAGGCTACCAAAAAATATGAAATGAAGTATTTTTGCTGACAAATAGTTGATGCAAATTCAAGAAACCATAAATAGGTTATCGATAATTCATACTTACCGAAGCTGCCATGGGTAGTTATAAGGAAAAAATAAAAGACTACAAAAAGACAAGCAGCATACTAAATCATCAGAAAACTTCTATTTAGAAAGAATATAATAGGATCAAAAGTAAAAACCCTCGACCAAATAAAACAAAAACTAGCGTTACTTCAAAAACGGCTCAGTAATTCTGAAGATGAGCGCCCCAGACAGACAAACACAGACTCTTTATCACCGCACTTCTCTTCTATTGGCGTATCTAAGAGCGGTTGCGGTACGTTCCATTTTACGAGCCATCGCTAACGAGAACCATGTCTAGCTAGCTTTGTGCAGGTGAATGCACGAATTATTTGTATTGCTGCACAAAATGGTATGAAAAATATTGGGGTTTATTGTAGTGACTCATAACATGCCGTTCAGGAATAAGGCTTTGTAGAAATGATGCTATAAATTTGCAAAATAATTAATGAACATGCATCACTAGGTCGAACGGCTGAGTCTTACGGAAATGTGAGAGACTGAGTCTCTTTATCTTCTCTCTACTTAGAGAGAAGATAAAGATATGAACGTGAATCACTGCAAGCATCGTGTTATTTTAACAAGAGGGGATCAACTTTAAATGAAAGCACATTGTTGGTTCAGTTATGATGACATGAACACTCATACAATACTCAATGTATGAGCAAAAAAGGTCAGAAATATATTGGGGAAAAGTGTCCCAGTTAATATCATGCAGCCTAACTTACATAATAAGACCAATCATGGCGTAGACACAAAAACCATCCCGATTGGCGAACTACAAGATACTACAAAGACATAAAACAATCTATTACGACCCATAAAACTATACAACACCAAATAAAAATATACCCTAATACGCGAACATTACTTTCGCAACATCCACTAAACCCCACTGATGCTATTGACCTATCATTTTATGAGGACCGGTCACGCATCGAACGTTTAGTTAAATTCGTAACGGGCGAAAATTATTCAAGACATTATGGTGTACTTACTTGCATCAACATTCATCATACAAACCAGTAACCTGCATTGAATGAAGATCATTAATATGAAATATACTATCGTTTCATTTTGACATTACCACAACCCTTGCCAATAAGATCGCAGTGTCATAGGAGACAGGGCTATACAATCAAAGGCAGCTAAAAATCCATAAACACTAATTTGCCATAAATGCCAATAAGCTTTGAAGTGGTTTTTCTATAGGCAATAGCTGCGTTTGATACCAAACGGTTTACCTAACATGTACAAATTTTGATAAGCAATAAAATGGCATTCATAGTTCTATACCTACCAGGGTATGTATATACCCCTTTGATTCTATACCCCTTTTGGTGATTTCCTTAAAAAAACACCCAATCACATTTTACAACACCCAAGACTTGAAACGGGATTGCAGATTCCTTGGGAACAAAGCAGCGCTTAAGAAACTTTAAAATCCATCGATACTATACCGCTAATACATCTGGGTTATGAGAACTGGTTCGCAGAAAGCGCCGAAGTCTGTATAAAGCCGTTTCCCTTACAATGACGGGCAGAATTCCGAACGGTAGCGACTTGAGATACTTCAATACAACTTGAAGGTACGATGGCAATCTTTGGACCGTTAGTTATGCTAGTACCATTTGCAATGTCAACAGATATTCCAATTTCAGAACCAATCTGGATGGATTTCTCGATAACTACAAAATTAATCAGAAAGCTATGTTAAGACCGTCTTTGGAAGGCTTCTGGACATTCCGATTGATATTTGGAGTTACTAATTCGGTAGGTAAATCTTACTTTCATACTCCGTTTGAAAAACGGATGAATTAAGTTCAATACGAAAGATATTTAGTTTAATATTTGATATATATAATTTCTCGCTTCTCTTTGACTATGGTAAACTCATCTATACAAATTGCCAGTTCTTCACTTTATCATAAATTGTTTCTCATGGTCACGCATGCGGATAAGCACACAGCATGTTTACAATTCACCTCTATCACATCATCTAAATATAATCTAAAACTCTGTAGTCATACTACAGAGTTCATTAAGATCGACCGTTATCTTTGAATTAACTTTGATAAATATTAAGACGCCGCTGTCCTACAGATAAATTGTGCGTAAATTATTATTCTATCACATTCTCCTTTCATACCTCCAAATACGTAGGAGTATTGATTTGTTCTTTGTGGTAAGATTTGCAGTAGCGTGATCAATCATCTACCCATCGGGATGTTTGTATGCAAGCATCTTGAGAACTACTGATCTCATTTTAATGCTAATTCCCAATTTTTTTCCGTTTCGATTGCAGTCTACATTCAGCTAGTATCGCCTGGGTGCTTCACTAATAGAAAAATAATTGTTAGCGAAACAGAATCAACGTCTACAACAACCGTAGCACCAACGGGGCATATACTAATGAAAATAATGAAACGTACAAAGATTTATTTTAACGGAGCGAACATATTTGCGCAGTACATTCACCCCCGCGAGCTCGTGACAAACCCATCCTGGCATAACATTATAACACATTACACTTTTATATAACCAAGTTGCCGATGCAGTTGGACGACTTTAAACTTGAACTAAATATAGCCGCATTTCTTTGAACCGACAATTTGCGAACTGTACACTTGAAATGGCAACGACGAATATGTGGCCAAGACTCAGAGATTAAAGAGGTTCCACCGAATGGGCCTCGTTCCACGATCTGACTCCCTTGATTATGCAAAAAATATGCAAGTTTAGATTACCGTTTCATCTAATCATAGGAGTAGTGTAGCGCCTCGTTATATTGTGTGTAATTTTGTAACAAGTTGAAACTTAATTTACATAAGTCTTGAGAATTGAAACAAGGTGTTGGATACGCACAGGTGTTAAATTCAAACGGGTTGAATAGATTCAGGTTGTTCAAGTTGATCAGGTTACTTCTAATTCGAAAACAATAAATTGATTTGAAATGCAGCGGCTGGCAATACGCATCGAAAGTGCCAAAAAGAGAAGCAAATGGAAATTGTAAATCAAATTACTATTCTGAAGATAAACATAATGCTAAACTTACATCACAACCAAACAATCAACATCATTTACGTCAACACTAACCAACCGTAACGACAACTTTTAACAAAAAGCGTCCAAAAAAACCTGCGTGTATTAAATTCTCATTTTATCTGAAAACCAGTGTCAAACACAGGACGGCTGACAAAAAGCAAGATGGTGTCACGTAAGAAGACTAGCTATCACGTACGGAACGCTGGTAATGATGAATATAATCAATTTATGCTCCAACGAGGACCGACAGACCGACAGACGGGAATAGCTACACGTAAGATGTAATGAGTATGTGGACGTTTAACTTTGAATTAACGTTTTTTTGGTCGGTGGCGGTTTTTGTGAGAGAAACAGTATCGAATTATTATTGGCATTTAAGTATCACATAGCTCACATGGAGATTGAAAAAAGAATCGCCAATGGAGCAGACAGTAAACCAAGTAATTTGTTACAGAATTAGAAATCATACAATTAAAATTTGAGAATCTGCAGCAAGTAGTTGGAGAATACTGTTTTTATCAGCAGCTGAAGACTGCAATGCTGGTAAGGGTAATCTTCGAGCGTAAATATAAATAACCCTATAAACACCATCAACAATAATACCTAATATAATTAAACGCAGTTTCAGAATAATTATGTAATAAGCCATTATAAAGTAAGTCATAAGAAGACAACAATAGACGGCGAAGAGTAAAGTTAACCAATTCTCCATAATAGTAAATACGCAACACCGTTATGAGGGTTGTATTAGTCATATATTAGTGTAGGTTGATAACAAGCAAGACATTGACCTTCGTTGACAATATTATGTAAATTGTATTAGGAAGTATAATGACACGCGCCTACGCTCTTCAAATAATGATATAATGCACCTCATATACTTCCGTGGGCAAATTATAAAATTTGATAATAGAATAATACCACCCATACTTGCATTGCAGTGTTTCAATAACACCAATTGTATTTACTTCGACGATTTGAATGTCTTTTGCAGATTTATTTAAACTAACCCTGATCTTTCCAGCTTTGGTTTCGGTCATTGCTGACATGATAATGACATCATTTGCCAAATCTGCAACGCCCATATATCACATATCAACTATTATCATGAACCAGTCAATTCAGAGAATGAGTGTGTTATCGTTGGTTTTCAGCCCACATATATCGAATGCTTACGTACCTACGGCATTGCTTTGTCTAACAAAGTAGGTGTTTGGTTTCACAATCTGATTTTTATTTACCAAGCTTCAATATTCGCCCACTGTGCGTCCAAGTTGTAGAACACCTTGCCTTATATTAATCCTTCACTAAATTGTAATTATTGGATAAAAACTGTGTTTATTTTTGTTAAACAGTTCCTGTTGTTTTGTCATGTCTTTTTTTGTGAATTGATTAACAAGGTTGGTTGATTGACAAGCAATTAGGATGACTTAACACATCTTAATATTCGCGTCTGCATTCTTTAATGTTTCTAAAATTATAATAAAAATATATCCATCTATAAATTACCTACTTTGTGCAATTGTGCAGAAATCAAGTGACAGTGTTCATGTGCCAAGGATAAGCGGCTTTTCAACGCTTTTCCCCCTTATAATATTAACGCCAAGATAGTCCGAAACATATTATCGATATAATTCGCAAGCTTTACTTCCCTGGAGGTAGAAAGCGTGAATTTGATCATTATGTATGCAGATTTTCATTATTAAATTTATCCATTTTCCATTAGAAACTATCTTAAACTAAGCTACCTCGAGTCCTTTCTATTGAAACTGGTCTATTCTTACAAGCAACATTTCCGGAAGATCTCTTGTGAATCTATAAAATTTTATTCACACCCGTTTCTGTGTCATTTCCTACGAGTACACTTAAAATCGAGAACGGTAAACAATGAGTTGCCGTGAGTACAGCACTTCAAACTATGTTATTTAAACACAAAATATTTTGGTGACATCATTGGCATATTTTTTTGCATATAGTATGCAAAATGGTCATACTCAGTTAACGTGTTCTTCATTATCTTGTGTTGCTCTAAATCAAACAGTTGTCTTATGCATTTCATTTGTTTATGAGATAAGTTATCATTTCTCAGACACATGCCTTATTTACATTTGGCTGTGGTGCTGCAATATCTTGGTATCGTTTAAACCACATATAAAATAATAACAGTCTGTTATTATTTTGAAATGTAGATACTGTGGATGTGAATGAATGAATTTCATAATATCTATAAATTGTTAGACGGTTACGAACATTGCAGCTTCTACTGTTAGAACATAAAGTTGTTAGAAAACATAAATTGATCTGAAACGAGAAAGCCACTCCAAACTGAAGACCTAATACGGAAGCTAATTAATATTACTTTTTATTTCCAAACTAAAGTAAAAAGTTACATAATTTTTAAATAGTTGAATGTTATTTCGTTATGAAATTGCTTCCGTAAAATAATTCAAGCAATTTCTTTCACGTGTTAATGGCTAAGGCAATCAAGATTTTATCAAATTAGCTATATTGATCTGAGTAAAGATAAAGAAGATCTAATGCCTAAGTAATTATGGTCTATCAGAAGTCGTAAGAGAGAAACTGAAAGTTATCACGTCTGATAAAGTAAATGTCACGCATAAAAGTCAGATGACATGGTTCAGTTAATGAAATAAATATCACAGAATATTGACCATGTAGGCTGATATTTAATTAATACAGATTATCTAGTAATTACTTTGGGAGTGGTAATAATTATAAAGCACCAAATCCAGTGGCAACGATAGTTCCAGAAGTGTTAGAAACCTTTAAGACCTTAGCGAAAATGTCAAGTTAATCGTAAAATACCAATAAATTACGAACGTTTCAATAAATAAAACCCACATTGAAAATGTTTTGTACAACATTTTAGCAGTCGAAACATTAATTGAACGAGACCATTTGTCCCGTTTCGGCGAAACGAAGGCAACTTTGCAAAGACGTGGGCGCAAGAGTTTACCAAAACAAAGTCGCCAAATTCAAACAGTACATTGTTTTGAGTAACTATTATCGTCATGTGAAACCTATTATTACACACGAAATACTCGTGCTAACTTCACCGTTACTTCATTGTATAATCCTGCCGATAACGGGCTAAAATTTAGGCACCGTACCGTCTGTAAAATTCTGTGACGATGAATTTTCTTACGTACCTAACACTCTATCATACCGGTATACTATCTACAATTTTCTGTTTATTTAGGTCCCGCTTCACTAAGCTTCGTTTCACTCCAGAAATTAAATATTTTACTGAAGCTTCAGAACTAGAGCCTTTTCCATTAATATGAAAGTGAGGAAACCGACATTGTTTACAAGACTTAATGATTAAGATTCTGTCTAGATACTAAAGCTTTTACGTTTACCCCTTAAAAGTAAGAACATGAATATTCACGAGTTTAATCAACCTGCCTCAAGCATTCCTAAAGAGATTTCTCTTCGGAACTATTTGGGCCAACAATGACACAGACATAATCCCTAAAAGCGTATTAAAAGTGTGTAAATCTGAAATTAATCGGCATAGGAGACACACAAACGAAGCAGGGCGTTTCATCACTTGACCTGAATGCACGGTTGATGGTGATAAGATAAGCATAGTGGAGCAATTTGTTTGGCTTGATAGTGGCGTGGCTCAAGGCCGTCCGTTCGACCCTGCATTAATGGGATTTATTGATTTTTGCCACCATTTAGTACTATCTGATACTTTGTGACACCAACTGTCAACATGTTAATGTAGGCAACAAGGTCTGCAATGACGTAAACCTAGCCAATATGCTCGCAAGCGTATACAATCTGTCATTTACAATAGCCGCATTAAAGCTATGAATTTTTCCCTTTTTTTGATTTTTATAAAAACTTTGCCCCACACTAAGAATTTCTTCCTGTATCGTGGGTGACTTTACAAACATATAAACTCACATACACAACACCCAGAGCCGGAACAACTATCTGTAGGTCATACAAATATTCGTGCGGGAATCGAACCCGCGACACGCAACGCAGCAATCAATCGCTCAGCCAACCGTGCGCCCCTTTGAATGGAATAATGAAACTAGTCCAATAAAAAAAGCTTTTTTTAAACCAGCTTTTTTGCTTAGTATGCATTGTCGTCCAAACCAACGTGCACACAAATTTCAGCTCAATTGGATAGGAACAGCTGTTTTAAAATTCACTTGCAAGATTTGACTCAAACAACAAGGCAATTGTAAAAAGTTTTCGGATTCGGACGAAAGATATTTTCAATTTAAATTTCGAATTTTTCTAACGAAATTTGCCTCCAATAAATTCATCGAACTGTTGAATCAGAAAGACGTTTAAGAACAAGGATTTATTGTTTTAATAAAACGTTTCGTGTGGCTACTATGCGTGCCGGAAACTGTTGTAATATGAAATATGAACTAACCTTTGTTACGCGGGGTAACAGTGCTAACGCTAATGTAATCATTACGGCATTTTTTGTCGTCAGCCTTTATAGGCTTCCAAGTGCTACTATTGAGTTCGACCTTAAAGATAAAGTAACACTTGGTTTCAGCTGAAAAAAACGGTGTCACGAAAGGTGACCATTAACCATAACCTTAGTTAAAAAAGTAATTTTCAATACGCCTAGACTCAGTCTAAATAAAGTAGTTGCAGCTCATTGAGTAGTTATCAAAATCTTACAAAAATTATAAATGCGAAAGTTTGGATGGATGTGTGTATGTTTTTTACTCAATCACGCTAAAACGGCTAAACGGATCTGGATGAAGTTTGGCACAGAGATCATCATCCCGGCATAAAGTTCTTTTGGGATAAGAAAACACATTTTACGCGGGTGGAGCCGCTGGTGGAAGCTAGTAAGAGATAAAAGAAACCCCAGTTTCCCGATGACTCATAATCATCCTACAGTCGATTCACTGAATATGGAGCCCGAAACTAGTCATATACCTATCACGGATGACGAATCCCGCGCTCATTTGCAAGTGCACAATGAATTTGTCCAAACAAGTGGTCTAGACAATAGCCTCGCAACACTAGAAGCAGAATGACATGTTGATGGCAGCAATAATGATAATAAAGTAGTAAAGTACTGTAAAACTAGGAGCAATAATAAAATTATATCTTTCAAAATTACTGGCAACGCAACTACTAATTTCAAATTAGATTATAACATCAAAATGGTGAAAACGATCAGATAACAACAGATTATCTTAGAACAATCGATCGTTAA
The DNA here is from genome assembly GCA_945859665.1 of Anorthoa munda. Lineage (NCBI taxonomy): Eukaryota > Metazoa > Arthropoda > Insecta > Lepidoptera > Noctuidae > Anorthoa > Anorthoa munda. Next base: position 37,308,170 of record OX243897.1, on the reverse strand, counting down.
ATTTATTTCCATCATTCACGATAGTGTTTACTTGAAAACTGTAAAACTTATCGAGTTATCGCGATTCTTATCATTTAATAACTGTTCAGTGTTTACTACTGTGTCTGCACTCCTACTACTTGAGTATACTTAAGTAAGTAATTCTTTCTCTTCAGAATCTTGTTGATTTTATTTGGGTGACGGCAATACTTTGAAGTGCTTATTTGCTTTCTTGCAAAAGACTTTATCTCATTTCTTATAACTTTCTTTATCGAGTATATGTATCACTTGTATCACGTTGGTTCTAGAAATATCTTATATAAATCGTAGAGCTTCATTACTTGGAATCTTTACTTCTTCAAAGATATTAATGATTTGCTCTAGATGCACGATTGATTGCTTATAAATTGATCATACGCCCGATGCACTTAATTCTGTAACCAATGTTTGTTTTCAGAAGGTTACTCAAATAAATGCAGGTCATCCAACTGGTACTTATCAATCAAAATGATAAATGCCTAAGGCCAAACATAACGACAGATGGTTAAGATAAATAGTATACAAGAGGCATGTGATTCGATATGTGCAGTGCAAGACATGCAGATATTATCAACATGCGTCAGTGTCCGCTTATCTGTCTTTTACACGCAAATATTTGAGAAAAACATCAACACAGTTGTCAGTTGGAAATAAAGTATGAACACGTACAGCGAACATTGAAGGTAGCAGCGATTTCATTCGCCACATTGAAGGAAATATTTGTATGCTCCACATTTCATCTTGTACCGGATCTAGATATCGTGTGTTGTAATTTATCAAGGCAAAATATAGAGCGAAAGCTTACAGCTAAAACTCTCACCTCGGCTTTCACGATTAAGCTTTATGAAACTTCAAAGATTTCCAACTTACTAGCTAAACTATTTTTTACAAATGAGACGACGAAGCTACTAGGCGCAACAACTTTTTCCACATTTCTCAGCATCAGTCAATGAGTGGTTATCAACGTCTGACTGATCACATTTCGAAGCAGAAGCTTCGAAAGTTAATTTGTAATGTGACAGAGATATGGATAGAAATAGGCCGCAAGGCAAATGCTTTCTCCCGATCTCTAGGAAAGCCGCTAAAACGACGCTTGAAGAAAATGCGCTTGCGATTTCCACGATATCGCTGAGTTCCGCTAGTGAAACGATTCACATTTTTAATTTAGTGATATAGATAGTGATAGCCAAGTTCGAGAATCAAGTTTAGTCGGGGTTCCGTGTTTACCATATAATTATCTCAAACCTGATCCGAGATTATTTTATCGGCGTCGAAAAATGTTGTTCATTTGCTTCGAAAAATAAACATTCGCAAGCAAAACCTTGTTTTGACCGTCGGTCGGTATGTTTGTTTGCAAAGATGAGACACAGGCAACAATAGACAGAAAACATATCCTTTGTTCTGAATTCTTCAGCAAGTTGTTGCTCTGTCTGAAACTTAGCACTAAAATCCCCACTCAAACAATGCTTATTTTGCATCATCTTACACCTCCTAGACAAAACTTTGGCAACACTGGTCGAGCTGATTAGAAAAGTTCATTCGATACACTAAAGGTTAAGCGGCACGTAATTTCATTTAGTGAGGCAATAATAAGATCTGCAGTGGGTCACGAAAAACAAACGCCCTGGGTGATCGTGCGCAGGCGCTTCCTGGCTGACCGACAACGACGCGGCGATGATTATTAGGGCTTGAACACGCCTTCTGTAAAATAGAAGGGCAAGGAAAAATCAGAGTATGGACCGAGTAAAGTGACGATCTCAGTAAGAGAGGCAGAGGATCAGTTTGATGAAGTGCTATTGGCCAGAGGTCATGACCAACAGTGGACTGATTTAGGGTGATGATGGAAGTATCTGAAAGTCAACAATAGACTACAATGCATAGACAATCCTATGATACTAAACCTGGAGTAGGGTTTATGGCAGGTGTTCAATCTATTTTCAACTCTTGTTAAAAACAAAAAAATACACAATTACATAAAAAAACGGGATTCTATTCTATAATACGAGAAAAGTAAAAATAGCATCGCAAAATACGGTGTTCTCACAAATGCGTGGGACACAAATCTCCTGTTAAAACTTAATGGTTCATGAGATTACAGCACACAGAGAGGCAAGCCGACTTGCCTTTCAACTTGACCGTCTCCTTAAGTTTTATGACGTCATAAATGGAGCGAGGAGCTTGGCAAAGTTAATATGAGAATTTACACCTTTAGTGCGGTTAAAATCTGTGAAATACGTTTTGCTTCGATCATTGGCAGGGGTAAAATACTTTTGAGCGCTACGCTTCGTCTGCACTTAGCCTTAGATCTTCTTGTCTGTATTTGAAGACAGTGAAGAACTGGAGGTAGTCGTGCTGACATCTTATGAACCGAAACATGACATAGAATATACATAATTTATAAAATAGCAATGATACCACCGTCCACCATAGTGGAGGAATAAGTCGTGAGCAAAATTTTGGGTACGAATGTGAATGACTATAAGAAAGAGGAAGATTGAAGAAACGTAGGATGGATTTTGTGAAAGATGATAATATGGCTAGAAACGATGTGACTATTGAAGACGAATAAAGATGTATGGAAGAAGACACGCTGCGCCGATCCCAATCAAATTGGAAAGCAAAACGACGTCAACCAAAAATGGTAGTACATAATGGTTGGATCTAACTATGCTCAAAATCATAATCTTGGACTTATCTAGAAGCTTCAATTGGTGAGCAACTTCTAATTATTACAATGTTGCGAAATAATGATGCAATGCTGAAAAGATAAAAATCTTTGCAAATTATCGCACATCGTCAGGGTCAGGGTCTGTACGATAGGGCTTCCTTATTATACTACGAGTATTTTAGCAATATAATAATAATAGAATTCATTGTCATCTTCGTTTCTACTGACATTCTGATTTTCACACCTCTCAACTCATGAAATCGCATGGTCTTCCTTGTCTTTATTCCGGATTTAAGATTTGACACAATTGTGGCATTTAACTTGAAAGATTTTTGCAATTGCAATTCTTCATAAAAAGGATGTAAATTCTAGCAAAGCAAAGGAATCTGCATTCATGCAAGAAAGGGTTAACGCGCTGGAAAGAATCCCAGGCGCTTCCACAAGCTAAAACAAAAAAAACCGCGACAATCGGGTGTCCGAAGACTAGGCTTAAAGCCTTAATGCGTTACAAGCATTCAGCCGCAACGAGGCACAAAGAAACTATAACTGTTCCGATTTTAGAACATAATCGACCCGCCTGCCCGCGGCATCCGAACGAAATCGAAATTTTGAACAATATCCGACTAATAAGGACATGACGTGAAAGTGAGATTGAACGCGCAAAAACGCGCGCGTTCGCGTCACGACACCAAACAACGAGACGCCACTAACCTACCTTTACATCACATTGTCCAAAACTGTGCTAAGTGACTCTTAATAACCGTTTAGAAAGTCATAATTTTATTATTTATACTAATAATTTGCCGAGAGGTTAAAGGTCCACGATCGGCCGCTTCCGTGCTTGACAACCATTAGTCGAAATACAAACTGTTTCGTACACGCAACTCAACGAGAGAACTGTTATATCGGATTTACTGTATGCTAGATTAGATCCCAACGTTCGCTGTTTTAGTGCAAAACAAAATAGCAGACAGAAATTCAAGCTAAAAGTAGAAAAAGCACGCGTTTGAGTGAAAAAACGTACAACCGTTCTGTGGTTGTGTCTGACCTAGCTGAATTAAGGCTGTCGTCTGTTTATCTTTACATGTTTATTTTTTGTAAGTGTATGTTTTGTACAAAGTGGATAGGGTGAAAGGCAATAAACATAATATCCGAAAACATTAATTACGGTATCCTCCTTTTTACTCAAAAGAGAAAATTAAGCAAGTTTTTTTTTTTCAAACTGTATGTCGTCGCAGTACTTCAAACAAAACCGAACGCTGAACATAATACAGAAGAAAGTAACAGTAACATAGTCAATCATACGAAGGCAGAAATTTCACCCATTAAACCGGAACAGTCCAGCGAAGGTCATAATTTAAGTTAAGATGAGACCAAAGAGTCCAAACAGGGTACTTAGGAACAATGGTCGTGATTGGTTAAAGATGGCAGGTAATTCCACGGAGGCAATGAGCCATTTGCGGCACTCACATTGAACATTGCTTTCATACTGCGGTGTAAATGACTGGTTATCGAGAAGATGAAATCGGTAAAGAAAATAAATAGCAGACAATGGTTGATACGGAGAATGTCTTAAAATAGAAAGGATGTCAGTGAAAATAAGAATGTGAGGCAGAGTTAATTAGCCTTTTCTTCAATGGTAGCGCGTGGCTTTTTCCAAAGGGTTTGTGTTAAAATTGAGTCCAGTATCATTAATATTTAAATGCCTGACTTTTAAGACGGTACAGGCACAGAATAGGTACATATTATGAGACGATAATAAAACCCTTTTTTTTGTGACATAAAGTGTAGTAAAATTTCAATGCTCATAGAGATAGATGTTTGAGGATAGATACAGATTACAATTCTATTAACGTTAAACCCAATCTATACTGTGACAGCCATTCATATAAACTTTAGTAGCTATATTTATCCATCACTATAAATGATGATAAAGTTATAAAATGTCTGATGTCAATCCCAAACAGTTATATACTTCTGAAGCATAGACAAGTATATAGAGGCCAAAACATTTACTCAAACGAAGAGAAAATTTATGATGAAGCGACGCCCTACATTACGAAACATTTAAGTAAAACCACATTAGATGAAGGCAAGAAATAAGGGAGAAGTTTTAGTCCATGGAGAAATTACCAACGCTTAAGAGTGAAGAAATTAGAAAATTTAATTTACTTGAGAAATGTTAGAATAACTCTGTGTTGTTTAACCACACTGCATACATCGCAAATGTTGTTGACAATCTAATAACTGGGATTTTTGTAACGAAAGTTGTACTTTGAATGGATAATACAATGCCATGTTATTGATAATCTCAAGAATTGTAGAGACTTCTTTCAAAGACAATGACAATACTTCCAGGTATATTAATGTACAGAGGCAAGAATCCCACGAAGAGAATAAGTATGAACAAAAAGAAACTTGACTTACGTATATTTTAATTATTTCGTAATCCTGAACCTCAAATTTTTTAACAACTTACAAAGAATAGCAATTAATCTTTGTAGAAGCTGAAAACACGGAAAAGAAAATATGTTTTAATTTAACTTCGCAAGTAATTCCACAAGAATAAAAAAAAATTACATTATTTCCCTTTGTTTCTCAAACATACTAATTGATAAACCATTGTGTAAGAAAGTAATAGTAAAACTGCTAAGCACTGCTTTAACTTAGGTGCTTGCAGATATAAAGCCTCACATTTCCAGAAAGACGACTATTCATAAGTTATTATACAATGTATTAATTAGTAAGTCTACAGCTGATGAGCATTCGCTGAATCGCCGCGCACTGCTATGACATGACCTGCACTAACAATTGCAAGAGCATGAAAGTAAACAGATGGTAATCTGTGAAACGTGTACCCAACAATTGATACAAAATTACAAATGCTAACAACAAACCTAACACCACTGAAGATCCTACCTTAGATTGTAGACTATAAAGCTCAATATTCATTTGTTATTGTAGATACAGATGCTGCAACCAACATGGTAAGTTTAAAGCGTAAAGTTTATCTGCGAAGAGAGTAACTTCGCTAATTTGTTGAGCTAAACAGAACTGTAGATACGGTAACACGAACTTGGCGTATACACGAGAAATCGTAAAGATGCTGAAAGTAGAGAATGTAATTAAATGTCTTGCTGATTTCCAATGTTTAGTAGCATTAGTTCCCAACTAAGTACCAATTACAGAAAACGAGAAACATTAGTAACGGTTAGATTATACGAGACCGTGGCAAAGATTAGAGATAATCTGGAGATTGTAGAAGTGAATGAATATCAGAAAATTCCAAGAATAAACTGAGGTTAGAAGCATTCACCTGATATCGATCGTTTAGAAATTGTGTTACTCTTTCCTTCGTCTACGTCCCCACTCCCAGTTGGCATACCAACCAGAAAGTGCACAACATACTCAATTTCCGTGGGAACCAATATTCTTCCGGTGCCTTCTATCTTGTTATTTTTTTCATAAAACAGAGCCGAAGCTTTTATTCTGACCGAAGCAACATTGGTCCTTGTAACTACTTTACAAGAAAATAAAGGAAAAACATAAAAAGTTTTTAAGTTCCTGTTTGAGAAACCTCCTAAAAGTAATTTACAACATCATCTGACCGTAAAAGGCGAACAATGATCCCATAAATAATTCAAAAGAAGTTTATTACAATGGCACCTGCGTCCCATGGGAACATTCGCAGGACACGGGCGTCATGCTCCGCGGGACACCGTGGTACCATGGGGTTACTCTACTTACATTAAACCATTTAATGGTGGGATTTTCGCGGTATCGGTCGGCAAGGGAAAATTATAAATGTAGTTAATGTTTTGAGGTGATGACTAAGAGGCAATGTGTACTGATGAGAAATATATACATAGGTAGTCATTAAAAGCGTAAGTAAATAATATGCCATAGCACACTTAACCAGTGTAAGAAATTTTCTTGACTTATCATTAGGCTATGGTTTGCTGATCTGATGATGACGACCAAATGTGACACGAAGTACCGTTATACCTTTATTAAACTTAACATTTTCCCCTCCCAAGAATCTCTTAAAAGTATTATGACCAGTGGTCGCAATTTGCCGCAAAGCCGTGAAGTGCCAATAAGTGACACTTCCCAATCACGTAAACAAGAGCGAGTAATAAATATCCCAGATAATAAAATATAAGGTCGTTAACCGCTGGACCTTGACAGTAGCCTCATCCAGAACAGCTATATAATGTACCAAAGTTATTATCAGTAATTTGATTGTTGCCAGACCTAAGGGGAATTGCGGACTGCGGTATATACAGTAAGCTTGACATATACTAATGGAAACATCAGTAAATGTCAAAGCTTTTAATGAAGTACCAACCACAAAACGGATATATTCCACGAAGAGCCATTTGACACAATTTTGCAGCAAAAATGAAAAATGATGTCTATATGTCGCAGGTTTTTCATAAAATTAGGTTTTTGATCAAAAACCGAAGGGATTTGAAAAACCTGCGACATATATAAAAAGACTATCGTGTAGGTTCACTAGGAATTCCAAAAAAAACAGAACACGCGACGGATAATTACAAAAGTAAAATCCAACCGCAGCACCTTCGTGATATATGACAATCGAGCTGCAGTCGACGCTATAAATTTTACCTCATAATTGGTATTTGGGACACCGGCGGAGACAGAACTGGACAACATTTCTGTTGGACCTCACGCGAGCCGTTCAATTAAACTGCAGTATGAAACGGCTAACTTAAAAACTTTATCACCAACGATACAGTCGAAACCAAAGAAGTACTTTTCAATTTGGCATATTAACATTCGACTGCCGCAAACAGTGTCAAGTGCAGGTTTCATTCAAGATGAGAACGTGAGAGCCTTATTGGCAAAACGTCGATGTGTGGGTGGCTAACAAAATATCGTAATTAGAGAGATAATGTTAGGTTACTTATTTAAATTGAAGTGAAAATGTAAGGTGATAAGTAATAAGTGAAATTACGATTTCATTTCGGTCATTCGCACGAAAGTTTTGCAAAGTAGGTGATGACGTCAAATGTTAGCAGAATCTATTTCAATGTTATGGGTACGACAACAATAATATAAAACATAGTGAAAGGTGCAATGCATTATGTGAAACGAGAATATCGATGTTAAAACATTTAACAGACATCTTGATCTTAAAGCAAGAAGTCTATTTCTAAAACAGGCCTAGTCTAGTTGCTTTATCTTGGACGAAGGAAACTAAACAGATCGAAACAAGAATGTCTTAGCACGCGAACAGCTGTCATGAAGCGGTAAAACTAACATTGACATTGAAAAAAGTCTGATATTATACAGCAACGGGTGTTTTATAATTACCACCTGTCATCAGATGGACTCAATTCTTTGACAGCTTTATAGAGACGAGGTAAAGGTAAAAGAGAATGCCCGATGAGTATCGAAGTGTTGATAATGATGACTAATGCACGTCTGTTTGGATGCTGTCTTAATACATGTTGTGATATTTTTATTATATTTCTATATTCATCTGGAATGTATGTGTTGTAAAACGAATGCTTGTGTGGTGTATTTTAATCAAGAGTGAATAGGTTACTTTTAAGCAAAAATATTGCAACATTGAAAAGAATATAGACCATAAAAAAAGCTTTAGTATTCATTCGTATCAGCTTAGGTAATTACAGATTGTAGGTTTTGGATGATCTTCAATGTTCTACTGCTTATTTCCCAACCTTGGTACCTTACATAAAAGCAAAAGAAACCACCAACCATGACACTGATAAAGCTCAAGCAGTGAATGAAGAAATTAAAAACTCATCTACAAACGAATGATCAAACCGTTACAGTTTATTACCAACCTGTCAGCAACGTTAGAAGATACAGAAATCCTACTCCAAATAAACTGCTACCAAACGTACACTATTTCATAATTCAACAGATATTACAGTAGTAAGTTTGATGTTCAGACCGAGATGGCTTTATGAAAGACGAAGACCAAATCAACATCATCAACTTCTGCCTGCCCTTGTCCCACTTGGTGGCGGCGTACCACATTTCCTTCTTCCACTTTCCCCAGTCGACAAGTCCATTTTCATTCATGGCATTCCTCACACACTCAATCCATTAAATGATAATTAATTATTAAAGACCTGTCGTAATTTGGGAATAGACTTACCACCAGTGGATTGATACAGCAATCCAAAAGCAATGTGGTGTTCACTAGTAACCTTGGGTTACTCAACTCACACAACTCAAGAGTAGCGTCTAACCGTCACCAGGGACCGCTTGAGTCGTGCTATAGGTACGTTTATTAACAAATACCACATCAATGTACTGTTTCCTATATGTGCCTGTGTCTTTCTATGTTCATCTTTTATTCATAGGTCTTCTGTATATTCTGTCATATCACGATAAGGGCCTCCTCAGCCTTGAATCTTGAAACAAAGCTCATGCACCGTTACTCGATGCGAAGAAAGTAATACAAGTGGAACGAGAATAATTTTTGCTGATAATTGTTGGCGCTGGACGTAAATTAGTTATTATTATAAACCTGTAAGTTGGGCCGAAAGAGAAATTTTTCAGAAAAATATGCTTTCGTTTACGATTTTGATGTCAGTAATTAATTTTCACTTTAAATTGTTCCGGATGAGCTAAAACCTGCATACCTATATCAAGATAAGTGACAAAGTGATTTATTATTTCCTGAAGAGTGTTTGATGTGTCTTGTTCTGATCACAACAGGACTTTTACGAATTTAAGTTAGATCTAAATTCAAGCCTAATTAATTCATTTGCATTTGAACGCATATTTGAATACTTACTTATGAAAACGTACACGTCAATCCTGTGCAATTTCATATTCATTTAAATATTTTTAAATAATCCACTTTATTTATTCTTCGCATTATGTAAACGAGCTATTGGAACAAATGTAACAACAACGTTTTGCGTCAATCCCGCGTGTAAAAACCCATCTTATCAGCACATCGATCAATCAAAGTGGCGAACACTTTTATCTATTGATACTATATAGCATCAAATATCTCGAATGACAAAGACCTTTTTACTATTCTATGTCTTAAAACATGACACCATAAATTTTCACGGTCGATTTCGGACAAGACAAAAAGCCGCCTGGCAACTGATATGAACGCTACCTGGTCACAGATAAAGTAGATAACAGAACATTGATTAACACTCCGATGGTTATAAAGAGAGAATTTCTCAGATAAAAGAAAAGATAAATTAAAGACTTGTCAATAGTACCGTAATGAACTGAGAGTTGTAAGAAATTGCCGCTAAAGAGTACCGGTGAGCCGTAATATTTGGAACCCTATTCGTTTTACTGAACCTATTTAGTTGCCGAGTTGTAGGGGAGTAAGTAAACGTTACGCAAGAGGGAACAAGTCGGGCTAGCGACACGGGTGGCTGTCCGCCGGATTACCTTCGCGGCTTCAATGACGTAACGGTCGCCGGACGCCGGACGGAAAAAAAATAAACGATCCACGTGACATTGATTTTGAATATTGAACTTGAAATTTTACGGCAGAATGGTTAGCTGTTTGTCGATGACTCAACTGCCAATGATGCTGAAGAAAAGTCCAGAGAGATTGATACGACCTTAGAGAGAAATTGTGTTTGAGATGTGTCACTTGGTAAATACTCAGACGGTCGTTAAACTACTGGATAACTAAGTGATCATGGAATTGACAATTATCCGTTTAACAAATCGAAATCACTTAAGTTCGTTAACAGAAGAGTCAAAGCGGACGTTGGCCGCAAAAATGAACAAAATAACCTAAAACGAGATAAGGATGTTAAAAGAGAAAGGATAGTTGACTTGACAAAAATAGCCTTAATAATCGTTAAACACACGGGAAAAGAAAACAAAGATGAGAAAGGAGACGTTGAAGCTAAACAAACACTGGAAGAGGGAAAAGTATACAAAACACCTAATTATCAAGAACGTCACTATTACAAACAGCAACGTCGCTTATCTTTAATTATTATATTTTTATCGGTAGGAGATAACCACTGTCTGAGTACAGTAACTGCAAGGTGCAAATTAGATAACTGAGTTACGTCGAACTCGAACCCCTCAAGTCGGTTTGTAGCAAATCAACGACAATTTTGCTTACAGAAGGTGAATCTAATTGACTAAGACTATAAAATGAAGCCAACAACTTAAATAAAGAATGGTTCAAGGACACGTTTACTTTCCTTTTAAAGTATTCTAGAAGAAGCTCGATATCGAAAATAGACAAACCTCAGCCACAGAGCTGACCATGACATTGTCCGATAATGGTATTTGATGACCGAATTATCAAATTGTTAGTATTAGTCGACGCATTTCAAACGCCCACTATGATCTTCAGTAATTCGCATCTTAGTAAAACTAAATACATATCGATTGTTATAGGTACACGTTTATCTCCTGTTGACAAGAACTTGACTTTCGACATTGAAATTTAATGAATGATACTGCGAAAAATTTCGCAGACTCATTTGATTGGAAATTTAGATGAGCTATTGTAATCAAGTACATTTTTTGCGGCGCCAAAGAAGACGTTACAGGAAAAAGCGAAACTTCTCGCCAGTTGTGGTACTTAACTAAGTGTTGATAAATTAAACAACGTTAGTTTGGACATGTATACATTTTCAAATGATTAATGGTCTCCAAAGTAATAATGTACATTGTGGTATTGTTATTTATGTACTTCAGACCGAGCTCAGGGTGACAGGAGTCCAAACAATTTAATAGTTTAATGAATATATCTAACTTTTAAGAAGTAAACGTATGTAAAATTCTAGTGAAGGTGAAAGTGAAAGCATGTGAGAAGATGAAACAATTGGGACTCGATAATGAAGAGTAGAAATTCAAAATCGGTTAATAATACAACAACAAACGATATGTCATGGACCAAGTGATTATCAGTGCACTATGTATAATGCCCGGGCATCACGAATCAAGTCAAGTCAAATCGGGCAATGTAATGAATTAGTGATTTAAACTTCTATATTTACAAGATAAAATTAGAAATTTAAAAAGTATTTTAATTATTAATTATTATTTCATGCTTTTTAAACTACATATAATATACCTAGTAGCAGACACGCTTCAATCGACAATCTATCGAAACACGTAATAATGACACGATATCCGATTCAAAGAGTAAAATGCGAATAACTTTTGAACGGCTAAACCGACTTTATTATTTTTGTGAATGAATTACACCAAAAGCGAACGAAGCGAGCTAGGGACCTTAGGGCACCCTGACACGGATAGGTTGGATTTGAAGAGGATGACGGAAGTTGAATTGAGGGAGCAAAGCGAGCCAACTCAGCACCCGTCATCTTCTTCATGTTATTTTAAACCCTGCAGACAGAAATAGGAGCCCCGCACAGCGTGGCTACGTCGACTTAGTAGTCGTACTTACTTCTATATTAAAATCAATGTCAACATTAAAATAATTTAAAAATACACACTTTATTATTACCCGGCCCATTATGTGAAAGGCATTATTCAGAAAGCCTTCTTTTAATAATTATTTTAATAGTTTTTAGTATATTGTCTATTCATATTGGTAATTTCTCAAATTGTCTGAGCATTATGAATAATGCCGTATTAATCACTTGGTCCATAACAGATATAAGGCCAATCTAAAACATTAATTGATGAAATTGTATTCGCACGCACGTTCTGGCATTCCATATTCCATAAAAGTGTTAAACCAGGCTGCGAATAGCAAAGACGCCGCCTCAGTATTGTCTATTTTTATTAAATTATAATACTTGAGAGATGCGCATTTTCCGCCGTCCTTGCGGTTTCTCGTATCGCATTACTAACCCGTCGACTGCAGCGGTTGTATGCTTCGTTGTGTCCGATTTCTTGTGACGCCGCCACCGCCAATCGTGTACATCAAAGATCTATGTGCCTGCTTCTTGTATTCTGCTTTGCTTATCTTTTTCTGTCTGGTCTTTGGAATATGTTTTAATGTTAATGACGGAAAACGGGTTGATGTTAATGGCAGTGATGAAACTGCCTTAATTTTCTTAATAAATACGGATTAATCTAAGGATAGTGTTAATAAACGGTTGCTGACGCCACCGGAGCGGTCAGCGTCGGTAAATTACGTATTTTTGGTCACTTTTGGTTTCCTGCAACACAATATTTGGTGTCTAACTCATGTAATTGCGCCTAGCCATCGCAAGCCAATGTATACCGTTGCCGCAGGGGATATGTGTCAGGAAATACAGGCGGATGGAAATTCCTAGCTTGCCCTGAACACAAGCTGATTTCAAAGTCTTAAAAAAGAAGAAAATAAACTAACAGCCTGCTATATATCTTTTTGGTTTTGGCTAAAGGTCTTAGCATTCAAAAAATCACAGATCACGATTCAGTATATTCATGAATGAGTCAGATTCTTTAGAGATTCGCATTTTCCTCCGTCCTTGCGGTTATAGTAAGTATTGTGTTATTTTACCACCCGTCGTCGCTTGCTGCGCGGTCTTACGCCTCGTTGTGTTCGGTTACCAAAGCGCCGCGGTCACGTACACCAGTGTTATTGATCTTTGTAAACGCTTTAGAGACCATCGATTTCTGGTAATGAGAAACTTGAAAAATTGCTCCAATATCCTCTGGCCAATTGGCCTATCGTTAACCGTTGTTACTACTTGAAAAAAAAAACTAACTGTAGAAAATTAAACGCGATTTACAATTTAGATAAAACTGACAGAAAATTAAGAGGACGGGAAAACGAAGATGACAGTAACTATTTTTTAATCCCACTAATATGAAAAATATAACGACCATAACGATTTTCTTAATGAAGACGCAGGGGAAAAGAAATTAAGTAAATGTAAGTAATGATGGCGTATTAATCTACAGAGGACGGAAGTCATTATCACACAGCGTGATACAACGGATTATCATGTAGAATGTATTTATGACTATCTCAATCACGTGTAAACTGCCCCTATGGATTTAGAGATAGGCGTTTATACATAAACATTTACACACACGGCACTTATGACAAAACAAATTGTAAGCCGTTTGTGTAAGCCAAGAAAATTGTCTCTTGTGATATTTTCCAGGTAAAGGTTGGTGAACGCGAAAATCAGGCAGCAATTTAGGGTTGGATTTGGTTATTATTCAAGACTGGAGCTAAGATTTTTGGAATAGATAAGTTTGTGAACCTGACAAAATGCTTAATAAACATAAATAAACCACTTATCAAAATATATGAACAGCAACCTCGCATATTTCGAATAGGTAATTTGTGAAACGAAAACCAAATAAGTTCCGCGGAATAGAGCCAAGGACAATAGTCAAGCAGTACCTAAGATTAACCGTGGAATTATACTGGCTTCACTCCAATGTTTCCACGCAATGGACAACGAAGGAAAAAGTGGCTCGTAAGTTAAGTAGAAGGAAATGGTTATTTAATTGACTTTACGTGCCGCTAATTTTCATGACTGCAGTTCTGCTAGGCTGGGCAGGCTGTAGTTACATTTTGAGTAAAATTGAACCTAAATCCCCAGAATTTAAGGACCATCATGTCAGATTCCCTATGCGAAAATTTTGTGTGAAGTGAAGGACAGATGACCACAAATGCAAAACGTGCCTTATCATCGATGAAAGAACCGTTCGAGCGAATAATTAGGTCAAACATCATCACACAAAAGTTTGCTCCGATCTAGTTGCGTAAGTTAAACAACCCTATTACAGAAAACACGTAACCGTTAGACCCATTGCGAAGACTCACATAAAGAATCCGCAACAAAAGATTAGGCAATAAGAAAAATTACATTCCATTACCTGCCCTGTAGGCGGGCTACAGCAATAACCCGGGAAATGCTGGCAGCGGATCTAAAGTACCCTCATGGGCCATCACAATATGTTCGCGAGTATGCAACACATCAAAATGTCAACTACCCGCCCACCGAGTGAGGTTTCCAAGGCCGTTGGTACACCTACGCTCTAGTTAGGAGAAAGGACCTATTGTGACGGTTTGAATCATGTGTCTGCGATTAGGCTCTATTATTAGACACAATTTGCATTGTCAGCCTTATTGTCGTGATTAGGTATGTTGTTGAACTCGTAATAAGGCTTGTTTGGTTGAGTAACACATGACAGGATAAAAATGTTGCGTCTGAGTTTATTGTTTGTGAAGAATTTGGAGCGAGGAGTCACTTCTTTGTGATTTTGGATATAGATGACGAAACCGCTTTTTGCACCTACGCATTAAAACTAACTATGTGGAATCCTGTAGAAATATGATGCTAGCTAGCACCCTACTTCCAATAGATTTTCGCGCAGCAGTTTCGACAGCCAGATGTCAAATCCTTGTCCCTAAATTGTAGTCTTTAGGATGACTCACGCTCTCTTTCTTTCCTTCAAAGCTCCGTAATATATGCATGCACATTTTCGTAGGTGGGGCATACAATAATTTGTCCTTGACATGGATACATACATCATAACTCAATGACGTTTGACAGCTGCGGCCTTGGATTTGAAACGGTGCGCGTACGTCGATGTTGCGACTTGCGACACATCTAGTTTGAGTATTTCTATTATATTTGCATGCATTGTCTACATACGGATGACTATAGTTGAGAAATTTGGCAACAGTTCTTACTTTTCCTTTGGATACAACAGTTCTTTTTTCAGTTTTGAGACAGTGTGACGACGTTTGTATATATTATTAAACTATCAGCGATCACTAGCATTATCTTGGTGATAATCAGATCAAGACCTTGATATGTAAAGTCAAGTATCATCGATTGAAATCTTGTAAAATCAGATCTTCCGACTGATAGCCTTGCGGCGGCCTCTAATCATAAATTAACAATTGATGTTAAATTTTAACTATCTTCCCATCAATTTGTTTAACCGAGTAATCGAATATCTCCTTCCAATAAATTTAAATTAGGTCATTACCCGTTTCCTCGTTTTCCGATCCATTCAGTTAACCGTGTTCTCGAATATCCTTGATATTGGTTTGTTATCCAAGTTTATCTGTCTCAAGTGTAAGGGTTACACTTTGTTTATATCTGAGGCCAACTTTTATGTACGTCCTTGTGTTGAAGATAAAAATATTGTAGTACGTATTTATTTATTTATTTATTTATTTAGACTTCATGCACAAAAGGTACAAAGGCGGACTTAATGGACGTATTGAGTGCTTCTTATTTTATAATAGTGATGACTTCATTATTTGATACGAATTTCCTGTCAATATCTTTTCTTTGTCAATTTCATCATCACATTATTTCTTAAAAAAATTGGCTTTTTAATTAATTCAAAAATATTTTCATATCGTAAAGCATAAATTCTCACCGATAAATTTCACATGACGGAATGTCAGTCTGTCTAAAAGGATTGTATAAATCTGAGAGTGCTGGCGTGCGAAGATAAAAGCAACGTGAAAATCAATCGCGATAATGATATAAGTATCGCATGCGACGGAAATAAACTAGATAAATGATATAAATGTTGTTATTACATGGATTTTCTGCGATATTGCACGTTTTATAAAATGTACGACCGCGTTAATCGTATACTTAATAATCATATTATCACGGCCAGCGTGTCATCTTCAACGTTTCAATAATGTTCTACTCGAAAATGGCTTTTATGCTTTTTATCGATGAATGTCTTTTTTCTCAATTGTCAAGATATATTATTATTTTCTACTGGATGGCAAAGTTTTCTCGAGAAGTTCAATTTATTTTCACTTAAGTACCACCGATTAAATCCGCTCGATACAATCTTAAAACAACAATAAAACCAGACAGGATATCCTTTTCACCACTGGATCTGAAAATTAAGAATTATGAAGGATGACAACGCTACTACGTCTGCCGGTCATCCAAACATTAAACAAGGTTAAATAAAATTAGAAATAAGAGCAAAACCTGGTACTGCTTTATATTTGTCCGCAAAAAATGTAAATATAGTTGGCTTGTCTAATTGTTTGCTTGTACCCGATGAACCGTGGCAGGAGTCACTGAATCGAGTTAAAGACCCAACTCTTTGCTAGCCTAAGTTTTTATGAGAAAAACTGTCAATCACTATTCTAACAACACAGAAATAACAAAAATACTACTACATTGTTGCGATCAACACAAGCTTTTAGGGGCCGCCTCCACGAGCGAGAGTGTCACGGCGATATTATCGATTGTCACGTATAATATCGTCGCGATTCTCTCGCTTGTGTTGGCGGGCCCTTAGAATAGAAGAGACATAAAGTAAGTAATTTTCTTAGTATAATAAATGGGGTATTGAGAAGCTATGAAGAATTTACAACTACTCGTACCATTAAATTGAGTTGAAGTCTTTATGGTCATCATAACAAACGCAAGGATACTACTTCAGGAAGAAGGTCAAGCACAGACAATGATGAAGCTAGATATAAAACAGGTAACAAAGGATCAGAAATAACAAATTCTATAGGCAAAAACGTATTTTATAGCCTATTCCAAACACTCAGTTCTATTATATCATCTACAATTTAGTTTAACCATTTACCGGAACAATTAAAGTCCCCTATAATAGCGCACGTTTACAAGCACCACGAATTTGGTAAATTAAAAATCTTTTGTCGCTTAGATTTTATCTTTGGACAATAGAACAGGACGATAAAGGAAGCAAAACCATAAAACGGTCAAAAACCGACGCCCACTAGCTTGTGTCAAATTTTGGATATGCAAAGCGAATGACGCCATGACTGACAGCTGGTGGATATGCAAAACTTTAGACAGGCTGAGACTAATATAAGTCTACATTATTTCCAACAATTGTCTGGTTTGCCATGAAATATAGACAATAACTCCTTAGGATAATCAAAAGATAAGTTTAAACAACGGAATAAGCAGTTTAAACAATAATCATTTAGGATTTGACAAAATTTCATAAACAGCTAAGCAGAGAAATTCAGAACCACAATAGGCCGTCGTCAATAAACCAAATATTAAAGTTGCCGACTGGTTATTCGAACCTTCGAAAGCAATGACAGTACTTATCTGTATATACAACACAATACAAGAACTGTTACCAACACTTTTATCATAGACTCAGAACAGTTTAAACAACCACAATGACTCTCATTACATTTGATTCACAAAATCGATAGCTCCGAATTTGCATGCATTATATAAAAGAGAATAAATAAAAGATATTGTTGCGTAAAAGGAAATGAAACGTATTCTGTACGGTGATTTGGATCTTGAAGAAACAAAGAGCGAGCAGCGTTTAGGATGGTTAAACTGCACTTTTTTTCTTATCTACCATCAGTACAATTTGCGCTGGTAGAAATTTGCACCTATCATCGAGTTTCCCACGGTAGACGCTCTTTACAACAAGTTACTTGAAAATAAAAGATCACAGGCCGCTTGACTATTAAGCTCTAGTGATGGGCACTTACTTACCAACTGATGTTCAAACTAATGAAGAATCAAATGAAAATAATTGAGGACATTAAATAATTAACACAGTCATATCATCGACTATTAAGTAAACAGCTGAGGTAATTAATGAATAAACATTTACTAATTAAACAAACTCTTGTATAAAACATGGTAGGTAAATGTTTTTTATGACTGTGTTATTTCAAGCAGATATAATGATTCAAAGGCGATTATAGAATCAAGATAACGATGTTAAGATAATTTTGATGAGAGATGAAAGCTTGAGATAGTAAGTAAACATATAAAAACCTTGTCCTAAATTAAAAATATAGCAGTAGATAAACATGCCCACTGGCTGCATCAAAAGTAAACGATCAAGTGCCAGGAGACTAACTGCCATAGATCTCTCAACTTCAAGAAATAATAAAATGCTTCCTCAGAAGAAACAGATTTACCAAGACCCTCACTACATACCAGTGGTTCCCACACAAAGGATGGGGAGTACCTAGACAGCGAACTCTTACGAAACTCACAATTTCATTAAATTATCTACAACGGAGATTTTGAAACAGGTTCCCGGGTAACCGACGACACCCGGGGCTACAATGGACTTTCCCAATCAAAAAAAGTTGAACAAATAAGTGCTTTGGTAATAAATATTAGATCAGTAACGTTTAATAAAGTTTCTGGTTGGAACAATGTTCGGGATACAAAGTTTTGGGCTTTGAAAGTATCTGCAGCGGAAAAGGTCTTGTTAGGTGATCGTAATCTAGTTTGTTGACGAGGCAATTGTTACTATATCAACAACAAAATATGTTGAAGATATTTTATATAGTGGTACTAAACTTGATCTTCTCTAACTAATCCAAAATGGCGCAATAAAAACAATTTAAAACAAACTGCCATCAGCGTTCGGTCATCACGCAATGGGAAAATATCTCGTTCGGATGTCCACAGAAGACCGTCCATAAATATGTCATTGTTATCATTCGAAACATCACTCATTTTAATTCGGCGATCGAGAAAGGCCGGCTCATCAATTTATAAATGCATCATTACACGGTATAAACATAGTTTCGTAACATAAAGTTCCGGTTCGACGCACCGAATTTCTCAATATGCAGGGCATAATTTTTAATTCGATGGCATGTTGGGAGTGCATCTTTGGATTACTTAATAAATCGATGAGCATGGTAAAATAATGGGTGTTGCTTAAGAGCTAAGATGGTAAATGTTGTACGTGTGCGACCATCGGCCACAGAATACGCGGTCTCTTTGACCAGACGTGATAAATAAATGATATCCCCTTCAACACCAATGTAATGTGCCAATGTAAATGCAAAAGAAATGACAAATAGAACGCTTTTTGGTTTTCGTAATCTCAGTAGGTTAGTAAAACTTTCATTTATTACAATTTAGCTATGTTTTATAAATCACTTGCTAAGCACATTAATAAAAATTGATTACATTTGTTAGCTTAACTCGGATTTCCCTAGAATACGCCAGAAAAGGACTGGCTTGTTAAAATGTGAGAATCTATTGTTCATTCATTATTTAACTTAGAATGTTATCATAGTATCAACGCGGAGGCCTGCTTTGTGACACGCCGTGGAATCCCTAGGAACTGTGCGACTAATTAGAATATAAAGACAATAATCTAAGAATTTATAGACATTTTACCAACATGCAGAAACTATTGAGAAAATATGCTTTTCCCTGTAGATTCCCATGTTTTATGATAATATGGGAATAAAAGAAACATACATGTATGTCTTAACTATCGGCAAGTTAGTGGTATACGGAAAGATACAAAGATATTACAGATGGCAGCACTTGGCGTCTTTCAAAATCAGTCATGATCTTTCTTCATAAAAGCTCACCCAGACAAGAAGCAGAATGCCTTTGACCTAATATGAAACTAATCTAACAAGAGTAATGAAATGCCTATCTAAACACACATAATCTTTGACGATGCAACACAGGTGCACGCAATTTGTAAGCTGTCAAAATTGAAAGTGAAGCAAACGCAGATGCAATGCAACGAATCGTAGATCGTAGAAGATGTACAAATGTTTTTAATTTTTGAGATGATTTTATTTGTGATGTGAAGGCATGGGAAGTAAATTCTATAGAAACAAATAAAATGTGTGAAGAAATCAGGAGATTTGAATTCTGATTTATCAAATGCAATGGACAATATATTCAAAATTAATGACCCTAACAGAATAGAACAATGAATAATCCTCTTTCAGGCTTCGCCGTAGGTAATTGAGTAATTTTTAACTAGGGACTCAATTTTAAACCCTGCCTACAGAGAAATTAATTGGGTACCTAAGAGCTGACCTAAACACTAATTAATCCGTCTACGCCCACTTATATTCTGTAAATATCCCGCTCTAGAAGACCCTTTCCAAATTTCACAGGTCCCAAACAAAATTTTAGGTTTTGAACACCCGTGACTGTAAAAAACGGTTTTTTAACACCGTTACAATCTTAACAATCGTAACTAAACGGAAGAAAGTGACTCAAAACACCAAACGTAACGTATTATGTAAACGTTACAGCCGGCGTACATTTTACGGGCCTTGAACTTCAATTATATACAACCGTTAAGTTTATTGTTTCCCACTACCAAAGTATTTGGGCAGACCGGAAGATCACGAGTCAATTAAAATAACAGAACACTGAAGCTTGGAGTAAATTGTGAGGGAAGCCTTTTGAATATAGATACATATATATATACGTCTATGACGAATAAAAATTAAGGCTATGAATTTCATGCAGATTCTTGTACTGACGACGTTTTGCCATGATCAGCGAGGAGTCAAAGCAGTTACTCAGAGGTAGAAAAATGTCAATGAGGACTTAGTCAGTCACCAAATAGAAGCACAGTAAAGAAATTAAAAAAGTTGCCAACGACAAAGGCACTGATATTATTTAAATTTAAATTACTAAAATAATTAAATAAAAATATATGTTTTTTTATTCATTAATTATTATTAATTATTTAATTTCCAATTATATCACCAGGAGAGGCTTTGAATTAAGTTGTATGGCGCTAAGGAGTGGATAATGATAACAACTGTCCAACAGGGAACTGAACAACAGCAAACTAACAAGATTGAATGAATGATGCATGCCTGTAGTCTTACAGCCTGTTAATCCAGGAATTTGAATCATATGGCTGTGGACACGAGTTCACAAAGGTTCAAGGGGATCGAGTCACCACTACATGACGACCTATGGAATCCAGTCTGCAAATACCTACACATATATTAATGATAACTAAAATATTTAATGAATCGAAGATAAGACTTCTGTGCACGCATCTATTTTATTGAGATATGTGCACATTTCACAATGATTTCAATATGTGACGTGACAAGACATTAATGTGTGTAGGTATTTATAGAAGACATGTTTTGACCTTGTGAGGGGGTGATATGTTTCATATTGATTGCCCATGTTGAAAACGTAGTTATAATATGGTGGTATAGAGATAAAAAATATGTATAGTACCTACACTTCCTATAAAGTCGACTACGCAATTGTGAATTGGTTTATCCCTAGCCCTACATTAACAAAGCCAGGGGGGTGACCATAAGCTCTTAGAGTAAGGTTATTTTGAGTGTGCATGTAAGGGACAGATGTATATGACTAGTATACATCTGTCCCTTACGCGATCTCAAAATAACCTTACTCTAAGAGCTTATGGTCACCCTCCTGATCTATTCTCTTAAACATCGTCAGTATTTTTTTTTAAAACCGCTCTCGAATGTATCTGAGAGGAAAAAAACTTATTTTTCTTAATAATATCCTAAACGGAAATAGTGCCGTAATTATGGCAATATCCGCCCTGGACCAGATTTTATGGCACTTTATGAGGCAAGATTACGACTAGAAGGGGTCAGTTTCCGGCTGATGAACAACGTGAAAGATAAGAAGCATGGTTGTGCCAAGTAAGAAAGTCTCTATCTTGGGACAATCTTGGCACAATGAGATAAAATGGCTCAAAAAAGCAGATGTTGTATTGCAATTTGAGCGAAGCTTATGTTCAGTAGTAAGCTGTTAAGACGACGACTAACGCCAACGACCTTGAGGGAACAAAAAGCGCACTCGTTTCACACCCGCGCGATCCAAAATTTAGTAGTTTTTTGTACTTTCCTTATTATTCTATGACTTTAATAAAAAAAGCCTTAGATCAAAATGTAGATAATTAAATTTTCTTTGAGATGGTGCCGATTTAATTAAAATACGCCCAGCGGTTTTGGTGCGATTGTCGTGTTTTTGTCCGTTTTAGACATAACTTTACAATATAATTACACTATGTTTTACGAATAAAACTCAAAATTTTCTTAGATTAAAATATTAAGAAAATGGTCTAATGTAACATATATTTTATCCAAAAAATTACGACTAGGCGTTTAGACGTGATTCTCATTTTAAAATCAGCTACTCAAGGGTGTCTGCGCCTTAAGGTCTGAATTGATTGAAGCACATAATATTTATCACCAAGTACTTTACAATAACAAGTACAGTGATAGTTAAACACCGGATTAAGATATGTAGTTCAACATCAATCACAAAGTTCACACAGGTAAAGAACATGACAACTCCAATCACAATATATCTATCGGACATCCAGGCATTACATGACTGTGACGCATACCAGATAATCTTAGACGTTTATCCAAATCAAAGGTCGCTCGTTATCCACCAGATAATAGCACTTACACAAACACACGGCTATTACTTTAGAAAGTTGATAGATCATCCTCCACAATTGATAATTTGACGAGTGCTGTACCAAAAATGTTACAGCATAATTGGTGGTGTTACGAAAAGAACAGAAGTTGTCTTGTGGCATGCGGAATGAAAGAGATATTATTTAGGAATAAGCATTGAAAAAACGGATATCCTAGTGTTTTGTGGAACTGTCATTTATTGAAAAAACGGATATCCTAGTGTTTTGTGGAGCTGTTCAAAAAGTGCTAACTGCCATTGTCAGTCAGCCTAAGATTATACCCCTAAAGATAGTCAAAAGAAGTTAAATGATACTAAGGTTAAATTATTGGCATCATTAACAAAACGGGAATCTTCTTCATTAACAAAGTACCGAAGAATTACTGATCAAATTAGCTGATGAGTCTTAGAAGAAACATCTTATCGCCCAACGGTATTTGGCGGCACCACTGATCAATCTTTTCTTAAGAAAAAGCTCATCAAGCGAAACAATAATTAATTATCCAGTACAAATAGCTTTCACCGCGTTTATGGTGCCTCAAGGGATGTCCCAGCAAATAAGGAACAATTCTGATCGATCGGGTAATTGCGCGCGACGCGATGTCAACCGGTCTGAGTGTCAGACGCGTGCCGACGACTTAAGAGTTATGCACATTACAGGGGTTTAAATTTATGGAGGATGGAGAAAAACTTGTTTGATTTACGTTTTTTTTTAATGTGGTTCTGATGTTCTTCTGATCGCTTTCGTAATACACTCGGAACTTTTAAGAAAATCGTGTATAATGAAACTGGACGAATGAGTTCTCTTCTTTTTCAGCCCTTATGTACCCGAGTATAGGTCTCCTATTTGCACGCCACCGTATCCAGCCCTAAACCTACCGCATTGTCCGCATTCAACGCTTGCTACTTTGAACAGGTTGTCGGTTCACCTGGTTCGTGGTCTGTCTGCGCTACTATGGCCAGTTTTGAATTTGAATTTCCATTTTCTACCCTCTCTTATCAGTTACAGAGCTGGATCCCAATTTTGGACTCGTCCGTTTGCCTGCAATGTATTTTTGCAAGGAAACTACTACAAAAGGGAGAAACGTGTGTATTTATACTTAAAAGTGAGTGTGCGATTAGTAATCCAATTGACAGAGAATGTGTGAGATCACGCGACGCCCACGCCGCACTAAGTATAGTTCGTATAAGTTTATAAGTGGGTGACACTTAAGACAAATAAGCAGATATTTCATACTCAGATAGATAACTGTCAAACAAGTTTGTCAATTATTCAGGGATTTTATTGAGGAATACAAGTTTTGCAAGGCATCAAAACTTCTGTGAGGTTCCAATTATGAATAAGTTTCCAGGAGAACTGGAACTCACAATATCATTGTGAACTTCGTAACCCCATCCTATTCCATGCTCCAAAAAGCCCTGAACTTCTACAGAAGTTTTATTCTACATTGTAAATATTTTTTACTCTTATGCATTTTCTTCCATTTTCTTCAGCGCCGTAAAACAAAAAGTTTCCCACCACTACCTTATGGCATCTGGCCAAGAAGACACCTTCAAATCACAAAACATACTCGTAGGTACGTACTACGTATTTTGCCACGAAAACACAATTTATTACAATCTTTCACGCTTAAGTAAACGTAAAAGCTGCTACTTACTATAATACTATTCCCTTAACGTTCCTGAAAGGCGTTTATTTACAGAGTAGTGACGTCATCTTCCAAAATGGCGCCACGTGACGTCACGAGCTGGCCGCGTATCGATCGACCTTGGCTTTGCAAGGACGTTAACACACCCCATCTTAGGTACAACTTGCACTTTACTATCGCAACGGAAAGCTTAGGATTCGAATTAGTAATTCTAATGGAACTAAATTAGTAACAGACAGTACAGAAATTTCAATAAATTCTGCTTTTCCCACGGCTATAATTATCCCTCTTAACTGTCGAATAAAAACGACGTCTGACACTTTTTGTTTAGAAAACTGTGAACTTTCAAAAATTTAAATGTAGGTACCTATAGCTTGACATTCAAAAAATCAGCCCTTTATTTAGTGTGTAGCGGTGATTGGTTGCTGACATATTGATCAACCAATCACAGGTAGCCATTAAAATATTCTGAGAGATATCCGCTAACTAGGGTTGGCAACTTTGTGAAAAAGAGCTACGTCTATTGTCTTTTTTACGCTGTTTTTGTATTAGTAGGTTAACAAAAAATACATAGTGACTACTTAATTGTCTAGTATGATCTAACTGTTTGTCAACAAGCTAGTTTCTCTGAATACAAACTAATTAAGTGTTTGAGAAAACAATTTATGTATTAGATTACCTACGTTTATCTTATAATCGAAATATACATAATGAGACTTATCTTTTCTACGAAACAGGAGTCAATCGAGGAAAACTAATTATGTTATTGACGGAATACGAACATTATTAATAACTTTGTTACAGATGACTGACTTCTTAGGCCTATTAATAGTTACAAACAAATCAGCGCTAATGAAGTCTTAGAACAAGTTCTGATGACAAAAGTTGATGTACAAAAATGAAGATTGTTTATAGTTTTACGTATCGGGAAACTCTGGGAAATAATCGTGCTTCATATGTAAATCGTTGACAACGATTCAAACATTGGAAAAATCGTTTTCTTTAATCATTATTATAAACATAACATAAATATTGAATCCATCAATGATTCATGAAACAATACCATTTTATTTTCGCACAAAACATCAATTTAAGTACGATAAGCGCTCGCGAATTGTAATACAAAAGTACCAGGACCACATGACTGCCAAAGTACCAACACAAAAGTACCTGTAGGTAAGCTATTATTTATGTGAGAACAAAAGCTGTTCAAACAATTGATCCTCCAGGCGAACCATTGTTTCATTAACGTACAAACTACATTATTTAAACGTCGGTTAGCAAAATAATTCCGCTTAAACAATAATATTTTAGCTGAGTTGTTTGTTTTATTAATTAGTAGTGAACAGCAAAAATTCGGCAAATTAGCTAATTATAGACTTCTATCTGATTAGCAGATTCTTTATTCAAATATTCTAAGAATTTGAATTATGAATCCACTTATCAGTATTTTTAAATAAATGTTTTTAAAAGGCCTTTAATAGTCCAGATTTAGGTTTAGTTGATGTGACCAGAAGCAGCCTTGGTTTTAAAGCAGTTGTTCCTACCAAAAGAAAACTGAATCTGTACTACGGGCGTAAAGAAAGTTTTTAAGATTCATCACGAATTCAGCAGTGTCACGACAACTGAATCTACCTTCCGAAGGTAGATTTAAAAGGTCTCTCTCTCTGCCTATTAAAAAGCATGTTTTACAATCTGATCCCTTAACCTACTATTATAATATCAGAAAACCCAAGAAAAAGTCGCGACGAAAAAACATTTTAGAACCTTTTTGCTATTCAAATCTCCCCAGACTTTATGATGTGCAAAAAGTTTCTTCAATCGCAAGAAATTGTCTATCTTTTCACAATAGATGCCGGTGCCGGTGTCATCCTCTCAGTTCGGCTGAGGTCGGGTGTGGTCGGGTCACGAAGTCGTGAGACCACGAACGCATTGTTGAGCCAGTGGACACCAGCAAACATGAATTTTATTACAATGGACGGACCCTGTTGACTTTCTAGTATTGATTGAGAGCTTTTTAATCAGCCTTCATTGGAGAAATGAAGAGTGTTTAAGTGGAGCAACAAAGCTTTTCCATATTTTTTTAATATCGCTGCTTATGCTGAGATAGAAGCCTTTTTAGACTCTCCCAATGAGTTATTTTTTAACCGACTTCCCAAAAAGGAGGAGGTTATATGTTTTTTTTTTGGCAGTGTTACACTTGGCCGAGATGGTCCTATATAAATTTGGTAAAGATCTGATAAAGAACTTTGGAGATATAAAACAAAACTCTTCAATAAATGACAGCAAATCTCTCGGGATTGCTGCTACCAAGCAGACATGCTGTTTATTTTACATTAATATGGAACATGCTCACTAGGTAACACAACTAAAAAGTTTAGCAAAAAATAAATAATGTTTTTTTTTTTGTAAAATGCTTTTTATTATTTTTGTTTGTCGATTTGTTCTCTCGTGTCTATATTTCCAATGCGGGTCAAAAATAAAGTATTCTACTTTTGTTCTTTAAATGCACTATAGCCTAGTCAGGCTAGCCTTGGCACAATACCTACCAACCAACTGCAAAAGCTAACCTAGGGCAATTTGGGCTGTTCCGATCGATATCAGAAGTTCCGCGAATCGCAGTGCAGTTGTTATTGGCCTAGTAAAATTAGCTGATATCTTTATGACAGATCTTTACTGTCGATCATAAATGCTTACATTTAGGTAAATTGTGACAAACGGTTTTAAAATGCACTGGAATCCCTGACCCTATTATTATTTTTGCTGGCCGGAGTTGTCCCACTCGTGGGCAAAGTGCTCCCCCAATTCCATGCATTTCTTTTATTGTTGTACTTCATTTCGCCAATCCTCGAGGAAGCCGTCGACCACATCATCGCTTTCCATCTGGTGAGATACAGGTCAAACGCGAACCTATCAATAATAAAAAAAGCCATCTAAGGCGTCCCGCCATTTTCTCCTCGGTCTGCCGCAACCCCGTCCATCTGTGTTAAGTATTTTTGTTTTAAGGTTGCCCTCGTCGACCATTCTTCCACACAAACATAAATAAAAAATGATATCAATTTGTCTCATCATTATCTAGCCCCATATGGAAGCAAAAAAGGAAAAAACAAATAATATTTGAAAGTTATGAGAGTCGAAAGTCACTACTTTTAACGCATCTTTGGTCGCAAATAAATACCAAAAGAATAAAAAAAGTTAATTCAAAAAACCAAAAAACCCGACTGCTTAAAAAGCGAACTAAAAAGACGTAAACAAGAAGAAAATCATGCTGTGCAGTCGGAGGATACATATTCGTGATCTGGCTGACCAAAAAAACGGCAACAGGTAGACGCTTGAAATATTCACAGAATATTTAGTTGTATATTTACTTCAAAAAATAGTAATTATTTAATTAAAATTAAATAAATTAAGGGGGGCATACAACAAACGTGATTTTTTTGCAGTGTTTTGCGATAATGGTACGGAACCCTTCGTGTGCGAGTCCGACTCGCACTTGGCCGGTTTTTTCATGATATCCATACTCGTTTTCGTCCTAAATCATCATCCATTTCGCTACAAATTTGCAAAAGTGTGTACGAGAACTAACTTCTTACTGCTCATCACAGCATTAATCTCTTTCGCACGTGTTGTCGGATAGGATGGCATGCATTTTAACCCCGCGCACAAAATATTTCGTGCCGTCGACTAGGGCACCCTTAAGTATTAAAAACTAAAGGAGCAACCGTAAAAGAATCTATGTAAAATACCTTGTTTCCTTTTCAATTGTTTACGGCTGAACCCGAAAGAAAACAGTGTCTTAAAACTAAAGTTAATTGTCCAAAAAAATCAAACCTGCAAAATTCCCTTTAATTACACCTTCCCAGAATATTTGCAGACCCATCAAAGCCAAACGTTCGTTCAACATCAACACTTCAACGCCATGTTGACGTATTTATTTTGTGCGCGCAATTTTAGCCGCAACGTTGTATGCTTATTCAGAAATAAATACTAAAAGGCTAAGCAAATTGCATACCCCCAAGGGTTAAACACAAAGTTGCACCAAGTTTATTACACGCAAGTAATTACAACATTTTCTTTCGATTTTTATTGGTTAAATCAAGATTCTCAAGTCGGTTTAGTACGCTACATAACGCTCCCTACGTTCCAAACCATTTAAATTTTCTTCTATACCTTTTTGCGCGACCATTTGATTCAATTTTCTTCATTACTTTTTTGCAAGCTTCCATTTGAACCAGTTCATTGCTTCATTAGGTCATTCGTTCGTTTTGGGCGGTGTCCAATTACATCACGTAACGTGTCGACTCGAATGTCATTCACTCCCTTGAGACTCGATCACCAACCTACCTGTAGGCTCTTCTATTCCAGGAAATAGGCAGGTAAACAAATAAAACATAGACCCTATTTCAAGGTATTAAAGTTTAAAATCGTTACGTTTCTTTCCATTGTAAGTTTTTTTTTATGTTCGGAAGCCGTTCCTCGGAAGGCAGTTCTGTTTATTGAACTCACAAAAAGGATTCCAATGTTGATCGGTTTTTGTAGCACAGTCAAAGAAACCGCCATGTTTTTTGCTGTGATGGAATCCTGTAATTTATTGGCGACAAGAAATTAATTTTATGATTGGGAAATAAATTGCGAATGGTATTTGATTGTGGCTATTATTGGCTTAAAGGCCTTCTTTTTAATTGATTTAGGGTCGAAAATAGAACATTAATTTCGGTTGAGTTTAAATTTTTTCAATTCATAAAGAAAAATATTTGAATTTGAACGCGTATGTTGGCGTTCTGAAGTTTCTGCCTACCCCATGGGAAAAAGACGTGAGTTTATGATTATACCTATGTAAAACCGTTTATATGCTAGCAACATCAATACCAATCAAATGCCTATAGAGATAAGTATTTCGAGCACAAGCACTGGCTACCAACAAGTTGTGTACTAATTGGAAATATTTGCAATTACTGTATCGTTATTTGTAACCCAAAAATGTCGCTGCAGGCTACAATGACCACTAATCACCGATCAATCCGAATAAATTAGCACACATACCTACTTAACGAGAAAAAAATAACTCTGCTAATCAAGTAGCGCATTCAATCAACTTTTAATAAATCAAGACAGTTTTTCTTACAATTTGTTACAATTTTAAACACATTCCATCAAAAATTTTGAGGTTACTGTGATTACCTATTACCGTATACCAATAAATAACAGAAATAGCCGGTTTTAAGCAGAAAAATGTAGTCCACAGTAAGAACTGCTACTAATAAAATAGAAATCGTTACAATACAGTTATGCGGCCGTAAAATACATTATCCCAGTATTAAACAATAATCCGGTTTATTTTTGGTGTCATAAGCGTCATTGGAAGGGTCTTAGTGACCCACTGTAGCCGATTGAGGGTTAACTTTTTTTGTGTGTGTCAAAGTTTTGAATGAACTTGAAAACAAAATATTGAAGATATAGGAAAGCCTTTTATTTTGACTTAATATCTCGATTATTGAAACCTCTGTGGAAACAATTTAAAACCTTTTTTATTATGAACAGTAAAAGAATTCAAATGGATCAGAATATTATGTTTTTCCAATACAAAAAAACTCACCTACATAACTGTTATCGCTCTTAATTGGAAGATAATTGATTTCAAAGTTTTATTCACGTGGTCAATCTCAGTAACGACTTCAACCGCCTATCAAAATTCACATGGACGTTAAACCAGTCCATTGAGACCACATCCGATCAATTGGCAAACACTTGCAGAATTACACACCCCTTTAATTACGGCAGTTCAACAAACCTAACAGCACAAGGAGATGTACAAATGTACAGTCGAGAAGGCTGTTTGGTGTACAGGCCAATATATTTAACAGTGCACTGCCAAGTAACAGAATGTTTTTATTTGTGCGTTACATTTTTAAATAGGCTAGGCATGCCTTTTTATTAATATATGTGTAGTAACTTAGGCCTCATTTGCTAAAGAGATATGTTCCAAAATAAATTATTATTTTGACATTAAAACTTTTACCAGCGAAAACCCTAGGAAGTGGGTGTTTTGGGAGACTGTCTTATTATATCATTTTGAGTTTCCAAAAGTGGTGATTTTCGGCCTTATTTGAATAAACTATTTGGGTTTGAAGAAAGTGATGTAAGCGAATTGGTGCTATGTACACAGAAAATGTGCTCTGTGTACATAGCATCAATTCGTGCAATTAGTACTATAACCAAAACCAAAAAAACGTACCAAAAACTAGGACCAAAAACTCGAAGATATGTGACATCTACCAATCCGCACTGTGGATTATAGCGCACTCCCTCTCTAAGAGGAGGCACACCGCAGCAGGGACTATTAGGCCTGGACTCCAACAAAGCGGAGACGAGACGAGCGGAGAGGAGACGTTTTTTAAACAACCAATAGAAATCTTGAAAAACATCTCTTCTCGTCTCTGCTTTGGACTTCTCCGCACATCTCCGCTTTGGTGGAGTCCGGGCCTAAAAAGGCTTATTATTATTACATAATTATTTACACATAGCATTTTTTACTAAAAGCTGGCCGTATACCAAATACCTTATTCAACTGTACCTACATAATTTCTCTAACACGCAGTGTAAAAAGCCTCAATTGATCTCGAGCTCGAGACCTTCCGGGACCGAGACCTCTTTCTCACGCGTGTGCCGTGTGGGGTGAAATGTTCTTCTGACAGAACAATACGAGCGCATGAATACCAACGGCAAAAACTGGCGATACACTGCACTTGACTGTACTGTACGTTGTACAGCGGTGATCAACTGTTAGAAGTGAGATGGTTTTTTAAGTACTGACAATAGTCTTGTTTTTGCGCGTTTTTGCAATGGGTGACGAAATAAGTAGGTATACTCTCCCTAAAAATTTATGAAAAATTATTATCCTGAAAACTGAAATAATTATATAAAATATAAACATTTTTGTTAAATATACCTAATTTACCTAGACGCACCAAATACCTGTTTCGCAATCAAACATTTTCTAACTCCTAAGCTCATATAAAATGGATAATCTTCAATTGCCCCAAAAATATCACAGTAAGCCTTAGCACGCGCTGCTAAATACATAAAACGAAATATTTCAAAAGAAAAGTGGCGTTTATGTCAAAACTTCGCTGCGACACGAACCCCGCAATGGGGCGTTGCGGAAAAGCGGGTAAACTTTGAGCACCGCTGTCACACAGTTTTGTGTCAATGAAATGCCATGCTGCTTAACATTAGATCGCGTGAGCTTCATCGATCGTGTTATTGTAATACTTAATTGATTTATTATGAAGATTATATTCCGGAAGTATAGATAACCGAGTTTCTTCTTGTGTTCTTGCACTAGTTGCAAAAGTAGGAGGCAAGAAAATGGAGCTTAAAACCTCATTAAAAACTATTAAACTTGCAACAGCAGTTTCTTACTTTAGAACATTATTTAAACTTCTTTTCCGTGTTGCAATTCTAAGTTTGAAAAAGCAAGTCAGACTTTCAGGAGATAAATAAAATAGCTTCGAGACGACACTTTATTAAACTCAAATAGCAAATTGGGTAGTTTTGCTATTTGTGTTTCAATTTGTGAGTTTTGATTTTGCTTTTACATTCAAAACCTAAAGGACATGACACCTTATTTTACCCGTCAATCTAAGTTATCTACAGACCCTTCTCCAATCTCCAAATCGTTGAAATATAATCAATTTAATTAAATAAATGATCCTTTAAATTATTTACCTCACAGTCGCGTGACGAACCAGCGATCAATACCCCTACAAAAGACGCTACTGTTTCAGTAACTAGCCTGACGCTAACCATTAAAACGATTCAGTGATCTACTCAGCACTTTATCAATCAACCTGGCCTTTATCAACTATGTTGAGGACGGACTTCGAGTCCAACCTGACGCAGCTGAGTAGGTACCAGTATTTTACAAGGAATGGCTGCCTATCTGACCTCCGAAACCCAGTAGCTGTGTTACACGATATATAACAATACGCCTTGGCGAGACTAGTGACAGATCATCATCGTTTCATCATAGGACTACCAGACGTACGGCGATGCGCTATCGGTACATGGTGGACATCCCACTCATACGCACAAAACGTTTTGGGAACACTTTTAATGTGCGTACAGCTAAGGAGTGTAATTCCCTGCCGGAGTCTGTGTTTCCCGACAGCTACAATCTAGGGGTATTTAAGTCAAGAGTGAATAGGTTACTTCTAGGCAAGCGTGATTCACCGTCGACCACATCATCGCTAACCATCAGGTGAGATAGTGGTCAAGCGCAAGCCTACAGAGAATAAAAAAAAAGATTATCCGTCCGTAACGACTGTCAAAGTTGTTACTCCTCTATCAACTTAGCACTTTAGACACCAAAATTATATATCGCCTAACCTTGAACGAACTGTATTTAGAGTTTTTGCCCACAGTACGGACTAATCTAGTTAGTGATTCAGGAGATTTTTTAGGCTTCACGCAAAATTAGATTGATGACAAAAAGTTTAGGCTAGGTTGCCGATCAGCGCTAAATAACAGGTGTAGTCGTCTATGGGCTATTACTGAGGTTTAAAGTCAATAAGCAATGTAAAATTAGGGTTGAGTAATGCTTAGTTTAGTACAAATCATATAATAAGGAAGTTGCCACTACTGATATTGAGAAATAAGTCTGAAAGATAGTGAAAAAACGCACAGGACCGATCAGTCTGGCGACGCTTGGGGGAGGCCTATGTCCAGCTGTGGACGTCATTTGGGATGATGAATAATGAAGAAAAGCAGGTTATGTTACCAAGAAAACATAATTTACCCATAGCCACAATATAACAGTTGTGGTAGGTACCTATTTCTGTTTAGAATCTATTTTTAAATTCAGAAGCGCATTTCTTTTTGCCTTGTCTGTGGTTACATAACATAACAGATGCAAAAGGTTACAGTCTCAAGGGTAACAGAGCCGAACGACAATGGTCAATAGGTTCCTGTAATGACCAGCATTAATATTGTCGACAGTTTTACATCTAACCAACAATCAGGTCGCAACATTCTCGAGAAAACTCACGATAATGCTTTAATTGACTCCTTAACCTACAAAACAATCTAAATTAACATCGGAAAATCGATTAATTCCATTGTGCAATACTTGATTCAACTACATCAAATAAATTGACGTCTCGAGTACAAAAACTTGTCACTTATAGAACAAAGTCAGGCTTGTTAGAGAGCATTTTACGAATATGGGTCAGCGGTAAATAGCCTAATAGAAACATGCATGCAAAATCGCTTAAATTGCAAGGCAATACAACGTATGAGTGCTGTCAGCAATGATTGGTGTCGAGCGTTCGGGGAGTGTCGGGTTATGTCGGGGCGCTCCAGCGGCTCTCAACCTGCGGCACGATGTTTTATGGTATCACTGGCAGGGTTATCACCAGCTGCGAGTGATTAATTCGACTATAATACACCACGAAGCTGTTTTATTCTGAAAAGGTCGTCCGGAAAATATTGTGCGGCTTTGTTTGCGTTTTCCCATCTCGTTTTCAAGGTTGACTTTGCATAGTTTATTTTTTCAGTGAGACATGTTCGTGGTTATAAATAGAAACCCTCTTTTTCAGTAAATGTCGTAAAAGGTCACTTATTCGTGCTTAACGTGATCACCGATTGGCTATGCAAACTTTACATAAGCCCGATCTGGACAAAAGTGGTATGGGTGGACTATATAAAGGCGTCATCATTATCAGCATATAGGCGGCCCACTGCTGGACTTAGGCACTACTAGTCTAAGGGTGTGATGATGACCAAACCATCAAGAATGTTTCAATAGATTCCTACAATATCTTTGGCCGTAGAAGACCTCCCATCTATAACTTAAGTGGTCCGATAAGGTGCCATGCCTATGCGCTATTCGGTCTAGTATTCCAGATACATGGAAAACTGCCACTTGACACCCAGCAATCACTGGAACCGACTATTTGTGTGAAGGCGTTACTACATGAAATGTTACACGGGACATGTGAGATGTAGACGGTGGACTCGTTTTCAATAGACTTTGATTAGGCATTTGTTATTCGATACAGCTGTTCTGGCGTATTGAATATTAAGATAGACTTACACTTTCAGGAGAGAATATTAAAGTGGGGTAATGTACCATTATACTTTTACATCCGGTTTCTGAATTGAGAATTCAAAGTTTTGAAAAAAAAAACGTTTATGCTAAAGTTTGACACGTTATCAACTTTAAATTCCTTATTCAGAAACTGGGGATTAATACGCAGGTATTAATCCCCAGGTACGTACAGTTTGAAACTCGCCAATTATATAATATATTTTAACGCCATGTTAAACTGCATACACTAGCGTTTTGAATGAAACCTGTTAGTAACGCATGGAAAGGCGACGCATTGCTAATCCTGTTAGCTCTGAGCTTAGCCAGTCGATTTTATACCTGAACGGTTCTTGCTGAACCTTTGACCTTCCGGTCTGGTGTGTCTTTTGTAAATGACTAGGGGAAATGCTTCATGTATAAAACGTATAGCTAATCTGCTAGCAGTCAAGTTTAAAAAAAAAAAAAAGGAATCGTATCAAATAAAAAAAATAACAAAGGCTTTAGGTTGTCGTGGTTTGGGGATAGTGCGGACTGCGGTGGGATTGTCCTGTGTTTTGCCAAACGAGTTCTATGCCCAGTTTTGTTGAAATTGGTTTAGTAGTATTGGAGTTGGTTCGGTGGTTGGTAGTTGGTTCCTACTAATATTACAAATGAGAAAGTCTGTATGTTTAGATGTTTGTTCAACAATCACGCAAACTCAAAGGCTAAGCGAATTAATTTGAATGTTGGAACAGGGGCAGACCATGGTCTGGATTGTGACATAGGATGCTTTTAATCCCGGTAGTACGACCCTGTGGGATGATTTTTTATTTTCTTATTGCCGCAGCCGCTTGCCAAAACTAGTAATATCACTAATCTCATTATGACTAAGTCTGTATAAAGTATTGTACCTACTATAATCAAAAAAGTCGCAAATAGTTACAGAACTAATCAGTATTTTCTTGTAGCTATCTCGAAAGTTACGACACCGTAAGATAAGTTCTGTTCAAGGTAACCAGGTCAAACTTCAGGAGTAGGTAAACAAAAATATCCACGGACATAAAACGGCCGTAATAAGCAAAGACTTACGTTACTAAAATAATAACGCAAACGTGTACGTAAACGTGAAGCGTGAGGAACGCCCGTAAAAGGAACTTGTATGAGTAAACGCAGATCGATACGGAGTGGTTTTTGTTAAGTTATTCATTTGAGCATTGTACGTATTCCCGTCTGAATTCCGTGCCAATAAGAACTGGAGCAATGACTGACATATATACGATCTTGGCAGTAAAGTTCTTGGATATAAATTTTTTACTTGATGTGGTTTTATGTGGGCTAACTTCACCAACATGCATTTTGACATTATCCCAAGGGAACTGCATATTACAGGGGGAAACCGCAGTCTTCCTACTACGTATTGCTGTGCTTTGATAAGAATTGTTACTAAGCATGCAGAAGATCGATTGCTTTGGGTCAATTTGGGGAGAAGCCTATATCCACTGTCCTGCAGAAGACTGCGATGAGGAGAGAAATATTAATGAAGGCAAAAGATGAGAAAGTGACAATGACATGTCAACCTCGTAGAAGATTGCAACTAACACTGAGATGGTTCACATAAGAAACATATTTGCACCGCGGTGGGTCCAGAACTTAGAACTACAGATAACAATATTATCTTGTACAGCAATAACAGGTTGCCAGTCCGTCTAATGCCAACAAACTTCTTACAAGGAAGGCTACACGTTGTATTCCTCCCATTCATAAAATTGTAATGAAGATAACACGACTCTTCTCAATGTAATCGCTGTCTGAAGGTAATCCAATCAATGAGTTTCTTCACGTATAGAAATTCCAAGACGCTATAAGCACTACTTATCTTATTAAAGTTCTTCATAAAATATAGATGAATGCATTGATACGGGCTAAGAATGTTCCGATAGCGTCCAGGGAGGTTTTATGCGGGATTCTGCTATCTTAACTATGCTGCGCGTGATTATTAGCGTGCTACAGTATTGAGTATCGGACGAAGATCTTTCCGGGTAGGGTATGGTCAACCGGCGACACTGGTACATCTATGAAAACAGCCCTTATTGGTGGGACGTAAAGACACTTTCAAGATCAAGCAGTTGTCATTGATGAGCTGACTGTACGTCGTGAAGGAAGGTGGAAGAAATAATTTGAAATTTCGAGATAGTAGGAAATTCAATGCTTGCACATGATATGGACTTTAAAATACAGTATCAGTGAGTGAGTGGTCATTGGATTTTTATCGTTACGCAAAAAAATATAATGGCAGTGGCTAAAAATAATGAGTTTTGTTAATTTTTTATCAGTTGTGAGCTGTGGTAGTGAACTTGATAAGTCACATATAATCACAAAACG
The DNA here is from genome assembly GCA_945859665.1 of Anorthoa munda. Lineage (NCBI taxonomy): Eukaryota > Metazoa > Arthropoda > Insecta > Lepidoptera > Noctuidae > Anorthoa > Anorthoa munda. Next base: position 37,271,261 of record OX243897.1, on the reverse strand, counting down.
GTCGGATTTAAATAATTACAAGTGCTAATTAGAAACAATAGGCACTTCACGCCGCTGATGCAATTTCACTGATAACGCAAGGTCGCCAAAGGTTTGAGGAACAAGTACCTTCTTGATAAAACTTGTTTAGTTGGAACTGCTGGTACTACACAATGATAGTTGGTGATTTAATAATCGAAAATATAAATAATTAAGTAGGTACCTACCTACGTAACTGTTCTTATCAGTATTAGTTTTGGTGGTGATAAAGCCTTATTGACGTGTCCGATAAACATAGTTTTAGGCATCCATAAATTTTGTCATAGAATAATAAAATATGAGTTCATGGCAGGGTCGCTTAAAACATAAATACAGTACTGACCTCCTGGATGTGTCAGCGTGCTGGGGTGTACGGTACCATCCTTATGCAATAGCACATGCCTGGGTTCCGTCACTAAGTAACAGGTGGGCCCGTCTGTAAGGCACTTTTGGAAGGCGCGCGCCGCCTGGTAGAACAGCGCCCAGGCGTGCTCCTCGCTTATGGTGGAGTTGAAGGCCTGCAGGATCTGCTGCAGGTTGATGCAGTCAGACGCATCCAGCGAGAACTCAGTCCCGCCGGGCGCGCCGGCGTTCTCCTTGCGCATCATCGCGCCTACCCTGCCGGGCTACCATCCATCCTCAGAACAACAACACAACCACTGCGACACCTATCGATCGCACAAAATTCACCAGTTGATCGTACCACTGAAAATTTCTCACTAAATCACGTAAATAATTTTTGTAAACTACATAATACGAATGCGTGTTATTGTCACCGTGCTCCCCCAAACGTCACTGTCACTTTTCGTTGGCAAGTGGGTGGCGTGAATTTTTTTTTGTAATGTTTTGGTGCGTCGCGATCGCGTTCGCGCGTGCGCTCTGCGCTCAGTAACACGTGACACGTGATGCGGCGACGACTGCTCGGCGCGGACTGGCGGCGCGCGGCCCGCAGCCTCCGCGATAAGATGCGCCCTACCCCGGAACCACTTCCTAGTTTCCTCGAGTTTTTCTTCAGGATTTCCCAACTGACCACATTAGTAGCTTACCGGGATCTGTCCAGTAAGTAGCGAATATCCGTCTTCGCAAATCGGAATCTTAGATAAGATATTAGCTAAGCGATTATATCACAATTCGAAGATAGGTAAATGAATTTTATTGCTAGTAATAAAACAAGAATATCTCAGTCCAATTTATTTGAGTATGGTATGAATATCAGTAAATACACATTAAATTCATCAATATTCGTTACACATTACAATATTAATCCAATACAAAATCAACTTTTATTAAAATGTATGAAAATTCAAATAATTAGAATAAGTGTAAGTAAGTATAATGATAACGATCATAAATTTTTATAATTTAGCTGCTTTATAATAACTATCGCACCTACTCAAACAGACAATGTTGATATTTACCGGTTAATGCACACATCACCAATGCAATAATATCTAAAACTGTAAAATACTATTAATATAGTAATAATAGTACCTAGTTCAAAATGCGAGCTCTAGGTATACAGAATAATATACATACAATACTATAATTATAACAAAAATTAAACAAGGAATGTAATTAAATTAATATCCACCTTATATTTCCTAAAAATTCAAGAAGCGAAATGTATAATAGATCAGGTGGGCGAGCACGGCCTACTGTGACAGGCTTGAGTTACACATTTTTATCACAGTTTGGCAGCAAAAACCGTGATAAAATGCGTGACTCAAGTCTATCACAGAGGCCGTGCTCGCCCGGCAGGTGGTGGTGATTACACGCTATTTCCCAAACTGTCATAACTTGCAGATATATAACCACTAAATCTTAAAATATAACCTTCACAAATATCGTTCAAAACAATAATGCATTACTAAAATATTACTGTAATTTTGTAATAGTGCAAAAACGTAAATACTATCTAATTGATCACTTCGGGCTGTTTGCGATTAAATACAAACACACAATCAGTTCGTCGAATTAACAACTACTTAATTTATTTAAATTGTATTCTAATATCGTGTTGGCGATATAATACAATCAAATTGATAGACACTGTGATTATTAATTCCTAGGCAATATTTTTGAGGGTGAATATGAACATCTTTTACCATGGGATCAATTCCGAAACGCTCTAAAAATAAATTGTTGTTCAGGATATTTATGTTCGCATAACGTTTTAATACTGTCCACTAGTCCCTGGTATTATCAGAAAGCTTAAAGTCACCCAAAGGGCAATGGAGAGGGCTAAGCTCGGAGTTTCCTTGTGTGATCAAATCAGAAATGAGGATGCAGGAGAACCAAAGTTACCGACATAGCCCGAAGATTTGCGAAACTTAAATGGCAGTGGGCAGGGCACATTGCACACAGAACGGATGGCCGAACAGTTCTGGAATGGCGCTGGATGCGAGACGCACGGGATTGGTCAATGTGGCGACACCTAAGGGCCTATATCCAGCAGTGGACGTCTTTCGGCTGAAATGTTGAAGATGATGAACTCTTCAAAATATAGGGAACAGCAATATTTTGCTGCGATTTCAGGGTTAATAAAAGTTGTTAATTTTCACTATCCGAAAGATTAACAATAAATTAAAATTCACCCTGGCTTAGCTCGCTTAGGTTAGCTAACAGGGTTGCTAAATGACTTATACGGGCACAAAGTAAAAATAAAACCAGATACTTAATCGACTTATCAAAACAAAAAGTCAGTATCTAAAAGGCGCGATACATTAATTGTCTCGGAAATCGGGCCTGGAAGTGCCAGGCATTGCCGCAGTTTATTGCAAAAGTTAGCACCTGGCAAGCTCAAGTTGGCAATCTAAGTGATTATTTTACCGTATGTTTTGTCTTTTCATCATTAATCGTATTAGCAATTTGGTTTCAATTTATGAAAAACATTTCAACTATAAAACATTGGACATAGGTACAAAATACAAAGTCTATCCTAGTCAGACTGAATAATATCTTCTTGGATATTCCGCAAACTATTGGCAACCATTTTGCGAAATACCAACGCGATAACTTAATGCACTTGGAATTTTCGCTAAATCACATTCTCAAAATTTTATCGATGATTAACAAAACTTTGATACAATACTAAAGCCAACCGAACCGTTATCGACTCATTCTAATTTGTGACAATTTTGTGATAATTGAAATATGTATTTTATGCTAATATCGAACTAAGAGCGAATTATAAATCTATCTACATGATAATATAAATAAATTATAAGAATACGCATATTTTATGTAATAATTATAATATTTTATTTAATATACCTCAAAATTAAAACTGTATACGGAGTAACTCAAGCGTCGCTCATCAGAATACTTTTACAATTTTAAAGATATGCTCAAAACATTTAAAAAGGTTAAGTAACTAACACCTAAAACATTTAAATATATATTCGGCACATCGTGTATAAGAGGCGAAAAAATCACGAACACAATTTGATCCAATTTCAGCATGCTCTATCAGCGATACTCGACCTATTATTTTCTGGGGCCGCAACGATACAAGCGAACTTCATCTATCGTCTAATTTATACGAAATAAATAATACTTTTTATAAGTGAGATCCGAAAGACATTAATCCGTGTTGAGTATCGCTGACGACTGATGTCACCAAACCACAAATCATTCACGAACGATTGAACGAACTGAACCTCACTTTTTCTTCAGACTCCACAGTGGGTCGAGGAAGTTGAGAGGATCCTTCATGTCTCCGCTCTTTAACCCCGGAGACTGCTTCATTTCCTCGAAGGATTCGCGGGAGAACTTGTTGAGTTTCTGCCCAGCGGTTGCAGGGTTGGTCGGGGTGGGGGTAACTGGGGGAAGAACTGCTGCGCCTGATGGTAGGGATACTGCCTCACCGTTGAACATTGTTGTACCTTGAGGAAGGGAGACAATTATTATTAAGATGGCTTAGGAGATCTGTTTGCTCCAATGAGTTTCATAGATTAGGCGTCAAGACCTAATTTTCTAAAATTCGCGCGAGTTGAGGGTTTTGTTTTGGAGTATGAAACTTGAAGTTTCACGTACTTCAATTTTTATTTTCACGCCTGCAGGAGGCCAAATCCATACCATTTATTTATTTATGTACACACAAAACACTTAACAGAGAAAATAAATAATACAGATGTAAGAGCACAAAGGTATGCTATATGCTATGCTATGCTGTATACTATATTACAAATGCGAAAGTAACTTTGTCTGTCTGATACCTTTTCACGCTTAAACCGCTGAACCGATTTTTCTTGTATAGTTGTCGCCAAACTTCTTGGCCGCCCTGAAGTTGGCTTTCTCATACGCAAGGCACGGATCGGTGCTGTTTTTGTATAGTAGTCACAGTGGATCTTTGTGTCTCTAAAGTAGGCTGCAAGACCCTGCGCAGTTTCTATTATTGTGTCAATGTTGAAGTAGAAGACAGCATTGTATAACCGTCTCTTTCACTCGCTTACGTTTGTCGCATCGTCCTATCTAGCTTACTGTATGCAGTATACTCGATGACAAACTGTTTCTTGCGCAATGGTTCGCAGAGCGAACTTCAGAGACACAAAGATCCACTGTGACTACTATATGAGATTTACTACTGCGCAGCCATTGTAGCCAACCTCAGGGCGGCCAAGAAGTTTGGCGAGAACTTCTGAAACGGCATCAGTACATTTTTTGTTTAACCAGACCCTCGACGTGGCTGTGTAGAAAATTCTCTAAAAAATCATCTCAGTCCCTTATTTGGGACCCAACAACTAGAATATTTCACTTGTTCTATCAATAGGGGGGCGACCATGTTGTATTACGACTGATATAAGAGTTCAGTGGTGTACATAAACAAATGTAGTTAGTTACTAAATAATATAAACTAGAAGAGGGAGCTGCCAAAACATAATGACGTTCTGTTCATGATGAATCGTTATCACTTACTGATTTGATAACAATGAATCATACACACTAATTACTGCCAATATTATTAATAATACTTAGTTTTTAGGGTTCCGTACCCAAAGGGTAAAAACGGGACCCTATTACTGAGACTCCGCGGTCCGTCTGTCTGTCTGTCTGTCTGTCACCAGGCTGTATCTCTTGAACCGTGATAGCAAGACAGTTGAAATTTTCACAGGTGATATATTTCAGTTGCCGCTATAACAACAAATACTAAAAAACAGAATAAAATCAATATTTAAGTGGGGCCCCCATACAACAAACGTGATTTTTGTGCCGTTTTTTTGCGATAATGGTACGGAACCCTTCGTGCGAGAGTCCAACTCGCACTTGGCCGGTTTTTTTTAAAGTAGCATGCATTAGGTGTAAAACATGGTGCATACATGTGTAATCTGTTCAGATACATATTATCTCGTGCGTCAAACAGCTTAACTGAAGGTATATAGATAATATTAGGGTAGGGCACTAAAATAGACAAAAACAGAGATTTTATGTTTATTTATGAACTAAGTAATTAATTGATTATTTGCTGTACTCTTTAGTAATATTTTGACTAAAAATCTTTAATGCAAAGACTGAGAGCTTGTCTAACAGTGGTAAGTTACGGGTTACAAAATAATAGGATTATGTCATATAATATTCAACGAGACCACATAGCATACAGGGTGTCCCAGAAATCGACGTCAAGCCGTAAATGGGTGATAGACCAAGTTATAACAGTTCTCAGAAAAATACGAAAAAAAATCTATCACATGTTTTTAAAAATTTATGGTCACTTTAAAAATTTACTAAAAAAATCAATCCCTGTAATGGTTCTTTAACTCCAATTGCTACAAATCCCATAATTTATCTAAATTTTTTATTATTATGTAATCTTGAATAATGCTTGTGTAGATTTTTGCCTAAAATTCAAAGCCAACTCCTCCTACTTGGAAGAAAATTAAACTTTTTCAAAACCAAATTATTCAAATTTACTATTTCGCCCAACTTTAACTGACTGTACTGAAAAAAAAATGTACTACGCTAGTTTGGCAAGTAACATGAAAAATTGGCGCATTTAATAAGGATTCAAAAATGGTGTAACACTTGCTAGATTACGTTTTCAATAATTGGTCAAGTTTTTTTTTGTAAATAGTCTCAGTTTTTACACAAAATGTCCATACTTCCTTAAAATGACTTTAGCTTACCTAAAGCTTTGCTAAACTCCGTTTCTAGTTCGATAGAGACGGAGAGAGTCATTTTACGAAGTGTGAGCGAGACAGAGAGTGACGCCACCTTTATCAGTGACACAACCTTTATCATGAAACGGAGATACAATTTACCGATGAGTGCGAATGAGACAGCAGTAGTTATTGTTCTGTTTTGTAAGCGCAGACGCACACACAATTACAAATCAGTACGTTACGCTGCTTTATTTACTGCGCATCTCCGTATTCGTTCATGTTGATTCCGTACTTACCACTTTTTGCGTTGTTTTCTGGACTTAATTGCTTGTGATTTGGACTGTTTAATTCCTCTTTCTGACGACCTGTGCTTTACTCTGGACTGTTGCTGATCCTGTGATTGTGTAGTACTACCATGGCTGTGTACACTGCATTGGAATATGCGAACATGCACCTCGTTTATGGGGAATGCAGATGCAATGCCAATGCAGCCGCTAGACTTTATCGTGAGAGGTACCCGAACAATCGTCACCCAGATCATCGAGTTTTTATTAATGTGCACCGTTCACTATCAGAGGGACGATTCCCTAACCAAGTACATGGTGAAGGAAGACATCGTAATCCGTACGAAGACGTCGTACTACAAGCAGTCCAAGAAGACCCAAGTGCTTCTGTACGTGGACTGTAAAGTGTACTCAAAAACAATAGAGAATTTAGCCGAGCTGCGGGAAAGAATAACGGAAGCCGTTGTCTTTGTAAATAAGGGAAGATTTGCCCGGAAAATAACCAGATCTTTTTTAAGAAGATGTCGTGCTTGCATTGCCGTCGAAGGAAGGCAGTTTGAACATTTATTGTAATAAAAAAAAATTAAATCTGATAATTTGTTTTTTTTTTCTAAGATGAGAAAACTGGTCCTGACTTAAAGTAAAAAGGTTGAGTCACTATCATAACTTTGCTCTTAAATTACGTAAAATTTCGATTTCTTATCTCGCTCACACTTCGTAAAATGACTCTCTCCGTCTCTATCGAACTAGAAACGGAGTTTAGCAAAGCTTTAGGTAAGCTAAAGTCATTTTAAGGAAGTATGGACATTTTGGGTAAAAACCGATACTATTTACAAAAAAAAAATTGACCAATTATTGAAAACGTAATCTAGCAAGTGTTACACCATTTTTGAATCCTTATTAAATGCGCCAATTTTTCATGTTACTTGCCAAACTAGCGTAGTACATTTTTTTTTCAGTACAGTCAGTTAAAGTTGGGCGAAACAGTAAATTTGAATAATTTGGTTGTGAAAAAGTTTAATTTTCTTCTAAGTAGGAGGAGTTGGCTTTAAATTTTAGGCAAAAATCCACACAAGCTATTCAAGATTACATAATAATAAAAAAAAATTGATAAATTATGGGATTTGTAGCAATTGGAGTTAAAGAACCATTACAGGGATTGATTTTTTTAGTAAATTTTTAAAGTGAACATAATTTTTTAAAAACATGAGATAGATTTTTGTCGTATTTTTCTGAGAACTGTTATAACTTGGTCTATCACCCATTTACGGCTTGACGTCGATTTCTGGGACACCCTGTATAGGCTCTAAAGCAAAACATTGAAAATTTGCATATTAAGGTGTCTTTAAGTCAAGAGTGAATAGATTACTTCTAGGCAAACGTGATTCACCGTCCACCACATCATTGCTTACGATTGTAAGCTCGCGTTTGACCACTATCTCACTATTTTGAGTGAGCACAAGGGACATATGTATACCAGTCATATCCATCTGTCCCTTACACACACTCAAAATAACCTTAATCTAAGAGCTTATTGTCACCCCCCAGATGAGGTGAGATATTGGTCAAACGCTAGCCTACCAATAATATAAATAATATTGACCCCTATACACACAACATTAGGCTATATACACACGGCACTGCGCACCGCGGCGATAGGCGGTGAAGCGGATCTCATGTCGCATTGGCCTCTAATAAATCCGTTGATGCCTAACACACGTACACCGCCGGACCGCGCGGGTCGAGCTGTGCACTCCCCTCCGCGTACGTGGCGGTGCGCGGTGCCGTGTGTAAATCGCCTAATGAAAAGGGCGATCGCGAAAATTTGAAATTCAAATACTCGCGTTTTTTTTTTCGAGAACAAACTAAAGAAGCAGCGTGTTCCCGAAGAACAAAAATATTTAGATAAATTCCAGCCTGAAAAGCTTACAAGTAACAAAATAAAAAAAAATATCTAGTAGAAAACTTACCAGAACACAAAACTCCTTGGACATAAAACAGGGCAGTTCTGTACGCATCTGCTAAGTATTTGGTGTCTTCCAAAACATTGCTCCTATGAGCGTATAAGTTGAGGCATCCGGTGTCCAACATATCTGCGAACAATTACGATTTGTTAGAGTCACTGGAAAGTCCCAATTTCTGACTGTCCCCGAAGTGCAATTTGCATTTCCTTTGAAAAACCCGCATCCGGTTAGGGCAATTGTGTATACAAAAGGAATGACCCGATGCATTTACTCTGGAGTGTTTTTGCTGCCTAGCTCTGGATTTCGGTTAGCTGGCTAGGTGAGCTTCGACATATTGTTAAGAATATTTGTGACTGTTGGGGGCTGAGTCACCCGCGTCCGTTGGAAAATATCCGTTTCGAATCCCTGCACGACCGAAGGCTGTGACCACCGAGAAAAGACATGCCACCAAGCGGCCTAGCCGTGTTTCGGTAAGATGCCCGGTGCAGCCACTAGAGGAGTTAGTTCGAGATAGTTATTATGGACGTCTCGGGAGACGGAGGTCACGGAGGGTAGCGGGCTCCGACGCACGGTGCGCCGCTGGCCAACCGCAGGTAGTTGGGGGCCCAGGTGGTTTGCCAGCAAAACATGAAAGGCTGCCCAGCTATCTGTTGAAACATGCACCATCGTGCTGCTTGGCGACGAGAGTACCCGATGGACATTCCCGGAGACGCTCGGGCGTCCCTGCAGTCTCCAGAACAGTCCCCCAATGATGATCCCTGTCGGGGCGTGTCTGCAGGTTGCCGGCGTGGAATCCCTTAGCCTTATCTCACTTCCTTCTCCTATCCTTCTTTCACTCAGAGCAATAATGCCAAGGAACAAAAAGAAAAAAGCCGATATTACACCTTTGGGTAGTTCCGACAACTGTCTGGTGAAGTCCGTGCCCGTCTACTTACCGCCCGATCCCAGCCCAAGAGGCACCCGGCGGGTTTGACGGTAAAAGTCAGCAGATTGGGATGTGATGCGATCTTTCTTCGCATGCTATCCTTGGCGGCCCACTGGCTTCGTTTCGAACGATCCATTGTCTTGTGCTGATGCCGTGACGGATGTGTTGCGCCAGGGGATGGAGAATGGATACTACGATTGGGTTCTCTATCGTAACGGTGTTTAGCGTTGACCGACCATGGTTTGGTGCCGGTTACACCGCGCCAACGCGGTTAAACACAAGGCGTACATAGCATGTCGACGCTCGAGAGGCGAATGATGTGAGTCAGAAGACGAGAGCCTTCAACAGGGCTGCGAAGGCAAAAAGGCGAAAGGCACGGTTTGACCATATTAGCAGAATCGAGACAAATTTGCTTCATACGCAGCAGGTAACAAAGCATTTGAGTCCCTGGCTAAGTCGATTGAATCTAACTTCTGTCGCCCCTCACTATCAACACAGCAGAGACCCAACGCGTAACAGGCCCACTCCGCGGAGGACAAGGCAAACTTGTTTGCCTCCCTTTTTGCGGAAACTTTGCGTCTGAACTCAGATGGCGCGCGGCTCCCATTCTTTCTCCAGTTGGATGTGAGACGAGTATGGCAGACATTCACATCCATCAGAACGAGATCTGTAGAGTGCTGCGTAACCTTGACGTAAACAAGGCTACTGACCCCGACAGGATACCAGCAATTTTACTTAAAACTTGTGCGCCTGAATTATCTTCGAACTTGACACGCCTATATCGCCTTTCGATAGTGACTGGAAACGTGCCGAAGGCTTGGAAGCAAGCTAACATTCAACCCGTGCCCAAGAAGGGTAGTCGAACTGACCCGGCCAACTACAGACCTATCTCGTCCATCCTCTGAAGTGTACTGAAGAATAAGCTCCTGGCATACCTAGAAGGCAACGACATCCTTAGTGACCGCCAATACGGCTTCCGCCGAAATCAGTCAACTGGGATCTTCTAGCGTATATGGCATTCACATCTGGAGTGAACCCACCGAGAGGCATGCGGAAGCGTTTGCCGTCTCTCTTGATATCTCGACAGGGTCTGGCACGAAAGCCTTATTGGTAAGCTTCCTTCATTCGGTCTACCTAGTGGTCTGTGTGCCTGGATTGCAGACTGCCTGAGGGATAGGTCCATCCGAGTGACAGTTATCGTTGGCTGCTCGTCCGTTCATTTAGGTATTAACGCCGGAGTCCCTCAGGGGTCGGTGCTCTCGGTAACTTAGTTCTTGCTACACATTAATGACCTGCTAAAACCTGGAACCTTTGGGTATGCAGATGACGGCACTATTGCTGAGAGATACGTGTCCGGCGCACGGTCTACTGGGCCTAAGATCCGGACTCTCCGGAACGCCATGATTGAGCGGTTGAACCTGTACTTGGAGGCAGTCTCCGAATGGGGCAAAGCCAATCTGGTCTGTTTCAATGCTATTAAGACCCAGGCGTATATTTTTCCGCAAAAAAGAGCCAAATCCACCCGGCTCCATCATTGAAAGAAAGAAAGAAAACTAGTTTATATGGCACAGAATGTAGGTACAAAAAAGGGAACTTAATTTTAAAACAATTACATACATAGTGTATGTATGTAATTGTTTTAAAATTAAGTTGCACCGCGGCTGCGCTAAAAAGGTCCAGTTCAGCAAAATGCCAGACAACTAGGTGTTGCCTGACGCTGGTTTTCTTTCGTGGAGTAACCGTGCCAATTACTGACCATCTCGACCTTCTTGGTGTTACGTTGACATCGAACCTCAATTTTGGTCCATTCATTGAGGCAAATTTTCAGTTATAGCGGCAAAAATGCTGGGGATCCTTGCAAAGAGACGGTACTTCGCGCCTGAACAGCTGCTCAACTTTTATAAAGCGCAAGTTTGGTCATGCATAGAATACTGCTCTCACCTCTGGGACGGATTTGCCAAATACCAGCTTGATGCTCTTAATCGATTGACAAACATGACAAACAGGCCAAGAGGTTTTTCGGCAACGATACCACAGTAAAAATATATAAACATTATGGAAACTACCTACAACTTTTATTATGCGTACAGCTAAGGAGTGGAATTCCCTGCCGGAGTCTGTGTTTCCCAATCTAGGGGTATTTAAGTCAAGAGTGAATAGGTTATTTCTAGGCAAGCGTGTTTCACCGTCGACCACATCATCACTTACCAACAGGTGAGAGAGTGGTCAAGCGCGAGCCTATAAAGTATATAAAAAATACAAATGCTCGAAACGGCACACTCACACATACAAACGCACCGACGAGATCATTGAAGGCACTTCTGCAGTGCTGTCAGTAGAGCAAGCCGCTTAGGGGTCTCATCGTTGCGCATGTTTGTGTAAGTGTGCCGTTTCGAGCGTTTGTAGGTAGTTGCCATACTTTTTGTATATTTATTCTGTGACGATACACTGGTCGAATCAAAGCTTGCTCAAGCAAGCTCAAGAGCCTTGAACATCGACACCGAGTTGCCAGACTATTGGTTACATTTCGGGGAGTGTGCGATGGAACTGCACAATTTGATTCCGCCTAGCCCTTTCCATCATCGGACTATAAAAAAAAAAAAACGTACGGTAATACGGCATCGGTACATGGTAGGCATACCACCTATACGCACAAACAGTTTTGCGAATACTTTCTTTGTGCAAACAGCTAAGGAGTGGAATTCCCTGCCGGGGTTATTTTTCATTCTATCTACAACCTAGGGGTATTTAAATCAACAGTGAACAGGTTACTTCTAGGCAAACGTGCTTCACGGCCGCCCACGTTATCATCGCTTACCACCAGGCGAGATAGTGGGCAAACGCGAGCCCAACAAAAAAAAATCTTACGCACAGACACCAAAGCGATTACCTACGAAATAATTATTTCTGCAATTATTTTTTTCACAGAACGCTGAAGCCGACCGCAAAAAGCTCTGTGTTGGTTGGATCTGCATGTTTGAATTCTTTTTAGATCTAAGGTAAATAAACCATGGCAGAGCTACTTACCACACAGCGCCAGCTGCCCCGCTCGCACTTGGCACATGAGCATCAGCAACAAGGCAAGCACGGAGCTTCGCCCCGCCCCCGCCGAGCATTGCACCCACGCGCCGCACAATTGGTTGCTCAGCTTGTTGTCGTATGTTAGGCTGAGGATCTTGTCTGCCAGAAGTACCAGAGGGGAGCAGACGATCCTGTTGACGAAAGCATTTGTAAAAATGGAGAACAAAGGTAATCTTGGAATCAAAAGAAGCAAGTGGACAAAGGGGATGTATTTCCTGTCTTAACTAATATTATAAAGAGAGACCCCGAATTTTGTGAGATTGTTCCTACGTATAGTATATTCTTTGAAACCACGACACTTATTTAAATTAAATAAATTAGTAATTAACAACTCCCAAGGCTTATTAACTCCTGCTTTTTAAACTACATTTTTATCTAATAGTAGACACGCTTCGTTCAACAATCCATCGAAACACGATATCTTGCGAAAATACCCCGCTTGAAAGAGTAAAATGCGCATAAACTTTCAACGGCTGAACCGACTTTCATCAAAACATAGCTAATAACACTCTCGATAAAGTCATCTGACAAATAAAAAAAAAACTCTTTTCAACCGTTTAGGAGCTATGATGACACAGACAGATACACAGATAACACTTCAAACTTATAACACCCCTCTTTTCTTCTGCCGCCGTAGGTTTAAAAAAAAATTTCAACATTTGAAAGGTACATTATTTATAGCCTACAACCACCTGGTTATAGGCTATAAAATATTATGACCCAGGCAAAGCCGGGGCCGGCCACTAGTATTTATATATATTTCTATAGCATTTTAATTAAGACCCTTACGTGGGTACTGTCTATGATTTGCTTGAAAAACTAAGTTAAATCTACTTACTTAAGTCTGCAACTTAACCAAATAAGTGAACGTTAGATTAGCTGCACTATGTGCGTTAGATTAATTTAAGGCTTATGTTTAACTTACCACCAGATATAGTAACATATAACAGACAAAAATAGTAAATGATCACCAAAATTAAACCCGCATCTTATTGTAAAATTATAACCAAAGTTTTAACATCTCGCTATCCTGTTTAGGCAAAATGACTCCAAATAAATCATTGTTAACCCAAAAGTAGTAAATGATCACCAAAAGTAGTAAATGATCACCAAAATTAAACCAATGACCAAAAAGATTATAAAATTTCTGGGAGCAACTTGGAAGTAGCGCTCGCCGGCCGCTGCCGCGGCACCGCTCGCTTTGCTCGCTCGGCTCGCGCGCGGTTGGTCACAGTTCTAACCTAACATAACCTATTTTACAACATTAAATAGCGCAATAATTTGCTATTAAAATTTGGTGATCAATTTACTAAATTTGGTGATCATTTACTATTTTTGTCAGTATATTACTAGATTTGGTGGTTAGGGGTTATCGTCACAAAGTTTTTTTTGGTGGTCATTATATTTATTCCCTTAATTTAATAAGGCATGTCTAAGAATAAACTTATCATAAAGTGATAGATGATTGGCAGTATTTACGAGACGTGCGTGACTAGCATAGTGATGTATATCTAAACTAAAGGTAAACATGACAATATACATAACTAGCTGACCTCCGGGGCTTCACTCCCGTCAACTGGCTACCCTGCCTGCCCTGCCTACCCTGCCTACAATGCCAACCCTGCCTACCCTGCCAACCCAGCCTACCCTGCCAACCCAGCCTACCCTGCCAACCCTGCCCACCCTGCCTACCTAATAATTTTTATGTATCATCAATAGTTTTCTCAGCGCACGCTAAAGAATAATTTTTACAGGCAACATTTTTACCCGACTGCCGAAGGAGGGTAATGTTGCTACTTTGGGTTACATTATTGCAATTTTCGTATGGAACTCTTAACTTTTTGAAAATATATTATAGCCTATGACACTCAGAAATAATGTAGGTTTCTACTGGTGAAAGAATTTTCAAAATCGGTTCAGTAGATCTAGAGATTACCCCCTACAACGTCACAAACTCACAAACTTTACCTGTTTATAATATTAGTATAGATAGAACACATCACTATCTATGCTAGTACACAACACATGTCAATTATCATTCCATATTTTCATACTACTTCGTGACAGCGAGACATAAGCCTCCTTCTCAATGCAATCACTGTTAATTTGATGGCACCAACCAACCCATTATTAAAATTAAATTTGAATTCACTATCAAAATGACAAATACAATTTGCAATAACCATTATTCAAATGAAATTACTGTCTTAAAAGCTACTCGATTTCTTTAATCCCTAAAATTATGGTAAAATAAACGCATTAGCCAAGTAATTATGGCACTTAAGAGCTGAATTGCGTTTATAACGGTAAGGTCCTGAATACACGCAATGTTTTGATGGTTGAGCTTCGTGCCGCGTGATTCTAACTAAATAAATCGTAATATTTTGAAGGGGCTTCTGAAACATGAGCTAATAGGGTTTTATTTATCAGTAATAAGGTTCAATGTTGTTTGTTGGTAAAGTGGGTTGAAGTGAAAGATTTCGTGCGTCGATCTTAATTTTTTGGAACAGATTTTTTAAAACGCAACTTGCGGTAGGAGTTGCCTGGTAGAAATGAATTTCACGAGTAATTCATTTCACTGATCAAATTAAAAAGGAACCAGCATTTTCTCTGGTAAGATCTTAATTAGATATTGTAGTGTTTGTTTAGTAATTAAGATGATGCGTAAGTTTTAAATGCAACAAGAAGCTATCAAAAATATAACTAACTAGCTGACTCAGCAAACTTTGTTTTGCCATAAAACACCAAATATTTATCTAACCTACCTACCCTACCCTAAATACCCTACCCTACCTACCCTATACTACCTATCCTACCTTACCCTACCTACCCTACCCTACCTACCCTACCCTACCTACCCTACCCTTAATGAGCATGCCGCGAACGTCTGCAAGAGGGCAGCTAACGTATATAAGCGACTGTCCCGAGCCGCAAAGGTGAGCTGGGGTTTAAACACGGAAGTCATACACACAATTTACACAGCAACGATTGAGCCCATAGTAACGTACGCAGCCGCAACCTGGGCACCCGCTACAAAAAAGTTGGGTATACGGAAGAAGCTAGGCTCTGTTCAACGAGGATTTGCTCAGAAGCTCTGCAAATCTTACCGTACTGTCTCTCTGAACTCGGCGCTGGCGCTGTCTGGGATACTACCTCTAGACCTGCGCATACAAGAGGCAGCCGCCCTGTATGAAGCGAGGAGAGGGTCATCCCGGTTTGTGCCAGGAGACAGGGAGATCGAGAGTCCGGTAAGATTTGCAGAAGCCCCTCATCCAGCTACACAATTGCCCCTGGAGTTCATGTGCCTGGAAGATCAAGAGTTACTAGACAGTAACAATGTGCAGGCGGTGCGAATCTTCACCGACGGCAGCAAGATTGAGGGGAAGGTCGGAGCCGCATTATCCATTTGGGATAATGATGGCGAAATCCGAAACCTCAAACTTAGCCTTGCCGCGTACTGCACAGTCTACCAGGCGGAACTCCTGGCCATTTGCAAGGCGACAGAAGTGATCCTCGCGCGGCAAGAGGCGAGCTATGGCTTGTACAGCGACTCAATGTCCGCATTGCAGACGCTTGCAAACCATGGCTCGCTCCATCCCCTGGCAGTTCGCGCGCGCGCAAACCTGGCTCACGCCCTGTGCCAGAGCAAAGCTGTGACTTTGTTCTGGATCAAGGCCCACGCGGGCCTGCCGGGGAATGAGCGAGCGGACGAGTTGGCTAAGGAAGCAGCATTGTCGTTACGGAGGAAGCCGGACTACGACCAGTGTCCGGTTTCATTTATCAAGCGACAGATCCGTTTGGAATCGCTTGATGAATGGAATCGAAGATATGTGTCGGGCGAGACCGCTTCCGTGACGAAAATGTTTCTTCCGGATGCAATAGCGGCTTTCCGTATTGTACAACAGGTGCGGCCTGAAGGCGTCCTCACGCAAGTTTTGACGGGGCACGGCGGGTTCTCTGAATACTTGAATCGCTTCAAGTGTAAGGAGAGCCCATCGTGCGTCTGCGATCCAGGCGTGGCAGAGACTGTCCAGCACATACTTGTAGAGTGCCCGCTTTTTATCAGGGAACGCTACCAAATTGAATGTGAGCTGGACAGGAAAATAACGAAGGAGAGCCTGCATGGGCTCATGGACAAAAAACACAGGGAAAAGTTTTTGGAATATTGCACTAGAGTAGCCACTGCGGTTATACATCGGAATAAAACCTGAGCGCACCGTGCTTCATTAATATTTCTGTGTGATATTTAAATGCAAGCACGGAATGCAGCAAGGACATGTATAGCCGGCAGTATTTCATGCTAGTACCTAAGTTTCTAAATTGTGTAAGACTGATTGTTATGATAAACTGCACTTTTGTGTTTTTATATCCTTAGCAATAATGTACGCTTGTGATAGAAAGCACCTTTTGTATTTCCTGTGATAAACTGCACTTTTGCACAATTTGTGATACCTTGTATTCTATATTTTTGTTAATCAGCACTATTTGCACGATTGTATTTCTGAGATAAACAGAACTCTTGTATATTTTTTTGTATTTTAAGTTTACTGTGATAAATAAATAAAACATGCCCGTAGTTATTGAAATGAACCCACACAGTATACAAGAGGATGAATGCAAGATGAACCTTGGTATGAAGGATAAAAGTGCGAGAGGAATGAAAGAGGAATGGTACGGATGTGTTTGCAATTAATAGGCGCCAATTTTGTTGGTGGGGATTAGAGTTAAGAAAAAAAAAAAAAAAAAAAAAAAAAACCTACCCTACCCTACCTACCCTACCCTACCTACCCTACCCTACCTACCCTACCCTACCTACCCTACCTTACCTACCCTACCAACATACCTATCCTACCTATCTAGGTAAGGTACCAATTTTTTTTTCTTAATATTTTTTTTTTCATGAGGACCTCCTAACAATAACCAACACAACAAAAAAAGAATAAGCGAAATCGGTCCAGCCGTTCATGCGTGATGCCGTGACCAAGGGAAATAGGGATTCATTTTTATATATATAGATGAGAGTCATTGATAGATAGCTTCTTTTGGTATCTCATTAGTAATGATTGTTGACTAACTACGCTATATACAACTACAATACATTATGAAAATCACAAGTATCATCATGTGACTCTTACACCACTGACATAAAGTACAAATTCCAAAATCAATAAGACTTACTTGGCAGGAAACACATTGATCTGGTAATGCGTGACATTCAACACAGTCTTGCCGCTGGTCACCGTCAGTTTCCTCTCAGTCCAGTGCACGGTGCATGTCACTTCGTCTAGGAGAACCTTCAGTCCACCTGACAGGTCTAAGGACTGGCCTTTCGCTGTAGGCCAATAGGTCTTGCCTTGCATCTGGTATAAAGGAGGGTTTGTTAAGAGATACACAATTATGGTAAGGAAAAACCTAAGGGTTGCCAAATATTTCTAAATACAAACTTGAAGTAAATAACAAAACTGCATGTTTGTGAACTTGTTAGAATGTACCTTTAAGCTATCTTAATATAAGTATTTTCGTCATTAAAACATTAAAAAAATAATGTGCAACACAGAACGTCAAATTTACTGTTAGGTAAATGGAAACCCAATAGGACGGATATTTGAACAAATCTTTAAAAACAAAAGCAATACTTTGGACATGTTTTTTGTAGATATTAAAAGTTTTTAATCGATTTAGGCGGGCCGCATACGTACGTTTTCCGCATTCGATTTCCCAATTCATTTTCCGTATTCGGAATCCCGAATGCACCGTACGCTAATAAAATACATTGCCTGCCGCACACGTCCGTTTTTTTTTCGAACGGAACACTTTCCGTACGTACGTATCGAATGCCAACCAAACAAGAAAAAAACCGGCCAAGTGCGAGTCGGCCTCGCACACGAAGGGTTCCGTACCATTATCGCAAAACACTGCATAAAAATCACGTTTGTTGTATGGGAGCCCCCCTTAATTTATTTTATTTTAATTTATTAATTATTATTTTTTGAAGTAAATATTACACTAAACATTCTGTGAATATTTCAAGCATCTACCTGTTGCCGTTATTAATATCGAGCAAAAAACGGCAACAGAAATACATCATCTGTGAAAATTTCAACTGTCTAGCTATCACGGTTCATGAGATACAGCCTGGAGACAGACGGACAGACAGACAGACGGATCGCGAAGTCTTAGTAATAGGGTCCCGTTTTTACCCTTTGGGTACGGAACCCTAAAAACCAGCCAAGTGCGAGTCGGACTCGCACACGAAGGGTTCCGTACCATTATCGCAAAACACTGCAAAAAAATCACGTTTTTTGTATGGGAGCCCCCCTTAATTTATTTTATTTTAAATTAATAATTATTCTTTTTTGAAGTAAATATACAAATAAACATTCTGTGAATATTTTAAGCGTCTATCTGTTGCCGTTATTAATATCGAGCAAAAAACGGCAAAAATATTACGTTTGTTGTATGGGAGACCCCCTTAAATATCTATTTTATACTGTTTTTAGTATTTGTTGTTATAGCGGCAACAGAAATACATCATCTGTGAAAATTTCAAGTGGCTAGCTATCACGGTTCATGAGATACAGCCTGGTGACAGACGGACAGACAGACAGACGGATCGCGAAGTCTTAGTAATAGGGTCCCGTTTTTACGCTTTGGGTACGGAAACGTCTGCGCTAGGTTCACGGAATTCCGAATCTGTATCCCGTATTCGGAAATCGAATGCGGAAAACGTACGTATACGGCCCGCCTTACTGTTAGTTTACCTATATTGATACTTAGGGTATCTAAAAAGTGTAAAGTATAAATACAAATTAATGTTTAAATAAAATAATTTTTATGGTGTTTAAGTAATAACAATAGTCCTTACCTCAATTTCACTTAGCAAACAAACAATACAGCTAATTTTATTCTCTAACACTGCTTTCCAGAACACGCTGTATTTAGGTTCGCTAGGGTTCTTAGATATCACAAGAGGAATGCACCAGGGCGCTAGTTGCTGCAACAAAGAATATCACATTTAGAACCGATTTTTCAATAGTCAGATAACTTTTACCTGAGGAATAAAAATGACGACAGTTTTTGTAAAGAAAACATATCAAACAGTTGATATGTTTAAACATTTTCAAAAAATTTATATTTTCTGTACAAAAACGTTATTATTCTTCAGTTAAACATCATCTGGGGCCTTACTATGACGTGTCAAAACTATTATGACTGTGAGAGAGATCGTGAGAGAGAGACGGATCTCTTTCACACAGTTGAACCATGATAGTTTAATGTTTAGGGTAGTTTCAAGTAACTTTTATGAAAAACGAGTTCATCAAACAATTGACGACTGGGGTCTTAACAAAATTTTGGGAAATTACCTCCAATCCAATGTTTTGTATTTTTTCCTACATTAATTGCCGTCTAGATGAAATTGATACTTGAATTTGATCGTATTTAAGTCTTAAGATCAACCATGTACACATTGAAAAAATTTAATACGCCATACCATAAAGCAGTATTGCCTTGTGTCCTGTATTTACCTTCTTA
Source organism: Anorthoa munda (assembly GCA_945859665.1). NCBI lineage: Eukaryota > Metazoa > Arthropoda > Insecta > Lepidoptera > Noctuidae > Anorthoa > Anorthoa munda. The sequence goes on along the minus strand of OX243897.1, from coordinate 37,251,358 downwards.
CCTTATAATAAGAAGCGTTTATAAACGCGTCAGGATCAGACTTGAGCGTGAGTCTCGAGTCGTCGAAAGGCACAACTTCAGTCACTATGTTTCCGTTCGTGTGCTGCATCGCGATGGTCTTAGACCTCGTCATGTTCTCTTTAGTCTAAAAGAAGATAAACAAATTATAGCTTTGCTCAAAATAGACACCCATGCATATGAATATGAATTGTTTTTAGTAGGGGAAACATTCAAACTTCGGGATAAGAATAAGCTTCTAGAGCCTCGAATGGCGATAATTGGGGAAGCCTATTTCCAACAGTGCAGTTTTTTTAATGAAATAATGAAGATGATGAAGCTTCGAATTTGAAATTAACGCCTATAAAAATGGGTCAGTGCGTGGCCATAGATGGGTTGGGTGCTGAAAGCGACCAAGAATATTTTAAACTAACTATATAATATAACAATTAACTATATATAATAACTTTTCAAACTCCATTTGGAAAATAAAGGTCCACTGATTTTAAAAAATTTAAAAGATATGAGAATTGAGAAGCAAAACAACGCTCACAAAAGCTGTTCCCAGTGCATTGTGAAATAGCAACCAAAGTGAAAAAATAAAAAATACTGTGTGATACTTACCTGGAAGTCCTGGAAGGTCTTCCATTTGGCGTCCAAAACCGTCAACCCACTGGGTGTTTTGTTGGTTAACGAATCAGTAAATTTCTGCAAGTTCTTAACTTCCTGAGTGAACTGGTTTAGCAAACTCGGGTCGGTGAACAAATCTCTTTTAGCAGGCCTTTCTATGACCTCCTCCTTTACTGGTACCTTCTTTACAGGTTCCACTTTAGGTACCACCGGCTTCCGAATGGCGCTTTCAGATATTTGCGGCACTTTTATGTCTGGCATTAACGGTGGCATTTCTACTGAAAAGTCGATCTCCGACAACAAGTCGAAGGCAGTCAACTCAGGTTTGACCTCTTCAGGCTCAGGTTTAACTTCTTTAACTGTTGGCGTTGGTGGTTCTGGTAGATTTTGCTCTACAACTGGAGTTTTATTATCTACCTCAGAATTACTCTCTACTTTTGGCTCAGTTACTTGTGGTGTCGTCACTGCAATGTCGAATGAAATGCCTTTTTTAGTTTAAAACCGTTTATTGACAAATAATTACAATATATTTTATACAAGTTAGTCTAAGAGGCTGGCTGGCTTACCTTGGCTGTTATTAAATGAGACTTGTTCTTGAGGGGACTGCACATTTTGCATATAGCCTGTCTGGTTTGTGTTGGCTACCGGTTGGTAGGTGTTGGCTGCCGGTTGTTCATAGGTGTTAGCTGCCGGTTGTTGGTAGGTGTTGGCTGCCGGTTGTTGGTAGGTGTTGGCTGCCGGTTGTTCGTATGTGTTGGCTGCCGGTTGTTGGTAGGTGTTGGCTGCCGGTTGTTGGTAGGTGTTTGTAGGCTGCGAAGCTGTTGGTACTTCGTTAGTCGGTGACGTCACATTCTGGTACCCATAACTATTGTTGTAGTAAATCTGGGTGTTGATAGGCTGGTCTGCTGGCATTTGCGGCACTATCTGCGAGTTATCAGTAGGCGACTGCACTGTCTCACAAGTCCCAATCTTCCCCGCACTCGTATAAATCGCTTGCTGTGGCCAATTAGGATCTTTATTCTCCGTCGGCTGATAGTTTAGACTCTCCGGTACAGTACCATCGTACCCCGTATAGGAGTTTTGTGAACCGAAGTTGTAGTCGTAAGTCCCTGTGCTCGAGTTGAAGTTATAACCCGGATGATTTTGATAGGACTGCGCATAGCTTGTGTTTGTTTGCTCGGTGTAACTGTATGCATTGGTCGGGTTATAGGTATCTTGCTGATTTGAGTACCCAGGTACATTGGAACTGTAGCTTTGGTACGATGGTTGGAATGGCACGTTGGTTAGCGCTTCGCCCGTGGTATGGGATTTTATCGGTTTATCGTCGAATTGTGCCAAATTGTGATTGTAGTTAGAATCAACTTCTGAAGGATACTGGTAAGGAAGATTGTTCGAATTATCGACAGTTGAAGTCGTCGACGTAATGGCGTTAGAGTAGGTATACCCTTGTGATGTTGACGCATATGTGTTGGAGTAGCTGTAAGCGGGATCAGCTGAAGAAAAGGTCGGTTGTTTCTGACTGTACTCCGTCGATTCGTTACTGTATGGGTAATTCAAGGCAGTGTAGTCTGACTGCACTTGAGACGGCGCCAAACTCGTATTAGAATTCTGCGGAGCACTTGTATAGGCAGCCGAACCAGGGGTCGACACATTCGGGTACTGAACACTGTAGAACGTCTGCGAATAATCAGCTCCAAACTCAGGTTCCTTCTTTTGCGACACCTGCATATGAGCGAAGTTAGCAATCATGTCCGTTTGGTTGGCAGAATTGTAGGTGGAAGATGCGGATAGCGACGCCTCAGGTATTGGCCCCATTGGGTTTACGTACGGCTCGTAAGTCTGATTAGGATTCACGTTAACATTTGTTGAAAAAGTCTGTGAGTCTGTGACTACAGTCGCGTTATTCTGCGCCACATAAGAGTTAGAATAGTAAGGGTTTGTATATATTTGTTGTTCTGAAGTATTAGCGGAGAACTGTGGCGGTGTGTACGTAGAATATCCATAGTTCATATCTTCGTGTGATGTTTTCTCATAGGGTTTGCTCGTGTTAGGGAACAAGTAGTTGGAGGGAACGCCGTAGGGCTCTGCTTCGGGCCCGTATATGTAGCGGTCGTAGGGGCTGGGCACGGCTTGTAGAGGGGGCATTACGACGCCGTCCGGCAACTGCATTTGGTTTACGTCGGTTGCTGCAACAAATATTGTCAATTGAGTGGCTGGGTTGCAGTTTTGTTTATTTACAGTTACAAGGGAAAATACAAGTGTTTTAATAACAGAAATAGTTTAATGACTTTTTGGTTTTCGGTTTAATATTAGGCTTAGATACATGAATATGACTATAGCATTCAGTTAAGTCGTCTTAAAATGCTAGTTAGTAGTTAATTTCTTAGCATAAAGACCGATATTCGTTGTATAAATAGGGAATGAAAGCTCTTGTAAAGAAACAATATGCAAATATAGTATGTGATTTTTAATTTTATAGACTAAACTGACAGCTGCCAAAGACCTTATTTTTTTAAATGTTGTAAGCGCGATGCATAGTGTTGTAGGTAAGGCTCAATCATAAGTGATTCATCGAATCGATGTGACATGACTCCTCAATTTAATTTTACTAATTGGTGTAAATAAATGTTTTATGAATATAAACATAATATGGAAAACAATATATCACGGGAATAACCGTGTTGCAACAATCGTGGTCCCGGGTAGACTGACCTGTCTACCCGGGACCACAATCGTTGCAACACGATCGAAACGTCGGGTTAAATAGATAAATAAATAATCTAAATCATCGCGTTAAATTCCCGTGATATATTGATTTGCGAAAGTTTTAAAGTTAATATAAACATAATATATTTAAATATAACTGTATTCATACACATTGTACATAAACTTTTATTGTGTTACAATATGAAATCAACAATAAAATAAATGCGATCGATAAAATGAAGTCTGACATAAATGAGTAGGAACTAAATAAGGGCCGCTAGTATCTTAACAAATGTAATTGTTTTGCCGTGAAACAGTTTCATTTATTTTCGGTCTACTTCGATTTTCGATCGATCACTCAGGATAGTTAGGATACTACACTATTTTTATGTAACGATAAAGTGACAACCCCCCAAATGTCAGTTTATTCTACGAAATTAAAAATCAGAGAATAGTAAAATACACATACCTTCAGAGCCAACCGGTGTCGGTCGTACAGACGTAGGGTATATGCTTTCAGGATAGTATGAGTCTAGAGATACAGGATCCACTGGAGCTGCAATATAGAATTATGCGTAGATAAATACTGGTTTAACAATACCAAACTCAAAACCTTTAAAAAGGGAGATAAAAAAAAGGGAAAATTTATTCAATTGTCAATCACAAGACAACCAAACGTGGGCACATCTTGAGCTGCAGTATGTCAAATCAAGACAGGGATTGGACGATAATCTTTAGCTAACTCTATCTGTTCTTCTTTTCTCATAATGTAAGCTGAGCCAGGCGAGTTTCTGCTGATCAGCTTTAATAATGACCTTGACCCAGCTAACAGTTTAAAAAAAATAAGTAAAAAAGAAAACTGTTTTGCAAATAAATACTACCAACTTCCAAATAAAAAATATTACTTTATTTTTGGAAGTCGGTGTCTTTGGTAGGAGAACCGATCACTTTTCCGAATTCTTTTTGTTCGAATTTCATTTTACTGAAAACTATTGACCGACGTTTTTTGCTATATGTATTATTTGACATATTTTCAGATCATCGAAGTATCACGTGGCATAAGTATTATTTTACCGAACTACATTTCGCCGATTTACAAAATAACTATTTGCTTTTGGCCGAAGCCTCTTTTGAACTTTTTTCATTTGCCATATTTTCACCACACCGAAACAACATTTTACGGGATATTATTTGGTCACAAATATATTGCCGGTTACTTGGTAGCATTTACAATTTAAAATTGAAATAGTGTCATAAAAAGTCAATATGTATTGCTACAAAATTTAGTGACAGAAACGAAACGCTGCAAAACCGACTTCACGCAGTCATGTCTGTCTTTACGTATTTATTTTGAATGTTCATGCAAATGATTTATTAATAGCTGTCATGCATTAGACATTTTTATTAATTAATTATTTCAAAGAATTAGTCCAAGAGCGAGCGAAGCGGGCTCAGTAATTTAGGGCACCCCGACACGGATAGGTAAGGTTCGCTCGCTTTGCTTGCTCACTTCAGCTCCCGTAATCTCCTTCATGTAAGGTTACTTTAGACCCTGCAGACAGAAAAACGGCTCCTATTTGTGTCCGTCGATATTTTTTTTTTTTCAAATCGCTGATTTAAACGTTTGTATTCGCCCACTGTTTCTCTCTCACTTAGTATTTTGATATGCGTATAAACATAAATATTTCGAACATATGTTATTTCGGCTAAGTGTAACTTCGGTAAAAAGTTTTTCGGCCAAATGAAATGTCGGAGTAACGAAAAGAATCGAATTTTTATTAGGTCAACTGAGACAGTGGCAGACGTGACTTCGATGAATTAAAAAAAAATGAAACGAAACGTTTTAAATGAAATTAGGTCAAATATTTTTCGAACTTATGATATTTTGAACTTATGGACTTCCATAAATAAAGTTATTTTTCACTTTGTAGTTTTCTTATTTGGAAGTCGGTAGTATTTTTGTGCAAAAAAAGTTTTTTTTTTACACTTTTTAGTTGATTGGAGGTACAACTAAAAAGTGAAAAATAAAAAAGCCTTTAATAATAGGCAAATAGTTAAGTAAGGTACCTATAATGCCAGAATAGGTTACCCGAATATCATGAAACTGAACATAACAGGTCAAATAAGAGTGTACCAAGGTGAACTGTACACACCTGCGTACCCCTTTAGAGCGTACTGGCGTGATGTTATGTTATGAAATGGTATAAACATGTAACACACACATATAACAGTATACAGACATGCGATTGCAGCAATCCCGAAGGATTTGCCGTTTTTTTATTGAAGAGTTCTGTTGTTTATCTCCGAAGTTCTTCATTAGATCTTCACCAAATTATGAATAAATGGAACCAAACAAACTCTTTCAAACAAAATAATAATTTTCAAAATCGGTCCACAATTGACGGAGATATCGGTGAACATAAATAAAATAAATTTATCTTTATCTTTAAAAAAAATAATACATACATAATGTCGAACATCGAACCTCCTCCTTTTTGGTAAGTCGGTTAAAAACTAAAACCTGACTACTGAAAAAGCACGCTCTAAAAAGTATGAAAAAAAAAGCATTCTCATCTGAAATTGTTATGTACAAACTAATCCGTAGAGGATAACCGTGGTCGTATGTGTAGAATGTACAGAATGTATTGTTTTGTAACGTTAGGTGGGGTTTTTACAGGGCCACATCACATTTTTTACTCGACTACGGCGAAGCAAAAAGGAGGGTTATGTTTTTGACCCTGTTCCCTCATAACTTCTAAACTACTTATCATAATTTGATAAATGAGGTTTCGTTGGAAGGTTCTTGTTTGTCCGCTGGTTATAAGCTATGTGACATCACATTAAATTGATTATGGCTCCCTCCAGGAGGCATGCAGTCAAGATTAAAAAAAATATTTGTCCCCACCCCATCATGTGTGGTATCATTGAACAGGGATTTTAAAATGAAGGTAGGGTTTGGTACATCATATTTTTGTTTATTATCTGTTTGCAAGGTATATTGCGTCAAAGCCATGAAAACTATTTTTTTGCCCGACAACGGCGTCGCAAAGTCCACTCTTGACTCACAACTTATGCAATATACATGTAAAACAACAAACCCTAAACATGCAAACCCTGTTTGCGGGACTGGCAGTGAGTGTTCCCTTCCCGAACCTGAAAATCCTGCCCACTATCCGACTATAACCTCAGGTCGTATGGTGCAGTCATCCTGAACTTATCTATGTATTTATTTATCACATACTATACTTCATAAAAGATAGCTTGATCTCTGCGACATATGCCAAACTGACTTATACGTTATTGTTACGTTATTGTTAGCCTGTCAAGCGCTATTGTTACTGACAGCTGTTGCAGAGATCAAGCTATCTTTTATGAAGTAATGGTATATGGTAGGTTAGGGCTGTAGGACTTATAGGTCTAAGGTCCTCGTTCACCATCTACAAGTAAAGCGTTGATTAGTTACCTCCAAGTTAACGTAAAGTGACACGTAAAAGTTACGAGTATCTTTTATCAATTTCACAAACGAAAATAAAGCTTCGGGTAACAACTTACTGGTTAGGTGAATGCCGTAACAAATCTTGCGTTTCATTCGTTCAATAATACGTCAATGTTGCTCGTCAAATGCCATTGCCAGATGTCAATAGTCATTTGTACTTTTTTTTTATGATATCGGTCGTGCCTGGCGCGTATAAACACTTTTACTTCCTTTCTTTTTTATATTTATAGTGTTTTTGCGTCTGATTTGGTATGCATGTGATTTTAATGTGTTACTTTATTTAGCATGAATAAAGTTAAAAAAGAGAGAATTGAATTATCTATTGTTCAGAAGTTCAGTAAATTTGATAGGTTATTAGTAAAACCACTTGAATAATTAAAAAAATACCAATCATCTTACGATTTATGGATTATTTTATGTTTTATAAGGTTAAGCACTTGGTTTATTGCATAATTCAATAGACGAAATCTAGCAAAAATTATTATCATCTAGGTCCGTAAAATAATCAACACGGCATTTAAATACGCCAATCCTAGGTACTCGTAGCGTCGTAGAATGTTCTAATTCATCCAATTGATGATCAATCAAGTCAAATAAATCCATTTTTATTAATAAACTGTAAAATAATCTACACAAAATGACAACGGTCAACTTTTAACTAATGGGTAAACACGCTAATGGGCAGATGTCGGGGCAAGTAAGTTATGGGTCAGTTAATCTTATAATTAGTGCTACTCGAACGTCGTGAAATTCGCACATGACGTTACGGGTGACTTTGACTGGCGGTTAGACTACTCGATACTTTAAATGCAGATGGTGAACGAGGCCCTTAGAGTTGTAGGGACTGTTAGGCTGTTAGGTCTGAATAGGTCCTTTAACTTATCATATATTTGCATGTACTTACAGTCACACCCTTAACATTACTGCAGCCTTACGTGAGGTATGTTAGGATGGGCGAGCAGTAGTAGTATGTAGAATACTAAAATATTACCTTGCGGCGTAACACTCCGACTATTCCTACTCTTCATATAGGGCAGGTAATCCTTCAGTTTCCGCGACCCTCCAGCTGCAGCTACGGCGGCGGCCGCTGCAGCCGACATAGACGTGTCCGCCATCTTGGACGCCGATGCACTGGCTGCTGATGTGGGGGTGGGGGTCGATGCTGTAGAGATTGTCATGAGTTAGTAGGGTTTGGTAAGGTCTTTGGTAGACCAAGTCTTATGGAACTAAATCTCATACCCCATTCCCACCTTTGCGTTATTCAGTATATAGCAGTTTTAACGCACATATAGACTAGAAAAAGTATTAAACGGACCTTGGTGATGGTGACGAATTCACGAGAGAAATCTAAATCTTTATCTGGATTCGTTACGTTCCGTGCAATGACCAGCCGGGCGAGCACGGCCTCTGTGATAGGCTTGAATCACGATTTTATCACGGTTTTTGCTCTCAAACTGTGATAAAAATGTGTGACTCAAGCCTGTCACAGTAGGCCATGCTAGCCCGCCAGGTGTCGGTTGTCATAGAGTAATTTACGGAGTTAAGTTGTCGGGATCGATTTGACGTAATAAAGCATTTTACAGACGAATTTGCATCCGCTGATTTTTAGCTGTTAGGCAGGCCATCTTACCCCGAGTTACCCACCTTAAAATTATCACAGAATTAATGTGACAAATTGTCAAACACGCGTTATCTGCCGTGATTGGCTGTTGAAAATTCATTCAACCAATCACAGCAGATAACGCGTGCTTGACAATTTGTCAATTTTAAGGTGGTAAACTCGGGGTTATACTCGGAAGGGCATTTTACTTCTCGCAACGAATTATACAAAATAAGCGGTTATGCTGTTGACTACGAAAAGTTTAGTTTATTATTTTCGCCCAGTCGCTTAGCAAGAAGCCCAATAAGATGATAGCCATTTACATTACAATAATAGTACCTTTGCTGGTGTGTTTGTTCAACAGCTGAGCCCTCTCCTCCTGCTGCACCTGGCACGTGGAGCGCAGGCGAGCTAGCAGCTGTGACACGTTGTGCGACAGCTTTTTATAGAACTCTTGTCCCTTCTGTGACTTGCCCAGCAGTTCCTCGTATGTGTCGTAGGAAGTGATGAGAGCTGGAAAGAAAAATATAATATTAAAAAAGGTATCAAAAAGTTCAAAAGCATCCATCGATCCATACTAATCCTTACATAGTATAAAACAAAGTCGCTTCCCGCTGTCTGTCTGTCCCTATGTGTGCTTAGATCTTTAAAACTACGCAACGAATTTTGATGCGGTTTTTTTTAATAGATAGAGTGTTTCACGAGGAAGGTTTATAGGTATAATACACGCGGGCGAAGCCGCTGGCAGAAGCTAGTCTATACCACAGATAATATAATACTAGCATACAGATACCTCATCCCATACAAAGAAACCGTGCCGACGTAACTAGCGTTTTTCGACTGCTTATTCTGGCAATTTTTTGTACATCGAACGCATTCGGTTCTGATTCACAGTGATAGATAGATGGTGTTAGCAGCGGCTTGCAAGTAAAAGGGTATACTAGGTTCGTGAATGTTTTTTTCTTTAAATACAGTGATGGTTTGTTTTCTAGTATTTATTTGCACGTTTTTACAGTTTTTGTGCACCAAAATGTGTTAAAATGCAAACTTTAACAATCGAGTGGAATGCCTCAGAAATTTAAAAATGCGCCACCTATTGGCATCAATTTTAAATGATCCGTCTAATAATCTTTGAAATGTGAATTAAGAGCCCAATATTCCATAATTTTGTACTTAGGAGAGTTGATTAAACAAGAACATACAATTTTTGTGTTCAATTCCAGAAAATGTTAATTTTACGCACATTCAATAATAGATAGGTGGATACCGAGGTGCATATCGCGCCATCTTGTGAGATTTATTTGAACCAAATTTTCTTTCTTAGCAATGAGACCCCGTGTCTATACTAATATTATAAAGGGGAAAGATTTTTTTGTTTGTTTGTACCGAATAGGCTCCGAACTTCTGGACCGATTTCAAAAATTCTTTCACCAATAGAAAGCTACGTTATTCCTGAGTAACATAGGCTATTTTTTAATCCCGAAAACGGGTCCTGTGGGGTGGCCCACGGGAGCGAAGCCGCGGGGAACAGCTAGTATTTTATAAATGCAAAAGTAACTCTGTCTCTATCTGAAACATCTGTCTTTCTGTCTGTTACCTTTTCACGTCTTAACGATGAAACTTAACACAAGGGGAGATCAAGAACGCCTACGTCATTTCGCCGCCTTATACTCAGCCATTTAAAAATGTGTAATCTTTAATTCAAATTAGGTACACAATCGTCATATTTGAACATCCAGCATTGGAAATTATTTTCACAATTTTATCTTACAATTCTTTAGTGACCAACCTCTTTTAAATTTCTGACCAAGCTTTCGTAACATCCAAGTCGAACAGCCGCACCGTCTTCATTACAAATCAAAAGAGGCTATAAGCTAATTAGTTTCATAGGAAGCCATTTAAGCGCCCAAATTGGTCCACAATTGAAACACAACCTTATTTCCTTTCAGATACGACTGATATTGGTGCGCCCTATATTTTGTAATTATTACCATTTATAAGTCCCTCTCGTTTCCTCAGTACATCGGACAGCAAACGTCTGGAGTCTCCGTATGACGCGTACACTGAAGTTAGCTTGTTGATAATATTCTCTTGAGCGGCAAGGTTGGCTTCTATGATTTGTATCTGAAACAATAACAATATATTAGGATAAAAATTGAGGAGAAATGGCGGAGAAAACGCTTTACGGTTGACGCACACATCATCATCATCATATCAGACGAAAGACGTCCACTGCTGGACATAGGCCTCCCCAAGCGACGCCACACTGATTGGTCCTTTGCGTAGAGGGAGGCCTTCCAACGCTGTGTCTTGCGATACGCGGTCGCCACTCTAGAACTTCTCGGTCCCATCGGCCATCCGCTCTGCAACCAATGTGCCCTGCCCACTGCCACTTAAGTTTGGCAATTCTTCAGGCTATATCGGTTACCTTGGTTATCTTGCGGATATCTTCATTTCTGATTCGATCACGCAAGGAAACTCCGAGCATAGCCCTCTTCATTGACACACACTTATCAACTCAGAAACGGATCAACAATGTATCAACTCGAGCCGTTCTTTGTATGAAGGTCCCTACGGCTAGCCGTATGTAAGAGATCGCCTAATGGTAGCCGAGTCGACGTGCTGTAGCTGCTGATCCGCTTTAGGTTGACTACTGGTAGACAGTGCGGCAAAAGGCAAAGCAGAGACGTTCTGAGTTTATGTGTGCGCCAACCTTTAAAACATTTTGAAGTGAACATTTTCTATCCTTGTCACAAAAAATTACAAGATTTTGGAGAATAAGTTTTGTAGTCTCGTCGTACGAAATGGTTCATATTTCACTGAGCGTTTGAAAGTGAACTTCATCATCATCATCAGCCTTAGTAATGTTCCCACTGCTGGGACACAGGCCTCCTCTCTGTGAGAGGGAATGGGTCTTAATCCACCACGCGGGCCCATTGCGGGTTGGTGGATTTTACATGTGTTCGAATTTTTGATTCTAGGACATGCCGGTTTCCTAACGATGTTATCCTTAACCGTTTTTAAAGTGGTGGTAATGAAATAATTTACACAAAGTAAAGCTTGGGTTTGAACCCACGACCTACGACACGTAAGTCGGGGCCGTTACCACTGGGCCACCACTGCTCTTTAATGAAAGTAAACTTCATTTTCTTTCTTTTTTTCAATAAAATAATGCTCAAACAAGTGCTTTAGAAAGAACTTTTCAGAATCCAATTGCTCTATGTGAATGTTTTTATTTTAGGCTCGCGTTTGACCACTATCTCGCCTGAAATTATATAATTATATAATATTATAATATTCAATTATACACTCTATTGCAGTAATCATAAAGTTGATTATTCTATGACAGCATAAATCCTTTACCTGCTCTTATAATAATACTGACCTGAGGGTTATGTTTCTTCAGCTCCTGTTTGAATATCTCCTCTTTCGGCTCATTATTCCTTGCCAACAGTTGTGCGGTGATGTCATCGCTAGTCACAGCTTCTCTCAGCTGTTGTATCAGGGAGTCCCGCTGTGTTTGCATCTCACGCACTTTGCCGACCACGCGACGCATTTCTGACATGGTTTCGCGGTCGAGACCAACTGTAGGCAGACAGAAATGGATTATAAGAGTATATTGACATTTTGAGTATATTATTGTGTATACAAACGAAAAAAATACACGATGTTTCCATATTTATCTTTGAAACTTCATTACTCTGAAAAAACAAGGGACGATTTAATTATGGTATTTCTGCACATCCCAAAATCAGTCAGTGGCTATTAATAGACATACGTTATGGGTGCTCAGATATCTTGACCATGCTATACTTGGTCACAGATAATATAATACTAGCATACAAATGCCTCATCCCATACAAAGAAACCGTGCCGACGTAACTAGCGTATTTACTTACTTACTTACTTACTTTTTTTAAAAAACGTTGCCCCACACTAGGAATTTCTTCCTGTATCGTGGGTGCGTTTACAAACATATAATCTCACATACACAAACACCCAGACACCCAGTATTCATCTGATTATACCGATTATTTTTTGTAAATCGATCGCGTTCGGTTCCGTTCCACGGCGATAGATAGATCACCATCTATATCCATGGAAAGGAACCGAATGCGATCGATGAACAAAAAATTATTAGCATAATCAGTACAGTACGTCAGCAGTTTCTTTGTATGGGATGAGACACCACTGACTTGGTACACTGACATGTCCAATATATGTACTCAATTAACACATAATATCTACCAGCGACTAGCCACTGCAACTCCTGAAAGCAAGAATCAACACTGGCGACCACCAGTAAAGCGCCGAGGCAATGAAGCTCGACGAAGTCCCGGCGAAAGTCTTGGATTCCGCAACGAAATTAATCAGAAAAGAATAACGGATGAGTAGGAAAACAAAAACATAATTTCCACTTCCCTCCATATCAAGCAGAAGACAAAGAGTTGCTTACAACTGGGTTTGTTGAACGATTTTTTTTTTGTAATAAATGGAAAGATCATATATAAGTTTTCGTAAAAAACTATTCTTAGTTTATTTTTTTCATTGCAAAGTAAAATCCAATCGAAAATATTTTTTTGAATCCAGTACCGAAAACACCCCGACAGTTTGCCGAACAAACCCGAGCCCGTGTGACGTCACAACGTTCATTTCTACTCACTGTGGCACGTAGCTTATACAGGGTTTTGGCTTTTAACCGATTCAATCTTGTTATTATCGTCAATATATTGATGAATATCGAATATATTGATCTTAAATATCGAACCTTAAAAGTTATCGTGCTTGCTTCGTATCATTATGTACGAACACTACAAAAAGATCCCCATTGTATGTGTTTCGCGCAATAGCCAAGTACCTAGCAATCTGTACTAAATTTGAGAAATGTTCTATGTCTAACTAGATTCCAATTATAATCTGTTAATTATCTTGTTATTGTTGTTATCTTGTTTTAATTTAGTATTAGATCCGTATTAATTTCTTACTTTGATAATTAAAGACTGAGAAAAGTAATTTTTTAAGGGAACTTTCAAGCAAAGTTGACATTGTTGTATAATTACGTAACTTGAAAACACGTTTTTTTTGTTCATGGAAATATATTCATTATTTTATTCTTAAATGACAGATATAGGCGTAAAACTAATATTTCTGTTTGAATTATGAAAATCGGTCGACGCCTTTAATAGATATTTACTGACGAATTAGTGTAAGGAAAATCTACCAAGTTAATATTTTCACGTTTCTGTTCTACAAACTTTTTAGTGTTTGTAAATATGTAATATAGATATTAGTGTTTAATATTATTAAGGGATATGTAAATAATGTGAATTAACGAAAATGTTATGTTTATGTGTATCATATTTAGTGGTATCTAATGAAATTTCTTGATATCCAAAGTCGAAGTTTCGCGCCAATCGTGTTTGTTTACTTTTTATTTTACACCAATATCATCTACCCATATGTAAAAACGTTTACGTTATGACAATTATGTTTCTAAATGTACCTGGTAAACAACAATAACTAACACGTAATATTCATTACGACTACTTTATTTATGCTCAAAACTTCCAAATCGTCCATCAGAAACTCCAGAGAGAGATCTTTATGAATCCTTTATCACACATGACTAAATAAAATTTGTTGTTTAATAATATTTTTGCACTAATTTTCAGATATTTTTAGTCAATTCACGTGCAGTTGACACTGTATTATCGTGAAATTCCTTGAACGTTATGACGTCACTAACATGGCGACCAATCATGGCCCGTTTGTAGACAGGTGGTTCTTTTTAAAATTTTATCGATTTTCAATTGCTTATAATAAATTGAAAAAAAATATTTATGATATTTCTGCAACAACAATATAATTTATGATATGTAAAGTTTCAAAATACATTAAAAAAATCGTATTTTTTTTTAATTCAACAACCCAATTGCCTAACACCACGGGAAAATTAACATTAATATTAATGAGTTCTACAATCGTGAGCTTTTAAATTTGATTCCAATTATAGGTATGGCAAAAACGCTTGAACGCACGGAAATTTGTTCTAGTTTCCACAAGGTCCGTATAATAAATAACTCCAGATGAAGCCTGTACATTATCCAACATAATATTGCGTTCATTCTGCCGTAAAATTCCACAGAATACACGGCCATACGATATGATGTGCAGATTGTAAATGTTCGCAGTCAGATGTAGAACATTGATATAAAGGCAAGGCGACAAGCTTGAAAGTAAATAATTTACTTTTAAAGCTAGGCACTAGCCTAGATTTTCCTAACTATATTTGGGTCATTATGCAGTACCGTAAGCAGTTATTTTACATAGTTTGACTGTCTATCTAACATCCACAACCCAGTTACTGGGTAGCACGACACTCCATGATATTCACTTACCAATATTATCGATGCTGGGTATCTTGCACTCCAGCACATCCAAGGGTTGCGCCAACAACCTCAGATTAGCAATGTGCAGAGTCATAGCCTTGTGCAGCACTTGGTTGCTCTCGTTGGTCCGCGTGTGAGCTTCTTGGTACTTGTGGTACTCTCGAGACAGTTCGGTCTGGACTATGGATGGAGGACGCGGACCCATCACCTTCTGGTATTCCTTTTCTTTTGCTGTCTCTTCCTGGAAATAAGAAATGATGAGGGTTCTAAGTGCGCGCATATTTTGTTTTAAAGAAAATCCTCTGCTGTGATTTGTGATGTTAAATGTTAATTCCTTTTAACATTTGTGAGGGACCAATATTGAGGACGTAGACAAAGGCGTAGCCATTGAAAAACCCGAGCCCTTTTTATCATGTTCTGAATATGGCTATGATGCTGTAACTCCAATAATAATATTCGGTAACACAATGATCAGAAATTTATTTTCTGGCAATCTAATGGCCCTTTCTTTGTATGAGTGACGACTACGAGACGAGATAAATCAAAAAGGGTGAGGATAGGATAGGACCCCTTTCCGCATTTAGACTCGCATTTTGTCCGTTGTGCGTGAAGGCCCCCTCTCTGTGAGAGGGAAATGGACCGTAATCCACCACGCGGGCTCAGCGCGGGTTAGTGGATGTCACAGGTCTTCGAATTTTTGGTTCTAGGACACGCCGCTTTCCTCACGATGTTTTCCTTCACCGTTTTGAGAGCAGTGGTGATGAAATAATTTACACAAAGTAAAACGCCTGCCTAGGTTCAAACCCACGACCTACAACTTGTAAGTCACGGCCACCACTGCTCTATAAAAAAATGTGTTATGATACCTGTATAATTTCTTTGATCTCGCCCAAAGATTCTTCCACGTCGCTGATGATTTCGGCAAGATTGTTCATAGAGTCCACCAACGTCTGTATGATCTCGGTTTTAGCATTCATCGCGGCACATCGGTCTACAATCTCTTGGGGTACTCTGAAAGAGACATTTCATTTATACTCCATTTAAGATCACATTAGACATTTAAATAATCCCATTTTACAGCCCGTTCAAGCAATTTTGACTTCTATTGCGATGTTGATATGACAAATGGCAGCTGTAGTAAACAGTTAGTTTTGGTAACAGGTTTATGCTTTTTATGCCATCCTTATATTTACGGGATAGAACTCAAAATCGGTTCAACGGACTGTAAAAAGGGGTTGTAGAATTAAGAACCTCCTCCTTTTTTTGAAGTCGGTTAAAAATTTGTAATTTTATTTCAAATGGAGTATAGGTACATAAAATCTAAGTCGCTTAAACATAATCCAGTGGACAAAAATATTTTAAATAGTAAATGATGAATGATAAATGGCGAATTTCACAGCTAGCTCCTTCTTAGTTCTTGTTACTCGCAGTAAATGGGCAATGGGCGCACGATTGGCGCAGTGGTTGAGAAATTGACTGCTGCGCTGCGTGTCGCGGGTTCGATTCCCGCACGGAACAAATATTTGTATGACCTACAGGTAATTGTTCCGGCTCTGGGTGTTTGTGTATGTGAGTTTATATGTTTGTAAACGCACCCACGATACAGGAAGAAATTCCTAGTGTGGGGCAACGTTTTTTTATAAAAGAAGAAAGAAATGAAGAAAGAATGTAAGTTTTTCATCAATACCAAAAATGCTAACTGGAATTTGGTGGCACAGACAAGGATGTTTACCCACTTCAGCTGTTGAGCTTTCAAACGTTAGGCAAAAACTTGCCAGAGAGTCCAGCACTAGTATATTCGCATTGATACAATATTCAGAGAATTATTCTCTAATCCAGTCCACTTTACTGCCAGAAAACTGGGAAAAAAATGTCCCAAAAAAATCCAAAGCTTGTACTACAAACTCACTTATGAACAGACTCAATAACATCCAGCTGGTCTAGCTGCAGTGAAGACATGAACTCCATCAGCTCCGTGTTCTTGTTCTCGACCAGCGTGACGATGTTGCGCAACATCTGAGCTTTCTCTTCAGAGTACACGGAGGAAGCTTCGTGCGCCATCATGGGGACCAGGCGAGAAAATATGTCGGTGCCTGATATCTGAAAATGAAAGGAGATGGTAATAGTATGCAACGGTCATATAATAGGGGTTATTAAAACACGAGTGTGGGTTTACCACACGATGCGAAGCCTAGTGTGATAATAGTATCATACGAGTGTTTTAATACCTAATTATATGCCGTTGCATACACTATTTTATCTTCACTCATACAGTTGAAATAAAACTATAGTGGAAACTAAAAAAAATGTGGTATGGCGGGACGCGCATGCATCCATAGACAATGACACTATTTTTCTACATAAAGTCAATGCACCAATAAATTAAAAAGTGTGCTATAAAAAATAGCAAAGTTATTATTTGATGCAGATGTTTGAAACTCGAAGGAAAATGTTGCATTGTAAGATTCTTTTTTTTAATTTTTCCTATCCATGAAAAACCAGTACGTGTTTTTACAATACTTTTTAATTCTTATTTGGAACATTACATTGTGAGTGTAGATAAAATTATTTATTTATATTTATACTTAGTCTATAATGTTGAGAACATTATGATGCTCAAGCTGGCACATAGACGACCCAGTAAAACTTGTCAGTAAAAAACAGAAAGAAATAAGGAATCCTAAGTTACCTTGCAGAGAAAATATTGTATTAATATGCGACACTACTCGTACATCCAAACTAACACCAGAAACTAATTTCGGCATAAACAAACATTTGTAATTTAAAACAGGTGATCCATCTAGAGGAGGCCTGTGTCCCAGCAGTGGGAACATTAATAGGCTGATGATGTGTGTGTGTGTGATGTGATCCATCTAGAGGCGTCAAACTAGATCTGTGTACTACACAATCCTGTAGCCATCTATTGTGATTTATAGGCAAATTCAAACAAAAAGTTATTCATAGAAATTTTAAAGCTATTGTTTAAAAAATATTCATTTTGATTTCCTGATCATCACATCCTTGATGAAAAATTGGTTCTGTACTAGTTCTAGCCTTTTATACATAAGATGGTAGCCACACTCACCTCTGGATCGTTCAAATTGATAGGCAAAGCCTTCACCAAGCATACAGGCTTCATATCCGAAAGCAAATCCTTCTCAGGCACTTCCTCATGATAAATGAACTCGTTTTCATTCTTCGCAGCCTTTCGCTTCCCTTCCACCACATCGTTGGTGAATGTGAGGGCTTCTTGTGTGATTTGTGTGGGTTCTATGTATTTGGCCAGCTTTCTTGCTTCAGCAAGCTTTTCGACCGCTTGCTGGTAGAAAGCGACGCGCTCACCCATCTTTTGTTGTTCTTCTGCATGCATGCCTGCGGGGAGTAAAAATAATTGTATATTGGAATCATATATAACACTCGCGTGTTATTATTATCACATTAGGCTTCGTCTCATGTAATAAATAAACTCAGGCTCGTGTTTTAATAACCCCTATTATATGACCATTGCATTGCATTGTTGATATTTTATTGAATTTTTCATTACGAATTATTCAGTAGCAGTCAAAATAAAATAAAAACAAAATAGTCCAGCCCAGAGTCTGATTTGTGGCCGATTCGTGTCAATAGGGTCTCTCCCTTTTACTTGAGGAATGTGTGTTTATGTATGTGTTTATGTGTGTGTGTGTTCATCATACCTTTCGAGGATTGAGGTGTGATGCTATTCTTGTATGTCTTTCTTTGCTATGCCATAGCTGGACAAAGCTAAGGTACTACCTACCCTCATTGATTTTTATTCCTTATTGACTTTCATTCCTCATTATCATTGAGTTTTATTCCTCCTTTACTGTTATTTGTCCTACTGAAGTTTTAGGCATGATTTGGATAATTAATAAAACAACAACGTTTTAAATTAGATAATAAAAAAAGACAGAGATTGACAGGCGGGCCAAGAGACTGATTGGCAACGATTCGCTGGTCGAATCAAAGCTTCAGAGCCTTGAACATCGACGCCGAGTAGCTGTCGGTTTTTTATCGGTTACATTTCGGAACTGCACAATTTGATTTCGCCTATCCCTTTCCATCATCAGACAACAAGACGTACGGCAATGCGCCAACGGTACATGATGGACATTCCTCGCACAAAGCGTTTTGCGAATACTTTCACTGTGCGAACAGCTACTGCACAATTTGATTCCGCCTAGCCCATTCCGTCATCGGACTACAAGACGTACGGCAATGCGCCAACGGTACATGGTGGATATTCCACCCATACGCACAAGGCGTTTTGCGAATACTTTCATTGTACGTACAGCTACTGCACAATTTGATTCCGCCTAGCCCATCCGTCTTCGGACTAGAAGAGGTACACCAATACGCCATCGGTACATGGTGGACATCCATAAGCACAAAGCGTTTTGCGAATACTTTCATTGTACGTACAGCTACTGCACAATTTGATTCCGCCTAGCCCATCCGTCTTCGGACTACAAGAGGTACACCAATACGCCATCGGTACATGGTGGACATCCATAAGCACAAAGCGTTTTGCGAATACTTTCATTGTGCGTACAGCTAAGGAGTAGAATTCGCTGACCGACTCTTTGTTTCCTGATAGCTACAACATAGGGGTCTTTGGAGGTCTTGCTTTTTTAGGGTTCCGTACCCAATCTGTCTGTCTGTCCGTCTGTCACCAGGTTGTATCTCATGAACCGTGATAGCTAGACAGTTGAAATTTTCACAGATAATTATATTTCGCTGCCGCTATAACAACAAATACTAAAAACAGAATAAAATAAATATTTAAGTGGGGCTCCCATACAACAAACGTGATATTTTTGCCGTTTTTGCGATAATGGTAGGTACGGAACCCTTCGTGCGCTAGGCCGACTCGCACTTGGCCGGTTTTTTTTTCACCTTCAACCACATCATCACTTAATATCAGGCGAGAGAGTGGTCATAAGCGAGCCTATCACAAAATAAAAGGCAGACAAAACTGCCTTTATCTAATATCATAAATGGTGTATAAACAACATAATAAACAAACATCACTAAGCTAATTCACTGGTAACATCTAGATGTGTTATAAGATCAATGATCTTCAACTGTGCGACAACTGCGTCATTCATTGTATGCGGGATGTATAGTACGCGTTTAATTTATTTGCCTTTAACACTCTCTAAAATGACAGACTGACGTAAAATTCAAGGTTCTATTAGGAAGTTTATTTTTTATTGAACTACAGTAAAACGCCCGGCGACGTGATTTTGAGATATCGACGATGTCGCAGCGATATCTCAAAATCATGGGACTCTACTCAGTTATTGACATTCCATGATTTTAGGTTTTGTCTATTCTTAAATTCCAAAAAGAATAATAGTAAACTATTTTTATTAGCATACTCTGTTCCTCTGCTGGGCAAAGACTTCCCCCAAATCCTAACAGGTATTCTTTTCATGAGTAACCTCGAACTATCAATAATCTTGCAATAGGCATCTAGGTTATCTCATAAACTGTTACAAAAAGTATATTTATTTTTGGACAACTACCCATACGGTCTATCCACCATAGGCTTTCATTTATAATTCACAACTTTACAATAAAAACAAATCCAAGTGATTTTGCCAAAATACATACCTTGATACAAGCAAACTACACATCCAATATAGGAGAACTTGAATGAGAGGTATCTGTGCCAGTAGTTGTATAACTTTGTACCGATAATCTCATGCACTACATCAATTCCAGAGGATGGGCCCAGTAAGGCCAAGGAGTTCTTGTAGAAGTACATTACTTGTGTCGCTACAGCACCTATGAAACAAAAAGGGAACATGGTGTAAACATTATTAAATATAAAATATTCCAATAAGACAGAGCTTCTAATGTAACTGATAACCAACAAATTCTTTATGAAATTAAACTTGTGTTCTGCCCCCTAGGGTAAATGCTTTCCAGGCTTATGGCAATATCATGATTTGTAATTTAATTTATTCATATTCATTACTTACTTGACCAACTGTAGGTAATAAAGAGATGTACTAACATGCTCATAAATATTATTAGCAAAAAACATGAAATTTGAATTGTTTATTTCCCACCATTGTTTCTCATCACTCATTATCTAAATATGTTTGCACATCTTAACTAATATTACAAAGAAAGAGCCCAAAGACGTCTAGAGTAATCTTTGGAACCACTACATTTATTTGAAAAAATCATTTACCATTTGAAAAGCAGACTATTCTAGATGATGAATTATTATGACCAATGCAAAGGCAGGGCAGGCTAATAGTTTTAAAATAATAAATTTACAGAAGAAAAGTACAAACTTACCAACAACACTAGGTTTCCTAGTATCCTGAATACTTTTATCAAGGATACACTCCTGAGCTTGAGCAAAACAAATCTCTTGCATCATCCTCATTATCTCCGGACACACGTCTACTCCCGACGGTTGCGGTAGCTGTTCTCGTAAGTACTGGAACACCCATGCCGCTTGTTGGAACTGTGTGCAAGCCGCCTTGAGGCTGTCTGCTGTGTTACGTGGCTCTGAAGCTGCAAGCTGAGTGAGCAGTGCCCCTACGTTGTATAGAATACTGGCCATTTCAAACCTTATATCTGCTAGACTTCTGTTCATGTTTGCATACAAGTCTTTCCTGCAGGTGGAAAAGAATTATGTGAATTGTTTACATTCAGTTACTTTGGAAATAAGAAATATGTATGTTACTCATTTTATTAGCTGGCTGAATCATCATTTTATCTTTTTCCTTAAAATCCAATATATTTTGTTTTTAAGCAAGTCTTTCATAATTTGTTAAATATAATATTCCAAGTAATTTTTCCTTAGAATAATATAATAGTTTGTTTTAAATTAGGCTTTCATCAATTTTCTTAAACATAATATTCAAAGAAGTTTATAAACAGCAATACTCAAAACAAGAGTTTTTAAACTTCTTATCAGACAGTGATATTATCAACATCATGTAGGCATAGTGTAAACAACTTGATAGGTACCTTACTATCATGATTCATACAAACAAAAGAAAAATCAATAGTGATTATAGTAGTGTGTATGTTAATTAGATTTACCAGCTGAAGGAACACGCAGCAGGTTGACCTTTGGCCATCGGGAATCGGCTTTGAAGCGACCGCAGCTGACAAAAATATCTGACTAGGGCACTCAACCCCGAAGAATCGATAGTAGGTCGCACGGCCGTCGACCGCAAACCTTCCAACTGATGTATCTCATTGCTGTAGCTCTCTGGATCCTCTCTATAAGCTTCCGCAATGTACTAGAAAAAAAGACACAACGTAAAGACGTGACAAAGAAATTCTGAAAGTAACTTTATCACAGATTACGAGACCTATTTACCTGTTTCAATTTTGGTCCAAAATGCGTGTTCTCGTGGGTCACCTTCAGCTCAAAGCTTATCAAGGGTAATTTTGGAACGGCTTCCATGATTTCTAAAGCTGTTTTCACCCGTTTTAACTATTTTTCACTCGGTAAAACAATTTCATCACAAATTATCTTATTTGTTCCACTGTCATTTTTTTGTGTTTTAATTTAGAGGGCGTTCCTTTTGTTTTTTTACGGTTTTACGAGTACCGGTTATCCCTAGACTGTCATTCTCGATACGTAACTGTGGGTTTTTTTTCTGTTCTTTAAACTTGGAGGAGGTTCAGGACAAACAGAGGAATGCAATTAGAATCCCCAAGAGCGGGTTGAAAGTTTGCTGATTTGTCTGAATATTGTTTTTTCAATTATTACTCTTGTAATCTATTCTACGATTAACCGTAACTACAAAATTTCTATTTTTATCTGCGGTAATCACAAACATCAGACAAACATCAACATTCCAAAACTTCTATAGTTTATGGTATTAATGGCATTTCTGTCATCGCTGCTAGCTATCGATAATTTTGTGTTATTTTATCTAAATACAATAGAAAATAAAGTTTTGCATGCAGACTGATATCAAACCTCCATTATGAAGCTGAAAAAGCCTAAAACTGATGCTGAGGTAAGTTTCATATAGTAATAACTATTGTTTACATGCGTTCTAAACCAGGGTCACTACGGCAAAACATTCACATCTCTTCTCTTGCCCTATCCCTATCACTTCTACAAATCCGAAGCTCATTGGAACCCTACAAACAACAACAACATCGATAGTCTAAACATGTAACTACGCAATCTTACCCGTATTTTCTCTGCAATTTAAGGAGGTTGCACCTGTGGTACCTCCTCAAGCTGAGATCATCGAAGCCGACTTGTATAAGCGTTCATATTTCGGCCCTGATGTGCCTACCCTGGAATTAGAATGTTGGGAAGAGGAACTATCAGAAGTCCAGCTTCAGGCCTATAAAAATGCTGATAATGAGTACAAGAGTATTCAGAATAAGCTTGATGATATGGTCAAGGATACTGGTGGACAGATAGTGTACAATGGAGACCAGTTTACAGCCTATCAGCTGCTTGGGAAGTAAGTTATTGTTGTAATATTTCACTGCCTTTTTAGGGAATAAGCAAGAATTTCACACTGAAGCTATAACAGCTATAACAAAAAAAAACAATGGTGTAGTGCTGAAATCATATAGTTTCAGTAAAAGAGTGTAGTATATATCAATGTTTCAATTGAAAGCATGTTTTTTTTTAATATTGTTTTTGGTAGGCTTTTGAAAAATGTATGATGAAAATGATTTTATTTTTAATTTGATTATTATGCCTAACTGTTATATTATGTAAAACACTCATACTCAGCTGAATCCGGTAAGACTGGAAGCCGACCCCAATATAGTTGGGAAAAGGCTAAGCAGATGATGATGATGATGCCTAACTGCAGTTGCTGCCAACTTAGCGCTTCCAGCGCCAGATTTAGCACTAGCACTAAATCTAGCACTTTTTGAAATCATATTATGATATGCACATCTACTAATATTTATTCTGTGATGGAAATTTTTAGAACTAACTACACTTAAATGCTGCTATATTCCTTATATTGGTATCTTAGTTTATGATTTGGGGATTCCTCGAGTTGGCAGCACTGATTCCTCGCTAACTATTTTGTTATTTGTATAAATATTGTAATATGTTTAATTAGAGCTATACTTCATAAAAGATAGCTTGATCTCTGCGACAGCTCTCAGTATCAATAGCGCTTGACAGGCTAACAATAATGTATACGTCAGTTTGACATATGTAGCAGAGATCAAGCTATCTTTTATGAAGTATAACTTTGTTTCACATTCTATTGTTCCATAGTAATTTATAACTTTCCGTGAGTTATTCTGAGTCAATTTTAACGGTTTGTGCAGTGAGACGATAATAAAAATGGAAGTGGCCTTATAAAAAAAAACAATATCAAACAAAATTTTGATTAAATTTGGCACCGAATACAACACTTTTTTGACAGCGACCATTTCGCGCTTTTTTAAAGAGCAAACATCACGTTTTTGCTTAGACGAGTTGGCAGCACTGCCTGACTGAAACAGCAAATGTTTATGGCTAATCCCAAGTAATATTGTATAAGGGCAGGCAGATGACAACATTAATGTTTGCATCTCAATATTTTATCTGAGTGCTCACATAAACATTACAGCCCAAGCTCTTTCATAGAGAGAAAGCCTGTATTCCAGCAGTGGGAATATAAAAGACTGATTATTCATGTGCTAGCCATCATTAAACATATAATAATTCCCTTTTATGGCATTTATAGACAACCAGTGCTGAAAGATTTGGAACGGCAAAGTGCTGACATCATTAGATCTAGGTCTCGCTCACTGTCTATATCTAAGGAGAAACCTGGAAAGAGAGGTATGTTCAATAGTTTATTATTTTAATATGTTATTCAAGTTGTTTTTCTTGAACTTCCATGGAAAAATAGTCAGTTTTAATCTTTTATACCAGCTATACACTCTTGCGTGAGAGCCCGAGGAAACGCTGTACATTGAGTTTTTAAACAAAATACTTCATGATTAAACTCAGTACTGGGAGCAATTTACATCATCCTCGCGGGCTGTCTCACGAGAGTGTACAGCCGACAATATCTATCTTTATCTGAGGACCTTAGATCTAGCAATAAAAATAATAAAGTTACTCTTTTAATAAATCTCTTTCCCCTTTCCTTCCAGGTCGTCCAAAGAAGATTCGCAATACAGAAGATGACCGTGACTACTCCCCATCACCTGATAGAGTCAAGTCTCCTGAACCCAAGAAGAAGAAAAAGAAAGACAAAGAAAAAACTAAAGAGAAAGAGAAGGAAGTCAAAGAAAAAGATAAAGAAAACACCAAGACTAAGGACAAGACTCTGGCACCTTCTAGTAAGTTATTTGCTTCAAATACAAATCTTTATTGCGTATCACATGTGTTTAACAAGATCTTATTAAATACCTGACTGCCGAAGGAGGGTAATGTATTTATCAGTCTATGTATGTATGTATGTTTGTTCCTATGTGGCGTTCCAGATACCAAACGCGTTGGCCGATTTTGATGATTATTATGTCAATCGATTCGTCTTAACCGTGCGAGTGTCACTGGCTACATTAAAACTGGAAAAAAAAAAAAATTGGGGGCCATATTGTGGAGCACTCATTTTATTTTTCTTCCAATCCCATGGTGTGGGGTATCAAAATTAAGGGTTTTAATAGGTGATTTCAAAAATATATAACACTTATATGTTTAAATGTACCCAATTCTAAAAAACTAATAAGTTATAAATAAAAAAAGTTAATAAAAAAAATATAAAAACCCAACTGCTTAAAAAGCGAACCAAAAAGACGGATGGTTTTGGTCAGCCAGCTCGCAAACATGTATCCTCCGACTGCACCGCATGATTTTCTTCTTTTTAGTTCGCTTTTTAAGCAGTCGGGTTTTTGTTTTTTTTTAATTAATGTTTTAGAAATATGTGCAATTCACACAAGCTTTATAGGGTTTATACTTTATAGAGCTACTGTTGGGCTTAAACTGTTGCAAATTGATTGAACTTTAAAAAAGAACAGAATTTTGTTTGTCGAAAAACGCATAGTTTATGACTAGCTATTAGAGCAAAAGTGGAAAAGTCCCAACATTTCGCAATTTTTCGCGTGGTGCGCAGCAAGCACAAGTTTTTCGAAGTTGCAAATTTGGATTCACAATACCCTAACTGGCAGATCCATCATACCAACAAATCAGAACTATAATGCTAGCTTTGCGATTTTAGCCTTTTTTAGTGTCGATTTCTACTGGGATAGATGATTCTTTCCAAGTTATAAGCTTTTATGATTGAAACTCTATAACTACAGAAACTCAGTAATGACAGTTACAAGACTTGCAACAGTGCTGTCATTACACAAGCAAGATTTTAGTTTTAACCCCATTGTAATTGTGAGTCACCTTAGGTCATAGGTGGTTCAATACCATTTTTTTTTCTATTTAGATAACATACGCAATTACAATTGTTGTAAAATGTTTAAATTGAAGGTTTTACATATAAGTTTCCACTGACTGCTCCTTAGTTTGTCTCCCAAATAAAACTCAATACTAACATTCATCCAACTCCCACAGATGTGCACAGCGTGGTCACAAACGTGCGTCCCTCAGAAGCCACGGCTATCGGCGGCTTGCTCACGGGCAGTGCTACTAAGACTACAGCCATTGTGGACCTTACTAAAGATGATGGAAACAAGAATGTTGCTGATTCAAGAGAGGTTTCGTTTAATAAGTTGCAAGGTAAGTCTTAACTTTCTTTTATCCGTCTTGTTCCAGACGTCTGTCAGGCCAGCCAAAATGAAAATAACATTAAAAAAATATAAGTTACTCTAGGATGATCTGGCGGTCACAATCTGCCATTATTGCTGGGTGATGGACTTTTATCCAAAACAAAATAACCTATGGATGGATGGATAGATGGACAACCTATCCGCACATAGTCGCCTATTTGGTCCGTTGTGCGTGTAAGCCTCCTCTCTTTGAGGGAATGTGTCGTAATCCACCACACAGGCCCAGTGTGGGTTGGTGGATGCCACATGTCATCGAATTATTGTTCCAAGACATGACGGTTTCCTCACAGTGTTTTCCTTCACCAAACAAAGTAACCTATTGTTATATTAAATTGGAGATTAGATTGACTGAGTAGGGTCACATTTTCTGGTTGGTCAGCACTTATTAACTTTAACAATTGTAAATTTTGCAGTGATCACAAATTTGTTGTCCCTCATCAAAAATTCATTACTATGCCTAATTTTGGACTTAACTGGGTTTCCAACACTACTAAATGTAAATGATTCCTTTTATTCTACAGGCAAGACGTTCCCCTCGCTAGTAGTAGTGGCGCGCCCATACCTGCGCTCTAAGGACTCGGCCGCACCGTCGGACCGCTCCACCCTGGACGGCAAGGTGAAGTCGGTGCTGATGCACACGCCCATGAAGTTCACCGAGTGGCTCATACAGCAGGGGCTGGTCCGCTCCGAGCAGTGGTGTGTGATACATGCGGGGAATAAGCTGAAACTTGGTGACTACTATTTTAACAATATTTTATACAAAAGATAAATAAATTAAAAAAAAAATATTGAGGTACTTAGATAGATATGTCTTATCAGTACATAAGGATTTGTTTTAAGAAACACAAGAAACCATTCTTAAATTAATGGCTTGGCAACTAACAGCAGGTCTAAGGTCTAAGTCATAACACTGCAACTCAAACCGTATTCTGTTATTGCCACAAAAATTAAATAATTTACGACGATCCTTCCGAAAGTCTTTTCAGTAAAATTCATATAAATGTGCTCAACATCCATGCTACAGTAAAAATAATTTACCATTACAGGCTACAATGAGTCATAAAAGCACGAAATTGCCACAAAATTATTTTGATTTGATTTCAGGCATGTACTCCGACGTATCAAAGTTCCCGTACTCCGGCGGCTACGTGTGGATATCCGAGTGCTGCCCCACGCGGTTCGTGTCCGTGTACTCCAGCTCTATCTTCGAAGGGGCCACCTTCCCTCCAAGCGTCCTCCTCAAGTTGATATACCACTGGGCTTGTCAAACTAACGTGCAAAACGTTGTCCAATGGGTTAAAGTAGACAATCTTTATGTAAAAGGACTGTTTACTTGGCTAAGGGCTATTTGCACGTCAGCCATTCACCAGCATATGGGTTTGCTGGGTGGGTCTGGCAAGAAAGTGGAGGTCGGAGTCATATCCTTGGGTACAACCAGTCATGATGGTACTCAGAGGCAGGTCAAGGTTGAAGTTTTGGGAGTGCTGGATCCGGTTGAAAAATTGGTGAGTCCACAATATTTTTATTTAGTAATGCCTTGTAGTAAGCTGTTAGAACCCAGCTATCACTTGGAGTTTTGGACATGCATTGTAATGTTTCGAGTCGTTTAAAATCCCTGTGCAGTTTCTGGATACATAGAAAGAAAACAGAAAAGAAAGACTACTACGATTTCGCTACATGATTAGTTAATATTTTGCAGCTTTGATACAAATAGGAGAGGAAATATAAGAACACCTCTCTTTTCTTTACAGATCCGCCTCCGCGCAGTAGAACCTTTAGCAGAACACGAAAAGAACTACAAGAAACGCTTCCAAAAGATCCTCGAGCCTCTATCAGCCTGGGTGCATCCATCATCAGTGATTCTGACTGATTTGACAGTAGACAAGGGAACCTTGGTGGCCATGGGCTTTAAGAATGTTCACCAAGCATCCGCCCATTCTGACTCCTCAACTGCGAGGAATAGCAATGCTAATATTATGGAATATTTGAGGAGGATAGTGCCGAGAATGTTCCAGAATACTCTTTCGTTGCTCTCCAGGCAGATTATACAGCAGTTCTTGGATGAACTGGTTTGGAGAGAGAGGTAGGACTTTGTTGTATTATTTTGATAGATCATCTAAGGGTTTCAATAAGAACATATTCGTTTTGTAGAATGTTTCCTTATTTGTAATATTTTTGGAATGCAATGTTTTTAAAATGTGGCTAAAATCGGGCTTGGAAGAGGACCACCTGGAGTACGAGAATCTCAGGAATTGCTATCTTCCTGAGACTCTTGCACACCCGGTGAACCTCTTCTGCAGCAGTACAATCGATAGCAAAATCGACAGAAGACTTCTATGGTAAACTGGAAATCGCAGAAGATGAGAACACCATGTATAAAATAGCCCGACAACGTCACAGATATACTCTTGATCCATTAACCGCCATTGTACCTGATTGGGTACAACAATAATATTTGAGGGTCTTTGTAGTATTTTAAAATTTATATTAGTTTCTTGTGTATTATTTTATGTGGGATGATCAAAGTGATGGTCTAACACCATGCAAAAGTTAAGTAAAAGGTCTTTCTAGGTCATTCCTGTAGAATGTATTTGCAGTCTCATACAATAACCGTCGATTCATATTCAAACCAGAATGCTTTTTCTTTTTCTTTTTTAAATACATATTTAACCCACCAGATACGGCATATCACCCGGCCAGGCTTTCGACAACATAGTGATCCACATCTCGGAACAAAGCAAGATGGAGTCTAAGGACCCGATCACCGTGCGACTCAACAAGATCGCTGCCAACCCATTCAAGAACTGGAAGTATCCTTCTGGCAAAGCGGTAAGCCTTTAGAAACTTATTTGAATTCTGAATTTGAGATAGTTATCAAGATTTGCAACTACAAACTCTATGTCATAAATGACAAAACTCAAGTCTGATTGTAACCAAAAATAATTTGGGTATTTTTACAAAAAAATTGTCTCTTAAATATTCTGGTATTGCTACTGGATTACCTACATCACATGCACAAGAGAGATTTCAGTTATTGATCAGATGGGTCGTCTACTGATTTCCCAATTTGTCTCCCTCCTTCCGAACCTTTATGTGACCGTTCAAGTATTATGTAAGCAGACTTATTATAATTATTTACCCTCTCTCCCCCTCCCGCCCATGCTTACGTCAACATTGGTATATGCATTTTTCTTTTAAAGTAAGAATTCTGTTTTTTTATTGATTAATGAGATTCAATTCCCATACTCGGTTCTAAGCGAGTACCTAAATATATTCATTATTTGTGGGAATCCCCGAATATGCGTTTCGTTTTCAAGCATAGACAATGTGTGGGTTGCCATATGTGTATAAAAGTTAATAATTACTGCTGACATAATCACCATCTAGACCAAAAAGCTGTGACTGTGGCAGCGCATCAATATCTTATACAGCAATAAAAAGTTTCTTCTTGAATGTTGTAGAAACGCGACAAGGTAGAAGACCCTGAGCCAGAGACAGGTCGCGGTAGACGCGGGCGCAAGAAGAAGGAGCCGTCACCCTCGCCGCCGCCCAAGAAGAGGAAGAAGGAGAAGACTACCTACATTGAAGAAGAGGATGAGGAGGTTGGTAACACACAGCTACTATAGCACTATATTGAAATGTTGAATGCGTGAAGCCAATCTGTGTTCAACTTGCACAACTTAAAACATGCTGCTAAACATACATAAGCCTCCAAGTTATGTTAACATTACGACTACGATCGGAACCAATCCCTCGAGAGGTCTCACTAAAATATATTCTACACACAAAAAAAATACAATTTTTATCTGGCCTATAATCACACTAATATTATAAAGGCGAAAGTATATGTTTGTTACTTCTTCACGCTCAAACTGCTGGACGGATTTGGATGAAATTTGGCACAGAGATAGATTATAGTCAGGAATAGTACATAGGATACACTTTTAATCCCGGGAATTATTCCCTAGGGATAAATTTCGAGATTCACGTGGGCGAAGCCTATCTATACTAATATTATAAAGAGGAAAGATATTTTTGTTTGTTTGTACCGAATAGACTCTGAAACTACTGGACCGGTTTAAAAATTCTATCACCAATAGAAAGCTAAATTATTCCTGAGTGACATAGGCCCGAAAACGGGTCCTGTCCAGTCCACGGGAGCGAAGCCGCGGGGAACAGCTAGGTCAAAGACAAAAATCGCAATCTGCGTTATCATTTTTTCTAACTACTAAGTATCAATTTTATCTCCAACAGATCCCTCTAGCTCAAAGCCGGAAAACTAAAATAAAAGAAGAGAAAGAAAAAGACAAACCGAAAGAAAAAATTGCTGCCGAGCCGACGACAACAGCTCGAAGTCGCCGCACAAACAAAGCTAAGTCTTATGTGGATGACGACTTGGACGACATTCCTCTAAAGAACATCAAGAAAGAAGCGAAGCCTGAAGAAACTGTGTCTATGGAGAGGTACTACTTCGGACAGATCGGCGGGAATGCAGACTTTGCGAAGACTGCTATAGCTGTGGAGGTAAGTACTTTAAAAACTGGCCAAGTGCGAGTCGGACTCGCGCACGACAGGTTCCGTACCATTATCGCAAAAACGGTAAAAAAGAACACGTTTGTTGTATGGGAGCCCCACTTACATATTGTTTTTTTCTGTTTTTAGTATTTGTTGTTACAGCGGCAACAGAAATACATCATCTGTGAAAATGACGACTGTCTAGCTATCACGGTTCATGAGATACAGCCTGGTGACAGACAGACAGACGGTTCGTGGAGTCTTAGTGATAGGGACCTGTTTTTACCCTTTGGGTACGGAACCCTAGAAAATAGCTTTTATAGAACTGCTGAACGTGAATCGACCTAACTTAATATGCGAAGCAATTTGTGGTTTTCGAAGTGCTTACGTTATAAAGTTAAAAAGTCTCGTACTCTAAGTTATCAAGGCGATTCAAGCTTTTAGAAATGGCAGTATCTTTTATCAGCAGTTCATACGAGTTCCAAGTTTAAATATTTCGGCGACACGAGTATTGTTTTTTATACGGACCATATCTGGACCAGATATTTTCAACTGGCAGACAAGAAACTCACCTTAAGGTTACACTAGTCAACGGCACGAACTATTTGGCGGCGGAGTTAAAATATTTGCTATCTCATCCGACATCACGCAGGAAAGAGATAGACGCTGTGATGAGCAGTAAGAAGCTAGATCGTGTTCGTATACACACTCATAACGCTGTGTGACGCACACATGCGCAATTTCATTGCAGAGCGCCGACAGCGCGGCGGTGTGTGTGCAAAGATTACTATAATATACTTGTGTGTGGTTGCGGTGTCAAAGCTAACACCTATTTTTTATGTTTATGTTGTCAATGAATTGCATACGCGCCACCGCACCGGCGTGCCGGTAGAACTTTGGATTATTACTGTGTGTAACGTAATTAGAAGGCACTCAATTTACTTGTTGTTATGCACCTATACTTACCCGCGACTTTGCCAACTTGACAATAAGATGTTTTGCGAAAATGTGAATTTACATAGATATTGTTATTATCGACAAGTAATGTTAGATTTGACTTTTTAATTATTTTTGGCGGCGGCGACGGCAGAGCAGCGCGAGCCGCTTGCGCGCTTACTGAACCTTATGCCCTTAGTTATAAGAATGAAAAGTGTTCGAGCGTCAAGTCGGTAGATTTTACGTTGGCAGAGCGGGCGCCAGGGCTTCGCTGACTGTAGGTATCGTACCAGCGCGTGCGAAAAGCTAGGCTCTATGCGCACGGGTGTAGGTCATGTCTTTATGTTTTTGTATTTTATTGCAGGTTTTGCAATTATTACAATGTGTGTTAAATAGGTATTTACTTACCTTAGCTAGTAAGCTATAACCTACAGGCGCCTCCCCGTAAGTAGGTATTTCATACCAGCCAGAGTCAGGATAACTGCTTTTTCGACAGCGCCACTTTGATGTGAGACTTGTTTTCTAGGTAATTAGGTTCATCAAATAAAAAATAATGTTATTTTGTAAATTGTTTATTGATTGTTTGTTTACAATAGCAGTTTGAAATATTCTCTTTGTTATCACAATACAATATAATAGCTTCGGGTGGCTGAGCCGAGCTTGTGAGTGTCAGCGCGCATAGTAGGTATACAAATAAAAAACCGGCCAAGTGCGAGTCGGACTCGCGCATGAAGGGTTCCGTACCATTATCGCAAAAAACATCACGTTTGTTGTATGGGAGCCCCACTTATATATTAATTTTATTCTGTTTTTAATATTTGTTGTTATAAAGAAATACATCATTTGTGAAAATTTCACCGGTTTAGCTATCACGGTTCATGAGATGCAGCCTGGTGACAGACAGACAGACAGACAGACGGACCGCGAAGTCTCAGTAATAGGGTCCCGTTTTTACCCTTCGGGTACGGAACCCTAAAAAGAATCATCAAAATCGGTTCACATTAAAAAAGTATTGAGGTAAGTAACAAAAAAAAATACAGTCAAATTGAGAACCTCCTCCTTTTTGAAGTCGGTTAAAAAATAGCTTCCTTTTGTGTTTGTCCGCCGCTGAAGCCGAGCCGATATCGATATAACAGATAGGTACCTACATAATAATGAACTTTCGATATAAGTAGGCACGACTATCGAAAATCTTAAAATACCTAATCTAATTGGAATCTAATATCCTAATATATACAACAGAACTCTTCAATAAACAACGGCATTGCTGATCGGGATCTCGGGATTGCTGCGATCGCAAAACTGTTTATTAGTTAGGCCTTTTGATAACATAACGTCAAGCCGGTACGCTCTAAAGGGGTACGCAGATTTGTACAGTTCACCCTGAAAGATACACTCTCATTGCACCGGTTATGTTAGTTTTATGTTCGGTATTCAGGTAATCTATTCAGGCATAAATTTGGGCATTTTAGGCCCAGATTTTCTCTAATCTGAGATTATAGGTATTATTGAACTTGATCTTTATGTACCACAACTAAAAAAAAAAAATTACGAAGAAACAAAAACAAGAACACCGACTTCCGAAATTAGTTATTTTTCACTTTGTAGTGTTTTTATTTGGAAGTCGGTAGTATTTTTAAAAAAGATTTTCTAATTATAGATAAAGATAGGCAGTTTGTAATTTTAAAATTTTATAAATGCGCGTGAAATATTAGAATTACAAGTCTGTGTTTATTTAGGTATAAAAGTCATGTCAAGCGCCCTCATGAATTGTACAAACTAAATTCGATAAAAGATTCAACTTACCCATTGTTACTTGAACTGCTGAAGATCACTTCACCTACGCAACAAGTTCAAATTCAAACGCCATGTTAATCAGTATGAAATCCCACGAACGCCAGGGTCAGTAAAATTTCGGACCAATTCAAAATAATCAACACAACACATAAAGGAATATCGGAATCCAAAATTCAAGCCAAGGGTCAATGTTATAAAATATTATACGAATACGTTATCGTCGATATCACAATATCAATAACATACACCGCACGCGCGTAATTACGGTGACGTATATATTATGCAGCAGACGATTGAGGCCCCTCTGGGGCAGCGGGGCGCGGGCGCCGGGCGGTAGCTAAACTAGTGAGCGTGTGTGTGTGTAGGTGTAAATGCGACGCACGCGCACCCCTCCGCCCCACTGACCGGGGAGGAAATTTGTAGCGAGATGGATGATGATTTAGAACGAAAACGAGCGCGCGAAATTTTATAAACAGACCTTTGGTAGTCTGGATATCATGAAAAAACCACTGAATGTATCTGTTCAAAATAAAATTATTTGCATTGTTGAACAACTAATCTATCCCTGTATGGAGGCCGTTTTTCAATTTTCTTTCTTCTTATGGTACTTATTTGCGCCCAAAGATGCGTTAAAATTGGTGTTGAAATATGGAACTTTCGAAGCTCATAACTTTCAAGCTAATTTTTTTTTGTACTTTTTGCTTCCATACAGGACTAGATAATGATGAGACAAATTGATATAATTTTTTATTTTGAACGTACATCGTCAAACAGTGGAGTAAAACCCAAACTACGTTTGTATGGAAGAATTTTGGACTAGTGCAACCTTAATTATTTACTACTTAACAAAACATGAAACAAGCTTATATAATAGAATTCAATTTTGAAAATATAGGTATAATACACAATAGTTGAAATGATAATATAATATAGGTGGGCCGTGTGCTTGTCTGCCAACTAAGAGGTATAAAAAAAAAACTCATCCATATTTTACTAACATAAATTTTAAATCCAGATCAATTAATAAATTATCATTACAATAATCATTCAATAGATCAATGAATAAATTATCAATTAATAGCAGTACACTGCAGAGTACTCCCTTTTTTTATTCTAAGTTTCTTCTTAGTCCATCCAAAGGTTGTCTGGTAGATATCGCTGTCAGCATTAAGACCGCCTTTGTACCCGTATAAATAAGTTTTTCTTGTAAATGTGTATAATTTTATGGTGTACAATAAAGTATATTCTATTCTATATTATCATTATCATCACGGTGTCGTGGTGGCCTAGTGGCTAAGACCTCGCCTGTCGTGCTTGAGGTCGTGGGTTCAAATCCGGGCAAGTACCAATGTGACTTTATCAAATTCATATGTACTTTCTAAGTTTATCTTGGACATCACAGGCAACGGTGAAGGAAAACATCGTGAGGAAACCTGGGCTTATACAGTTATTGTAAGTCTGAAATAGCCAAGTCAGAGGCCTGTGGGGTTTCCCAGAGGCGGCTTAATTAACTCTGACATCAGAGGTGGCAACACCTCACACGAAAAGAAGAAGATTATCATCACAATCATCATATTTTTTATATTAAGAACATGCATTGTCACGAGAAACAAACGTGTGTACAAATTGCCAGCTCAATCGGACACTGGAAAGTGGATCAAATTTAACTTGCAAGATTTGTTTACAGACTACACTGCGACAGGTAAAACTAAATAAAAGCTTGTGATAATATAAGTTCTTATTCCACAGTGCCCAGTCTGCCACGAGGAGTTCAACGACAACATCTTGCTAATGTCCCACCTGTACGGCCACGCGCTGCCGGCTGACGCTGGCGCGGAGCCGGGGCCTGCGCCCGCGCAGTGCACGTACTGCCTGGCGCGCTTCCCGGCGCCGGCCGAGCTGGACACGCATCTCAAGCACAACCACCCCGCCGATACCAAGTCGCCCGAGCTCTTCACTTATGCGTGCTTGATTTGTGAAGTGAGTACGATTTTTATGTAGTAAATAAGTGCAGGACTTTAAGTTAACATTGATTTGAGTGCCCGGAACGACGCTTTATAAAGCCATTATTAAAATATACTGAATGGGCGACTATTATACTAAGTAAGTGACTATTTATCCGGTTTGAGTAATACCCTTTATCCACTACCATGTAACACATTGCCTCAGAAATTCGTTTCGAAATATAAAAATTTAGACACAACATGATAGAATAAAAATTTAAAAAAAAATTACGTAATAACAGTTACGAAATGACTTTTGTATGGAGTTTTGATTTCATTATGTAACTGGCAGAATGATACTGAACCAGTTACCTCTCGAAAAAGCGCGCGTTGATTGTGTATATATAGTCTGTGGTTTTTAGTCTGAACGTTTCCAATAAATTGTTGTTGGAACCACTGAACAGAAAAAACAGTGGAAGTGCAATGCAGCAAAATTATTATGGGAACCGGTGTAGCCAAACTCACACAAATAAACTGATAATCATATAATGCACTACAAATAAACCGATCGTGTGATTTGTCGTTTTAATTTTAGTCAAAATAAGCATAAGTCACAGATCCTACATCTGCAAAGAAATCGTCATACTCTTTAAATAGGATTTATTTTGCGGTAATGCAAAAAGTATTTACGACGTTTTGTAATCTTAAAGTCAAAACAGAATCGATTGCCAAGTAAATTCCGCTACCCGACCATAGATGGCGGTATTCTCAGTGGTTGCAATTATAAACTTTATTGCGTTTAATGTAAGGTTGACATTCGTGTCATAGGTCGATATCTACTGCTACCCGACCATAGAAGTAACATTACATTTTGAATTACATTATCGATATCGATAGATACCTGATTTCTTAATTCGAAAAAATAATCCTTGTTTGGAGTTCAGGAAAACTGTAGGATGAATGGCGTAGTATTATTTAAACATAAAATATTATATGTATAAAAATGTATTACTGTTCGTTAGTCTCGCTAAACTCAAAAACGGCTAAATAAATCAACTTCTTAAAAAATTTCAGAGCATATCGTGTTGAAATTGGATGACATCCTATTAAATCTATCCGCTGCACCTATCCTCTTCGTTCCATCTATCATCTATCTCTTTGACGCTAGCGTCTTTGGGAAATCTAAAAATCAGAAGGATTTTTCATTTAGTGATTTCAAGAAATTGCTTCACAAACAATCATTGTAATAATTATTATGCATGCAATACAGCACACTTTAAATATTTTGGATATGTTTGGTCCACCTAATATAATAGAAAATATAGGTCCCTATTTTCTTTTATCGATATCTATCCCGACCCGACTACATCCCTAATTGAGTAGCGAAGAACTTTCGAGAACGAAATAGTGAATACA
This sequence comes from Anorthoa munda, assembly GCA_945859665.1. Classification (NCBI taxonomy): domain Eukaryota; kingdom Metazoa; phylum Arthropoda; class Insecta; order Lepidoptera; family Noctuidae; genus Anorthoa; species Anorthoa munda. Next base: position 37,214,179 of record OX243897.1, on the reverse strand, counting down.
TTAAATCCAAAATAAACTTTATTTTAATAGCGTAAGGTTGATTTTAACTAGACATTTTATTAAATTATTAGTAAATTGAAATTTACTAAGATTTTATTAGAAAACAAATAAAATCGTTGTTACCGATGATAGGAAACACCTCCATTTTTGAGATTCTTTTTCCTACTATCATTTTTGCACTCCAAAATGGAACAAAATTTTGGAAACGGGAAACGGCATAGTTAAGGAAAAATAAATTTGTCGTGAGACTAGCAACTCGACGCGATGTTAGAACATGACTGGAATCAGACTTGCGTGCAAGCGCTTATTAGTGACACGCGTGCCACGACTACTTTGCATTTCCACTGTTTTTTCTGTTCCGTGGTTGGAACTTATTTGCATTTAATTAAGTAATCTCATCAGGTAGTGGAAAAAGAATCGGTCGTGTCTCGCATAAAAAGGCTTTATTTTAACACTTGCATATAGCTTTCGACGTTCGCCTTCAGCTCACGTCAAAATTGGCTACAAATCTCGAATTTTTATGCTCGACACGAAATGTACTATTAGGAGGTTTTTGTTAGCTGCGGTAATAATATTATTACATACCTTAATTGTATTTGGGATCCTATTTTTACATGTTAGCAGATTATTCTTTTGAAAATAGGATAAAAACCGACGAGGCGCCATCGTTGTGCAGCGCGGGAGTTCGGATGTATACGTGTTTTCAACGAATTAGTCCAAGAGCGAGCGAAGCGAGCTCAGGAACTTAGGGTACCCCGACATGGATAGGTTAGGTTCATGTTAGGTTACTTTAGGGTCTCCGTCGGAAAACTTTCATTTTCAAGTCGCTGTTTTGAACATTTGTATTCGCCCACTTAGTATTTGAGTAAGCCATATTCAGTATTTTTTACACCTTTAATTTTAATTTATTTTCGCTCGTTTAAATACTATACTAAAATAAGTAATAAAAGTGGTCGCAGCAAACTCATCAATGTGTAAAGCTAATTTTTGTCAAAACAAAAAGTGTTTGTGTGTGTGTTTGTGTTGTTTCTCCTCCTTTCCTTTTTGTCTTTGTTGCTGGTAAAAAAAATGGTATCTGGGTTGCAAAAACATTTGAAAAGATTTTGATGTTGTATTCTACCACTAAACCTAACTAATCCACCTTCTCTCCCCGCAGGTCCGCTTCGCCGCCGTGCTGACCCTAGCCTCCCACATGCAGAAGACACACGCCCCTCTAGAGCTGCCGTACGCCTGCGATGCTTGCGACTACCGCGTGTCTTCACACAGGGCCATAGCGGATCATTACAAAACAACACACTGTACTGGCGACACTGTCTTCTGTCCCTACTGCCTTAAGGTATAGTTCACAATAATACACAAGACACACGCCCCTCTAGAGCTGCCGTACGCCTGCGATGCTTGCGACTACCGCTTGTCTTCACACAGGGCCATAGCGGATCATTACAAAACAACACACTGTACTGGCGACACTGTCTTCTGTCCCTACTGCCTTAAGGTATAGTTCACAATAATACACAAGACACGCGCCCCTCTAGAGCTGCCGTACGCCTGCGATGCTTGCGACTACCGCGTGTCTTCACACAGGGCCATAGCGGATCATTACAAAACAACACACTGTACTGGCGACACTGTCTTCTGTCCCTACTGCCTTAAGGTATAGTTCACAATAATACACAAGACACACGCCCCTCTAGAGCTGCCGTACGCCTGCGATGCTTGCGACTACCGCGTGTCTTCACACAGGGCCATAGCGGATCATTACAAAACAACACACTGTACTGGCGACACTGTCTTCTGTCCCTACTGCCTTAAGGTATAGTTCACAATAATACACAAGACACACGCCCCTCTAGAGCTGCCGTACGCCTGCGATGCTTGCGACTACCGCGTGTCTTCACACAGGGCCATAGCGGATCATTACAAAACAACACACTGTACTGGCGACACTGTCTTCTGTCCCTACTGCCTTAAGGTATAGTTCACAATAATACACAAGACACACGCCCCTCTAGAGCTGCCGTACGCCTGCGATGCTTGCGACTACCGCGTGTCTTCACACAGGGCCATAGCGGATCATTACAAAACAACACACTGTACTGGCGACACTGTCTTCTGTCCCTACTGCCTTAAGGTATAGTTCACAATAATACACAAGACACACGCCCCTCTAGAGCTGCCGTACGCCTGCGATGCTTGCGACTACCGCTTGTCTTCACACAGGGCCATAGCGGATCATTACAAAACAACACACTGTACTGGCGACACTGTCTTCTGTCCCTACTGCCTTAAGGTATAGTTCACAATAATACACAAGACACGCGCCCCTCTAGAGCTGCCGTACGCCTGCGATGCTTGCGACTACCGCTTGTCTTCACACAGGGCCATAGCGGATCATTACAAAACAACACACTGTACTGGCGACACTGTCTTCTGTCCCTACTGCCTTAAGGTATAGTTCACAATAATACACAAGACACACGCCCCTCTAGAGCTGCCGTACGCCTGCGATGCTTGCGACTACCGCGTGTCTTCACACAGGGCCATAGCGGATCATTACAAAACAACACACTGTACTGGCGACACTGTCTTCTGTCCCTACTGCCTTAAGGTATAGTTCACAATAATACACAAGACACACGCCCCTCTAGAGCTGCCGTACGCCTGCGATGCTTGCGACTACCGCGTGTCTTCACACAGGGCCATAGCGGATCATTACAAAACAACACACTGTACTGGCGACACTGTCTTCTGTCCCTACTGCCTTAAGGTATAGTTCACAATAATACACAAGACACACGCCCCTCTAGAGCTGCCGTACGCCTGCGATGCTTGCGACTACCGCGTGTCTTCACACAGGGCCATAGCGGATCATTAAAAAACAACACACTGTACTGGCGACACTGTCTTCTGTCCCTACTGCCTTAAGGTATAGTTCACAATAATACACAAGACACTCGCTTCTCTCGTACGCCTGCGACTACCGCGTGTCTTTTTGCACTTGACTCATAAATCGGGAGCAATTTGACAAAGTCTTGGGCAGGAAAAAGCCTAAGCCAAATTCCTGCTCAATATATTGTTGAGCAAAGGCCCAATTATTGGATCCATACTTAACTCAACCAATGGTTAAATATGCTAGCCAATGGTTTCAAATTTCGGTAAAACGCGTTTATTCGTAAATTGTTAGTCTAACAAATGGTCAAATAATTAACTCTCCAACTTATTTGACCATTTGTGAGACCAACAAGTTAAGTTAACTACAGATCAAAAAACTGGGCCCGGCCTCAATAGTTAGTCTTACAAATGGTCAAATCATCATCATCATCATCATATCAGCCGAAAGACGTCCACTGCTGGACATAGGCCTCGCCCAAGCGTCGCCACATTGAAAGAAAGCTTACAGTCACTCAAAGGGCAATGGAGAGGGCTATGCTCGGAGTTTCCTTGCGTGATCGAATCAGAAATGTAGAGATCCGCAAGAGAACCAGGGTTACCGACATAGCCCGAAGAATTGCCAAACTCAAGTGGCAGTGGGCAGGGCACATTGCTCGCAGAACGGATGGCCGATGGGGCAGAAAGGTTCTGGAATGGTCAAATAATTAACACCAACTTATTTGATAATTTGTGAGGCTAACAACTGATGAAAAATGGTATTATACCGTGCAACCATTGGTTGAGTTAACTAGGGTTGGAAAAACTGGACCTTAGTCAGTTGTGGTTTCTATCGGCATTTACACAAATTTATATTCTTTCACAGGTCATAAAGGTTTACGCTGACGGGCATGAACTGACAGCTAACGTGGTTCTGTTTCTGGACCACTTGAAACAGCATCAAGACAAGGAGATGGAGTTCCGGTGCAACAGATGTGTACTCAAGTTTGTGCATCTTGGTGAGTTACAGAGACCAACATTTAGATCGCTTACCATCATCTTTTTATCTACTTTTAGCGTATTTTTTTTCCGATTTAACCATACTTTTTTTTTTTTTTTTTTTATAAATATTTCGTATACTAGCTGTCCCCGCAGCTTCGCTCCCGTCACTTTCCTACCCTATCTACCCTCTCACGTCAACATTTTTCTTTTAAAATTGTTCTGTATTTGGGCGAACAAAACAATAAAATAATGATCAAATCGGTCAAGTCGTTTTTGAGTTGTAGCGAGATCAACAACCAGCAATTGATTTTTATATTTATATTTAATTGATAAATCAACTCGAAGTTTAAGAAACATACTTTAGGAATGGGAAACGTCATGTGTTTATGAATTAACACAGTATTTATTGTAGCTAACATGAGTTCTATTGCAACTGATGTATTATTTGTTTGTTTCAGGCCAACTGAAGGAACATCAAGTTCGCGACCACATCACTGTCGACGGTGCGACGCCGCTCTGTTCTGAAGCGCATTTGATTACCAAACCTAAAGTAAGTTTCATATCGTCAATTTTCTCATTGTAAATTCGAGAAAAATCAAATCAAAATTATTAAAAAATTGTATAGGTATTAACAAATTAGGATGGTGACCCCCAAACTAGGCATTTGACCTGTATCTTGGAGATCAAATACTGCGCATAAATGCGGAATACCCTTATTCTGAACGCGTTGAAAAGTGCTATATTAGTTTTCTTCCTTCAATTATAGACAGTACTTTAGAAGTGGTAACAAAACCAGCTTGAAAATAGACTGTTTTTTAATGTCTTTTTAACACTTTTTCCCTAGAACAAAGCGCGTCCCCCAGTAAAGGACTCGGCGAACCACTCGATCGCGGAGACATTCGAGGACCTGACGCTGGTGCTGCCCGACGGCATGCTCTGCAGAGAATGTGATACCCCACTGGATAGGGACAAACATTTCTTGTGAGTATAACTACCTTTTGCAGTGTACACAGGTTGAGATTTCCAAGTGAGCAATGAGGATGACAAAATCCAATTAGCGAATGACCTAATTTTTAGCAAAATTACTTTTTTATTGCACCCTGAAGAGTATGTACCTGTAAGGTCTGTGCAAATGTGTGAAGGGTTTTGACTTCTCGCCTCTTCCAAATAAACATACTTATTTATCTGATTTGTCGTAAAAAGCGTGCCACGAACTTTCAGTTACGGGAGTTATCAGTTATCTATCACACCCATCGATTGTGAGTTCGTACCTACTACACCAAATCAAAGTCAGAAGTTTTTTTTTTGCCTTGTGAAATGCTCATGCATACTGCACTACCACGGGGAGATGGCGCAGTTATGTGGGACTCCAACCCACTAAAACTCCACGGTGTCCTCCTGTGCCGGTTATGGCGGGAACACGGGCACGCGTTAGCACTAACCGCGAACCCGCCGCGGCTGTCCGTCACCAGACCCTCTTCCCGGGTTAGCCCCCATCACCGGCGCACCAGATCACAATGTACGCCGTGACCACCCCAGGGACCAAACCAGCACATGGTCGCCAGACGACCCCGTGTATGGCACCCTTGGTCCCCTTGTGACAGGTTAGGGTCAATGGTCCCGCCATCTACCATTTTTCGGCTGCAGGGGATAGGGGGAGCGGTCAACGCTATACCGTCACTCCTCCTCCCCTGCGTCCGCCATAAGACGGTGGCGACCGCGTGCAGGCCGCGGAGGATAGGGAGAGTAGCGCACCGCGTTACCGGCACTCCTCTCCCGCCGCGGCGTAAAACTCTCAGCCGCGATATCGTATGGGCATGGGAGGCCTATCACATCAATCTACCGACGTCGTCGATCAATGTCGTCGACCGAAGATATACTGATTGGTGAAATGGCGAGATAACACCCTAACATTATTAGTAGTGAATTAGACCGAACGTAAACCGCGATAAATGTTGAAAGCGTGATTACGGCGCAGCAACTGCAGCGGGCGAATAAGGAAGACGCGGCAAATGCACCAGCGAGTAACAAAACTTATTTTTCTTTCTATATTTTTCACTTCTTTATATTTCCAGAGGCACCACCAGCTGCACGAAGTGTTCGTACGGCACGTCGTGCTACCGCGCCATGTTGCGACACAACGGCTACTGCGCCGGCCCGCACTCGCTCGAGGACGCACCGAGAGACGCGCCCTATCGCTCGCACTGTGTGTGCGGGTACAACACGACTGTCGGTATGTACCTACCGCGCCATGTTGCGACACAACGGCTACTGCGCCGGCCCGCACTCGCTCGAGGACGCACCGAGAGACGCGCCCTATCGCTCGCACTGTGTGTGCGGGTACAACACGACTGTCGGTATGTACCTACCGCGCCATGTTGCGACACAACGGCTACTGCGCCGGCCCGCACTCGCTCGAGGACGCACCGAGAGACGCGCCCTATCGCTCGCACTGTGTGTGCGGGTACAACACGACTGTCGGTATGTACCTACCGCGCCATGTTGCGACACAACGGCTACTGCGCCGGCCCGCACTCGCTCGAGGACGCACCGAGAGACGCGCCCTATCGCTCGCACTGTGTGTGCGGGTACAACACGACTGTCGGTATGTACCTACCGCGCCATGTTGCGACACAACGGCTACTGCGCCGGCCCGCACTCGCTCGAGGACGCACCGAGAGACGCGCCCTATCGCTCGCACTGTGTGTGCGGGTACAACACGACTGTCGGTATGTACCTACCGCGCCATGTTGCGACACAACGGCTACTGCGCCGGCCCGCACTCGCTCGAGGACGCACCGAGAGACGCGCCCTATCGCTCGCACTGTGTGTGCGGGTACAACACGACTGTCGGTATGTACCTACCGCGCCATGTTGCGACACAACGGCTACTGCGCCGGCCCGCACTCGCTCGTAGTTCTAAGAAATACTTAGTCATGCAAATAATTAGCTTGACACTACATTAAACCTACGGCAAACTACGCAGAAACTGGCGGGATGAGCGTTACAAAATGAATAGGCCTGACACCAAAATATAATGTTGGAAGCCTTTGCCGGCTGACTCTGTTCACAAACCCACACTACGAAACTATAAGTTATTTTAATCGCAGGTACTGACATGCTGACTCACCTGCTGATGTGCGACCACAAGTCTGCGTACGCGTCGGAGGAAGATGCGCGCGCCAACACCGTCGGCGCGGGGGACGACCTGCCCGCCGTCACTCTCGGCAAGTCTGTTATACAAGACGATACGCCGCCGGCTGTTGATACGGTGAGATATATGATAGATAAATAAGAGAAATTGCAGACCCCTAACGTTACGGAGCGTTTATAAATCTAGTTATGCTGATTTACGAAAAACTATAAATTAGAATAAAAATGCATACTTAAAGCGCGTACCTAAAATTTCTGAAAACTTTAGATTATATATTGGCCAATGTTTAAAATCTTCTTTAAACATTGGCCAATATATAATTATATTATATTAAGATATTGATTTATATTATCAAATTGTAAATTTTCAAAATCTTAGTATCTAAAATGGGGTAAAGAATAGTGTGGTTGTGTGTTTTCTTGACCAAAATCCCTGAGTCACCTACCCAACAAGAATCCTGTCATACCTTCAATATTAACTGAGTAAAACTGTATATTTGTGGTTCAGCCGGTAGAGACTACGATGTCGGACTACGCGCCGCCGTCGGTGCTGAACACGCAGCTGTCACTCGACGACCTCGCGCCGCCATCCGTACTGCAGCCCGATCAGGTATGTCAATTTTAAATTACTCTCAACACAATCATGAAACTAAACTTTCAGTAGATGTAAAGCCAAGCTTCACAAGCAGGCTTGTTGTCATTGTTATCTCCCTCGTAGTATTGAATCTCTTTGCTTGTAAAACTGTTTATAGTTTTTATTGTTTCAGTAAAAATGTCTATCCATTTGTTGTAATGTGCACATGTAATGTGCGCAAATCAAAATGCTACAGATATTAATAATAGTATAATTTATTTCAGATAGCAGGTATAGATAAAGTAATACTTAGCACGCACTGCGGTTTTTATCCGCGCGATTTTTTCCACCGATTCTGCGACCTAGGGAATCGTATGAAGCTGCGAACACTTGCGGTAAAAAAACCGCGCGGTAAAAAAATTGTGTCTTGCTTGCCACAGAATTCACCGCACCGCGGTGCGGTTTAAATCCGCGCGAATATTTTGAGCTCTATGAAAAGGTAAAAGAGCCAAAAATCGCGCGGAATTTTATCTGCCGTCCGTATTAGTTATGATTCAGTACGCGGCTTACAAACTACGCGAATAAAATTCGCGCGGCTAAAAACCGCAGTGCGTGCTAAGCTTTACAGTTTTTCGCTACATACATACATGTTTCTAGACTTAAATAAATACAGCATAGGTTAATAATTATAAATAATCATTTGTTTCTGAAAATATTCTCTAGTAACGAGTTGCTCTGAAGACAGCTAAGCCACAACTTACAAATCAATTCTCTAATTTCATCACACTTATATCTAATATATATAAATCTCCTGTCACGATGTTTGTCCGCGATGGATTCCTAAACTACATAACCGATTTTAAATTAAATTGGCACACCGTGAGCAGTCTGGTCCAACTTGAGATATAGGGTAGGGTAGGGTAGGTAGGGTAGGGTAGGTAGGTAGGGTAGATGAATGTTTGGTATTTTTATGGCAAAACAAAGTTTGCCGGGTCAGCTAGTAATATTATAAAGGCTAAAGTTTGTGAGTGTTTGTTAAATCTTCAAACTCAAACGGCTGGACGGATCTGGATTAAATTTGGCACAGAGATAGATTTTAGTCAGGAATAGCACAGGATACTTTTTATCCCGAGAATATGTTTCCTCGGGCTAATTTTCGACATTCACGCGGGCGAAGCCGCTGGCAAAAGCTAGTTTTAAATAAAACTCAGAATAAATTATTTATACTATTTAATAACTAGAACAAAGCTTTAAGGGCTTATTACACTACACGGTATTCAGGGCCCTGGATACTGGGTCACTAAATCATTCCGAAGCAATAAGGTCGATATTATGAGAATCCTAACTCCCTAACAGTTATTACACTACCCTAAATTAGGGTTTAGGGCCCTGAATACCGTGTAGTGTAATAAGCCCTTTACACTTCACATACTTACTTTACGCCATCTTTAACTCGTTCCAAATAACTGTATAGACAACTGTAATGTACTGTATCTGTACTGTTTGTACACTTACACAAGAGGCAACCGCGGGATACCGCGCTGATTGGCGGGAGTGTGGTCGATGTGCACAGTTATTTAAGAGTGTTGTACTGTTGTTAAGTTTTTTAGTCTAAGCACTATTAAAAATTCTGTGGTAAAGCCATTTTTCTTTCTAATGATCGCCCATTTACTTCCCACAGCATGATCAAGAACTGCTCAAGGACACATACGACCGTCCACTAGCCACGCCGCGTCACGAGGAGCCCCACTACAGCCTCGGGGACTTCGAACCGCTGCCGCAGGAACCCCCGCCGCAGCCCGACTTCGAGCAGCTTTAGAAATAATGATACTTATTATTTCATTAAATAAAATAACTTCACGTCCGTATTCAACGAAGGGTTAGGCACAGTTACACCTGACTTTAGTGTCCGACCGAAACCGAAACCGAATTTCGGCAAGTGTCAGTTTCGGCCGAAACCGAAACTTCCTTACAAGGATCATGTTTAAAGGAAAAATAAAGAAAACGTTATTATAATCAGTCAGTCTTTATTTTTATATGTTTAAATCACATAGCTATGCAGTCTTCGACATTTTCACTTATTGCTATGTTAATCAAAAACCAAAAAAAAAATGTTAGGTAGGTTAAACTTGTTTCTACTATAATCTATGTGTTAGTTTTTTATAATGTATTATTTCTTGATGATTACTACCTACTCTTATGCTATATCACGTAATAAAACTTAATGAATTCAAAAAAAAACATATGAAAACTCACAACAAACAAACCGAACTGCAAACACAAGCCAGTCACGACATGATTAGGCATGTGGACGCGGCAAAATGACTTCGTCGCTTACTCGCTTGGATGGAATTTAACGCATCGAACATGACTGATCACAGCGCGAGAACCCCCGAATACAGTTTCGGTTTCGGTCGTAGTTTCGGCAGGTATGCTACCGAAACTCGTTTTCTGCCGATACTCGATTGAAACCGAAACCGAACTTTCGGTCGGACACTACCTGCCTTCATTCAAATCTTTCTGAAAATATATGAGGTTTACAGAGTAAGAAGAAATTATTATTATTATTATTGTTTATGACGATAATAAATATTCAAACATAAAATCACTTTCTTGTCCCATTGGGTACCCCAAAAGAAATTACAGAACACCACAAACTTAAATCCTTATACATGGACTCCTTCTACTTTGTCTATGGATAGCATCACCAATATTGTCTATCACTGTGGTAGTTAGAGATGGGTCGTCGACGTAATTTTCTTTAACGAAACTACAGCGTCCATTTTCGTTGATCTACGAGTCGATCAACTAGTTGAATTTATGGACTAGTTCATAACGTAAACTTTGTTAAGTAGACGTTCTTTATAAACTTTGCGACGACGCGACGCGCGGCGTCTACGGACGGCTCGACAACAACTTTCAACTTTCCGATTAAACGTAAACAAGTACAAACCGCATCGCATGGTTCGATCGCTTTATTCTTTTGCACACGTGAAACTATTAGCGTCCTTTTCTTCTTAACACAATGTATTTTTACTCTAAAATGGCAATCGGCCCATAGAAATATCAACTCTTTGTATCTAGAGTTAGAGTTCAAATTAATTTGCTCGATCTTCGTCCGTTGTTATTTTTTCGGACGTATGAACTTTTACTACCCAACTAAGTTCTCGTGTCGGTCGTCGCGGTACAAGTCAACATGAACATAGTAGAGTCTCAGTTTAGCAGTCTACGAATCCAACTAGTTCGTTGATTATGGTGAACCGTCGAATCGTTCATTGTACGTCGACGGTCGAATTAACTAGTTCGTTCATTCAACGCCCATCGCTAGTGAGATTAGTAATCACTCCATTTTTTACTACTCTGTGGTAACCAGAAATTTTTGGCATACTATTTGAATATTGTTATGACTTGACTAAATCTATGTTTAAAATTGGATTATATAACTGTAATAAAATCCTCTTATACATACTATGCAGACTTTTCATTAATACATTATGTATTAATTAAGAGATATAATATAGTAAAATATTATATTTCAAAATTTCTTTAAAGAGTACATTTTAAGTTTCGAAAGGTTAGGTTACTTATTAAAAGTATAACAAATTATGTTATCCAATTAGGATATCTAGCTTTATAGAATATAAGCTTTGGGTTCTCAGTTGTTAATTCCAGAATATATAAATAAACACATTTACTAATTATCCCCTCTTTCCTTTCTTCTTCTTGAATGCTAGTGTTACTTTGTTAGTGACTCCATAATCCTGGATGGCTGCATTGTCGTCATCTAAGGTGATACTGTCATAGTTCAGGTTGTATGTCCCCCAGATATATTTCCATGATAGATGAGTGGTTATTCCGGCTCTCTTTTGATATAGTTGAAAATGTCTCTGTATTGCCTTCTTGAGACTTCTTACTGTTGCATTTTTTGTGATCTGTAAATAAAATGTCAATTTCATCATTATTAAAATTCTCATTATTACCATTCTTAACACTTTCTGTGGTAGTCAGTCGCAGTGGCCATCAGAAAAGCAGGTTTTATCCAAACTTTATCTTTGCACCCCAAAATAATTAATTCGGCATACCTGTGACGTAATTACTACTTAATAATAATAAACAATATCTTTTAATTTACGCCTGTAATAAATAATAATTTTATTGTCTTACAAAATGGTTCTTACGATGGATAAGGACAAATTGTGGAAAAAAAGCTATCTATTGCAAAAAGCTCAAAACAAAACGAAAATTCGATGGCTACTTTTATCTATTTTAACATACAAAGTCTTCATTTATCTTTTTTGTTCAAAAAACCTGATTAGTGAGTGTAAATGGATAAATTAACATTAAAGAAGGAAGTTTTGTTTTTTACTAAACTCATTTCAGCCTAAATCTTCTGTTTAACATATTTAAGTGATTGTTACTTTCACAATTCTTACCTATGCTGCCATCTATGATCTTTTTTTAAGACTAATTATAATTTGTCTGAATTGAGACCCCATGGCAGAAGTGAGATCACGACCCTCTATACTCAGGAATATGACGCAAGGAGGGGAGAGTACATAAACACTATAATGTATTATATTTTGGCAAATAATAAAAAGAGTATGTAATACTGACCCAAAACTAAAGCCTGTAGACAGACAAACTAAATACAAATTACTTACAATAACTTTTAATGCTGGTTCACTCTCTCTCCAAACATAAATGGTGATAGATTGACCATGTTCCACAGCTGTCTGAAATTAAGATTCATTATTACTGAAACCCTTCAGATTGTGTACTTACATTTCACCTTTTTTCATCATTTTATTATTTTCCTTGTTCAAGGTGCCTTTCTCAGTGGGTCAGTGTGTTTTCATTGCTGTACTGAATCTGCAAAGAAGTGCTGTACATGTAGGCGATCGGTAAAGAATCTAACGATCTGTGAATCTGGTAGAAAAGACTCAGTACAGCATCTGTAGATTTGGCATAATACTTACAACGGATCTTTGTGTCTCTGAATTGGATACAAAACCCTGCATAGAGCTATTTTTGTGTCAATGTTGGAGGTGAAGATAGCATTGTATTACGGTCTCTTTCACTCGCTAACGTTTGTCGCATCCTCTATGCAGTATGCTCGATGACAAACTGTTTCTTGCAGAAAAAAAACAGTGTTTCTGTTTCATAATTAGATTTAGTCGGCAGAGCCAACTTCAGAGACACAAAGATCCGCTGCTGTAACTACTATACAAAAACAAAAACACACCGACCCACTGAGGAGGGATCCTGGTTACATAATGAAAACAAGTAACCAATGCTTAGCAACTTATTATTGAATAGCATTTGTTCTGGTTAATCTCTGAAGCGGCTGGACCGATTCTGAAGGGACTTGCACTGCCAGATAGCATAGCTGATGTTATGAGTAACTTTAACTACTTTCATTTTAGAAAAAGAATTAGGGTCTCGCGCCTAAAAATTAATTCCTTTGAAATTCTAAACAAAATTCGATTTAATGGATTGTTTGACTGGTTGTCGCGGGTAAAAGCTATGTTGGCCGCCACAACCATACGCCGCAACGCATATAACAATAAACTAAGACTAATAAAATTGTTGATAAAGAATACATCACAATATACAATAACAAAAGTACTTAGATCTGCTAGGTCTACTAAATTATTAAATAATTAGATTGACAAAATGTGCGTATTCCTATTTCACAAAAATTTATTGGACGGTGATCTGTTGTTTACCTGTGATAAAATTTCTTCAGTAATCATATCGTTGGGAAGATCCTTTAGTGAAGAATCGTTACTCATTAAAGTCGCAAGTGATGACTGAGTGACTTCCAGTAACTCATCGTGAAATAATGAACAAGCTAAATCTTCTAGAAGTTCCATTGCTGTTGGGTTAAAAATCTCTTTTACTTCACATCACGTTTGAATGGCACCAGATGTGTATAATTTACACAATTCCGCCAACGTCAGGGTTACAGAGGATAAACGAAGGAGATTGATCCTTTTAACAATGTTTTGCAGTATTTCTGTTTACAAAAATAGTGTGCTGTCATTTTGACAAATCCACTTATACCACAGTTAAATAACCATCCAATACCGTTACCGCATGCGTACCGTTACCGCATGCGTACCGTACCGTTTGTGAAAATACTGAATATCAGAAATCATTGATTCTCGTTAGTGTCAATTATTGTAAAAACCGTAAGTACACTAACTGCAGGCATCTCTAAATCCATAGACAATTAATTTTGGTTTCTGCTTGGTTTATGTTTTAAGTTGCCACTTTATAGAAAAATACCCCATCTTAGGGGGAAAAGACTCCTGTGCAGTTGCCACTAATTATTTAGACGAATTGCTTATCGCAACCTAGGCAATCACATGTTAAAAAAAAGTTGTTTGAGTGTTGACGAAAATCTGGCAATGAAAAAGCCGTTGCATTGCCATTGATTATTTGTTATGCAATCAACTCATTGGGCGTTGGAATTACGGACCGTGAGATACTAAGAAAGACAACAGTATGTTTTGACAGGAATCTGGTATTCCTTTAGTTTATTCATGATGCTGCACCATCAAAGCAGCAACCCGACGCACCTATATTGAAACTTGCACCCATATTAATAGAACGACGAATAGGCCATATGACATAAGGTCTGGTTTGTGACTATGGGTGTATGTTAGGTATTCTTTGAATACTGAATTTTAATATTTGAATACTGAAGGAATTTTGATGAAACTTTATAGTAATATAGCTACATCAGAGAAACACAATATTAGTTATAACTGGGATACCTGAAAGTATTTAAGTCAAGAGTAAATAGGTCTCTTCTAGGCAAGCGTGCTTCATAGTCGACAACATAAAATACCCACTGTCCTGCTAAATTAATAGAATGAAAGAGATTGAAATTGAATGCGTAAAGAACAATGGCGAAATTTTAGCTGACTTAAATTTGAGCGTCTGAAAGTGACTTATATACGAAAGACATTCTATTAATTGTCTATGTTTTATAAAGTATAATTAGGCCTGGTCCAAAATAGATTAAAAAAAACCATAATAAATAAAAAGTTATTTGATTTTTTAGTTCATTTCTTTAGCATAGTGTTGCCATTATATATTTTATCTGCTAAGTGACAAGTAGTAACTATATTAAGTAATAATATCATTATTGTATTTATTGCAGTAAATGAGTTAACAATACAGTTTATGTCTTAGTGTAGATGTTCCTTGTAGGTAGGTAAGAATATTGTAGTGTAGTAGAAATAAATGAATTACTTTCAATTAATGATTGGCAAAAAGACTAGTATCCAAGACTAAAAAAAATATAGCTTGGTTGTTGACGACAACCTTTTGATACACGTCAAAGTCACTTAGTTTAAATAAATATACTCTTTCCAAAGAGTATACTACACATTTCATGCTAAAATAACTAGGAAAGGGAAATACTAATGCGATATGCCCCTTTTACTTCCACGAAATTGAATAATATTACCTATTAAACACATTATTAAAAGTTACCCAGACATAACCTACAAAAGTTTATGACTGAATATCTATTATTTTCTACATTCTCGAACAAAAATTATTGCACAAACTAATTCAGAACATCACCCTGAGTTAAACCAGATATTTTTTATATAAAGATTTTCGAATTTAATCTCAGCTAAAACAATGTATGGGCACCTGCCATTGTTCTTTTACGCCCGCAGGTTATCACGTTGTAATGTGTGGACTTTGTTTCGATTTCGTATGTTGGACAAAGGGTAATCAGGATTTTTTTAATTTCAGCCCGCATTCTAAATGGTTAACTCACGCCAATATTTTACAGAATGATAGTTAGAGGAATTGGCCAAAAGTGTAGCTAGTTCTTGAAGAGCAGTGGTGGCCCAGTGGTATCGGCCGCGACTTACAAGTTGTAGGTCGTGGGTTCGAGCCCAGGCAGGCGCTTTACTTTGTGTAAATTATTTCATCACCACTGCTCTCAAAACGGTGAAGGAAAACATCGTGAGGAAACCGGCATGTCTTAGAACCAAAAATTCGAAGACATGTGACATCCACCAAACCGCACTGGGCCCGCGTGGTGGATTACGGCCCATTCCCTCTCACAGAGAGGAGGCCTGAGTCCCAGCAGTGGGAACATTAATAGGCTGATGATGTGATGTGATGATGATGTAGTAAAAACTAGTTTTTTGCTCTCAAACATGCGGGCTGAAAGAACCAAGCTTTTCATTCGTTGTACGTTTCGGCAGAACATATAATTGCGTGTTCTTTGTCTCTTTTCAGTGATTTGATTTCATGTATGTAATAATGTCTTGTATGTGGCCTATTTATTATTACTTAAGAATATATAAAGAATGACCTGGTGAAGGTTGCGGGGATACGCTAGTTGCGAGACGCACGGGACCGGCAATGTAGCGACGCTTGGGGTTGGCCTATGTCCAGCAGTGGACGTCTTTCGGCTGATATGATGATGATGATATATAGAATAAATTTAGTTAAATAAAGGGTCTTTCAACAAGGACGGGTCGATGTTAAAATTGAATAAAACAAGATGTGTGTGAGATATTAACGGAATTTATTTTTTATTTAAAAGCCCCATTTATGCCATTATGGATGGAATATGACATCGTTCAAATGTCCGCCGTGGCTTCGTATGGTGGCACGAATCCGAGAGGTCCAATTTTTAATGACTCTGCTGCATAGATCGAGCGAGCGCTACAGATCAATGATAAACAATTTCTTTTGGCTTGAATTGAACAATATGGACGTGAACGACATGTGGTTCCAGCAAGATGGCGCTACTTGCCACACAGCGAACGACACAATCGACATTCTGCATGAACGGTTTGAGGGTAGAGTTAGAGTTCCGCAAGACTTTTTCTTGTGGGATTTTCTGAAGTCGCAGGTCTATGCCAATAAACCACATTCGACCGTTGCCCTGAAAGCCAACATAACGCAGGCCATCGCTCGGATTCAGCCGGATCTATGCAGCAGAGTCATAAAAAATTGGACCTCTCGGATTCGTGCCACCATACGAAGCCGCGGCGGACATTTGAACGATGTCATATTCCATCCATAATGGCATAAATGGGCCTTTTAAATAAAAAATAAATTCCGTTAATATCTCACACACATCTTGTTTTATTCAATTTTAACATCGACCCGTCCTTGTTGAAAGACCCTTTACTTTTCTACAATTTATTTATTTGGTTTTGTCGTAGAGGGTTCTTTGGGTGGTTGGTGGTGACTATTTTCATGAGCTGGCAACATTACTTTAAATAGAATCTTTTTTTCGGTGGTCTTGGTCTTGATTCCACTCCACTCGCTGTCACTTGAAATTTGAGGTTATACTGTCATTATCACAAAATTCTGTAAATTGTATCATCTGACTAAAATCTAAGTTATTTCAAATATGGATAGTTTGTCCACGGGGTCGCTCTCTGGCGCACAAAAAGAAGAACTGATGGATCAGGTGAAACAGCAAATAGCCATCGCGAACGCTCAAGAATTACTGACGAAAATGTCGGAGAAATGTTTCAAAAAGTGCATCAATAAACCGGGAACAGCCCTAGACAATTCAGAACAGAAATGTATTGCGATGTGCATGGACAGGTATATGGACGCATGGAACCTGGTGTCACGGACTTACAGCAGTCGAATTCAACGAGAGAGGAACAACATGTGAAAGCGACCACCAGGGACTCAGGGCTTTGGGCCATCGCGTCGCTGTAAATATAGACGACTTAGTAGATACAATGCATTTGAAATTGTGAGTTGCGGCTGCCGGTTATGTTAATGTGTTCAATAAAAGTACTTTAGGTTGTTACTTGTTTTTATTGATTCTACTGGCTGGGCTAAACGGTGTAACAGACAGATCTGCAGCACTCCTATTACATGTTATTGAAATGTGAAGTTTATCAGATTATTCCTAATAAAGTGTTAGAATAAATCTTAGTTTGTAATAATCAATCCTAATCCTTGCAGCACAAGGTTCAGTTTTGATTCATAAGGTTCAGTAACATAATGATTACATTTATATTTTATCATTACAAGCATCTTACAACCAACTTTTGTAATGGATATGAACCATTCATATAGAACTGATGCAATATGTTGAAAAAACACTGCTCTAAAGTTCATAACATTCTTATAGAAATTTTCAAATAAAATAGTCCATGTGGGAATACTATATTTGTATTTTTAATATAAGTTAAAATTAACATAATAATTTTTTATTCATTCAGATTAGAAACCTGATCTTGTCTTTCAGATTTATTTTTCTGTATTTATTTCTTTACTTATAATTCTCCTTTGATCATCTTCTTTCTATAATGATAAAGCTTTTGTATCCACATCTCCTTTAGCTCTGCTTCATCTGGTATTTCCTGCAAAACCAAATTAGACTTGAAAAAAGAATACTTACATAACACCTTTAACTTCTGGGGGGTGACCATAAGCTTTTAAGAGTAAGGTTATTTTGAGTGTATGTAAGGGACAGATGTATATAACTTGTATACATCTGTACTCTTACACACACTCAAAATAACCTTACTCTAAGAGCTTATGGTCACCCCTCAGGTCCTTAGTACTTCTAATAAGATATAGGTACCTCATCCAATTATGAAATCTAGAAGGATATAATTCTGTGGAATCTATAACCATTATAATAACAGTAAAATAATGAGAGTAGTATGAACTATTCCTAGTGGAAGAAATTCCTAGTGTGGGGCAAAGTTTAAAAAAAATTAAAAAAATTCTTCCTTGAAAATTGGTAAGATGCACCAAAAGAAATGGGGGCAGGCCTTTGCCTAGGAGAGGCAAATTAGGTTAGCAAAAAAAAATGAATACAGCATGAACTGCTCTTATGTAGTATTAACTTGTTTGAGTATTAGGTCAGGCTATCATAATGCTATTTTACCAACTAATCAATAGTTGCATACTGACTGGGCTCCAGCTGCGCGAGACAAAGGTGCCTCAGTAAAGTCAGTAAGTTTGCTGCGCACACTCAAGACAGTTGTGTTTAGCCTTGATGTTCGATGAACGATGGATTCTTTTGCGTCATGGATAAAGAACAGTGCCTTAAATTAGTACAATTATATGGCGAATATAGACAAACTACTTTAAAATGCACAATGTTCTGATTATACTAATAGAGGACTAAGAGAAGATGCGTGGAGAAATATAAACCGGGCAATAAACATTCCAACAGCGGACTTCAATAAAATTATGGATTCTTTGCTAGGATCTTATAGGAGGAAAAAAACTGGCTATAAACCGTGTTAGGCATGCGCAGTCTCTGTTCGACTTCTCGTTAAACTGAGTTCTCGATGCTGGCTCAGCTTCATTGTGGTTTGGCATTGGGGCGCGCGGCAGCCTCATGCAAAAAAAATATAGACCGAGGCGGCCCTGCCCAGCGAATCTGCGTGGTAAACGTCCAAGGCTGCTTGCGAGTCTGCTCGCTCAGTCAGTATGCGGCTAATCAGAAAAAACACCTCTGGGCAAAGAAGAGTATGGTGGCCTTTGACTTGTAGTGGAATTATACTGCCTTTAAAAACAGTTTTAGTAACTTACATCAAAATTAATAATAGAATCATCACTTGGGATTTTTATATCAGACTCTGGTACAGTCACAGTCTGGGAATTCAAATCTATCACAATATTCTGTGACTGTTTTTTATTCCTTGATGATGTGAAGGCTTTCGGTACAAAGGAGTCATTGTTCAACTCTGCCAAGAGATTCCTGTCATGTATTGTAGGCATATCCTCCTTGACTTCCACCTCCTTGTACTCATACTTAGGTATTTTAGTCATAGTCAATCCTGCAGCTGCTGCGGCTTGGATAGCTTTCTCCAATTTAGTTTCCGTGTCATCAAGGTTTACCTTCTTTGATTGGGATAGGCGTTCTGTAATATGAGAAACAGGTATACAAATACGTTTATTGGTTCAAAAAATAACAGAAATACAACAAAACATCAGTTGTTTAATTCAGGAAGCAGTGAAGTTCACATCTAAACAATAGCTCTTAGAAAGTTTACCCTTAAACTAGATTCCAAAAGATTTAGCCTGAGATCACATAGCAATGTCATTCACTTGTTAACCTTTCTCAACTATATTACTAAGAAAAATTACAAATTAACTGACCTATATCGAAGGAGCCACTCCGGCTGCTAGAAGAACGCGACCTCTTGGATTTCTTCTTGCTGTATTTAGCTTTACTGCGAGAACTTGACAGCGACCGCGATCGATCTCGTTTCGATCGACTTCTCGAGGTTGATCGCCTTCTAGACTTCGACTCGTATCTATCTCTAGATAAACTTCTGGTATAACTCCTTCTTTTGTGCTTGGATCGCGAAGTAGACCGTTTCCTTTTGTGGCTGCTTGACACCGATCGATCTCTGGACCTTGATCTACGTTTGTGCTTGCTTTTGGATTTCTTCCTATCGTAAGACGATTCGGAACTGTACGAAGAACTTCGCCTGTCCCGATACCGACTTTTGTCTCGCGGCATAGTCGAATTTAAAAACTTTCTTTATTTATCATTTTAACCTCAAAATACATTTATTTACCTACCTGTCACTATATTGTGATTTTTAATTTCGTGGACTAAACTGACATTTGGGGGGTTGTCACTTTATCGTTACATTAAAATAGTGTCGTACCCTAACTATCCTGAGTGATCGAAAGTTAATCGAAAATCGAAGTAGATCGAAAATGAAACTATTTCACGGCATAAAAAAAATATTTGTTTAGAAACTAGCGGCCCATATTTAGTTTCTACTCATTTATGTCAGACTTAATTTTATCGATTGCGTTTATTTTATTGTTGATTTCATATTTAACACAATAAAAGTTCATGTACTATGTGTATGAATACTGCTATATTTAAATATATAACGTTTATATACATAAAACATTTATTAACACCAATTAGTAAAAATAAATTCAGGAGTCATGTCACATCGATTCGATGAATCACTTATGATTGAGCCTTACCTACAACACTATGCTCTGCGCTTGCAACATTTAAAAAAAATAAGGTCAATAGCAGCTGTCAGTTTAGTCCACGAAATTAAAAATCACAGTATAGTGGCTATTTTGATTTTCTCTGTGAACTCTTGACTCAAGGTGTCAAGTCTATAATAATGTCAACGTTTAGTTACTCCATAAATCATCTGTGCCAAAATTGTTTTCTTTTAATGTTTTTCTAACATTAAAAGTAATTGTCATTATTTTTCCACTATTCTGATAAGACTATGAGAAAACGAGCAATGATGACTTTGAATTAAGATTTGAAAATGTATGAATCCAAATCAGTTTGGCTAATCAGTCCATCATTATAATTGAATTAACATCACCGATAAAATAGTGCGGTGTGTAAAAGAAAATAATGAATTGCTTAAAGATTTTATATCAAAATCTTATCAAAACGCAAAGTAGAAGTACCGGTATTTTCAAAATTCAAATGATTCAACAAATTCAAAAGAATCTCGATAGATGGCAGAAGCAAATCATTTTCAGGAGCTCCATTTCACGGACCTTTCATTAAAAATGTATTTGTTTTTTCGTTCTCATATCATCCTAAACTAAGGGATTGAACTACTAAAACAATATAATAGTCGAACGAATCTATTTAAACTTTTTTCCATATATAGTTTCGACACTTTTAATTTAATTTTTTCATCTATACGCTATGCTTCACTGACAGTTTAAAGTTATTAGCTATGCGTATATTGAAACTTCCCGTAGGGCAGCGACCGTCAGTCGGCCTCGATGACGGAATGTGTGAAAATTTTAAGATGGTGATCAACTGTATTTTTCGTATATTAGTAAAAAAAAACAAGTCTGAAGCATTGTGATTATGTTGAAAAGATTAAAATGTGTTTAAAACAGTGACTGCGCTATATAATTTACGATCGAATCGGTGAAACAGACATAGAGTGCAGTACGTGTTAAGTGCAATCGCTGACATTGTTTCGATAAAAATTGTTGAGCCCATCGCGATTGTTATGTTTAGTATTCTATTGTGTGCTTTTATAACGCCTTGTAAATGGTATAAGAGATTCTGATGTTTCCTAAGTCATGGAGAGGCAGGAGAGATCACATGCCAACATGGAGGCCAGTGACTGTGTGGACACAAAACAGGTGAGTGAGTCCTACTCAGATAATTGCCGGTTTTTAATAATTTCACCTTAGGCTTACTCATATTGCCTTGGTGCTTGTGAAATTTGCATTGGAATGTGCGAACTGCGGTGTGTTGTATAGTGAAACATGTACTTTGAGCATGCAAGTTTTGGAGTTGATAAGATTTTCACAAGATATATTTAATTTAATTTACAGAGTACAATGATTCAAATGCTTAATTTTAATTAAACTTCATGGTTTCAATGATGTAAAAACATATCAAGGCAAGTGGTGGGCGCTGGAGGTGGCTGCCCACACTCACTGAATAAATTATTGCCATTAGAACATTGTTATGAGCCTTATTTGTCATATCACACACTACTATGTGTGTGTGTGTCTTTGTCTTGCTCCTTTTATATGCCATAGTCTTAATATGTTTAGAATCTTCTTGAATATTTATATATTAAGTTCAAATCTGCCTTTCGTAGAAAGTTTACTTAATTACTGAGCTGAAAGTAATTTCTTAGAATGAGTCGTCTTGTAAAGTCATAAATGCAATTATAAAGAAGTTAAAGAATTTATGTGATTAAACTGGTATTGTGTTATAAAACATCATTTTATTATTGATTATGTACTACAATATAAAGTGGATTATACTTTCATAATAATAATTATATTTAATTGCTTTGATTTTCATGATATTGTGGGAATTTTTATGCAGGCTCAAAATTATAAAATATTTAATTATAAGTCGTGTTTTCTATAGATTTAAAAACTAAAATCCGCTAAACTGTTTTTGCTTGTGACTCGAGTTCGAGCTTGTGACTCATGTAGATCACTGATTCAAGATTGATATTATTTCATGCCACGCTATTGAGTTCTTGGGTTTCAATTGGCTATCTATGGTTTTCTGAGAATCAATCTACCTGGCCTATTTAGTCGGGGGGTCAGCTTCTATGTATGTATAATAGTCTAACAAGATAATACCAATAGAAATTAAAATATTTTTCGTAAGCCTTAGAACTGGTCAATGTTTTATTAGTAATTTAGTTCTTATTACCATTATGACATTGGTACATTATCTCTTATTTTACTATGACATGCTGCAGGTCTTCTAAATAGTGAATAAACAAGATTTTAATAATTGTAATATTGTTTTAATCATTTATTCCTTTGGCTAGGTATCTCTAAAAATATGGCAGCCAATTTGTTTGTTCCAAAATCAAATTGTAAAATGGTAGGTACCTATTTGGGATACCTGGAGATTCCTTCATTCTAAACTTATATTTGCTAATTTTAAAAAGGTAGATATCTGGAAGTTCTGATCCCATTTATTTATTAAAACTTGCGGCGAATTCTAGAGGAGGCCTATGTCCAGGGAGGACAACCTGATGGATAGTTAATGCTGGTGTTACCAATTTGTTAGAACATAGTGTGTAAAATAGAATTAAGTATTACCAATAGGAAAATTAGTAAGACGGCTAGTTAGTAAGAAATGTAAAAACAAAATCAGAGAATAAAGGCTATTTTTATTTTATTTTATTTTTATATAATGCAACATAAAAGTACATAGGCGGACTTCATGTTTGAGGCATTTTCTACCAGTCAACCAAGAAACCCATTCAGAAACGATTTTCAATGATAAGTAGACTGTGACCAAGTGTAGGCTGTAGGCTAATTCTTATCCCAGAAACAGCTGGTTCCTGCGATTAGCCACAGGTGTGAGCCGCAGCAGACAATGGTTGACTCAGTGTTATGTGCCAATCTATATGTGAAGAGAAAATATGGCATACATTGTGTGCTAAGTACACATTCATGCAATATTCACCAAGATGTTTAATGTGAGAGGTCAATGCTTTTTAAAATCTGTACTTGTACAATATTATTTGGATTTATTATGTAAGAAGTCCTTTCTACTTTATTTCAATACAAAAGCTTGTGAGGATTGATGGATGGATTTTTGTCACTCTTTCATGCAAAAACTACTCAACAGATTTTGATAAAATTTTACAAGAATATCTTCTATACTAATATTATAAAGAGGAAAGATTTTTTTTTTTGTTTGTACCGAATAGGCTCCGAAACTACTGAACCGATTTAAAAAATACTTTCATCAATAGAAAGCTACTTTATTCCTGAGTGACATAGGCTTTTTTTTAATCCCGATAATGGGTCCTGTGGGGTGGTCCACGGGAGCAAAGTCGCGGAGAACAGCTAGTAGCTTATAAATCAGAATAACATATAGGGATAATTTATAAAGATATTAGGGAAAGTATTAATTACATGAGGGTGTGGGGTTTAATCTAATCAAGAAAAATAAGGCATTATTCTCTATTGGTTATTTTTTGCAGTCAAATGAACTGGCTAGCTGAAATGTATTGAGGAAAAGACCTGATACAATCAATTGATTGTTGAGGAAGTATAAATTCATATGGAAAACTCTCAATGGATGAAAAAATGATTCTGGGCCAGGCAAGGCATTTAACTAAAAAGAGTCCGTTTGTCATCGACACGCTAAGAAGAAGAATGGATGAACCTCTGACCAATCTAATGTGAATCTGCATAGCATGGATGGATCTAGGTAAAAATAGGCAAATGAGAGGAACAGTATAATCAAATAAAATAATCTATATAACGGAGATAGGAGGGCTATCTTCAATAATACCCTCGGTCTGTGGGCATATCGTGGGTATGCAATGCACAAAGCAGGTAACTTATGCCGTTTTAGAGATAGTTCTTGTTCCAATTTTATCAAAGCAGCGGATTCGGCCACCAATCGTTTCGCTTTTTCCCAACTAAAACACACTTGTTCAAGTTCACACACGCCACTTTAGGCTACTTCTCAACTCTTTTTCTCTCAACTCCTTTTTAACTCCCAAAACGCGCGTCCGCGCGTATCTTTTCTAACTTCACGACCCAATATGGCGGAAGAACCCACTCAGAGTGCCTCTATGACACTCCTGCTTTTTATTGGCTAAGAGAATCTCTTCCGGCAAATTACTGCTTGTATTATCCAATCCAAATCGAGTATTTTGACATAAGAAAAATAAAGTGTTGTCAATCGAATAAAATCGAACTGAGAATTGATCAGAAGCTAAATGTTACCAATTAAACAAACCTGAAGTAATAAGTTTACAAGCGATATACCTTCCTCCGACACGGCCATCTTGACATTCAAACGGTCCCACGTTTGATGTAAAGCGACGAGCAACATCGTTACTCAATAAAAAAAAAAACAAAAACCAAGAGATAAAAAAATAGGTAATAGGTTAAGTTCGGCCGCTCCTGACCAAATAAAAAAAATAACGTGGTCGTAACATCTTCCACATGAAACCTTCAATCAACACCTTATATTACCAGCCTACAACAAAACTCAAGTACATCTTTACTCAAGAAAACTGAATTCTCATAGCTTTCACACTGTTCATTTGTTTTCTCCATGTAAATCTAGGTCTCCACACCATACACCGTACACAACCATCGTCGTACTATCGAACCAGCCACCTCACCATTTAGACAACCATATTAACACATTCTAAATGGTTACCGAAGCACCAGAGGTACCAGGTTCCCAACAAACGCCAAGTCGGTCTCGAAGCACTAAGTGTGCCAGAAACCACCCAAACGCCTAACACAACATACCATGTCACATACACCAAACAACAGGTCACCGAGGCCCCAGAGGGACCAGGCTCCCCCAGACATACAACAGGTCACCGAAGCCCCAGAGGGACTAGGCTCCCCCCAGACAACAGGTCACCGAAGCCCCAGAGGGACCAGGCTCCCCCAGACAACCGGTCCTCTCGAGGCAACAAGACTGCCAGATACCCATGCCACATACACAAAACAACAGGTCACCAAAGCCCCAGAGGGACCAGGCTCCCCCAGACAACCGGTCCTTTCGAAGCAACAAGACTTCCAGATACCCATGCCACATACACAAAACAACAGGTCACCAAAGCCCCAGAGGGACCAGGCTTCCCCAGACAGATAACAGGACTCCAAAGCCCCAGAGGGACCAGGTTCCCCCCTGACAAATCCAGCAATGTTTCTTGGTCCCACAGCAATCGCTGTAGCTCCTGATGGTCAACCCAGTGACCACCCTGCAACCATAGTCATCCTGACCAGGCCTCGTAACCCACCACGGTTACAGCAGTCATCTTACTGACCACTCACCTCGTAACCCACCTCGGTTACAGCAGTCATCTTACTGACCACTCACCTCGTAACCCACCTTGGTTACAGCAGTCATCTCTGACCACTCACCTCGTAACCCACCTCGGTTACAGCAGTCATCTTACTGACCACTCACCTCGTAACCCACCTTGGTTACAGCAGTCATCTCTGACCACTCACCTCGTAACCCACCTCGGTTACAGCAGTCACCGCAGCGACTACTCATCACCGTACAGTCAGTCCTTTGACCATACACACGACCTCACCATTGCTAGATTGATTTGAATCAGTCTTCAACACAGTACATTCAGTTACTTCAATGGGTACTTGATCTTTCAGCTTTCCTCTAACTCATCATGAACCAAAGCCTTTAATGCAACACATAGCTGCCACCATTCAGAACTCTAATAACCATAAACAGCACCTCTAAACCAAAATCAAATTAGTTATTTCAATCTTCATTCTCAGTACTGAATACAACGGCAACTTCACATTCAGGATTTCTTACCCTGCCAAAAGCATATTCAAGAACTCCATTTTATGTTCATGATTTCATACCAAACCCTCAGTGTGATAGGTATAATAACTACCAACATCAAACATTACCAATTTTGCAAACTAAAATTGAAAATGAAATCATGCACCGCATGTCACCGAGTTTACATCTGCGTTAACATTATCTTATCCAACTTGCTCAGATAGCAAATAAAACAAAATTACGTTAGGTATGTTCACAATGACCAGCACAGAACATTCAACAAGTTAGAACACCACAACCATTACTGACAGTATACTTTAAATTCCACATTTATTATTCAAGGTAGGTACTAGCCTACATGACACCACACAATCACACAATTCACACCTTTCGTTAAAGAGATGTTACAATTATTAAAACTTTTGAACAATGTTCAAGATTACCGAGGCCAAGCATCGTTGAACAACACAGAACAAGGAAACTATTCCTAGTTTCCTCCAAAAAACAAAAGCTCCTGTACCAAGCAAATCAAATAGAACCTAAGTGTCCCATTCATGGTCCACAATCAACAATAACTTAGCAAGTACATTTACCTGCACAGAATGCACTTTCAACTTAAATGCCGAATTAACTCTTGACTCTGTCATCTCTCTGACCCACGAAACTGTTCTATGTAAATTAAAATGTTGCCAATTGAACATCTATCTCATCTTCAGCCACAACTTCAGCAGTTATTGGCCCTCGGGCATCTCATAATACCTGAATACGTCTTCTAGACACCATCTACATGTCTAGTTGCACTTTTCATTTGCCATAGTCCACTTAAATAATTTTTATGTGTAGGTATCGTTAGAATGACATGTTATCAGTTGGTTAGTTCCCTACATAGTGATTTATAACAACTACAGACATTAACTTTACCTTTATTCAACCGTTGGTAGCAACAAAACTAAACGCCAACTGTCTAGGCTATAGTAACGTTAATCCTCGTGATATTTCCAGGTTGTAAGATCGCAAAACGAGTCAACCAGCAAACTATTTCACTAAACTTTAACACGGGTTTGAAAATAATCTTGATCACATAACTCATAACTGAAAGTTATCGCAACTCTTTGGAATGAAGCAAAAGTTAAAAGTTTAATCCTCACAGTGACTTGTAACGATTTATTAATAATCTAGTCTTTATCTAGTAACTTATAAGTTAAAAATCATATCACAGATAAAAGTTATTTGTTTTTGTTTTGTCTTGTCCGCCTTTTTATTAGACAGTGACATGAATGTTGACACTTTCATGTCACTGTCTAATAGAGATGAGCAAGGGATGGCGATCTGTTATCGATTAGTCGACGAGGCGATCAGTTATCAATTAATCGACGAATCGATTTAAATAAATTATTTTTCAAACGATATCCATTACTGAATCTATCCAGCGAATCGATATTTCACGCTAGAAAATCGAGATTAGATTTTTCTGTTTTGATATGAACCAAAATATTATTAAAAAATAGTTGAATGTGTTACACAAACTTAAGTGAATTCAACGTTAACAAAATAAATATCTTTCCCTTTTACCTGATACTTTAATTTAGTTGTAAAAACAATCCCAATCAGCCAAAGATGTGAAAAGATACACTATTATTACGATTTTTCTTTTTACTTTCCATAACTGGATTCACACTTGCATTAAAAATACCAACGCGAATAGTACGTTATTTTCGAAGAAAAGCATATTCACAAATTTCCTTGAAGATCAAATCAACAACAAACTCAGTGGTAATAATATTTACGGGCAATCTGAAGTGACACCTATTAATAAAGAATGCATGACTAAAATGCCTAGTATCTTTACTTCTCGATTATCAGTAGTGAGTAAACTAACAACCTATTCATAAATGTGTGTACTCTTGTGACAGCACTAGTGGTCACAAAACCGTATATTGTTCTAACATCAGGCAACATAAAATAATGTAATGAAATCTAATTTCTTTCCGTTTTGTTCTCACATTCCAATGCTCCAAGTACATTAGAAAGATGAAATTGCGAAAATCGTTTCATTGTTTATTTTGTTGGTAAATAAAAACGATTAAATACTTGAAACAAAATATTTCAAAGCTTGAGCCCGTCAAAGATTTAAAAGATGGCGTGACATGCACGGACTTCTCATTCTGTCTATGCAAAAATTATTTGTTTGTTTTTAAATTGATCACGAAAAAACAACATGCTCGTATTCAATAAGCTGCCCCAAGCAGTAAATCACGGCATAATGGGGTCCCGAATCCAATTTCGATGATTATTGAAAGAAACATACAGTATCAATACCATTACATAGATGGCGCTGTTTGATTTTTCTACTCTTTTCATGTAACTTACATTAAACATTTCCATTAAACAACATAATGCAATAGTTATAGATTGCAATTAATGCAACAATTAATTATAAAACTTAGGTACTTCCAAATCCAATACATACTTCGGCTGCCACAAATGTATGCCAATGCACAGATAGTTGAATGCAGATCAAAGTAACATACCTTTAAGCCTGTACTCCCGGAAAGGTCAGGCAGCAGTGCCAACCATGCACATGTCCAGACTCCTAGGTGCTATCAGAAAATATTAAATTGATTGATCACCGCAGCGGCATGTATAAAACCACTAAATTTCCTCTTTCATAGCGCTGTAGACTGCAGGTTGTAGGTTGCCTCTTGAAATGGAACCTGAGCTCCACACTTATCTTGTAGCCCTACACACAGCCGGTCACAACAGGTCTTGTGGTATCCACAGCCATGTTGAAGGGCTCAGACGTCCGTGCTATTTGTTGCATTTTGTGTGAATGGCTGAAAAATTTATGTCTATGAGCAAGTTTTTCACAAGCATAATGTTTTATTGAATCAAGTAAGTTGTAGCTTAGGATGTTTGCTCTCTTGCACTGTATTTGCACAAGTGGTCTTAATCTTTTGCGAATTCCGCTGACAGTACGAATCTGGCTGAGTTTCATTTAGCATCATAACGAAAATAACAATTTATTTTAAATTTTAGCCACTATAAACCAAGAAAAACAATATTGTGGCTAAACTTCATAAGGCATTAGATTGGTACATATTATTGTCGGAATACTTAAGTTTATACTTCCCTGAACATCACCACCACAGTTGCGTTTCCCAAGTATCTAGTCAGGATTGGGCATCGATGTCATCATTAACTTCATCATTATCTGCAACTCGACTTCGCATATTGTCTAGGATAGGCCACACTATACGGTTGAACTCGGGCAACATGATATTCCTGTCTCTAGTAGCCGGCAAGTTGCAAAACATCTCCATTAGGTAGGTAGGTAGGTACTTCCATGCTAATTTTCGCGCACCAGAGCGCGCCAACCATTACTCGTCTCATTTGGTCCATTATCGCTTTGTGCGTGCATTGTTTTCACTTCTGATAACGGAGATAGGAGGGCTATCTTCAATAATACCCTCGGTCTGTGGGCATATCGTGGGTATGCAATGCACAAAGCAGGTAACTTATGCCGTTTTAGAGATAGTTCTTGTTCCAATTTTATCAAAGCAGCGGATTCGGCCACCAATCGTTTCGCTTTTTCCCAACTAAAACACACTTGTTCAAGTTCACACACGCCACTTTAGGCTACTTCTCAACTCTTTTTCTCTCAACTCCTTTTTAACTCCCAAAACGCGCGTCCGCGCGTATCTTTTCTAACTTCACGACCCAATATGGCGGAAGAACCCACTCAGAGTGCCTCTATGACACTCCTGCTTTTTATTGGCTAAGAGAATCTCTTCCGGCAAATTACTGCTTGTATTATCCAATCCAAATCGAGTATTTTGACATAAGAAAAATAAAGTGTTGTCAATCGAATAAAATCGAACTGAGAATTGATCAGAAGCTAAATGTTACCAATTAAACAAACCTGAAGTAATAAGTTTACAAGCGATATACCTTCCTCCGACATATATTATATAACAATTAATAACTATTTCCCTTGGTCACGGCATCATGTGTGAACGGCTGGACCGATTTTGCTTATTCTTTTTTTGTTGTGTTTGTTATTGTTAGGAGAAAGTTCTTATGAAAATAAAAAGTAAGAAAAAAAATTGGTTCCTTTCCTACATAGGTAGAGTAGGGTAGGTAGGGTAGATGAATGTTTGGTGTTTTTATGGCAAAACAAAGTTTGCCGGGTCAGCTAGTGCTATTATAATTTAACTAATACTTTCTGTGTTCTGAACTCATGATTTTAAAATATCTAGTTGCCAGTTTCTACTTTAGTAAAAATTGTCTAAAGGAAACCTATAAACACACAATAGGTCCTTTTAGTAAAATGTTAAGTAAATACAGATCTATGTGGAATATGTAAAAATATTTTATATTACTTATTGAGAATATGTATTGTATACAGTCTGTGTACATATTGGTCAAACTTTAAAAAGTATGACACATTAGTCAAATATGAGTACTGATGTGATCTTTTATGGGCATAATTTCTGAAATATTTAGCTTAGTTGAAACTTAGTCATACCACTGCGGTTTAATCCTAAGCATTGATAAGATATGGAAATTGTTAAACCTTGTAAAAGTATTCTACCCAGTTAAAGTTCTTAGTTTGTTTCCATATCAGATAAACGAAAAAAGCCCATACAAGGAACTCTTTCAAAAAGTTAGGGACGGAAGTGCAAACAAAACTAACGCGCTTATCTAAGTTCGTCCGAAGTTGATGTCGTGGTAGGGGGCGCGCGCTCTCCGCACAGTTGGGCGCGCAGTTGAAAACGCGTCGCGCGCGCAGGTCGCCGTGCGCGCGTTACCCGCGAACTTATCGAACACGCCCGCGAGTGATGTCACTAGGAGAACCAGTGGTAACTGTGCTGTGATTGTGAATCAACTATGGTAGCCATGGTGGCATCAGCGTCAGGATATGGCACCCTCCGCCGCTTCCTCAGCGTGCCTGACGGGCAGCACTCGGTTGCTGAAGCAGGGGTCGGAACCAGCAACTCCGTTGCCGTCTCGGTAAGATCTCAGTTGTTAGGAACAGTTAAGCATAACGATGAATGATAACGTTATGCGTTTGGAATGCTGGCTTTAATGACTTGTTGATGCGATATACTTTATTGAGGTGTGACTGTAATGTACCTACCACAATCCGCGACGATGAATCGAAGCCATCGATAAGTTTGTTTGCGATACGATATGACTTATGTATGCATTTCATGTATTACTAGTTAGTTAATCAGTAAGTGATAATGCGTTCTTTGATAGTATGATTGACATCAATGCCAGAGGATTCCACAGCACTTCTATCTAAAGTTCGTAGCAAGGATAACTAAGTGCCTGCTGATTACTTCAAATTGTTAGTGGCGGATTACAATATGTAGAAAACGTACTGCAATTTTCGTCGAAAAAATTAAAACACTAGAAAGTTTCGCTCTACAAGTCCCATTAGAATGTATACGTGCGTATTAAAATTACCAGACTTGTGCAAAAAAATACCTACCGCTTGTGTTCGTGAGTGGATAACGAAATCTGTATTATTACTAGACCGTTTCTCATTGACCAGTATTGCTTTAGTTCGGCGCTGCGCAGTTTTACCAAATCTCGAAACTGGTTCGGCTGAGTTCGGCACACCGCATTATGGCAGCTAAAAAAAGAATCCGGACAAATCCATCAGTCTACTGACTGTAGTCGTCCACGGTGGGGTCATCAACCTTACTTTCCTTTTTATTATTCCGCTGTAATTTAACATCGATCGAAAATCCGGCCTTGGCCTCACACGCACCATTAGAACAATACTTTTCGATGATGATGTCACCCTGATCTGCTGGGATATGTAAGTACGGACTACAGGATGGATACGGCCAAGGTTAGGCCAACAGACCGTGGCTGTATCTCTAGCGGATCACGGCTCGTTGCTCACCATCCGCGAAAGGAGCGCATCACTCACTCTGTGGTTACCGACCCAGATCAGACAGCGCTTACCCGCTTTTTACCTTACCCGAATTAATATGAATCGTGTCCACTCTTAATATAGCAAATTGGTATGAACGTTCCACTTACTAAACGACTCAGGTGACAATTGAAGACTCGCAAGTCGAAATACTGCAAAAATACCGCCTTAGTCGGCGAGTTTGTATGTTTGCCATAACTGGGCGGAATCTTGATTGCAGACGTTCAATCCTGCCTTTACACTTTCTTGTATTAGCCCGCATCGGTGCGTAGAGAAAACGCCACAAATCCAATACATATCGCCGTGATAATAATACACTGTCAATGGAAACGGAGAGTAACTAGTAATTCACCGCGATTGTTCGACGTGGTTTCCTTTCCCATCCGCTAGTTTTTTAAACTCCGATAAAACAAATTTGAATAAGCTATTGATGTTGATGTCAGACTTTCGCGTTACATTTTAAGAGAAACGTAACGTAAAATTGCAATGAAACTGATCCACAAATGATCCGCATCGAGAAATTATTAAAAAGATTTATTTCACGCTTAGATAATGAGAATGACTCGATTTATCTGTTGCACATAAAGTAGTTAGACCACATCGTGGAAGTAGCTTTTGGAATGCTCATTTTGTCGTGAACGAGGCCGACAAGTTTGCCCTAAGAATCTAATTAACCGTATAGTTCGGACGGGGTACATTTTGGGGCTTGACAAGCATACCTCCGCTGGCTCAGCCGCGGTTCATTTTGGACCCCAGATTTACGTCATACGACATCCTAATTAATAACTTAATTATTGATTACGATACCTAACGAATCTTATGTGGGGGCTTTAATTAAAATAGTTGGATAAAAAGCTTACATGTTAGCGCAAATATTTTTTTTAGATTAAGTGCGCAAGTTTATTAATTTACATTTGTTAAAAACAAGTGTAATAATACGATAATCGCCATTTTGATGACAGTGGTGGTCGAAGCTAAAAAACATAAAAATGCAGATTTTGGACACCCAAACTCCACGACAGGGGTAGTGGTTTGCTAATTGTTTAATTATTGGTCGAATTCATCCATATTTCAAAATAAATAATTAGTGGTAATGAAGTTATTTGTTATTCAAAGTCGAAGTTAGGCGCCAATCGTGTTTGTTTACATTTTTATTTTACACAAATATCACCCTTCCACATGTAAAATTGATTACAAATATGACAATTATGTCTCTAAATATAATAAACAACAAGAAGAAGCCCTGATTTTAACGTAATTAACAAACACCAGTCCAATAATACGTAAAATTCATTACCACTAGTTTATTTTTGTTAAATTTCCAATTCGTCAAGTAGATTGTTTTTTTTTAAAGTAATAGTTGTGTGGCAAAACGATTTTAGCAATCGATTTTATTTATGCTATCCACTCGATTAATTAGCGATTATCCCAAATCGATTCTTAAAAATAGAAAAATCCTGTTTTAGGCATAAAATACAATTAGTACTTAAATTATTACTATTAATTATTTCTTAAAGTAATCTTAATAGATTTTTGGACATTATTTGACTACAACCAACTAAACAATTTCATCGAACCGTGGATAATTTCGCGCCGAATTATCTATCCGATTCAAAATTCAAATTCGGAATGCGTTCGCTATTCAAAACTATTTTGTATAAAAATAATAATGATTGAGTCTTTATGTTTGATAGTCTCAGAAGTATACAGAGTGCCTAGTATATTTTTATGTAAGTTTGTAACGCAAGTGTAGATAAATTTAGTTTCGGGGAACCAACGATTTTGTGATTATTCGTTATATTGCAATGAGTGTCGTACTGGCCCAGTGGCTAAAGGCCTTGCCTTGCCTGAGGTCATGGGTTCAAATCTGGACAAATACCAATGATTTCCATTTTCAAATTCATTAATGTACTTTCTAAGTATATTTTAGAAATCGTTGACAACGGTGAATGAAAACATCATGAAGAAACCTGGTCTTATAGTCTCAAATCGCCAACCCGCATTGAGCAAGCGTAGTGATGAATGTTCGTGCCTTCTCTGTATGAGAAGAGGCCTTTGCCTTGCAGTGGGACAATTATAGGCTGGTATTATTATTATAATTATATATTGAATAATGAGTTGAGAGTATGGTATGGTTAGGTTTTGAATTCGGTCGAGTTTGTTGTAATGTTATGAAAATTGGTTATTCTATACATACTTTTAAAATTTTATTTTTATTCATTTTAAGAACATAAGTTTGGTTTGTATTTACATCTGCATTCCCCGAAAACTATTAATATCAATAACCTTGTGCGTATCTTCTTGCGCGGTTCCTTTCCAAGCGAGTTATGGCATGGTTGTCAACCAACTAAGCTGAAAATCATCTAGAAGCATGAAATTTGGCAGAAAGATTCCTCAAGTGACGTAATTGTGCAGTAAGAAAGGATTTTTGGAAATTGCATCCCTAAGGGGGTAAAAAGGGGTTTGAAAGTTTGTATGAAAAATAGTAATTCCTTCGGCCATAATTCTTGAAACTTAGCTTTTGCTAAGTTTCAAGAATTATGGCCGATATTATTCTTATTCTAAGTAAACAATATAGGTTGCCATTATTAGTTTTTCGAAACTCCCAAATGACGATTTAGGGGATGTTGAAGTTTGTATGGAAGAATCTGATTTCTTGGGTCAATCAACATGAAACTTGGCACAAATACCAACCTAAATAAACAATAAAGGATTTCATTATTAGTTTTTCGAAACTACCCCCAAAAGATGATTTAGGGGGTGTTAAATTATTTTTGAAATATCGTATATTTAAAAAATAATTTAACACCCCATAAATCACATATTAAATATTTCTTTGGTTAATAAATTTGAAAATTTACATAAATACCCATTCTAAGTGAACCATAAAGGTTTTCATTATTAGTTTTACTTATCTAGTCCCAAAATACGATTTTTGGGAAGTTAAAGTGCTTTGAAGAATTTTATTTCCCGGGTTAATAAATTTGAAATTTGGCACAAATACCAACCTAAGGAAACAATAAAGGTGGTCATTATACATTTTTCGAAACTAACTCAAGCTAAAAATCTTACTGGACAAGGTTTCGTTTTTGACGTGGTTTTCTAGGGAAGCACTAAGGCACGATTTTGCGGCAATTCAACCTTTAAGGAAGTGAAAAGGGTAAAAATTAGTTTGTATGTAAAATCAAATTCTTTGGGGATAAAGTTGATGATCAAAATTTACATAAAACATTTTGAAAACTCCCTCCCAGATTGGGTTTAGGGGTGTTAAAGTTTTTTTTGAGGCAACTCACTGCGCAATCTGACTAACATAAAATGATAAATAAAAAAATTTAATTCAAAAAATCTAAAAACCCGACTGCTTTGCAGTCGGAGCATACATCTGGTTTTCGTCAGCTAGCCCGCGAATATGTATCCTCCGACTGCACAGCAAGATTTTCTCCTTGTTTAAGTCTTTATATTTCGCTTTTAAAGCAGTCGGGTTTTTAGATTTTTTGAATTAACTTTTTTTATTTATTACTTTTTAGTTATCTGTTTTTAAGATTTAGGTACATTTAAACATATATGTTTTATATTTTCGAAATCACCTCTTAAAGCCCTTTATTTTGATACCCCATACGATGGGTTTGGAAGAAAAAAAAATTTCCTCCGCAATATGGCGCCCAAAATCTGCCATTTTTCTATTTTCCAATTTTTTTTTACTACATACATACTTACATACATAGACTGATAAACACATTACCCTTCTTCGGCAGTCGGGTAAAAAGAGAAGAAAGGAGTGAATAGCATATTTAGGTTGTTCAAAACTAGACCCTCAACGGCGCAAAAAAGGTTGATAAGTTTTTAGGGGAGGATTTTACTTTGTGGCGATAACCTAAAATGTATTATTGTTTAAGTCAAATAACGAATCGTCCCAATCCAATAAACCCACCAACCCCAAACCCAAATCCACGATACCCAGTTTTTAATAGTTTTAATAATATCTTATTTTTGGTTGCCTTTACTAACTGCATACAAGAAAATCATTTATAGGATAAACGAAATCACGCGAACATTGTCGCGGGCGGAGTGCTAGTCATACATAAACATACTCATATTTATACTGGTCATTCTGTATAAAACCGTCTGAAATGATCAATGTAAAACTCTCTTTTATATTAAAATGTGCCCAATAAAATATTTTGAATACCGACTGCATTCCAAATTTGAATTTTGAATTCTTTTACGTTCGGCGAATTCGGCGCGAATTTAGCCACGAATCCTATTTTTTTTTCAATTTGCTCTTCTGATAACAT
This sequence comes from Anorthoa munda, assembly GCA_945859665.1. NCBI lineage: Eukaryota > Metazoa > Arthropoda > Insecta > Lepidoptera > Noctuidae > Anorthoa > Anorthoa munda. Next base: position 37,177,583 of record OX243897.1, on the reverse strand, counting down.
TATGAAAGCATTTATGTATAGTTATTACTATATATTATTACTATAAGTTGTTATTTTATTTTGTGCCTATAAACTAATTTTAATTTTAAAACAATACATTTTTGAAAATCACTTTTTTATTTAAATGAATAATTTTAAATAATCGAAATACACTTAATCGATTAGGCTGAATGCAGTTTTAATCGATTATGAGACGCGTGAATGGACAGCAAAAAAAAAACAACACCAAAGAAATGTCATGTTGCAAGGTTGCATCAAAATTTTAAGCAATTTTTTTCAAGATTTTGGCTTGTTTTTTTATGAATTTTTGTATGACAAATTAGGAACATAAGGACGCAAATAAAATAAGTATATCTTTGTGTTGTCCTTTTGCATCTTTTCAGCAAGGGAAAAGGTTGTTTATGTACATATTTTGAGCAAATCTAAATTGTCTACCATTTGGAAAGGTGTAGTAATTCGTATTTTGTACACATTTTGCAGTAGACTGACGCGGTTTAACCGACCGCAACATGTAAATAAAGATATTTTTTACAAATTTACTGTGTAAAATAGCTGCGTACACTTATTTTTCTGAATAAATTCGAATGTTGAAAGTTCAAGTAAATTCCTGAATTTCATGACGTAATTTGCAACAACCTGTCGACTCAGCTGGTGTGTCATGTGTCAAAATCTTGTCGAGCAGAGTGGTTAAAGTTATCGAGTCGAGAGACGACGAAAAATTCTCACAGTCAGAACAAAAATCTTACGAAAACAAGTTTCTTGTAACACATAAAATGCCATTGAATTTTTGATACATTCAACGGTTGAATTCCGTATTTCTGTGTGTTCCATCTAGTACCATGTGTGTTTGGCACAGTTAGTTCCAGCAGAGGCAGCCGGACATGTTACGACACAGCATAACATTGTGGTGCCACCTCTTGGTGCATGCTTCCGCCCACGACCCTCTTATATGGTGAGGACCTTGTTATGGTTGCCTTACAGAGACATCCACACGACAGGATTTTGCAATGTTATGTTTATGTCACCTTGTCCGGAAGGCTGTAATTTGTTAAATTCCTTTATATCCAACTAGCTCTCGTTCTCATCTTAATTGCTTGATGCATTCTTGATTGAACAGTCCTTGGTAACCTTGGAGTTACTATGTTTCCAAGTGCGGCATTGCGAATGGGGACACCCAGTTGTTTGCTCATGAAACGCACCAAAAGGTCTTTATATTTTGTTCGGCTTTCGATTTAAGTAGGTAGCCCGGTGAAGTAACTCTGGCAACTATAGCTATAAACATTACGCAAGGTGGAAGCTCTACAAACAAGAATAATTACCCACGCCTTTAATGAAACTAATACTTTCAAAAGTGATCAAAGTGAAATGAATGGACGAAATAAATCTTGAGCAGTCACAATCGAAGGCGGACGTCGATCAAAGATTAGAAACGCTCTTAAAACAAGTGTACGGCTCGCTGTGAAGATTCATTCCCAGATTAGTCTGCTTAAGAATTTCTTCATAATTATAGCACATATGCAGCTACGTCTAACAATCGCGGTGTCAAAGAAAATATTAATTAAACTCGTCACACTCGCTACTTAAGTGTTATATCTGAGGGGAAATTTTAATTTAGTTGTGAAATCTCTGATTTCTTTTATCAGGTATGCTTTACTGAATTTTCGACTATGTTGAACTATGCAACACCGTAGCAGTTTTGTTGCGACACAATGTTTAAAAATGTACTGACAAATTGATTGCGTCCTTTTATGTAATGACATTATGTCGGCAAGCGTTAATTGTTAGTGTAAATAACAGTTCAGAGTATAAATATAGGCAATACAAACATTAATCATCGGTACCAAACAAAACGTCAGGGAAACATTATTTTTGCCTGTGACGGCTTCGTATCCTTGAGGTACGCCATCTGTTGCGTCGTTTTGTCCTCTTTCCATATTGGTTATAATTTATATCTCGTTTATATGTCCGGTATAACCCTATTAGTTGCGTGGTTTTAAAAGTTGATCTAAATTCTAAAGCATCATCCCATTCCCTTGATTATTGGACTTTTAAACCCAGAACTCCGGCAAGACAAGATACTCCAACTGACTTCAAGACATCGCAATCCTCGTTCATATGTTCAAAGACAAAAAAGTCATCGTGCAATCGTAAGCATGTGCCTGGCACAATATTATAAAATTAATCAACTCCCGAATTCAAAGTCCGTTAAGTATTTAATAAAAAAAAGTTATTAGCTATTACTTAACCCGGAATGCGGTTACGTGTCAACGGCAGTACAGATATTGAGGCACATTAGCTATGATGGTCAGAGAAAGCTATTAGAGGAATGTTTCGCGCGGTTACTTTCATGTGGCAAGCTTTATATTACATGCCAGTATTGCCAGTAAAGAAATTGCCTGTTCAAATCATATCTGTTATGAACTTAATATTGCCTACATGTGTTTTGCGATACGGTTGGTGTTCTCAATGATTCGTTATTGTGAGAATATTGCACGGTCTTCTTATTTTAGCAGTTCGCTTAGTTTGGGCATCTTATAATTATGTTGTGTAAGTATATTAATTATTTGTATTCTAACAGGAAAACTATATCTTTCTTTTCCTTTACGGACTCCGGAACTCACTAAGTATGGGAGTTTAGTTTCTTGGTTAGAAAATATCTCCTCTGACACCTGGCTTATATGAGGAGTTAATACGAAGAGCGCATATATCAAGGACTCTTGTTGAAAGGAAGAAGCAGAAGTGGCAGTTAGTACAATAATATTAAAATTATGCATAACCTTGTAGAGCTTTACTCTTTCAAACATAGCGGACTTGAAAGAAAACCCCACTATACATAAAACCGTGATGTTTCGCGAGATACTCTGACTTTTCATGTAATTCTCGTTTGTAATAAAACATAAATGTAATTACATGTTCATCTCTCCGTGCAAGGAAACGAATTACTGCGATACGATAGACTATGAGTTAGTAGCCTGTCATTACCTACCTACCTGTGCATTATTTTAATCATTAAGCTTTTATATTCTTTATTGCTCTTAGATTGCTATTATCGGTACATCTTCTTTAAGTCTAGCTAGACTGAGCTCTTCTTAAACCAATTTATTCCTAACCGCTTCTCGAGTTTGAGTTGGATTCCAAATGCGCGCATTACTTAACAATTAATTCCAATTTCCTCCTCTTAATAGCGACACTAATTTAAAACTATATATAATATTTGGTACAAATGCTCGGTCGGCCATGTCGATATTGGTCAACGATATTGGTAATGGTAACAAACATGATGTCATTGCGAAAAGTGAAATTGACTCCCGGAAGGCAGCGTGTTTGAACAAATCACATGCGAACAATCGACTGTTTGAGAGCGATGTTATACTGAATGGAACCGACGCCATTCACGAACAAAGCTCTTAAAGTACTCAATCGGTTATACAAATTCAAAACATGTTGAGTTGTAGCACAAAAACTGTGTGACAAAGCTGTTCTGGGCATAACGGCTGCTGTCAAAAGTGCAGTGTTTGGACGTTTTCACGTACTTGATAGATTACTAACTGCTTGGACAGAATTCTCGTTCATACAAAGTGAACAATTGACACAGAGTAGCATAGGCCTTTGTTTTGTCCCAAGAAGTTACATTACAATACTATTGGTATATATTGTGCTATATTGTTATTTATTAGTGTAGAGACTAACTTCCTAACGTCAAGATTATATCATCTATGTCACATAGACAATCTGCTTGTGTCTTCCTTCTAACTTCAAACTTAGCGTGAGTGCCGGGAATTCAAATGGTCCCAAGAAGACATAGTTTTTCATAACAATGCTACTCAAAGACTCTGGAACAATTTTTACCTCTCTTTGTTACGTCTAGACAAGATCAACACACGAAAAATAAATCTGAAGGCGTTTAAATTAAGTACCTAACTTCTCTAAGTAAGTAGAAAATCTAGACAAAGACAAAATTGCATATGTAATGGATGCTTCAAGGTTACAGCATCACTTTCTCCAAAACTAAGAGGCTCTCATGACAAGATTTGTTATCGTGTTTCACTGTCTCTTTTATCTTGTTATCGCTAACATCTGACATTTTGCATACGAATTTGCGTGTTATTCCAATTTCATGCACTTCTTATGTACATATTTATTGTAGTTAATTTTATTTGTTCCAAACTCGCAATCCAACGACACAAATATAAAATTAGGCGTGAACATTGTCTTGGGTTACCTCTTAAAGTCTGCCCAAGGCGGTGATTTGCTTATTCCACACTCTTTTGAAAGCATCATTAGTAAAATTCCTAATATTTGTTTTCCTAACAGTTATTTGCTCGAAAATCTTGAGTTGGTGAAAATTTTTGAATTGATTGACCATCCTTGAACAAAAGATAAATCTTTTCAATACTCACATTTCTTTGGAGATTCGTGACGAGTGTAACGGTCTTATTTCTATTTTTGGACAATTTGCGAAAGTATTGTAGATACAATTGTCGTTTCTTTTCAAATTATTATGCCAATGCACGATATTTTTTCCTGTCTGCGCCAGTGCACATTTTTTCACTTCTTTTGGAATGCTTTTACGGCTGATTTGGTAAAAAACAAAGATCTTGTATTATAGAGATTGAGTAACCGTTTTACCATTTAAAACTTGTGCTTGCTGAGTAGGAAATCTTGCGGTCTCAGTAAAATGTACAATGGCGCACTTTTTTCTCCGGTTTCAAGATCAAGGCTTTTAAATGCCTCGTCATGAACGATCTTCATTTCTGTTTCTAATGTGCTTATAATAGCGGCGAGTGATTTGAAGTAATCATCTCTAGTCGACTGTAACATATTACCTGCTTTAGATTTAAGTCTACCGGTTTATTTTGACTTCAAATTTCCTCTTACGAATCTCTTGCAGATGGGTTTGACAGTGATTTCTTATTTATAACCTGAAATATATTCTACCTAAAAATTTTGACTACCAGGCAGATAAAATAAATGTATGAATCGAATGCTAGGCACACAAAACACTCAGGAAACAATAACGCGGTAGTCAAGCCGGGCGGGAAATCGTTTAGTGCTTCCAGATTTCTCAAACCACCACACAGCGTGGTCCCAATAGTATTCCGAGAAAGCGCAATTCACGCATCTCGGTCGGAGATGCGAGGGATTCTTGTGCAATTCCCTCAGTGGGCCGGATTCCATGGCAAGTGGTAATGTTGTGTAAACTGCCAGTATTGTGCGCTGCAACATCCGTGGGAAATCTCGAAAACGAGCCTTGCATGCATAAGTAACTGGCCCCTCGTAGTTCGGATGCAGTTTCGTCATTTACTATGTTGTTGTTATGAAAGTTACTGACAGGATTCTCAGGCTGTTAACTATGTCGTCTGAACAGTTATTCACTAAACGTATGCTAATACTGTCGAATAATCTATCTATTGGCCTGTCCCTTTAAGTAAGACCAGTAAAATTGTAGAAGAACTTAAAATATGAACTTCAACTGTCTGAACATTTCGTCGTTCCAATGTTTTTTTTTGTCCAAAAGAACTATTGAACTTGGTAAAAACTCGCCATAAACAAGTTTTTATGGTGTTACGTTGAGTACCGAATCGAATTGTTGCTTGCTTGAGATCTTTTGAGATGCTATCGAGAATCACGGAATCGACATTAAACTTTCCACTAAGTAATGGATTTCTTAGACAAATATTTTAATAATAATTGTTGTTAAAAAAACGCACTTTGTTATATTGTAAAATAAAGTCTTAGTTGTTTACTTGGCTAATGTTTTATTCCCACAGTGGGATTTCTTTAGCATTGTTGTGTCTTCTAATTGAATGAAATCGTTTCCGTCTATTTTCGAAATCAATTTAGACGTTCTTGTGTTGCTCATTTTCCTATTACTCTATCCCGGAGAATTTCGATTTCCTCTCGATCGTGATCGGGCGTATTTTCCCGATATGCATTTGCTCTCCCTCGGAAAGCATAACTTGATCTATCGCCCATAACATTTGCACCCAAAACTAACTCGATGATCTCTTTTATACCCCCACGCTTCGTATTCTAATGAAGCCGTCGATATTTTTATTTGGTCTTGAAGCCTTGAACATTTAAACGTTTTATTTGTTGACTCGATTAGCAAAGTCTCCACGCCTACTGAAGTTTTTTGCAGAGGTCGTAGAGTGGTATCAACATGAAATAAATCTTCTGCTGTATTGGTATGCCTAATTGCTTCCGAAACGTTTGTTTCTGATGCAATAGATTTTGCTCTATTTAAGTAATATTTTGTTGCCATGTTCAGGGAATTAGTTTTATGTGTGTGCTTGTATGCATTAGGTATGTAGGCCATGCTGTGGTTTACCATGTAACAATATTATAACTCAATATTATTACACACCCGAAAATCGCATGTAAAAGATTTCAGTTTTAGGCCACACATTTGTGACGTCGCGTGTGGCGAAGTTATGCGGTAAAAAGCTCTCTAGGCCGTTGGGCCAGATGTCGGCAGCTCGGCACAGACGACGCCTACCATTGTTCACCAGTATCTACTATTTATTTTATATTCGTGTACTCTACCAACAATGTGATCAAAGACTTCGTGCGTGGAATGCTGATGCCACCTACAGGCTTATTTACCTTAACAGGCTTGTATCTTATGCTCAAAATGGTCTCCCGCATATAGGAGACGTCAACGCGAATCGCTTTCGCAACGTTTCCTGCTAACATAAAACTGCTTTCGACACGAGTAATCATTTTATCAATATTTTGGTCGAGCAGTGGCGTAATGGGCTGCGTTACGTCTAATAAATAGCCGAATGAGCCGACCGTCATATCGATCGTCCGACGTTTTGTACTCATTATAGTGATGGTTACGAAATGTTTATATTAGTCGTCGTTGGTTGTTCCCTTTGCATATAGGCGCCACATTTCCGACTTTCACCGAGATATCTCGCTTCTGCACCTTCCAACTGGGTCATACTTCGTTGGGAACTTGGGAGTCAAATAAATCGAAATATCTTTAGCGAATTGTTTTAGTTCCACAGTAAATATAATAAACGAAGAGTTTCTCGTTTGTCTTTATCAAGAGAAAGAACATCAGGAGAGTGTACTGGATTATATCGTGCGATAACTTATCGGACATGACGATTTCGCCTTAAATACAGCATTTTGTTATCGTTGACAACAACGACGATAGACACGCAAATATTTTAACTTGCGATAAGCGCTTCTTTGTCGTTTGTTTCAATCTCTAGAGGAACTTGTGTGAAGATTATTTAAGTTTGAATCAGTACGGTACGGTGACTTCCTCCCACTTCCATAGCATTCACAATGGACCTTGACAGTGCTACGTTAATATCAGCGTAGGTTCTGAGGCCACTGTAATTTTCATTAACATCGTTCGCGTGTGGCTGATCACACAAATTTTCATCCGTACCAGAGACAGTCATCTATGTAATTGTCGAATATGATATAATTGTTTGGGCGGCTGTAAAAAATGGCCTTGTCTCTTAACGTCGATATTTTTTCCAACCATGAGTTCAGTCTTTAGTCTCTAGTTTTGGCATGTGTTTTTGCCCAAAATGTTTCTTATTCTCGTCAACAACAGCCTACAGCAAATTGCTCTACAATAAACTTAATGCTTAATCGAGGCTGCGTGGGCTTGATATATTTATAGTTCTTACTAGTTATGACTTCATCGCATCACTGATCTGTTGACATTTCTGAGCTCAGTGGTCATAATGGCAGAGTTCCGCTGTTTAGATTTGATGGTTTCTTAACAAATTCAATCTACTGTCGTACTTGTAAAATTAGATAGGATTCGCTACAAGGGTCCTCCTTTCGACTTCTCATTTCCCTTAGTTTTGGCATCCTCGGTCCGTTTTATTTCCGTATTGAACATCCTGCAGAGTAAATTCAGATAAAGTAGTCCCTATTACTACAACAACCTTATAAAGCATTATAAACGATTACTATTTATGCATCAGCAATAGTATCAAGGCTATTATTGTTTTTTTTTTCAAAACGTTCATTTTAAGCAGAAATAGTCTGAGTAACCATCGCATCGGTCAGGTGGATCGAAGTGACTCAGAGCAGGGCAAATTATTTCTTATTTCCTGCACCGCAAAACTAATTGTGTGTTCCATTAGTTCCGCTAGCGGCTAAACCTCAGTAATGCTACTATTGCCTCCGCTAGGACAGTGCCCGTATCTGTGCCATAGACCGTTCACAGTTTCACACACACAAATGAAATTAATTATGTACAAATTCTTAAAGCTTCCTGCTTCCTGCTACTTGAGGGCTGAGTGAGACATCGTGAATTTTAAAATGGTTGTCTTTTAATGTTTCTGTACAAATATGCTGGTCACGTTTCAATTGTCTGTTCTGTTCCTCCGATGCTAAAGCTCTTTTATACTTTCGTAAGTACCTGAAGCCTCGAGGTTCATTTCATCTGTACATAGACTTCGTGATTCCAGTTATTTGTTTCCTACATGCCAATTACGGTAATCTAATCGTGCTTAATAGGAGCCTTGCAAAATTCCATTCAGGTGGATAGAATTAACTCGGCCGTTTGCCCATGTTAGTAGCTTCCAATGAATATGTATTGATGCATAAGTTCTTAGGGACAAGAATTCTTTTTCTCAGCGCCGCTCGCCGGAGCTGTCTCCCATATTTGGTCACCCATGAATCACATCTCGTCAAACTTGTCGAGTATATTGACTTTGTATAAAACTCATTTCTGGTGTATATTCGTGAGCTTGGCTTTTTAAACTCGCGATGTTCCTTCCTTGAATCTTCGCCTTGTATCTGAGGTCTGACCATATTTGACTGATCCCTTGTGTCTCGATTAACAGCTTTACCGATGAAGCTGGCTCTGGCAGCTGACTATATAGGTTGAATGTAAAAAGTTGTACAATGTTCATTAAAACAAAGAGCTTAAGCTTGGATAGCAGTCGTTGCCAGCAGATGCAGGCCTTAGTATACGATATCGTTTGTCGAGACAGGCTGACCTATTAAAATGCCAAAACAAGCGGATTACAGCCTGCAGTGCCTGGTGGAGTACACTAGCTGATGTAATTAATTACTAGGCAGGCACGCGATGTGAAATTATTCAATAGATTTTTTTTGTATTTTTTCTTGCCTTGTTCAACGCTAGCTATTTAAGGATTTCCTTTACGTGATATGGTGACGGAACCATAACGTTCGCTCTATAGCGTTCTATTTTTGTACATGTTTTCCAGACGTATATTTTTTTTTTTATGCGGAGTCTTCATTACTTGTGTTTGTACAGTTTATACTCAAAAGTGTGTATAACATTGACCGTTAATATCAACCTCTCATTAAGTCGGGTACCCATGAGGTGATTTATGTTTGTCATACATCTAAAGCAATCAGCAGAAATACATATTTGGTGTACCTAAACTACCTAATGCTAGTTTGTTCAATTACAGAAGTGTCAAAATTTTAATTGTTTAGTCTTCTCCCTCGCACTCATGGCAGAGAAGAGAGCTTATGGCTTCAGAGGCATAAGTTAAGTGCTGGCTCGCTTGTGTGGGGGCTGCGTGGGCGCACGACCTCAACGGATCGCGTGGGCTGCAGGTGCCAACGCACCTTTCCAGTTTCCACGCATCGGCTGCTGCGGCCCGCGAGCCTCCGATCCGAATCGACGATAATCGACTCAGTTAACGGTTCACGATTGTTTTGCAACGAACCTTCACCCCGTTTCGTAGATTCTATCTTGTTATTTACCCATTTTCTTATCAATCCTGCCTGATGGTTTGGCAACTTCCTTGAATTTACTAGCTTTTTAATGCGTTGCATGTTCTTTGGCAACAGCATAGTTATTTCCAAAGAAGCATTCAATGGAAAATTGCATGTTCATGTCTTGTTTTAGTCCGATGGCTCCATTATCCACGGGTCTCCGCACATGACATTAAATACGTAGAAGGAAAGGATACTATTACAAGTGAGTTCCATTGCCCTTTGTTCCGCGGGTCAAGCGAGTACAGTATGCAGCATGAGTGCAGTTGGTCCTACTCCGACAAAATAATTTAATCCGTGTGAAGGATAAAGGCATTGAGGGCATGCATTCAAAACAGGTTTCCTTTGAAATCACTATTTGCTACTGCGTGTCTGTACTTTAAACGATCGCGTAATAATTCAAGAAGCAAGCAAGACATTGGTTGTGAAAGCAGCGATGATGTGGCGTCGATCTGTCTAGTCTTTGATTTACGCTTGAGCTGAGCTGCTCGATGCAAATCTGTGATGGTTACACTTGACAGCCACGCAGGAAGTGCATTCTTCCGTTAGAGACGTCAATGGTGCTAATGAGCCGACGGCGACGCTGACCATCTCGCTGGCATCGTCGGCGCCCGCGCCGTTCCTACGACGAACCACCTAAAACTGGAGAGAGTGAAATGTGTGTTCAGCGGCGACTTCGCTAATTATACACCAATTAACCACCAAGAATTGAGTGTAGAGAGTGGCCTGCCCGCTCCACTTGCTATATGTTATAGCGTGGTGTATGAAAGTACTTAATAGTCGACTCTTTACGAGCGAAACGCTCCTTACGCTTGCAAATTGAATGAGTTTGCGCCGACTGTGTTTATGTTTTTTAAATGTGTGAACTCTGCGCATAGAATTGAATTCAATTCTCTTCTATCTGGCTGTCTGGCCAAAGACTTGTTGAATACTGTTCTCCCATCTCCAGTAAATATACGTTTGTTTTATTAATTCAAGATGAAAAGCAATTTGAGTTTAATGTACCGTGAAGAGATGATGGATATAAACTTCTTCGTTTTGAGTACATTGCACAAGGGATAAATATAAATATGAAAGTACTGAATTAAAGACATGCACATGCTTCTCAATCTTGTTCTTGCTGGCGACGTTTTACATAAATATTTTCTACGGTGACGGGATTCTTGGCTAATAAACAATGTTAATTAATTCGCTAGTGAATTGTATTTACATACATAATCGTAATGGTTGATTTATATCTAATTGACATCAAAATATTTACATTCAGACCAGTTTAAAGGTTTCCAGTACGTCCGTGTAGGCACGGTGTAGGAACTAGTCACCAGCTGTATATCAGGGACGCCATATTAGAGCCTGTTTTAATAAGGTGGAAAAATCGGCTAAGTGCGAGTTGGACTCGCGCACGAAGGGCTTACGATTTATGACGTATTAAAAATAACTACTTACTAGATCTCGTTCAAACCAATTTTCGGTGGAAGTTTACATGGTAATGTACATCATATACTTTTCGGGTTCGATGATAAAAAAATATCGTGTTTCCGTTCTCAGTATGGGAAACCCCCAAAATTTATTGTTTTTTTTTCTATTTTTGTGTGAAAATCTTAATGCGGGTCACATAATACATCTACTTACCAAGTTTCAACAGCATAGTTCTTATAGTTGACGAATCCATAAGGGTTCCGTTTTTTGCCATTTGGCTACGGAACTCTAAAAAGATACTGTCAATGTTATTGCGAAGCAAATACTGATGCAATTAAATATTGACTTTATGGTATAATGAACATGAGGTGTGGAGATTCCGTCGGAGTTCTGTAGCAACAACGGCTTGTATTTAAATACAAGCTTGTTTTTTTTTTTGTACTTTCGTTAACGGTTGCAACAAAAACGCAAAATATACTGATCTGAAAGATTTGCGAAGTAATCAACTAGATGGATTGAATATTTTTTCTTTCATTCTTTTCTTTTCTTTCTTTACCAACTGCAAAAACGAATAAATGTATCCTGTTTCTAAATAACGTAACGCATAGAAGTTAGAGATACAATAAATCCTTTTGTGGCTCCAAAATTGAATTCAAGATGTAATTAGGGACTCCTTGATATAGTTGCTGAACCAAGCTTTTGTTCTGCCCAGCTAAAATATTCAGAAGATTGAATTAATATTGCATTGGCACAAGATTAACGACCCAACGAAAGTCTCCCGGGATACTACCAGCTACAGGTGTAGGCGGCCATAACGGTTTAATTGAAGTATGCCTGGCATATTTACCTTGGTTTTCAGTGCAAAAAAAAGTACTGGTTCAGTATTTTTACAAGCCTTCGAGGGACCTCTGTATTTCGTTTTAAAGCTGACTTTGCAAGTGGAATGTTTGAATAGTCATCTCAGAAAATCTACACGGTTGACATATTTATCTTGTCTCCAAAATAAGCAGTGGTACTAATTAGTGCTTTATTAAAGAATTCTTTGTTGAGCCAAAGGATAGTTGAATTCTCACGAGTTATTCAACTCTTCAGTTTTCTATTAAGATCGCTGTTGCGAAGTCCTCGTTAATTCGGAGAAGAAATATTTACACCAACGCAGAATAGACACATTCAATTGGAATCAATGCCAATCAATCATTTATGAACGAAACCCTATTAACTGTTTCTTTCTGCTTTTAAGAGATAAGTCTGTTGATGTTAATTTGGTTTCTTGCAAATCTTCATTTATCATTAATTTATTTAGATTGAGTTATTTATTTTGGAATTTGATGGCTTAATTATTGTTAATTTTATTCATTTAAATTTTTTTTTAGGTTAAAATAAGACTTTCGACATGTATCCCTGTTAGGCGTTATAGATGAAGTTTCCAAAAACACAGCAATTTTATATTTCGTTTCCTTTTTAATCTTTGATAGAACGGTTGTTTACTGTGACATTCTTGATCGAGCTCGTCCAAGTAGCTTCCTATTTGGGAGTGTCTCCGTGCAATGGACTATTTTTAACCGTGGTCGCATGCGCCGACACGCGCCCGACCTTTCAGCTTTATGATTTGTCGACGTTCTGATACTGTTATTGATAGCCAAGCTCATCTTGTTCATTTTTAGGGTTCCGTACCCAAAGGGTAAAAACGGGACCCTATTACTGAGACTTCGCGGTCCGTCTGTCTGTCTGTCACCAGGCTGTATCTCATGAACCGTGATAGCTACACTGTTGAAATTTTCACAGATGATGTATTTCTGTTGCCGCTATAACAACAAATACTAAAAACAGAATAAAATAAATATTTAAGTAGGGCTCCCATACAACAAACGTGTTTTTTTTGCCGTTTTTTGCGATAATGGTACGGAACCCTTCGTGCGCGAGTCCGACTCGCACTTGGCCGGTTTTAACCCCCGACGGAAAAAGAGGGGTGTTATGAGTTTGACATGTTTATCTGTGTATTTGTGTAAGTATCTGTCTGTATACGGATGTTGCGAATTTGATTAAGTTGCTTTTGTTTGAAAAATTATTTTGTTAAGAATGTTTTAGCTAAGTTTGATGAAAATCTGTTCAGCCGTTTAAAAGTTATGGGCATTTTATTCTTTGAATCAGGGTATTTTCGCAAGATATCGTTTTATAATAATTATTTGTGTTCTTATTCTTCTTCGTCGTATTGATGATTCCTCTATTATATACGTTTTGACCAGAATTCAGCCACGGCGATAGCGTTTTTATTTGCCTCACAAAGATCGTTCAGGGTGCAGGTGGTGTTGCACATAGAGCACTATAGGAGGTGAGGCATTGTTAGGGATGTAGCTCCGCAATCGCACTGCGGATTATTGGAGTTCCCCCGTCAAAAAAAAAGCATTATAGTTTAAAAAGAAAAGCTTCGGGTGGTTAAAAAAAAATCTTGTTGCTTCGTGTCTCTCTCCAAGCTCCAATGTTTCAGATATATCTTATAATAATGTTTCCGCTTTGAACGTAGCTTTATTTTTATTTGTGATTCCTGGCTGTTTCGGAAGGGATTTTGGTGCTACTCTTTGATCGTAGTAGTTAAATTTTAAGTTTTGGCTGATATTTATGTACCAGCTCTTACAAAGTCTATGCCTTTCATTCGCAAAGCATGTCTAGCACTAGCATGGTACAGTTTCTAGTACCTCCATTAAGATACAAATCTGAAATCCTCGAATCGTTTCACCGTGCCGTGTGGCCTTAACCGTACGTGTTATTAAAATTCTGCATCACAACGGATTTCTCAGCATCGTGATGCGTTTGCATGTTTTAACTATTAGTTTACAGTTAATTAATAACAGAGAGTGGTGGTTCGCGTGCCTGCTTTCTCACTTGCATGACGAATTTGATGATAAAGAGATGCTATGGGGCTGTTGACATCTATGCACTTACTTATAGCTTTATTTGATTACTAGCCTTTGCCCACGACTTTGTCTGCGTCAAACTCATAAAACTTAAGGCACAGTAGCTGATTTTAAAATGAGAATCACGTCTAAACGGCTAGTCGTAATTTAGAAAAAAAATATGTTACAATAGACCATTTTCTTAATAATTTCATCTATGAGCATTTTGAGTTTTATTCGTGTTATGTTATATACCTATATTTGTTTGTATATTTGTGTAACAAAAAAAACGACAATCGCACCAAAACAGCTGGGCGTATTTTAATGAAATTGACAATTTAATTATCTACATTTTGATTTTGAGACTTTTTTTTAAACTCATAGGATAATAAAGAAAGTACAAAAAACTACTAGGTAAATTTTGGGTCGCGCGGGTGTGAAACGAGTGCGCGTTTTGTTCCCTCAAGGTCGTTGGTGTTAGTCGTCATCTTATGTAACCCGTTATAACATCACCTACCTACCTGTGAAAAACTAGTCACGTGAAAATAGGTCCAGCCGTTTTGGAGATTAACCGAAACAAACATAAAGACAAAAATAAAAGTTTTTTTTTTATAAATCGATATCGATACCTTCACATGCATTTACTAAAAAGCTAATATTTTGATATTACAAACAGACACTTTCTTTTTATTTATTTGTTATTGTGTTATTTGATTATAATCTTCCGATATATCCACCTCACCTTGACATTGTAGGCACTTCAAATATTCGCATATGGATTATATGCTCCTCGCGGTCACATTTTATGACATCATTTTTATGTTGTCTCGTGATGTAAGTTTTATTATCGGGCATATGAAGTAATGATATTTTAGTGCTTAAAGCGCGTTTGTCAAGTTATTCATGCGACGTAAACCGATGAACGAACTTTGTACTTTATGAAACTTTATTATTATGAGTAACATGTACTAAATGTTGTTGCCAGTTACAACGAGAGAAACAGCCACTGAATGACATTTTATCTTAGACGAAATATGGGCAGAGAGCGCCGATTAAATTTCCTTAGCAAAAAGTCATAATTCGAGGTTTGGCTCTCATCTCTTTCCTCCTCCAATATTGGACCAATTTAAAAGATATTCCATAAACTGAAAATGACACATATATACTATGCCCCTATGTTTTCCTTTTTGATGATACATTATCTTAAGAAGCACTAGAACCCTTAAAAAACTCCTCAAAATTGCGCTGTCAACAGAGGCTTGGTTTGCAAATTTGACAAATATAAATGAAAAATAAACACAACTTTTAAATTGGTCCTTGGAGGGTTCTTTGGGCATATAACTCGCAATGAAGACGCAATGGAGCGTCTTGTAATCCAAGGCAGAAAGCAGGGCAAGAGATCCCGGGGTCGCTCTCCGACCAGATGGGCAGATCTTATTAAAAACATCACCAAAGCTACGATGACCGACTGTTTCCACATTGCGTCCAATAGAACCGATTGCGACGCATAGCAAGAGCCAACATGCATCAGGGCCCACACATGACCACGACCACTCTGCCAAGAGTGCCCGACTAAGAAGAATATTGGAAGAGGCAATAGACGAGAGCGTTTGGCTCTTGTCGAATTATGACTTTTTACTAAGGAAATTCAATCGGCGCTCTCTGCCCACTTAAATGCAGTTACATGCGCCAACGGCACAGATTATGTGGATGACGTATTAGTGTTCTCATTTACGCCAGAGTCAATTCAATTGAACTCGTCTTCAATCAATCCATCTGCTATCACATTAACAAGTAGTGAGTGATGATAGTGCAGTACTCAAATTAGGACAAGGACCACTTCGGTTCCACTTATTGATCAATGCGATCACAATAAGCGGACGTTGCCATATCGCGGCAGTGGTTGACAATAATTGTGGCAATCGACAGCCGACAACTGGCTCAATGGAACTGCTATTTGCAATTATTACCTCGTTTACGATAGATGACGACCTGAGATACACGGGTAGTATGTCATCGTTGTACGTCTTGATGATTTTATATGTCGTGCCGAGGTTGAAATGATCAATTGGAACTGGATTTGGGTCAAGCCGCTATGAGCCTTGGCTTGGTGAAGGAGCTAATAAAGTTTATGTTAGCCAACTTTTAATGACCGCGGTTGAAAACCTTTTGAGAAAAATACCACTGTTTTTCTGAAAATGGAATAGGGTAGTTGACAAAAATATATATTTGGTCCGTCAGTTAGATAACCTAAAAATATTGGACACGTATTTTTTCTTTTGCCACGTAATCAAAAAATTACGACGATACAGTGCGTTGAAATATCGTGTGACGTCACGGTGTGTTACACTTTATAATGACAAAGTGACGTCGCATGATCTTTAATGCGCTATATCTTTGTAATTTTTTATTTATTTAAGCAAAAAAACGGGTCCAATATTATTTGATAATCTCACTGACGGACTAAATAGAATTATCATTTTTCTACCCAGGAAACATCCCTATTCTTGTGCTTACTTTATATTTATTGCTATCTGAATTGATGATTTTCTTTGTTTCAGTCGAAGCAACGGGCATCGATCAAATGGCTGTTAACGAAGGCGTTCAACAACAGGGTCCCGGATAACCTTCAGGAGCCCTTTTACAGGGATCATGAGGTGAGTTTGAGATATAGGTACTTTCCATATTTTCTTCATCAACCGTATTTTTATATAAATTGTCAAGCGTACTGGATATATCATTTTAGGTTTCATTAAAGCCTTACATTGTCCTTGACTTTATACAATGGCCTATTGTTTCGGGGTTTCAAAACAATTAAATTTTCCCCTTGATTTCTCACGCTCAGATGTCCAAAATGTCAAACCAAACACCTGTCGAACAATTCGGTTCAGAAGTCGTATTTTCAGTTACGATTAATTATAAAACTTAAGTATTTCAGATATTTTATCCTATCAATCTGATCTGTTATTTTTTTTCTTTTTGATGTAGTAGTCACAGCGGATCTTTGTATCCCTGAATTTGGGTCTGGCAACCATTGCGCAAGAAACAGTTTGTCATCGAGTATACTGCATAGAGTAAGGGAGATAGGACGATGCGACAAACGTAAGCGAGTGAAAGAGACAGTTATACAATGATATCTTCACCTTCTACATTGATAAAAAAGCTACTGCGCCGGGTCGTGCAGCCAATTCAGAGACACAAAGATCCGCTGTGAGTATTTTACTATGGTAGTTTCTTGTCTCTTTCATTACACTAATGGCATTTTGAGCCAACCAAGTTAAAAACCGAAAAATGTTCTATTATTATCGGTACAAAAGAATCTCTTTGCGTTTTTGCCAACATTGATCTGATTACCCTGAATTTGAGCAGTAATCGTAGTTAGGCCAACCAATTACGATAAAGTTTCGTGTAACGTGACTCGAAACATGACATAACTACATTTGGGTTTCTTTCTACTGGCAAAAGCTGTCAGAACCAGGGTTGTTGCGAACATCAACATCCGCGGATTATCAGCATCAGCATTGATAGATGCTGATGATTAATGCTGAAGTTCGAGTCGTGACACTCGTGAAGTCGTGACATGACTGCAGAGGAAGCGGCGCTTTTGGCACGTGTCGTTTTCGGTTGCGAGTTTTGACTTTTGACCAATCGTGAGGTCGACGGCGCCGATTGAGATTGTAAACAAACACAAACTTGTCCTATTATTACTATTAATTACGTTATAATACGCCATTGTGCAGTTATTGTTTTTTTCTCAAACTGTTGTGAACTTTGATATATAATGGCGCCTCCGTCGAAAATTAAAATACTTATATATTTTAAATTAGTAAATCAAGAAACCGCAAACTATTAGATACTTATGTAAAAAAAGATTCAAGATAAGGGCGTACCCTCTCAAAAGTCACTTGAAGGACAAACAAACATCCTGATAATTTTGAATTTTTTTTTACTAGTGAAAACGAAAAGCAACAAGCTTCTTCCCTGTTTTTTAAAGAAAACAAAATAAACATTATTTTCTTTCTAAAATAATTAATCAGCATCCGCTGATGTTAATGACAAAATATCAGCATCAGCGGATATGAAAAAAATGTGCATCAGCAGTAACACTGGTCAGAACCTAAAAAGGTAATGTGAAAGGAGTCGATACTCTACAATCGTCAATCACTATCCAGTTGTATCACAGAAAGTAATCAAGCTCTCTTATGAGCCACAAAAAATGCTGCTTTGTTGAAAATATCTGATTTTGATTAGCGACGGATTTTGCCTTTTGTTACAGTCTAGACGTAACTTTTTGTTTGCCAACTTCTCTGCTTGCCCCGTTGCGGTCACTACTGAAAGCCGAGTTTATTTACGGCTCGTTTATTCCGTTTCATATGATATACGTCGGGTTAATGTTTGAGTCATATTTTGTAAATGTCACAGGTCATTTTTAACCTCGCGTTTTTTGCTTTCGTGGAGACTATTTGTTATTTCCGAACGTGCTACGAACCTGTCATTTATTTTGACGTAAAGCATTTACTCGAATGCGGAACCTCGTTTTGGGTCAGCTATACGCTAGTTAGTTACTGCCCATTTCCTTCACATAGTTAACATAGAGCGTCGTCCTCTAACCGTGCAATCTTTACCGTAACCCGGTCATCATCAATACATAATATAAAAATCTGTAGAAAACTCGTTTTTGTACATCGAAAATATTTCCAAATAAAAAATTGTGTGTTAAAGGCAGAACCCATTTCCGCCATTTTTGTTTTTTTTTTCTATTTAGTTGTGCACGCATCACGTAAAATCTACGAAAGCAATGTAGATAACTTTTATGCATAAACATTGTGCGTAACTTGAAGTATGACTTAGTTTTGTTTCATCGCAATCGGTTCACTATATCATAAGCTTTTTCGCAATTCAGATACTCGGACAGTTGAACGTCATATTCGATAGATGGCGTTGTGCATTTGACGTAATTTTCTGTATGGCTGTGTTAAGGGTACACTAGTCGAAAATTCTTCCATACAAACGTAGTCTGGCTTTTACTCCACTGTTTGACTATGTACGTTCAAAATAAAAAATTATATCAATTTGTCTCATCATTATCTAGCCCTGTACGAAAGCAAAAAAGTAAAAAAAAATATTTACTTGAAAGTTAGAGCTTCGAAAGTTCCATATTTCAACACTAATTTTAACGCATCTTTGGGCGCAAATAAGAACCATTAGAAGAAGGAAAATTGAAAAACGGCCGCCATACAGGGATAGATTAGTAGCAAATAATTTTGTTTTGAACAGATACATTCAGTCGTTTTTTCGTGATATCCAGACTCCCAAAGGTCTGTTTGTAAAATTTCGCGGGCTCGTTATCGTTCTAAATCATCATCCATTTCGTTACAAATTTGCAAAAGTGTGTATTCGTACGCGAACTAGCTTCTTACTGCTCATAACATCATCTATCTGTTCCGCACGTGTTGTCGGTTGGTATAGCATGCATTTTAACCCCGCGCACAAAATAGTTCGTGCCGTCGACTAGTATACCCTTAAGAAAGCAAGACAAGTAGGGTAGGTAGGTAGGCAGGTAGTTAGGTAAGTAGGTAGGTAGGTAAGTAAGTAGGGTAGGCAGTTGACGGGAGCGAATCCGCGGGCACAGCTAGTTCTAACCTATACTTACAGGTATTTGGAACTAACACCTGTATTATCTGCTACCCCGGCATGGGTTTCTATAAACGTACTAGCAGTAAGTCTGTAAGACACTAACCCCCAAGAAAGCGTGACGAATATACGAAAGTATGAAAAAACCTGCGTTCGACGTTAACGTTTCACATTGCTGTTATCTCTTGAAATATACTAACTGCAATCACAACATTAGATCCTTTGGAGCAGATAAAAGAACGTTGCCCCTAAACACGGTCAATGTTCAGACATTTCTCAACTTGAATTTCCACTACATTTGTACTCGTATCCGTTTGTATACAACTACACTCGGCTTTAATAGATGCTTCCACTGTTGTAAACAGTTAATATTCCTTTTGCTTACATCTTTCCTCGCTCATCATTGACTAAAGATAATAAACACATTCGAAGTCTGTATGTTTATACAGTTTTATGGTTCGAATTATTTATTCTGGACTGTACTCACGTCTGATTTGTATTTGATTAGATCACGGATATTGTCCCAAATGGAGACAGGGTTCATATTACAGAATTGCTATTGCAGTGTCTCATTATATTACACAATCGTTTAAATCAGCCACTTTACCGCTACGGAGTATGAGATCATTTATTTTGGAATATTTCACGTCATCTGAACATCGAATTGCTTTTAATAAAAGTGCATTCTCTTTGGACAGCAAATAGAAAACTTTTACATAAAGGAGATTCGTTTCCCTACTCAGACTGCTCTGTAGATTAATCTAAAAGAAATTGCCTGCTGCGGTAGATCGCCACAGGCTGCCTGTAGGATTGACCTTTCATCGACCCCTTTTTATTTTTCTGTCGGCTGTTATGAGATTTTCTGTTACATTTTCATTTCATTGTTTATTTATTTCTGAATTCAAGTCTGAATTGCTTTGGTCTTTAACGAAGTAAAATTGGCAGATCTACTTTTTGCCGATTTTAAAATCTGAGTCCATAATAAGTCCAATTTCCTTATACGGAATCCGTTATAGCGAAATTGTGCAAATTCAAGTTTTATCGTTCAGGTCAAGATATGACCGGTTTTATCAGATTAATGCACCATGTGGTGGTTATGTAATGTTAATGTTTCAACATACAATATTTGTTTTTATTTTGATACCTTGATTGAAATTCAACTTGACTTGTAATTAACGTTATGGAAACAACCATGAAAATTTTAGGAACGTTGTTGAAGAAGTCAATTAAAGTCAAGAGCGCCGTTGGTGACCCCGAAATCCCCATAACCCCGTAAGAATTGGAAACGGCCGTAAAAAAGCTGTTCCCCCACGAAATAAAACCAATGCCAAGCCATACACATGTCTGTCGAATGCCTAATCGATCGGGAATTTCGATTTTACCCTTCATACGTAAGCCATTTTTATCAGCTGCCAGCTCGAAAAGGATGCCCTTGAGTTAAAAGTTCAGCATGAACATGGTACAATATTGATCGCAACCATCCCACCACAGTTGCTTGGGGTTGGTAGTTGGTAACTAGTGTCACGCGAGCTTTCAGCACTGAACAAAACGTGCTTATAGGAGTGTCCCTTAGTAATTACGTCCTTATGAGTTTATTCGACGCAGTGGTGGCTTGTTTTTGTGGAATACAATGGCTGTGATGAGAAAGAAGCGGAGTCATAATAGATATGTAAGGCGATACGCAGTTCTCTCAGTTCACAAGTGATTCGTAAACAAAATTTCTTGAGGCAACGGAATGAAATTGTGTATTTGCAGTCGTATGATATAATTTATTTTGGAAGATTGGCAATACTTGTCTGAATCACAGACGAAAGGAATACTTTGCAAGGTCTTCATAACCTTCGAGAGCTTAGGCCGTCTGTCCCAGACCGTAAATTAAGATGATATCTTGGATTAAGTGTCTTCATCCGTTATCTTGCTTACATAATCTCTCTGAAATCTAATTTTCAAGGCTTGATTACTAACAGTACTGTGTAATTGATATCCAGCTCTCGTTCATAAGATTTGTACAAGCAATTATTTTAGCAGTCCACGTGTTCTAAAAAGGGAGAATCAAATAGCTGGCTGTCGAGTTAGCTGTCGAGAGATCATGATTTGTTTTGTTAGCCTTTCTCCGATGATTTCTAAGAAGCCTGTTCATTTATCATTGGTGTACAGCGGATGTCCATTAACGATTGTTGTTGCGAACGAGTTCAAGGACCACTATGTTTGGATCTGATATATCTGTACTTAGGGCATGAGAACACTGCAAACTAAAGTTCTCTTGGGTTTGGTGCACAGATTTCCAATTTGCATTGTACCGAGCCCCTTCCATAACCCTGCATAGAAAAGATTTTCGTAGAATCTAGAGCAGTTAAAAGTTTTCAAATGATAAAGTTTCCAATGATATTGGATCGTTCGAAATCTTATCTATGTTGAAAGTTGAATCAATTCCTTTAAACACCCTGTAAAACTAGTTCGCATAGGGCAAAGGAAAAATACAATCAGATTACCATCTGATCTCAACGGAGTCATGCTTCATTTGATTAATGTGTAATGTCAATCATTTAATTCTATCATCTGAATTAACTATTGTTTGCTAATATCTATGTTAGATAACTGAACATTTAATGCGTGGGTGAATCGGGGACTCATGCGTATTCTGCTTCGCCCGATGTTCCTTTTAAAAATTTCGTAGACATTGTTGAGTTGGTTGAACTCCAAAAAAAGGTCACTTGGATGTGCTTTGTTTCAGAGGTCGACAACCAGACATTGGCAAAAAGCGTTGGCCAATTATTTCCTGAGGCCTACGTTTAGTATCGACCAATAAAGATGTCTATAACAATAAACTCTATTTCCTAAAGACATAAAACGTCCAACGCAGTAAAATCACTACCCAGTTTTACATGGATTAAACAATCGCAGGGTTTATTTCCTTGTTTTGTATTTTGTACTCCGACAAACCGATTTCAATCCATATAAATAACTGTAATGCCCCTTTGAAATGTTATAAGTCGCGGTGTTCTGCCTCATCTAAATTGTCTCTAACCGATTTCCACGTCGAAAATATTCCCTAATGAACGCACATTCGTCTGAATGCTGTACCAGGATATTTTTACTTTTTGGGGAGTGGTTTTCTGAGGAAAATTCCCGATAGTCAAGGACATAGAGTCGAATTTGGAATGTGCATCTGTTCCAAAAGATGAAAAAGGTAAAATTGTCGCGCCGCTTTAAAAATAGTCTGCGTCGTTTCCGCCTTTGGGAAACTGGTGATCTTTTGTTCTTTTCGCCGGTGACGGTGACTCAGCTGCTTTTATTACATGGATGATGTTTTTCCGGTTTTATTTTGATATTAGGTAATGTAGCATCCACATTCAGCTTCACGCCTTGGCTCATCGCCGTAAGGTTGCCTGCTTGTCGGTCTTCTACAGACTGTACTTTATTGATTGTGCTCAAGAACTCCACGACCTCATCCCACCGGCCCCCTTCTACCATCGGACATCCAGGCGCACTGAAAGTTACCATCCTTACCTAGTTGCTATTCCACCAATTCGCACCGAGCGCTTGCAAACATTCTTCATAATGCGCACAGCAAAAGTGGCACTCACTGCCTGCGTCTGTTTCCGAATTCCGCATTCAACCCGAATCTCTTCAAAGTTAAGAGTGAACAGGCATCTTCTGGATAAGTTCACCCCATCGTCGACTTTGTCTCTGTCATCTAGACCAGAGACAAGAGCAAAGTCGAAACAAAAAAAGAAATTATCAATACTTAGGTAATTTCCATGCTCTTGATGTTTTTCCTTATTATGGGTACAAGTATTGTCTTTCAATAGTTACTGTTTTCGTGTCGTCGACCTCGTACCCGTATTGATTGTATGTGTTTGTTAAACGCTGGACTAGGTTTTGATTTCAGGTTGCCACGCTTCAGTGTTTTCTTAGGATGTTCGCCAAAGTAGAACGGATAACTTTTGTGTTGAAACTTACTTAGTTTAGAACATACCTTCAGTATCGGTCCTGAATAATTATTTTCTGTTAGCTAAATTTCAAAGTTAGGTAAGAAGTTTGAAATTAGTTTCTTAATAACTTAATTGACTGTTATGTAAGAACCATAATTGTTTCAAATGTGCTCAAAACCAATTTCTTGCAACAGAAGGTCTAGTGACATTTATTAGATTATGTAACGTTAAGTTCAATATACCATTTTATCTATAAACATTCATCTTCGTCTCTCTAGTTGTCAAAATAATAATAAAAATAAATATTATGTAATCATTACTAATACTAAGCCTAAAAGGTAAGTGTCTGTTGACTATCACGTTTATACAAAAAACTGGGCAAGTGCGAGCGGACTCGCGCACGATGGGTTCCGTACCACTATCGAAAAAACGACAAAAAAGTCACGTTTGTTGTATGGGACCCCCACTTAAATATTTATTTTATTCTGTTTTTAGTATTTGTTGTTATAGCGGCAATAGAAATGCATCAACTGTCTAGCTATCACGGTTCATGAGATACAGCCTGGTGACAGACGGACAGACAGACAGACATACAGACGGATCGTGGAGTCTTAGTAATAGGGTCCCGTTTTTACCCTTAGGGTACGGAACCCTAAAAATCACACGTTTTTATTTTCTAAAGGCTGTTTAGTTTTCAATGAATGAATGACTCAAATGCCATTACTGAGTTGTATCAGCTTGATTCAGCACCGTAAGTACCAGGATTATTGCGGCATATTGAGATTTTATGATTCATTCTAAGCTTTGGATGTAATAATACCATTATGCCTTTACGAGACCTAAATAAGATGTTTGAATAATTTCAACTTGTAAAGCGGATTAAGTTAAATAATAAATCTGTCCGTACTTGGAGTATTTTATTGTTTCTTGCCTTGAACCATAATTACGTAAAATAAAATTATGGTTAAGTTATAACTGGCCATAAATAAGAATGCAATATCTTGACGCTAATAGACAAGAAAGCCATTACTCGTTGTAGTTATATCACCACAATTTACTGTCTCCGCCTACATCTACGTTCCAGACATAGATATCATGAGTAAATTAAAGGAAATGTGCGAATTACAGATTAAATAGTGGTATTTTGTCGCCGGCTTCGACGCCTTTCTCCTTGACCTGCGACTGCAGCCAGACGCTGTCGAATTGTCGCGTCTCGATGCGTCTTTTTATCGTGCCGCTCACGTCGCTTAATTATGTGCACGTCAGGTCAGAATCTCATTGGAATTGTTAATCAGGGGTGCTCACATGTTTCGTGTTAATTGAGATGCTGTGAATGGTGCTGCTCTTTGAAAGTGAGTGCTAATAACAGTGCCTACCAGTTTTTTGCCTGCGGCTATCCTCGTTGAGAGGGCTTGTAAACTCGCCACTGATTGCTTTTCTCCCGGTTACGGCCAGATGTTATTAAATTTTCTTTTTTATCAAACGTGTCATCATAAGGCGAGCTTTATGGCTTCTAATTGGAGATGCGCTCAAGGTTTAACTCTCTTTACTTCGTAAAACCATAAAGTTTATAAGTGTTTCGAGAAAGAAGATTCAATTCGAATATGGTTCTGCTTGAATGGACGGCGAGTCGGCGATGTTAAAATCATGCGATTGTGCTTCAACCTTTGGACTGTCTCGCGAATTGATCGTACAATCTGATATGCCATCCGTGAAAATGAATACAGCTTTGCATTATATTTCACGCTATTTTTACGCAAAACTTCTGGGAAGATTTTCCTTGTAGTTACGAAAGAAATTGATGCCAGACTAATACATCATTCTTACGAGAAAAATACGAGTTCTCGTTTACTATCATCGGGCGAAACTTTAGCTCAGCTAACAAAGGCAAAAAGTCGGTGAAGTTTCTTTTGGATGATGGCACGATGCCCAGCGTGGCAGTGTTCTCACGAGCGTGTGAACGATCTGATCCGAAGATAAGTTAATTAGTTGAGAGCACTCGATTCAAATAGCGTATGGATACCGATATACTGTTGTTCTATGAAGTCATGTAGCGGATTTTGTGACAAAAATTGTTTTTTTTTTTTTCAGGAGTGAAAATAATAACGAACTTTTTTTACCTGACGACCAAATAATTTGCTGGAAAGGACTTGGGAACCGAAATTAGCCACCTAAACTAATGCCCAATTCTTCCATAGTCTTAGTAAATTGAATAAAGAATTTATTTGGATCTTTTACACTAACCCAAGTAGACTATGACAACTTCTTCTCTCAAAAATGATTATTATAGTTCATTTTTAGTTCACTTTTACGCAATTTACAACCAACCTTCATGAAAAAGTGACGATTCATAATATCATTCATTCATTCATTCCACGCGGGGAGAGCATTTCATAGGGTTACCGTTTTCGAAATCGTTATGGAAGACTGTTGTACTATACAAGGAAAAGTATCCGCAAAGTCATCAAAAAATCTATAACAATTCAATTGCACAAGCCATCATCAATATATCACTTACTGCACCACACGTTCGCTCATCAACAATATTCCCCCGCATCCCGACACGTCCCTATTTCGTCCCATCTCGTCCTGTTTCCTCCCCATCACGTCCCACTTCGTCGTCCCCGTACCAGGAGTATGACTTTTTGTATGTGTCCCATTTCAGTGTTATAGCAATTACTTTACCTTTACTTATAGCAATGCTTGCAGTGGATTAAACAGTTTTGGCAAAGCCTACAAACATTCAGTCGAGCTTATTATGAAAAGCAAACAAAATGAAGCTTCTATACATCATGATGAGGTCTTGATTAACGGAATATTTGTCCTGATATACGGGTTATTTCAGTAATAAAGCCCGTATCTAATAAATCAGAAAACTCACCGAACTAAATGTTGTTCTATTCGGCGAATGTCGCCCTCACGGACCTTTAAGCTCTATCCACACATATCAGGGGCGTGCCCGGGACGTGAAAGGGCCGGGTCCCGTCAGGGGCTCAAAAAAATATCGTTGGGAACATTTTATATGAACTCGTTCACACACGTCCGTGCACGGGACGTCAGGGCACGGTCTGTTCACGTCCCGTGCACGGCCCTGATATGTGTGGATAGAACTAATCAATCTATTTCAAATTTATTATTACGTAATAGCCATACTGTACGATACAATCAATATAAGTAACGTTCCAGTGGTTTCAGAGCTCTTTGTTTTGAGACCGCTTTTTAAAGCGCTGAAAAACTAGTTTCTATATCTATCTATCCCAATAGACTACTTCTGAAAATTTCGTGTTCGTCTATGACTCAAGTCTTGTCACTTTTCTCTAAAATATTTGTTCGGACACTACTTTTACTGCATAACCTTATACAAACTTCTTAAATGCTTTCTCAAATACTTCTCCAAAAGTGTCTCCTCTAAATTGTCCATGTCTGGTCGCTGAATTGGCGTCGCTTGTGACTGTAGCAATGTTGCTAATAGTTTAATGTATTTACAGTAATTCGAGCGATGACCTGGCCAACAATAACCAACGACATTCTTTGACAAAATTCTTAATTTATAAAGTTTGCCGACTGTTTTGCGACGAAAGCAATAGAATCCATTGTGAAGAATTGTTTTCTCTCAAACGTGCAAGGGGTGAATGGTCGTCTGTAATGGGATTTTGCTGTCCGTACAGTTCAATATTTGCGAATTAGCTTCGGGTGTCGCCTGGGGATTGTTAAGAAAATGTATTAGATGGACCTTATGTGGAATTTGCCTTGTTAGCCTCAGGAATTTGAAGATCAAGATCAAGTTACAAAGCCTATATATATATTGATTTGGCTACACAACTTACTTCAGTTGAAAACGGGTTGATCAGCGCAATTTTATTTTCCATATTTGTCTTTCCAAGAAGACCAACTTCTGTGTTCGGGTCATCACTTGGTTCCATAAATCTATGTGGTTTCTACGGCGTCAATAAATCTGTTTTGCATAAGGTGTGCAGCTCTCTTAACTTCGCACATTCCTCACGGTGGCCCTCAGGTCAAGAATCCCCTAGTCTTATCTGAATAATTTATAGGCTCCGAATTTAGTCTTAGTGGGCGAGAATTTTATTGAAAATCGACTGTAGTCCGGTACAATATTTATTTAAAGTGACTTACTCAAATAAGATATTGTGTTCAGTTACACTTCACAATATTCTGAATAGAATAACATTTCTCTTTTCGAAAAGCTTTTGGAATTACTCAGACATTTACCGAGTCATTGATGAGTGAAACGTTTTGAAATGGCCATTTGGCGAATTTGCACAATATTGGTAGCCAAACATTATGTCAAATGTCTGTCATAAAAACCAAGACCGTGGTGGTAATTAAGAAACCCATTCACTGCAAGTAATTGCAATGTCTGCGTCTGCGTGTGTATGGGTACGGGATTATTGAATATCGAGATTAAAAGTGAGAGCTATTGAGGCCAGTATTGACCGGCCATATTTCACACGTTTCGTTTGTCAGCCGCTTCATGGTCAATGAGATGGTAATTTTATGTTGTAATACTTCGATTTTGCAATAAAACCAGTTTTTTTTTCTCGTTTGCCTAATCTGCTGGACTAAACTGTAGCCGCGTTGCCGAATCTAGGACTGTTGACAGTGTCACTACTTAATATTCGGTTTCTGATGTAATTATATCGTTTGGTAATCAATATTTAAATGATGAAAGTCACTGACCTCTGGATTGGATTATTTTTAAGATTGGAGATAATAAATTAACTGGTTTTGGTAGGGAGGACACAACCTCGAACAGCTGATGGTTACTGGCAAGATCGAAGGGAAACGTCCGAGAGGTCGAAGTCCAATCAGATGGTCAGACCAAGTCCGCACATCGCTAAATACCAGGCTGCACGATGCTCTCCACGACGCCAAAGACAGAAGCAGATGGCGCAAGTTGGTGAAGGAGAAGTTGTTTCCACGAAGACCGGGGAATCACGACCCTCAATAATGAGGAACACAATGCAAGGAGGAGGAGGTTTTGGTAATTAGATATTGAGAAAAAAGGCGTTTTTAAATATAGAAGACCAATTTGCACAGGTGGAAAGCTCATGTCTCTTTTAATAGCTTTGCTTTCAATTCCGGTTCGGTAGCAAATGTCAGGAGCGTATTTACCCGGCTGCAAGGAAAGGGTTATGTTTTTCGCGCGTATCTTGTATGTTTGTTTGTATGTATGTAATATTCTTTATTACCTCGTTTCTTCCAAACTACTTGACGGATTTTTATAATTAAAACATCGTTAGATAGGTCTTGGCCGCCCAAGTGTTCTTAGATAAGTGCTGTTAAAAAAAAGGAGCATGGCGGATTTAGGGTGCCATAATGTAGGGGTTGCAATATTTTTTTTCTTCATAACCCATCGAGTGTGGTATCAAAATGAAGGGTTATAGGAGAGATAGAGGTGATTACAAAAATATATACCACTTATATGTATAAAAGTCATTCGAAAAAAAATATAACTAAAAAGTTGTAAATAAAAAAAGTTAATAAAATCAAAAAACCCGACTGCAAAGATGTAAACAAGAAAAAAATCATGCTGTGCATTCGGAGGATACATATTCGCGAGTTGGCTGACCAAAACTATAAATATCCTCCGAATGCACAGCATGATTTTTATTAACTTTTTTTTACGAAAGTACCTATGCGTAGGGGTGTATTTACAAATGATGGCATAACGGCATTGTCTGGTCTAGCCGCACCTGTCCTATCAAGGTTAATGTGTTCACCCCATTCTGTGACGCATGTTTACACACCTTAAATTACTTACTTATTAATAGATGCTTGAATGACTCTGTCCTGGAGGTCTATTATGATAATTTATTGTTAAATCCATAACACTATTATGCATAAACATCATTATTTATAACCACGTTTTTATACAAGCGATCTTGACATTGAGAATCTTTATTAAAATAATGCGAGGTGCACGTTTTGCTTCGATATGGTTTCTGTACAAAATGATGTCTCTTAATGGTACCGTTTTGTCCTTGACATTTGAAGTTTTATGGCGCAAATACAACATGACTGTGTCAATTCTTTAAAACTGTATGTAAGCAAACAGTTTTAAACAGTACAGGCGTAGTCGACCGATGAATGTCAAAAATTAACTCTCTGGAATGTACTACCGAGTCAAAAACTCGTATGTCCAAATCAGGGGGTCTACTCCCTATCTCCGTCAACGCAGTTACAGGTCCCGTCCGAAAGTATTCCGAAACTTCGGAGTGAAAAAAACAAGTGTTCAGTACAATTTTCCGGACGGGTAAAAACACATCGGGATTAGGTACAACTGTCAAATTGTGTTGTCATTAATTCTTAGCTATCTTCCGTCCATAGGTGATACGGAGGTGGTAGTACTCCCGTAACGAAGGCCAAAACTACGGACTTCGTTCTTAGGGACTAGACGCCCTGGCCCATGGTCGACCCTTTTTCCAAATTCATGCAAGCCCGTTCAGGCGTTGAGGCGTGATTGATGAAAGGACATCGAATCATAAAGATTTTCATATTTATAATATTAGTAGTATACGACATTTTAATGACCACACTTTCCATTAAGGCAATAAATCTTCACGCCAATCTCCATTAAAGACACTATCAGAGTAGAACCTCCATCGGGCAGGTACTTAAAAGCACTGCTAAATAGCCGCCTCCGTTAAAAATAGGACGTGACCTAACATTGATCTAGATTCAGGGCACATCAGCGCTCCCAACATTGTGTGCATTGCGAACGTTTTTATTAGAATTCGTGTCTGTTATAATGACGACAGAGGAGAATTTGCTCTGGACCGTCCGAAATTACTCAAATTCCTCGAAAATGTTTTGAAGTGACCCTTCATTAAGGTTGCCCTAGTCGACCATTCTTTCATACAAACGTAGTATGGCGATTACTCTACTGTTTGACGATGTACGTTCAAAATAAAAAATTAAATCAATTTGTCTCATCATTATCTAGCCCTGTATGGAAAAACATAAGCAAAAAAAAATATAGTCGGAAGTTCCATATTTAAACACTAATTTTAACGCATCTCTGGGAGGCAATAAACACCATAAGAAGAAGGAAAATTGCAAAACAGTCACCATACAGGGATAGATTAGTAGTTCAAATAATTTTATTTCGAACAGAAACATTTTGTCGCTTTTTCGTGATATCCATATTCCCTAGATCTATTATATCTAGATCTATTTATAAAATTTCGCGCGCTCGTTTTCATCATAAATCATCATCCATTTCGCTACAAATTTGCAAAGAGCTAATTCGTACGCGAACTAGCTTCTTACTGCTCACAACAGCATCTATCTCTTTCGCATTTGTTGTCGGATGAGATAGCATGCATTTTAACCCCGCGCACAAAATAGTTTGTGCCATCGACTAGGACAACCTTAAGAAGGACATCTATTTTCCATATGTTTATTTTAAAATGCATATGTTTATTTTAAACTGCATGCATTTAATTAATTTAAAATTGAGAATTTGTCAAATTCTAGCATGCTAACCTTTTTAAAATTCGGCGTTAAGGTAGAGTTTGACTCGTTCTTTACTTTAATTGTTGAATGAGTTCTTAGACTGGGGGTACAAATGGCCCGAACACCTGCACCTTTCAGGGTTGAACGTAGCGATTGACAGCGCTGTCTGAGTTGCTACATAATTTAGGGCGCACGGTTGGCGCAGTGGTTGAGCGATTGACTGCTGCGCTGCGTGTCGCGGGTTCGATTCCCGCACGGAACAGATATTTGTATGACCTACATATAGTTGTTCCGGCTCTGGGTGTTTGTGTATGTGAGTTTATATGTTTGTAAACGCACCCACGATACAGGAAGAAATTCCTAGTGTGGGGCAATGTTTTTAAAAAAAAAAAAAAAAAAAAATGGATAGTTTGAGTTCATCAATACTACTAGTAGTATTATATTATCTGTGCCAACACGAAAGAAGAAGAACTTCAAGTTTTCAATACAGAAACTGTGTACAAAACCATTTAATACTTTGAAAATAAATTCTCCTCCTCAAAAGCTTTATAGGTGCCTCACATCGTCACATCTAAGTGTATGTACTAAGGGCAGGGCAATTCTCACATAATGCACTGTTCGAAATGCTCTGTAAAACATAAAGAACCTGATTTCAAGTTATTTCTTAATTAGTTTCAACTTGGCAAGTATGGTCTGAGATTCTAAAGAATCTTGCAAGTTATTAAGGCCTTCCCTAAGCGGCATATCTTCAGCTCCAGGGAAAGTTACATAATGTTTCAAAGTTATGTAGTTATCTGTGTGCCGAGCCCTAGTTCTCGTTTAAAGCTGGAACTTCAACGACAATAGAACTAGTCTAAGTTTAGGCTGCCTATCGTAAACTGGGTTTAGACTAGACTTTAGAGCCTATTCTGCGAACTGTTGCGTTTTTAGTGCAAATAAATGCATTTGGTCATGGTTTTCTTCGGCCATTTCGTAACTCAGTTGCATCAATGATTTCTGTTGCATTTTGTCTCTTTTGAAAGTGTATTCAGATGTCTGCTAGTATTTTATTTATTGACTTCATCTTGGTTATAAATCAATGGTGTTACAGTAGGATTATGTAGTCTTCTATGGACTTTATACTAAATCTCAGTGATTTGCGCAAGATGCTTGCAAACTAGTCCGCTAAGCCTGGTTTATCCTGTACTTTATGGTTAGTTGTTTATCCTAATATTTGAGTAACCTACTATAAATACACGCATGTCTTTGTTCTTTATTTCTTTTTATAGCGCCAATACCCGTTTATGTTATACAGGTTTTGGGCTACATGTTTCGAAATCGTCTGGATCCTTATAAATAACCATATCCCTGTGTCACAACAGCCACAGCCTTTTATTTGTTATTTTAAAGCGGTTATCCTCAACCGATTAAGATGAAATTTTGCATAGACTTTTGGTTTGAGTGACAATGCAATTTAATAAAAGTTTTTTTTAATTGGAAAAAAATGTTCTCATGGTTTTAGGCAGAAACAACGTAACAACAGTCAACAACTACTACAATCATTAGTTAATTATAGACTCTTTTTTGCTTCGTTTAATTTCATTCCTACATCTGGCCATACGCGCACGTCGGTTTTGAGTGCATTAAGTACCATACCTACTGGACTTTCTGAAGAAAATCATCAATATGATTATTGTATGTCCTTCCTAAGAATTTGTAGCACGAAAAACTTCGAAAAAGATGTCAACTAACCACTTATTCTTTCAATTTCAGGACCAAGAACACCTCAAGCCGCCCATAGTGGGCGGTCTGGCGAACGCCGAGCTGTACTGCCTGGCGCTCGCCAACATGTACTCCGACCCCAACTACCACAGCCTGAACCACTGGAACATTCTCCAGACCTTCGCGAGGAAAGGCGTGCACGTCCCCGACCCGCCCGACTGCGCGCTCACCGAAACTGTGCTCATACAAACTAATCCTCTCAAAATAGTAAGTGTCTGATGAAGTTTGTGATGATATTAACATCTTCCTAGTAGATAAATGTATGAAAGCCCGCGACAATTCGTCTATTAGAGAGAGTTGTTGTTCCGAAGGGATGAAGGTCGGCATGGAGTAATATGGAAGCTGCATCCCTGCGGGGCAAGTTGGCGTCTAAGGGCCAATTTCACCAATGAAACTAATCGCGATTAGTTCAACTAAACTCATTTTACGTAAATACAGCGTTCTGATTGGTAGTTTCTCATCGGGCCCAACCAATCAGAACGGTGTATTTACATAAACTGAGTTTAGTTGTTTTAATCGCGATTAGTTTCATTGGTAAATTCGGCTTTAAGTCTAGTTGTGTTCTTTATTGGAACAATAACTAACCGCCTCGAATATAGGTAGTTGAATCTTGTACCATGAACAAGTGTCATTGAACACCATGCTGAAACAGTTAAAATTATTCTTCGGTTGTCCTGTAGTACTTTAAATATTTTTTCTACTAAACTCGTGACATTCTAAGAAGTTGGATTTGACAGCTATAGAAATACAGTAAATAAGTTAAGAATGATACTCGTTGTTATAGTGTATGGGTAACGTAGTAATTAATTAGGATTATGAATTAGATTTTTCTTAGACATTCATACAAAGTTATCGCGGCATGTAAAATGAGAAACGTCTTCGGACTTCTTAGTAGATTGTCACGATGATAGTAAATAATAAAACACGGTTGAATGTAGCCTGGCTCTATTTTTTCTCCTATCCTGGTACGTCATTTAAAAGTTGATGCATACCACCGATATGGAACGCCACATCGATGTCAAATAGCTTAAATGAAAGGAAAACACAGAATACATCAGTTATCTTGTTTGGAATTCATCGCACGTATTTGTAGTAACAGAAGTCGGAGCTGGTCTATTCAACTAAACAGATTACTAAACTAAGCGCAGTGTATAACGGACCGGCTACCTGTCATTACTTATGCATTATTGCGGACTTCGCTTCGACACCTAGACACAGTAAAAATATACAAACAGTATGAAAACTACCTACAAACGCTCGAAACGGCACACTCGCACAAACATACGCACCGACGAGACCACTCGGGCACTTTTGCGGTGCTGTCATTACTGAGCACCGCGACGGGAGTGACGTGACGTTTGTGTGAGTGTGCCGTTTCGAGCGTTTGTAGGTAGTTTCCATACTGTTTTTATATTTTTACTGTGACCTAGAGCATAGTGCATATAATATGCATCGTCAATAAGCTGCCATTATTTCGCGGACAAGAACTAAATGCCAAATGTCTTCTGAGTTATGTAGATTATTAAGTTGTAACTGGCACTGATTATGGCTTTGGAAATCTAATAAGTTCTCGCAGACTGCCTGTCTTATTGTGCTTTGCACATGAACGGGTATTTGAAAATCATTTTGAGGTCCTCTAAACTGTACCCTTATCTATCTAATACATTTAAACGAGCAATTCTTGTATATTCATACTAATATTATCAACACGAAAGTAGCTCTGTCTATCTGTCTGTTACCTTTTCACGCTAAAACTGATGAACCGATTTAGATGCAATTTGGTATGGAGATAGTTTGAGACCCTGGGAAGGAAATAGGGTAGTTTTTATCCCGTAAATTATCCTTTAGGGGTTGGACAGGGGGGTAGAAGTTTGTATGGTGAACTAATAATTTCTCAAGTAAGGCGGCCCACACACCTATAATATTATGGCGCGATAAAAACATTGGCTATTCAAGGTACTTACTAATGCTACGCAGACGAAGTCGCGGGCAACAGCTAGTATCTGAATCTCGGAAACGGCTCCAACGATTTTAATGAAATTTGTATGCAGGGGGTTTCGGGGGCGATAAGTCTATCTAGCTAGGTTTCATTTTTAGAAAACGTCGTTTTCTCTATTTTCACCCGAGCAAAGCTCGGTCGCCCAGGTACTTTAAATAAAAAAGTAAAAAAATGAACGATAAGAATAATTTTATCTTATCAATGCAAATAGCATGAAAATATTACAGATATCATGCAAGTTTGATGAGTTATGATTGCATATGTTACGATGTCTGTTTGTGTTTTGCATACCTGATAGATACAGCAAGATTTTATTTAAACCTTTCCACCTACGCCTAATAAAAAATAAAAACAAAATAAGTGACCCAGATTCCATTTGCTTTTGCGATCTGACCTTCAGAGTAAAGTGCTCGAAGTTAATGTAACAGCCAATTAAAACTCCTATGGCCTCCCTAGATTAGATTTGCCCAGTGCTTTGCATAAAATGTAAGCGAGATCCCACCAAGTTATCGATACTGTAAGAGGCTCACGTGGCACTAAGCATTGATCCCAAAAATAAACATCGTTCTAGGGAATGTTAATCCGACAGATATCGTGCCGCAGATAAACAGTTTCTATCTGGAATTATACGCGTTACGTCATCTATTGTTATTGCATTTATACAGGTGACAGTTTATCTATTTGTGAACGTTTTCCTTGAGGGTGAAAACACATGCGATGGCACAGTAATCCATTATTTTCTCGTCCGTAAATGCAGGTGTTGATAAACAGGCGGAGGCGTGGAAACTTGGTCGAGACTGACGCTAACAAATGAAATGTAAACGTATTCTAAGACAATCAACTAAGTCATACGGAACTAAGTGATACTGGTTCATTATGCACAATTATATTATTGTTAATTTATTGACAGTTTATGCAACAATCTGCGTTACTGATTAGAATCTGTAGTGCATAAATGTTGTGGGTTTAAACAGGAAGCATAAACATCTCATTGATTCTTATAACACCTTGGAAGAATTATGGGGCAATTCCCACGTCAGGTCACACTATAAAGTGTTTTGATTTCTGAATATGATCATGACACATATTTTCACTTTGCACAATACCGTTTTCAACATGAATGCGGTGCATTCAATAGCCGCAACAACTGAACAACTAATTTTTTATCTATGCCTGACTCTCCTTGTGCTATCAGCCCCGCTGCCAGAACTACCTGACTGACAGGCTAATATTTATACCAAAGCATAAGCTACTCATAATTTCTGCCGAAACTAAAGCAGAGACAATGAATAAATAAATAAAGAATCAGAAAGAATGACTTACATCTAACAAAGCAGTGGTGGCCCAGTGGTAACGGCCCTGACTTACATGTAGTAGGTCGTAGTTTCGAACCCAGGTAGGTGCTTGACTTTGTGTAAATGATTTCATCACCACTGCTCTAAAAACGGTGAAGGAAAACTCGTGAGTAATCCAAACATTCGAAGACATGTGACGTCCACCAATCCGCAGTGGGCCCGCGTGGTGGATTAAGGCCCTTCCCCTCTCACAGAGAGGAGGCCTGTGTCCCAGCAGTGGGAACATTAAAAGGCTGATGATGATGATATCTAACAAAATCTTGTGTACCTTTCCAGAGCGGGCACATGGCTGTGATAGAAGCACTGATGGTGCTATACGCGCGGGAGGTCGTCACCCCGGACCGGGTGGCGGCGGCGGCGCAGCGGTTCGGCGCGGGCGCCCCGCCGCTCAGCAACACTCCCGGCGCGCCGCACGAGGACGGGCTGCTGTGCTGGATCAACGCCGCCTGCGCCGCGCTCAACAAGGCCGAGGTAACAATATTCCAAATTTAATCAGGGGAGAGCAGAATTTTGTCCCCTGAGCAGGCAAGGCGGCTACAAGGACGATGGAATCGGAGAGATCCGTCGCCCCCCAACAATCAGTACTCAAGATAGCTGCGTGCAGTATTCCACGCGCGCTTTTCCTTTAGACCAAAAGTGTGTGGTAAGGTTACACCTAACTCCCCATTATGGCACAAAACATGCGGAAGGCAGGTTAGCACTAATCTGGGACAGTGGAAGTCCGCCCCCACCCGCAGTTCCCTGGGAATTTATTCAGTAAGAGCCTGATCGCTCCGCACCCCAGAGCAGAGCACATCCATGAGGAAATTCACTTAAAAAAAAAAGACAAAACGTCTAAGCACTAGAGCTTTGCCTGAATTGGTTGCATTTTAAGTATTCCTCTGTCCCACTCCCATTAGTCATAAATGACTCACTCGCTATCGCCGATTCCTAAGTAAAATCTTGATATTCGATAATCCGTATCTATAATTTACTTAGGAATAATATTTGGATTTTGCTTCATGGTATCTGCCTGCATCAGTTCATTGATTGATGACGTCAGATTTACTGAACATCAGTTAGCCCACCTCCTTGTTTGCCAATTTATGTCATAAAAAATTTCATAACATCCGAATAGTCTTTGAATCTATCCAAAGTATGGACTAAAATGAGTAATATCTTATTTTTTATGTAACGAAAAACCTTTCCACATTCCAGGAGGACACATCATCGCACGTTCCGATGCTGAAGAGCCTCCAAGAAATCTGCGACGGTACCGCGCTGGCGGCGTTGATCTCCTTCTACTGTCCGGAGGCCTTGCCCCGGACGGCCGTGCGCGTGGGCCGCATGGCCTCCATACAAGACTGCCTGCACAACCTCATGCTGGTCCACGACTTCTGTAGGACGGCCCTGCCACACAATGTGTTCCATATGATGCCTGAGGACGTTACTTATATGAGAGGGTTGGTTGCATTTGGTATTTTGTGTGAATTGTTGGTGGTTGTCTTTAAAATTGTGTCCATTTTGCATGTGATCTTGGTGGTTTACAAGATGGGAGATGTTGGGGTCGGAAAAAGATGGGCAGAGAGGAAGTTATTGATTTTCTGGTTACTTGTTTTCAGGTCCATGCGTCAAAACTTAGTAGCAATGCTCGCCGATCTCTTCAATATGCTAGAAGTTCATCCGGTCAAATCTGTTAAATACCCCGGAAGTGGTGAGTTATGAGACTAAACCCAACCACCCCCTGTTGATCCAAATTATACCCTTCGTCCGTATTGCATGCTAAATAGTAATGGGAGTATGTGGTCATAATATCAAAGATTCTTTGCCTACTAATATTAGAAATAAAAAATTTAAACCTTCACGGAAATGGTTTAATAATGCTTTAATTTTATTTATTGGCAATACTAAATTTAGGCACATTTGGGGTTACTATTACAAAGACCAAATTGTCAATTTGTTTGTTTGAATATTGATGTATTTATTATTATAAAATTAGGTACGTGTAAAATACACTTTATTTTTATTATATCGTTACATGTGTGTGTGAGGTAAGTTTGAATTAGTATTAAAAACGAATGAACGCTTCGCTGAATGAAAACTCCGTTCCTAATGTTTGTCACCCTGTCTTGCTTTGCAATCGGAGCCTGTACGCTTCGCATAAATGCATTAAAAATGGGATGTATATCACGAGCGCGTCGCACAATTTATGTATATGAATATCTCATGAGGTGGCACATACTGTGTATCGTCGGAACATGTGGGGTGTAGCCAAGACAGGGTGATAGTGCGCGCGTCTGAGCGGGTGTGGTGTCCGCAGCGGGCAGCTCTGGGGCTGCGGGGGGCAACGTGCATGGTGTGCGCCACAAGCGCAGCCTGCCGCCGCCCGCGCCCGTGCCCATCCCGCAGCTGCGCGCCGGCCACGACGACAACACGCTGCCGCCCTTCGCAGGTACCATACCACCCGTGACGTCATCACCAACGTCACCCGTGCTTCTTACTACAGGGGAAGGCGAAGCAACACATGCTGCTTAGATGTCACATTGAACCGACTTCAATTGTTTTCTTGAGTGTTCTATTTTCAAACATGGTAACTTAATTGTGTTCTATTTTCAAATATGATCGTTTCTTCTACTCATAGAACATTATTCGGGGGAGGGTACTTTCATATTGAAACGCCATTAGATTTTGATGGTTATCTAATAGTTATTTTTTTCGAACATGGTAAATTCAACTCTTAAAATTTTTGAGAGGGTGGGAGCTTTGGTACCTATGCGGGTTTCAGTTTTATGATTCTCTCCTAATAATCATTATCTTGATGTTTCAACTTCTTTGGACGATGTTATGGGACTAAGATCACGTACAACTCATTGTTATGAAAACATAAAAGTTATATAAAAGAACGTTTTTATTCAAAACGTATCACAAGTGTGTACTTATGTAAATATATCTAAGGACTAAGTACTTTTTACACCTACAAACAATGCTTCTCACATTTAGTCATCACAGTTATCTAGAAATTATAAGTGTGCACTCGCCTTCCCCACAAAAAAAAACATAATGTCAAATGCGTTTAGTTGTTGTTTTACTTTCGTTTGTGTGTGTGAGTGTCAAACAAAATGTCGTAATAAATGGAATGTCTATTTGTGTTATAGCGTGTGCCTCTAAATGTGAGTTATATTTATTTCACGTTCACTTAATATTGAGCTTTATATTAACCTGAATAAAACACCTTTAACATGGGCTTCAGAACTAGCGCTTTTGCATGGGATTCTTTAATGCTTACCTGAGGCACTTTGGAGTCAATGACGTTATGTCCTCACGGCTCCCAGCTATGAAGTAGTGATGCCAGCACAGTTGACCTAGCCTATCAAGTTTTACTACATGTACTTACTATTTCCATAGTTTACTCACGAGTATATAGCAGACAGAACCTAGTCTCAGAGCTCTCAGTCATGCTTGCCTTAATATGTTAACATCGGGCTTTAGAAAGAGACACAGTTATAAAAATATTTTTTGCAGACCAAAGATCCTTAGTTTGTGCTAGTATTATATTATCTGTGGTAAAGTTATGCTCTACAAAGCTTAACTTTTTCTAAAATACAATGTGACTTATTTTACACTTAAAAATAACATCTTGTTTCTATATTAGTTTAGTATCACTGGTTACGCCATGTTAGTGAGTAGGCAGGATAGTTTCTGTTGCTGCCTTATGTGGCCAGATATTTTTTTAATATTATGAGTAAGACTTGATTAGCTGAATGCTATTGGCCGATTAGCTATACTAATAAAACTGCGTGCTTGAAACGGAATGGGTAAGTTAAACCTTGAAATGTTTTCTTTTTTTGTTTTGCATAGATGTTTCAAGTAAGTTTTTGTTTTTATGATTTCTAGGTGTTCTGTGATTTTTCAAGTAGATGTTCGATGTTTCTTTATTTTTTCTTGAATGCTGAATGTTTTTGATTTTTGACAGTCAGGCTTAAAAATACCAACCCTTCTATGACTACATTTTGGTTTTCATAATATGATGAACTTATAACAATTTATGGCTTATTTATAAAAATATTTTTAACCATTTCGGTTAGTTTAAATATGGATTAGAAGATTCTTAATTCAAATTCTCCATAGATTTGAATAAAGAATGAAAATGTAATAAGTATTTAAATTAATCATTAAGGTTTTTTTTTATAAGGCGCTATTTGTCCATTGGGATAACAAAAAAAAAACAAAAAACCAAACCTTTTTAAGCCTGACCGCTAACACTAGTATTCCATATTCAAAATGTAACGCCTCCCTTACCAACCCAGTTCCCCGCTCGCCGTCGTCGCTGAGCAGTCGTTCGCGCATGGCGTGTCGCTCGAACAGCTCCACGCCCGAGCGCCGCTCCGTGAGCCCGGCCAGAGATGACTTTGTCGTGCACAGGCCGAGGCATGTCACCACTCTCGCCGCCATGGCGCGGAGGGATGATGATAATGGTATTCTATTATTTTTGTAATTTTTCACTCATCTGTACAACTACGTTTGCTTCGTAAAGAAGGAAAATGTGCTAAGGAAATTTGACGTCAATGTCACACCAAAAATCGTACTTTTTTTAATGAAACTGATCTTGAAGCTTGAACCGAAACTGTGTGGTTGAGGTTCGATATTGAGTGGATAGATACTGATGTCATAACTGACATTAGTGACTGATATTTATTGGTATTTTACCTAATCAATAAAACACAAGCAACAATTAAAAATTTCCTAAACCCTCGACAGTTATTTTTTATTTTGTTTTTAAACACATAATAAAATTGATCTAAGTAGTAGTAGACACGATTCGATCAACAATCTATCGAAAACGTAATTATGACACGATATATTGCGAAAATACCCCGATCGAAACGGTAACTCCCCCATAACTTATGAACGGCTGAATCGATTTTCATTAAACATAGCGAGCATCGAGAGGGTTCTTTCAATAAAGACACCTTTCAAATAAAAAAAAACTAAATCAAAATCGCTTCATCCGTTTAGGAGCTATGATGCTACAGACAGATTTAGAAATACACTCGTCAAATTTATAACACCCCTCTTTTTACGTCGGGAGTTAAAAAGACTGCCTCGTTGGTCTAATGGTCGTAAGCGCTGCTAGGCCGTAGGTTCTGGGTTCGTTTCTCAGGCCGGCCAAAGTGCCATTGGATTTTTCCTGTGGGATTTTTAGTAACATTCCACATTCGATTTGTCCTTGGTACAACAATCAACTCACCACTTTTTTTATATCGTGCTTGAATATAACTGGCAATATGTAGATTTGCTGAAAACCCTACCCTATATTTCGAAGAATACTGTTGTATATATTTTTTATTTTGCCACACAGCAATGGAAATCAACATGACAGCAGCAGGCCGGCCGTCCAACTGGCAGGACACGCACACATCGTTCGCCGGCCGCCGCTCGCGCCGCTCGTCCATCAGCGACGACTCGCAGCTCACCGTCGAGAACTTCGGCGGCTCGCAGGACCGCCTGCACTTCGCTGGCCGGAACCCGGAGAAGGAGCTGGCCACGGTGGCCAATGTTAGGAAAATCTCGGCGCCTTCTGGTGAGTTTGAGGAGCTGGTTGATTGGCTAATATTTGTACCTTGTCTTGAGTTGTTGTTGTGATATTGTTCGTACAATACGAGAGAAGAATGTGAACAAATTGAGAATGAATTACTTGCTAAAGAGGCCTTCCGCCCAGCTAAAGGTCGATGGAGAACGAATATGGTAATTGGTGGCCTTAAAAACCAATAACCGATGACCAACTGCAGCTTTTTTTGGACATCGATGCCGCTCATAACTGGGTTTTTTGTTATTCGGCTAGTCGGTATGGACTGGAAAGCGATAACTGAGTTCATTTTTTAAATAAACTTTCTAACAACATTTTCCACAGGTCCCCTCGACTACAACCCGCCTCTCCGCTCGTCCCGGCAAGACATCCGAAGCTCTATACAATTCTGCCAGGGCGACTTCCAAAACGGCTCCGAAAAGGAAGACCGACAAAAAGTCGAACGACAAAACTCACAACCTCAAACCACAGAACCTGAACCATACTTTCCCATTCGACGGCAGTTGAGCAGTGATACCATAACGTTAAGAGAAAGACAAGAGAACTTCGGGTTCTCGTGTAAAGGAGGGGGTGACGGGTTCTTCTTAAACGATAGAGATTCGACCGACGGCGACGCGACTAAAACTAGTTTCGCCGATCTCAATAAAATCAGGAGTAATGGTGACCAGACAGGTTTGTTGAAAAACGGATGGGAAAACATTCTTGTTACAGCATAAAAAATATAATCAAAGTAACTTAACGCATAACCAGTATGTCAACAAGCCAGTTCTCCCATTCCTTAGCCTGTGTCTTTGCTTCCGCGGCACTAAATTGAAACGGCCATATCGTAACCGCTTTGAATGTTCGCCTTGAT
Organism: Anorthoa munda; assembly: GCA_945859665.1. Taxonomy (NCBI): domain Eukaryota; kingdom Metazoa; phylum Arthropoda; class Insecta; order Lepidoptera; family Noctuidae; genus Anorthoa; species Anorthoa munda. The sequence continues at coordinate 37,134,962 of OX243897.1, read as the reverse complement.
TGCGCTTGAGTTTAACGGCACACTGTATTCGGTACAACAATAATAACAGCACTTATTTAGTCTTCTACAGTCTGTCGTTAAAGGACCACATATTCCCATATTCCAAATTCTAAATTTGTTACCAGTGTAGTTAGTTGTAGTGTAATGTTGTCCTAAAAGATTGGTATAATACAGACTGATTTCGAACTCATACGCAGACTGCCAGGGTGAGAAAGAACACATTTTTGGAACAACTCAATATACTTGAAAAATTAAAACGTTTAGTTCAAATTCATTTATTGGGTAAATATTTAATTTTTGTATGAACTAGCAACTATTACCAGCCGCAGCCATCAGGCAGCTACTGTAGCAAAGCCTAAAGGAGGGTAAATGTTTGTATAAAATATTTGCATTAATATCATCAAGTTCTTTCACGCCCTAAAAGGAAGCCAATGAGTGTAAATTGTCCTATGATGGTAAGTGAGGGTTGTCGGTTGGTGTCCAGGTATTCAGTCGCAGCACCCGCAGGAGCGCGACAGTGAGCGGCGCAAGAGCACGTCGTTCGGCTCGCCGGCCGCCAACACCACCACGTGGCAACAACAGTTCATGCAGCAAGAAAATCAGCCCAGTTAGTAGCGTTTGCGTTTTGTGACGACAATTTTTTAGTAGTCTAGCGAAATTTATAGAATATCATTTCTTTCAGATTTTATGCAGTCTTTTGTTGATCTTCTCTTCCCCATATTTTTTTCTGGAAATAATGTATTAGGGATTTCTTTTTATCTATTTTTCCATTGTAGGCGTTTGTCGAACCTGTAAACAATGACGCAACTATTCAACGGCGCTTTGTCGTATACTAAGTAGTGGTGGGGGATTGTCTTTATGCAGAGTCTTTAGCTGACCCGGCAAACTTTGTTTTGCCATAAAAACACCAAACATTAATTTACCCTACACTACTCTACCTACCCTACCCTACCTACCCAACCCTACCTACCCTACCCTACCTACCCTACCCTACCTACCCTACCCTACCTACCCTACCCTTCCTACCCTACCCTACCTACCCTACCCTACCTACCCTACCCTACCCTACCCTACCCTACCCTACCTACCCTACCCTACCTACCCTACCCTACCTACACTACACTACCCTACCCTACACTACCCTACCCTACACTACCCTACCCTACATAAGAACCTTCTCCTAACAATAACGAACACAACAAAAAAAGGATAAGTGAAATCGGTCCAGCCGTTCACGCGTGATGTCGTGACCAAGGGAAATCGGGATTCATTTTTATATATATAGATAGATAAAACTCAAAGAAAGCAAATACCCGACATTAGACCACACTACCATACACCCGATTTACCCAAGCAAAATCTCTCGAACATTACCCACAAACATCCATTTACTTACCTCCCCCTAATTCCAGATGGCGACGACCTAACAGACGAATCGAACACTTCATCCGGGGGACAAATGGCCGCACAACTGAACAACATAAGACTTAAGCTAGAAGAGAAACGGCGACGCATAGAGCAAGATAAGAGACGCATGGAGATGGCGGTCAACAGGCAGAGGCAGCAGTTAGGGCAGCAGGCGTTCCTACAGGCTGTTACTAGGGTGAGTTGATAGCAATTGTGTGGTGTTTTCTGCGTTTTCAAGGTGTCGAATTCTCATCAGGGTTATTGCTCAACTGGCCATGTGTATAGGGTCAAAGCAAATTGACATAGCTGAAGCAAAACGTTGAAAATTTGCCTAGCAAAATGACCCCTATCTCCAAAACGTAAGGCACACATTTCTAACCAGATAAAAAAAAAATCGCGCATTCGTCCTTTGATTCGATTTTTGAATGCGAGGGTATTTTCTTTTTTTTTTAATTCTAAGGCTAAGCTAGTTCATAGCTTACCTTGCTATGGGAATTTGCGCTGTAGGGGTACGCTTTACGAGTTAATGTTGTGACTTACTGCCGCACTCAGAAACATTTAACGGTTACTTAAACCGCTCCTTAGTATTTTGTACTCTTAATATATACTAAGAATCGCCTTAATTAACCGTTAACGGCTCTGAGTACGGCAGTTAAACTTACAAAAAGTTGACCTTTCTCCATGGAGCTTGAGGGCCACTTCTTTGCCGAAATTTATCGTGTCATTGTTCAATAATAGTGCGTAGGACCCTCTTGATATATTCAATACCATGGCCTACGCAACGCAGTATTTATACATACGGCGATGCATGTATGAAATGCAGTAATACCCTGATGAGAATTTGATGACCTGAATACATAGGGTCAGTGTGGGGTATAAGGAGTAAAAATGTTTTGTATTGTCTTAAAACAAGTGGAGTTGGCGTCTTTTGTGTTTGTTTCAACGCCATTCGCACTGAAATCTGAGTCGAATTAAATTTTATTGGTTTGAGTGTGAGTGAACATTTGGTAGATAGATTTTGATTGAAATAGCCTGAAAATGGGGGGGAAATGAGTTTGATTAGAGTGCAAATTAGTATTGCAGTTTATTCAGTAGTTTCACATAAACTAATTCTCAAAATAAACTAGAGTTAATAACAATAAAGTAGTAATAATAACATCTGATATCTGTTATTTAATTGTTTCTGTTTAACAGACTACACACACTTTTAGAAAGTGTTTTATAAAACATTTGTTTCAAGCTGTTTTATAAAACGCGTTCAGATACAGCACAATGTTACTAACATTATGTTCTTCTCTCAATATTTCCAACGGATATTTAAAATTATACTTTCTTTCTATTTCATTAGGATACATTATTGCAATACCAGTTGGCCAACTTGGTGAGTGGCCGGTTCAGAGTTGAGCCCTTTTCCGTTTAGTTTAGACCTTTTTGATTATTACTTTTTTTTACAATCACTTCGTTACAAGTTCCTTTATCGTTATTTTGTACAGATTTTTAGTTCGGTACACGCTTACACGGCTTATCGATACATGACATTGAACCATTTAAATTTTGAATTTAAAAAAATACTTTGAAGTATCAATTTAAGTTGATCTCATTAATATTTGCCTTATAAATTTGTAATTTTGATAATAAATGCTTTTAAATACGGTAGCTACTTAAATAAAGCCTAGAAAATAATAGAGGCTGCTTTTTTCTAAGATCATTATTATATCGAACTCATGAATATTTTGCAGCGCAATCATATTTTTCTAATATATTCAATCTTAGTACTACAGAAATCGTTTGAAGGTAAATTGAATCGTATTGTGTCAGACATCCCAAGTCCACTTCACGGTATACATTTGACTCACGATTTGAAGAAGCACATTAATTTGTAGGAGTCCCATACATTACACTTATTTGTAAGCATGACTCCGTTGGTTGGTGTATATTCCATTTCCAAAACTACTCTATAGATTTCTTTCGAATTTATAAAAAATCTTGAGTGCTGGGGCCATTGAAAGTATCAAGGTATTATCAAAGTCATCTTTGATCCAGAGTGAAAAAGAGACGACGCTGTACATATTTTATAGCTCCATCACTTTTTCTCTGCATCACGGCCCAGAATTCTACAACTTCTATAAGTTATTAAAATAATCTCAGTAAATATTTCATTAAAAATATCCTTGAAAATATATTTTCAACATTCCCTGATATATCCCAACCAACACTCAGCATGCAGTAGCATGTCATAACACGCACCACTGCAAAGTGTTGCGCAACGTTTGTGTTACGGTGTCGGTTGCACGTGCGTGTTGCAGGGCAAGGGTGCGCGAACGCCAGCTGATGACGAGCTCAAGCAAGACCTTCCGGTGCAACAGGTAATGTACTGCGGTATGGGAGATGCAACGATACGGGTTTTGTTACAGCAACGGACTGTTACATGCTTCTGTGTTTGTCAGTTTTGGGGTGTATTTTGTATTTGATAAACAGTAAATACAATTTGCTAATCTCAAATGTTTGAAAGTAACTTACAAGTTTGTGTGGGATTGTGTTCACTGTGCTTATTAGTTTAATTTAAATTATTTTAAAGTTCACTTCATAGAATAATAAATTGCCTTTCTAAAATGGCAAGACATTTAACTTCATTAAATCTTTACTTATATAAAGCTTAAATAAAAACTTCAATAAAGAGACCCCACTGTTATTAAACAATCTACGTTTTGAATAAGTTGCATCAACCATTTTTAATGACAGTAATATAATATTGTATTTAAACTGGTAAAGGGAAAACATCAAAATTAACTCACGATTGAGAATCATTAATTGGCATGAGTTTGTGATTAAATTGCATGCAAAGTGTTCAAGAAATAAATCACATATGTGATAAAAAAGCGAGCTGTAAGTTAAAATCAATTCTTGAAACAAAATTATTATTTAACTTTTGTGCTACGATAAAATTTTACAATATCACGTATTGATTAACTTTAAAACCTCTTCATTTCGGATCTCGAACTTAAAATACTATACTCCAATTGAAATAGAATTAGAAAATAAAAAAAAATCCGTAATCATAAGGATAGCATAAAGTGCATCAACTTATTAAAAACTTGTTTATTACAGTTGTCATTTGCCATGGACACTATTGCAATAGAAGTCAAAATTGGATGAACGGGCTGTATAAAGGGATTGTTTAATTTTCTAATGTTATTTCAAATGGAGTTTAGAATACTTTATGAAATTAACTGTTTGTTATGAGCGATAAAAAAAATAATCAAAACGGGATATTCTACACTATAGTTTAAATCAATAAACTCACAGAAAAGTATGTCATGTATAGGAAATGGTGGTGGAGCCCCCAAGCCAGCGAGATTCAGTGGACACCGCAGTATTGGAACAGTACCAGCAATCTATTGCCAAGTAAGTAGACACACTCATTATAATACTGAAAATAAAGCCTTCATTGCTCCTCATTTAATTTGTAGATTTGTTCTCATTGCGAGCCAAGAAAGCCTTCGATCAAGATACTAGAAAATGTACTAGTTTATCAAGAGTGAAAATAAAGCCTTATGTTTATCGGTTGTCTTCACGGAACTGCACGGATCCTAAACACTCATTTCAAACATCACTAATCACACCTTCAAATCAACATAATATTGGCTTCAAATCCAATACCATGTGACTGCGCGTCACTTACAGAATGAACTCCAGCCTGCAGGATATACAGAGTGACATCGCTCGGCTGGCCAGCCAACAGACGCAGTTGCAGCAACAGCAACAGGCTAAGCAGCTGTTCCAACAGCCGCAGCTTCAACAGCCACAAATGCAGCCGCAGATTCAGCAGCTTCAGCAACAAATTCAGCCGCAGATTCAGCAGCTTCAGCAACAAATGCAGCCGCAGCAGCAAATACAACAACTACCGCAGTCGCCTTATCAACAACAACAACAGTATCAACCCAACATTCCACAATTGGTGAGTTGATTGTATTAAAGTTATGGTATTGCGCCTTTGGAGTGCGAGTTTGTTATTGAAACGACAAGTTCGAAGGATGTGATTTTATTACCTAGAAACTGATCTTTATTATATATATACGGTATATAAGTTTCGCAGAATAAAAACTTTGTACAAAAATGTGAAAAGCTTCGAACTTGGAATTTCATTCACATAGCTTTGTGTGATTCATTGATAGTGGCTAATAATCTTAGCCAAACACACAAATTAATATTATACAAGTTATTAAATATAATATTAAAACATTCCAGTATAAAATTACTATAAAAGGAACAGCACAGCTAACCTAAATAACTGAGTGAGATTAAAGCAAGTTTTGATTGTAATTAATAATAATTTATCAAGTTTCAGCGCTTCATCCCACAATATGTAATCACACACTCACTTGCATTATTATACATATTATTAGGGCTTCGTTTCACAATTCTGTGTATCAAATCCATAAACAAAACATGAAATGCTAACCTTAAATGAGGGCTTCTAACGCGTTCTCTATTGAACATTATTAGAAGAAAAAAAAACAACAAGCAAAATGATTAGTCTGTCTCTCGAAGACCACAGATTTTTTACTTGTATAGAGCTTGATTTCATACTTAATCATTCCCTTTACGGTCTAACGGGAATCACAAAATGTTCACAGAGTTAAATGACTGTATAAAAACTAATACTGGAATCTCTCATTTTCTTGAGAAATTGTGAAATGCACGTCCCGCCAACACATCGCTGACCCCCGCCTAACATTGCAGCACAGCCAATTCAGCTCCCAGCACAATGTGTCCCGGCCTGGTCTCGCCAGCTTCGGCTCCACGCCGCACATACCGCAACAACACCTGCAACAACTGCAACAGCAACAACAACAACAATTTTACAACTACGACCAACAACAACAACAACTGCAACAGCAACAGTATCCGCAGTACAACAATCAGTATAGGGACATAGAGGACTATGGGCGGCAGCAGTTTTATCTGCACGATGCGACGCCGCCGCCGAGACGTACGTGGGCGCAGCATGCGCAACAACAACAACAACAACAGCATCAGCAGGAGAGTGAATTGCGAGGGTGGCAGGTCGGTTGCACGTTCTCATCGTTTTATGTAGATAGTTGTAGTGTTCAAACGTTACAAGAGATTAAATAATAACTCTAAAATGTTTTAAAGCTTAATTTTAATGTAGAATAATTATTCACCGTGTAATTTTTACATCAGTGTCAGTTTATATTGATTTTCCAATTATGACTTTGCAGCAGATCTCTTCATAGTATTGTAATGTATGGGGTTGAGTATGTGAATATTAACTTGAATTTTTAGGCAGTTTTGTTTTTCGTGTAAATGAAGAGTCAGGTCGCAAGCTTACAGCAAATCGTCACGATGCACCGAGGTGTTGGTTGCATATTCACAAAATAATTAGTAAAATATTTCTCAATGAACCATTGTATGATTTCAGCTGCATCAGCAACATCAACAGAATCACCAACAGCATCAACAACACCAGTTCGGGCCCCCCACGCCGGAGCCCGCTCAAAGAACGTGGAAGTCACCCTCACCACAACCACCTCCCGAGAGGAACTGGCAACCTCAGGGCTTCGTGCTTCACGACCGAACCAACCAGCAGCCGCAACCCTTCCAAGTTCACTACAATAACGACCGGTACCAGAACGGAACCGAGAACATTCGAGAACCACAAAATCATTTAAGTTACACTGTGATAAACCCCAACCAGTACGTCTCTCAGTCACCGCCTTTAGCTGCCAGTCCGCAGCGAAGAGCGAAGACTCCGCAGCGACAGGGCTCCTTGCCCGAGGTGCAGCGGAGACCTGAGCCTGTGAGCTTGCAGCAGCTGCAGGCGCCCACACACACACCCTCACACGTCCCCACGCACACACCCGTCCAGGCGCAGCCGCCGGACGACATGGAGCCACAGAACATCTCCTTCATCGGCAACGCGGAAGACGACGCCCTCCGGCAGGGAATCAATAGACTGAACATATCGTCGGGCACGCGGACCTACCGCATCCCGTCCCCGACGCGGCCGTCGCTCAGCAGGAACTCCTTCCAGCAGCTGGAGCAGGAAGACGTCAGCGAACAGAACGAGAAAGGGTTCTACATCTCGTTCGACAATGAAGCGCCCAAGCGGCCGAAGCCTCCTTTGCGGGCGAAACGAGGCTCGCCAAAGAAGGAACGGTCGACAGACATCAGTCCTGAGCGAAGTCCTGAGAACACGTGGAACGAGCGGCTGCAGCCAGCTCGGGAGGACGAGTTCGTGGTCCACAGGAGTACGGGGCTGGAGCAAGCGATGAGATCTAATGACGTTTCTTCGGAGCGCAGAGAAACGCCACCTAGAGACAGAGCCCCGCGACACAACAACGCGGAGCCCGCCCCCGCCGCGTTACTCATCGGCGAGTTGAATCCTGACCCGGTAAGGCAATTTTTATTTCGTGTGATTTAAACTGAAAACATACTTCATAACTGTTTTTTCAATACAGTTGTTAAACATGGCGTACTTTCAGAGGCTATAATTATGATTCGAAAATTGAATCTTATGCATAGGCATCTTTCTATTACGCGGTCGTGACTTTTGTTTACGAGCTCGATCATTAGTTTTGCAGTTTAGTTTTAAATTTATAAGTCAATTTAAAAAGTTTAGTAGCAAAGAGTTTTCATACATAGAATAAAATGGGATAGATTTTATACGAGGAAAAATTAATGATTCCGTACGTTTTAGCATTGAACTCTTAAAAGTCTTTTAAACGGTTGTTTAATATATTTAATTACCAGTTTTAATTTAATTATTTTCACATCAACATTTGTCTAAAATCAAATAGGCTGTATAGACTGTTTTCGTTGTAAAAAAATGTCCAGTTGCAAAAACGCGCCTTTAGTTATAAGTCATTTTAAATAAGTTTAGTAGCAAGGAGTTTTCATACATAGAATAAAATGGAATAGATTTTATACGAGGAAAAATGAATGATTCCGAACGTTTTAGCATTTAATTCTCAAAAAAAGTCTTTTAAATGGTTGTTTAATATATTTAATTACCAGTTTCAATTTAATTATTTTCACATCAACATTTATCAAAAATCGAATAGGCTGTGTAGGCTGTTTTCGTTGTAAAAAAAATATGTCCAGTTGCAAAAACGCGCGAAAATTTTATTTTTTTGTGTATTAACAAATCTAATTCTTTGATTTGGTTTTACTATTTCCCACAACTGTATTGAAAAATATCGTGTGATACACGGGCGTGTAGGTTATTGCAAACTCGTGTCATTAAAAACCCTCGCCTTCGGCTCGGGCTTGTTAATGACAGCTCGTTTGCAATAACCTACTTTCCACCCTTGTATCACAATGTACTATTGTACTTTAATATGCAATTAATTGAGACTAGATGTCGTCTTTTACTATCCTGACATGGAAATAGTAAGTTTCATAATTTTCTCACCACATTTTTGCAGGGTGTCTGACGACGTGCGTTTCTTTTCGCATCGCAATTTTCCCATTCAGTCTTACATGAGCTAAAATAAAACTGTCATTTAAACTCAAAACATATTTAACTGATATCTGGGAACCTAATAAAACTGTTGAATATCCATATGACCAAATTTTAAAGTACACGCGCCATTTAATCTCTAACATCTCACCTTAATATTCCAGAACTCAGCTGAAGAAATGGAGCGTAAGAAAGAGCGCATTATGCTCCTCTCCCTCCAACGACGGCAGCGAGCCGACGAGGCCCGAGCGCGAGCCGAGGCTGCGGTGGCCGCTCGCAAGGCGCGGGAGGACGCGGCGCAGGAGGTAAAGCTGGCGCGCAAGGAGGAGCAGGCGCGGCGCCGGGAGGCCATCCTGCACCAGTACAAGCTGAAGAAGGCGATAGAGGAGGCGGAGAGAGAGGTAACGTCAACATTTATTAGTTCGCTGTGTGTGTGTGATTCGAGCTCAAACGGCGGCCGTACGGCCACGGCTGACTCGGATGCTTTGCAATCTTGAAGGTTTGAGATCGAATCGCATTCGTAACAATATTGATTCAATTTTGTTGGAAAAAATATTATTGTTAGTCGTCAAAGTTAGAAAAATTGGTTAAATTGCCCAAAGCCCCCCCAACTCGCTCAATAGAAGCCTCAAGTCTCGCATTTGTCTTTGTACGCATTAAACATGCGAACAACAAATAAAAAAAAAAACAACAAATCAAATTAAAAATGCGAACGACAAACATGCTCAGCGAGAGTGCTGAGGCAGTGTGCGCCTGAACTGTCTCCTGTGTTGACACGCCTTGTTCCGCCTCTCTCTAGTAAAAAGAACGGTGCCAAAATCCTGGAAGCTTGCAAATGTGCAACCAGTGCCCAAAAAAGGCAACCGTGCAGACCCTGCCCATTACCGTCCAATCGCCATTACCTCCATTTTGTCCAAAGTTATGGAAAGGGTACTGAACAGTAAGTTGCTGACCTACCTTGAAGACAATAATCTCCTTAGTGACCGTCAATATGGCTTTCGCCGGGGACGGTCAACTGGCGATCTTCTTGTGTATGTCACGCACTGCTGGGGCGAAGCCATCGAGAGGCACGGCGAAGCACTTGCTGTATCGCTTGATATCTCGAAGGCTTTCGACAGGGTCTTGCACGCGAGTCTACTCAGTAAGCTTCCTGCTTATGGCATTCCCGCTGGTTTTTGTAGCTGGATATCAGACTTCCTCAGTGAACGGTCGATCCGAGTAGTCATTGACGGCTGCTCCTCTGACCTTATGGCTATTGATGCCGGAGTTCCTCAGGGGTCTGTTCTCTCTGCAACTCTTTTCCTGCTGCACATCAATGACCTACTTCAGCCTGGTATTGTTGGGTACGCAGATGACAGTACTGTTTCAGAGAGATACCTGTCCAGCGCAAAAACCAGCGTGGATGAAGTTCGTTCCTTGAGAGAGGCTATGGTGGAGCGGACAGATTTGACTTTAAGCCTTGTGGGAGACAAGGCTTAAAGTCAAATCTGTCCGCTGTGTGTGGGGTGATGACAATCTGGTCTCCTTTAACGCCACCAAAACACAGGCGTGTCTTTTTACCGCTAAAAGGAGTCTTTTCGATCATACTCCTACTTTCCGGGGTACGTCTGTTCCTGTAACTGATCGGCTCGAGCTCCTAGGCATGGAGTTGACATCCAGTCTCAACTTCGGCGCCTCCATTGAGTACAAAGCCCAAATTGCGGCCAAAAAACTGGGCATCCTAAATAGAGTGAAGCGATACTTTACGCCTGGACAGCTTTTAACTCTATACAAAGCGCAAGTCCGATCCTGCATGGAGTATTGCAGCCACCTTTGGGATGGCTCAGCTAAGTATCAGCTTGCCGCGCTTGACTCGGTGGAACGCAGAGCCAAGAGGCTCATTGGCGACGTTGAACTGGCGGATGCCAAGCTTCACAGCTTGGCTCATCGCCGCAAGGTTGCCTGCTTGTCGGTCTTCTACAGACTGTACTTCGGTGAGTGTGCTCAAGAACTCCACGACCTCATCCCACCAGCCCCCTTCTATCATCGGACATCTAGACGCACTGCAAGTTACCATCCTTACCTTGTTGCCATTCCGCCAATTCGCACCAAGCGCTTCCAAACATCCTTCATAATGCGCACAGCGAATGAATGGAACTCACTACCTGCGTCTGTGTTTCCGAACGCCTTCAACCCGAATCTCTTCAAAGTTAGAGTGAACAGGCTTCTTCTGGGTAAGCTCACTCCATCGTCGACTCTGTCTCAGTCACCTCTGACCTAGACTAGAGTCAAGAGCAAACCCATCCCAAATAAAAAAAAAAACATCATTTATTTGCGGAGGACTTCTCCATTGAGAATAATTTATTACCAGTTGAAATTTTATAAGAAAACTCTTATCGTATTATCTTCGTCTTCTAGTAATAGCTAAAATTGAATAAGTCACAAAATGATTAGGATTTTGCTACTGTGTTCATCAAAATTCGTAATTCTAGTTGTATGCTTTTCACAAAATTTGCACCCATATTAAAAACCCCGCCACCAAACCTTCCAGGGCAAGCACTTAGACAAATCCGAGTACCTCGAAAGTCTAAACCGCGGCGGCACCGTGACGCCCGCGCCGACGCCCACCGGCGCCGCGCGCCTGCGCAGTAAGGCGGCCGCCGCGCGCGCACGGCCCAAGACTATACATGTGGACAGCTCTGCGCTACACGCCGCCGAGGGGATGTTGGCGACCAAACAGCCGTCTTCTACCAACCTTACAGGTATTTTAGAAATCACTTATGGTATAAGGCTGTTAGTATGGTACAGAGTTTGAGGAAAAGTCCGGTTTTGACACACAATTGAGAGGTACGGAAGTTCAGCTTCATACAACGAGCGAAACGGCAGGGTCAGACTTCGATGCGCATCTACATACAGCGCATCCTCACTTGCATGTGGCTTTAGTTTTAAATATGAAGATACAGATCATTGTAAAGTCGGATAGGGATGTTTCCTGGATAGTAAAAAGATCATGATTCTATTTAGATCGTCACAGTGAGATTATCAAATAATATTGGATCCGTATTTTTTGATTTATTAAATAAATAAAAATTTACAAAGATAAAACGCATCAAAGTTCAGGAGTGGGGGCTTGTGACGTCACTTTGTCAGTATAAACGGTAGATAATTCAACGCACTGTATCGTCGTAATGCTTTGTTTGCGTGGCAAAAGAAAAAATACGTGTTCAATAGTTTTAGGTACCTAATCTAATTGACGGACTAAATTTTATTTTTTGTCATCTACCCATTTGATTATTGCTTACAATGCCCAGTTAATTCAAACTTCACTATATTTGAAACTATCTGTCACTGAAAAGTAGGCCTCGTCATTTTATGACATGCAAGCGAGTTTCAATCTTAATGCACAATTAATTTATGGGTCTACTTACGCGTCCTTAATATTGCTTGTGCCTGAATAAGCTCGTTGTATGAAGCCAGCCTTCTGTACCTATTCTTTGTTGAGTCCCTGTGTTATACCAGAAAAACAAACTCTAGAACTCAATATGCCATATCAAGAGCCGTTTACTGTATTCGTGTGCCGCACGATGTTTGTTGTGCACTGCCCTTTAGTTCAGCGTTGAGCACGCCTAGCAGTGCCGACACGCGTTTCCTTTTTTTTTTTGTTACATGTTTACACTTTACATAATTTTTACTATTTAAAAAGATTTCCGAGTCATTTACCCGACTGTTCCAGAGGAAGGGTAGTATTTTTAAGATGTTAATTTTAAAAATCCTAATGATGAGGGTAATTTTAATATAATTATATTAACTTAAAAAACGTCTAATTGAATAAAAAAAAAATAATTATTAAAAATACTGAACTGAACACAACTCTTTTGCTAATTACCCTTAACTTTTTGAAGCCGCACTAAATGTCAGCTTTCCCTTTTTTACAATATTAATTTGCCATCTGGCATGCTGCCACTTTTTATGTTCTCAAACAAGGTGTGTTATGCTGTGAGTGTTGCCAAATGTGAATATATTGTGTGAGTCATTTTATCATGTTATGATGTAGTCTCAAAACAATATAAAAACATAAGTAAAAAATAATTGGGTTGTTTTTCTACGTCTTCTCAATCTCCTATTAATAATAAGGAAACTTTTAAAATCTCTTAACAGATGCAAATGCACTTTTTATCCAATAAGGAATAAGATTTCCCGGATAATACTGCCTGATATGATCCTACCTTGGTACCTATTGCAATCTAACCTGGGCTTCATTACTACAATAAGACCAGGCGTTTCATTTTAAGAGCACATGTCATTATTAATTTGTACTTCAAAGTTTATGTCAATGACATTATGCTATTTATTTTATACTAGCTGTCACCCGCAGCTTCGCTTCCGTCAAAATTATTGCCTATGTTACTCGGGAATAATGTAGCTTTCCATAGGTGAAAGAATTTTTAAAATCGGTCCAGTAGTTTCGGTGCCTATTCGGTACAAACAAACAAACAAAAAATATTTCCTCTTTATAATATTGGTATAGATATTGGTATAGACTACAATATACTACGCCAAAAAATGGGCTTACCATAGACGGTAGATAAATTATTTCAAATTTCATAGATTTTTGGCTTTTACCGCGAGTGTATTTACAATTTTTTAATTATTGTGAATATTTGCCAAATACGAGTATGTCAGATTAAGATAGGACGGGATTTACCAACAAGTGCTTTAATAGAGTTTTATGTTTCGAAAAATGTTTTCCTCTTTTATTCGAAAAAAGGAGCTGCGCAAAACTGTAGCATACACGATTTTATATTTAATCGCACTTATACGGCATTAGATATGAATTTAATTCAAACTTTGCTGCCATGCGTGTTATAACAACGTTTAACAGCTATATTTATGAATTTTAGTCAACAGTGGCGCCAACTGGTGAGCAATAAAACGCCCGCAATGCTTTAACACCTTTCTTACAAAGAACTAATTTCATCATCATAACATCAACTTTAGCGGGCAACGAAAAGCCTAACCGTTTTTCAAAAAATCTAATAAATAACAATACTGAGGCTACATCAAACATAATTATTATTATCACACTTAACAAAGGCTCCAGCATATCTCACCTCGGGAGCGCTTGACGTTGTGACGTTGTGTTGTGTAGCGGGCGGCACCATGCGGCGGGACTACTACCGCGGATCGCAGGACAGTCTCGCAGAACGCGCCGGGCTCTACAGAGGTAAGGTTACTGCATGGACACTTGATAACTTGTTGGGACAAGCGATGAGATACGTTGAGTGTGGTCGTTTTGGTGAAATGTCTCTCATGTAGCGGCTTCAATGTGGCCACATTCGAAATATAACAAAAAAGACGTGACGAGTTCTTTGCGTGATTTGAACATATACAACAGGCTGACAACAACGAGTTACCGCGGCCCTGGCATTTGCAAGTGAGGGATCACGGATGGCATTTAGTCAGTAAAAGTCTGGGCGTATCAGACTTCACTCAGAGGGAGAGAAGTTTTGGATGCCTACTCAAACCAAAAAAAAAATGCCGACTACAACCATCGGGGCAGTTGCCCACTAGGGACACCCGTCTGTTTGGAGGATCCTCTCTTTTCAATGTACGTAGCTGGATTTACACTCTGTTCCGCATACCTCTAGACAAAAAGGTTAATTTAAGCACACATGGTAGGGACCATATTGATCTCTATCACAAAAGTCAATTTTGTGACAAAACAAACTACATTACAGGTTACAGGGGCCAATTATTGAATAACAAACAAAAGACCTTACGAACTACCTTGCCACTGTGTCATTATACTTTGTGATAATTCAAGGCGGAAAATATAAACGATTTAATTGATATTAAACTGGATCTGGCGAGTTTGCTGCTCGCCCATTTCGCCGTAGCTTTGTGTCATTTTCTAACGTCAATATCGCTTGTCCCAACAAACAATTTGGAGCGCTTAACGCTTTTACTTTATTGTTATGCTTTACGTTTAGTTTTTGAAGCATGATTATAAACGTAAGCTTTGATTATTTTTTTCCTTAATTTTTTACTAATATACAGACACATTTGCACCACTTATTTCTGTAATCTTTGTACTAAATATGTTGGGATCTATCTTCAGAGTCTCCGGTAGAAGAGCGTGGCGGTATGTCTCCGGGGAGTGCTTCGAGTGGTCCGCTGGGTCGGCGCGGCTCGTGCAAGACGTCCCGAGGTGAGTGTGTCTCTGTCGCACGCGCCACGCTACACAAGGGGGAGTAGCTCCCTCTCGCTCGCTCGCCACACTAACACCCGGCGTACGCTTCGCTAGCCGATCGCGTTTACGAATATCGAGAATACCGATAAAAAATGCTTGATGATTTCATTATTCGTAAATGTATATCGGTGCATTTTGTATTTTACGTGATTTGTTTTGATATCGATTATAAGTCCAGCAATTTGTGAGTATGTCACAATTGTAGGTTAGTATTTAAAAAACAATTGGTATCATAACAAATCAGCCGTTTTCCGTCAATGTTTTATGATATCGAGGACATGAAAATTTGCCTTGGACCACTACTTTATTATTATTGAATTTGGAAGTAGTGTAACAGGACGACAACAAATTTCCATGTCTTCCAAATAAAAGCTGTTTCTGTAATATTACGAAGTTGTATCACAAACAACTATATCCCGATAATGTCTGCTTGAAATACAATTTGAACTCCCGACTGTGCGGTTGTCAACACGACCAGATATTCCATAGTGTGTATGAAGGCGCTTCTTTCCATTTTGGTTTTAGTAGAACGCTTCGATTTGAAATATTTATATTTATAATCGATTTATTTTATATGTGTATGATTTCAGCATCGCATAGATTATAGACACCACTCCAAAATGCAAAATTTATGCTTCATACCTTTTTTTTGGCCATTATAATATGTAGTTGCAATTTAAATTTGAGTGGTACAATATTTTCATAAAAGCTTTTTTTCCAAATTTTTCGATACGCCCTCTAGACCTTCCGCGCATTTACTAAATTGGTTCCCGAATCTGTAAATACATAAAGTGATGTGATACAATTTTTATTATCGCGGTATAGCATTAATTTTGTTTGCCATATTGTGTAAAGAAGTCGAAGCTCGCTTGTGTGACGATGCATGCTTGTGGCGCGTACGCGTCGACATCGAATGCTGCATACTTATGACATAACAGAATGGAGTTCGCATTGCATGAGTTGCGAGATGACATGTATAGGAAACATTTCAGAGCGCGTGAATGAGGAACCTCAGTCTTCCCGTGGAAGGTCTAAATATACGAGTTACCAGAGTAACTTTAAGGCGGGACGGAAGTCAAGCTCTCTTATGAATTTGTGCGGTAAGAGCAGTTTGTAAACACGAGATACGGCTTGACTCACGTTGGTACGGACGGGTCTATGTTGTTCCGTCGCTTGTGGTGCGTTGGGTTTACTTTCTGTTGCTCCCGCGGCCGGCGCGCCGTACGTGTGCGCTGTGGGAACGTTCTGTGTCTATAGAGTGAGACATTCAACATTATTATCCTGTACTTTTGGCGAATTAATTATGTATTTTTGATATTCTTCCATGTTTTTTTTAAAAACTGCCACGAAATAAATACGTAGTAGAAAAATCCACCCCCTTAGTTTTTGCTATTCACAAAAAGAAAATAGTTTGTTTTTAATTGAAGTGTTTCCCTTAATTTTTAACCAGTATCATTAAAATTAAAATTGATATAATAAGAGGCGATAAATCCATCGTCCTCTACAGACATAGAGCTCACAAAACCACGACACATTGCGCCGCGTCCGGCTGCGTTCTTTCGTCTTGTGCACATTTATTTCATTTGGGTCATCGGCGATATATAAGTAATACATAATTTATTATTATATTTACATCGCCCCTAAACAAAATGGGTTCCTGTGGTCACACTTCATAATCAATCATTTGTTTGTCCCATATATGTCAGTCCAAAGACAAGTAGAGCTAAAAAAAATAAACATTCACAGTCGCTGAAGTGTATCCATCATGGTCCATAGTGTAAAGGGGGCCACTATTCGGTTATGGTATCATTTATGGTCGGGTAACTCGGTTCGAGTTAGCGCATGTTTTATATTATATGTTTATATTCTCGGTGTTGGTGTGACATCGTCTTTACTCGTTGGTTAAACACTTTACAACCTTGTTTTAATATTAAAACGTCAATAATATATCGAGGGATATACATGGTTAATTGGAATATGAATAACAATTAAATCTGTCCTGAGATTTTCTACAAAGTCTTCTTCAATAAACTTTACTACTGAATCTTATTCCTTCAAAAATGACTAAGAAATAACTTAATACCAAGCTAATAATATTACTTTCAGTATGTATCTATAAGTTGGGTATACAAGGTAAGGAAAATGTATAATGCATGTTATTTCCCTCATCAGAAAAAAAGTCAACTACGTAAAACTTATCCAAGTTTCATTTATTCTACCCATGTTCATAGCTTAGGCAGGTTCAGTTTAAAAAACTTGGATTGCCAATAGACAAATAGTGACGGTAATACAGGTTGTGTGTTAAAACCCAAGTAAGCTTGAACTATGTAATTCTAAAATAGTTTTTTTTTAAAGCAACTCGATTGGAGGTTGCATTCGTATGCCTCTTTATACAAACTTTCTAAACTGTTTAGGTAAGTTAAAAATAGAACTAGAAAACAGAATACTCATAATATGAAACCCGATATCAATGCTGTTTTTTTAAATTTCATGATAAATTGACAAGTTTATAAGCTTACCTTGATCATAATGTACACCCTGCATTATTAAATACCATATTCCATCTAATATTTTATGGTTGTAAGTGTTTACATGTTTAGACCATATTAGTATACATATTTCAAAATTCGTATCTATATGTTTACCATATTGTATTTATGCGTAAAATACAAAATGTCGCTTCTTTTGTTCAGTTTTGCCTTTTTAGTTTTGCTTAGCGGCAGTAGAAAACACCCTGTATACGTAGTTTTGACACACATTTAGTATTTTACGCTTCGTATATCAATATTAAGAGTTTAGAAGATAGAACATAGGTAGGTATTGATAGAATAATTTTCTATACTAATTTTAATTCTATGCTAGTCCATAAAATATTAACTTTGGCCTAACTGGAGGAATAGTGAATATTGGCTAAGTAGATCTGTGATATTAATTATAAGCTTTGAATATTCTAGTCAGTGATGGGTAATTTTGGAAGATTATTAAATTCAATCTAGCCAAAAATAAAGCAGGAGTAACATAAATGGCTGTAAACCTCCTGACATCTGAATTAAGAATTTGAAGTTGAGTATTTGCCTAATAGTACTTTATCCTGAAAACCCGTCAATCTTTGGTTGTAGAGTAGGGGTTAGGGACTTGTTCACAAAAGTTGAATGAGCTGCTAACTAACCCTTGGAGTTAAGATTAACGGTATAACAAAAGGTAAAGGAAACTAGTATTCCACTTTATCCGGGGAAGTCGACTCCAACATAATTAATAAAAAGCTAGGCAGATGATAATAGTAGGTTGTTGCGCTAGAATCCTTAAAAAATAACACTAAGGCTAATACAACGATAGCTTAGGACGATGGTATAACATTCATGTGGGTGCTGGTATGGTTGGGCCACGCAATAAGCGGGTATGTAACGTATGTGCGGCGCAGACTCGGGCCTGGGCCGCGCCACGCCGCCGCGCCGCGCCGCCTCTCCTGGGGTGCGTACGCTGGGCTCGCCGGCGTCCGGGCCCGGCTCGCTGCCCGGCGCTATCGGCAAGCGGCGACACCATCCCTCAGATGACACCTCCGACGTCTCCTCTACGCATTCGTCCATCATGGATTACTCAGGTGAGAACTTGGACAATTTAAACTTTTTTAGAAATTATTTAATTTTATGAGTAGACGTAAACTTAAGTTACAGCTTCTATATGACGTTTTCAAATGTACTAAACTTGAATGAAGTTGATTTCAGTGGGCTTAGCGCGAGTTTTTACTCACGCTTAAACGCGTTAACGTAGTCGTCAATTTGTACCGAATCTGGATAAACGCCGTCTGGTGTTAGTAAAGAAAAACCTATTTTTTGTATACAAATTGACATAAGAGATCGTTAACGTCATTATCACGATCGATTATGTTTATTAACTCGAAATAAGCACACTGAACGACTTTCTGAGATCAACTGGCGATAAACTTAAACTTCTGAATAACGTCAATTGGAAACAAGAATTTGAATTTGAATAGACTTTTAAGTTGTTTAGACAGACATCAAGAAAATCTTTGTTAACATTCACATTGATGATATAGAAAAATCTGATAAAAGTTGTCTTTAAAGATAAAGAGATGAGACAGAGATATTATTTCCTATATGTTGACAACAAATGACCCAAAACAAATGCACAAATAAACGAAGCACTAACTCAATGAGATAAAGCAAACTTACAAATGCACACTCCCTTACAATGTATAAAACCTGAATCACAAATTAACCCAACAGCACTTACTACAGCGAATTATTTGTTTATCTAGGAAGCTCCGATAGAAGTCGTCGCAAAGGTCCTTATACAATATACTAGGTAGCTAGTCCCCACCAACACGTATAATAGAACGAACGACACAGTAATCACTAAAGAATTTGAAGAAAACACCGTATTCAACGATGTCATGCCAACTGTGAATCATCTAATCTATAAGGCATGGTTTTGCGAACAGCATTTGATCTAACGAACCTGCATTGTGTCTCGCTTCGAATTCGCTTTCTCACCTATTGAGATTAACACATAATAATCACGGCACTTAACTTGTGCATTCACTGTGCATTTTTACATCGTTTTGTACTACTAATTTAGCTGTAAATAATACATTAAACATAGCTGAGAGGAGTCTTTCTGATTTTTGTATACTAATAATGCTTTAGTTATATTTGAAATACTTGACAAGTACCTGAAAACAAAAATAATCGCAAACCTTTGAAGGAAATTACACGCACATGTTTATTGGAAGTTGTTTTGCACCAACGATCAGCAGTAGAATTAATTCTGATAAAGATTTTTATGCATCCAGATTTCTAGACCAAATATTTAATTTTTGTACTTAAAAACTGAGTTGATATTTTTATTGTTTGCAAATGACACATACCAACATCAAATAGGCTTACAATTTAGATGTTATTTTTTCGCCAGTAATTAGAGACAAATAAAAATTTTATGACATCACAAATATTAACCTCCTAAAACCTACAGGTCCTCGACTCTACAAGCAGCCTTCATCAAAGTCGAATCGCGGCATAATGCTAAACGCAGTGGAGTACTGCGTGTTCCCCGGCGCAGTGAACGCGGAAGCCAAGCGCCGCGTGCTGGAGGAGATCGCGCGCTCGGAGAGCAAGCACTTCCTCGTGCTGTTCCGCGACGCTGGCTGCCAGTTCCGCGCGCTGTACAGCTACTGTCCCGACAGTGAACAGGTCACGAAGCTGTACGGCACGGGACCCAAACACGTTAATGATAGGATGTTCGATAAGTTCTTCAAGTAAGTTGCAATCATATATTTTTTTTACTATTTATTACTTTAGTACATGAAGGTGCTTATAGGTCTCCCACTAGGTGAACCGATAATCTGGTGAAACACGCGAACATCTGATAGATAAGATCTGTTGATGTAGCGGTACCTGGTTCGGGGCAGCCAACAGTGGTCGTCTAAAATGATGATAATAACTTTAAAAAACCTTTTGATAGATATTTGAAATCGTGAATTATGCAACTCATGGTGTGTTTCAATAATTCCAGATACAACTCGGGCAGCAAATGCTTCTCGCAGGTGCACACGAAGCACCTGACGGTGACCATCGACGCCTTCACGATACACAACTCGCTGTGGCAGGGCAAGAAGGTGCAGCTGCCCAGCAAGAAGGACATGGCGCTCGTCATATAGACGTTACACTACATTTTAAAGAATCCATTATCTAGTCGCCGGCGGCAGTCGAGTCAAGCCTTTTTACTCTTCAGTTAAACGCTATGGTAGGGCAATAGTGCCAGTGTCCATTACATTGTATTTTAAAAATGTCGGTTAGTGCGTTTTCCTCGGCGGAAGCTGTTTTATTGAACATGAAAATTATGTTAATTTTTGCTTGTGTAAAGGTGTGTTGTCGACCGATGTGTTCTGTACCGGCTTCCCGTACGGGCTCGCTCGTAAGCTGTGTATGTATGTCTCGAGTCATAGGAATCAATTGTAGGTATGCGAGCCCGTACGGGCAGCCCGCGGTGCCTGTGTCATATTGTACAGTTAGGAAGGTTGTCGGCTCGAATCGAGTTTGTTATGTTTGCTTCAATCGGTTCTGTATTCGTAAGTGATGTCTCGCTGACGCGTGTTTGTGTTGTAATTAGTTTCCTGTCGAGCTTGTAGCGGTGTCCGACTGTCCAGTGTCGTGTCAGAGTGTCGGCGGATCGCTTCCGCGTAACGTATGTATGCGTTGATTAATGCTGCGTTAGTTCCAAATGTGTTACTCAGTGTATAATCGCATTGTTTGCCATATGTATTAGTGAGATGGTCGATACGTTCCAAATTGATTAAATTGTCTCAAAAATAGAACAGCCAAATGTCAGACTACGGTCGATAATTTAGATACATTAATATTGTTTTAGTAGAACTGTCTTCTCACACATAAAGTAACAAGTTCACAAACTAATAATATCGCTTATTCGTTATAATATTTAACTCGTTAGTGATTACGTTCAAGTTGACTGGAGCTAAGATTTGTTTAACTGACCCCATTCAATGATAATTCAATTCCCATTTTTTTACTGCTTGTATAGCTAAAAGTAAGACGAGGCACATTTTACGTGGTAATTGTACTGCCTTATCCTGTAAATAATTGTTTTTTTGTATACAGCTATTTATTAAACGAATGTTAAAGGAGAATTGATGAATATCATTTTTCATTGTTTAATGATTGGTCATCAATAATATACTACCGATAGTATATGGTATGCAAATATATTGTATTACTTAAAACCATAACGAAATAATATTGAATTTCATATTAATCTGTTGTTTTATTACACTTCCTCCTACTTGTGACCACAGATAACCTGCGTCAAAACACAGCACAAGCAACGCATCGCGTAAACCAGACCACATGGAGTAAATTTACAAGTGAAGGCCGCTGAAGTTACTAACGTCGCTTGAATTGTATGCCAAAAATTGCTATTCAGGAATAAAAAGCAAGTGTTTGTAATATTTAATAAAAAATGTTTCGAAAATTGGACGCAAGTTCATTTGCCAACCATTAGTCGCATTAAACTTAGGCCTCGTTTCTGGCGAATCGCGGGGAAATGCGTCATCACACGCTCTAACAAAAACATACGGCAATGTAGGTAATATGTTATTTTTGAAGACGCGGTGCGTGCAGAGGGCGGTGCCCGCCACTGCGCCCGCGGCGGGTCCTATAGTCGGTAGCGTAGCACGTGGCGGATATAGAATTATCTTCTATCAAAATGTCGACGATGTCGTACTCCATTGCTGACGATGGCTCACGTGTGACGCGGCGGCGGCGGTGCCATCCGCGCGCTCCGTCTGCATTTCAAGCCAACCCGTGTAAAATCATTTCTTCGTAAACACTCATACAACGCCATATGTTTGAATTAAGTGCGGCTCGCACGCAAAACGAAAGAAAAACGAGCACTTAGTTTACGCCAGTATTATCCAAAATGGTCCTAACCGAAATCTGGTCTTCTGGGACAAATATAATTTTAGGAGTATATCAGGTTTCCCGTAAATAATACATCTTTATTAATCATATATTACATTTTTGTAAGTGATCTGATGGCGCAACGCAGATGAAACAAATTGCGTCTATAGGCAACCCGCGACATCCTACAAGCAAACCCGAACCGGCAGATTGCATCGCATTGCTTTCATGAGAACGTAATTACCATTTCGCGTAATAAAAATCGCTTATTGGTGTGACATAAATCGAATCGCGTCGAGCAATGGTCATCCCGTCTGGCCTCTTCCCACTGTCGCGTACCAAGCCATTGGGTTCTATAAAATCTCTGAGGCCCCGGCGGTGACAAGTGCTCCACCTATGATGTTATTAATGCTCGCGTGTCGTGCTATCCGGCCAGCGCTTCTACTTCAGGATAGGCCATGGTGTCCTCCAAGGCGGGCGAATGCTTCACCGCATTGACAACGATGTGGATCTCCGCTAGGAGCAGGAGAACCCAGACGCAGACATGTAGCGATCCGGAAGGTGTTGTCACTAAGCATAGTACCTATGTTGGTGACGGTAGTGCCTGTCACCACAGAGGCCTGAGGATGTCCACTTATATATTATATTATTTAATATCGATATTTAAATCCGATGTAAAATAGCGGATCCTAACCACAGATTACTGATATGTAGCTAGCTAATCCTAACATCGAAGTTTATCGATATATCGCTTGAAAACTTCAATATTTTTCAATATGAAGAATACTTTTTACAAGTTTAATATTACCTTTTCCAGCCAAATGGAGAAAGTTTGCTGTCCTTGATTTCGTATATGTGAATGTAGAATCAGAGACAAGAGTAACATAGCTATATTAGTAGCGTAATTATAGTGATTTTTATACATCGAGAGTAAACGGTCGATCGATCAAACAGGGTAGTAAATTTAGTTGCACACACAGATGTCATTACCTGTTAAAGACATTTAAAATTGAAATTATTAAGTAGTGTTGAATGCCTTGCATGGCAATCAGGGTCTCTTGTTTTATGATTGCTTGGCTTTTTGAAGCGTAAGCAAGTTGCACATTTTGGTACATCAGCTTTCTTCGCGCACTCTGTCATCGAGTGCCCTGTTTCACCACAATGCCCACACGTCGAGTTGACCTCTCTGCACGTTTTTGCTGTATGACCATACTGTTGGCACTTGTTTACCGAGTTACCAGTGTAAAATCCCTGACATGACAGGACGTCCAATTAATAAAAAGTCTCAATTCAGCAATTAGGGCTTTACGTATGTCAGCTGGTACTTCAATGACGTAGTTGCACGTCGACGCATATCTCTGCCCAGATTTGTGACTTTTACCTAGGCCATGCAGGATTCCAAGGACATGTCATCAAACTGTCGGCTATATTTTGTTCAAAAATGCATCTGAAGACCTCATTTTCAGCCATGGAAGTAGGCACTCCTAAGACCACGATCTGGGGTTTGCGCTTGCTGGGTTCGTCGACGGTAAGTCCTAAAGTAGAGAGCTTTACTTTATCAGCTGCTTGCTTGGTCTCGTTGCTGATAATTATTTAAAAAAAAAACAAAATACAAAAAAGGAGGCGTAATTACGCCTCCTTTTTTGTTATGCGGACACCACGAACATGCAGTTTCATTTGCTACGGGCGTATGAATTTTTCCACGAGGTTTTTGATTTCGTCACTCGATTTTATCTTGGGGATAAATTGCAACTGAGCTTAAATTATTGGGACGAATAAAGCCCTTTGCTCCTTTTTTACCATTTCGGCAAAATAAACATTTCCCGCAATACCTACCTGAGTCCAGTATCGTCTTCCTGTGATCTGAAAGGTTTTCACGCTTTTCTGCCATACTGTCCTTTAGGAGAGATCTAGCCTTTAGCGAATGCCACTTCCATTGCGGATTGCGAATGCGACTGCCATTTGTGAGGTACCGGATCCTATTTTACGGCAAAGTTTTGCTATCTTCATTTTCTGCTCCGAATTAAGTTTTCCACCTGCGGCAATAGAGCAGACTTCATTCAAATGCAGCTCAATAGAAGACTCAATTTTTACTTCCGGGTGAGGTGACTATATCAGGCGGCGCCGTCACAGGCGAGGCAAAGGAGGGCAGTGGCCCTCTTGAAAATGATTTTTTTTTCGAAGGGTCTGTTTTCTATTTTGGAACATTTTAGTTGGCGGTCTCCACTGCATCTACATCTATTAAATTATGGAAAAGGTACCTATGTTGATGACGTTTTTGGAATCATTGAAGGAGACCAACATGAGGTGGAATTATGCTTGGCACACCTTAATAGCATACATGGTAAAATCAAATTTACCTACGAGATGGATAATGAGAGGCAGATTCCTTTCTTGGACGTGAAAGTAGGGGTCCGTGATGACGGTTCTTTGAGTCACACAGTGTACAGGAAATTGACTCACACGGATCGATATCTACACGCTGATTCTCACCACCATCCTCGACAACTGAACTCTGTAGTGACTTCACTTACCAACCGCGCATATGATCTATGCGACGAGGAACATTTGCGTGCTGAGCTAACCATGTTCAGAGGGTCCTACAGAATAACGGATATACGGGGAGGACTGCACAGCCTATTCGAAAAACTGGTTTTAAGCACCGGAAGTGCGAGGTTGAGAGACAGCCAGCATTTTTGCCGTACGTGAGGGGAGCGACAGATAAGGTTGCTAACATTCTTCGGAAATACGCCGTAAAGACTGTCTTCACTCCTTTCAGAAAAGTGTCACAGATGCTGCGCTCGCCGAAGGACAACTTTCCACTGGAAAAGCCCGGTGTTTATAAAGTCGATTGTAGTTGTGGCAAGTCATACATCGGTCAGACGAAGCGTACGGTTGCTTGTCGAATTTCAGAGCATATCAGGGCGGTAAAGAACAAAGACACCCAAAAATCGGCCATAGCTCAACATCTTTTGGAATCCGGATTGAACCACTGGATTGAGTTACATAACCCTCAAGTCATTTCGACAGTACGCCACTATATCCCTAGACTGGTGAGGGAAGCTATCGAGACTACCAAATATAAGAATTTCAACCGGGAGGATGGGTTTCAACTGTCGAGAGCTTGGAATCCAGTGGTTCAGCTGTGTAAAACCCGAAAAAGTGCCGAAAAAAGTTCGCGAGTGGATACGGTGAGTTTCGTGTGTCGGGAACAGAATCGAGTTGTGAGTGACAGTGGTAGTGGTACTGAGTGCAAAAAACGAACAAGAAAGAGGGTAGACCGATATGTCCCCTCATAAACACCCACCCGCAATGACTTTTCAGTTTATCCGTGATCATGGTGCTTGCAACAGCACCGAAATATCGGAAACTCACAACAAACAGTAAACATGGTAAATATCCCGTTTCTAATGTTAATATATTTAATGTTTAACAGACAAATATATTAATATTTATACAATTGACTATTCAAAAAAAACAAGCCCATATAATACAAAAGGGAGAGGGAAGGGCTCATTGCGTAACAAAAAATTCGTCCACATAGATGTCAATGGGAAACGTGCCCAGAACGCTGGCATCATTGCCACGTTGGATGGCAATGCTGATTCTCTGGCCGAAGAAAAGGCCAGCCTTTTGGTCACGTGAAGAGTTGACGTGCTAATTTGTCGAAAAACTCGATGCGCACTCGGACCCCATGGACCAAACGTTTCAACCCCAAACGGCTCAAACATATAACTTCCAATAAGGTTGTTATATTTGCGACGTTTGAGGTTTTCTGCACCGGCAGCAGCCGCCCTAGCACAGCCTGCCGTGCTAAGAAGATGGGATGGCGCAAGGGTGTCGACACATGTTGCACCCTTACCAAATGCCTACCCACCTTCCAAGGCATTATGGTCATCCCGTCTGGTCTCTTGCCATCGTCGCGTAGCAAGCGATTGGGTTCTAAAACAGCTGGCACCCCGGCGGTGACAAGAGCCAGATGTATGATATCATTAATGCTGGTGTGCCGTCGTGCTATCCGGCCAGCGCTCCTACTGTAGGATAGGCCATGGTGACCGAGGCGGTCGACTGCTTCACCACATTGACAACGATGGGAGCTCCACTAGGAGCACTCAAACGCAGAAATGTAGCGATCCGGAAGGTGTTGTCACTCAACCTATGTTGGGTGACGGTAGTGCCTGTAGCCAGAGACCCGACTCCCACTCTCCCACAGCCAGCAGGTGGGCACGCTCAGCAGTAATGGTGGACGTATTTAAATTTTTATTCCGTACCAACCTGCGAAGTAGCTTATTCCACTGTCTCTAGGAAGATGGGCACTTCACAGTTAACCAGTGAAAGGGATACAATTTTTGTGGTTAGTTTCAGTGCTGTGGACCGAAGTCAGGAAGCCGGTAGGCTTATACTAGAAATTATGCGGAAGCGGAGCCCGCCGAAGCGAATGCGTAGTGTAGCTTGCATCCAGGCTCGGTCATCCAAGGCCACATTTAAGACAGATGTCTGAGTGCATCGAATAATTTCGTAATTTTTTCCAAGAGATGTGGCTGCTTCCATAAAGGGGAAGAGCGGAGAAAATACATAAAATTTGGGCCAAAACAGCAATACCTAATAAGAGTAAAAGCAGAATGAAGGTTAATTTTGGAGTCTATCAGAAATATCTTTGAGTATGCCGAAAAAGTAGAGCAAAACCAGAGGCATGTATGCCCCAGACGTTGACGGCACGCATCTTGTTGCCGTCTGTTAAGACTTATTTATGCATGCTACAGGCAGTATGACGTATGGGTAAATGGCTTTATTTTTCGTCAGGAAAATAAAAACATCATTTAATCATATAAAATTAACTTTATTCCATATTTACATAACAATTAATTATAATCATTATATTAAATTGAATCACAATAATACTGTCTAAAACTATTGGATGAAAAATTGTGACTAAGTTATTTATTGTACTAGTGTTACATTGGCGACGGCATTTACGAAAACTTAAAAACGGTGTATTTCCAACAACGGTGTATTAATTAAATAATTAAAATAGTAATTTACGTACATTAATTAAAATTAAATTAATAATATCTATTAAGAGATCCATCAATCAACATTGCGACAAAGTAGGAAGTTAGCAATTTATATTAGTTATAAATATTATAATAGAGAGGTTAATTTAAAATAAAACTTTGGACGGTGCTTGTAATTATGACAGAATCTATAGTTGTCGGCACGTAACTTGGCAAGAGTCGTTAGATGCGCACGAGTCGTTTTTTAGGTACCTCTGGTTCCCCCCGCGGGACGCGTCACGCGTCACGCGGGGAACGTTTAGCACGTTCCGAGCGCGCGATTGGTTGCTCAGTTGACACAAGATCGACTGACCAATCGCCGAGCGTCCACGTTCCGTTCGCTCTATATGGTGGTTGGTCAGGTTGCCAAGTTACATGCCGGGGACTTAACGGATCTATTCTGTTTAGTTACAAGCATTGTTCGAAAGACTAAATACAACACCCCCACAAACGAGAAATACTCGAAGAATCACATAACATTCATAATCTCTGGTAATTATTTTAATTCAAAGGCGTATATTTATAATTCTTATTTTAATTAAGATGCTAGCAACCACTAGTTTTGGCCCGCAGACCCGTGGTCACGTACCTAATGCCTTGTTTACACGAGTTTAGTACTTATCATTATTAGCTCAGCGTTTCCGCTTCTAGAAACGAAGAGAAGAAAAGTCAAAGCACACTCAGACAAGAGTCAAATCTAAGTGATGTCTATAACATATTGACCCTTATCATCGCCACGTTATACACACATTCCTACAAAGATAAACAAAATACTCATGCTTATGCTACATACAGAATTTGACTTCAACTCTCGCGCATCTCAATGTGCTTTGACTTTTAGATGCCATCTAAACGAGCGAAAAATTCTATATTTTGATATGGCAAGCAAAGCCGAAGTTGACTATTCTGCCAATATCTAAAGCACTCGTAAATTTAAAAAGCAAACGTGTATGTTAGAAGTAATTAAAAGAGAAGGAATTGTAGACATAAAATAAATTCTTCTTGATAGAGAAGAACACTCACTCACTTGTTGGGTTAGTAGGAGAGTGCTAACCAAGGAACCCGTGGCGAGAATTCAGATTCTATTTATATTTACTTATATTGAGCGCTATGTCCGTCCCTGCAGCCTAATTGCGTAAGTGAATTCGGCAAGGCGACGGATTTGATCCCATCAATCAACCAATCACGTGAGAGATGAAAGGCGCGCTCTGGATTTCCGTCTATGCCTCGCCGAACTCACATACGTAATTAGGCTGCAGATGTTTAATCGGTATGACAAGACAATGTCAGTCATTAACAACTAAACTCGTGCAAACTATACAAAACCGACGCGAGTAATCAAATACACGGCGGCAACATAATTATCAATACATTTACATTACCATATAATCATGGCAAGACACTTTGCTTAGATATGGTAACTATTTCTTCTACATACAAGCGAATACAGGCGGCGGGGTAGCGCGTACATAATTTAGAGCCGATCGCGATAAGTTCAACTAAACTCAGTTTATGCAAATACTGCGTTCTGATTGGTAGTTTCTCAGCGGTCTCTACCAATCAGTACGCTGTATTTGCTTAAACTGAGTTTAGTTGAACTTATCGCGATTAGTTTCATTGGTGAAATCGGCCCTAATTACAGCCGCATATAAAGCCGCTTGTAGACGCAGTCGTTGTAAGGTGAATAATAAAATAAATGCTTAAACAATAGTAAAGTAATGGGTGACGGGCGAAGACACGTTGGAGTCGATGCTCTTCTGTAGGTTCAGCTGGTGAACTATTGTGTCGGGATTGTCTACCACCTGGAAATAAGGATGATATAATTAAAATCGTTATTAGTTTTCTAAACTTGGACAGATAATATAATGCTAGCCATACAGATGCCTCATCCCATACAAAGAAACAGTGCCGACGTAACTAGCGTTTTTCGTCTGATTAAAATGTTTTTTTTTTTAAAGAACTTCGATCGTGTTCGGTTCCGTTCCACGGATATATTTGGTGTTAGCAAGTAAAAGGTTTTACTCGGTTTGTAAATACTTTTTTTTTTAATACAGCGACGATTTGTTTTATATTATTTTTTTGCATGTTTTTACTTTTCATTGTACCATAATGTGTTACATAACAAATTTAAAAAATCGAGTGGATGTCTCAGAAATCTAAATTTTAGAAAATGATGATCAAAAAGTCTCAAATGATCCATTTAAATCATGTTTGAAATGTGAATTTCTAGCCCAATATACCATAATTTTGTGCTTAAGAGAGTTAATTAAACTAGAACATATGTTTTTTATGATCGTCTTTAGAAAATCATAATATTTCACAAAACTCAATAAAAAATCGAAGCTTATCACGCCATCTAGTGCAATTAAATCCACCAAATTTTCTTTATTCGCGTTGGGTGCCCGTGATAATAGTATAGAGTTAAAATTGTGTGCAAAGGCTGGTGATCTGATCATACCATGAAAATTCTTCATTGACAAATAGCAACGCTACTTTGATCCCGAAAAAAAAAATGGTTTTTGTTGGTATAGGCCACATGAGTGCGGCACAAACTCGTCGTTTTTATTTAGTTTAACAAGGTTGTGATATGGAGACCAGAGGTCTAGGTATGGGACAGAGTAGGCTAAATAACTTTGCAACAAATAACTAAACATACGTATATACACCGGGGACAGGGAAAAGGCCTCACTGCGCATCAAAAAATCCGTCCACATCAATGTCAATGGGAAACGTGCCCGGAACTCTGGCAGCATTGCCAGGTTGAATGGCAATGCCGATTCTTTGGCTGAAGAAAAGGCCAATCCTTTGGTAACGTGAAGAGACGACGAGCTTTTTGCTAATGTCTCGAATAACTCGAAGAACACTCGGATCACATGAACCTAATGTTTCAACCCCAAACGGCTCAAACCCTCAATAAGGTTGTTATATTTGCGCCGTTTGAGGTTTTTTGCACCGGCAGCAGCCGCCACAGCACAGTCCATCGTGCTAAGAAGAATGGATGGCGCAATACATATTGCATCCCACACCAAAGGTCTGCCCAACTTCCAAGGCATTATGGTCATCCCGTCTGGCCTCTTCCCATCGTCGCGTGCCAAGCCATTGGGTTCTATAACAGCACCCCGGCGGTAACAAGAGACCGACGTATGATGCCATTAATACTACCGACCGGCGCGACACAATATTATATATTTACCTCCTCATCTGCATATCCGTTAATCTCAACAGGAATTGTTTGTCCGTCATGAGTTATCACCTGAAAACAAATAAACATGAAATTAGTTTCAAACATTACGGAATAACAAACAAGTAAAAAAAGCTTTGTTTTTTTTGCACAGCATGATTTTCTTCTTGTTTACGTCTTTTTAGTTTGCTTTTTAAGCGGTCGGGTTTTTTGATTTTTTTTATTAACTTTTTTTATTTACAACTTTTTAGTAATTTTTTTTTAGAATTAGGTACATTTAAACATATAAGTGTTATTTATATATTTTTGAAATCGCCTCTTAAAATTCTTTATTTTGATACCCCACACGATGGGTTTGGAAAAAAAAAATATTTTTTACCCCACAAAATTCGCCATTTTTGTTTTTTAGAATTTTAATGTAGCCAGTGACATTCGCAGGATTAAGACGAATCGATTGACGTAAGAATCATCAAAATCGGTCAACGCGTTTGGTCTCTGGAACGCCACATAGGAACAAACATACATACATACATAGACTGATAAACACATTACCCTCCTTCGGCAGTCGGGTAAAAAGATGTACATACTTGTAAAGACTTTCCATCAGCGGACGTGATGGCGAGCCGTGTGCCATCCTGCATGGTGAAGTGTAGCGGATTGCCCTGCTCATCCGTTACCTACAAATAGAAAATACACTGATAAGTAGTGGTCAACCCCGACTTACGTGACGTAGGGTCGAACTCAGGCAGACGCTATACTTTGTATAAATTATTTTATCATCACTGCTGCAAAACATCGTGAGGAATCCGGCATGTCTTAGAACCAAAAATTCAAAGACATGCAACATCACTACCCCCACTGGACCCGCGTGGTGGATTAAGGCCCATTCACGTTCTCACAAGTCACAGAGAGGAGGCTTGCGTCCCAGCAGTGGGAACATTAAAAGGCTCTTAAGTCCGAAATTTAACTTAGGCGACATGATTACAGAGATATATAGATACAAGACCCTGCCGGGCGAGCATGGCCTCTGTTTTTGCTCCCAGACTGTGATAAAAATTTGTGACTCAAGCCTGTCACAGTAGGCCGTGCTCGTCCGGCTCGAGATTTCGAATCAATCGATTGATTGGTTCGAAATCTTAAAAAAAAGAACCTACCAAACCTAGCAAAAACATCGCTCTGCAAGCTTGAAGCCATTCGATGATTGAGCAATGTATCACAGGCAGTTCTAAAATAGCACAGCACTTACAGTCATATTCTGGTTATGTTCCTCTAGCACCATCTCCTCAGGTAGTTGCTGCAGTTCCACCTGCTCGAGCTGTTCTTGCTGCAGTTCTAGCTGCTCGTGTTGCAGTTCTAGCTGCTCGTGCTGCAGTTCCAGCTGCTCGTGTTCTAGCTCGAGTTGCTCGTACTCGGGCTGTGGGACTAGTAGTGACGGGCCGCCCGAGTACAGCTCGCATGATGTTAGCACCTTGTCACCTTCTAGTGTGGCTGCCTGGAATTGAGACATATATTGTAATGTTTATGACTTAAACGCCTACTGCAAGTGCTGGTTCGAGATGGCTCAGGAAAAGAATACATGGGAGGAGGCTAAGGCCCAGCAGTGGGACTAGGGTTGCCAGATCGGAAGACCAAAACATCTGGAGAAAATTTAAAATCGTCGGTATTTTGAGGTTGTTGTCGGGAGAAATAATATTAAAAATAAAAAGTTAGATTTTTCAATTAATAAGTATAAAAGACTTTATTGACGACACAACTAATTTAGGTAAGAACACTTAATTTTTAGGTTGAATTTGGCATTGGACTTTACTGAGTGCACCAATTTAGAGCCTTTAATAGTAAGTATACGGAAAAGATTTCAAATTCTAACAATTTACTTCAAAGTACAGCCTAGGTCACTATTATTAAATCGAAGGCCATACAATTTCTCTCTTTGGTATATAAATTATTTAGCAAACTAAATATCCTTTTACAGTAACAGTGATTGATAACACAAATGATTTGAAAGAAAGAATTTTCCGAGAAGTGTTTGTCTGGAGATTTTGAGTTTTGTCGGGCGTCCGAGGAGATCCTTTAAAATGTCGGGCGAATCATGACGAATTCCGACTATTTGGCAACCCTGAGTGGGACAGTGTAGGCTAACATTAAAAAAAATAGTCTGCTGGTGTAGGTTGTGTTTACTCAATTACCGCATTACACCTAAGCCAAACGAAGGGCTATGAATCGACAGTTTGTATATGAGCTTCGATCAACAATATCAACTAGATAATGGATCACATACAAAATCAAACCTAAATGCTGTCCGCATGAATATATACTTGAACTACATTTGTTTACGAGCGAACTGAGAAAAGTTTTAAAACAGTTTTAAGTTCACAAATCAGCACATTAACGTGTTTTACAGCAGTAACTGTCAACCACTCACCTGTTCAGGATCCAGTATATGGAAAGCAGGCGACTCAGCATCATCCACATCATACGTCACATAGATGACTCTCTCCTCCAACTCATCCTCCGTAGCTTCTTCTAACAGCTTGACTGGTGAAGTCTCCGGGATGGCAACAGTCTGTTCCTCTAACTGTATGAGCGGGGACTCTGGCTGTTCTATCTTCAGAGGTATGGGGGTAGGAATGGATTGTTGGTTTGAGTTCGCCAGTAAGCTGATCTGTTTGTGGACTTGCTGTGAAGGGAGAAATATTTTTGTTATTCACAATGGAATTTGTAATGCTAGCTACACTGAAATAAACGACAAAAGAATTATGGGCGTTTTGGACAAGCAAATTTTGCATAAATAATGATCGCTGGCCTAGGATTTAAGAGTTTTGCAAGAGCGACTGCTAAGATGTCAACTGGGTCTTCCATTAGGAATTTTTGATAGATTGAAATAGGTACGCTCTCTAGCAGGACTGGCCGAAAATAAAGAGTTATCATTTAGTTGCGAACAGAAATAGCTTTAACGGTAGGTGGTGTCAAGTGACAAGGCATTAGCATAATTTTATTAATTATTTGGCTTTTTAAGAGCATCATGCACATACCTTCTTGGGCTTGTTGAGGTTGGAACAGTCGGCGAAGGCCCGGGGACAGTGCGGGCAGCGGAAGGGCCACTCGCCCGAGTGCTTGCGCAGGTGCTTCGGTAGCGGTGCGTGCTAGTACACATACCTTCTTGTGCTTGTTGAGGTTGGAACAGTCAGCGAAGGCCCGGGGACAGTGCGGGCAGCGAAAGGGCCGCTCGCCCGAGTGCGTGCGCAGGTGCTTCAGTAGCGGTGCGTGCTAGTACACATACCTTCTGGTGCTTGTTGAGGTTGGAATAGTCAGCGAAGGCCCGGGGACAGTGCGGGCAGCGAAAGGGCCGCTCGCCCGAGTGCATGCGCAGGTGCTTCAGTAGCGGTGCGTGCTAGTACACATACCTTCTTGTGCTTGTTGAGGTTGGAATAGTAAGCGAAGGCCCGGGGACAGTGCGGGCAGCGAAAGGGCCGCTCGCCCGAGTGCATGCGCAGGTGCTTCAGTAGCGGTGCGTGCTAGTACACATACCTTCTTGTGCTTGTTGAGGTTGGAATAGTCAGCGAAGGCCCGGGGACAGTGCGGGCAGCGAAAGGGCCGCTCGCCCGAGTGCATGCGCAGGTACTTCAGTAGCGGTGCGTGCTAGTACACATACCTTCTTGTGCTTGTTGAGGTTGGAACAGTCGGCGAAGGCCCGGGGACAGTGCGGGCAGCGAAAGGGCCGCTCGCCCGAGTGCGTGCGCAGGTGCTTCAGTAGCGGTGCGTGCTAGTACACATACCTTCTTGTGCTTGTTGAGGTTGGAATAGTCAGCGAAGGCCCGGGGACAGTGCGGGCAGCGAAAGGGCCGCTCGCCCGAGTGCATGCGCAGGTGCTTCAGTAGCGGTGCGTGCTAGTACACATACCTTCTTGTGCTTGTTGAGGTTGGAATAGTAAGCGAAGGCCCGGGGACAGTGCGGGCAGCGAAAGGGCCGCTCGCCCGAGTGCATGCGCAGGTGCTTCAGTAGCGGTGCGTGCTAGTACACATACCTTCTTGTGCTTGTTGAGGTTGGAATAGTCAGCGAAGGCCCGGGGACAGTGCGGGCAGCGAAAGGGCCGCTCGCCCGAGTGCATGCGCAGGTACTTCAGTAGCGGTGCGTGCTAGTACACATACCTTCTTGTGCTTGTTGAGGTTGGAACAGTCGGCGAAGGCCCGGGGACAGTGCGGGCAGCGAAAGGGCCGCTCGCCCGAGTGCATGCGCAGGTGCTTCAGTAGCGGTGCGTGCTAGTACACATACCTTCTTGTGCTTGTTGAGGTTGGAACAGTCGGCGAAGGCCCGGGGACAGTGCGGGCAGCGGAAGGGCCGCTCGCCCGAGTGCTTGCGCAGGTGCTTCAGTAGCGGTGCGTGCTAGTACACATACCTTCTTGTGCTTGTTGAGGTTGGAACAGTCGGCGAAGGCCCGGGGACAGTGCGGGCAGCGGAAGGGCCGCTCGCCCGAGTGCTTGCGCAGGTGCTTCAGTAGCGGTGCGTGATAGTACACATACCTTCTTGTGCTTGTTGAGGTTGGAACAGTCGGCGAAGGCCCGGGGACAGTGCGGGCAGCGGAAGGGCCGCTCGCCCGAGTGCTTGCGCAGGTGCTTCAGTAGCGGTGCGTGCTAGTACACATACCTTCTTGTGCTTGTTGAGGTTGGAACAGTCGGCGAAGGCCCGGGGACAGTGCGGGCAGCGGAAGGGCCGCTCGCCCGAGTGCTTGCGCAGGTGCTTCAGTAGCGGTGCGTGATAGTACACATACCTTCTTGTGCTTGTTGAGGTTGGAACAGTCGGCGAAGGCCCGGGGACAGTGAGGGCAGCGGAAGGGCCGCTCGCCCGAGTGCTTGCGCAGGTGCTTCAGTAGCGGTGCGTGCTAGTACACATACCTTCTTGTGCTTGTTGAGGTTGGAACAGTCGGCGAAGGCCCGGGGACAGTGCGGGCAGCGGAAGGGCCGCTCGCCCGAGTGCTTGCGCAGGTGCTTCAGTAGCGGTGCGTGCTAGTACACATACCTTCTTGTGCTTGTTGAGGTTGGAACAGTCGGCGATGGCCCGGGGACAGTGCGGGCAGCGGAAGGGCCGCTCGCCCGAGTGCTTGCGCAGGTGCTTCAGTAGCGGTGCGTGCTAGTACAGGTCCCGTCACGTAAAAAGAACGCTGGCCTTGAATCTGCGCAGTGAGCGATTTATCGATCAAACTGGTGGTATGAAGGGGGCGCGACGGGGGCATGCTCCGCCAGTGTTTCTGTGCGCGCACGCTATTGGTTCGTCAGTTGACCCATGCTTCCCGCGCAGAGATCACGCTTCGTTCGCTGCCAAAATACAGCCGCACACACAACTTTCTTTGCACGACGATTGTTTTTAAAAATGAAGGAATGAAAAATGATTAATTGATTTTTTGATTTTATTTATTATTGATGATAGTATCTATTATTTTATGAAGAAAGAAGATGAGAAAGGAGCAGTTGATAATTTATAATGATAAGATATTTATAATAATAAGATCGAAATAAAAAATAATGCTCAAGTAAACATTATCTAATTTAAATCCAACCTCTTCTAAAGTACTAAGTAGCTAGAAAGTACCTATTATGATTTTACAATAAAACAATTACTCTTATATTATAAAACAATATCCTAGTACTTTAGAACGCGACAGTACCCATGCGCAGACACATCCCCTCCACTGTCGCTCAGCGTTCTTTTTACGTGACGGGACCTGTACACATACCTTCTTGTGCTTGTTGAGGTTGGAACAGTCGGCGAAGGCCCGGGGACAGTGCGGGCAGCGGAAGGGCCGCTCGCCCGAGTGCTTGCGCAGGTGCTTCAGTAGCGGTGCGTGCTAGTACACATACCTTCTTGTGCTTGTTGAGGTTGGAACAGTCGGCGAAGGCCCGGGGACAGTGCGGGCAGCGGAAGGGCCGCTCGCCCGAGTGCTTGCGCAGGTGCTTCAGTAGCGGTGCGTGCTAGTACACATACCTTCTTGTGCTTGTTGAGGTTGGAACAGTCGGCGAAGGCCCGGGGACAGTGCGGGCAGCGGAAGGGCCGCTCGCCCGAGTGCTTGCGCAGGTGCTTCAGTAGCGGTGCGTGCTAGTACACATACCTTCTAGTGCTTGTTGAGGTTGGAACAGTCGGCGAAGGCCCGGGGACAGTGCGGGCAGCGGAAGGGCCGCTCGCCCGAGTGCTTGCGCAGGTGCTTCAGTAGCGGTGCGTGCTAGTACACATACCTTCTTGTGCTTGTTGAGGTTGGAACAGTCGGCGAAGGCCCGGGGACAGTGCGGGCAGCGGAAGGGCCGCTCGCCCGAGTGCTTGCGCAGGTGCTTCAGTAGCGGTGCGTGCTAGTACACATACCTTCTTGTGCTTGTTGAGGTTGGAACAGTCGGCGAAGGCCCGGGGACAGTGCGGGCAGCGGAAGGGCCGCTCGCCCGAGTGCTTGCGCAGGTGCTTCAGTAGCGGTGCGTGCTAGTACACATACCTTCTTGTGCTTGTTGAGGTTGGAACAGTCGGCGAAGGCCCGGGGACAGTGCGGGCAGCGGAAGGGCCGCTCGCCCGAGTGCTTGCGCAGGTGCTTCAGTAGCGGTGCGTGCTAGTACACATACCTTCTTGTGCTTGTTGAGGTTGGAACAGTCGGCGAAGGCCCGGGGACAGTGCGGGCAGCGGAAGGGCCGCTCGCCCGAGTGCTTGCGCAGGTGCTTCAGTAGCGGTGCGTGCTAGTACACATACCTTCTTGTGCTTGTTGAGGTTGGAACAGTCGGCGAAGGCCCGGGGACAGTGCGGGCAGCGGAAGGGCCGCTCGCCCGAGTGCTTGCGCAGGTGCTTCAGTAGCGGTGCGTGCTAGTACACATACCTTCTTGTGCTTGTTGAGGTTGGAACAGTCGGCGAAGGCCCGGGGACAGTGCGGGCAGCGGAAGGGCCGCTCGCCCGAGTGCTTGCGCAGGTGTTTCAGTAGCGGCCAGCGCTCCGCGAACGTGCGGCCACACTCGCCGCAGCGGTGCGTGCGGCCTCCGCCTTCGCGCCGTACGTGTGCTGCCCATGAACCGCGGGATACGAATCTGCGACATTATAGTACAACATGTAAACCTGACCAATCACAATATACGTACGGCAACACAAGAATTGGAGATCGCGGGCACCTCACGCCATATATAGCTCGTGCATACTTGTGGCGGACAGTCACGCTGCGCGCGTTTTTCTCACCACTAATAATTTCCCTGACTACTAGTGGAACATTTTGAACATCTGTCATTATATTTTGTACAATTTTATCCACAGTAATATTATAAATGCTATGCACGTGAACCATGCCCAGGATTAGAATACATTTTATCCCGATTTTTAACAGACTTCCCAAAAAGAAGGTTTCTCAAGAGATATCCCAAGGTTGGTACCATGATAAGGAAACTAGGATCTGATGATGGGATCCTAGAGAAATCGAGGGAACTTCTCCAATATTATAGGCATTATTGTTTTCTGAATGCAATCATTTGCACTCAGAAAGTATCATTTGGTGAAGTGGAACTCATGAAGAAGACCACAATGGCCACTGGCACTCCGAAATAAAATAATGTATCCTAGTCGTGTTTGGGCTTATTGGAATCGTCATGAGATGTACTTTGGCTATAAATGATGTTCATGTTAATTGGAGGTGCCTACCAAAACAAAAAAGAGGAAAATAAAACTCTTTTTATCAAAAAAACAAACTGACTTCCAAAACAAAACATTACAAAGCGAAAAATAACTTTCTTTTCGAAGTCGGTGTCGAATAACGGAAAACAATGGGTACAAAAGACACCGACTACGGAAAAGAAACTTATTTTTCACTTTGTAGTGTTTTGTTTTTATGTTGTCCATTGCGATTACTTCCGACTATAGCGCGGGCGAATCAGTGTGCAAAAGCTAGTTAACAAAATACACGGATTAAAACACATACCTCTTCCCACAATGCGCGCAAATGAACGGTTTGTCAGAGTTGTGTCTCCTGGCGTGCAGGCGGTGCTGGCTGGACGTGGTGAACTTGCGAGGGCACAGGGAGCACTGGAATGGCTTCTCTCCGGTGTGGATACGTTCATGCTCCGATAGATTGCCTTTCTGACTGAAGCTCTTGCCGCAAACATTGCACGAGTAGGGCTTCTGACCTGAAAAATGATTTCCATTAAAAGAATCACGACGGATAAGATTTCTTATTCTTGGGTGAAATCCTTATCTACTGGCTTATTCAGTCGTGCTATCAGACAAATTGCAATCGATAAGATGCTTTTATTATGTTAATTTAATAAGAGACTACTTATCAACGCAGATTACATCTTGCCGCCTTGGTGTTATCATCAGCCTTTTTTAATCCCACTGCTGGGACTGAGACAAATTGATTTTACAATATATTTTGATCAATCTGTCTATTTGTAGATGTTCAACAATAAATAACTATAGATTCTTACCAGTATGCCACCTCATATGCAGCGTGAGACTGGTCTTGTGCGCGAACTTGTGCTTGCATATGTCACACGAGAACTTCTTAACGCCGGTGTGCAGCAGCGAGTGGTTCAGTAAGTTCGCCTTCGTCTTGAACGAAGCGTTGCACAACTGTGGATTAAAAAGTTTTACTATTAAGATAGGATAGGATAGATGGACCCCCTTGTCCACACTTAAGACTCTAATTTGGTCTGTTGTGCCTGCAGGCCTCCTCTTTTATGAGGCCGTAATCCACCACGCGGGCCCAGTGCAAGTTGGTGGACGTCACATGTCTTCGAATTTTTGGTTCTAAGACATGCCGGTTTCCTCACGATCAAGGGCGGATCCAGGATTTTTTTCTGGGAGGGGCACAAGGGGCGGACAGGCAAAAAAATCAACAATAACTGTCAGAAATAAACTTGAAGTATCATACTTCATTATTATTTCCACAAGTTCAAGTATGTACAGGAAGGGTTATGAAAGACAAGAGTTTCACTCATGTTCTTTCTGTTCATCATCTGATGATGATGATATGATTATCAGCCGAATGATTTCCACTGCTGGACATAGGCCTCCCCCAAGCGTCGCCACATTGATTGGTCCCGTGCGTCCCGCATCCAGCGGATGCCCGCAACCTTCGCCAGGTTTTTTGTCCACCTGGTGGGAGGCCTTCCAACGCAACGTCTTCCGGTTCGCGGTCGTCACTCCAAAACATTTCTGCCCCATCGGCCATCTGTTCTGCGAGCAATGTGACCTGCCCACTGCCACTTAAGTGTGGCAATTCTTCGGGCTAGGTCGGTAACCCTGGTTCTCTTGCAGATCTCTACATATCTGATTCAATCACGCAAAGACGGTTACCTATCATAAGTTCGAATAACTTTTGACCGAATTTCATTTCACCTTAAGTTTCCAAATATTATCGTTTCGTTTTTTTTTACTTCATCGAAGTCACGTATGCCACTGTCTCAGTTGACCTATTATCAATTCCATTTTTTTCGTTACTCCAACGTTTTACTTGGTCGAAAAACTTTTTACCGAAATACTTATATTTAAACGCATATCAAAATAATAAGTGAGAGAGAAACCGTGGGCGATACAAATGTTTAAAACAGCGACTTGAAAAAAAAATATCGACGGAGCCCCGCTCCGCGGGGCACCTATTTCTGTCTGCAGGCTCTAAAGTAACCTAACACGAAGGAGATGACGGGAGCTAAGTTTGCTCGCTCACTTCACCTCCCGGGGATGACCCCTTTGAACCTAACCTATCTGTGTCGGGGTGCCCTAAATTCCCGAGGTCGCTTCACTCGCTCTTGGACAAATTCTTTGAAATAATTAATTAATGAAAATGTGTAATGCATGACAACTATTAATAAATTTATTTATTTATTTATTTAGACTTCATGCACAAAAAAAAAGGTACAAAGGCGGACTTAATGCCTTAGGCATTCTCTACCAGTCAACCAAGGGTGGTGAAGAGATATCAAGGCAGGTGCATTGTTTAAACAATTTAAAAAGAAAAAGAAAATGTTATTAACATACTAAATAAAATAGGTAAAATACACGTACATATATATTGAAATATAATATAAAGTAAGAATAGCAGTAAATGGAATGAAGAATGGTAAGGCAGTTGGTCCGGACGGAATACCAGTTGAAGTGTGGAAGTTATTGCGCGTAGATGGATGGACGTGGTTAGCTTTATTCTTCAATAAGTTGCTGCGGGAAGAGGCCATACCTGATGAATGGTGCAATAGTTCTCTGGTGCCCATCTTTAAAAACAAAGGCGATGTGCTGGAGTGCAACAACTATAGAGGGATAAAGCTAATGTCACATAGTATGAAAGCTTGGGAGAAAGTTATTGAAAGACGGCTGAGAGAAGAGAGTGAAATATCGCAGAACCAATTCGGTTTTATGCCTGGTCGGGGTACAGCGGATGCCATTTTCGCAATCCGCCAGTTGTGTGAGAAATATAGAAGTGCACATAAAAACTTGCACATGGTGTTCGTTGACCTCGAAAAGGCATACGACCGGGTTCCTCGTGAGGTTTTGTGGTGGGCCCTTAAGAAGAAAGGAGTGCCTGGAAAGTATGTAGAGTTGATTCGAGCGATGTACAGTCGGTGCAGTACACAAGTTAGGTCTACAGTGGGCAATACTGGCAGCTTCAGTGTGGCAGTCGGCTTGCACCAAGGGTCGGCTCTCAGTCCCTATCTCTTCTTGTTGATAATGGACGCTCTTACGTCGGACATACAGGAAGAGGCACCCTGGTGTATGCTGTTTGCCGATGATATTGTGCTGGTTGCCGAGAGTGGCCTAGAGGTCCAGAGCAGATTGGAGGTGTGGTGGCACAGACTGGAGAGTGTTGGCCTGAAATTGAGCAGAAGCAAAACTGAATACTTGTTTTGCGATTTCGGCGGTCTCTCCAGTTCCGTGCCCATAGCTCTCGCTGGAACACCCATACCATTCTGCTCCGACTTTCGGTACCTAGGGTCGCTTGTCCAAGGAAATGGCGAGGTAGACCGAGACGTAACGCACCGGATCAACTCAGGATGGATGAAATGGCGACAGGTCACTGGAACAACTTGCGACCCACGGATGCCCCTCAAGTTAAAGGGGAAAATCTACAAGTCCGTGATTAGACCTGTCATACTGTATGGATCGGAATGTTGGGCTGTGAAAAAGATGGATGAAAGGAGATTGCATGTAGCAGAGATGAGAATGTTGAGATGGATGTGCGGCGTGACGAGATTCGATAAAGTGAGAAATGAGTATATTAGAGGCAGTTTGAAAGTGGCGCCAGTGGCAGAAAAGTTGAAAGGAAACCGTTTGTCCTGGTATGGTCATGTGATGAGGAGGGATGAAACGCATATTACTAAAAGAGTTATGAATATAAATGTGGATGGATGGAGAGGGAGAGGAAGGCCAAAGAAAAGATGGATGGACTGTGTGAGGAGTGATATGAAAGAAAAGGGAGTCAGTAATAACTTGACGGGGGATAGAACGGTATGGAAGAAGCAAACGTGTTGCGCCGACCCCAAGTAACATGGGATAAGGGCAGGCAGATGATGATATACTTATATAAAATATATATTTATGAAGTAACATAAAGAAAGTGAGATGACTCTTCTTAGTTGTGCTGAAAATAAATCCGCAATTTCCGCTTGAATGCAAACCGACTTGTGGCCGTCCTGATC
This sequence comes from Anorthoa munda, assembly GCA_945859665.1. NCBI lineage: Eukaryota > Metazoa > Arthropoda > Insecta > Lepidoptera > Noctuidae > Anorthoa > Anorthoa munda. Next base: position 37,092,536 of record OX243897.1, on the reverse strand, counting down.
TCGAGAGGAAGCGCGTTCCAGAGAAGAATGGACTGAATATTGAAGGAAGAGTGAACAAAATCAGTAGTATGAGAAGGACAAAGCAAGAGGAGATTATTGGAAGAACGCAGATTCCGAGCATGTGAAGAACATAGATATTGAAATTTAGAAATAAGATAGGAATATAAATCATTTGCATGAAAATACGTAAACACAGACAAGACTGCGTGAAGTCGATTTTGCAGCGATTCGTTTTTGTCACTAAATTTTGTAGCACAACTTATTGACTTTTATGAGACAATTTCAATTTTAAATTGAAAATGCTACCAAGTAACCGGCTATATATTTGTGACTAAATAATATTCCCTAACATGTTGTGTCGGTTTAGTGAAAATATGGCAAATGAAAAAAGTTCAAAAGAGGCTTCGGCCAAAAGCAAAAAGTTATTTTGTAAATCGGCGAAATGTAGTTCGGTAAAATAATACATATGCCACATGATACTTCGATGATCTGAAAATATGTCAAATAATGCATATAGCAAAAAGACTTCGGTCAATAGTTTTCGGTAAAATGAAATTCGACCAAAAAATATTCGGAGAAGTGATCGGTTCCCCGCAAGGACACCTCGAGCCTGGCCCTCTCCATTGTCCTTAGGGTGACTGTAAGCTTTCTGATGAGGCCCATTGTGAGCGACCACGTCTCAGAGCCATAAGTTCGTCTTGAGACACTGTGGTAAGTTGGACGATAAGAAACTGCGCAGCTTCCCGAATGCTGCCCCACCGAGTAGGATTCGACGGTTGACCTCTTTCTCGAGATTGGACCTGCCTAACTGGACCGTTGGTCCCAGGTAGACATGGTCGTCCACGGCTTCGGCTGTGGAGCCACCGATCTTGATTGGAGCGGGTGCGACATGAGCGCTCAACATCACCTTGGTTTGTCCATGTTCATTTTTGGACACTTTCGGAAGCTCTACTCCATGACAGCTTTATCATCGGCGAATCGGCCTCTCCAGTCTAGAACCTTTAAGACATCCTCCAGTGCAGTGGTGAATAGTTTCTTTCTGTTATTTTATTCATATATTTTAACAACTCTGTATTTTGATTTGCTTCTAAGTATGTACTGTGATGGAATTTCCACAGTACACAAAATATCGTCTGGGGGGGGCACGTGCCCCCCGTGCCCCCCTCTCCCTAAATCCGCCCTTCCTCACGATGGTTTCCTTCACCGTTTTGAGAGCAGTGGTGATGAAAATAATTTACACAAAGTAAAGCGCCTGCTTGGGTTCGAACCCACGACATAAAACTTGTAAGTCGCAGCCGTTACCACTGCGTGATTTTTACTGTTACTTGAACCCTATTTTTCATTTCACGGCAGGTAAAATAGATCAGGCAGCTAGCTGCCATATATAAATATAAGATAGGACCTTGCATGCAAGATAATTATTGTCATTATTGATTTCATTCTACTACATAATAAATTGGGTTTTTTATAAATGCAAAAGTTTGGATGGATTTTTGATATTTAATCACGACAGAACGGCTGAACGGATCTGGATGAATTTTGGCATAGAGATAGATTATAGTCTGGAATAACACATAAGCGAAGCTGCTGGCAGAAGCTAGTGCATTATATTTGTAATTTGTTTGGTCGCAAGATTTGCTTATATTTTGTAAGCTATTTTTTTTTTTATATTTTAAAAAATAATATAGCATTTCGTATTGATATACTATATATACTAATTTGTTGTAGGTTCGCGGTAGACCACAATCTCGCTTGATGTTAAGTGATGATGTTGTCGACGTCGTAGAAGTAACCCTCTTGACTTAAAGATCCCTGGGTTGTAGCTACCAGGAAACCGAGTGTCCGGCAGGGAATTCCACTCCTTAGCTGTACGCACAATAAAAGTATTTTCAAAACGCTTTGTGCGTATGGGTGGGATATCCACTATGTACCGATATTATTTTTAAACATATTTTAAATAGCTGATGTTTCAGTTTCAGCGTTATCTGAGAAAGGGACCCTACCTTACAGTTATAAGGCCTGTCCTGCGAGTGCACCAGCTGGTGCCGTTGCAGCAACTGCTTGTGCTTGAACGACTTGCCGCATTTGTTGCACACGTATCGTTGACCCGCGTGCTCTGCTTCTTTGTGGTACACCACTGACGAAGGGTGGTTTAGGACCTGCGATGTAAGGAAACAATTTTGTCAAAATTCTGTGGAATGTAAGTTTTTTTTTGAGCTGCTTGCTAAATCGCACAGGTCGACCTTCAAAGTTAAGCAACGCTTTGCCGAGGTGGATCCTTGGATGGGTAATGATCGGCTGACATCGTTTTTTTTTATTTCACAGTAGAATTAAACAGAAGCCTTTTAAGGTCTCACGCCGATTGAGGGGATGACCTTCGATTTGTTCCAGCTATCATTTCGAACGAAGATCTTTGACAGTTGTTATGGTAGTGAAAGCTATAAAATGGGACACCAGTTTTGTTTTATTGTATTAACCAGTTACAGGGTTGGTGGTTAGATGGGCATCCATTCCATGTAAAATTCGATCTGCAATCCGAATCCGATTACACTGGAAGCCAACCCCAACATTCTTTTTCATAAAATCTGCCTTGTGAAATCAACAAAAAAAATGATCATTGCTTAATGCTTTGAATATTGGTAGGCAGGTCCTATATCTTTACCTTCCCACACAGGTCACAGGCGTATCCCTTCGCCGTGCTGCCGGCGGCGCGGCGCCGGTGCGACACGGCGTGCAGCGCCAGCGAGCGCGGGTAGGCGAAGCGCGCGCCGCACTCGCCGCACGCGTACGGGCGCTCGCCCTGGTGCGTGGCCTGCAACATTACATACCCTTATAGCTGTACTGGGCACGACGTGTCTCTCTAGAGGAATTACTGGCGGGTGACGAAGTCTACATAGATCCATGCAGACCAATACCTGGCCGGGTAAGCGTTTCGAAACGCGCAAGCACTCCAGCGCTCCAGCCAAAGGTAAACGGTAAACACCGTGTGGTTTGAGTGAGGTCTGGCAGACCGCTTCGCCCGCTCCGGAGTGGAGGCCATCCATGAGAATAACAAAACATTTTTTTTTTAATGTTTGGTTATTCCAATTTTACGTTGTTTTGTAGATGTAGTAGTCTTCAGTCAACCACTCCACACCATAACGACTACACATCACACTATAACGACCTTCACACCACACCATATAGAAGTCCACACCATACCATAACTACCTCCATACCACACCATTACGAACCCCACACCTTATAACAATTTTTTTTAAAGTATTTTAGTCCTTATACAAAAGTATCATTACATCATTCCTAGTGCAGATACCAGCAGTCTCTTACAATCCCAAAATTATGTTAATTTTCTCTCTCATTGTAATTACCCCAAAATATAAACTGAATCTATTAAGATTCAGATTGACTTAAGAAGTCATTAAACCATGACATAGACAATATAATAACACAATACAGATGCCTCATCCCATACAAAGAAACCGTGCTGACGTAACTAGCGTTTTTCATCTGATTATACCAATATTTTTTTGTAAATCGATCGCGTTTGGTTCTTTCCACGGCGATAGATAGATTACCATCTATATCCGCGGGACGGTACCAAACGCGATCGATTTACAAAAAATAATCAGAATAATCAGTACAGTACGTCGGCACGGTTTCTTTGTATGGGATGAGATACTGACCATGATATGCTGTCACTAATGTATTTATATTTACTTTTTTAAAGGTTGTAGAGTAGATAGACAGAAACTACTTAGCACACATTTTCAGCATGACGTTTCCGTATCAGTTGATAGTCGATATACATTCCTAGGAATATTGCCACTGAGTTTTGATCTACGTTTTCGTCATTAATAGCAGCGTTTTAACTGAAATAAAACGCATATGAACTAATTACCTTAATAAAAGCTTTATTAATGAGATGGCGCGTCTGTCCTCCGTTGAATTTTACCTGCTTTTGTACCTAAATACGATATTGTACATCGCCACCTCTTGACAGCACTTCCACTGCCCAGCCAGTGGCGACGCTTTGGTTGTCATTGCGTCAAAATATATAAACACCTGGCAGGGATTATTTTAAGCAACCAAGTTTTAAGTATGCTGTTTATGAATTTTTGACATTTCGTTTAATGTATGTGTTATAGGAAATGTATGAAATGAGGCAATCTATGTAATTCCTAGGAAATGTATAGAATTCCGATAAAGTATGAAATAAAAAAGTAGTTGTATTTCACACATTTCCTAGGAATACTATAAAATTCCTAAACGGCAATAGGAAATCTGTTAAAAACAGGTTATCGGCCCGTTACGGGGTCACTAAACAACAAGAGGGGTACAAGAGGGGGTACAAGAGGGCGCGCGGGGTATTGAGTATTCAATCGTGTTCGTTGATTGTGTTCTGATTGAGGAGCTCGTGGCTAAATTATAACAGCCGCCAAAGTTGGTCCATGGATGGGTGAACATCTTTACATAGCGTGATTCCTCCGTGCCCTGGTAAGTACACGCCAGGAAATCTAACACCAGTCCTTTCCAAGAGGTATCATGTGACCAAGGTACTGGCGTGTGACGGGCGTTTTACCGAAATTTGAAACCAATGGTAAGCATATTTTAACCATTGTTAATGTTTTATAATGTGTAAACCAATGATTATTTTAAGGATTTCATAATAGGATTGAAAATATTGCACTGAAAATTTTAAAAACATATTATTGGATTTATTTATTCATTAATTCTCTTATTAAACTCTTTGCCTTGATTTAGGAATTGTATACAAATCCTAGGATATAAAAATAAAACCCCATACATTGTTTTAGCTGAGATTTGTATACAAATCCTAGGATATAAAAATAAAACCCCATACATTGTTTTAGCTGAGATTTGTATACAAATCCTAGGATATAAAAATAAAACCCCATACATTGTTTTAACTGAGATTAAATGCCTACGTATTCAAATGAAAAATATCTGGTTTAACACAGGGTTATCTTCTGAATTAGTTTGTGCAAGAATTTTTGTTCGAGAATGTCGAGAATAATAGATATTCAGTCATGAACTTTTGTAGGTCATGTCTTTAAGGTAACTTTTAATGTTTTTAATTTATACTAATATTATAAAGAGGTAAAGTTTGTGAGGAAGTAAAAGAGCAATATCGCATTAGTATTTCCCTTTGAATATCGCCTAGTTATTTCAGCATGAAATGTAAAATATACTCTTTGGAAAAAGTATATTTATTTATACTAAGCGACTTTGACGTGTATCAAATTCAAAAGGTCGTCGTCAACAACCAATTTTTTAGACTTGGATACTAATTATTTTGCCTATCATTAATTGAAAGTAATTTAATTCATTTATTTCTACTACACTACAGTATTCTTACCTACCTGCAAGGAACACCTACCACTGTATATAAACTGTATTGTTAATTCAATTACTCCGTTTAATTATAATAACAAATACAATAACGATATTATTATACTTACTACAGTTACTACTTGTCACTTGGCAGAGTAAGTATAACATGGCAACACTAAACTAATGAAAGTTACGAAAAAATCAAATTACTTTCATATATAATGTTTGTTTTATCCGTGGCGAACCAGTTAAAGTTATGCTTTGAAAAAATGTAAACAATTAATTAAATTTCTTTCGTATATAACTCATTTTCACGCTCAAATTTAAGTCAGCTAAGATTCCGCCATTGTTCTTTGGTTATTCTAAAAATAGATAAATATTTAAATTCACGTTGGCTTCTGGCAGTATATTAACTAGAGATAGGAAAATCTTTTTTGTTTTAACGTCATACATGGACCCTGTATATTTCTTCCAAAAGACTTGGATTGAACCGCATTACCTTGATATGTAAGGACTTGCTCTGCTTACTACCGAAGGTCTTGTCGCAGTGGTTACACTTCAGTCTTTGTTTACCAGACGGAGTCAGTTCTACTTGTTCTACATCATCCGACTTTTCAGTCGCAGTGGCGTCGGCGGTCGAATCTGAAAAATCAACAAGTGTTATTCTAAAATAATATCACGTATTCTCCGAAGGGCCTATCCCTATATTTTTCTTCGTAAACAGGGACTAAAATAGCTCGTTAATCCCTAGGGACTAAGAGTGAGTGAATTTGGAATATTGTTAGTAAATGTTCCAATCAGCAAAGAGATGAATGCGGTCCAAAAAATAATTACATCGCTAAAATCGATTACGACGAATGTATGAGGTGAATGGCTAATGAGCGATAGTAATTCTATTTCGGACCACACGGGACATTGTATTGAACAAGTGACTGGCTGGAAAACCGCGCGCGAGCCAAATTGAAAATAAATCTACAACTGTAACGGATGCTACTAATAAAATTGTTACGATGCACTTCCATTATTGTTCAAATAAAAACATTAGCCTCTAATTACTTCTGTTATGTCTTATTTATAAATAAATGTCTTGTTCATAGATTGCACTTTCTTATTTTAGGGTGATAAAAAGTAGTGTCCACCTCGGGAGCAACACTATTTTAAGCTCGAGTGTCATACTTTGAATCCCTCGTTGCGCTCAGAATTCTGCTTTAAAAAAACACTCTCGACTTTAAAAATAGTTGTTTACTCCCTAGATAAACAATCTACTATCTCACATTGTACTATCTCGCATGTGATAGTTAGCGAGAATATCGCCATTACCCGGTTCCCATGCATTTTCAAGGATACTACCAAGAATTTCCTAATAGAGAAACCCATAATGCATAACTCAGCCAGAAACCCTTTTCAGGAATTGCAGTTGTTTGGAATAGCATGGCAAAAACTTGCCATACTAGCCTGAGGATTGAACCACCCCAAGCTATAATTTATTTATATAGATACAATGTCTGTTCTCTACTCACCAACAGTTTTAACAACACCATCCACACTAGGACTAGATGTAATTTCAACAGTAGGGCTCTGTGTTTTCAGAAACTCGGACCCATTCACACTATCGTCAATTATTACTATTGGCTGAGGATTTAAGTCTGGCAAGGAGTTTGTTATAGGTATAGGTAATATCACATTCTCCAATATTTGTACAGTGTCAGACTTCTTTGTTTGCGGTTGAGGGTCATCAGGTATCACTATTGTTTCAGTTCTTGGTTTATCACCTTTCTGGAATTAAAATGTTTTGTAAATTAATTTTGAGTTCGCGCAACAGTTTTAACAACACACGCATGACGCAACGACGCGTGTTTGTCAATATTACGAACATAATTTAATAAGACAGCTCGCGAATTGCCAGATGATGTGTGGATTAGTTACAACTAGTATCATCTTCAGATTTATCATACATTTTTGAGGTTTAGATTTGCCATTTTTTTTACTACACATTTATTAATAAGGAATGAGAAGTGTCGGATACTTGATGTTGCTTAGCGAAAGTGATTGTTGTCGAACTTCAGTGTCTTCATAATGTCGTTACGTCCAACGCGACGTGTGATGTGCTTTGATTATTCACGACCACGCGTGTTTTATGATGACAAATGAAATATGAAACCATAGTTACAGAATTACATAAACAAACCACCTTGTTTTAAAAAAAGAACTAATGGAGGTGAGTTATAAATTTTTTAAAGCAGAATACACTGCAAAATATAGAATTATAGACTCACCTTAGCTCTAATTCTCTCAACATTCTTCTTGCAAGGTATAATATTCTGTCCGGTATGTACGAGTTCTTTCTGATGGTTGTTGAAGTCCAACAGAGTAGTGAAGGTCTCGGAGCACTGCCCACACTGGTACAGGACTGGGCCATGCTGGGCCACGTGCGACATGTATCGTCCATTGCAGGTGAACTCCATGCCGCAGATTGCGCATTCTTTGCGGGTTTGAGTCATGGGGCCTGGAATGTGTTTGGATAGAGTTTATTATTAGCCAGATGTTGTTGTTGTTGACCAGAATCAAACAATCACATCATGTTACTATAGGAAGTACTGACCTTTAGGCCTACCACGGCCCTTGCCCTTAACTACAACAACAAGTTCTCCAGAATTCTCTAGGTGACCAATAACTTCCGGTTCCTTAGGCACAGTTGGCTTAAAGTCTTGGTGCAGTTCTATCTTAATATCAGCTTCACTTTCCTCACCATCTATTACTCCTTCTTCTTTGAATATCCTCTCAAGCTCTTTACCCTAGAAGGCATAGTTATTTAGTTGTTTTGGTATTTCTACTTAGATTGTGCCTGCTTGAAACAAGCATTTTGACTGGCAATTTAAACATAAACTGCCCCCCTCCAGAGTCCAGAAAGGAATGGGGTTTTATCAGAAATTTACAAATCTATTATAAGCAAGTGCAAGCATTGCAATTCAAGAGCATGTCTATAGATTACAATAACAGAATGTGTAGCGCAGTATAATTGTTTAGTTTTCAGTCACAGTATTTCTAACAGTCAATAATCTATTGTTAAGAAAAAATAAAACATTGTATTACCTGAACAGCTTCTCGGAACCGAGTTGGTGTTTTCCTCCTCCGCTTCCCTGTGCCTGAACCTGGGTCATATTCTCTTTCTTGCTTTTTAACACGTTTTATCTCCTGCTCTTTTGCAGCGGCTTCCTTGGCTAACTCCTCAGGAGTTTTTGGTTTTTTAGGAGGTCTGCCTCGCTTGCGTTTTGGCTTTTCGAGACCAGCAACTTGCAAGGAAATTGGATGTTCCACTTGGTACATTCCATCATTTGCATTAACTGGAATTTACACCAAAAAAGTAATTATAAGGGGTATTGTTTATGAACTTCAATCAAATATCAAATTTTATATAGCATGTTCAGCTTTGAATTGAATTAATGATGTTTATAGTTCAGATATTAACTAAGTTTTTAATAAGTCAACATTTGAATAATTTATAAAAGTGACAGTGCTTTGTCAGGAAGTCTTACCTTCATAAATTATTTTTTCTGTTACAACTTCCTGTTCTGTAGGGGGATTAAGAACAGTTCTCTTGTATTCTTTTTCTCTGAGATGAAGTTCACGAATTACTTTCTGGAAAAGGTACATATTATTCATATAATTTTTTTAGTCTCATCTTCTATCATGTCATCCTAGACCTAATCATCTTCTTAAAAATTATTGAATGAATGTAACAGAATAATGTTCTTGTATAAAGTTTCAAGTATTAAGTGTGAAACGATTTAAAAAAATTAGGAAAAATTACTTACTTGTCCGTTTATAATAAGTGTTAGAAATTCTACGGTGGCTTCCAGCTGTATAGTGCATCCTGGACAAATGGTACGAGGCAGTTGGCCATCATCAGCAACCTAAAATATGTTAATCACTTTATTTATGTACGTTTGTACTAAGCATATTTTTTGCTGAAGAAATTACAAAGAAAAACAAACTTCGCGCGAGCTAGTATTAATATAAATATAAATCTGACATTTGTCAGTGCGAAGACGTCCTTCTTTACATAAGAGTTCTAAACTCCATTAGTCGAATTATGTAATGTTTTATTTTATCATGACATTTGCCGATGTTTTAGTTCAGTATCGCAATAAATTACAAAAATAAGTTGGAAAATGTTAATTTGTTTAAGAAGTCAGCCATTTTAATTCCATATCGATTGAAGTCAATACAAATCACAATAAATAAAACTGGTGTACCTTGATTGGCAAATATGTGTTAATTACTTCACTTAAGTTTTGACTATTTTCTTCACACGAATACAACAAATTTCCATTATCATTTTCTTCCCCACATAATCGACAAACATTAGAATTGTAAAGAACTACTTCCATCTTTTCATGCACTAAAAGCGCCCCCTATTTCCTGCACTGCTTCAACAAAAGCTAATGACGTTGACGTTAACTAGAAACACGTTTAGTTTTTGCATTTTGTATTTGTGACAAATGTAAAAAACTTCAAGAACATTAAAAAAATAATTTCGTTATTAATTTTAATCTAAAATTATATTTTTATTGAATTTATATACATATTTTTTTAGGTTTTTTTAATTTTTTTGTTAACGATGATAGGTTTCCAATTTTTTAGGCAAAATCCATCAGGTTTAAATTCGCAAAATTGGCAACACTAAGCATTTCCTTCTTCTCGTTTCATACTTCATTCATAGCCCTTTCCGGTTTAGTTCTCGGGGCAAGAAGCCGTTGTTTCGGTTTTTATTATTTTTAATCGCCAATAATCCATCAAAATGAGGATCTATAAAGATATTATTACTGGTAATTGGGTTTATTGTATTTTTATTATTAAGTTTACGTCTATATTTCATTTAAAGAACTAATCTTTGATAACAGTGATTTTGACATTTCGTGGAGCAGTGATGTGATGATGACCCATCATCAATTTCTTCAGAGTTTATTGCCACATCTACATTTCATGAAACAAGTAAGGTGTGAATATGGATTTCACGTAATGATTTATTTATTTCAGGTGATGAGATGTTCTCGGACACATACAAAATGAAACTGGTCGATGAAGTAATTTATGAAGTGACCGGCAGACTGGTGTCGAGAGCACAGGGCGATATTAAAATCGAGGGCTTCAACCCCTCAGCTGAAGAGGCTGACGAAGGCACAGACTCCGCAGTTGAAAGTGGTGTTGACATAGTTCTGAACCACAGGCTTGTCGAAACATACGCTTTCGGAGACAAGAAATCCTACACATTATACCTCAAAGACTACATGAAAAAGTGAGTGTCACAGTGATTATTGCTTAAGTTGTGATCAAATTCAGTCAGTGGTGCGTTCATTGATAAGTGCTAAAGGTTTGAAGGCAAGTCTGGGTAAATATCTCGAAATGGAGCAAGCAAGGCACATTTCTTGTATTTCTATTGCTATCCTAGATTGCAAACATATGCTGTGTCATTGAAACTAGGTTCAAGGTGTGTCACTAGATTGTATTCATTTGTATTGGTAGTTGGTTGGACAGCTGGATGCTGTCAATCATGTATTTGCTGCATACTGCACTGGCCTCTCATTGGTCAGATTTCTTTGTAGCTTGAGTTAGTCATGCCATGTGTTATTTTGGCTCTAAAGAAAGTTCTCGTGAAAAATGCATTGTGAATTGTGAGTCATTCAATGATAAAAAATGGTCACATTGTAGCATCAAAGACCATGTTGTATTTATTCAACTCATGTTGATAAATACCATGCGCTTTCTAGTTTTATAAAATCATACAGCTCCGGTTACTCTTTATAATTTGAAAATCTGATATTTTTCATGCCATGTTAGCTAGAGAAAGTTATCTTGAAATGCATTGTGAGTCCTTTAGTGACAAAAAATGGCCACATTGTAGCATTGAGCAGAGTATAATCAAAATGTTGATAAATGATATTTGCTTATTACATGTTGGGCATATTTTCTGGCCAAAATGTCTTTGTCATCTCATGGTTATTTTTTGCTCTATAGAAAGTTCTCTTGAAATGCATTGTGAGTCCGTCCATGACAAAAAATGGTCACATTGTTGCATCAAAGACCATGTTGCATTGTTGTATTCAAATAATGTTCTTAAATACCATGCTTTGAGTGTTGTTAGTTTTAACAAACCATTCAGCTACTATTTCTATATATTTTATTATTTCAAAAGATTTTTTTTTTTTTTTTTAAATAGTTAAGATATGCACATGTGGCTTGCTTGTTAATGGCATGATCAATATTTATGTAATCAACTCTTATCTATATTTTGGCATGCCTAGTTTGATAACTGCTTATCAGTGTAGGTTAAGTTCAACATGATATCAGCTGTTTTCGAATTACATTGATATTAAAGTACAAAGAAATGGAACACATTGTAACTCATTTGCAACATGTTCAGGCAATATTACAATGAAAACTTGTTTTTAATCCAGTTTAATCCTCATTATCAGATTATATTTGCTATGACATATAATTCTGAACATATGGCTCTGTATAAAACTATTTGCTGATAAAAATATCCTATGCCTTTGCAATAATGTTTAGTAATCAGTACTGTTCGTGCCAAAAGCAATGGTCATGGGAATCAAAACACTGCCATGAACCTAAGCTAGTAATTTACAAACATTCTCACATTTTGTTTGAACTGGTTTCTATTCAATTAATTATTGTAGATTGATCATAAAGCAAAGGAAAATAGAGAGAGATGTGTTGCAATTTTGGTGTTAAAAAGAGTCTATCTATCGCTATTTGGTTTCCGTATTTAGTTCTTAGGGAATTTCTATCTATCTTCATCTCAAGCTAGATTTCTTATCTGTTTGAAATCACCAGTCTGTTTTAAATAGAGATTCAAAACTAAGATAAAAATACAGATGCAGATGATGTACTGTGATAATATCATCAATTCAAAAACTAGTTTTTCTGCATTCTTTGTCTTAGCCAAGTGCATTTCCACATTAAATGTAGTTGCAAAATTATTTGCACTATACTCATTTCTGCTTAGTCTTATGAATGTTATAACAGTGACACAGCATAATTTGTCATACTGTTTGCATTGCCATTTTATTGATATGTCAGCACTTTTAAAATAGCACACAGACTTGCCACAAACCACAGCTATGTTAAACCTTTGTATATTTATGGTGCATCATCTAATACCACTGGTTGATCCTCAATGTCTTCCTATGGAGCGATTGATGCAAAATCAAGTAACCTTTATGAAAAAACATTCATTCTATAATGATTGTTCATGAAAGGGGGCTGACACTTAATTCATCTCTTATCTTATAGTTATTTTAATGTAATAGTTTATTGATTTACTCTTGTACTGATAATATTTCACCCCAGAGAACCCTAATTGTGTTAGTAATCATTGAACTGTTCTAATTTGTGAACTTCTCTTATTCCAGATTAGTTGCAAAATTGGAAGAGAAAGCACCTGACCAGGTTGACATTTTCAAGACCAACATGAACAAAGTGATGAAGGACATCCTTGGCAGGTTTAAGGAACTCCAGTTCTTCACCGGAGAGTCCATGGACTGCGATGGCATGGTCGCCATGATGGAGTACAGAGATATTGATGGCACACAAATCCCCGTCATGATGTTCTTCAAACATGGTCTTGAAGAGGAGAAGTTCTAAGTGTAATGTAAAGCATAAGTGAAGACTACTCAAAATATTCCACTTCAAACACTGTGGCGCCTAAAACCAATACCTTTTTTATTTATTTACAAAATCATGTCAATCTGCGCATCGGCTGGTACCGGCTTCTCCCATCACAAGGCTGAACAATTTTGTAATGTTAATAAATAAATGTTGCATACTATAAATAAATTAATGAACAATTTGTTTGTCTTTCCTTGTACTACCGCAGTTACAATGAGCGTGGCTTTGCCGCATGCTCGAGGTAAATGTCCTATGAGTCACATAGTTGAATTTCGCGAGGTTGTCCTCGTTCACTGACCCCAGCTGTAGATCAGTTTGATTTGAACTAGTTCGTCCGAAGGCCAACGTGGCTGCCAAGTAAAAACGGAACGCTACCTACCAAACCAACCCGTAATTATTTACTTTCACTGTCGTCAACGCCACAGAGTATATTGAAATGCCGACGCGTCAGGTGCGTTGAGCAAAATATTCGAGGTTGTGAAAGTCCTGGCGACTACAAATATTTATCAAAAAGAACGTCCAATCACAGATGATCTTTTTTCTGTTGTGAGCGCCATCTACCTTCAGTTATATGATAATAAATCGTAATGAGTCTTTCAACTCGAATACAGATGGCGTTGTTATAAAGCTGGAAAACACCGCAAATCCGCAATGCTAACTAGCTGCCGGTCTATATTTCAATCTGAATTCAACCATTTTCCAAGTCGCGTATTTTCCTTTCCGTGTTCAGAGACATCGCCGGTTGCACGTATGCACCATGCTTTGTTATAAAAGTGTGGCATTTTCATTTGACGCAACTGTCTCGAATTTATTGAACACGGCAACGGAAATACACCCCTTAGATCTGAAGTGGCTTTGTTGTTCTTTTCTGAAATCTCTCGCAAGTTCATTTATTTCCACCTGCCCGAGCAATATATACCCTGGGTATATACCCTGGTGGAATTCTTACGAGCGATCACTTGCAAATCTTTGAATCCTAGGAATCGAACCCAGAAATGGTATTTAATGTGTACCTACTAATTCAGTCTATGGTTTTTTAAGGGTTGCCAACAAATAAAAACACAATTAAATTTGAGGTATGTTATATTTATCGAGTTTGTATGTAGGTAATAACTACAATAAAGTACAGAAATGACCGATGATTTCTATTACAATGTCGTGAGTACTCTAATCACAATGTTTTCATATGTATTCATCATTTTTCTTGTATACTTTTTTAGGCATTCACTAGGCACTAACACATGCCTTAATTGCTTAGTCTTTAATTTCTCCATATTTACAATAACTCAATAACACCAAAATTCAGGTAAGTATGTCGTGTGGGTATATAAAACTGGAGTAAAAAACGACCATAATCCAAGAAGACACAAAAATGGCACTAAGAAGGTATCTAGCGACTTAATTAACCTCGTTTATTATAAAAGCTTGCTCTTATCACAATTCTAATGTTACAGTTCCGTAACTCGTAGCATACACTGCAATATAACTGACGCTTTTATAATATTTTATCATAACTTTAATTATTTAAACTTTTCTACAAAATAAAAGTGATTATCAAATACCTATTTAATAAACCATCATGCCTTATTGGAATATGGCAAGAACATTTTTTAGTTAAATGATAAAAAGAAAAAAAGTTTACAGAAAAAAATCAGTTGTATTATATCAACGAGTCATAATCGTCAGAGGCACATTATTGTAAATGGTATGTGATCTATTCAGAAAATTTACAATTCTTGGTGTTACCAGTTAAAGAATACTGTAATAATAATTAGTTAAACAGATGGCATAATAAATTAGTGCCTTTACAGTCTGCTAGCCGCTCACACAGTTATTTGCTTATAATTGCAATCAGATATTATCTGATTGCAATTAAACTAATTAATACAGGCTAATTTAATTTGTATGCAACGTGTCGGTAATTGAGAACCTAACGCTTAATTACTGCCTTTAATCATTTATCAATATGTTCCTGAATAGATCACACGCCATTCATACTATGGGACATTTAAACAAATAGGTAACAGAACGATAGGTAATAATTAACATAGAGGTACAATAATAAAACATCGCGTTTCTTCGTTAACTTCAATCTTAATAAATTATTACATACAATATTAGGATTGAGCATAAAAGTGTTCGAAGATGTGTTCATATTAGAAATAATGGGTGCGTTCGTTCTTACACAATAAGAAATGTAGTGTAAGTAGGTTTTTAATTATATGTAGGTAGTGACAGACATAAGAAACCTCGTATTTAGGATATCAGTCATTATAGCAAACAATACAATATCCCGAAATAATTTTATGATAATTTTTAGAAGAACAAGATTGTATTAAATTTTATAAATATCTCAATATAGTATAAATATATTTACATTCATTAATTCTAATATTTTTCATATTGGTGTCTTATTTAACGCACACTTACTTTATTCATTTATAAATAAAATATTAGACATTAAAAAGATATCATATGGAATGGTTTTTTGTACAAAATCAAATACAAAATCCACCGCACTGGTAGAAAAATTACAAATCACAAAGTTTTATGATGTACATCATAGAGGGGGCCCCCGGCGGGCCCACGCGGGTGTGCCCCCCTCTCGCTGCGACTAGTCGTACATTGTACCGTGTCTCGTGTGAAGTCTCACTTGCACACGCCCCGAGCCCCCATCGTCCCATTGAAAAATAGATCCATCACTACTTAAATTTATAATTTACAAATAAGGTACTCTTTTAAAACGAATACGATACAGGATAGTCCTCACTGGTCGAACGTACACCGGACCCGAAATACTAATGTCACTAACCGCTCTAGAGCACTACGTCCGTCACGACTGACTCCGTCCATAGACAACTTAATGGAATGAAGGTTTATTGCTAGAATTACAAGATCACAAACAATTGAGAGAGTTCCGGAGCGCGGCTCAACAGTTGAAGGTGTTGGAGTGCGCGCAGGCGCGCGGGTAGTCGTCCAGCGGCCGCGCGTAGCTCTCCGGGATGACGGAGTACTCGGGCTCGCTGTACTCCGCGCGCTCGCGCTCGTACTCGCGCTCCCCGCGCGGGAATCCGATGATGGTCTCCGAGTTGCGCATGTACCCGTTCTCCTGCTTTCTCGAGTAGCGCGTGTCGAGGTTCCGCTGGAAGTTCTCCGGGTGACATACGACACCGTTCCGGTTTTTCTTTTTGTCTGGTAGTGAGCGCAAAGAGCCATTATTTAGGTGATGAGCCGGTGCGCCATTATTGAGCGTGAGCGGCTGGTGCGGACGCGTGTCGCTGCCAATGTACGTGAAGCCGTTGGCGGGCAGCGTGCCGCCGCCCCCCGAGCGCTGCGGCCGCCGCGCGGAGCCCTGCTGGCCGCCTGACATGAAGAAAACGCTCGGGGAGGCGTAAAGCTCTAGCTACAGTTCCGTCACCGGAATGGGCCTGAGGCCGGGAGTGTGCGGGGGCGCGGGGTACTGCGCCGGGTGGATGCCGCGCACTATGCAGTCCTCCTCCGTCGAGATGGGCTTGTGGTACTCGAGGTTCTTACGCCCCTTGTTCCACTTGTAATCTTTTAGCTTCTCCTGCATGTTCTTGCGATACCTATACAATATTAACACTAATGTTGCGATGACGGCCACGCACGCGACTACCACGACGCAGATTATAGTTTGTTGCCTTGTTTCATGGAGGACACAACCCAAGTCATCGGCGTTCAGGTTTCTTAGAGGTTTATCTTTCAAGTGTTCGGGGCTGGCACAGTGTACTTGCGTGAAGTTACTCTTATCATACAGCAACTGTTGGAGCCATAACAGTTGACAGTCACAGAAGATAGGGTTATCGGTTAGATCTAGCTGTTTTAACTCTTTACCAATAAACACGGTTTCACTTAACGTAACAATGGCGTTATCTCTCAAAGAAACATGTTTCAATTTCGGTAGACCCAATAGCGTGGAATCTTCTATGACTGCCAATTTTTTGTTGTTTGCCAGAACAATTGTTTCTAAATTGATGTTATCTTCGAATGCTCCTTTCTCAACTCTCTCCAGCTGAGTAGCGCCAGTGATGTCTAACAGTTTGAGGTTTTTCAAGCCCTTGAAAGAATGACTCTCCAGTGTCAGAAATTCATTTTGTCCGATGTACAAATCCTCTAATCTGGTGAGACCTGACAGCTGGAGAGTGGGCACTGTGAGTAGTCTATTGCCAAAGAGATTGAGACTTCTTAATCCTAGCAGACCTCTGAATGCATGTTCACTAATGTTGGAGAGTCCGGCTCCGTTTAGATCTAATACCGTCAGTCTATTGAGACCAGCAAAAGCATCATCTGGCAGCAAAGAGAACGCGTTCAAGCCCACGTGTAGCTCTGCGAGGCTGCCCAATAGGCTGAAGGAGGTAGTCGGCACTGAACTCAGTTGGTTATCATCCAGATATAGAATCCTCAGAGCTGATAAGCCAGCAAAAGCCCTGGGCTCAATCCTCGATATTCTATTCTGGCCCAAATTCAGTTCTTCTAACCGAGGCAAGGTGGTGAAAACTCCGTTCGTGAGTTCCTCCAAGAAGTTTCGTTTTAAATTCAAAACTGTTAATTGATTGAGTCCTTGGAAGGTTGTGTTTGTCACTGAGGATAACTTGTTATGATTTAGGTGTAGTTCTTGTAGTTTGCGTTGATATGCGAAACTTTTCGTCGGTATGTTGACGAGGTGGTTTTGGGAGAGGTCCAGGTGTTGCAGCTCCGCATAGAATTGCATCGAGCTGTCGATCGTCTTGATCTTGTTGTTGCGGATGATGAGCCGCTGGATGGAGGGGTTGAGTGCGATGGGCAGCACGTCGAGGCGGCTCTCCTCGCATACCACCACGAGGGTCTCATCGTTGCAGTTGCAGCCGCCCGGGCAGTTCGCCAGCGCCGCTGCCCCACTTCGTGACGCCAGTAGCTCTAGCGAAATCAGCAGCACCTGGAATTTAGAGAAGAGATCCATAAGAATACTGTTACAAATTAATACACAGTACCGAGCTCAGTCGATAAACTCCGAGTCCACGAAACTATTCGGGACTACACTTTCAAAAGCATTCCAATAAACCCGATTCATCGACTGACACTAAACAGAAACTGAATATGCAGTCGGTCTTAAAGCCGAATGTCTAGGCTTTCAATGAATATATTTCGTTAAAAGCATAGCTGTAACACGGCTGTGTGTACAGTGTCTGAACGTACGCTCGAATGCTATCTCAATTCCCGCAGCAACAGCAACATTTCGTTAAACGTGAACTGGACCGCAAACGTTGGCTCGGTCGTTTGTCCTCTAATGTTTAAGTGAATCCGAATGATTTCAATCACTATACCACATAGGTAGGTAAGAAACACTCTTTGAAAATATATGGCATGTATTTAATACGCTGAAGTAGGTAGATTGATGGTCTTTCAGTAAAATGGAATCAATGTAAGGCGAGCTCCGGAACCGGCGCAAAAAAGAAAATAAAATGATATTGGAATTGGAATTTTGCGCAGTTTTAATTTATTAAAATGCGCTCCTCGGAGCCGCTCGGGGCCAGCTTCTTTGCTTCAAAGACTAGCACTTTTATTACGTTTCCTCTTTTCAACAATTAGCAAGGAGATCCGAGTGTAGTCGAGATTCGACTTTAGAATTACAAAGCCGAGTTTAATTCTGTTACAACGAGATTGCTGATAGATGCAACGCCGACAATCTCCTTACTGTCCTTACTTTAAAAGACAAAGCTACCAGTAGTTTGTCGGCTAAGTGGGTTTATTAGCATTCTATGGAGGACGGCGCAGGATGAAAACTCAATTGGACATCCAAGATAGCATCGAGCAAGTTTCGAGTGTTTGTGTTGCTCCGCCGAGGGTCGGTTATTGCAGTGACGGCCGCGACTGACGGCGTGACTTCAAGATTAACTTTTAGCTTTTAGCGAAACTTTGTAGAGTCCGGTTGACATGCAATATTGTTTGCTTACGATATGTAGATACAAAAAACAATTTGGCGGATGCAGTGTGCCCGAAAAAACTGTGCCTATTGTAGTAGTATTTTTGTTCCGAAATTTTCCGGCGGCATATGTATGGAAGTTTTATCCATACAACGGATTTCGGCGTGTCCGGTAGCATCCGCAGCGTTTTGCATTCCATTTGCGCATCGCGTGCGTCCTATTTATAGGGTCGGTGGTTGTTCCGATACAAAACAGGAATCAAAATTCGATATGCGGAGGTGATTCGCAAACAGTGTTGGCTCGTTTCGTCCCGTGTGCGAGTGAAATTTCCGCTAAAATCCAATAAACCCATGCTCCAACGTGTTCTGTTTTGAACCGTTTTGCACTATGCTGGCCGGAAATTTGAATTTTTGCAGATAGCAACGTAATGATACCTTTTAATGGTTTCAGCTTTGTCTTAAATGTTTTGCTGTTCCACTTCAGTTCACAATAAATATTTTTAGAACAATGTTAGCTTGGGGATTGAACAGAGTTTCTGAAAACTGTATAAAATGTCTTTCTTCGTAAGATGTCGGGGACGGTTTGACCTGCTTTTGCGACTTGTACAAGTTGCGCGCAACAAATAGGCATCTAATTGGCTCCGTCGTTTTATTTTAGTCTTATTTTTAACACAAAGTTTATGAATAAAGGCCTCATTTGGATCCTTGTTATTACCTTGTTATTGTTTGTTGGCTTGAGTCCCATTCTAGGTTATACAGAAACATAGGTTCTAAAGAGTAGTCTATTGCATCACTAAGGCCTTAAATTGCCTGTAAATTTTCTCGGATGCGATAAAGGCTCTATGCCTACGACCACTTCCCTTGATGTAGTTACAAATTATTTCAGCCGGTATACATTGAAAGGGCGTTGCGGGTAGGCGTACAAAAACGCGTCGCGTCGAGTGGCGGCGCGATCGGTATGCAAATAGCATAATTGTGGTGGCCAGCCGTTGATGGAAAAATTGCGGCGAAGAGTGCGCCCGCGCGGAATGGCGGGTCCGTACAGTGTACGCCTAACGGCTTTAATTATGGAGAGGTGTGAAAGGCTGGAGGGCGTGTTTATAGTTAGTGTTTGACGCGGAATTCAGAATTTTGTTAAAATAGTGAGGGTTTTTTTCAGTTGTGGTAATTCGGTTCCATACTCTTTAGAGCCTTTTTAATAATAGTGGTCTTTAAATATCAACTTAAAATATACAACGTTAAAGTCGATACTCGAGTCGGTGGCCATGTATTACAATTATTGCGAATTATGAATTCAATTGTAGTGTGAAACCTGCGGAATATTGTCCAAGAAAATCCGCAAACTGTCTTATTAATCCGCAAAATTCTTTAACAACGCCGTCTTCCCATCCTCAACTTTTTTTAAATTTCAACAACATCTGGCATTCTGCCCGATGTTGCATCGTAGACGGCCAGTTTGGTAAACAATACCCCATAATATT
Organism: Anorthoa munda; assembly: GCA_945859665.1. NCBI lineage: Eukaryota > Metazoa > Arthropoda > Insecta > Lepidoptera > Noctuidae > Anorthoa > Anorthoa munda. The sequence goes on along the minus strand of OX243897.1, from coordinate 37,072,091 downwards.
CTATTCGTTAATAAAAGTAGCGAGAAATAGGCTTTAAAGCTCTCGTTCGGCGGCCCTAGCCATACCAGTTTTAGAGGATCGTAGTGATGGGAATCGGTATCGGGATTAGTCTCGGAATTGTGGTTTCGAATATTTAGGGAGGGTATTGAGTCAAACGAAATGTGGCTTGGTGATAAGTTCGAATAACCTCTATATAAGTATATCTACACAAGTAGGTTACTAATAAAAAGCTTAAGAGTTTATTAGGTCATGAAAATCAGGAAAATGAGTTCTTTTATATTCTCGAAGTCTTATTCGATCATAGTTCAAAACTTTAAAGAAGTAATTATCTGCAAAAGGTGTGAGATTCGATAATTTATCATCATTTGATGCAAAGCTAAGTTAAAATCTTATCACAATTAATTATTAAAAGCAAAATGAATTAAGACTAATTTACCAACTTATCTCTGACACACACCCAAGTTCAAATTAGACTGACCTGCAGATACCGGTACCGAGACCGAAACCGAAACCCAATTCTTGACCCAACCTATAACCGGTGTCACATTTATTAGTGCGGTACCCTAAAACAACCCTTTTGCGCTGTCCGTTATTCAAATTAGCGAGTTTTGAGGGTTTGTTGATTAAAAATGCGACTTATGAAGATGTAACGGCCTACGACTGAATATTAAATCGTGGAAATAGGTCGCAGCGGAAAATGTTATCTTGAAAAGTGGTGTTCTATTTTTAAAACGTTTCAATTTAATTATAAATAAAATTGATCTCGAGATTTGGATTAGAATGCCTACCTGAGTACATCCCTACACTTGACTCATGTTGATACTCTTGAAAGAATTTGTTGGTGAACGCTATCAAGTTGGTAAATAAAATAGAAGTAGATTATGTGGTTACTCAATTTAGGACAGGCGTTCAGCAATTGCCTATCATAGACAGAGTTCAGTGATTGATGGAGAGATAAATTTCTTCAATCAAAACATCCAATTCAAACAGATAAGAACAAGTTTTTTTTTTGCCTGGATTCTATATTCTTATGTCGTAGGTTATGCGCATAACCTATTAATTTTTGATGATTTTTAGGGTTCCGTACCCAAAGGGTAAAAACGAGACCCTATTACTAAGACACCACTTTCTGTCTGTCTGTTTGTCTGTCACCAGGCTGTATCTCATGAACTGTGATAGCTAGACAGAAATTTGAAATGATGTATTTCTGTTGCGAATATAACAACAAATATTAAAAACAAATATTGAAGTGGGGGCCCATACAACAAACGTGATTTTTTTGCCGTTTTTTGCGATAATGGTTCGGAACCCTTTGTGCGCGAGTCCGACCGACACCTGGCCAGTTTTTGATATATTTTTTAACAAAATTCCTATCAGATACTATAAACTATCGACTGCATTCTATGTTAAGGTATATTTTAAAAGAAGTAAGGTGATATCATCTCTAAATGCAAATGTAGATTGCAGTCTAGAGACTTCAAAGTTCAAAGTAAAAGTGATTTGGCACCTTCAAACGAACGTGCTTTATCTTACAGTCTTCTTTTTATCGGGCCAAGCTGCGATAGAAAGTAAGTCTTACAAAATAAATGGCCGAAAGTTTTCAGAAAGAGATCTGATTTGAGATTGAGTCGTAGTTAATGTTTTTGATATTCATTTATTTTAGAAACAGGTAATTCAACTATATAAGAAGTGATTCACTGTTTTTTATTAAGGTGGACTCTAGACAATCAGACATTCTATCAGCGGTTGTCAAAAAGTAACAAAAACTGGTCAAGTGCGAGTCGGACTCGCGCACTAAGGGTTCCGTACCATTATCGCAAAAAACGACAAAAAATCACGTTTTTTATATGGGAGCCCCACTTAAATATTGATTTTATTCTGTTTTTAGTATATTTTGTTGTTATAGCGGCAACAGAAATACATCATCTGTAAAAATTTCAACTGTCTAGCTATCACGGTTCATGAGATACAGCCTAGTGACAGACGGACAGACAGACGGATCGTGGAGTCTTAGTAATAGGGTCCCGTTTTTACCCTTTGGGTACGGAACCCTAAAAATGTTAGAGATTGATCACCTTACATTTGGATAGCGCATGCAAATACCATAACTTATAGACTTATTGACAATCGATAACACTGTCTCCTATTCTGATCTTCATTTTTGTTATTAATTTTAAAAATCGATCACAGTATTTCTATCCAGCCAGTACCTCTTACCACTTAAATATCAACGTGCAAAGAATACGAAATTCTGAAAACAAAATTCGAACATCTTGATGACAGAACCGTGAGGCAGTAGAGGTACGCCAAAAGAATTCATTAGCAGATCCTACCCACCTCCTTGATTACTTATAATCAAATTATTAATACTCCTTCATCAAAAACTTTAACTAAACTCAATTACTGGGCCCACAAAGCTTGTATATACTTCCACATACATAAGTTATGTCTCACATACACCGACTGAGATAACTAAACCAATCATCTATTAATTAATATGGCGTGTACTGTATTGCTAACACAGGTAGTAATATGCTGGAACTCGATTATGTGCTATATATTAGTATATAGTTTATACCTGTAATTATATTTTAATAGATAAACAACACATGTAGACTCGTGTATACATAGTGTAAAAAGGAATACGTGAAATTTTGTTCGTTGAAATCCCGTGGAGGGTCGATCTGGTACATGAAACAGTATCGATTAATTAATTAATAAACACTCAAAAATCCAAATTAAATTCGTTTCGGAAGTCGGTTTTGAAAAATGAAAGCCCGAGTTCCGAAACGAAAGTTATTTTTGTTTTGCTTTGGAAGAAGGTTTTTTATTTTTTTATGATTATCTTCTCTATCTAAATAAGCTGCGGACTGACGACGGATAGACGGACATTGCGAAACTATAGCAGATTTTTGTCGACCACGGAACCCTAAAAAGAAAAGGATCGAAGGTCGAGGTGAAGTCAAGAAAGATATTGATACTCGAAGTGTTTCTATAGTCGCTTGCCGTAACCGGCTATCGAATATACTCAAATAATGTAAAAAAAAACATTTTGTATTTTAACCACACCATTCGAAAAGGGCAAACATAAGGATGAAATATCTCTGATACACAAGCCAATCTTGGAAGAATCGGTACCACCAAGTCTGGGTATAACGTATCAAATTAAGCAGATTTTATTTCCATGTCCATCCATGAATCTGAATACAGCCAGTACACAAGAAGCTTACCTTGCAATTCATAAAACATTACTCAATGATGTTATGTTGCACGGTCGATTTGAAACTAATATCCTGTACATAAACCGATTGGGTAGTAGGTAACTAAACTGAATCTATATGGATTTTACTGGCTTCATCACAAATGGTTTAGTCACAATGAAAGCCAGTAATACGATTTAATTTGATTGTTATATTGGTAGTAAGTAGAAATTTCGTCTGGTATTGTGTTACCTTAGGAATTTGGCGTATTATTAACAATTATTGGAATATTATTAATATTCATTAGATTGTTATTAGTAAGGTCTCTGATTTTATGGCGTATAGGAGGTATGGCTGATCTAGTTTTGGTATCAACCATTTAAAATCAGAATAATGTTGTTTTTTAACTGACTTACCAAAAAGGAGGAGGTTCTATGTTCGACATTAGGTTCGTTTTTTTTTTTTTGTGTATGTTCACGCATATCTCCGTCAATTTTGGACCGATTTTGAAAATTATTTTTTTGTTTGAAAGAGTATGTTTCGAAATTGGTCCCATTTTAATTTGGTGAAGATCTGATGAAGGACTTCGAAGATATACAACAGAACTCTTCAATAAATTACGGCAAATCTCTCGGAATTGCTGCAATCGCATGTCTGTTTATTGTTTACGCCATTTCATAACATAACATCACGCCAGTACGCTCTAAAGGGGTACGCAGATCTCTCATTTCACCGGTAATACTCTAGTTTCATGATATTCGGGTAATCTATTCTGGCGTTATAGGTACCTTACTAAACAACTTGTACAACTAAAAAGTGAAAAATAAAAAGCTTTTTACAAAAAAATACTACCGACTTCCAAATAAAAAGACTACAAAGTGAAAAATAACTTTATTTTTGGAAGTCGGTGTCTATAACGCAAAAAAATGGTACCTACCAAAGACACCGACTTCCAAAAATAAAGTTATTTTTCACTTTGTAGTCTTTTTATTTGGAAGTCGGTAGTATTTTTTTGTAAAAAGCTTTTTATCTATTGTATCAGTTGTCTCTATTTGGTTTGCAATGTTAGTGTTCTGTTTTAGTTGTCTGATTGAATTTTTGAATCAAAAGCATTATTTTTATTTGAAATTGGGATTGCACATTGATTTCTCTATCTACACCAATTCCCAAAATTGTTTTTTTTACTGCATATAGGGTCGTAGTTTTTAACGGTGTTGCCGTTGCCATATTGGGTACTGTGTCACAAGCTATTGATTATAATAGGTACTGTTTAAGTTTTTACATCCAATACGTATTGATGGTTCGACGTGGTTTAATCGGTGTGCAGGCACTTAGCTTTATTATCGTCTCTTGGTTAAAACCAAACCCAGTTAGCGATGCTTGGATACTTATCCGCTGTTACGTAAATCCGTTGCATTACAAAACCTCATTGCATGTCACATTCTTTCTGTTGACTATTATGGTTACCTTTTTTATCTGTATTTATTAGCTGTAAGTCCTCCATGTACTAAAATAAATAAATAATTTCCTCTTACACAATTGTGAAGCTCGCTTCATTTCCAAAAGTTCCATTATTTGAAATTCGAACAAGCGATCGACAAAGAACGCATCGATACGTAAAATAAATAAACGGCCGGCATCCCAAGCGAACAATCACTGGGTTCACGCGCTATTAGACATGCCACAGTTTTGTGAATATTTGCGTTTCGGCCGCGCAGATATAACCAGTTGCGTTTGACATTTGGGCACGTGGAGAATCTTTGAAAGACCTGGGTCTTGTTGTGCTGGACGTTTTAAACATTTTCAGTTGCGCTCGCTTCATTTGTCGCTCACAAACGGTCGGTAAATGAGTGTCGCGCATTATGCAGATTGCAGGAACGACGCACTGGAGCGGTGCCGTCCGGCCGGTCGCCCGGTCGCCGTCCTGCGCGCTTCGTTTCAACCGGAATGTTAATTGTCCGCGCACTAATAGGCAAATAATAATTTGCAGGAGATGGCCGCGTTTAGAACTGTTTGCGTCTCTATTTTGGTTGGGGGACGAAAATTTGTATATCCTGTTTCAACTGTGTCACAATATTCAAGCAGATTTATGCTCAATTGGCCGTACGAAGTGCAACCACCATACCTTCATAATAACTACAGCAGTAAGCTAGATAATATCGTTCGTCTGAGCCCTGATTCGATTGCTACAGAGCCCGGGGTCTTCCTCGTATCCTCGACCGCACCCTCAATCCGCTCAATATACTCCATAACCGAATTAATTACATAAACCGTACAAATATACATATACATAATGATATATACACACGTTGTTTACGCGCGTAATTCATTGCGCGATGCGTCACGGCGTTATCAATATTTTCATCAGGATTTATTGCGCGAACCCGTAATTGGTAAAGCAACGATACTATGTACCAACTATGTTAAGTCAGGGATATTAATTGTAGACTTGATAATAATGCCAAGCAAATTGTAGCTTCAAGCAAATTTTAGTTGTTGAAACTATCATAACGTCACATAGACAATAGACCTAGAACCATAGACACAGTGACATTATATCAGCGATAAAGATTGTCAGAGGTTCGAAATTATAAGTATGACATCGACCACGAGTCATTTCGGTATCTTATGACAATCACATACATTTTGGACTTTTGTCATTCATTATGGCTGATTAAATGTCACTTTGTCTAGGTTCTCTTCATCATCATCATCATCTTATCAGCCGAAAGACGTCTACTGCTGGACATAGGCCTCTCCCAAGCGTCGCCAAATGGGTCGGTCCCGTGCGTCCAGCGGATTCCCGCAACCTTCACCAGGTCATCGGTCCACCTGGTGGGAGGCCTTTCAACGCAACGTCTTCCGGTTCGCGGTCGCTTCTCCTGAACTTTTCTGCCCCATCGGCCATCCGTTCTGCGAGCAATGTGCTCTGCCCACTGCCACTTAAGTTTGGCAATTCTGCAGGCTATGTCGGTAAGCCAGGTTCTCTTGCGGATCTCTGCATTTCTGATTCGATCACGCAATGTTACTCCGATCATGGCTCTCTCCATTGCCCTTTTGCCGACTGTAAGCTTTCTGATGTGGCCCTTTATGAGTGACCACGTCTCAGAGCCATATGTCATAACTGGCAACACACACTGGTCTTAGACTTTCGTCTTGAGACACTGTGGTAAGTAGGACGAGGAGATACCGCGCAACTTCCCGAACGCTGCCCAGCCGAGTCGGATTCGACGGTTGACCTCTTTCTCTTATCGTGTTATAATGAGCAAATGACAGCACTAAATGTTCATGAACTTACATTATATATTTTTTTATTAACATACATTTCTCCGTAGAGCGATTAGAAAAAAATTGAGTTATGGAATTTCTGTGAATAATTCTCCTTCATACAATACTCTCGAATTCTCAATTATTGTGGCGTTTGATTTAAACTTAGTTCGGTTAATTAATCCAGTCATTGTCACGCGTGTTAATCTAGATCCAATGTCTAGGAGTCTAGACGGTGTATCTACATAAATCAGCTGGGTTACTTGCCGCCATTAATTATAATTATTACAATGGCAACACTGAGTGGAATAGGCTCGCAGACTATAAATTAATAAGGTAAAGAAAATGTTCCTAGTAATTTATGGTGATTGGTTTTGTCTGTGATATTGTCTATGAATCAATATAGCTACATTTTATCATTATAAAAGCTTATGTTTTAGGACCCTTATTATCTATGCCAGAATATTCTGTCTGGGCCTTGTCTGGACTATGTTACGACTCTTGTTTTTACTAGTCTATGATTTCATTGGTTTTGTTCGTCTGTGTATGTTGACTGTATATTCATAAATCCATAGGAAAGCCTACATCATCTATTACAAAATATGTGTTCTGGGCTATTCCGATCTTTTTACTATCAGTTAGGTTCCTTTATTTCAGTGTTTTTCTTTTCTTCAGATTGTTGACTAGGAGTATTATGCGTTTTTTTTGTTTAGTTAACTGTGAAATTAATCATAGAAAGATACTCACCAGGAAAGCATTGGACGTGATGAAGGCAGCCAGCCGTCTACCGGTACGGAGAGGAGACATCTGTGAACAAGACAGATACTCCATTACTAAACTGTTACTAGTAAAAGATAAAGATAAAAACGTAATGACAAACATAATGTTCAAGACATAATAGTGACGATAATAGTATGCAAACAAGAGGTTTATTAAAATAAGTTATCATAGGTTATTAAAAGAAGTACAAGTTTATCTTTGGTAGCACTACTATGCTAGTATTATATTATCTGTGGCACTACTAATATACGAACACGAATACCAATTTTATCGCTGAGTGCTTAAGGCTACTTTTTAAACCCCGACGGAAAAAGAGGGGTGTTATAAGTTTGACGTGTGTTGTTGTGTATCTGTGTATCTGTCTGTGGCATCATAGCTCCTAAACGGATGAACTGATGTTGATTTAGTTTGAAAGGTGAATTTGTCGAGAGTGTTTTTAGCTGTTTGGTTAAAATCGGTTCAGCCGTTCAAAAGTTATTAGCATTTTACACTTTGAATCTGGGTTTTTTCGCAAGGTATAGTGTCATAATTACGTGTTTCGATAGATTGTCGATTGAAGCGTATCTACTATGTCACGGTTCCACCGTTTTGTAGCTATGATGCCACAGACAGATACACAAATACACACTTACGCAAATACACAGGTACACACGTCAAACTTATCCGTCGGGGGTTAAAAAGCAAAAAATAAGCCTCGAATTCGAGTCGGGGAACCGCTAAGTAAATAAAATAAACTAATGTAAACGTTGGCGGTTCCCCGATGCAAGCGAGGCTTACTTTTTGCTTTTTAGAGGTTTTTGTGTCGAGGGTTTTTTATATACTGAAATGTACGGTTTCTGTGAGATAGGCCACGGGGCGAAACCTCATGAAAAAGCTAGTAAAATTATAGGTGCATCTAAATTAAAAGGAACTAAAAGCTATCAATAAAACTGCATAAACAAAACAACACTTATGAAATAAAGAAGGTCTCTTTTTCAAAGAAATCCGCCTTAATTTACCTATAAATCATTCTAGACTTTCAATTATTATCGGCCTCCCTGTATTACTCATCGCGAAAGCCTACAGCCTACCACCAGGGTGGTCTCTTCCTCTATGGTTCCATACATAATTCCGCCCGTGCAAATTGCCCACCTGTACGTAGATGTCATATTTGAGAAGCAAATACACTGGGATTCGTCGCACGCTCTATAATTTCCATGTTGGATACGTTAAAATGGAATAGGCTTATTATAGAGAGGTTGAAGCTTCGAAGTTGGCGGGTGGGGGTGAGCGGAAGCGGGAGCGATTTTGATGAAGGAACTTTTTTTTTTCTTTAAACTTATATAAGAGGAACTGTGGAAGTCTTCTTTGCAAAAGACTGTCAATGAACTTATTAAATCCATTAGATCCATACAATGAACTACATAGAATATGTATGTATGATATGACAGACAACAAATAAAATCAAATCATATGCTCTAAGTGTCCAAAAGGACACAAATACAAATTAAAGAAAAGTGAAATCTATATATATAAAAGCGAAAGGTCACTCATTCACCTATCACGAAATTTCGAAAACCGCTTGACGTATAAAGATGAAATTTGGCATGGAGGTAGTTTATAGTTAGTAGACGTCCGCTAAAAACGGATTTTGCGACAAGGCCGGATTTAGGGAGTCTAAGGGCTCTCGCGAGTTTGTATGAAAGTCCTTCATTTTTTGAGCTACAAACTTAAAATTTGGCAAGGAGATAGTTTTTACTAATTGGTGCCTTAAAAAATGTTGCTTAGTGTGATAGGCATTTTCTGTTGACTGAAATATAAAAATTATTTTGCGTTAAACATCATTAAACTTTATATCTTCATAACCACGCGGATGAAGTCGCGGGCAACAGCTAGTAATAATATATAGCATTATATCAAAAGAATTACTACAATGTCACAATATCAAAGACAAAAATCCTAGTAAACAGTACCTATTAACTACTGAAAAGTTAGAACGACGACGATAAGGGTTTGCAGTCTACCTTTGACCGCAGACCCTTATCATCGCATAGATCATTTCAGCCGAAAGACGTCCACTGCTGGACATAGGCCTCCCCCAGGCGTCGCCACATTGACCGATCCCGTGCGTCTCGCATCCAGCGCCTTCCCGCAACCTTAACCAGGTCATCGGTCCACCTAGTGGGAGGCCTTCCAACATATCGTCTTCCGGTTCGCGGTCGCCATTCCAGAACTTTTCGGCCCCAACGGCCATCCGTTCTGCGAGCAATGTGCCCTGCCCACTGCCACTTAAGTTTGGCAATTCTTCGGGCTATGTCGGTAACTTTGGTTCTCCTGCGGATATCATCATTTCTGACGTGATCACGCAAGGAAATTCCGAGCATAGCCCTCTCCATTGCCCTTTGGGTGACTTTAAGCTTTCTGATAAGGCCCATTGTGAGCGACCACGTCTCGGTCCCATAGGTGATCACTGGCAACACACACTGGTCATAGACTTTTGTCTTGAGACATTGCGGTAAATTGGACGAGAAGATACCACGCAACTTCCCGAACGCTGCCACCCAACTGGATCTACCCAACTGGATCGTCATCGCATAGATTAGACTTTATTTCATCATACCTAATGTGTGCAAATTGCGAAAGTTTACCCGCCTGTCTCCTAGCCCCAATTCTTCCGCAGTTCGCATTAACCAGTGCCCGGCCCCACATGGCCGTTCCCACTAGGCCTGCGATTATAAACCCTCTCTATGTTTATAACAATTTCATTAAACGTCAGCGGTTCCCATAACCAGGCCGACTAATCGGAAGGCTTTATCCGCTTTTTAACTTCACGTTTCTCAGGGCAATTTAGTTTGCAGGGTAATTCTGCGAATCGTACGTTATACTTATGCCGATTCCATTGTTATGGCATATTCGTTAATAGGAACCCTTTGAAGTGGCCAGTACCTAAGTATACGATGCTAATTTGTGTTCTAGCGATAGTGTTTTGTTTATCATTCAATTTGTTTGTTGTTTGTACAGTTGCTAGTTGCGTGTTCGTGTTCACGTATGGGGTTATCGAGAAATTTTATTATTATTAAGATTTCTTTGTGAGGCAGGTTAATTGTTTCGCAGGCAAAGCCTTATAAGTAGTGCTTTTATATGTACGGATATAGCTTTTGGAGCAGTGGTGGCCCAGTGGTACCGGCCGCGAATTACAAGTTGTAAGTCGTGCGTTCGAACCCAGACAGGCGCTTGACTTTGTGTAAATTATTTCATCACCACTGCTCTCAAAACGGTGAAGGAAAACTTAGTGAGGAAACCGGTATGTTCTAGAACTAAAAATTCAAAGACATGTCACAAATGTCTTTGATTTTTTGACACCAACCCGCACTGGGCCCGCGTGGTGGATTACCGCCCATTTCCTCTCACAGAGTCCTCTCTCCACACACACACTCTCACAGGCCTCCTGGCCTGTATCCCAGCAGTGACATTAAAAGGCTGATGATGATGATAAGGCTTTTACCCACTTTAAGAGTACTTAACATCTCGAGAGTACATAACACGGAGCTAAGCCAAAGGCCATCAATACTAAGTATCTCAGACCCGCTCTTCCAATCCATTGCCCATCGCTGTATAATCAGGAAATCCACACCACGCGTCTACCTACCGTACCTGCATGTGTCGACGCCAGATAATACTATATAATTACGTAGTCGACACTGGTATGCAGTTATTGCGCTCATTACGGTCCGTCGCTTGAACCTACGCGGTTACGGCCAGTTCTACGCTGCTGTCTTTAAGTTAAAATGCCACTATCTGACAATGGACGGAGTTTTGTTTTTTTGATGCCATCGTAATTAGTAGAAATTCTCTATCGATCTGTCCAAGTGGTATTTTTTCTAGTACCAATAGATACCAAGATAAAAAAATTAAGTTTTCCAATGCAATGTTGACAAATTTTTGATAAGATAAAGTCATTGATATACCTACAATGAGCCTATTCGAAGGTGCGCAAATTGATTTTTTTTTTGACTGCGTGAACTCTCGCATGTGATGTTTGATCATCAATTTTTATTTTCACTATTTCGGAAATTTACGTAAATACGAATCTTCTAAAATAATATTTTGACATATAGACAAAAGTCTACATATAACTCAAAATAAGATTTTATCGGATAATGGCATTATCGCTTAGGACGTCTCACGTCAGTACGGATGACAGGCATTAGTCGCGGACGGACAGTAGCCCCAACTATCACGCAATTCTCCACTGAACAAGTCCGTAAGTTAAACTTTTAGTCAGTTTGTAGGTTTGGTTGTTTGCCGCCACAACCACCAAACACTCGTTACGACACTGACTACGCGAAATTTCCTCTAAAAAGTAATTTGCTGTGTCACCAGCGGCTTCAATTTAACTAACGTATTTGTGAAATGCAAAACAAAATGGCCGGTAATGACTGTGCGGGTTTAAAAATGGAAGACTTTTGTTGGTAGGTTGGCACTTAGGAAATAGCTTAGCTAGTGTTTTCAGTGGAAGCTTTATTAAAGCTGTTTGGGCTGAGTTATGGCCAGTTGAGATAAAGGCGTTATGGGCTCTAGGAAAGCGAAAAATTAGGAGTTGCATTTTTGAAATTGGTTAGGATATATTTTTAGAGATAAGTCTGGTTTTGTTTCGGCAATTTTTTGTCAACTTTAAAGGCTATATTTTTTTTTAGTGACTACTTAAAGCTTTAGTAAGGCTTTTGGGATAATTCGGGCCTTATTTATAAAAACCTGCACTCCCTCTTTTTTCAAATTTTCTATGTAGAATTTGAATTTAGAATCCGCTAAACAGTGTTTATCGTATTATAATCATACAGATAATTTCTAATAAATAAGGCTGATTATCTTCAACTTAAGTAAATATTCACCAAAATTAATTGCACTTCTGCTCCTAAAGTTCAATACTCTGTACCCTCAGTTCCGCTTCGTTGACCAATCAGCCAAATCTCAAGCCCGCCAAGGAAGCCAGGACGAAGGATTACATGCCACAGGGTGGCTGTCCCTGCCAATGTCTGGCCGTGGCGGAGCCAGTGAGCTGTCTCCCTAACTCCTAAGTGTCACAAACTGTTTGCAGAATGTTTGTGAACAACGACAAAAATAATAACATTTCCTTAGTGGTACGGAGGGTTTGGAAGACAGCAACGGTGCTTCATTGCTGTTCACACAGGAATTCTTTGTTTTTCTGCCATTTCGTGATAGGCTTGCTAACATGTCTTTTAAATAAATTGAATGCAGTCAGGTTTAAGTCTCCTTTCGTGCCAAAAACATAACGATTTTTTTCTTGGGTCCTGGGTTAAGTTAATTATTTCTAAAACGGCGAAGAATAAACAGTACCAGGCCACTGCCCAACTCCATTCTCTCGTTCCCATATCAGCTCATAAATGTAAATAGCATGCAATCTACAACAAAGATAAAGTTATTTCGAAAAAAAACTAGCTCTCACATTCCGTCTCGATACGATTCGCAAATAAAACTGTACGACACGATTGTATACATTTAAAGTAGTGATTTCTGCAAAAAAGAAGGGTGGTTTACCCCTTTCTAAGAAGATATTGTTAGATAAAGTAAACTCGTTTTCTATCGAAAAGGAGACAGTGTTTACAAAAAGCCCTTTTAGAGGAGGTATGTGACCTCTGAGGGTCTTTGTCGAGGGTGTCCATTGCCCTGCGACCCTCCTGGATACTTTCGGAGAGTTCCTCACTGAAAGGGTTTAGTGTCTTCTATTTATTAAAGCATTGAGATGGGGCAGTTTAGAATTGAATTGGGAATTAGGTTAAAAGCTGGTTTCTGAATAGAGAATTAGGAATCATGTCAAACCATACTTTAATGCCATAGTTAGGCAGTTAGATAATCAATTTCAAATTTTTTATTCTGTTTTCGGATGTAATTTGAATTGCATTGACTTTGCCACGACCAATTTCAAATTAAGTAAAGTGAAAGTTTTGTTTCCAAAAAAGTGGGTAGCGCTAATGAAAATCCGGACTTGGATAAAATATGACATCTCATTTGATTATCACGCCTCTCCATTTGGCATGGGGCCAGGCTGCAGTGTTTCCGACTGTTTATAACGTATTAATACGATTAGTATCATTTGTTTCCATATTAATCCGATTTTTTCGTTCGTATTCGATTATGTTTGTTTTATGACGGTAGAGACATTAATGGGAGCCATAAATAGGTTAATGATATAATTTGATTGTGGAGTTTTAGTTTTGTCATCTATTAGATGTTTTTTTTTTACTTGAAATTCTCTGAAAATTACTACCGGCGAAAGTAAGAAAAACACAGCCGAGATGTTCATTTCCTTTATGTAGAAGGACAGGGTGATCAGCGCGTTTTTCCTACGCCATAATTTGTTCAAACATAGATCATATGATTCCAAAGCAAACTCGCCACGCAGTCGACTATCTTCGTGAGCTATATTTCTTGTATGGCTAACTACGCGTTCATCATACAAGGAAGAAAACGCTCGGACAGTATATCATTACTATTTAAATCTATGTGTTTAAAATAAAGTACAATAAAAGCGCTTTAGTGGTATACTAAAGGAAAACTTTAGTTCATTTGGTTGTGGGCAGAGCAAGTTAAATATTGACCACGGCTTTTGTGCCGGCTAGTTGGGACACATGTAGATATATACCAATGTAGACTTAAGTAAGTTTAAGTAGTATAGCTCGTTTGGGGTGGTAGGTACTATCACTGTATCTACATGTTTCTACCACAAAGCATGTTTAGAGGATAGTAGAGCTCGTTTGGGGCGGTAGATACTATCACGGTATCTACATGTTTCTACCACAAAGCATGTTCAGAGGATAGTAGAGCTCGTTTGGGGCGGTAGATAATATCACCGTATCTACATGTTTCTACCACAAAGTATGTTTAGAGGATAGTAGAGCTCGTTTGGGGCGGTAGATACTATCACCGTATCTACATGTTTCTACCACAAAGCATGTTTAGAGGATAGTAGAGCTCGATTGGGGCGGTAGGTACTATCACTGTATATATATGTTTTTACCACCAAGCATGTTTAGAGGATAGTAGAGCTCGTTAGGGGCGGTAGGTACTATCACTGTATATATATGTTTTTACCACCAAGCATGTTTAGAGGATAGTAGAGCTCGTTTGGGGCGGTAGGTACTATCTATCACTGTATGTACTACCTCCAGGGGAAGGCGAGTGATTTTACGAATGTTAAAAGAAAAACTATTAACAAAATCGCTCTAAATTATTTTATTTTTTTGCAAACTATTGCCAATGGGGTAAAACATGAAACTTTTCTTAATTAAAATGAAGTTATGTTCCGGAAGCGGTAATGCCGACGCGATGAGTTTTATAACAATAAAGAGGATAAAATAACTTAAGTAGCGAACTTTGATAAGATGGTAGATACAGTTCGACAGTTGTGATGTTATTATGAAACCATCATGTTTGCAATTTCATTGAAGTTTAAACCAGATTAAAGTGGTATTAAATTTTGCAAATTCCATAATGCCATGTCGGAAAAGGTTTGCATGTTTAGAAGAGGACCAATGCCATAATTTAAAAGTAATCATTCACCGCAGAAATTCTTCTTTAACTTCAGCACTAACAACAAAAAATAAGTTCAAGAACTAAAAGCCGACTACTGAAAAATCACGGTCTAAAAACTATGAAACAAGAAAATATTCTCATTTGAAATCGTTACGTGCGCACTATTTGATATGTATCGGGATTTAAATAAACGACTTACATGTACTAAATATTTTTTTTGTATTTCATACATATTCATCACTTGGTGTTCAGAGGTTACCCGTAGTCGTATACCACCTACAATACATTCTGCAAAGTAACCAGTCAAAAAAATAACCCTCCCTTTTGTTTCGCCGCAGTCGGGTAAAACGAGATAATCCAATCAAAATCACTAAAACGCCTAACAAAGAGAACATTAGCACAAATTAGTTTACGTCTAATAAAAGCCAAGATTTCTATCTTACCTCTTATATAAAGTATTTCAAACTAACCTAAGATAATCTCATCGCGTCTCAAGGACTTTTGAGATTCGCATACAAAATTGAAAATCTCTCCATTGGCCCTCAAAGGTTTCGTTATAGGCGTATAGTGGGTTTCTCGTCACGTCTTCCAGATGCGATAGAGGTGTGCCACTTGATTATTCGAGGTATTCGAATTATGCGAGTTATTCGATTGAGGAAGGGCGAAATTTAATTATTAGAATGGGGATGTGTGTTTCAGGTAAGTCTGGCCGTTGTTAATGCCTTAATTCTAATTAAGTATGAATTTGTTTTCGTGAAAATTGTTGTTAAAATTAAAGTTTTTAGGATTTAATGTAAAAATGCGAAAATGGTTGGAGTCAGCAAAATTATTTGAGGATGATTAAGGCTCATACGAAACACAATGATTCAAATGAAGGCTTATTTAATATTCACGATTGAATTGTTTTAATCTGAGTGTCATTTGCAAAATGATATTTATTCAATTTGATAAATGTAATATTGCTTAAACATGTTTTAAGCAATATTATAGCAATATGTAATTATGGATTTGACGTAATTATCCACGCTTTGTGCATATTGAATGAAATGGAATGATTGAATAGTTATGTTTTACCTGTCGACCAAATAGCCGGAAGCTATTTTAATTAATTTATCCAGAAACACCGATTTCAACGTGGAATCTTGAAATAAAGCGAGTGAAACCTTGTTTATTAAATAACACGAAAAATCATCCTAATGATTTTCAATTTTCCAGTTAAAACGCATAAATTGACTGACATATTTTTGTTTCGAATCTTCAAATCTTGTTATCGGCACAGTAGCCCTTGAAACAACTTTTATTCGATCCGATTATTGAAAAAATCGAAAAATAATCGCCTGTTTCCCAAGCACTACTCTACTTCCTTGTCTCATTCCAGGGCCGTAGACATTAAAGTGAGATCGGTGGAGACCTAAACACACGGAAAAGTGTTTTAAAACGCCCATTCGAGGCAATGTGTGTGTTATAGTGTATTCCAAGGGGGTCGGCCTCAATGGCGCTATTTGAAGAGGTTAACGCGGGTCTAAATGCGCACTGCCAGACGAATTGCGAATTTTATATGTGCTTGTATTGATGTAGGAGAAGTAGGCATCAATAGATTTCTAAGATAGGGTTTCGTACCTATTTTTGTAAAGGAGCTAAGAGTATTTCATATTTCAGGCACGTAAGTACTTACACAATAATCAGTTATTAGTTCTTGATTGGAAATAAATTGATACGACTTCTTTCAATCAGAGTCTAAATATCCAACGTTATATTTGGCAGAAAAGTAAATTACAGCTGGCGAAATTAATAACGTATGAAATCGAGGGTAGAAAATAGAAAATGTTTTCTTCAAAATAAACACAAAAGCTTGCAGTCGCAATCAGTGTCGCAACATATCAGTATCATAATCATTAGATGGCGCTGTCTCCGCGACACAACACCGCGATGCCTGAATCCCGCAAATTAACCAGCCCCGGGATCCCTCCCTAGACGTGATCCCTAATTTTCAGATACATCTCCGGGAATAAATAGGGGATTAGGGGCGGCGCCGGGCGCGTAAATAACCTCGCGTCACGCGCTAAGGTTCCAGAAGATAAGGGGTGAAATTGCCCCCAGCAGAAACGCTGGGCCCAAGCGACGAGCGATCCTGTTAGCCAACATTACCCACTATTTCTGCGAAATTTGAAGGCGTCTTGATGTTCCATTTAGGTGAATGGGCCGCGATGTGTGTAAATTGCTGTATTCAGACGTTCTTGGTATATTTGCGTCGGCTGTAAATATGAATGGAGCTCTGAGAAATATAATTTTGGAGATGTCTGACGCAGTTTGAACCTTCGATGGCTAAAATTACAGGATACGAATAAATAATAAATAGTTTTCTAAAGGTAATTCTTGAGCTTTACAAAACTTTATGCAGAGATTGTAGAGTTGATTACGTTTGCCAGCTTCAAGTGCACTCGTAAACAACCGAACCAGTATTAAAATTTAAAATTCCAAAGAACCTTAATATATTTCCACTTGTACCATGGCTCAGTCTCAAGTGTTACTGCATGAGTTACAGAGGCTTTTTGTTAAGAACAAAAGGCTTTTAGCGGCTGAATAGTAGAAAGTTGGTGCGTGAACTCAGATACACTATTGTTTTGGAAGTTAGCACGCAACGCGTCGCGATTTCGCGATATGGCCGCCGTGTTCCTTGTTTGAAACTTGACAGCGAAACGCGCGGGAAAATCGCTCATGTGTATAAATAGGTACATTAGAACCTTTATAAGTTGGTTTTATGTTCCGTGTAATAAATGGTGAACGATTTAATTTTAATTACACAATATTTCAGAAGATTTCAGTAAATAAATAGAGGTTTTACTTTCACTTCTAATGAGGTTGTTTTTTTAACAATTTGGAATAAAGTACGGCCTAAAGGGGAGAATCCGGCCAAGTTGATAACGAAGAAAGGAGTTAATTAACAATATCAACAAGCAGAAAATTGGACTAAAGTTAAATATTTTTATAATGTTTTTGTTGATTAAATCAGTATTTACTCTTGACTGTACAAACTTCTTGTTGAAATCAATTCGGTCGTGTTTAATTTAGTTTAGAAGAAATAATTAGTTCGTCAAGTTGGTTTTAATAAAGAAAGTTTTAATATGATCTTTTAGTTGGGCTCATCCGTTGAGTAAGATGTTGATTTCAGTAGTCACACCAGGGTATCAGCAGAGATATTAGGGTGACATCCGATGTGTGCAACATGTTTAATTTTTTACTCTTTCGGTATATTTCTCAAAGACTACAGATAGCATTGTTTACAACTTTATTACAAAATGGATTAATAAATACCTTAATAAGGTTATGAAAAAACGTGTTTTTTTGAAAGTGCAGAGGGGAAGACCTCATTGGGCATCAATAATTCCACATCGCTGTCAATGGGAAAGGTGCCTAGAACACTGCAGGATTGCCTCGTTGATTGGCAAAAGATCAAAGAAAATAATATAATTATTCTGTGCTGGCGCTGCTGCTGCTGCTGCTGAGCGGCGCAAAAACAGTAACCTAATAGGTAATTACAGTTTTGAGCCGTTTGGGGTTGAAACACTTGGGTCATGGGGTCCGAGTGCATGTCTCCTTTTTAAGCAGATGTCTCGCCGATTGATTGACAGTGTGCATGACCAAAGAGCTGGCTCGTTCTTTGCGCAAAGAATCAGCATTTCAACGTGGCAATGCTGCTAGTCTTCTGGGCATGTTCCCGGATGACAGCGATGTGGAGGAGTACTTCGACGCCTAGGTGTACCTTTCTTTTGTATATACATATGTAAGTAGTTAGGTTTAGTTTTGTGAAAAAAAAAATTCATGAGTAAAAAAAAAAAAATCATCATCTGCCTAGCCTTTTTCCCAATTATTGTTGGGGTCGGCTTCCAGTCTTACCGGATTCAGCTGAGTCTCAGTGAAAAAATAAATAAAAATATTCAACGAAAATCGATCTTCTATTTATAAGGTTCGTAATACTTTACCTAAGATCGAGTTATCTCCTGAAATCTAGTGCGCTGATTGTCATAACTTGATTCCGAAAGTTTCCAACTTTGATTTGATTTGATAGGCTTCTTTCAGGACCAAGTCTCGAAGGCTCTAGTTAGAAAGACGAAATGACTAGAATATGAATTTGGAGAAACTTTTTAAGGGTGCTAATTGATGGAAAACGTGACGTAGGTACCTAGGCTTCTTTCTTCTTCAGTAAGATGGTTCTTGAGATTCCATATTCATTGAAAGACAATTTTCTACTGAGGAACTTTATTTATACTTGGCATTCAATTTATACCAGAGATTGATCGTTAGCAAACGAAATTGGAGTTCTTGAGAGATCCCATCATTACAAAATATATGTATAGCGAGTATATACCGTGGCTTAGGCATACAAATACTATACAAAAATAAACCAACAACAAGAATAAACAAAAAAGTCCTCTTCAATCCAAAAAGTTTCTCAATTTCACTTCACACTAGTCACATAAAGCTCAAATACAAAGATAATAATATTAAAGTTATTTTGAACAATATATACGTAAGAAGTTTATCTATAACAATCCTTTTTGACCCCTAGCAGGGTCCTTAAGTGATTACGAAGTAAGGACGTAGGGCGCCCTTTGACCGTGCCTGATAAAAAAACTGAAAATAGTCTGTGGAAACTGAGTAAAAAGGTATTTATGGTTGTTAAGAACTTTTTCGGGTTAGGCTAGATGATTTACATATCTTTAAAAGAGAAGATACGTCTTGTATAAGTTGGTTTCTAGATGCTCCGGTCTTAAACTGAGTAATTTTATGATTAAAAGCAGTATCAAATACTACTTAGGTATTTGATGCTGGTTTTAGAAATTAGGACTGTATGTCTAGAAGACTTGAAATTGCATGCTTTTCATGGTTTTAGATATGGTTCACATTTTGGTTTGAAGTAGATATTTCTGATTTAAGGCATGAGTAACATAACTATTACCATTATCATTGCAAGGAAAGGACGATGGCAACCTCGAGAGGCTCATCGCGACCGGAAAAGTGGACGGGAAAAGGCCTCGTGGACGCAGCTCAATACGTTGGTCTGACCAGATCAGGACCGCTCTTGACTCTACAGTTTACAACGCCCTCCACACCGCCAGAGACAGAAACAGATGGAGAAAGATCGTTCGAGAGAAGGTGATGCAGAAGGGTGGTCACGACCCTCAATACTGAGGAATACGACGCAAGGAGGAACATATCTATGAAAATGTCATAGTTTTAAGAAACATCATAAACCTACCTAAAATTTTAATACTTATAGCAATTAATTTTTATTTTAACATTAGCTTGAAGCTAGTACCTATTATTACATCCATATAAATATTAATTATCACCATTATCTACCTGCCCTTGTCCCATGTTACTTGGGGTCGGCGCAATACGTTATCTTCTTCCATACCATACTGTCCCCCGTCACGCCACCACTAAAGAAATAAAAGGGAGTCCCTTTTCTTTCATATCACTCCTCACACAGTCCGTCCATCTTTTCTTTGGCCGTCCCCTCCCTCTCCATCCATTCACATTTATATTCATAACTCGTTTAGTAACATACGTTTCATCCCTCCTCATCACATGACCATACCAGGTTTCGGTTTCCTTTCAACTTTTCTGTCACTGGCGTCACTTCCTCTAATGTACTCATTTCGCACTTTATCCATTCTCGTCACTCCGCACATCTATCTCAACATTCTCATCTCTGGAAAACAATATATCACGGGAATTTAACGCGATTATTTAGATTATTTATCTAATAATCTTACCTATTTAATTCCCGTGACATATTGTTTTCCATTATGAAACACGAAAGTTTTAAAGTTAATATTCTTATCTCTGCTACATGCAATCTCTTTTCATCCAACTTTTTCTTTCATATTAATAATTCTTATATAATTATAATTATGATCATAACTAAATTACCTAGACTTATCTAATATTAAGTTTCAACCAAATGGCAACCCTCAATGCCATGTTTTTATAATCGAGCAACACTGTATGTATTTAAAACGCTGTCCCTAAATTAATGCATGTCCCTAGAGTCGCTGTTTTAGTTTGCTTTGACATTTTAATATTTACCTGCAGAGGAGAATTTTGCTAAAATATTACTTTATGAGAAACCTGTTAATTAGAGAGGTTACTAGGTTAACACGATGTTTTAATTTTTGTTTTTAATTTTGGAACTAGTGACTTTATTTTTTAATAAAGAGCTTAGTACAAAAATTGGTGAAGATAATTGAGTAAAGTATTTTAGAAAGGATACATCTAAGGAGTGGCATTACCAGCCGGAGTCTTTGTTTCCTGACAGTCAAGAGTGAATAGGTTACTTCTAGGCAAACGTGCTTCACCGTCGACTACATCATCGCTTACCATCAGGCGAGATAGTGGTCAAATGCGAGTCTATCGTTAAATAAAAAAAACCGGCCAAGTGCGAGTCAGACTCCCGCACGAAGGGTTCCGTACCATTATCGCAAAAAACGAAAAAAAACAGGTTTTTTGTATGGGAGCCCTACTTAAATATTTATTTTATTCTGTTTCTAGTATTTGTTGTTATAGCGGCAACAGAAATACATCATCTGTGAAAATTTCAATTGTCTAGCTAGTGACAGACAGACAGACGACAACATGTGCTGTACAGATTAAAATGAATAACTACAAAATATTAAAGTAGGTACAAAAATCAATTTAGGACCTAAATATGTCATACTAAAATCGATTGTCTCAAATATGTCACTACCATACAATGGAAAAAAATTACACACGGTCATACCCAGCGTCGCAACGGTCCCGCCGCGCCGCCGGTCCGAAATCCCTATAATTGTGATAAATCACCGTATATCCCGAGCCTAGCGTCAGACTGGCCTAATGGCCGATATTTGGGCAAAAGGCATTAATAAAGAACGGTTTGGGGTCGAAAAGTCGCGGAAATAAGTTCTAGAAAGGGCTTTTGTGTCGCGTGGGAAAGTTCGCCCTGCTGAACTATTTTGTTGATAGAAGTTAGGATCTTAAAGAGGCTTTTATTAGGGTCCGCTACTCATAATCTGCTAGATTCCTTTGTAATTTCTTAGGTTACTCTAAGGGCACACTAGTCGATCATTCTTCCATAGAAACGTAGTCTGGAGATGACTCTACTGTTTAACGATATACGTTCAAAAAAAAAAAAAAACAATTTGTCTTATCATTATCTAGCCTATTATCTAACAAAAAAGCAAAAAAAAAAGCCAATTATTTGAAAGTTATGAGCGTCGAAAGTTCCATATTTCAACACTAATTTTAACGCATCTTTGGGCGGAAATAAATACCTTAAGAAGAAGGAAAATTGCAAAACGGCCACCATACAGGGATAGATTAGTAGTTCAAAAAGCCAAATAACTTTATTTTGCAACTATACATTTGGTAATTTTTTCATGATTTCTAGACTCCCAAAGGTCTGTTTATAAAATTTCGCGCGCTCGTTTTCGTCCAAAATCATCATCCATTTCGCTAAGAACTTGCAAAGGTGCTCATTCGTACGCGAACTAGCTTCTTACTGCTCATCACAGCATCTATCTCTTTCGCACGTGTTGTCGGATGAGATAGCATGCATTTTAACACCGCGCACAAATAGTCCGTGCCGTCGACTAGGGGAACCTTAAAAACAAAATCCTGGGCATTAAGATCCCTTCTAGTTTGCTTATTTACAAATCATGCAACATGAGCGATTTCTATAATGATGGATAGGTTGTCTGCATGCGAAGAAGAAAGACAACATACGAAGTCGTAACCAACAGTTTATAATCCGTCTTTGAAGTAAACCCATGATGAAAGCGACCGTGTTCCAAGAAATAACCGTTGTTTCCCCCATATCGTTTAGTCATGTGCATAAAACCAGGCTCCCCATGAACGATATAACCCATAAAACATGTAGGTGGCATCTAAATCACTGCAGACTACAACTCGTTAGTTACATGCGGAAGCTAAAAGGTTTTAATAGGTTACAGCATATTGCTGTACTAACAGCCAACCGTTATATGCAGGGTAATGTCGTACTGGATATTTTTTTTAATAATTTTTTGACAGTTGAATTTTTTGTCGACATTTTATTTTAATGATTATACCTATGTAGAATTTTTGTAAGTGGTGTTAATGGAATATGTCACTAAATCTAATAAATGAATATGCGTGGCTTCCATTAAAACGAGTGTAAATTTGGAAGAATTATTTAGTACCTACCTACTGATATAAATAATTATGCTTGTCACATCACCACATGCGAGTAACTGGGTATCTTTAAAAAAAAGTTAATAAAAAAAATAAAAATCAAGACTACTTAAGAAGTGCACTAAAAAGACGTAAATAAGAAGAAAATCATGCTTTGCAGTCGGAGGATACATATTCACCAGCTGGCTGACCAAAACCAGACATATTATAATTAACTTTTTTTATTTAAAACTTTTTAGTTAACATTGTTTTATCGAATTAGGTAAATTTAAACATTTACACAGTTTTATACATTTTTGAAATCACCTCTTAAAATCCTTTTTTTTTTATATCGCACACGATGGGTTTGGAAGAAAAGAAAAAATGCGCCCCCACAATATGGCACCCAAAATCCGTATAATATAATATATATATAATATATTTTCCAATTTTAATGTAGCCAAGCAAATTGCAAGTTTAAGACGAATTGATTGACGTAAGAATCATCAAAATCGGCCAACGCGTTTGGTCTCTAGAACGCCACATAGGGACAAACATACATAATATGCATAGACCATCTAGGTTGTTTTATTAATCAGAATAAAAACACTGTTCCTGAGAGATAGGCAGGAGCGAAACCATGGAAAAACTAGTCCTAACTAATATAATAAATAAAGGGAAAGTATTAAGCAATTAATCTGGCGAAATTATAATAGGTATTTAAAATAAAAATAAAACCTACTGGTGAATACCACATTCAAGGCTTACGTTACTGGGAAAAAGCGCAGCTGTTTCGTTCTTCTTTTTTCTTTTATTATCAAATCTGAATGGAAATTTTATGAAGTGGAAACCTTGCTAGAAATTAGAAATAAAAAGAATCTATTTCTAATTTCTCGGCACATTTTATTTAATTGATTTATGATATTAGCTTTGCATAATGCAGAATATATTTTTTAATACGCTAGTGTTTAGGTCTGTGAAAATCAATCTCCCTAGCCTTTTTCCAATTGTTTTGGGGTCGGCTTCCAGTCTTACCGGATTCAGCTGAGTACCAGTGTTTACATGGAGCGACTGCCTATCTGACCTCCACAACCCAGTAAATGGGTAACACGGTACCCCTTGGCAAGACTGGTGTCAGATCTCAAGCTTCTGACTACCCGTAACGACTGTCAAAGATCTTCAAATGACAGCTGGGACCAATGGCTTAGCGTGCTTGCCGAGGCACGGAGGAAACTCTGTATATTGAAATGGTCACCCATCCACGGAATGACCTCGTCAAGTTGTTATTATTTAGCCACGAGCTGTATTATGAGCTGGACTGTATTATGAAGATTAATAAAAACAAAATTGTAGTTATAATTGTAAAGTTATTTGATTCAATTGGAGGAATAACTGATTTTTCTGAACCAGGGGTTGAATTTTAGTGGCACTACTTTGCTCATGTACTTAACCATTATTATTATTCATTAACTTGTGTCTTTATTTATAATTCTACAAACAAAACAAACAATTAATAGAAAATATTAATAATAACAAACGTAAGTACATTGTAAATTAACAAAATATTTACAATTTAATTTTCTGTAGTCCATGTGTCAGCGCAGCCACCGCCATCAAATGCTGGTGAACACCTATTTCTTGAAGTCGAACTACATCACTCAAAACTACTTCTTGGTGTGTATTACTGTCCCTCCTTACGCATCAATTTCTTTTCATCTTTTGAAAAACTCTTAGAAATTCTGATCCCATCTTACAGTCATAGCATAATCATGGGTGATTTTAACACCTGTCTCCTGAAAAAAGATCATCGCTCTTCTTCTCTGAATAATGTTGCTGCTTCTAGTAATCTTTCCATTTTGCCACTAAGTGCTACTCACCATTTTCCAAATTGTACCCCTTCGCTTCTTGACTTGATTTTTGTCTCCTCTCCCGATCGCGTCGCTAAGCATGGCCAATGCTCAGCCGATGCCTTTTCGCATCATGACTTGATTTTTCTTTCTTATAAAATTCGTCCGCCTAAGGCTAAAGCTAAAATTCTCATGCAACGCAATTTTGGTGGTATGAACGCTGACAATCTTTGCGAGGATGCCAGCAATATTGATTGGGTTCCTCTGTTTGCCTCTACGTCGGTCGATGAGAAAGTGGAAATCTTTACTGCTAAACTTGTCGATCTGTATGATGTGCACGCTCCTGTACGAGCAGTTAAAGTTAAACATTTGCCGGCGCCGTGGCTGACGGATGAGATCAAAAAGTTAATGAACAAAAAGGTTGCGGCAAAGTCCAAATTTAAGCGTCGGCCTACTGATGAGAATAGGGACAAATATGCCTCAGTCCGCAATCTCTGCAATAAGGTGTGTAGGAATGCTAATCGCCAACACATTCATAACTCTGTCCAAAACGGAGACACATCCAAAGTTTGGAATTTTCTAAGATCACTGGGGGTCGGTAAATCCCGGCAAGAGTCAATCCCTAAAGATTTAGACATCGATGCTTTGAATAATGATTTTACAGCTTCGTCCAACTTCGATCGGACAGTAAAATTAAGTACATTGAATTATCTTTCATCTCTTACGACTCCCAGTTATTCTCCATTTGTTTTTAGTCAATTCTCCGCATGTGATGTTAAGACGAGCATACTGTCGATTACTTCCAATGCAGTAGGATGTGACTGTATCAGCCGCAAAATGTTACTCCCGGTGCTGGACGTTATCCTGCCTGTCATTTGCCACATCCTTAACTTTTCTGCGTCTAGCGGTGTCTTCCCAAGCTCATGGAAAGATGCGCAAATTATTCCTTTACCGAAAAAGTCCAATCCTACATCCTTTTCTGAATACCGTCCAATATCCGTATTACCATTCCTGTCCAAAGTCCTAGAACGATTAATTCATAATCAAATTAGCACTTTCCTATCCAAAAATAATCTCCTCAACCCTTTCCAGTCCGGTTTTCGTCCTGGTCACAGCACCTCCACTGCTCTACTCAATATCACGGAAGATATCAGATCGGCCATGGAAAGCAGTAATCTGACGGTATTAGCATTGCTAGATTTCAGTAATGCTTTTAATACTGTTGATTTCGATGTTTTGCTTGGTATTTTACGCTCTCTTAATGTATCTCCATCGGTGGTTGACTGGTTTCGAAGTTACCTGTTCGGCCGCCGGCAACGTATTTGCATCGGAGAGAACTTGTCTTCCTGGTGTAGTACTTCTGCCGGGGTACCACAGGGTGGCGTTTTATCCCCTTTACTTTTCGCAGTTTTTATAAACTCAATCTCTAATGAACTCATTTCATCCTACCATCTTTATGCAGACGATCTACAAATTTATTCGCGAGCTCCTCTCGGAAATCTGTCTGAGGCTATCGTTGCCATCAATTTGGATCTGGCTCGCATTTGCGATTGGAGTAAGCGGTACGGGCTTATGGTCAACCCTATCAAGACGCAGGTTATAGTAGTGGGCAGTTCGAGAATGGTTTCAAGGATCGACTGGACGTCTCTTCCCCAAGTTCTTTTTGACAATTCAGTTATTCCCTTCAGTGAGAAAGTTAAGAACTTGGGGATATTCATCGACAAGAACTTCTCTTGGACTGCCCAACTGCAGGAAGTAAGCCGCAAGTTATTTGCATCTGCTGCAACTTTGAGGAGACTGCGGAATTTTCTTCCGACTGCCACCAAGATTGCGCTTGTACAATCTCTTCTACTTCCCATCCTTGATTATGCTGATGCCAGCTATCTTGACCTTACTCAAGAACAACTCGATAAACTGGAGCGCCTTCAAAATTTTTGTATAAGGTTCATATTCGGTTTGCGCAAGTATGACCATGTTTCCGAATTCCGTGTAAAGCTCAAGTGGTTGCCAATTCGCCTTCGCCGGAATGCTCATATTCTTTCTCTTCTGTATAATGTGCTCTTTACTCCTTCCACCCCTCTCTACCTCAAGAATCGTTTTCAGTTTATCTGCGATTCCCACACGAAATCACTTAGGTCATCGGATAACCTGCGACTTAAAATGCCAATGCATTCCACTACTTTCTTAGATAAAGCTTTTACTGTCCAAGCTGCTCGTCTGTGGAATGCATTGCCAGACCCAATAAAACGCGCCCAGTCATTGCCTGTATTTAAAAGACTCGTAAAAGAACATTACCTGACACTGTGATTGTCGTTGGTCAACAATTTCTTTCATTGCCTATATATATTAAGTATGTATATATTTATGTATCTATTATATAACATATGTATGTATTCGTGTATCTATAATAATATTATTGTATATTTAAAGCAAATATTCGGTAATGTTATGTGTTACACCAATGTCAACCCCATTTCATGTCTATCACTGTCCATTCCAGGTTGCCTGGAAGAGATCGCGGTATGCGATAAGGCCGCCCATTGTATGTATTTTAGTTTTAAGTTTCCTTTTCTGTGTTTTAACTTGGTGTACCTACAATAAAGCATATATAAATAAATAAAATACAACAATACTTCATAAAATAAATAATATCTAACTACAAAATTACAGTTTACCAATAGTTAGGTAGCCCAATTTTACTGTCAAATATAAACACATCACGAACTAGTAATAGCGTGTTTACGTTATTCAAATTAGTTTTACTCAATTATGGACTACGTTTCACATTACATTATTACAGTTTACTTTATTAAAATGTATTACACGAACTATGGAAAAAGACGCGTTGTGGAACTGAATTAGCGTGAATATTATTGGTCAATATTTTGGTGCAGGCGAGCAACGGGTTAATCAAATTTTACGAGAGCTGTTATTGTTGGCCATATCGACACTATGGGCGCTGTACCGCCGTGTTCCAACTACGACACAGTGTTTATTGTGCACAGACTTACACGTTGCACCTCAGTAACTGTTTACGACACGGCAACTCACTTTTATAGCCCGTGTTTAGTGGGTATCAAGTTTCTAAAGCATTACTTTTGTAAATTAAATCCTTGTGAACTCATTTCAATACAAGCAGGTCCAGGTAATTGTTTCGATCGTACCTTGTTAAACTGGCTTGGGTTTATGTGTAAACTTGGGTAAACACAGCGCGAAAAGACAATACGGAGAAATAATCAAATATTCAGTACTAGATGTGAAGCTTTCTCAAGAATTGGGATATCAAATGTAAAAAGGATTTTTCAAATCGACAGGCAGTTTAAAAGATTAGGGCGTTCAAACAAACAGCTTCACATCATCACATCATCAGCCTATTAATGTTCCCACTGCTGGGACACAGGCCTCCTCTCTGAGAGAGGGAATGGGCCGTAATCCACCACGCGGGCTCAGTGCGGGTTGGTGGATGTCACATGTCTTCGAATTTTTGGTTCTAGGATATGCCGGTTTCCTCACGATGTTTTCCTTCACCGTTTTGAGAGCAGTGGTGATGAAATAATTTACACAAAGTAAAGCGCCTGCCTGGGCTCGAACCCACGACCTACAACTTGTAAGTCGCGGCCGATACCACTGGGCCACCACTGCTCCAGCAACCAAACAAACAGCTTATATTTAAGTAATAGATTAGTTAAATGGCAATAATAATATTATGGTGTCGATTCCTAGAAAACAGAACACAAATCGATTGAATTGAAGCCTTTCTTTGAAGTTTCTAGGAAACTTGCAATAGACGCCACAATAATAGTCGTAACAATTCTAGTAATACTATTTGACTAGAATTGCAAATAAAGTGACATCGAAGCAGTTCTAGATATTATTGACTAATGAATTTAGATTCTTGGAAGAATTGATTTAACTTAGGTGTCGGGAAATCAAACCAAGAATGCGATAGAGAAATAAATACAATGCAAGATACGAGTTGCAGTTGTTACTTGTTGTTGTCCTATATGCATCGGCGAAATGCCATTGTATGTGTCATATGTATTTTCATCCTTATGCAAGTTACAAGGATATGAATTGCCTTATCGGTTTACAAACCAATCAAAATCTGTTCACTGTTTTTTTATGTTTTTTGTTTATAATAGGCTCGCACTTGACCACCATCTCACCAGATGGTAAGCGATGATGAGGTCGACGGTGAAGCACGCTTGCCTAGAAGTAACCTATTCACTCTTGACTTGAAGACCCCTAGATTGTAGCTGTCGGGGAACACAGACTCCGGCAGGGAATTCCACTCTTTAGCTGTACCACGGGGTCTCATTGCTAAGAAAGAAAATTTGGTTCAAATAAATCTCACTAGATGGCGCGATATGCACCTACATTTGCTATTGAATGTGTGTAAAATTAAAATTTTCTGGAATTGAACACAAAATTTGTATGTTATTGTTTAATCAACTCTCCTAAGTACACAATTATGGAATATTGGGTTCTTAATTCAAATTTCAAAGATTATTTGAACGGATCATTTAAAATTGATTCCAATAGATGGCGCATTTTTAAATTTCTTAGGCATTCCACTCGATTGTTGAAATTTGCATTGTAACACATTTTGGTGCAAAAAAAAAACTGTAAAAACGTGCAAAAAATTACTATAAAACGAACCTTTACTGTATTTAAAGAAAACAATATTCACGAACCTAGTAAACCCTTTTACTTGCAAGTCGCTGCTAACACCATCTATCTATCACCGTGAAACAGAACCGAAAGCGTTCGAACAAATACTACAAAAAATTGCCAGATTAAGCAGATGAAAAACGCGAGGTGTTAGGTCGGCACGGTTTCTTTGTATGGGATGAGGTATCTGTATGCTAGTATTATATTATCTGTGGCTGTACGCATAATGAATGTATTTCCAAAACATTTAGTGCGTATTTGTGGTATGTCTACCATGTACCGATGACGCGTCGACGTACGTCTTGTAGTTCGATGATGAAACGGGCTTGGCGGAATTAGATCATGCAATTCCATCGCGCACTCCCCGAAATGCAACGTTTATAGTCTGGAATGGACTACAATACAGCGCATCTGCCAATTATCCATTTTACAACTCCACTGTAAAGACCGTAAATACAGTCGACGTTTTCGTCAACAATATTAACACAATGTTATTGTATTAACTATCAAAGTATATTCGCGAATAAATCGCTGCACAACGCTTTTACACACTGATATTACGCCATGATTTACACAGTGTAGGAATACAGCAAAGTGGGCCAATACTGTTTCACATGTTTGTGTGTTTTACGCTCAATTTCATATACATATTGTCTGTGCTTTGAGCTACGTGTTTTGCTAGTATTTTATGCATCAACCCAGTTTTAGCAATGGAAATAAAGTTATAAGGAAGATTTGTTTTATGTTTGGGAGGCTTTAATTGCGGAGTAAGAGATAACCTACCTTGTTTTATAAAACTTCAGAGTTGATGTTACAATAAGGAATATTTTTATTTTAATAACCAACAAGTTGTAAGGGCAGTTACCCTCTCGTATCAAGTCTTCAACGCAGCAGACGGCTACAAAGTCATTATATCCCTTAAAGAAAAAATCCAGCCCTCGAAAGCTTTTGTAGTAACAAAACTAGTCGTTCTAAGTTTCCCTTGTTTGCTCAACCCTCCGTCACAACCCTTGCTGATTAGGCTCTCCCCACACGTCTCCACAAGTTTCTAGTGCCCTAAACCCCGAGGGCTCACATTAATGATCCCTTGGCGACGAAAAATCAAGAAAACCCCACACAGAAACAAGGCAACTTGATTCAAAAATTCACAAGTACAATATTTTTACCTTTTTAACGTTGAGGTGGATTTTTAAAATAACGCCCTTTGGGAAATCAGAGGTGGTCGGAACAACTGGTGAAGGTGGAAATAAGAAGACAAGCGAATATCTTCTTTATTTTGATTGGATTAAGGCCGAGTAGATGTAGTTGTTTCGAGGGACTCGCTGTAACTTCGTTCCCATTTCGCAAATGCAATCTCGTTGCGACTTCGTTTAGACGTCTGAGTAAACAATTAGTTTGTGTTGGTCTTCATATGCAATTTCCTTGAATATCTCCTTGAAGGAAACGTTTTCGACTTTTCATTAAAGTAACCGGTGTAACACCAATTACAATAATGTGGATATCACACAACTGGCACAAGCAGAACAGATTGTCGTCTGTCATATGTTTTCATAGAATAGAATATACTGTTCATATAGCATATTATCATGACACGTGCCACGCGTGCTACGTGCCATGTGTAAATTCAGAAACATAAAAGAACAATTTTCAGTATATTAAACAATGTATCAAAACACTGAAGCCTTTATTTTTTAGGACGTGAACATAGCGTGTCTCGGTAATGTAAGCACATCCACCAACATTGCAAGCTGCATAAACGAATAACTAAAACGTTGCTAAACCATCGTTTCCTTAGCCATGGCCTTAGCGGTCCTCTTAGTGAGAAAGCATTCCGATTAAATCTTTTCCACGTTGGCAGATTTAATACATCCTGTTAGCTTTATGCAAGCGAGGCCTCCCGGGACCAGTTCCTGCATGTACCTGTGTAATATACAGTGATAGTAACTACACACAATACGAATCACACCATTCCCCCACAAAACTTTTTCATTACAGGACCGAGAATAGCTCCCTGAGGAACCTTTTTAATTTTACGCAGAGATTTTGTAAGAAATTGTAGCAATACATCATCGTCATTAACAAACTGTGTTGGCACGTAAATAAAAACGCGAATAGGCACCTCGGGCCGCGTTACCCGCGTTACGCGACAATGAAATCACAAGTTGGAGTCCCAAGGCTACGCCTTTTTAAATTATTGCGTCTTCAAGGAGACAATTTGGAAAATGTATTGTTGCGAATGTGTACCCCAATCCTCGGGATTACGCTGAGCGTTGTGCGTTTGAGGGGAATGTGCAAAATAACATTTTCGTACGTCGCCATGTGTAGGTTTCTCCTCTACTTTTTATTTGGGAGGCTTTATTAAATGGGCCGAGATGGGCCCCTGTCGCCTTACGCAATTAGGTCAACATTTGAGCGTTCGTGAGACGATCCCGTTACATAATATCTTCGTATGAACCTTGATTAGCATCGGGAATATAATCAAAACATTCTTTTGCGTTATGTGTATTTTTAGTCCTTTCAAGTCTTGCTAGTTTACCATCAGTCTAAGTAAATACTTAGTTGTTAAGTGTATCAACATCGGTGTCGTTTGCACTTGACTGAGAGCCAATTAATGTTTATTCTGCGAAAGTGCGGGATACAGAGCCATTGATCCCTTCAATTGAGTCAAACATTGACACAAGGTTTACAGTCTACAAGCAAACTTAAATCACTTTGTCGAGTGAACCAATATTTTTCACATTAGCATACAATCAATATTTGTAGAGAGATTAATGAATATGAAAATTAATCTTTCAATAACAAACACCCAAAATTAAAGGAACTCAAACAAGAATTATAAGTTCAGACATTCTGTTTATTGTTACGAAACAATATATGAATAGGACCACTTTTGACCTTGATCTGGTTTGATGGAGCGAAATATATGAGGTCTAAGATGACGACAAACCGCGAGCGGTACCAGAATTTATCAGGCTTTCACTCAAGTTTGAATATTTCAATCTTAAAGCTGGGTACAAATTATCGGACGCGACTTACAGCCGCGACTGATATGTGTG
Organism: Anorthoa munda; assembly: GCA_945859665.1. Lineage (NCBI taxonomy): Eukaryota > Metazoa > Arthropoda > Insecta > Lepidoptera > Noctuidae > Anorthoa > Anorthoa munda. The sequence goes on along the minus strand of OX243897.1, from coordinate 37,039,544 downwards.
CACAGACGTTTGGGACGCGCCTAGCGGACGCGCTTATTCCATAGATAATATAGCTTATTCAACGAAGATTATGTTTACGTAGAAACATGTCGAGTAGTGAAAGTGAGGACGCAATTCTCTACTGCGAACACACTCGATAAGTTTTTCTTCTATTTTTATTTATAACCTCGCACGCACGTGCGAGATATAGCGTAGTCAAAGTTGTTCTGACGCCCGGACGCGTCCCGCACCCCGTGCACAGTTGCACACCGTCTTTGGACGTTTTCGGCTGACTCAAACATCCAGCGAGCCAGATCTCTATCGGACGTCCGAACGCCCAAGGTCACGTCCGTGACTTACGTCCGATAGTTTGCACAATGTAATGTACATTCATTACACAGATACTCTATAAGTCGTGGCTGTCAGTCGCGTCCGTCAGCCGCGTCCGTTAATTTGTTCCCAGCTTAACGGTTTCTAGGTGGAGTCAAAACAAACACTGGCAGGTACAGAATTCTTTAAAAAAATCTTTCTTTTTTCAAAAACCGCGTCTAGTATACCCAAATCCAGACTTCACATAATTAATTATCGTTCACAGACAATTTCATTAGGGCCACGGTAAGATAACAGATGGACCGGCGTTCAATTACCAAGCGGCTGGTGTACCGCATTGTTAATGTTATTAATGGGTTAATACCGCAAAGACAAAGCCGGGCTATTGTACGGTATTTGCCGCTTAAATTTAGAAGGATATTTTGCGGCATCTCTCCGAGGTGCGGTTTTAAAATTAATATTGATGTAGTTGTGATCGTTGTTATGTTGTTGCGAAATAATGTTGGGACTGTGTCTGAGGTTATACGGATAGCTGTCTAAACTAATATTGTAAAGGTAAAATTGTTTATAGATATTTTTATTAAAGATATTCTTTGAAAGTTAGTACTAAATGCAGATTCTAATAAGCCATAATGGATATAGGGAATGTTAAGATTGTTTTCTGGTTATCTGTATTCGTTGTTAGTTTCCTTCATATTGCATACTGTTTCCATAGAGGACCCAGTATTTTTAATTCATTTCAATTACTTAACAGACTGCTGTAGATATTCCCTAAATACAGTACGAATATGTACATTACTTGCTCATCAAATGGTGTTCGATCAATTCATCCAATATAAACAAAATACTGCTCACACCATTAATCTAAAAGAGCGAGAACTCAAGTAAATAATTTACCCTTTTTGTTTTGAAATATTCTCAAATTGTTGAAAACCCTTACGCCGCTTATAGATACAAACAGGCCGCGAGTAAACACGGATTAATTTGTTAATCAACGCCGTTTTCGTGTTTACGTATATTTACATTATTATAAACAGTAACATTATAAGTGGCAACTCTATTATCTTCTTTCACCCTGGTAGTTTGACTGAGAATGACATAGATCGGGACTGTATTCCGCAATTGGTTGAGCAGATGTGTACAGTATCCAAATTAGCTATGTTGGAGCGTGTGTTGCCCGTGGACCACGGGCCCTGCTTAGTTCACCTAGGTAGACTATGGGAAATTATTTTTGCCCATGGTTCACCAGAATGTCCATATGTTTTTGTCGTAGTATTACGAAAGAATAATAATGATATTAAATGTAAAAGCCAGCTTGAAAATTTAAAATGGAAGGAAAGACAGTACTGTAGGTAGTCTTTGGTGTACTATTTATATATAAAATAAATACATACATATATTTATATATATATATATATATATATCGGTAGCTTCAACCCTGCTTCCGATATCGGTGGGCTACTATTTTTTTATATGTTAAATGCTTTTTCTTTTTTGTATGTGTTTTATAAAAATATTTAAAAATGTAATAAATAAGAAAATATTTAAATAAAGGACATAATAAAGATATAATAAGATGACGATGAGATGATTATCTCAAGTAGCTCCTTTTTGAACTTTTTTCTTCTTCGTCGTATCGATGATTCCAGCCAAAAAATTAATTAATGAATGTTGCACAAATAATTAGTGTTCCACGGGAAAAAAAAAATCCCGTGGTCCACCCAGGCACAGATAATATAATACTAGCATAACCCAGGTGAGCTATGGGCAAAAATAATTGCCCGTGGTACACCCAGGTGAACTATGGGCAAAAATAATTTCCCATAGTCCACCTAGGTGAACTAGGCGGGTGGACCATGGGCAATACACGGTTTGGAGTCCCATACTAAAATATTAGAAGAAATATTGCTGAATTATCATGATTTGAGCGAGCCTGTAGTACAGTTGACAAATTGTGTAATAGGGGTTAGAATTGGAATAATTACTTACTTACTCTCCATAAATCAATTTAAAAAGGGCATGAACCAAAACATGAATGAAATCCATTACGAAAACCTCTAATTTCAACTTACTTTAGGTCTCTTCATTACTGAGGGTGCGAAACTTAATTCACTTAAGTCTTATGAGATCAGATACACTTCATTAGGAAAATTAGACTGATTAAGTTATTCTTAACAGATTGCCAAGTACTGGAGTTGTTCTCGATTACATTCCTTAGCTAAGACACACATAAATTGTAGCGGAATCGTAACTGACAATCCTATTTGAATATTTACATGGTAATTGAATACAAACAACCGTTTTCGGGATGGTTTATTGTTTGCCTATCTGTTATTGTCTTCTGTTGGCTATAAATAGTAGAGGATCTTAAACTTAATGATGGTATTTTAGACGCGTCGACGTTTCCGTTTTTAGAGTATATTTCCATTAAAATGTTATATAAAGTTTTTGAGCAGTTGGCAAATAGTACCTACGAATCTATGCACATTCAGTATTTATTTATTTATTAAAACTTTATGCACAAGTAAAAAGGCGGTCTTAATGCCTTAGGCATTTTCTACCAGTCGACCTAAGGGTGGTGCAGAGATTAAACAAGACAGGTGCAACTAAATGATAGGACAAATAGAGAAAAAAATTATTATGCAAAGTTTTCTATAGAAAGAAAAAGAATATAATATTAGATACCAGAATATGATTGAAATAACACCGTATCTAAACTCCATATTTGTATAACAGAAAATAATCCCCGATCAGACACAGCATTTTCTAAAACCACTTATACCAAAGTAAATTATTCTCCGTGTATGTAATAAAAATCACAATAATCCATACAACAGATGCAAACACAGCATTAATCCGAGCTAATCCGATTCGCTATCGGGGCGTTATCTCTCTAACTCACCGCAGGATAAATATGTATGCATATTGCGGGTATTAGCATTTTATCTCTTACTACATTTAATATTCATGCAGACGCAAGCGCATGCAGGAATCCATTACCTCTACCTGTGTGATGTTGCCCTAGAACATTTTAGTATGCTTCGGGGTCACTTTTGATGTGTTATTTGGTTTATATTTTGTGTTAGCACAGTTTGCATGATTACGAATTTGGGTGTATAATTATGTTTTTCATATTTTAACACAAAATAACAGTAACTGTTAACATACTCTTTGTAAATACTAACAAATTAAATTAATGAGCAATGTACATAATCAATAATACTCTATGCCAACATTTACATGTAAAAAGCTTTCGCAGTTTTTCTCAAAGAGAATTTATTATTTTCACAAAAACGCCGCAGTTCTATTTGAAATCAGAGCGAGCTAAATGGATTTCAGATAATTTTAACGGCAGAAACAAAGTTCGTTATTAATAATTACCAATTTGAATTCATTCGAAAATTAACGTTGGACTGTCAGGTAATAAAGAAAGGCTTTACACATTATGGCGTCGTGTGCCATGTAGCTGGCTGGAGACTAAGAATGGATCATCGTCTGCCATGGAAGCCATTAGAGGTAAATATGCGAATACTTGTTTGGTCGACTAACATTGCATTTAAAAGATGCTAATGAAAATCAAATCGGTGTTGGGGAAAGGCCTGGTAGTCGTAGTTTCAAATATCCTCTATGGCTATCGGTCTATGGGTGATATATGATTTGCACTGAACGGTATTGTCCTGTTATATATGTCTACCAAACAGTTTCTTACAAGAAGGTTGGAAATCAATAAAAAAATCGTCACACAGTTTCCACGTAAAGTGAAAATAAACAACCCCAACCTCTCCCACAAAATGTTTTTATTATTCGCAAACATACATGATATTCTAATAACACAACATACATTGTATAAGTTATAACGAGTCAAAAGTCACACAAGGAGGGTATTCGTGAACTCACATTACCGGCAATTCATCAAACCATCGCCAACTTTGGCATTTTCGCGCTTTTAATTCAGTTTACGAGTTGACTCTTCGTGCCATGTCGTGTCGCAGATTTTACTAGACATACTGGAAGTGAATGAGAGACATAAGTACGTGTTAATTGATGTGGGGGATAACTTTAATGACTGCGCTAAGGGCAGACAGGTATTAAACGTACATATAAAATATGTGTGCGTACTCTAAAGCCACATCTGTACGTTTTATGGGCCATTGCTGGGTTTCTAACTAATGAGTCTGCTTTAGAATGGAGCTGTTAATGTTTATTCGTGAGCTAAATAGTTGGAGCTAATGGAAGAGCTTACAGTTCAATTTTATGAGGAATTTGTAGTATTGGAAGGATTAGTACCTCGGTAATAAATATAAAACAGGTCTGGAACTTAACTTTCAAAGAAAATTCCGAATCCGTAATAATCTCAAAACTCGACAGCAACGCGTTCAAAAAGAACTAGATAAATAAACATTTATCCCCGCAACTCTTGCCACGAAAATTATGTAAATATGAAGAAAAACTTCTTAGTTCCACGGGCCGCTTCCAAAAAGTTTTAATGCCTTGATATGAACGAGACGACAGTTGCGTCGCGTCGCGTCTTCAAGACAGCGAATGAAAGATGGCCGCGATTCCCGCGTTTCAACTTGAAGGTAATGAAAAAGGTTTAGTACCTTTTGTTGAAAAGGTTGAAAATCTTACAAAAAGTTTCGGATGTCTCTTATTTTTATGTCGAGGATATAGTGGTTTTGTTATGTCTGGATTATTGTGGGGAAGCTATTGTTACGTTGTTTGCTAGTTTTATCTAAGTAGGTTTGTCATTATTAGAGATGACGATATATCCCTGCAAAGTGAGTGCGTGCCTATTTTGTAGAAACTAACTACCTTTTTACTGATGGAATCATTCAAGCATTAATAACATTTAGATAAATTCCGATGACATAGATTCGAGGCACCAATTTTTTTGGTACCGATTATTGGCCATATATAGCTATGGAGGGCAAAGAAATAACAGATTACATCGCATTGTTAGCTGTCTACTTACAAGACTTACGACTTTAAACTTACGCCTAAAAGGTTTACGACTTCCGACATCCCTCATTTGTCAAGTCATATTCTTAAGAAATTAGATTATACCGTACTTACTCGGTCTTGATCTCAGGGTAACATTACTGTTGTGTGGAACATATGACTTACCTGAAAAGAGGAAATAAATGTCATTAATATATTATATTTGATGTTTTTAAAATCAACCTAAATAAAAAGCTTTCTTATTATGTAAAAATCGCACAAATAAGTAGCAAAATTTTTTAAAACAATATTTTTAGTCTCAATTTACGATAAATTAAAAAACAAAACATATAACATTAAATCACGATACATTTTATTACCTACATTCATGCAAACGTTAGCAAAGATAACACTGAAAAAAAAACCTAAAGTAAAATCTATAAAAGCAGTCCACATAATGTTAGCATTGGATTCTCGCATTGAACCGACATTATCGTCCGCAGAAAACCGCGGTTTATCCATAGATTAATTAGCAAAATTGCATTAGCAATCCCACCTATATCGTCGACCTAGTATCGCCTATATCGTGTACCTAGTATCGCCTATATCGTGGACCTAGTATCGCCTATATCGTGTACCTAGTATCGCCTATATCGTGTAGATACTTTTATTTTATTTTATTTTATTGTAATCGGAAAACAAACAGTATTAACAACTAACAAATTTTACATCAAATTAACCAACTAGTAACCAATTACATGTTTTCGCATTTAATTAACTATAAACAGCAAGCCTGTTAGAGAAAAAAAAAAAGATAATTACAGTGGTGGTATGTACTTTAAACAATAACATACAATCTAAATAATACCTCGTCATGAGGTGCAATAATAAACAATACCTAGTATAATAGTCGATAATTTGTCGAGTGCGCTCGATTTAATGTTCGAAGTACTTATATGATCATAACTACAGATAGCGTTAGTGTCGGCGCAGATTATATCCGCCGCGTTTAATATCCTCACCTGCTAACCTTTGTTAGGGTTGCATGTAGGTTTAATGAGATAATTATTTATCGGTTAATGATTATTGGTTTTTGTATAAGAGCGTGAGAAGAGCTTTTAAGTATTAAGAGATGAAGCGCAGCAGCACGCTGTCAATTAGTTATTGTAATTACAGTGGAAAAAACTATGTAACATAATTTCAATAACAGAAGAATCACAGTTCAATTTATAAATTTAATAATGAATGAGAAGAAAGCCATTCAATTTCTAAACTACAAAAGCACGGTAGCTCTAAATGCAGTCGTTCGTAGTGGTATTGAACTTGCGAGAGCGGAAACCGAATGCAGTTCGCACGATTCTAAACACTTCTCAGTATTAGGAAAATGTTTTTACAGAACATTCGACCGTGTGCCGTCGAGTTAAAGGTCACGGTGGCCTAAAGTTACGCTAAGTATAGTTCAGAAGAGATGCCGCCTTCCGCCACTGTCTGCCACTAATGAGGCGGTCAATTAACCGTAACATTAACAGACCACTTTGTAATACGTGCGACGACGAAATAAAACATAGCTCTATTCCGAATTTGAATGTAGGAACGTTCCAATTTTATTCGAATAAAAAGATATGGCTATTGTTAAACATTTTTTTTTATTATTAGCGTACAGCACAAAATGGAACTTTACGATTTTATCGCGTGAAAATCTCGCCTTGTTTGCTTCATACTTTAATCTATTCTACTTAGAGCTGGCTTTTTCGCACCTGAACCGGGGGTGTTTTAAAACGAATTTACCGCCTCTTTGTTAGCGAGCTACGTGTCTGTTAATTCGTTTACCCTTTGCGAAGAGGGCTCTAATGGGAGGGCTTTTCTTGCAATTAGCCGCAATTAAGATACTTCGTAAGGAAATACCGCGAGGGATTCGCGCGCATCGAATCACGGGAACCATTTCTAAATCGTCGATATGTCGGATGCCGACATTGCCGGTTGCCGGGGTTGCACGGCCCGGTCGGCGGACGGCTCGCAATGTGGATTTGTTTGGGAGCGGTAATTAAAAGCCGATTACTTTTATTTTGAAGGTTCTCACACCAATCAACATTACAAAAGGGGTAAATTGGAAAATGGTCTGACGCAACACCCTGCCCTGTTTATGAGTGTGTTGATGTTTCATTAATTACGCGTAATGTGTCGTATTTAATGCATATTCACTTGACATCAATAGCAATACGCTTATGGAATTTCCACTACCTTTAAGTAGCCTCACTTTTGTGATACTGAACTTGAATTGCCTACTTAATAAGTTGGAGAGTGGACATTCTTGACTACTGTAACAAGGATTAACATTTCGCTTGAAAAAAGAGTTTCATAAGCACTTTCATAAAATTGAATGAACAACAAATAAAAATTGAATGGTTCTTTAAAGCCTGCGCGGCTTAACTCTGTCGCTATCGACTATCAAAAATCGTCGTGCCACAGATAATAAAAGCAAACGTCAAAATAAATCGCCGCAGAGGTTATCTGTGGTACATTAAGCTTCCTTGTCACACTATCTCATATTTCTTGGCCATCGATAAATAGAGGCGGCGGCCACCTATTATAATTAAAGCGCTCGATAAAATCGACATGTAACGCACTTTAGTGGGCTAGTGTGGTGCGTTATCGATAACTGTGAGGCGGCTGGGTGGCCGGACCACCCGCGCACTTGCGCAAGAATCTATCGGGCATAGAGTAGACGCATACAATAGGTTCAATTGTCTTAACATGAGGTTGCCAACGGCTTGAAAGTAATTTGCTGTTTTGCGTAAATAACAACAATAGATGAAATCAAGACTTTTCTATGCCAACAGAACTTCGAAATTCAAATAGTCTTAAAAAGTTTTCATGGTATTAAAGACTCCTTGAACAGTGGGCCTTTTGTTTTCTCTTATTTTTGGTGGTACGCGGGTGAACTAAATTAAGTGGACATTAGCATGTAAGATATTTCCGAGACAATACCTCGGGCCGTGTCGCGGTATAAACCGTGTGATAATGACGTGTTTTCGGCTAAGACCGTAGGTTTGGTTTTATTGTTTTGATCTTTTACGGTATTTTATTAGATTTTGAAGTGATAGATAAGTTTGACTAAGCTTTCAAATTTTATTGTGACGAGTGATAAGATATATTGTGAATAAAAAACTCGCTGGTGAATTAATTTGAGATTGAAAATATTTATTACGTGATGACGTATTTTATTTGCATCGTAATCATTCTTATCAGTCCAGCTAGAGCTTTAAATAGTGAATTTCTGTGCGGTGTGATTTCTAAGAAAAATATTTATAGATTGTAAACTCTATAGAATAAAAAATTATTATGAATAGCCTTTCCTTCCTCGGAAAATCTCTTCGAACTTAATTACCGAAACTGAGATTTTAACAGTGGACTTCGAAGGTCAAATTCAATTACCTCTTGGAATAATTAATATTAAGTTAATATTTTGTGAGAATACCTTGAAAAGTACCTGCTGAATTGAACAAAGGTATAATAAGATCGTAATTGTACATCTATTATAGAGGTTTAGTTACGATCTTCGAACAAGGAGCTTGGAAATAAATGACTGAAACGGGGCTCGAACTTGGTAACGCATTATCTAAGATTTCTTAGAGGCAATCTGAGATGAATTATGTTTTGACGTAAAATACAAGCGATGGAGAAAGTTGTTAAAAACCGTTGAAAATCTCTGCTAGTTGCCGGTGAAATTGTTTATGGTAGCATTGGATACTTTTTATCGCAAGGCTTGGCTATACTTTGTTCTAAAGGCAACGTTTTTATATATTTTTATGATCTACTTGATGTAGATAAAAGTTTTTCACCAGTCATAAATGACGGCAGAAAAACTTATAGGGTAAATCGTTTTTTTTAGCCTAAGGCTACTTAATTTTTAGGGTTCCGTACCCAAAGGGTAAAAACGGGACCCTATTACTAAGACTCCGTGGTCCGTCTGTCTGTCTGTCTGTCTGTCACCAGGCTGTATCTCATGAACCGTGATAGCTAGACAGTTGAAATTTTCACAGATGATGTATTTCTGTTGCCGCTATAACAACAAATACTAAAAACAGAATAAAATAAATATTCATTTATTTATTTTCCCTTACAACGAACGTGCTTTTTTGCCGTTTTTTGCGATAATGGTACGGAACCCTTCGTGCGCGAGTCCGACTCGCACTTGGCCAGTTTTTTTATACCTATCTTATAGGTTTAAAATGAGCCTTGTGATTTTATAAAAGGCATTTAAAAAATAGTATGTAAAGTGAATGTGAATGTTTCCCAATTTCCATAGTGAAGGTTACCCACGTTACCGTAGTATAAGGAATAACTTATGTACAAGAAAGCGTTAAGTTTAAGCATATTTCAAGTAACTAATACAAACATTCCCAATCCCATGTCAGTCAGCCATAGCACCTTGTTAAAGTACATAGTAACAATAATTTACAGAATTTTCGAACTATGTATTTCATCCTAATATCTGGCGAGCCTTTCTCTATGGGTCGGCTTCTATCCAGTTTAATTTGATGGCGCCGAATACTTGTATTTTAGATGAAGCAACTGCCCACCTGGCCTCCATACTCACTTGGGTATATATTTCATACTATGTAAACAGTTTTAATAACAGCCATATGTAACGATTGCACCTTCATATTAAAAACTTTTAACAAAAAAAAAATTACCAACTTCTAAAGCAATTTTTTTGCTTTGTAGTGCTACAAAGCAAAAAATTACTTTGTTTTCTGAAATCAGTGCCTTTTACCTATTGCTTTTCGTTTTTCAACACCGACTTCGAAAAACAAAATTTGCTTTGTAGAGTTTTGCTTTAAAAGTCGGTTTATTTTTTTTTGTTATAAAGTTTTTTTTAACTCTTTTTTGTGTTGGTACCTCATATTACCATGAAAATCATTTATAGCCAGAGTACATCTCATTTCAAATCCAATAAGCTCAAACACGACTAGGGTACATTGTTTTTATTACAGAGTTCCAGTTCCTACCTGCTGGCTTCATCATCAGATCAGTTCGATGGTACCATTTTCATCAGTACCATTTATTAATATGTATTTGTTTCATAATAGTCGCTAAACTATTCGAGATATACCCATGACATACTTATTAAGGAGTTCCAGAGGCCATCTGTGGTCTTCTTCATCAGTTCCACTTCACCAAATGATATTTTCTGAGTGCAAAAGATTGCAATGTTACTGAAAATACACAAAATCGTAACATGCCTACAATATTTGAAGCGTTCCATGGGATCCCATCATTAAATTCTGATTTGGTCACAATGGAGTACCTCGAAAGTATACCCTTTCAAACTAAAAAATAATTTTGCAAATCCGTCTATATATGACGGAGGTATGCCCGAACAAACATAAAGAAGGAACATCCGAATTTAGAACCTCCTCCTTTTTGGGAAGTCGGTTAAAGAGTAAGCTCGCACCGTTATTTAAAATTATGAATATTTAAAGTTAATTAACCTATTTTTAAATAAAATGAGGGTATGCTAGTTCTTTTATCTATTTTAATCCAGTAGGTAGTTCTCGTTAGTCTTCCTCTAAGAAAGGAAGATCTTATGGTTTAGCCCACACAATATACAGGGTGATTTATGCAGGCGCACGGAGCAATCACACGCTATTGTGCTCTACCAATACCTGGAGGATACAGGGTGCTTCAAGAAATAGGTATTTGTTCTTTATTGTAGGATTTATTGGGGGCTAGTATTCAGTTTTTCACTATAGGGGTAGGTACTATTCAGACATCCTGATGATCAGATTCCACCTTCTACTAAGGCATGGCAAGTTTGCTCTTCTACAAAATCAGATGCTGCAACGATGTGGTCGTGATTTCTAATCGGTTAAAGGCTCCCAAGAAATCGACGCGAAAACTCTTTTTTGTGGAAATTAATCTTTAGAGCAATTTTAGATCCCCCAGCCTTAAGGTCCACTAAAACAATTTAGGTATACCATAACTACAAGTATTCAGTGCCCAAGTATCAAGTTTTCAAGCCCGCAATTTTGAGGTCCGCCTCGCTTATTACTGAATAACAATCCTTTCTTGGAAACATACCTCAGTTACCTAAACTTAGGTTTATTTCCAAGAAAAGTTATAGGGGGGACTGTAAAGGTTGCCTACTGAAGGGAACCGTACAGTATCTATGCAGACCGGCAAATAATATTTCTGGCTGGATTTGAACACTTATTTGAATTTAGAAGGGATAATGACTAGGACAGTCATCACGCAGTGGGAGTCAAAAGACGGGTGTCGTCGCCGAAAGAGGCCTAGGGAATGCTGGCAAAATATTGAGAAAAGTGAAATGCTCTGGGAGCCATCTTTGCCCTGCAGTGGGGCAATGTAAGTAGACAAACAATATTATGAGAACAAAGCGCTTGACAGCCGCTGGCTGACAAGCGCTTTGGCGTTATCTATACTAATATTATAAAGAGGTAAAGTTTGTGAGGTTGCAGGGTGTAATCTCTGGATCTATTGAACCAATTTAGTTGAAATTTGGCATGGAGATAGTTTGAGATTGATACCCTAGGAAGGACATAGGATAGTTTGTATTCCCTTGGGATGATAAAACACTTTTTACGCTGGCTAAGGCACGGGCAGAAGCTAGTGTAAAATATCTATACAATATTAACCAATGTTTGTTTGTAAATGTGACCTCTATATGACCAATATTTTGTAAGCGTATCGCTGTTGGTTACCTAAATAAATAAAATAAAAAATAAAAAAATAAGCCTTCTGGCGGGACATAGTATGGACCAACTTTTTTTTATTTATAACATCTGTAAATTTACCCTATGTTCACAATATGAATAAATGAATTTGAACCAATACGTATTTTCTTGTATAGTAATAAACCAACAGGCGACGGGTGACAGTCTGAAAAGTTTCTTACATACAGTTTTTGCTTGAGTAAATGTACCATTTCAGTTATATTAAATAGGCCCCTGGCTACCTCAGGAACGTTAGGTTCTAACAGTACCTATAGTGTCTGGACAGTACCTAAGTATAGCGGTATATAGTCTCATGTGCACATACGGGTCAGGGTGGCGTGCCGGCTATCTGAGGTATGCCGCGCTGCGGGCCACGTGCGTGCTCGCCTATACCGATAGCACCACTATTTTATATACTACGACAAGTATATTATATCAAATTATGTGATATATTAGGTTATTTCAGGTATATGTAGTATTATGTTAAGATTTGACGTAACTAACTTATAAAAGTTTTCATGATGATCTTTATCTTTTAGCTTGTTTCTTATGTTTCCGTTTCCACAATGACTGTGGAGGGAATTTTCGGGATAAAAAAGTATTCTAAGACACTCAAAGATAGTGTCGTTTTCTATTAGTAAAAGTCGCAGTCGGATTAGTTTAGTAGTTGCAGTGCTGCCGACGTACTGTACTGATTATACTGATTAAAAAAAATCAGCATAATCAGATGAAAAACGCTGGTTACATCGGCACGGTTTCTTTGTATGGGATGAGGCATCTGTATGCTAGTATTATACTATCTGTGGTAGTAGATACTTCCAGACAATTACATTATAGGTACAAACATTGAAACAAACAATTTTGCTTATTAAAAATATTATTTTATATTTTATCTTATTTATTTCAAATCCTTTTAGTGTACTTACTTAAAGTCTCTCTTCACTAAAATATCACTGTATATTTTTGAAAACTTTGCGCGAACACCATTTTAAGGTAAACGGTATAAGCGAGCTTTATCCACAACACTAGCATAATAATATGTCGTAAATTATCGGCAAACTCTCGATAAGAGAATGAAAGGGCTATTAAAAGTTGGCAGAGACCCGCTCTGTTCTGCCAATCAGTAGGTATTGTTCTGTTAATAAAAAATAAAATTGTTTATGGCAAAATATATCTGGCTGGTTTACCTATAATTATTTTTTGTGTCGTGGAATTTTATTCTGTTTCGAATCAATTAAGGGTAAGTTTCACTAAAGAAACTGGACGCGATGACCTTAACGTTGTACAAAATAGAATACTCTTTATTATGTACACCATAAATGATCATTGATATTCTGTTTTATTGGTGAAAATCCCCCTAAGAAAGTCTTCGGTACAAATCTCTGAGACTATCTCTCTAGATATTTTTCGTCGCACTACATAAACGGTACTAAGTATTATCCCCGTGTATTTAAACAATTTCCAGCTGGAATTTCCTAAATTTCACCGAAGCTATTTCGTCCACCCTCACCGGCGACTTCCTGCATAGTTGCACACCAAATACTTTAGACTCCGTCGTCCGGGTACCCGGCTAACCAGATACCCGGGTACCCGGTTACTTTTTGCCATTTTCAATTCCTCCGGCGATCAATTAGACATGGTTTAATGGATTCGGGTGTCGTCTGGGGGTGATCGATCACGTGCAATAAGTACATTAAGTAGTTGTTGGATGTCGACCGGCAAGCCCTGATCGATGGGGTGACGCCCATCCTAGTTTTTCATGAGAAAATGTAACTTTTGCATCAATCACTTGCTTAATATCGTATGTTAAACGTTCGGTTGACTTCTGGCCGAAAGCTATTTTCTTGTTTATTATTTTGGTAAAAAAAAAAAATAACTGTTATAAATAATAACTTTAGTCAAAATTAAAATGCTATTGGTAAAACAAACATTTTCTGGTTTGTACAGCTGTCCTTGCCGTAAATACGAATATGTAAATCAAAATTCAAAACGCAAACAATAACTTAAAACTATAATGGAGTGGTCAAACTAAAGCAGGTTCCGTGCATCCGCGGGGTAAGTGTGGCAGTCACGGAAATGTCACTTGATTAAAAGCCATTAACAAGAAAATAAATATGGCGGATCGGGGCGTGCTGGCCTCGCAATAAATATGATATTCATGCATAAATGCATAAAGTTGTCGTTTCTTTTGTGTGTATGGCATCTTTGAAGCGCTTTAAAAAGACTGTCTGATTAACAATTCAAAACATCAACAGTCAATTGTGTCTAGCAACAGTTCCGGTTGTTTTCCGTATCGATCGACTTTTGTCGGATATCTCGGATAGATTCCGTAAATAATTTAAGAATTAGGCTCGTCAATCGTTCTTGTCGTTTCCGCCGCCACATGCGGGCGTGTAAATAACTCAATGTAGGCGTTAATTATGTCGAGTGATCTTGAATGAGTTGGGCTTAACGCGCCTCTGTGTTAAACGAAACGTAATCACGTGGAACATTCGAATTTCGAATTCTATTAAATTTTGTTTTCTTTGCTGACTGTTTTTTTTAAGTTTCTGTAGTCCTTTTATTAATCATAATAGCAACAATAAGTGTTTATTTAGATCAACATACAACAAGCATTATCACATTTTCTCAAAATAAATTGCTCCTTATGTTTTGAAGAATCCAGTTAGATAGTAGATATTACTCTTTTTGCGAAATACATTTCGCTGTCCCTTACGAAAGCGGTTTCACTTAGGTTTCAAACACATTTTTTTCTGGGATAGATTTTTTCCCATATAGTATGAAATATCTGCCGTTCAGAATGACCGAACGTTCCTTTACGTCGCGGGGAAATGGAAGTGCACATGACTGAGATGGATTAGCGGCCATTAAGTTTAGCTCCGTCTAATACCTACGTGAACGCAATATGTGCCCAGATACCAATAAACGCTACGTTTTAGGCGATACATCTTAGGTCTTGACGTCTTAAAATTACGAGTTACTGACCAAAAAGTAAATGGTTTGTCCTATACGAAGTCAGCAACGAGAATATGCAAAATAATCCACATAACAATACCTCATTTTGATACCTACCACTGTGGTATAAAACGTCATTTTCACGCATAAAACCACAATCCGTAAATTAAAATACAGTAAATATTTATTATTTTAAAAACATGAGATGACGTAAACATTCATTGCGATTTCACAGTATTTCATTTGGTAATGGCGGTTGTTGAGCGCTACAATGTTGCCATCTCGAAAATGGTAGAAACAAAATGGCGCGTGGTGGTTTTCTGTTGAATTTAATAGAAAGAAACAAAGACAAATCGGTGTCTCACATCCAGTCGAGCAGGGATTAAACAAAGCGCTGTTTATGTTAATGAAATGAGATCTTATCCGTTCACGTTTAAAGTTGCTATGGAACTAAGAAGTACGGCTGTTGGCTTCGAGGTTTGAGCGTGGCCGTCGCGAAATCTTATTAAATGTTTTTAGCATGATTAGGTTGAATCAAATATTGAATCTCTGCCGTTTATGTTCTTAATTCAGTAAAACCCTATTTATAAAGACGACTAAGTGGTTCTGAAATTTACAGCTAACGGCTATATGTTTTTAATTGCTTAATGTAAATATTTTCTAACGGTTCCTTTTATAGCTATACAAATTAAAATTGAACTAACATTAATAATTAAGACAACAAGGCTTCGCTAATGATATTTTTAATTACAATCGTTCTGTTGCTAAGTATCTTTGATTTGTTAGTAACAGACGTTGGCGTTGATAAATATCTTAATCAAGACATTACTGTATCTATCATTGTTAAAGATACATCATGTTTTGACAGGCCGTTAATCAGAATGCACCTACAGTCCTATAGACAGCCGAAAATAGAAGAACGGTAATAAAATCGTAGTAATTGGACAAGTATCACCTTTAATCCGTTTCAATTATAAATCTAAAAGGTTATTTTTGTTGGAAACCCTGTTTATTATCAACGGAGAGGGCTGGCTCGCTGGCGGCGCATTTCATCTGTCAGTAATTTATTGTCCGACAAGTTGTGACATCGGCCATTGAACGACGTTATTTATGCACAGTGGAATTTAAGTAAAAACTACTGAAATTTATTCACAATCGCAGGGTTCAATTATTAATGAAACCATAAATTTTAGACGTTCGACAGGTAAAAAGAGCAAGGACCACTTCTGATCCGAATCGAACGAGTCTTGCTGAGTAAATTGGTTGCTCGTTTTATAGTTCACGAACACTCCGAAATGAAAATGCAAAAGTTAGTTTTGACGTAAACCCTAGTGTGTTTTTGATACTCTTCCATTTTATCTTATTCGTTTAATTTACATACAAACTGGGAACGAACAATAAGCGAAAAACATGTCGAATTAATATTTAAAAATCCCGTTCGCGTTCCATTTTCGAACGAGAGGAAAGCATAAACAATCCGACATTAAAAAAGCTACATTTCCTCCAGCATTGTTACTATTGCTGACAGAAAAGAGGTTTAACATAATAACCAACGGTTTACGACTGCAAAGTTCGCAAGCTATTATAAGCTTTCTCTGTAACATTCGCTATTTCTACATAACACATAGTTTCGTAATTAAAGAGTCAGAACTAGCATTATGCTAACGACTATATTTTGTTGTGTGTAGCGGACTAGCGGAGTTAGCAGACCCGTGGTACGAGAAAATGGTGGCCGTTAAAAATGTTTCGGGTGTAAACTGCCAACATTATTAAGCTGAGGCCAGTAGTTTTTCTTGTTACTTGAATTGTTAAATTGTTGGGATAGTTTCACTAATAAACAGAATGTTGATGTACACAATGTAACTATTCGGGTCACATGAAAATTTAATTTTTGGTTAACATTTAATTTTGATGAAGAATTTCTGCTATGTAGACAAATTAAAGCTATTTAGTTATTATCTTATACACGTGTTTTGTAATTAATATTAAAGTTACCCATCCCTCAAACTCTCTGATCTGTAAGTACACCTAGTAATTTCAATCAAGCAACATTACTCACATTAGAATTAAGACCCGAAGCTCGGAATTAAACGTAAACAAAGAGATTATTAAAAGGCTTCAGTGACGGTGTTTAAATTGATCAAACTCCCAAGTAAGTGGGATAATCCGGCGGGATTAACACAACAACAGGCAAGCCTGTTTCTTGAATATTGAAGCACCCACTTGTATTAGCGCGGTTACGTTTTGATGGCAATGCAAATAAAACCACCCTGAGATGTTACAGCGTTTAATGTGTAATTGCAGATTAAACATCGGATTATTTTCAGTTCCCGCCAATTTTGATGTCAAAGATGTCATTATTTAGTTAAAGCCTCAGTGTTGCCATAGTATTCAATTCCAAAACTAGTGATGTCCACTCTATTCGATTAATGACATTAGTATAAAGTCGCGTAATGAATGCCCCTACCCCCGCTAATACCCCGAACACTTATAAAGATAAATGACCGCACCCATTCCGCCGTTACGTTTCGAACCAAACGGGGTTAAAAGGGTTTTCAGTTCCTTAATAATTAATTGAAGGGTAGTCCATTTTCGAAATTAGCATGATTCCGTTTTTAGCCAAAGGCAATGGAACTGACCGAAGATAAGATTCGGGGCTGATATATTAAAATTAATGTAAATATTAAATGAATACCTAATTAGTATTCCGAACGAATTTATGAGTTAAGTACAGTAGAAGACGGATTTATATTCAAGGCAGATCTTTTTGCTGTGTGGAGGAAACACGGTCACGTTAATATTAATGTACTCGGATAGTATTTTATCACAATATTGAGTCCGGAGCGATAGAAAAACACTTGACCGAAAATATCGTAGCCGGCCGAGCGGGAAGGGCGCTGGTGCGACACATTCATTTTTCCATAACGCCGGACGATTATTCATACGCAAAATAATACCTATCGATTTAAAAAATGAATCCTTTTATAAGCGGAACGAGCGTTATTCCGCCGTGAAAATAGCTTCGATGCTCCCATTTTACAGCGCCGAAAGGGTTCCCCGCGAGCGAGTAATAAAGTAATTTATCCACTTTCGATAACAGGGCAATAATCCTCCAGCGCACTTTGCGGGAATATGAGGAATAAATAAGAGGAGTTAGGAGGAGTTGGTAGGAGTTCGGCGGAGAGGAGTGCACCGCGTGGCGCCGCCGATAACACGCGCATCCCTCGATGCACTCCGAATGCGATTGGAACTGTAATTCTCATTGAAGTTAGTTAGCAGATAGCATACAGACGACTCAGTTGTCGGCAAGTATTTTTAACGAGTATAACTTCGTTGATACTCGGAATATCTGTCTGCTTGTTACAAACTTTGTTCGTGTTGCGAAGCTTCGAGCAAGCGGTAATGTGGTTTAGTTATGTTTGTTTTGTACCACTAAAAGTGAAAAGCAAACAGCCGAATAAAGCATTGAAAGGAATATTTGCTCTCAATTTTATTAATTAAGTTTTCTATTAGGCGGTTCCAATGAACGTAAATCAAATACGGTAAAATTACGAGTACATTCAAATTTAGATTGATATCACATAACTGGATATAAATTGCTTTATTGTTCTCAGAATTCGAAAATCAATTCGGTGTACAATCGGATTCGCCGGGCCGCACTATCGCCGCGGGGCAGAATGTGTCATGTCGTACAAGCCGCGCGAACTTTATCAGAGCATTGTATTTCATACACATTATCCCCTAAATCCTTCAGCGGCTGCGATTCTCAGCACGCTCCAAGTGCTGTCTCGAGGCACTTAGAACGCCCTAGGACTTAGTAGCGATGTACTCACTCTATCGGCGTATTCGATTACCGAGAACTCGACCATATACAAGCTGATTACTTAGCCGAGTCAGCTCAACGGATAGCAATGCTATTAAGTAGTAAAATCGGTTGAATTTATTGTTATTTATTTTATGAGCGCTGCGTGTGTTAAAGCTTGAATATTCATGGCCGTAAAGATTGGGAGACGACAGTAAAAATACTGGAACAAACTGAATTCAATCTTCCGCAGATTCATTACCTATGTATTGAACGTAGTAATTCACCTTCCATAAATTACGTGTTAATTGTTATCGGCGCCATTAATCGACTAACAAGCTAATTTCCCCTATCGTCCCATCTCTATACGTATAAGTTTTGATTGTAATTCTAAGTTCAGTCAAGTGCGCAGTGTGGACGATAACGATTATTATTGTCTCATGAATATATTAGCGGAGGGTGAAACTCAAGGGTGTTATTGTAGAATTTGTTGTAACCAAGCTGCTAATTGTACGTAATCTTTCATTGTATCATCATCATCATTCAGCTGAAAGACGTCCACTACTGAACACAAACCTCACCGAAGAGTCACCAAATCGGCCAGTTCTTTGCATCTAGTATAGCATCCAGCGGATTCGCGCATAATAAACCAGGTCACCTTGTGGAGACAATCTTTCATTTGTTTAGTTTTTATTCAATTACCCATTTTCTCAATATCTGGTCCTTCCATTCGAAATTATCCTTACATGAAAGTGGAACATATACATGAAAACTGTATGTCTGGCTTTCATTGAGGATAATGGCAGTCTTTATTATATTTAGGGCATACACGCCCTTGTATTTGTATAGAGAAAGAATTCATTTAGCACCAATTTGGGATTGTAGTGGCGAAAAACATAATGGAAATAAGTATTTTTGATAGTAACGGGTTTATTATTCATAAACGGAGAAGCCATAGTCGTATTCCATCGTATAAAAGGTTATTAAAACATAGTGCTTTTGCAAATGCCTGTGCTCTCTGAAATAATGACTACTCTAATGAAGAACACGTTAGTAGGTACAGGTAATATCCAGAATGATAATACCCACATATTGCTTATTCTCTAAACACTAGTCCCAAGGCTGAACATATTATTATATTAGAATTTCGTATTCTAAAGTGTTTAATCCCATATTACAGTAAGTGTAGCATAATTTCCTAGGCCGACATAGATATGGGGTCTGGAAATTACACATAACCGAGAACAAGGACCCTGGCTAACGGTTATGACAACGTTTAGCGGTACAGGATAATCCCGTATCACAAACTGTGCCAGAGGAATTCTAATTAATCCTACCAAAAATGTACGATTTAAATCCTTAGGGATTAGTTATGGGGGCCTTGGGTTCCGTGGTCGATGTTTGCGAATTGCTGATTATTATCTTAATAGGATGGCCGGAGATTTACTGGGGGGCCTCACATGTATACAATGGTGGACGCGACGCAATTAAACTGCGTAAATTTTGGTATTAGTTCGGTCTTAGGGGTTATGATTTTGACTTTAAGGACCATTATTTTCTTAACGCTCATAATTTATTTTGTAAACTCAATGTATGTTTTATTATCATTTTTATTTGCCTTAGATTATAAGTAAAAAATCTAAACACTCTTGAACTGTAAAGAAGTAGAAACTGTAAGTCTCTATGGAGATGAACTAGATAATAATGCAATTTTTAACCATGATTAGGTAATTAAAGCTTACAGTCACCCAAAAGGCAATGGAGAGGGCTATGCTCGGAATATCCTTGCGTGATCGAATCAGAAATGTAGAGATCCGCAAGAGAACCAGGGTTACCGACATAGCCCGAAGAATTGCCAGACTTAAGTGGCAGTGTGTAGGGCACATTGCTCGCAGAACGGATGGCGACTGCGAACCGGAAGACGTTGCGTTGTAAGACCTCCCACCAGGTGGACCGATGACCTGGTGAAGGTGAAGGCTGGATGCGGGATGCATGGGACCAGTCAATGTAACGACGCTGGGGGAGGCTTTCGGCTTATATGATGATGATGATAAGTACATACTAAGTAAGTATAGAAGTATACATCTGAATATCAATACAATTCTCAATAAAAACTCTTCTATCCCATAAAATCATTTAACAAAAACTCACACCTCTACCAGAATTAAAAGATGGCGCGGCACCCGTTTTCAATGGCCTAATATTTCACGTTCTGAAGGCTGTAAGGTCAGGCCGCGTTTATGACGTGATGGTGTGACAAATGTCAGTAGTTGGCGTAATTCATGGCGGCTCCCGGGAACATTTGTCGTCCCTCGATAAGGGCCGCCTGTATTTTTGCTGGGCGTGGATGATAAACACCCGAAATTAACTATTTGTGTTGTTAGGTTAGTAGTGTTCGGTATATGGATTGGCTTTTTGCTAATTAATAAAAATGTTACCTGGAAACGGTGAAAGAAAATATCGTTGGAAACCATGTTCGAGGACCAATAATTCGAAGACATGTGACATCTAGCAATTCGCATTGAGCCCACGTGGTGGATTATAGATAGCCCACTCCCTCTCACAGAGATGAGGCCTGTGCCATGCATTTTTACAAAAAATTTAAGTTAAAAAAATTAAATATTAAAAAATAACAAAAATATCATTTAAATAAAAATAATAATATTAAAAATGTATTTATAATTTTCTTTTTTTAGTAACCTGACGCAAGTAGAAGAATGCTATATACTATATATAGGCTAATAATATCAAAATGTTATAATACCCTATTTAGTGTCTACTTACTTATTAACTAAACAATACTAATTTTGAAAGGATATTTTCCTCTTACCTTCTAAATGACGGAATTAATTTTCTTTGTTTCTTTTCCTTTTGTTTGTAATTTTGTTTTCCTAATACTGTTTCAACTTTTGTAAGTGGCTTTGGACTCTTATTGTCTTTTTCCTCAAAATATATTTCGTCTATTCTATCTAGTTTGCTACTGGTCGAAGAAAATTTTGAAAAACGAATCATCGTCTCGAAGAAGAAAAAGTTTGCTACTTACAGAAAAACCGTGATCCATGCAGCCAGTTCTAGTGATTCATGTGTCCCGGGATCTGGCATTTGTTGACCCTCGGTAAGGCCAATTGCGAGTATAGTCTATGGTCCGAAACGGCCATTTGTCTCCCGGTTTGGGACAAGGGATATTTATTCACTACTGTTTATTGGGATTGTATTGAAATTGAAATTAATAGACGGCATAGTTTTACTTATTTGGGTATAAAGTTATGGAACTTTGCAGATTTGTAGGGTGATTGTTACTTTTGAGTTATGATCTCGATTTGTGAGAGTAGCCGTTTCTTTCTTTAAATATTTCTATAAAGCATAGACACTTGCAACTTTTAATATAATCCAACTGTTTAATAAAAATGTAGCAACAGTAAATGCATTAAGAAATTTATATTCCATTCGCGTGTAAAACAGCTTAACAGCAATGTTTTAAAATTCTTTAAACATTTTCTAAATCCACAAAGCATTCTCAATGTTCTTTTCCCCAAAGTATTAATAAAACACAGATAGTAATCACAACAAACACGCTGGAAGCGCAATAATTGTTTAGATTCACATTTGATAATGAATAATGCTGTGTGAACAAATTCTGAACAACCGAAACACAAGTAGGACCGGCCAGGGCGATTTATAGCCTCTATCCGATTATGTACCGACTCTAACGGAATGCAGTTTGCATATAAACAGCAGAACAACTCTATTGTGAACGAGATAAGGTTTATTTTAGAGTGGGAGAATAAATTTAGGTTAAGAATATTAAAAACTCTTAACGTGTAAAAGTTCCCAAGGTTCTAATACTTTTAAATTACGTCAGCGCTGAGAACATATTAGCAAGGTGGAATTTGTGGAGCATTCTCGTGATAACATTGAAGATTTAGCGATTTGATTGTGATTTTCCAAGTTTTTAAGGTTTCGTTTACATTTTTGTATGTTAATTTCATCTGAGAAAGTTATAAGTTAGAGTTTATGGTGGAATAAAAATCAAATGTGTGGTTAATAAAACCTGTATGTGATCATCAGAGGTTCACAACTTGTTGATGAGTATCATATATGCATTCTCTTTACGATTGGAGTGATAAAAATGTTTATTTTTATGTTTGTTTGAGTCTGAATGCGATAATGATAATGAGGTTGGTCTTATGCATGGATATTTTACTACAAATGCGCCTTTTTTAACTGCTTGCGTACATTGCAGGTTTTATTTTAGCAATTTTATTATGATGGCTTAGATATGGTGCAGAGGATACGCGAGTAGCTAAGATTGCAGGATATCTTGTATTGTGGGGGATATGGCAAGTATGGAAGTTAACACTGAGAGAACAGTTAATATTGATTATTAGCGACCCGCCCCTGCTTCGCCCGTGACAAATTATACACAAAAACCTTCTTCGTTTCTCACTCTTTCTATTAATGAAAACCGCATTGAAAATCCATTCAGTACTTTTTGAGTTTATCGCGTACAAACGCGGCGGAGGATTGAATTTATTTTATAACTAGCTGTTGCCCGCGACTTCGTCCGCGTCAAACTAGAATTTTTTTTTTTTTTTTTTTTTTTTAGTTTCTCGCCGGAGCTATGAATTTTTTCGTGATCATCAGCTATCCACCAGTAAAAGTCCCGTCAAAATCGGCCCAGCCGTTTCGGGGATTACCCGGAACAAACAGACAGACAGATAGAAAGACAGACAAAAATCTTAAAAATTGCTTATTTGTTGTAGTACCGTATATACTTTCACGTGCACTTAATAAAACGTTGTTATTTTGATATTACATACAGACACTTCAATTTTATTTATTTGTATAGATATGTATAGATATCTAATGATTTAGTGATATGGTAGAGGAATCAGTGATCCAATAGCATTCAAACTAGGGCAGGGATGAAGATAACCTAGTATTATTTATTTATATTAACTTAATAATGTAGTTATGATTATAACCCATACCACAGACAATATAATACTAACATACAGCACAAGCAAGCACAAGACCTATAGTCGTATAAAGGGTATATAGGTGTGTATTTATAGTGGTGTCTTATCCCATACAAAGAAACCGTGCCGACGTTAGTTACGTGTTTTTCATCTGATTATACCGATTATTTTTTGTAAATCGTTCGCGTTCCGATAGATAGACCACCATCTATATCCGTGGAACGACACGGAACGGAACCGAACACGATCGATGTACAAAAAATAATCAAAATAATCAGTATAGAACGTCGGTTCGGTTTCTTTTTTTGTTTTTTTTCTTTTTTTTTTTTAAATAAAAACGTTGCCCCACACTAGGAATTTCTCCTGTATCGTGGGTGCGTTTACAAACATATAAACTCACATACACAAACACCCAGAGCCGGAACAACTATCTGTAGGTCATACATATATTTGTTCCGTGCGGGAATCGAACCCGCGACACTCAGCGCAGCAGTCAATCACTCAACCACTGCGCCAACCGTGCGTCTTTGTATGGGATGAGACACCACTATAAATACACACCTATGTACCTTTATACGACTATAGGTCTTGTGCTTGTAAAATAAAAAGTTGCCATAACACGGAACATAAAGCTTTCAAAGCGTTTAAAACGAGCGGTTGAGTAAAACGCTTCGCAATAAATAGGCTGACAAAACATTCTCTGTTTTGTCAGCATATTTATTGCGAAGCGTTTTACGATGAAAGACGATTCCCTCAAGTAGTGCCGTAACCGCACTCGTGCGGTAATCATTAAGAAGGCTAGAGGTCACGGTGGGTATTAAAATAGTCACGCGCGTGCTAGCTAACCTGCTGTGCTGTGCTCCCGATCTTACTTCTTAACTTGTGTCTTAAGGTTACACTAGTCGACGGCACGAACTATTTTGTGCGCGGGGTTAAAATGCGTGCTATATCAACCGACAACACGTGCGGAACAGATAGATGCTGTTATGAGCAGTAAGAAGCTAGTTCGCGTACGAATACACACTTTTGCAAATTTGTAGCGAAATGGATGATGATTTAGAACAAAAACGAGCGCGCGAAATTTTATAAACAGGCCTTTGGGAGTCTGGATATCATGAAAAAACAACTGAATGTATCTGTTCAAAATAAAATTATTTGCATCGTTGAACTACTAATCTATCCCTGTATGGAGGCCGTTTTTCAATTTTCCTTCTTCTTATGGTACTTATTTGCGCCCAAAGATGCGTTAAAATTACTGTTAAAATATGGAATTTTCGAAGCTCATAACTGTCAAGTATTTTTTTTTTTTACTTTTTTGCTTCCATACGGGGCTAGATAATGATGAGACAAATTGATATCATTTTTTATTTTGAACGTACACCGTCAAACAGTGGAGTAAAAGCCAGACTACGTTTGTATGGAAGAATTTTCGACTAGTGTACCCTTAAGTTATTGGAATATTGTTAATGTTGGTTCTTCTGACCAAGTGTGACCTTTATTTGAACTTTATTTCAATAGCTGTTATGTTTGGTCATCTAATGGTCTTTGGAGGTACCTATCTCCGTTCTGTAATATTTTTGTGTTCGCATTTAATAACACCAACCAAGATGTCGACCAAGAACCGAAAACTATCTAAAATTTTCAATTGTTCAACCCTTTTTTTTACTATTAGATTTTTTCTTTTTCTAATATTATGTCTGGTTTCGGAATTAAGAATTAGTATTTTTCAAGCTCTGATGTAGCTTGAAAATCTGACAAACTTTGGGTATTAACGTAAAATTTTTCACTTTTGCTTTACATTTATTTCGATACAACCAACCTCTCCCCTATAGCTTTGTACCAATGGCCCACAAGGAGGATAACGCCACACTTGTCTGCTAGATTGATGATGGCGGCTAAGTAACATGTTATACGAGATCACAGGTGGTCGTTGCTGACTACCCTAGGGGTAATATTTCCCATGACTGCAGATGGGCGAAGCTATAACATTATCTGTTCTCCCCCTAAGACAAATTATTATAGGCCTCAGTACGAGCCACACGATACAAAGTAAGAAAACAATAAAAGAAATTGCATTGTTGCTTGCTACGCCGTAGCAGACTTGAAGATTGACTACGCTTGCTACGGTCGTAGCACATGACAGTACGCTACGAAAATTCGTAGTTTCGCTACGCATCTTTACGAGTTCTTTTTTAGGGTTCCGTGACAACAAACGTGATTTTTTTGCCGTTTTTTGCGATAATGGTACGGAACCCTTCGTGCGCGAGTCCGAATCGCACTTGGCCAGTTTTTCTTTAAAACAGTCTGAGGTCAACCAGTAACCTCTTCTATTTTGCAAGTGTAAGTCTGTATGTTTGTATATTTGTTAATCTCACACACACATCAAGGGTTTAACAGATTAAAACTTTGGAATAATAGACCATGGTCTAAATAGGATACTTTTTTCCTGTACCTCTGTGATGTTATCGTGGGATAGATTCACAACTTACACACGGGCGAAGCCGCTGACAAAGTAGGTAATTAACACCTATGGTAGGTACCTGAAATATTGACAAGACCTCTCAATAACACCTCCGATAATACAATTTACTCCAACTCCAAATCAGAATACGTACACAGACACCCACCGCCCAACATCGTCCCCAAGTTTATTGCTTCCGAATAACTACCGAAACAATTAGTTTGTCGAAACTTCGTCATTGTTCCGATCCGTTACAGTAATGGCTAAGTTTGTATGCATCTAGGTGTAATCTAATTGGGGCCCGGTGCCGCAAACTGCCGTGCGATGCGACCGACAATCCGACGCCGACCGCAACTATTAAACTGGTCGTCCCAAATCATATGTATAATGTGGGTTATAGATGGGCTCGAGTGGGTACGAGTTTATGAGGGGTTTAGGGACACGACTTTGGTGTTGTCTGTAATGTTCTAGCGGCGATGACGTTTAAAATTAAAGATCATAGCACAAATATTAACTCGGAAAGGAATCATCACCGTATCACCTTTCGCTTCGCCGTCAAACAGGCGTCAACCTAACGTAGGCACGTAACCAAAGCGGATCAACAGCTCCGGTACGTCGACTCGGCTACAGCTATACTCCATTAGACGTTTAAATTAGCACATTTTACAGCCCGTTCAACCGTTTTTGACTTCTATTGCGTTGGTGATACGACAAATGGTAGCTGTAGTAAACAGTTGGTTTTGGTATCAGGTTTATGCTTTTTATGTCGTCCTTATGCTTACAGTATAGAACTCAAAATCGGTTGAACGGACTGTAAAAAGATTTGGAAACATGTCTAATGTTATTTCAAATGGAGTTTAAGCGACGGCGACGCCGCGCTTACGGTTAGCCGACCGCTGGTTATCTTGGCTAGCACCAGATCAGTTTGAGAGACGAAAGCGCGGGGACGATGAGCCGCAAGCGCAGGCACTACAAGTTGACCAAGCACGGCACCGCGGTTCGTGAGCTTGTCCTGAGGCGAGGCGATTACGTTACGATTCCAATTAGTGTGCGTTGCAGTAGGGGGTTTCATACAAAGAATACTCTACGGCTCGAGTTGATACGGTGACGATTTCCTTCCGAGTAACTCGGAGAAGGAATCGAAGGGGGTTATAAGCAAAAACGCCAGTATCCAAGATTTTTTTTGACAAAAAGTAGGAAAAACGGATTATCGCTTACGGGAACTTAAAATTAGCAGATAATCGATTTCTCTGAGATCATAGATCATTTTAATAGCCATTAAAAACACTCAAACCATGGAAACTAGAGTATTTTTATAGAAAAATTTAAATTTATGACAGGACAGTATTATTTTTGCATCTTAGCTTTGGACAGTATAAGATTTGCATCCAAACGCTTGGACAGTGACGATTTTGCTCACAAAAATCCACCGCCATTACAAAAGTGTCATGGCCGACCGTTCTGTGATTGCAGTGATTGGTCAATTTGGACAGTAGCGTATTTGCAATTAAACTGTTGAGGACAGTATTGTTTTTGCTTCTCAACCGAGTTTTTAATCTCAATTTTCTATGGGGTAGTGGTAACATTGCATTCAAACGAGTTGAACCATCCGAAAAGTTGAAACACTCTAAAAGATTGCGTTCTTAGTTAAATTTGAGCAAAACTGGACAGTGGTGCTTTTGCTTTTAACCGCCTCAATAAGAGTGCTAAGACCATAAGTCCGAAATGTATGGGATGACATGCGTTACCGTAATGACACGTGGTCAATCCCGAACATTTCGAGGACAATCTTTATCGCTAATGGGATGGCAGTTATTCTAGCTGAAGCCTAAAGGTTTATGTTGTGTTTCGATTTTTACATGACCGCCCCAGAGAGGGAATAACTTTTTTATATTTAGTTATATTTAATTTATTAGTTCATTGAACCATAAAATCTTTATAAAAATAAATTAGTTTGTGTTCAAATAAAAGTCTCAGTGCTTATAATTGAACCGATGGACTGAACTGATCGACAATTAATCGAAAAAAAACTTAATCTCGTCAGCTAACAGCTCTCTTTGTACTCATAATAAACTTATTTATTCTGTTTAACAATCAAGACAAATGTTTGAACAAATTAATGAATTTCATTGAAGTAGAATTTCAAAGCGTTCAATACAATATTGTTCTTTTAATCGTAACACAAATGAAAGGAGGTCAAGATTGATGTTAAAAGTAATTATTTTGTGCATAGACTATTGGGTATCGAATCAAAATGTTCAGCCCGATAGATAGCGACGAACTACGAGTGTTCAACTCACTATTTAAATATCTCGACCCGATTTAAATATCGAATGTCACGTACTTTCGAGAAATGGTAACGAGTTCTAAGAAATTTAGGAAACAGTTTCCCTAAAAATCTAATAAGGTAAATGGAAAATTAATTTTATACTTATCCTTAATTAATTATTTAAAAACATATTTAATACATCTTAAATTTGAGAGACTCCATTTCATTAAAAAATCTTTTCTTCACAAATTTTCTGACATTTACGTTTCGCAGAATTCGACTTTGTAAAGAAAAACAAAGAAGCTTTCAGCAAACATTGAGCACAAATCAATATTGCTCTAATAGGTAAATGAGCTCCGTCCCCTGGCTATTTCTATCCCAGTGCGAGACGAGTAAATAAAACATGAGTGAGCACAGTTGCCTGTCCAGACTGGGGGTCCATTAATTCGTGATAATTTCGGCGCGTCCCATGGTACGGGTGGACCCGATTCGTCCGACCACGATTGATTAATCGTACGGTTGTCGGCACAAGATCGGCAGTCGACTTAATTGAAAAGTCAACATCTCGATGCTACACACGATCGATTACGATACGTGGAGTTAATTTATTATATTTGTTACGGCCGCGCCGTACCCGTGACGATTTATCTGTTCAGTGTGTCGGGCCGCTTGTTGTTTTTAATTAGGGTTTATCTTACATGTCAGAACATGTAATAAAGAGATGTCAAGCAAAGCGTTACATACACATATTTGACTTAAAATCCTGTTGTTGAAACCCCTGTTGATAATTTGGATTAATCGCTTCACAAAAGCTTTAATTCGCCGTCGTACTTGTAATCATCTCATTACGATTTCCACCGAGCTCTGTACCAACAAATAATGCTGTTATTACTGAATACCGGTGTTAGTGCTAAATACGATAAAATAGAGAAATTATAACAAATGAAATTATTGCGAATTAAATTACGTCCGCAGTTTAATGCGCTATAGTTCTGGTTTATTCCCTCTGTTGTATGAGAATTTTTATTGCGGAAAAGCGTGCATTTAACGAGAACAATTAGTGGTTTTATATCGCCATAATGTTCACACACCGTGCTTCTGGACGGTTTGCAGGACAAAGCGTAAGTGACGTTCGCTGGCCGCCATTTTGTACAAATAATTCAACAAGATTCGCGCGGAATGGCCGCCGCTTCCGGCTGTCGGGAAAACAACTTTATGCTTATTTTAACTGCCGGTAACGCACCTGAAAACACAGGTCTAGCTTAAATGTAATTGTTCTCTGTGATGTTAGAGAAACTACAGTAGGTGCAGCACTATTGTTACTTGTAAACTATGTTAACGTCCAAACATGAATCGTTGCTCAAACAATGAACACTTTATCTGGCCGTTCATTGAACATAAACAACCACCACTTATTACCTTCTCCACCTATTACCTACAGAAGCAAAATGAAAATTTCTGCGCACTCCAAGCAAAAACGCCACGATCTTTATGTTCGAATTAGTTTTCTTGCTCAGGGTTTAGTACGCATAGATTACACACACACGAGCGGCGAGTAATAAAGGGGGTTCTTTATGTGGCACGGAACGGAACCAGGTTCGGGAGGCAAGGCGATGCGGACAGCGCGGGAACAATACGCGAGTGACCGGCGCCGCCGCGTTCGCCGAATAACTTTCCCAAATTCGCGGCCAAATGCACTGCCCGCTTCCGCAGTTCTGAAGCGCAACACGGACATAGCTATGTTTTACTGCGAACAGAATTTGGGCTCGTGGTTTATGCACTATGTGTGTAATCGGATAAGTTTAGTCGAGTATCGATGGCATGATTGATTACGGATTACGGTGCTTCTCTAGTTTGCATTTGAATATGGAGCATCAGATGCGTTTTGTGGTGGTGCAAACGTTCTGAACCGTTTAATGAGGTTACGCGTATTTGTTTCTGGAAACTGAAATTCTCATAGCGGTTATTATTTCACATCAAACTTTAATATTCGAAAAAATATTCTTGCTTTAGGTAGAGAAAATTTATGAAGCTCGCCATCAAAATATTTAAAACTAATAAAAATATTAATTGAAAGTATCATCAAAGCAAATACTTTATGGGCAAATTAAAAAAGCATTCGGAGCGATAAAGCATCGCCGTGGGAACAGTTAAACCGCTGTGAACGCATAAATTCCGTTCCGTTGCGATAAAAAGCCTTATAAAACTTGCATTTATTATCAGTACGCCATCGGCCATCGGTTACGAGCGTCGAAATGTCGCAATATAAGGAACGCGGTCATCCGCAAGCTGAGGTCATTAGTTTGATGTATGTCCACGATAAAACACGTATTCCTTGTTAGATTTCACGTCATATACAGCGGCCAGTATCTCTTGGCAGCGGCGAAATATGGAACTAAATGTGAATCCACTGAATTTGACGTTTCTTTGACAGTTGCATTTGCCAGTGGCGCCATTATGAGATGTCAAGTAACACTGGCCACTAATGACGTAGCCTTGCGTCATAATGATGATGATAGGTGTTTATGGTGCACGTTGTAAACTTTTAATGCCAGAGATGAGATGCATTTGAGAAGTTAATTAAAATGTTTAGTGTAGGTAGTGACACCTTTATGGTCATTACCTCGCCGGCTGATTGCTCTATCGTAGTTGGGAATACCGTAACCTTTTTGGATGGTATCTGGAATAGCTTAATTAAGATTAATAAAAGACTTTAACTGAACTTATTAAAAGCATGAATATATTACATCATCCAAGTGATTCCACGAACAGAATATTTTCATCAGATTATCTTCTGAATTGATTCGCTTCTACTCTCTACATAATATTGCTTGAATAGAAACTTAATAACTTTCTAATAACAACAAAACGGAATGTGACATACTAAAGTGACACATGATTTGTCCGTCAAATTAAATCAATTATATTTTGTGGGACAGTGGTTGTGCAACAGTTGTTGTTCGTAATTGATTCCATGCGAGCTGATAGAAAATGATTGATAGAACAGCTGTCACGATGTTGATGGTATAATCAGAGCCAATGTTGCAAATCACGCCTCATATGAATATGGCCGCCATTTTGTGCTCGGGTAATGGCGCGAATAAATTATTCCGTAATAATTTGATGAGTATAAATGGTTATTTTTAGTTGAATGGGGAGTAAATTATACGGTTTACTGTTGTGTAAGTGGTGCTACATTAAAGTTCGGTATTTTTTCTTTCAAATGTTGCCATTTTACAAAATATCTATCTGAATGTTATGATTAACGACCACAACATGTTTGGAACGCCCTTTTATTTTTTCTTTTGAAGACAAAAACCGCATTCATTATCAAAATTAAATTAATAACGATACCATCTGCCCTTAAAATTATCAAAGGTTAAATTGCCCTTAAA
Source organism: Anorthoa munda (assembly GCA_945859665.1). Taxonomy (NCBI): domain Eukaryota; kingdom Metazoa; phylum Arthropoda; class Insecta; order Lepidoptera; family Noctuidae; genus Anorthoa; species Anorthoa munda. Next base: position 37,007,699 of record OX243897.1, on the reverse strand, counting down.
ATTAATAACGAAATGACTATCTAACAACAATGATATTAATATAGCATAGTTTTTGTTTACAAAGATAGCATCGGGGTAGAAAAAATATTTAACATTACGTCCCTTGCGTGTTCAAGTAGGACGAATGTGATCCGACCTTTTTTATTTACGAACATTAAAAAAAGTAGTTGAGACGTCACGCAAGCAAGTAGGTTGTAGTGAAAATGAATTATATATCGCACAGGGCGCTTGTAAATAAATATACTAAGCAAAGGATACACGGTTTTCCATGTTAGCCATTGGCATGACGTCAGAGAATTTAAATATAGAATGAAAATATGAATATGGCACGTTCTTCACGATGCTCTAGGTAGGGTTGTATGAAAAATTAAAATATAAGTTTGTCTTTATTTATCCATCCTCGGCGACCCTGCCAAGTTGTTAAGGTCAACAAAAGTTTATTAATTTTAGGTCTCGTCGGGCAAGACGACTACTCCAACACTTTACACTGACCTGAGGGTTTAAAAGTTCCACTATAAATTAATATTTAACATGAGAAAGTTTGTTTGTTTAACCGGTTTTTAATGTAAAATTGAAATGGTAGGAAATACAGCTTTTAGCTTTAACTGTATCGACTTCCACAGAATCGCATAAAAGTTAAGCCGTAAGTATGCTTTTTACTTTAAAAGCAGAAAAAAAGTAAATAAAACCTATTTAGTAAACTCGAGCGCAATTTCTTACAGCCTATTAAAGCAAAGTCGTTCCAAGCGTCGGACGTTCGAATTTTACGTTCGAAATTTAAAATAATCGTAAAAATTCGCGCCAATCGCGTGCACCGGTTGCAAACGAACTGAATAAGCATGGGGACGAGAAGTACGGATACGAATAAATAATACCAAAGAGGATATTCCTGCTTACGTGTGCTAGCTGTCGTATTAAAATTTATTATTGCAAAGCTACGATGCAATTACAATTTAGATTCATATTCGCATTTTATGATACCGGTTTTTAATTTTTATTTATTTATGATATTGAAGCACATTTTTGGGAGGAGGTAGACATGTTGTTTTAGTTGCTTGTTAGCGTACCGTAAGATATTCGAAGTTTACCAAGGCGGCCGTCTATTATTTTGGTGCTCGATATGTTAAACATGTCGCATGGTTTATATTTCGCAATTTTCGACGCTAAGAGAGAAAGCCAGAGCAATATATCACTGCCACGCGTGACTTCCAGCTATAACAATGTCAACCCCGCCTTGAATTGCTCACAAAAGTGTAAAACAGTGCAAAGACAAACATTAATCCATTATATATCATGCCCGAACACCTTTCTCAAACAAAACACACGCATATACGTAATTAGTTATACACGCGTATTATGAAGGTACACATTACAGCATCACACTTACAAATTAACGCGACATCGTGCCTAAGACTCACAACATTGTTACTTACATTCCTCATACAACAATTTCCCGAAATATTTGCCCTTAAATCCTTATTCCCTTAAAATAGAAGGTTGCCGTGTTCTCATAATAAGCCCCCTTTACACCCGGCGGTATGGCGTGACGCCGTATCTAACAACCCCGCCTGCAATTAGTACGTCAAACGTTCGCGTGCGTTGCGAGATCGAATATAATAAGGCTGCCGCACGATATTCGAGAATCGGACCCCGCCCTGCGACGGGAATTTTAATAAAGCTTATTAAACTACGGCTCAGGTATGATATGCGAAAATTGTGTTGAAACTGGCCTTATTCGTACAGCGGTGAATAAACTGATGTTTTTAGGGTGCCGTACCCAAAGGGTAAAAACGGGACCCTGTTATTCACTAAGACTCCACTGTCCGTCTGTCTGTCACCAGGCTGTATCTCATGAACCGTGACAGCTAGACAGTTGAAATTTTCACAGATGAAATATTTCTGTTGCCGCTATAACAAAAAATATAAAAATAGAATAAAATAAATATTTACTTGTATATTTATATATTATATATATTTGTTCCCATACAACAAACATGATTTTTATGCCGTTTTTTGCGATAATGGTACGGAACCCTTCGTGCGCGAGTCCGACTTGCACTTGGCCGGTTTTTTTTATTATAGCTTGTTTTCTCTTGTGATAACAAGCTGCTCGTTAATTGCGTTGTCGCTCATCTTTGTTTAAAGGTTTTGCTCCTGTTTATAGTGGCCCACTTTGAGCAAAGTTTGAAGTTTATTAATTGAGGTTCTTCTTCAGTAACATTAAAAGATATTGTATTTCTCCAGAGTATAATTAACATTGAGAACTATCCGTTATGTCGAAATGTCAAATCTAAAACAGAATTCAGTGACATCTACAAACATTTCGGTAACATTGGCCACATCACTGACACTGATGCCATAAAATTCATACATGCAAGTTCTAAATTTGAAAGTACTTGTGCGTTCTCAACCATAAACAATAAAATTGTTATTTTAAATTGTAACATGGTAAGGGGCGCGTTCTGAGGCCGGCCCGGCTATTATTCATAGTCGAAACACGTTATTTAATTTGCGATATGCGGCAACAGTACGTAGCGAAATAAACGGATAACAGTGTTTGGACGCGCGGCGTTACACTTATAACTAGATTTGCCTTTGTGGAATTCTGCAAACAGACGCCCTAATGGGACAAGGGTTTAAATTCAAAATATATTACGACATTTTGATGTGAATAAACGTGAAACTGCATATCCGTAAAGCTCTGTTTATTAAAGCCCCGCCATGATAAACAGGAACGAATTAATCTTCGCCACGCTATGTCATAAATTAAGGCTTATGCACCGCTTTGAAGGAGGAAATTAAGAAAACGTGAGCTTCTTTCACGGAAATATTGCATTAATCTTAAAAAACAACGTAGCTACCAGGTTATTCATTAATCTTAAACTGAATACGCAAAGTTGCGGCGACGTGTAATTTCCACAAATGACCTATGTAAAGCGATCTGCGAGAGGTGCAATAACTCGATTTGTGAATAAATGGCTCGGAAGTTGATCTACAGTACCGCCCCAGTTCCAGCGTTAGAAGAGCGAAATTCCACCTCCCATTCCATCGCTGCGTTAGTTACGGCGAAAAGTTTCCACAGCGAGATTAAAGCTGCAATATAAGGGGTTTAAAAGGGGATTCTCGATGCAGTTTCGATGTTTGCGCGCCCTCGGTACAAGGAAGCTTTTTTGTTTCGAACGCGACCTCTGACTGCGCGATTTTCGCTTGGATTCCACTTTTGAACGAGGCGCGCCAAATGAAAAATGGCGGCTTAACTGTCAAAATGGTTATTGATGTGCGAGTTGAATTTACTTTTACTGATATCGGATTAGCCAATGTGAGGCGGGCTCGACAATTGTGAAGCGATTTGTAGAGGGCGGCTCGAGGGCCGTGTATCATTTGTTAAATGTCGATGTTTCGCGATTTCTTTTGTAAGTACGACGTACGCTTACGTAACTTTCACTCGGCTTTGATAACGCTTTGAAAGCGTGTTCGAGAAATATGAATGTTTGACTTTGATAAATAGATGCTACTTTCACATGCTTATTATTTGTTTGGCAGTTATTTCTTCGTGGAACTTTAACTGTTTACCAGGTAAGTTTCTTTTGCGTTGTTCATAAAATAGTAAAATAGTTCATACTTCCACGTCTCTATCTATTGAAGCCTTAAAATACATCAGAGAGGTCTTCAATTTTGTACTGGAAGTACCTACTCCCAAGAGCATTGCTAATCTTATGAAGTCCCAATCTGCGGGCTCGCTACGTTCCGCCGCCAATTAGTTCTGATAGGTTCTGTTTAGTTCACGAATAATGCCGAGTGCCCCCGAGTGTGCCCGAGCACCGACGAGAATGTCCGAACACCGTCGACGCTTGACTTAGGGTTAGGGTTGGTCGTGATTTAGGCTTCGGTAAGTGGAGCCCTAGATTTTAATGACTGTTTAGTGTTTGTCTCCCAACTGAATGGTCCTTTTGGGTCAGAATGAGGGTCCTACGTATAATATAGTATAATGACATCCACAGAATGTCTGCCATTAGATATCATGTCCGATAACTGGGGCAAATATGAAATTGAGCTCGGGCTTTCTCTTTGGGTCTCTCTCGTAATTGGGTCTGCAATCAAACCAGAATTCAGAGTTTTAAAAGCTTTAAAATAGCCCTTTTAAAGGAGAATGCCCATTTTGTAAGGGAACTTGGTCCCCTTTGAAAAATTGGTTGTATGTTGATGAATGTGGTTGTATATTGTAGAAAAAACATGTTATATTCATAATTATAAAACATTTTTTATTTATTTTGCGGGGTTCACGAGATATAAGGATGTTTCTGTTCTTGAAATGAACCCTTATTACAATGCAATAAGGTGCATACAAATGTCCAAGTGATGTAACCTGCAGCCTTATTGCGTAAGTTTGCAAAGAAGTTAAACTCTATCCAACCGACCAAATCGACCAATCACATGCGAGATGAATGACGCGTCCGTTTTGTGTGATTGGCCGATTTGGTCGGTTGGATAGAGTTGATCTGTTGTTGTCTGTACATATAAAGTAAAGGACACAGATGAAAAAAAACACAAAAAATAAATCCTATTTTTGGATAATATTGAAATCGCAGACACGATATCTCATAAGGGGCCTGTGTATGGGCAATCCCCTTTAAATAGAGTCTCTTATTGAAGGTTTAAATACATACTTTCTTGCGATTTTACCTTTTCAAGCCTCTTCAAGATTCTCTTATTTAAGTTATTGCTTCGAGACAAACTCGTATCATAACAACCGAAGCATTTTATTAATAGCATTCCACCACAAAGCCAAGGCCTCAAATGGGATTGGTGTGCAGCCCTGTGGTACCCGGAGAGGCGCAGACAAGTGGCACTAAGTTAGCAAGGGGCGAGGTCACCCGGGGCCCGGTTGCGGCCCAGTCGGACCCCAGTCGCAAGGATCGCGAAATTGCTCGCATTTCGAGTGCCCGAGATTAGTGCGGGTTACGATGATATACACACGCTATTATAGCGTGCCTCGCGTGAAATTTACTACTTAGTACTCACAAACTACTAAAATTCGCACCAGATAGCGTGTTTTGACCGAATTACGTTTAGAACAATGTAACATTTGTCTGTATTACTTATGGGTCGAGCACAACTAACGGTGGTTTGGACTATGAGAAAATACTGACATTCATATTCATATTCCGTAAAATAAGCTAACTCAATGCTAAAATGTGGTGTTCTCCTGTGTAACAAAGTGGTAATTTTTCAAACTTAATTATGAAAGTGTGAACCTGACTAATGTAGAGAAAATGTTCACACTACGCAGAAGACAAAGTTAAGTAACTATCATACATATTAAATGAACGAGAAAACTTTTTCTTTACATGTTACAGAGCTTGAGGTGCCTTTACCAAGTTACCCAAGTAATTAGCCGAATAACTTACAAGTCTTTGTATCAACGGTTTAAACTTACAGTTCGAAAAGTTTCGGGGATCCTTCAGGGAAACGCAAAAAGGGTGGTAAAGTCGTTCGGAAATTAACAGATTTCATTTGGAACTCGTGGACAAGTTGTATAACAATCTCTTTCTTATCCCCGTCTCCTTTGCAGGGAATCTAAGCACGTATTAATTCGCAAGTTTTCGGGCTTGATGACTGCACACCGTGGATGCGGGGCGCGGGGGCAGAGTGCTGGGGTGAGTAGAAAGGAGATCGTGATCAGACTCGCGAGTGGCTACAATAAAAACCTGCGAAGGTAGAGCACTTCTTTCGGGAAATTAGTTGTCGCATTAGGTACCTATTACTGGCGTTCGGGTGCTGATTAACCGCTGCCGAATCGAATTTTGGGGGGCGAACGTGTTCGGAACGCAGCCATTGCTAATTATCGTGCCGTTGATGAATGTTTGCTTCTGAACGCACCTCAATCAATGCCATGTGATATTTTACCGCGGAAATAAACGGGTCCTATAAAAGATTTGCCTTGCTATTTTCGCTTCTTTTTTTTTGTAGTAACAAACTTAATTTTATTATTTGTTGCCAACGTAATCCTATTTAAATTTCAAACAGTCAAGTTGGTCTGACAGTTACAAATTAAATTTCCAAAAGCTTTTATTTACAATTTTTTATCTTACCATACTGACAGCAAGAAGCTAATTTAAAAAAATATCGCATTGCACTTCAAGATTTCAAATTATTAATTCAGTTGAACCTAATTAAATTAAATTGCAAAAAACGTAATAAAGCGTCCTACGGTCCTGAGAAAATCAAGTTTGCGCGAGCTAATTATGAGAAATGGCAACTCTCGAAAAACTTCAATACGGAATGGTGCTATATAACAAACTTGAGTTTCTTAAAAACAAATGTTATAAATCATTTTGTATGGATGGAAATTCGGTGTTTGCTATCGGTAATAAGTTTTCCACATTTGCATTAAGTTACTTTGGAAAATATGTATGAGGGTCTTTTTATACGGCTCAGCAAAGTTTTTGTCGCGTGGAACAAACCCGTAACTTTGCACTCAAAAAGTTTCGAAATTACAGAGTGCACGACGAGTAATTTATTTTAATTATGTAGATTGTGTGAGTGCATGAGTTTTAACACTATGATACATTGTGTATTACCATCCCATGGGTGTTTTAAGGCTTACCGCAAGTTTTTTGGCCAGATTCCTCTTAAGTAATAAAAACAAAAGTTATAAAACGTATTCTTAAAAATCTAATTTTAAAAACTGCCAGTACTAGAAATTCTTTCTGCAATTCAAAATTAGAACCTCACTATTGCCATAGACAGCGGAGCGAACGTTCCGATTCGGAATCACTTTTAAAACATTTCATTCTTATTCAAAATGAGGACACGGAAAAAAAAAAGCATCAAAGTTGGTTAGAGTGGTGTCCTCGCTCCACAATTAGAACAAAAGAGGTAAAGAGTGGCTCTTCAAAGCGCAATCGATTCTGAAACACAGCCGCAACTGAATTAGAGAACGTGTGATTCAGGAATATTGCTACTTATTTGCAGTCTTCTTTTAAAGGGAGGATAGATACGGGGCGGTTTTTCGAATGGATTGAATTTTTTGATATTCTTGTTTTTTTTTGACGAAGTAACACTGTTTAAATAATTATGCTAAAGAGCTACCACTTTCAAGATAGTATGTTCTTTTTAGTAAACATCATTTAATTTTTTTATACTTACTTTAGCAATAATTTTGTAGAATGAATTTTGATAGAGTATGCATGAACTAAGAGTAATTCCATTTTGTGTAGAGATTGATTGGAGTCGTACACCAACACATTCATTTTAATACATCTATAGATTATAATAAACTATTAAATAAGAGCGACATCAAAGCACACACAAAACCTCGATACCTAATACAAGATAACTCGATTTTAATAACGATTATAATTACATTAATTGAACAGTATCTGTTCCAGTGAATTAAATTATTATCTGAATCTAATTATTAGTGCGAGGCATCACAGTAAGCGGTTTAATATATGATAAGACATGGAGTAATTAAGCGACAGAATCTACTGAGACTTACTAGTGGGGTGGCCATCTTGGATCCAGTTAGGTACATTCAAATCATGTAGTAAAACTAAATATACTTAGTAAATAGGATTTAAGAGGAAACCGAAGAAAATTGAAACCATTGGTGGGTATTTTATTAACAATTTTTTTTAGCTATATATGTAATTTGAAACATCACATTAACAATGTAAAAAAGGTAATATACCGCATCGAAACATGAATTTGGCAGTTCAGATTGTCTTTAGGCTTAACACGCATTGCGATTTTTGTAGTATTATTGCCGCGCGATTTTTTTACCGCAATGCGTGCAGCTTCATACAATTCTATAGGTCGCAGAATGGGCGGAAAGAAATCGCCCGAATAAAAATCGCAATGCGTGCTAAGCCTTAAGCTGTCAAATTCATGCTTACATATGTTCCCCGTACAGTTTTTTCCTTATAAAATAATCATCGAATGGTACTGAAGGCTAAGAGTACCTACCTACCTACTAACATTCAGTTTTGTGTTATGTCGTGGTGGCCCAGTGGCTAAGACCTCGCCTCTCGTGCTTGAGGTCGTGGGTTCAAATCCGTGCAAGTACCAATGTGACTTTTCAAATTCATATGTACTTACTAAGTTTATCTTGGACATCACAGGCAACGGTGAAGGAAAACATCGTAAGGAAACCTGGACTTATATAGTTAATGTAAGTCTGAAATAGCCAAGTCAGAGGCCTGTGGGGTTCCCAGAGGTGGCTTAATTAACTCTGACACCAGAGCTTTCATTCTCACAGGAAAAGATGAAGATGTTGAGTAAATTATAGAGCATTTTAATCTTTTCTAAATATTGAGATAAATACTAAGTTCTAGATCATAAACTTAAGTGCCGTTGGGAACCCTATTCCAAACATGCAACCGTTAATAAGCACCTAACATTTTCATCTTACTACAAGTTTTCGTTTAATGCTTCTGTAGGTTTATAGTAGTAAATTACAGTAATAAATTCATTATTACGGACATCTTTGTTAAGTTTACAGACGTGGCAAACTGTGTTCTTTAAAGTAACAACCTTACTTTGTACTTTAATTGGAGCGTACGAGAATTTATAAATAAAACTTTAGGTTTTATGTATTTTGTAGGTTACAAAGTAATATGTAATTATTAGAAGATACTATTTTATAAATAGCTAAGTAGTAGACGAAACTATTTTTGTATTTAAAATAACTGCTAAGTATTCACATATTCACAACTCTAAAACTTTTGTATAGAAGAGCAATTACTGCTCAAAAATCGCTATCGCTCTTGCAAAAGATACGTAATAAGCCTGCCGTTTTCGAGATAAAATTTTTTTTTTTTAAATCGGCCCAGTAGTTTCGGAGCCTATTCGGTACAAACAAACAAACAAATCTTTACTCTTTATAATATTATATTATTACTATAGATATAGATAACGAACTCATCTAGGGTGCTACGAGAACGCAGAAAATGTCGGCAAACGTAGTCGGTTGTGCGAGAGCGCAGTTGGCAGGGTTGGAAGTCCTTTCGTTCCTCTAAGTTTCTAACCATTTTATACTATTGCCATAAAAATTGCAATAGCCTTCATAATTAAACACTATACCCTAAGTACCAATCAACATCGAGACATCCTCTACAAAATGGTTCATCTAAAACCTCGTAACGAGTATCCATAGTCATTTGATTCTTGTATGACAGCACTCATCAGGCAGGATAATTAGCGAACCGATAATTATAATGAGCTGTATATTGATTAAATTTTCCTATAAAACTTACCGTTGGTTTGTGGGCGTTAGGTACACGCTCCTTCGTTGTGGTGGTCTGAAACAATGGAAAGAGGAACCGTTAGTTATTGAGAAAAAAGAAACTGGTGTAGTTTGTGAGAGTTGAGTGCAAGAAGTGGTTCTGTACCGGTCGGTGTGGTGAGCCTTGGGGGCGGCCTATGTTCAGCAGTGGAAATTTTTCACTGAAATGATGTTGATGATGATATAGTTAGCTAAGTAATACCATTCATGACCCTTTTATTACCCGACTGCCGAAGGAGGGTAATGTGTTTATCAGTCTATGT